>OZ025292.1:390468754-393282754 GCA_964019185.1 Maratus speculifer
GAAGAATTCCAGTCCTCGGGTACATAATGTGCAAGTGGAAGAAGTAGGAAATGAAGTGCCACCAGTTTACACGTTATTTAATGTCTCAGGTATGGAAGAAACCTTACCTCCTGCTAAAGTGGAATGCTTTCTACAAGGTAGGCCTTTCATTTTTGAAGTGGATTCAGGGGCTCCTTTTTCTTTGATGCCGTTAAATGTTTACAATAAAGTAAAAGAATGTTTTCCTCCTTTGGAAAATACTTCAATAAGGCTCAATTCTTACACAGGGCATCCTATTGAAGTGATTGGAATAGCACAAGTGAATGTATCCTACAAATCCAAGTCCTGCCCTTTACCTTTGATGATTGTTGAACAGGGAAAAATTAATTTAGCCGGACGTAATTGGATTTATCCATTAAAATTGATGAAAGTGTTCGAGAATCCAAACCAGTCTTACGCCATAAACAATTTGCCAACTCCAGAATTGAAGTTACATAAAGTTTTAGAAAAATTCAAAGATTTATTTTCACCAGGGTTAGGCATGCTAAAAGATGTCAAAGTGCACCTGATTAAGAAAGATTCTGCAACGCCCAAATTTTTTAAAGCACGCCCAATCCCTTATGCTCTTTTGGACAAGGTTGATCAGGAAATAGCTCGCCTCGTTAAGGAAGGCATCCTCGAGCCAATGAAGATTGCTGAGTCTGCAGCGCCAATAGTACCTGTCCTAAAGCGTGATGGACGCATCAGAATATGCGGAGATTTCAAATTAACTACCAACAAGGTGACTGAATTGGAGCAGTATCCACTGCCGAACATCGAAGATTTGTTTGCACAGCTTTCAGGAGGAGTTGTTTTTTCTAAATTGGACCTTCGTGATGCATATTGCCAGCTGCAACTGGATGAAGAGTCCAAAGATCTAGTAGTGATAAATACCCATAAAGGACTTTTCCGGTACACTAGAGTTCCTTTCGGAGTTGCCTCAGCTCCAGCGATGTTCCAGAGAGAGATTGACAAAATTCTGCATGGTTTGAAGGCTGCTTGCTATCTCGATGATGTCTTGGTTTTCGGAAGAGATGAAGCAGAACACCTACAGAACTTGACAGCAGTTCTAATGCGTTTACAGGAAGCTGGAATGAAGCTTAATTCCGAAAAATGTGAATTTTTGAAATCTTCGGTGGAATATCTGGGTCATCGTATTGACAGGGAAGGACTTCATCCCTTAGAGTCTAAAGTGGATGCTGTAGTCAAAGCTCCTGATCCGAAGAATGTTGATGAGCTACGTTCCTTCATCGGTCTCATTACTTATTACAGCAAATTTTTACCAAACATGGCTACCTTATTAGCTCCATTATATGAATTATTGAAAGGAAAAACGAAATGGAAATGGGAGACACCACAGAAGGAAGCATTTTCTAAAGTGAAAGAGGTTTTGAAGAACTCATCACTATTAATACACTTCGATAACAAGAAAGAAGTTGTTTTGGCTTGCGATGCTAGTCCCTATGGACTTGGAGCAGTATTGTCACACAAAACTGAAGATGGTGATCGTCCAATAGCCTTTGCTTCCCGTTCCTTAACAGAAGCTGAAAAAAATTATAGCCATATAGAAAAAGAAGCTCTCTCCCTGGTCTTTGGTGTAACAAAATTTCGAAAATACTTGTTAGGACGAACATTCACGCTGCTTACTGATCATCGTCCTTTAGTTAATCTCCTTTCGCCAGTGTTATGGTTTAAGTTACTGTGGTGATGCGGGAAATCAAGCCGGTAGGCTGTTGAAATAATAACATAGATTTATTTAAGAACATACAACCTTGCTACATCGCGGCTAGTGCAAGACTGCCGAACGCGCGGGAATCCGTGTAGGATTGCTGGTCATACAAGCGCGCTGCAGAGGCGCCATCTATCATGCACAGGATCTATTATAATCAATCATAACAGTACAGAATGTATATTATAGTATATACTTCATAAATACATATCACTTTTATTATGTTCGAAGGAGATACCATTACACAGAGAGATAACACCATAAAAATGCACTCGAAACTTTTCCCCCCATTGACCGTAATGTATCGGAATACTTTCGATTGTCCCTGTAATTGTACTATGCATCCGATTTTTTTTTTTTTTTTTTAAATTTGAAATGACTCGACAAAACTTTGCAATAATTGTATATTTTAAATTTCAAACTATTCGGCTGGGTAGTTTCTGTGTCGTTGTATGTGGACAGACGGACAAAATGGACAACTATAGGTGCTACGTATTTACATAATTACGAACGCACCTAAAAAGTTTCGGGAAGGGGGGTATGGGTGTTCATTAAAAGTCATTAAAATAATAAAACATTGTCAATTTAAAGACTATATCAAGCGCAATTACAATACAAAATCAAATAACAAATTATTTTAATGCGCTCAACCAAGCTTTGTTCCGTTTTAATAACAATCAATATAGTTTTACAATATGCAAATAGCATTAATAACACCTAAATGGATTCCATAAATCTCAATGTAATCCCAATTAGCGATTTGCGATTCAGCAATTTCTTCTATTTAAGAAGATAATTTTACTGGGGCAGACTAACACACATTAACCTCTGTATTCTGTAAGATAAATGATGTCAGTTCAATGCTAATTTAATTAAAGGTACAGCCGGCTCTCGTTAATTCGAACTCGTCGGGACCACAAGAAATGTTCGAATTATCCGAAATTCGAATTATGGAAAATATGAAATGAAAGCACGACGGAAGAAAAATTTAAAGCGCCACTGATGGATAGACAGGGCTCTAAGAAAGTGGTATCAATTGCATTGTATTATATGTATATACTCGTTCGGAACAATTTTCAGGAAAATCAAAGAAAGAAAGTTATTAAAATGATTTGAAATCCATGAGAAAGAAAAGAAAAAGGAAAAATTAGAATTATCGTTATTTCGAATTAAACGAAGTCAAGAGAAAATGAGTTCGAATTAATGAAAAATTTTAACGCTATTATACCACTGAAAATTTCGGGACTTCCTGTTTAGTTCGTATTAAGTGAAGATTCGAATTATCCGATTAACGAGAGTCGACTGTATCAGGATTCTCGAAAATCAGTAAATTTATCTTAATATTACATATTAACCTTCAGATATTTAAGAACTATTTTTATACACTTTTTTTTTTTCAAGAGCAAATTATGTTGAAGTGAAGAATAGTGGTAGTATTAAAAAAAAAAAAAACAGAAACACAGAATTCACCCAAAACAAGTGAAAACAAACCGAATTTAATTGAATTTTAAAAGTTCCATCATTGTTAAAATGTAATGTTTTGACTATACAAACATCTAGAACTGTACAATAATTTCAAAGTACTCTTGGGTTTTAATATCTAAAATTAATATTTCTCAAACCAAGAAAAAAACTGATAAAAATTTTGAAAGGTGAAGACAGTTTAAAAATGTCTATCGTTATAAACTACATTCATATTGCTGAATTTTTTATTTAGGCAATTTTATGATAAACATTACAATGTAATTAAATAAGGAATTAATTCTATGAAGTAACGTATTATTCTTTTTTTAAAGCATAAGACCTAATTACACAATTTGTCTTTGTTATTATAAGACTTCAACATCTTATAAGATACCTGATCATCTCTTAGGGACCGGCCATAAATGATGTCATGCTTGGATGGGGAGGGGAGGGGAGGTTCGTGAAATTGTGACAAGGAGGTGGGAGAGCTAAGAAGTGTGACATCACACGGTTTGATTAAAATAAAAACATTAAATCTCAGCAAATTAAATTATGAAATTTGTATTGACAAAGTAAAAATAAGATTTAAAACGAAATACTATTAAATTTTTTTTTCAATTTCCTAAATACTACTGTTCTGAATTTCTTTTTCATATTAATATCTACACCAGCGGTTCCCAAACTTTCTTGGTATGCGACCCACCTTTCAGTTAAATTAAATTTCGCGACCCAGACCCACTCAAGATAAAGTTGTAGGTCAGTATAGCAATTTTAGTACGACTTCTATACACGACTATGTACGACTGCTATCGTATACTACGAAAAACACAAATTTTCGTATGGAAGATGCATTATCTAGACAAAACAAGAATCGGTAATCTCAATGTGTGTAAGTGAATAGCAATTAAAACAATGCACAAACTACAAAGATAGTTAAAAATACGTTTCATTATTATGAAAACATAACTTTATAATCAATGAGATTTCTGATGTTTACCAATGTGGGAACATAATAACATAAGTTTGTCTCGGTACTTGTCTTTCAAAAACAGCAAAGAAGAAAACGCATGTTCTCATAAACATGAAATGTTGAATTTCATCAAGGAACTCAAAGCTGATTTCAATATTTCTGGATATTCTGTTCGTATATTGATCCAAAATGAAATTAAGGATTTTCCCTTGAAATATTATTTCTGTTGAAATTGTTACATCTTTTTAAACAGCTGAAATAAAAGATACATTTTGATGGCAAGCCTCGATTGTTCTGCGACCCACCAAAACAATTGCTGCGACCCATAGATTGGGAACCGCTGATCTACACCATTAAGATCCGACCGTATGCGTGTGACGCTATCTCCTCCGATCCCGGAAACAGAGAAACTTCGCGTTTGTTTTGAATTAAAGGGAAAAAATCCCGGGATCCCGTGTTGCCCATTCACATCCTGAAATTCCAATTAGTTGGTAAATTATTAATTAAAAACGTTAAAATTTTAATTACTTTGCTCCTGTATGTTTGCACGGTGTTCGCACAGGTCGAAAAAGTCAACCGACAATTAACGATAAAAGGAGAATATTTTTTCGCTTTTTAGGTGCGTTCGTAATTATGTAAATACGTAGCACCTATAGTTGTCGTTCAGTCCGTCCGTCCGTCTGTCTGTCTGTATATAACAATGCAAAAACTATCCAACCGAATCTTTTGAAATTTAAAATATATAACTATTACATAATTTTGTAGAGTCATTTCAAATTTTATGAGAATCGGATGGATAGATCAATTACAGGGACAATCAAAAGTATTCCGTTACATTACGGTCAAAAGCGAAAAATATTGCAAAAGCATTTTAATCGTTTGAAATTTAAATTACATACTTATTACATAATTTTGTTAAGTCATTTCAATTTTTTTGAAAATAGGATGCATAGATCAAATACAGGGACAATCAAAAGTACTCCGTTACTTTACAGTCAGTGGAAAAAAAAGTTTCAAATGCAATTTAATAATATTACACTTATTCGAACATAATAATATTGATATGCATCATAAAGTACATAGTATAATATGGAATTTGCATAATATGTTGTGCAAAGAACTTTTGTTATTGATTTACAAGACCAGACAAAAGTATTCCATTACATAATGAGTATAGAGAGAACATTGTTTGTTGCGCTTTTAATTGTAATTAACTATTTACAATTTTAAGAGATTGATATATGAGAGTGATATTTTTAAAACTTCATTATCGTACGAACGCACCTCATTTGCTACGCTTTACGTGCAATTTCCAACTTATTTAAATTGCCATCGCGGGCGTTCTAACAGAGTCAAACAAAAAACAATGAGATTTTTAAATAGGTTGTTCTTTTCTTGGATCAGCAACGGTCCAATTATTTTTTTTAATTTACACTTTTTTCGAATTTTTTACGAAACATCGATTTTTAGTCCTTTTTTCAATATTTTCGAGGAATGCATTTTTGAATTCCAATCCTGAGAGTTCTAAGAAAATCTGACAAAAAACGATGCCGGAATTTAAATTCTCATTCTTTTCTAAAAATGACCTTTTTTTTTTTTTTTTTTTTTTTTTTTTTTAAATATTTGATTTTTTAATTTTTTTTCCCTAAAAGGTTATTATTATAAAGTTTCCACAAGTAAATATTTTTTATGTCTCTAAGTTATTGCACTATCGATTTGCTTTTTTTTTTTTTTTTTTTTTTTAATTTGTGTCTAAACATTGGCTAAATATTTGTAGAAGATAGAAAAAATCGGTTGAGCGATTGGATGGAAAATGATAGATAAGCGATTAAGAATAAACATTTTATATCTCGCCGATTTTTTGGTATTTTTACTCAAAAAAATTTTTTAGTTCTTTATTTAAACATGATTTAAGACTATTCAAAAATTTGAAAAAAAAAATAAAATAAATAAATAAATAAATACTTAAAAAAAAAAATCCATGAATGCGATGACGAAACGAAATAATTAAAAGAAATCTATCAAAGAGTGTTTTTGGCATTATGCCAAAAGCGAGTTGCTTCTCTTCTGAATTCAAAATATTTCAGGTTCGAATTATGGGAAGTATGAGAGGAAAACATGTTTAAAGGGGCACCATTACAAAGGAATTAATGATATAGTATTTTTTAAATATATTTCGGCTGTTATCATTAGAATATGACTTGATATTGAATTAAAAGATGTAAATACATAAACTAATTAAGAGATTAGGAACAGACACAAACGATGGGGTGGAGGTGTCATTGATGGACAGACGGGGCATTAAGAAAGCAGGCACCACGTGACTTGAATTATTATGTATTCTAGTTTCAGAACAATTCTGACGAAAATGAAAGAAATACAGTTATTTTAAGGATCTGAAGTCCGAGTGAAAGTAAGGAAAAATGAAAAATTGGAATTCTCGTAAGTTCCAATTAAACGAAATCAAGAGAAAATGAGTTCGAATAAAGAAAATTTTTTTTGTTATTCTGCCCTTGAAAATTTCGAGATTTCATATTTAGTTCGAATTAAGCGAAAATTCGTTTTATCCGATATCGAATTAACGAGAGTCAACTGTACCTCCCTGAAATTTGTCTGAATTCAAGGTTATCTGGGGCCCAGAAAACGTCGGGTGGGTCAGCTAATAACAAATAAAATGTAAGTCTTCGTCGAACAAAAGTTATACATAAATAGCATATTACCGTCTTTGCACTGAGATAGTAGAGTCACTTAACTTTAAGTCACTTAAATTTTTTGAAGCGAGATACTCGGAATTAGGATTCACTTGTTCGCACTTGCTAAATATTTTAAGTGACTTAACTTGGCCAAAATGACATCTGGGCATGAGTATTAGTTCTGAAATTTGTAACTGCAACTTCTCTGCTTTTTTGTTTACATAGCAATTATCCTGCCATATTTCAATTAAAAAATTAAGCAGGAAGAAATAACAGGTTCAACATTTTCCATTTTTTACCTTTGATTACACCCCCCCCCCCCCCACACACACACACACAAGTTAAGCAATTGGGGTAAACAAATAACAATTTGAAATACAGTCGAACCTCTATATAACGAAACTCCATATATCGAATTCCTCCATATAACAAATTTTTAGTAAGAACGGTCCCCTTTTCGCATGATTACATTAAAAACAGACTCTATATAGCGAAATATCTATCTCCATATAACGAATTTTTTCATAAATTGATCTTAATTTATTCAGTTTTAAAAAAGCTTCGAAATCATATGGAATCAATTTTCCATCACTTATTTTTGATTTATCGTTCAGTGGAGAGGTTTTTTTTTTATATAAATATTACTTCTCTCCTTATTCTTTAAATCTAACAAGTTCATCCCACCTCCCACACACCTTTCAACATCCTTCTCAAAACACAGTCAATTGAATTGTTACACATATAAGAGAGGAATCAATGAGAGCACATAAGAGAGACCTTCAAACGGAGGAAAATATCAACTACAATTTTTCATTCCTTGCTAAAATTTGAGAATTTTTTTTGAGAGCGTAACAATTGTAATTTTAAAATCAAAACAAACAAAAAAAAAAAATAAATAAATAAATATGTGTGCCACTCGGGGACTGCCGCGGTAAAGCTATTGCATAGCATTTTTTATCAACTTATGCAAAAATACCGCGTCAATGTCTGCTGAAGTCTATCGAAGGATACCTTCCCGAAGTCTGCCAAACTGAAACTTCGTTAGCCGGATTGTTAGGAATTTTTCTCGTTGCGGAATTCTTAAATTCGGTCGCCGCGCTCAAAGCCCGCGATAATAGCTATGCAATAGCTTAATAAATTACCAAACAAAATTTGGTCGCGCTACGAAAATTAGATCGCGAGTTATAAGCATTTTAAATTTTTCGACCCTCACGGTGGGGGGGGGGGTCTCCTGTCACCAAAAATTAACACTGTCTCATAAAAAATTACCAAACAAAATTTGGCCGCGCTACGAAAATTAGATCGCGAGTTATAAACATTTTAAATTTTTCGACCCTCACCGTGGGGGTCTCCTGTCACCAAAAATTAACAAAATCTCATAATAAATTACCAAACAAAATTTGGCCGCGCTACGAAAATTAGATCGCGAGTTATAAGCATTTTAAATTTTTCGACTCTCACCGTGGTGGGGGTCTCCTGTCACCAAAAATTAACACTGTCTTATAATAAATTACCAAACAATATTTTGCCAAGCTACCAAAATTAGATCGCGAGTTATAAGCATTTTTAATTTTTCGACCCTCGCAGTGGGGTGTCTTCTGTCACCAACAATTAACAATGTCTCATAATAAATTACCAAACAAAATTTGGCCGCGCTACGAAAATTAGATCGCGAGTTATGAGCATTTTAAATTTTTCGATCCTCACCGTGGGGTGTCTCCTGTCACCAGAAATTAACACTGTCTCATAATAAATTACCAAACAAAATTTGGCCGCGCTACGAAAATTAGATCGCGAGTTATAAGCATTTTAAATTTTTCGACCCTCACCATGGGGGGGGGGGGTCTTCTGTCACCAACAATTAACAATGTCTCATAAAAAATTACCAAACAAAATTTGCCCGCGCTACGAAAATTAGATCGCGAGTTATAAGCATTTTAAATTTTTCGACCCTCACCGTGAGGGTCTCCTGTCACCAAAACTTAACACTGACTCATAATAAATGAATAAACAAAATTTGGCCGCGCTACGAAAATTAGATCGTGAGTTATAAGCATTTTAAATTTTTCGACCTTCACCATGGGGGGTCTCCTGTCACCAAAAATTAACACTGTCTCATAATAAATTACCAAACAAAATTTGGCCGCGCTACGAAAATTAGATCGTGAGTTACAAGCATTTTAAATTTTTCGATCCTCACCGTGGGGGCTCTCCTGTCACCAAAAATTAACAGTCTCATATTAAATTAGCAAACAAAATTTGGCCGCGCTACGAAAATTAGATCGTGAGTTATAAGCATTTAAAATTTTTCGACCCTCATCGTGGGGGGGGGGGTCTAATTTCCCCAAAAATTAACACTGCCTCATAATAAATTACCAAACAAAATTTGGCCGCGCTACAAAAATTAGATCGCGAGTTATAAGCATTTTAAATTTTTCGACCCTCACCGTGGGGGGTCTCCTGTCTCCAAAAATTAACACTGTCTTATAATAAATTACCAAACAATATTTTGCCAAGCTACCAAAATTAGATCGCGAGTTATAAGCATTTTTAATTTTTCGACCCTCACCGTGGGGTGTCTTCTGTCACCAACAATCAACACTGTCCCATAATAAATAACCAAACAAAATTTGGCCACGCTACGAAAATTAGATCGCGAGTTATGAGCATTTTAAATTTTTCGATCCTCACCGTCTGGGGTCTCCTGTCACCAAACATTAACACTGTCTCCTAATAAATTACCAAACAAGTTTGGCCGCGCTACGAAGATTAGATCGCGAGTTATAAGCATTTTAAATTTTTCGACCCTCACCGTGGGGTGTATCCTGTCACCAGAAATTAACAATGTCTCATAATAAATTACCAAACAAAGTTTGGCCGCGCTACGAAAGTTAGATCGCGAGTTATAAGCATTTTAAATTTTTCGACCCTCACGGTGTCTCTTGTCACCAAAATAAATAAGACCACCAAAATAAACACTGTCTCATAATAAATTACCAAACAAAATTTGGCCGCGCTATGAAAATTAGATCATAAGAAACATAAGTTTGAGACTTGATATTCTAATATCTGAAAAATACCGCGTCAATGTCTGCCGAAGTCTACCGAAGGATACCGTTCCGAAGTTTTCCGAAAGGAAACGACGTTAGCCGAGTGTTAGGTTTTTTCGTTACCGATGTGTTAGGATTTTTCGCGTTACGGAATTTTTGGATTCGGTCACCGCGCTCAAAGCCCGCGATAAAAGCTATGCAATAGCTTAAAAAAAAATTACAGATTTCTTCCTCTGAAATTTATGTAAGTCTTCCTTATTTGATTTTCATTAAGCTTTCAAATAAATGTCTTTTCTCTTTTTTGAAACTGCTTAAATAAGTAAGAAATAAAATGTTAGGTTAATATATACTTTTAAACATTTCAAATTCTTAATTAAAAAGATCAAAAATAATATTTGTTCAAAATTTACACATTAAATACTATTTTTAACATCATACTCTATACATCGAATTTCTCTATATAACGAATTTTTTACTGGAACGATGGATTTCGTTATATAGAGGCTCGACTGTAATTTATAATTATTTTTAGGACTCAATTCCAATAATTTAATAATCAGAATTAAATATTCTAAAATTCAGAAATAATAATTAAATATTCAGAAATAATAATTAAATATTCAGAAGGCACATTTCCACTCAACTCATAGTTAAGAGAGTACAAAGGCTTAAGTGAGTTTCAGAAATTTGCTTAAGCAAGAATCTTGATTCCGGGTACGACCGCTTCAAAAAACTTCAAGTTAAGTGACTTAACTTTCTCAGTGCGAACAGGATATTAGAGTAAAGTTTTACAGCGTACCGTTTACATGCGAGTTTAAATTCCTTTGCAAACATCGCACCTCTCCTTCACGCATCCAGATGCTCGTTTCTACTGTCTATGGAATCGATGGTATCACTGGAGGAACTGTGGGCCAAGTCAGAATACTCGTCTAGTTGCTTCTGCCTCTTGCGCATATTCCAGTGCAAGCACTCGGCAAGGCTTTCGAACCAATCGGTGATCTGATCTTGGGCACATATGGATGGTATTGGATAGATGGACATGGTCACACGAAGACTGGAAAGAGAAAGAAACAGAGCGTGAACAAAGAACACTTATTGCTTTTTAAGAGCACACACTAGTCACACAGTAATAGCCGAATGCTAATGATAAGTCTATGGGCGCAATCTTTTCAAATATCTCGTTCAAATTTTAATATTTTTACATGATTTTTTTTTTGCATAGGATAGTTGAGGACGACCCACAACCGACCTAGTTTTTATTTTTTCAATTTTGGATTTTAAATTTTGTTAAAAAAATTACTTTAATTTTCAAAACCAGTTCTGAAACTGAAACTATCATAATATAAAAAATATATATAACCAAAATCGAAAAAGTAAACACTAGGCCGGTTGTGGATCGTCCTCAACTATCCTATGCAAAAAAAATCATGTAAAAATATTAAAATTTGAACGAGGTATTTGAAAAGAACGCCCCTATAGGCATTACATTAGCGTTCGGCTTTTACCGCGTGACTAGTGTACACTCTTAAACAGAAGAATCGGTTTTCTGGGATTATGATATAGTTATTAACATGGGATCAGGAAGACATACCGCTCTCCCGCAAGAAAAGTAACATCTCGCCATAAATCATTTTTCATTTTATTCCACAAATAGGTCTGTCAAGGTGTGTCTTGCTATATAAAAAGTTCCATAAGTGTAGTTACACGGAAAATCACTTTACCCTATTTGTCAAATCATGACCATAACCGAAGGGTGGATTTTGTAGGGAGGTAAATTTATCCAATCCTCTAAACCTTATCGTCATCTTATGTCTTCATTCTTAAGGATTTCACATTTTTCTATGCACCTTTTCCCCCCAGCATGCAGAGGAGATAAGTGCTGTAATTTTATGTCACAGGCAAATCATCCCAATTTTCTTTTGCCTCTCCTGTAAAAATTTACTTTTGTCGAGATGTGTCACTTTTCTTGCGGACAAGCGATATTAATGTGCTTTCAAAAGATATGTCTATGAAATGATTAGAAAATAATGCCTTTTGAAAATTTAAAATCTACGTTTAAAATTAAAACTAAAATTCAAAATTATAGTTCCCAGTTCTTTTTTCTAACTTTTAATTTTAATAATTTAGTCAAAACTTTTAAGACTAAATTAGGATTAATATAGTCAAAACTAAATTTGCTCCTGTAAAGTTTCTTTCTCAAATCAAACTTCAAGACGTCCAAGTTATTAACTTTAAGATAAAACTTGCTGAGTTTAGCAGAACTCTAATGCGCGTCAAGATTTGCACGGTCTGTTGCAGATATCAACCAAAAGATACTAACTCAATCAATAACAGTATAACATTTTATCTGCACCTTAGTTCATAAATGAAAAAATTCCGAAATACGGAATAAAACAGCTGTATTCGGAAAAACTGCATTTTTTTGGGGTGGGGGGGGTGGGGTGGGGCAAAATGATGACTACTGACATTCCCTGGAATTATTACAGAACAATGAAAGATTTGAAATTAACCCAGGCTCTGTTTTGCAAGGATCCGACTTATAAGGGAATAGGGAATACCAAATGATTGAAAGTCAGGTCTTCAATAAACTTGTTTTATTATTTAATCCACGACAGCAAATGAATTCTCAAAGTTAAATATCAATTAGTGAAATAAATCAAAATAACACATGAGCCTTACTTACATACACTATATGACCAAGAGTGACCGGCCACTTGCGAATTTGAACGTTTCGTTAAATATATAGAAAAATATATGAGGAATTATTCTGAAACTCCAAGTGCTTTAAGCACTTGGAATTTCAGAATAGTACAGGAATAGAATAGTTGGAATAGTACAGGTCATATTTTCCGCGAATACTTTTTCTCGAAATCCCATAGGGGACAGTCGTGTTCCTTTTTATGATAGCATGTATACTCGTAGAGAAATTAAGGTTTTCATAAAAACATTCCCATTTTCTTTTTCAAGTTTTTTGCTTTTTAAAAATGTGGAACTTTTTTAAATAAAAACCTTAATTTCTCTATGAGTATACATGCTATCCACATAAAAATGAACCCACTTTATTACAATAAGCCACGTAATCATTGTCTGCAGTTTGGACGCTTTTGCTACATTAGTTTTGATATGCAAAAGATCTTCGTTCTTTTTCAGTTTGTTGACGATCCCTATGGAACTTCGAGAAAAAAATTTCACGGAAATATAGGACCTGTACTATTTTGTTTTCACACCTGGATTTCCAGAATAATTCTTCATGTATTTTTCTAGATATTTAACAAAACGTCTTACATCGCAAGTGGCCAGTCATCTTTGGCCATATGATATGTATATAAGAAAAGCTAACTTTTCCCTATACGCCGTTTACGGCAAATTCAGAACATCTGCATCTGAGCTATCGCACTCTCCTAAATTACCATGTATCACTCATCTACTACCGTCATTCACTACAAAGAACTCGCCCAAAACTTGAATTTTACCTTTAATAATTGTGAATACAGAATCACTATGCAAGAGAGTGTTGGCGCATCCCTCATTTCGTTATTTCTTTGTTCTTGTGTTCAGTTGTGTGTAAATTTCCCTATTCGATGAAATGAATCATCGTGACCATGATAATAATTTTTTTTTTCTTTGGGGGGAGGGTTACCCTTTCAGAATTTTAGGCATTTAAGCAATATTTTCATCTTATTACTGCGAGGATTAAAGGATTATTAATGTTGGTGTTCGACCTTTCAGTCTGAAATGTGTGCAAAATGTTCGAATAATTTACAGAATGTTTAAAAAGAATCTTAACTGTAGTCAAAGAATTTTCAGCATTCTTTGCTTATATTTATTTAAATGAATCGGATCGCGCAGACACAATGCACCGATGCATGAGACAAATTTAATACCTGTCTCCATGTCTGAGCTCCTGTCTCTTTCGGCCGTCAAAAGAAACCCAAGCAAGATTTCTGGACTCGGGAGACACCATTATCTGTAAAAAGATAAGAAATAAATTACTACATTAAAAAGTATTTTATTAAATAAAATATAAATCTTATAACAAAAAGTTATTTGTTTAACGAAATGCGTTGTTCTGTTTAGTTACAAAACAAGAGAAAACGAAATTGCCATAAAGAATAATTTAACTAAATTTTACCTGAATAATTTACTCAAATAATACATATCTAGAAGGTCAGTTACTGTTAACAGCTGCAAGCTGCTTTCGTACTGAAGATGTGAAAATTAGAAATGACTAGTTGTACTTTGACGTACAAATTTTTAAGTTGGCGGTTGTTATTTTACATCCATAGGTTATTTTTATTTTTGAAGCCTAATTTATTTTTTTCTTTGCTTGAAAATGGAACATTAATAGTCTATTTATTAATAATTTAATTAGTGAGGTCAGGTAGGGTAAAATAATTACCTACTTAATTAAAAAAAAAATTTTTTTAATGTATAAAAAATAAAATAAAATAAATATAATGCATAAAACATCCAAATGAACATTTTTCCCAACATTTCAGAGACAATTTGAGCAAAGAAATTGAAAATTATTGCTGAAAATAGCTGCAAATTATTTCCAACGGGAGCAAATTATTTCCACTGCATACTTTCGAAATCTGGAAAATATAAAATCCCGAATTAACCTTTCTTCAGAAAATGACGGATTTGAAATATCGTTTATTAGTTAGCCTGAATTTATTAGGATTCTTGCCTAATTAGAAGAAATGTATAGAGTGTGGGTGTGATACAAACCTTGAGCTCGACACCAGCGGGCACGACAATGGGTCTGAAGGAAAGGGAATGCGGACAGATGGGAGTGATCATGATGGCGGGGACGCTGGGATGAATCATGGAGGCACCGGCTGCCACTGCATACGCCGTGCTCCCCGTTGGGGTGGATACGATGAGGCCTAAGAAAAAAAGGAATACACACGAAAAATAAGATGCAGTATAGGATCCCAATTATTGACATTCTCTTAAGTTTGCTTCGATTCTCGTAATGTTTTAACACAATGTTATACTTATTTACTTTAAAGATTATATACTAGTGATATTTTCTATTCTAAAAAAATACAGGATATCCAGCGAATAAGAACCTGATTTCAAAATTAAATTTCTCAAAAAACAAGGAACGATAGAATTATGCGGTATAGCGGCTTGTTTATTAAGTAAGCTGTAAAAATGCTATACAAAAGTTTCGAACGATGAATATTTTGAAAAGATTGTGTTCCGATTGCAAAGAAGGGTTGACTCGATAATTTTCTTGTTTTAGATTACTTGCAGTGAACGCATTTTTCGGCGTACAGTGCAATATTTTAACGATTTTTTGAACTATATTTTTTTAGGATTTCAGAAATTCAAAAAAATTGTTGCGTCATTCATTGTAACTTTTTTTTAGTATCAAAAAATTAAAAATATTCGCCCAATTTTATGTACGTATTATTTACTGTAAGCCCACAATAAAAAGCCGTGCCGATTTTCGAATTTTCAGAAAATTTAAGGCATTTGATGCCGAAAATCAATTTCGTCAATCGTTAGCAGAAAAAAATCTCCAATTTCGTCACATTATCACGGGAAAAAGACGAATTTAGTCGAAATTCAACGGAAAAAGCGCGAAATTCGTCAAAGGGCACGAAAAAACACAAATTTCGCCAAAGGATACCGGGAAAAAACACCAATTTCGTCAAAAAATATTTAAAAATGCGAATTTCGTAAAAATCACAAATTTCAACAACGAATCGTGTAAAAAAGCGCATTTCGACAAACGACCGTGCGAAAACGCGAATTTCGACAAAGGTCTGCGGGAAAAACACGAAATTCGACAAAGTACCGCACGGTAAACAAAACTTTCGACAAAAGACCGCCCCAAAAAATGTGAATTTCGTCCAAAGATCACGCAAAAAACGCGAATTTTGTCCAAAGACAGCGCAAAAAAACGCGCATTTCGTCCATGGATTGCATAAAAACGCTAATTTCGTCCATGAATCGCGTAAAAAACGCAATATCGCCCGTGAATCACGTAAAAAACGCAATATCGCCCGTGAATCACGTAAGAAACGCGATTTCGCCCGTGAATCACGTAAAAAACGCGAATTTCGTCGACAGATGACTCTATTACCGCGAATTACGTCCATGAATCGCACAAAAAATGCGCATTTCATTCATGTCAAAATAATACAAAACATAATTTTATTAAACATTAAATTAATTTGCAGACAGTTTTGAACCCAATATTTACGTGCGGATAAAGTTTTTGGTTTTATACAAGTCTACATATGAATTACTAATAAATTAGTTGACCAATTACAGAGGTTTCGAGTTTATTATTACAATCTTCAAAGTTATGTTTCATGCCTATAGTAAGTCACCAATTCTTCCGATTTCTGGCAACACTTACAAACTAGCATTCGAAAATAAATCTTATATATGACATACAAAATAATTTATAAAATTGAAATTAAACACGAGTGCTCACCATCGCCCTGTACAGTAGTTATGTGCTTTCCATCAAGATACAAGTCGATGTTTGACAAGTAGGGTGAAGGTCCTCTGTCCACAACTACTTCGTTGAGAACCTAAATAAATAAATCTAATAACAATAAACAGAAATAAGAGTAATACAAAATAACAGACTGAATAGCAAATAGAGTTCGACATGTTTTGTATGACAAAGATTCGATCATGATATATGGTTTATAAATATAATTAGAATGATACTCTTTCTTTAATGATTTAATTTTTAATACAATGTTATTCAAGTTTTGTAAAACATCTCGTACTTTTTAAAGAACAATTCAATATACTCATTAGTGAAGAGTTTTCTATTTAATTATTATTAGTCCTAGTCTGCCAAGTGATATCTTGATGAAAAACATCTAAAAACTCTATTTTAGCGGTTGACTCATAAGTACCAATCCCCCCCATGTTTCCATACTTTTGGGTGCAGGAAAGCACAATGGTAGACCTATAAGTCGAACGCTAAAATCGAGTTTTTAGGTGTTTTCCACCATGATATGACTTGGCAGACCGATTGCGTTTTAATGTGCGAATTCAGATTTAACTAATCCCAGATTTTCAACCATGAAATCTTAACTCTATGAGATGATTGTCTGTGCTGCTGCCGCCCACCCGGTCTATTAGAGAAGCCAACGATATCCGCCTCAATTGACTGATGTAGGCTGTTCCAGAGTGCGCATCGCTTCGATCCCTTGTTTTAGTGACTCGTCCAAATTTCCAGATGCTGCGTTTCAAGAACCAGCGTTACGCGATAAAAAATTATATTACGTTCGAGAAAACGGCCGCCGAGACTGTTTCCATGGTAGGAAAGCTTATAGCGATAATATCAAGAAACAAAGTATGGCTTACCGCTGGCACAAGATGTTTCGGGAGGGGAGTTGCGTTGATGTTGGGAAAGGGCGAAGACCGCTTTGGACGCCCGTCAGTGTCACATTCCGATCAAAATCTGAGGAAATCGAAGGACATGTTAAACGAATATCAACGCCTGGGTGTTAGTGAACAGTCATTTTTACTTGGAAGTCCTGAAAAGGTTCCAAAGCAGAATGAACAAACCAGGAAGAAGATAAGCAATTCTGGGCTTCTTTATCATGACAACACGCCGTCGCACACCACCTTCATTGACACGGCATATTTAGCGAAAGGTGATGTGGCAATACTGCTCTGGTCCCCGTCAGGGCCCGACTTAGACAATGGGGGGCCCTGAGGCAAACATTATTAGGGGGGGGGGGCTTCTATCTTAAAAATTTTCGTAAATTATACTAAAGTGTCTAAAACTGAAATTCATAACTATTGTATGTGTACTTAAATTTCATACCAACTACTATTCACATTTATATACATAATAGCAAAAAAGACAACTTCAAAAAATAATAGAATACAGGGTATTTTTTTTTTTCGATTACAGGAATATGAGGATAAATGTGAGGCCTTAAGGAGGCATTGGGTACGAAAAAAAGAGGAGATAGGAGAAGAGAGACCCTTGCGATTGAAAAAAGAAAAGAATTTTGGTCACTTTTGACCATTTTTTATCATTTGATACTCTTTTAATGGAAAACTTATCTGTCCTTGGGGGGCCCCCTTAAGCTGGGGGGCCCGGGGAAATTGCTCCGCATGCCCCTGCCTTACTCAGGCCCTGGTCCCCATTTAGCCCCCACTTGGCACCACTAGATTTCTTCTTGTTCTCGAAGATCAAGACTGAACTCAAGCGCCCCATTTAGGGACTTTAAAGTCCTCAAAGAAACAACGACGAGGCCCCAGAAGGTGGTCCTCATCGACGCCTTCCAGGAAGTGTTCAGCACTTTGGGAAAAAAATGTTCCGGCGCGAAAGGAAGTTACTTTAAGAATTTTAGTTGCTTGTACTTTTATTTGCAATAAATCTCTTTTTTCCTGGAATTATTCAACTTACTTTTAGCGCACATCCTGTACATGAAAATATACAGGGTGTGTCATAAATATCGAAACAATAAGCTATCTCCTTAAAAATTGCCTCTAGACCCATACTTCCAATTGCAAAAATTCATAAAAAATGTAAAGTTTTCGATATGATAAGTTACAACTCCATGGGGGGTCTATTTGAAAAAATACGAAAATCTAATTTTTATACAGCTCCCGTAGAATGAAAATTCCAATTAGGAAAACTTTCCTTATCAAGTTCTGAATTAGACACAAAAAATTATATCTTCATATCTTAAAAACTCGCAGAGTTATATCCGTTTAAATATTTCATCAGATTTTAAGGGATTAGACACAAATTGAAATGCGCGCGCAATTCAAGAAACAATGTTACTTAAACAGTTCTACGAAACAGTTATTTTGAGTTAGAATTTTGACTTTTTTTTTCTTTTGTGATGGTTAGCCATATAATTTGCTAAGAAAATCACATTCTAAAATTTCTCGTAAAATTTATCAAAATTTCAAATGATTATTACTAGTTTAAATATAGTAATTTAAAATAGTTATAACTCGAAAAATTATATCTGATTAATTTTACTCGGATTTTAATTTCTTTCTATGTTATTAAAGATGAAAATCTGATTTTAGTTTTGTTCCAGGTTTTTTTTTTTTTTCAATGTTAATTTTAAAATTATTAAAAATATTTAAAAAATGATATAACTTAAAAAAATCATATTTTCAAAAGTAAATGTATATATTTTTTAATTTGCCGATACAAGACTAATGTAAAATAATCAAAAATGACATGCTTCAAGCTTGGACTTTTTTCTTTAACAATTCTTGACTTTTAATAATTTAAAGACGAGAAATAGTGGGGAAAAAACTCATCATACAGAAAAACGAATTTAAAGTTTTATATAAAGTTTGGCTCCTAATAAAATGTTTAAATGCTTTTTAAAGAATTGAAAATGAAAAATAACTTTTTTTGTAGCTCAGACTTCCGATTTAGTTTAACTTTTCTCATTTCCATCTCCTTTCTGTACTGTTTAAATGTCCGTTAGTTTTTTAAAACAGTGCTTTTTTCTAAGATACGGTTTTTTTTTTTTTTTAAATTTAGCTTTCACAACTTCAGGTTTTTTATCGTCCTGGAGAAACTGTTAAAAAATCTGTATGCTGGGTATTCTGAGCCCAGGCCGGGCCAGGACCGAGATGTTACTTTTTTCTGAAGACTCGTCTGGCCGGGTCTAACGTATTTTTCATAACGAAGGGGACTGATTCCTTCTTCCTTGGTCTGCACTGAACGAAATTTTCAAACCCGGTCTTCACCAGACTTCGAGTAATCGTAATCGTGTAATCGTAATCGATTATAATCGACTACATAAAACTGTGTAATCGCATTGTAATCGTAGTCGTAAATTTTAATTTCGAAATAATCGCGATATAATCATAATCAAAAGATTTCACTTTGATTAAAATCATAATCTAATCGTAATCGCAATGCAGATAATCGCAATGTAATCTGTATCAAAAAGCTATGTAATCGTAATCGAGCACAAATATACGATTACGTTATATGATTACATCTTTTTTTTTTCTTCTTCCTTTCGCGCAGTCCATAAAATACTCGGTCGGTGAGTTAAACATTGCTCCAAAGAAATAGTGTCCACGTTTGCAGCTCATATCGCCCCTAAAGTAAGAAGAGACATAAGACAGGGTCATAAGACAGCAGTTCCTGTGAAACAGGATGCACTCTTACACTGTATATACTCAGTGTCAGTGCTATAGAGGACTGTTCCTGGTATATAGTAGTATAAGACATAGAAATAGTCTGACTTCGTTAAAAGGTATGGGAATTGGGGGAAAAATCTTTGTGGTCATTCGAAGGATCTTGTTTCGCGGGTTATTGAGTGGGAGTGATAAAGGATAAAAAAGAAAAAAAAGAAAGAAATATACTAAATTTATGGTTTTATTATGGGACTTAGCAATTTGACAGAAATCACCCTCTTTCAAATATGGGAATCGGAGAATAATGAAAATTTGGGGGGGGGGGGGGGGGAGATGCTTAAATTGCATGTGTCAATTTATCTAACAGCTCATTCGCATGTTAGATTTCTCAGTGGTTATTCCTAAGTGGTTGTTTCCAATGATCTAGAGAAAGAGATGGCTAAGAGAAACAACAAAAAAATTGAAGATTATTTCACGGAATCTCTATCAGATTTGAATGAAAAAGGCGTGAAATTTTTAAAATAGAAATGCAAATTGTGCTCGTCAGATGTCAGGGTCTCCATAAAAACCAAGTCCAATTTGAACACCCACATGCAAGTAATTTTTTGATAGATATATACATATTGTATAGATTTATTTTAGAAATATTGCATAGTGATATCTTGTCTTTTTCTTTTAAATTGTAGTGAAAGGAATTTTTTTTATATTAAATTAACTATATAGTGTTTTTAATCATAAGTATAAAGTATGTTTATTCAAAATTTATATTTTAATATATCTGGATAAGTTAAACATATAGATCAGTTTTCTTTCAAAAGTTGTAATAATAAGATTATATATATATATGTGTGTGTATATATATATATATATATATATGTGTATATATATATATGTGTGTGTGTGTGTGTGTGTGTGTTTATTTTATCAGAATCCCCCCCCCCCAAATTAAACAGAAAGTAAGGCTGGTTTGTCAATAAACATACAGGTGTAAGTAGGATTTTTTAAAGGGTAAAGGACAATGGTAATGATATCTAGTTGTTGGTAAATTCTTTTAGCATATGTGCCGACAAATTCAATGACGAACCCCTGAATTTTAAAATGTAGCCACCAAATTTTTTATCTCTGATTATTTTAAAAAGGAAAAAAAACTAATAAAAAAATCTCTCTAAATCAGTTATAAATAAATAATGGGGAAAAAAAGGTAGTTAATTTTTTCCCCAGAAAGGTTTATTTCCCCCTCTCCCCTCCCCCAATATACTCCTAACAAAAGACAGTATTTTATATTATTATTATCATTATTGTTTGCCTGTTAACGTTCATGTGTCTCAATTTTGTTTTAAATATGTGGTTCAAGGGGACAGAGGTATGCAAATGAAAGAAAAAAGAATGAATTGCTTTAATACTCTCATTTGGAAAATTTTGGTAGAAGCTTATTATATTTAATTTTTCTTCATTTTTTAAATTTTGTTTTGCTTATTTGCCTAAATGCCTTGCAACGAATGTTCTGAGGAAAATAACCTTAGTTAAACTCATTTCATGTTTAAATTTTACGTAAAAAAAGTTTGTGAAACACATGTTTTCCCCCAAATTTTAGTGTATGTGTAAGGGGAGGGGGGGGGGGCTCATTCTACGTACACCGGTATTCGTGAATTTCAAATCAGAATTTCGCATGTTACATATACCTATTCTATTAATCAAACATCCTTAGAAATGCTCTTAATTTCAAAAAAAATTTATAATAATGAAATCAGTTCTAAAATATTCAAAAAGGAAAACATATATTATTTATATAGAAAAGAATAGCTTATTTAATATAAATGATTTATTTTTCCTTTAAAAATTAATAAATAAAAGGAAACGCACATTTTGTAAATTTGTAACTCTAGTTTGTAACATGTAGACTACGGAATTACTGTAATCGAACTGCAATCGTAATCAACTAGTTCGGTAATCGTAATTCAACAAAAAAATATTAATCGTAACCCAAACGTAATCGTAATCTTGAAATAAAAAAATGGACAATCGATTATGTAATCGTAATCAGGCTTGCATAAATAGAGACATAATCGTAATCTATTTTTTGAAATTGAAAATAATCGTAATCTTAATCGATTACAGTCCTCTGTAATCGACTCGAAGTCTGGTCTTCACACAACCCGTATTAAAATCACTGTCTCTGGCTGTCGTAATACGTGCATAAAATAAGTAAAACGTGGCTCAATCAAAATTTTTACGAAAAACACAGATTATAAAATCGCCTTTATTTTACAAAAAAAAAAAAAAAAAAAAAACTTTAAAATTCATTTTTTTTTTTAAGAATAATATATTCAAAATCTAAAAAATTAAATACAGTAAATTTAGTAAAAAACTGCCCATGACGGTATCCTGCCTTAAACGGAAAATGTATTGAACCATGCAAAATAAATAGAATAATACCTGAGAATAAAATTAAACTTCATTTACACCTCCTAAGTAGGGCATTTTTCTATAACTTATATTTTCTTTCCTATGTGATTCCGTCTTAAAAGAATTTACTGTATAACATTTTTTAAAGTCTCCAACGCATGGAATATGGATTAACGATATTAAAATGTGATACATTTACATATAAAAACAGATTCATTGATAAAATAAATATATCGCGCTTTGGCGCTTCTTTAATAATAAAAAGTATAAATATAAAAAACGAAACACTATATTAAGTATTTTTGGTCAGAATTCCTCCATACGAAACAATTTTTAACCACACCGAAGTAAGAAACTATGTAGAAATTCACGGCTCAGCCATGCTGCGATTTAAATTTTTTCCAGACCGGTCCAGATTATGATTTTAACTTTTTTCCAGGCCGGTCCGAACTTTTCTCCCTGTGGGTCGATTTGGGACCGGACCTAGATATTTCGATCCATGCAGACCTCCAGTGCAGACTACCAATATAATTTGAAAATAAGTTTAGCTTTAAATCAATACGCTGCTTTTTTATGTCCAAATAAGAGGCACTGTCTTAAGTCGATTTAATAACGGACAATTTGTAAACGATCCCTTGCATGCATTCATATTGAGTCAAAAACTCTTCCTTTACAGGCATGGTTAAGTGGTGTAACATTTTTAAAAGTCTCCAACGCATGGAATATGGATTAACGATATTAAAATATAAGTGATACATTTACATATAAAAACAGATTCATTTATAAAATAAATATATCACAACCGTTGGCGCTTATTTAATAATAAAAAGTATAAATATGAAAAAAGAAAAGCTATAATAAGTATTTTTGGTAAGAGCGCCTCCATACGAAATAATTTTTAACAATACCGAAGCCGAAAAAATGTAGAAATTCACGAGCTGGGCTATGAAGTAGACTTTTTTTCAGGCCGGTCCGGGTTATGGTTTTATCATTTTTCCAGGCCGGGCCGAACTTTTCCCCCTGTGGTTCAGTTGGGACCGGACCTAGATATTTCGACCCATGCAAACCTCCAGTGCAACTATCAACATACTTTAAAAACAAGTTTCTCTTTAAATCAATATGCTGATTTTTTATATCCAAATAAGAGGCAGTGTCTTAAATCGACTTTTAATAAAGGACAATTTGTGGACGATCCCTCACTTGCTTTCAAAATGAGTGAAAAACTCTTTGTTTACAGGCATGGTAAAGTGGTGTAAGTCACGAATTTTGGAAAATGTTGTATTTTAATATCTCTTTGAGGTTTTTAGATACGGAGATGAATTTTTTTTTTTGTTCAATTTAAGAACAGATAATGAATAATTTCCTAATTAGGAATTTTGCCCTACGGGGGCCGTATAAAAATTTAATTTTCGTATTTTTTCAAATAGACCCCCTCCCCTATGGAGTTGTAACTTATCATATCAAAAAATTCACCTTTTAACTGGAAGTATGGGTCTAGGGGCAATATTTAAAAAGATAGCCTATTGTTTCGATATTTATGACTCACCCTGTATGCGTGTGTGTGTGTACATTGTATCTCAAATGAAGGTAGCTTGTAAGAATTCAGAATATCAGAAGTAAAACTGCAGAAAAATAAAATAACATTGAAGAAGGTTATGGTCGAATGAAATTCGACATAGGTTATTGTAAATATTCATACATAGGTTATTGTAAATATGAAAAACGTTGTAGCTCTATAAGTGTGTTGGAATTAATGAAATTTAAGTTAATTTTCAATTATTGGATCAGTGTTGAAAGAATGATCTAGAAATTTCTAGACAATTGAACGCTATACAAAAAAAAAAAAAAAAAAAAAAAAAAAAAAAAAAAAAAAAAATAATAACTCTGACTTTCATTCAACTAAACCGCACCCTCTCCCTAATAAGTGCGAGAAATGGAAAATTTTCTATATCGTTAATAACTACTATATATTGGCACTTTACCATTCATAGATATGAAAGAATAGAATACATGGCAGGATAGTAAATTTTTTATTATACATTTTATTATGAACATTTCTTAATAGAATTTTTATTAACTATGTCGTCAACTACGTTGTCCTCAGCAAAGATCTGGGAAATCTTAAGTATATCTGAATCTTTTTATTGGTTGAATTCCGCAATTTTTTATATATTTTTCGTTTTCTTAATAGTGCATGTTTAATGTCCAAAAATGGAATACTTTTTTTTTTTTTTTTTTTTTTTTTTTTTTTTAAATTCGTTTTCTGATTGGTTCATGTCATGGAAGAATGAGATAGGTGGAGGTGAAGTAAGGCTAAAAAAAGATTTGCAATATGAATCCATTTATCGCTCAAATTTTAATGTTCCAAACAAAAGGACGTGGAAGGAATTTTGTATTATAATACGAATTGAAAGAAATGAATTACAACTGAAGCATATTTTAAGAAGAAATAGCAAATTTTTAAAATGGTCTTTGTTCTATTATTATTTATTAGAATAAATGCTCGCTTTTAAAATAAAAAAAAATTAGAAAATTAGCAATTATTAAGTATCAAATTAAAATTAAATTAGATATTGAAAACATTTGTTACAAACTAAAAATTGTATTACTAAAAGATTCCTTCTTTAATTCAATTTTAAATACTTTATAACGTAGATGAAAAATGTTTATGACTTAATAATTGCATGTAAATAAATATTTAAAATATAATGATGAAAACATTCTTTTAAAATCATGTATGAAAACTTAAGTAATAAATATTAATCTAAAATATAGATTTCTGACTGCAAACGATTTTAAGATATTAACAAAATAATGTTATATTTTCAAGCAAAACGTTAAAATAATTTTCTATATTGATATTTAAAACACATAAGATAAAGTAATTAATAAATTCTTACCGGTAAAGCGATAGATTAGTTCTTTTTAAAAAACAATAGCAAAAAAATACGGGTTTAAACCTTTTTCAATTGATAGGCGTGTCGAAGCACCTGGTTTTGTTTGTACTTAATGTGACTTAATGTAGGGTTACATTTTTAGCATCACCCCCAGAGATAATACTTCCCCTCCACCTATTTCATTCCTCCATGGGTTTATGTTTAATGTCCAGAAATGAAATACTTCTGTTGCCATGATGACAAAAAAATATTAAAAAACTACAAAAAAGTTAACTTAAAAACAAATTGAGATACAGCTTTCAAACAAATTGAATTTAAAAGTACATTTTTTTTTTCTCTATACTACGGTATAAAAATTAAAAATGTGTGATGTTTAGAAATTTAAAAATTTGCAGTACCGAAAATTGTAAAACTAAAATTTAATTTAAAATTTATATATGACTGGTACAGGAATATTAATTTTTAATCTATCACGTACGTAATATAGGACTCTTATTGTGTAAACCACGTTTTGATGATCATAAAAATGATGCTTATTATTATTATTAATTTAAATATAGAATTTATTTAGAAGTCTAAAATTTTAGTCTTTGAAAATATAATTTTTCAAATAGTCGTTGTAATTTGTTTTTTTTTTCCTTCTTTTTGCGGAAAAAAAAAATCTATACATATAATAAAACAGTAGACCCGGTGTGTCTGTACATTGAAGATAATTGACAAAAATGGAGTCAGGGCGATAAAAGAAAACCAATGAAACACAAAAAAAAATTTTTTGAATTTTTTGTCTGTCTGTCTGTCTGTCTGTCTGTTTGTTCGAGGTTATCTTCGTAACTACTGAATGGATTTTTATGCGGTTTTCACTAATGAAGAATGCACACTCCCGGGCAGTGTATAGGCTTTGTTTCATCAAAATCGGACAACAGACAAAAAAGTAACAAAAAGAAACAAAAGAAACTATTAGGTGCGCTGCTCACGTTTTTTAGTACATAACGTTTTTTAGTACATATAAAATCCAATAGATGTCACTGTGCGATTTTAAAACGCGCTATCGTTATGTTTTCGCCAGTCTACTTAAGTATGAGAAAGTTTCAAGCTGGCTGTCGTTCCATGTGGTTTAGTCGGTAGAACGTCAGTGCGCCATACTGATGGCCCGGGTTCGATTCCCAGCATGGAATTTTTTTTCACTATGTTGGCATTAACGCCTATAAGCAATTAAAAGAATTTGAAATATTGTATTCAAGGCGAATTTTCTCTCTGGGAAAATTTCCTTGCATTAATATGTCAGTGTAATTTTTTTTTCGATTTAATTTTTTTTTTCGAAACTTTGTTTTTCTTAAAAAATTACAGTAAATATTTGATATTTCCCAACGTTTTTTGAATGATCGACTTGCTTTTTTTTTTTTTTAATGTATGTCTGAACCTTATCTAACTACTTCTTCAAGATTTCTTTAGATAAACCGACCAGCGTAGCGGGCGAAGGCCGCTAGTTATATATATATATATATTGTCACAAGTGAGCAATAAAAATTTGCTAGCATACCATGCAATATTCCTTATTATATATACATATAAGTTATGATATAAAAAAAATTCATTTTCTCGCTCAAACACATTAAAGAAACCCTTTTTCAATTTCTAATTTTTTGTACCTAATTTTAAATTAAATTTTTTTTTGAAAAAATAAATTGTCGCCATTTTGAAACAAGATGGCAGATGAAGTTGGTCAATGAACTTGGTCTTGACGTTAGTATGGATTATGCACACACCAAATTATATCCAAATCAGTTCATAAATAAGATAGTTACATAAAAGCATAGATCAATTTTACAATTTGATTTTATTGATATAGTTTTACAATTAATGGTTTTATACGTATGTGTAAATAAATATATATATCAACATTTGAACCGAGGCTGGTTTTTGGGGTTTGAGGATCATGATCGATGAAAATATATCAAAGTTTTCTGGAAGTGCTTTCCTCCGGACGGCTGCAATAGAAAGCTTTTTCCTTTTAGTAATGAAAGCTACCTAAAAGTAAGTCGCCGATTTTTGCTGCGACCAGCTATTTTTCTGTGACATGTTTATAATTATTAAAATTATCTTTGAGACTTACAATTAAAAATAATTTCTATCAGTTGTAATTATTGTAGTTCAATACTTCAATAATAATAACAATAAAAAAAATGTGAGTAAAGATCTTTTTCCAGGTACTGAGTTCTTTGGTTTTCTTCAATTAAAACAGCACGATATGCACTAAGCAAGACTAAATGTTACGTTAAGTTTGAGCACAAGTAAACTAACTTGCATTTAAAGGAGGTCATGTTTAAGTATAATTCCGGTTCATTGTATTTATAGGTTGGTAACATGCCAGTTCGTTGTCTGAATCCTTTCAAGTTATAGTTGAAAAAGTAAATGAGATAGTAAGTGTTTCCCCTCCTCCCAACTTCCGGGATAGTGAATGAACTGTTAAAGAAATCCAAGCAAATAAAATGAATGGATTGACATATTGTTACTATTTCTTATAAAACTTCATTTTACTTTCATAAAAAGTGGAAGCTCTGTTTGAAGCTGCTCTAAAATACGAAAGTATATTCTTTCGGTTATTGTTTTTTTTTCTTTCAGAGGATACTGTAAGCGAGCTATAAGCTGCGCTGAAATTAAAAGGTAAGTGAAGATGTGACAAACCCTTCTGACTCAGTCGGCAAATTAGGTTTCTAACTTCTTCCCACTTTTTTTTTTTTTTTTTTTTTTTTAATTTTAAGGCATACTTATCCGATTCAACACAAATTAAACAAATTGGTTTCATTTTTCTAAGTTAGTTACTTTGGCGAACAAAGTAAGTAAATTATAGCAAAATTTTAAATTATCAATACCAAATGTAATCTATCCCAAACCATTGAATGAAAGCTATCGATAACTTTCGTCAAACATGAAAATGAACTTGATTAGTGGATTCGACCAAAATACTTGCAAGTTCAATGTACGACTGCAACTGGGTTAGGATTAGTTCAGTATCTCGTATATTATCATGATGACAACTTTCTCATATACATATTTTGCTTTTGCGAGTTCCTGTAAAACTATAAAATCTACATAGATAGTTAACGAATTCATCCAAGATATTAACTAAAAAAGACATTATTCCAATTAGACTGGAAAGTCGAAAAACTGCCTTAAAACGAATTTCTTAATTTATAAATAAAATTCTAAAAATATTAAAATATTTAATTAGTAAAAAAAGGTGCAAAAAACGCGAAAATATATAGCTACAGCGTGCCAGGAAAATATATGACCTTTCGAAAATTTTCTGATTTTCGAAACAGACAAACGTTTTAGAAGCCTGTACGGGCCGGAATTTCCAGGTCCGGTTCGGTTTAAAGGAAAGTTACTTTGAGCCGGTCCGGTGTAAAGCTCAAAAGCTCGGCACGTTTTTATTTTTACATCTCTAGACCTGGCCCGACACAATTTCTACTATTTCGAAAAAATCATACTTTTATCATATAACTAAGATTCCCTTTAAGAATACATCATACATATATATAGGATGATTTTACAGTATGTGTTACAGAAAATATACATTAGGAACATTAATGATTACTTAGATTCTTACACTTTCAATATTCAAATAAAGATTCATCAATAAATTAATATGGTTTAGAATTTAAAAAAAAGTTAAAATTATCATAATTTTTGAAGATGTATAATAAAAAACAGATTTACGAAAATATTTCTATATCATTTTACCACATCCATAAGGAGCTACTTTCTAATACATTTCTGAATTCCTTTCTTTCTTTCTTTTCCGGAAACGCATTAGATTAGCAGATGTTTTTATACAAACTATGTAATCGAAGAGCGTTATCCATCTTTTGATATTAACAATTTAAGACAATACTATCAAAGTTAGTGTTTTAAATCTGATTTACGGAAGCGACAGCATGGGAGGGGAGAAAAATCTGCAACCATGTGACAAGAATCTCTTATATCTCAACAGGTATGTACAAGTATTTTATTTACCAAAAAATGAAAACTATTCGATTTCAAATCCCTTCAACAGTCAGGCTTGTCAATTTTATACATTTACAGTTGAAAATTTAGTCAGAAAATGTGTCTAACTTTCGCGTTGTTGAGAAGTTAATTTAAGAAATACCAAGAAGTATACATCCAAAGATTATGTTAACATATGTTATTTATCGCTATTAATACTTTTACAAATCATTTTGTCTGCTCTACACATCTTGAGAACAATTAAGTTTAGTTCCGGCCCGGCTCACTATATGTAGAAAAACAATGCAAGTCTGATCTCGGCCAGGATCGAGTCTGCTAAAAAAAAGTATTAAGCCGAGTCAGATACGAAGTAACTGTCCGATGTCGAACTGTACACTGTACAAGTTAAATTTCTGTATTGATGTTGTCAAACTGGCATTGGCTCGTGATGCACATTATTCCCGTTAAAGCCATACTCAATGAAAATAAAATACGATATTTTATAGTTTTTGATGAAATCTTTATAACGGGCCGGTTAGCCCGCTAAATTTTTTTTATCGATCCGGCCATTAAGTCCATTCATTTTTTTTTTTTTTTTTTTTTTTTTTTGCCGACCCCGGCCTTTTGAAAAAATTATTCTACCAAGCCGGACCGTTAGAAAATTCTGAACTATTCTGCTGATCCGGCCAGGCCCGCTCAGACCTCTACGCAAATTTAACTGCATAAAATAAATAAATAAATAAAATAGCATGTAGGAGATAAAATCATGCGACGAAACGCAATACTTCACCTTGATTTAAACATAAAATTTGTAATATACACTTAAAAATTTTATTGTCTTGTTGAAAAAGGCGACTAAAATAATAAAAGGGAAGTATGTATTTTTATGTTGAAACTTCTTGGTAATTTCGGGCTTTCTCAAGGCCTTCATCGGAGAATATTACAATAACTAATTGAAATTTATACAAATACATCATTTCGTTTTGAAAATAAGAGAGCCAATAAATATTAAAGTTGAAAGCAGAAGTAGTAATCTCTTGGATTGAACTTATTTAAAATGAAAGCAAAATATGAGAACAGAATGATAAAATAAATAGAGTTCTATTTATTAAACATATCTATCTCTCAATATATGGCATAGTTTTTATATAGTAGTTATAAAAACAATAATATGTATATATTTTCTCTAAGTTCAATCCAAGAAACTGCAACGTCTATTATCAATTGCTAACTAAGCGTAAAACCTAGGCAAAAAGTAAAGCGTACAAAATAACTAACGAGAGCAATGTTGTACTGGGTATCGTCCGAGTAGCTCAGTCGGTAAAGCAGTTGGTATGCTTTGACAATGACACGTGTTTCAGCTCTGGATTGGACACTTTCACTCTTTGTTTTTTTAGGGTAATTAACAATGAAAAAATTCCTACATTAGAATAATTATTTTATTCGTCACTAAGTTAAGATGGCCTCATTTTTTTAAAACAGATTTTATTGTTATTGTTGTTAAAAATGTTAAATTATTCATACCAGAAAACTCGTGTGAGGTTTGTTGCTCTTCTCTCCCATTTCATTCTTTCTGACTATGATACACCGCAGCCGACTCCGTAACGTCAACGCTGCATGACCTAGATGGGGGAAGAGGAGAGAGACATTATTTTAATTTTAGTCTTTGAACTCGACATTGCAACTTCAAACATCATCTTTCTCCGCATGAAGCTGAGGATCAAGGGTAGATAGATGACAGGAAGACATTCTTACTTCCTTCATACGAAGGTCACTTCCGCAGGAATCATTGGTGGTGAAAGTAAAAGTAAAGGAGATTTCGAACCGCACTTTTCAATTATGAGAGAGAAAAAAGACACTTTTACGTTAATAATATAAAACGCAGCATTGCAAATCGCGGAAAGTTAAGGTTTAAAGAAATTTAATGAATACGTTACTTACTACAATCTAACGTATATATTTTAACGTCCTTATGATCTAAGGAAGCACTTTTAACTCGATGAGTGCCACATCTGTCACCGGTGACTGATACTGAAATTTACGTTTGTGACGAGCCAGTCACCGATGATTGACAGTTTAGAATATGATATAAAACTAAAATATTTATATTGTTTTAAGAATTACCGAAAAATTATTTAAAATTTACTTATTTTTTTACTTATTACAGGATTATAATTTCTTAATAATTACTTAAAACAATATAATATTTTAAACATTTACATCATATTTTACGTTGTCAGTCACCTGTGACTGACGCAGCCTAAACCGAAAGTTTATTGTCAGTCACCGTGGCATTCAATGTGTTAAAAACATTTGGAAAAATTCATATTGCAAGCGGATTAACCATGCATACTTTCTAGTATTTTTACTTTCTTCTATCTTCAATAGTATTGTAATCGAAATTTTTTTTCGACTTTTGGTTTTCGACGGATTTACACGTTTTAGGGGTCAGAGATTACAAAAAACATGTTTTTACAAAATGTCTGTCTGTCCGTGTGTCTCTGTGTGTGTATGTCGCCATTCTATCATCAAAAAGTGTATGAAGTTATGCATAGAATTAAACCAAATTTTTTGAGTAAGTGTATGAGCTATAGCTAGTTGGATCGCCCTGAATCTGAAAAAAATCCGCCGGAAGGCGGCACTGCAATAGCGAATTTTAAGCCATTTTCAATATTGCACCACATAAAAATGTATGAAGTTAGTTATAGAACTGAACTAAATTTTTTGTATATGATTATTTTTTGGTAAGGCAAGCAGGTCCTCCCTGAATTTGAAAAAATAAATAAATAAATAAATAAATAAATAAAAAAAAAAAAAAAAAAAAAAAAAATCTGCCTATCATTCTATTGTCCATCGGCTCGTGCAGAGACGGAAATTCGTTTTTACTCCGATAAATTGATTAAAGCAGAAATTTAAGATGAAAATCAAAGTTGGTATGTTATTGAATTAAAATTATTAAAGCATTAAAATGAGTAACTATTTTTTTTTTAAATATTAAAATGTACGTATGAGATAGAAAAAAGTTTTGGGATTGGCACACCCAACTAGTTTTATATTTCATCATACCTCGCGGTTTTGCTCGCATAATATTTTTCGTGGTTGTAATTTTAAAATTTAAAAGTGAAGCGAGATTTTAAAGAATCGATGCAAAGAGAATCAAACAAACTTTTTTTTGTATTATTACTAAATGACGAAACATAAAGGAAATCATCATAATAAATATACAGACATTTAGAATCATTACTATATGAAAACAGTGGTGCGATTTAAATAATTTAACAACCGGTTCGATACCCGAATAGTTTTTTTGGCATATCAACATGAGGGGAAAATGAAATACCACACATTGACTCAAAACACTTTCCAATACTATAAAAACATTGCCCGCTCTCCCTCCCCCCTCACCCCCAAAAAAAGTTTCCAAAACCATTTTTTCCTATAAAATGGCGTAATTTATTAAGGAAATATTCAGCAGTCATGAAACCAACTAAAATTCCTATCAGAGAGTGTATCAAAATGGGAAATAAAATGATATATACAATAAGGATAAAACAAAAACAGCAGAAATTTAAACTTAAGAATTAACCCATGTTCATGATTTAAAGTTAAAACCAGTTCGATATTAAAAACAATAACTGTTTGAAGAACAAAAAAGATATTGCTCAAGTCTCAAATCTCATGGGAATACAAACTCATCGAATGCCAAACATTCCTATTTACAGCTTTGTTTGGGAGGTAAATGCTTTTAACTTTCTCAAAGCTATCTCCATTAGGGACCGATTTACTAATTTGGGGGGGCCCTGAGCACAGATGCTTACGCCCCCCCCCCCCCTTGCATCGATACTTACAGGGGAATTGACTAAAAAAAGATAGTTATTAAAGTAACCATTATTGATATTAAGAAATTAAATATTCAATAACTTATTTTTAAATAATTATTTCACTATTATGAAATTTTAATGAGTAGAGTTTTATACTAAACTTTGTCGTGCTAATTATCTTTTCGTATGCAAGTCTATGTATCGGGTATGATAAAGTGTGCAACAACTAATAATAAAGAATTTTCGACATCACAAAAGCTACAATTATTTAAAAGTGTTAGGCCTGCAAGCTATGCTGACCAATACTCAAATTTTCTGAGGGTAACAGAAAAAAGATTAAGCAAGAATTAAGAACATAATCTATTTTTAAAATGATAAAAGGTAAAAGAAAATATTCACTTTAACAAAATAATAAATGGATGTTTCAGACAAAATATACAATGTTATAAAAATACAATATGAACATAATAGAATGTAGAATGAAATGTAAAATTTCATTGGATATTAAAACTACATCAGATTTTGGACAATAACTGAAAAACTTTCAGCATGATCTGGGGCCCCCTGAAAATCAGGGGACTTGGGCCTATGCCCCGAATGCCCTGCCATAAATCTGGTACTGATCTCCATAAATTGTCTCTCGTTGGTAACAGGATTCATACGCATCAAGCGACTGAGGCAGTTTTAGGTGTTCTAATACCAGAAATTCTGTAAAGTACTGGTCGCTATATATCTGAAGATAGAATTTTATTTCCAAAGGAAATATTTCTTTATGAAAATTCTGATAAATGATGTTACTCAAGTCTCTAATCTGATGAGAATATTAATCTTGAATGCAGGGCTGTGGAGTGCAATCGGAGACGAGCCCATTTTTGAGCAAAAGAGTCAAGTTCGGTAAAAAACAAGCCGACTCCGACTTTTTTTGTTAGACAGTTTGAAGTGAAATTAAACCAATTGTATGTAATTTTAAATCCGCAAAGGGAATTATCATTGTTATTTTTGGATAATATCGAATTACACAAGTTAGGGAGTCCCGATATACTGCCGCGCACAATGTAGAAGGTTTTTTTTTAATTAAAACTCTAGTAGATAACCAATTATTTCCGAACTAGTAAAATTTTCCCTTTTTTTTTTCTTTCCATCCAACATTTTTTGGTTTTTGAAGAATTTTAAAAAAGTTCCATAGTTTTCGAAAAATATTTAAAAATAATATAATTTTCAATAATCATTAATTTTAATTATGCGTCATTAAATATAAACAATAATTCTTACGCTTCTTTTCATAAAAGTACTATTTTTCCAATATTCCTTCAGAATAATAAAAAAAAAAGAATGAATTACAATGAAAATAATTACCTTCTAAGACGTTAGTAACTTGTTCTTCAAAATTGTCGAACTCGAAGGGTGTGAGGAATCCTAACGATCCCAAATGGAATGCCATCACAGGAGGAACACTTTGCTTTAAAAAGAAACAAATACATAAAAACAACAATTATCCAATCCAATTACTTCAAAATAGTGTTACTGAAAAATAACAACAATGATTATCTTAATATAAAAATTTAGATATGCTACTCTAAAGGAGTAATATCTAAATATTTAATACTCTAAATTTAGGTACAGGATAACTAAAAGTTATCCTGTAGCTCGTTTAGTTATAGAACTACAGGAAGATTTATAAATTTTGTTAATCCGATTACTAAAGATTACCGTTTTTTAAGAATTTCATGAATTAAAACAAGGTTTTCTTTTTCTATTTAAGAGAGTCCTTTCGAGACGCATTAAAAAAGAATGTTGTATTTTAATTGCTGATGGAAGCTACAGTCTTATTTACTGCTATTACGTTTCAAACGGTTTTTCTACAAGAATCCAAATATGAAAAACTGTGGGAGACTTTCATTTTGCGAAATATGACGGTACGTAGAGTGAAATAGCATTTAAACTACCAAAATCAGACATGGCGCATAGCCGAGAAGACCGAAATTAACAAATCAAAAATTAACAAATGAGAATGAATCACCAGAATATTATTTCGATGTTGTGCAACGTACAAACTCTGCAATCACTGTAATGCATTAAATTTCAGTAGTGTAAAAAACCCCCCTTTTTTTCAACAACATAAAACTTTTTTATGTTGTTGTCATAACTTTTCTTATTAAGTCTTAATGCAATGAATTAACTGAATTAATTGGGGGGGGGGGGAGGTGCATAATAACTTAAATTTTACACTACATTAATTTTAATACAGTTATTCTATTTGGTAAATAATTCAGACGAATTTCAATATTCGAACTGGGCGGAAAATGTCTGAACTTGGAATCGAACCAGGGCTTCTTATCTTAAGCTGTCAATGCTCTTTGCCAACTGAGCTATCTTGGGACGAATCTGGAGTATTAATTTATATAACTCAAACTTTATCCAACACATTATAAAATATACAGTCGACTCTCGTTAATTCGAAATCGGATAATTCGAATTTTCCCTTAATTCGAACTAAACATGAAGTCCCGAAATTTTCAATGGCAGAATAGCATTAAAAATTCTCATTAATTCGAACTCATTTTCGCTTGACTTCGTTTAATTCGAACTAACGAAAATTCCAATTTTTCATTTTTCTATTCTTTCTCACGGATTTCAGATCATTTTAATAACTTTATTTCTTTAGTTTATGTGAAAATTGTTCCGAAAGAGTATACATATTAATCCAATGCATTTGATATCCACTTTCTTAGTTTCCCGTCTGTCCATCAGTGGCGCTTTAAATTTTTCTTTCATCGTGCTTGTTTCTAATCTTTTAATTAGTTTATGTATTTATACATTCTAATTTAATATTAAGTCATATTCTAATGATAACAGACGAAATAAATTAAAAAAACACACTATAACATTAATTCCTTTGTAATAGTACCGTATTAAGCATGTTTTCTTCTCATATTTTTAACAGTTCGATCTCCGAATAATTCGAACATTTCTTGTGGTCCCGAAGAGTTCGAATTAACGAGAGTCGACTGTAGTCCGCAATGGCATTTACATCGTTTCCCGAAATCAGAAAATACATGTAGGAATCCACATTGCCTTAAAATACATCATATTCATCGTTATATTTCGATTGATTGAAGGTTTGTTTTGAAAAATAAGACCAGCGTTGCCTACTAGTACACAAATAAACTCGATCACGTATGAAATTCTTTACTTTTCCAGCACATTTTGAAAGAAAATATGAAACGTGTTGCAGAGAATCAGACATCATTTTCCGATTGACGAAAGCACATAATTTATTTATTGCGGTTTATGTTGTTAAAAGTTAGTTTTTAACTTGTCAATTTGTAGATGCGAGTTTTTCCTTAAATACACAGTTCCAAGTCAAAAAATTAGAATATAGTAGACTCCCTCAAATTCGCACAGCTTGGGACCAGAGGTTTTGCGAATTTTAGAATTTTGCAGATTTCTGGTCGTTGCTTTGTTTACATTTTTTAAACAGTAATTTGAGTGCAATTAATAGTACATTCGGAACTATAATGAATGCATACGATATAATAAAATAATAAAATAAGTAATAATCTAAAATAATAAAAATTTAGATATTTTTTAAATGATTAAAGTACTAATAGCAAAGGTCAAGTTAATAATCAATAGTGTATGATTAAATATTCATTATAAAGATTAAATATATTTTTCCAAAATTATTTAACAAAACTTGCCTCATGAAAGTGCATTACAAATTCACATCAAAATCATAAAATAAGTTTCTTTTTTAAGTTTAATCAGGCTTAATAACCAAAAAATTTTGATTAATGCATAAATATATTTGGTAAGAAGATTGTGATTACTAGTGATAACAGCAATATCTTGAATTTTTTCCAAAAAAAATTGTTCTTCCTTCATGAAAAAAACATGAATAGGGTATTATTAAGAAAATTACAAATTAAAAAATACATGGAATTGATACAAAACTAAAAAAATCAAATTTTGTCCCAATATCCAAACTGAAAGTTTCATTGTTTACATCCATAAAATATGTGCGGATTTTAAAGATTTGCGGATTTGAGGGAGAGTCTACTGTAATTCATTTCATTTGTATTTAGAATTGCATTTAGCTTTATTGCAGTGTAATGCAGTTATAAAAAAAAAAAAAAAAAAGTGAAACAATTTACATGTTATTAAAGAAAGTTAAAACTGTAAAAGATTAAATTTTGAGTGAATTGTATTTCAGTAAATTTACTTTCAATATTCAAAATATTGGATTGCTAGAATAGGTGATTTTGAAAATTAGAATATTTATTAATTTTCCTGATTGTTGCAGATGGTCGCTTAAATTAAGTACAAAATTAGTACTATGAAATTATAAAAAATTGATTTTTTTTTTTCGAAGTGTATATAATTATTTTAATTTTTGTATTACAGTAGACTCCCTCGAATCTACAATCCTAAAAACCGCAACTCTCTAAAATCTACATATAATTTAAAGACGTAAAGAATGAAACATTCAGTTCAGATATAGGAACAAAATTTGACTTTTTTTAGTTGTATATTAATGTTATATATTCTTTTATTTGTAATTTTTGTTAATATTACTGAAGAAAAGTTTTTTAAGAAGGAAGAACTAATTTTTGAAAAAGTTGAAGCTATCACAGGTAATCACAATCTTCTTACCAAATATATTTATGAATAATTTTTTTTTTTTTTTTTTTTTTTTGTTATAAAGTCTGACTAAACTTGATGTGAATTAGTAATGTACTTTTATGACGCAATTTTTATTGAATAATTTACGATAAATACATTTCATCTTTATAATAAATATTTAATTATATTTTTGATTATTTACTTGATCTTTGCTTTTAATATTTTAATCATTTTCAAAATCAACTAAATTTTTATTATTTTAGTTTTACTTATTTTATTGTTTTATTATAAGTATTCGTTATAATTTCGATTGCATTATTAATTACATTCAAATTACTTTTAAAAAAATGTAAATAAAGCATGATAAAAAGTTAATTAAATCCAATTGATTTTTTAAATCACCAGATTTTAAAACATTCACCTTTTATATAAACATTTTATTAAAAAATTTTAATTTTACTTAAGAAAGGTGTTGTAGTAAAAATAAATGACATTGACATGTTTCGGAACCGTCAAATAAGTTCCATAATCATAATATAAATAAAAATAAAATTTAAAAATATTTCCCGGTCAATTAATGAATAAATTCCTTGTGAGAGCTTGAATGGGATGAACCATGTTGGAATTTCTTTTTGATCATGGTCTATATTTTAATTTAATTTTTTACAATAGAGCGCGTGTTTTTTATGTGTTTTGTTATCTTTATCTCATTGTCACGGGTCATTTGTATTGACCGTGAAATATTTTGAAATTTTATTTTTATTTACATTTTAGATCATGGTCTTATTTTAATTTTTTACAATAGAGCGCGTGTTTTTTGTGTTTTTTTGTTATTTATATCTCATTGTCGCGAGTCATTTGTATTGACTGTGAAATATTTTGAAATTTTATTTTTATTTATATTATGATTATGGAACTTATTTGACGGTTCCGAAACATGTCAATGTCATTTATTTTTACTACAACACCTTTTTTAAGTAAAATTAAAATTTTTTATTAAAATGTAAATAAAGCAATGACTAGAAATACGCAAAATTCTAAAATCCGCACAATCTTAAGTACCAAGCTATACGGATTTAACGGAGTCTATTGTATTTCCTGTAGTTTTTATGCTGGAAGATTCTACGAACTATGTAGATTCTTATAATATTAAGTTTTATCCTGTATTATTTTATGTATAAGCGATATATAAAGTTTTTTTTTTTTTTTTCAAATTCCGAGAAAAGGTGAAAATGTTATAATTTCACATAAAATCATACCTGAAACAATGATGAGGCGTATAGAAGAGTTCCATCGCCCCCTAAACAAATGATAAAATCTATTTTGTCGGTGAGATCGTCTTTGCCTGAAAAAGAGAGGAGGAATTCAAATATTATTAGTCATTTCGCAAATGTAGAAATAAAATGTATAGTGAAACAATTAAGACGCATGGGTGCCGGAAGGAGGATTTGGTGGAAACAACTGCCACTCTTTTGATTTTAAAATTTAATAAACTAAACTTCTTTTTTTTCTCCAAGTTAAAAGTAGTCGTCGGGGGCCACCGTAATACTTACCCATCATGGATTTGCATAATATAAAATACATGAAAATTAAACATGTGTAAACTATCACTACTAAAATGCATTGCAATTCCAAAATAAAATTTAAATGTATTTTTAAATATTTTGATAAACATAGTAATTGCATTTTTAACACAATCAAACTTATTGGTAAAGTTATCATACGAATTAAATGTTTCCAACTGAGCGAAAAATTGCCCAGACCGGGAATCGATCCCAAATACTTGGCTTACAAAGGCCAATGCTTTACCGTTTAATCTAACTGGGCATAACAACCTGTGTTCATTTTTCGCACAGATAACCTTATAGGTCATAACATCTGGTCTGTCATTTAGACAGATCAACAGAATAGACAGCAGATAAAGGAACTCCATAGAACGATGGGTACGAAGAAATGGGTACGTTAAAGCATTGGTCTTGTAAGCCAAGTATCTGGGTTCGATTCCCGGTCTGGGCAATTTTTCGCTCAGTTGGAAATATTTAATTTGTATGATAACTTTACCAATCAGTTTGTGTTAAAAATTCAATTCTTCAACGTACCCATCGTTCTATGGAGTTCCTTTATCTGCTGTCTGTTCTGTTGAGCTGTCTAAATGACAGACCAGATGTTATGACCTACAAGGTTACTGATATACCAGCTTTGTAAGGTCCTCATTTGGCAGAATGCCAAGCCGATTCCATTCAGACTTTGGGGTTAATAACCTATGAGGCCGAGATTGCTTCTACGTATTCATGGAAATGATATTAAATATTGTTTTCTATTTTTTTGTTCCGAGTAAAATTTTATTTTAAAATAAATAGATTGTGGACCTATTATTAGTTCTCAGAATAACCTTTCCAAAATATATATTTTCTCCTACATTTTTGTGAATTTTAATAAAAGCATGTCTTTTTTTTTATTCAGGGCACTTGTGTGTCATATACTCACTGGGATTTACTTGGCACCAAAACGGCGTTATTTTGCCTAATATGGCAACCCTGATGTTGTTTAGTTTTTGATAAATTGTTTATTTACCGTAATTTTTTTTTTTTAATTATATAAAATGTTTTTTTGCTCTATTGTTATTAGTTTTTAAAATTTAATATATTTAAAAAGTGTTTTATTTATTGTTATTTTTTTTAAATAATAGAAAATAATTTAAAAATGTATATTTAACCAGCATTTGAAAATGAGGATTTCGCCAAATTGACGTTAGAATTTTTTTTTACCAAACCTTGCGCGTATATGATACCTGCGTCATTTATTTTCATATCCAATGTATGCAAATAATATAAATAAATAATGTACACAATAATGTAGCGAAATAATTTTAAAAAATTGCTAATCTGGCAAGTTTTAAAATCACGCCATTCAGGCATTAATTCTAAAAAGATTAAGTTACGCTATATTGCGAGGGAAAAAGTTATAACCATACCTTTAAATCATCTTTTTATTATATTTGTCTTTTTTTAAACTTATTTTAGTGTAACAGAATTACAATGTAATGTTTAAAAACAGATAATTGAATTAGAGAAACAAAAAGGTATTCGCCAAAAAAATTCGACATATCTAGGATGTTTAATAAATAAACTCATCCTCGAGATGGTATGAACTCTCCCATTTTCGCATTGGACTCGCTCTTTTCGCCCATGCGCAGTTCTGCCCAGGTTTCTATCAAACGTGGTTCATCAGTATCTGAGCGAAAAATGCGCACCGGTTGTCGTGACCAGTTAGCTTAAACGGTAAAGCATCGGCCTTGTAAACCAAGTATCTGCGTTCGATTCCCGGCTTGGGCAATTTTTCGCTCAGTTGGAAGTATTCAATTCGTATAATACATAGTAATGTTCAATTCCTGAATGGCGGGTATTATTTGATTATCCAATCAACCCATTTCGAAAAATTATATAAATCGCCAAACTACTCATAAATTATACAAATTGGCATAGTTTTATTTTAAATATCGAAAGAACAAAAAAATTAGTAAAAGATTAAATTCCTGAATAGCGGATACTACTTGATTACTGACAATTAATCTTACAATTTAGCGATAGTTTTTTTGGTCAACGTAATAATCAAATAGTAAAAGAATCATCTTTATAACTCCAAAAATAATAAACCTATAAACTATTGGTTTACTGCGTCGAATGAAGTGCATCATTTCCAATTAAAAGATATTTTAATCGAAATTTGAATGAAATACAGGGTCATGACAAATCGAAAAGTATGGAAAATAGCAATACAAATATCTTGGCAGCTAATCGATCGATTTCGAATCTTTATGCAAAAATTATGTTTTTTATTGTCTTTTACATCCACTGTTAAAAAAAAAAAAAAAAAAAAAAAAAAAAAAAAAAAAAAATCGAAAAATTTTATATATCTTTCATCAGAACGAATATTTTGAAAAAATAGTTTGGGGATAATCGAGGTTATTGATATTCAAGAGGCTTCTTCCCATTATTACATACTAATTAGGCACCGAGTTGCAAGTCTCTATCTCAAATTGTTAGGGATATAGAGCGTTTACAGTTAGACATAAAGACAGATGGAAGGCAGCCCCCCCCCCCCCCCTTAAAAACATGTTTTTCGGAACTGCCAATGTCTGAAATGTGTAAACCAGTCAAAAAAAGTTTTTCTATTTTCAAAACGATTGCAAGAGTTACTCTATACTATGTATGATGGGTAAGTAAAACAGTAAAATGTATTCTTCCAAACGACTTAATTACTTAAATATTATAAGAAAAAATAACTAACAAGGAAGGTATACTGGGCATACTTAGAGTATTTTGAAAAAAAATATATATTAATTAAACGACTCATGTATGTAATAAAGGATTAGTCAAATTTAGCGGCGGATTTAATTCCAATTTAATTTTAAAGGGGTGCTAAGGATTTTTTTTTTTGTGTGTGTGCGTGTGTATGTGTGTGAGATAGATATTTAAACTTTAGTGTGTGTGTGATAAATTTACTTTGGAATTAGTCTTCAGGTTTTTTTTTCTTTTCTTTTTTTTTTTTTTTTTTTTAAGTATTTGAAGATGATTTATATTTTATTGTTTTTCATTATACATATAAAAAAAAAAAGAAAAAAATATATATTAACCTAATATTTAGATTATCTAAAAAAATTTTGCGCTATTTTGTATAATAAACATAAATCTAAAAAGGTGAAAATATCAAAGTTTTAAAAGGTAGTTAGAAATTCTTTTAATTCAATTTTTATTTTTTCTATTTTAATTATATATGCAGTTTATTTATTTTTTTTTTTTCAAAATTCGCTGTTAGCTGAACATTGAAATTCTATGAGTTCGTTATTTAAACCGTATTGAAAAAAAAAAATGTTGAAAAGGTAAACGTCCCCTTTAAAATCGTAACCATAATGAATTAAAATGAAACGCTGGATTTGAATATTTTAACACATTTTTTTTGCGTAAATAAATTGAAACCTGGAGTTCTCGGGAAATATTATTTGATTAGAGGATATATATATTTTCACAGCTCATTTACTTTAAGGGACGGATTCAAGAAAAAGAGATCAACTTTGAAATTTCATAATGCATTTATTATTATTATTATTACAGTCACCGCCAAAAAAATCTTGACACTTGAAATTTTAGACGTTTTGTTGAATATCTAGAAACATACATAAGGAATTATTCTGAAACTTCAGGTGTGTAAACAATATAGCACAGGTCATATATTTTCGGGAAATTTTTTTGCCGAAGTCCCATAGGGGACCGTCGAAAAACTGAAAAAGAATGAATATCTTTTGGATAACCCTGTCAAAACTAATGTAGCAAAAGCATTCAAACTGCAGATTATCATTAAGTGACTTATTGTAATTATGTGTGTTCATTTTTATGCGGATAGCATGTATACTCGTAGAGAAATTAAGGTTTTTATAAAAACAGTCCCATTTTTTTTCAAGATTTTTGCTTAGTATTTGCGGAGTTCTTAATATAAAATAAAGTTTTTTCCTGAACATATGACAAACAATATTACACATAATACCCTGCAACCAAAATTTAAAAAAAATAATAATTGTAAGAATAATGAACAGGTTTACTAAATAAATTTTCATTGCGCATGCGTAAAAGTTATGCAAATTTTGATTGCATATTGTGTTAGTTAAAGGTATGGAGAAACTTTTGTAAAAGTCTCAGAATTGCAGCTTAAAAATGCTGAAAATTATCGTCGATAGAATCAGTTGAAAATCCGTTATTTCCAAAAAGACGCAAAAAGATAAGGGGTTGTATCCAAATATAGTAGTGCGCGCAATATTATGTACAGAGCCGAGACTGCGCGCACTACTTACGCTTGATTGGCCAGGCAACTCACCTGATCTCAACCCTATAGAAAATGCTTGGAATCATATGAAAAATAAGGTACAGGAGTGTCACCCATCCAGCATAAAGGAATTGAAAGAAGTATTGGAAACTTTGTGGGTCAATATGGACAAAAACTATTTCCGAAATTTAGCAACTTCTATGCCTAACAGATTGCAAAGTGTCATAAAAGAGAAGGGAAATATGTCAAAATATTAGTTTTGGCAATAAAATTATTTAAAATGTAAGTGTTTACTTTTATAACACTTTTTTTATGAGTGTCAAGATTTTTTTTCTCGGCTCTGTACATAATATTGCGCGCACTACTATATTTGGATACAACCCCTTATCTTTTTGCGTCTTTTTGGAAATAACGGATTTTCATCTGATTCTATCGACGATAATTTTCAGCATTTTTAAGCTGCGATTCTGAGACTTTTACAAATGTTGTTCCATTCCTTTAGCTTACACAATATGCAATCAAAATTTGCATAACTTTTACGCATGCGCAATGAAAATTTATTTAGTAAACCTGTTCATTATTCTTACAATTATTATTTTTTTTAAATTCTGGTTGCATGGTATTATGTATAATATTGTTTGTCATATGTTCAGGAAAAAAATTTATTTTATATTAAAAACTCTGCAAATAATAAGCAAAAATCTTGAAAAAAATTGGGACTGTTTTTATAAAAACCTTAATTTCTCCACAAGTATACATGCTATCCACATAAAAATGAACACACATAATTACAATAAGTCACTTAATGATAATCTGCAGTTTGAATGCTTTTGCTACATTAGTTTTGACAGGGTTATCCAAAAGATATTCATTCTTTTTCAATTTTTTGACGGTCCCCTATGGGACTTCGGCAAAATAATTTCATGAAAATATATGACCTGTGCTATATTGTTTACACACCTGAAGTTTCAGAATAATTCCTCATGTATATTTCTAGATATTCAACAAAACGTCTAAAATCTCAAGTGTCAAGATTTTTTTGGCGGTGACTCTATTTTGCGTCTAGTATCAAAATAGGATAAAAATTAAATAGTAAGAGAACTTGGATCTAATTTTACACGCTAGTTTAGGATAGAGGTCGGCACGATTATATGCTACTAGTGGGTCTAGCACGGATTTAGCTTTAGGTCATATTTATGATAATGAATAGATATATAGATAATTAACTTTAAAGTTAATAAATTTCTTTGTTAAAATAAACATTACAAAAATAATTAGAAATTACTGTAACTTCATGGTATGTTTCATAATTTAATATTTTATTACCGAATAAAAAGTCTTAGAAATAAACATTTTGTATAAAATAATTACCTTCTTTAAATGTACAAAGTTTTTCTTTTATTACTGGAAAGGACGGATTTAGGAGAAGGTAGTCCTCGTCCAAAACAGAGGCTTCTACAAATACAAGCATGTGTTTTTCCTAAAAGAAACAAAAACAAACATTGTTTCATTGTAACAATCGTTATATTAAAAAGTATTACACATAAGATATGAATCACACATCTCTACAGGATAGCTACATAAGATAGTATAAATGCTAAAGATAAAATAATAGTAAAGAGTTAAAATTCAGCGCTAAATTCATCTTGATTAATAATTAAAATTTATAGAAAAATACAAAATAATGTAAAAACATTGTTTAAAAAGGTGCTTACAACAAATTATAAAAATATTTAAAAAATACATTAAAGTCCTCTAAAGAATCTAGATGGCGCAAAGAGATACAGTGGTGCGAATAGAAATATAGAATCATATTTTAAAGAACTAGCGTCGGATAAGGCATAAAATTAGAAGTAGAAGTATAAAAAAAAAATTACATTTTTTACGCAACTAAATAACTCCTTATTTAGTTACACAGAAAACATAACGCAAGTTTTTGAAAAACAAGCTTTAAATTAATTGGGTTAAAAGAAATAAAATTATTTTTATTTATACCGAAAATAAAAACGATCTTATCAATTTCTAGCAACAGGAAAAATTAGATATGTATGCATACATATTGGTTTATATTTTACCCTCATAGCATGCATGTTCACAGTGACGTCACAATGACGTCACTGTGAGTCACTTTGGTCACATCACATCTGTGACGAAAATGCCACCACTCAGTGACGTCACAATGTGACTAAGATGTGACTTTCTAAAAAAATTTTCACAGTTCGTCACAATGTTAATGTCAAAGTAGTCACAAATGACACACTTTTCACAAATTGGTCACATTGTGACGTCGCAAAGTGGTCACAATGTGACGTCACAAAAAAGCTCTAAAACGGCCATAACGACTTCACATTTTAGTCACTGTGACTTCACATCGACGTCACGTGACGTCACATCGACAATCGATGGTCACAAAGTCACAATGTGACTTCACAACGACGTTGCAGTGACGTCACCATGTCTTACGGGTAATTATTTGTAATAATTAAGAATGTGTGAACAGTTTTCAAATCTGTGATGCATTACCGCAAATTGCAGCAATCTAACCTCGAACTCGGTCAACCAATCTTAATAGAAAAAAAATGGTATACATCTATTTGGTACAAATTACGGTAAAAATGCTACATAATTCCTTTAAAACTAATTCATTAATTTTATGTTTTTGGCCTTTTTAGAATTTGCAGTCTAAAATTAAATAAGACCATAATATATAAACATATAATACCTGGTTTATGATATATTAGTTCTTCAGAGTCTATTTTCGAATTATGTAAAAATTTGCAATCATTTCTACTGTTAAAAAGTATCATGTTGCAGAAAATTCGTTGTTAATTTGGCTTATCGCAGAGAGTAAAAAAAAAAAAAAATTGCCAAAGGGCTCGTGTAGTGTAGCTCAGCTCGTGTACAAGTCGACATCCCCAATTCTTAACCCTTTTGCGACGGGAGCCTTTTACGAAATTTTTAATGTTTTGTCGCCGGTTTTTAAAAACTGAAATTTGTATCTTATTAAATCGGGAAAATGCTCCTATTCAATAAGGCAAATTTTAGAGTAAAATGCTACTGGTGGGAGTAAACAAGGATTCCTTTTTGCGGCAAGTATACGTATTGCTTGTTCCCAAGGGGTTAAGCAAAATTTCGTGTATAAGTCGAACCGCATTTTTGACAACTAAGCGGGTTTACTAAAAGTTTCACTTCGCATGCGCGAATACAATCAAAATGTAATCTGCATAATACGGTGGTTAAATGTTTAGAGCAACTTTTGTGAAAGTCTTGAAAATTCAGAAAATTATCGTTGATTGAATAAGCTCGAAATCCGTTGTATCCAAAACGAAGCAAAAAGATGAGGGGCTGTATCCAAATATAGTACATGCTAACACACTATTGCAAGTACACAATATTGTACGTACTACACGTATATTTGCACGTATGTTTCCATACAGAGCCTCATCTTTTTGCTTCGTTGTGAACAACAGATTTCAAACTTATTCTATCGACGACTATTTTTGAAATTTTCAAGCTATGTTTTCGAGAATTTCACAAAAGTTCTTCTATACATTTAGCTAGTACATTATGCAGATTAGATATTGATTGCATTTGCGCGTGCGCAGTGAAACATTTAGTAAACCTGCTTATTTTTTATCTAATTTTCTTTATTTTTAATTCTAATTACAGTAAATTATGTACAATATTGTTTGTCATATTTTCTGAAAAAACATTTTATATTAAAAATTTCGAAAATTAGAAGCAATAAGCTTGGCGAATATTTGGACTTTTTATGAGAGCAATTTCACAATGAGCATAAAATCTATCCTCATGAAAATGAACACAGTTTGTTACAATAAGCCACTTAATCAATCTGCAATGACCTACAGTTTCAACACCTTTGCTACATTAGTTTTTACATGGTTATCCAAAAGATATTAATTTTTTCAATTTGTTGAAGGTCCTGCATGGGATTGCGGGAAAAAAATCTTTACGGAAATATATGACCTATACTATTCTGTTTGCACACCAGAATTTAAGAAAATTCCTTATGCATAAATGCTTAACAACATGTCTAAAATCTCAAGAGACCGGTCATCACTGGCCATCTAGTTCAATATATATATAGGATGGATATATTTTTTACAGAAAAAAGGGATGGGTAGATGTGCCAGTAATGGACCACCTTCCAGTAATGGGCCACCTCGCACTTTTTGGTTTATAAAATAATAATAAATAATAGTTAAGCTTTTATTATTTTTTTTCTGAACTCTACCTTGCATGCCTTATAAGCTAGATTAATTTTTTACACTTTTCGTCAAAACAATTAGGAAGCAGAAAATAAAGTTTCACAGTTTTTCTGTTTTTCACTGAAAATCTTAATGAACATGCTAAGAGCAGACTTTACTTACTTAGTTTATATCTTTTTTATTTTTCCGTAAAAATTGAATGTTTTTGTTTGGTTAGCAATATAAAACATTGAATTCAATATACCAATGGCCATTTACAAAATTTTATTTATTTTTAAGGTTTTAGGAGGGGTGGCCCATTACTGGATTGCTTATTTCGTGATTTTCCAGTAATGGACCACCCAAGTGACCAATACAAAAAGTGTTATTTCAGTAGAGATAAAATATTTTGATTTAACTGAAAAGCTAAATAATCAAATTTAATACTGAGATTTTACCTCTTAGAATTTAATAAAGACAATTTCTTTATAAATAGTTGTTTTAAAAAAGTCATCCAAAATTGGTACAAAACACAAGCAGAACATTTGACAAAATCTACATGTGCCGTTACAAAAGAAGTTGTTTTAAGTTGGTTCAGAAATGTAAAAACATATTTGGAAGAAGATATTATTAATATTTTCTTTTGAATTCTAAAGCATACAGAGAGAATTTTAAATAAGCTTAAAACAAGGTTTCTTTTGTGCTCTTAAAACAAGGAAAATTTTGGGATCAAAATCAGTTGAAGATGTGTATTATGTAGTACCAAATAACGAAAAAGAACAAATCACTGTTACGGGATGTTTTTCAGCAAATAATGAGATTGCTCCATTTGTGATAATATATCCATATAAGCATCTCTGAAGGGAAATCGTGGAATCAATCTGTGCCAAATCGATGGACTATATGATTATCTGAAAATGGTTGGATAGTGCAAGAACATGTATCATTTTAAATGCATTCTAAAATTCCATATTGAATAGTTTGGACTATCGGAAAGGGATGATAAAATTGAAGATTTGTTATTTATATTTCACAGTTGCACAGCACATCATTTAGATAACGATATGAATGAAGATTGGAGACTTTTTTTAATGCCTTATCTTATCTAAACTTGATTTCAGTAAAACATTGTCTTTATCTTATAAATCCTTTAAATTTAAATATTTTGTTTTATATCTTTACAATGTAAATCCTTTAATGTTAGTTTATAATAAACAGTTAATAGTATCATTAATATTTTGTTTTATATCCACATTATAAATCCTTGATTATAATAAATTCATAACTTAAATTTAAATATTTTGTTTTATGTTTTTTCATTATAAATCCTTTAATGTAATGAATTTCTAACTTAAGTTTTAATATTTTGTTTTATTAGTATGCTTTCATTAAGTTCTGGAGCAAAATACAATTGAAACGAGTTGGAAATTGCACGTGAAGCATAGCAAATGAGGTGCGTTCGTACGATAACGAAGTTTTAAAAATATACAAATTTTCCTGATATAGTAGACAATACTTCGGTTTCAGTACAGTGGTTGAGCTCTTTCTGTTCCTATAAACATACAGGAAGTAATTTTCATTACACCTCAGCAACGTATATCATATTCATAAAATGTGGCACAGTTTAATATAATTAAAACATGTCCCAAACAATGTTTTCCCGTACGTATAGCATTATGTAGTGGAATACTTTTGTGTGGCCCTGTAATTTAATAATAAATATTCTTTGCATCTCAGATTGTACAGAATTTTTATTTTATTATATGTATACGTCATAGGTTCATGTCAATTTTATTATGTTCGAATGAGCGTAATACCATTAAAATGCATTTGCAACTTTTTTCCCCATTGACTGTAACGGAATACTTTTGATAGTCCCTGTAATTGATCTATGCATCTGATTATCATGAGATCTGAAATGACTCGACAAAATTATGTAATAATTATGTGTTTTAAATTTCAAACGATGAAAATGCATTTTAAACTTTTTTCCCCATTGACCGTAATGTGACAGAATCTTTTGATTTTCCCTGTAATTAATCTATTCATCCGATTTTAATAAAATTTAAAATGACTCGACAAAATTATGTAATAATTACGTATTTTAAATTTCAAACGATTCGGTTGGATAGTTTTTGCGTTGTTTTATGCGGACGGACAGACAGACGAACAGACAAACGGACAGATAGCCGGACAGACAGCCGGACTGAACGACAACTATAGGTGCTACGTATTTACATAATTACGAACGCACCTAAAAACAATTATCTGTTATTTTTTGTAGGGTGGCCCATTACTGGAACATAGGCGGTCCATTACTGGAACATTAGGTGGTCCATTACTGGGCTTTTGGGTGTTTAGACATTTTTCTATTATTTAAAATTAAATTTTTATTTCTGTTGGGAATTCTAACTATGGGATTAGTTAAATATGGTTGAAAGATTAATCTAATATGAAAAAAATTGGAATACAATAATTATAACTATTAATAAAAAATTATTTTTTAGAGAAATTCCTTAAGGTGGCCCATTACTGGCACATCTACCCTATATAAATTTTGGTGTGAAAGACTGGTCAAGGAGAAACTAGAACCCGATCCGCAGCAATCAAAACCCTGTCCAAAACCGACGTGACCGGACTCAATTGAATCCGAAATAGCAAATAGAAGTCAACAATCATCCAAATCGAACTTCAGGTCCGGTTGGAATTGAATAAATATCAAATTACGGGACCTGACACAGGACTCTAATCAGCACTGAATATTATATTAAACAATAATATCTTTAAAGAAGAATAAACAAGTCCCTTCAGCAAAGTAAATAAAAAAAAATGAATTAGTAACTTGATAAGCTACTTATCTTGTTGCAATGTTCTACACGAGCTACGATGAAAAATGTTTTGCATAAGCCAAGCGTCTTCACACTTTTTCACTGTCAAGGGTTAGATAACTGCATAACACTAGTTTCTTTTTTTTTCCCTCTTCCTGTTAGATACGCGATACATCAAAAGTCTTTTAATTAGCAAACATTAATGCAGAAGAGAAGACAACAACGTGATTTAGATTGAGAAACCTAATTGAACAAAGCAACGACAAATGGTCTATTTGGGTGTAGTTTACCGATACACTGTAAAAAAATCTCTCAAATTGACAGGAAAAAACTGTCAATTTTGGCGCCAGTTTAAAATCGTTTAATTTACTGAAAATATATCTAAGTTTTCATTTAAATAGATTTTATCAGTAAAAAATGCAGCTTTTTTTCTGTACAAATTACGAAATTCAGTTTTCTTTTCTTTTTTTTTTTTTTTTTCTTCAGAAAAACACTTTTTCTTTAAAACAGCATTTTTCTGTAAAAGGTACAATTCTTTTCTATAAAAATTACAATTTTTTTTTTTTTTTACAGTGTACACATTTAGTACAAGCAGGTATTCAATTTAGTACAGGTATACCGCTGTAACGTTCCGAATTTCCTCATTAGCACACTGTCAATAAAGGCAGATGTTAGCCCTTGTAAATACCCTCTGACAAGTACGATACATTTGTGTATAAATAAAACTTCAACTTTCCAATTATCTAAGCAATAAATTTCACTTGAAACCTCTCCAACTGACATTATAAAAATCGTATTTCAGGCCAAGAACTTAACGTTAGACAGCTTGAATATAATAAATCTACACTACTTGAGCTGTCTGATTTACCCTCTTAATGATCGGCGATTATCAAAGAAAACTGCTTTATATATATGCAATTTCAAAGAGGCTCAAGAGAGGATTTTTGGTTTTGAAGTGAGACGACGTAGATCGTCAACCGGGGCGCAGACTGTCCCGTAAGAAAGTGAAGTCCGTTACGGCCGTCATCTGTTCGTCAGAACTGTGAAAAGGCCCAAACCCACGCGCAACTGTAGTAACAGTTGCGGACAGAGTACATTGTGCGCTCTCATTTACATCTTACTTTCATATTTTTTTCCAATTTTAATTTTCTTCTGTTTGCTGTGTTGTTGTGTTGCTGTAAATAAAAGCTTTGCCAAAAGTCATCCTGGATTTATTCATCAATACGTCACACCGCCTTTACGAGTGGAGAACAGGACCACCACTCGCCAATGAGAGGCTCTGAATTTGAGAAAACTGGATTATAATATACTAGCTGACCCGCCCGGCGTTGCCCGGGTCCGTATTAGCAATATTAAACGAACTTGAAATTTGTATGATTTTATCAATAACTGGAAGCATGCAGAAATGCATTGTCTGAAATACGTCATTTTCATCGTTATAAAGTATTAAAAGGTTCTGAAAAAAAAAGAAAACTTTTAGTAATACAATTTTTAGTTTAAATCAAATGTTTTCAATATTTTATTTAATTTTATTCAAAATGAAAAAAGATTTTCTTAGCAGACGATTTTTTGTGATAAATACATTATCTGTTTTATATTTCTTCTGCTTTATTCCTTTTATTTATAGAGTTCAAAATGAAAAAAGATTTTCTTAGCAGACGATTTTCCTGTGCCTCAATTAATTATCCTCGGAATTCCTTTTATTTATAGAGATTTTCAATTTTTTAACTTTAAATTAAAGACTAGGAAATAACTATTCCGCTTTTTCAGAATTTAGTGTCGCCTCCAATGGAAAAAGAAGCACGTGTATATAAATATAGATAGCACAAAACATACTTCAGTTTTAAGACTTAAAACACGTACTTTTATTTTATATGAAATGATGTCATCCGCATACACTTAAGAATTCCACATTCACAATCCAACATCTACAAAAAAGATTGCATATGAGGTCACTAATGCAGAATAATATACTATTCTAACAAAAAGCGATGTCGTCATTCAAGAAACTATAAAAATCTTTTTTTTATGATTCACATGCCTTCATTAGTTTGTAACATTAATATAGATATTTAAACATAGTTTAGTTCAATGTTTATCAGAAATCATTCATTTATAGCACGTGTTTCAATTACTTTTTTTTTCACTTATTACGACAAAATGGCAACAAAATATTACAGTGTGCTTAGTCTACAATTTTTCGACTATTTTTCCTTTACTTTATACAGAAATGGAGTACTTTAGTTGCCAAAATTAAAAAAATTTCGTTGCTACAAAAAAAATATCTCAAAAATAAATTGAGATACAGTTTTCAAGCAAATTGCATTTAAAAGTACTCCACCTCCGATGGTATAAAAATTGAAAATAAACTATGCTGAGAAGTTAAAAAAATTGCAGCAGAGATTATTCCGTAAAATAACATATCTGCCTTGTTTTACAGCCGGCTTATATAACGGAAGGTTATTTTTTACAGATGACATATTAATCACTTCTCTGATATGCCCGTATACCACACGGGCTCGTGTTTTTGCCAATCATGATTTACCCATACCACGGATGGGTAAATGATTTCAAATCATGATTTATTATTCTTACCAGTAAGTAATTAATGTAAATTTATTTATTAATTAATTAATCCGAGCATTTTTCAGATTCAATTAGGAAAAAATTTGTTTGGAAAAACTGTTGATAAAAGATAAAAATTCTGTATAAGACGGAAAAAAGGCATAATTTGAAAGTTTTTTTCAAAAATATTAATTAAGTGGTTTGCTGGCCAAAAGAAATAACATATCGGCGGCTAATAAAGATTACGTAACACAGAAATTGTAATAAATAATTAATTTTTTTTTATTAATGATGCTGTTACTATTATTATTTAGCAACTATAAGAAATTAATTCCATAATTATGTTCAGTACCATACTTCAATAACAAATATCAATTGAAATTTATCTATTTAAAGATTTTATTGCTGTAGATTGATAAGAATCCATAAATATATTACAACAAAATTGAAATAACAAATTCAATTTAAAAAAATAAAATGTAATCAGTGCATTTTCTTAACATAAAAATGTAATTATTCAATTCTATCGAATGTTTATTCTAATAACATCAATTAATGTATTCAATTTGTCAATATAGAATTTCCTTGAATACTGAAACAGTCCTACTTAGCTACCTTTCTTGTTAAATATTCATTGGGGGAAAAAAATGGATTTTCGAGATAGAGATTTCGATTTTTCTAGTTTCTATTTACAAAAGTAAGTACACATTTCATTGAGTTTTGGTCAACAACAACGTATGACTTAACATGAAAAGGATTATAATTCGATCTTATGAAAACTTTATAAAGAAGGTTAAAAAGAAACTTTGTTCAGAAGAATCTGTAGCACAAATGGAAAGATACGCAAATCACATTTCACTTTTAAGCAGGGTTCTTCGCTGTTTTTTGAGAAACATTAGCGATTTGGCGGATAAGAAGTAAAAAACAGTCGCCAAATTAAAAGAAATGTTAGCAAAATAGATTCGGTATGAAATACTGAAAAATGTATATTTTATCCCCCTTTTTTTTTTATCCGTTTTCCAAATGTTCTAAACTAGCCTAAACTTTTGTAATTGCTTATAAAATAATACACTCGACTATCTGCTAAAGAAACTATTACAAATGAGTACATTCTAAATGTCTCCTAGTACTAAATGTGTAAATATTTCAGACATTCTTTTAGCAGTCTAAATAAAAATTTAAAACAGCTATGAAGTTGCGAATCGATAGAAAAAAAATTGACTTTGAAAAATGATTTACTTTGCAAACACTTAATAAATAGTAATGGTAAATGGTTAATTTCAGCACCACATTTCAGCAAAACTTTTCTCTATTTGGTGCTTGATCAGAGTAATTTTGCCTGTATTTTTACCGGTACGATGCCAGTACGCAATTAGTGATTAAGGGTGTTCTTAAATCAAAAAGGACAACTTTGTGACACCTGCTTTAATTTATTTTTGTTCGGAAAGGCATGAAAATAGCAGATGTTATTATTCAGAAATTGTATAATTGCACTCAATTTTCTGTTTTTTTAAAAACACAATAGATTTTTCATATCAAACCCTCAAAGTTGACACTTTTTAGTACATTTCCCGACGAAAGCAGAAAAACCGGTCGAAAAGAAGGAGGAAAACGGGGATCACGTGATTGAAATAGCTTAGAGCTCGATAGGTAATTTAATTATCATAAAATGGAAACGTAAGTTCGATTCGAAATCGCTTCCATAGTCCGGCATTCCAATTTTATATATTTATGTTAAAAAATGCATTTGTAAATGTGTCAAAACGTTTTGCGCTTGTTGAGCGGAGCACTTAAGAACACCCTTAACTGACAATAGAAAAATATACATCGCATAATCATTCTTGTCTTTGGTTGTTGCTAAACTGAATTGGTGTTGACACAGTATCTCCATGAATAAAACAATGTAAAAAGCATGATGCGATTGAACATACAAAGCGATATCCAATCGTTCAGCAACGTGGATAAGAATTTCCAATGTATTGGACACACACATATTTACGTAAAAAAGGGAGCAAAAAATCGAGCCCTCGCAATTTGGCGAATCTGATTGTTCTTTTACTCGTCCAATGGAGCATTTTGTCGCAATGTCGAGCGGCAGCGAGAACCTTGCATTTAAGACTTTTGAAGATAGTGACAATAGCGTAACAGAAGAGAGAGATGGGCACTTGTTCTGGGCGATAATTTTTTTAGGACGACCAAATACTTATAGCAGTTCATGTATAGTTAGAATGTCACTAACGTAAGCAGGATCGCCAATACAAGATCATAAAAAAAGACTAAATAGCACGAAGATCTCTTTCAGAACGCATTGAATAAATATAGACGAATTGCTGATAATTTTTCAAAGAAAATTATTTCATTTTTGTCACGTACTTTTGGGATTATGATTTTTTGAAATCGGAAATTTACCGGTGACCCTCTATTTTGAATCATCCAGGGTACTCTAAACCCGTAGTTTGAAAACACATAATTCTGTATAAAGAACTCTCGAAAGGGGCTATTGAATAAAATGCTAAAAAATAATAATGGTAGAGAATAGCATATTTTATATCAAATTTATACTAAAAAGGCCGTTTTCGCAAAAATTTTCGGTTTCTATTTTATTATTTTATTTCAAAGAGCAATCTTTTACGATTCTAAATCTGCTTTAATTTTATTCCTATAATTATTAGAAAAGGAGTTATGGTCAATTTAATAAACAGGATATAATGAGCCAGCTACCGGAAGTAGAAAGGCCAGAAGAAATATAAACAAGGTTTCTATGTCTTCTTTTTTTACGTTTTTCAAATAAAAACGTTCATAAACCATAATTGACACTTCTCGATTAATTTTTATGGATCCGAAATACATAAAAGAAATTTTGCAATGCAATAGCTAAAAATCTTTTTTTTTTTTTTTTTTTGGGGGGGGGGTGTTATTTTTATGTTCAATAAACTTCATTATGTATAATGTTTTAAATATATTTCTGTGGAATTTTGTAAGAAAATTATGTTATTTATCTCTATATTTTGAACTAGAATCCAAGCTCTATGCGATATACGAAAAGCATTTTTAATTAGAATCTGTGAAATTCCATTTTGTAAATAAGATAATTGAAAGGCTTTATTAACAACATACTTTTTTATAACAATTAAGGGGAGAAAAAAAAATAACTTCAGATACCATTTCAATCAGAGAAACAATATCAAAGAGCAATCTAATAGTTTTATTTTAAAACTAGACGCCTCTGGAGACCAATTTGGTCTCCATTAAATATATGCTAAGCAGTGCATTATGTTATTTCCAGTCTTAAATTTATATAGTTAGTGAATTCTTCCCTAAATTCATAGATTCTAGAGAAATCAAGAATTCTTTGTGATCTTGATAACAATTCATACATTTTTTGTTGTTATATATTTCGTCTCTTATGACAACTATCATTTAATTTCCGTAGCTGTAAAAATGAGTGAAATTTCATAGCTTTAAACTGAGATTTGTTCATAAGTTATCGAAATTAAACATACTTTACTTAAATTTTTAATATTATGAAATTTATTTAAATTTGAAAATCACGCATTTATAATATTTTTTTCATTATTTAATAATTAAAAAACGAATATGTATATTTTTGCATTTATTAATTTTATTTCTGATTTCATAAATATGACATAAATGTAACATAAAAATAATGTAAAATAAACATAGCTAACGAAGCCCCCCCCCCCCCCCAAAAAAAAAAAAAAAAAAAAAAAAAATTTCCTCATGAAAGCAAACTGTAAACGCATGTTAGCACCTTCAGTTTACATGCTATGATGTCATAAGAATATTGTCCATGTCCATTCATTGTTGGAGTGCTTTACGAATTATTGTCTTCGTGGTTTAATATTTTTCCGTTCATGTGAATGAATCTTTTGTGTTTGTTTTCTTTTTGAAGTCGCATAGTAAGTTGTCGATCTAATTTCAATTGAAGAGGAAGAGTTCCATATCATGTTGTGGCTGGCGCAATTGGCGAAAAAAATCGAAATTGGCGACAAAATACATTTTAGCAACTTATCAGATTTATCAAGAAGGTGAAAAAACATGATTTTTAAATAATCTATAAAGATATATTTATTTAATAAACGTTATATATGCCATATGTTAAAAAATTATACGATATTTATATAAATACTAGTGGCCTTCGCCCGCTACGCTGGTCGGTTTAGACGAACAGACGGGCATTAAATAGTTTAATAGTTTATTAATTACGGGAAATTTATAGAAATTAGCACCAGTTGTGTAACTTTTTTTATTGCAATTTTAATTAAAACCCTTAACTTTTATTACATACAAAAGGATTTCGCGTTTAAGTATGGATTTTGGCATAATGCCAAAACTATCTTCCGTGGAATTTATGGGTTGGATGTACGTTTTACGAAAATCAAAGCCGCCCAAATCAATGCTTTCATTTTGAAGTCTGCTTCAATGGAAATTAAAAAAAAATTTAAAACTATTCAATCAATTCTTTCAAAATTTCGAATACTTTTAAATCATGTTTAGATAAAGAGCTAAAAAAAATTTCGAGTGAAAATACCCCAAAATCGGCGAGATATAAAATATCAATGTTCACAATCGCTTATATATCATTATCCAATCAACCATTCAACCAATTTTTTCTATCTGTTCCAGATAGTTGGATAAGGTTTAGACATACATTTTAGGTAGATTTCGTAAGAAATACTACCTATTGCAATCGCACCAGTTTATATACATATCTATCTATCTATCTACCTATCTATATATCTCACTTTCTTATGGACACGATAACTTCTATAATTCTTCACTAATCTCCACCAAATTGATACATAAAATCAATGGGGATAAAATCTTGGCTGAGTTCGTTAATGGGCAAAATCGGGCCAAGGGGGGCGGAATAGGGGGCATTTTTGTGAAAACCGAAAAAAAGCCATAACTTCTTAATTAAAGTAGATATCGAAACGGTTTAAAGTTTGTATTACTTCTTAAAAATGGGCCAAAAGTATATACGTGACAGATTTTTGATAAATTTAGAAGTGGGCTCAAGGGGCGAAAAAAACAGGGATTTTGAGAGAAAAAAATTCATAACTTCGTCAATTTTTAAGATATCAAGTCCAACTAAATTTTTTATAAATGTTCTTAAAATTATCTAAAACTTTTGTATTTACAAGTTTTTGATAGTACCAACTTTTACCGATGAAAAAAATTAAAAACGAAAAGAAAAAGGGCGCTGAAAAAAGAGAAAAATCCATAACTCCGTCAATTTTTAAGATATGAAATCTGATTAAATTTATTTTACATCTTATCAAAAATATCTACAACTTTTATATTGACAAGTTTTTCATAGGACCAATTCGTATAGCAAAAAGAAATTAAACAAAAATAGGAGTTGGAGAAAAAACCTCAAATCCAAACGGCTTACATTCAGACTCATTTTTAAATTCATTTTTGATTTTAAACGCATCCAAATGGTAGATCCTCTTATTTAGAAATTGTATAAAGTGACGCATTCGTCAATTTTCTGATAAAGACAGAATATATTTCAAAAAAGGCTACCAAAAAGGGTATTTTGAACAGAATTTCCGAAAGTCATCGGGACTGAAAATTGAAGGAAGTATTCAAATAAGAAATTGCGTTTTTTTCTGACTCGTTTTTAAATCCACTTTTGTTCTCAAACGCATCCAATTTACAGATCCTCTTATTTAGGAACTATATAATGTGATGCATTGGTCAGTTTTTTGATAAAGACGGAATATATTTCATAAAAGGCTACCAAAAAGGGTATTTTGAACAGAATTTTCAGAAATCATCGTGACTGAAAATTTAAGGAAGTGTTCAAATAAGAAATTGCGTTTTTTTCTGACTCGTTTTTAAATCCATTTTTGTTCTCAAATGCATCCAATTGACAGATCCTCTTATTTAGGAACTATATAATGTGATGCATTGATCGGTTTTTTGATAAAGACAGAATATATTTTGAAAAAGGCTACCAAAAAGGGTATTTTGAACAGAATTTCCCGAAGTCTTCGTGATTTGAAAATTTAAGGAAGTTTTCACATTGCAAATTGCGTTTTTTATGACTCGTTTTAAAATCCATTTTCGCTCTCAAATGCATCCAATTTACAGATAATCTTATTTAGGAACTATGTACTGTGACGCATTGGCCAGTTTTTTGATAAAGATAGAATATATTTTTAAAAATGCTGTCAAAGTGAGTATTTCGCACAAAATTTTCCGAAGCAATCATGATTAAAGAATTAAGGATGTATTCGAACAACAAATCGGTTATTTTATGACTCATTTTTAAATTCAATTTTTTTCTCAAATGCTTTCAACTGACAGTTTTTTGTTATTTAGGAACTGTATAATGTACTGTTTTGGTCGATTTTTTAATAAATTTAGAATCTATTTCAAAATATGTTGCCATCATGGGCATTTGAGCTGAATTTTTCTTAAGATGATTCTGATAAAACCAGTTTTGCAGAAAAATGAAATTAAAAATTTTTCTTAAACGGCCAAAAAAAGTTATTAAACTAGGTTTATCTCTAATCATACATACATATATATATATATATATTTGTTGAAATGAGCACTCTTCGAAATCTACTTCCGCCTATAGGCCCAGCCGACAGGGATTTTTTTTTTTTTTTTAAAAGCAAGTCAATAGTGCAAAAACTTTGGGAAATATAAAATATTTACTGTAAATTTTTAAAGAAAAACGAAGTTTCGAAGAAAAACATTTAAAAATCGAAGAAATCAAAAATTAAAAAAAAAATTACACTGACATTAACAGAAAAGAATGAGGATTCAGAATCCGGCGTTGTTTCTTGTTAGAGTTTCATAGAACTGCCAGTATTGGAATATAAAAACGTATTTCGAAAAAATTGCGAAAAAAAAACCCCGCTAATAATCGAAATTTCGTAAAAATATCGAAAAAATAACAAAATAAAAAAAAATTAGACGGTTAGTGCAAGAAAAGAACGACGTATCCGAAAATCTAATTCTTTTGTTGCTGGTGTGTTTATAACTGCACCGATGACAATTTAAAAATTAGAAAACAGAGGGAGAAATTTTTTACCTCAGTCGATCTTTTTCGGATCGCCATTTCCGCCCAAATTGCAAACATGCAGGGGCAAATCAGCTAAAATTTTAACGTGTCCGATTAGTTTTTTATTAATAATTAACGAATTGATTGGAATTTCGGGATGTGAATGGGCAACTCATGATCCCCGGATTTTTTTTCTTTCAATTCAAAGCAAACGCGACGTTTCTCCGTTTCCGGGTTCGGAAGAGATAGCGTCACATACATACATACATACATGGGTCATTCCAAAAATAATTGTCCCTTTTAAGAAATTTTTTTTCAAATTTTTTTTCATTTAAAACGAAATAAAAATATCTGAGAGGGTTGTATACATATTCAAGAGTAGAAATTGAATATCAGCAGCACACTTTTTTAAAAATATTTATCACTAGACTTAGAAACACAGATACATTGGCTGAAAAATATCCCCTGTGTTACCATATTTTAGATAATCTTCTCATTTCAGGGTTCATACAGAGTTGGGAAGAAAAAATCCAAGGAGTACATAAAAAATCCAAGGAGTCCAAAAAATTTTAAGAGCTTGCCACTTTTGTTGTTATTTATGTGGCATGCACTTGCACAGCCCCGATTCCGCCGGGATTCCGCGAGAGGGGGGGGGGGGGGGTATCCGCTATCTTTAGACAAAATCGGCGCTTTCCCGCGATCTTCACACAAAATCAATGATTTATCTGCGATATCTTAGCATAATCGGCGATTTATTGCGATCTTTTGTTTAAATCGGGGAATTATTACGATCTTTTGTTGAAATTGACGGTTTTTCTGCGATCTTTTGACAAAATCGCCGTTTTACCATGGTTTTTTTTTAAAATGAAACTGACGATTTTTACACACAATTTGCATTTTTACACGATTTTTTCTTGAAAACAGCGTTTTATCTCCGCGATCTTTTGACGAAATCGGCGTTTTTTCCGCGATCTTTTGATGAACTCGGCGGTTTTTTTTCAATGATCTTTTGACAAAATATTTGTAAGCGATCTTTTATCGAAAACAACGTTTTTTCCCGCGATCTTTTAACGAAATCGGCGTCATATCCGCAATCTTTAGACGAAATCGACGTTTTCCCGCGGTCTTCAGACAAAATTAGCATTTTATCTGCGATATTTGGTGAAGTTGCAGTTTAAACCGCGATCCGCACAGGAAATTCACGTTTTTCAGCGATCTTTTGACAAAGTTCGTTGACAAAAACATTGACGAAATCGTCGTTTTTCCACGAAATATTGACGAAATGTGTGCTTTTTCGGCGATCCTTTCACGAAATTTGCATTTCTCCGCGATAGTTTTTTCCGCGCGCAAAACCGTACAAGTTGGCAACTATGCGGAACTGATAACCCAATTTCAAAGTAAATCACTTTGAAATACGATCCCAACTAATCACTGCTGTGCTTCTGATGAATGACATGCATAAAGGGTTTACCGTTTTACAATCGCGATTCTTTTTTTTTTTTTTTTTTTTTTTTTTTTTGTGAGCAATGTCGTTTGCGTGCAAAACCGCGATACAATTTAAGGAGTTCCTAAGGAGTATTCTGTTTATCTAAGTAGTTCTAAGTACTACTTGGGAACGTTTTCATTTCTAAGTAGTTTCTAAGGAGTCCAAGGAGTCTGTACGAACCCTGCATTTTTTCTTATTAAAATAGAGAATTGCTTTTACAATAGTAATACTTTGATATAAAGGCTCTTTTTTAGTGCCATATAGTTTTTTGTTTATGTATATATTTTTTCATGATGTAGGCATATTATGTCCCCTGTGTTACCCTTTTTTGTATTCTCCCTGTATAAAACTTTATATAACTTGGTAAAAATTACTCTAATGTCATAAAATTGTAGTAAAACTTATTTATACATATTAGCCAGTGCATATTATAAAACTAATTCATAAGAAAGTTTTTTTTCTTTTGTTCTGATAAAGGAAATGTCAGTAACACAGGGGACAATAAAGTAACAAAGGGGACGGGACATTCTATTTGAACATAAAATATTTAACAATCTTAAAAGTGTACTTATGTATTAATTAAAAATGTATTTCTGATATAGAACAACAAATGCATTAAAAAACAGGATATTCTATTGCATTTCATTTTTAAACTTGAGTTTTTTGTCCCTTAACAACATAGTTACCAATATCATGGTAACACAGGGGACTAGTAACACAGGAGAAAAAATGAAATAAATTATCACCTATGTATTACTATTTTCACAGAAACAATGTAAAGTTAGATGGAATATTGTCTTTTAACTAAGACTTACAATTTAAATGCCAATAAACTAGAAAATTAATATATAATTGAAATAAATCAATAGTAACACAGCGGACACACAAAAAACACACCCACCTTCAAAAATCATCTTTACTTAGATAATATTCTTCAAAATTTAACAAATGAGAAAAATGACCACCTAGGATGAATGACAACTCTAAAATTACATGAATGCCTACTGTGAACAACATTTTGGTCACAAATTCTTATTTTAATATTAAGAAAAAGGTGGCGGTAACACAGGGGACAAAAATTATGGGATACATGAATTTTTCTTATAAAATGAAAAAAATATTTATAAAAAATATTTAAAGTATATAGGGATAATATAAAGACTACAAAGACATAAAAAATATCCCAACAGATAACTTAAACAATACATATAGCAAAAAAAAAAAAAAAAAGGTTTAAAAATCAAAAATTATTCTTGGGACATGGCTTTTTACATCACACAATTATTAAGAAAGTTGTTTGAATAACAATAAATGGAATTTATCTCAAATTTAAAAATTGCATTAGAGAAAAATATCTTTAAAATATCTTTTCCAATATTTAAATTTAATTTTGAAACAAAATTTTAGAAAATATAGCAATACAAAGTGTCGGGACACTAAAGGGTGCTTTATTTTTGGAATGACCCACATACATACAACATACGGTCGAATTTTAATAGTATAGATTTTTATGGAGGTACATTTTAAGTATGCAAAAAACAAAAGCTTAAAGTCCATTCCAGTAGTAAAAAAGCATCCTCAAAGGCAACCACATTGATTCATTTAATGTCAAAAAATAGTTCGCCAAAAAATCAGAACAGAATATAGAACTCTTCCCAATTGAAGTTATCGTAGAATAAATGTTTATTTGAACGTAAATTAGAAACAAAAACGTTTGATGTTTAAATGAAATATTTGGCACAGATGTCACATGCGCATCGGGTTTGGCGCGATGTTTATTTGTAAAAATTTGGCGAAAACTTTATTTTTAAATATCAGTTATACATATGTTTTTAAATTATTTTCTATTATTTGAAAAAGGAAATAATAAATGAACGATATTTCATACAATAACTATGTAGAATAAAACAATTTATGTCATTATAAAAAGTAAAATTAAAAAATTCCTTAATATATAAACAGCAATAGTAAGGTTAAATGAAATATTTGGCACAGATGTTGTATATGCACCGGGTTTGGCCAACACCGACGCTATTACACAATTTGGTGAAAACTTCATTTTCGAATACCAGTTACACACATATTTAAAAATTATTTTCTATTATTTGAAAAAGAAATAATAAATTAACGATATTTAATACAATGACTATATAGCACAAAACAATTTTTGTCATTTAAAAAAAAGAAAATTTCTTAATGAATAAACAACAATAGTCAGGTCACCGAGTCAGGCAATAAAAAAACAACGCTAATGACATCTTTGCCAACAGTTTAGTTTATGTTATTATTATTACGATTAATTATTATTTACGTTTTATTCCACTACAGTTGCTTAGACATTTTTTTTTTTAATTTGAGCAATTCGGATTTCAAAAAATGAAATAGTCAAAATATGTGAATAGCTATTAAAACAAACCTGTTTTATAACCTAGTTTGGTTTTTGTTTTGTTTATAAGTATTTGTATGTATATAAATATATACAACATATATATTTTTTTATATTTAAATTACTTTTGTTTCTATATAAACATAGATTAATGACCTCTTTAAAATAAATAAATTTTATACATATGGAGAAAGTTGCTTATGTATAAGAAATAAGATATAAATTTCCGGAAAATACGATGCTATTTTTTTTTAATCGCCAAGGACCTAACATAAATTAAACGAAATAGCCGTTTAGCATATAAAGAGTGAAGTGGGTAAGCCCGGAAGTGTTGATGGCGGTCACGTGACTTAGGCTTTTATTATATAGATGATGATACATATTATAAGAAAAAAAAATATTGCAAATTAAGTTGTTTACGAATTTTTAGTATTTAGTCTTTGAACACAATATACATATTATCAACATAATCGGTGATAATTTAAATAAAAGGGACAAAATGTGCTCTCAGAGTATGTTGCCCCATCTCTCACAGATGTAAACTATTTTTCCATAACGCCAGTTATCATGGTTTCGACTACAGCTTAAGTTGAAAAAATTGGACTGTAAAGTTGTTACTATAAAATTTAAATCATTAGCTTTTTTTTTTTTTTTTTTTTTTTTTTTTTTTTTTTTGATGATGTACCTTCAAAAATGCTTATGGCACGGAGGCAGAGAAGGGAAGGGATCCCCCTTATCTGAGAGAGAATAAAAATGGTCACTTTTGACCATTTTTTATCATTTGGTTCCTCTTTAACGAAAAATTTATACCTGCCCTTAGAAGGGAAGGAGGGAGATTGAAATCGGGAAGGGTCCGGGCCAGTTGTCCTACATGCCCCTGTATTAGCCGGGTTCTGGGGACCGTTCCTTTTCTGTGATAATGTCGCCATATTTTTGCACCTCAAGTCGATCTCTACAAAGGACTTTCGAACGTAGTTTAATAATGCTTATGAATTCGGTTTGTTTGCCATCTGATTATCAATGCTTTACAGTATTGAATATTGAATTCAGGGGATGACCAGGGGGTAACATTACCCTCCCGGAAGATCTGGGATTCCATGCCTTTTTAATAGAAATAAGTGCATTTCCACCTGCCCCGTACCCCGGAGCAACACACGCAAAAATCTCTCTCTCTCTATATATATATATATAAATATATTTATTTAACTATTGATGTTATATTCCGAAATCGGACTTCCAAATGCGTTATGAATTTTCTGAATTGTATTTTTCGTCATCTTTCAACTTAATAAATTGCGAAAATTTGTGGCAGTATTTTAAATATGTTGGATAATGTTTCATAATGTATCCCAAACGCATGTTTTATATTATTGTTTATTTTTTCAATTTTGTTTCCAGGTTTTTAATTACCAGACTTTCACTTTCGGAACTGGTCTCGAAAGTGAAAAAACCCCGATGAAAAGAAAAGAAAATAGGAAGACATTACTACTATGTGCATTAATACTTTACCATGCAAAAATGTAAAAATCATGACCCTGAGATGTCTATTTTAAGGAAACGAAATGTAATTTAATAGTACAATGACGTAAAATATCTTAAGAAAGAATAAATTTTAAATTAGACAGAATAAAAAGAGGAAAGCTATCGAAGTACGTGAGATATTATTACAAGGAAATAAACTTGTTTCAAATCTTTAAAAAAAATTGATTTTGTTTTCTGAGACGAACTGTGACATCTAAATCTTATCAAAATTACATTTTAAATGTGTATCATTAAGTCCTGTCATACGTTCTATATATGATCATAGAGAATATAAATAATTTGCTCACGCTATCATGCATTTTTCTCTATTCTCATTAATAAAGGAAGGGAAAAATATACATAAAGCCGAAAAAGGTTAAAGGAAAAATTTGATTCATCGGTATCCTGTCAAACTATCTATCGAACGTGAAAAAATGAATTGTCCATATTCAGTGATATTCTCTTATATTGTGCATAGCATGTACATTAAAATGCATTTGAAATTTTTTTCCCCATTGACCGTAATGTAACGGAATACTTTTGATTGTCCCTGTTATTGATCTATGAATCCAATTTTCATAAAATTTGAAATGATTCGACAAAATCATGTAATTAGGATGAGCGAAGCGAATTCTCTACTAGTCCACTCAAATTACAATTTGTCGTACGCTTTACAAAAAAACTATTCAATATTTTAACTTCAAATTAAACACAAAAATAAATTATGATCTGTAGATTTGCAGAATATAATTTTTTTTACAGTAAAACGTTAAAAAAATTATTATTTTAATTAATTTATTTTACATGCATTTCCAATACGGACGCATTTTAGCAAATAAATAAAAAATGAAACGCGTATATTTTCAGAAAAAAAAAGTTTAAATCATGGAGTAAATAATTATAGATAGAATCATGATTAATTTATTAAATAAAACATGTTTTCATTTTCCCGCAAAATCGTTTGCACAGATGACACTTAAACATTTTAAAAGAATTGTATTATGGATTTTTTTTTTTTTTTTTTTTTGTAAACTGGCAACAAAATAATTGTAAACAAATAAAATTAATTCTTAAAATTGTTATATAAATGAAAAATTAAAAGATCTGCGTGAAGTTGTTGGTTCAAGCTCTTTATAAATATTTTTGCGACGGTCGTATTGTGGCTAAATAATATCGACTCATTAATCAGAAGGATTTTATAGAAAAATAAGACTTTAATAAGTTCGCAAACACAACAATAATTATTCGTGAAAACGTCACTGCGAGAATGAGAGAGCGTTTCGTTAAAGGGTAATTCCATTAATTGAGTTGCCATTCGCAGAAAGTAAAAAGTTCTCCCACGCGGAGAGAATTACAGCAATTCTCATACGCTAACATGTATAAAAACGAAGAAATTAAAATAAAATGTTTTACAATTAAAAATTCATAGTATCAACGAAAGCAGATTTCAAATGTTTTTTCCAGAAAATAGGATTTTGAAGAAGTAACTTTCTTCAAATATATTATTCTAAAATAGCTATCAAAGATTATCGGATATTGATTACAAAGATTGGAAACATGCATATTTCAAACAATTAAAAAACACCAGTTGCTACTTGAAATTGTAAAAACATCTTTAAAAGAGCTTTTAGTTGAAAATTTAAAAAAAATTTGTAAAAGTTTGCTTCGAAAATATCTTATTATGCCAGTTTTACATCATAAATAAAAAATTAAAATGCGTCAAAACATAAAATAACGTTTTTGTTTAATAAAGATGCAAAAATAATAATAAAAAAATATTGTTACTTTCAAATATCTGTTTTATAAAATAATGCTTAGCGAATCCAAACAAAGCATGGCTTTTGCTAGTAATTATATATTTTAAATTTCAAATGATTCGGTTGGGTAGTTTTTGCGTTGTTATATGCGGACTGAATGACAATTATAGGTGCTACGTATTTACATAATTACGAACACATTTTTTAATGAGGGCTGAGCCCTCCCTAGCACCCTCTTAGCTACGGCCCAGAACCGGTATCTCCATACAAATGTTTTGAATTATTTTGCATGTTTTTAATATATATATATATATATATATATAGAACCATTAGATAATACTACAAATCAACATCAATTACTGTAAATATTTGTTAATGCCAAATTATGTCATACAGAGGAGTTGTCAGAATTAGAAATAAAATTGGAAATATGGTAATATATATATTTGTTTTCATGCTTGAAAACCTTTGCCTTTTCTGAAAAACTACTTTTCAAAAATAAATAAAAAATTGTGCGGTATTGTTCCTAAATTGATAACTTTCTGAATGTTGTCGCCTAGTGTTATAATGAAATGTTGATAAAGCATGTAATCTTTTTACTATTTGATAACACTCTTAAAATCTGTCGATAGTAATACTGCAAAATTAACGTTACATAATCTGAACATTAAATAAAATCATTTCCGATAGTCAACAATAATTTTAAATGATCATTATCACCACAGTATCTTTATTCGGGGTCTATAATAGATTTATCATCTAGTCATTGACCTCTCTGAAATTTTTTTAAAAGTCACATGTTTTTCAGATAAGAAAAAAAAGATCACATACATTTTTTAATAAAAGCTCATTTCGACCATTCATTTTACTTACATAGATAAGCCATTTGACGAGGTCTACAAAGGGTTGTATGACTGTCAAGTCGTGTACTTTTTTGATGACGAGGACGGTGAGAGGTGGTTTGTGCCACGTAAGGCGCTGACTGGCAGGATCTTGTATGGTCCTGAAAAAGCAAAATAACTGTATATGACGATTAAAAACAGCAATGCTTTGTTGCTATTTCATCTAGGAACACAAATAAAACACAGTTAAACATCTTATTATCACCATTTAACCCTTTATCTGTGTCGCCGAAACGCGATTAAAGCTATTCATATAGCATTAAATGCGAATATTCAAATGCCGTTTAAATAGTGCAATGCTTGATTTGTTCACTTGAATGCCAAATTCATTTAGCTGTTCTTTTGAATCCGTATTTAACACGTTGAGTGCCACGTCAGTAATTTGTGACTGATATTGAACTTTCCGTTTAGGCTGAGTCGGTCATCGGTGACTGACAGTCTAAAGTATGATGTAAAACTAAAAAAATTAAAATGTTTTACTGAAAACTTTTATTTTATTGTTTTATTGAAGTTATTACTGAAAATGTATTTATAAAATTTACTGAACCATTATTTATTACAGGATTATGTTTTCTAAATGAGTTCTTAAAACAATGTATATTTTTTTAGTTTTATGTCATATTTTACACAGTCAGTCACCGATGATTGATGCGGCCTAAACAGAAAATTCAGTGTCAGTTACAGTGGCACTCAAGATTCAATAGGTAATTCTCAATTTTCTTATTGTTCTAATTTTACTAAAGAAGGGAGTTGGTACTCAGCAACACAGATAAAAAGTTAATATTCAGAAAACGTAAAGATCTAGAAACAGCAAAGAATTCATTATAATTTACAAAACAATTATTCATTTTTAGAAGCCACCGCTTTCCAATTTCTTCATAAAGGCAAAAATTTACTTGAAAAAATCCGCATTCTTAATTGGTAATTTTTAAAAAAAGTCAAAAACTCTCACAAGTAATATTTTTATCAAACATTCATCGAAATTTTTTTTCTATTCAAGGAATAAAATTTTAAATTAAATGCTTCAAAAAGTATCTTCATTATTAAAAGAAAAGTAGTAACTACAATATGTATTTAAAAATTTTTATTTTTGCATGAAGAACTTTCTTTTTTCTTGCTCAATTATATATTACAATAAGAGCAAAGCTAAAGAACAAGCTATCTTGCTGTGGAAAGATATAAGCAATCAAATGTGACAGGGAGGAATTACTTTTGCAAAAGCTACTTATCGTCGAATGATAGTATTGTCACAGACGAGGATAAAATGCGTATAACGAAGAGCGTGAAGAGATTTATTATTTAAAGCGATTCCTGATAAAAAGAAAAAAATATTATATCTACTTGAATGTGTCTGTTTAAATAAAAGAAATCGAGATAAAACTAACGCGTGGATTGCAGCAATACGATATTTAAACAGTTTCTTTAAATAGACGGAATTATACAAGAAAAGGGGGGGGGGGATGGTCTTTTATTTCTTATATCTCAGATATATTTCTTCGGGTTCACAACTTTATAGAACTGTAAATCTTTACTAAAATGCGCGTTTTTATATACAGTATTTAACCTTTTTGAGCTTGCAAATAGCAAAAATAAGAAAAACATTCTCCCAAACTCGTTGATGATTCAAAGAATGAAAAATCACTGTTAGCATTTCAAATATTCATTATTATAGTTCAAGATCCCAGAGCCCCCAGACGTTACTTATTTTCTCACAAGTAAAATATATTGGATAAAGTAGTGTTAGTACGTGCTTTGAGTGTAGCGATACCTGCTAGCTTGGACCGACGGCCAATTTACGGGTACCAGAGAACGCTACGAACTTTTCTTATTTTCTCAATCTTGATTTTTATATATGATGCTCAGGGAACTCTTTCAATACTTTATGTAAGCTCCCAGACCAATTGCATGGGCCAAACATCTTCCCAGACATACATAAAGTGTCTGAATACCAATACGCTCACACATATACAGCTCATATTCAAAAAATTAGAATAATTACTTTTTTTTTTTTACAATTTGAAAATATCGTTTGGTAATGTAATATCTTCTAATGCAAAAATGCAAATGATATTTTTATTAAGAACTTATTGTCAATTAAACTTATTTGTCTATATTATAAAAGCCAAACGTATCTGTGCGTAACGCATACGTCATTTTGCGAATGGCAACACTTTCCCCTGCAATTACGGTTTTGAAATTTTCGGTACTGCAAATTTTACACTTCTAACCACCGTACATTTTATCTTTTTACACCGCGCTATAGAGAAAAAGTGTACTTTTAAATGCAATTTGTTTCAAAGTTGTATCTCAATGTATTTTTAAGATATTAATTTTTTATAGTTTTTAGTAGTAATTTTGTGATTGTGGCAACAGAATCATTCCATTTTCTCTTAAAATTGGAAAAAAAAAAAAAAAAAAAATAGAAAATAGAAATTTAAATGCGCAAAACTTTCTTTTGCAATTTCGGTTTTACAATTTTCGGTATTGCAAATTTTATACTTCTAAACATAGTACATTTTAAAGTTTTACGCTGTCCTGTAGAGAAAGAGAAATGTACTTCTAAATGCAATTTGTTTCAAAGCTGTATCTTAATTTATTTTTAAGCTATTAAATTTTTTTTTTATAAATTTTAGTACCAATTTTGCAATTGTGGCAACAGAATCACTCAATTTTCTCTTAAAATAGAAAAAAAAAAAAAAAAATAGAAATTAAAATGCGTATACTATTTCAAAAATATCGTCTGTTGTATAATTGAGTTATATAGTATTTTGTTAGTTTTAGCTTTAAATAATATTTGTTTGAGAGTTAGGCTAACCAATATAAGATGTATTTTTACTGTAATTAATTTTGAAGATTTATTATAAATCAATGAAACAGTTCTTTCTTAAAGATTATCTTTCGTCGATTTTGGACGGGTTCCACTTCGTTATCTTAAAATTAATATCAGTTTTAAAAGATTAATTTAAAAATATATTTTGAAAAGTGAAAATATTAGAATATTTATTCAAGTAATTTAAAATATTGGAATATTTCAAATTAATTCCCCTTTAATTATTACCAATTCATATCTGACGTTCAATAAAAAACTTTGATTAAATTCAGACAATTTTATTTAAAATCAGTATTCTTTTTTGAGTTTATTTGCTTTATCATCTTAAAATGGATTACTTCGGTAAGTTGAGCGGAACGCGCTTCTTTTATATGTCTGGGAAGATGTTTGGCCCATGCAATTGGTCTGGGAGCTTAAATAAAGTATTGAAAGAGTTCCCTGAGCATCATATATAAAAATCAAGACTGAGAAAATAAGAAAAGTTCGTAGTGTTTTTACCTAACTTTGGTACCTGGTACCCGTAAATTCACTGTCGGTCCAAGCTAGCAGGTATCACTACGCTCATAAACACGTACAAACACTGATGTTCGATAAACTGCACAGTATAATACTGTCAGGTACAGAGTCAGAATAAAGAGAGACAATGACTTCTATCGAGATATACAAATACGGTAAATGGATTCCATCTATAAAAGAATCGCACCTTAAATATAAAAATTTCACTGCCCATATGGTTAAGAAAACAGTGTATATACCTGCTAAAACGTGATAAGGCTGTTTAAAACGAAAATTTTCTCCTACTTCTTGCAATTCTATCTTACCAGATTTTTTACACTAAATAAACATAAGAATCTTATACTTTAAAACCTGGAAACGCGGAATCGCTTTGGAGTGAAACAAAATTACAAATTAACAAGTAAACTATTTATATTGTATAAAGGTTAAAAAAAAAAAAAATTAGTCGTAAAACAGAGTTTTGTTATAAACAGGTTTCGTTCACATAGGATTTATTGACCAAAGTACAATAAAACTTTAAAAAACAGAATCGCTAGAAACTGGAAAAAATATCTATGTTACAGATTTCCTTCTAGGCAGGGAGAATTTTGAAGGGATTCCTTTGGTAGCGATTATAAATATTCTCCGTCTTTACAGGTTTTGCTGTATTAAGTTCTATTCGACGCAGCTTAACGAATCACATGATACTGAAAAGAATTTAAAAGAACTCGTACATCCTCAAAAATCAGAAATTTTGGTGGCATAAGCGTAAAACCCGATTGAAAATAATTTTTAATCGGCATGATTGTTAAGGTAAATATTGAATGCTTATAAAAGTGATTTTTTAAAAAATTCTTATGTTTGTAAAAAAGATAGACTGAAATTAATATCATAAAAGTAACATTTGACACAATAAGAGACAAAAATGCAGGGATGGAAAACAGAAATTTCTTTTTTGTAGTACTTCTCTAACAAGACAAATGGCAATTTTAAAGCAGTATTTAGGAATTTTGAAGCAAGGCAAACTGCGATACTGGAGCATATTTTATCAATTTTTGTTTAGAATACAATCTATGTTTGTTACGGGTAGCTATCAATGCAACAGAAGTACGTTTACAATAGATTTAAAAGTATTTTATTAATAATAGAGCTAAACATTTAATTACATATTTACAGGTTGGAAAAAAGTCAGTTTTGATCAAGGTGTTATGGATTTTTTATGAATGTTTTTAGCAGTTTATTGAAATATCGATTGAAAAAATAACTTACATTTTTATCATTATATTTAAATCTATGTTTTTATAACTTTTTTTATTCTAGATATTTTTAATTTTTAATGTTTTACAATGCTTTTGGCCTACTTCAAATTGGATTTAAACAACCTCTGATACCCACATTCCCTCGCCTCAAAACATGAACTATTATGCCGCCCGTGCAGTTTAACATACTTTGTGATAATCCTATTTCTGTTCAGTTTATCACCTTTTTTCCTGAGAGCGTTGATATATTACCTTTTCCATTCTTATGATCTTTTATTATTTTATAAGGAATCTCTACATTTAGCTACTGCACTAATTTTTAGAGGTACTTATTCATTTTTAAATTCCCAATGATATTACCTAATTTCTTAAAGTAACAATTCATTTCCTTAATGTTATTTATATTTTCAATACTTAAAAATAGAAGACCTTTTTTCCGATTAATGCTTGTTAACACTGGAACCATGTTCGATTCTGAGGAACTTTGATAAGTTTGTTCAACATTAGCGTATCTTTAATTTAAAATAAAAAACTTCTTGATAATAATCATCAATAATTGCAGATTTTAATTTTTGACGGTTTAAGGAAGGTCTTTAACCTCTTCAGACCTGAGCATAAAATAACTCCACAAATATATATTTATTGCTTTGCATAATCGAAATGACATTATAGATGACAAAAAGAGTCATTTTTATGAAATCGGTACTTTAGGGGACTGGTAATTTAGGTTTACAAATATGGATATAAAAGTATTAATCCCCTTAAAACACCAGCTTAACTATCACTAATATAAACTTACGCAATAAGAAAATTAAGATTTTTAAACAAGTAAATGATCAGCAAATCCTCAAAAATTTTTATTGTAAAGCATTTAAGTTAAATAATCATGAATATTTCCTACTTTCTTGGCCACAATGACTTGAAGGTATTTTCGAAACTCGAATGAAAATATTATTTATTTTATGAGGTAAAATTCATCAGTGCTGACATTTATTGATTTTGTTTTAAAGCAAAAAACATTCAGCTGTATATAAGTAAAATAAAAATGCAAAAAATCAAACAGTTTTGTTTTTATGAGGTAAAGAGTGGAGGTACACATTTATGTACCTCAGGTCTGAAGAGGTTAAAACGCAATCTCAAAATAATTTAAAAAAAAAGTCTTTCCTCCTATTGTTTGAAACACTAACAATATCGAAGTCAAATTGACAGTGATCAGAATAAAACCTTAATTTTGAGAATGAAACAATTTTAATTAATTTAATTTTTTTCTAAACCGTATAATTGCGAGCGTTAAATTTCATTGTAATTTATATACATTTATAAGTGTACGACAAAAGCGTATTTAATTACGTTAAACTTACTTAAACTAGTTTCTTATTAAGTTAAGAAAAGTTTAGAGACAGACAGATTTAAACGATATTTTTCACAAAAACATAAATATATATATGTATTTTTCTATCGACGGTATATTGAGGTTCCGCATGATTTTTTAAAATCAACATTTATATAATCATAAGAATATTTTGCCATTTTTTCAAATTTTTCTGATTATGCACACTTATGAAGAATTCTTATTGCAGCACAAAACTTCCAATTTTTTGTGGGGAAAGAATATTTTAGAGCAACTTTCAGATATTTAAAAATTTTGTCAGAGAATGTAGCAAGAAATTAAAATTGGAGCAGATTTTTCATACTCTGGAAATGCCAGAGTTGTTAGGAAATGCCACGAAAAAGATACGACAAGATATGACACAATAGCAAGGAGAATTATTTTCTTCAAAAGAGGTTACAAGAGTTTCTTCCCACACATTAGGACGAGGTGCAGGCGGAACCTCTTTAGTAAGAAGAAATCAAAAGTAAACAGTTTCTTAAAACTTTTCATTGTATTTCACACAACATTTTAAATGTAATTTTTAGGTTATGCAAACAAAATATACAAAAGATATCTTAACAGAAACGTGAATAAATAATTAAAAATTAAATTTCTAATTTCACCTCAGTTTAATAAAGCAAAATGTGATTTTAGACATTATGTATACAGGGACTGAAAAGTGATAATTTCATTAATTGAATATTTTTATTCAAAATAAAGCAAAACATACGGAAGCAGAACACGTACATACCAGAAATATGCCCTAAATGAAAAATTTAAAGGTCCAGGCGAAAATAATACAATCATAAAATTTATACTAACTTAAGGCAAATCTATCTAAATTTTAAACTTTTCATTGTGCATTGGAATTCTATCATAGCAACTTTGCTGTATACGGATGCCCAAAAAAGGCTGAAACACACTTTATTTATACATATATATTTTTTTTTTCTCTGTTTGGAAATTAGTATACAATGTAAACAGATAAAGCTAATTCTAAATTTGATGGAAAATATTATTTATGTATTAATTGAGATTCGTAAATATAATATTTTCGAAACTATCAAAAATATTCTATCTTTTAACATATACTGGATAGCTTTTGATAGCCAATTTGAAATTATACTCTAAAGATAATTATTTATTTTCATTTCACGATCTGAAAGAAACAACTGTCATTTAAGTGAAATTTATTAAACTTTATTATTTAAATTTAATTCGGAATTAGGATAATCAGTTATTGCTTATAATTTGAGTCTTAAATAATATAGCATAACATGAAAGACCCAGTTTGCTAAATATTTAATTTGATTAACTTTTTATCTCATAATTGAGATTTATTACTTTTATAAGAATTTAAAGTCATTTATTGGGTTTAGAAAGATGTCTATGAAAAATAAGTTGGATTTTCTGATTTTAAATTTAGAACTTTAATTTAAATTATTATTTTTAAAATGGGTTTATTAACTTTATTTTTTTTTTAAATCCATTTTCATTTATTAAACTATTTTTATTATTCCATATATATATATATATATTAAATATATCTCATACATATGAGAAGTTCGAATAGACCGGATAAAATGTTAGAACAACACAAACACAAAGCAGCCTCCTTGAGGCTCCTGTCCCTGCCAGCAAAGAGACTGATGAGCTAATGCTATTTCTCTGGGGAGGTTATTTTCAAATAACTCGTTTGCATTTCAACATTTTAAAGTAATTTTTCTGCATTGGATAGGTGAGGCATCTCTCAACATCGCTTCTTTTCTACTTTTTTGATTTTGATTGCATATATTTTTTTAATAAAACTAGCTGACCCGCCCGGCGTTGCCCGGGTCCGTATTAGCAATATTAAACGAACTTGAAATTTGTATGATTTTATCAATAACTGGAAGCATGCAGAAATGCATTGTCTGAAATACGTCGCAGCTGACTTTGTGAAAAATCAGTTTTAAAAACAACAACTAATATTAAACTCTAAAAATACTTAAAATGAGCAATGAGAAACACGGGAGGGAACATGTATCCAACGATTGCGTTAGTTTCGTGTTAAAGTGTTGATATTTTCTTAGCAGACGATTTTTTGTGATAAATACATTATCTGTTTTATATTTCTTAATGATATTCCTCTGGACCGAGTTGGCGCATTGCCAAGATTTGCTTCCTCTGGACCGAGTTGGCGCATTGCCAAGATTTGCTTTCCCCTGTGCCTCAATTAATTATCCTCGGAATTCCTTTTATTTATAGAGACTAGCATACGCAGCCCGCTTCGCCGGGCTTAATTTGAAAGTTTATTTAATAATTTATGTGTATGGTACGCTTCTCTCTCAGCTGGCGACGGATCCCCCGGTGACTCTACGCTTCTCTCTCAGCTGGCGACGGATCCCCCGGTGACTCTCCCCGGACCATCGGCACTCCACGTGCGTCGGGTGAGCGTCAGAACAAACTTTCAGCATATACATATGGGTGGTTGTACTTGAATGCACAGACCTGCGCGTTTTTTTCTATCTTGCTTTTATACCTCTGGACCGAGTTGGCGCATTGCCAAGATTTGCTTCCTCTGGACCGAGTTGGCGCATTGCCAAGATTTGCTTCCTCTGGACCGAGTTGGCGCATTGCCAAGATTTGCTTTCCCCTGTGCCTCAATTAATTAATTAATTATCCTCAGAATTCCTTTTATTTATAGAGATTAGTTTCAATTTCAAAACCGGTTCCGAAAATAAAAGTGTCATTTAAAAAATATCTGCAACCAAAATCGAAAAAGGTAAAAAGGAGCGATGTTGAGAGAGATCTCAGCTATCCAAAGAGAAAAAAAATTGCAAACGAGGCATGAACAACATTAGCTCGCGAGTGTCTATGCTCGCAGGGACAGGAGCCTCTAGAGAGGGCTATCTTACTGGGGATGGTGATAGTGATTGACTTACATTACCATGGCTGAATTTTTCATGATCCGTCCGCAAGGTCCAAACTGACATATGGGACTCGGGGCATTCAGGGATCTTGTGCGCCTAAAGAAATCCAACAAAAATAATCAAAATACAGCTATATGAAAATCGAACAACTACAAATTACTTTAATGTGAAATACTAAAGCAGTAAGTCTTGATTACATCCATTAATAACTATATAATAATAATATATTTTACAATGAAAAGGTAAGAACTTATGTTACAAATAATTATTTTGGTTATGACATTACTTTAATAATAAAACATTTAAAATATATTAAAATTGATATGCTTCAACTCATTTTCATTTTCGTAGCAGGATAACTACATAAATGACACGGACGGTGTCGAAAATACGGAGGGTGTTATATTTAATTTGAATTCAATAATTATTTATTTCAGTTTTTCACGCTCATTGTGTTTGTAATTTTCTATTTACATTCTGAAAATGACTCAATGAAAATAAGTTGAAACCAATGATGTAGTCGTTAAAAAAAAAAAAAAAAAACAGAAGGTATACGCTTTAAGAAGAGGGTATGCGTTCTTAGAGTTTATATACTATGGCTTTCTTGCGAAACAGAGGGTATACGGTATTCCTTAAAAAAATCCAGAGGGCATACGGCGTATACCCTACACTACATCCTTGCTGAGGAGGATGGTGTGATTTAAGGATCCAGTGTAAAGCGGAATGATTTTCGATACTGTTTTCTAAATTTTAATGAATCAATATTTGACAAAGCATATTGCATAGCTCAGTAATATATATTATATAGTTATATACTTAAAATTTAAGAATAAGTCGGCTATTAGAAAATTAGTAAAATTCTTTTTGTAAATATACTTTGCGGCGGAGGTGCGAAAAAAAAATTGATTCCGGTGATGAAAAGGCTAGTTTTGGACCTTATTTAATAAATATAATAGAATTAAGCACATTCCACTCTATAGCTCACCTATACGCTATTTTACTTTATGAAATCCGAATTTAAAAATTCTTTGTTCCATAATATATTTTATTATTCACCAGGTTTAGAATTTGTTCTAAATGCCTGTGCTAAGATGACGTTGTGTTTGTTGACACCACACAAAATGATTTAAAACCGTACGTGTATTGGTCAGTGAGAACTCAAATTCCCCTACCTATGTTAAAGCTTAAGGGTGTGAAACGTAATGAAATTTTCAAAATATTTCCTTAGGAAATTAACACTTTGCTGTCGAGTGTTGGTAAATAGGCGTCAGAGCTGAAACATATCAATTTTTAATATATTTTAAGTGTTTCATTATTAAAGTGACGGATTAGAAATAAAATAATTATTTATAATATAAATTGTCACCTTTTCGTTCCAGAGTATTATTATTATTATGATATACAAATTACATTGTTTAACAAATGACTGTTACTCATAAACTGATAATTATTGTATTTTAAAGAATGGTGAAAAGAACACATCATTGAAAAGTAGCCATAAGCTGCAAAAATTGTTAAAAGTAAAAAATATTAATTTTTATACTTTTGTATATTTTGAAAAATAGTATGTGAACAGTCTTCTGAATTTAATAAAAAAATAATTGATTAAATGAATATTTGAACAGTGGAAAAGTAACATTACATTGTTTTAAAAATATATTGCAGTGTATTGAAGTAAAAAATCATAATTTTGATTATTTTTAGAAAAGGTAAATAGAAATCTTACAAACACAAAGGAAATTTAGTATAAAAATTCATGAAAGTCTCATTAACGAAATCGCAAAGTGCAATTGAAGACGTGAGCTACAAAATTTCCCTCATGCAAAATTAGAGTTCTCCGCCAATCTATTCTATTCGTGAACTTGCATCGAAAAAATACTACAATCTGAAGAAAAAAAAAAGAAAGAAAGAAAAAAAACGTGTATTTATGGCATTGTAAAACCTTGATTTAGAATGGAAATCAATAAGAGGTTTTTCGCGATTTACCAAAATTTGATTTTCTGGATAAGGCAAGATTTGAAACTAATGTAACAGAAATCTTTGAAAAGGCGTAAATTTTGGCCTTAAGCTATAAAAAAAAAATGAAGTTAATGAAAGCAATTTCTCTGACCGTGAACTAGCAAGTATTTTAGGTTGCTTGCTTTTAGAGAACCTCGTGTCACAACTGAATAGAGAAGAAAAAAAATCAACTGAAGCAGATTTTGATAAGTCGACAAGATATAATTTTGGATTTATGAGGTCGTAATTCAAAGTGTTATCAATCTAACAGCCTCCAAAAACAGAAAAACATTGATTCCGATGATGAACAACATCAGTTCGAATCAGACAACTGGTTTCATGAATACATTTATTAAACTTTCTGAGAGCGTCAGCTCGTTTATCGATGCAGAAATCATAAAACTTCGCATCATACTAAATGAATTCTCAAAAAATAAAAGACTACTGATATTTGAGATTTGTTTAAGATGGCTTCTACGAGTAGGTCTACAGTGCATGCTTTTATTTTATAATCATGTACATATATTGTACTTTATATTATTGAGTATGTTTCTCTATTCAATCTGTTTAAAGAATAAAAAACACACCTTACTTTCATTTTTGTTTAATTCTAATTTCTACCCGATTTCTACCCGAAATTTTTTTCAAATTCATTAACTTGAAATTTAATTATATATCCTTAAAAATAATCTTTGAAAATTCAAACAATGTAAAACAGCAGCATTATTTTTTTAAAGGAAATAAAAAAGACAACACATAAAAATTACAATTAACCAATGTAAAATTAACTGATTCTTCAAATTACAAATTCGTTTTGATACTTAAAATCTATATCAAAAATGATTATTGGTTGTAGTAATTTTGAATTATTAAAAAAAATGTTAAAAGTGTACCTTGTATTATTTACAATATGCAGCTTAATTAGGTTCATTGTCTAATAGGCTATTTCTGGCATGTTAGCTATAGATAAAACATTGTGGGACATTTTGACCATTCCATATAACTCTGCATGCTCAAATTTTGAAAAAGTTCAGTTTCCTTGCCTAGATCCAAAAATATTAATTATTAGAGTAATTAACTATAATCAACCTTAAGATGGAACTCAAAATGTTATATATTGAAACTATTGCCTGAATTAAAACCAACCTCTTTGCCTTTATGCTGCTGAAAGTAAGATAAATTTAACCACAGTTCAGTGGCAATTACCATGAAGTGTAATGAAATTCTTATTTCCATTCAGAGTAATCATAATATTGATGAGCTCAAATGCATAGATCATATTAGAAGTACTGCTACCATTTAAAACATTGCTACATTATTTGGAAAAAGAAATTTTGTCATTTTGATTGTGGTACATTGAAAATAAAAGGGCGATTAAAAAATGAACAAGGGGTAAGAATTTGCATTTGTGTTTCTTTTTAACTTTTCCATATTTTGTAGACGTATTTTTACATACTAAGTAAATGGATTTTATGAATAATTGCAAATATTGTACATTTATATTCAAATAAATTTTAGAGATCAGTTTACAGAATTCCTTTGTCCTCAATAATGTTATAAATAAATCAAAAATATTTAAAGCACCAAAATATTTTTTTTTCTTCTAGCTAGCTAGTTTTAGAAGCCATAGTATACCATCATCAGTGCAAAATATGATGATGACGGTATGCTATGGCTACCAAAGCTAGTTTGCAAGAAAAAATGAAATATTTTGGTGCTTTAAACGTTGATGTTATTCATTTTTAATGTACTACACCAATTAATTTATCATTGTAATGATAATAATGGTTAAAAAATAATAATTCTTACAATTATTCGGTATTGTACTCGGTACTCGGCCCAAAATTTGGCCGAATACCGAGTACTTGTCAAATTGGCCGAGTACATACCGATAGCATTTATATCGGTACGTATTAGATAGAAGCCTGTTTTTTTCCAAAATATTCGGGAAAATCTCTTTTTGCCGATAAATACCCAATCCAGTTTTTTATTTAATAACTTATATGTGCACTTTTACAAAATAAGCGATTAAACTCGTAATTTTATGAAGATAAGAAATCAAAACCATTTCCTCCATACCTTATTTAAAAAAATCTGAAGTGGCTCCAGTCAACTTTCCGAGTACTAATGTGCATTTAAACCAGGGATGTTTAGAGTATATAACTGTGGTATATCAGCTGAATACTTTTCAGAAACTTCGTATACCCTCTGGGTACTTTTATGACTACACCACAGGTTCAAACAGACGCGGAGGAGGGGATTTTATAAATTTATGACGCAGTGGAATCGACTGGATTTCCCATCTTGAAACTTGAGATATTACCTCTACATCAATAATGCTTGATTACAGTGCCGGAATCTTCATCAATTACAGTGTTTGTACAAGTGCTTACTTTTCCATTTACTTTTTTTTTCTTTTGAATACTAGTATTCCAATTAAAGAAAAAAAAACCACTATCTAATATGTATTTAAAAGAAAAAAATAAGGGGGAAAATAAGCTTTCTTTATGAACCCTGACCTATACTTTCTTGATGATTTTTTAAATATTTAATCGATTGTTCAGATTTCTATGCGACAATTTGTATAGCTTGCGACAGCGCTCACATTCGCTAAATAGAAGCTCAATCGGAACTGTCGTATTCACAGACAGAGACAAAAAGAGAGAAATTGTGATTACAATACTTTCTTTGCACGGTATACATTCGGAAAGTAATAGAAGAATGACATACAGTTAAAATTTTATGTATAATTACAAAGCTTAAAATTTGCATAAAATTGTAACGCAACGGCAACTCAAATTACAAAACGCTCAACACGCTTCGGCTGATGAAAAAAGAAAACTCGTAAATTGATTGCTTATAACGTTTCAGAAAATAAATTCAGATAATCAAAGGTGGATATGTATCAAATTGTCTTATTACTATTCTCTTAGCATTCTAATCCGAATATTTCCTTGTTTCACATTTTCCTCAAATTATTTGAATGCTATGAATGAACCGGAAAAACAGTTTTTAATATCTAGAATAAAGACAACAATAAAGAAAGAAAAATTACAAAAAGCAAATGTTTAAATTATAGATAAAAATACATATTAGAAAATTTATCGTTACTCATACTTACTTTCTGAAAGTGCAACTCAATAATAAATAGTTAAGGAAATATTATAGATAATAAAAATATACTCTAAAACTAAACTCGTGTATTATTAAGTTGACAGATTTATATATTATGTCGAGTGCTGTTCCTCTTTAATTGGATACGAGCAATACTTCTGAAAATATACAACATATCTAAATGATTATGGATTTAGAGCAACAATTTCCTGTGGAAAATTTACTGATGATAAAGAGGCAGATCTGCTTCCGGATAGTCACTAAATTAATTTAACACGTTTATCAATGTAATCTAAATAAAAATTGCAACCTAAGAAATCTTTAGCTTAAACAAAACAAAACGGCGGAAACACAAGAATTTCCACATTGATAGGGCGTGCAACGGAATATATCAAGCGGATGAGGTTTTACCCTCACAGATCATAAAATACCATGTTAACCTAATGGGGAAATTTCATTGCAGGATTATTCAATTTAATTTTTTTTTCACAAATCTTATCCTCCAAATAAGAAAGTTGACACACGATGCCTGCATATTATTACAACCTTAAAAATTTCTTTTACCAATTTTAAATGTTTGCGAAAATGCAATAAACTCCGAGACTCTACAGTTCTTGGCTTGCGGTGTCACACCAGCACTTTCTTCAGTAGAAGCATCGCTAAAGGGAGGAATAGGAAGAAAGCCACCCCACATCCCAACATACAACTACTTCAAAAAAAGGAAAAGTTGACAAATTTTTTAAAACTTGGGAAAAAATGAGCTTAGTTGAAAAAGTTAGGATAGGGAATACATTAGCATTTATTAATTTAAATCAGCCAAAAACACCAAGAAAAATTAAAAACACAAGAAACATTCTGAAAGTTCGTATTCTAATGTCACAAATGCTGCAATCAGTTAAAAAATACAGTCGGCTCTCGTTAATTCGAACTCTTTGGGACAACAAGAAATGTTCGAATTATCCTAAGTTTGAATTATGGAAAGTGTGAAATGAAAACAGGCTTAAAATGGTACTATTACAACATAATTAATGTTATAGTGTTTTTTTAATTTATTATGTCTGTTATCATCAGAATATGACTTAATATTACATTAGAATGTATAAATACATAAACTAATTGAAAGATTAGAAACAAGCACAATGGAAGAAAATTTTGAAGCGTCACTGATGGACAGACGAGGCACTTAGAAAGTGGATATCAAATGCATGGGATTATATGTATACTCGTTCGGAAACAATTTTCACCAAAATCAAAGAAAAAAAGTTATTCAAATGATCTGAAATCCGTGAGAAAGAAAGGAAGAATGAAAAATCGGAATTCTCGTTAGTTCGAATTAAACGATGTCAAGAGAAAATGAGTTTGAATTAATGAAAAAGTTTAACGTTATTCTGTCATTGAAAATTTCGGAACTTCATGTTTAGTTCGAATTGAGCGAAGATTCGAATTATCCGATTTCGAATTAACGAGAGTCGACTGTATATTGTAGTTATTACTTTGAAAAGAAAAACTTCAAAAGAGTATTTTTATTGTATTAAGAAAAAAAGCTTTTTTTCTTTTATTGCAACATTCCTACATTTCCTATCACTTCCTGAAATCCTCAACAAAATTTCGTTATTTAGGGAAGTAAGGTGTTACTGCCCATAGCCAAGTAAGTATTCCAATACTCTTGAACATCCCTATTGATCTGTTGATTGATATATATAATATATAATGGGGAAATTAAGTTTAGGAAGAAAACGCGTAATAGGTTGAAGTTTCCCTTTTTACAATTTATATTAATAGACGTAAACTTGCTTGAATACTTTATCTCAGCCCTGTAATTTACCTAGTACCTTTATTACACGCCAGTATTTAGATAAAATTTAATTCAAACTAATAAACCCTCAAAACTACTGAAATCACAATTCCAGAAATTATCATCTATAGACTGTCAGGTATCCAATTTTTTGCATGACACTGTATATCTTTTTATCTATCTTCTACAAACATTTCTTAGTAAACTGAATGCAATTCAGCGCAAAAAATGCACAACTCGTTTAAAAACCACCTTTACATTTCAGCAACCTCTGCGGACTCTTTTGTGTAGCCCTGTATACCAAGTATACCATTTATACACACCACATATGTATAAATATAGTGAAATTTAGAAACGCATATCATAACTAAAAATGCATTTTTTGCCATCAGCGCTATTGTAACAGTACTTCAGACAGAATATGCTATCGGAAATCTTTTGTGTGTCTTGTAATTATTATGCATTTCGTTATGCGTGAAATAACTTAAGCTTTGGCAACATATATCGATTTCATTATACATGATATGGTTTAATATAATTAAAATATGCTGCGAACAGTTCCTTCGTGCAACATTGTATAATGGAATTCTTATATCTGGCCCTGTAAATGAATAACTATTCTTTGCACCGCATATTCTATAGAATGCATATTTTAGTGCGTAAATGCATACTGATTTTTATAATATTTGAAAGAGTGCAAACACTTTAAAATACATTTGAAAAGATTTTTGTCTATTGGCCGTAATGTAACGGGAAACTCTTGATTGTCTCTAAACAGCTTAACATGCTAGAAACTTCATTTAAAAAAGGGTTCGTGCCAGGTTAAACGTCAATAACACTCAAAAATTTCAGGGTAATCCAAGAATAATTACGAGAGTTAAAGAACAGACAAGTCGGATGGATAAACAAACCGAAGTCAAACACTATTGCAAGTATTTTTGTCAACTGTTAAAAAGAAAATGATAAAAAACATCCTTTTTTCGGCCTTATAGGCTTTTATTTTCGGGCAAATCCTCTCTTAAGGAAAACAAATTTGATAAAATAAAAGATATATAAAATATTTAACATACTTAAACATGAATAAAACTATTGTTTAACATAAATAAAATTGTTGAATTTTATGTAACAAAAATACATTTCAGCTATATGCATCAAAGCTTTATTTGGACGTTTCATTTAAAAGGCAAACTTAAAGTCATAAAAGCAAATGTACCATTAGAAAAATAACAGTTTTTTTTGTCTATTTTATTTGTTCTAAAATGAAACGAAATAAGAACAATAAAATTAAAACATAAATTGTTAGTTTAATAAGAATTTTAAATATGGAAAAATATAAAAAGAAGCGCATAAAAATGTACACATTTCGCAAAAGAGGTATTTTTCTAACTGACAAACTTTGTGTAGGTGGCACTGCTTAAAAATTAAAAGAATAATTTTTATCTCTTATTTTAAACACTTTAACAAATTACACCGCCTACTTATCGGTCATTGATAAATATTAAAACGTGTTTTAACCGTTTTGGGAAACACTATATATGTACCAGGATAAATACAAATGAAAATCAACGAGTTAATAAAATTGTAATCGGCTTTCATTTATGAGTAAATTTGTTTAATAATGCTAAATTTTTGTGTTTAATTAAGTGCTAAATATTTTTATAGATAAAATATTTCATTAAATATGAAATTTAAAGAAAGAATTAATTTAAATATCATTACTTACTCATCATACGCAGTATAGTAGACTTGCAATCGTTTTGAAGAAAAAAAATGACGGATTTACACGTTTCAGACACTGGAGATTCCAAAAAACATTTTTAGAAAAAAAAAATGCCATCCGTCTGTCTATGTGTGTCTCTGTAAACGCTATTTCCCGAAGAAATTGAGATAGTGACTTGAAAATTGGTGTGTACTTAGTATATAAGAATGAGAGGAAGCCTATACTGAATATCAGTAACCTCGATAACCGGAAGTTTTTTTTTTTTTTTTCGGACTCTTAAAATATATATTCTGATGAAAGGTATATAAAAAATTTCGATTTTTTTTTTTAAATTTTAAGGAGTAGCTGTAACAAACAAACAAAACATTTTTTGCATAAAGAATGAAGTCGATCAGATAATTAGTTGCCGAGATTTCCGTAATCCTATTTTCTATACTCTACGATTTTTCTCTCTCATGGACTCTTATTTCATTCAAATTCCAATTCAAATATATACAGTGGACTCTCTCTATTCTGAACACTCACGGGACTGGCCAAAAATGTTCAGATTATGGGGGTGTTCATTATAGAGGGAGATGGGAAATACATTACTGCTGGGGTGACAGAGTCAGTAGTTGATCAAATAAGGTATTGATATAGGGTTTTTTATTATATTTCCTCTCTTTTAAGTTTTAGAAGTAAACTTACAAGATTACTACGACCCTTATTGCATGTCCTATCATGGGCAAAAATGAAATCTGCTGAAATAAAATAACAAAAAAGTTATAAGCAAATAGTTTCTTTAATTGTCATTTTCTCAGTAGTTGATCAATCGAAGAAATCAGTCTAATACCAAAATTAATCTTTAAAATATCATGCTTCAGCTGTGATTAACAGTTGCGTAGTTAGGATCAGTGACACCCGGAACGGATGTAAATGGTGTTACCCCCCCCCCCTTTCCAATCCGTCATATTTTTTTCAATCGCAATTCTACGTTATTATAACAAAGACCATATCATTCCCTATTTATCTTTTGTCCTCCTGTATGAAATAAATAAATATATACAATTGAGCAGGATCGACTCATCACTCACACCACAGTCCGCATAAGTCAATGTGGTGTCTACATGTCAAAGAAAATTCTTTCTTTTAAAATTTTCTTTTGCTACCTACTCATTGGATAGGTAGTTTTTTGTTTCCTGGTGCATGTCCTAGTTAGATACATGATTCTGCATAAAATTTCACATTCTCAAAGAAAAGAAAACTAACAAACTTTATTGCGTCGTGCGCTAAAAATTTCATTTTTTTCAGAATTCTTTTCCAAAATCTTATAAGATTATATATATATATATAGCTCCTCTGTGTGATATAGTTTGGCATTAACAAATTTTTACAGTAATTGATGTTGATTTGTAGTATTATCTAATGGTTCTATATATATATATATATATATATATATATATATATATATATATATATATATATATATATATATATATATATATATAAATTTGAAAAAAATAAATAAAATAAATGGGTATCAACTCCTAGAGGGTGACACCCGGGGTGGACCGCTCCTCCGCCCCCCCCCCATTTGCTACGCCACTGGTGATTAATAATAATTTATATAAAACTATTATTTGAAATTAGCAAAGATGGAAGTGGATTCTTTTAACTTATTATAATTGTCTCCAACTAATCAAAAATTAAATGTTTACACTTTCTAATAACAAAAATCATAAAATGGCATCTCTTACATCAGACAGCTGACAACAATTTAACAACAAGTATCGCAAACTTTTAATGAAGATTTTATCTGAACTATTCAGACAAATTTCAACTTTAAGTACATGCTTAAAACCTCGTTGTGATTTTCTTTGCTTATATTTTATTAGAGTTCATTGAATCTTTCTATTCTTCTGTATCAATTTCTCCGAATTTCCATATGGAGGATTTCGAATTCTGATTGCAAACACATGTTCAGTTTAATGAGAGGTGGAGTAAAAATGGGGACCAAAAGTAGCGTTCATAATACCGGGGTGTTCAGAATACAGAGAGTTTATCTTTTGTTAAGTCTATGGAGTTTCGCCGGGGCCGTCGGAATGTGTTCATAATACCGGGGTGTTCACATTAGAGAGTGTTCAGAGAGAGAGAGTCCACTGTATTTTAAATGGAAATGAGACACTTCAGTCGATGCAGTAAACTGAGTTAATAGGTTTATCATTTTTGGATTTATAAATATGTTTTTTTTACTACTTGATTACTTCATCGACCAAAAAACTATCGCCAAACTAAGATTAAATACCAATAATGACTTTTGTAAATGTCACATTCATTTGACATGTTACATGTATGTCATCAAATGATTTTTAATTCGATTTTTTATTTGTATTTTCATGAATCTTTTACCAATTTGTTTTTTTTTTTTCGTTACTTAAAATAAAAATTATGTCAATTTGTATAATTTGCGATAGTTTGGTAATTTATATAATTTGCCGTAATAGGCTGATGGGATAATCAGGTAACACCCGCAAATTCAGTAATAGAACATTAGTATGTATTTGTATGTCATCAAATGAATTTTAATTCGACGTTTTATTTGTATTTTTATGAATCTTTTACTAATTTTTTTTTGTCGTTATTTAAAATAAAAATTATGCCAATTTGTATAATTTACGAGTAGTTTGGCGATTTATATAATTTGTCGCAATGGATCGATGGGATAATCAAGTAATATCCGCAATTCAGTAAGAGCACTAGTATGTATTAAACTATTTAAATATAAGTTTAAATTTTATGAATTGCAATGCATTTTATAAATAGTTTACACGTGTTTTATTTTCATATTTTATATCATACATATCCATGATGGATAAGTATTACGATGGGCCCCAACGACGAGTTTTTTCTATGTTAACATATTAGGAAAACATTTAATCTGCGAAAAAATTGTCACTACGCTTAGTTAGTAAAGCGTGTTATCTGCATCACAGCGATCATATACTGAACGTTAATTAAAAACAATCACTGAGATAAACTTTTAGCTTGTTATTCGGTTTTCAAGCCTACAAAAGTCATTGAGTTTACAAAAATATGCATTACTCAATTTAGTTTGTGCTTATCTTAATTATATAAGACTACAAAAATTTTTATCGTGACAACCTCGAACACTATCGACCCACAAATTAAATAGAGCTGTAGAAAAGACATTGCACTTCTTTTTTAAATTGGGCAATTTCACATTTTTTCAGAATACTGCAATCGTGATTTCAAATAACCGATACATTATCTTAACCCTTTCGGGTCCAATTTTTTTTTTTCATTTTTTTGAAAAAATTACTTTTACGTTGATAACATTAACACTAGTTGTCCAAACAGATTAAGTTAGGTTTAAAGAATAATAATTATGTCTGAAAGATAACTAATGTTGCTATTTTGCACATTATTCAATTAATAATCATATGACAATAGGCTAAAGAAGACTTTTTGGAGATGTTTAGAAAATATTATATTAAAATAAGATTTGACTTATGTTACAACTTTCTAATACTTTTTGCGCTTTATGATTGTTTTAGGAAAGTAACTTTTAATTTAAATTCAATGAGTGAATTATAAGTTTAAAATAAAAGAATCGCAAATAGCGCAGAGAGAATTAAGCAAATAATAATAATGATTATTATTATATCTAAATGTTTAAATGTAAATGAAATCATATAGTAAATGCATAGACATATACTAGCAATTCTACATGTAAATAGTAGCAACAGTATTTCCTTAACCCTCTCGGGCATATGGACCTAATATGAGGTCGTATAATTATTGCATTATTAAGCAAAAAAAAAAAAATGTCGAGCATTCACTTATGAAGATTTGATTTTTGGACAGATAATATCTAACATGCAGTACAATAACAAAATTATTTTATTGTGCTTTCTCATTTATCAAAAAAGAAGATTTTTTGGGAATAATGAAAAATATTGAAAAATAATTTATGCTCGAGAGGGTTAAAACAAAAGAATACTCCATTAAAAGACATATGCTATTAATAGTATACCATTAATATACTATTAATAGTAAAAAATCACAACACTTTATGTATCAAATACACTATATTGCCATTGATTATGGGACACTTGCGATTTTAGACATTTTACTAAATATCTAGAAAAATACATGAGGAATCATCTCGAAACTCTTAGTGTATAAATATAATAGTATACGTCATACATCTCCGTGAAGATTTTTTACCGAAACGCCATAGGGGACCGTCAACAAATTAAAAAATAATGAATATCTTTTGAATAACTCTGTCAAAACTAATGCAGCAAAAGCGCTCAAACTCTAGATTATGATTGAATGCCTTATTGTCATAGACTGTGTTCATTTTTATGCAAATAGCATGCACACTCGCAGAGTAATGAAGGTTTTTATAAAAATGGTCCCAAATTTTTTCAAGTTTTTCCATTATAATTTTCAGAGTTCTTAATATAAAATAATATTTTTTTCAGAAAATATGACAAACAACATTGCACACAGTACCCTGTAATCAGAATTAAAAAATAACAAAAATTGTATGAAAAATGAGTAGATTTACTATATAATTTTTTACTGCGCATGCGTCAAAGATATCAAAATTTCATTTGCATATTATGTTAGCTAAATATATAGAGCAACTTTTGTAAAAGTCTCAAAATCATAGCTTGAAAATTCTGAAAGTAATCGTCTATAGAAAAAGGACAAAATCCGTTGTTTCCAAAATTAAGCAAAAAAATGAGGGATTTTATCCAAATGCAGTAGTACATCCCACATTGTGTATTCTATATTGACACTAATCAATGAAAATATGGATACAACCGCTCTTGTTTTTGCTTCATTTTGAGAATAACGGATTTTCGACTTATTCAATTGACGATTATTGTCAGAATTTTCAAGTTATGATTTTGTGACTTTCACAAAAGTTGCTCTATACATTTAGCTAACATAATATGCAATTGAAATTTTGATATCGTTGACGCATGCGCAGTAAAAAATTATTTAGTAAACCAACTCATTTTTTATACAATTTTCATTATTTTTTAATTCTGATTACAGGGTACTGTGAGCAATGTTGTTTGTCATATTTTCTGAAAAAAATAATATTTTATATTAAGAACTCTGAAAATTATAAGGAAAAAACTTGGAAAAATTTGGGATCATTTTTATAAAAACCTTAATTACTCTGCGAGTATGCATGCTATTTGCATAAAAATGAACAAGGCTTATTACAATAAGGCATTCTATTACAATCTAGAGTTTGAGCTCTTTTGCTACATTAGTTTTGACAGGGTTATTCAAAAGATATTCATTCTTTTTTAATTTGTTGACGGCCTCCTTTGGAGTTTCGGGAAAAAATCTTCACGGAGATGTATGACTTATACTATTATATTTATACACTAACAGTTTCGAGATGATTCCTCATGTATTTTTCTAGATATTTAGTAAAATGTCTAAAATCGCAAGTGTCCCATAATCAATGGCAATATAGTGTATTTACATTAACTTACATAAAATGCCGGTTTTACCCTCACCCCAGCCCTTTTCTTTAAGGCACATGCAACATCTCGACAAGTAAAATGAGGCAGAATTTGCGAGATATTTAACACGTTTTTTACTTTAAAATAAAGATAAAAATAATTTTTTTTTTTACAATAAATATAAACATTATAGTCCATATACAAAATGAAATTAATTTCATGCATAAATTAGTTTTAAAGAATTAACTTTTTTTTTTTTTTTTTTTTAATCTTTTAAACAATATGTCTGTTCGCTACATTTTTCTAAAAAGTGTTGAATATATCACTTTAAAATTTATTGAGGTATCAGAAAACACACTGTATTAGAGGATAATAAGAAGCGATTTTCATTTTACCTTAAAAAAAAGTAAAATTAAAAATATTTTACTGAAAAACTTTGAAAATCCTTAAAATTTTTAACAGCATATTTTTGATCATATTTTAAAGAATTTTTCATTCAGACCTATAATACTGGGTATTTTTAAAGAAACAAGTTAGTGACACAATTTTGGAAAGTTTCAACTGTTTACCCAAAATAGAATCTTAGAAAACTGTACCAAAACATAAAAATAAACACATTTCGAAAAAACGGCAATATATATGCATATAATACACATACCGATAATGCTTAAAATATATTATTTTAAAATCTTCCAGCACCTTAATCTTTTAGATCCATAATTATTTAGTATCATAATGTTTTAGTTCAATATTTAGACCGATAATTAAAAACTCAAAAATTTGAACCATTTTATGTTCCACGTGCCCTTAAATAAATTTTTTTGTAAGGGGTTTATATATTTCGGAAATAAAAATTGTTTTACTGGCAATATAGACACTCCTTATAATGCATATGAAACTGAATAAAATTGTGACATCTTAACTACTCTCGTCTTCAGTATAAAGGACAGAGAAACGAGTGGGGCGATCATCCCTCCCTTGGGCAATGATAACAAGTTAACAAAGTTTCAAAAATACAGTCGAGTCTCTATATCGAAACTCTATACATCGAATTTCTCTATATGGGTGATTCTATACGATAAGAGGTAATTTGTACGGCAATCCGTTTAAAATAGATTTTTTATTCTATATGTTGCTATTTTTTGCAATAAATCGCATCATCTTAATATACTTTATTAAATAACATCACGATTGAATGCCTAATTAAAACACATTTTTCTGAAATTTCTTACAAAGTCTAAAAAAGTCTCTCCCCTGGCATGTCCCCTTGCCGGTTTCAATTTAATTTTCAAACAATACATATATTTTTTCCGTCAGATGCTTAACTAAAGTATGTTTAATTGGAATTTAACTAATTATACTTACGTATTATAAAATAAAAAATAAAATAATTTTGTTAATTTCAAATAATTTTTAAAATTAACTTTTGCCACGATTTTTTTGTGTATTTACCCTGTCAAATTTCGTTCCGCTGAAACAAATATAAATTCAAGGATGGTTATATCAGAAGTAGCGCTTAAGGACATCTATTCGCTTGAAGTTAGCAATACTAAACGCGCAAGCCATTTAAGCGTCGCCATTTTTAGTTGTTGCGACGCGACCGTGCGGTGTAGCGGTTTCGCACGGTGATCGTGTATCTCCTCTGGTAAGTCATAAAACTTATAATATTCATTTAATTCAATTGCATTTACGGCCCTAATTAAACAATACGGTACAAAGAGAAATACGCAATTAACCCAAAAACTAATTCAGTCAGTTAGAAAATTTGAATTTACATGAAAATCTCTCTCCCCTGGCAAGATAACTGCCAGGGGAGCGAGTCACTGGCCAGAAAAAGCTATAAAATATGTATAAAGTGACTTGCCCTTATATGAAAAAGTAAACAAACGGGACAAAAATCAATTTAAAGGTTTTTGATCAAACTTTTCTTTTTGGCCGAATTCTCTATGTTTTTGAACCTCTTATCGTAGAATCACCCATATAACGAATTTTTAGTAGGAACGGTCCCCTTTTCGCATGATTACATTAAAAACAATCTCTATATAGCGAAATATCTATCTCCATATAACGAATTTTTTCATAAATAGGTCTTAATTTATTCAATTTTAAAAAAGCTTCGAAATCATATTTCAATATTCCATCATTTATTTTTGATTTACCGTTGAGTGCTGAGTTTTTTTGTTTTTTTTTTTTTTTTTTAATATTATTTCTCTCCTTGTTCTTTAAATCCAAAGAGTTCATCCCACCTCCCACACACCTTTCAACATTCTTCTCAAAACAGAATCAATTGGATTGTTACACATATTAGAGAGGAATCAATGAGAGGCACGTGAGCGATGCCTTCAAATGGAGGAAAATGTTAATTACATTTTTTTCATTCCTTGCTAAAATTTGAGCATTTTTTTTTTTTTTTTTTTTTTTTACGTGAGAGCGTAACAATTTAAAAATCAAAACAACAAAAAATTACAGATTTCTTCCTCTGAAATTAATGCAAGTCTTCCTTATTTGATTTCCATTAAGCTTACAAATAAATGCCTGTTCTCTTTTTTTAAACTACTTAAATAATAAGGAAATAAAATGTTAGGTTAATATATACTTTTAAACATTTCAAATTCTTAATTAAAAAGATCAAAAATAATATTTGTTCAAAATTTACACATTAAATACGATTTTTAACATCATTCTCTATACATCGAATTTCTCTATATAACGAATTTTTTACTGGAACGATGAATTTCGTTATATAGAGACTCGACTGTATTCAGATCTTGGTGTAATAGTATACAAAATATGGTATACAGTTTACTGACCGAAATCTTTTGTGTGTCCCTGTAAATATTATCTACTTTTTATTATACAGGAAATAACTTGTAGTAAACCTCAGCAACGTATATCAATTTTATAAAATGTGAAAGAGTTTAACAGTATTAAAACGCACCCCGAACAATGTTCCCCCTATACCACTGCGTAATGGAATACTTTTGTGTGGTCCTGTAAATGAATAAATAATATTCTTTGCACCACAGATCGTGCAGAACATTTTTTAGTATATACTTCATAGATGCATATCAATTCTACTATGTTCGAAAGAGTATAACATCATTAAAATACACTTGAAATTCTTTTTTCCCATTGACTGTAATGTAACAGAATGCTTTTGATTGTCCTGCTACTTAGCTACTTTAGAAATAAAAACACATATAGTTATATAGGCAGTAAACAGTTTTTGAAATAATTGTTGCAATAATACAGTGTACATAAGAGATTCATTGTCTTAAAAATATGTATAGAGAACAGTAACAAGTCTTAGCACTACTTTTAATCCATAAACGGAGAAAGAATAGATAAATTTAAGAAAAGATTTTTTGTTACCTCTTTAAAAAATATTTTAAATTTTAAACATCCCCAAGTTTTTCTAACACACACAATATATATATATATATGGGTGATTCTACGATAAGAGGTAATTTGTACGGCAATCCGTTTAAAACAGATTTTTTATTCTATATGTTGCTATTTTTTGCAATGAATCGCATCATCTTAATATACTTTATTAAGTAACATCACGATTGAATGCCTAATTAAAAGACATTTTTCTGAAATTTCTTACAAAGTCTAAAAAGTCCCCTCCCCTGGCATGTCCCCTTGCCGGTTTCAATTTAACTTTCAAATAATACATATATTTTTTCCGCCAGATGCTTAACTAAAGTATGTTTAATTGGAACTTAAGTAATTATACTTACGTATTATAAAAAAAAAGATAAAATAATTTTGTAAATTTTAAATAATTTTTTTAATTAACTTTTGTCCCGCTTTTTTTGTGTCTCTCCCCTGTCAAATTTCGTTCCGCTGAAACAAATATAAATTCAAGGATGGCTATATTGGAATTAGTGCTTAAGGACATCTATCGGCTTGAAGTTAGCAATACTAAACGCGCAACCCATTTAAGCGTCGCCGTTTTTAGTTATTGCAACGCAACCGTGCTGCGTAGTGGTTTCGCACGACAGTGATCATGTATCTCCCCTGGTAAGTCATAAAACTTATAATATTCATTCAATTCAATTGCATTTACTGCCCTAATTAAGCAATACAGTAATAATTAAAGTGAAATACACAATTAACCCAAAAACTAATTCAGTCAGTTAAAAAATTTGAATTTACATGAAAATGTCTCTTCCCTGCCGTATTTCCCCTGGCAAGATAACTGCCAGGGGAGCGAGTCACTGACCAGAAAAAGTTATAAAATATGTATAAAGTGACTTGCTCTTATATGAAAAGGTAAATAAACGGGACAAAAATCATAATTTAAAGGTTTTTGATCAAACTCAAACTTTTCTTTTTGGCCGAATTCTCTATGTTTTTGAACCTCTTATCGTAGAATCACCCATATATATATATCTATATCAAACAAGTCTGGAACGCCCTGGTAACTTTTAAGTACTTTTAAATTGGAATACTTTGTCCAATTGGTTGTCTATTTAAAAATAATTCAGTATGACATTTATAAAAAGGATTTTTTTTTATCAGTCTTTATAAGAGGAGTTTCTATAATAAATTATGGTTGTATCGAGTATCTACTGTATTATATGTACCGAATCGTCCTTTGTTCAGATGGGAAGGGGGCTGTAAATAAATCCTTACGCAACAAAATTTATATGAAACCGATCTTTTTCATATTCTTAAAGGTTTTCGAAATTTGTCAAGTAAGATTAAATGGCAAAAATAAGTTAAGAAAAAAAAATTTAAACTAATTTATCTAGACCAACTATACTCAACTTTTTTTTGTCGCGGGCCGCAAACATAAGTTTCATTGTTTAGGTCGAACGCAAACAGAAATTTTCCGATTCTAGGCGGGCCGCAACACACTTAGAAAAAAATAAATAAATAAATAAAATAATAAAATAATAACAATAGTAGTCTAACAATGCAATATAAAAAAAGTTAATACTACCACTGGGGTAGAATATTAGTCGCGGAAGAAATAGCATTAAAAAAAATTCCTTTCTTTCTGAGTAATAAACTTTGCTTTTTGAAATTAGTAATGAAAAATGTTTTCGGTGCCAAATTTTTTTCCATAACAGAAATTAAATCCTAAAAAATTGCATTACCTTTATCACAGACATGAAACATGTAATTATAATAATGCAGCATTTCCAAGGATATTTTCTCTAATAAATCCATATCTTGCTCAATGAAAAAAAAATTGTAGAACTATATAGTGAAAATTTAATTTGGAATGATGTTTTATTACTGTTGAAGATTAAGAAATGTGAACTTTTGACAAAGGAAATGACTTTTAACACAATTGTCAGTTAAAACCGGTCTGTTATATATAATTATTTTTCCATGAAATAGATAAAATGCTGAAATTCATACATACTATTTTATGCACATCTCAATTAATTGTATAAATATGGATTATTGATAATGTGCCTCAGACCGCAGATTTAGTATGACTGATCTAAACAGTTATGAAGTATTTGGCATTATGTACAGGTATTACACATTTAAAAATTCATGAAAATTCAACAACTGTCACATCGGAATGCAGTTAGACAAGACATTATTACATAGTCAAACTTTTGGAGCAACAGCTATTTCAAAGAAAATTTGAACGCCTATTTACTTTCTTCTATCTTTACAAGAAGATAAATTGGATTCGGGAAAAAATACCACTTTGGGTTTTCGAAGATTCTGAACACGATTCGATGTTTTTTAGAAAGCGTTTGTCTATGAATCTACATGTCATTCTGTGAGTCTGTATGCGACAGTAATTTTGTGGGCGCTCTATCTCAAGAACTAATGCACGGAATTTCACAAAACTTTAGATTCAGTTAATACTTTATAGAATTTGGTGCTAAGGTTTTTTTTTTTTTTTTTTTTTTTTTTTTTTTTTTTTTTTTCTCGAGCAAATCACTCAATAAGTGGCGCTGCTATACTGCATTATTCAGGATTTCGCAACAACTGTACCTCAAGATTTAGTGCAGGAGTTTTCATCGAATTTCAGATTCAGTTAGTCCTTTGATATTGATTAGTATTGTTTAATTTTGTGTGGATCTCCTTACAGGTAGCTATGCTATGTTGCATTTTTCATGATTACGCAATAGCTGTATCTCAAGGACTAATGCATGGATTTTCATCAAATTTCAGATTTAGTTAGTACTCGATAAAAATTGATCCTGGTTAGTTTCAGGTGTACATCACTCGACAGGTGACGTTGTTATGGAGAATTTTTTTAAAGATTTTGCAATAGTTCTTTATAAGTAACTAATGCGCGGATTTTAATCGAACTTCAGATTCAGTTACAAGTTGACGCTAACTAGATTTAACTATAACCCACCTAACCGGGGCACTGCTATGCTACATTTTCAGGAAGCATTAACATGTATAAGATCGAAGAAAGTTTTGGGATTTCCACATCCGACCAATTTTTTTAAATCACATTTCAGTTTCCGCAAGATTTACTAAACTGAATAAGATAATAAAAATGCTTTGATTAGTTTTTTTTATTAATGGTGCACCAATGAACGTCAGCCGTCAAAGCTAGCGTGAAATCTAAATTAAGAAAGATATTATACAACTAACGATTTAGAGGTCATAAAATTTAAAAGTGAAATTTCATTCTATTGATCCATAGCAAATTTCAGGGACGTGAAAACCAGGAAATGTAGTCATGAGAGAATATTTAAGAATTATAACCCATTTCTAAGTAAGAAGAGATTTTTAAATGATGAAATTAACCATGAAAAAATTTAAAGCGTCATTAACAGTTTTTTCTTTTTTTTATTAAATACAGTGGTTGATAAATTAACGAACTGTTCGGTTTTAAAAACAGATGGGTTAACGAACACTTTCGCGAGAGATTTTTACGTTCGGATATAACGCACGCGTCCCAAAACAGAACTATGGTTATAACCCACATAGCACACATTCATCTACAGGGTGAGTCATAAATATCGAAACAATAGGCTATCTCCTTAAATATTGCCCCTAGACCCATACTTCCAATTGCAAAGTTTCATAAAAAAGGGTGAATTTTTTTATAAGATAAGTTGCAACTCCATGGGGGGGGTCTATTTTTAAAATTACGAAAATTAAATTTTTATACGGCCCCCAGAGGATAAAACTTCCAATTAGAAAAATTTTCCTTATCCATTCCTGAATTGAACAAAAAAAAAAAAAATTCATCTCGATATCTTCAAAAATCAGGGAGTTATGACAATTTTAATAAATCGCGAGATTTCAAGGGATCAGACACAAATTGAAATGCGTGTAATCAGTGTTGCTGTAATGTGTCCGTGAAACATTTATTTTATTTATTTATTTATAAAGTAAGAATTTTGAATGTTTTGTGATGGTTAACCATATAATTTGTAAGCATTATAACATCATGAACCTTCTTAATATTTTTTTCAACAAATTTAGAGTAAATTAAAATTGTTATAACTCAAAGTATTATTTGTCGCGTTGAATTTTTTACTTTTGATTAAATGAAAATGTCCAATTTTCAATTTTGATTCAGCATTTTAAATAATATTTATTTATTTTTTCAAATAAAAGTATTTAAAATAACAATATAAAAAAGATGCAATTTTTTGTATGCAAATCATATTTTTAAAGTAAATTTTCTGAGGAGAAATCTTCTTTCGTCGCGTTGAGCATTTTATTATTATTTTTTTTTTTTTTTTTAAATGTTGAAAAATTATTGAACTCGCTGGACTGTTACTGTAACCGACAGTTATTTACTTATGTCAGTTTAAAAAGGGGAAATACTGAAATAAAAACATTTGATGCAGAAAAGTGCATTTAGTTTTAAACAAAGATTGACTCCCAATGTTTAAATGCTTTTTAAAAGTTTCTAGGTGATTAACTTCGTCCTGTGTAGTTTCGATTTCAGATCTTGGTTAAGTTTTGCCATTCGCACCTTCTTTAATTACTGTTTAAATGCGTCAGTTGATTTAAACCTCATTCTTTTATCACGTCGATTTCAATTTTTTTCATTGTTTTGGATCTGTCAACGTCATATTTTTCTTGTTAAAATTGCTATTTCGCGATGCGTAAAAGGTGCCTCTAATTACGGGCGACACTAGGCGTATAATTCTAGATATACAGCTCTTCCGGGAATCGCACAAAAGCCTGTACAGTAGGGCCACCTGTTTAGCGATTTACACCAAAAGCTAATCAGCATGAATTGATATCAAGGACTAAGTAAATATAATTTTTTATTGAATTCTGTGGATTAGTTCTTAAAATAGAGCGCTCATAAAATTCATGTCATATACAGAGATACAGGAGCAGTGACTCACAGACAGACATTTTGTAAAAACATATTTTTCGGTATCTGTGAGCCTTTAAACGTGTGAATCCGTCGAAAACCGGAATTCAAAATTTTCATGAATCCAATACTTTTTTCTTGTAAAAATAGAATAAAGTAAAAATAGGTTTAAAACCATCATAAATTTTGAAGCTGAATAGTAAAAAGTAGATTTTTGAAAATATTTCTGTGTAATTTATTAAAATATATTTCCAATGATTCCGTTAATAAAAGTATCATTACTATTTTTACTATTACTATTTTTACTATTACTATTTTTACTAAACTTATTGCCTGCGGCAATAAGTTTTTAAGACACTTTTAATGAGAGTTTAATTAATATCACTTAATTTAATAACACTTTTAATAACTGTTTAATAAGACTGTCCGGCCAATGGGTCGTGCTAGTTACGAGGCTGGCGCCAAGCTCGAGATATTGCAGACATCTAGCATATTTGAAGGAAGTTTAAAGCAGAAACCTATACGCTTTTATTTTATGTCTAAAATTTAAAGAATTGTCTCTGATCGATATTTAATAATGCGTAAATTTATGATCGATCCCTAAATTGCATTTCAAATGAGCTGATATCGCTGCGCTCAGAGGTATGCTGAAGTGGTGTAAGTCACGAATTTTGGAAAATTTTGGATTTTAATATCTTTCGGGGATTTGCAGATATCGAGATGAATTTTTTTTGTTCAATTCAGGAACGGATAAGGAAAATTTTTCTAATTGGAAGTTTTATCCTCTGGGGGCCGTATAAAAATTTAATTTTCGTAATTTTTAAAATAGACCCCCCATGGAGTTGCAACTTATCTTATAAAAAAATTCACCCTTTTTTATGAAACTTTGCAATTGGAAGTATGGGTCTAGGGTCAATATTTAAGGAGATAGCCTATTGTTTCGATATTTATGACTCACCCTGTATAAGTCATCTAGAAGCTGTAAATACAAGACGGCCAAAACATCTATAGGTTATCTATAAATATCCACGATACTCTCTTTTTACGTCTATTAGAAGTAACATGTGTGATCTCTCTGAGTTCCTCCAGACGTTGATTACATCCAGATAGTCTACAAGACGTACAAGACTACATCTACAAGACCTCCAAGCAAGAGTATTTTTTCCATAAGAGATGCATAATGCGTGTTATTCGCAAATCCATTGGATGCAGTCTTGAGTATTTCCTAAGGACATGAAGTAAAGGATTTCCTTTAGATGTTAAAAGAGTGAAAGCCACAGATCGTCTGTTGCAGGTCACAGACGTCTGATAGAAATCTAAATTGGAATGTCAAATCAACGTCTGTTTATTTACTGATATGCACATCTAAACTAGCAAAAGCCATGCTTTGTTTGGATTCGCGAGGCATTATTTTATAAAACAGATATTTGAAAGTAAAAATATTTTTTTATATTATTTTTGCATCTTTATTAAACAAAAACTTTTTTTTATGTTTTGGCGCATTTTAATTTTTTATTTATGATGTAAGACTGGCATAATAAAATATTTTCGAAGCACTTTTACAAAATATTTTTAAATTTTCAACTAAAAGCTCTTTTAAAGATGTTTTTACAATTTCCAGTAGCCACTGGTGTTTTTTAATTGTTTGAAATATGCATGTTTCCAAACTTTGTAATCAACATCCGATAATCTTTGATAGCTATTTTAGAATAATATATTTGAAGAGAGCTTGAAGAAAGTTACTTCTTCAAAATCCTATTTTCTGGAAAAACATTTGAAATCTGCATTCGTTGATACTATGAATTTTTAACTGTAAAACATTTTATTTTAATTTCTTCGTTTTTATACATGTTAGCGTATGAGAATTTTTGATATTGTAGAATTTTTCGTAAGGAAAATTTCTATTGAATGCCTAATTTTGAAGGATTTTCACTCTCGACAACGTTCCGTACGTTTTTAAGCCAACTGGTGTCTATATATCCTCAAAATCTACAACTGCTTCATCTAATGTTAAACCTTGGGATTTATGAATTGTAACAGCAAAACCTAACTGCAGAAGAAATTCTTTCCTTGAGCAATTTATGCTTCCATTTTTCCAGAATTTAATTATTGGGGGAACCGGTACGCACCAATTCTTATAAGTTAAATTACTGCAGTATTCAAATTTATCCATGATTATTCGCGATATCTGGTCTGGTGGCTTGTGCTTTTCTTTAATACGTGCAACAAAGTCTAAAGTCCCGTTCACTAAACCTTTTTCGGTCCACAAATAAGAACGTAACATTACTTTAGATCCAAATGATAAAGTAAGAAATGGTTAAAGTCTATTTGTCGTTTCTGAATCGGCCAACTTTGCTTTAGTACATTTATAAAGAGCTTGAATCGAGCCAACAACTTCACACAGTTCTTTTAATTTTTCATTTATATAACAAATTTAACAATTAATTTTATTTGTTTACAATTATTTTGTTGCCAGTTTACAAAAAAAAAAAAAAAAAAAAAAAAAAAAAAAAATTATAATACAAAATTTTTAAAATGTTTAACTGTCATCTGTGCAAACGATTTTGCGGAATAATGAAAATATGTTTTATTTAATAAATTAATCATGATTCTATCTATAATTACTTACTCCATGATTTATACTTTTTTTTCTGAAAATATACGCGTTTCATTTTTTATTTATTTGCTAAAATGCGTCCGTATTGGAAATGCATGTAAAATAAATTAATTAAAATAATATTTTTTTAACGTTTTACTGTAAAAAAATTATATTGTGCAAATCTACAGATCATAATTTATTTTTGTGTTTAATTTGAAGTTAAAATATTGAATAGTTTTTTTGTAAAGTGTACGACAAATTGTAATTTGAGTGGCCTAGTAGAGGATTCGCTTCGCTCATCCTAATAACATTATGGAGATTATAGACGTATTCATACTATAAGTCGACGTCTTATAGATAACGTGTGTTGTGTGGGAAGATGCCGAGTTTAAGATTTGGCGAGCTGTATTTAATTGCATCTATTGTCAACATGGAGAAAATTTTAACAGTTGTTATATGTGGCCTATTTAATTCAGGGGCCACAGCACACCTGGGGTTCGGACTCTGTATTTTAGAACTCCCAAATTAAAACAAACAGAGTATGAACATTAATTTTTACTTACCCATCATACGTAGCATAGAGTAAGTATTGCAATCGTTTTGAAAATCGAAAAAACTTTTTTGGCGGATTTACACGTTTCAGATAGTAGAGATTCCAAAAAACATATTTTTAGAAAAAAAAAAAAAAAAATGCCGTCCGTCCGTCTGTGTGTGTGTGTCTGTCTGTAACCACTTTATCTCCCGAACAAATTGAGATAGAGACTTGAAACTTTGTATGTACTTAGTATGTAAAAATGGGACGAAGCCTATTTAATATCAATAACCTCGATAATCCGGAACTATTTTTTTCGGACTCTCGAAAAATTCGTTCTAATGAAAGGTATATAAAATTTTTCGAAAGGTTTTATTTTAAAGAGTGAACGCAAAAGGCAATAAAATAACACAAATTTTGCATAAAGAACGAAGTTGATCGGATTATTAGTTGCCGAGATATGTGCAATCCTGTTTTCCACATTCTTCGATTTTTCATGACCCTGTATTTCATTCAAATTTCAATTCAAAGATATTTTTTAGCTGAAAATGAGAGGTTTAATCCGACGCAGTAAATTATTAGTTAATATGATTATTGTTTTTGGAGTTATAATGATGTTTCTTTTACGCAATCCGGTACTAAGGTATCCTGGGGTAATAAAGTTCTACCATTTTTCACAGTTTAATTTTAGCTTGTATTTTTCAAACAAATATAGGATTTGATACAGCAACTCATTTACTATCTATATAAAAAAATTATTTAACAGATATGTATTCATAAAATGTAATGGCGTGATTTCTTCACAAATGTTATTTGGCGTTATTACCCACCTATATGGATAATAACGCCATGCAAACAAAACTATAAAATAAGATGGAATAATGGTATGTAGATTGCCCAATTCTAAAAATACAAATTCTACAGCTCTAGAAATTGACAAAATGTACTCTAAGCTATTGAAAATGTTCAATTTTTTGTGAAAGTATAAGAAAAAGAAAAGTGTGGTGAGGGACGGGGGGGGGGGGATCAAAAGAATATCAGATTCCAATCTACTTTTTGCTTAAAAAGGACCGTTTAAATAGAATTATAAGAAACATTGCACGGGTTTAACTGTGTCTATTTGAATCAGTATTTATATTACAATGTATGCATTTTATGCGATAGAAAATATTAATTTTTTTGTGAAAGTGAAAGAAAAAGGAGTGAGGGGGAACTTCAACAGAATATAACACCCTGTGCCTCTCTTTTCTTAAAAAGCCCGCTGAAATATAATTGTAAGAAACATTGCATGGTTTTAACCATTTATAATGTAGCATTTAATCACTGGGAATTTTATAATAACTAGAGTTATATGCAATAAATATTTTTGTTAATACTATTATAATAGTCTTGTAAATAGTTTTTAATCCATAACTCCACACTAATGCGCATTGTCCAAACCTACAGTTAAACTGTCGACATTATATAAAACATGCTTTAATAAATTTTTAATTAATTAAATAAGATTTTTGATAAAAAATATTATCCTAACGAGATCTCTTATTAAATTTTATACATGATTCATGTGGGTATATATTATTATCTCTATATTAGCAACAAAATTAACCTTTAACTGCTGTAAGCAATCTCACTGAACGCTGTCCCCCCTCCCCCCCAAATTTTAGAGTTTAATCGGTTTTCCCAGTTTAACTATAGCTGCAAATGAAATCCTCTTTCGTTTGGAATCCTCCTACTGCTGTTAAAAATATTTGAATAGATTAAATTTAGTTTGAATTAATTCTGTACAAAAAGTCGTACAAACTGATCGCCTTTTAACCTTTAGCTAATGTTACCGGTCTCACAGACCACTGTTTTTCGTTTATTTTTATAGTTAAACTTGTATTTTTAGTTTGACTACAAACACTACCGAAATTTTGTTTCATTTGAAACTTTAGTACTATCACCAGCGACTTTTAAATAAGGTGAATATTAAGTATAGTAGTCTTGTATAAAAAGTTTAGCACAAAAACACAATCCTATGAGTTATTCCCGCCTTTTATTCATCTTTCAATCTTACGGTCTCACAAACCGCTTCACATTAGTTATGTTACAATTTCTGTCACATCGGTTAAAGGTTAAATTTGTAAAATTTTAAAAACCCGAACGCTGAGAAAGCGGACAAAATTTAGAAATCAATTGAACAATCCAGTGGAAATTTAATAGAAACCTGATTTTGAAGATGTTCGAATGAGAATATCGAAAACATTTTGGTATAGTTTTATTTGTAAGAGTTTAAAATTATTTTTTACATAAGTATTAAAAAAATTAAAAATAAAAATAGATCAGTTTTGGGTACTGCCCCCCCCCCCCCCCGATTAATCTTATCATTTCAACAATGACAATAATGCTGTCCTATATTAATAAATAAACCCCTTCGGATGTAGTTTGGCTAATGTTGGGAATCAACCGGGGTAATAACGCCAAGGACAGGCGTTATTACCCCGGTATGATTATTGCGCAGTACATTTTAAACTACAAATTATCTCGAGATGATATCCAAAATCTTCTACAACATTTTGAAAGTACATGAAATGCACTACAAATTTATGTAATAAACAAAGTATTTCTGAATAAAAAATATAGTCTTCACATCACAAAACTTATCTCGCAAATTTTAGATCAAGCGTTAATTTTAGTTGCTTGTAAAAGCAATAAGATCTACAAATGGAATAAATTAACTTCAAGCTGTTTTTTGCATTTTATATTACTCAAAACCCTTCTGCGCAGAGTACATAGGTGTCATTTATCGAATTATTTCATATTTATTCATAATATTAGCGGTTGGCGTTATTAACCCGCCTGGCGTTATTACACCAGAACACGTTACTTGAGTATTTTTGGCGTTTTATATAACTAGGGGGGCCCCGCCCCCCTGCTCGCTATGCTCGCCAACCCCTCGCGTAATCGCTTCGCGATTCCAAATTATTGGCTACCCCTGCTTGCTGCGCTCTCCAATTCCCCATGGTATGAATAAGCAGTTGCAGACCTTTCAAATGATGTGTCACACGACTGGTGTTGTAAAGAAATTAAAAATGTGCCCCCTGGGGGGCAGAGTGGGAGGCGACACAAAAGACATCCATAATATGAATAAGCAGTTGCAGACCTCTCAAATGATGTGTCACACAATTGGTGTTGTAAAGAAATTAAAAATGTGCCCCCCTGGGGGGCAGAGTGGGGAATGACACACAACACATCCATAATATGAATAAGCAGTTGCAGACCTTTCAAATGATGTGTCACACAACTTGTGTTGTAAAGAAATTAAAAATGTGACCCCCCCTGGGGAGAGCAGAGTGTGGGGGTGACACACAAGACATCCATAATATGAATAAGCAGTTGCAGACCTTTCAAATCTTGTGTAACACGACTGGTGTTGCAAAGAAATTAAAAATGCTTCCCCCCTGGGGAGCAGAATGGGGGATAACACACAAGACATCCATTATATGAATAAGCAGTTGCAAACCTCTCAAATGATGTATTAAACGACTGGTGTTGTAAAGAAATTAAAAATTTGGCGAAATATTACAGTTATCGCCAAGTTGGCGTCACTTTTGACAACTAATTTTGGTCGACAAATTTGGCGATATATCGCCAAGTTGGCGACTGTTGGCGATGGTAACCTTTCCTCTCTTTATAGTAACCCATACGGCGATGCATAGACGGAGCCCTTTCCTGATTGGTCTATTCGACTCATGGAAGGAGTGAACAACCCGGATTCGTTAGTTCCGGAAATCTTCCACATCAGCATCATTCCAGGAGTCATTCCTTTTAAGGCTAGTTTTTTTTTTACTATAGAAGGATTTGTCGAAATTGGCTCATCAGCAATTCATTAATAAACCATTACTATGTATATTAAAACTATTTAAATATGCGTTTAAATTATTATTTTGGAATTGCGATGCATTTTATAAATAGTTTACATGCGTTTTATTTTCATGATGGGTAGGTATTACGGTGCCCCCCCCCCCCCTCCCCAACGACTAGTTATATTTTGTGTCGTATTTTAAAGAAATATTTTTAGTTGCAAATTAATAATTTTAATTGAAATTTAGTTTACAGGTAGTTAAGTTCACGGGTAATTAGTAACGGGATCTAAGCTCCATCTGAGTTTTAATGGGACCTGCAGTAAACACAATCTTTTACAGAATTATGGAGTTATTGAAAGGTCAAAGAGACTAATTGCCATAATTTAATGCCGCAGTCAAATAATCTAACAACTGGCATGTCATTTATTTTTTTATTTTTAAATACGCCATGAAGCGAGTAAAATCATCAAAATACGATCGTATTATAACTATAAAAGAATTACCTATTATAAAGGAAAGATTTATATTAATTTTGGTATAACATTTAACTTTTAAAGACGAATTAATGAGATTCTCATACTAAACCTACAACCGGTTAACGAACACTGTTTTGGAGCGTATTAAGCTCGTTAACCGATCACATACATAGTATTTTCGAAATCGGACTGAGGCTTTGATGAAATATTTTTACACAAAATCTTTCGAGCTTGGATAGGCTCAGATTTCAGATCGTTGACTCGGGGCCCCGCAAAAAAGGGAGCGAATTCCTTACACTCCATATAAGACAAAAAATTCAAAAAGGAAGGGGTGGGGAGGTGCATCTTTCATCGAAGTGAAGGAAAACAGTGATTTTCTTTTCTTTTCTTTCTTTTTTTTTTTTTTAAATAGTTTTAACAAAGGTATAAAAAATATAATAAAATGTAAGATAAAACTTATTCGTAAGGAATTTTTAGGAGTCTTTTTGATGAAGTTTTCGGATTTTTCTAGATTGTTTGTTTGCCCATTCTTGATCTCTATCTTTTCTTTTTTAAAAAAAAATTACATGATAAAGGAATTTAAATTGCGTTTGATTGGAAAAACAATAAAAATCATCCCAAATGGTGCAGAAAAAAAATTCAAATGTATTAGACCGGGCGGCGGCGACACGAATGACTACGTCATCGAGTTACGGGATGAAATCACGATGTAGAACAAGATTATTAGGTGTAGATTAAGGAATGACTGGTCTGCCTTGTCATTTCTTGGTACGATATTAGTAACAGCGGGCGCCAACTCGTCATTTTGGCGTCACTTTCACGTCATCGAGTTACGGGATGAAATTGGTGCCAAAATAAAGGTAAAATAAAGTATTTTAAGAATATTTTGGTCTGCCTGAGCATATCCTGGTACAAACCCTCGGCAGACTGAAATTTATAACAAAAAATGACGTTATAATGTAAAATTCAATATGAATACGTCATCGAGTTACGGGATGAAATCATGATGTAGGACAAGAATATTAGGTGTAGATTAAAGAACGACTGGTCTGCCTCGTCATTTCTTGGTACGATATGAGTAACAGCGGGCGCCAACTCGCTATTTTGGCGTCACTTTCACGTCATCGAGTTACGGGATGAAATTGGTGCTAAATTAAAGCTATAATAAAGTATTTTAAGAATATTTCGGTTTGCCTGCGCATATCCTGGTACAAACCCTCGGCAGACTGAAATTTATAACAAAAAATGACGTTATAATGTAAAAATCAAGATGACTACGCCATCGAGTTACGGGATGAAATCATGATGTAGGACAAGATTATTAGGTGTAGATTAAGGAATGACTGGTCTGCCTCGTCATTTCTTGGTACGATATGAGTAATAGCGGGCGCCAAATGGCCATTTTGGCGTCACTTTCACGTTATCGAGTTACGAGATAAAATTGGTGCCAAATTAAAGCTAAAATAAAGTATTTTAAGAATATTTCGCTCTGCCTTCGCATATACTGGTACAAACCCTCGGCAGACTGAAATTTATAACAAAAAATGACGTTATAATGTAAAATTCAATCAGACCGAAATATTCTTAAAATACTTTATTTTAGCGTTAATTTGGCACCAATTTTATCCCGTAACTCGATGACGTGAAAGTGACGCCAAAATGGCGAGTTGGCGCCCGCTGTTACTCATATCGTACCAAGAAATGTCGAGGCAAATCAGTCGTTCCTTAATCTACACCTAATAATCTTGTCTTACATCATGATTTCATCCCGTAACTCGATGACGTAGTCATCTTGATTTTTACATTATAACGTCATTTTTTGTTATAAATTTCAGTCTGCCGAGGGTTTGTACCAGGATATGCGCAGGCAGACCAACATATACTTAAAATACTTTATTTTAGCTTTAATTTGGCGCCAATTTCATCCCGTAACTCGATGTCGTGAAAGTGACGACAAAATGGCGAGTTGGCGCCCACTATTGCTCATATCGTACCAAGAAATGACGAGGCAGACCAGTTGGTCCTTAATCTACACCTAATAATCTTGTCCTACATCATGATTTCATCCCGTAACTCGATGACGTAGTCATCTTGATTTTTACATTATAACGTCATTTTTTTTTATAAATTTCAGTCTGCCGAGGGTTTGTACCAGGAAATGCGCAGGCTGACCGAAATATTCTTAAAATACTTTATTTTAGCGTTAATTTGGCACCAATTTTATCCCGTAACTCGATGACGTGAAAGTGACGCCAAAATGGCGAGTTGGCGCCCGCTGTTACTCATATCGTACCAAGAAATGACGAGGCAGACCAGTCGTTCCTTAATCTACACCTAATAATCTTGTCCTACATCATGATTTCATCCCGTAACTCGATGACGTAGTCATCTTGATTTTTACATTATAACGTCATTTTTTGTTATAAATTTCAGTCTGCCGAGGGTTTGTACCAGGATATGCGCAGGCAGACCAACATATACTTAAAATACTTTATTTTAGCTTTAATTTGGCGCCAATTTCATCCCGTAACTCGATGTCGTGAAAGTGACGACAAAATGGCGAGTTGGCGCCCGCTATTGCTCATATCGTACCAAGAAATGACGAGGCAGACCAGTTGGTCCTTAATCTACACCTAATAATCTTGTCCTACATCATGATTTCATCCCGTAACTCGATGACGTAGTCATCTTGATTTTTACATTATAACGTCATTTTTTGTTATAAATTTCAGTCTGCCGAGGGTTTGTACCAGGATATGCGCAGGCAGACCGAAATATTCTTAAAATACTTTATTTTAGCTTTAATTTGGCACCAATTTCATCCCGTAACTCGATGACGTGAAAGTGACCCCAAAGTGGCGAGTTGGCGCCCGCTGTTACTCATATCGTACCAAGAAATGACGAGGCAGACCACTCGTTCCTTAATCTACACCTAATAATCTTGTCCTACATCATGATTTCATCCCGTAACTCGATGACGTAGTCATCTTGATTTTTACATTATAACGTCATTTTTTGTTATAAATTTCAGTCTGCCGAGGGTTTGTACCAGGATATGCGCAGGCAGACCGAAATATTCTTAAAATACTTTATTTTAGCTTTAATTTGGCGCCAATTTCATCCCGTAACTCGATGACGTGAAAGTGACGCCAAAATGGCGAGTTGGCGCCCGCTGTTACTCATATCGTACCAAGAAATGACGAGGCAGAACAGTCGTTCCTTAATCTACACCTAATAATTTTGTCCTACATCATGATTTCATCCCGTAACTCGATGACGTAGTCATCTTGATTTTTACATTATAACGTCATTTTTTTTTTATAAATTTCAGTCTGCCGAGGGTTTGTACCAGGAAATGCGCAGGCAGACCGAAATATTCTTAAAATACTTTATTTTAGCGTTAATTTGGCACCAATTTCATCCCGTAACTCGATGACGTAAAAGTGACGCCAAAATAGCGAGTTGGCGCCCGCTGTTACTCATATCGTACCAAGAAATGACGAGGCAGACCAGTCGTTCTTTAATCTACACCTAATAATCTTGTCCTACATCATGATTTCATCCCGTAACTCGATGACGTATTCATATTGAATTTTACATTATAACGTCATTTTTTGTTATAAATTTCAGTCTGCCGAGGGTTTGTACCAGGATATGCGCAGGCAAACCGAAATATTCTTAAAATACTTTATTTTAGCTTTAATTTGGCACCAATTTCATCCCGTAACTCGATGACGTGAAAGTGACGCCAAAATAGCGAGTTGGCGCCCGCTGTTACTCATATCGTACCAAGAAATGACGAGGCAGACCAGTCGTTCCTTAATCTACACCCAAAAATCTTGTCCTACATCATGATTTCATCCCGTAACTCGATGACGTAGTCATTTGTGTCGCCGCCGCCCGCTCTATATATTTTGTAGTACATAAAAAGGAGAATTTGTGCAAATACATTAACCCCTAAAGAGGGCCCTTTACTTAATTTTAATCTATTACCACCGGTTTTTGAAAACAATTTTGGTAATAACTATTGAATATGTGAATCACGAAAATGCTCCTACTAAATAAGGTAAATTTTACAGTTACAGTAACTGCTGTGAATATTGAAGGATTATAAACACCTTAAGTGGTACGTACACCGTTCGTCAAACCAAGGGGTTAAGAAAAAGTAAACAGCGTTATATTAGCACAAAGAAATATGTATTGAAATGCAGCTGTTTGAAAGCCTCTCAGACTTCTTCATCAATGCAAAAATTTAAAAACTAAAATTAAAAATTAAAATTTAGATTAAAAGGGGAGGGGCAGAGAAGCAAACTTTAAAGTTCGCCTTCAATGGCGAACTAGCCATCGGCTTTAAAACAGTTGTTATGCAGTTTCTACATATATTTGTTTATTTTTGCTCTATAATTATTTTTTATTGTACAATGCAAAATTTATTATTATTATTAATAAAATTGTGCTATGTTAGGTTGTTTGTCCCGGTAGCAGAAATTAAAGACAGGAAACGGATGTTGCAGATTTTCTTTTCTCTTTTGCAGATTATTTTTTTCATCAAATATTTATTTACTTTTGCTCTATAATTATTTTTTATTGCATAATACAAAATTTATGATTATTATTAATAAAAGCGCGTAAAAAAGTTACAGGTAAGCGATTGTTTCATTAATTAATACTTCGACTGGAAATATTTTACCAGCAGATTATTTCCTGCTCCTAAAGCTGTCACAAACACTTGGAGATTTTTTTGCTACTGGGCTTTATTCTTCCTTATTATAAATTTTGTAAAACATATGTATTCTATCTGAACCTTTGTACCAACGCCTTGCATATCTGCAGCATACCCAAAAGTCAATGTTACTTATACAGTGAGCTTTAAAAGACAATTTATTTATTTCTGCTATCTGCCATCATAGCAGTTAATATAACATAGAATTCTCAACATAGGGAAATGCTTAATTAATTTTTCAAGCCAAAGTTTTATCATTTCAGCAATTTCGTATCATTATTGCTAAAATGAATTTCATAAATTTTGCAAAATTAAATAGACTGAAGACGTCCAAAAATGGATTTTTTACAAAGTTAAACTAGTATACTTAACACTTTTGTATTAAAATATTGACAATATTTATGAGACGTGCGCAAATTTCTGCTTATTGCACATGTCAAAAAAGTTCCTTTTAGTCAATATTTTTTATGTTTATGTTTTAATCTTTTGTTATTTTTTTAAGTTGAAAATGATGTATTCTAACGAGTAACTTTCTGTCAAATCGGAGTTGAGTCCTGAAGGGTTAACTAGAATGTGCGAGCAACTTACCCTTCATCAGAATGAATAGGGCAGCATCCATTAATACTAGTACACACTGGTATCAGGCTATGAGCAGGAGCAGACGAAGGTTTTAGAGTGTCCACGCAAAACATTTCAGATCAGAACTATTGTAACTTTTCTGCTATACCACATTAGCAAATCCAGAAAATATTTTTGCGGAAACTGTTATAGGCAAAACTGTTAGGGAATATCAATCGACCATCTAGTTCGAGAACATAGCTGAAAATCAGTGAAGTATCACACGGCGTTCTACTAAGTTAGCAGGCCATGGCTAGCGTATCGGAGCGGCAATGACGTAAAGTTGAATGAGAAGGCGAAAAACTGAAGAAAAACGCGGTAAAAGATAACGGCAAAGGAAATTCTGATTATGGTTTGTTTTTATTTCTTCCCAGAAGACAATTGGAAGAAAAGATGAAGTAACTGAGTGTCAGATGATGTCGTGATAGGCGTGACTTAAGCAGTAGAACAGCGTTTTTGAATAAATATTAATATGCCCGGTTTCGTTAACAGGGAATGTGTTCAGAGCCGCGGCTGCATCAGTCATGCAGGACTCTGTCATAGCACATTCGCTCTCTCTCTATGTGTGTGTGTGTATGGGGGGGGGGGGGGGTCAACAAGTACTGCAATATCGGACTAAAAAAATTCTTTTTAAATTGTAGACATCACAGAATAATGAATAACACAGATAAAGGGTATGAAAAATACCACTATTTTCGTATTTAATGTAAATAAATTCTTTTAGCTTCGCAAAACCTTCTATCCTTTAAAATATTTATTTTTTACGTTCGCAATTACTTTCAGAATCATTAAATCTATACATTCCCCGAGAATTATACCAACTTTGTATGTAAGAAATAAAGTTAAGAATCGCTTATTTATCACGAAGAAACATTAAAAAATACAGAACAAAAATATTACTGAGTATTTAATAAGTGAATTATCACATTGCTAGCTAAGCGTAGTACCAACAGAGTAAAAAATGTCGGAGACTGGGATCGAACACGGAATCCTTGGAATAGCCTCCAAGTGCTTCTACCATTTAAGCTACGAGGACGATGCCCAGCTTGGCATCTCTCACTCACATATGTTGGTAAGGCTACAACTGCAGCACAAGATGGAAACGTCAACATGAACACGCAAACCTGCGGCGTAATATGAGACACGAATGAACCCACATTCCCAATTTGGGCGGGGTCCTGGGCAACCGGAAGTATGATCAATGATTGCATCGGTTCTATTTATAACTATTCGAAATTAACCCTATAGCAGGCCTGTCCAACCTTTTACTAATCAGGGGCGCGCCTCAGCTTTTGGCAAGCAATGAAGGGCGCCATTATTAACATGGCTCAAAGCATACAAGAAAATGTAGCAATAGTAGCAATATATGTATGCGAATGAGGCATAATGTCCCTATAGATATAAAGCACCATGTTAAAAAAAAAAAAAAAAAAAAAAAAAAAACAGTAAATGTAATATATTTTGAATAATACATGTTTCTGCGAGGGGTTATCTCAAATATTTTTGAATTGGAAGGAGCCAAAAAATGAAATATCATTCATTATTAAAATAAAATGGTAATCACAGATATAATTATGTTTTTAGGGAACGCAAATACTTTGCATTGAGTACAATTTTTTGGGCCAATTTGGGGTACTTTTTTTTGGAGGTGTAATTTTGCCATTATAAAAAGTACAGAAACAAAGTCATGGGTGGTTCCCAAGAGAGAGCCTGAAAGATCTTACATTGAGTATACCTTTCGCAATATTTTACAGATTTTTTTAAAAAACAAAATTTTCAAAAGGTCTGGTGGGTAAAAAGACAGCCTTTATCCCGTCTTATAAAGCACCCAAATGGCCAGTGAAACAACGTTAATAACAAAAAAGGTGAACTTTCATGCACGAAAGAAAAGAAGGATCGCATATATTTTTCTACAATTTACTTCTTAACGTATTAAAAATATACTGCCGACATTTATTAATTCCTATCGACATTATTTTCCAACATTATAAAGCATAACTATAAATTAGTAAAGAAATACAACAGCACATGATTAATAAAAAAAAAAAAACTAATTATGTGCTGTTGTTTTTCTTTTAGTACGCTGCGTACTTATAACTGTTGATGAGTGAAATACAGTTTTAGAAATTTTTAAAACATCTCTCATGAAAATATCAAGGATTTTAAATAAAGTATCCTTTACAACAAAATTGTATTTAGAAAAAAAAAATGCAAGTAACAGGAAACCTTCAAAAGGGCGCCAAGAAAACCTGCAAAGGGCGCCATGGCGCCCGCGGACGTCGCGTTGGACAGCCCTGCCCTATAGCATTTACATCCGTTATTATTTTCTTTCAGAGATTAAAAATAATCCAAATCGTCAATAAATATGAATAAAAAAAACTGTCAAGCTTTTTACGTGCGTTCGTAATTATGTAAATACGTAGCACCTATAGTTGTTAGAGATGCACCGGATGTGGATTTTTGCCGGATACCGAATAACGGATATCCGGTACAAAATTTTACCGAATATCCGGTATCCGACCGAATAATTTCTCATTTTTAATTTTAATAACATTTCAATTTTATGCTAGTTTAAAGAGAAAAAAAATTATTGTAATTTTATATTATGCAAGTATTAATAGATTTCAATTCACTTAAGTCAAAGTTACTTAAAAACATAGTAATAATTAAATATTGAAATGTAATATTATTTTGCCTTTTCATTTTTATTTATAAAACTTCTAACTTTACATGCATATTTTTTTCTACCCTTTCTTTAGTCTCTATCACCAGATTTAGATAGTGTCTTGATGTTTTTATAGATGTGTTGTATCAATCAACTAATAGAAAAAAAATGTTTTTACCCTGTTGTCACATAATTAACAAAAATGGGATAGTTATTCATGTTACTCGTTCTCTTGACTCTGAGTGAGAGTTAGTTTTCCTATTAAGCTCTTTTTGCATTGCAGAGCAAGTTTCAGAATGACTTATAACACGGCGTAATTCAATTGCTTTGGAAATTTTTACTAAAATATATTTTTTTAACGTAATTTGTATATTTTTCTTTAGTTTTTACCACATTTTTTTCTATTGTTGACTGCTTAACTTGTGCAATTGATGTTCCAGCAAAATTTGAATGGTTTCTTCAATATAAGCACCATTTTGTTATTGATTATCTAAACAAACACACTTTGAATCTGGAGTATGAATATTCATAAATAAACTCTTTAGTTTGGAGGAAACTTTATTTTTCTACATGCTTTTTAATCCTCAATACTTTAGCACTTATAAGATAGCCCCATTGTACACATTTCTGACTCAGAATTTTTGATGTATTAACAGTAACTTCATAAAACTTTTAGATTAGATATTTATACCTTCCTTTTTTGTTGATATTCATAACTAAAATTAATAATAAAGTTATTAACAAAACACTTGAGAAGAACTATAAAAGTCAACTACTTCATTACAACAATAAAAAAACTGAAAGCAAAACAATGTTGAAATAGTAGTCGATATTCTAGTTTTGGTTTTACAATTACATTTATGACAGAATAATTGAACATGGCAGTTAAATTTTGACTGGTGAAAATTACAATAAAACTTTTGAGAGGTGTAAAATTACTCCATTACTGAATATTAAGAACAATTTTTAAGAGAAATAAGAAATTTGAAGTTGTAGTACATATTCTAGTTTTGGTTTTACAATTGCTGTTATACGTTATGACAAAATATTGTCATATTTTAAACATATTTTCATTTACTTATAAACATTATAATTTCATAATTGTGAAAATATACAAGTATTTATATTCGTTAACATTGCTTTTTAATAAGATAAGGTTGTCAAAGAGCAAATTAGTTTTACATTTTTTTTAAATGTAAAAAACAGAATTTAAAAAATGTTTTAGTATCCGGCAACCGGATATTAAAATATTCGGCCGGAACGAATATCCGGTTTGAGTGTCGAATAAGCAGAATATCCGGCAGGAGCCGGATTTCCGGTGAATCCCTAATAGTTGTCGCTCAGTCCGTCCGTCTGTCCGCATATAACAACGCAAAAACTACCCAGCCGAATCGTTTGAAATTTAAAATACATAATTTTGTCGAGTCATTTCAAATTTTATGAAAATCGGATGGATAGATCAATTACAGGGACAATCAAAAGGATTCCGTTACATTACGGTCAATGGGGGGAAGCATTTTAATAGTTTGAAATTTAAAACATATAATTATTAAATAATTTTGTCGAGTCAATTCAAATTTTATGACAATCGGATGGACAATCAAAAGTATTCCATTACATTACGGTTAATGGGGGAAAAAGTTTCAAATGAATTTTGATGGTGATGATTACACTCATTCGAACATAATTGGATTGAAATAAATCTATGAAATATATACTAAAACATACATTCTGTACAATATGTGATGTAAAGAATATTTATTATTAAATTACAGGGCAACACAAAAGTATTCCACTACATAATGCTATATAGGGAAACATTCTTTGGGGCGTGTTTTAGTTATATTAAACTACTTCACATTTTATGAATAAGATATACGTTGCTGAGGTGTAATAAAAATTATTTCCTGCATATTTACAGGAACACAAAGATTTCGACCACTATACTGTATCAAAAGTACGCTCTATTATATCAGCAAGATCTGAATATCTTTAAAACTTCGTTATCGTACGAACGCACCTCATTTGCTACACTTCATGTGCAATTTCCAGCTTGTTTTTTTTTTTTTTTTTTTTTTTTTTTTCTAATACGTATATTACACAAAATATTACGTTTAACGACAAAAAAAAAAAAATTTAAGTATTTTTACACATGTATGTTACTGAGTAGAAGGCGATATAAAACTCTACCCGATACTAATTTTGTGACTTTTAAAATATTTTACTACTCAGAAAATAATTTTGAATTATTCTGTAATGCACTAAATAACTAATATTTAATTATTTTAATCTGCTTCATTTTTCAAAGTAAACTGCTACTGTTAATTTCATTAATATGATTAATTTTTTCTTCGCTACAAACTTACTGTATTAAATTTTAAAATGTTATCTGTCTTGATATAATTAAAATATATGCTGCATTACAATATTATACATTCCTTATATTTTAATTATGATAAGAATTGAAAAGAAATATTCATTTTATTTGCGAAACCTTCAAAGCTGATAAAATACATAAGAGGTCCAGAAATCGTCACCTCATATAAATAAATCATTAAAATTATTATTATTATACATATATATGAGATTAATATTCACATAACTGCATCTAGTTGTAGCAATTTATCTAAACTGAAGTTATTTAATAGAGTTTCGAGCCGTTTTTGAAAGACAAATCAATTTCGACCAATTTTAGACCGTTAAAACTAATTTTGATCACTGTAGTAATAATTTTAAAGCCGATAAAAATCGCAACTATGATTGCAACAGATTGATTCTTAAAGTAATAAATTTAAATAAATATTGGCATGATGGAAAAAAATGGGTTTAATTTGTGTATTGTATTCGATGAAAAAAATATTTTAATTTCAAAAATATAATTAAATTCAAACACAAAAACTTGATGATGTTGGATTATGTTGATTTGGTGTTTGGAATAGGATCTCCCGAATATGTTTATGATTAAGACGTTTTGTTTAAAACTGGTGTCTTAAACCCGTTAGAAAAATGCTTAATAATTTTCTCTATAAAACTGCGAGAGGTAATTGACAAAAAGTCCGAGTCGCTATCGTATATCGGGTACAGGTTATGGTACACAAACATACGCACAACAGAATCTTACAGGAGTAGATGGCTCATAAAATTTAAAGATTTGTGAAGATAATCACCGGAAAATGGATCGTAATATTCCAAAGAATGTCATGGATTTCAGTTTTAAAAGAAACAATGAGGACTAATTCTAGGAGCGGCAGCACAGACAATCATCTAACCGAGTTCCCAAATAAAAATCTAGCATTAGTTAAATCTCGATTCACATATGAAAACATAATCGGTCTGACAAGTCATATCTTGGTGGAAAATACCTAAAAAACCCGATTTTAGCGGTTGACTCGTAGATTTACCATTGTGCTTTCCTGCTCCGAAAAGTAAGAAAACATGGCGGACTAAGAGCAGCAAAACATAATGGTAAACTTATGAGTCAACTGCTAAAATCGAGTTTTTAGGTGTTTTTCGCCAAGATAAGACTTGGCAGATCGATTGGTTTTTAATATGCGAATTGAGATTTAACGGATCTTAGATTTTTCATACATGAACTCGATGCGGTGATTGTCTGTGTTGCAGCTTTCCAGTCTATTACATGTTACAAGGTTCAGACAGGGACGTAGCTTTAGGGGGGGGGAGGGGGGAGCCTCCCCTCCCAATAAGTTCATATAGTAGGGCGCCAAAAAAGGTTTAAGGGCGCCGTTAGGCGCCCGAAAAAAAGACTTTGTTAGTAGTAACAAGTAATTATAAAATAACTTAATTTTAAATGTAAAATTACAAAGTGAGGTATTATTCACTTACAAAACATGAAAAAGGCACTTAATTTTAGACTTGTTACTACCTCTATTCTCCCACTCCTATCAAAAAGAAAATTTATGCATCTGAAATAAAAAATTTCAAAAACAGACTTGTATCGAATTCCAGGATAGATGTACAGTTATTTCCTTGTTATAATAGTTGTTGGTCACCCTTAGACATAGATAGAAAGGGAAAAGAAGTATGGAAACGACTGTAGTGCGTTTGAATGGTTCTACAATATGTTTTAGTTAGTAGGGCGCCACAGAAGGTTTAGAGGCGCCGTCAAGCACCTAAAAAAGAGGGTTTCAAAAAGGGCACAATGGAAGGTTTAAAGGCGCCGTTAGGCACCTAAAATTTTTATTATTAATGTGGCATTCTTAGATTATTTTTTACGCACACAAAAAAGAAAAAATAATGAACTAACAACAACGTGATTTGGAATTAATATTATTGTAAATTTAGAAGAACATAAATTATGGTTTTAAAAAAAATAGGAGATTCATTACATTTGAGACATTTTAAGATTACTACCAGGCGCTATCCCCAGTGTGAAAACAAGAACACATTCCGGAAATAGACATTGTTCGAACCCTACATGTAATTTGATCTTTCGGAGAAAAGCTCTCCCCTTATTCCAATCCAAGGTTGGTGGTCTTCGACAAGGTCATCTGACCTTAACTATTTTAACTTCCTTCTTATGTCCTTCGTTGTGTGGGGTTAGATAATTTCCGGGCGTCACCAACATACATCTTTGTTGTCCAGTGTCTAGTGTTGTCAGATTGTACTGAAGCTAATAACGCGACTTTTCAAAACTAGCGATTTTTTTCGTTTAATTTTTAAAATAAAAATAAAAAGCTGTCTTTCGTAGTCGTCCAGAGAGAAGAAATTCAGTCATGAGTGATGACTGAAATAAAACATAAAAACAAAAAACCAGGATCTTACTAAAGAGAACAAATCAGAAAAAGAAGTTTTGAAGCGGAGAAATGATGCGTATTTATGAAAAAGCGGATGAAAAACATTAATGCAGTCGTAGGTTAAAAAATGTGCAGATTCTCCTTTAGTTAAGCATGTTCTTAAAGTACAATGTTAATCTTTCTGACGCAATTGTGAGTTCATTTTTTTATCATTACTATTACTAGTGGAAAAAAATCGATTAGCATTCTCAGTTTTCCGGTAAATTTAAGTTTTAATAATTTTTATTATTTATTTCCTAAACAGATCGTTATTTTTTGATTAATGATGATTTCTAAAACTTTTACATTATTAATAATCGACCTAGTTTTAACCCAGGACTAGGCAGGAATGAAGCTTTCCCCAAAATTAAAAGAGATATATGTTTAAGAGTGTATTCGAAAACATGCTTTTCCAACCTTCAACATTTCGAATTTTTCTGATAGAATTTCAGACTCATTTTTAAAAATAGAAACATGAAACTTGCTGGAGTGATTTTCGAAGAGATGTACAAGGTGCTGTATGATCTTATTTTTCGCTCCATTTATTAGAATTTGATTGATAAACAATCATTGCTTTCTAATGGTGCTTTTTTTCGTCTGCAGCTCTTCCGCTTCAGAAAATTCGGCTCACAACGCCCACTTTGACAGCATTTTCAGTCTTTATCAAAATATCGAGCTTTACGGCACTTTGTATAGTTTCTGGATAAGAAAATCTGTCAGTCTGATGCATTTGAGAGGAAAAATGAAATCAAAATTAAATGCGGAAACAAGCAGTTTGGATCGGGATACACCCTTACTTACAAATGTTTTTCGAAAAATCAATCAAACATAGTAAGATGCAATCGAATGGAACCAAACAAATATTCAGTTTTACATGATTTTTTTATTATTATTTAGGTTTTTGGTATCCACATATTGCATTTTCACAGATTTTATTGTATAAAACAGTGTATTTAAAATTGTGACATTATTATTAAAAATGCATTGTTACTGATCAAGTGGCACTGATTCCATTCTTGCAAAGGTTACTGATCAAATGGTAAAAAAAAAAAAAAAAAAATTCAAAAATGTTTTCAACTGAGCAATAGATGTTTTTGGGGCTCTATTTTTGTTTTATAATATAATTCCTAAAAATAATTTTGTTATGTTTTATCAATTGTACATATACATTACAAGTTATTGTCACTCTTCTGCTGGGTCTTTTTTCTGCCTTGCGGTGGACATTACAGCTTACATTTGATTTATCTGAAAAATAACAGTTTTCATTCAACTCCATAAACATGTGCAAAGTGAACTCTTTTATCTGAAATTCCAAAATATATGTGTATATGTCTTTATTTTAAATCAAGATTGAAATGTTCTATACATCTGAGTTTTTTGCATCGCTAGTTGCTATTGTGATAAATTATTTTTGACGAAATTTAATGTTATCCTGTATTCAGCATACTATTGCTAAATTGAACATGTTGCTTAAGGGGTTAAATGAGTTTTTATTCTAGTGATTGGATAAAAGGATTTGGAAATAATTGATTTTTGCTTTTAAAGTAGCCATTGTCAAAAGAGAAAATTAAATTTACTTTGAACGACTGTCTTTTAATGTTAAAAAGTGACAGGAAAAAAAAAGTATTCGTTAATGTACTGTATAATTAATAGAATAACCGTGCGATCGATTTAAAAAATGCACATTAGAAAAAAATAACTACTTTAAAGTTTTGTGTTATAATTGCAGTACGATACAGATTATTTTTTACTTATATGTATTTACTGGGGAACAAAGATAATAAAAGGGAAAACATGTTATTCCATTTTACAGATACTGGAATAAGGAAAGTGCATGTTTGCAAACAAACGCTTCCTTCAACCAATCTACCAATTATATTTTTGCTTTAGCGATCATTACAGGAATCAACATGGCGACGTTGAATAATCATACAACAGAGCTTTAAATTGCGACATTAGACCAATCGTAGACCAATCAGATCACCTTGTCTTTTTTGTGTACAGTAGGAGTCTTAAAGACGGGCAGGAAATTACTGTGGATCCACTGTAATTTCAGGGCTATAGAGATGTAATTTTGCCCACAGTGACATCAGCTGCCATTTTCTTATATTCAGTATATATACCACCGTTACTTCCTTGAAAAGGGGTCGAATGTTCATCGAGAGATTTAACATTTCTTTTTTATATTGGTGGGAGTGATAGTAGTGGGCCCGATCTCGGAGGATCTCACCAGAAAAAATTGGAGGCTAAATTCAATTATATTGACCCGCAAGTTTCGGGCGGGAGCTGTGGCTTTGAAACCACTATAACTCTATTGTAATTAACTTTGCGTTCTATATTTTAATTTTTCTTCCAAATACAATTGTTCTTATCATATCAGGAAAATGAATTTAAGGATCCAGGATTCGGATTCTCTTCAAACATTCTACATTGCCTTTTTAGACCGTGAAAAAACAAGAGCTGGGAGAGATATTTTATCAGCACATGTGCATGCACGCTTAAAATGGAAATTTAACCATGGCTGCATCACTTATATCCCTAAATAAATGCCATTGCCATGAATAAATAATTAAATATAAAAAGTAGAGTAACTACCCCCCCCCCCTCTCCTAAAAATTGTGCAAATAATTCAAGGGCGCCAAAACATTAAAAGGCGCCAAAGTTTGGCTCTCCCCCCTCCCCCCCCAATAAAAATTTCAAGCTACGCCCCTGGGTTCAGAGATAGGATTGTGCTGTCAGTAAAGCTATTGAAGAGTGAAAAAATATTAATAAAGGTAATTTCAAGAGTATGTCCCGTTAGAAACATTAACGTGACATCAACGAAAGAAATTGAATAAGCTGTAATAATAGATATGAAATGCACGTGTTTCTCCATTTATATTACTCAGTTTATATAATTATCCACGATCCACGCTTTAAACGGGAATACATAGAATCGATAAGACAGACAAATAGTATAGGAACAGAAACTCTGCTATTGGCCTGTTCTGAGTTAATTCAACTACATTGTGAAAACAAGTGAGAGAAACTAATGTTTCTTGATACAGCAAAAAGATGTACGAAAATGTAACCACCTTCGAATTACTCATGATTCCGAAAACCGTACTTTTGTTTCAGAAATCAAAAGCTTTCCGACATTCAAAGCATTTCTGAAATTAAAATCTCTGTTGTTGTCTATAATTTTAAGGAATGTTACAAAGTAGATTTTATAATGTATTAATCAGTCTTCTGAACTCGGTATCAACATGGTTTTGGGGATGCTATTAATTCTCAAAATTAACATTTTAAACAACGAACACAATTTGTACTACGCAAGAATTAAAAATAATAATAATGTTCAGTTTAAATACTAAATTTAGTATATTTCTCAATTGAACATCATTATTAAACGTAAAAAAGAGGAAAAAAATTAGACTAGACATATACACTATTTTAAATGATTTAGCATTAGAAACTTTGGATTTATTTTAGATCTCTGGAAGTAGATAAGTTATCAAAAGATAAAATTTCATTTCCCCTCTTACTGGTTCTTTAAAATATAGTTGGTTTAGATTTTTTTTTTTTTTTTTTTTTTTTTTTTTTTTTTTTTTTTAATTAGCAAAATGGAAATATAACAGAGGAGATAGGATCATCAAAAACTAGAATTTATTTTTGGAACATCTTGTATGTGGGGACCACAATTCGAGCAAATTTTAAAACAATCTCTAAGTGTCGAATTTCAATAGGTCAAGGTCATCAATTCAATTTTCGTACTTCGAATTTCGGCGTATGGTACCATGCATATTTGATATCAAATGATTCCATAGGAACCTTTTCAATAATACATGGATTCATATTCATAATCAATTCATATTCGCCAAATGTCAAATTTGTTTTTTGGTTCTCTTCCTCAATTAAAATTATGTTATTTAAAATTACCGTTTCTATAACCACAATTCTTGTAAATCCTATATATTTTTTTTTAGAGTTCAATTTGTAATATGTGTGTATCTAGGGGTACATTTTTGCTATCGTTTAAGTTCAATATCTCTCAATAAACAACAGCATCCAGTATGTCTGCGTATGTTCTGTCACGTGACGAGGGATGTAATTTGAGAACCGGGAGATGTAGAAATAAGTTATCTAAAGGCGGCCTAGCTTGATTCTATAGGGAATTTTTAATAATTTAAAGGCTTAATCTTACTTTATCAGGGTTGCCACTCTAATCTTGAAAAAAAATTCCCTGAATTTTCCCTGTACTGCAACGCGTTTATTCCATGTCGAGTGCAAAAAAATATATGCGTGTATGAAGGCTAATTAGAAATGATATAATTTGCCATTAACAAATTCCTTGTGTTTCCAGATTTTTTAGGATTTTTTAAAAAATTCCCTGGTATTTCCCTGTTTTGGGAGGAGATTTAAAATTCCCTGTGTTTTCCCAGTTTTCCAGGTTCTCCAGGTTGCGTGGCAACCCTGTTTATAATTATAGCACTTTGTAAATATTTTTGTATATAATCTTGAATATAATATTTAGCATAATTTAATGCTGATTTGAGTTTAATTTGAATTCAATTAATTCAGAGGACTGAAAAAATATACTATAAAAAATATAAATTTTATGATTATAGTGGGCAGCATTTGTGCCATAATAAATGATTAAAAGCATACAGGACCCTTATTTTGAAGAGTACATTTTATATTTCGATAAAACGACTTATGAAATAAGTACATATGCGTACACCGTAAAAATTAATTTACAAAGGATATAGAATGCCCGAAGATATAATTGGCAAAAATATAATTGAATAAATATATTTTTCACCGGAAGTTTTAAAGCAAATGATTTTAAATAAATAATACACATCAACAATCATAGATGAATTGAGAATGTTGTTGTGCCCTTAAAAAAAAGTTTAAAAAATTAAGTTAAAGGTAAAAATTATTGGCCAAATCCACAATCTTGTCTGTGTACAAAAGGTTCTTCAGAAGGATAGCATTTTTATTGAACAAAGGCTTCCGTTATTGCATAACAACTTAGAAGGAAATGTTCAGGAGAAAATTGCATAATGAACCTTATGCAGGTAACATAGCACCGAAGAGCTGCCGGTGTTTGATCCATTATTCTATTTCAGCCACTGCACCATTAAAATTCCAGTAACCACATGCGCAAATACCATTAGCTGGCAATTTTTTGCTTTGAACCTGGTTGCGTGCGTAAAATTGAACATGAACTTTGCTAATCAAGCGAATATTTTAGCATATGGAATAATATTTAACAATTTTATTACAATATTTAAAGAAGTATCCATTGCTACAACAATGAATTTTTTTTAAATTTACTATCAAATAAGCATTACTAACACATACTCCACAAAGCACTGAGCAAATATTCAAAAGTAATTACGGCCAACAGACGAATTTTAGCCTGGAACCCAGGTCGCGTGCATAAGGTACATTGCTATCTCACTTTACCTTCAAGCCTTTCAAGTAACCGTTCTTAAAACCTGGGTATTGTAGTCAAGATACCTATATGTTTTAACTCCGTATTGAACATTTCCGTTGATAGTTTGAGACATCTGTTCTGTGGCTCGCTACAACACTGACATCGGACAATGTAATGAAAAGGTGAAGTAGATTTTTTTATTTTTTGCTTCCTTGACAATTGAATTTGCCTAACGACGTCCATTGCCTTACGTCCATTCGACGTAAATATGGGCTAGAATCGATTGGAAGATGCTAGATGCATGATTTTTTTTTCTACGGTTGTATACATAAGAGTAATTATTCCTAGATTAGTTTTATTGCGCCATTCTTGATTGCTCCTTAAGGCAGATTTAGAACCTGGAATAATTATAACTCCATTATCAGAACCTAGAGTTATCAGGTTGTTATTAGAAAATGTTTTAAAGGTCTCCCTTATTGAAACAAATTCGCTGGTAAAATTGGAGACGGTTTTGCACATTAATGTAAGTTACACAATAATGTATATTAAACAGTTGAATGATTTCTGGATGAAAACAAGTGACTCGCTATATACTAAAAACTGGAAGATAATTCGCCTAAAAGCCATTTTGCGGAAAAATCTTAAACCTACGTCATTCTCCATATTAAGGAAAATATCGCAATCTTCTAGGATCACTTCAATAATAATCGCTTACTCTAATCCTATTTAAAATGTTCACAGTAATGTTATATAACAATTTATTCACAATAACGTTATACAACAAGTATTCTAACTCATCATGGCCATATTAATTTAAATTCTTAATGTAAGATTAAGCAAGATTTTCCAACATATTGTTATCTAATTTGTTTCTTATATTGCCTTAAGGTGCCGATACCCTTGCGGCAATAACCAACGTTATGTAACAGTATCTATCCTTTGGCGTTCCCTTTTCTTGTGCGATGATCCAACCTTGAACTGCATTGCTTTTCTGTCAGGGCTCACTGACCGGGATACACTGTTTGTTGATCAATGCTTTTCTTTCTAACGAAACAGTAAAACCTTGCTGTGACATGATTTCCGTTCGCATTCTTTTACACGACACAGGTTTAGAATTGATAAGAAATACTTGGTTTTCGTTTTATTTATTTTTTTCCAATTCTTATTTTTACTTTCTTCCAAACATTTGTTTACTTCGTAACAATAAAAAAATTCTGTGTTCTAAAAAATTCAACAAATTAAAAACTGTGCAGATTAGTATATAGTCGAACTCGTTTAATACGAGCACGGCTAAAACGAAAACACTGTTAAAACTAGAGATTTACACGTTAAGAATGAAATATTTAAACAAACTGTGTTTTATCTGTATGCCTAAAACCCTTTAATCGCAGCGCTTCAAACACTTTTTTTTTTCTTTCAATTACTCTTTTTCTTTTTTTCAAAGTACCCTTATTTTTCAAAAATACGCTCCTCCTCCAGTGCCTCACTACTCAAATAAATAATGCACACATGTTTTGTTTTTCAATTTTAATCTTATCACAACCATATAACAAATTGATAGAACATACATTGTCTTTTTTTAACATTTTTAAAATTTTATTAACCATATTTACAGGACCTGATTATCGCACAGGCCAACTAAGCCACTTGGGCCCAAAACTGCCGCTCGGGGCGCGAAACTGAATAAAATTATTTAGAAAAATAAGTCTTGAAATTGCAATTTCCATAATTATTCTCTCAAAACACAAAATATATTTTGGTTAACTTTAGAACTGTATCTTAATAATAATATCCCTCTATGTTTCCCCTACCCACCAAAATGTAGCAACCTTTTTTGCTGCGAAAAGATGCTGAACCTTGGGCCCTGTACCATCTTAATCGGACTCCCACATTTGTGATTTCCGCCATGATTGATATTATTTTCACGTACACTCGGCAGGCCCGTAAAGTATCCTCAGGCGTATGGGTATCCCAGGTTGAGAGCCACTTCAAAGCATTTCCCTCCCCCCCCTTTTTTTTGTTCGGAAAAATATTTATAAATATTTATTTAAAAATATTTTTTTTGTTCCGAATTTATATTTCAGTCTATTTTTCTTAATCATCCACATGAAAGTAGTAAAAAAATATTTCTACTGAACATAATGTCACTCGAGTTACATATAAAAAAAAAAAAAATATTATAAATTATACTAGGGATCTCTATCCCCTACGAGCTACACTCATTAACCCCAGTCCCGCCTCTAAAATTTTGTTAATTTGATCGTCTGTAAAAAAATTACGGGAGATTGAGTAATAATAATAATGAACAGTGGTGATTGCCTTATAAAGAGATTATTAAGATTATTTAAACTTGTCATAATCAGCTAATATAAAATGAACTTAGTCAATAAGTTCTTAGCTTCTGGGTATTTCTTAACAATGCTATAATGTAATGGGTCTTAAATGTAACATTTTAAATTTGGTGTAATTTCCAGCGATTTTTTTTTCGTTTTTATAATATTCACATGAAAATATTTTTATCGTTAGAAAGGAAATATTTTGTACCGTCTTATTATTATTATTATTATTTTAATCTAACGTTAATTTTATCCATTTACGACATTTAACGCATATTAATAATTTATTATTTCATAACTTTATTTCTCTTTTAAAATTCAGGCGTACATTTAATTTGTATACCATAATATCTTCCTGCTTTTAATACGAACTGTCCATTTAATTTTAATTTGAAAGTTTTTCTATTTATAATAGTCACGTCGTCACGTGTCAATAGTTTAATTTTAAGAAATTTTTATTCTTTGCGCTGTTTTAATAGTTGGCAACAATTTTAAATAATTTTCTTTTCTAAAATTTGAAAAATACCTCTCGAAAAGTTGAAAATTTGAATTTAAGATGGCAATAAATACTCAAAAATGAGTCAAATAATAATAAAAAATAATAATAAATTCAATCTGCACATCGGGAACTTCTAATGTATACAATGATCTAAAAATGATTATCCTCTCCAGTCCTCAGATAATTTTATGAGAGACCAAAAAATCTAGTTTATAATTATTAGGAAACATCGCCAAAAATATAAATCTCTATACATCGATTCCTTCTGTTAAAGAGTATGTAATATTATTTTGTGCATGATTCATATTAAAAAAAATGCATTGTTCATTAAAATTCTCACTTAGAAGAATAATTCAATTATAACATTTTCATAAAATTAAATTCCACTTATAGTATCAAAGTCCCCCCCCCTCCCCCGAAACTTCATCTCCTCACTGTCAGCGCCACAGCGACTGTGTGAGAGAAAGGCGATAGCAAGCATTTATCTTAATATGAGAAAAATTGTTTTGTTTGGCACTAAGAAGAATAGAAATAAATAAATGCATTTTCATGCAATCCGCAGAAATAAATTCATACACTCATCGCAACAGCAACCTCGCCATTTGAATGCTGTACATGTACACACACACGAACATGGAATATATTTTTCGTAATATGTAAATTAATGTATATGTTAACGGTGTCCACAGTTAAGGTTCCGCAAACAATTTCATTGCATAAAAAACTTCGTTAAAGGGAAGTTCCACTGTACGACTACAGAAGCGTACAGTGGAAGTACTACACTTAAAAATGAAGATTTAAAAAAGTTTAGAGGATTAAATAAATTTATCTTCTCACACAATTTGCCAGATTCCTTCTTTTTGTGATAAATGGATATATAGCGTAAATTAAGGGTTTTTCAGATTACCATATTTGTGACACTTTTCTTGTAATAGGATGCACCAACGTCAAATCTATTAGCGTAATAAAACGCAAATTTGAATTGTGTCACCTTTCTCGCGGGTGAGCGATATAACAGACATAAGTTGCAAGTTGCAATAACAATAAGTAACAACCAATAAGGTACACTCGGCGTTAATTAGCCTATAATTCTAATCTTTAACAAAAACCAAGACAAATGATTTCTTTTTTAAACTAAACTCTTAAAAAATATCCCGATAATAACATGGTCATTTAAATCTACTTTTTATGTAGGAAATTTAATTATAATTCTCTTTCAAATTTCTAACATAATGAAAAGAATTAAGCTTACTTACATTAAAAGTTACATCTATGTTAAACTGAAGAGAAAACCATATTAAAAACTGAAAATATTTTAATTTAACTAAAATAAAAAACAGATACACATAAATTTAATAAAATGATCATAATTTTTTTTCAGAAGTTATTTTTTCAAAATCGACAATGTCAAGTAAAAGAAAGAGATTAATACATGAAAGAAAACTTACTCCTAATAGATACATATATCTTATCAGTGCAAATGTTCGTAACAAAATAGTATTTCTATGACCTAAGAAATAGATGCATTTTTTTTCCCTTCTGTAATTAACAGGGGAAACGAACTGACTTTTAAAACAAGAAAACGCTGAAAATTTCCGCGAAACACCTATACTAAAATAGATAACTCTTTGACACTTGGAAGAATTCTCCGGAATATTTTTTAAATCTAGTTCCTTGTGTTAGCTTTTGAAAGATTCTTTTTGTAGCAAAAGTACTTCTGAGACTACTTTTACAAGCAAAAGTAAATAAAACTAGGAAACAAGGATTCTGCTTTTCCAGAATTTTTGTCGATTCCGAAGGAATACATATATGACAAAAATGTAATGAATTTAAATTCAAAATTAATACATTTACTAATTTTAAATCCTACCTTCATAATTCTGTAAATCGTAATATACTCCTTAACAGGGATGTAGTCATAAAAATCACAGAGGATATACGCTCTAAACAAAGGGTATACGCTCATCGCAGAGAGTATACCCTTGAGTGCGGATACGATAGCTTTCTTGAGAAACAGAGGGTATACGGTGTTCCTTTAAAAAATCCAGAAGGTATACGGCGTATACCCCCGTATACCCTCCACTACATCCCTGATCCTTAATCATTTATATAGAATAAAGTGTTTACATTCTTCGCATCTTATTAACAACAATATTAAAAAGCCAATGTAATGTATTAAATAATGGATTTCCTAAAAAATTCAAACATTCTTTAATATACAATTAGTATTTACATGATCTTAAATTCTGGGAAATCCATTAATCCAATTATCCATCTCTAACTGCAATAATACATTTTATACCGGATGTTGAGTTGACACATGTGTATGAATAATTTTATAGTTATATTTTTAAATCAATTAAATCTATTAATGTAATTTTATAATTAACCCTCTCATCATGCATAAATTATTTTTCATTATTTTCTATTATTCACAAGAAATCTTTTTTTTGAGATAAATGAGAACCCATTATTATATAATTTTGTTATTGCACTGTATGTTAGGTATTATCTATCCACAAATCAGATCTCTATAAATGAATGCTCATAAGATTTTTTGCTTAATAATGCAAAAATTATCTGTCCTCATATGAGGCCCGTATGCATGAGAGTGTTAATGTTAATGATTAACTTGAATCTAACTTTTAGCCAAATTAGTATACATAAAATATCTATGTTTTAATGTATTTGTGCAGTTTGATTTAAAACTTATTGATTAAAGTCTATCTTAACTTTACTAATAATTCTCTTTTGACATTATTTTATTAAATACTAGCAGGGGAGACCGAGCTTAGCTCGGTCAAAATTAACTTTGTGTTCAACTCGATATAGTATTTTCACTGTATCACTAACTCTGTATTATTATTGTAAAACATGTTTATAATAGTATTATTTAGAAAAACAATCAATAAGAAAACTATGTTTTTATGCGCATGTTTATAACGAAGGGACATCGATCTAAATCACCTTTTTAGCTCGACTCTGATTGGTTTAACCATGCATCTCGAATCCTCTTAAGAATGTATAAAAAAATTCTTTACATTCTGAATGACAGTATTTTTTGCTTGATATAGCCAAATTTGGAGGCATTCTTTCATTTGGATCCAAATACGTGTTTTGGTTTTCGTAATTTTTATAGTCGATTTTTTGGCCATATGTCGCCAATATTTTGTCAAATATCACCAAGTTATTGCCTATTGCCATATTCTCGTGACCCTGACCCGTATTACCCAAAATGAGCCACTAATCAAATTTGATCAAGCATGTGACATACCTCAATCGTCTTCAGGTAATCAAAAACAGTAGAATATAAAATTGAATCAAAACCATTTAAGCCATTTTTTAGGTAAAATTAGCTTGGCAGCATTCAGCAATGAAGCGAAATGACCCACTAATATAATTTTGTTTAACATGCGACTCAGCCCAATAGTCTTCTCGTGACAAAAAACGTTTTGTTTCAAAATTTAGGTAAAATTGATTGAGTCGTTGTTATATATAATTAGAATGACCCTAGCTCATTAAGACCCAAAATGACCCACTAATCGAATTTTCGCGAGCATGTGTCCAAGCCAAATGGTTTTCTCTTGCTCAGAAACGATATAATACAAAGTATAGTCAAAATGGTGAGTACCATTTTCTATATAAAATTAGCATGACCCATCATGACCAACAAATGACCCTTATAATCGAAATCTCTCGAGCGTTGGGCCTAGCTCATTAGTTTTAGCATGCCGAAAAACATTAGATACAAAATTTAGATAAAATCGATTCAGCCGTTTTTTAGATATAGTTAGTTTGACCCTGACCCCTTATGATCCAAAATGACCCATTGATCGAATTTTCTTAAAAATCTGTCATAACCCAATGATTTTCTTGTGCCCGAAAACGATAAAATACAAAATTTAGTCAAATTTGAGCGAGACATTGTCTAGATAAAATTAGAATAACCCAAAAGTGACCCACTGATCGAAATTTCTCGAACATGTGACATAGCCCAGTGATTTTCTCGTGCCAAAAATATGCTGTATACAAAATTTCATTAAAATCGATCCACACCCGTTCTTTAGATATAGCTTGACCATGACCCATCATGACCCACAAATGACCCTTATAATCGAAAGCTCTCTAATATGTGACTTAGTCCATTAGTTTTCTCTTTTCTAAAAATTGTTACATACAGAATTTCGTTAAAATTGATCCTGCCGTTCTTTAATTATATATAGATTAACCCAGACCCTTTATGATCCAAAATGACCCATTAATCGAAATTTTTCGAACATGTAACCTAGTCCAATGATTTAATCGTGCCAAAAAAATGTTGCATACAAAGTTTCGTTAAAATCGATCCACCTGTTCTTTAGATATAGCTTGACCATGACCCATCATGACCCACAAATGATCCTCATAGTCAAAATCTCTCAAACATGTGATTTAGCCCATTAGTTTTCTCATGTCAAAAAACTGTTACATACAAAATTTCGTTATAATCCATCACGCCGTTCTTTAAATATAAATAGCTTGACCCAGACTCTTAATGACCCAAAATGACCAATTAATCGAAATTTTTCGAACATGTAACCTAGTCCAATGATTTTATACTCCCAAAAAAATGTTGCATACAAAATTTCATTAAAATTGATCCACCTGTTCTTTAGATATAGCTTGACCATGACCCATCATGACCCACAAATGATCCTCATAGTCAAAATCTCTCAAACATGTGATTTAGCCCATTAGTTTTCTCATGTCAAAAAACTGTTACATACAAAATTTCGTTATAATCCATCACGCCGTTCTTTAAATATAAATAGCTTGGCCCAGACTCTTAATGACCCAAAATGACCCATTAATCGAAATTTTTCGAACATGTAACCTAGTCCAATGATTTTATAGTCCCAAAAAAATGTTGCATACAAAATTTCGTTAAAATCGATCTACCTGTTCTTTAGATATAGCTTGACCATGACCCATTATGACCCATCATGATCCACAAATGACCCACATAGTCGAAATCTCTCAAACATGTGATTTAGCCCATTAGTTTTCTCATGTCAAAAAACTGTTACATGAAAAAATTTCGTTATAATCGATCACGCCGTTCTTTAAATATAAATAGTTTGACCCAGACCCTTAATGACCCAATATGACCCATTAAAATTTTTTCTCGAACATGTAACCTAGGCCAATGTTTTTCTCATGCCCGAAAACCATAGAATGCAATTTTTAGTCAAAATTGCGTCAGAAGATCTCTAGATAAAAATAGCATGACCCACAATGACCCCAAAAATGACCCACTAACCGAATTTTCTCGAACATGTTACCTAACCCAATGGTCTTCTTGTAATCCAAAGCGATACAATATAAAATTTGGTCAAAATCGTTAGAGCCGTTTTTTAGATAAAAATGGCTTGACCCATAATGACCCCATAATGACCCACTAATCGAACTTTTTCGAACATGTGACCCCGCCCAATAGTTTTCTCGTGCCAAAAAACGATTGGATACAAAATTGCCTTAAAATCCATCCAGCCGTTCTCTAGATATAAATAGCTTGATCCTGACCCATTGTGACCCAAAATGACCCAGTAATCGAATTTTCCCGAACATGGGACCTAGCCCAATGGTCTTCTCGTGCCCGAAAATGGTAAAATCCAAATTTTTGCGAAAATCGTTAGAGCCGTTTTTGAGATAAAATTTACCCACACACACACAATTTTTGCTCGCATTATAGTATAAGATAGGTTTTTGACCAGACGGTGAAAATCGGTTTAAACCGTCGCATGTCAAAAAAAAAACTTGCCAATCCTGCATCTCGTGTCTCCCATTTTTAGCTATAAACAATAAAAATGTGCATGAAGTGTAATCATTTGATTTAAAGATATTCTGCAACTTTTCACGTGAAAAATACTGATACGTTAACTTACAACTTCATTTTATGAAAAATCAAAGTATTTCCCAATAATCAAGGGAAAAAAAATCTGAATGATTTTTTTTCTTTGATTAACAAACAAACTATAATATTTTTCAGACAGAATTTGCTAGATTAAAAAGTTTATCTAATGTACAATTGATCAAATTAAGAAAACACTATTACACAATAGGGTGGAGCGAAAAAAATTATTTTTTAAAAATCAAAAACGGGTAGGTGCCAAAAGTTGCCTTTATACTACAGGGCTTGAATTTCAGGGCGGGATGGCGGGATTCGCGCCCAAAATTTTGAAATCCCGCCCAAAAGAATAACGTGGACGGGAGGCTCCCGCCCAGTTTTGCATTTTGAAACTATGATTAATTCCCACGACCGTTTTGCGAATTTAATGATATTTTCGTGCGAATAATCGACTCATTTTGCGAGTTTTTTACAGCGAAAAATCATTGAAATTCACGATTTTTTCCGCGACTGAATGACAAATTTCGCAATTTTTTTTCCTGCAATCGATAAGTTTCGTTCTATTTTCCGCAGCGAAATAGAGGTGATTCTGTTCGGAATTCCCCCCCCCCCCCCACACACACACTCACAAAAATAACGCATTCAATTCCAAAAATTATGAAACAGTGATGCCGCGGACGCGCTATTGCGCGTAAATTACACAAAAGATCGGAGATGACACAAAAAAGAAACAGCTATTACACGTTTCACAAGACGCGTGATTTCGTAAAAGTTTGCTAAAAAAAAACGGCAAATATTGTTAAAATATCTCGAAAAAACGACTAATTTTCGGCTAATTTCATTAAAAAGGTTCACGAAAGAATGCCTAATTTCGTCACAGAATTCTGTAAAACGGCAGTTTTCGTCAAAAAGGTCGCGAAAAAACGTCAAATTTCGTCCAAAAATCGCGACAAACGGCAATTTTCGTAAGAAAAATCGCGATAAAACATCAGATTTCATCAAAAAATCGCGAAAAAACGGCAAATTTCCTCAGAAAATTCACGAAAAAACGTCACATTTCGTCCAAAAATCGCGAAAAACGACAAATTTCGACAAAAGGTTCTCTATAAACAACAAATTTCCCCAAAATATCGCGACAAACGACAATTTTCGTAAAAAAAATCGCGATAAAACATCAGATTTCCTCAAAAAATCACGAAAAAAACGGCAAATTTCCTCAGAAAATTCACGAAAAAGCGTCAGATTTCGTCCAAAAATCGCGAAAACGACAAAAGATTCATTATAAACAACAAATTTCCGAAAATATCGCGAAAAACGGCAATTTTCGTAAAAAAAAATCGCGATAAAACATCAGATTTCGTCAAAAAATCCCGAAAAAAACGGCAGATTTCGTGAAAAGATCGTAAAAAAAAAGACAGATTTCATCAAAAGATCGCGAAAAAATGCAACTTTTGTCAAAGGGAACCTCTCCCTCTTCCTACCCCCCAAAAATAATATTAAGGAAAGTTCATTTTTCTGTTCAACAAACATTTTCCTGCTTCAATATATATATTTTTTCTCTGCTGCTCTAAAATCAGATTCTGACAGTTCCAAATCTTTCTGAGTGAGTGCAATTCCTGAAAGCAGCCATTCATTAAACAAAAAGTATCCCTTTACTCAACTAAATATTCATTTTTTAAGAAAGTCTTTTTCAATGAATTTGACTTGCCCCTTTTTTAAAGAAATGCAAACAATAGTGATACTTCTTATTTTCGACACTCAAATAAGTATTATTTTATGATTAAATTTATATCTTGCATATTTAATATACAGAAAAATAACATTGGTTATAAGAATTAATTATAAATTATAAATATAAATTTATTAAATTAATTAGAAGTTTTATTAATTATTATTAAAACAATAATTAGACCTGTGACAAAAATAATTAGCACCAGGAGGGAATTTACCACCAATAGAAACTAGACAGTATAAAAGTTTTTTTTACACATATCGCATAATTATTCTGAATTGTTGATAAATATTGCTTCAGTGATATTTTTTTATGTTGTATTCTGGTAATCCTTTAAATAGCACATAAAATAATGGCGGGTTTTAAACATTTTTTCTCCCTCCCAAACAGCCAAACTCCCCTCCATTTATAAATGTTGGTAGGGAGACTCCCCTCCTTCGAAAAATTGAATTTCAAGCCCTGTACTAGTACATCAACTGCGTGAAATTTTACCGCTGAAAAAAAAATGGCTTGAGTCTGCGCTTTTGCTCCAAAAATCGAAATTTTGGGTAAAATTTGTCATTTTTTGACATTTTTTCAAAAAACAAAAAAAAAAAAATCCTACAGAGCTGGTTATTATTTAAAAGTGTTACTTAAACCTTTATATTTATCTGCTTAACATATTTAAACTATAAAACAATATCTGTAGTCTGTATAACTGGAGCAAATCTGACAACTTTTGGTAAAAACCAGCGTTACTTCTCTATTGGAGCATACAACGAAATGTTTTAAATGCATTTCGTACCTATCTGCTTTCAAAACTATTCTGTATATAACTGGTAGATGTGGCTGTGTTTCATATCCCACCCGTCTCAGCCACCCAGCAATCTAAGCCCAGTGTTTTATTTTTGTATTGAATTGTTATTTTTTTCCCGAAGAAGGGCATAAGTTTTCTATGTATCAAAGTAGTTTAACTCTTCTTTGTTTCAACTGACATTGGATGCTATTGGTGTGACCTGCTGCACGTATATTTTTATACCTTGTCACTGTAAAAAAAAAAAAAACTCCCTTACTTTACACCAAAAAGGGTGGCAACTAAGTTGCCACCCCAAGTGGTGTAATGAAATTCCACTTGTAAATTGGTGTAATGAGCCACCAACTATCAAATGGTAAACAAACACCATTTGTAGTGGCAACTTAGTTGCCACCCTTTTGGGTGTAAAGTAAGTAATATGTTTAAAATGTACGTTATAATAAATTGTCTCAATTAAAGGGAAGTTTAGCACACTCTTTGCGTGAAGTTATTTTTTTTTAAATTATGGCTGTATTAAATTTGAAATGTAATTTTTTAATTATTTTTTATTTTGCTACCATTTATTAAAGTACACTATATAAGTAGACGGTAAAAAAGGAAATTTTCTAATATTTACATGATTTTAACAGCAAAATAAAAAATAATTTAAAGATTACATTTTAAATTTAACACAGCCATAAATTAAAATAATTAGTTTCATGCAAAAAGGCTGCTAAACTCCCTTTTAATTGAGGTAATTTATTATAACATGCATTTTAAACATAATACTCAGTTATTAAACAATGTAATTTAGTATATTTACATACTTAAAAGCATAGTTATATGGGTCACGTAGTGTGTTTGGGGGTTGGTGGGAGGAGGGGGCACAATGTATCTGCAACATCTCTAAATTTCAATATAGTTTCATTACTGTTTGTCACAGGTGTCACAAAATTGAAAAGTGTAAAAGCACAAATAAATTCCATTAAGTTCATGTTTTTCGTTTATTTTGAAACTTTAAAAGATTTAATATTACAACTAAATACTATAAAAGAACATTACGCTTATATTTTGGCAAAGGTGATCTGGAAAACATATGTGAAAAAAATGTATCTAACAGTATTGTATGACCACTTTTGGATTTCAAGAATGAAGTAACATGCTATTTTGAAAATGTATGTTTTTTTCACACAAAGAATCCCAATATGATTATATATATAAATTTTTTTTACAAAAAAAAGCGAAGAAACAAAAGACGATATTAACATAAATTTGGCGGCCCCTCAGTTTCCGCGCCCGGGGCGACCGCCCCCTTCGCCCCCCGTTTCACACAGCTCTGAATGAACATACCGCCACCCCCCACCCCCCTTTCATTGAAGTTCTAAGATTTTCCATTAAATGTATTCAAATTCAAATAGGCATTAATGATGATTTTAATTATGTTGTACTAATTTAATAAATAGAAAAATAAAACCATGACAATCTCTTTAACTCTTTCAGTATCAACATATATATATAAACGAAATAAAAATAATGAAATTTTTGCTTCTAATAATCTGAAAACACATCAAAATACAAATATAAATTGAAAAAATGAATGTTTAAAACAAGATATAACACTATGTTTATTTAATTTCGTGTTAGTTCAAGTTATGCGGAATTTAAAGCAGTAAAACACTATAAAATCAAAACTAAATATTTACAAAGCTTTGGCTCTGTATAAGAAAGTGACAATTTTACGACTTCTTTTATTATTAATTTTTATTTTTAAAATATCGAAAAAGCTAGACTGCAAAATCACATTTTGCAAGTATCATGCATTTATTTAAAATATATAACACAAATACAGGTTTTTACAGATAATTAAGAGTGATTGTATACAAAACAGAAAGAAAATAAACGTCACTTACTTATTTGAAAAAAATCCAAAACTTTGCAACAACACTGTGTTGCAGCTGACGGCCATCATTAGAATAAACTCTAATTCATCGTAGAATAGATTATTTCTTGTTTCTTAAAGTGTCCAAACTAATTGAAATAATCAAAACTAAGTCGATAAAAGTTCTTAATATGAACTATGTCAGATATTTTTTAATCATTTTATTACTACGAAATATATTTGATATTCACAGAACAAAACAAAACGTTTTCAACTAAGCGCCATTTTGCATATCCAATAATTCCACCCCCCGCGCTGGATTTCATAATCACCGACTTCCTATTACTAGATTAAAAAAACACCTGCCGTTGTGTTGATAAATTCAATAAAGTCTTTTAGAGAGCGCTTTGTAACGATTTCTAGTGATTCAGAACGCCTATTTTTTTTTTTTAAGAGTTGTGATATGTCATTGAAAGTGTAAAGTAACATTTATTTTGGTACTGGCGCTCAAAAAATAATACATTTACACCTTATTTCACATCTCATACAACCGAAGGAAATGTGATAAAACTCTTTATTTTTTACAGTGTAACAGAAGAGGAAGATGAGTAATATATTAGGTATGCTCTTAATTGAACCTATTCAGCAATCTATTATCTTCATTAAATTTTCATACAATTAATACATTATGATTGGGAGCTCTGTTACCACAACATTTTTTCAATCAATTACATTATATATATAATGATATGCCTAAAAATTGATTGTTTGAATTCAATTTCTAGTATGTCATCATTTACTGTACCTATTACATTGAATATATTTTGAGAAGCTATCTGTTCAATATTATGACGATCGTCACAGAGGATTGCAAACAAAATTTGCGTGTAAAGCAACAATATTTCGAAAGAAGTTTTAGTATTTGTTTTACGTCGTTTCCTGTGTTTTTTCGTAGTCGAATAATTTCTAATAAGTTTTTAGACCTATTCTTTAGATGTGTATTACATTTGGTATAAAATATCCCGCGGTATAAACTTTGATTATATATTTTGTGAGTGAATCTATGCACTCTGATTGCCAATCTGTGCTTACATAAAAACGGAAAATTTTATTCGCTTTATGGGCTGTTTTTTTTTCTTTTTTTTGTGTGAGATGTTTTCTAAATTCCTATTCCCCATTCTCTGTGAGAAATAGCTTTCCTTGTGAATTAGCTTTGCAATCTCCGACAGAAATTTCTAGTCTGTTCTGAGTATCTTTTTCTCAATTTCAGAAAATAATTTTTCAAAATTATTCTCTATTTTATTTAAAAAAATTGCAATAGGAAGTGAATAGTATGTAGACAAAGATTTTCCTTATTGATCCAGTGAATCCATGTAGCTTAAAACGTTTTATATCGACTTCTCTAATAATTGACGCAGAGTAAATTCACTGGAGTTGAAGTAGCGAATGATTCAATATTATACACAATTCTAAGCTTTCCCCATGCAAAATGGTTCACAGTGACAAATAAAATTCTCCTAATTTTAAATGAGTACTTATAGTCGATTAGAAACCGTACATTCCCTCATAAAGTATTATGCATTATAAGTTTATGCCCAGGACATTTCACCATCAAATGTTGTCCATTCATAAAAAGGGGATCTAAAAGTTAATAGGAAATTACCTGGATACGAAAACACTTAGAAAACGGCATAAAACTAATGCAAAAAAAAAGGTTATTTATAACAGCGGTTGCTTTACACATGGAGAACAAATTTTCATTGCAATTCTCTCTGACGATCACCATCACATTAAACAGCTCGCTTCTCAACATATAAAAAATGCAAAAGTAGAATAAATGATGGCATACTTATAGTTGAAATCTCTGAAATCATCTTTGAAGCAAATCATTACGTAAAAAAATACAATTGACTGAAAAAATGTTGTGGTAACAGAACTTCCAATCACTATTCATCAACTGAATGTAAGTTTAATAAATATAATAGATGGCCGAATATATCGCTTTAATAATATTCCCGTACATTACTCTGCTTGTCTTTTTTTTTTTATATATATATAAACTGTAAAAATATACATGAAGATCGTTACAGCAGCATGTGGATGCAAATAACAGATGAACAAGGTGGAAGCATCGAAAACATGCCAAATTTTTCTAAAGAAAATCACAAATCAATGTATAAATAAAACACTGTATTAAGATGATCGAATAGTTGGGCCGGGTGGTGTAGGAAATATAGCCACCCCCACGACGCATGTCCAAGGTAGTTTTGAAAACAAGAGCTGTATTAAAAACAACAATTCGTAGTATGACCCAATAGAGTGGTAATACTATTTTCTTACTAAAAGCTGTCTGTTTTGTTCCAGCTATAGGGAATAAACTTATTGTTTTATAGTTTAAATATGTTAAGCAGATAAATATAAAGGTCTAAGCAACACTTTTAAATACTAACCAGCTCTGTAGGATTTTTTCAATTTTTTTGAAAAAATGTCAAAAAATGACAAATTTTACCCAAAATTTCGTTTTTTGGAGCAAAAGCGCAGACTCAAGCCATTTTTTTTTCAGCGGTAAAATTTCACGCAGTTGATGTACTAGTATAAAGGCAACTTTTGGCACCTACCCGTTTTTGATTTTCAAAAAAAAATTTTTTTCGCTCCACCCTATTACACAATCCTTCTAGTCACGAATTCCTTCCGTTGCCCAATTTTATTTTAAGTTTCAATGACAAAAACAAAATAGGCTCAAAAATATTATTGAATATATACAGTAAAACCTCCATAATGGACACTCCCGAATAACGGAACCCTCTATTTAATGGGCAGTTTTCCATTCCAAACTCCTAAAATCTAAATCTTTGTATGTTTAATTTCTGAATAATGGACATTCCGAATAGCGGACAGTAATTTTTGCAATAAAGAATTAAAAAAAAAAATCAACAAGGAAAGAAATGGAAAAATAAAAAGTTATAAATTCATCAGGTCAATGTATCAAATATCAAGAAACAAAAAAACTTTTTAGTAAGACTTATTCCTAAATTTCACAAAGTAATTAATTGAATTTCCAAGAAGCAGCAAAATATAGTGAGCATTTAAAAAAAATGCAAAACATAATTCAAAACAACTTATAGAGTTAAAACTTCATATTGAAAAATAAATTGCATGTAATCGCAAGCAAAAACAAACTTTTGTAAAAGATTTTTTTTTTTTTTTTCGTAAGAATGTAATAAACAAAAAATAAAGATGTGCACAATTTTATTTCAGTTTTAATGCTTTAAAAAATAACTGTAAATTCTGATTAGTGACATAATAAAAGTTTTAAGATATATAAAAGTCAACTAATGAATAATAATTTAATAATGATTTTAATAATAATTTAAATTTTTTCTTAATAATTTTTTAATCTCTAAGGTTTTCCCAATATCGGACACCTCCGAATAGCGGACAGTTCTTGCACTCCCGAGGTGTCCGTTATTTAGAGGTGTTACAGTAATAACACCTATTATTTTCCTTATCTGTGTAGCAATGGAAATAACCCGATCATCACAATTTTTGATGAAGTTCCATTAAATATTTTTAAGCTAAAAATAAAAATGAAAATACAGTGGACTCTCTCTATCTGAACACTCTCTAATGCGAAAACCCCAGTATTACGAACACTTTCGACGGTCCCGATGAAACTCCATAGGCTTATTAAAGAAACTATTTGCTTATAATTTTGTTATTTAATATCATCAGATTTCATTTTTGCCTATGACAGAACATTCATTAACCCTTTAAGCACCTAACTGGGTTTTTCAGTCACATAGTTTTTGAATTCAAAGGTTTATTTAATTCAAAATCAATATATATATATATATATATATATATATTTTTTTTTTTTTTTTTTTTTTTTTTTTTTTTTTTTTTTAATGGCATATGTTAAATAAGTATCTAAGATTATAAAATACAAATCTCCATATCAATACTTTCCGTAGCTTTTAAGCTTTGATTTTATGAATAGTTAAACTTGCAAGTATCATTCTGCAGAATGTTGAAAGGGTTAAGGATTGTAGAAATCATAATTAGTTTACTTTTAAAACTTAAGAAAAAGAAAATATAATAAAAAGCCCATAGCACAGACCTTATTCGAACAACTACTGGCTCGGCCACTGTATACAGTAGTAGTAGTAATGCATTTCCAATCTCTCTCTATACTGAACACCCCCGTAATCTGAACATTTTTGGGCGGTCCCATGAGTGTTCAGAATAGAGAGCACTGTACTTTAAAAAATAATTAGTACGGGCTCATCTGCAAATTGAAAGTTTTCAGTAATATATAAAAACGAATAAATACGAATTGGACAACTGTGCCATAAAACTGATATAAAAATTTTGCATTTTAAACATACGAAACTTATAAAGACCAATGGGCTCATAACGAAAAGGCAGATATACATGAAATTCCAGTTACGTAACACTTTCAAATAATGATAAAGTTGTCTACAACGCAAGTTAAATGAAACGCAAGTCGACTGGATGATTAAGAAATATTTCCGCAAAGATATTTCTCAGTTAAAAGGAATACTGTATTTTCAAAATTTTACTCTTACTCTCTAATAAAGAAGGTTGCCGTATTAATTTTGATGAGGCTAAAATTTAATCACTTGCAATCAGGGTTGGAAAAAAAACTTGTTTTTTTCTTTAAAAAAAATTAAATGTTTTTAGCATGTTTTTTAAATGTTTAAAACTTTTTTTTTCTCATTCAAAAGCACAATTTTGACTATGTGAGCAAAAATTAATAAATATAGCAAATGAAAATAATTTCATAGAACAGTAAGGAAGAAAAAAAATTACATAAATACTAAACATTAATTAACAATTAAATTTTAATTCTAAACTAAAACATTTAAATTATTAAGTTCTTTAAAAATATTAACAAGTTTGACAGCCTTATCAGCATCTAATCGATTTCTAGTTTTGCTCTGCACAAAGCCAAAAATAGAAGACACTTTTTCTCTGCATGACATTTTTATGGATGTGTTTTTCAAAGATTATTTATAAACGCGTTATTTCGACAAAAATTGTCCACTTTATTTGATTATTGAGTAGTGAGTTCATAATATTTTTTCCTTTTTGCATTACATTATTAATAGCATAAAACCAGGGTTTTTAAAACCCGGGTTTTTCTAAAAAAGCCCAACCCACTGGCCCAGTAACCTAAAACCCGGGTTTTTTCGGGTTTTATTAAAATTTTTTAGAGAACTCTTCAAACTACTAATTTTCATAAGCATAATACCTAAATTTTTCATTTACCAGTGAAACAAGGGTATAATCTTGCATTAAGTATGGATTAATAATAAAAATAAATATATAAAAATAAAAAAATATAGTATATTTAAAAAGATTATTTTGTATCTCATGGAACTAGATTACTATATGAATGATATATATTACGCCAAGTACAACTGAATTTCTTTATATAAATTTTACATAAGTTTAACAGACTAATAATTCATACCATTTCTATCATTTACTTCAATCAGAAATCAGTTTAAAACAACAACATTATTTTTGTATTGAATTTTTTTTTATTAAATAGAAAAAAAAAATAGTTTTACTGTTTGTGATAGCTGTACATACTTACCAGGGTTGCCGGCTTTTAGCCGGGCCAAAAAAAGCCGGCTGGCTTTTTTTGGTTTCATCCACTTTAAAAAAGCCCGCTAAAATTGAAAAAAGCCGGCTTTTATTTTTGATGTGTTAATTTGTATAGAATCCATATTAAATTTGTATTGATTTATTTTTAATACATTTTTTATAATTTACTACTAAAAAAGTTTTTAATATCTATTTAATTTTTCAAATAAATAAGCCCTTTTAACCGCTAGAAGTCAACTGTGAAGGTATTATGTCTGAAAAAATATATAAATCTTGGAAAAAAAAATATACTCAAAAATGTATTTTAAACTTCTATATTTCATATTTTTACTTATATTACACATTCTTAAAAATTATATTTTATTGAATTATGACAAAATGTAACACATCAAAGCATTCATGGAAACATTCCTACAGGTCAATATGTAAAGATTAAGTCATAGAATAAACAATGTTGAAAGAGAAATTAGAAAGGATTCAGTATTTGAGAAAAGTTTAATACATAATTTTATAAAATTAAACAAAAAATGTTCTAATAGAATTTGCTGAATTAAAAATTTGAATAGCTCTTTGTTATTTAAATGTGCATATATGTCCTCATGCATGAATATATTCATGCATATGCTTATTGAGAATACTGAAATAAATTGTGAAATATATTATTTAATATGCATAATTCATAATACTATTTTCAATAGTGAGAAATGGTCTTTTTTTATATCTATGATTTTAAATATTTATAGGGAATAAAACATGACATTTTAATAACTCTTAAAATTAGTTAAATAATAAAACATGTAACTAAGTAACCATTGTCCTATTTAATTTTATAAAGTAAAAATGGAAAAAAAACTAAGGTGGGATTAAAGGTCTATGTAAATCAGAAAAAGCATTTGGTATGGCAATTTTATAATTTAGCTGACATATTTGCAATTCTGACTATAAACCACTAGCAACTCCATCAATGTGTTATTCTAGTACGAATATTTTTATTATTGAAAAGTTGGGTTATAACCCAATTTCTTATAATGAATAATAATTAAAATTCCATTTTTTCATTTTAATAAATAAATTTATTAAACTCAAAGTAAATTAAACATCATTAAAACTAGTTAAAAGACACTTAAAAATGTGTAGCTTATAATTAAAATGCTTCACTGTATTAAAGCCAATTATGGCCAAAAAAGGCCAATTTTGGCCAAAAAAAAGCTGGCTAAAACCAATAAAAGCCACCGGCCTGGGTTTTTTTTAATTTTAGCCGGCTTTTTTGCAACCCTGATACTTACAGAAAATTAAGTTACAATTACTTGTTTTAAAAATCATCATTGGGAGAATTAAGACCTTTTTTCCCCCTTAGATGGGGAGAGGGTGTAACTTTACAACTGGTGTACTGATATTACGAAATATATTGCCTTATGTAATTTAAAGTTGAAATTTTGAGAAAACCCGGATGGGTTTTTTCGTAAAAAGAGCCTTTTGGATTGGGGAAAATCACAATAATCCTGCCTTAAATTAAACATGCTAAATTTATATAGTTTCTTTCATTCAATTCAATTCAAAAATCAGTCAATTTTTTAATTGGATTTATAATATTTTTGAAAATGTTAGCAAAATTTACTATATATATTGCAACAGTATTAAATGTTAAATTAGATTTTCATAGAAGTCAATGACTTTTGTAAATTTAGATCACAAATGGAAATACACTTTTACTAGCTTTGCTGCTTAATAAACTCCTAAATGATTATGTAATTTGCTCCAAACCAGATTAAATGTAGAAAAATATTGTTCGTTTGAAATAGAAAAAGTTTGTGCTGAATGTAAAGAAAAGAAAAACTGACAAAATCCATAAGGAAACTTACCCCCCCCCCCCCTTTTTTTTTTTTTTAATCTGTCATTGTGCTGAAAATTACTGTATAACACACTTAATCTTAATAAGCTATAACAATGCAAGCAATCAAAATGGGGTTAAAGTTTCAAATGACACCTTTAGGTATACATAAGATTTAAAGCACTTGGATGCATTTTAAAATACAGATATGAAAATCTTCCTTCTTTACAAGCTAATTTCTGTTTTCTTTTGGTCATTTTATGAATCAAATCATTTTCCTTTAAATCTGGTTCTTTTGAAATATATATAAATTAGCATTTATCTTTGCATTCTCATACCTTAGATTAAATAATGATACAATTGTGAAAAGATGAAAAAAATTGAAAAAACCCACAAATAAATTCACACCCAAGTGGGCCCGCCCGAAAAAACCCGGGCGGGTTTTTTCGGGCTGGGCCCACTTGGGTGAACCCTGCATAAAACACATAACTGGAGAATGAAACTGACTTAGCTTTATAATTATTGGAATTAGTTCAGGACATAATTCGGCTGCAAGATTCATGCCTTTGTCTGTCTCATCAAATTGAGAGCCGGCCGCACAAAACCCTAGGTCATCGAGCACAAGAAAAAATCCTTTATATTGTGGAAGAGTAGACATAGGGGAATCTAATGATTAATGTTCGTGGGAAGTTAAGTGGTACATAAGCCAAAAATGAATACCACAAGTGGTTGACTCGTAGACTTAGCATTATGCTTTCCTGCATCCAGTTTTCCGTGTTTTCATACTTTTGATTGTACGGCAAACACTGTGATAGACCTATGAGTGAGCCACTAGTGGTTTGTAATTTTTGGCTTATGCACCACTTCACTTCCGGCAGACATGGATCATTAGATTCCCCTATGACTACTCTTCCATAAAATAAAGGATTTTTTCTTGTGCTCGATGACATAGGGTTTTGTGTGGTCGGCTCTTCGACTATAAGTGATTCTCCTTTAAAGTGTGGATCAGTGATGTTTGCCAAGAAATGTGCAAGCGTCATGGCCCAAAGCAATTTCATATCTGTCTTCTATAGCTTTTTCTTTTTTTGGTGGAGGGGGGGTGGTAATCATGGTAAGATTATTATAAGTACACATGTTTCTGATATTTCTTTTATCTTTCCAAATCAGGTCATTCATTTGTGCTAACCCTGTATATCTCAATAATGCAAAGAAGAGCAAATGTGTTTCAATATACGCTTTCAATTGCTGTTTACTTAGATTTTTTTTTTTTTTTTTTTCATTATTACACTAAAGTGTAGTTTCCTTGTCAGTCTTTAATTTCATTTCTCATATTCATAACATCGTCTGTTACAAAACTGCCAATAAGACAACTATAGCGTTCCTCTACTTTATTTATAGCAATATTTACAAACCCACAAAGATAATTAAATTCATGAGGATGGTCAGATGTATCAATTGAATCTACTAAGTAAATTTTGCCTTTACAAGATACTGTAATTCCTATAATTGATCCATTCTGAATGTTACTCCACCCGTCAAAAGCAGCACAAACAATCTGTTCTCTTAAATCGTTTTATGGGTTTCCAGCGCAGATTCAAGAAAGGTCTCCATACTGGGCATACTCAGATTTTTTTTTTTTTTTTTTTTTTTTTTTGAAAAAATACTAATTAAACTATTCATGTATGTAATAAAGTATCAGTGAAAATTAGCGGCGGAATTGCAGAAAAAACATGTAAAAAAATAAAATATTTTCGTATATTTGGCGTGAAAAGACGAAAGTGTCACACGATTTAGCGAGCAGCACTTTTCTCCGCTCAAAGCAAACGATTTTAATACAACTGAAAACTGTTGTATATTTAGAATCCGTGTAAATGAATTTAAACATAAATGAATTTAAACATAAATGAATTTAAACATTAATGAATTTAAACATAAATGAATTTAAATATAAATGAATTTAAACATTAATGAATTTAAACATAAACAATAAGCGAGTTTAATATATTATATATGTGTGTATAATATTTGTTTCTGTAGTTATTTAATTTACCTCTGGAAAAAATATTTTCATATGTAAAAAATTCTTATTCAGTAAAATTATTTTCATACATTTAAGCGTATTCAAAAATAAAAGTCAGATGTTTCCATAGCAACAAAATCGAATTGACAATGCTCAACTGGACTTTGAACTTGAGACAATTTAATGAATTTAAATTTGAATTTCATTTTAAATTTCAAATTTTGATGGTTAAATTTGAATATAAATACATATAAATATCAATATAACGAAATTATACTTAAAACAAACTAAAGCTGGAAAAACAAAAGACATTTAATTTATCTAATCACGTTGAACATGAAACTTTCCTTTAAAATGCATTTGACATAAAAAAACGTTTTTTGAATTTGCTTTTCATCGCCAACCGATGATAAATCGCCAAATAACGAAATCTTCATTATTTTTTTACGGACAAGGAACGGAGGCTCCGCCGAATTTTTTTTTATAAACGTATAGATCGTCATGAGAAGAACATTCTGTAATTTTTTCAGATATTTCGGGGTATGCCCGTATGAAGACCTTCCTTGTTAGTCAAGTAATATGCCTCCTATTTCATAACGATTTCATAGTGTATAGCCAAGTCTTATACTCGACATATTTTTAAATTCTGGATGATGCACACATAAAAATGATGTATTTGTTGCATAAATAAAGCAAACAACTTTAATATCAAACAATTCCTTATCATATTGAGATGTTCTCAGTTCTCACAATTACCTTTTTTAAACATCGATTTAAATGTAACGTTTTAAACAGCTATTTTAAACAAAATGTTTTAAACTGAACAACCCTGCTTGCTATAACCTCTATGTGAGAAAATTTCAGAATCAATTGAAATTATTAATAGTGGACAGTGTGCATGTAATGATAATCTATTTTTTAAAACTCCAAAAATCTTATACAGTAAGTTGTTATACGAAATTGACGAAGTTTGTTCAAGAGGTGCAGATCAGTTTTATATCATATATAATTTATACATGATTGCATATCAGGAGAATGCAAATGTCCTATGCCGACGTAATGAATTTTTATAAATTGTCCGCTTAAATTTTGAATATCTTTAGGATGATGAAATGATAAAATTTGGAAATCTTTCCCTGGTAGAAATTTCAAGTTCACAGAATTTTCTTTATGCTTAAAATTTAAGGGGATATTTCAAAACTATGCACTAGCCCAGCATCGGACATCGACTTCCTGACTGTGAAAACCAGATTCCTATAATTGTATATGTTACGCAATATAAGCTATTTAAGTTTTCCAATACGTTAAAGTGATATTTTGAGACCAATGAGCATTGTGTTGAAATTCCCGTTGGTAATCGGATGAAATGTGGGATTTTTTTACATGTATCGTAATTTTTCTTCTAGAGATTAATTGTATGGGTGTCTGAAAGAAGACTGTTACAAATTTGAGAAAATGAGTTTTTTTGTGAAAAAGAGACAGGGGTGCCCAGAGAGGGGCTTAGTGACGCAAGATGCGTCATACAATTTAGTTTGGGGGGGGGGGGGATTTGAGAAAAAGTACTTTTTTTGGGGGGGGGGGAGATTTTTAATTTTTTAATATTTCAAAATTTGATTTCAGAAATGTTCATATGTTTTCTTTCTTTAAACTCTAGATAAGGGCAATAATAGCTCATTCTGCTATTCTCATTTCGCTATCTCTTGAAGGTGCAGTAGATTATAAGTAGAATATAATTTACAATTTGTATTATGTTTGGGGAGGGGGGGAAATGTTAAAGTATGAAGGGTTTTTTGGGGGGGGGGATGGTCACCACTGAAAAGAGTAAGGTTTTACACTTTAAATAACAAATTAGATTGCATAAAGTTTAGTAAAAACAAAACACTGATTTAACTTACTAAATAGTGCTTTTTTTTACAATAAAATAATCTAAAACCAAGTACTTTCGTGTGCATGTATACTCATCATTAGGTTTAAACAGTGGCGTAGCTAAGGGGGGGCTTCCGCCCCGGGCGCCGAGGCCTAGGGGAGTCAAATTGAGAGAAACTGTTATATATCTATATTGGGGTGGGGGCGCAAAATTTCTTGCTGGCCCCGGGCGCCAAAAAACATAGCTACGCTACTGGGTTTTAAACATTAAAAAGCCAGAGATTGAGTTCTTTTACACTAAATGGACTCTTCTAAACTTCAAAACGAAAAAAGGAAAACAATTTATTTTGTTGGACTCTTCCAAAGTTCAATTGAAATGGGAGAATTCAGGTTATTCCAAGCAATGTTGAATTCAAAATTTTTTCTCTAAAAAAAAATTTTTTTTTTTTTTTTTTTTTTGTGTGTGTGTGTGTGTCTGTGTGTGTGGCCGGGGGGGGGGGGGGGGGGTTAAAGTTCTGGTTATGAAAATACAATTTTATCCATTAAAAAATATAAAATCTCAAACCTTCCGGGAGGGGATCCCTCGAATCACCCCCCGAATTTAACATTCATTCCCAGTATATTATACCAAATCTTGGAAATAGTTCATCCCGGTAGCAGGAAGTTCTAGACGGGATACGGGCGTCACAAGTTCTATTTTCTCTTTTGCAGATTCTTTTGCAATCAAACCTCTATTTCCCTTTATACTATTGTTTAGCTCTTTATTACTTACTAAATTCAAAAATTTAAGATTGTGAATTTTACTCAATTTTATTAATAATAAAGACATCACAAGTAATTAATTGTTTAATTAATGCTTCAATTGTGAAATATTTTACCTAGTAATTAATTTTTGCCTTGAAGTATCTGTCGCAATCATTTTGAGAAATTTTTGCAACTGGGTAGTGCATGATAATGTATCATTACAATTAGCTCCAGCTCCACATAGGATTTCTATTGATTCCATAATTAGTAACTTTCATAACTTGATAACGTCTTTTCTATTTTAGCTTTCTTAAGATTAATCGCAATCTCCTACTATTTATTCAGTTTAGAAGTTGCTGCTCGATAAATCTGGAAAATATTGATCTCATGCTTGAAAGTACTGGGTTTTTGATGTATTTCATTGTAAGTAATTTAAAATAGAATTTTATTTTCTTTTTATACAAAATTTTTATGCAACAAGTTGTAATAAGATAAATTTAAGGATTTCAAGAAATTTGATATGGTTTATATCTTTTTTACTTAATAACAAATAAAAACAATAAACTAAAAATAATAATATTTTCCGTTACTAGTTTTTTATTACTCGGTAATACTCCACATGAAACCAAAAATGGATGGTAATTAAAATGGGAAGAAGGGGAAGGAACTATGTTGCACTTAGTTTTCAGGACATTGCTAATCAATGACAATCTTAAATATTTTTAGTGCATGTTCTCAGGGTTGGCAAGTTTCTGCCAGGGTGGTTAAAACCAGCGGTAGAAACCGGTTAAAACCAGCATGGCAGAAACTGGTTTCTGCCAGTAAGTGGCAAAAACTGGCAGAAACTAAGAAACAGTACTAAATAAGAACTTTACTCAGCAATGACTCATAATTCACACTTACAATTGATATGTATACCATTGAGCTAAAAATTAAAACATAAGATTATGAATGTTATTCAAAGTATCAAAACTTTTAAAAATGATCATATAAATACATACCTTGCTTATTTAAAAGACTAATTTTCATTCACTTGAAAAACAGAAACTTTCACAATAACCTGATACTATACAAGTTTAATTATTAATATTATTGTTTACAGTTGAATTTCTATTTCTTTTAAAAATAAATTTACAAAAAATTCTGATTTAATAACAAATTACTTTTCAGATTATTTTTAAATAAATAACGTAATGCAATTTCTTGTGAAAATATATAAGTAAATAATTGAAGCACAAAAAATAACATAGACAAAGAAAATTTAATGAAATATCTTGTACAGTTATTTTACAATATTGAAGAAACAAATTACCACTCAAATATACTATTAGTATTTTTTCCACGAAGCATTCCATAACATAGGACTAATTTTGCTAATCTTTCTGCCCCCAGATTCTTTCTTAATTTGTTGAGTATAAAATATTGAGTTGTATAAAATAATTGTTTAAACATAAATTACATATGCATATGTAACAAAAATCTGTTACATTACTCAATTTTTCAAAAATCAAATTTTTTTTAAATTAAAACTATCCACAATATTTTATTTGTGTGTATATATTTATTCTGAATTATTTAAGTACTAATTATTTAAGGATGAACTACTTAATAAATTTAATATTACTAAAAGAAAATCAGAGATTATGTCACAGAATGTCTTTATGCCAGTTTCTGCCGGTTAAAACCGGTTATAACCACTTTCTGCCACTGGCACGGCAGAAACCACTTTCTGCCGGCAAAAACCCAACCCTGCATGTTCTTGACCTTTTCGCTTTAGAATATACATTAATTATTATGATAAAGTTTTATTTCGCTTCCAGAATAAACCAAATCTGTAAACAAATCCCACATATGAGAAAGTATGTAAAAACAAACTTGGCTCATTGTGAAAGTGAATAAAACAGATTTTATGCACATTCAAAATAAACTATCCCATTTTATTTTTCAAAATGCACTTGGTTGTGAGGCCCTCATTTAAGACCTACTCGAATGTTTAATATTAATTAACGAAGCAAAATTAACCATGCGAGAAAAGATCATTCCACCTGGAAAAATAGATTTTCTAAATAGGAAATGCCAACGGAACTAATCAAAACATATCTGAATACTTTTGATAAGGTACGCAACAGTACAAATTACGCATCAACTTTCTGACAGATGTAAAAGTATAACGCACACAATCAGACAGTTGGATGTGATCTTATCAGGTAACTGCAAAGAAACAATGAAAACTAGATCTGCTTGAAACAGGCGAGTTTTAAGAAAGAGAGGGAATTAATGAATAATAATATACATAAAAGTTTCATTAACACTGCCATTTTGCCATCATAATAATAACATGTTCGAGAAATAAAAACAAGTGTAATTACAGTGAAATATTATAGCAGAGGAAATACGATTAAAAATGTCAGGCGTCGAAAATTCCGGAATAAAATCTTCAAGAGTCAAATAAATGAACTATTGTTAAAATGAGATAATTTGTTTTCTTGCTGTTGAAGAAATTGCTATCTGAAGTATGTAAGCAATCGTAAAAATTAATTAACGATATCCCTCCAATTACTTTTATGTATATTGTGTTTATGCGAGTTGTTTTAGTTCTTCAATGAAAGAATGTTATCTTGTTTTAAATAGCATTTTATAGTATCGATGCTGGCATTCAAAAAAAAGAAGCTGTAAAAAGATTAATTAGTGACACGTGACACAAAAAATAAAATGCAAGTTATTTTCGGAGATAAGCAGTTTGAATGATTCTTAGTTATATTGTTTCACAGGTTAAAATCTGATGACGGTCAAACTACAATAACTCATATTTTCGTGATTATTTTAAAGATATTTGGTAATAATTACATCCGTGATATCTATGTATATGTTACAGGCCAAACTAGATTGGCCTAGTCCAAACTAGTCTATCCTAACGCCCATCGGATAAACTAGTTTTTCCTAGGCCAAACTAGTCTATCCGAATGCTCATCGGATAAACTAGTTTTTCCTAGGCCAAACTAGTCTATCCGAACGCCCATCGAATAAACTAGATTTTCCTAGGCCAAACTAGTTTGGCCGAACGGTCATTAGGATACACTAGTTTAGCCTGCTATTCAATGGTTTGAACTAGTTTATCCTAGGCCGAACTAGATTGTCCTAAGCCAATTCAATTTGGCGGGATTTTTTTTAATCTAAACACCGCCACGGCGCCAGCTTTCTAGTTTTGATCTAATTTAGCCTAGGCCGATGCAATTTGACGCGATTTTAGCTCACAGACTATCAAAGTCTGAGAGCTAATGTGCTCGCAGATTCTATGTGTGTGTATGTAACCATGTACGTACGTATGTAGGACTAATATAACGTGACTAATATAACGGACTAATGTGTAACTAATATAACGCGAGCACTCTGGTGTTGAAATTTGGACGCGATTTAATTCAAACCAGCCGGCTTCGCCCGCTATCGGGCCCCTTCTTTTATATAAAATCTTGAAACGGACGTATGTTGAAGCGAACGAATTTCGAAGAGAAAAAACATTATGATAAATATTTAATAAAAAGGATTCTGCATCGAAATACCACTATTTTCTAATAGTAATTTTTGTAAAAATGTTATATTCTTGCTGGAACTTTTTGAAACTTTGTGATAGTTTATGGCGTATGGTATAAATTTATATAAAATTATTTTTTTTACATTTCGGTGTGAAAGTGGATGTGGTTGCGAAGAAAATCAGGAAATATTACGGAAATTCTATGTTTTAAAGCACCGCGACCCAGTGATGGTAACTTGTGGGAAAATTCCCATATCTGTGGGGAAAATAGAGCTGTGTGGGGAAAAGGGGAAACTTGAGGTTTTGTGGGAAATTTTGAGAATTTCCGATTCCACTCTCATGAACGCGCTTTTTCCCTTTCTTTCTGCAAAACTTTTTAGAAAACCCTTTCTTTCGACTTGTTTTTCAAAACTCCTGGCGAATTGCATCGTAACTATTTCGCTGAATATTGCTGTTGCGTTCCATTGACTCTTGAATCAGTAATACAACTAAACTTCTCAAAGTTAAAAGATCAGATTCAACCACGTGACCACATGTCGCCAATTTCCACCAACCAGTCAAAATTACCGATCTTTTATCGCTCAAAGCTCAAGCAATGAAAGCAGAGAACCCTGGGGGATTTTTGGAAGGGGAAAAAAAGGTTAATACGTCAGTCGGAACTATTCTATTCGATTTTCTGTTTCGATCGCTCGCTTGCTTGAGAAAAGCTTAAAACGAAAACAGTTTTTTAGTTTTAGATTTTAGTTCCAATTTTTCTAGAATGTGTAAAGTGTAGTATTTCAAAAGTTACATTTTAGTGTTTTATAGATATGGATTTGGATAAAGCAGATGACTCGAACGTTGCGACAACCAATGTTAAAATGAAAAATAGTTTTTCTTATAAGGAGAAATCGAAAGTAAGAAAAAAGTATTTCAATAGGAATGGCTTCATCTATGAGAATTTAAAGGCTGGTTAACACCTATAGAATCAGACCCAAATCGATGTAAGTGTACAGCAATATATTTTGATGATTTGCCGATAAAGGGCAGCACTGCTGAATTTAACAGTGGGAAAAATTGAGCTCACGAGGGAAATTTTGAGGGGAAAATTGAGCTCATGAGGGAAATTTCGAGGGAAAATTTCAGTGACGAGGTTACCATCACTGCCGCGACCTCAAGTTACATATCTACTAATAGGTTGTTTAACAGAGTTTCATTCAGATACAGTTTTGTTAATAACAGAGTACGCTCCCTGGTGTTGGAATGAGGTACTAATATAACGTGGCTTAGTTAAAACTTGCTGGCTTCGCCCGCTATCGGACGGGCGTAGGCAGCGGGGATTTGGTTCGAATTTCGTTCGCTTCGAGGTTCTTTCGAAAAGGAGGGTTACATTCGGTGGTGCGTGCTCAGCACGCTTGCTACGATTTAAATTTTGTTCGCTTCGAAGTTCATTCGAAAAGAAAGAGGGCATTCGGCAGTACGCGTGCAGCACATCTGCTATACTCTGCCGAAGGCTCTGGGGACGCGGCTGAAGAACTAATGCACGAAATTTAATAAAAAATTATATTTAGGTAGTATCTGATCTAAATTGATGCTGATTAGTTTTTGGTGTAAATCGTTCATCAGGTTGAGCTACTGTTTTGCATTTTTTACGATTTACGCATCAGCTTTATCTTAATAACTAATACCATCAAATTTCCATCGAACTTTAGATTCAGTTCGTCCATGACATGAGTTGGTGTTGTTTCTATTTTGAATTAAATCACTCAACATGGTTATGATATGCTGCATTTTTCACAATTTTCACAATAGCTGTATCTCAAGAACTAATGGACGGAATTTAATAAAAATTTATATTCAGATAGTCCCTGATATAAATCGATAATGATTACTTTTTCATGTAAATAGTTCAACAGATGGCGCTTCTAAAGTGCGTTTTTACTGATTTGCATTAACACTATTTCAATAACTAATTTACGGATTTTCATCAAACTTCCGAATCAGTAAATCCGTGATATGAACTAAATTTTTTTACGTATTCGTGTTAATTGCTCAATAGGTGGCACTGTTGTGCTCAATTTTCCTGATTCCTGAAATAGTTTTGTCGCAAGAATTAATGTACGAATTTTCATCAAACTTTAGATTCAATGAGTCGTCCCTGATATAAATTAGTATTCTGTAGTTTTTGGAGTAAATATCTTGAAAGGTAGCGCCGCTATACAGTATTATTCGTGATTTTTGCAATAGCTCTATCTCAGGATCTAATTCATGAATTTTCATGAAACTTCAGATTCTGTTAGTCCTTGATATAAAAAAAGTACAAAAGTACGTTTTAGATTTTGGAGTAAATCGTGCAACAGGTGGCGCTGGTATGTGGCATTATTCATGATTATCGCATTAGTTCTATCTCAAGAAGAAATGCACGGATTTTCATCAAACTTCAAATTCAGTTAGTCCCTGATATAAATTAATATTCTTTTGTTTTTAGAGTATATGGCTCAATAGGTAGCGCTTCTATCCAGTTTTTTTATGATTTCTGCGATAATTCAAATATCTCAAATAGTACTAATACATAGATTTTCATCAAATTTCAGATTGAATTAGAATTTGAAGGACGTTGTTACGGATTTTTCAAAAAGTTCCGGCAAGAATTTAAACATTTTTACAAAAATTGCTATTAGAAAATAGTGGTATTTCGATGCGGAATCCTTTTTCTTAAGTATTTATCATCATGTTTCTTTCCCTTCGATTCAACATTCGTAAATACCTAAATCGCGTTGTATTAGTTCCAAATTCCAACACCAGGGTGCTCGCATTAGTTCTACATTCCATCACCAGGGAGCGCACCCTATTATCAACAAAACTGTATCTTAAGAAAACTCCGTTAAAGAATCTATCAGTAGATATGTTACTCGATGTTGCGGTGCTTCAAAACAAGAATTTAAGATTTTTGCAAAAATCACTATTCTTCAATAGTGGCATTAAACGCGAAATATATTTTTATAAATTTATATCATATGTCATAAACTATCTTAAAGTTTCAAATAGATCAACCTAGAATTTCCGTTATATTTCCTGATTTTGTTTGCACTCCCCCTTTCCCTTTCGTAATGGGACTTTTTATACAATTTTTTATCACGTGTTATAAAGTATCACAAAATTTCAACAATTCCATCAAAAATTTAACATTTTTACAAAAATTACTAATAGAAAATAGTGGCATTTGACGCGGCAACTTTTCTCTTAAATATTTAACATCATGTTATATTATGTTTCTAAAAGTTTCAAAAAATGGTAATATTTAATTAGCAGCTAAAACTTTAAAACGCTGAGCTTTTTTTTAAAAAAATCTAGCGCCCCCTTAATCTACCCCCCCCCCCCGTATCCTAAATTTCAAGTTTTATTTAAGCTTTTTCTTATTTTTAAAAGGATTCGGATATTTACTTTTTTAATATGAACAATTTCGCGTGAAGTGATGTGTGTGAAAACCAATATCTGTTACGAATTAAAAATCTTTTCATAAAACCAAAAGTTTCTATCCGATTGAAAAAATAATCCGCTCTGTCTTTATATTTAAACTCAGAACCCCCAAAATTATTAAGGTAAACGCCTTATCAGAAGAAACCTACATCTAAAATTTGAAACAAATCAGTAAATTATCCGTGAAAAACCTATTTACAGAAATTAAGAGTGTTACCCCCCATTCCTCCTTTCTTTATATGTGAACAATGAAAACCCACAACTAATCATGAATGTACCTTATCAAAATGATATTGTACCTAAAATTTTAATAAAATCTGATACTTTTGCATGCAAAACTGACTTAACGAAATTAAGGAGGGGGGGGACGGATTAGCCTTCATTCCCCTTCCCTTATTCTTATCCAATGAACCCTGAAACTAATCAGGAAAGTTCGTTATCAGGATAAATCTATGTCCAAATTTTGAAGCAAATTGGATATTTCTATCAGGAGTTATCGCATTACGTACATACGTACATACATACGTACATGGTTACATACACACACACAGTATCTGCCAGCACATTAGCTCTCATACTTTGATAGTCTGTGAGCTAAAATCGCGTCAAACTGCACTGGCCAAGGCTAAATTAGATCAAAACTAGAAAGTTGGCTCCGTGGCAGTCTTTAGATTAAAAAAAATCACGCCAAATTGAATTGGCCTAGGACAATCTAGTTCGGCGTAGGATAAACTAGTTCAAACCAATGAATAGCAGGCTAAACTAGTTTATCCTAATGACCGTTAGGCCAAACTAGTTTGGCCTAGGAAAATCTAGTTTATCCGATGGGCGTTCGGATAGACTAGTTTGGCCTAGGAAAAACTAGTTTATCCGATGGGCATTCGGATAGACTAGTTTGGCCTAGGAAAAACTAGTTTATCCGATGGGCGTTAGGATAGACTAGTTTGGCCTAGGAAAAACTAGTTTATCCGATGGGCATTAGGATAGACTAGTTTGGACTAGGCCAATCTAGTTTGGCCTAAAATCGGGTTTGGCCTGTAACATATATAAAATTAAAATTATCAAAAGTAGGTTTTTTTTTTAATTTGTTTAAAAAAATTCCCAAAAAGGTAAATTGAAAATATTTGAAAACTAAATTTACTCAATTGCTTATATTAAAATATAACGAAAGTTTAATATTAAATGCTATTGCAATCGAAACATAGATACATTTGCTAAACACCTGAAAAAAATTGATTTAGAGTCAATAAAACGGAAAGTTAAATAAATTAATAAAAGCTAGTTAGTTTTAAAAATGTAGAACACATAAAATTACCATATTAATAATGGTGGTGATAATAAAAGCGCGTTAATTTTGAAAATCAAATTAATAAATTGCAAAAAATCTTTATATTAAATTATTGTTCAACTTAATTTTACAGTATCTCAATTATTGGGTTTAAGAAATAACTGCTTCCCTCACCAATGCAAGATATGTATATACGAAGCAATAATAATAATGTATGGCATTTAGGAAAAAAAGGTCATTAAACCCTTTCGGATCTGGTGTATTATTAATATTACACGTCTTTTCATCGAGTATTATTTTGTCTTAACAATTACAGTAGACTTCCTCAAATCTGCACAGATTGGGACCAGAGGTTGTGCAGATTTTAGAGTTTTATGGATTTCTGGTCATTGCTTTTTTTACAATTTTTAAACAGTAGTTTGAATGCAATTAATAACGCAATCTAAATTATAATAAATGCTTACACTATATTAAAACATTAAAATAAATAATAAATTAAACTAATAATAATTTAGATAATTTTTTAAATGATTAAAATTTTAAAAGCAAAGGTCAAGTTTATAATCAATAATGCATGATTAAATATTCATTATAAAGAGGAAAATTATTTTTCCTAACTTATTCAATGAAACTTTCCTCATATATAGGTACATTACCAATTCACATCAAAATCATAAAATAAGGCAGTTTTATTCCAGGTTTAGCCAGACATAACTAAAAAACTTGATCGATACATAAATATATCTGGTAAGAAGATTGTGATTACCAGTGATATCAGCAATATCTTTAATTTTTTCAGAAATAAATTTATTCTTCCTTCAAGAAAAAAAATGAATGATGAATTCAGTAATAATAACAAAAATTACAAATTAAAATATGTTTGGAATTGATATAAAACTAAAAAAAGAATCAAATTTTGTCTTTATATTTGAACTGAATGTTTCATTGTTTACATCTGTAAATTATGTGCGGATTTTAGGTTTGCAGATTTGAGGGAGTCTACACTGTACTTTCGAGTTTCGACATACAGAAGTGATAGTACATGGTTTTGGTTATGTCTTTCTTATTATGACTTCATTTATGTTTTGATATTTGGTAGGGATGCACCGAATAGTGATTTCGGCCGAATACCGAATATTCGGCCAGCCGAATAGTAACTATTCGGCCGAATACCTAATATTCGGCTTTCCAAATACTGTTTATATTTCAAAATTTAAAGGTATTAAAATACTTTCAACTTAATTCTGAATAAAGGAATGTCTAGCTCATAGTTCTTTTCTTATGAATAGTGGCATTTTCCATCCTTCCCATATATCATATTTTACAGAAATCAAAGCATGTGAGTTGAAAATATAGTTATGGTATCTTATTTATTGTTAATGCAACAAACGAAAACACAAGTTTGACCTAGAGTGAGATGAAATACAATGCATTTATGATTCAATAAGTTGATTATGATTATGGTTTCATAAACAAAAAATTGTCTGCCTTGATAGCTATTACTAATGTCAAAAGTTTTTCTTTCTTGTTTAAGGACTTTTGGGAAAAGCAAGAAACAGATTATTTACTAAATAGAATTTAGGAACTTGCATCTGCACTCACATCATTTATTCCTAAGGAGAATCCTAATAAATCATAATTTTAATCCTTCTCATGGTTAATTTTCTTAAGTTAAACTTTACAAACAGCAAATAAATAATATAAAAACATTCTATATTATTTAAATATGATTTTATTTCTAATTATTTTAAATGTATTAATAAATTGACAGTTAAAAGTAGAAATTGTGAAAAGTTTTTAAAAATGTGTTTTGAAAGGCTTTATTAAGTATTGGATTCGGGCGAATACTTTGATATTCGGCCAAACCGAATATTTGGCAGGTCGAATAGTTTCATATTCGGCCAAGCCGAATATTCGGTAACATGGCCGAGTAGGCCAAATACCGAATATTCAGTACATCCCTAATATTTGGTAATAATAATAAAATTTACTTAAATCTATTTGAACCTTTGGCGATTCCTGTTTTATACATGTGTTTCACATTTTAAATTTAAAACATTAATTACTTGTCTGAACCAATCATGTGATAAAACGTTAAAAAGTTGTAGTACTCTTTCAATTCCAGTTGTAATAAATCAAACGTCTTAGAAATCTCTTCCTTAGCCTAATATCGTATAAAAATGAATTTAATAGTACAAAAATAAGTACATTTGTTAAATTTCAGACAATGAGAATCTTTAAGCTTCATTAAGTCTACGGACCGTCCATAAATGGTGTCACGCTTGAAAGAGAGACACGGGAGGTTTGTGAAATTGTGGCAGTTTGTGACAAGGAAGTGGGAAGGGGTAAGAAGAAATGTGACATCATACATTTTGGTTAAAATAAAAGCATTAAAAGTCAGCAAATTAAATTTTGAAATTGTAGAATTTTGTGTTCATAAAGTAAAAATAAGATTTAAAGCCAAATATATTAAATTCCAAAATACTACTGTTTTTAATTGCTCTTTAATATTGATACTTTATTACTATTGTACATTAATATTGATACTTTATTACTATTGTATATTAACTATGTTTATTGTTATAAACCTTAATTTTTATTTGGTGAAAAATAAGCACACAAGTCATTTTTATTGTTATGTTCACAAATGTCATTAAAAGGCAAAATTAAAATTTAAAAATGAAGTTTGAAATATAATCTATAAAGTATTGCCTTGTTCCTGAACAGCAAATATATGTTTATGTAATATAGCATGATATGTGACAAGAGAGGGGGTGTGGGGGTGTATGGTAAAGTGTGACACTTTGTGACTAAAGGGGGGGGGGTCAAAATTATTGAAAAAAAGTCCGACATCATTAATGGAAAGCCCCTATTTGGATAGCTACGAATAACATAATTACAATAAAATTAATATTGTTCCCAAAATTGAAAACAATTCGGAACCAAAAGGGTTTTAAAATGATGATAAAAATAAATAAGTGCCTTTCATACAGAACGCAGTATTCCGCACACACTTTTTTACTTCAAACACTGATAAATTACTAAAGGAATAAAACTGAAATATTTTAGAAAAATATTTTTAAAATATGGAAGAATTACAAGTGTCTTTTAATGTACTCAAAATATTTTATAGTATTTAAAAGTAGGTCGTTTTTAAAAGTAGATTGGAAACATGAATACATAGGCTTAACCAGCCTTTTGAACGGGGGGTTGCCCAAATTTTTTAATCAGAACATGTTGGATACAAACAATATCTTATGTAGTAAAACATAAAAAAACGGAACCCCATAAAACCCATCAAATTTCCGTTTTAGACAGGTTTTTTGCGGAAGGTATAATTGTGTGGAACTTCTTTTAACCCGAGAGAACGCGCGCTTACCCAGGGTATAAATGGTTTTAACTGTCACCAATAAAATCTATTATAACAGTCACTTTATTTAGACGGAGACAATCATTACAAATTCTGCGATAAAATAAGTCGAAGATTATTTTTAAAAAATTAGTCGTTACAATTTCAAAAACCATACGCACTCCGGGTCTAAAAGGTTCGGCGCGCGTCCTCCCGGGTTAAAAAGGATCCAAACGCAATTTTTCATTGCGTGAAGAAGGATGAGAAGTTGCTTAAAACTAAATCTAATGGACAGGGACGTGCGAAGAGAAAACTGCGCCCGGGGCAAAGTTACAATTTGATGCCCCCTCCACCGAACTTTTTCTTGTAACAGGCCAAAAATAACATTGGTAATATAAATTTGGCGCACTCTAAAATTCCGCGCCCGGGGCGGCTGCCCGCTACCCCCCCCCCCTTTCGCACGGCGTTGCTAATGGATAAGAAAAAGATATACAGGGTGATTCATAAAAGATGGGCAGAACTTTAAGGGGTTATAGTACACTTAAAGACAAATAATATTAAATAGGAGACTAAGGGTCCCAGACGTATTCCCAAGGAGTTAGGGGGCATTAAAGTTTAGGGTCTGAAATTTCAAATGATTATAAAAAATGGAAAAATTGGTCGATTCGTTTGCGGTTTTTGCAAAAAATTTTCTTTATGCCAGTATTTTCTTGAAATAAAATTTTAAAGTTCAATTTCAAAAAATGCCGATAGTGGGCGCTTTAGACTTTGGAGTAACAAACAACTATTTTTTAACGTTATTTTTTGTATTTCTTTAAATGATTTCGAAAGCTTAGACTTAAACTTAAATTTTGATCGAAAAATCTGAGTCCTAACGAGTAGTTAAGTAGCGTAAACTAAAAATTTGAAATTTGAAACCCTTCTCCCCCCCAGAACAAAAATCAGTTATTCCCGATCTTTGTGTCGTAGATTAGGCTCTAACTACTGCCGCGTTTTGCTAAAATTATTCTTTATGTCAGTATTTTCTTGAAAATAAATTTTAAAGAAAAGTTTCAAAAAATTCCGATAGAGGGCGTTTTAGACTTTGGAGTAACGAACAACTATTTTATACCGTTATTTTTTGTGTCTCATTAAATGCTTTCTAAAGCTTAGACTTAAATTTTCAGCCCAAAATCTGAATCGTTAGACGTGGTTAAGTTTCTGGGGAGAGGGGTTTGAAATTTCTACTCCTGAGCACAGTTCAGTTTACCATGTCCACACATTGTGTGCTGTGATACGAGGTAAAAAGAGACAAATTAGGATTATGTTACCAAAGCATATTTATTAACATGTAATTACAATAAATGTTCAAAATTGTGACCACCAGAGGTTATGCACGCAGAACAACGGCGAAGAATGGAACGGCGAACATTCGCGAAAACATCAGGCTTTTCGAGCACTTCCCCTACAGCGGCGGAAAGTCTGGCGACCAGTTCCTCGGGGGATTCAGTGGGTGTCTCACACATAAGAGCCTTCAATTGTCCCCAAAAAAAGAAATCGAGGGGTGAAAGATCTGGCGAGCGAGCAGGCCAAGCAACAGGACCACCTCGACCAATCCATCTGTTCGTAAATGTGATGTCCAGATAGTTGCGGACGTCTCGTACGTAATGGGCTGGCGCTCCATCGTGCTGGAACCACATGACCCGCCGGATGCGTGGAGGAACAACGTTTAACAGGTCTGGCAGCACATGTTGCAGAAATGTGAGGTATGTTTTACCGTTGAGGCGTTCAAGAAGAAGGTACGGTCCGATTAGGTGGTCTCCGAGGATTCCTGCCCAAACATTGATGGAAAAGCGTCTCTGATGAGCATGTGGATACGTAGCATGTGGATTGACATCCGCCCATACATGTGCATTGTGTGTGTTAAATGTACCTTCATGTGTGAAGGTACATTCATCGGTGAAAAGCACAGTTCGTCCAAAATATGGATTTAGCGCGTTCTGCTGCAGAAACCAGCGGGCGAATTCAATACGATTTGGATAATCCCCTGGAGACAGTTTCTGGACTCGTTGCACATGAAACGGGAGCAAATGTTCATCCTTCAGTACCCTCCAAGTCATGGATTGTGAGGTATCCACCTGCCTAGCCACTGTTCGTGTACTTGTACTTGGCTGCGCCGCTACTACATCCAGAATGGCTTCTGCAACAACTACTGATTCGTCCTTTTTTGCACGACCTGCATTCGACCGGGAAGCGAGAAATGATCCCGTCTCACACAACTGTCTGTGCAAGCGCTCGAAAGTTTTGCGGTTAGGCAACCGCCTGTTGGGAAATCGCTCTCCGTACATTCGTTGTGCCTCTGCACCATTTCCATCTGCCGCTCCGTAAATTAAATGCATCTCAGCCTTTTCCTTATTCGTGAAGGGCACCATCTTCCGATTCATTACTACAGCGACTTACACTTGACTCACCGTTCAGTGGTTTTTATGCCTGAATCGTGTCGAAATTTTGCATACGTGTTCTTCTTCTTCCCCATTTGACATTTGCATACTTTCTGTCTCCTTCTTCACCCGGTGACTAGCGTCAGGAATGGAGCTTTAACGTTTGCATGAGCGACGTTTCCAACTGTGCCAGTGCCTTTATGAGTGAATTCCGACTATGCAGTCCTTGACGAAAGTTGTATTTTTGCCTCGTATCACAGCACAGAATCGTTGGGCATGGTTAAGTAGTGTAAACTGAACTATGTTCAGAAGTTGAAATTTGAACCCCCTCCCCTCGCTACTGAACCACGCTCAGCGATTCAGATTTTGAGCTGAAAATTTAAGTTTAAGTCTAAGCTTTAGAAAGCATTTAATGAGACACAAAAAATAACGGTATAAAATAGTTGTTCGTTACTCCAAAGTCTAAAGCGCCCTCTATCGGAATTTTTTTAAACTTTTCTTTAAAATTTATTTTCAAGAAAATACTGACATAAAGAATAATTTTAGCAAAACGCGGCAGCAGTTAGAGCCTAATCTACGACACAAAGATCGGGAATAACTGATTTTTGTTCTGGGGGGAGAAGGGTTTCAAATTTCAAATTTCAGTTTACGCTACTTAACTACTCGTTAGGACTCAGATTTTTAGATCAAAATTTAAGTTTAAGTCTAAGCTTTCGAAATCATTTAAAGAAATACAAAAAATAACGTTAAAAAATAGTTGTTTGTTACTCCAAAGTCTAAAGCGCCCCCTATCGGCATTTTTTGAAATTGAACTTTAAAATTTCATTTCAAGAAAATACTGGCATAAAGAAAATTTTTTGCAAAAACCGCAAACGAATCGACCAATTTTTCCATTTTTTATAATCATTTGAAATTTCGGACCCTAAACTTTAATGCCCCCTAACTCCTTGGGAATACGTCTGGGACCCTTAGTCTCCTATTTAATATTATTTGTCTTTAAGTGTACTATAACCCCTTAAAGTTCTGCCCATCTTTTATGAATCACCCTGTATAAACATAGATAAAACATGATAGATATAAAAGATATCCGTAAACACAAAATCTGTAATTGCCACAAGTTTTCATTTCAAACAACAATGAAATACTAAAATAAATAAGCACGACTTTAGTTTCCCCCGTCATTTTGATCAAAGTAAAATAAAATAACTTGTAGTCAGTTTAAAGTGAAAAAGAGTTCTTTCGATATTTCTACTCATAAATAAAATTTTCCGCTTTAAAAAAATGAGCCCGTACGAATGTTAAAATATGGCCCCAAAAAACGAAATTTAACCAACCACCCAACCTCCATATTAATTTGAATTTTGCGTAGCATCATTTCTCATTTTCAAAGGAAGCAGATTTGTACTAGAGATGAGTTCGGACTCGATTTTTGGAGCCCGAGCCCGATACAAAAATATACAAAAATAAATAAATAAATAATTTAATGATATTTAAAAATTGTTTCAAATGTAATACCTCATTTTAAAAAAATTCTTAGAAAATTTACTGTAAAATAAAAATTTAAATTCAATCTTATGAAAAGAGCAATTTGGTATCAAAAACATCCTTCATACCTAAAATGATTCCCATATTTCTTGTCCTTTAAGAAGAAAATTTGATGGACATATTAAAGAAGTGTAATGAATAAATGGATAGTGTTCATAGAAATTGCTATTTGTATGCTGAAGAATCAAAAAACGTTTCAGTTTCCTATAAAATGTGTACATCTTTAACTATAATCAAATCATTTCTCATAACAATTCCCCATGATTGACGAGAACCTTAAAATCAACGCAAATTAAAACATTGATACAGTTATCTTAAAGTTCCGTTGTTTTTATGGGAACAGAAGAAACAATAATCGATTGTTTTCTATCGGAATAACATGTAAAATATGTTTACTTACGAAAGGAAATCCTCAGCATAAGCAAAATTCATGATGACAAACAGAAAGCAAAATCACGATGCTATTATCATATGAAGAACGAATATGACTCGTGCGCAATCAAATAATTTGCAAACCTCAAGCATCTAGTTTTCATCAAAAACGAAGAAATTATTCTCTAAGTATTATATAACTAACGAAATAATGATTGATAAACGATTGAATTAAAAACTATTCTCTGCCTCAAACGAAAATCCAACCAGAAGCTAATTTATTGTTTATGATTATTTTGATTGGCGCCTTATTAATTGATCGTCGACGGAAATGCAGTAGACATAAATCTCCATACATCAGAAATTTTCTTTTGAAACAACAATCAACTATTGAAGTATAAAAAATAAAAACTTTTTTATTTTTCTTTTGTTTTGATCAAAATAACACTGAAATGACTTGAAAAACAATAAATAATTTAAAAAAGAAAATAGTAGTTCTTTCAATCTCTTCTACACATAAATATTAAGAATGAGCCCGGTCCCCGAACACTAAAATGAAAACAGATCCCGAGCCCGCTTCGGACCCGGGCTCGGACTTTCGGGCTGGGGCTGAGCCCGTCTCATCTCTAATTTGTACAACCCTCCACCCCCTCTGTTGTCCAGGCTAATCACATTGTGAAATTATGGTTTCACATTTGTATTTCCTTTTTTTTTTTTTGGCTCCTATCTAGACTTTAGATAACAAAAGCAAAGATATAAATAGTTGTTTCTATCCTTGTCGAAAATGCAAAAGAAAGGCGTTAAGAAAACTTCCATAAAGAAAAGGCATCAAATTGGGATTATAAAACCAACTTTTTGACCTACTGTGATTAATACAGATTCTAGTACATATCCTAGTTTTAAAAAAGATGAACAAAATAAACTTCTTAAAAATAAAAATTAAAAAAGAATGTGGGTCTCTTCTTTTATCACATTTCAAAACATAGACTTTAGTTTTGATTAACTAATTGAACTAACTTTGCTTACATTTTTCTTCTTTTTTCTTTCATAAATTTTGATTTTTTTTTAAATAATCTTAGATCTGCGCGAGCGGGGGGCTGGCACCCAGGACATCCCTCCCTGGTTACGCGCATGTGAATATCATCGAAAGTTGTTTACTTCTCGTTATTATATAACTGCATACTGAAAAGTTTAAGATGAAAAAAGAACATGAAAACACTCTTTGGCAATTCAAGTCATGTGTTGAATTGTCCCTCTTGTGAAGTCACAGGTGTGTAAAGAGCTAATTTATTTGGATTACACTTTTTAAAATATTCGAGAGAGAAAAACCTTGCTTTAATTCTTGAATGTAAACAGGGCTGTGAGTAACTCCAACTTTCATATTATTATTTTTCATTATAAGTATAGAAACGTAAAACAAATATTTTTTTATAAAAAAAAATATATCTATTACTAAAAAAGAAACTTATTGGTCAACTAATTAATTTAAATTAGTTAAAAGAGAAAAATGCCGCCCAGATTCGACAAATGTTTCTTTAATGCGTTGCGTAAATTCGACACATTCATAAAAAAACGCTCGCTTGTGCGTGAAATAAGGAGTCAAACGGAGCTCTTCCTTGTGCTGAATTCCGATTTCCAGTGAGATTACTGACTTCCGGATACATTGTTAAATTTTGGAGAGAATTTCTCTGAACCCTTTGAATTAGTTTTGTTTCATTATTATTACTACGTTAGTATTTTATTATAAATTTTGAAATATTTTAAATGACTTTAATAAGAAAAAATGTTTAAAAAAATTATTTTTATGGTAAAATTTGAAAAAAAAAGAAAAAAAGAAACAAAACGGCATGAAATAGGAGAAAAAAAGGCTATTTTACTCAACATAAAAAAAAAGATTAAATAGTCTTATTGAAAATATGATTCATAATATCATTAAAAAAACACTATCAATAGAAATATCAAATTGAGAAATATTTATTAGAGTTAACATATTTTAAACCTATTAATATGTTTAAAAAAAGGGGGTGGCTAAACTAACTTGAAGCTAAAGTAAACTAGCTTAAGGATTGAAGCTCAATTATTTAAATGTAAATAAATGAGAGCAATAAAAAGAATTTTTCTCATATTTCTTTGCGTAACCTCGCCTTAATGTACTACGGATTTTTAAATATATATTTTTAGAAAATTGACATACTTTTGTTAGTTTTTGCTATATAAAAAGCACTGAATTTTCTTAATAAGGAAAAATTCAAAACCGAGAGATGGGGGGGGGGGGGGGGGTAAGACATTTATGTAGAGGCATAAAGCATTTTCTTTAGAGCATTTTTTCTGTTTATTCTTACATAAATGTAAATCATTACAAGGTAATCTGAAACAATCTATTCCAAAGCTCTTAATAAGGCTCTAATAGTAAACGCTATTTTGGGGGATATAGAAAAAGTTCTTTTCTGCAGAATGTACGGTGTTTATAAAAACAACATTATTCGAAAATTAAAATAAAAAATGAATGAGATCATATCAAAATTATATTTACTAATTAGAAATCTATAAAATATGTGATCATTATCACAATGGAATATGGGATTAAAAACTGAAATAAATTGTTTCAGTGTAGGTATATAAAAAATCAGTTGTCATTTTGAACACGGCTGACAAATCAAAAATTAAGAAAACTCGAAAAGTGCATCTGATCGAAAGTCTTTTAAACTATAACGTTAGGTTATTAATATAAAAATATTTATAGCTGAATTCTAAAATATTATAAAATAAATTTTTATTTAAATTTTTTTAAATACTTTGAACAGAAATTAGATAAAACTTTATGCTTACGCTGTACGCGTTTAATTTAATTTTACAATAAATATATTTTAACTGCCTTTTGACTTTAAACAGTCCCTATCTTTTCGACACAATGTATTGAAAATTGAATGTCTTGTAAAAACTGCTGATTTTTTTTTTTTTTTTTCAAAAAATTTAAAAGATTTTTTAATAGAAATTTTAACTGTTTTAATAAAAACTGGCATTTTTATTTTACAAAAATTCATTTTAGAAATTTATCTACAATGCAAGTACATGTACATTTTAGAAAAGAAAAAATAAATAGCATTAAAAGTGTAGTATTTAAAATTTTAACAAATGGTTGGACCAAAAAAAAAGTCTACAACAGGAAATTTATATGTATTTTCAACTTTTATTAAGATTAAAGCCAAAAATAAATTAAACTAAATCTAAAAATAAAAACGGTATCTTGAATAATCAGGTTATAGTGTGGTTTCTTGAGTAAACATACAATTAGATATCTAAGTGATAATCTGTATGATTATCTAAAAACTTTTTACATTGAAAAGATGGGAAACATAGTATAAATTGTAAAATTTAAAAAAAAAAAAAAAAAAAAAAAACGCGAGGTTTTATTATTGCTTTTTGTGCAATTTGTACTCTAATTCCCTACTATACGCAAATTATCCTGATCGACCATAGCTATGTAGTAAATTAAATAAAAGTAAAGATTGGAACGTATCTGCATCGCATGTTCACTATCACTGATCAGGATTAATTTATTAAATATTATTTAACGTATTCACAGAGAAATGGAAAAGAATTTTTGAAATTCATATGTAATTTTATCTTCAATCAAAGCATTAACTTACCAAAAAATAAGATTAGAAAAGAAAAAATAAATAAAATCCAATCAAATGCAAAAAGCAGATACAGGTGAGTAGTATAAATATGCAAAACCTACCGAATTTTCCGGCAACTTTTCAAACTTGGCGGCAAATCACTTATCCTCTCATTTTCACATACTACTCCATTTTTTCCGTTTGTTACTGCGTCAGTTACCATATGATCCATAAAGAAACTCGATTTAATCCAAATAAACACAATTTAGCTGCAAAGCTTGGGGCAAACCCAATGAATACGCTCATCAAAAATATTCCATTACATTTGAAAGAAATACCTTCCACACGATGCTCGCTCAAGGCCGATTCTCGAATCAAACATATTCCTGTATCGTTTTTGTCGCTGGTGTTCATATCTTTCTTGATTGTTATTTTGTTTGGCTTCCCCCTCACCACCTCCCTTTCCTTATTCAGTCGATAACGGATTTCGGACGAGTTCTGCTGTTTTTTTCCTGTCGGTTTCTATGGAAGGCCACTAGATTAACGTAATTAGTTCCGAATGCAAATGAATGCTCAATTATTCTAGGTTACATTGTTATAAACTAAAGAAAATTTACACAGAGAAATATTTTGCAAGATAATAAATAGTGATGTGTAAAAGAAACATGCATTTTCCACAAATTATAGCTAAATTTCATTCCTTCACCACAATTCTAATAAATTTAGAATTAAATACACCACTACGAAAGTAGATCACGAAAGGACCGGTCAAGGCCCGTGCGATCGATGCGGCTGCATGGGGCGCCAAGGAGATGGTCGCCACTGAATGGCTAGTAACGTAGTAAAAAATAGCAATTAGATTAGGCTCGAAATGGCTTGCCGGTTCATCGGGCCGATAGGCCGGGACGAGAGATCCAAACTTTGTGCCCCTAAGTGACTAAGCCGTTGTAGTATTCCCCCCCCCCCCCTTGTTGTACATATGCATTTTGTTAGTGTATTATAATTTTCGCGAATTCGTTTAAGGAATGATCATCAGTCAATAAACAGTACAAGACAGGTTTTTTTTTCCCCTTGTTATAACACATAAATTAAAAAGGACATCGAGAGAATTTTAGATCGGAAACCAAAGTATGTATCTTTACATAAGATCGAGAGAGAAAATACATTTAAAAAACACGGCGCCTTGGGCTGGATTTTTTCCCGCTGTTCTTTGAATGATATACGTTAGGTTTTGCATATTTTTAGTTCCTTAGCTTTTCGTACCCTATCCTTCCCCCTTTAAAGCAGAACCTGAATGCAACTATAATTAAAACCCAGCTTTATTAAAATAACTTGAGAAAAGAAAAAGATAAATATTAAAAGACAAAAAACTTTTTATTAGGATTTCGCTGTTGATTGGAAAACGTGGTCTTACTTTAAAATAATGCAAACTTGATGACACTTCTGGATTACAATCATGCATGCTGTGGCATTCAACGGCCCAACGTTTTTATTACTATTATTATTCAGAAAATCTACATCATTTTCGGTTAGTAACCTTCACTTTATTTAATGACAAATTTTTCTTAGTTAAATAACTATTAAGAAATTCTAGTATTTTTTTTAATTAAGAAAAGGTTCTTAACTTAATCATAGAAAAATCTATTATTAAATAAAGCGACTGTTAGACTGAAAAAAAAAAAAAAAAAAGGTATTTTGAAAAAAAAAAAACGTTGGCCACATGATTTTGCAATTTCCAGGATTACAATCCCTTGGACATTTCTCTCAATCGTCAAAATTTAAATATTTTCCTTGATCTTCAATTATGAAAAGAATTTTGCAAATCATGAGAAGAGTGTGGTAAGAAAAATAAATTTAATAAATTATTTTAGTGATTTTAGATTAATAAAAAGAGCTTTTAGAGCACTTTTTTGTAGAAACTTTTTAATATAGTGAAATATCAATTCAGCATTTTATGGATACATAAATTCGTTTTTTAAAGATATACATTAAGTCATTTTCTAAGGATACAAAATGCTTCTTCCTACAAGATAGCTGACTCGTAAAAGTAATTGCTATCAGATTGTAACAGGAATTGAATTTCTCATTTTTAACCGACTGATAACTAATTCTTATTAAGTTAAAATATATATATACATTTAAAAAAAAGATTGAAGACCTTAGCAGCACCGCAACATTTCTATTTTGCACCTAGTGCAAAAAAAATCTTCGTCTATCAACTTCCCCTGCATCAAAGTTGATTAAGGGGAATAAAAATGATTACCATTGCTGATTCCGCTAAAAATAATCATAAAAAATGTTTAAGAACAATTAGACTGGGCATGTGTATTAATTACTATTATATATAAATTATATTTCCGCAGTTGTCTGCATTAAAAAATTGTACCATCTTATTTAAGTTTCTTGGTTTCAGACAGCCAGGAAATTGCATTGTTTATCATATTTTCGTAAATCTTCATAGGGTTAGAAGAGTGTAAATTTGAGGATGCTGAAGTTAAACACATTTGAAAAAGCATTAATTTATATCTTCATAAAAGTCATCAGACATTTTTTTATTAATTTATTAAAGAGACACCCTGAGTAGACCCAAACATATTATACTTTTTTTCTCTGTTAACATATTTTTAATTTATTATAACTATTAATAGATTTATATTAAAAATTTATGAATTATGGCCTACATTAATTTTTTAATACGACAAACCACACTCGTTAAAAACGTCGATGTGTAAGAATATTTTTTTGAATAATTAGAATATTTGAATAATTATTTTTCGAGATCACAGAAATTTTGCCTTCCCAAAATTTAACGATTCCGTTTTATCAAAGAAGCCACAGAAAAAAAAAAAAAAAATCTTAAGTTATTAAATAGACTTTGTAGGATTTTCTTTAATGTAAAGCAAGTTCACTATAAATTTAAAATTCTTTTATCGAAGAAGCCACTAGAAAAAAAAATACACAGTTACCAGAAACTTTTTGTAAGATTTCATTTGAACAGTGCTGAAAGAACGGTAGAGCTGCTTTGAGGAGTTACCTAGTTGAAATCAACTTAACACCCAGTCTATGAAAATGATATATCTTATGTTATTATGAGCCACTGGGGAAAGATTAGGTGTAGTTAAGTTAATTAATATGAAAATTTTTTTTAAAAAAAGGAGAAAAATAATAAATTTAGTTTAATGGAAAAGTTTAAGGATTAATTTTAAATTTAAGTCTTAAAATAGTAAAAAAAAAAAAAGAGAGAGAGAGAATACAGTAATGGTTTAACTGCAATTATAAAATTAATATCAAAAAGGAAAATGATAAATAAATAAAAGTTAACACTAGTTCAGAAGTCACTCTCAAAAGAGCAAGGTCAAGAAAAGCAGTTAAGAAGGCAGCAAAAGCCACATTAACAACAACAAAAAAAGGCACTCTATAAAGGGACAATATATTTCTTCGATAAATACAAGAAGTATTAAGAAAATATTTAAAAAAAAAAAAAGGGATAAAAAATGAAAAAGTATAGAGAGAGCAATCTAATGTGGTGAACACGAAGTTCACTAGGTGTGCATAACAATAGAATATAATTTCCTTTGGTGTTACGATACTTCGTTTGATTATGTTTGAAGTTTATTATAAATATAAAATAACTGTAATTTTACTAGTGTAAGTTTTTTTCGCTACTTTTTCTTGTAAGATTTTATTTCATATCCCGAGATTTGTCTGTAAAGTAACTCTTGTTTTATAACTGTTTTAAAATTTAACAAGTTTATTCAAATTATCTCTCTTTCTTGGCTGGCAAAGATTCAATTAGAGTGTCAACAAGTCGGAAATTGCACGTCAAACGTAGCAAATGAGGTGCTTTCGCACTATAGCGGGTTTTAAAAATATTCAGATCTTGGTGTAATAGTATGCAGTACTTTGGATACAGTATACGAAATCTTTTGTTGTCCCTGTAAACACTATCTACAATCTCTTCTAAACTTCAGCAAGTATATCAATTTAATAAGATGTGAAATAGTTTAATATAGCTAAAACGCGCCCTAAACAATGTTTCTTTCAATACCATTATGTAATGGAATACTTTTGTGTGACCCTGTAAATTAATAAAAAATATTTTTTCCTTCATAGATTGTACATAATGTATAATTTAGTATATATTTCGTACATACATATCAATTTTATTATGTTCGAAAGGGTGTAAGATCATTAAAATGCACTTGAATCTATTTTTTCCCATTGGCCGTAATGTAATGTAACACTTTTGATTGTTCTTGTAATTGAACTATGCCTCCGATTTTCATAAAATTTGAAATGACTCGATAAAATAATGCAATAATTATATATCTTAAATTTCAAACAATTCGGTTGGATAGTTTTTGTTCAGTTACATGAGGAGAGAGGGACGGACTGAATGACGATTATAAGTGCTACGTATTTACATAATTATGAACGCACCTAAAAATGGATATAACCAGTTGAAAAATCAAAGTTCTATCTTTTTTAATACTTTCCAACTTAGTGGAAAAGTGTTGATGAATTTGGTTTGTCTGTCCGTGTTCTAATTCGCGTAAATGTAGTAAAGTACCATTAGCATGATTTTTATATATGTTATTGGAAATTAATAATGGCATGTTCAGTATTGAAAATCAACTGTGTAGCATTTACCACTGATTTATAGGAAACTCAAAAGAATTCTGTTACATTGTAGACTATGGTGAGAAATAGTTTGCGGTGTATTTGAATAATTTTACATTATTTTAAGTATATTGAAATTGATATAACTGAAATGCACTACTAGATTCTTACAATAGAACGTGATGAGCATTAAACAGCAGTTTGAATATTTCCAGCTTTTAAGCTTGGCAACGGACGAATAATTTCATTTATTATATATAATTTTATTACAACTTAAATATAGTACAGCAAAGTAAAAATAATTTAGAATAACTTATAAATTATCAATTAATCAGTTTTTAGCTTGATTTAATATCACTAATGATTGATTAAAAAAAAAAGAGATGTATAAGGTTTTGACGGTTTTTGACACCTTTCGGCGAGCTTTTGACATGTCATGTTAAAAACATTTTTTGACGTCAAAAACCCAACCCTGAGTCAAACATATGCCTTGAAAATATTGATAGTTTGTATTGCACAGTTCTTGATTCAGTGTTTCAATTCTATAAAATTTATTTAATTGAAATATCTTGACCCTTTCAATACTAAACAGCGCTTAAAATATTTCTTCATTTTAAAAATTGTCTGCTTCAATGTTTTTGCCATTTCATTATAAAACTACCAGTTTTCGTGTTTTTGCAGGATAAACCGGGAAAGCGAAAAGGTCACAAGAAATTCGATTACTGAAGGAAAAACGTTAAATTATTTAAAAAATTAGATTATATCAAATTGTACATATACTCAATTTTGAGGCTTCAAAACGTTCAACTTCGATATAAAAGCTACACTAAATATTATAAGATTCATCGTTCTGTTTTTTTAACCTAATATATTTCAGCACACTGTGGCATATTTAGAGCACATTCACTCCTCTAAATATATATATATATATATATATATATATATATATATATATATATATATATATATATATATATATATATATATATATATATATATATATAGTACCATTAAAAGCAGACTAGATTCACCAATGGATTTATATATATATATATATATATATATGACAGTTGAGTATATTCTTTTAGATCCTTAAAAAAACAAGTGAATGCAGCTTGTATATACCTCAAGTGTATACTAAATTTCGGAAGTCAATGTATAGCTAAAATCCCTGTCGGCTTGGTCTATAGGTGGAGGTAGATTTCGAAGAGTACTCATTTCAACAACAAAAAATTATCAATTGAATGCTTTTGAGAGCAAAATCGAATTTAAAAATGAGTCATAAAATAACCAATTTCTTATTTGAATACATCCACAATTCTTAAATCATGATCGCTTTGGGAAAAATTTGTGCGAAATGCCTACTTTGACAGCTTTAAAAAATATATATATTTAACCTTTATCAAAAAACTGACCAATACAATATATTACACAGTTCCTAAATAACAAATAACTGTCAATGGAATGCGTTTGAAAGCAAAATTGAATTTAAAAATGAGTCATAAAATAACCAATTTGTTATTTTAATACATCCTCAATTCTTAAATCATGATCGCTTTGGGAAATTTTGTGCGAAATGCCTACTTTGACAGCTTTTAAAAAAAATATATTTAGCCTTTATCAAAAAATCGACGAATTCTCACATTATATATAGTTTCTAAATAATAAAAAACTGTCAACTGAATGCGTTTGAGAGCAAAACTGAATTTAAAAATGAGTCATAAAATAACAAATTTGTTATTTGAATAAATCCTCAATTCTTTAATCATGATGGCTTTGGGAAATTTTGTGCGAAGTGACCATTTTGGCAGCCTTTTTTGAAATATATTCTGCCTTTATCAAAAAACTGGCCAATCCGTTACATTATATAGTTCCTATATAAGAGGACCTGTAAATTGGATGAGTTTGAGAACAAAATGGATTTAAAAATGAGTCAGAAAAAATGCAATTTGTTATACTTCCTCAATTTTTCAATCACCATCATTTTGGGAAATTCTGTTCAAAATACCGTTTTTGGCAGTCTTTTTTGAAAAATATTCTGCCTTTATCAAAAAATTGGCTAATACGTCACATTATACATTTCCTGAATAGCAGGATCTGCCATTTGGATGCGTTTAAAATCAAAAGTGAATTTAAAAATGATTCAGAATATAAGCAGTTTGGATTTGAGTTTTTTTTTATCCAACTCCTATTTTTCTTAATTTATTTTTGCTATAAGTATTGGTCCTATGAAAAACTTGTTGATATAAAAGTCGTAGATATTACTGAGAAGATGTAAAATAAACTTAATTAGACTTGATTACTTAAGAATTGACAAAGTTATGAATTTTTTTCTTTTTCCACCCCCCTTTTTCTTTTCGTTTTTAATTTTTTTCATCGGTAAAAGTTGTTCCTATCAAAAACTTGTAAATACAAAAGTTTTAGATAATTTTGAGAACATTTATAAAAAATTTAGTTTGATTAGATATCTAATAAATTGACGAAGTTATGATTTTTTCCCCAAAAAAATCCTGTTTTTTCCCCTTGAGCACATTTTTAACTTTATCAAAAATCTGCCATGCATAAACTTTTGGCCTATTCTTTAGAAGTAATATAAACTTTAAACTGATTCGATATCTATTTTAATTTAAAAGTTATCGCGTTTTTTCTGTTTTCACAAAAAACCTCCCTATTTCCACCCCCTTGGTTCGATTTTGCCCATTAACGAACTTAACCGAGATTTTATGCCCTTTGATTTTATGTAAAAGTTTGAAGAAGATCTGAGCAGAATTATGGAAGTTATCGTGTCCAGAAGAAAGTGATATACACCGATAGATAGATAGATAGATAGATAGATAAACTTTTTTTACTAATGGTAGTTTTGGGGTCTATTGGTCGTGATCGGTGTAGATCAGCAAAACTTTTTCAGAAATTCCAACATGGGAGAGATCGCAATAGGTAGTATTTCATATGAAATCTACCTAAAAATTCAAATTTCGTTAGCGTATTTGGTAAACGAAACAATTTTAAATTTTACTATAAATAGAAGAGTCATTTATCGATTTATACAACCAAAACGAACTAATTTTCTAAATGAACAGTTAAATAAAACTGTCTATAACAGTACATTCAAACACGTATTTTAATTTAAAAATGATTCGAAAAAAGAGATGATAAAATTAGACTTGTCTTTCTTTTGGGTGTTTTTATATACATATTTTGAATGGATTTTCAGATTTTATTAATATTTTTTGTTGTTGTTGTTGGGAAGGTCTTATTTTCATTTTGGTACTGTGAAAATTTTAATACAATCCAAAAATGCAATATGTGTGTGTGAACATAGTAAGGAATGAAACTTACCAATTTATATTTAGATGGAGGAGTTTGTGGAAAGTGTAATTAGCCTCCATCCAGTTAATAGAGGTCAAATTATAAACTAGTTAAGTCTGCTGGTCATAAATCCATTATATAATAGGAATTATAAAACAGCATTTGTCAGAATAGTCTCCTGAAAATAAATTGTTCTTCCGAGAAATTAACAATTATTTTCTTTTATACCAAGTCAAATGATACAGAGATATAGTATTTGCACATACAAAGAAATGTTCGTTGTAATTTATGATGTTGCTGCACGAAATTAGAATGAGCTGTGATTGTTTTAATTATTTTTTCCTGCAATAGTAATCAAAGAGGGGAGATATTTATTATTTAGAGATATTTAATAACATATAATGATTCCACTTATGTTTATAGTTAATTAAATGTATTGTAGATAACCATCAAACTAATAAATTGACTTTAAGTTGAGGAAAAAAAGCTATTTTCATCTAGAACACAGCCATAGTGCTATACAAATTACATATCTTGAATTCCAAACACTCAAGTAAAAAAAACAGTGGTTATTGAAATAAAAATATGCGTTTATCTGTTTTCATTCAAAAGCTTTCTTATCCCAGTTCGTGAGTTTTTACAGGCTTTTAGATGGATGATTTCGATTAAAGTACAGTCGACTCTCGTTAATTCGAAATCGGATAATTCGAATCTTCGCTTAATTCGAACTAAACAGGAAGTCCCGAAATTTTCAATAGCAGAATAATGTTAAAATTTTTCATTAATTCGAACTCATTTTCGCTTGACTTCGTTTAATTCGAACTAACAATAATTCCGATTTTTCATATTTCTTTTCTTTCTCACGGATTTCAGATCATTTGAATAACTTTCTTTCTTTGATTTTTGTGAAAATTGTTCCGAACGAGTATACATACAATGCATTTGATATCCACTTTCTTAGAGCCCCATCTGTCCATCAGTGACGCATTAAATTTTTCTTCCATTGTGCTTATTGCTAATCTTTTAGTTAGTTTATGTATTTATACATTCTAATTTAATATTAAGTCATATTCTAATGATAACAGACGAAATAAGTTAAAAAAACACTATAACATTAATTCCTTTGTAATAGTACCATATTAAGCATGTTTTCCATAATTCGAACATTTCTTGTGGTCCCGACGAGTTCGAATTAACGAGAGTCGACTGTATTTATTTGAGAGGAAACGTAATCTTAGATGAAACGAAACATTTAATAAATGAAAACAAACATTAAAAATTTATAGAAATGATCTTCTCTACATCCTTCGTTATAATGTCGCATATCTTTAAAATATGTACTAAAATAGATAACTTCGTATATCTTGTTCACATAACAAAGTATAGAACAAATTGTCAAAATGTCTTTTTAACCACTCTCCAAGGAATCTGGAAATAAAGAGTCCGGCGGTCAGACAGTTATAAAACACATAGAAATTTATTAAGATTTTTCAAAACCGAAGCCAACAAATTTGGTAAAAAATCATCGACAGCATTTAATACTGTGTCATCTCAATTCGTTTTTCCCGAAAAATTTCCTCACTCAAGCTAAGACATTTATTTGCAGTTGAATTTTTTTTTTTTTTTTTTTTTCTTTCAATATCGGACGTCACGGATTCGGAAATTGCCTTCACGTAATTCCATTTTCAACAAGTAACTTGTTTGTATAGCAATACATACGAAATATTTTGTATATCTTCCCTCATTTTTCAGGTTTGTTATCTGAACACTATTTTCTGTTCTCTAAAGTGAACGCTAACCTTCATTATAATGTCGTTACTTTAAAAAGTTTTAAACAGCATTATAAGATTCAGAAAAACGCAATCAAATATTTAAATTGCATTGCAAAAGTTAAATTCCATAGCTTGATACAAAAGTCAAACTTACTGAAATTTTTTATTCAAAAATGAGTTTATTATTCTGTAAGTTTTAGCAACCCTTTCTTGATATTTAAAATATTAAATACATATATATTATATATATATATATAAATCCTCTGGTAGAAAAAATAATCTGGCGTTTTTAGAAAAGTTTCGAAATGTGGCTTCGGGTTGGACATTATAGAGTTCCAGGGGAAATAGCACTTTTTGACTATTGAAAACCCAAAATCTCAAATTTTCCGGGGAGGGAAATGTCACTGCTCCGGAAGGGATGTCCCCCCGGGCCACCCCTTGAATTCAACACTAGGTGAATTGATTATCACTTGCAACAAAAATTTATTTTAAAAAAATCTGTTTAATTGCAATTAAATACAGTCAAAACTATAATTAAAAATTTTATACATTTATTCAATTTAGTTTATTTAAATTCTTTTAATCTACACAAACACTCTTTTTTTCTAACCTAAACATAATATAACCCTTAGATTGAACAAGAAATGCCTTTTAAAAAGATAGTCGAAATTGGTCAATAATGCTATGCGAGGCACAATTTCCTGCAATAAGTAATTTCAAAAAGAGGAAACCTTCTTTCGAAAAGAGGTTTTAGGAAGCTACGTTCCTAAAAGACAGGAAATTACAACTGTCCTAGTTTTCCCATAGAAAAGGTTTTAAATTGATAGGCAGTTTTTATGTAAAAAAAAAAAAAAAAAAAAAAAAGAACCGTAGTGTTTTAAATAAGACAACAGATTTCAGAAAAACTTCCAAAAGTATAAAATGAGAAAAATAGCTGCTTCAAAAATCTAGTTTTATGCAACATTGTACATTTTCTAGTATTTTATTTATCGTTACTTTATTTAATACTTTACTATTTTGAAAAATTACTCTTAAAATTTTGTATTTCGTGTTCATTAAACATTTAAGAATTTTTTGTAGTAATATAAAAACATAACAGGCGCATTTTTACGAGAAGGCTATTTAAAAAGCTAAATAGAGTAAACCTCTAAATAACGGACACCTCGGGAACGCAGAAATTGTCCGCTATTCGGAGGTGCCCGCTATTGGGAAGACCTCCGAGATTCAAAAACCGCTAAGAAATGCTTAATGTTTCATTAATTTACTTTTATATGTCCTAAAACCTCTATTATACAATTAATCAGAAATTAAAATTATTTTTTAATCAATAAGAATGAAATAAATTTGTGCACACTTTTATCCATTGTTTAATATATTCTCGTGAAATAATCTGTTACAAAAGTTTACTTTTACTTGCGATTACATGTAATTTGTTTTTCTATGTGACGTTATTGGACATTGTAAAGTTCCGGGCGTGAAGCGAAGGATTGCCCTTTTTGACCTTTAAAATCATAAAATCTCAATATATTCTTGGGTGACATTTCAAGTTTAATGCTGTGGGAGATATTCCTCCCGAACAACACCCTGAATTTAGTACTGAACGTGTGTGGGGGGGGGGGGGGGGGATTTCTCCAGCTTTTTATCTACATTTATCTGCGATCAGAAAATTTGTGGCACGTTGTCCTGATAAATTCAGAGGCCTTTTTGCTTTGCTTTTCATTTTTTTTTCTTTTTAAAACATATTTTTTCATCCTTTATCGCCGAATAAAGTGTCCGCTATTCAGAATGTCCGTTATTCAGAGGTTAAACATACAAAAATTTAGGTTTTGGGAGTGGGGATTGGAAAACTGTCCGTTAAATAGAGGTGTCCGCTATTCGGGAGTGTCCGTTATGGAGGTTTTACTGTATCAACTTTCAATGATATCCTTATTTAATGCAATGTTCTGTATAGTAGTATCTCGGGTTATTCAATGCTTACGAAAATAAAAATAAACATGCAAATAAAATAGAAAAACAACGTGCATAATATGAAGTTCCATGAAAATTTTATTCACAGCGTTTCATAGACCGCGCAAAGTTAGAATACTTTTATTTATTTTGAAAATGATGACTCGAGAAAAACTGAAACATGTAAACAGTTAAATAAAATAATTTTTACTGCTATTAAAGTTTTAGTTTACGCCTTTTAGCAATTAGCATTAGAACATTATTATTGTCAATTTAAAGTCCTAAAAACTCTGTCATCTGCTATTTTTACTTAAGCACCGCGCCGACAAAACATGTCTTATAAAATAAAAATTAATAAACATTAACTTTTACTTGGGTATGCAATAAATCTCGCATTTTATATATTGTCGAAAAAGAGGTCTGTTGCAACAAAGATTTAATTTTTAAAAATTTGGATGGTTTGAATCTTTTTTTTTTCTTTTCACCAAGAAAGGATTTCTTCTGACAATACTATATACAAAACAAACCAGTTTAGATGTTTGCTCTAGATACAATAATTTTTCAGAATCTATACACTGATTTAGTCTGTGTGTGTGTGTGTGGGGGGGGGGGAATAAATATCAGGTTCCTTGACGCCATTTTGTTTTTAAAATGCGTATTATCGATTCAAATTCTATTTTAAAGAATGTTTTCATATTAAATTTCATTGGTGTTTATTTTCTGTGGAAGAAAATCATTATAAATAGATATAATTTATTTTAAAGTAACATCAATTTTATAAAGAATTAATCTGTGGTCTAAATTAAAAATAATACTAACGATATTTTCTATTGAAGAAAAATCCTAAAAAAGGCCACTTTTTACATTAAAGATGTTTTACTATTTACAGAAATTGATCGAGTGTAAAGGAAGAATAAAGTATTATATTATTTAAATAGCTTAAATGTTAGGAAAAAAGAAATAAATGCATCACTTTAAATATATACGCATATTTTCATGTCCTGAAAATGTAGAAATTTTCCCTAGTTAAGTATTCAGTGATTTTACTCACTGTGTCTCAACGACTTTTGATGCCTTATTTATAAAAAAAAAAAAAAAAAAAAAAAAAAAAAAAAAAAAAAAATACACTGAATATTAAAGACAATGTACTAATAGAAAATATATAAATAAAATTGTCACCCAGTATTATGTATTTTTTCTGTCACAAGGTGAAGGTTTTTTTTTATATATACTATTATCGTTTATTTAGTACTATAGTATTTTAAAAAGTAAGCATTTTGTTATAGACCGGGAGGCGGCAGCGCAGACAATCACGTCATTGAGTTTATGGCTGAAGTTCCAGAATTAGTTAAATCTCGATTCGCATATTAAAACGCACCTGGTCTATCAAGTCATAATCTTTCTTGTTTTCATACCTTTGGGTGCAAGAAAACAATGGTAAACCTACGAGTCAACCAAAAAGAAAGTTTTAACTAATTTTGTTATCTTAACCGTGAACTCGATGAGGCGATCGTCTGTGCTGTTGCCTTCTGTTTGTTATAATAACAGAAATAATTAGACTAGACTAATAAATAAAAATGTTTTCATAAAAAAATCACATTGAAATAATTTTTCAACTTTATGATCTGTTTTAGTAATTTTCCGCATTAAAAATTGTATGTCGATAGTTTGTGTAACAAATATTACCTTACCAGATGTATTTTCTTTCTGTTTTTGACAAAAAAAAAAAAAAAAAAAAAAAAAATCTGTCGTAGAACACAAATAGAATTTATAATCAAAGAATTTGTCAAAAAATTCATTTAGGAATATAAGGTACAGAGAATTTACATTTTTGTCGGGAAAACGTTTTTCCTCTCTGAAACTTCTGTTGCAAATTTTTTTTATTATCTTTTTGATGTGGTTTCAAAGTAGTTATAAATAAAATCAGTTCAGATTTGGTATCACTCAAAAATAAAATTAGACTGTAGATATACGGGAAAAAAAAAAAAAAAAAAAAGGTGTTTTTTCTTAAATGTTTTTCTTTCTAAATTTAATCTTTGTGAGCAGAGGTAACAGGGGTTACAAAATATGTTACGCTTCAAAATGAGCAATTTTTTAATTAGGATAGTCGATGGTATTGTAAACTATGAACATAATTTCTAACATATGAGGGGAACGAAATCATTCAGTTTCGTTGGTAACTTATGTTATACAGAGGTTACTGTAATATCAGAGGTTATTTAAGGTAACTGAAGTTACCTTATGTAACTTCTATGACCTTATTTAACTTCTATTAAAGAAGTAATCAAGAAATTTGTGAAGTAATTCTGAAATTTTTGTATATGGATTATTGTGATTAAAATTTTATTAAATCCATTGGATTCTTAAATCATAAGATTTTAAGAACTTCGCCTTTTATATAAACATTTTAATAAAAAATTTATATTATTTGAGAGAAGTGTTACAAAAAATTAAAAACAAATAACATTGAGATGTTTTCGTTTCCAATCGGATAAGAATCATCATAAAAATGCAAATCGTCTCACGGTCAATACAAATGACACGCGACAATGAGATATATATATACAAAAACCACGCGCTCTATAGAAAAAAAAATAATAATAAAAATAGATCATGATCTAAAGTTATTTTCCAACTTGGTTCATTCCATTCAAGTTTGCACGGGGAATTTATTCATTAACTCTAATGGTAACTTAGGAAATATAAAAGAAACAGTATCATTGCAAACAAAACTTTTACGCATATAAATTTCCATGGACTCTCGTATAATGGACTTATACGACAAGAATTTGATACGAAACATAATTTGCGTTCATTAAACAGAATTTTTATCACCCCATCCAAATATAATTTAGATAAAGCAGTGTTAGTACGATTAAATTTAATATCGGATTCATGTTCACCTTTTCTAATTTTTATTTGTTTTTAATTTTTTGTAACAGCTCTCACAAGTAATATAAATTGTTTATTAAAATATGGATTATTATTTAAGATATTTACTTATTATTATGCCCATTAAGTGGTCAAACAATTCCTAAAAGTCATTTTCGGTACAGTGATATATGCTTATTTTTTCTTTATTTATTTATTTTTCTTGGTTTCAAATATACAATTTGGTAAGGAGTTACTTGATCATAATGTTATTAATTATACTAAAATATGTTTTGAATAGACAAGTAGAAGCAACTTGGGCAACAAAATCTATTAAACCCAGTTGTAAACTATGGCTACTTGTTCTTATAAATATGACAGGTGTAACTTTTTGTTTGGTATCAGAGGTTACAAATTTTTATCATTACCTATCTTTCAGCAGGCTTATGCTTGCTAAAGAAAATAACATTAAACTCTGCTTTCAGTTATTTTCTTTACTTTAATCTTATAGATTTTAGTATTATAGATTATTATTGAGATTATTATTGATTAAAGATTTTCTCAAATCCAAAGGAGCTACTTTCTGATACATTTCTAAATTCATTTCTTTAAGATTAGCAGGTATTTTTATACAGAAACTATGTAATCTAATGACGTTATCCATTTTTTGATACAAGCAATTTAAGAAAATACTGTCAACATTAGCATTTGAAATCGAATTTCCCGAAACGACAGCATCGGAAGAGAGAAAAATCTGCAACCACAGGACAAAAATCTCTTATATCTCAACAAACAGAGCTCTCGCTTCCGCTCGCCATTGTGCCAAATCGCGTCAAAATGCTACATTTGGCGAGTAAAAGAAAAATCGAACTCGCCAAATTACGAGTGCTTAAATTCTGCTCTTTGTGCGAGTGCCAATATAGTCAAGATTCTCATCCACGTCGCTAAACGATTAAAGTTACTTTTCATATTCAACCACACAGTGTTCATTACATTGATTTATTTATAGCGATTCTAACTCAACACCAATTCAGTTTAGACGCAGAAAAAAAATATGCGATAAGTATTTATTGCCAGTTAATTACTATCTTTGTGCAGGCATCGTACTGGTAAAAACACAAACAAAATTACTCGCATCAAGCGACAAAAAAAAAAAAAAAAAAAAAAAAAAAAAAAAAAAAAAAAAAATTGGAATACAGTGTCGAAATTAGCTAATGTAAAGTTTCATTAGTCGATTAAATTTCTTATATCGATTAAAAGTCGAAAACTCATAGCAATTTTTGTGTAATTTTTTTTTTACAGCGGTAAATCAAAGATTGCTGTTTTCAATTTTTTTTAGACTACTAAAAGAATGTCTGACAAAAATATTTAGGAATAAGTTAGAATGTAGTTATTTTTAAAATTTTCTCCAGCGGAAAGTTGAATTTCTATTTTATAAACAATTACAAAAAATTAGAATATTTTAGAGCATTTTGATAAAAGTGGATACAATAAGGAATTAAAGACAGATTTTTCAGTGTTTCACGCGGAATTTACATTGATTTATACTAACTCAACACCAATTCAGTTTAGCCAGTGAAAAAAAAATGCGATAGGTCAGTGTTCCACGCTGAATCTACTTTGCAAACTTTTTTTTTCATATGGCTGCACGCCAAATTTTTTTATTCGCCAAATTGCTAATGTTGGTCAAAAGCAAGCAAGAACACTGTCAACAAGTATATACAAACATCTTATTTACAAAAAATGAAAAACGCTATTCGATTCTAAATCCGTTCAATAATCAGGCTTGCCAATTTTATACATTCACAGTTAAAAATTAGTCAGAAAACGTGACAAACTTCCCCGTTGTTCAGTAGTGCATTTAAGAGCCATCCATAAAAACCATGAAGAAGTATATTTTTAAAGATTATGTTGACAGAAATTCTTTATCGCTATTAATACTTTTACAAATCATATTGTCTGCCTTACACATCCTGAGAACAATTAAATCTAATTCCTTCCCGGCTCGAATATATGTAGAAAAACAATGCAAGTCTGATTTCAGTCCGGGGCGAGTCTGCTAAAAAAATATTAAGCCCGGGTTAGACACAATATAACTGTCCGATGCCGATCTCTACAGTGTACAAGTTACCTGTCTGTACTGATGTAGTAAAACTAGTATCGGCTCGTAACGCATATTTATACTTATTCTCGTTAAAGCCATATTTATAGAAAAAAAATTCATATGTTATCGTTCTTGCCCGAATTTTTATAACAAGACGGTAGGCCCCGCTATTTTTTTTAATCGGGTTGACCCGGCCCGTATAATATTTTTTTGCCAACTCTCCCCCCCCCCTTTTTTTTTGGTCGGCCCCGGTCCCTTGAAAAATAAAAATTTAATTCTGCCGGCCGGCCCATGCAGATCTCTACCTGGGAGTGATAAATCGTCAACAATTAACTCTATTATGAAAAAAGGTTAGAAAATTATACTATAATTTTTAAATGTACTGTCATCCTTATCAAAAAATCAAACATTTGTCGATCATACTTTCAATGACATCAGTTATCAAAAATGAAACAATCTTTAACTCACTAAATGTTATTAAATAAACTGTGCCATAGACTAACAATATCACGTTTTACAATGCATTAATCGTTTCAGTTTTTTACTAGACCCTCAAAAACTCATTAATCGCCAAAATGAACTCTGTCTCTTTTTTAACGTCGCATAAAATTTGTAACTTTCGATAGTTTTATTAGACTTCTACATATCTTCTGACTATGTAGAAATAAAAATTAGTTTCGTTCCAGTTTCTCAGAAATTCCACAAATACTTTTAACTTCTATCGGAAGGGGAGACAGATCATGCACAATTGTGCTGTTTTGTTTTAATGATGTACATTATAATTTTTTTATACACTTCTAATCTGAGCATCTAAACTTTAAAAATGAGATGGTTTTTATTAAATTGCATTAATTTTAATTTTCAATATAAAAAGGGTCAATTTTTAGAATTCTAAAAAAAGTTGCTATATAAAGGAAACAGTTGAGTTTTACTTTATTTTTGTTCGGATGGGGGAAAATATTCGTGATTTCAAAGTATTTAAAAGATAGTCAAAATAAAAAAAATCTTTAAAGTATATTCTTCTGAAAACAATTACAATTACATATAAACAAATCATACACATGTTTGGAATATCTCCAACGATTAAAAAAAAAGTATAAAAAAATAGAATGAAAGATAACCAATTGACTCACCAAATGTTATTGAATGCTAGCTCTGCTATAGCCTGTAACAACATCACGTTTTGGAATGTATTAATCGCTTGAGTTTTCACCTTTATCGCATCATCGCCGGCTCTCAAAATCTCATTGAACACCAAAATCTTACCGCAAAAATCGATTACGCTATCTCCATTACGTAACGAACATACACTCTCGTGTGGTTGTGTGGACTGTCCACTATCCAAAAACTATGTCATTGAATGCCGGCAGAAATGCATATAAAAAGGTGAGGATTTGGGTCAGCCCTTAAAATTTTATTTTGTTTGTTAGATTGCTCAGAGACGCATGTTTGTGTCTTTCAATTACGCTCGATTTTCTTAACGGTTTGTTTTGATGTAGAATTTATTTATTTATTTATTGCTTTAGTTATTTCACTTTCTCTACTTGTCGTTTTTCTTAGGTGACCGGTCGCTCAGACGCCAAAGAAACACGTAAGATTTTGTTTTAATAGAAAAGTTTTAAATTGAAAATGAGGTTGAGGCTATTGCCACTGGTGGTGCTTGGCGTGACTCGAGCAAAAACTCAAGAACGCGAAATCTTGCTCGAGTAATATTATATCTAAATAAATTATGCTTACAGATTTTACGACAACGCTGTGCAATTAAAATTCCAAAAAAAAGTAAATAGAGAGAAATATCATATTTCGTTCTAAAATGATAGCATTTTGTTTGTTTGTTTTTATTCATTCCGTTTTACTTTAAGACTTCTTTCAGAAATACTAGATTTTGTTTTTCTCTTTGCGTAACTGTACAAAAATTACTTTCTGATTATAAATACCCCTAAAACAATTACAAAAAGAAAAGAAAATACACAATTATTCTACTTTAAAGTTAAAATAATGTGCAAATTGTCTTATATAATTTTTAATCGAATATTTCAGATTGAATTACATTCAATTTTTCTTATAGAACTGCGATAGTCCATCAAATTATTAAGTTGCAAAAATATAGCTTAAGATATATTAACTACAGTTTAGATTTTTATTTTGTATGCATAAATTGTTTAACCTCCCCCCCCCCCCCCCCCGCGCACGCACACACACACACACAAAATTAATACAGTAATCCTTCGTTAAGTCTTTATTTTTATGAAAACATTTTTTAATAAAAAGTTGTCTATTCGGTATTCGGCTTATTCGCCATGTTACCAAATATTCGGTTAGATCGAATATCAAATTATTCGGTTTGGCCGAATGGCAAAATATTCGGCCGCAAAATTTTGTGATTCGGCCGAATCCAATACTTAATAAAGCCTTTTAAAACTTTTTTTAAAAACTTTTCGCAATTTCTACTTTTAACTATCAATTTATAAATATATTTTTAAAAAGTAGAAAAAATCCTATGTAAATAAAATAGAATGTTTTTTACATTATTTATTTGCTGTTTGTAAAGTATAACTTAAAAAAATTTACCGTAAGAAGGATTAAAATGGTGATTTATTAGGATTCTCCTTAGGCATAAATGATGCAAATTCCTAAATTTTGTTTAGTAAATAATCTGTTTCTTGTTTTCCCCAAATAAAAGTCTTTAAACAAGAAAGAAAAACTTTTGAGATTAGTAATAGCTATCAAGAGAGACAATTTTTTTCACGAAACAAAACTGAAACAATGTTCACAATCATAATCAACTCATTGAGTTATATAAGTACATTGTATTTCATCTCACTCTAGCTCAAACTTGTGTTTTCGTTTGTTGCATTAAGAATAAATAAGATGCCATAATTATATTTTCAACTCATATGCTTTGATTTCTGTAAGATATATGATGGGAAGGAAGCAAAATGCCACCATACCAATTATAAGAAAAGAACTATGAGTTAGACATTCCTTTATTCAGAATTAAGTTGAAAGTATTTGTACAATAATTGATATTGAAAAAAAATCTGCCTTGAGTTATTTAAAAAGGACAATTATGAGACTGTAAAGTTTTTCTTTGACTATTTTTTCATTATTTCTCTGATTTTAAAATGTTTGTTTTAATTCGTAGAAAAAAACCATTAAATTAAAAAAAAATTAATTAAAAAAGTCATAATTGTGCTTCTTAAATAATTCAAGGCAGATTTTTTTTTTCAATGCTAAATGTTCTTATAAAAAGCTCTTTTTATCAAAATGTAAGTTTCTTTTATTAAATATTATGTAAAATTGTTTAAAAAAATAGCATTTTAATATCTTTAAACTTTGAAATATAAAAAATATGTGAAAAGCCGAATATTCCGTATTCGGCCGAATAGTTACTATTCGGCTGGCCGAATATTCGATATTCGACCCAGCAATTACTATTCGGCTAGCCGAATATTCGGTATTCGGTTCACCTATTGGCCGAATATTCGGCATTCGGTCAAAATCACTATTCGGTGCATACTTAGTTGTAATAGATTTTTATTTAATATGCATTAAATAATTATAATAAAGTAACGGTGGAAGTAGAGGCAGTTCGTATTGGATCTAATTCTATTTTTTTTCCATTACATTACATCTTCGTTTCTGTAAGTCTGGAGCGCGCTTCTGAGCGAGAGAGATTTATGTTAGTACCTCAGATTCTATATTTCAACTTCTAAAAATAAGTTCATTGAGATACAATTTTCAAAAGAATTGCATTTGAAAGTTCATTTTTTATTATTATTATTCTATTGTATAAAAATATGCAATAGCACCGCTGAACTGGATTTTCTCAAAAGTTATTAAAGCGTAATGCTAAAGTTAATAATAAAAACTGATACCTCTCTGCTCTCTGCAGCTTAGAAAAACTAGTTCATTTGAATCATATAACCTTTTATTATTATTATTACAGTGAACTCTTGATTAGACGGACAGTCAAGGGCAAACGTTTTTTGTCCAGTTTAACGAGAGTCTATTATAATAGGAATTCATAAATCTGACTTTTTACATTACTCAAAAAATACTTATACAGATAGACTTTGTAATGTGACTAAAATTATTTCTCAAACCATTTTATGCTATTTTATAAAAAAAAAATACTAAAACAAGAACAAAAGAAAAAAAAAAAGAGATTGTACGAGAACACTTTCAATATTAAAGGAAATTGTATTTGTAACTAGTTAGTGGCGCAGCCAAGGGGGTGGTTTTGGGGTTAAAACCCCTCCCAGAGCTAAGAAAAATCGCAATAATTGCCGCTTATATGAATCAAAACCAAACTTAATATTTAAATATTATGATGCATTTCGAAATCCGCCGCATTATTGAATCAGATTTTGTTTAATAAAGTGATTTAATAAATGGCGAAAATTCTACTTAAAATTGTGAAAGTGCATATTACATGAATTGGTCAAGTAAAATTTGGATTTTTAAACAAAAATCACTTTTCTAAGACGTAATATGCAAAAAAAAAAAAAAAAAATAAAATAAAATAAAATAAAATAAAAAATATGATTTCTTGCCACACAGATGCTCTTTGATTCTAATTAGTACTGATTTTATTAACCGGTGATTCAATTAACCGGCAATCATCTTTATTAGAAACTCAACCCCCCACCCCAGAACAAAATTCTGGCTGCGCCACTGTTACATTGAAGTATATTTACATTGCTATTTGAAGTCCATTGTACATCGTTCACATCGAAGTACAGTGTATATCTGAGTACATCGTTCATTATTATTTGAATTTATGACATCAGTTTATACCTTACTGCTTTTACCGCATACTCTCTGCTTTTTTTTTTTTTTTTTTTTTTACTACTACAACACTACTTAAAACCATAAATCTTAATGAACATACCATTATGACAATTTCTGGGCTCATAAATAAAGTTTAAAATAAACATTAAATGCATACTTAACCCTTTCGGGTCTGGTGTACTACTAGTAGGACATGTCTTTTAATGAAAAATTATTTTGTTTTAAGAAATACTTTTGCTACTATTTGCATGTAGTAATATTAGTATATGTCTAAGCATTTTCTATATAACTTCATTTATCTTTACGAATTTAGTAATAATAATAATTATTATTTGCTTCATTCTCTTTTCGCGTTTGAAATTCTTTTATTTTAAACATATATTTCACTCTTGAAATTTAAAATAAAAGTTACTTTCCTGAAAGAATCCTGTGTAATAAAGCGAAAAAAGTATTAGAAAGTTGCAATATAAGTTAAATCTTATTGTAATACAATATTTTCTAAACATCTCCAAAAATTCCTCCTTAGCCTATTGTCATACGAATATTACTTGAATAGTACGCAAAACATCAACATTCGTTATCCTCCAGACAATGAAATATTCATTAAACAGTAATTAATCTATTAGGAAAGCTAGTGTTAATGTTATTAACGTAAAAGTATTTTTTTCTAAAAACTGAAAAAAATCTCGGACCCGAAAGGGTTAAGACCATAAATAGTAACTTATTTTTCCAAGTATGACATTTGATTATAATTATGTTGTAAAGGTTGGACAGAGTATCCCTTTCATTACTATTATTTTTAACACAATCAAACTGATTGGTAAAGTTATCATACGAATTAATTATTACCAGCTGAGCGAAAAATTGCCCAGGCCGGGAATCGAACCCGGATACTTGGCTTACAAGGCCAATGCTTTACCTGTTAAGCTATCTGGGCGATAGCCGGCTGGGATTTTTTTTTTTTCGCTCAGATAACCGTATTGGTCGTAACATCTGGTCTGTCATTTGAAACAGCTCGCAGAATAAACCGCAGGTAATGGAACTCCATATAACGATGGATACGTAGATATACTATTATTTTTAACACAATCAAACTGATTGGTAAAATTATCATACGGGAACATCCATGGGGGATAATCCCTAGATATCCATGTAAGCCAAGTATCCGGGTTCGATTCCCGGCCTGGGCAATTTTTCGCTCAGCTGGTAATAATTAATTCGTATCCCTTTCATTGCTCCAGTTTTGTTAACCGAAGTGCGAGAGGAATTAGACTTTAGGTTATGGATGTGTGACGCATAACTAAAGATGCACATATTGAACATTTGAAGAAAAACTATTTTAGTCTACCTTCAATTTGATGTAAATTTCTTGTAAATAGTCTAAATTAAATTGTTGTAATATATCACTGAAGAAGCCCAGTGGCGTAGTGATCAGATCATCAGGTCGTGAGTTCGATTTATGACTGGGCACGGTGCATTTTGCCTTTCGTCCCTTCGGAGTCGATAAAATGAGCACCAGGCTTGCTTGGGAACTAAACACAGAAGGTCTCGCGTTAGGCTGACCACCTGGTCTCGACATATGCTGCATAGCACCTCGAGGCATAGGGTCTTAGGAATGGGCACTGTCGCCGCTGATCCTCCAATACATTGTAATGACACAGAGTTTAGTTTTAATATAACATTGAAATTGGGACATTAATTTATGGTATATTTAAAGGTTGTTCTTATAAAATTTACATGAAACATGTCATAAACTGAAAAATAAGTATAAATTACATTTTTCCCCCACATAGTAATATTAACGGAACAAGGCTCTTTAATCCTTTGCGGCGCAGAGCAGATTCGTTGCTTACGAGTTGAAATTAATGACTGACACCGGAATTTAAAAACAACTTTATTTGTAAATAAGAGAAAGCTATATTTCATGCAATCAATAAACCGAATTTTTTTTTACAAAAATTCCGGTGACAATGTGGCATTTGGGAATTAAAATTAAGTGGTTTCATAGATATACAGGGCCGCAAAGGGTTAAAATAGGTATGTAAGTGGTAATTTTAAAAAGAAGAGAATTTCGGGTTTTTTTCTACCTCAATAACATGACATAAGCAGTTTTCGCCGAGGTGTAAACATTTTTACGGTGTTATAAAGGAAATAGAAAATAAGACAGGAGACAGGCTATTCTTATAAAATTTACATGGAACCTGACAAAGTTAAACAACTGAAAAATAATTAGAAATTACATTTTTTTCCTTAATAATATTAATGATAACAGTACGAGAATTAGTATTACACAAAAATCTGTTTTACGATTTTTCTGTTTCAAGGAAGTAAAATCTGCCAACGCCCTTGCCAACATTTCTCAAATTAAATTACTTATTCTGCTTTCTCTCTCAGAAATTAGAGCATTTTTAGCGAATATTCTTTTAAAAGATGTCACACACCCTTTATTCATTGGCGACATGAAAATAAAAAACCACGCCATCTGACCACATGTCTCGCGTTTTATTTTTTTAACACTGTATTCGCCATTTTCTCTCTTTGGCCAACAGAATGACCGGCCATCGAGGCGCCGATGTTTCTGTAATTGCTGTTATGTAAAAACAAACCGATTTTCAGTTAAATGAGGCTGGGACTATTATCATGGGTGGATTAAATTATAAAATAGAGGGAAGGGGGTATAAAATCAAGTCCATTCGAATAATCTCATTACCTTGGAAAAATAAAGGTGACATTGATTAGTTTAATTTTAATCATGAAATATTTAATCATGCGAAAACAAAAAGGGGATGTTCACGATAATTATAATTTTGTAATGTTAGGGAAACTTGATACTTGAAGTAATATTAATTTGAAAAAAAAATAAATAAATACAAAAAATAATAATAAAGTTTAATATTTTATCCAACTTTATTCCTTACTAGTGGAACTCTATTATTTTTTACTTATGTACATATAGTGAAAAAGGATTAAATCTTCACGCACTTTTACTTATTTATTTATTTATTTACAAAACACCTGAAGGCTGGTTCCATCCGCAGATTTATCACATAAATAATAAAGTACATACACAGAAAAGTTAATCTCTATCTCAAAAAAAAAAAAAAAAAAAAAAAAAAAAAAATCCTTACATTTTTAAAGCAGGAAATTTACAATATCGCAAGATATAATTTTCGCGATAAATGATAATGAAGCGTCAAAACAATCACAATTAAGCAAGCTTTCCTTTAATATTGAAAAAGAAAAATCGACTTTTCGACCAATTTTGAGATTAACTGTCAATAAGTGATTGGTAGAGAAGTAAACATCAAACCGAATGACAGTCATAGCGCAAAAACTCCAAATTTTTGGTTGTCGCATTTTTGAACCTGGCATACGCAGGGTAGTCTTTAGATAAATACTGAGGGGACGAAATCAAGCAAAATATTTTAAACACGAGTCAATATTTAATAAAACAATTAAAATACTATTTATTTCAGTTTTTTTAAAGATTATATTTTAACTGGGGATGGGAAAGCTTAAAAAAAATTTCACCAACGCGTCGTGGCTATCAAAACCAACATTGGTAAGAAACTGCCCTGACATGGAGACGAGGAGCGTTTCACTGCCATTCTTTATACGAATTAGGAAAGCGAAGACCCAGGAACATCCGCACAGGATATGACATATCCTGGGTGTATAAGGTTTTTACATTTGCGCTGCTATTTCAAAATTGTAGTCTCCGACTTATTTTACCGCAGAATTTTGAAATAATTATCCAAGATTAAATAAAGCCAGATTATTGCTAGCAAATATTAGTGATAAAATGGCAACCGTACATAATTTGGATAGATGCAAGTGATCAAAATCACATTTTAAGAGAAAAAGTTATGGAACTGAATTTCCTCCTTTTCAATAGAAGCTGAAAATCGACAGCTCCTTTTTAAAAAACTTCCATTATCGGTATATCTATTTTAAAAAAAAAAAAGCATGGGCATGTTATTATTGCTTTAGCATTCCAACTGCTGAAAACAAACGAAAAATTCAATAGATTTTCAACATTGGCTCATTATTAACCCCTACGTGATGGAAACCTTTTACGAAATTTTTAATGTCTTGTTATCGGTTTTTACGAAAGAGAAATTTTTGCCGTATTAAATCGAGAAAATGCTTCGATTAAATAAGAAGCATTTTACAAAAAAAGTTTTACTAGTGGGGATAAACAAGGATTCTTAAGCCTTTTTGCGGCACGTATATGTGTCGCTCGTCTCCAAGGAGTTCAGCAGAATTTGCTAACTGTTTACGATAAGATCACGAAATGTTTGGATTTTCACCGATACAACCCCGTTCTGATATAATCCCCTCAGAGAAAACGTCCCGGTAACATGTTCCAGACTCGATCTCTATCCAAAACTGCATTAGATCGAGGTCCAAGTTCGAGCAAGGTAAGAGAAAAGGGGAAAAAAAGAAATAAACGAGTTTTTACCTAACGCAGTCTGGAATCCCAGTGACAACCTCTGGACATCTAAGCAAGGCCAGTGGAAGACAAGCCCCAGACGTGGAATGCTGCAGACACCATTTATTTATTTATTTGTATGCTAATACTTACGTTTAATTTATCGTCAAGGCGGAAAATAGATGCAGGAAATACTTGTCCGGAAGAAATTTTCTCAAAATTTATTCATGCCTTGCCGTTTAATCTGTATGTGTAACAGGTTTGTAAGAGTGAGCAAGAGGTGAGATATCTGTTAATTGAATTTATGCCTCTCATTTTACAAGGTTATTTCTCGAAAGTCAAATTCAGAGTTCATAATGTTGAATATAAGTTATTTACTTGCATAATTTTCGTCCTCACGGGTTTTCCACAGCCCCTTCCCCAAATGTTAGAATGAAATTTCGTGGAAAAGAAAACAAAAATCGCGCAATTTTCGCGTTCAAAGAGCATGAAATAATTTGAATCGGTAAAATGAAATTTCATATTATTCTACCTGAAGTGCTACAACTGGGCGGGAAAGCCGTTCCCATAAACATTTGGTTTATTACTAAAATAATAATAATAATAATAATAATAATAATAATACAGTATTGCTTCCGCGTCCGAGCACAAACACTTTTTTAAATTCAAATGAAAATAACCTAGCCTGGAAATGAGTCTGTAAAGCTATAACCTTTTCTCCAGACTGTGAAAACTAAGCCCATTTCAACGTCTGAATGTGAAAGAGCATCATTCAGCTGTATGAATAGCATCAAGACCGATGCGAAAAAAAATCACTCCTTATCGAAAGAGCCAAAACACTTATATTCATCATCGTATAGGACCTCCCTTAAAAGATTTGTATCCTGAACATATGAAAAATATTGGTTTCTATCGGGAAGAAGATTAGCAGACGAGACAGCTTGTAAATCAGAGAGCAGCAAAAACATTTCTTATTGAAAAACACCGTAATCATTGGCGATAAATTGATAAATAAGCTAAATAACTTTGTAAAAACACCATAAAAAGAAAATTAATCAGGACGCGTTTCGAGCTTCAAAAATAAGAGCTCGTCATCAGCTAATCCAAACACGTGTCACAAGGCACAGAGTTGAAATAAAGTCACTTTATCTCAACTCTGTGCCTTGTGACACGTGTTTGGATTAGTTGATGACGAGCTCTTATTTTTGAAGCTCGAAACGCGTCCTGATTAATTTTCTTTTTATGGTGATTTTACAAAGTTATTTAGCTTATTAAACACTTTTTATTGTTAATCTTTATGGAAATTTCTACGACAGCCGCTTCTGTAAATAATATATGGATTTATTTATGTTATTTCAGAACCCTTATTTTGAAATTCAGACAAAAAAAATGATGTTTTGATAGTTGTATTTTTTAATTGCCTTGATATTTTTTGTATGTTGAAGTAGATCTTATTTAATAAATAGTGTGCAATTTTGAAACCTAGAAAAAATTTCCTCTTTCCTATAGAAAATATCAAAGTTCGAGGCTGTGAATGCCATTTTTATGAAAAATGAAATCCCAATATGTTTGGAGTGGTATATCTCTGGCAAGCAACAACATCCCCAAGTTCTTTTGGCATAAACTTATAGTATAACACTGCCTGCTTATTAAAATTTGTTTCCATGGGGCATTGTTATTTTACGTTGTTATGTTGCCACGAAGTACAGTCAAAATGACGTTTTTGACCATTTTCCGCAATTAATATGTTATTTAAGCTATAATACTCCAAAGTTTTTCTTATAGAATATGAAAGTGCACTACTAGGACAAGCTAAATAATATAGTACTGCACTGAGATATTATTGCTCTTAGTAGCTATAACCTGTTAAATATTCAAAATTTCCAAAATCTGCAACATTTAAGTGGTTTATTTCAAAAAAGCGCCACAGTTGAATTAAAAAAAAAAGTGTCACCCAATAGTTGAATGTCACGCAATAGTACAAAAACACTGAAAAGAAAAAGAAGTAGAGTCTCGTGATATTTTTTAGTAAAAAAATGACAAAATTTATAAGAAAAACAATGTTTATCATCACATTTTTTTTCCCTAAGAGAAAATAAAACATCCCGTTTCTCTTTCGGAAGAGACGACAAAAAAGGGATATTTCATTTACTCATAGAGAAAAATCATAGAAAGACGAAAAAGAATTTGGATATTTAATTTTTTCTTAGTGGGAAAATGTGATCGTGGACATTGCTTTTCTTGTATTTTTGTCATTTTTTCTCTAAAATTATCACGGGACCCCACTTCTTTTTCTTTTCCATGTTTTTGGTACATATATTCAACTATTGCGTGACATATTTTTTTTTCATTCCACTGTGGCGCTTTTTAAAATAAACTACTTTAAATGTTGCAAATTTTGGAAATTTTGATTATTTAACAGGTTATAGCTATTAAGAGCGACAATATCTCCGTGCAGTACTATATTATTTAATTTGTCCTAGTAATGCACTTTCATATTCTATAATAAAAACTTTGGGGTATTATAGCTTAAATAAGATATTAAGAGCGGAAAATGGACAAAAACGTCATTTTGACTGTACTTTGTGTCAACATGACAATGTAAAAAAACAATGCCCCATGGAAACAAATTTTAATAAGCAGGTAGTGTTATAGGGTAGATGTGCCAGTAATGGGCCACCTTCCAGTAATGGGCCACCTCGCACTTTTTGGTTTATAAAAAAATAATAAATAATAGTTAAGCTTTTATTATTTTTTTTCTGAACTCTACCTTGTATGCTTTATAAGCTGGATTAATTTTTTACACTTTTCGTCAAAACAATTAGGAAGCAGAAAATAAAGTTTCACAATTTTTCTGTTTTTCACTGAAAATCTTAATGAACATGCTAAGAGCAGACTTTACTTACTTAGTTTATATCTTTTTTATTTTTCCGTGAAAATTGAATGTTTTTGTTTGGTTAGCAATATAAAACATTGAATTTAATATATCAATGGCCATTTACAAAATTTTATTTATTTTTAAGATTTTAGGAGGGGTGGCCCATTACTGGATTGCTTATTTCGTGATTTTCCAGTAATGGACCACTCAAGTGACTAATACAAAAAGTGTTATTTCAGTAGAGATAAAACATTTTGATGTAACTGAAAAGCTAAATAATCAAATTTAATACTTAAATTTTACTTATTAGAATTTAATAAAGGCAATTTCTTTATAAATAGTTGTTTTAAAAAAGTCATCCAAAATTAGTACAAAACACAAGCAGAACATTTGACAAAATCTAGATGTGCCGTTACAAAAGAAGTTGTTTTAAGTTGGTTCAGAAATGTAAAATCATATTTGGAAGAAGATATTATTAATATTTTCTTCCGAATTCTAAAGCATACAGAGAGAATTTTCAATAAGGTTAAAACAAGGTTTCTTTTGTGCTCTTAAAAACAAGGAAAATTTTGGGATCAAAATAAGTTAAAGATGTGTATTGATAATATATCCATATAAGCATCTCTGAAGGGAAATTGTGGAATCAATCTGTGCCAAAATGATGGGCTATATGATTATCTGAAAATGGTTGGATAGTGCAAGAACATTTATCATTTTAAATGCATTCTAAAATTCCTTATTGAATAGTTTGGACTATCGGAAAGGGGTGATAAAATTGAAGATCTGTTATTTATATTTCACAGTTGCACAGCACATCATTTAGATAATGATATGAATGAAGATTGGAGACTTTTTTAATGCCTTTTTTTTTTTATCTAAACTTGATTTCAGTAAAATATTGTCTTTATATTATAATTCCTTTAAATTTAAATATTTTGTTTTATATCTTTACAATATAAATCCTTTAATGTTAGTTAATAATAGCATTAATATTTTGTTTTATATCCACATTATAAATCGTTGATTATAATAAATTCATAACTTAAATTTAAATATTTTGTTTTATGTTTTTTCATTATAAATCCTTTAATTTAATGAATTTCTAACTTAAGTTTTAATATTTTGTTTTATTAGTATGCTTTCATTAAGTTCTGGAGCAAAATATAATTGAAACAAGTTGGAAATTGCACGTGAAACGTAGCAAATGAGGTGCGTTCGTACGATAACGAAGTTTTAAAAATATACAGATCTTCCTGATATAGTAGACAATACTTCGGATACAGTACAGTGGTTGAACTCTTTGTATTCCTATAAACATACAGGAATTTTCATTACACCTCAGCAACGTATATCATATTCATAAAATGTGGCAGAGTTTAATATAATTAAAACATGTCCCAAACAATGTTTCCCCGTATAGCATTATGTAGTGGAATACTTTTGTGTGGCCCTGTAATTTAATAATAAATATTTTTTGCATCTCAGATTGTACAGAATTTTTATTTTAGTATATATATACGTCATAGGTTCATGTCAATTTTATTATGTTTAATGAGTGTAACACCATTAAAATGCATTTGCAACTTTTTTCCCCATTGACTGTAATGTAACGGAATACTTTTGATAGTCCCTGTAATTGATCTATGCATCTGATTATCATAAGATCTGAAATGACTCGACAAAATTATGTAATAATTACATGTTTTAAATTGCAAACGATAAAAATGCATTTTAAACTTTTTCCCCATTGATCGTAATGTAACGGAATCCTTTTGATTTTCCCTGTAGTTGATCTATTCATCTGATTTTCATAAAATTTGAAATGACTCGACAAAATTATGTAATAATTATGTATTTTAAATTTCAAACTATTCGGTTGGATAGTTTTTGCGATGTTATATGCAGACAGACAGACAGACAAACAGACAAACGGACAGACAGACGGACAGACAGACAGAGGGACAGCCGGACGGACTTAACGACAACTATAAGTGCTACGTATTTACATAATCACGAACGCACCTAAAAACAATTATCTGCTATTTTTTGTAGGGTGGTCCATTACTTGAACATAGGTGGTCCATTAGTGGGCTTTTGGGTGTTTAGACATATTTCTATTATTTAAAATTAAATTTTTATTTCTATTGGGAAATGTAACTGTGGGATTAGTTAAATATTGTTAAAAGATTAATATAATATGAAAAAAATTGGAATACAATAATTATAACTATTAATAAAAAAAATTTTTTAGAGAAATTCCTTATGGTGGCCCATTATTGGCACATCTACCCTACTATAAGTTTATGCCAAAAGAATTTTGGGATGTTGTTGCTTGCCAGAGATATACCACTCCAAACATATTGGGATTTCATTTTTCATAAAAATGGCATTCACAGCCTCGAACTTTGATATTTTCTATAGGAAAGAGGAAATTTTTTCAGGGCTTCAAAATTGCACACTATTCATTAAATAAGATCTACTTCAACATACAAAATAGTCAAGGAAATCAAAAAATATAACTATCACACTTTGTCTGATTTTCAAAAAAATGGCTTTTTAATTAAATTTTGATTCGTAATGGATATTTCTATGAGATTGTTTAAAAAAGTGCATTCAGATAAATACTGCACAAATACATTCCGATAAAAAGTATAATATAATAAATTATTAATTTTAAAAAGTCAGGTATTAGCTAAATGTTTAAAATTGGTTTAGCAAAAATTCGGTAACATCAACATATATTCTGTGAAAAGGCGAGTTCCCACAAATATACAGGTGGTTATCAAAATAATGGAAATACTTATGAATGAAAGGGACATTTAAGAATTCCCTTCGTAAGCATTAAAATATAATCTTAGCTACCAGATTTTTTTTAATATAAAAAGTACATGTATTATGTAGTATGAGAGAGCTCTAGAAGAGTTGTCTACGTTTTGATTTTTTTTTTTGTCAGAAGCGTAAAATGTCAGACCTCACAGATTTTCAAAGAGGCCAAATTGTAGAAGCCCGACTAGCTGGAGCAACGGTGGCCGAAACATCCCAGCTTATAGGCGTTTCTAGAGGTATGGTGTCTAAAGTCATGACAGCATACACACAGCGCGGAAAGACAAGCTCAGCAAAGCAAAATAGTGGACGGAAGGAGAAGCTGAGTGAAAGAGACCGACGGGTATTGAAGCGGATTGTAATGTCCAAAAAGAAAACAACTGCAGCCAAAGTGACCGCAGAGCTCAATCAGCATCTGGATTCTCCAGTGTCAACAATTACGGTTCGAAGATACCTTCATAAAGAGAACATTTACCTGCAGAACAGCCACTTGTCACAGATGCTAATGCCAAACGTCGTGTAGAGTGGTGCCACAACCACAAAACCTGGTCGATTGATAAGTGGAAGACTGTTATATGGTCAGACGAATCATCTTTCACATTTTCCCCCACAACAGGACGGGTACATGTCTGGAGAACACCTGCACAAGCGTATGATCCTGATTGCCTCCGTCCAACTGTCAAGCATGGAGGTGGATTGGCCATGGTATGGACAGCCGTGTCATGGTTTTCTGCTGAAAACCTGCGGTTGAAACAAAACAATGCACCTGCATAGAGGCAAGTGTCGACCATCTTCCCCCACCGTTGTTCAGTTGAGCTTTGTTTATGTTCTGTGTAAGACGTGCTTTACTAAGTGCTTGTTCAGTGTGTTGGTTCTTAACTGAGAACAGGAAAATGAACGAACAAAAGATCAGTTTAAAGTTTAGTTTTAAGCTTTGCAAAACAGCGAAAGGAATTCATGAGGGGTTGTGTAAATTGAACATACACCATACTCGCCAGATAACAACTCGCTAGATGACTATTTCGAAGGACGGTATGGTAACTTTCGTTAATATTTCATCTACATTAATGCTACAGGACTATTCACCGAAGAATCAGAGGTAGTAGAATCCGCTGGAGTAATTTCATCTATCCATCACAACCGCTTGAATGCTGCACATGCAAGAAAGTAGAATAAACTTCGTTAAATAGAGCATATATTTCATAGTATGAAGAGTAATTTACATGTTACTGGTGCAGAGGCGGATTATCCATTAGGCTGAGTAGGCTGAAGCCTAGGGGCCCGGAAGAAAAAGGGGCCCCGATGTTACGATTTTTTTTTTTTTCAGATTTTTTCTTCATATCAGCTTTAGAAAGACCGTTTTAAACTTTTTTTTTTCCTATTTTGTTTGCAGGTTTTTTTTTAATAAAGTTACTTTTACTTTCGAAACCGGTTCACAAAGTACAAGTATCCTAATAAATAATAATAGTAATAATAAAAATCTTCAACTCTACTAAAAAAGTACAAAACGCATTTGTAGAGAAGACCTCATTTATCGGATGCAAAAATCGCTTTAAAAAGTTGAAATGCAAACGAGAGGTTTAAAAAAAATTCTACCATAGGTTTATATTAGGTTTGGTTTGGTTTATTTTATGTCGGCCGATTATCTACACATGGATATAGGCCCTAAAGGGGCGGGTGCCCTCCGTGTGGGGAGGGGTCATTCCAACTGAACCTAACCTGTATTCAAGCAAGGATTAACATTAGAGTGTGGATGTTTTTGCTTGAAGTAGCTGCTTAAGAGGCTACACTAGACATGGAGAACACGAGGCTGCTAAAGTTAATCTTATGGGCAGTTCTTTGGAAATTTCTCGGACGCATTTTAATATTTTTGATTGAAATTTTTTGCGAAGAATAACTGAAGACGATCCATAACCGGGATAGTTTTTACTTTTTGGATATTGGTTTCAGATTTTTTTCTTAAAATTACTTTAATTTTTAGAACCGGTTTAAACTGGTTCTGAAAGCAAAATTATCACGTACAAAAAAAAAAAAAAACTAACAAAAATCGAAAAAGTAAAAACTAACGCTATTATATACCGTGCTAAGCTATCCTATGAAAAAAAATATCATTCAAAAATATTAAATTGCGTGCGAGAAATCTGCAAAGAACTGCCCATAGTATTAGAATTAACATTAGCGTAATAGAAACCGCTGATGATAGAAACATTCTTTCAATTGCAAAAACGCGTATAATTTAAATAGAGCTTTTGTTTTATATGTTGCTGCATATGTGTATTGCAATATGATATTTTATTTTTTATATGGCCCCTGATTCCTAATAATGTTTATTCAGAAAAACATTCTTGGACGTCTAAAAAAGAATTTAAAAATTCCTCCTTATTTACGATTAAAACTTACCTAATTGTGGCAATTTTAAATTTTATGAAATGTAACTATTCTCCTGCACTATAAGCATTTTTCCCCTTTTTTTGTGCCAGAAAATAAGAAAATGTATGGCTTTGAGGGGGGGGGGAGATTGTCCACAAAAAAATCTGGCCTAGGGGCCCGGGAGTTAGTTAATCCGCTTCTGTACTGGTGTTCAAAAATCAAGATTCAGCAGAAAATTTCGTTAAGTAGAAAACTTTCCAAATAACGATTTCGTTAAAGGGAAGTTCCACGATTTTCATCAAATCGTGACATTTTCTTACATTACACAGAAACGTCGCTTCAGAGATTAGAGAAAATATATGCTTTTATTTTTATAAAGCTGTGAAACCATACTCCTGTCTTGAACCAGTGAACATTGCATTAAATTCGAAATAAAATTCTGGTGCAGCATTTTCTTAAATCCGAACTTTCTAACATAATACACTTTTTTTTTTTAATAGTATTATTGAGCTGTACTCGATTGCAAGACACCCCTAATTTATAGTTTCAATTGTGAGGGAAAGTCTTAGATTCGAATAAATGAAATTTTATTATTATTAGTCCAAATTTTTTATTATGAATCGCTTATATGTATGTATGTACTCGTGTATGAGTCGAAGAATTGTAGACAAAATTTGGGAGCTGAAAACGGGGGGTCGACTTATACACGAGTTTGAAAAAAAACTTACATAATCGGCGAATACGCAAGTTTTCTTAGTAATCAAATATGGTTCTACGTTGGAGAGAGAGAGAGAGAGAAAAGTAGACAATATTCATTTCCCTGCGATTGATAAAAAACTCAACAATACTGCCCCTGTAATTGTTCTGCACCTATTTTCTCTTAAAATAATATCCCCTTCAACATATGAGTTATTCCTTTCAACAATTTAATCTCTTTTTTAACCCTTGGGGACGGGCGACACGTATACGTGCCGCAAAAAGACTTATCCTTGTTTATTCCCACGAGTAAAATTTTACTGTAAAATTTGCCTTATTGAATCGGAGCTTTTTCTCAATTTAATAAGAAACAAGTTTCTGTTTTTGAAGACCGGTGAAAAAAACATTAAATATTTCGTAAAACGCTTCCGACGCGAAGGGGTTAAAAAGAGTTCAACTTCAGAGTGCTTCTAAATATCTCAAATACTATGTTTTAGCAGGATAAGAAAAAGTATAGTAATAAAGCTTGTAAATAAAGCCTGAGTATAGATATTTGATTTTTTTTCTTTCTTTTTAAGTATCATTAAATTAACGTGAATAGATTTCAAAATAGTTTTAACTTCTTCAGTTTTACATAATTATGCATTAAGGCTGTATTTCGATTCAAACTGCTTTTTTTCCGATTTAATTTTGAATTCATTATTGTTCTCAAATACACCAAACTTTCAAAATCTCTTATTTGGAAAGTACACAAAGTGCCGTGATTGTCGATTCTTTGATAAATGCAGAAAATATTGCAAAAAAAGCAATCAAAAACGGCATTTAGAACCGATTTTTACCGAAACGGGAGATCTGGGAACGAAAAAAAAGGGTCATACTAATAAGGTAATTGTTTATAACTCAAATTCTAATGAATTGAGCGTAAAAAACATCACACGGCACCTCGTACGTCCCTTCAAGAATCCCCTCAGCAAGTTTCATGATTCTACTTTTAAAAATGTGTCTGAAATTGTATCGAAAAATTTCGAGCTGTTGAAGGTGGAAAAGCGTTTTTTCGAATACACCCTTAAGTGATTAGAAACGCAAAAACTTACTAATTTGATGAAAATTTATGGATTTTCTCATTTTCGATTGCAAGTCATTTTTCAATATTCTGCCTAAAATGTGGCTCGACTTATACACGAAAATTCAAGTTTGTACAAAATTTTGCTTAAGAATCGGGAACGGGAGTCAACTCATACGGTAGTTTTAGAAGCCATCTGAAAATTAGAGCTTTATGTTTTCTGATTAAACGTCTTCCGGAAACAAGTTTGTTACGGAAAAGAATAAATTCTGATTTACGGTAACATGAAAGCCGTTGAAAACGTGCATAACACAGTAGTAAAATTTTACAAGAACTGTACTCGCTTGAAATATATTACCAATAAAAGTAAATTTATTACTTTCATGTAACAACTGCTTAACAGCGCCTATTTCAAAATAATAAGCCATAAAAAGCATTTAAGTGTCTATTTCACTTTCAGTTGGATTGAATTTTATTTTGTAATTCACATCGCAACGTTTAACATTTCCAGAAATATAGGTACGAAGTTACAGGTCACCCTTGAGCGTTGCATAACATCTCCATTAACCTCTTCTTGTCGTTACAATACTCATTTTATTTTGCGATTTTTTCCTGGAATCCATTCTCTAAAGGGGTCTTTTTTTATTTTATTTTAAACAACCGACCTTCACCGAGTGCCACCCATGCACGTCATGTTAGTAAACAGTAGGTCACCTAGAGAAGCTGACTTTTTTTCCCTTTACTCTTCAGTCTTATTCAATCGATACTTTACCAAGTCTCTCATTTTTTGAAGAGTTGTTGGTCAATGTGCATTGTTTTTATAAATGAAACACGAGGGAAATAAACAAGTTTACCTTTACACGTCTCAAACGAGTTTCTCATAAACACGTGTCAACGTCATTTACATTTCATACTTGTTGATTTTTATTTGTTAAATAGTTTTTTTTTTTTTATACATAATTTATGCTCCGTTTATATGGTTATGTAAATGTAAAGAGCTAATAAGAAAAGCGGAATTTTAATTTCACGATTTGATGATCATCCTTCCAAAGCTGCGCAAAATCCTTGAATTTAAATATGTATTTATTTAACAATAATCTTCGCTTTATCTAATCAAAATATAAAGCAAAAATTCTTATTCAGAAATACTGGTGGCAAAAAATTGTAAATAATATAGAGGAGAGTGGAGCATATTAGACCAAGAGCACCTTTGAATTTTGTAAACTTCTATAATTCTAGTGATAAAATCTTTTACTCACCAGTTTATTAACTGTGAATATAGGGACGTGCGAAGAGAAAACTGCGCCCGAGGCAAAGCTTCAATTTGACGTCCCTCACCCCAACTTTTTTTTGTGACAGGTCAAAAATGACGTCGGTAGTATAAATTTGGCGGCCCCAAAATTTCTGCACCCGGGGCGATAGCCCCCTTTCGCACGGCGCTGGCTGTGAAACCCCTTGAGAAATGTTAAAACTGTTGTTAGCTTTCGTTTTTTCAAAAACTAAAACAAAATCACTTCACCTTTTTTCATTCACGTATAAAAACATTTCATATTTATTTACTTAGAAGGTGTCACAAATAAAAATTAAATTAAAAAGTTGACATGTTTCGGTTCATTAATAAGAACCGTATTCATAACATATAAAATCAGTAGAAAATTAAATGACACTGGATGATTTTATATGTTATGAATACGGTTCTTATTAATGAACCGAAACATGTCAACTCTTTAATTTAATTTTTATTTGTGACACCTTCTAAGTAAATAAATATGAAATGTTTTTATACCCTTGAGAAATGTTTTCTTTGCTTTTGTTTGTCTTCAAATTAAAAAAATTAAGTTTTGTTTTTGCTCTTGATTTGTAATTATTTTTATTTTTCCTGTAAGGCTCTTTTATATAAAGAGGAAGTAAGTTGAAATTTTAATAACATACGTCATACCGAAACAATAAAGCAAAAAATATATATGCAAAATTGGCAATACACAGGAAATTGTAGATAACCACAATCACAAGTATAATGCCTTCATATATAATTTACTTTATTAAAAATACCAATTATAGGCATTAGTTTTAGATCTTTTAAAAAAATCTCGAAAATAATTTTATATATCATAAAATACATTGTCACTATCACAATAAAAGTGTAGTAAACAAAAAAGTTTGTTTACTACACTTTTATTGTGATAGTGACAACGTATTTTATGATATATAAAATTATTTTCGAGATTTTTTTAAAAGATCTAAAACTAATGCCTATAATTGGTATTTTTAATAAAGTAAATTGGCAATACATTTCAAGCATTAAAAGTTATACCACAAAATTTTCCACATTAGGCGTATGAGCGAGATCATTGAAAATGAGGCACTTTTGATTATGTTAATTATTCAGTTCATGATGGTTCTAATACAGAAGAGCGCCGATTACCGGAACTTCAGTTAACCGAACTTCCAATTACCCGAATCGAATACCTGATTAGTGGATCATTAGAAGCAATAACAAAGAAAAAGGAATTGAGGAAAATGATGATGAATGCTCTGAAAATAAATCAGGTCCGTCTTATAACAAAGCCTTTGAATATTTGGAAACATTCAATGGCTCGAGCCATGGAATTGCACAGACAAGAAAAGTAGCAGAAGAACGCTGATCCTATTCAACTAATGCATTTAAAGTGAATTTGAAAGATCGAAAGTTTTTCTTTGCTTAAATTGTAATCTCTGGAGTTCATAAGATTACAAAAAGAGAAAATTTTAAATGGTAATAACTAAAAAGAAAGAAAAAGACAAAAAATAAATAATAAAAACAATTTTTAAACATGCCAGCGCTAACTGGTGCTGCAAGTCCTAAAGCTAAACAAAGTGTGAGAGTTATAGTCAGGAACATCCCTTAAATTGTTTGTACATTTATACGACCTTTTGCTTATCCGATCTAGGGTTGGTCCCGACTTATTCGGATAATTGGCGCTCTAATGTACATTTAATAGTAGACGTTGTAACTTAGCTTTCTACCGATTCTATTGATTTAACAGAACTAAAAGTCAATGACTATTTTTTAGTTAAATGTGCAACGAAGAAAACTGGATAGATTTTTGTAGGAATTATTCAGGGGGAAGAACTGGTTTTTAAAATTAAGTTTTTAATGAAAACAAAACTGACGAATGGGTTTTATTACCCAGACATTCCATCTTAAATTACCGCCTCCATCACTTATAGAAGGAAATGTTGAGACGATTGTTTCAATGACATTCCCAACAAATTTGTCCAAATGTACAGTCGATGAATAAAAAAGGTAAACATCCCCCTACTATTTCTGCAAGAAATTATCGTAGAATAAAATTACTGGTTACCGAACGATTGGAAATAAAATCTACTTTTAAATGATGTATAGGGAAGCGACCATCTACATACCAAAACTTTGTTTTTCTCATTAGCGAGATTAATTTTGACACAATAAATAAATTCTACACCCTACAATTAGCCTAAATATAAACTTGCATTGCATGAAATTAATAAGATTATTTTTACAAGGAATTGTTTTAAAATAGGGTTATTTTAAGGATTGTATTTAAATTGAAATTCGGTAGTCGAAGGTTGCTGAAAAGTACAGATTGATTAAGTCACATGTATTAATATATTATTTCTTGCCAATTTGACCATTTTATTCACTTAGCATGCTTCGGCTATTTATAGTATATAAATATTGTAAAATCATCTGCAATATTCATTTTATAATGCTTACAAGTGTGAATTATCTGATTTAAATATATATAAGTTATCTGTAATTATAATAGTTTTCAAATATGCGATTGTGATCGGAATTTTATAAATGTTTTTATAACGCTTTTTCTCAGATTTCGAATTTATTTAACTGGCAGTTTTTATTATTATTATTATTATTATTCACAAAAAATCCAAAGAATATCGGTCAATGCAAAATTCAGACTTCAAAAAATACCTATAAAGCAGTACAGCATGAAACGCAAAACAGTTACCCAGCCCGGAATCGAACCCAGATTCCTGGCTTACAAAATACAAATTTGGCTTGAGCGAAAAATGTCCAGTTAGCTTAAATGGTGAAGCATTGTCTTGTAAGTCAAGAATCTGAGTTCGACTTTTGCTCAAGGCAATTTTTCGCTCCGTTGGAAATATTCAATTCGTACAGTTCTTAAAATATCGAAAATCACAGAGGATAAAATTTACTAGTTTAAAAGATTAAAATTTAATAAATTTTATTGAAACGAGAACAAAATATATTAAACTAGAAGATTAAAAAAGATTCCTATAAGCAATGTGAAAAAAATCATAGTGAATCGCGATGAATATAAAAGAACCATTAAAAATCTCATTTAAAAAAATATACTAAAACACAAAACTCAGAGAACAAAATTTACTACAATAGATTAAAACCAGCATTCTTTCAAAAAAAAAAAATGCAAAAACCGACGCTAAGCGCTAAAAATCGCGGAAAACAAAATAACTAGAAATGGTTAAAAGTTTGAAAACGAATTATTTTTACTAATACAGTAAAATAAACAAGAAAAACTAAAAATTGCATTAAAAATTTCGCAAAATATTCAGAAATCACTATACCAATTGTGAATAAAATTTATTGAAACGAGAACAAAATATATTAAACTAGAAGATTAAAAAAGATTCCTATAAGCAATGTGAAAAAAAACCTTAGTGAATCGCAATAAATATAAAAGAACCATTAAAAATTTCATCTAAAAAAATATACTAAAACACAAAACTCACAGGGAACAAAATTTACTACAGTGGATTAAAACCAGCATTCTTTCAAAAAATGCAAAAACCGACGCTAAGCGCTAAAAATCGCGGAAAACAAAATAACTGAAACTAGTTAAGAGTTTGAAAACGAATTATTTTTACTAATATAGTAAAATAAACAAGAAAAACTAAAAATTGCATTAAAAATTTCGCACAATATTCAAAAATCGCTATACCAATTGTGAATAAAATTTATTGAAAAGAGAACAAAATTAACAGTATTGTGCTAAAAGGTTAAAAGCATATTTTTTAAAATGTGGAAAAATCGCTACACAAAGATCGCATAAAAATTTCTAAAAATTCAAAAATCCAAGAGGAAAAAATTTACTACAGAGAAAACTAAAACACTGTAACCAGATTTCTTTTAACAAATGTGAAAAATCAACGCAAAACGCGAAAAAAAAAAAAAGAGAAAATCCCAGAAAACAAAATGTAGGGGGCAGTGAGATGGAATGGGACCGTAAGGTTTTCTATTTATGTATCATTCTGGACATTTCACAAATCGCATTACTACTGAAGCAGTGATAGCTCAATCTTCATTCGGAAGTAATTGCTAACCTGCATAAGCTTACAATTATGAAAAGGAAAATGATATTTCAAGAATCAAAAGTAAATCTACTTCATGTATTTTTTTTTATCCTTTCTGTGTATTAATGCTTTTTGTATGTGATTTTCCATGATTTAAACTAAGCTTAAAAGCAGTATTGTTGATTATGCAAGTAGTTTTACATAAAAGAAGGTAGTGGAAAAAATGGGGCATATCAGCAAAGTGAGGGGTGGGGCAAGCCCCTTTCCTTCTTTTTAGTAGTAAGAGGAATGTAAATGAAAATAATATGCAAATATTTCAAAGAGAGAAACAGACTAATTATAACATTCACTTCAAAACATAAGTAAAATCTGAAAGACTGTACAGTTTTTTTTTTTTTTTTTTTTTTTTTTTTAACTTAAGCTAACGACATCAAATAAACAAGGGGGGGGGGATAGAGATGGCTTTAATTTTTAGAAATTTTCAGTAATATTGAAATTTGGTATAGTGACACAGACATTCACCTTCATTTATTATCACAAACGATGAAAAATTTGTAATGTTGGCAATTAATTGATCTAATGATAATGTTCACATTGATGTAGATGATTTTGTTCTTGATCAGTATTACTACGCCAAGAAAGCAAACATAAATTATATTGGAATATTTGAAGCTGAATAAGACAATTTTGATTTTAATGTATAATTCATGAGACGAAAGAATGAAAATTGGAAATCCTGTTTTTCTCAAAAACACATATATAAATTATGTTTAGTAGACAAGTACTCTAATTATCATCTCCACAAACGAATGGTCAGACTGTCTGGTTATAACTTACATTCTAAATAGATTTATCAACCACAATCTTTGTTAGACTGCGTATGGAGCAAACATAGATTATGTGTGCCTTACAGGGTTCGCAAATATCATATCATGCTATTTTTGAAAATATCCGACATTTTAAATAGTCACTGTTCAAAACTTACTGCTGATAATAAATATTTTCAAGCTTAATATAAATTAGAAACTAAAAGGTTTTGCACTTAACATGAAAATTTAAACATTATTTCTCGTTATTAAGGATGCATTGAATATTCTGTATTTTTTCGATATTTGGCCTACTCAGCCATGCTACCGAATATTCAGTTTAGCCGAATATAAGAATACTCGACTTGGCCGAATATCTAACTATTCGACTTGGCGAGTATTCAGTTTCTCCGAATATTTCGATAATCGGTCAAACCACGTATTCATTTTATACCTAAATTAAAAAGATTAAAGCAATTTACAGCCTTCCTCTAGTACCAAATTCGGTTTTTCCCCCCTCCCCTACCACTGGGCTAATAGTGGTGTTATCAGAAGGATATATATAAATGCTTGAAAATCTTGTACATGTATTTCTCATTCTGAGGTCACTGGCTTTCTTCCCGCCTCTCCAGTCTTTTTCCATCAATACTTTATACAATCTCTCATTTTTGAAGACTTCTTAATCAACATCAGCATACGTTATTTTAATAAACGATACATGAGGGAAAAGTAAACAAGTTTACCTTTACGTATCTGAAACGAGTTTTTATTAATGAACAACTTCTGTCAAACTATTCACATGCAACACTTGTTGATTTTTTATTTATTTATTTATTTATTTTTTCAAAGTAAGTTTTCGTATGGATTTATGCTTTGGATTATCTGAAAATTTAATCAGTATTTTTTGCAAATTTTAACTTTTTTCTATTTATGAGTCTTGAGAGAGGCTTAGAATTTAATTTTGTATGCAAAATGCATTCCAGTTGTAATCCGAGGAAAAAGTGTCAGTAATTGGAATAAAATTAGCAAAGAGAAAATAACTTTATGCAATCATCACGTGTCTGAACATCCTTATAAAAACTGCATAAAAATAACCTTGAACAAAACGAAAATTAGAGATCACGTACTTAACAAGAAAAATAAAGAAATGCAACACCAAAACTTATTTTTATCCTTAATTCTTAAAAGTAATTTTATTGGATCAACAGATGAAAAAATAATGCAATCCGACTTCAATGAATGACTTTCAAATTTTATTAGTTTATTTCAAACACTTTTAAAATTCAATAAAAACTAGTTGGATGTGCCAATTCCAAAACTTTTTTGTACCTCATACGTGTATTTTAATATTTCAAGTAATTCAATACTATTACAAATTTGATTTTCATCTTAAATTTCTGCTTCAGTCAGAGAAAAACTGCGCCCGGGGCACAGTTCCAATTTGGCGTCCCCTTCCGCAACATTTTTTTTCTTTTTTTTTGTGACAAGCGAAAAATGACGTTGGTAGTATACATTTGGCGCTCCCTAAGTTCCCGCACCCCGGGCGACCGCCCCCCCCCCTTTCACACGGCATTGGCTTCAGTCAATTAATCGAAGTAAAAACGAGTTAATATGGATCATGATATTCATTAAAATCAAAAGTTTTCCCTTATTCTATTATTATCAGCTGTTTAAAAATACCCGGTTCCCATCTCTGCACGAGCCGATGTACAATAGAACGATAGGCAGCTTTTTTTCAAATTCAGAAAGACCTGCTTGTCATACCCAAAAGCAGTGGTGCACAACCTTTGGCCCGCGGGCCACAAAGCTACCACTATTTTCATACAGAATCATATTCCTTATAATAATAACGAAATATTTGCTATTAAATAAAGCAAACGACTCTTTTCAAATATTCTGGTGGGAAACAATTTTCTGGCAAAAAGGTTGTGCATCACTGCCCAAAAGTAATCATGCACAAAATTTTTAGTTCAGTTTTATGCATATCTTCATACACTTTTTGATGGTACAATAAAGAAAATGGCAGATATCGCGATTACAGTGTCTTCATCCGGCAGATTTTTTTCGAATTCAGGGAGGACTTGCTGAATGCTAACCATAGCCAAACACTTACACAAAAAATTTGGTTCAACTCTAAAAGTGTATGAAATTTGCATAATTTCATACACTTTTCAATGATACAATATTCAAAATGTCACAAAAATCGCTATTATAGCGCTCCCTTTCAGTGAAATATTTCAAAATTGAAGGAGGACCTGCGCTTGCCACAGGCAAAAATATACACAAGAAATTTGGTTCAATTCTATGTATGTTTTCGTACACTTTTCGATGGTAAACTGGCGATATACGAAAACACACACACACGGATACAGACATTTTGTAAAAACATGTTTTTTGGAATCTCTGACCCCTAAAACGTGTAAATCCGTTGCAAAACTGGAATTCTCAAAAAATTTTCGGTTACAACACTTTCTTCTTTTGAAGATAGAAGAAAGTAATAATTAAAATGGAATAGCAGGAAACCTTAAAAATTTCTGTTATAGGTAGTTTTCCGCCATAGCAGGAACACCATTTGTTATAATTGTACTACATTGTTTTTGCCAGGATCATAGATATCTGTTATTTCAGATGGATTCCGATATAATCAGAATTTACTATATACATATAAATTTTCATTTTAATATAGAGAAGACAAGTAATGTATCTTCTGCTATTTTTCAAGCTATGTATTAGCACTCAAACGGTATTTTAAGGGTAGAGGAAGGTCGTTGAAAAAAAACAGGCGGGGGGGAGCAATTTCCAGGGAAAATTCTCATTTTTAAAATTACAAATGCAAGTTAAAAGGGAAAATACAAAAACAAAATAAAAACTTTAAATTATCAACCTTTGCGCCACTTATAAAGAGAAAAAAGGAGGAGGTACGTAAAGTGTGACACAGAGAAGAAGTGGATTAACACACTACGTCACGTAAAATATGAGAGTAATTAAGTAAGCATTATTTTTAAGAAGTATAAAAAAGGTTCATTGAAATTTTTTTATTTTATTCAAGAAGTCCTTATTTTATCCTTTGCAGTGCAACAGTTTAAAGTAAATCCGAAAGTGTCAATGTTTTGAAGATTTTCTGTTAATTATTTCAGTACATAAAGCAAAAATAATTTAGTCAGCAAAAGTTATTTAGTTTCAATAAAAATTGCTCTGCAGAATTATGCTTTGCAGACGTCATTTCCACATTTTAGATGCTCTCCTGAAGCAGTGAAAACAAAAAAATGTCTTTGATTTTTTTTTTTTTTTTTTTTAATTCTAGATTTAAGGTAGTGAATAAAAAAAAAAAAAAAGATTCCAAAAGTCACACACAAAAACAAAGTTTTGATAAAAACGTGTAACATACATTATATATATAAAGCCTCTCTCTTTATATATATATATACTATCTACCAATAAGTATTTGGAGACTTTCAGTTTTTGAAATTTTGTCAAATATTTAGAAATATACTTGTCGGATTCTTTTGAAACTTCATGATTATGAAGATTATGTCTGACTTCATATTTATCAACATCCATTTGATAAGCAGGGCAATTAGGGGGCCGACAAAAATTAAAGAATAATAGAAATATTTGGGGTCACCCTGTACATGAAAATGCACGAAACTATAATGCACGAAATGCTGCAGAATACAAATACAGTCGAGTCTCTATATAACGAAATCCACCGCTCCAGTAAAAAATTCGTTATATAGAGAAATTCGATGTATAGAGAATGTTAAAAATTGTATTTAATGGGTAAAATTTGAACAAATATTGTTTTTGATCTTTTGAATTAAAAATTTGAAATGTTTAAAAGTAAATATTAACCTAACATTTTATTTCTTAATTATTTAAGCTATTTCAAAAAAGAGAACAGACATTTATTTGAAAACTTAATGAAAATCAAATAAGGAAGACTTGCATTAATTTCAGACGAAGAAATCTGTAATTTTTTGCTGGTTAGATTTTAAAATTGTTACGCTCTCAAAAAAATGCTCAAATTTTAGCAAGGAATGAAAAATTGTAGTTAACATTTTCCTCCATTTGAAGGCCTCTCTTATGTGTCTCTCATTGATTCCTCTCTTACATGTGTATCAATCCAATTGACTCTGTTTTGAGAAGGATGTGGAAAGGTGTGTGGGAGGTGGGATGAATTCGTTGGATTTAAAGAACAAGGAGAGAAGTAATTAAAAAAATGAGCACTGACGATAAATAAAAAATAAGTGATGGAAAATTTATTCCATATGATTTCGAAGTTTTTTTTAAAACTGAATAAATTAAGACCAATTTATGAAAAAATTCGTTATATGAAGATAGATATTTCGCTATATAGAGATTGTTTTTAATGTAATCATGGGAAAAGGGGACCGTTCCTACAAAAAATTCGTTATATAGAGAAATTCGATGTATGGAGTTTCGTTATAGGGAGACTCGACTGCATTTTTATCAACTATTTCACTTGGTAAAATATGACGTCATAGTTGAACAAAAACAGGTATTTTATAGTAGTCGTTAAAAATACAAGAAACATGGATATCAATAACTCATAAATAATGACGCCATTCCCGAAACTTCAGTGAAGGCTTACTTTGTACATCGTTGAAATTTATTGTTTTTCATTTGTCAGTCTGTTCTTCTGTCTGTCTGTCTGTTCCGCGATAATGCCGCAAAATGCAGTCAAAACTTTTTTTTTCCGGAAACAAAATTGTAAAACTCTAGATTACTGAGTTTACACTAAAAGTTCCTGATACTTTAGATTTAGGTGTTTGTGGTTGGCAGGTATGTAGAAGTATGAGGATAATGAAAAATGTTTCTTCAAACTGTTACTTATCCATCCTTATAAATCAAAATGTATAAAGAAATGGAAGATATACAATAACCTTTAGCACAATTAATAGAAAGTTACAAATTTAAATTTAATGAGACTACGAGGGTTCAGCGGGGCTCCGTCCCCCTGAAGAAATCTGCTATGTTATGATTAAAAAAAATAATAATAATAATAGATCATGAAATTTTCAGAATATCCTAACATAACTAAATTTTTAATTTAACGCTTTTGATGGCTGAAAACTTATTATTCTTATTTTATTCTTATAAATAATTACGTAATTTGAAAATTTTAAATTACAGTTTCCAGGAAGTTGAATATTACTCAAAGTGTGTTTAAAAAAATATGTGCAAAGCTGACGTTGAGGCTCCTGATCTGCTGATTTACTAGTAGTTATATTTAGAGATGTAAATTTTCCGGAAAAATATAAGTGGCAGAAAAAAACCGGTTTTTTACCGGGTTTTTTCGGAAAAAAACGGAAAAATTGGAAAAATTTATTTTTCATGACTGTTTCTCCCAAATAAATTATATTTTCTTAGAGAATATTAAATAATAAACATTTTTTCCCATTTATATATATTAAATGAAAATTATTTTCACTTTATATTACAAAATAAAAAGAAAGTAGCAAAGCCTGCTTTAAATTTTTTTTTTTTTCTTCAACAGCCTAAGAATTTTTATTAAATGCTATTGTTTGTTATATCATGTCTCTGTTGAAATGATTTTTCAGTTACATGTTTAACTACCAATTGACCTAATGTAAAAACCTGAGCCAATATGTCTGCAGTTTGGAATGAAATAAATTATGCATTCCATTTACATAAGTATAGTTTTTAAGTAAATGATACTAGTTTAAAGAAATTATTGCAGTTTTGTCATTATTATGAATATCAGTATTCAAAAATTCCATCATTTGTTTAAAAAATGTATATTTTTATATTATTACTTTTTTTTCTTAGAATTATAATTTTATTTCCTTTATAAAATATGTTTAGTTTTGGTATAGCTTTCCAATCTCAACTCAAAAAAGTGTTTTGATTTAGTTTTATAATCTAAATTCAAACAAAACTAAGTTTTACTTTGGCTTACTCAGGTCTGCCACTAAAAAATAGCATAGGATTTATTGACTGTTAGATTTTTACTCACTGAAACAATATATATATATATATATATTTTTTTTTTTTAAGTTTAATTAAATGTAATTTTTTTTCTTTTTACCCTGAAATCTGATATTCTATTCTTGAATAAGAAACCATATTCAATAATGTTTCCACATGGTAGTTTTATATTTCTAAGAGTGGAACTCAAAAGTTATGAAAACAGAACACTACAAATAGAAAATGCTCACTATTTGAGGAATTAACAAAAGCAGTTACATACAGAGATAAACTTCTACTGTGCTTTAGAAAACTACAAAAATTCAAAGTTTAATCAAGAGGGAAAGTATAATTTGGAACATAGTTACTTGTAATAAAATATGGGGGTTTTTTTCATTGCAGTTCTACTTTTCTAATGCAAACTGCCCATGTTTTTGCAACATTACTATACATTATGGAGGTAAAATAGAGGTTAATTTTAGATTCAACCCCTTGAGAAAACATTCAATTAATCAGCTATAACGAAATCTTGAAAAATGCAGCATAGTAGTGCCACATATAAGATAATTTACACCAAAAACTAAACAACATTAATATATATCAAACTGTCTGAAGCTGTAGTTTGATTTAAAAAGAAAAATCGTCCTTGGGGTAAAGCTATTGCAATAATCTATAATAATGCAGCATAGCAGCGCCATCTGTTGAGCAATTTACACCAAAAAGTAATGAGCACGAAGTTATGTCAAAGATTAACTTAATCTGAAATTTTATAAAAATACATGAGATAGAACTATTGTGGAAATTACGAATAATGCAGCATAGCAGCGCCATCGGTTTGGCGATATACACTAACTAAACATCTTGAGTTTATATCAAGGTGTAACTGAATCTAAAGTTTTGTGAAATTATGTGCATCAGTTCTTGAGATCGAGTGCCCATAAAATTTTTGTCCCATACAGACTCACAGAGTGACAGATATTTTCCAAAAACTATCAAATCGTGTTCAGGACCTTCTAAAACGTTTAAATACATCAAAAACTGGAATTCAAAATTTTCACGAATTCAATACTTACTTCTTGAAAAGAAAGAAAAAAGTAATAAATGAATGCTTCAAATTTTATTATAAATTTTTAATTTTACCATTTCTATTAATCGGCATATTATTGAAATAATTTTGCACATGAATTAATTTTAAAAAGAGAAGTTGCATTTAATTATATATCTTGATTTTTTTTTCATGTAATCCTGCTTTTGTGAAATTGTGAATTTCTTGTATATATACTTATACAAAATATATTCAGAAGTTGTGAATGCGAAATTATTACTATTTTTAGAGTCATATTTAGACATTTTTAATAAGGTTATTTATGCATATATACAACTTGATAAGATTCAGCTGCTATATGGCATGAGATTTTTTTTTCTTCAATCACTGCATTTGTGAAAGATTCAATTTGTAGATTAAACTTTTTTCTGAAATGTCCATTTTCAAGAGAAATTTTGCGAAGTGTCTTGTGTTTCAAACAGGAAAAAAATGTGAAGGATCCTTTCAAGTCTTTTCAAACAGATTTCTGCTCAGAGATCAGATTACCCACATCAAAGTTTTCATATAGGACACTCAATATAAAAATAAATAAAATAAAAAGTATGAGAATGTAGCTATTACAAAAATTTCCCTATATTATTTCATAAATGAAATTTCAATTTTTCCAGTTCGGAAAAATTTAAAAATAAGCCTTCGGAAAAAAAACCGATTTTTTCCCCAATTTTTCCCAATTTTTTTTGTGCCCATAAAATTTGTCACATACAGAGTGACAGATATTTTCCGAAAACCATCAAAACGTGTTCAGGACCTTCTAAAACGTTTAAATACACCAAAAACTGGAGGTCAAATTTTTCACGAATTCAATACTTACTTCTTGAAAAGGTAGATTAAAGTAATAAATGCATACTTCAAAATTTTATGTTGAATTTTTAATTTTATCATTTCCATTAATCAGCATATTATTGCAATAATTTTACACATGAATTAATTTTTAAAAAGAGAAGTTGCATTTAATTACATATCTAGTTTTTCTTCATGTAATCAAGTTTTTGTGAAGTTGTGAACTTTTTGTATATACTTGTACAAAATATATTCAGAATTTTTGAATAAGAAATTATTACTATATTTAGGTTCCTATTTAGAAATTTTTAATAAGGTTATTTACATACATATATTCAACTTAATCAGATTCAGCTGCTGTACGACATGAGATTTTTTTTTTCTTCAATCACTGCACTTGCGAAAGATTCAATTTGTTGATTAAGCTTTTTCTGAAATGTCTATTTTCAAGAGAAATTTTGCAAAGGGTCTTGTGTTTCAAACAAGAAAAAAATGTGAAGGATCCTTTCAAGTCTTCTCAAACAGATTTCTGCTCAGAGATCCGATTACCCACATTTAAATTTTCATGTGAGACACTCAACATAAAAATAAATAAAATAAAAAGTATGAGAATGTAACTATTACAAAATTTTCACTATATTATTTCATAAATGAAATTTCAATTTTTCCAGTTCGGAAAAATTGAAAAATAAGCCTTCGGAAAAAAACCGGTTTTTTCCCCAATTTTTCCCGACCATTCCCATCTCTAGTTATATTTTGATAAAGAGGATTTGGGAAATGAGTGAGGAAAACATTTATTTAATGATATAGTATGACGGTACAGGGTACAGTACATAGGGGAGAGTGGGGTTAATATAGGACAATAGGACAATAAGAGAGGAATGGAATAGTAGGTTTTTCTCTTACACCCAAGATGAAGCAATGGTAGCCCAATCTTCTGTTTAAAATAAATATATATATCTGAATAAGCTTGCCATTGTATAAAGGAAAAGACTAGTTCAAGAATCAAATGTAAATTTGCTTCATATTTCTTCTTTTTATGCTTTATGTACATTAATAACTTGTTTATACATAGATGTAATAGTTTCCCTATATATGGAACAATATGCTGTATATTAAAGCCTAAAAGCAGCATTTTCGTTTATGCGAGAATATTAACTCAAAACAAGGGAATGAGAAGAAATGGGACACGTCCAATTCCCTTTTTTTTATAGGATTAATGTAAATTGCTAATATGCAAACATTTTTAGAGAATAATATATTAATCATAACATCGATAATTTATTCAGTTACTACAAAATGTAAATAAATTGTACTGGGGATTTTTTTTTTATAGCATCTACTGCTGACAATCTTGAATTTTCATTCCAGCCGTGAAGATATTGTATTGTATATTGTGGCACATACATTATCAATCTACAATCCTTATTTGATTGTATATCTAGCGGACACCAGACTATTTGTGCCTTATTGTTATTTTTTTATTGCTGTCCCATATCTCCCTGTTAGTGGTGAGGTATAGGGCATATTTTGAAACTTACAATTTCTTCAATTATAAAATAGTTTTTGCATGTTATGTTTCTATATTGTTCAAGAAGATTAAAAAGTGTTTTATATTGCACTTTATATATACATTTTGTGTGTGTGTGTGTGTGTGTGTGTCAAATAAAGTTGATTTTCTTGCTTTTGAAAAAAGTGTCCCACACCACCCCACTCTCCCCTACAGTATGACAGTTTGCAACATTTTGGATTACAGAAAAAGAAAATACATGTTATATAAAAATGTATTGTTTGTCACAAGCTCAGAAAGAAAATTCCAAACTCAGAAAAGCAAAGGCTAACTAAAATGGACTAAGACAAAGACCTCAAGACGTTTTTAAAAGAAAATCCTTAGTCAGATATTTGTAGTATAAATTTGCAACCCTCCCCCGCTCCTTCAATTTTCTGTATCCGGGCAGACTGCCCCCTTCGCCCATCCGTTCGTAAACGTTTGGTTTATTTTAAAATGTGAAATAAATATATGGAACAGGAAATCATAGATTACTAAATTATATGAAATATGAATTACCATTCAATAAAATACTAACCAATTGCAAATCATTCATTAAAAGTTTAATAAGATGCGAATTGTTAACATTAGCTTATTTATTTACAATTTATATGGGTAGTAAACCATTACATTTGGAGAAATATAAAGTAGCAGCAATTAGCCATGAGGGAAAATTGTAAGTGCGAACTTGCTTCAACAGAAAAATACGATATTAAACTAAGAAATGCAAAATATACAGAAATACAATATTCAACTAAATAAAAGTAAAATTATCTGAAAAATAAATTTCAATTTATGTACGTTGCAGGAACAGTTTTGAGGATATATATCCGAGATGCAATATGTTACGACTGAGATTAAAAGCAAGATTCTTGCCATTGTTAATCAATTTTGTTTATTACTAGAAAATGATCAATATAAACAAACAAAAATATTGTAATAACTTACTCGGAATTCATTCCAAAAATATGTTGGTATCTGTACAGGTAAACAAAGATTTAGTTAAAAGTACAATGTTTACTTTTAATCTTTTTTTAAAATATCAATCTTGACACATATTTTGCTGGCGACATCCAGGCTCCGAGTTGTTAGTTGGTTATTCACCTACTAATCCTGCCAATAGGGTTACACTGAATATTCAAAACGCGCTTTTGTTAGAAATTTTATTACGATTTATTGCAATTCGCAACCTTTTTTATTCTTGATTCGTCGACTAACATTAATTATACAAATTTGTATTATTTTTATTTGTCATATTAATATAGCAGTCCATTATCAAGATTCCCCTTCTCCTTTTAGCTTTTTCCTTTCATGTAATATTTTAATCATCATATTTTTCCATTCACGAATTAATCAGGAGAAAAAATGGACGCCAAATTCTTGATATTCATCGCCAAATAAACATTGTCTTTTTATTTATGGAATTGGAATTTGCTGTCTGTAAATTAGATATAAGTCTGAATTATTTATGCACTGTTTATAATATTATAAAGAAGGCGAATTTTCTTTTTTTTCTTTTCTTTTTTTTTTTTTTTAACATGAAAGTAATATACGAAGAAACAAGTTGAAAATTGCACGTGAACGTAGCAAATAAGGTGCGTTCGTACGATAACGAAGTTTTAAAAATATTCAGATCTTGCTGATATACACTATATTGCCATTGATTATTGGACACTTGCGATTTTAGACATTTTACTAAATATCTAGAAAAATACATGAGGAATCATCTCAAAACTCTTAGTGTATAAATATAATTGCATACGCCATACATCGCCGTGAAGATTTTTTACCGAAACTCCATAGGGGACCGTCAACAAATTAAAAAAGAATGAATATCTTTTGAATAACCCTGTCAAAACTGATGTAGCAAAAGTGCTCAAACTCTAGATTATGATTGAATGCCTTATTGTAATACACTGTGTTCATTTTTATGCAAATAGCATGCATACTCGCAGAGTTATTAAGGTTTTTATAAAAATGGTCCCAAATTTTTCCAAGTTTTTTCCTTATAATTTTCAGAGTTCTTAATATAAAATAATATTTTTTTCAGAAAATAGGACAAACAACATTGCAGACAGTACCCTGTAATCAGAATTAAAAAATAATAAAAATTGTATGAAAAATGAGTAGGTTTACTAAATAATTTTTTACTGCGCATGCGTCAAAGATATCAAAATTTCATTTACATATTATGTTAGCTAAATGTATAGAGCAACTTTTGTAAAAGTCTCAAAATCATAGCTTGAAAATTCTGAAAGTAATCGTCTATAGAAAAAGGGCAAAATCCGTTGTTTCCAAAATGAAGCAAAAAAATGAGGGATTTTATCCAAATGTAGTAGTACATCCCGTATTGTGTATTCTATATTGACACTAATCAATGAATATATGGATACAACCCCTCTTGTTTTTGCTTCATTTTGAGAATAACGGATTTTCAACTAATTCAATTGACGATTATTTTCAGAATTTTCAAGTTATGATTTTGTGACTTTCACAAAAGTTGCTCTATACATTTAACTAACATAATATGCAAATGAAATTTTGATATCGTTGACGCATGCGCAGTAAAAAAATATTTAGTAAACCTACTCATTTTGTACAAAATTTTCATTATTTTTTAATTCTGATTACAAGGTACTGTGTGCAATATTGTTTGTCATATTTTCTGAAAAAAATATTATTTTATATTAAGAACTCTGAAAATTATAAGGAAAAAACTTGGAAAAATTTGGGACCATTTTTATAAAAACCTTAATTACTCTGCGAGTATGCATGCTACTTGCATAAAAATGAACAAGGCGTATTGCAATAAGGTATTCAATCCTAATCTAGAGTTTGAGCGCTTTTGCTACATTAGTTTTGACAGGGTTATTCAAAAGATATTCATTCTTTTTTAATTTGTTGACGGTCCCCTATGAAGTTTCGGTAAAAAATATTCACGGCGATGTATGGCGTGTACTATTATATTTATACACTAAGAGTTTCGAGATGATTCCTCATGTATTTTTCTAGATATTCAGTAAAATGTCTAAAATCGCAAGTGTCCAATAATCAATGGCAATATTGTGTAGTAGAGCGTACTCCGGATACAGTATAATAGTCGAAATCTTTACGTTTCTGTAAATATGCAGGAAGTAATTTTTATTACATCTCAGCAACGTATATCTTATTCATAAAATGTGAAATAGTTGAATATAATTAAAACACGTACCAAACCATGTTTCCCCGTATAGCATTATATAGTGGAATACTTTTGTGTGGCCCTGTAATTTAATAATAAAAATTCTTTGCATCACAGATTGTACAGAATGCATATTTTAGTATATATTTCATAGATTCATGCCAATTCTATTATGTTCGAATGAGTGTAACATCATTAAAATGCATTTGAAACTTTTTCCCCATTGACCGTAATATAACGGAATCCTTTTGATTGTCCCTGTAATTGATCTATGCTTCCGATTTTCATAACATTAGAAATGACTCGACAAAATTACGCAATAATTATATGTTTTAAATTTCAAACGATTAAAATGCATTTAAAACTTTTTTCCCTATTGACCGTAATGTAACGGAATCCTTTTGAATGTCCCTGTAATTGATCTATCCATCCGATTTTCATAAAATTTGAAATGACTCGACAAAATTATGTTATAATTATGTATTTTAAATTTCAAACTATTCGGTTGGGTAGTTTTTGCGTTGTTATATGCGGACAGACGGACAGACGGACGGACTGAGCGACAACAATAGGTGCTACGTATTTACATAATTACGAACGCACCTAAAAAGTAACTAACTATAAATTATCTGTGAGTTTTCAGAATTCATGACTTACTATGATATTAAATTTATCATAGTAATAATAATAATGTGTTTTATTACTTGGAAAGGGGGGGGAAAGGAGCATTTGATGATTTTTTTCTTTTTGTATTAAATGATGTAGTAGATGATTACGAAAATTATAGTTTTAGTGGGAAAATGTTATATTCGATTTAATTATATGTATATGTTACAGGCCAAACCCGATTTTAGGCCAAACTATATTGGCCTAGGCCAAACCGGTCTATCCTAACGCTCATCGGATAAACTAGTTTTTCCTAGGCCAAACCGGTCTATCCTAACGCCCATCGGATAGACTAGTTTTTCCTAGGCCAAACTAGTCTATCCTAAGGCCCATAGAACAAACATGATTTTCCCAGGCCAAACTAGTTTGGCCTAACTCTTATAAGGATATACTAGTTTAGAATGCTGTTTATTGGTCTGAACTAGTTTATCCTAGGCCGATCTAGTTTATCCTAGGCCATTTCAATTTGGCGTGATTTTATTGAATTCAATAACCGCGTCAACGCCAACATTCTTGTTTGTCCTATGCTGATCTAGTTTATCCTAGGCCAATGTAGTTTTACGTGTTTTTAGCTCACGGGCGTGAAAGCCAGAGAAATAATGGGCTCAAAGGCTCTGTATATGCATGCACGCATGTATGTATGCATGTATATACGTATGTACGTAACTCGATAACTCTTGATAGAGATATCCGATTTGTTTTAAATTTTGAATGTAGGTTCATTCTGATAAGGTACTTTTCTGAGTAATTTTGGGAATTCATTGGATAAGAATAAAGGGGGGCGAACGGGAGGCTAATCCTCCACCGTTAATTTAGAAAAAGATTTATTATGCAGAATTATCAGTTTTCATTTAAAATTTTAGGTATAGGATTATTGTGAAAAGGCGCCTCCGTGATTGGTTGTGGATGTTTATTGTTTAAGTCTAAAAGAAAGAAGCAATGTAGGGTAACAACATAATTTAGATAAATGATTTTTGACACAGAATTGACGAATTTGATTCAAATTTTGGATATAGGTTATTTCTGATAAGGTAATTCCCTGAATAGTTTTGGGGGTTTAATAGTTAAGTATGAAGGGAAAAATGAAGGATTACCCTCTTACCTAGGAAAAAATAGTTTATCCTATGGCTATTTAGATAAACAAGTTTGGCGTAGGAAAAACTAATTTATCCAATTGGCGTTAGGATAAAATCTAATTTGGCTTGAAAATGGGTTTGGCCGGTAAAAACACGTCTTTCACAAGAATAAGTATAAATGTGAGTAAAGAGTCATTGCTTATAACATCAGTACAGAAATTTAACATGTCCACCGTAGAGACATGATGCATTGGACATGGCGTTTGCTTAATTTTTTATCTACAGACTCGTGCCAACTGAGATCAGACTTGCCTTTATTATTATTTTTTATTTATTTATTTATTTATTTATTTATTTATTTATTTTTTTTTTTTTTTTTTTGCATATTTGAGCCAGATCGGAGTTGAACATAATTTGGAATCGAACAGCGTTTTCCATTTTTGAAAAATTAATTACCTGTCAACATATAAGCTATTTTTGTCACGGCGTCAAGTTTTTCTTTTCCGTTAAGTCGTAAGCGGAAATTCGATTCAAATTGTAGCTTTAATAGTATTTTCTCAAAGGTACATCGCTTTTATGAAAAAATGGTTAACGCCATTCGATTACATATTTTCTGAATGAGAATGCCTGTTAATCTTATGCATTTCCGAAAATGAATTAGTTCTTAAATGTGTTAGTGTGTAGCTATTTTGGATTTGAGAAGAGCCTTAAAGAATGACAGAGAAACATATTCACAAATCTACTTTTTACTGAACAGATTCAATAGTTATGATATTTATAACTTTCCTTTTTTTTCTTTTGTTCTAAACTACATTAATTATTTAATGAATCCCTATTTGAATATTGAAAGGTTTAAGGATCTAAATCAATAATACATTGTGTATTTACCATTCTGTGAACACATCGTAATTTAAATGTACATTGTAAATTTATCCCATAAATATGTATGCAGTATTTTTTAAGGAATCTTAATTGTTAAGTAAAATTTGAATTTTTTGCAGAAATTGAGTAGGGCCAGATTGAGCCAGACTGAGTCTCTTTTCACTGATTTTTGTACAGGCAGGACTCGGGCTGAACTTTTAATTTTTACACCGGGTCACGGCAAAATAACTTTCCTTCGGGAAGGGTGGGGCCCGGGCCTAGAAATTCCGGCCCGTGCAAACCTCCGACAGTATTCTACAACCTTTCGTATAAGATTCATTATATAAGGGTGATGACAAAAGCACTTTGCACAAGGTTAGCTATGGAGTAATAGTCGGGATCAATATTAAAAAGATTAATGCCCAATTAAATTGATGGCTTTGCATTCACAGGCTGTTTACACTAATTGTGTATTACAGCCTTATTTTTTTGAAGAACATCACCCTCGAAAAATAAAGTAAGTTGGATTACTTTTCCCATTCTCTACAATTTACTTAACCATTGAACCCCCAAAACTAATCACAGATACTCTTTATAAAATTAAACAATTATCGAAACTTTGAAGCAAATCAGACAATTCTGCTCAAAAAACCATTCATCTGATTTAAGGAGGGCAATCCCCATTTCTCCCTTTATACTTAATCATTAAACCGTCAAAACAATTCAGGGATTCGCCTTATAAAAGAAAAAACTATATTCAAAGTTTACGGCAAATCGGATAAATCTGCATAAAAATCCATTTATCTAATTTAAGGAAGGCGATAAAACGTCCACTATCCCATTATACTTAACCAAAAGGATAAACCTAAATTAATGAAAGAAGAGCCTGATCAAATGAATTCATGTCCAAAATATTAAGCAAATTGGATAATTCTGTACTACAATCAATTTATCTTATTTAAAGAAATAAATAAATTGTAAGTTTCCCCCTTATATTTAACCGAAAAACCACCAAAATTAATCAATGCAGCTCTTCATCAGAATGAACAAATGCAAGATTTGCAGCAAATCGGTTAATTCTGCATGAAAAACCCATTTGCCAAAATTAGGCGGGATACCCCCCGTTCTTCCCATTGTTCTTATTCAATTAACCCCCAAAACTAATTAGGTTAAACGCTTTACCAGAATGAATTTATTTCTAAAATTTGAAGCAAATCAGTAAATTCTGCGTGAAAAAAGCATTTATATAAATTATGGGCGTTACCCCTATTCTCCCCTCTCTTTAAATTTAAACAATGAACACCCACAACTAATCATGGAGGCGTCTCAAGAGAATGCTCCTATATCTAAAATTTGAATAAAATATGCTAATAATGCATGGAAACCCATTTATTTGAATTAAGGGAAGGGGTGAATCAGCCTCTCGTTCTCTCCCCCCCCCCCCTTATTCTTCTCCAATGACCTCCCAAATTAATCAGAAAAGCTCCTCATAAGAATAAACCTATATTGAAAGTTTGATGCAGATCGAGTGTTTCTATCAAAAATTATTCGTTACGTACTTACGTACATACAAAGATACAGAGCCTACGGGCACATTAGTTCTCAGACTTTGGTAGCCTGATGAAATAAAAACACGTCAAATTACATTATTTCTATCAATAGTTATTGCGTTATGCACATACCTATGTACAAATGTACATACATGCGTACATACATAAGCTGCGAGCCCATTATTTCTCTAGCTTTGACGCCCGTGAGCTAAAAGCACGTAAAACTACATTGGCCTAGGATAAACTAGATCAGCCTAGGACAAACAAGAATGTTGGCGTTGAGGCGGTCATTGAATTCAATAAAATCACGCCAAATTGAATTGGCCTAGGATAAACTAGATCAGCCTAGGGCAAACAAGAATGTTGGCGTTGAGGCGGTCATTGAATTCAATAAAATCACGCCAAATTGAATTGGCCTAGGATAAACTAGTTCAGACCAATAAACAGCAGTCTAAACTAGTATATACTATAAAAGTTAGGCCAAACTAGTTTGGCCTAGGAAAATCTAGTGTGTCCTATGGGCCTTAGGATAGACTAGTTCGGCCTAGGAAAAACTAGTTTATCCGATGGGCGTTAGGATAAACCGGTTTGGCCTAGGAAAAACTAGTTTATCCGATGGGCGTTAGGATAGACTGGTTTGGCCTAGGAAAAACTAGTTTATCCGATAGGCACTAGGATAGACCGGTTTGGCCTAGGCCAATCTAGTTTGGCCTAAAATCGGGTTTGGGCTGTAACATACATAAGGAAACAATATAGACTCTTTAATGGACTTCCTAGTTGATGGTGCAACTCATCCCTTTGTGTTTTAGCAACCCCGATTAAAAAAATATTTACTCATATATAAATATTTTTCAAATACATCATTTTAAGTATGTAAAAAAAATATATATAATAAAAATACATGATAAAAAATATATGAGAAAGTGAATTTCAAAACTAGCCTTATCCAGAAAATTAAAATTTGAGAAATCGTAAAAACTCTGAAAACATCCGTTGATTTTCATTGTAAACCAAGATTTTACAATGCTAAAAATATAAATGCCAAAACTTTTTTTTCAGATTGTAATGTTTTTTCGATGCAAATTCAATGAATAAAATTGATTCATAGAAAAAACTAGGGATGGGACGAATAGTGATTTGGCCGAATAGCCGAATACCGAATATTCGGCCAAATTTTATGCCGAATACCGAATATTCGGCCGGCCGAATAGTACATTTTTTTTTCAATAAAGAAAATAAATTTTGACTATATATAATTTTAAAAATAGGAGCACATTAATAATTATTACTCTTAAATGTGCTTTTAAATGTATTTTTAAATTTGAAAACTTATTTTAACACAAAAAAATTATGAAATTCCATTATATCCTTTATTCTAATGTACATAAAATTGATTTTCAGTAAGTCAAGATGGGAAAATATTTCCATTAAAATATGAAGAATGTACTCAACTTTTACTATCAATTGATACTTCTTGTATCCAAAATCAATAATATTCTTAATCTCTCTCTCTCTCTCAGAACTCACAAGGACATATTTTCTGAAATAACCTTGAAGTAAATTTGATCATTTAGAGTTTGTGTCCCTAGTGATAAGCAAATTTGTAAGAATGAGACTGTTCTGAAATCAGCTGCAAAACTTTAAATTACAAATTGCGTTAAAGCAAAAGGTTATGCTTAAAGTAGAATGCATATGTTAACAAAATCTTTGACATTTGAATCGGCACATACAATATTCAACTTCAATATTCCACTTATTCAACAAGCATTAAAAGGATAAACAGAAATTGATAACAACATGAAGGAAGGAAGATTAAATTAAAAATATATACATAATAATGTTACATATTTAAGTCAGTAATTATGCAAATAATTATTTAAAAGTGAAAACTACAGAATGAAAAAATTATTTTGTTGAGTATTTAGAATTTATATTACAATATTTATAAAACCATCTTCATAAAGCAAGTTGTCACCTAATGTGTATAGAGTTTGACACCAGTTCTGCTTTCAAATGTACCGTTGTATTTGGAATAGTGATATATTATATTTAATTTTGAAAATGAATCTCCATTAACACACCTAGTGAATAAATTTTTTCATTTCTTACTTTATAGAAAATAAGTTATGAATTTCATAAGAGCCTTTTTTATATGTGCATGGAATTTGCAGACATTAATAAATATTCGAGCATTTTAGAATAAGGCAGTATTTTTATATTTTGAATTGTAATATATCATTCTGTAATGATGACATTTCCCGTACAATTAAATCTCCAACTTGGGCAGCATTTTCTAGAATATCACTAACTTTTATAGGAAATACAGAAAGGCTGTATATTTTTTAGTATCTGAATAACTCTATATTTTGTAAGTAAGAGTGAGAATGACTTCATAAATGAAGTAGCCAATTTGGATTAGAGGAAAAATAATTGCAAGAATGAAATTCTTTAAATCCAAAATTTATTTGGGAAGATATCTTTCACTATTCGGCGAGATTTTAGCAATATTCGGCAAGGCATCTCTAAATATTCGGCTACAGGTATTCGGCCGAAGTATTCGGTCAACAAGCCATCAATATTCGGCCAACCGAATATTCGGCAAAAGGGCCGAATAGGCCGAATACCGAATAGTGGCCGAATATTCGTCCCATCTCTAGAAAAAACTAGATTTTTTAAAAATTTTGGATAGGACGTGTTTTGAAACTCACGCCTTCATATACGTGTATGTATGTATTGACTAAAAGATACTTTTTTTTTTCATATCTGTAATAAACAGAATAAAATATACTTTTGAAAGGCATCGTCAGTTTTCTAATAAAAATAGTAAAAATATACGAAATTACCTTTTTAAAAAATCTGTTTTTGGACATTCTCCAGCTATTTTAATTTTGCAAAATCTACAAAAGTAAATTTTAGCAATATCGCTGTGAAACTGCTCAAACGATACATAACATTTTGGTATAATTAATTAAAGTACTGCTGGTTTTTTTTTTTTTTTTTTCTTTTTCAAAGAATTATTACATGAACAATTTATAGTGATTGCTGTGTTGGAAGATAGAAGCAATAAGTACAATGATCTTTTAAAGCCCACTGCAGGAGTAACACAGGCTTTTGGGTATGTTGCAACTTCGCCCCGGGCGCAGTTTTCTCTTCGCACGCCCCTGCTGATTGATGAAATCTTATGTTGTTTTCAGGTTGCGGCCATTTTTGAATTCTGGATTTTTTTCATAAAGAGATAATCTGCATGCATAAACTCATGATGCAAAGTACTCACATTAAAATGAATTTTGAATATTGCGAAATAGTTATGTACAGTAAATACTGCACAGCTAATATGGATGTTGGTGTATTTTATGAGGTTTTGGCCGATTTCGAATGCGTGAAATATATAATATATGCGCGAAATATATAATGCGTGATATATGCGTGAAAATCCTATAGTGAAAATATAAAAATATCTCCAAGGCGGACTTTTAAAGAAAAAGGCCTTTCGTTGGGACGCAAGGAGCACCTTGAAAAAACATACATCGGTACATTTCACGAACTTCACGGCATAGGACTTGCAATCTTCAGCTTATAACTTTATTACTGGAATTATCTATATTTGTTTAACTCCTTGGGGATGAGCGACACGTATACGTGCTGCAAAAAAGCTTAAAAATCCTTCTTTACTCCACCAATAAAATTATACTGCAAAATTTGACTTATTTAATGGGATCATTTTATCGATTTAATAAGGCACAAATTTCTTTTTTTTTTTTTTTTTTTTTTTTTTTAAACCGATGACAAAACGTTAAAAATTTCGTAGAAAGCTCCTGTCGCGAAGGGATTAACCCAGGCCCGTAGTTAAGGGGGCGCTATGGGCGGCTCAGCCCCCCCCCCCTGGAAACGATTCCAAGGTCACTAAATAAATTTCTGTTCCGAAAATTCAAATGAAATTTTGTTCAAAATTTAATTTATTTTTGAAACCCTTTCACAGTTTTGCAGAAATACTAAACTGTAACTAAAATAATCGTTTAAACACTCCCTCATCTTATTTGTACACATGAAACCAACATGATGTTTAATTTTGCTCCAAGTTATACACTCAAAATTTTCACCATCCTGTACTTTTCTAAGCATAAAATGAAATTATTACTACAGTTTAATAAGAAACATAGTATCTACAGTGTAAATATGCACTAATTTATCTTTCTTCGTCAGAGAGAGAGAGAGAAAAAATTATGAGCCCCCCCTACATTCTCTTGAGCCCCCCCCCCCCCTACTATTCACTTCTAGCTACGGCCCTGGATTAACCTCCCCACTGCCGCGACCGGATATATCCGTTCACTAGGCTGCAGGTTTCACTGCAGTTGAAGCTTTATTTAAATTAATGTAATTCTACAAATAAAATCCAGTTTCAAGAAATGAAGTTATGATTGTTAATTTCAAGGCTTATAAGCATATACGTATCAAACAAATTTCACCATGATAGAAAATCCCTCTTTTATTAACGTTTAAAATAAACTGAGGAGAGAAAAAAAAAACATTACAATTTTGCCCTTTTGCAAGGCAGTCAGGGGGATAAAAAAGTTGCTAATAAAACCTCCCAAGAAGAATATGTAAATGATTTACGTTGGGTATATTATTGATACTGTTAAATCATAGAATCAATAGGATCAGACGATGATGGGAAATTTGGTAAACTGGAAACTTGAAAAGATGGCGAGCTATTAACTCATTGAGGACGAGCGACGGGTATACGTGTCAATTATTATGCTCAGAATCCCTCATTATTCTCTCATATTATTTTTTATTCTAAAGTTTACCTTATTTAAGCAGAGTATTTTCACGATTTAAGTACAAAAATTTTTCTGTTTTGAAAAACAGTAGCAGTAAGCAGTGTTCTCGCTGACATTTGACCAACGTTAGTAATTTGGCAAATTAAAAATAAAAAACATTCGCCAAATGAAACAAGTATTAGCCCGATAGATTCGCCGTGTAGCACAAAAAAATTATCTTTAATCCTTTAATGTACTCCTTTTTTCTCAATATGCTCTTAAAATAACCTGATTTTTTATAACTGCGACATCGATTGTTATTAATCTAAATTCAACTATCTGCTACAAATATGTTAAAAATATGTATATTCTAAATATCTTGCGTAATCAAGAAAAAAAAATTCTAAAACCGATTTAACTCATTAAAATGTTATGAAATAAAACTTCCTAAGTCAATTTAGAATTTTATGATTATTACACACAATGAATCTAACAAATCAAAATATATCATATTCAAATGAACTTTTATTTTTCTGGAATTCTTAGGATTTTCTTAGAAGCTCATACTTCAAATTTAGTTTCAAAATTGTACTCTTCAAAACACAGGACAAAAGCACACACACACACACACACACACAAAAAAAAAAAAGAAAATGAAAAAGAAAGAAAGAAAGAAAAAAGAAAAAAAGAAAAAGAAAAGAAAGAAAAAGCAAAAATTGAGCACTAGCAATTTGGCGAATCTAATCGCTGGTTTACTCGCCAAATGAAGAATTTAGTCGCAATTCGGCGCAATGGCGAGCGACAGCGAGAACACTGGTAGTAAGTCAAAAATTAAGCAACAAGCTCTCGTCGGGAAGGGGTTAAAATTTTGGATAATTCAGATGATCTTGTTAGGGCCAGGTCAAGGCTTGGTCAAAATCTAAGGGAACTTTTGTATTTAACAGCCATCTTTCTATGATTAAAAAAAAAAAAATTAATTTATTTTAATTATTTTTTATGAATAGAGAGTGTAAACAGACTCCAATGGAATAAACCTCATATAACCATTATAACCTCAAGCTAGTCGCATAAATGTTTAGTTCTGCAGTTTGAAATTTCCTCATTTTCATTTATTTTTTTATAAAATGCGAATAATCGAAAAGAGAAAAGATATACAGAGTATCTGAAAGTTCCATTCATAAAAGAATGTAAAAACATACCTTTATAATCGCTACCTAAGAGGACGGATTTCAACAATAGAACTTGAAGTGTCTCAGAAAAGTATATGGAGAACCATTCATTATTGTTAACAGTTATCGTATCTTCTTTGTCATAAAAAATAATAAAAACTATCATTATTAAGTCAGACAAGTTTTGAAACTTGTTTCCTTTCACTCTCCGTCGAAAGATCATGTTTCGAAACTAAAAACTGACAGTTTGCTTTCTTCAATTGCAAATTGATGAGTACCTGTGCAATCACTGTCCATTACGAAAGACAGAAAGTTCCTAAGGACATGAATACGTAGTTCCAGGCGAAATACTATTTATTAAATACTGATCAAACTTGAAAAACTCGAGTTCAGTGACATTGCGGGCTGATTTAGCCCTTAGATAACTTGTAATTTGTTGTATAATACAACTAATAAAATTAAAGTGCACTATTTTATGAATCATAATTATTCTGGATCCAAACAGGGTCGGCACTATGTCGTGGAGACTTCTGGAGAAACTCTTTGCCACTATACACTAATGGACTAATAAAATTTATTCTTAAATCGTATAGATTGTAAAACACAGAATTGATTTTTTTTTTTTTAAATATGTTTGTTAATATTTTTGATGATATTTCAAAACAAGAGAGTTTTTACACAAGCATTTTTTGCCCTAATGAAATGAAATGAATGAAAAACAACATACAACTTTTTCCCCGTTTGACGTGCATAACTTTACCCATAATTCGTAGTGGATCAACTTAATAAGATATTTAAGATTAATTTAAATTAATTTGTAAAGTTTTCAGCTGATGGTAAACGAAATTTTCTGAGCTATTAAAAATACGAGGTGGAACCCGGCGAATTTCGACGAAAGGAATGTTTAAAAAGTAACCTTTTTCACTGATTTATAATAAACTTACAAAATTAGTTTCTTAAAAAATGCATCTTATATTAGTGTAACTATCAAACAAATATCGTTTCGACCGACAGTTAACTATTTCTATACAACTCAGTTCTCTGAATTATTAAACTTTAATTGCATATGTTAACCCGTAAAGTATAATAAAGAATAGTTATTATGATGAATTTATCAACTGAGGCTCTTATGCTTGATATTCCGAAATAAAGCAGCAAAATTTATTGCACCATAGAATTTTTCTCCCGTGATATAAATTACCCGACATCATTTGCAACGCATTTAACATGCATTTTTGTAAAAAGAAAGTGTTGCACCGTTTGTAAAATAAGACTGCAAAAAATTGAATATATATATATATATATATATATATATATATATATATATATATATATATATATATATATATATATATATATATATTTGATAAATTGATAAATAAAAACGAAATAAAACCCAAAATTCACCGGGTTTTATAACAGACGACATTTTTACATAGCATTTTTTTTATTTAACCTTTTCCGACATGGGCGAATTCTGTTAGTATAATGATAAATCATCGACTGTCAATGGAATTTGCAAACGATTTTTTTAGAAACGAAGAATTCCGTAATTTAAGCTTTCATTTTAAAAGCAAAATTTTATTAAAATATTATTGGAATATATTATGAATTATATATATATTATATTATTGGAATCTATTATATAGTATGCCGGAAAGGGTTAATGAGATAATGCCCCCCCCCCCCCCAAAAAAAAAGAAAAAAAAAACACAGTAATCTATTATTTTCTCTTTACTTTTAATATAGAAATGAAGTACATTAAAACTCCAATAATTCGGATTAATTGGGACCAGACCCAATCCGGATTATTAAAGATCCGGGATTATTGAAAATCCGGATTATCCGGAGAATTAGAAAAAAAATGAAATAAAATAAAACATACTTACAGAAAATCACATTTTATGTTAAATTGAAAAGTGCCTGAATTCAATGCTGCATCTTTATAAATATAAATAATTTTCTGCAAGTAATATTGTAGAAGAGTTTTGTCACAATAACAAGAAAACAGTCCTACGGACTGACAAAGATCGGGAAGCAATCTTTATCAGACAATGGGTCTTATAGGAACTATTTTACCTTGCTTTCTTGCAATGCTCTAAGTAAAAATTTATTGTGCAGTGATTTCTTATGATATTTCTAAGTGGTTTAAATAGAAAATTGAGAAAATTGGAAATGCCAAACGTAGTGCTACTTTATTGTTTCTTTGAAAGATAACATCAAACAGTTTAAATAAGAAAACTTAACGTATTCTTCCGAAAAGATTTCAGAAAATGTTTTTTTAAATTCAGAATACGATGATGAAACAAGTTAATGTTATAGAAATTAGCCAATCGCTTCTCAAACTTGAAAAAAAAAATGTCCAAGCTGTTCCGGATTATCCGGAGGCCCGGATTAACGGGGTTCTACTGTACTCCAGTTGCCACAATTACAAAATTAGTATTAAAAACAATTAAAAAAATCTCAAAAATAAATTGATGTACAAGTTTCAATATAATTGCATTTAAAATGTCCATTTTTTTCTTATACGATGGTGTAAAAATTGAAAATGATGTGCGATGTTTAAAAGTTTAAAAATTTGCAGTATCAAATATTGCAAAACCGAAATTTCATTTCAAATTTGAAAGTGTTGCTGTTCTCAGGATGACGTCAGTGTTACGCACAGATATGTTTGTCTTTTATAATATCGATAGATAGATAGATAGTTTAGATTGTTTGCAGGACCTCTGCCCCAAATAAAATTTCAACAGGTTTCAGGGCCTTAAGCAGCGCCCAAGTTTGCCCCATAATTATGCCGGTCCTACAAGCCACCAATTCAGAAGTTCTGAGCTCCAAAAGGTAAAAATTTTAGAAAGTCTTTATTTAATCGCAAAAACTATTAAAAAAATGTTAGATTAAATGATCTTGCAAATTCTTCCATTTAAAAATGAAATTAAGAAATTTTTATAATATGAAAAAAGGAGTATCAGTGTCCTTGGAAATTTTAAGGCGTCTAAGCCCTTTGAGTACCAGATCATATTTATTTCATGCATTAAAAGTAAATCAGACAAGTATTCGAAAATAGTAAAAGCGTAGTCATTTCGACATACATATCATCTATCTATTAAGACTGCTAGTCACTCGACTTCAGCATTCCCTTCCCCAGTGTTAATATTTAATGTATTCATATATTTAACATCTTCTCGGGAAATTAATATTTTTAACTTGTTCTCTTCTTAAAAGATGTTTTAAATGTAAGCTTAATTTAATATTTTATATCCTAAAAGCCGACAAATTGTGAGTAAGATTTTAACTCTTCATCTATGCATTTTAGAAATATTTTAACAAATAAGAAAAAAAAAAAAAAAAAAAAAAAAGAAGATATTCTTTAAGAAGAGTACACAGAAAAAAAAAGGGTTAAAAGTAGGAGATACAGTCGACTCTCGTTAATTCGAATTCGTCGGGACCACAAGAAATGTTCGAATTATCCAGAGTTCGAATTATGGAAAATATGAGAAAAAAACATTTTTAAAAGGGTACTATTACAAAGAAATTAATGTTATAGTATTTTTCAAATGTATTCCAGCTGTTATCATTAGAATATGGCTTACTAATATTAAATTAAGAGACATAAATACAAAAACTAATTAAGGGATTAAAAACAAACACAAACGAAGATGAGATGGAAGTGTCATTGCCGGACAGACGGGGCACTAAAAAAGCAAATATCGGATGCATGAGATTATGCGTACACTGTATAACCCCGATAATTCGGATTAACTGGGACCAGACCCAATCCGGATTATCGAGAATCCGAAGAATTAGAAAAAAAATGAAATAAAATAAAACATACTTACAGAAAATCACCTTTATGTTAAACTTATTGAATATTTACAGACAGTAAAAATGTTTACTTTGCTTAATTCTTCCGAAAAAATTTCAGAAAAAGTTTTTTTAAATTCAGAATACGACAATGAAATAAGTTAATGTTATGGAAATTAGCCAATCGCTTCCCAAACTTGGAAAAAAAAAATGACCAAACCTATCCGGATTAACGGGGTCCGAATTTGCGGGGTTCTACTGTACTTGTTTGGAACAATTCTGACAAAAATGAAGGATAAAAAGTTATTTCAAGGATCTAAAGTCCAGCAGAAAGTAAGAAAAAATGAAAAATCTGAATATCGTAAGTTCGAATTAAACGAAGTCAAGAGAAAATGAGTTCGAATAAATGATTTTTTTTTTTTTTTTTTTTTTTTTTTTTTTTACATTGTCTGCTTTTGAAAATTTCAGGACTTCGTGTTTAGTTCGAATTAAGCGAAAATTCGATTTATCCGATTTCGAATTAACGAGAGCCGACTGTATCGTAAATATAGGAATGCACTCCACGGCAGTAGACTTAACATTAGTGAAAGATATTCGGAAGTTCGGTGACTAGCAGCCTTAAAACTAGATGAAAAAATTAAAACATTGTGTATAAAGATATAGCAGTAGATAAGAAATTGTTTAAAATAATCAGAAATAGTATGAAAACAAAAATATCTTTGGTGGGGATGGAGAGATATTTATCTATTTGTGAACTTTAATTCCTTCTCCCACCACTCATTTGTTTTATGAGTTAGCTCCAAAATGCATTAGAAAAATGTTGTTCAGGTATTCTCTAAATGTCGATACATTCCAGATTCCACAGTTAACAAATAAAAATTTTAAATAAACGAATAATTGGATGAAAATATTTATATAGTTTCCTTGATAAAAGATGGCAGCACTAACGCATTTTCTCCAGGAGTTTAAAAATAATAATAATAATAATAATAATAATACCTTTTTCAGTAATTTGAAAGGCACGATGATTGATCTGGATTGATCCAACCTTTATTTCGCAAAAAATATTCCCTTACAAAAGATACAAAAAAAGTTTAAGTGTACATTATTCAGGGCACGTAATGAAAACACCGATACGGAATGTTTTTTTGAAAATGAATGATGGCTAAAAACATTTTGTATTATACAAAACAGTGTTGAATTCAGATACTTTTCTCCGGGCGGGAGGGGTTCCGGGGGGACATTATAGAGTTCCGGAGGGGAAATTGAAATTTTTGACCATTGAAAATACAAAATTTCACATTTTCCGGGAGGGGGTCATTTCACTGCTCCGGGGAGGTCAAAGGAGTGGAAAACATTTTAAATAACGATTTCTATAGAGTCTTAAATAATATTTACATCCCTGCTGTCAGTCATTGGTGACTGACGCTGTCTAAAAAGAAAGTTCAGTGCCAATCAAAGTTGACTGACGTGACACTCAATGTGTTAATTGACAAATTCCACATCTATTTTTTTTTCTTTCAAAAACGTACAAATCTAGACCGCACATTTGAAAAATTATGCATTCAAAGACACTGGCAATGCTTGTTAATGGATAAATTAGAATAAAATTTTATTGTTCTTACCTTGATTTGAAAGACTTGTGGTAATCAAACTTAAATCCTCAAAATCCAAAATAACTTTGATCCGATTCCTTTTTGTGCTCCAAAACGTTTTCAATCAAACTTAGAAGATAATGAAAAGGCATCAAGAAATAATTTTAAATTAAACAAGACTGTATACGAATCTAATACTCTGCAGCTAAAAAAAAAATATATTTTTTTAAATACACTAAAGTCTAAGACATTTTAATTTTTGAGGGAGGACAAAATCGACTAAAAGGCTTGCCTGCTTGTCTCTGTGAAACTTAAATGCAAGAAATACAACTGCGGTATTCTAGATGAATGTTTGACTCGAAAACTTTTTTTTTTCTTTGGAAAATAACTCACAAACGATTTCGAACGACTAATAATTCCTTCTAAATAATATGAGACACTCCTTTTGGGCCCACATCCACAAGTTTATGTCTCTGCATTCCCTGCATATTTCATGGAGGGGTTCTTCCAAAATACCATAACATTCTGCGAGACATACCCAATTAGCATGCCTCGGGAAACAGATGCGCGGAAAAGAATGTTCTTTGTAACTAACAACTTTTGAAAACCGAAATTTTCAGGAATGTCGGGAATGAAAATTTTTTTGACCTGGACACCCGTAGTGACCCTCCTAACACAGTGTGGCATTTACGATCTTCATACTAAAGCATTGAACAAGAAATAAATAATCGTTTTAAAAAGCTTTCCCATTTTTAGAAATGTCATTTATTTTCCTTTGCTGCACTTGAAGAACTTTTTTTTGCAATGTTCTCTTCTGCCTGTTATCTATTTCTAATTTTACCTGATAGAATAGTGAAATTAAATGCAATAATTAAAACCATTCTTTTCTGTTTAGTTTATTGTTCGAGAAAAAACTTTCATATTACTTTATGTAAAATGTACACAATAATTCACAAACAGTGCCATAGAAAAAAAAATCTGACAAGGAAATTACCTTATAGTGTACAAATGAAGTAAATCTAAGCAAACAGCAATCGAAAAAGTATATTGAAATACATTTGCTCATACATAAATTAATTTGCGCTGTTCGGTCTGCGAATCTTGAAACCTAATTTTAGCAGTTGACTCGGTTTTAAAATTGTGTTTCCCTGCGCCAAAGTTATGTAAAAATTTAGGACTGAAAGCAGGAGAACACAATGGTAAACCCATTAATCAATTGCTAAAATTCGGTTTTCAGGAGTTTTCCACCAAGATGTGACTTGGTAGACCAAATGCGTTTTTATAAACGAATCGGGTTGAAACTAATTATGAAATTTTAGCCGTGAACTCGATGAGGTGATTTTTTTTTTTTTTTTTTTTTTTTTTTTTCTGTGCTGCAGCCTCCCGGTTTATCGGTTGTATTTTCAAAATCTGGGTTCAAAGCTAAATAAATTCACATGAAACCGATAATTTATCCAAAAAACTTCTAACTGATAAGAATGGAAGCTAATTTTATTTGAGAAGCTTCACACGGAGCTTCTTTTAAAAATTTCGAAGGGGATATACGCAGTGTTCTCGCTGACATTTGACCAACGTTAGTAATTTGGCGAATTAAAAAAAAAAAAAAAAAAAAAAAAAAACGCCGTTTAGCATACACACACAAAAGTTTTTTAATGTATTTCCCTTTTTCCAATATTTTCTAAAATAACCTAAGCTTTTATAACTGCGACAACGACTCTTATTAATCGAATTTTAACTATCCGCTACAATATGTTATAAATATGTATATATTGAAAATATGTATATATGAAAAACGGAAAAGAAAAGGAAGAAAAGGCAAATATTGAGCACTAGTAATTTGGCGAATCTAATTGCTTGTTTACTCGCCAAATGAAGAATTTAGTCGCAATTTGGCGCAATGGCGAGCGACAGCGAGAAGCCTGGATATACGGCTATGCCTTGGTATATCCTCTACTACTCTACTGCTCGAAAAGATAAATCTCTATTTACTTTAATATTATTAATAGAGTAATGTAATTATTAATAGAGTAACAGATTATTGTAATATTATTTTAATAATTTAGCATACATATTTTAAAAAAAGTTTTTAATTTATTTAAAATTTTAATTTTGTATTTTTAAACGATTTATTTATTTATAAAAATATACATAATTTTTACCATTTATTTTATAATAAAATTATGAATACATTCAAATTAAATGAAAGTACAATTCATGCTATAATGTTGACAGATTTTTTACTAGTTAAAATATAAAATTTATTTTATTCTGGCATTTTTTTTTTTTTTTTTTTCCAATAAGTGTCGGGGAAAGTTAAGACATTTTAAGTACGGCATCTATATCTAAAATCCTAATATTTGAGGGCCTGATTTTGAACGCTGTCTGTACATAGAAAAAGTATTGTTAGTTTCGAAGATTACAATACGGAAAAGTACTGTTGCCATGATGGGGCCCATGTCTTTTCTTCGACATAAGAAAAAGCGTTTTTCTGAACCCTATAGTTACATTTCTTCGCTATCGAAATGCAACGACGGAGTTCAGATTTAAGCTCTCAGATATCTATATTATAAAGGCCAAACGCATCTGTGCGTAACGCATACGTCATTTTGCGAATGGCAACACTTTAAAATTTTGAAATGAAATTTCGGTATTGCAAATTTTGCTACTACAAATTTTTAAACTTATACATATCGCACATTTTCAATTTTTACACCATCGTGTAGGGAAAAAATTTACTTTTAAATGAAATTTGTTTGAAAGCTCTATCTTAATTTGTTTTTGAAACATTAATTTTTTTATAGTTTTTAATACCGCTTTTCTAATTGTGGCAACAGCAGTACTCCATTTCTATTAAAAGCAATAGAAAAAAGGAAAAAAATTGATTACTGTAACTTTATGTTGCCATTTTAAATATCTTCTGTATAAAACCAGGTGAATTTTGATTTCATTTACAAAATTTGATTTGCACGTAAAAGAATATCAACAGTTTAACATCTGTTTCAGCTAATAGCATTGAGACTTCAAGTTTTGAATCAAAATGATCAAATTGAAATGCCAATTTTTTCTGAAAAGGTGAATACAGATACGAAATTTGCATTTGTAAATTTTGATATAATAAAAATGATTCCGGGTTTAGATTTCACGGAAAAAAAATTCTAAGATTGAGTCAAAGTTGAATATATATATATATATATATATATATATATATATATATATATATTCATTTTGGAATTGTAGCATAAGAACTTTAATTGATAATTTTATCAGATATTTATTATTTTTTACTGCTTACATGTAGAATCAAAGTTTAATTGTGACAATTTCTACAGCTGAATTTTCTAAAAATATTATTTTGTCAATTTGATATTGAATATCGTTTGTTTAAGAGTGAGACTTACCAATATAAAATGCATTTTTTACTATAATATTTTGTAGTTTAGGTTTATATAAATGAAAGGAAACTGTTCCTTTTTAAACATTTTCTTTCGTCGAAATTCGACGGGTTCTACCTTGTATTAATAATTGCGGAATGTCGTTTTCAATTAGCTGAGAATAGTGGTCAAGCAAAAATTAGCAAAAAATCCGAATTTTAACCATTTATATAAATAGAGGTAAATTGAATTGACTTCTCAGTATATGGGAATAATACGGATCCATTAAAACTTGGAGTATATGTCAGAAAGGACTCGTTTTCATCCATCATAGGTTATATCCTTTTATACAACAAATAAGTAAATAGAATTTATATTGATGTTAAATTCTTTGTAAAATTATAAATAGTAATTTCAATAGTGCACATTTTAAAAAATAGATATACTTAGGCTCCTGTACGTACACAAATGCAAGAATATTGTAAAAAGTACAAAAGTTTGGTTAGAAAATAAGAAATACACTGTAAAAAAAATATGTACAGTTACTAAGATTTTTCTAGTAAATTTGTATTCCAAGAACTTTTCATGTAACAGTAACAGATAAACTCATGTAACCTTCCTCGGTTGCATGAAATTTTGCTGTTATCGTTACATCAAAAGTTCTTGGAATACAAATCTACTAGAAAAATTTTAGTAACCTTACAGATTTTTTTTACAGTGTAGGGGTAAACTTTGATGCACTGTCACTTGCGACACCATAATTTATGAAAATCCCTATGATATATATTGATATATTAACTACAATTCATATTTGCAGGTGCCTTAGGCATTTTTCGAATTCAATCCTGGAACCATTCGCCAGAAAGTCGCAACGCGTTCATTTTATTTCTTCTCTCGGAATTTCATTAATTTCGGCGAGAAATTTGCTCTGATTACCTACCATCTAAAAATGTTTTATAAAACAAAACCATGTTCATTAGCAATGAAATAAATTAATAAATACCTAAATGGACGTAACTTTTCTTTAAACATCGATGCCGGAGATTTTGTAAGATCACTTGTATCTAGGTCGATTTCTGCGTGGTTGTTCTCTTCTTTCATTAATTCCATGATATTTCCTAGAAAAGAAAAAGAAAAAAAAAAAAATTAAAAATTAAAAAATCATTAAATGTAGCAATTTAAAAATATTTAAACAACTGATATTTTAGAAGCATTTTTTTTTAATCGAATAGCTGCAAAAAAAAAATATCTTTAAAGACTGTGCAGAAAAAGAAAACAAAAATTATTATTTCTCGAAGGTGTAACTTGAAAGCTAGATTATAGTTGGGGAATCTCAGTTATATATTTTAATGGTGGTTATAAATTGGGTAGTAATCGGTTGGATTGTGTATGAAGCAGGCCCGTAGCCAGGATTTTCTTTCGGGAGGGGCTCAATTTCGGAATTTTTTCTCTTCTTAGAAAAGTAATTTGAATAATATTCAGTAAAAGATTTAAAAATAATCTAGGCTTATCCTAATGTGTGTTCCTACATAGGATATTTGTTAACTATGTCAAATATTAATAAGTTATTTCATATTTAATTTTTTCAATTTCTGTTGCAAACTTTTAAGAGCAGTTTCCAAACCGGTTCAGAAACCGGAGAGTTTTTAAGAAAAATTTTCTGCGAAACTTAAAAAGCACAAACTAACAACGTTTGAGATGAGCCCCAAGTAGGGGAGAGATGGGCACGTTTGAACTGGGGGCACTTTTGAACACTTTAAATATTTTCCTTCAAATAAATTATTTTCTAAAAATGTCTATCGTAATACATTACTACTGCTTCAGTGCAATAAGTATAGGGGAAGGTGGTGTACCTTGGAGGGATGTGTACCTTGGAGGCACATTGATTGTGCAACCACCATGAGTGATAAATTTAAACTAAAATATTATTTGCATGTATTTGTTACTAGAGGCTCATGGGAAGTTCTTCTATTATTAATCAACACACTTGTTGCTGCTGTAAAAAACAAAGTTTATTTTCAGTACCAAAAAGTTACTTTTCAAGGACATATTCTTTTTCTTCCATAACTGTAAGCATCAACTTTTGTTTTAAACTGATTATCACAAGTTGAAAGGCATGTTTTCAGCTACATTTATGTATACTTGAAAATGGCTAAATCTAAAATATGAAGATGTGGAAACCATTTTTGTAAAACACTTGCTTGTAGTGTACCTTGGAGGTAGTTAATGTTGTGTACCTTGGAGGTACCTCCAAGGTACACACCTGCTAAATTTATTAATAATTAAGAGTAAAATTTGTTAGAAAGTATTTCTTTACTTTAATAACCAAAGTACTAGGCTGGGCAAATGGGCCTAAGTTTAAATGTTAGGCTATTAAATTGATGAAGCCTAGGTAAAAATTCAAAATCAAAGTTATCTGAGCCTAGTATTAAACAATGAATAAATATTTTAATAAATATATAATTATTTATATATATATATTTATGTGAAAGAAGTTGTTGAAAAGCTTTTCCCTTAGGGAAGATAAAAATGCTTACGAGTTATATAAATCAGATGTTGTCTTTAAGATGCCACATCCGATTGCCACAGGAGGTTCCGTAAGACAGCTTGAAAAATTATCATTTGGTATAAATTTAGATCACCTGAATGTGGAATAAAACTAAAGATGTTAGATATAAAGAGGGAGTGTTAAACAGTGGTTATTTGTATTTGACTAAACTTTATTTTATGGCTAAACTGTTCAAACTTTATTACTTCAGTTATATGAACGATTTTGTGTTCTTAAAATTGTAAATTTAAACTAATTAGACTTATATTAGCCTAAAGTTGTCTTATATTAAATCATATTACAGTAAACAAATAATAAATCAGCTTTCTTTCATGCTGTGTAGTACTTAATCTGTTAAAAACAAATACCTCCAAGGTACACCATACCTACCTCCAAGGTACACCACCGGTGGTGTACCTTGGCTGTATTGTAAGCTATTTTTAAAAAAATAAAAAAGTAGTGAAGAAATATATTTGGACATTTCAGAAAAAAATATGTAACAGCTAAGATCCTTACATTTTTGAAAAAAAATATTTTACAGATATTTTCCAAATACTTTTTTTATAAAAAATCAAAGTTTGAAATTACCTCCGAGGTACACCACCTTCCCCTACAAAGCGGATTCATTTTGTATGCACAATACTGTCTAAGCAAGATACGTATTTTTCTCCCTCTTGAATCTAAACTTAAGGGGCTCAGGGGTTGAAAACTTTTCAAAAAATCGATTTTTTTATGATCTAATTTGATTATTCATTTAATTCTTAACTCAATGCAAAAAACCGCATAAAAATATTTGCATTTTTAACGGAGTTATAAGCATTTATGTATCAACACTTTCATAGCCGCATCCATTTAATTTAAGTCGCGTTTTTTCAAAACTTGATTTTTGATGACTAACACCAAGATTTTAAAAAAACTATTTGATAGAATGGCTTATTTTTTTTTCTGCATGCATGCATGCATATAACATCATTATCTAGATTATGAATTAATATATATTTTAGATAGTTTAATATTTTGAGTATTTTTAATGGAAAAAAAAGTTGTATTTTTTAGGGTTTTTTTAAATTTAGGGTTTTTTAAATAGATTTTTAATATTGTTTTTATTAAGTGATAGTTATATCCATAATTCATAATCTAGATTATGATGTTATATGCATGCAAAAAGAAATTATGCCATTCCATCAAATAGTGTTTTTTAAATCTTGGTGTTAGTCGTCAAAAATCAAGTTTTGAGAAAACACGATTTAAAGTTGAAATTATATGGATGCGGCTATGGAAGTATTGATACATAAATGCTTATAACTTCGTTAAAAATGCTAATATTTTTATGCGGTTTTTTGCATTGAGTTAAGAATTAATTGAATAATCAAACTAGATCATAAAAAAAATCGATTTTTTGAAAAAGTTTTTAATCCCTGAGCCCCCTTAAGAAAATAACGTTGTAAGATTTTTGTTCAAAATTTTGATTTATTGTTCAACACTTAAATAAAGATATAATATTTAGTTTATAAGCTTTTTTTATTCAAATTCTTCTGCCAAATTGAATAAACAGTTGAAATGTTGAACTCCATGCAATTGAGCACCATTTAACATCTAAAACTATGAAGTAAAGATGTACCTAAATATTACTATTTTTGGAATTTTTTCTATGTGAAAAGAGGTTAATTAAGAATATCAAAGAACATGAACTTATACTGTTAACAATCCTTCCTTACTACACACATGTATTACAATCTCTGGATGTATCATCTATTGGAAGTTTCAAACCTAAATTGATGATGGCATTCATTTATTTGATAATTGCAAAGTCCGGATGCATAATAATGATTTATGGTTTAGTAGATTTGTCTAACAAAGATTATACTCTTTCATTTACTCTTTCCCAAACTACGGAACTACTAGAACTTTCGTACTAAATAAAACGGAATTTAAGTCAGGATTTTTTTCATAAAAAGTGTGAATGAAATATTTAAATTTTCCAGAAGCATCAGATATCATAATGGTGTATTACAAGGATATTTTAAAAAAGTTTTTTCAACCAAACATAGCTGGAGAAACATTCTGTGTTGTTTCAACAATAATTTTTGACATCAACTTTGATGGATTTAAGTTTGGTTAAATAATAGAAATATTAGTTTCAATAAAATATAGTTATTAAATTTTATTCATATTACTTTATATTCCTGAAACATATGCAGCGTTTTATTAAAACTCTCAATATTTTCATATTTTATTCATTTGTTCAAAGGTGCTTCTTACATGGGGCAGATTTGAACAGAAATATTTCAGGTTTTTAAATCCTCACAATTTTTTTAATTTATATGGAAAATTTTTCATTTCTGGTTCATATGATGAGGAAATGCATTGTTTTTATTACGTAATACTTAAAACGCAAAAAATATAATTCAAATAAGAAATGTACAGATTAAAAAAAAAAAAGTTGTTTAAAAGTGCTCCCTTATTCTTCCCTATCCTATAAAAAAAACGTAAAATATTGAAATGCAGACAAATAATACGTATTGATTTAAAACACAGGGTTAATGTTAACATGCGAGAATCTAACATTACGAATGCGAGGTCTTGAAAGTATTGATTAAAAAAATTAAATAAATTACGCGCATTTTTTTTAATTAATTGCTACAGTCATATGTAATCATAAAAATCATGTTTGTATTTTACATTCTCTGATTATAATAATTATAAATGATACTCTTAGTAAAATAACTTTATTAGCAGTGTTGAATTTAGGCACTTTTCCGGGAGGGATTTTTGGGGCTCCGGGGGAGACATTATAGTGTTCCGAGGGGGAAATTCTACTTTTTGGCCATTGAAAACACAAAATCACAAATTTCCGGGGTGGGATATCTCAATTCTCGGGGGGAGGGGAAATGTCCCCATCCCGGGCCACCCCCTGAATTCAACACTGTTTACTAGTGAAACAGAAGCAATTATCATAATTTCTTCTTAGCCATGATGCTGATTGACTTATCAAGATCTTCTGTAATTTCCCAAGGAATGGAAATCTTGGAAAAGCTACTCAGTCTGTCATCGACCATAACGCTTCGAGCCAAAGATTTAATTATTTTCTTTGCCGAAAAATATCTTTCAGCACTGACTGTTGTTATTCGGCTTTCAACCAAAATTATCAGCAAGTATTTGATTTTATCATAATACGTCACATTACAGTATTTAAGCTTTTAAAACCTATGTGTTAGTGTCAACATTAGCAATTTCTTTGCACGCTAATTCATATTCAGCTTTCACTTGCTACATTGACACTTTATCCTGAAAATATTGCATCGGATTCTCTAATTTGCTTGCTTTTTCCAATGAATCTCTTGGAATGTCTTTATTCGAAATCGATAATTTAAATTTTGAATAAGACTTTCTACATGGGGAAATAAGACCGTGATATTGTAATAGTACTTGTCACTGGGTGTAATTTGAGGGTTTGTACCTGTTGCCTGTCTAAATGCTAGTCTTAGGATCTTTATTTCAGTTTGGAAGATGTCTTTCAGAAGTTTTGATATACAATAAAATCTCACAAAAGATTTTTACTTCATTTTTCTGCATATTTATGTAAAACCATTAGGCATCTTTAGCATGGGTTACAACCAATATTATAACTTTTTTTTTTTTTTTTTGAACTCACTATGGTTGTCAGGCAAAAAACCTTCTGACAAACAGACAAGCTTATGAGAAAATTATTCTTCTCCCTGACTGCCAAAAAAGATCCAACTGTTGAAGAAATCTGCCATGTGTTTTTCGAAATATTTTCTGAGCTAATACAAGTGTATTTAAGCAGCTCAACAAAAATCAATATGCTTTCATGCTTCTTCATAAAATTAGCATCACAAATGCGGAGAAGTTATTTTCTTTTGTTTTCTAAGATATATGATGCAATTGTTTCTTGAAGCGTTAAATTTGCCTTCAGGTACTTTTTAAAAACTTTTGTCGCTGCTTTAACAAGTCCATGATACTTTCGAATGAAAGGAATCAGCATGCTGTTGGACAAGGAAAGATTTAACCAATGGCTTTCACAGAGGACGCATCTAATTTTTAGATACTCTGAAGAATTCTAGAATGAACCCCGCTAACATGACCAAACTTATTGGCTACTTTGTCATACATCTATGCGACCCATTTATACATGCCAAGACATAGTTCATCACTATGTTGTAAAATTACTTTTCTTGAATTTTTGGAAGAGAAAACACTTATTGGAATAACACGTAAAAAAAAATCCGAATTATTGGGTTTTGTGAATTTTTAATAGTTCACATATCTTACACAAATGGCATTCTGTTCTGCGCTTGAAATGTCCATAGTTTCATCAGCAATTAAGCTAAGACAGATCACAATATTTATTTTAATTATTAATACTTCGGTAACTGTATCCCAGAATATTTGAATGATTTCATTCTACGTTTCTGGGGTGAAGTAAATAGCATTTCTAAGGATATTTATAATGTCGCGTTTCAATTCATTCGCTCCAGACTTTGCTCAAAAATTAAAAGAACTCTTAGCTATCAGTCTTTTTTATACCTATTTCTCTAAAGTTAGAGGATCGTCATTGTGGTCAGTAGCTATTTTGTTCTGCACAAAATAAGATTGTTTCAAGTCCAAGAGCTGCTATAATTTCTTCTTTTCCTGGAGCTCATTAAAAACTAAACAATGAAATAATTATATTTCTATTTTTCTGAAGAAATTTAAAGTTTGTTTGTTAAAATAACATACGGTTTGTGATAATCTCTTTGTATATGTTTTAAGAAAAACATTTAGCCTTTTTCCAATGATTGAAAATGTAGAAAATAGTCTCGGGACCTTTCTTATGCCGTACGTGTATTATACTTAATTTTACTTAGTCAAATTAATGATAAGAAAGTACACCGAATTTTGCTGCGCATAAAGACAGTAAAAATTACTTTTTAAAAAGAACTTATATTTTTAGTGGTACATACCTATTAAAAGAACAAAATATCCAAATAACCGATATAAAGAAGGATTACAGTAACTGTAATTCAATAAATGGATATTTTTACAGCTAAAAAAGCAATTGATTTTAATGTAATGGAAGATAAAAACAAACAAAGCATATATTTTTTTATCATACAGATAATTTTGTATTTTTAAACTTTCGGGAGGGGCTTCAGCCCCCTTAGCCCCCTCCCTGGCTACGTGCCTGGTATGAAGGTACAAAATACAATTTTCCACACCGGGAATCGAACCCGGGCCGCCTGGGTGAAAGCCAGGAATCCTAATCACTAGACCATATGGGAACACGACCTATTTGAGCTTTGTATTTAAAACTCTATAAAAGAGGAGCAAAAAGAGCTTTATACTTAAAAAGGTAAATCTGATGTAAATCAATATTAAAATTTCATTCTTTTGACATTCATCCATCTGACATCAACTAGCGTTGAGTTCAGGGTGTGGCCCAATTGATTGCCCTTCTTGGAAGATATGAAATTTTGTGTTTTCAATGGTTAAAAGTTGTAATCCCCACTGTCCGAAACCACAGATATCCCTCCCTCAAAAACTGGCAACAGATGTAGTATTCGCCCGGAGTCCGCCATCTTGTTTCTTTGTTCGTCACTGATGACCCCTTTATACTTAATTTTTGAACAATTCAGAAATTAAACATAAACAACGACAATTTTTTAACTTAAAATCAGCACTCCAATTACTTGTAAAAGAGAAAAATAAATAGGGGAAGGGAGAGGAGGAATTCTTAATTAGGAAACAGAAAATACATAAATTTTAAAACAGTTAAATAAAGCAAATATTCATCTAAAAAAATATATTCCGAAATTACAGTCAAAAATGTTTCAAAGATTATCCATTTAAAATAAAGTAAAATAAATAAATGAATAAATACAAATGCAAAAATTTTAAATCGGCAAAAAAAATGGCCGCCATCTCCGGGCGAATACTACATGATAGCGGACACAATTCAACACTACTACGATTAGAATCGACAGGTAGAAGATTGACAAATGACAATGAACCTTGTTCTTTTGATTCCATTAATTAAAAATCTTTAATTGATTATTTCACCCTAAATACATTCGTCCGAACAGGAGAACAGGGACTTGAACCCAGGATCTTTAGGTACGTTCTACCGACTGAGCTATTCCCACTCGATAAAAAAAAAATTATAAATTTTTTTTTCTGCAATTTAAAAATTTAATTTCTAAAAAAGTGTTTTGAAAAGAATGCGGTGCATATATTTTTACTTACTTTATTTGAAAAAGAAAAATAATAATTACATTAAAATAATAAAGAAAAGAATCAGTATTGAATTCAGGGGGAACATTTCCCCAGGAGCAGTAAAATGCCCTCCCCGAAAAATGTGAAATTTTGTGTTTTCAATGGTAAAAAAGTGTAATTTCCCCCCCGGAACTCTATAATGTCCTCCCAGAAGCGACAGAAGTCCCTCCCAGAGGAAAGTGTCTGAATTGAATATTGAAAAGAATCCATCGTAGTCGGTAGCGTTTGAACTTACGCAGGAAGATCCCGATAAATTTTTAATTCACTCATCCTCAATCATACTCATTGTATTTTTAAATTTTTACATTTTTACATTTTTAAAAGAAAAAAAAAAAACAAAAAAACATGGTGCTATTAGAAATTCTTCTAACTTGACCAACGTCTTATTTAAACTAAAATCGAATTAGTCATTCGATAGAGAGCTAGAGCAAATTTTTCCGCTTTTAATAAATACAAGGCAGAACCCGTCGAATTTCGACGAAATAAAGTATTTACGAAGGAACTGGTTTCTTTTATTTTAAATAAACCTGCAAAATGAGTTACAATAAAAAATGCCCCTGATATTGGCATATCTATTTCTTAAAAAAAATTATATTTAACCTAAAATTAACAAAATACTATTTTTATAAAACTCAGTTTAAAATTATTAAAATTAAGCGTTAATCGTATATGTAGGCAGTAAAATATATTGATGATCTGTTACTATGATACATTTATCAATTAAAGCTCTTATGCTTAATATTTCAAAATGAAAAAGAACAAAATTTATACACTTTGATTTAATCCTATTTTTTTTTCCTCCGTGAAATCTAAACACGGCATCATTTTCACCATCTCAAAGTTTACATGTATACACTTCTCGTAGCAGCATTCACTTTTTAAAATAAATTGGTATTTTAATTTGACCATTTTAAAATCATAAAAAAAAAAAAAAAAAAAAAAAAAAAACGAATCGCACAACTATTCTTTAAAATATACTTTTGTAAAGAGAAAGTGTTGTATCGTGTGTAAAGTAATTTTATCATAAACATAAATCATTTAATTGATAAATAAAACCAAAAATGTTCGCATTTTATAACAAACGATATTTTTGATACAACAGGTATCAAAGTTCCTCACTTTCATGAGAAAATGGCAACAAAAAGATACAGCAATCTATTTTTTTTTTTTTCGTTTTTTTCCCTTTACTTTTAATAGAAATGGAGTACTTCTGCGTTGCCACATTTACAAAAAATAAAATTAAAAACTACAAAAAAAAAAAAAAAAAAAAAAAAAATATATATATATATATATATATATATATATTGATACCTCAAAAACAAATTGAGATACAGCTTTCAAACAAACTGTATTTAAAAGTTCATATTTTTTCCTATATAATGGTGTAAAGATTGAAAATGTGCGATGTGAAGAAGCTTAAAAATTTGCAGTAGCGAAAATTGCGAAACGTAAATTTCATTTCAAATTTTAAAGTGTTGCCATTCGCAAAATGACGTATGCGTTACGCACAGATATGTTTGGCCTTTTTAATATAGATAGATACTATTAGTCCAAGATCCCAGAGCCCCCAGGCGTTACTTATTTTCTCACAAGTAAAATGTAGGGGGAAGTGGGGGACATTGATACATGGGGCCAGACTTGTATAAAACCAAAAACTTTCTGCGCACGTAAATATCGGGTCAAAAATTTTCTGTAAATTTAATAATTAATAAAATTACGTGTTATATTATTTTGATATGGTCGAAATTTGCGTTTTAAACAATCTGTTGACGAATTTTGCGTTTTTTATGCATTTCACGAACGAAACTCGCGTTTTTGCTCAATTCATGGATGGAATTCGCTTTTTTGCGCGACCTTTTGTTAAAATTCGCGTTTTTTGCGTGATTTTTCGTCGAAATTTGCGATTTTTGCATGATTTTTCTTCAAAATTAGCTATTTATGCGTGATATTTTGCCAAAATTCGAGTTTTTTGGAGGGGGGCAATCCACTGTCAAAATTGTTTTTTTAAACGATTCTTTGTTAAAATTCGTGTTTTTTTACGCGATTCTTTGTTGAAATGCGCTTCTTTTTCGAGGCCTTTTGACGCAATGTGAGTTTTTTCCGTTATTCTTTGACGAAATTTGGCCCTTCGACGAAACTTTGCGCATTTTTTCGCGGAACTTTACTAAATTCACGTTTTTTTGCGTGATAATTTGACGAAATTAGAGATTTTTTAAGCTATTGCATAGCTTTTATCGCGGGCTTTGAGCGCGGCGACCGAATCCAAAAATTCCGTAACGAGGAAAATCCTAACACATCCGTAACAAAAAAAACCTAACACTCGGCTAACGTCGTTTCACTTCGGCAGACTTCGGCATGGTATCCTTCGGTAGACTTCGGCAGACATTCACGCGTTATTTTTCAGATATTTAGAGGATATCAAGTCTCAAACTTATATATCTTATTTCAGTTACTATAAATCTATAGTTTCAATAATAAAAATTCCTGATAGAATGTGTATAGAAAAGAATCGTCTTAAAATAAAATAAGGTAGGATAATGTAGCTTTTGGTGAGTGGAAACCCGCCCAATGGTGAGGATCGAAAAATTTAAAATGCTTATAACTCGCGATCTAATTTTCGTAGCGCGGCCAAATTTTGTTTGGTAATTTATTATGAGACAGTATTAATTTTTTGGTGACAGGAGACCCCCCACGGTGAGGGTCGAAAAATTTAAAATGCTTATAACTCGCGAACTAATTTTCGTATCGCGGCCAAATTTTGTTTGGTAATTTATTATGAGACAGTGTTAATTTTTGGTGAAAGGAGACCCCCCTTCCCCATGGTGAGGGTCGAAAATTTTAAAATGCTTATAACTCGCGATCTAATTTTCGTAGCGCGGCCAAATTTTGTTTGGTAATTTATTATGAAAGAGTTTTAATTTTTGGTGACAGGAGACCCCCCCCCCCCACGGTGAGGGTCGAAAAATTTAAAAGGTTTATAACTCGCGATCAATTTTCGTAGCGCGGCCAAATTTTGTTTGGTAATTTATTATGAGACAGTGTTACTTTTGGTGACAGGAGACCCCCACGGTGAGGGTCGAAAAAGTTAAAATGCTTATAACTCGCGATCTACTTTTCGTAGCGCGGCTAAATTTTGTTTGGTAATTTATTATGAGACAGTGTTAATTTTTGGTGAAAGGAGACCCCCCCCCCCATGGTGAGGGTCGAAAATTTTAAAATGCTTATAACTCGCGATCTAATTTTCGTAGCGCGGCCAAATTTTGTTTGGTAACTTATTATGAGACAGTGTTACTTTTGGTGACAGGAGACCCCTCCAACCCCACGGTGAGGGTCGAAAAAGTTAAAATGCTTATAACTCACGATCTAATTTTCGTAGCGCGGTCAAAATTTGTTTGATGACTTATTATGAGACAATGTTAATTTTTGGTGACAGGAGACCCCCCACGGTGAGGGTCGAAAAATTTAAAATGCTTATAACTCGCGATCTAATTTTCGTAGTGCGGCCAAATTTTGTTTGGAAATTTACTATGAGATAGTGTTACTTTTGGTGACAGGAGACCCCCCCCACGGTGAGGGTCAAAAATTTAAAATGCTTATAACTCGCGATCTAATTTTCGTAACGCTGCCAAATTTTGTTTGGTAATTTATTATCAGATAGTGTTACTTTTGGTGACAGGAGATCCCCCATGGTGAGGGTCAGAAAATTTAAAATGCTTATAACTCGCGATCTAATTTTCGTAGTGCGGCCAAATTTTGTTTGGTAATTTATTATGAGACAGTGTTACTTTTGGTGACAGGAGATCCCCCATGGTGAGGGTCGAAAAATTTAAAGTGCTTATAACTCGCGATCTAATTTTCGTCGCGCGGCTAAATTTTGTTTGGTAATTTATTATGAGACAGTGTTAATTTTTAGTGACAGGAGATCCCCCATGGAGAGGGTCGAAAATTTTAAAATGCTTATAACTCGCGATCTAATTTTCGTAGAGCGGCCAAATTTTGTTTGGTAATTTATTATGAGAGAGTGTTCATTTTTGGTTACAGGAGACCCCCCACAGTGAGGGTCGAAAAATTTAAAATGTTTATAACTCGCGATCAATTTTCGTAGCGCGGCCAAATTTTGTTTGGTAATTTATTATGAGACAGTGTTAATTTTTGGTGACAGGAAATCCCCCATGGTGAGGGTCAAAAAATTTAAAATGCCTACAACTCGCGATCTAATTTTCGTAGTGCGGCCAAATTTTGTTTGGTAATTTATTATGAGACAGTGTTAATTTTTGGTGAGAGGAGACCCCCACGGTGAGGTTCGGAAAATGTAAAATGCTTATAACTCGCGATCTAATTTTCGTAGCGCGGCCAAATTTTGTTTGTAATTTATTAAGGTATTGCATAACTTTTATCGCGGGGTTTGAGCGCGGCGAAAGAATCTAGAAATTCCGTAACGAGAAAAAAACTTAACACTCCGGCTAACGTCGCTTCAATTTGGCAGACTTCGGCACGGTATCCTTCGGTAGACTTCGGCAGACATTGACGCGGTATTTTTCAGATATTTTGAGAATATCAAGTCTTAAACTTATGTTTTTTATTTCAGCTACCATAAACGTATAGTTTCAATGATAAAAATTCCTGATTGACCTACATGTATTGTAAGATAATAAAAATATTTTAAACGATATTATCTTCTCATTTGTTCAATACAAGAAAAAAAAGTTGTTATCGGTCATCACGCTCAAAATGTTTAACTTGAATTAGTATCAAAGACAAAAAAAAAAAAAAAAACTGCATAAATAAAAAATAAATAAATAATTATAATTGCATAAGTTGATAAAAAATGCTATGCAATAGCTTTACCGCAGCAGTCCCCGAATGCCACACGTATTTTTTTTTTTTTTTTTTTTTTTTTTTTTTTTTTTTGCAAACGATTGATGAAGTTGATTTTTAACATAACCGTTTGTCAAAATTCACGATTTTTGGGGTGCGAAATTTCGTATTGAAAAATTTTTTATAGTTTCAGTATTAAATGTCTTAAATTTTCAGAAAATTCGAAAATCGGCACTGCTTTTAATTGTAAGCTAATAGTAAATAAATCATACATAAAATTGGGAATATTTTTAAATTTTTGGTACTAAAAAAAAAAGTCACAAAAATAAAAATGTTTTATCTTAAAATTTTCTGCGCACGGCGTGCGCGCGTGCGTCTATATTATGCAACTCTGCATGGGGCACATTGATACACCCCCTGTACACAGGGTCATCACAGGAAGTTTCACAACAGCTCGAAAAGGTGATACTAGTGCACTTAACTATGTACAGAAAGTTTTGGAATGATTCAGTTGTTTGTTGAAATGGAACGAGTGATTAATTGTTTTTGTAGGTCAAAAGTAAATTTGAGTTGTACAATTGAAATGATATTATACAACTGTTACAGTATTTTCAAACGAAAAAAAATACTCTCTCTGGCAAGTAAAACTACTCTTTATCAGTTTCTGATTCTTTTTTATTAGATAAATTATGAAGTATTGGATTTGAGACTCAATTTATTCAAAATGGCTGTATGGGGCACATTGATATAGTCTTTGTCGGGGCTCATTGATACAACCTAAATCTTTTTCTAGTTCATTTTTTCATCACCTTTTTTTTTTTTTTTTTTTTTTTTACAGTGCACTCCTTAATTCAACCATTTTTCGCTAAAAAATTTTAACATTAGTTTTTATTGAAGTGAAATAACTTTAATTTCTTTATATTAGAACATTTTATAGTATTTTTGCAAAAAGAAGACGTACGAACTTAACCAACATATAAGTGCTAGTAGAACTAATTAAAGAAAAGGACGGCAGCCTGAAAAATCTCAAATTTATATCAATTCTCCAGAGAAAAAAGTATTTTCTACATGAAAAGTGTTACGTAAGAGAAACAAGCTACAGAACAGACAGGATAATTATATTAAAAACAGAATTTTTAAAATAATTATCCTTTATTTTCTGTATATAAACCGATTTATAAAGAGAAAACTTATTAATTTTTCATCTTTCCTAAGAAAGAAGATAATGCTGGGGTTGAAGTATCAGATATGACCAAGTTACTATTGCCAACAATCAGACAAGGAACAGCCAGAACATCAGGTCATTAAACATTTCATTTTGATTGCTTTAATATTGCTTACAAATAAAGTGTGGGTGATTTGAATTTTTAAAAATAATATAAAATGGTTTGCTAACTATTTTTTTTATGAAAAATATGCATTGGTGTTATTTTGTCTCCATTTTTCCCACACGTATCAAAGTGTATCAATCTGCTCCGGGGATGGGGCACATTGATACAAATTACTTTTTTTGATTTTTTAAAAATTACATGCAAAAATAATATATAAAACAACGATTGTACATTTTTATAACACACTTACACAGGTTTTGCTGACATCACATAGAAAAATAACTTGACATTTCTGCTTTCTAGACACCAAAATTTTTTTTAGAAAAAAGCTGTATCAGTGTACCCACTTCCCCCTATAGGATAAAGTGGAGCAAGTACGTGCTATGAGCGTAGTGATACCTGCTAGCTTGGACCGACGGCCAATTTACGGGTACCAGATACCAAAGTTAAGTAAAAACACTACGAACTTTTCTTATTTTCTCAGTCTTGATTTTTATATATGATGCTCAGGGAACTCTTTCAATACTATATGTAAGCTCCCAGACCAATTACATGGGCCAAACATCTTCCCAGACATACATAAAGTGTCACTAAGAGTATGAGCGCGAGCGTGATAATTAGATAGTTTTATAACATAGCTTCATAAAACTTATGTTATTAATGGTCTAATGGAACACGTTATAACTGAAATCACAGCTGTACTGAATAGACACGATGGAATAATATATACTGAATACCAGTACGCTCACACATATACAGCTCATATTCAAAATATTAGAATACAGTCGAGTCTCTATATAACGAAATCTATCGTTCCAGTAAAAAATTCGTTATATAGAGAAATTCGATGTATAGAAAATGATATTAAAAATCGCATTTAATGTGTAAATTTTGAACAAATATTCTTTTTGATGTTTTTAATTAAGAATTTGAAATGTTTAAAAGTAAATATTAACCTAACATTCTATTTCTTAATTATTTAAGCAGTTTCAAAAAAAGAGAATAGAAATTTATTTGAAAGCTTAATGAAAATCAAATAAGGAAGACTTGCATTAATTTCAGACGAAGAAATCTGTAATTTTTTGTTGGTTAGATTTTAAAATTGTTACGCTCTCAAAAAAATGCTCAAATTTTAGCAAGGAATGAAAAATTGTAGTTAACATTTTCCTCCATTTGAAGGCCTCTCTTATGTGCCTCTCATTGATTCCATTCTTACATGTGTAACAATCCAATTGACTCTGTTTTGAGAAGGATGTTGAAAGGTGTGTGGGAGGTGGGATGAATTCGTTGGATTTAAAAAACAAGGAGTTAAGTAATTAAAAAAAAAAAACTGAACGATAAATCAAAAGTAAGTGATGGAAAATTTATTCCATATTATTTCGAATCTTTTTTAAAACTGAATAAATTAAGACCAATTTATAAAAAAAATTCGTTATATGGAGATAGATATTTCGCTATATAGAGACTGTTTTTAATGTAATCATGCGAAAAGGGGACCGTTCCTACTAAAAATTCGTTATATAGAGAAATTCGATGTATGGAGTTTCGTTATAGGGAGACTCGACTGTAATTACTTTTCTTTTACAATTTGAAAATACCGTTTGGTAATGTAATATCTTCTAATGCAAAAATGCAAACGATATTTTTATTAAGAACTTATTGTCGATTAAACTTATTTGTTATCTTAAAATTAATATCATTTTTAAAAGATTAATTTAAAAAATATGTATTTTGAAAAGTCAAAATATTAGAATATTGATTCAAGTAATTCAAAATATTGGAATATTTCAAATTAATTCCCCTTTAAGTATTACCAATTCATAACTTTATAACTGACATTCAATAAAAAACATTGATTAAATTCAGACGATTTTATTTAACTTTTTCCAGGGCAAGGTGCTTGTTTTAATATAATGTTGAAATAATTGGTTGACACCAGTATCTACAAGAAAAATTATATGTAAAAATGTAAATGTGTATGTTCGCGTATTTTATATGGTTGAAATTTTCTTTAAGAAATTCGGATGCCAATGTGCCAATAATGAATTAAAATTAGGTGATGCCGTGGCGGCATCATCGCCCTTCAAGGGGTTAAAATGAGTATTCTTTTTTCAGTTTATTTGCTTTATCATCTCAAAATGGTTTACTTCAGTAAGTTGAGCTGAACGCGCTACTTTGGTATGTCTAGGAAGGTGTTTGGCCCATGCAATTGGTCTAGGAGCTTACATATAGTATTGAAATAGTTCCCTGAGCATCATATATAAAAATCAAGACTGAGAAAAAAAGCTCGCAGCGTTTTTACCTACTTTTGGTACCTGGTACCCGTAAATTGGCCGTCGGACCAAGCTAGCAGATATCACTACGCTCATAGCACGTACTAGCACTACTTTATCCAGTATACCGTAATTTCGGGTGAATAAGCCGCGGAAAAAACAATTCTTTTTGGACCCAGAAATCTTATTTAGTGATTGAAGACAAATATTTACTTCGATCTAAGTAGTTACATTTGTTTCTTAAAAAATTCTGGGTCGAAAAAAAATTGTTTGATCCGCGGCTTATACACCCGAAATTACGGTATTTTACTTGTCAGAAAATAAGTAACGTCTGGGGGCCCTGGGATCTTGCTCTATATCTTATCTGCACATGTAATGAGGAGATACATCGCAGAAAAGAATACTTGAAGTCTGTTTGATAAGGAGAAGACTTAAATGGAAGATAGCACTGTTTCTTATTAATTCTCGAAACCAGTGTTTTTCAATTTTTTCCCCCTCACTCTATACTTATACAGGATATAGTTTGAACATCGCAAAAGTTACGGTGATAAAAATGTGTATGAAATAAATATGTCATTTTTAATTTATATAAAGTAAACCGTTATAAACTATATTAATAAAAGAAAGTTTTTGTCTGTCTGTCTCTGTTTGTTTATTGACGATGACTAGGAAAATTTATGGCACCTATTTGTCTGTAAATTTGATTCGTGGTAGTCTAAGACGATTCCGAATGTACCAGAGACTCAGATTTTTGTTATTTTTTAGCTCACATGCTATCATAGCCTGAGAGCTTATGTGCCCGTCCGTTCTGTATGTACGTTCGTACGTGCGTAACGCGATAACTCATGATACAAATATCGGATCCACTTGAAATTTTGTATATAGGTATATCCTGATAAGGCGCTTCCCTGATTAGTTTTTGGAGTTCATTCGTTATGTATTAGAGGTGGAACGGGGGGCTCATGCCCCTCCCCTTAATTGATATAAACGGGATTTTCATGCAGAATTAACAGTTTTCGTTCGAAATTTAGATATAGGATCATTCTAATGAGGCGAGTCCGTGGCTGTTAGTAGGTGTTCATTGAATAAGTATAAACAGGGGGAACGGGGGTTCTAATGCCTCTCCCCTTAACTTGTATAAATGGATTTTTCAAGCAGAATTGTCAGATTTCGTTCAAATTTTCGTTCAAGTTTAATGGTTAAATATAAAAGAGGGGAATAACTCCTCTTAAATTATATAAATGCTAAATGGGTTTTTATTAAGAATTATCCGATTTGCTCTGAATTTTGGATATAGATTTTTTATATGATAAAGCATGTCCTTGATAGTTTAGGAGGTTCAATGATTAAGTATAAAAAAGGAGAAAGGGGAGAACTGTTTCCCCTTCTTAATTTTTTTTCGAACGGAATTAACGAAAATACAAGGCTGTAATGTACAATTAGTATGCGTAGCCTGTGAGTTCAATGCCATCAGTTTAACTGTAGTCCGGGTGCTAAGCATCAGAAAACTGCAAATCGTGATAAGACTATACTGCTTGGTGAGTATATACTTTATGATAATACAATGAATATTAGAGGGGGAGGCATCTCGTAAAGTCGACGGGATTCAAGATGGCGCCGTTATTCAAAATTGCGTCATTTTTTAAATTTTCTTAATATGCGTAATATAAATTTGCATTTCAAGTCGATTTCGATGTTTTTAAAGTCAAATTTTCGTTTTTGACACCTTCCAACATTATTTAAAAGTGTATGAATTTGGTTTATCTGTCTGTCTGTCCGCCTGTCCTTCCATGCTCTAGCTCGCTTAAATATACTCAGATTGCCATGAAAATTTTATATGTTATATGAAGTTTATAATAACATGTTCAGAGTAAAAAACAAAGCGTACAGCTTTTATGGTCCATTTACAGGGCACTCAAAGTATTTATGTATTGTCTAGCCATCAGTCTGGCCCTACTCTTTTTTTGCTTAAATTTACTCGGATTTCCGTGTAATTTATATATGTGCTATCTCTATATGTAATTTAAAGAAGTGGTATACTGCAAAATGTTCTACATCGAAAATAAGAGTGTAGAATTTATAGTTTGTTTACAGGCACACTCAAAATAATTCTCTTACATATTGGTCTATTGGCGAAAATACTTTTTACACTGTTTTAATGATGTTAAACTGTTTGAAACATATTGAAATTAAAAGAATCTCTGAAGTGCAGTACGAGATACTTGCTGTACAGTATGATGAGCGTAGACTTAATAGTTCATTAACAAGTTTTCAAAAAAAAAAAATACGTTTACAGTGCTGTATATAACCATAATGTTGTGTATGTGCTTTTCAATTTATAATATGCTTTTTTAAACTTTGCCAAGTAGGAACAAATTGCAAAATGTCATATGATTATTTTTTTGTTTGAAATGCAGCTTATAAATGCACATTGTAATTACGATGATTAATCACCAACCAAAATGAGATGAATCAAAAGTGATCCAAAATTTCAATTTGAATTTATTTTCCTTTATTTTTGTTTCGATTCCTAACTCTTCTCGCAGACTCATTTCTTTCTGATCACCCTAATTATGTACGTTAACTACCAATCCATCTAAAAGATCTGCTTGATGCAGATATTAATTTACCAGACGTACTTAGTGCATTTTTATCGGGACATTTTGTGATAAGAAAATCAAACAAACTCTTCTTAGCTATGGGCTGGGCATATATCAAGCGCATGAACAAAAAAATGCTGTTCTCAGAGGAGAAAGAGGTGCAGTATTGCAGGATCCATCGACATTTATACGTTGTATGGTATCTGGATCAGAAATCTGTAATTTCATACAAGAGTTTGAGTCTAACATTCAAGCAAACCCCAAGACAGAAATCGATACCATCATGAACAATATCACTTTTTTCAAATTAAATTTTTCTATAGAGTGCTAAGGTTCAAGCACTCTATAGCGTACTAAAGGAATTAGGGAACCCATTTTTAGAAGACAGTGAAGACTTGCTTGTAATCGAAAGCAGAGTTATTGTTCATAAGGATATTAATGAATCAATTTATTCAGCTGAGTCAACTGGTATTGACCAATTCCACAGATTCATTAAGGAACGCCTAGTAAATCAATTTTCATCAATATTTCAACCTTTTAAAAAAAATTCCACTGTTTAGTACTCCGGCGAAAAACATAAACAATAAAAATACAGTCTTGAAGGTTTTAAAAACAGACGTCCAGTTGTTTTCCAGGCTTTAAAATGTTATACAGAATCGTCAGTTAGACTTGCAATTTTTTTTCAAATATGAAAATCAACCCTTTCTATCTGCATTTTCTAGTAACAGGGAATTTAGACGTAGCCATAAGAATGATTTACCACATATTTTAGAGGAAACTGTTTGGAAAATGGCAAAGTTTTTCCAGGAACATGTGATGCTTTAATATATGTTGAGCCAGTTCTTACTAACATTTTAAAGCCTCAACAAAAACTTCAAACACATTTAATGATTACTACATTAACACATTTTATCCTCGCTTACGTAACGACATTGAGAGTTTTATATGTCAAAGAATAGATTTGGGATAGATATATTACACCAAGTTTTAAAAGAGAAACAAGACAGAAGAGGGGTGCAGGGACCAGATGACAAGTGCAACCACATGGTAGATTTCTTAAAAGTTTGCAAATAACAAAGACGAGCTTTTTAATCAACTTGGGACGCCAGCAATAAATACCATAAAAATACACAAGATTTAATATAACCACTTCAGGAGAAGAAGTTAAATCTGGAAGAGGTTAAATTTACTGCTGTAAATTCCTTAATTGGAATGACTTGCCGTGGTCACGAAGAAGCTGATTCAAGAATAATACTGCATTTCAAAGACATGGTTGAAAAAGGATTGAAAAATATTGTCATACGCTCTATATACACTGATGTATTAGTTTTAGCGATTGCATATTTTTTTATCATTTCAGATAAATTCCTAGAAAATATTTGAGTTGCATTTGTAACAGGGAAAAAATACAAATTTATTCCTGCTCATACCACAGCTGCAGCAATTAGACGAGAAAAGGCTTTAGTAGAATTGCATGCTTTCATGGAATGCGACAGTAATCCGGGTTTCACAGGAAAGACAAAAAAGTCAAATAGGAAAACATGGATTCCATTTAAAGAAACTACTGCAGCATTTTCATACCTATCAAAACCACAAACTTCCATTCCTGAAAATCTTTTAAATCTTTTAGAAAATTTCGTAGTATTGTTGTACTGTTCAACAAGCAATAGCATAAGTGTCGATAATGCAAGATAAGAATAGTTTATGGCAAAAAATTGTTCTTTTGAACATCATCCGCCAACCAAGGGTGCAATTCAACAACATATTTTACGCAGTGCTTTCCAACTTGGACACATTTGGGGACAAGCAGATCAGCGTGAAATACGTCTACCCTCTCCAAACAAATGGGAATGGTGGTTGGATAATTTATCATTGAAAAAATAATGGTTGGAGTTGCCAGAGATTTCAGACTCTTATGAAGAATTAATAAAATGTAAATGTAAAATATGTAAAAATGAATGTGTCTGTAGAAAAGTTGGACTTTCTTGCACATTATTGTGCAATTCCAAAAACGAATGTGAAAAATATGATTATACCAAGTGAAGTTTCTATATTCTACAGCTTTATATGTAACATTAATTTTTTAATATATTGTATAAGTAATTTGTTGATAAAATAGTATTTTTATTATTTATATATTCCTTTAATTTTTCTACTGTAAATGACAAAAAATATTTTAATAATTGTCCAATTTTCATTTTAGGTACATTTCTATTATTATAAAGATAATTTTTTGAGTTACAAAAAGTGGAAATTAAACATCAGAAATAGGCTTGTAAGATGCCGAGGAATAAAACTGCGAAAGATTTTAGATAATAGTCGTCATTTTGAATTTCTATAAATTTATACGATGCCTCAAATTTTTACATGTATTTTTTAATATACGATAGATATTCACTATTCGGGATATCCTTATCACAAAATGAAGTTTTGTCCCTCCAAGCACCTCCACTAATGATACTTGAATTAGATCGTGATCTTTATAAAATTTACATACAAATTACAAACGCATATTTTCTTGTTTTAGTGTGTCACTTTTAATAAACGATAAATTTGCACACCTTATTATTTAGTAAGTATTTGGTAGTTCATTGCAGTATTAACATTGTAATGAAGATCGATTTGAATGAGTTTTAAAGAGTATAACATCATTAAAACACATTGCAAACGATTTCGTCGCATACACAATATTGTAATGTCATTTTTTTAGCACCCTGTAAATGGACTATAAAAGCTATACACTTTATATTTTACTCCGAACATGTTATTACAAACTTTATGCAACATATAAAATTTGCCTGACAATCTGATTACATTTAAGTGAGCTAGAGCATGGAAGGACAGGCGGACAAACGGACAGATAAATCAAATTCTTACACTCTTTTATATAATGTTGGAAAAGAGTTAAAAACGAAAATTAGACTTTAAAAATATCGAAATCGACGTAAAATGCACATTTATATTACGCGTATTAACAGAATTCAGAAAAAGACGCCATTTTGAATAACGGCCGCCATCTTGAATTCCGACGACTTTACGAGATGCCTCCACCTCTAATATCTATTGTATTATCATAAAGTACATACTCACCAAGTGGTATATTCTTATCACGATTTGCAGTTTTCACCTTATTTTTGTCGCGTAGCACTCGGACTACTGGGCAATATTCTTTTTATTTATTATTTTTGTATTGAACGGAACAATATGTATATTTCACGGTTTTCATGTTCAACGATTTTAATCCTCCCTGTCTCTCTCTCTCAATAAATAAATAAACTAGGACTTCCCTCAGAGGGATTAGTCTGAGCGATATTGCTGAGAATACACATTTAATAACTTGCGATAAGTAAAGAAAATGAGATGTTACCTTTAATTGGTCATTCATTGTGATAAAATATAATGATGAAAATAAGCATATCGAATCGTAGAACTACAAAATCTTGTTGCATATACTATTTTCATAAAAGAAAAGCAAACCATGCATGGATATAAAATTGGAAATATGCAAAATGTTAAAAGTAATACAGAAAATAAAACACCAAATTTTCCTATATTGGAAATATAGCTCTTTGAAATGATGTCATGAGCCTAAACAGAAGCTTCGCACCGATTTGAGAAACTATAAATAACATAAACTATTATGTTTGAAGAGAAAGGGAGTGTATTTTATACGGTATGAAATCCGTCCGAATAGATTATAATGTTGAATATCTGTTTTCCACGGATGCAATGAGGTTGTCGATAAGAGTTAAGGAATCCTTTTTTAAAAATTTGTCCTAAACGAGCATCTAATAAGTTACTGTGATGCCAAAATTATAGTTTCTGACCCCAACCGTATCCTAGAAATTGCAATATTCTCAATAAATTGGGTTTAAAACTTTTTCTAGAAAAAAAATGTTTAATATGTGAAATTAAATTGTCGAATGTTTTAGAAATCGTTCATAACAAGAATATTATATCTTAAAAGTTGCCACAAAAAAAAAAAAAAAAAAAATTTAAATTTTTAGTCATATCAACATCAAAGAATTCTCAATTTTAGAACTTTTTTTGCTCGTGCATGGATGGTGATTATTGTTCCTACGCAAAATATAATATATTTTGCAGCAAAGATGGTTACCAACATTTTTTGCCCACATTATTTTTTAAATCGGCTAGGTACTCCCAATGCTAACGAAAAACACACAAACGTTAATGCTTTATAGCATAGAAATACAGAATCAAAAGCTATTTATCTCCTATTATATACACATAAACAGGGGTGGGGAAATACATCATTTTGCTCGCCAGTGGCGAGTGGATTTTCTCATAAGGTGAGTGCATTTTTAGTTTTTGAAAAACTGTAGGCAATAGGCACATTATCAGAAACACTTTTTTAATCTAGATATTTTAACTTTCCAAATTATTACAGTGTAAGTATGGTACTAAGTTCTATCTAATATTAATCTTACGTTTGTTACATATATTTCTTAATATTATACAAAAAAGAATTATGAAAATGCATTGTAGTAATAATAATTTTGTCTGTAATCGCGTGCGATTTTGTCATAACTATTTTCAACTGCGTGTGTTGCATCTTGCGGGCTGGCGAAATAAATCCTTGGCTGGTAAGAATTTGGAAAATTTCCCCACCCCTGCACATAAATTATCTAATTAGTGCTAGCAGATGAATTTTTAAATATACATAGATCAATATAATGCTTAATTTTTCTTTTATTAGTATTTCTTAGTATTCATTTTTCATTTATTTGTATTATACAGTAAAAAACTCACTTTCTTAAGCCCGAATTACGTCAAACTTTTTATAAAAGCGCCTAAGTCCATATAACAGCGAAGTATTGTGAAGAGTATTAAATACAAGGTAGTAAGACACTTAGCCAAACGTAGGTAATAAATCGCCAATATTGTCCTTTTCGCCCTCTCTCAAAATGCATTTTTTTTTGTATATTTAAAAAACACGATTTTGAATCATCTTATTTAAAATTCAAATAAATAAATGAGAGGAAGCAATAATAGCATAAGTCAAAACATTCATAAGTCAACATCAAGGAATTGTATGGTAGTTACACATGTGGAAAAAAGCTGCTTTCGGCCAAAAAACGTTGTCTTCACTAAATTTGAATCCGATTAAAAAAAGTACCGTGATTAATTAAAATGTTATAGGCAGAGCTGCCAAGTCTCCGGCATTTTGGGTACCGGTATTTTAATACAGAAAATGTTTTATTAAATTGGAACATTCTGCGGATTTAAAAAATAACTTTTCCTATAAGAAAATTCTGCTATGCAATAAGCGAGGGTTGGGCATCTCTATATAGGAATATTTCGTAATCTACTTTTTAACCTTAAAAAAAGCAACGGCCATTTTTCGGGTACAAAAAGTAATGCTAATTGTTCCATTTTGCATACAAGGTACTGATTGTAATATTGATACATCTATGATGATAAATTTTCAATAATTTTTCAAATCCCATTTATTTCATTAAAAATATAAATCTTTTATTCATTTAGTTTAAAATAAATGGTTTTTCACTAATATCATAATACTTTTGAAATATCACTTTTCATTGGAATATTCATACTTAATCCATAACGTACATAATATATGACTCTGTTATTACATAAGTCACCTTTTTATTATAATAATAATTATGTTTTTACTGATTTTTATTAACTCAATAGGAAAAATTTTTTAGGAAATGTTTTGAGCAATAGATGTCCGCATTTCCTATTATTTATTTATTTTAACAAAATTCTTTGTATTTAGAAGAATTTTTATTTAAATAGGAAATCCAGATGTCGCTGTTAATAAAGAAGAAAATTACAAAAAAGGGTACAAAACGAGTAGACACATACTATCAAATATGGAAAAACGACGAATCCCAAAAAGACGTCGTATGAAATATCATCTTTTAAAGCAAAAAAACGAGGTCTGATTATCGAGCCTACTGATTACAAAATGTGCATTACATTAAAAAAAAATGCTGCAAATATTGATTATTTTTTCTTTTGTGTAGTTTTGGCTTCGAAAGGTGCGCTATGTTGCAAAAAGATATAAGCGCCTATGAAAACACACCTGGTAAACTTTCATGCTCAGTTTTACAAATAAATATGGCACATATATGCCCTATATACACCGAGGTACCTAATTGGTGCCAAAATGGCTTTTAGTTGCCTATCATGCTGGTTATCATATAAATGTTATAATAAATTGTTTGTTCTAAAAATATTATCATTTATTGATTGTTATATCTTTTTTAATAACAGGAAATATTTCATTTATTCCTTTTTTTTCATTTTGAAATAAATAAATAACGTGTTGTTATAGCATGCTATATGCATCTGGTAATCAAAACGATGTTTTCACCTAATTGGCATAAAAAATCTCGCCAAACCCGGTGCTTATATCTCTAGTATATTATCTCAAGTATTTTATTTTATGTATACTATAATTGTTTTTACATACCACTTACTTCTTCTGGTATATAGAAATAGGTAAGTGGCTCCTTTATGCAGTATAAACTGTATAAAACTTTAAAAAATAGCCCCGTTGCCCCTTTTTGGATCGAATTAAAAAAAAATCAATGTCTAATTCCAGTATTGCTCCCAGGTATGCATACATACTCCATATTTCAAAATTGTATGCCAGCAGGAAACGGATGAAAAATGAGAAAAAATGTCACATATGCACCAAGGTACATAATTGGCATCAAAATGGCTTTATTTACCTGAGATGGTAACCCGGCTTTATTTATTTATTATTTGTTTATTTACTCATAAAATCTTTATTTACTTTCATTTCGTTTTTTTAATTATATAAAATATTTCTTTTTATAGTTATTTTATAGTATTATGATTATTTTATTTACTGTAAGTTCTTTTTGAAAATAGAACATAATTTAAAAAAGGTGTATGTAAGCGTTATTTGAAAACGGAGTTTTCGCCAAATGGGCTTTGAAAAAAAAATTGCGCCAAATCTGATGCGCTTGTGGTATCCGTGCCGAAAAATTAGTGACCAGAATTGACTTCCACACACAAACAAAATATAAGTTAAAAGAAAAATAAATATAAAGGGAAAGTGATGTCATAAAGGAAACTTTTTATTTAAAAACGTAATTGTTTCTAATTTTCACACGTGAAATATGTAAAATATTCTTTTAGCGATCAAAAAGTGCTGTTAAGAGATTATCACAAAATCTCAAAATCAAAGTTTTTATAACATTTTTTAATATAAAACAAGTAAGAAAAATCATGCATTAAGCATAGATTATGAAGCACTTTCCAACACTTAATGAAATCTTTAACAAAACTTTGTTATTTAGGGAAATAATAGTGTATAGCCAAATATACCCAAATATGTATTCCAGTACATTAAAACAGCCCTGTATTTCATATGTCAGTTCATATAATGGGAAAATTTAGCTCAGCAAGAAAATACCTAGTAGCTTGAAATTTCTTTTTCAGCAATTCATACTATTAGATGGAAACATACTTGAATACTTTTTTTCAGCCCTGTAGTTTACATTATACCTTTATTACACGTCAGCATTAGGCTAAAATTTATTGTAAACTAAAACACTTTTAAAACAACTGAAATCACATTCTCATAAATTATCATTCATAGGCGTCCATGTACCGAATTCTTTGCGTGGCCCTGTATATCCCTTTATCTATATTCTGCAAACATTTCTCAGTAAATTGAATGCAGCTCAGCGTAAAAATGCATAGCTTATTTAAGAACCACGTTTAAATAATTTACGCTCATATTCAGTAACGTTGGTGAGCTCTTTTGGGTAGCCCTGTATATCAACTATAACAGTTATACACACCATGTAATGCGCATATATTTAGCGAAATACAAACGCTAATATCATAATTAAAATGCATTTCATCCCTCCATCAGCCATCATCGGACACATATACGGTACTTCGGAAAGAAAATACTATTTGAAATCTTTTCTATGGCCCTGTAAATGCTATGTACTTCATATTATGCAAGACAGTAGCGTATAACTTATATTAAGCTTCAGTGACATATATCAGTTTTATTATATATGAAAAAACTCATTATATTTTTAAAATGTCACACACAATTCCCCCTTTTACCATTATATCTAATGGAATTCTTTTGTGTGGACCTGTAAATGAATAATAGCTACATTTGCACCTTATATTTTATAGAATGCATATTTTAATACCTTTGACAGGGTATAACATCCTTAAAATTCCTTTGAAAAGATTTTTCCCCATAGGCCGTAATGTAATAGGAAAATTTTGATTCGCCCTGTAGATAAACTAATCATGGTAGAAACTAAATTTTCGATAGGACTTGTGCTAGGGTAAACGTCAATAACATCCTAAAATTCCATGGCAATCTGAGTATATTAACGATTTTCCCCATAGGCCGTAATGTAATGGGAAACTTTTGAATCTCTCTGTAGATAAACTAATCACGGTAGATACTTCATTTTCAGTAGGGTTCGTGCTAGGGTAAACCTCAATAACGTCTTAAAATTTCATCGCAATCCGAGTATATTAACGATTTTTCCCCATAGGCCGTAATGTAATGTGAAATTTTTGATTCTCTCTGTAGATAAACTAATCATGGTAGATACTTCATTTTCAATAGGGTTCGTGCTAGGGTAAACCTCAATAACGTATAAAAATTTCATAGCAATCCGAGTATATTTACGGGAGTTAGAGCGCGGACAGACGGACAGACGGACAGACAAACCGAATGCATAAGCACTTTTCAACTTTGTTGGAAAGTGCTAAAAATGACAGTTTTATTTTCCTGCATGTTTAAATTTTAAAATGTTTTATTGCATTCAATATTTCTGAGTGCGAAAATGATTACTATTTACTCCATGTATTGATTCGGTTATCTACGAAAATGTCTAGCCGGTGAAAATCACGCTCACCAAATTTCTGTGACGTATGTACATAAATTGTGCTTTTTTATCAGTTTTTTTAATATAACTTTTAAACTATTTGGAATTAATTTTTAAAAGTAGGTGCATTCACCAGATTACCTTCATAGGTACCTATTGGTACAAACAGAATCAAAATCCGACAAGTACTTTTTGAGATTTGCTTGACGAAAGAATTTTTTGAATTTTAATATCGTTTCGTATCTCTGAGTATAAAGACTTCGCTTCGCTCAGACAATAAATAAATATTAAAGTTTGACATTTTTTCCTAATGTTTATTCTGAATTCGTTTTCGTATAACGATTTTTATCTTTTTAGAGTCTCCATTCGTCAAAAAGTGGGAAGTTTGTTTTTTATCAACCCAATATCTATGATTATTAAATTTGTTGATTAAAATTTTTGTAAAATTATAAATAATAATTTTAATAGAACAATATTTTTATTTTAAAAATAGGTAAGTTATTCTTCTTCCGTGCACTCCAATCTACTTCTGTATAGACTTTATTAAATATTATGACTTTATTGAATGGATTAAAAAATAATCAAAATGATAATAATAAAAAACATGATGTAGTTTTTAAATTATTATTTAAAAAGGTATGGCCAGGTTTTTTTTCTTTTTTTCCTGAAACGCAGAGAAAAAAAGAGAAGAAAAAATTCCAGTTTCGATTTCCTCAGTGTTTTTTACTATTATTATTATTTGAAGCATGGAAAGAAGTAAGGTTTTGTATAGAAAAACCGATTAATGTAATACAGTGTGATGTGATGTATTTAAAATAAATCCGGGAAACGGTAAGTTTACTTTAAGGTTATATTCGAAAAAATAATTTTCCACCCTCAACAGCTCAAAATTTTCTGATACGTTTTCAGACTCATTTTTTAAAGTAAAAACATGAAACTGGTTGAGGTATTTTTTGAAGAGATGTATAAGATGTTGGGATGGGCATTATTTAACGTATTAGAATAAATAACAATATGTTACTACACTGGAACTTAGTCCGTATTAAATAAATAACACATAGTTTTAAATGATAGCGTTTTCCTTCACTTGCCTTAATCAAGATTTCCTTTTTTTTTTTTTTTTTGTACCTCTAAAATAATAATAATATTCTTTAAAAACGTCCTCAATCGTTTCTTTTGAGACACTTACCCAACAATGTTAAATTCAGACACTTTCCTCGAGAGGGATTTCTCTGACTCTGGAAGAGGGACATTAAAGTGTTTCGGAAGGTGGGGAAGAGCTATTGCTTTTTCTGACCATTGAAAACCCAAAATCTCAAATCTTCCAGGGAGACATCTCATAACTCCGCGGCGGTTTCGCCCTTCGGATCATTTTCTGAATTCAACACTAGCATCCAGCATGGCCCTATCTTCACTCTCAGTTATGACGAGCTCTCTTAAGTGTGTGATGCTAATTTTTTGCATTTCATCAATCACTATGACTAGTAGTGAATACATGCATGAATTACACAGGCACAAACATTCCTTTTTATAAATTGCCAATCTGAATATTTTGCTGTTCTTTCAGAGATCTTACTTGGACAAATGCAATTTCTTCTTGCTGGCTATTCGAAGTTTGTGCAATATGGGTATGACCATCACTATGATAGTAATAAATGATTTATTCATTCTATTAAATTCTATCACACATACTTAATTAAATGATATCCCATGATAGGTAATGATTCTAGGTTGCCCTGATGATTACTTTATTTTTAAGATGGATTCATATTACCTCCGTATTACTGAATTTAATATATAGAAACATAATAAATTTTGTATTCATGCCTGCTTGCCCAAAAGTGCAACACTTATTGCAGCAAGATCTAGATATTTATAAAACTAGTCATAGTACGAATGCATCTCATTTACCACGTTTGACGTGTAATTTCAAACTTGTTTAGGATATGTAATAGGCTACTTATGATACAAATAAACAAAAATTCAGAGACTTTTACTGGAACTATCATACAGTTCCTGTAAAATTCTCTAAATTCTTGAAATGTTTCTAAAACTTGTTAAACTCAAAAGTGGAAGTTCTCCTTTACAGTGAAGGTAGTACTCAATGGTATTGATTAACAGCATAAAAATAAAAAATTTTAGGATTGGCATTTTTGAGAAAAAAAATTTTAGATTAAAAAAAAAAAAAAAAAAAAAAAAAAAAAAAAAAAAAAAAATTTAGAAAGTTGCAAGAAAAAAAAATGAAGGATATCTTTCAAAATGAAGCATATCTTTTTAAACAGAAAAAAAAAAAAAAAAAAAAAACTGCAATGAAATATTTTGCATCGTTTCTTAGATGGAGCACTTTATTTTATTTATTTATTTATTTATTTATTTATTTATTTTTTCGAAAATCGCGACTCGGAAATGGTGCTCGGGTGCCATTTGTGGCGATCTGTATCTCGGTCCAGAAATTTTTTTGGATAAAACCAAAAAATACAAGAGTTTTATTTTTTCCTGAATTTCCACGTATATTCAATTAAAGAACTTCTGAGACTATGAAAGTAACCCCCCTCCTGCCTGAATTAAGATGGATTCGACCTTCAGATTATGCAGAGAATATTTAACTGTATGAGAGTAAATATTGAAATTTTCACAAGTTATATTCTATATTAAACTTATCTAACTGACTGCTTATAAATGTAAAATTTCTTGTAGCTTTAATATTTAAAAGTGATTGTCTGAATTCTTGATTGTAGTATTGTCAGCGGTGTGCGAAGATAAAACTACGCCAGAGGGAAAATTACCTTTTGGCGCCCCTCCCTCCTTCCATTGTAATTTGTAACATGTGTCACAAAATTTAAAAATGTAGAAACACAAATAAATTCTAGAGAATGCATATTTCGTGTTTATTTTGGACCTTTAAAAGGTTTAATTTTAACAACTAAATAATAAGATAAAACAGATATAGATAAAATTGCACTCATATTTTGAAAAAAAGATGGGGAAAAAATGCATATAACAGTTTTATATCCTTTTTATATTCTAATATTGAAGCCATGTGTTATTTTGAGAATGTATGCTTTTGTCACAGAAAAAAAAAAAAAAAAAAAAAAAAATCCAATATTTATGTAATTAAAAAAAAAGGAAAAAAATAAAAAGAAAGAAAACAGATGCAAATGAGGTTGTTAGTATAAATCCCGCCCCCTTCTGTATGTGTATATATGGTATATGGTATATGTGTATACAGGTACGTATACACATACATATATATAAACATATATACAAATATATATAGAGAGAGAGAAACTTTTTAGGTGGAGGTAGTTTTGGGGGTCATATAATGAAAAGTTATGAAGAAATTTTGCAAAAGTCGTACCTTGGTAACGACTTCAATAGGTAGTACTTCTTACGAAATCTATCTAAAAATGATTAGAAAAAATTGTATGAATTTTGAAATTAAAATTATGACAAACCTGTCCTGCGTCAGGAGAATAAAATATAATACTGGCGACTATTTTAATATTCTATCAAACCACTACTAAAAAAAGAAAAAAAAATCAATTTTGTAGTATATCGCAGAAAATTTTTGTTTTGAGAAAGCGGGATAGTACTAAAAAATAGTCGTCAGTGTCCGCCATGCTGAATATTTATGAAAAACTCGTGTTCTTTACAATACTTAAAAAATAAAATATTCTAGAAGTACCTGATAAATGAAAATATGTTCTATTTCTTTACTTAAAAATGCCATAAAAATAATACAAAATTTTCATACCTGAGTTGAGAATTTTGAGAACGCCTTTAAATTATTTCATTTCGTAAAACAAGGTGTAAGATTCATAAGAAAGAAAACATTTAATTTCCATGAGAAAAATACTTGACATAAATGAACATTAAATATTTAGATAAAACACACTTCTGTATTTTATCATCACCTCCAGAGCTTCTAGATGAATTTATTAGAACAGTTTTATAAAGAGTACTTTACTTTCCAGTTCAATTCACAAGAAAACATCGTCTGCGCGTCAAAGAGTCAGCGATAGAGTTAGAAACCGCAAAACACAAATAAGCATTCGAATCTTAATGTATAATCCAGTAATTTTGTAGAAAATAAAACAAAGTGTTAGTGGAGTTTTAATATTTTGAGTCTTTTTTTATTATTATTATTATTTTATTTATCACTGAACACGAATCTGCAACTTGACAAGAAAATTTTTCCGCGAAATACGTTTCTTGTGGCAAAAAATCTGCAATAAAACGGACTTTTCTCTATTTTTCCAAAATAACTGCAAGACTAATTCTTCGTAAAAATCAGCAGCACATAAAAAGGATAAAATTTCCAATATTTTATGTATTGAAAGTTTTTCCCCTGATCAGTTGTTTGGCCCTATGAGAAAGTCAAAAAAATCTGTGTTAAATCTTATATTATGAAGGCCAAACGTATCTGTGCGTAACGCATACGTCATTTTGCGAATGGCAACTCTTTTCCATGGAATTCGGTTTTTCAATTTTCGTTACTGCAAATTTTATATTTCTACACATTTTCAATTTTTACAACATCGTATAGAGAAAAAAAAATGTACTTTTAAATGCAATTTGTATGAAAGCTGTATTTCAATTTGTTTTTTAAATAGTATTTTTTTTTTTTTTTTTTTTGTAGTTTTAGTACGAATTTTGTAATCGTGGCAACAGAAATACGCCATTTTATTTTAAATTTGAAAAAAAATAATTATATTAAAATACTTTTTCAAGAAAATCGTCTGTTATAAAATCAGGTGAATTTCCACTTTCTATTTCATTTTTATTTACCAATTAAATGTTTTTTAGTTTATTGCAGGCTTACTTTCCAAAGGATACAGATAACTTCATCATAATAACTGATCTTTATTATATTTTATTGATTACATATGCGGTTAAAGTTTAATTTTAGTAATTTAGACAACTGAGTTTTATAAAAATAATATTTTGTTAATTTTAGCTTTTTTTTTTTTTTTTTTTTTGAAAATTAGACTGAACAATATAAGATTTTTTTTTTTTTTTTTTTTTTAGCTAATTTTGTAGTTTTATTATAAACTAGCAAAAGCCATACTTTGTTTGGATTCGCGAAGCATTATTTTACAAAACAGATACTATTTGAAAATAACAATATTTTTTAATATAATTTTTGCATCTTTATTAAACAAAAACGTTATTTTATGTTTTGGCGCATTTTAATTTTTTATTTATGATGTAAAACTGGCATAATAAAATATTTTCGAAGAAAACTTTTACAAAATATCTTTAAATTTTCAACGAAAAGCTCTTTTAAATATGTTTTTACTATTTCCAGTAGCCACTGGTGTTTTTTAAAGTTGTTTGAAATATGCATGTTTCCAATCTTTGTAATTAACATCAAATAATCTTTGATAGCTATTTTAGAATAATATATTTGAAGGGAGCTTGAAGAAAGTTACTTCTTCAAAATCCTATTTTCTGGTAAAACATTTGAAATCTGCCCTCGTTGATACTATGAATTTTTAACTGTAAAACTTTTTATTCTAATTTCTTCGTTTTTATACATGTTAGCGTACGAGAATTTTTGATATTGTAGAATTTTTCGTAAGGAAAATTTCTATTGAATGCTTAATTTTAAAGGATTTTCACTCTCGACAACGTTACGTACGTTTTTAAGCCAACTGGTGTCTATATATCCTCAATATCTACAACTGTTTCATCTAATGTTAAACCTTGAGATTTATGAATTGTAACAGCAAAAGCTAACTGCAGAAGAAATTATTTCCTTGAGCAATTTATGCTTCCAATTTTCCAGAATTTAATTATTGGGGGAATTGGTACGCACCTATTCTTATAAGTTTAATTACTGTAGTATTCAAATTTATCCATGATTAGTCGCGATATCTGGTCTGGTGGCTTGTGAGTTTCTTTAATACGTGCAACAGACTCTAAAGTTCCGTTTACTAAATCTTTTTCGGTCCACAAATAAGAACGTAACATTATTTTAGAACCAAATGGTAAAGTAAGAAATGGTTAAAGTTCATTTGTCGTTTCTGAATCGACCAACTTTGCTTTAGTACATTTATAAAGAGCTTGAATCGAGGCAACAACTTCACGCAGTTCTTTTAATTTTTCATTTATATAACAAATTTAACAATTAATTTTATTTGTTTACAATTCTTTTGTTGCCACTTTACAAAAAAAAAAAAAAAAAAAAAAAAAAAAAATCCATAATACAATTCTTTTAAAATGTTTAAGTGTCATCTGTGCAAACGATTTTGCTGAATAATGAAAACATGTTTTATTTATTAAATTAATCATGATTCTATCTATAATTACTTACTCCATGATTTATATTTTTTTTCTCAAAATATACGCGTTTCATTTTTTATTTATTTGCTAAAATGCGTCCGTATTGGAAATACATGTGAAATAAATTAATTAACATAATATTTTTTTAACGTTTTACTGTAAAAAAAAATTATATTGTGCAAATCTACAGATCATAATTTATTTTTGTGTTTAATTTGAAGTCAAAATATTGATTAGTTTTTTCGTAAAGTGTACGACAAAATGTAATTTGAGTGGCCTAGTAGAGGATTCGCTTCGCTCATCCTAATCAATGAAACAGTTCCTTCTTAAACCTTTTCTATCGTTGAAATTCGACGGGTTCCACCTCGTGTAAATAAATTTGAAAAGAAAAAAAATAGAGGAATTACTGCACTGTACGTTCATGTACATGTAGCATGGAAACAAACCATGTTGTGCAAACTTTGGCCATTAATGATATTGAAGAAGTGTTGTTTATGACTTTGGAACTGTCGAATTAAATAAAAAGGCAGAATAAATCCTCTTTCTCTTCTGTTAAGTCTGATACAAGTAGACGAGTTGGTTCCTTATCCCGCAAAATTTGCTCCAATGAATTTCGGTTGCAAAGTATTTTAATGAAGACATTGCAGACTTTTAGACGTACGATCTAGTTACTTTATTCTTTGTCCCTATTCGACAACAGAGTCGTAGCTAGAAGTGAACGATAGGTGGGGGGCGCTCACTTTTTTTTTCTCTCTCTCTCTCTGTGGCAGAAAGATAAATTTGTGCATATTCACATTGTAGGTACTATGTTTCTTATTAAACTGTTGTAATAACTTCATTTTATGCTAAGAAAAATACTTGATGCTGAAATTTTTGAGTGTATAACTGGTGTAAAATTAAACATCATGTTAGCTTCATACATACAAATAAGATGAGGGAGAGTTGAAACACTTATTTTAGATACAATTTAGTAACTCTACAAAATTCTCGAAACTAAATTAGATTTTTGAACGGCATTTCATTTGAATTTTCAGAACAGAAATTCCTTTAGTGACCGTGGAATCTTTTCCAGGAGGGGCTCAAAATATTTTAGGGGGGGGGGCTGAGCCGCCCACAGCGCCCCCTTAGCTACGGCCCTGTTCGACAATAGCGTAAAAAAGTGAACCAAATCTACTTTCTACAAGGCTTTCAAATCCCTAACAAACAGGCAGTTCAACAGCTGAGTTCAGTTCGTCATATATTTGCAAGCATTGCAAATAACATATTTACTGTGTTCAAAGATGCCCCTAGTTCAACGTGCCCCATCTCCCCTATATTATAAGATTGATAATTTGAAAAGAATTTAGCATTTTGGAATGGAATTAATTCAATATAAAATTTGGAGGCCCCTGTTTTTTCAACATCGGGCCCCTTCAAAATTTTACTAAGGGAAGCACGTGCTTCTGGTGCCTATTCGGTAATCAGGGCCTGCGGGTCTAAAGAGATTAAAGCTCATAAAAAGAAATGTTTTCACAATCGTGTATCGAATTCTAAAGAAACTTCCGAAATAAATACATGGAATTCAAAAATGTTGTTAAATCTATAGGGTAGAAACAATTCTGGTAAGAAAAACAGTAAGGAGAAGATTATGTGAGGGAAAAAAAAAAAAATCCTTCTATGAGTCTTTTTTTCAAATTTGATTAAGATTAAATTTTGATCGAAAAGCCAAATCATGTTCATAAGTTTGTTTTGCTCCTACTCGAAAATTTTCTTTTCACCTTAAAGCATGTATCAAAAATAATATGCAATAATAACTAAAGAAAAAAAAAAAATTTTTTTAAACTAAATATTCAGACTTTGTTTTCTATTTTCTTTTCTTTTTCTTTTCTTTTTTTTTCCTTTTTTAGCCAATAAAGGCTAAGGCAAATTTATTTTATAACTTTAAATACTTTAATAACTTTATACAAATAATAACTTAAATAATAACTTTATATACGAAATAAAAAATTTTATGATGAAATCGCGGCAAACCACAAATATTGAGGCATAAGACATTGTAAACTATGGTACTCTGTCTATGTTACTGTTGAGAAGTTCGAAATGAAATTTTAAAAATATACCTGAGATCACTAGCGGTGTCTGTCAAAAAACTCCTCTCGTGCAAACATTCATGAACACTTCTTGATACAGTGTCAGGTAAAACGAATTTCGCAACACCTCGAGATAAAAACCTGTTTCTTGATATTCGTATACGATCACATCCAAAGAAAGTCGTTAGGGAAAAGAAAAGGGAGATGCTAAGTCCCAGATAAATACCAAATCTTGAACACTCCACGCAAAGTAAGTGCGGAACTAAAGATGATGCACTTTCGCAGCTTCCTTTTGACTCTCTCGTGGAAGTGCCTCCGGCAGTAAAATAACTTCTTCTGCAACTCGCCACCACTAACTGCAAACACCGGTCACTGCACTGGCTGCATCAGACGATAAAACAACGCCCGTCAACTCGATTTCGTATTCAGATTTTACTTTAGTTCTACACTTATTTCTTTTTTTTTTCTCCTTTCTTTCTTTTTCCAATAATATTTTGACTGCCCCCTCTTCTAGCTAATATCTAAAAGTTCAAGATCACATATTCATTGTTTAGTGTTACGGGGACGAGAGATATCCGTATCAATTTTATATGGATATGGAAGAATAATTGTTCTTATCTCATATCGAATTACAATTCAGAGGGCTAATGCCCGATGTTCAGCTCGAAGTAGAATAGGGTCTTCCTCCCAGACACCAGACAGAATTACAGGGCTGTCAAAAACGACTATGTCTCTATTCGATTCGTACCACCTTTTCCACAAATAATTATTATATTGCCATTTGCATTTCAAAATTTTAAGAGAAATTTACCACAAAGAAATGATTTATAAATAATGGTACGAATAGTACATAAAAAAATAGTTGCCAGTGACATGCCTGAATTATAATATGTTCTTTAAAATGCACTTGTATGCTTTTTCAAGTACGATTGTCCCCTATTCTTATCCAACCATTTACGGTTAATAACAAAAGGATGGAGAGATCCAAAAATGGAAATGGATTTTAAGTCGTCTTACAGAATTATACTTCAGTATACTTGAGGTTCATTTAAAAATGAAAGGCACTGCCTCTCCACTACAAACATGCCACGAGCAGAGCCCAATTAAGGTTGTATTAAGCCCCAGACCCAGCACTTTTTCTGGACCCCCTCCACCAAAATAGTAGTTTTTTTTCCCCCCCTTTTGGGAGTATTTGGGGGGATTATAAGTAGGTTATTTTACGGTTTCCAAGTTAACGAAAATCTTTTTTAGTTTTTGAGACGATAATTGCTGGAAACTGTTATTTAAAAAAAAAAAAAAAAAAAAAAAAAAAATAAAATTAATTTATTAAATTTGCGCTCTTCTCAGCAGTGGGCCCAATGCCACGGTCTTGTCAGCCTATGCGGTAATCAGGCCTTGGCCAAGAGCTAAAATTTACATAATTCGGACTTAAAAGGTTCAAACAAACGAATCCTATGGATGGTGGCGTCTTTGTGTTAATCACGCAAGGTTTTTCCTTTTTTATTATTTTCGTAGAATCCTTATAAATCCGATGGTCTCATCTTTTCCTCTTTTAATTACTGAGACTCCTTTTTCTTTTGTTGATGACCCGAGAAAGATTAAAAAAGAAAAACTAGACAACGTTATTTTTTTATTTTATTTTATTTTATTTTATTTTTATTTATTTATTTTTTTTTGGGGGGGGGGGGAGGTTTGAAATAAAGAGCAAATAAAATAAGCCTGCAACAACACAAATACAACACAAGATTTTGTTATAGACAAGTTCTATTCCCATCGAATTTGTTCAATTTTTATGCTTCTATTTAGAAGCCGCTATACCTCATATTAGCACTTTCCAAGAAAGTTGAAAATTTCTTATGCATTCGGTTTGACTGGCCATCTGTCCTCGCTCCAACTCCCGTAAATATACGCAGACTTTCATGCAATTGATAAGGCTTATTAAGGGTCACCAAAGAATGCTTTGCATTGCATATGAAGTATGCACGATTGATAGTTCATTTACAGGGACACTCTGAAGAATTCGATTACATTATGGTATATGGAGAAAAATCATTTGGAGAGAATTTTAATGACATTACACTATTTCAAATATATTGAGACATACAAATCACTGAATTTCACTACAAACACGTTAAAACAGAGCATTCATAGCATTTTTTTTTCTTTTTTTTTCTTTTTTTTTTTTTTTTTTAAATTAGCAATTTATAGGGACACACAAGAGAAATCGGTTACAGCACTGTCCTTGCGTAATAATTGCTGGAAAATACGTTTTAAAATTCGGTATGCGCTTTTAAATTTAATTAGTTTGTTGCATATTACTCTTTATGTATAAGTTCTATACGTCATATACAGATCTGCACAAAAGTATTCTCATACCATTCTACTTATTCGAGGAAATTGCTGAAGGAAAATTTTTAACTGAAATATATGTATCGCTTAAATCAGGGATGTAAAACACGTAGCCCATTTCTCTGTGGTCCGCCAAGCCTTTGGCATTTTCATATGTTTGATTCAGTTCTTAGTTGATGCAGAAAATACACTTTGCAACAAAATCTTATAGCATTGCAAAATTGAGGAATGATTTTATTGAAAATATCTACCATTATTTCAGAATATTAATCTATATTACATTTAATGGCAGATATTGACATAGACTAAATTTAATGATCCGCAATTAAATAAAGGAAAGTTTAAAATTTTTAATTAATGGTTGTTATTTTGGACGAATTTTTTTTTTTTACAGTTTGGCATAGGAGATGAAAACAACACCAATTCAGCACCACTGAGGCACAAAAGGTGCAAACATACTGTCTTGAATATGATAAAATTTAATTCATTTTAAAATTTCGTTTCCATGAGATAGGGTATGAAAAAGTTATCAAGAAGAAAGTTAAGAAGAGCATGTCTGAATCTGAAAATTTATACATATTTTTTCTAATAGTTTATTATCTGCTTGAAACGAATACATTATTTTACTGCGTTCTTTAATTCACTACGATATTACAAAATAATGCGTGGCATTTCTTAGGTATTACAAATGTGTCAAAAATCAACTAAAAAAAGACGCTAATTTCTAATGAAAAGTTTCTAAAAAATCAAAAGAAATAAATAGCTTTAAAAGGCAAAGGCAAACCAATTTCTCGTCTTGTAAAATAAAATAAAAAAATAATAAGAACAAAAAATTGTCAATTTGTTTTTATTATTTGGCTGCATGCATAGTTGAAAGCGAGCATTTTGGACATAAGCTCATTAATTAATTTCATTCTTAAAGATTAGTAAACGTATCATTATAAATTATCCCTGTGATATCTTTATTTTTCTTGATGATGAAGATATAACATCAGATTCATAAAAGTCGATTTGAATTTTTTTTAATAAGGTATTTGTACCCTATATATGGACAGGGCTCTCAATATGGACACCCCTAATATTTTTAAAGGTCATAATTTTGATCAAGAGATGGCTAAACATTTTCGCGAAGAAAAGCAGTTCAAAAGATAATTAAGTCTGGAAAGTGTAAAAAAGCGCGCTGTTCGCCATTTAGGAGGAAACTTGTTATTTCGAGATGTGCTGATCTTAATTACTTCTAAGCTTAAATTCTTATTAGATATGGTAAAATTACATTAAATGTTGAAAAGTGGAGTATTTTAGAAAGCTAATAAAACATATTTTCGATTGCTATTGCATATTTTGCTTAAAATAATTTTCCTTATTCATTTGGTACAAGATTTATTAAAACTACGCCCGGTTCCCAATATGGACAGCTTATGTCGCCATCCACTAAAACTGTAAGAAGGAAGAAAATTCAACGTTTCCAGACAATAACTTGAAAAGTCATCAAAGTGGTAAAATCTTTGTTCAACAAGATGCTATTTGAACAATCCCCCAAAAACCTTCCTCCAAAAATCCCTTGCAGAAAAATAAAAAGAAGCCCCCAGTAGGATATCTGTTGGCGAAGTCGTAGGTACCAATGGTATGACTTCCTCAACAAAGGAGAGCTGGTACTGCTTCTTTTGCAGTATTGATGCTTTTTCAAACATGCGGCCATGCATCACATGCGGCAGATATGTTCATGAGGATTATGTGGGACTTACTGCCCATGGTGAAAAAGTTTCTATTTGTCCATGCTGTGAGGCCTGAGTAATAACAGATGTAAATTCGCAAACCGATGCAATAAAGCTAAGCAAAACCAACAATATTACTTCATAACATTTACTAGTAACTAAGGGGCTTTGCATGGGTCTTCGAAGGGTAAAAACCGAGAATCTCCCCCCCCCCCATTTCTAAAATGCATGTTCTGAAGATATTTACTGTCCTCCCTCCTCTTCGCAATGCTTTAAGATACATTTTTTTAATTCCTTTTCCTCTAAAATCCCTTGGAAAAGTGGCTTTTCCATACATACTGTGTAGAAAGTCAATAAGGAAACACCTGTCCATAATAAGGACAGGTAGTTCCTTATATGGACACTTGAAAACATTTTTTTGTTTTTATCATATAAATTAAACCAGAATAATTACAAAGTCGCTAATTTTAATAATGATAGTCAATAGTCCAAGGATAGTGGTCACATATTTTTGGAGTCCTATGACTTGTACATGGGGGTGAAAAAAATACATTTTCCTTAGGGTGTCCATATTGGCTACAGGTACTTTCGTTTAATATATTAAAAGTAATCCATCTGCTTTTAAAAACAACGATTAGATGCAATTACACACAACTCGAAATCCTTCAAGTTAGAATAAAAGATGTCCAGAATAGTTAATAAATAAAAAAAAAAAAAAAAAAAAAAAGATTAAGAATATGCGGGGGCATTTCTATAAATATTCATGATATAACCAGAAATTACAATAATCGCATGAAATCGATAATTGCAATATGTGTTGCTATAACTGAAAATTTTCATTATTAGACAGTAGCTATCAGTAGCCACCAACAAATATTTTTTTAATAGCCACTTTTTCTCATTTAATGGTATTGAGGCTGGAGGCTAGCGTTTATTTTGTCCTTTGATTTTATTATTCTTGAAAATATATGTGCAAGAAATTTTACCCTGTGGGCAGTTTATTGTGTACTTAAAAATAAATGAGGAGAATCTGGAAATTATTCCTATACCGGATCACTGCCCATAGCTAATATATTTTAATCAATTATGATTTTTCTTTCATATTATTATACTGTAAAAAATTGTGTTCGACCAATGATTGGTTTTATAAAAAGTAGCAATTAGAATATAAATGAAGAAAATGCAGATATTAGGATTACAAAATTACTATCACATTTTTGTATAATTTTGATTGCGATTTAAATTTTAAAATGTTCAATTTGTGTTTAAGCTTGTTTGTATTTTTATTTTAATTTATTTTTCATTACATTTGACAGTGCACTCTCATAATATACTTTTTTTTTTTTTTTTTTTACAGATTTGTTTTTACTTAATAAATATTGTAAAAATTTTATGGTGCGCGTTTTTAATTTTTTCAATAAATAGTTTTTAAATTTTTGTATGTATTTTTGTTTGCTTGTTTGTTTTTTAAAACAATGCTGTATTTTTAATAAACAGTTTTCATTTTGTGCGATACTCATCAAATTAATCTCCTTCTTTATTTTTGACAATGTGGCCCGCGGCTTTGTGTAAATTGTTAAATTTGGCCAGCGGTGGTAGACGAGTTTGACATGTCTGGCTTAAATGAACTAAATTTTGAAATGCATTTTTACATACAAACAGGAACATGCGAAGGTAAAACTTCTTCCAGGGCAAAATTTCAATTTGGCACCCCCCCTACCTCCACAACTTTCTCTTTTGACAGGCCAAAAATGATGTTGGTATTATAAATTTGGCGCCCCCTAAATTTCCGCGCCCGGGGCGACCGCCCCTTCGCTCCCCTTTCACACAACGCTGGATACAAATTTCTATATCATGAAAAAGGCTGCTAAAAAAATCGGATAATTTTCCGATTGTGGTGGGAATGGGAACAGCAGAAGTTCAGTTTTGAAATGCGTTATACATTTCCATATGGTAGAATGAGAAGTAAGTAGTGTGAATTTGACAGTTTGACCGCTCTCAAGGCCATACAGAGATCATCCTGCACGGCGGCGCACAGTGGATCAAAGTATAGGCGGTAGGGAACATAGGATTATCATGATAGTATAAGGTTGATATGATAGTATATGACTTTTTTGTTAGATTTGGGTTCAGATGAGCATAATAAATAATGCCAAAGGTATCTTAATCGTTTTTACTCTCATTCCATACTTTTTGGTCTCAAATAGAAATTTAAAGACATGTTGTGGATAACTAAACTGAACTTTGAAAAAAAAAGAGTAAGATTGAAAAAACTTAACAGACGTTAATTTTATTATCTATCCAGTTTTTATTTATATCAATTTTTTTTCTATGTGTGGAATATACCATATTTATTTTATTTTTAATTGACAACATATATGATGTTTATATATATCTTTAAAATTGTTTTCCAAAATTACAACATTTTACTATAAAATATTACAACTTATTTCAATGGAGATTTATTATAGATGTGATTTAGTTCTTTAAATTTATCTTTACTTATTATTATTATTTATTTTGTTGTTTATTTTTTTGTTTTACTTTTTAAAAAATATTATTTTCTTTGCTTTTTTTTTTCTTAACGTTTTTTCTTAACTTTTTTCGCTTGAAATTTTATAACAAATAGAAATCTGTTTCTGTTTGTAAATAATTTAAATAGTGCTTTTATTTAAAAGAAATTGTGTCATTGAAAAATGTCGATAGTAGCCTCAGCAACTGATGAATAATATTCAATAAATCTTTGACATAAGTAGTAGATAAAGGCCGCTTCTGCGGCAGGAGGGGCAATCAATCAAGAGGCCAATAGGCAATCAATCCACAGCATTCAACATCCACAAGCGATGTTTATATGATCAGGCACCCAATATATTGATTTCATGATTTTTCGCGCCTCATCATCAAAGATACATTTTTATCTCATTTTCTTGCTTTCACTGATATTTGTTAGAAGGGTCTAAAAGGTTTTTTACATGAATTCAACTTTATGGTATAAATGTATATAAATATCTAGGGTGTATATTTATGTGTTTAAATATTATTTTCTGTTTACATGCGAATAGTTAACTATCCATGTGTATGGATCTTTGTATGACTATCTATTAATTAATTTTAAAAAGGTTTAGTAAATTTAAAAAAAGTTTTAACGTATTTTTAAAATGTTTAAGTAAATTTTAAAAAGTTTAAACGAATTTTAAAAAATGTTTAAGTAAATTAAAAAAAATTTCAACAAATTTTTAAAATGTTTTAAGAAATTAAAAAATATATATATAAAATCTTAAAAATGCTTAAAAAAATTCTTAAAGTTTTAAAACGTATTTAAAAATTAATTGTAAGTGAATAAAAGTATTATATAAGTGTGTAGGCGTATGAACATGTTTGTATATGTGTGCACTACATATAAAACAATATGTGAAAAGATGTTGTGTAGAAGTTTTAAATAATTACACAAAAGTAAAATCAACATTTTTTTTATTAAATTAAAAAAATTTACAGATAAAAGCATATTTACAGGTAAGATGTATTAACATAACAACATTTTCTTGATAATTTTACAATATATTAACAATTTTCTTCAACCAGTACAATCTTGACTAATTTTACAATGTCCATAGGCTAAACTGGTGATACCATCTTCTAGCAAATAAGGCTTATCATCGAAAGGGCTTAAGTTAATCTTATTCTGTGTTAATGTGTACACACGGTGTGCATCTTGGGCGATTCTTCTCTGCTTTTCAATACTAGTTTTTTCTTGTTGGAGACACCGCAAGTAATCTTCGTGCTTGATTTTCTGACGGACAACATAAGTAGATACACCCTTCGCTCGTTTCTTCTCTTCAGGACAAGATTTCAAAGAGTACATTTTCGATTTCAATCCAACAAACTCAAGGGCTAGATCACCATTAAGTTCATCCTTGAACTTGCCGATTACTTTCTTGTTAACATCTGAGCACAGTGAATGATGTTTCGGATAGTCTGAGAAATAAAAAAGGCTTGAATGTTGTTTCAAATCATCATAAACATTTTGCGTTTTAATATGATAACACAACGAGTCCGTGTCGGTAAATAACAGCATTGCAGTATCATTTTTATATGTTTTCTTTATAAAATTATAATGAAAATCGTACATCAGCACTTTGGATAACTCCTATATCGTGAACCTGACGTAAATGGGTCAATTCATGAGTATGCTAGTTTTCATCCTTTCAACAGTAGATAAATCTTCATCATATGTTTTAGAAGATTTAAAAGTGGGTGAAGCCACTAATTTCTTGGCTCTTTTTTCGTTATTAACAAGCACAATATTTCTACGTTTTCGCAGATTTTCCATAGTTTTCCCAAACACGGAGTTATTCATTAGTTTAAAAAAGTCTTTTTCGAAAGAAGATTTAGCTTATTTTCTACTCTCAGTTTTAAGATGAATGTATTTCCGAAGCCAAGGTGCCTGCTTGAATTGGAGAGCTTCATGAACACATGAAAGTTTTAATCCAAGTTGCAAATAAAATTTCAGATTACGATAATGAATTACATAATTTCGTTTATCATTCAAATTGGGTATAAATTTAGAGGCTCCAGCGAACTTTGTATTACCATGTAATCTACGTACTTAGGAAGACAACATTTCCTGACTCACAGTCACTCTTTCAGGTGCGACAGGGTATTCGTTATGTAATTTAGTAGGTTTCTCAGGATACTTAAGATCCACTTCGAAAATATATCCAATTTCGGAACCGTCAGGTAACGATAAAATCTATTCTTCCGTAATATGTTCTGTCGCACACCATTCAAATCCACCAAGTGGTAGAAATTGGGACATAGCTCAGCCATACAGATTGTTAGCATCCCAGTACATGATGTAACTGGGATCCTCATCTTTATTAAATTCAGGTGTATTAGGTATGTTGGCTCGGGCATATCTATGACTAATCATGCTGATTCCCCCTCGAATGCCATGTTCTATAAACAAAAGCATATTTATATTTGTCAGCAATTCAAGAGGCGTTTCGCACATCTTCAAAGATGATTGCCATGCGAGCCCAGGAGCTGTCATCAATTGTGCGCAATCAATATCATAAAATTGCCTGCACAGGCCCCGGAAGTTTTCAAAGACATCAGCTAACTGAAGAACGTCTGTTTTCACATATAAATAAATCGTGGTAATCCCCCAGCGACTTCATGTTGAATGTCGACCAAATGTTTCTTCCATGGTGGTATCCTCTTCAGTGATATTTTCGTCTGCGAGATCATTATGGAAGGCTGCTGGTGGGGGTACACAATCTTCATTAAATTTTTCAAAATTGGTGAAATAGCTGTAGGGATACACCCCTTTGCGGGTGAGAAGATCGAAATTAGTATTGATCGGGAAATTTTCTTTCAATATTTTGAAGTCGCTGGGGTGAAGGTTGGTTGGAAGTAAGCTTTTCTAAGGATGCTGGTAAGAATTGGAACGAGTCTAAAAAAAACAGTTGAAATCGACTTGACCGCTTTTACAATTTAAAAGTTATAAACTTTTCCATAGTGGATGCAATCACATCAATTTCATAATCTTTAATTCTTCCAAGTTTGATCATGATGTGATGAGCATCATAATTACGCAAATTATGAAAGACCACTGGAATGATCCGTGGCTGCTTATAATTGACATTACAAAACGGGTGAGCAGCACCTCTAAATTTATAAGATAAATGGCAATGATCACGGACTCTTTTTTCTCCCAGCACCTTATGACAAATGCAACATTCTGTCGCCTTCTGAAATTCTTTTTCTTGAAGAGGTGAAAGCTTCATCGGTTGCACTTTCATTAAAACTTCTTCCAAGTTGTCCTTCTCTTGAATCATTTGTTTTAAAAAACGATCCACACAGTCTTCATCTCGATACACTTGAGCTTTCCTCAAACATTTTTCATCAGGTCCGATAACAACATATCCATACCCGCACGGGAAATGATAAGCTGTTTTTTTAATAAAGGATTTTTTGGTGAAGGAGTGACTGAAGCAACAGGAATAAGCAGACTCTCAAAATCAGCATAGATAACATAGGGCACCGGTGCCTGCAGATGAATACCAGAAAACTTGAATATGAAATCATTTTCACTGGGCATCTTTGTAATCTGTGCTGTATGTTGACGTGTCATCGATGACGATTCATCATGTTTATTCAGGAGATCTTGTCTTGAAAAACGATGTAAACATCGATAACAATAAAATATAGCATGACCATGTTTTGTCAGATCACCTAAAAGTCTTGAGAAATTTCTAATAAGGCAATAATGCTGCTTTTCGCCTCATCAACTAATAACAAGTTAATAACATCCAGATTCTGCTTTTCAGAAATATACAGAGGACATACTTCATCTTCTTCATATCCAAATACATTAATCCGTAACTTGTTCAGTTGTTCAATAATGGGTATCTTCTGAAGGGAAACAGGATATATAGTTTAATATCACTTTCATAAGGAATATAATGAGAAACTCTTTCAGGCTTCTTTTCTCGGGGTACATTCAGTTTAAATGCCAAAAGACACCAAACCAAACACTTATTATCTTCATTTTTGATATTAAGTACTGCTTTTGTATCATATAACTTCTTGAGCAAAGCTATAAAGGAACTTGCGACAAGAACTATGATATTCAGCAATCTTAAGTTCTAAATGATGAATCTTTTGAAGTTTCCATCCAGACTTTCTTTGAATAAATTCTTCAAAGGTTTTAGTTATTTTGGAAAATCCTTCTTCCATATGTTCTGAAATAGTATTTTCTGTAAGTTCGGTAAAGCATTGACAGCGAAAATAAGATTGAATCTCCTCCATCTCCTGATTATCAGTCATGCGTTCAAGAGATATTTTCATCACCATATACCATTTAATCGCTGCTTTTTCGTGAATTTGATTCATCAAACATTCTTGATTTTCATCTGTAAAGTTTCTGTGAAACACTGCTATATCACTTTCTTCTCGCTCATCAGGATAAAGCATGACAGTCTGAAACACATTAAGTGTGCCACTGGTTTTGTTTGAGTTTTTTGGACTTCACATATGATGAAGTTATTTTCCGCTTTACACTCACAAGAGGTGTGCCTGGGTTGTTGGGTACGTATATGCTGTTTCAAATCAAACTACCGTCCAAACTTCTTTGTACAATCACGGCAAAAAAATCTCAGGTCTTCATGTGATCTAAGATGACGCATCAAATTATCCTTTCGTGTGAAAACATGCCCACAGATATTACATTTAAATGCAGATTGTTCATGAGTTTTCAAATGTCTCTGTAAGTCACACTTCAATCCAAATGTCTTTTGGCAGACATCGCAGTTAAATAACTTCTCTTCTAAATGAATCTTCTTATGTTTCTCTAAGTTGAAAGAGTTTGAAAAACTCTTATTACACATAGTACAAATCTTCTTCGCATCTTCAAGGGTCACAGTCTTCAAAGGTGCATCTTCATCAGATGACATGTCAATATTCATAGGACTTTGAGATAAATCATCCTTCGTCACAGAAAGTCGAGAATGTCTGTCTTGTTCTAACGATTTAACATTAGTATGCATTTTATAATGTCTAATCAAATGAGACTTTCGACCAAAAGTCTTTTGGCATATGTCACAAATATGTGACTTATCACCTAAGTGAATCTTGATATGCTGATTCAGGTTAGAAATAGTTGTGAATAACTTTTCACAGGTTTGCACTGGAACATCTTCTTCGAAGCTAAAGGACTTCTCATTGGAGCCGCTTCTTCAAAAGGCATGATAACATCCATAAAAAATCAACGAAAAAAATTTATTCTTAAAACACCAATCTTCTCAAACTGAACTACACACTTAGATAAAAGCAAGAGCGAATGAATACACGTCTGAATTCTACGAATTCAACTTGTCGAATGACATAAGATGAAGTTTTCACCGCTATTTGTAACCCCAGAGTGCTAACACCGAGCCACGCTTCACATGAATTTTTTTCAACCCCATGAAGCGAATGAACATAAAATTGACAACTCAAAATAAAATCTCATGCAATTAGAATAAAAACATAATGAAAAATCGTCAAATTAAAAGAATATTCTTGTCTCACAATAAATATTTTAAAACAGCTAATCAAAAATTCTAGTTAAAGATTAAAGTTTTTATTCAAAATTTAAAACCTCTAAAAAATTTAATATATTGCAAAGAAAATTTAAAGTAAAAATTTTTTCAAAGTATAGTTATCAAAGATTAATTTTTTAATGAATGTTATAAAGCTCTTCTAATAAATAACTTGTTTAAAGAAAGTTCAACTAACAATGATTCATCATTGCTAGATAAATCTTAGAACATGTTATCTATGATAAGATAAGACTCATCCCAGAAATAGACGAATTCCCCCAAAATTACTTTTAACAATTGAATACAGTCTAACATTGATCTCCCAAATTTTTATATAAAAATTAACATACAATCGAAAATACTTCAAATGAATTTAATAATAATAATAATAATAATAATAATAATAATAATAATAATAATAATAATAATAATAATAATAATAATAATAATAAAATTACTAAAAATCCACAAACGAATTATTAAACAAAGAAGAAAATCAGTTAAAACATCTAATTAAAACAAGATTTTAATATTAACAATAAGAATGTTTCAGTCAATTTTTAAATTTACAAATAAGACGGATTAAATAATTGAAACACTTCACATCATTTTCATGCATAAAAAAATAAATAAATAAATAAATAAAAATAAAATATAATAATAATAATTCCTACAAACGTGAAATGTATAAGTAATGAAGACATGATAAAAAAAATTCTATGAAAACACTCATTAATAAAACCGAAACAAGTATTAAAAAATTTTATTAAAATTACTTTGTAATTAAATTTCTATTTTTAAATTCTAAAATATTAAAAAGATTAAGTATCGTTGCTTAATAACAACTAATTATTATTTCTTAAATTATTTTTTCAAATAAAATATTATTAATTAAATTATTTTTCAAATGGAATAGTATTCATGAAATTATTTTACAAATAAAATATATTACGAATCGAATTAATTTCCCAAATTAAACATATGAATTACAAAAATTTAAATATCTAATTAATTTATAGTAGAAAACATACATTGATAATAATAAATTATTTATAATTATTTATTACAAAACATTTTTGAAATAGTCAATAAAATTCAACAATACCCATTCGAAAACTAAATTCATTTCTCAAAATTAATTGCAAAGTTATTAATTGAAATTAAAAAAAAAAAATAATAATACATTCATTACACTAATTCAAATAATTAATTAAATTATAATTATACAAAACATTCATTAAACAATCAATTCAAAATTAATTGCAAAGTTATTAATTAAAATTTAAAATAATAATAATACATTTATTATGCTAATCCAAATAATAAATTAAATTATAATTATACAAAACATTCATTAAACGATCAACTCAAAATTAATTGCAAAGTTATTAATTAAAATTTAAAAACAATAATAAGACATTCATTAAGCTAATTCAAATAATAAAATATAATTACACAAAACATTCATTAAACAATCAATTCAAAATTAATTGCAAAGTTATTAATTAAAATTTAAAAATAATATTAATAAGACATTCATTACACTAATTCAAATAATAAATTATAATCATACAAAACATTCATTAAACAATCAAACTTCTATGATTTCATTTCTCATCAAGACGCAAAGACATATCTTAAGAAACCCCCGTAAGTTTAATCCAAAACTACTGTAGTACAAGTAACTGATAGCGTAGTGGTTATTGTTAGGAATTGATAAATTAAGTTATCCCAGTTTATTCACAGAAAATCGTTTGCATATTTGCAATTGTGATATTTAATTTATTTATAAGACGCGACTCGTTGCTATGGAAGCGAAGCTGTTTTTTCGTCTGCTTTGCTTTTTATATTTTTTATCTTACGAGATGAGTTAAAAGTTTAGATAAAAAAGTTGGCATCAATTTTTGATGGAATGTAAAAGAATTTTTCGAGAGAGAGAATGTTTATATTTTTTGTTTGTCGTGCGTGTCTTGAGTTTTATTGAAGAATTATGTTAATTTTATGAAAAGGCACGCAGAAATGCATAAAGGATCATCTTTCCAGTTTTTAGTATGATGATCAAAAATTATCAAGGTAAAAGCATTTATATTTTGTACATATTATACATTTTGTACATAGTATGTAAATAATTTGAATTCAATATTTCTTTATTCTATAATTCTAAGTATGTAATAAAATTTTTAAAAAGAAAATTCAAGAATATTTAGAAGATTTTTGAACCCAAATAAGTTTTGATTGTTTACAGAACAAATCTGGCGCCCGAACAGGGACATTTGAATAATACTGTTGAGATATTGAATTGTTTTTATAGCGTATAGTGTTTTCATAAGCTGTGCATTACTAAATTTTTCTAAGATGAATAAGCTAAAGAAAAAGCGTACACCGCTACGTTCGTCATTTACCAGAACTTTAAATGTTTTGAATGAAGAAATTAACAGCGAGTCATTAGATAAGGACAAAATTTTAGACGGTTTTAGTAAATTAGAAAATTTGATTCATGAAATTAAAGCTATTGATGAAGCTATAATTGAACTCATGTTAGATGATGATATTATTAGTGGAAAATGAAAGTTATTCAGATCAATTTATTACCATTAAGCGTAAAGTTAGCGAAGCATTGGGTACAAATAAACGTAATCAAGATGATAGTGAAAAAAGCACAGATCACGGTTATTCCAAATCAAAGCATTATAAATTACCTAAACTAAATATTAAGCCATTCGATTCGCAGTTAATAAATTATCTTTCATTTTGGTCTCAGTTTCAGAAAATTCATGAAGACATAGATTTGGATAATAGTGACAAATTTCAGTATCTTATCCAATCGGTAGAACCTGGAACCAGTGCCAGGCGCTTGTTAGAGAGCTATCCAATGACCGCAGTTAATTACCCCAAAGCTGTCGAGGCATTTCAAGAGCGTTTTGGAAATAAAGATTTACTAATAGAAGTGTACGTTAGAGAATTCCTAAAATTGATTGTAGCTAATGTACAGGCGCACGGCAAAGATAAACTTCCCTTATCAGATTTATTCACGAAAGTCGAGGCATATTTAAGATCGTTAGAATCAATGGGTTTAAGTTTAGAAAGCAATTCGGCGTGGCTCTATCCCATGATAGAATCTAGCTTATCGGAAGATGTATTAAAAGCATGGCAGCGATATAATATTTCAATCACATCAAACACTGTTAGTAATAATAATGCATTGTCAACAAAAGCAAATATAGTAAGTTTGATGGAATTTCTGAAACAAGAAGTTGCAAACGAGGAAAGATTCAAATTAGCCAAATCGAGTTTTATAGAGCTGGGCTTTAAAGACAAACCTAAAGAAAAGTTAAGAAAAGCAGAAAGTAAAATACCTACTGCGGCAGGGCTATTTAGCGCAAAAGAACGCCTTTGTTTATTTTGCAGTAAATCTCATGAAAGCAAGGACTGTGTTAGGGCTAGATCTCTTTCCTTTAATGAACGGAAGGCCAAAATTAAGAATAAAAATTGCTGTTTAAAATGTCTTCGTTTTGGTCACCACGCTAAAGTTTGCAAAGTTTTTATTCGTTGCCACGTTTGTTCTAAACCCCATACCGAGTTATTATGCCCTGAAATTTCAATGTGTAAAGAACCAGAAAATACAGTTAAGACCCCAGAAGTTATTCAAAGCACCATAGCAAGTAAGCAGTGTTCTGCTGAAGTAGCCCTTATGACTTTAGAAATAGTTATTAAAGGTCGAATAACAAAGAAAGTACGAGCGTTACTTGATTGTGGGTCGCAAAAGAGCTATATTTTAAAAGGTACAGCTGAAGAGTTAGGTTTACATCCCATTTCTTCTGAAGCTATTGTACACACTTTGTTTGGTGGTACGCAAACAGAAGCTAAATCTCACAATAAATTCCAAGTTGAGTTAAGTTCTTCTGATAGACAGAATCAAACGAAAGAAGTCTTAGAACTTTTGGATCAAGATATAATTTGTAACTATATTCCTCGGATACCAAAAGAATCAGTAATTAAAGAGCTTAAACAAAATAAACTATGGATCACAGATTTAGGAGCAGGAAGTCCAAAAATTGAAATTTTGATTGGAAGCGATTACTACGGACAACTTCTTACAGGTCGAGTAAAACAGTTAAAGAGCGGTCTTACAGCAATAGAGACAAAGTTTGGATGGACACTTTGTGGTCGTTTAGAAAGTACATCACAGTCTTGCCTAAATTATGGAAATATGTTTATCACGAACCTAGCTTTAAAAGATATGAAGATTCCAGAATTATGGAAGTTAGAGACAATTGGTATAACAGATCCCTGTCAAACTTTGTCTAAAGCAGAAGAAGAAGAACTCGCTCATGATAATTTTATAAAAGAAGTTGATAGAAATATAGAAGGTCGCTATATTGTAGGTCTTCCTTGGATTAACGGCAAACGTGAGATTCCCTCAAATAGACACATAGCTGAACGAAGATTGATAAATTCAACAAAGAAATTAAAATCAATGAAAATGTTTGAAGAATATGCTAAAGTTTTCTATGAATGGGAAGAAGAAGGCGTTATAAGTAAAGTACCAGATGAAGCACTCAAGATTCCAGGACATTTTTTACCTCATCATCCCGTCATCAAACCAGATAGTCTTACTACAAGTGTTCGACCAGTTTTTGATGCATCGTGTAAGGTAGGGAGGTCTCCTTCTTTAAATGATTGCCTCTTTAAAGGACCAAACCTCATCGAACAAATTCCTGCAGTGTTAATAAGATTTCGTGAGAAAGCTATTGGGGTAGTAGCCGATATAAGAAGAGCATTTCTTCAAATTGAAGTCAAAGAATCAGATCGGCATTTCTTGCGATTTTTATGGTGGAAGAGTCCTGACGAATTTCAAGTTTATCAACACAATAGAGTAGTTTTTGGAGCAACTTGTAGCCCATTTTTGCTAGGTGCAGTTATAAGATATCATTTGAGTAATGTTGATGAAGAAAACAAACAGATAGCTGAGAAGCTTATGAAATCATACTATATAGATAACTGCGTTACTTCAGTCGACAATGTGCCTGAACTAGAAAATTTTATTTCAAAATCTACAGAAATCATGGCTGATGCGAAAATGGAATTAAGAATGTGGGAATTCGGACCAATTAAAAGTGAAGACAGCAGTTTCCTTAACGAAAAGAAGGTGCTCAGCAAAAATGTAACAACGATAGTTCCGGTTTTAGGGTTGAAGTAGGACACAATGGAAGATAGTTTGAAGATCGCTTATAAATTTAGTGATGAGATAGAAAATCTGTCGAAAAGAAAGATATTAGCTGTAACCCAAGGGATCTTCGATCCAATAGGATTTTTAGCCCCAGCATTGTTGCCAGCCAAACTGATAATTCAAGACGCCTGGTCGACGAAATTAGATTGGGATGCTCCACTTCCAGAAGAAATCCGGAATAATTTTCAAAAATGGTATAGCGAACTCAAGTATTTAAATGACGTGAAGATAAATAGACGTGTAGGCTATGGTTGTAAAGAAAAATGGTCTATTCATACATTTTGTGATGCAAGTACCAGAGCTTATGCAACAGCAGTTTTCTTACGTTGTGAAGATAAAGACGCAGTCTTTGTACAACTTTTAGGAGCTAAGTCTCGTCTTGCACCAAAGAAAAATGTAACCATACCACGTTTAGAGCTTCTTGCTTGTATTTTAGGAATAAGGTTGACTAAATTTGTTTTGAAAGCCTTTAATTGTATTTCCATACCAGTAAAGTATTGGACCGACTCTTCGACTGTTCTCGCTTGGATTCGAAGAAATGATCAATGGGGAACGTTTGTAGGCAATAGAGTTAGAGAAATTTGTAAATTTTCCGAATCTCAACAATGGAACTTCGTACCTGGTCATCTCAACCCTGCTGATCTACCTTCTCGCGGATGTAGTCCTAAACAGCTGCTGAAGATGAGATGGTGGGAAGGACCAGAATGGTTGAAGTCATCAGAAGAAAATTGGCCACATTCAGAAACAAGCCCCAACGAAGAATTAGTAATGATGGAAAAGAAGAAAACTTCAGTACCTACTCTTTTATGTTCTAATTCACATGAATTTATGATATATAGTAGAATTTCAAAATTTGGTAGATTTATTAATGTCGTATGTTGGGTGAAGAGATTCATAATGAAGTGCAGAAACAGAAATATATGTTTTCCATCAGAATTGTCAATTGAAGAAAAAGAAGATGCGGAAAGGTCGCTCTGGTCAATAATACAATCTGAAAGTTTTGGTAATACTACTGATGCAATAAAAGGATTAAAGGTTATGAAAGATCAAGAAGGTTTGTTAAGAGTAAAAACAAAGATATTAGAGCGAGATGACGAGTTTTCTTTCAGATATCCAATTTTATTACCATCGAAACATCATGTAGTGAATTGTCTGATTCAAGAATGTCATTTAAAGAATTGTCATGCTGGACTTCAAACAGTTGGATCCATTTTGAGAGAAAAATATTGGATAATTTCTTCTAGACGCATCATTAGAAGTCAATTGTCTAAGTGTTACAGATGCAAAAGATACTCTACAAAGCCATATACTACACCTCCAATCCATCTACCTCTAGATCGAGTCAGAGATTCCAAAGTTTTTGAAGTTGTTGGAGCTGATCTTTTTGGCCCTCTTTTCGTAAAGCAAAGATCCAAAGTTTGGGTTGTACTTTTTACATGTGCAGTATATAGGGCAATACATTTGGAACTTGTATCCAGTCTCTCAGCGGAAGGATTCATTCAGTCACTTCGAAGATTTATATGCAGGAGAGGAAGGCCGACTACTATATACTCTGATAATGGCTCAAATTTTAGAGGAACCAATAACCTTTTAAAATCATTGGATTGGAATGCAATAGTTTCTTCAAAAGAACTGTCTCCTATTAAATGGAAGTTCATCCCTCCAGCAGCAGCTTGGTGGGGTGGATGGTGGGAGCGTCTGATTAGATGTGTTAAAATTCCCTTGATCAGAACACTCGGCACTTCAACTTTAACTTTTGAAGAACTCATGACTGTTCTATGTGATGTCGAAGCAACAGTAAATAAAAGGCCTCTAACCTATATTTTTGAAGAAACAGATAAATTTATACCTTTGACTCCATCATCATTTTTGCAAGACATTGAAGAAATAGGTGTTCCTGATTTAGATGCAATAGATTCAAAGAAACTTCAATCTAGATATAAACACTGTCAAAATATTCGGCAACAACTTAGAAATAGATTTAGAAAAGAATATTTAGCTGAATTGGTCCAAAAATCAAAACAGAAAGGACAAGCTGTCAGACTAGGTGAAGTAGTCTTGATAGAACTAAACCAAAAGAGACTTTATTGGCCTATAGGAAAAATTGTAAAGATTTTCCCAAGTCGAGATGGAGCAGCTAGAGTGGCTGAAGTTAAAACAAGTTCAGGGACCTTGGTGCGTCCACTTCGTAAGCTGTACTCATTAGAGATATCAAGTCCTGATGACCCTGTAATCCAGACTGTGAGTAACAGTAAAACTAGAAGTGGTAGAGTAGTACAGAGACTTCTGAAATGACTTTTTCTAGAACTCTGAAATGACTTTTCTAAAACCCTGAATTGACTTTTCTAGAACTCTAAATGTTTCATTATTATTTTATTATTGTTTAGTTATCTTTATTTATTTGCATATTTTTTATTTTGAATTAGGGCTTAATTTGATCAAAAGTGATCTTAAGTTTAATTTGGCTTCCGCCTAAATTAAAGGTGGGAGTATGTTAGGAATTGATAAATTAAGTTATCCCAGTTTATTCACAGAAAATCGTTTGCATATTTGCAATTGTGATATTTAATTTATTTATAAGACGCGACTCGTTGCTATGGAAGCGAAGCTGTTTTTTCGTCTGCTTTGCTTTTTATATTTTTTATCTTACGAGATGAGTTAAAAGTTTAGATAAAAAAGTTGGCATCAATTTTTGATGGAATGTAAAAGAATTTTTTGAGAGAGAGAATGTTTATATTTTTTGTTTGTCGTGCGTGTCTTGAGTTTTATTGAAGAATTATGTTAATTTTATGAAAAGGCACGCAGAAATGCATAAAGGATCATCTTTCCAGTTTTTAGTATGATGATCAAAAATTATCAAGGTAAAAGCATTTATATTTTGTACATATTATACATTTTGTACATAGTATGTAAATAATTTGAATTCAATATTTCTTTATTCTATAATTCTAAGTATGTAATAAAATTTTTAAAAAGAAAATTCAAGAATATTTAGAAGATTTTTGAACCCAAATAAGTTTTGATTGTTTACAGAACAGTTATCGTGTCAGCTTCCTGTCCGAACAACTGCGGTTTGAATTCCAGTCAGGAAAAAAAAAATATCCTTTTTTCAATATTCTCAAATATGCTTCAACATTAGTTCACAGAAGTCCCCTAGATGGCGACACTGAAATAAAAGAAATAAAATCAAACTTGAAAAATTATTCAAAGTCCACATAAAGTAGAGGGAAAATACGGGGGGGGGGAGGCACCTCGTCTTATAAGACAATCTCAAGAGGAGGTGCATTTGAGTAGGTGCTTGGGAGGAGGAGCTGAGCTGCTCCTTGCTCCGGCTCCGCTGCTCCGCCTCCTGGGGTCAAAATTAATTGCAAAGTTATTAATTAAAATTTAAAAATAATATTAATAAGACATTCATTACACTAATTCAAATAATAAATTATAATCATACAAAACATTCATTAAACAATCAAACTTTTGTGATTTCATTTCTCATCAAGACGCAAAGACATATCTTAAGAAACCCCCCGTAAGTTCAATCCAAACCTATTCTAGCACAAGTAACTGATAGTGTAATGATTATCGTGTCAGCTTCCTGTCCGAACCCGAGTTGTTCGGGTTATATTTGTGACATATGCCAAAAGACTTTTGGTCGAAAGTCTCATTTGATTAGACATTATAAAATGCACACTAATGTTAGATCATTAGAACAAGACAGACATTCTCGACTTTCTGTGACGAAGGATGATTTATCTCAAAGTCCTATGAATATTGTCATGTCATTTGATGAAGATGTACCTTTGAAGACTGTGACCCCTGAAGATGCGAAGAAGATTTGTACTATGTGTAATAAGAGTTTTTCAAACTCTTTCAGTTTAGAGCAACATAAAAAGATTCATTTAGAAGAGAAGTTATTTAACTGCGATGTGTGCCAGAAGGCATTTGGATTGAAGTGTGACTTACAGAGACATTTGAAAACTCATGAACAGTCTGCATTTAAATATAATATCTGTGGGCATGTTTTCACACGAGAGGATAATTTGATGCGTCATCTTAGATCACATGAAGACCTGAGATTTTCTTGCCGTGATTGTACAAAGAAGTTTGGACGGTAGTTTGATTTGAAACAGCATATATGTACCCAACACCCACGCACACCTCTTGTGAGTGTAAAGCGGAAAATAACTTCACCATATGTGAAGTCCAAAAAACTCAAACAAAACCAGTGTGATGCACTTAATGTGTTTCAGACTGTCATGCTTTATCCTGATGAGCGAGAAGAAAGTGATATAGCAGTGTTTCACAGAAACTTTACAGAGGAAATTCAAGAATGTTTGATGAATCAAATTCAAGAAAAAGGAGCCGGTATATGGTGATAAAAATATCTCTTGAACGCATGACTGATAATCAGGAGATGGAGGAGATTCAATCTTATTTTCGCTGTCAATGCTTTACCGAACTTACAGAAGATACTATTTCAGAACATATGGAAGAATGATTTTCCAAAATAACTAAATCCTTTGAAGAATTTATTCAAAGAGGATCTGGATGGAAACTTCAAAAGATTCATCATTTAGAACTTAAGATTGCTAAATATCATAGATCTTGCCGCAAGTTCCTTTATAGCTTTGCCCAAGAAGTTATATGATAAAAAAGCAGTATTTAATATCAAAAATGAAGATAATAAGTGTTTGGTGTGGTGTCTTTTGGCATTTAAACTGAATATACCCCGAGAGAAGAAGCCTGAAAAAGTTTCTCATTATATTCGTTATGAAAATGATATTAAACTAGGGAATGTTGAACATCCTGTTCCCCTTCAGAAGATACACATTATTGAACAACTGAACAATTTACAGATTAATGTATTTGGATATGAAGAAGATGAATTATGTCCTCTGTACATTTCTGAAAAGCAGAATCTAGATGCTATTAACTTGTTATTAGTTGATGATGGCAAAAAGAGCATTATATATTGCCTTATTAGAAATTTCTCAAGACTTTTAGGTGATCTGACAAAACGTGGTCATGCTAGTTTTTATTGTTATCGATGTTTACATCGTTTTTCAAGACAAGATCTCCTGAATAAACATGATGAATATTGTCGTCAACATACAGCACAGGCTATAAAGATGCCCAGTGAAAATGATTTCATACTCAAGTTTTCTGGTATTCATCTGCAGGCACCGGTGCCCTATGTTATCTATGCTGATTTTGAGAGTCTGCTTATTCTTGTTGCTTCAGTCACTCCTTCACCAAAAACATCCTTTATTAAAAAAACAGCTTATCATTTCCGTGCGGGTATGGATATGTTGTTATCGGACCTGATGGAAAATGTGTGAGGAGAGCTCAAGTGTATCGAGGTGAAGACTGTGTGGATCGCTTTTTAAAACAAATGATTCAAGAGAAGGACAACTTGGAAGAAGTTTTAATGAAAGTGCAACCGATGAAGCTTTCACCTCTTCAAGAAAAAGAATTTCAGGAGGCGACAGAATGTTGAATTTCTCATAAGGTGCTGGGAGGAAAAAGAGTCCGTGACCATTGCCATTTATCTTCCAAATTTAGAAGTGCTGCTCACCCGTTTTGTAATCTCCACTATAAGCAGCCACGGGTCATTCCAGTGGTCTTCCATAATTTTCGTAATTATGATGCTCATCACATCATGAGCAAACTAGGAAGACTTAAAGATTATGAAATTGATGTGATTGCATCCACTATGGAAAAGTTTATAACTTTTAAATTGTGGAGGCGGTCAAGTCGATTTCAGCTGGGTTTTTTAGACTCGTTCCAATTCTTACCAGCATCCTTAGAAAAGCTCATTTCCAACCTTCACCCCAGCGACTTCAAAATATTGAAAGAAATTTTCCCGATCAATACTAATTTCGATCTTCTCACCTGCAAAGGGGTGTATCCATACAGCTATTTCACCAATTTTGAAAAATTTAATGAAGATTTTCTACACACACCAGCAGCCTTCCATAATGATCTCGCAGACGAAAATATCACTGAAGAGGACTAACACCATACTAAAAATAATGATAACGTACTATTTTAAATCAAAAACAATATTAAAAATTAAAAGAGAAAATTTTGAGTAGATCAAAAAATGATATCGATATCAAAAGACAAAACCCCCCTCCCCCTAGAGATATCCTACGATATCATATGCTAGACCCCCTCCCCTCCTAAAATGATAACGTTATATATGGATAGTCCCCCCCCCAAAAAAAAAAAAATATCGGAAATTGCAAGGAGGAATTTAGGTGGCTGACTATTGTTTCAGCAAATATTGAAAATGCTTTTTAAAAATAAATATTTCAAAATTACATACGCATATGCCGAGATATGGGCAGGAGAAATTAAAATTTCAAGTGAAATTTAGACGACGGATTATTTCTTTGTTATTTCAAAAAAAAAAAAAAAAAAAAAAAAAAAAAGAAAGAAAGAAAGAAAGAAAGAAACAGCATATATATATATATATATATATATATATATATATATATTAAGTTATAAACATTTTGTATATCGCCGATTTCGACTTCTTCTAAATAGCACAGGCAATCCTCTCATCGAATGCTTGGATTCATAATGATAAATCTACGAGTCAACCTCTAACAGCGGGTTTTCAGGTGTTTTCAATCAAGATTTGATTTGTCAGACCGATTATGTTTTAATATGCAAATTGAGATTTAATTAATCCTAGAATTTCATCTGTGAACTCGATGTGGCGATTGTCTGTGCTGCCGCTTCCCGGTCTAAAAGATTTTATCTAAATTTAACGCTCTCTGAAATGTCTACTTCCACAAAATCATGCAAAGTTTAAAATCTATAATTATTTATTTTTTAAGTCATCTTTTCTATTTGCTATTTTTAGTATTTTATTATATCTTCTACAATCCTTCAACCACTGACAATTTTATTTCCTTCTCTCCAAACACATAATCCTTAGAGCTTACAGAGTTTCATAATTATAAGAATGATTAAATTTAAAATCATTAAAAAGAGGTAAAATTTATAATCTATTTGAATAATTACAAATTCAATTGAATAAATTTATAATTATACCAAATTAAAAAGTATTAGAAAATTGAAAAATAATATTTGTAAATTTAAAGAATATGTTAAATTAAAAAAGTAAAAAAATTATCAAAATTACTTGGATTTTTTTTTTAAATAATATTGCTAATTTGTAGTTACAGTAAATAACCTTGTCATATAAATCTCCTCTCTTCTGGAATTTTCACTTCGTCACCTTTTCTTCACCAATATATAATGTCATGTATGTATCTACACCAGGCATGTCAAACTCGTCTACCACTGCGGGCCAGATTTAGCAATGTACATAAAGCCGTGGGCCACATTATCGAAAATAAAGAAGCAGATAATTAAAAATACAGCGTTGTTAAAAAAAAAAGCAAACAAAAACACGTACAAAAATTTTAAAACGATTTATTTGAAAAATTAAAAACACGCACCAGAAAATGTTTTAAAATATTTATTAATACTAAGGTAAAAACTAATCCGTTGTAGAAGAATTTTACAAGAGTGCACTGTCAAATGTAATGAAAAATTAGTTAAAATAAAAATATAAACATGCTTAAACATATTTTGAACATTTTAAAATTTAAATCGCAATCAAAATTATACAAAAATGTGTTGTTAATTATGTAATCGTAATATCTGTATTTCCTTTTATGTTGTAATCGCTACTTTTTATAAAACCATTCATTGATGGAACACAAATATTTACAATATAATATTATAAAATTTTAAAAAAATCATAATTGATTAAAATATATTTACTATAGTTATTGATTCAGCATAGGAATAATTTCCTGATTCTCTTCACTTATTTTTAAGTACATATCGTGTCTGCAATAAACGCCCAGAAAGTAAAATTTCTTGCACCTATGTTTTCAAGAATAATAAAGTTAAAAGGGCAAAATTAACGCTAGCCACCGGCCGCGGAACGACTAAATGAGAAATAGTGGCTATTAAAAAATTGTCGGTGGCTACTGATAGCTACTTTCTACTAATGAAAATTTTTTAATTTAATCAAATTTTTCAATTATAGCAACACACATTGAAATTATGGATTTCATGCGATTACTGAAATTTCTGGTTACATCATCAATGTTTATACACTCTAAAAAATAAAAGTGTAAATTAGACAAATTTACATACATATGTGTGTAAATTCCTAAAATTACACACCTGACATGAAAATTACCCACTTTTTGCAAAGTTTTACCTGTTGTTATGTGTATTTTAGCTTGTAATATTAAGTATGTATTTTGTTATCACTTGAAAGACACAAACAAATGTGTAAATGCTGAAAAATGCCTGAATTTACTCATATTGATATGTTATTGTAATTTACACATACATAGGTAAGTGTGTAAATTTCTAAAATCACCCACTTGGCAAAAAAAATACACTTTTCCTATGAAAAAAATACCTATTTTAATGTGTGTTCAGTTTATGGCATTAAGTTTGTAAGTTGTTATCAGTTCATAAACTCAGAAAAATGTGTAAATGTAGATAACTCCTGAAATTACACTAATTAATGTGTTACAAAAATTATAAATGCATGAATTTTAAAGTAGACGTTACGAAATGGATGGGAGGTTTAAATATTATTCAGAGCTACACTTTTTATTTCATTAACCCCATTCCATAAATAACATGATTTCATTGCATTCATCAACAGCATTTTTAAATAATAGATCAATATATTTATTTATTATTAAAAGATACTCTGACCACCTCTCTCACTTTCCCCGTTTCAGCAGCATATGAACATTTAAAAGAAGCTAAAAAATTAATCTCGACAAATGTAACAAAATTTCGTTACATGTAACGTAAAATTTTATTCATTTAATTAGTTATTTTCGTTTTCCGAATTACCTTCTGAAATTTGTACATCAAATATAAGAATGTTTGATTTTATAATTCTAGAATTTGGTTAAATCTTAATTTCTTTCAGCCGTCTCGCTGACCGCTGTTTTTTTCACAATTTTACTTGTAATTTTCAGTAATAGTGTTAGTTTTCATTCTTAAAGTGAAATTAGAAAGACTTCATAAAGAGGCATTATAATAGAGATATAATCATACTTTATGCTTATTCATAAATTTAAATTATATTTTTTGTACTGTTGGTAATTTTTCTGCTGCCCTTCCCCTCCCCCACTTAATTTAAAAGACAGTAGTTTATCCTTCAGTAGAATCTAAAAAGTATTTTGAAATTATTTAATATGTAACATAAAATATAATTCATGTAATTAAGATAATTCTAAATTCGTATCCTGAGTTATTTTTACATTTAGCATATCGAATATAAGTATGCTTGATTTTACCCTAAATTATTAAATCCAAATTTTAAAGTCTCATAGCTTGTAACCATTTACCCATTTCAAAGTTTAACTTGTAATTTTAGTTTAACTTTAGTTCGCTGTACAATTTATGGTTCTATACATGAACTACGCGAATCTAGCATCAAAATCTAAAATCATAATCATCGCCGACTTGGTTTCATCAGGTTTAAGTTGAAAACTAATGGTGGGTCCAGTAACTTGACCTTGATCACGCCGGGATCGAAAATGAAACTTCTCAACTAAGTACGCATAGAAAGCAAATCACGTACAATGTGGTGGCAAACTGAATGCAAGCACTCGCGTTGAGAAAAATATAGAAGTTATTCTCCTATAAAATATAAGGTACGTAATCTCATACGTTCGTATTACCTCCAATTCTTTTTATCTGATTTGTTTATTTTTACGTATAAATGTATATTCTATATGTTGGATTGTTTTTTTACATATAAGATTTTTTTTCAAGAGTAATTTACTTGCTTTAAAAAATGTCAACATTACCTAACTCCTGAAATTTACTCCTTAATATAACAACTGTTGTATCTAAAGTTATTTATTTCTTGAAAAAGTTTTATCTTAAAAAGAATTTATGAATGTATTTAACAGTAGCAAAATAAACGTTAACATCATTTTTTTGTGTGTGTGTGTGTGTGGGGGGGGGGGGGGGGGTGTTAAATTTCGGGTCGGTTGTGTGAAAGATATTATAGTTTATTTATAAACTATTATACAAATGTATATTATATCTATAAATTATATATTCGATTTATAAGCTAAACAGTTCATCTGAGTTTTATTTTTTTATTGAAATTTCTTTGTAAGTTTTTTTATTATGAAACTTATAATGTGAACTAAGTTTATCATCGATTAAAATTATAGCGTTGTTTTCGAATTTCTAGTTACATTTTCCAATTTTGAGAAATTTGAAATACTTATTCATCTTAATTACATTTAATTTTCAGCTAGGTTTTAATTTGAAAATATTACATCAGAAGAACTATGTTCCATTGAAATAATCATAGTAAAAACACATAATTTTTGCTTGTTAATTATAGATTCAATAAAAATACACAGAAGTAAATTGCAAAAGGACACAAATACGTTGATTTAAAATAACCTTAGACCAAAAATTCTGAAGAATTTTTTTATTAAAGTAATGGCTTTTTCTTCAAATAAACATTTTCCCATTGCAATTTTGTCTATTATTATAGAATTAATATGATCTAAAACGTATGATTGTATGTATATAAAAAATTATAACACTTGTGTCATAATGAATATTCAAAATGAAACTTATTAGTCCCCCCCCCCCCCCCACTACATAAATATTCCCCGACGGGTGAGTTTTATACACTTAAGACACAAATGTAATTGTCAAATAAATTCTACGAGCATTAATTTCGAAAATTTATACGTCAATTGATATTTGGATATAATCACAGTATTTCTTATTTTTTAGTATAGTTGATAAATAAAAATACTAATTAGTTTGATATCTAAAATTTCAATTAGAATATCTGAAATTTTCATTTATGAAAATACGACCCATTTCATTAATGTTAAAATATATTTGTATTTTTTTTTTAAAGACACTAATTTCTAAATATAATCTTAAATGCAAAAGATGTTATTTTAATGATTCAACAGCCTTTTTAGATAGTCTTGATATTTTTTTAAGGTAAATTCTTTGTAATGATGAATATTTATAAAAAGAAAACAATTCAACATATAATATAGGTGATTCATGTCCTATATAAACAAATCAGCTATAATTTTTGCAGGTAATATGTGTGTGTGTGTGAAATGAAGATTACATACCTTTTTCTATTTTTATAGTATTTTAAATTTTACTTTTATAACTGTATCTAACACAATATCTTGAGTATAATTGACTTTGTATTTTGAGTTCTGAAAAATAAAAAGTGAAAAATTTAGTCTGAACACTGAAAATAATAAAAAAGAATACTGCCCAGTTAAACTGAAGGCATTGAGCTCACAGGCTACAAATACTAATTGCACATTAAAGCTTTATATTTTCAAGGGTTAATTCCGTTCGAAAAAAAAAATTAAGAAGGGGAAACAGCTCTCCCCTTTTCTCTTTTTTTATACTTAATCATTGAACCTCCTATACTATCAAAGACATGCTTTATCATATAAAAAATCTATATCCAAAATTCAGAGCAAATTAGATAATTCTTAATAAAAACCCATTTAGCATTTATATAATTTAAAAAGAGTTATCCCCCTCTTTTATACTTAACCATTAAACTTCCAAAACTATTCAGAGATTTGAACGAAATCTGAAAATTCTGCTTGAAAAAGCCATTTGTATAAATTAAGGGGGGGGGGGACATTAGAACCCCTGTTCCCCTTATTTATACTTATTCAATGAACACCTAATAACAGTCACGGAATCGCCTCATCAGAATGATCCTAATCTAAATTTTGAACGAAAATTAATTCTGCATGAAAATCCCATTTCTATCAACTAACGGGGGGGGGGGGGCATTAGAGCCCCTGTTCCCCCTATTTATACTTATTCAATGAACACCTAATAACAGTCACGGAATCGCCTCATCAGAATGATCCTAATCTAAATTTTGAACGAAAACTTAATTCTGCATGAAAATCCCATTTATATCAACTAACGGGGGGGGGGGCATTAGAACCCCTGTTCCCCCTATTTATACTTATTCAATGAACACCTAATAACAGTCACGGAATCGCCTCATCAGAATGATCCTAATCTAAATTTTGAACGAAAACTTAATTCTGCATTAAAATCCCATTTATATCAACTAACGGGAAGGGGGGGCATTAGAACCCCTGTTCCCCCTATTTATACTTAATCAATGAACACCTAATAACAGTCACGGAATCGCCTCATCAGAATGATCCTAATCTAAATTTTGAAAACTTAATTCTGCATGAAAATCCCATCTATATCAACTAACGGGGGGCATGAGCCCCCCGTTCCCCCTCTTATACATATCGAATGAACTCCAAAAACTAATCAGGGAAGCGCCTTGTCAGGATATACCTACATACAAAATTTCAAGTGGATCGGATATTTTTATCATGAGTTATCGCGTTACGTACATACGAACATACATACAGAACGGACGGGCACATAAGCTCTCAGGCTATGATAGCCTGTGAGCTAAAAACTGCGAAGATTGTAAGTTTACCAACTTTCATTATTCCATCTGACTAGTCTAAAATCTATCAAATTATTTTTTCTATCTTAATTTATTGCATGTACTAAATAATATCTAACTGAAGGGAAAATAAAATTAAGAAGCAAGGAATAATATAGAAAATAAAAAAAAGGTTTTAGCTCACAGGCTATCATAGCCTGAGAGTTGTGCCCGTCCGTTCTGTATGTACGTTCGTACGTGCGTAACGCGATAACTCATGATAAAAGCATCCTATTCACTTGAAATTTTGTATACAGGTATATCCTGATAAGGCGCTTCCCTGATTAGTTTCTGGAGTTCATTCGATAAGTATAAGAGGGGGAACGGGGGGCTCATGCCCCTCCCTTTAATTGATATAAATGGGTTTTTTATTCAGAATTATCAGTTTTCGTTCAAAATTTAGGCATAAGATCATTCTAATGAGGCGCCTCAGTGATTGGTATTAAGTGTTCATTGTATAAGTATAAACAGGGGGAACGGGGGTTCTAATGCCCATCTCCTTAATTGATATAAATGGGTTTTTCATGCAGAATAATCAGATTTCGTTCAAATCTCTGAATAGTTTTGGAAGTTCAATGGTTAAGTATAAAAGAGAGGGGGGATAACTCCTCTTAAATTATATAAATGGGTTTTTATTAAGAATTTTCCGATTTGCTCTGAATTTTGGATATATATGTTTTATATGATAAAGCATGTCCCTGATTAGTTTAGGGGGTTCAACGATTAAGTATAAAAGGTGGAAAGGGGGCGCTGTTTCCCCTCCTTTGATTTTTTTTTTCAATCGGAAATAATCCTTGAAAATATAAGGCTGTAATGTGCAATTAGTATGCGTAGCCTGTGAGTTCAATGCCATTAGTTTAACTGGGCAGTATTCTTTTTATTATGTGTATATTTACAGGAGAGTGGGGAGGAACGGGACACTTTTTACAAAAATAATAAAATCAGCTTTGACATAAATACAAAAATTTTGATTTATAGAATACAAAATGAAACACTTTCTAATGTCCTTGAACAATATAGAAACATAATTTGAAGAATCAATTTTATAATTAAAGAAATTGTAAATTTCAAAATGTGTCCCATACTTTCCCATTAACAGAGAAGTAATATTTGTACTACGACGGCTGATGAGGAATATCGAAAACTAATGTCTTAAATGGCAGTATGCTGAATTTTAGAACCTTAGCTGCTGTAATAACATAGTTTTAGAGGGAGGGGTGAAGTTCTAAAGACCTATTTAGAGGGAGTTTTCAAGAAGGGGGGGGGGTGAGTGTGATAGGCTGATTTGGAGCTTAAATGGCTACACTTGTGACAGTGGATGAAAAGTGGGTACATAACTATGATCCCGAGTCCAAACAACAGTAATTTTATCTCATCCACTGTCACAAATCTAGCCCCATAAGCTAAAAATCAGGCTTTCAACTACACCCCCCATTTCACTCCTCCATCCAAAACTATATAAATAATGCAGCTACGGTTCTGAAACTAAGCATAAAATCAACTAAGACATTAGACTTCGATATTATGCATCACCCATTGCAGTACAGATATTCTATATACACTAGACATAACAGTTATTGAACCCACATTGAATATGCGTATTTTGCATATTACGCAAAGAACTGTGTAAATTACAATAACACAATAATGCGTGTTTTTTGCATAATACGCACTTATCCGTGTGATCACTGAAGATTACACAGATAAATGAGTAAGAATATTACGCAGATATGTGTGTATTCTTGCGCAATTTACACATTAATGTGGGTATTTCATGAGTGATCACTATAACTTTTACACACTTAGTGTTATCATCAAATTACACACTGAAATGTGTATTTTGAAATTTACACATTAGGCGTGTATTTTGGCGATTTACACACAAATTTACACATATAAACAAATCGTTTTTGTATCATCGATTTACACATTTTTGTGTGTAAATTTACACTTTTATTTTTTAGAGTGTAGAAATGCCCCTGCATATTTTTAAATATTTTTAACTATTCTGAACATCCTTTATTTTACATTGAACGATTTCGAGTTATGTACAATTGCATCCAGTCATTGTTCTTAAAAACAGATGGATTACTTTTAATATTTTTCACAAACACACTTTTCTCAACATAGTTTCAGTTTAAAATTTATTCATTTTTCGTAATTATTTCTAGATATTTATGAGTGAATTCTTAGCAAATTTTAACGAAGTTTCTACATATTAAACAAAATTTTTCAGTCTTTGTTTGAGTATAAAAAATTATTTCAAATTGACTTTTATGAATCCGTGATGCTATGTCTTCATCATCAAGAAAGATAAAGATAACATAGGAATAATTTGCAATGATGCGTTTACTAACCATTAAGAATGAAATTAATTAATGAGCTTATGTCCAAAATGCTAACTTTCGACTATGCAGGCAGCCAAATTATAAAAACAGGATAACAATTTTTTGTTGTTATTATTATTACTATTATTATTTTACAAGGCGAGAAACCATGTCACTTTCCTTTTAAAGCTATTTATTTATCTTAATTCTTTTAGAAACTTTTAATTAGAAATTAGCTTCGTATTTTTATCGATTTTCGACAAATTTTTAATACCTAATAAACACCACGCGTTTCTTTCTAATGTCATAGTGAATCAATGAGAGCCGTAAAAAAAAAAAAAAAAAAAAAAAATATTTGTTTCAACATAAAACACATAAAAAACTATTAGAAAGAAAAAAAATCATAAAAATTTTATAATTTTTTAGATTAAGGTATGCTCCTCTTAATTTTCTTATTGATAAATTTTGCATACCCTATCTCCCTATCGAAAGGAAATTTTAAAATAAATTAGATTTGATCATATTTAAGACAGTATGTTGGCATCTTTTATGCCACAGTGTTGTTGAGTCAGTGTTGTTTGAATCTCCTATGCCAAACTGAAAAAACAAATTAATCCAAAATAGCAACTTTTAAGGTAAACTTTTCTTTATTTCATTGCGGATCATTAAATTAAATGTATATCAATATCTGCCATTAAATGTAATGAAGGTTAATGTTCTGAAATAATGGTAGATATTTTGAATAAAATCATTCTTCAAACGCTGCAATATTTGCAATACAAAGGGTATTTTCTGCATCAATTAAGAACTGAATCAAACATACGAAAATGCCAAGGCTTGGCGGGTCACAGAGAAGTTCCTAGCGGGCCAACTATGGCCCGCGGGCCACGTGTTTGACATGCCTGATCTACACGATTAAAATATGACCGTATGTATGTTTTACGTATGTGACACTATCTCTTTCGATCCCGGAAGAGGAGAAACTTCGCGTTTGTTTTAAATTGAAGGGAAAAAATCCCGGGATACCGAGTTGCCCATTCACATCCCGAAATTCCAATTAGTTGGTAAGTTATTAATTATAAACGTTAAAATCTTAATTACTTTGCCCCTGCATGTTTGCACAATGTTCGCGCAGATCGAAAAAGATACCTCCCGACAAAAGGAGAATATTTTTTCTCTTTTTTAAATTGCCATCGTGGACGTTTTAACAGAATCAAACAAAAAACAATGAGATTTTTAAATAGATTATTCTTTTCTTGGACTAACGGTTTATTTATTTATTTATTTTTAATTTACAATTTTTTCGAATTTTTTACGAAACATCGATTTTTAGTGCTTTTTTTTTTCAATATTTTTGAGGAATGCATTTTTGAATTCCAGTCCTGACAATTCTAAGAAAATCCGACAAAAAACGATGCCGGATTCTAAATTCTCATTCCTTTCTGAAAGTAACAGTGTCATTTTTTTTTTTTTTTTTTTTTTTTTTTTTTTTTTTTTTTATCTGGTCGATTTTTTCAATTTTTTTATAAAGGTTATTATTATACAGTTTCCACAAGTAAATATTTTATATCTCCCAAAGTTATTGCACTATCGACTTGTTTTTATTTTTATTTATTTTTTATGTGTGTCTAACCAGGGTTGGCATGTTTTTGACAGTGTTGGGTTTTATCCGGTTTAAACCGTCATGTCAAAAACCTCAAATACTACACTGACCTGTAAAATTTCGCATTAAATAGTTGTCACACATATACAATATTAGATGTAATATTGAAAATTCACCATTACTGTATGGCAGGCTTGTCCAACCTTTTAGTACACAGGGGTGCACCTCAGCTCCTGGATCTCAGTGAAGGGCGCCATTATTCACACGGCTGAAAATCTATTGCACAGTAGTTCTATCGCACAGTAATACTATTACTGAGTAGTTTCAGTACATTCTCTCATTTTAACATAATACAAATGAATCGTAGAGCGGAAGACAAAAGGCCCTTACAATTCTGGAGTTACATAATTTTAAATTTCAAATTATACATTTTTCTATGATAACTCTATCTCAAAAATGTTTGTACGGTACGATGCCAGAAATTTTAATCGCGCCTATAATAACAATAATAATAAATAAATAAATAAACGTAGAATTCAGACATATTGCTAAGTTTCTTTAGAATATGAGAATATATTTCGACTTATTTTCAAGGCGTATTTAGTTTTATAATATATTAAAAAAAAGGCATTATGATGATCAATTCATATGGATGATTCCAGAGAGAGAGTCTGAAAGTACTTTCATAGATGGAAATTATTCTGCTCTGCTTTACTCTTTGCATGTACTACTCATTCTTATTAATTTTCCTAAGCAAATTAAAAAAGAAATCCTAAAATTTAAAAAGTCTAAAACGAAAAATTAGCCCCATTATTCCTTGTATAAAACAGCCAGTTGCCAACATAGAAGGAAAAATATGGACTTTCATGCACATGTACCTTCAAAGGGACTTGGAATGTGAGAAAATTTTTATTTACATGTAACTTATTAATAAGTAAAGAGAGCTATTTCCAATTATTACCACATCAAACCATCATAATTACACTTTTAAAAAATACCTAGAAATCGTGAAAATACGCATGATTAAATTTTCAAAGTATGTTTTTGGTTTTAATGTGTTTTCAGAAGTTTTAAAAATATCTCTGATGCAAATACTTATGATTTTACAGAAAGTGTTCTTTATATTCAATTTTACTTCTAAAAAGTCTAGTAACAGGAAATCTTCAAAAGGGCGCCAAGAAAATGTCTAAAGGGGCATCCGCGGGCGTCGCGTTGGACAGCCCTGCTGTATGGTATAGTATCATGTCCGGAAGAAAAGAAAAAAAAACTGTTATAAATCCGAAAATTTGGCTTGCCACCAAACTTGATCAACTAGCAATGCTTCTGCTATCAAGCCCTGCTAGCTCAGCATCAATTGTGGGCTATTTTTTTTATATTATTTTATAACTTTGGATTCATACACTCTAAACTCAGAAATTGTTTGAGTGTAAATAAATGTGCTAAATTGGTTATGTGCTATAGAATGCTGCGAGACAAAATTGATCCAGATTATTAACTGTAACAAAATCATTTTCTTCTGTTTGAGCATTCTAAAAAACAAAAATGATTTATTGCAATTAAAGTAATTTAATTTTTTGTGACTATTAAATTACAGTAATTAATTCTAAATAAAAAAATTACTTAAATCATTAAGACTTATTCAATGTTTCCCTCTTGTTCTTAAAATGTTTTAAAGCGCATTATGTGTTTTTCACAGTTTAAGCCAGTTTTTGATGGTTTAAATCAGTTTTTGACAGTTTAAACCAGTTTTCGTTGCTTATCATGTCAAAAACCAGTTTCTGACGTTAGAAACCCACACCTGGTCTAAACATTGGCTAACTATTTGTTGAAGATAGAAAAAATCGGTTGAGTGATTGGATGGAAAATGATAGATAAGCGATTAAGAATAAACATTTTATATCTCACCGATTTTTTGGTATTTTTACTCGAAAATTTTTTTAGTTCTTTATTTAAACATGATTTAAGAGTATTCAAAAATTTGAAAGAATTGATTGAATACTAAAAAAAAAAAAAAAAAAAAAAAAAAAAAAAAAAAAAAAAAAAAAAAAAAAAATTAATTTCCATGAATGCGATGACGAAACGAATTAAGGGTGTATTCGAAAAAACGCTTTTCCAACCTTCAACAGCTCGAAAATTTCCGATACAATTTCAGACACATTTTTAAGAGTAGAAACATTAAACTTGCTGAGGGGATTTTTGAAGAGACGTATAAGGTACCGTGAGATGTTTTTTTTATGCTCAATTCATTAGAATTCGATTTATAAACAATTACCCTCTCAGTATGACCCTTTTTTTCGTTCATAAATCTCCCGCTTCAAAAAAATCGGTTCAAAATGCCGTTTTTGATTGCTTTTAAAAAAAAAATATTTTCTGCATTTATCAAAGAATCGACCATCACGGCACCTTGTGTACTTTCTAAATAAGACAATTTGCCAGTTTAATGCATATGAGAGCAAAAATGAATTTAAAAATAAATCGGAAAATAAGCAGTTTGAATCGAAATACATCCTTAATTACAAAAAATCTATTGAAGAGTGTTTTTGGCATCATGACAAAAGTGAGTTGCTTCTCTTCTGAATTCAAAATATTTCAGCGGACTTTTGAGTTTTATTTCTGCTTTTTTAAAAAAAATTATTACTTTAAAAGTCATCACCCAATTCACAGATATATTTCGTGTTCTTCAAGTTTCCTTTCGATAAACCGACCAGCGTAGCGGGAGAAGGCCGCTAGTATATATTAAATAATGTACATAGCCTCCTTCATGATTCTTTAAAAAGTGGCAAAATGCTATCGAAACCCAGATGACACCCCCCTTCTCATATTTCTCATAAATTATTGAAAATTATCTTTTTTCTGTAGAAATCCCTTTTTCCATTAACTCCTAATTAAAATATATATACACTGGTGTCCAAAAGTTAAGCATAATTGGTAATTAAGTAATTATTTTTAAGTAATGAAAGAAATATGAATCGGAATGTGCTGAAACTCCAGGTGTGTAAACAAAATAGTACGCGTCACATATTTTCGCGAAGAGTTTTCCCGAAATCGAACAGGGGACCGTCAACAAATTGAAAAAGAACGAAGATCTTTTGGATAACCCTGTCAAAACTAATGTAGCAAAAGCGTTCAAACTGCACATTATGATTAATTGGCTTATTGCTATCCTTGTACTATGTTAATGATGTACTATGTTACCATGCTATCCTTGTACTGTGTTAATCTTTACAAGAATAGCATGTATACTCATAGAAAAATTAAGGTTTTTATAAAAACAGTCCTAAATTTTTCCAAGTTTTTTGCTTATAATTTGCAGAGTTCTTATTATAAAATAATGTTCTTTTCTGAAAATATGACAAACATCATTGTAAACAATACCCTGTCATCAGAATTTAAAAATAATAAAAATTGTATGAAAAATGAGTATGTTTAGTAAATAATTTTTCATTGCGCATGCGTCAACGATATCAAAATGTTATTTACATATTGTGTTAGCTAAACGTATAGAGCAACTTCTGTAAAAGTTTCAAAAACATAGCTTGAAAATTCTGAAAATGGGAGCCTATGGAATCAACTCAAAATCCGTTATTCCTAAAGGAAGCAAAAAAATCAGGGGTTTTACCTAAATATAGTTGTACGTGCAATATTGTGTAGGCACTAAACAATGGAATATGGATACAGCCCCTCATCTTTTTGCTTCATTTAGGGAATAAAGGATTTTGAGTTGATTCTATAGGCTCCCATTTTCAGAATTTTCAAGCTATTTTATTGGAAAAATTTAGGACTGTTTTTATAAAAACCTTAATTTCTCTACGAGTATACATGCTATCCTTGTAAAAATTAACACGGTACATTACAATAAGCGAATTAATCATAATGTGCAGTTTGAACGCTTTTGCTACATTAGTTTTGACAGGGTTATCCATAAGATCTTCGTTCTTTTTCAATTTGTTGACGGTCCCCTGTTCGATTTCGGGGAAAACTCTTCGCGAAAATATGTGACGCGGACTATTTTGTTTACACACCTGGAGTTTCAGCATACATTCCGATTCATATTTCTTTCATTACTTAAAAATAATTACTTAATTACCAACTATGCTTAACTTTTGGACACCAGTGTATATATCGAAATGCAGAAAATTTTCTTTTTTCCGTCCATCTTATCTAAATTCTCTACTTTTTAGTTTTGCCAAACGCAATTCCTTCCCATCAAGAAAAACCTTTTTGATGCAGAAAGTTCTGACCAATCAGATTACAAGATAACAAAACTCCGTTGGGGAAAAAAATACGCTTCCACAATTCATACTTTATTTAAATCGTAATTATTATTATTATTATTATCGGCTTACCCTCGGCCTTACCACAATAATTATAGTTAATCAAATTGAATTCAGAAATTCTTGAGCACGAAAATGTAATTATTCTGAAAAGTCACCCAGCATTGTACTGTTTTGGTAGTACAGCAAATGAGTAGTTTTGCCGATAAGTCGGTAAAGGAAATACTTTGGACTTTGGATAAACATTTAAATTTGAAAGCAGACGAAAATTTTAAATTATAGTAATTTTTCTTTGAGTAAATTTTATTTCTTCTTGAAATGAAAGTAACAGTTTGAAATGCAGTAATATTTTTTAAAAAAATGCAGATATTTTCAAAAAAAGGAATTTCTATTTTTTATTTCAAGCAGCTTTCAAAACATAAATTTTATAGTACTGGTTCGTATGCATTTTACAATATCGTCATATTGTTTTTAATAGTATTTGACACCGTTATGATTATTAACTATTGCTTGTAATTGTTATTTCTATTTAAATGTACATTTAAAGAAACTCGCATTTTGAATGAATCATGCTTTGGTTTTTCTGCTTGCAGTTGGAAAACCTTCAAAGTATGATTTAATAGTGATTGGTGGCGGGTCTGGAGGCTTGGCGTGCTCTAAAGAAGGTTAGTTAATTTTAAATAATAATTATTATTATGTTTTTTATGAATTTATTGTTTAAAAACACATAAACCGTAATATGAATTATTTTAGCTAGCAGCCTAGGAAGAAAAGTTGCTGTACTTGATTTTGTTGATCCCTCAATTAGAGGTAAGATTTTTAGTATTATTTACATTATTCTTTACAAAAAATTCTATTTTATATGTGCAATTTCTTTTAGATAATAAAAGAAATATGTGGTATTCATTGGTGTAGTCGTAAAAACAACAAAGGATATGTACTCTAATCAGAGGGTTATATCCTAGAGTGTGTATTTTGTAGCTTTCTTGAGAAACAGAGGGTTATATGGTATTCATTTAAAATATCCAGAAGGTATACGGACTATACCCTCATATACCCTCCATTATATCACTGGTGGTACTTGTATAATAACATTAGTTACATAATATATTATTCAATTTTATTAACAGTGACACAAGTCAAGATTAGTTCTCTTTGAGTTATCCAGAAGGCCAATTGGCCACTAAGACCAAAGTTAATGTGCTTTCAACCAGAAACAGCTTTGCCTTTTAAGTTGGTACAGTATTTTTTCCTTGACTATATGGACCTACATATATCTTCCAGTCTGTGTACTAAATTTTGAGGAGACATGTATAGATGAGTATTGAATCGACAAGTAACACGAGAAATAATTTATTATTGCAAAGAAATACATGGAATGAATTTGTAAAACCATTATTTGCAATAAATAGAGGGAGAAAACACGCACCTAATGATTAAAATCATCCTGTTTGAAAAGCAACTTGAGGAATGAAAGTAAGAAATAATGTATAGAAATTTTTTTTTGTGTGGACTTTGTTGTTGATTAGAAAACATTAATCTTGCTTTTCAAGGAAATCCACGAATTTTGTATCAAATGAAATTAATGGGGCTTCAAACATGCATGGGAAATATTGTGGAATCGCCTTACCAGAGTCAAAGACATACAGTAGACTCCCGAAAATCCGCACAAAATTTTGGGATGTAAACAATGAAACATTCAGTTCAGATAAAGGAACAAAATTTGATTATTTTAGTTTTATGTCAATTCCATATATTTTTTAATTTGTAATTTTTGTTAATTTTACTGAGTTTGATTTTCATGAAGGAAGAATAAATTTATTTCTGAAAAAATTCAAGATATTGCTGATATTATTGGTAATCACAATCTCCTTATCACATATATTTGTGTATTAAACAAGCTTTTTTGGTTAAGTCTGACTAAACCTCCTTGTCTGAAATACAACTCCTTTATTTTACAATTTTGCTGTGAATTAGTAATGTACCTTTATGAGGCAGTTTCATTGAATAATTTACAAAAAATACATTTCATCGTTATAATGAATATTTAATCCAGGGCTTGAATTTCAGGGCGGGATTCGTGCCCGAAATTTTACAGTCCCGCCCAAAAAAATATCATAGGCAGGAGGCTCCCGCCAAAATAAATCACAAATTTTCCGAAAAATTTTGAATTTTGAAACTACAATTAACTCTCACGATCTTTTTGCGAATTTTGTGATACTTTCGTGCGAGTTTTTTATTGCGAAAAATCCTTGGAATTCACGATATTTTTATGCAACCGATCGTCAAATTTCACAATTTTTTTTCCTGCAATCGATTGACAAGTTTCGTGCAATTTTTCGTCGCGAGAACAGAGTAATTCCGTTTCGAATTCTCCAAAAAATTAACGCACTCGATTCCAAAAGTTATGAAACATCGTTTATCAGCCCGGAAATTCGGATAGTTATGTCCGAATTTCCGGGCTAATAACTGATTTTTTACAGCTTTTGAGCCAAGCTCAATCGCATATTTTCACAATCAATTTCACCAACATCAATCGTTCGTAGAAAATGGAAACGCAGAAAATTTCTTTAGATTATCGTGATAAAAATGCCAATTTTCTCAAAGAATCGCGAAAAAAAAAAGTGACTTTTCGCTTTTTTGTCATTTTTTGCATTTTCGATTTTTTGTATCTTCAAGGATCACAAAAAGAAGGCCATTTTAATCAAAATATTGCGGAATAAAAATGCGATTTTCGTCAGAAGGTCACAAAAAATCGCTATTTTTGCCGAAAGATCGCAAAAAAATGCAATTTTCATTTTAAAAAAAAAAGTGAGACAAACGGGGCTTTCAACAAATATCGTAAAAAAAAAAAAAAAAAAAAAAAAAAAAAAAAACACGGATTCCATAAAAATATTGCAAGAATAATGCAGACTCAGTCAAAATATCGCGTAAAAAACGTGGATTGCATCAAAAGATTGCGAAAAAAATGCAATTTTCTTCAAAATATTACAGAATAAAAATGCGATTTTCGTGTGAAAAATCGAGTGCAAAAAAAGCCATTTTCATCGAAAAATCATGAAAAAATGCTATTTTCATCAAAATATCATGAGATGATGCAGATTTCGTCAAAATCTCGTGAGAAAAACTCAGTTTTCGTTAAAACATCGTAAGAGAAACGCAGATTCCGTCAAAATATCGCGAGAAATATGCAGATTCCTTCAAAATATCACAAGAAAAACGCAGATTTCGTCATAAGATCGCGAGAAAACTGTGATTTTCACCAAAAGATCTTGAAAAAAACGTGATTTTCGTCAAAAGATCATGAGAAAACATGTTTTTTGGCAAAAGATCGCAGAAAAAATACTAATTTCGTGATATAATTTCAGAAAATTTGCTGCAATATTGTTTTCAACAACTTTTTTTGCAAATTGAACATTAGCTTGCCATGTTTGTTAATTGATGTTTTAAGTGAAAACATGTTAAAATTTAAATTGGACAACTAGCTAAGATTGCTGTGTAAAACATTGTGTCAGAAGTATGAACTTAAAATAGAAACTTTAATTTCAGAACTACTTATAATATTTGCATAAGTGGATTCACTCTGACCTCTTCTCCCCCCCCCCCCCCCCCAGAAAATAAAATTAAACAGGATTTAAACAAAAGTATCAACAATTTTTTTGTGGATAATATAAGCTTCTAAATTGTCTTATTTGTGTTATTTAAAATAGTTTCTCATTTTCTGGTTTACACGCTTTTTCCTCTCTTTTTTTTTTTTTTTACTTTTTGAAATCTCATGCCTGTTATTCTGAGATATTGATAAAAATTGCTTCAGTGGTATTTTGTCATGTCTGTATTCGTGTAACTCTTTAAATAGCGCATAAAATAACAGTAGGTTTTAAAGATTTTTTTTCTCCCTCCAAGGGCGGCGCTAGAATTTACCCGACGAGGGGGCACTGTATCCCAGACAGGGGGGGCCAAGTTCATAATATATATTAAAGGTTCCCACGTGCTGGACTGGGGTCTAAAAAACTGCGTGGACAAAAATTTCTGGCCCAAAACCGACCCGATTCGTAAAAAATAAATTAATGGTCCGGTCGGTATAAAAGTTTAAAAATTTGGCCTGATTATATGTTCTGGCAAGTGCCTCCGCCCTCCCCCTTCCCCTTACAAAAAGTTTAACTCTCGGTCTGACCAGATACTATTTCTACAAAACATAAATTTTTACTTTAATATGGTAATAAACTGTATTGCACAAGGAGTTCTGATCAAAAATAATTAATCTTTATATTATTTTTATTTATTTTATTATTATTATTTAGAAATGCTGTAGGTTGCAATATTTTTTTATTTTTTATGAATCTCTATTTGTATATAAATATTTCAGTTATCATTCAGTTATCGTTAATGCTTATTTCATGTAATGAAGTCTTAAAAGCGGCGCCCTACGAAAGGGGGGGGGGCGAAGGGGGTTGTCGCCCCGGGCGTGGAAATTTAGGGGGCACCAATCAAAACAAGCACAAGCAAAACAACGTCATTTTTATCCTGTTACAAGAAAAAGTTCGGATAGAGGGCGCCAAATTTAGAATTTGCATCAGGCACGGTTTTCTTTTCGCACGCCCCTGCTTAAAAGTCTGAAAAAAGGCTACACAGTAAAATCTTCTAAAACGATATCGCATTGAAACGAAAAGAAAAAAATGCGTTACGGTCAAAATGCCCTCTTAGCAGGTGTTCATTCTTTTCTCATGTATTATTATATTAATTTTGAATCAACGTATTTTGCATTTAAGGGGGATTCTTCACTTACTTGAAAACACCTACTACTATTGTTAAACCAATGGACATGTTATTTTCAAATTTCGCGTTTAAATTTGAATATTTTTAAACACGTCTTTTTCTTGCATAGCATAGCTGGGCTGGCTCTTTGACATGTGGCTATTTCTTACTTTTTCGATTTCGGTTGCAGATTTTTTTTAAAAAGGTACTTTCACTTTCGGAACCGGTTTTGAAACTGGAAGTACTTTTGAAAAAAAAAATCGAAAAAGTAAAAAATAGTCACATTGAAGATTGAGCTCAACTGTCCACTGCAAAAAAAAAAAAAAAAAAAAAAAAAAATAATCGTTTAAAAATGTTGAAATTAAACGTGAAATTTGAAAACAACCTCCTCATTGGTTTAACATTAAGAAATGGATATTTTCAAATGAGTGAAGAGTCCCATTATTACAGGATAACGCCATATGTTGGTTTCATTTAACAGGTTTTACTGTATGTAAATTTTAAAGTTTAATTGTAGAATAATGACGAGTTAAACATATAAAAAATATATACAAAATGTTTGGAACGGACCAGGTAGTTGCGAGAGAATAATTTCCATATGGGCTGGATCGAAACCGGGCTGAAAATTTAGTCCCGCACAATCCTAGGAAGAATGAAGAAAGTCTCAGCTCTGCATCGAAAAAGTAATTAAGCCATGAAAAGATTGAAAACAGGCATGGGTCAGCCCGAGTGTCCTGAAAGAAAACAGGCCGGGCAATGCAGATCTCTATTGTAACTTATCCAGAAGTAGGAACTCTGTGAATTTTTCTTCTCTTAAATTTGGGTCAGACTTAATTTTATCTGAAGACTCGGACTAAATTTTATTTTTTGAAAGTTCTGCCGGCCCTGAAATTTATTCTTCTCAGGACAGGTATTAAAGGTCATTGCACATTTTTTTTTATAGCTTTTGGCCGAACCAGGAGTCTATTTTATTAGTTTCAATCTGTGTCGGGTAAGAATCTTTTTTTCCATGGGTTATGTCGTTGTAACATCTCACGTTTATTAGTAAAGAAAATTAGGGACAAACAACATTTCTCTGGTTCTTTCTTTTTTTCTTTCTTTTTGTGTGTATATGTATGTTTTTTAAATAAAGGTGGAATGTGCTTGGGAAGAATGTTTTAACAGATGGCTGTGAATAATAATATCGCCAGATCTAATATTATATAATAAAAAAAAAAGAGAGAGAGAGAGAGAGAGAAAAGCTTGACATTGTTTATCAAAATTTGGGACATCCTAAGCACAACACTAAAACGAGTTGAGCAAAACAAAATACACCGAAAAAACATTTTCGATACAAAATACACTAGTTTTAAAATTTAAAGTATAAAATAGGTGCAGAGATATAAAATTTTCGGAAAAAAAATACAGCATAAAATAACACCAGTATGTGAGGCAATGTACACTAAAATGTCAGTCATACTAGAAATGATTTCGGGCTCGTTTTTCGGAGCCCGGGCCCGCCCGAGCCAGAAGGAATTTTTGTGATCAGAGCCCGAGTACAATACCAAAAGAAAAAAAAAAAGCATGATATTTAAAAATTGTTTCAAATATGATACTTCATTTTCGAAAGCTTCTTACATAAAAATTGATGTTAAATAAAAATTTAAATTTAATCTTATGAAAAGAGTACTTTGGTAAAATAAAAATATAAAAATAAATAAAAATAAAATATTCATTAAAAATAAAATAAAATATTCAAATAAAAATATACTTCATATTTAAGGGTGTTGTTAAATCAAAAAGGGCAATTTTGTGGCACAAGTTTTAGTTTATTTTTGTTCAGAAATCCGTGAAACTAGCAGATGTTATTCAAAATCTAATCACACTCATTTTTTTGTTTTTTAAAATATGCAACATATATTTTAGAACAAGCCATCAAAGTTGACGTTTTGAACTGCATTTTACGACAAAAGCAGAAAAATCGGACGACGAAAGAGAGAAAATCGCGTAATCACTTGATCAAAGTAGCTTATAATTCGATAGGTAGTTTTGTTATCATAAAATAGAAAACTGAGTTCAATTCGAAACCATTTCCATAATCAGGCCTTTGAATATCACATCTTTCCGTTAAAAAAAAAAAAAAAAAAAAAAAAAAAAGTTTGTAAATGTGTCAAAACGTTTTGCGCTTGTTGAGCGGAGCAGTTGAGAACAACCTTAAAAGGATTACCGAATTTTTTGTCCTTTAACAAGAAAATTTGATGGACACATTAAAGGAGTGTGATGAATAAATGGATAAAGTTTGTCTATGCTAAAGAATTGAAGAAAAATTTCAATTTCCTATAAAGTGTGTACATTGTTAACTATAATTAAGTCATTTCTCATAACAATTTCATGTGATTGATGTGAACCTGAAAATCAACAAAAAATAAAACGTTGATACAATTACCATAAATGTCCGATGCTTTTAAAGAAAAAAAAAAAAAAACACACTGATCGTTTGTTTTCTATAGGAATATAATATAGAAAAAACATTTACTTACGAAGGGAAATCTTTTGCAAATCAGAATTCACGATGGCAAACAGAAAAAATAATCACTATGCTATTTTCAAAAAACCCGGGCACAATTAAATAATTTGCAAAGTTCAATTTTCTGGTCAAATAAAAAACGCAGAAATCATTCTCCAAGTGTTATAAGTACATAACTAACTAATTAAATAAACGCTCGAATTAAAAAATATCTTCTATCACAAAGAAAAATCCGACTAGAAATTAATTTATTATTTGTGCTTATTTTAATTGGTGCCTCATCGATAGATCGTCTCCGGAAATGCAGTAGACATAAATCTTCAAGCAATTTTCTTTTGAAAAAGTAATCAACTATTAAAATACAAAAACACGATTTGTGTCCCCCTTTCATTTTGATTAATAGCATTGAAATGTTTTGTAAAACAATAAATAATTTTAAGGGGGGGGGGGGGAGTATCTTCATCATTTTCTAAACATGAATAAATATTTTTCAGGTTTCAGAAAAAATGCCCCAAGCCCGCCCGGGTCCTAAGTCTAAAATGAAAATAGAGCCTGAGCCCGCTTCAAGCCCAGGCCTTGTGAAAAAAATATTGGCCAGGCCTGGCCCGATCCAAAAGTTAAAATTTCGGCACGAGCCTGGCCAGGAAAAAGTTAAAAATTAGGCCCGATTAGGCTAAAGTTAAAAATTAGGCTCTATTATATTCCATGTAATGGAGACATGAAAATCTAAAAAATAGTATATGGTAAAAAGTAAAATTTTTTACGATGGAATCGCATTGGAAGGAAAAAAAACGTTCCCTTCTTAGCAGATGTAAATGTTTAATACATTTTTTTCTCGCATATTGCTGTATTCATTTTGCATGGATGAACAGTTTAAAAGAAATTTGCAGTTTTCAGATTAAAATAAAATTCCATTGTAAACATGTTTTTTTTTTTTTTTTTTTTTTTTTTTTTTTTTTTTTTTATGTGTTTGAATGTATTTTTTAAAACGCCTTATAATCTACGATTCTTTAAAAAGAATAAATTCTAATATTTAATTGTTCAATAATGACAACTTAAAAGTTATGCTTTCTTGCCGAAATTTTAGACCAAGCCAAATTTTACTGATTTATGAACAGACTTGGCCACGTCGAGAAAAGGACTTTCATACGGGATGATTCAACAGAAACTGATTATTTTGGCCAGTGAAGACTAGGAAGAATGAAATCAATCTCGGCTTCGTACGGAAAAAATAAGTTAGTTCCAGCCCGATACTCCAGAAGAAAAAATAATGCCCGGTCCGGCCCGAAAAGATTAGTGATTATACCTGGCCCGGTTCGAGTCTTCAAAAGTAACCCAGTCTTCGAGTCGGATTGATTTTCGGGGCCCGAGCTCGGGCAAACCCGGCCCGGCCCGAATACCGTAAATGGAAATCGGCCCGAATCCGGCCCGCTGACAGGGCCGGGCTCGGGCCCTGAAAATTAACCCGACTCAAAGTCAATACGAGCCTTTCCGAAAAAATATTAACTTTAGCCATATTCGACTCAAATGCCAGTCGAATTGGGTTTAACTTCCAAAGTGATGCACGACTCTACCCAAAACGCAATCTAAGCCCGACATCTCCACATTTTGACCTGAACCCGAAATATTTCAATCTCAACCAGACCCCAACCCTAACTGATGAAAAAATATATCCATACTGTAAAGCAGTTATGTAAAAATACATCTACAACTTTACCTCTAGTATCAGTTTTGACTTTTAAGTAAAAATCCAGCGTTTATAAACTCAGCAACATTCAAATGTATAATTTTTCATCTTAAAATAAATTTTGTAAATTCTTTTGTGAGATCGATTCATCTCGAATCAGTAATTATAAGTGTCAGCATCCAACCCGAATCTGAAACAATTAAAATTAATTCAATTAGAATCCGGCCCGCAACGACCAAAGATTAAGCTCAACCCGATCTGATCCAGACTGCGAGTCGGGTCAGGTTCAGTTTGCCCGACAAGAGGGAACATTCTACTTGTCATCCAAGACAACCCCCCCCCCCCCTCGACAAAATAGTTTTCGTTTACGTGTTCCTAACCTAATCAGAAATTCTTCATACCAAGTTGTCGTCGAGTAATTCCAAAATCAGATTGATCCACGATTTAATGTAGTTAAAAAAAGGTATATGATCATAACTTTAGTATACATATTACCTTTTTGGTTGAAAAATAAACTTGTACAGAGTCATTCATATATCATCCTGTGAATGTAGATCATCCGTTTAGATTTTTATTTTAAGAAATTTGGTTTTTTCCCCCCGAAAGATCGGGTATCAACCCGATCTTTGAACCTAACCTGCAAGAATTAAAATTCTATCAGAAACCGACTCGTACCAAAAGAATTTGTTTGCTGAATATAACTTAAAAAAAAGGGTTGAAAATCAAAAGTCAAAATATTTTCCCCGACGATATACCATTTTTGACCCCGATGGGGGGGGCAGGTATGCTTGACGGGGGGGCATATGCCCCCCCAGACCCCCCTCTGGCGCCGCCCTTGTCTCCCTCCCAAACAGCTCAACTCCCCTCCATTTATAAATGTTGGGAGGGAGACTCCCCTCCTCTGGAAAATTGAATTTCAAGCCCTGTAATCATACATTATTGATTATTAACTTGACCTTTGCTTTTAATATTTTAATCATTTTAAAAAATATCTAATTCTTTATAATTTTAGGTTATTACTTATTTTAATATTTTATAATATTGTAAGCATTCATTATAATTTTGATTGCATTATTAATTCAATTCAAATTACTTTTTAAAAAAGTAAATAAAGCAATGACCAGAAATTCACAAAATTCTAAAATGTTCCAAGCTGTTCGGATTTGAGGGAGTCTATTGTAATATCAAATTATTTTCACACTGGTGCTAATCGAATGCATTAAAACATGAAAATTCAGATACTTCATAAGCAGGTAAAATTAATTAACTTGAGTTCATTAAAATATTTTAATTTTCTGTAAATCTACGGTCTGTACCTTTCTGTCTGGCTCAGTCTGATTATAAGGTATTTGTGTCACCATCTTCCAAGTTAAAGTTTCTTTTATCTGAAAGATTGTAATTTTTAAACCACCTATAATTGGTGGGCTGTTAGTTAATTTTTTTTTTGCAAATAAAAAAATGTGCAATCTTTAAACAAAAATTTCACTATTCTTAAAAACTGATATATTTTTCTTTTTAATTGACATTGATCAGTTTTTAGGGAATTTTAAAGGCATTTAATCATGATTAAAATCTATAACTTGTTCTTTTCAAATAATTTGATATATCAAATATTAAGACATGACTAAATTTATAACTTTCATTCTGTCAATTGTAAGAATACTTATACAGTAATCCCTTGACATTCATGAGAGTTAGGTTTGCGGAAATATCTGTAAATGTTGAAACTATCTGTTAGTGCATCTATTGAGTAAAGATGAAAATAAGCAATCGCCAATCAGCGACTAAATATGAAAAAATGGCGACTAAAAGTATGGAAAGCACCCGCCAAATGCAAGATTTTTCAAAAAATATTTCATGAAAGAATCTCAGAATAAAAGCCTGCAAATTTCGTCAAAAAATCGCAAAAAACACAAATTATGTGAAAAGATCATGCTAAAATGCAAAAATCATCAATAGAATCGCAGAAAAACATTAATTTTGTCAATAGATCATTAAAAAAGGCATGAATTTTGTTAAAGGATCGCGAAAATAACAAAAATATTGTCAAAGAATCACAAAAAGCATGAAAATATCATCATAACGTCACGAAAAGAACACAAATATCGTCGAAGAGTTGAAAAAAAAATGCAAATATTATTGAAGAATCGCTAAAAACAAACGCAAATATCATCAAAGAATCATGGAAAAAAATGCAAATATCGTCAAAGAATCGTGGAAAAAAACACAAATATCATCAAAGAATTGCGAAAAACAAATGCAAATATTGTCAAAGAATCGTGAAAAAATGCGAATATCCTCAATCAATCGCCCAAAAACACGAATATCGTAAAAAAAATCATGGAAAGAATGCAAATATCGTCGAAGAAGTGCAAACAACACAAACATCGTCGTTGAATCGCAAAAAACAAACACAAATATCATCAAAGTATCACGAAAAAACACAAATGTCATCAAAGTATCACGAAAAAACACAAGTATCGGCAAAGAATCTCGAAAAAAAACTGCAAATATTGTCAATCTACAGCAAAAACATGCAAATATCGTCTAAAAATCACGAAAGAATGCAAATATCATTAAAAAATCTAAAAAAAAGGCCAATATCGTCGAAAAATTATGAAAAAACGCAAAATCTTCAAAGACTCATGAAAAAAAACGAAAAATCAGCAAAAAAACCCACAAATATTGTAAAAAGAAATCTTGAAAACAAATGCAAATTTCATGAAAACAAACGCAAATATCATCAAAAAATCATGAAAACAAACACAAATATTGTCAAAAAATCGTGAAAATGAACGCAAATTTTGTCAAAGAATAACAAAAAACACTATAAAAAATAGCAAAAAAATGCAAAATTTGTCAAAGAATCGCAAAAAAAAAGTGACTTTTGTTAAAAAAAATCACGATAACGAACGCAAATTTCATTAAAAAATCGTGAAAACAAGCACAAATTTTGTCAAAAGGCACGAAAAAAAAAGTCAAAGGGTGGTGGGAAAAAAACGTATAATGTTAGTATCAAAAGAGATCCCCTCCCCCATCCCTTTATTTTTTAGAAAATTTATTGTGAATTTTCTTTTTTTTTTGTATTTAATCAAATTTGCTAGTCAGTGTGTTTAAAGTTATCTTTTTGCTAGATCTTAATTTTAGACAAATAATTAAAAAGAGGGTAGGGATTTATGTAGTTGTTAACTACACAAGTACCTAAGCATAGTTAGATTTATGTAGCTTGCTACATACGCATGTTGCATAACTTAATTTAAAATAGGTTGAAATTTAGTATCTCAAGTTTATTCCAAACAATATAAATATTTTTATCTAGTTCATGTATTACTTTTTTATTCTAAACTTGTCTATATCTTATAATTAAATATTCAGTGACATAAATGTACTTACTAGCTACTAAAGAAATTATTTTCACTAGCCAATAACTGGCTACTAAAAAAAATGAACCTACTGGCCAGTGGCTATTAAGCAAAATTCCTTATTTTCATCTTTACTATTGAGATTAGGTTTTTTTATGAATAAAGCAATTAAAATGCAAAAATATATTTATTGAGTATTAACCCATTATAGCCCAAATTATTTTCTTCATTAAAAATAAAATTTTGGGTTTCCCACCACTTTTAAAAAAGAATAATTTTTATCTTGATTTATTGAGGAATTTGTCTCATAAAAAAATGGTGTTTATTTATCTTTCTATTTACTGGTGTGAAAAATGCTTTCTTGCCTTTTTTATCATCATCCCTAAAAAAGGACGCTAGGCATTAATAAGTTAAAAAGTAAATGTTATCAGTAAGTTTAACTAATTATAAAAATATTGTACATTGATGGCTGAAAAAATTTATTGATTGTACATTTGTTTGGCTGAATAGATCTTTTGTTTATGAATTCCATATAAGGAAAAGTTGTGGTCTCGATTTTTCTTGTTATTTAAGATTCTTCACCAATGAAAGATCACATCAGGGCCGTAGCTAGAAGTTATCTATAGGAGGGGGGGAGGGGCTCATAATTTTTTTGTTCTCATTCTGACGCAGAAATATAAATTAGTGCATATTCACATTGTAGGTACTAATTTTTTTATTAAATTGTTACAATAACTTCATTTTATGCTAAGAAAAGTAAATGGTGATGAAAATTTTGAGAGTATAACTGGTTCAAAATTAAACATCATGTTAGTTTTATATGTACAAATAGGATGAGGAAATTTTGAAACACTTGTTTTAGATACAATTTAGTAATTCTGCAAAACTATGGAAGGGTCTCAAAACTAAATTAGATTTTTGAACAGAATTTCATTCGAATTTTCGGAATAGAAATTCATTGACTGACCTTGGAATGTTTTCTAGAGGGGGCTCAAAATATTTTACAGGGCTGAGTCGCTCATAGCGCCCCCTTAGTTACGGCCCTGGATTACATTAAACTGATTTCTCAACATGTAGTTGTTGAAGCTTTAAAATTATTATACAATTCTTCACTTGCAATAAAACTTTTGAATTTTAGAAAATTAAGAATTTTTAACATCAAGTCATGCTTTGGGTTTCTCGGAATCACTATCTATATTTAGCCTCTATACAAGAGTTGAAAGTGTTGAAACTTAGGCTACAAAGCAATGTCTAATGTCAAATACTTTCTGAATTGGTAAAACAAAGTGAGTAACTTTGCAACAGAGATGGGCAGTATCGAAAATACATGTATTTGAAATACATTTTCAAAATACTTTTGTATTTTGTATTTTATCCCAACGAAACGAAAGTATTTTAGTAATGTATTTTGAAACACTTTTTCCAAGTATTTTGTATTTTGAAAATACATTTCATATTCAAAATATATTTCTGTAGATTTCAAGTAGCTTCGTTTAAACCACCGCAGATGTAAGCTTCACAAAAGCAAAACAGGTGCCTCTCTGTTTTGTTTTGTCTGATAGGATTCGTTTCTAGAAGTTAATGTAAACATACTTTTACAACTCTTGCTATGATAAGGATTAGAATGAATACTTTTGTTTTACTTAAGCATTTTTGTTGAACTGTACATGTACAATTCAAACGTTCTAGTTTTTATAATTATAATGTTGCTGTGAGAACGACAAAAACTATTGCGTGATAAACGGGAAGAATCATTCAGAGTTTTGCTGTGTATAGTACTTTTTAAGAACCATAGAAAGAAAGCTACCGTAGTAACAGAAAGAAATGTAATGTACGTTTAAATCTCGTGAAAGAATGGTTGATATTGTCCCAGCTGGGGATAACAATATATCAATGAATTGCGATAGTGCACATTGCACTATATTAGATGAGAAATTTTTTAAAATAACTTCTGTTGATAGTAAAGGCAAAGTTAAAGCAGCATGCCAAATCTGTACAACAAAGTCTACCGTTATGAGTGGAACTTTCGACGCAACAACGCATTTTAAAACAAACTTAAAGGTAAAGATTTTTAGTTTTATACCGTCATACCTTGATTGCAATATTTTATCCAGTTTCTTTGTATCATTTTTATCAAAGTTCAGACATATTTTAACGGACCCCTGATATTCATTTAACTGGGAGATAATTTTATTATATAAATAGTTCTATTTATTGATTTAGAGATCAGATTTTTACTAATTGTATTTACGATTAAGTATGTGAAATATCGGAGTTTTGGCTATAGACCTGTCGTTAATGGAGATACATGTTTATATAGCGTGATTTCGGTTTTTTTTTTTTTTTCTCATTTTATGTTTTATTTTATGTTGCTTTTTTAGTAAAGATATAAAGTATAAAAAGGTGTCTGACCGAAACGAAAGTTGCTATCCGAAACCGAAACTTTATTCCTTTTTGAATTTATAAGTAATAAAACTTCGAAACGAAAATTTCTCCGATGAAAATTTTATTAATGATAAAAATATTAATCAAGTTAATTACAAAATTATTCCCCTACAGCAGATTTATTATATATTTATGATTTTGATATTTATTTTGATATATATTTATGGTTTTAAATGTGCGGATATGTGTAGGGGCATGTGAAGAGAAAACCGCGCCCGGGGCAAAGACTCAATTTCGCGACACCCCGTGCCAATTTTTTCTTGTGACAAGCTAAAAATGACATTGGTAGTATAAATCTGATGCATCCTAAATTTCCGCGCCCAGGGCGACCACCCCCTTCGCTCCCCCTTTCGCACGGCTCTGGGTATGTGCATTATTTTTTTAGAATAATATATATATATAATAAAACATTATTTTGTACCGATTTATAAGAATAGAAAAGTGTACATTATTAATTGTGCAATTATTTATGTATCCCATGTATTCTGAGATTATTTATGTAACAAGCGAGATTGATGTTCATTGAACAGAGTTCCAAAATGTTTAACATTTGGTTTGCAAATTAATCAGAAACAAATATCAATAAAAGATTCTTTAAAAGAATAGTAGTGTATTCATGCTTAAAGAAAATAAATAGCAATTTTTAATTTGCAATCATTGTAACAAATATAGTATTCATGAGTTTTAAATGCAGTTTTACAATATGAATGATGGAAAAAACGTTATAAGTATTTAAAGAAATTTTAATCCTATGACCAGTTCAAGATTGTAGGAATTTTAACTTCTTGAGGAGCAATGAAATATATTATATCCAGTGTTGAATTCAGGGGGTGGCCCGGGGGGGGACATACCCCTTGGAGCAATCCTTCCCCGGAAAATTTGAAATTTTTCATTTTCAATGGTCAAAAAGTACAAGCTATAATGTCTAGTAACTCTATAATGTCCCCCTCCGGAGCCACTGAATTTACTCACGGGGAAAAGTGTCTGAATTCAATACTTATTATATCCCACTTAATTTTAATCAAGATTCGCACTATAAACTTTTAACTAAATTTTATAAACTTAACTTTGGTTCAAAAATGTTTCAAAATTGCTTTTTTTTTAATTTTTAAACTAAAATTTTTCGATTATTTCGATGTGAATTTAACATTTCAGAGACACAATTGCTTGTCCCTCAAAGTGTTGAAACAGACCATGAAGAAGAGCGATGCAGAAATGGAATACACTAATTATCTATTAAACACTAAAAAACATTACTTAAAAAACAACAAAAAACTATTTGGTGTCATGATATTCCGAACATTGTACTGTCATGTGTTATGATATTTCCAGGATTTAAATGAAAATGTTTAACATGTTGTTTATTTAATATTTCTTATAAAATTTTATCTTATTTATTATTCATGAGAAATATTCTTATATCTGCGTTGTAATGATCGAAGCTCTATCGAATTATACATACTTTTTAAAGAACTTTCAAGGAAAGAGATTATACAATTCTTTTATATATGTGAGTTTATGTATACGTGTAAGAATAACTTCTGAACTGACACTTTGATTTTCAATATCTCGCTTTTTTTACTTTCTCCTATCTATACAGTAAGAAAGTATTGGATTCGCGAAAAAATCTACTTCAGGTTTTTAATGGATTTATATGTTTTAGAAGATCCTGAATATCATTTGATTGTTTTTAGAAAGTGTCCATCTTGTGAGTTTGTTTCTAAATGACAAAAATTTTGTGGGCACTCTATCCAGCGCCGTGCAAAAAGAAGGGGGGATAAGCGAGCGGTTGCCCCGGGCGCGAAAATTTAAGGGGCGCCAAATTTATACTATCAACGTCATTTTTTAGCCTGTCACAAGAAAAAGTTGGGGGGGGGGCGCCAAATTGAAACCTTTCTCCGGGAGCAGTTTTTTTCCACCCCCCTGGCTCTAAAAATCTAAAAGAAAAAAATCCTTTAACAGATTTCCTTTCAGCTGATACATAGTTTTCTCTAAATTTATTATATTCTTTTTGCTTGCTATAAAATCCATTTTGCATGAATTAACACATTTTCCATTTAAGGCTGTTCTCATCTACTCTGCTTAACAAGCGCAAAACATTTTGACGCATTTACAAACTCATTTTTTAACGGAGAGATATAAATTGAAAGACCCGACTATGGAAGCGATTTGGAATCGAGCTGTGTTTTCGATTTTTTGATCAATGAATTACTTATTGATATATAAGCGATTTTGTTCATGCGACAAACACGTTTCTTGTTTCTGTTTGAGGAGTTAATCTTCTTACGCGCACAAATGCAGTTCAAAACGCCCACTTTGGCACTATTTTCTGAAACACTTACTGTGTTTATAAAAACACGGGAAAATGAGTGCGATTCCATTACTTTTGAATAACAACACTTCCTACTTTCATCATTTCGAACAAAAAATAAATCAAAACTTCTTTCATAAAGTTAACCATTCGGATTTAAGAACAGCTTTAAGACAGGATTCCTTGACAGATTCATTTTTAGAGTTCTATTTAATGTGGTTTAATTTTATTGTCCAGAAATATATTTACCATTCTTTAAAAATGATAAAACTGTTAACTGTAAAATTATAGCAATTTAAAAATACATACATTATTTGGAAAAAAACTGTTGAGTCGGGCCAGATTGTAGGGATTTTTGGATAGTTCAGGCCGGGACGGGATACCCAACTTACGAGCTGGATTCGGAAAAATACTACAATTTTTAACTTATTCAGGCCTCTAGGAAGTACAGGCCCGGCCCGAATTTGCAGAGAAAAAATGTAAAGCTCGGGACCCAAAAGAGTAATGAATAGGTTCATTTGAGACTATCCTTCAAGAAAATATAAACCGGATATCTGGCCCGGACCAGCCCGGAACGACTGAAGAGCAAGTCCGGGTCGGCCCGGCCAGAGTGTTGTGGATAAAAAATGTCCGAAATCGAACTGCTGACCGTGCCGGACACGGTCTGTGAAAACCCCCAATGTTATACACAAACTTTTAAAAATTTCAAATGTATTTTGTATTTTAAATGTATTTTCAAAATACAAGTATTTTGTATTTTGAATTTTTCTGAGTAGGAAAGTATTTTGTATTTTGTATTTTAAGTTCTAAAACTAATGTATTTTGTATTTTGTATCGAAAATGATTTTTTGATGTATTTTGCCCAACTCTGCTTTGCAAAAAATTATTCTTCATAAGATAAAAAACCATGTATAACCAACTTAACTATTTGCAAATGTTAAAATGTTCCTCATATTTTATTTCATGAATAATCAAAGCTTGTAAATGTTAAGGTATTACTGTAAACAACATTTAATGTATAATCTTATTCTATGTAATATAAAATATATTTTGAGTTTTCTTCCTAAAGTGACTTTTTTCAATATTTTGATTTATAAAGGTACTACTTGGGGATTAGGTGGAACATGTGTTAATGTTGGATGTATTCCTAAAAAATTGTATCATCAAGCTGCTTTACTTGGAAAATCCCTTTATGATGCTAAACATTACGGATGGAGTGTGCCTGATACTTATTCACATAATTGGGGAACTTTGCGTTCAGCTGTCGTAAGTCACGTAAAATCATTGAATTGGGGTCACAGAGTGCAGTTGAAGCAAAAGTAAGTATATAAATTATGTTTATTGAATTAAATATACAATTATACATACAGTAAAAGATCTTTATAACACATACCTTGGGATGCGATGTAGTATGTTTTATAAAATTTTGCCTTTTATAAATCAAATATATATCATTAAGCTTATCTTGTAATCATGGCCAAATATGTCTGGAATGTATCAAAATATACTATAAGATTATTATCGCATTCCTTGGGATCAGAAGTGATGTAATTTATCATATTAAAAATAAAGAAAAATTTTATAAAATAATTAAGGAGAATTATCGTGCTACCTTACTGGCTATTTGCCTTCTATGTACTATTGATTAAAAACATATGAAAATTTTTTTATACCTTTTTGGAAAAAAAAAAGTTCAATTTCAAACTCAAAATTTTTTACATGTGAATAATTTTTTCTGTATATTTTTTTTTTTTTTTTTAGGAATGTTGATTATTATAATGCAAAAGGCCGTTTTATTAGTTCAAAAGAAGTCGAAATTACTGATAAATCTGGAAAAGTCAGTATCTTTTTGTAATTTTACTTAATTTATGTTCCGTTTTCAAATAGTGTGTGATCTTTTATGTTTATTGATATTACATGCTCTGTATTATTTTCAATTACTTGTTTGCATGCATTCATTTAAGCTCATTTTTGCATATAAGCATATTTTAAAAGTAAATTATATTGTAAATAAATTATGCAATCAATATATATAAATTTAGATAAAATCAAAAGTATGAATATGAAATATTTTTTTAATAAAAATTTTATTTTACTTAAGAAAGGTGTTATAAAAATTAAAAATAAATGACATTGACATGTTTCTGATCTGTCTAATAAGATCCATAATCATAATAAAAATAAAAATTTAATTTCAAAACATTTCACGGCCAATACAAATGACACGCGACAATGAGATATAAACAACAAAAAACAAAAATCATGTGATCTATTGTAAAAAATTAAAATAAAATAAAATAGACCATGGTCTAAAAGAATTTCTGACATGGTTCATCCCATTCAAGCTCTCACAAGGAATTTATTCATTAATTCTAACCATAACTTAGGAATGATAAAAGAAACGGTATCATTGCAAACAAAATTTTTATGCGTATAAATTTCAATGGACTCTCTTATAACTTACTTATGACTTACAAGTACAATTAGATATGAAATTAGAATTTCATATCTAATTGTAGATTCTGAATAGACAAGGAAAACAAGAAATTACCCCACGAGTTACAGGGCCCCCATGGTTGATTCCACATGGAATCGTAAGCTTCTATTCCTAAAGAACTCCCCCACAAATATCACTGAATACAAAAATTCTATATCACAGACATGTTTTTTTTTTAAGTGAACTGATGATCATTATTATTTTCTTGAATCATTTTAACTTACTCCATGACAAGAAGAAATAAGTTATCTAACTTTTGAAATCCTTGATTGCATTACATTTAATTTTCCTAAGTCCTATCTATTTTTTTTTTATAGTGGACTATGTCCCTAGAGTTGGGCTCTAATGTATTTATCACTCAAATTTAAAGATAGTTGAGTTAAAGTAATCATTATCTCTTTGGGGTATATATTTAAAGATAATATTTTTTTTCAATTAATTAATATAAGATTTAGAAATTATGAACAATGTGAAGATTGATATTTATTGCAGAAGTAATTACTTATGTTGTTTAATAATGCTTAATTTATGTTTAATTATATGCTTATGTTGTTTAATAATGCTTAATTTATGTTTAATTATATGCATATGTGTTTATAATTAAGAAGTATTTTGTAATTGATAAATAAAGCAGATGGACATCACCAGGGGTGGGGAAATGCATTAGTTTACTCGCCAGTGGCGACTGGATTTTCTGACAAGGCGAGTGAAATTTTAGATATTTTTTGAAAATCTGTAGCTTGTAGGGATAATTTTTTTTAACTAGATATTACCATTTTCCAAATTATTACAATGTAAACATGGTTCTAAGTTCTATCCTATATTAAGGTTTCATCTGTTGTATACATTTCTTAATTTTATAGAAAAAAGAATTATGAAAATGCATTGTAGTAATAGTAATTAATTGTTTGTGCAGTCCTTATGATTTTACCATTGCTATCTTCAACTTACATTACATCTTGCTGGCTGGTAAGATTTTCTGAATATTCCCCACTCCTGGACATCAGTAACTAAATTGTGCTCTTTAGAATTAAATTACCCAGATTTAGTTTAAGGAATTGAATTGTTTTTGTGCTTACTTTGCCTCCTGTTGGAGTATTTAATTTATGAGCATTTCTTTAACTCATTTTGCCTAAGCCATTAATGAAATACACCTTGTCAATATTATTTAGAAATTAATTTATATTTACCGTAAAATCCCGTCAATCCACCCTTCCTGATCAAATGCCCCCTCCCCACTTTATAAAAAATTTGAAATTTTCAAAAAATCCCGAGAAAGTGCCCTTCCTCCCCATTCTCAAAGGTGATCGAGAATGGGATGGATCATTATGAATTGAATGAATCATGAGTCTTTGATGAAATGTGCGTTTTTTCGAGACTTTTTAATTGATTTCATGCTTGTTTTGGCTTTTTTTTACAAGTTTCTTCTTTTTTCTGCGTTTTTTCGACAGAATTTACTTTTTTTTTTTTAAACCCAAATTTTTTCAGGTATCAAAATTCATGATTCATTCAATGATTCATTCATTTCATCATGATTCATTCCTGTAAATTTTGTTGAACAATCGCAGAAAAATCCCGTTTAAGCGCCCTCCTCTAACTATTGTACGATTTTTCGTCACGTTTGGGGGGGCGGATTAACGGTATTGTACGGTAATTGTTATTGATGTAAGTTAATCATAACTTTTACGGTGGTGCACACAATACTAGGCATTTATTACTATGATAAAATTATTTTCCTTATTCAATAGCAAATATCAGTGATTAAAGTGAAGCAAAACTTACAATAGGAAAAAGGTGTTAACCTGAAATCCTTTCCCTCTTCTTTCACCATTGCTTACTAAAATCAAAGTATATTTAAAACCGATCCTTTTTTAGTCCCTAGTGTGTTTTAGATTTTGCATATGAATTGCACTTTTAAAAAACAGGGGGTGTATAACTTTTAATTTTATATATTTAAAATCTAGAAATCTCTCTTTTCTTTTAAGTAAAAATCAAATGTCCAACTTAAGGATTTCTAACATTTATTATTTAAGAATCTTTAACATTAATTATACAAATTTTTCATTTTCAGTCTGAAACATTAGTAGCAGATAATTTTGTCATTGCTGTTGGAGGAAGGCCTAAATACCCTGATATTCCTGGTGCTATAGAATATGGAATCAGCAGTGATGATGTTTTTAGTTTGGAACAAGCTCCTGGTAAAACGTTAGTACCTCATATTCTAATGATAATATGCATTATGAAATAATTTATTAATGTATTTAGTAAAGCACCATTAATTTTGATGATAGTGATTCAACTAAACTATTCAGACTTTGAATTTTAATAAGTTCTTTTATAATAAATAATTTTTCATGTATTATTAATTTGAGTTTTTATAAACCCAATTTAAAACAGTGGACTTCCTTAATTCCATACAGCTTGAGACCAGGGTTTGTGTAGATTTCTGATCATCACCTTGTTTACATTGTTTAAACAATAGTTTAAATGTAATAATGCAATTGAAATAATAATAAATGCTTACAATATGGTAAAATATTAAAATAATTAAGTAAAATAATAAAAATTGTAATGATTTTTAAAATGATTAAATTGCTAAAATTAGAGACTAAGTACCATTAATACATAGTAAAGATGAGATTTTTTTAAATTTAAATTATTCAATGAAACTTGCCTCATAAAGATACACTATTAATTCATATCAAAACCATAAAATAAGGAAGTTTTATTTCAAGTTTATCTGGACTTAATAACCAAAAAAGCTTGATAATATCATTTGTAAAGAGATTGTAATCATCAGTGAAATCAGCAATACCTTGAATTTTTTTCAGAAATAAATTTATATTACTTTCATGGAAAAGTATGAGTTGAGTTATGTTAACAAGAATTACATATTCATATTAAAATGCATAGGGAATGATTAAAGAAACAAAAATAATAAATAAATAAAAAATAAAAGTTTAAAAAAAATTTGTAATTTAACAAATTACAACAGCTATTTGGAAAATAATATTTTCAAAGACTATAATTTTAGACTTATAAATGATTTCTATATTAAAATAATAATAATAATAATAATAATGTCACTTTTATGATGATCAAAACGTAGCGTACGTAATAACAGATTCATATTAATATACCTGGACTTTGAGACACGTTAATATACCTAGACCAATCATAAACAAATATTAAATGAAATTTCAGTTTAACAATTTTCGGTACTGCAAATTTTAAAACTTCTAAACATTGCACATTTTCAATTTTAAGTTTTTAATACTTTTTTGTTATTGTGGCAACAGAAGTATTTCATTTTTGGACATTAAACAAGGACCAATTGGAAAACAAATAAAATAAACCAATTTTATTGTGGAATTCAACCAATAAAAAGATTCAGATATATTTCGGATTTCCCAATTCTCTACCAAGAACATCAACTATTTTCCCAAATAGTTAATAAATAAATAAAATTTTTCTTCTATGTCTGCATTGAAACTTTCATTGCTTACATCTGCAATGATGTACCGTATTTTTGAGTGTATAGTCTGCGACTTATACAAGAAAAAAGCCGCTGCGGGTTATACAAAGATTTTTTTTTTTAAATTGGGAATCGTGATATTTTTTCTACAACTTTTAAACCTCAAAAAATTTGAAAAAAACATCAAAATTTGTAATTTTTTTTTTTCACCCCTATCTGCGGGGTGAATCAGAACACCATTAAAAAAATAAATAATATATATATATAAACAGTAAAAATGTTTCGTTTTTGCTTAAAAAGTAAAGAACAAAACAAGGCCAAAGTTTCTAGTAGAAAAATAAAAAAAAATTAAAAAATCAGTTGTTGCTTTTTTTTAACGTTAAATTTGAAAAGTGTTCCGATTCACCCCATTTTACGGTACTTAACTGTTTTTTTTCACTGATAATTCTTAAAATATATTAGCAATATACTTAAATATAAAGCTGTGCCAATGGTTTTGTAATTTAAGAAGAAAATTGTTTATACCCATTAATTTCGTTAAATCATTAACTGAAATTATTTTATGTTCCATATATTTATATAAGAGAAGTTTAACCCTTTCACAAGTGTATTTTACAGAATGTTTTATTTCTTTATCATCGGTTCTTCAAAACGGAATTTTTTTCTAATTTAACTGGGAAAACGCCCTGATTAAATGAGGCAACATTTACAATAAAAAATAACTTGTAGGAATAATCAAAGACTTTGAACTTTACATGTATATGTGACACATACAGGAATTAAATGATACTTGTATTAATATTTGTGTCATTTTGCATTTGCTGGTATAGATTTTAGGCTTCAATTCTTGAACTCTAAAATTAGTACAATAACTTTCTAAAATTACCTTGATATGGAATAAAGTAACATGCAATAATTAAAAGTAATCATTCGTTAGTTAAATATTAAATGTTTGTCTTGATAATTAAAATGAAAAGTGCTTAAATTTTAAAATCAAATATTTTATCTGGCACCATAAATATTCTTTATAATGTGTAGCAGAAGATTAAAAAAGATCTTATCAATTAGTTTTGGAACAGTTTTAAATGTGTTGAAAATTTAAATTCACCTTTGCCAGTTAGAATTTTTATGGCATTGTTATTCATCTTATTACATATTGTTAAGCCTGTGTAATGCTTGAAAAATATTGAAAAAAATATGTAAGCATAATAATTTATTGTTTATGATTGTTTCTTTTATGTCACTATTAATTTTTGTTGTGTGTTCTACAAAAAATATTTCTTTCTCTTAGGCTTGTTATTGGTGGCAGTTGTATCCTTATGCACAATTTATAAAGGTAATCTTTTATTTCTTCAGCACCAAATTTTGAAGAAATTAATTCCTTACAAATTGAAATGAAAATTGTTCATAATCCAGATTAATAGAGAGAAAAGAACTCTTATGCTGTATAGTATGTTAAACCTTCACAAAAATTTTTAATTTTGTTTGAATCTAAAACAATTTATTTCCAATCAAATTTTAAAGCTGTTAACTAACAATTGAAAAAGTAGCATAAAAAACTATAAATTGATTTAGGACTTTTTTATTCTTTGAATATCAAAATTGCTTATTTGTTGAAAAAGGCTGCAAAATTATTCTCTTTGAAGAATTATTTAAAAAAAAAAGATACATACTAGCAAACCAATTGTTTCTCAGAATTATTTCAAATGTATCTAAAATTAGCTTAAATGTAATATACTAACAAAACTAGTGGCGCTTTCTCCTTCAACTTCATACTGACATGAATAATTTTTTTTTTTTTTTAAGATGACATTCATTATAATGGTTATTTTAAGTACATTATATTAACTCATATATAAAAACCAAAAAGTATTGGTAAATAAATAAAAAAAAATTTGTTAAACAGTCTAATTTAATCAATTAGTTGTCAAGTAATTAAGTTTTTATTTCTAGCGTGTAATTAAAAATCATTAATATTTGTCATCCTTAAAAACACTTTGTCTCTCAGCTGCAATATTAATCTTCCTCAGCTTATGTATTGACCCAAATGATGCGTCATTTCATCAGGGCCATAACTAGAAGTCAGCAATAGGGGGGGGGGGGCTCAAGAGAATGTAGGGGTGGGGGGGCTCTATTTTTTTTCCTCTCTCTGTAACACAGAAAGATAAATTAATGCATATTCACATTGTAGGTGCTATGTTTCTCATTAAATTGTTGTAATAACTTCATTTTATGCTAAGAAAAGTATAGGATGATGAAAGTTTTGAGTGTATAACTGGTGTAAAATTAAACATCATGTTAGCTTCATATGTATAAATAGGATGAGGGAGTGTTGAAATACTTATTTTAGATACAATTTAGTAACTTTGTAAAACTGTGAAAGGGTCTCAAAATTAAATTAAATTTTGTACAGAATTTCATTTGAATTTTCAGAACATCTAGTGACCTTGAAACTTTTTTCCAGGGGGGGGGGGGTCAAAATATTTTAGGTTGGCTGAACTGCCCATAGCGCCCCCTTAGCTATGGCCCTGCATTTCATTCATCAACTTGTGCTGCTTTATAACAGAAAGAAATAAAAATTGAAGAATGTTCAAGAAGAAATTCCAAATAGTTTTTTAAAATAATAAATAATTTTAAAAATAATATAACAGCTACTATCAGAACTATGAGGGTATTGTAAATCCTTAGATATAATTGTTATGATTATCTTTTAAGCCTTTTGTGGCTTGCATAATTGCAATTTTTAGTGGCAGGAAAAATTTCATTTTTTTTTTTCCTTTCTGTTTGAAATTCCATATTCCTGTCCAGACAGATATGAAAGTAATTTTGATGGCTGTGAACTGAGGCAGTGTTTTCGCTGTCGCTCACCAATGTGCCAAATTGCGACTAAATTCTTCATTTGGCAAGTCAACAAGCGATTCGATTCGCCAAATTGCTAGTGCTCAACTTTTGCCTTTTCTTTTTTGTTTTTCATACATATGCATCTATACATATTTTTAATATATTTGTAGCGGATAGTTGAAATTAGATTATTAACAATCATTGTCGCAGTTATCAAAACATATTGAAAATAAGCAGGTACATTAAAATATTAAAGATTTTTTTTTGTGTGTGTGCTACAAGGCGCATCTATTTTGCTAATACTTTTTTTCATTTGGCGAATGTATTTTATTTTTAATTAGCCAAATTACTAACATTGGTCGATTGTCAGCGAGAACACTGAACTGAGGTTAATCAAAGTTTCTTCATTAGTTTTTAGCTCGCAGGCTATCAAAGCCGGAGAGCTTATGTGCCCATCCGTTCTGTATGTACGTAGCGCGATAACTCATGATAAAAATATCCGATTCACTTGAAATTTTAGTTATATTTATATACTTATAAGACGCTTCCCTGATTAGTTTTTGAAGTTCATTCGATATGTATAAGGGGGGATCGGGGGCTAATGCCCCTCCCCTTAATTTATATAGATGGGTTTTTTATATGATTAAGCATATCCCTGATTAGTTTAGGGGGTTCAATGATTAAGTATAAAAAGGGGAAATGGGGAGAGCTATTTCCCCCCCTTTAACTTGTTTTTCGAACGGCATTAACCCTTGAAAATATAAGGCTGTAATGAAAAAATAGTATGCATAGCCTATGAGCTCAATGCCATCAGTTTAACTGGGCAATATTCTTTTTATTAATTGATATTTTAGCTGACTACAAAAACTAATTAAAAAAAAACTGAGTATCACATGCATTGAAATTTTTCTTCATCTTACATCTGCCAAATTTATATACTTTACCAGCTATAGAATTTTCTAGCCATCACAGACAATCACCAAACATCTTTGTTATTGTAGATATATATTATATGTGTGTATTTAGTTTTTTATATTGGAATGCCAGTTTTGTCTTACTGTTGAGACTCAATGGGATTTTTATTTTTTTCCTACAATTTTGGTCTTACAAATGGTGTAATCAGTGCAAAATGGATCACATCAGTTAGGCATTGAAATTAGATGAATAGTTTTATAATCAAAATTTGCTCATATTTGTTAAAATAGTTTAGAATATACATTTGTTTAATTTTCTTTTACTTTTTTTTCATATTTTATGTCATATTTCGTTTTTTAAATTTGAATACCTTAAGCCTAATCCCATATCAGAAAATAAACTATTTAAAATCAATGAGTTGTCATTTAAATAGATTGTATTTAGAATTAAATAAATAGAATATTGATGAAAGTTTGAAGTATCTTTAAATTTGTTGTTTCATCTGTATAATTAATTTTTTATGCATAATTGTTTTATAAAGCTGTTTTTGTACATTATTTTTAAAAAGCAACTTTGATGTATATTTGATTATTGTAATATCAAGAAATGTTCAGTAAAAATAATAAAGAGAAAGAAAGTTTTTTACCACCAAGTTTTTTACTAATGGCTGTTTGCCAATCTATACTAATAAAATCCGTGCGCCTCTGTCTGTCTGCTTGCTTGAAGCCGATTACAGTTCGCAACGCAGGCGAGTTGGAAGTTGCGAGAGGTGTCTTTCGATTCGAAAAATTCCGGGAAAGTCATTTGGGCATTTTCGAGACCGTGGGACCAAAATTAAAAAAGCTATGAATTAAAAACCGGTCGGGAATCAGAACGGAAAACGTCTAATTTCCCAAACGGAGCTCTGAGGCAGAACACTGCGCTACCTTGTGGTGAACGACCTGAAATTTTCCCCTTTGGCTAAAAGAAGAAGCAGCCGAAAACCTCTTTTTTCTCCCGGGAAAACGACTTTTTCTTTCGTTTCGGTTCTTTGAAAAAGAACTAATTGGTAAAAAATGTTAAACACGGTTTATTTTCATACTTTTTTTTTTGGTAGCATACACGAATATTGTGTAACCTAAGATTTACGCGATTAATACTAATTTTTGTTAGTACAAACGGAAAACGAGCTGCCAAAATTATTTGTTAGTTATGTTGTTTGTGATATTAATGAAATTACTTATTTTTTTTTAATAGCAGTCTTTTGCAGTTTTTAATACCGAAATTTTTTTTGCACGTTTTTTCTTAAACCATCATACAGACAGTTTTTAAAGTAGATAAAACTGATTACATATTCAGAATCTGCGTAAAAGTCTGCTTCTGATGAACCAAAAAATACGAGAAAATGTCATGGGTGCGCAGCGCCAACCGTGCAAAACCAAATATTTTTAACGGGACGATGCCGACCATGGTGCGTAGCGCCGGTGGGCCGCCTTTGCACGGTGGGCACGTAGAGCCCGCTGTGCGAAATCACATATTTTTAACGGGATAATGGGCGCATAACAACCATAGCTCTTTAATTTACTTTTTTTGTGCTTGAGGATTCGAACACCAAGACTTGCTTATTAAATGAATTTTTTTGCTTATTATATACTGCTTAATATCGAGGTTCGTTTGGAAAAAGTGGCCCAGCTAGCTGGCGTAGCTCGCTAGTTACCATTAAAATTTGATGTAACAGACCAAATTTGCAAATGTATTGCAAAATTGGAAAGGAATTGGTAAAAAGATCATTTGTTTAAGTTATGCACAAAAAAATGAGAAATTAATTAAAGTTAAATTATAATAACTTGTTTGCATGTTTTAGTTGTCTTCAGTTTGTTTGTCTGATTTTTGTATTAACAAATTGTCATTAATTTGCTTTTAAACTAAAATTACTAACTTAATGGAAAAATTATTTATTATAGCAATAAGTTGGTAACTTATTGAATTTCTGTCAAAAATGGAATTCAGTATATTCAACAAAAAAAGATTATTTTATGCCATTCAAAAATTTACATAATTTAATGTAGACCTCAGCTTATTTTGCAGTAGACAAAAATTTACCTTTCTTGGAAATACACACTAATAAAACACTAGTTCACTATAATTGTAACTTGAATGTAGTAGAGTTTGTAAAGTAATGACATTTAAATTATTGTTCCACTATTACTTTAATAGGACTAGAACAATTTTTAAGCTTTATTATTTTAAAAGCTCTTCTGTTTCAAAGTTAGAATTTCATATATTCATGTTTTATTGTTATGGTATTTGTATATCCTTTTTACTGAAAAAAAAAACTACATTATAAGTTGAATTTTATTTTTTACTGTCAAAGGATTTCACATTTAATTCAACTCTTGTTGTCATTCCTGATGAAATAAAAATTACTAATGCTGTTTTTTATGATATAACAAATATTGTAAAAATTTGCATTTAATTATTCTTGCATTGTTGAATTTTAAAATTTATTTCGGCTTTTCCTCCAAATTTTTCAAAGACAATTGTAACCTTTTTTCTCTCTTTGAACGGGAAAATGTTGGGGTTAAAATCGTCTGAAAAGTTTGTCACGTCTAAAGTCCGTGAATCTGATAGCAGCTTTACCCTCTTTTTTGTGACAGTATTAATCCAATAAATTCTCAAATTCACATTCTATGTGTTAGTTTTTTTTATATGATAATAAACAGATAATTATAAGTTAATTGTATGAATCATTGAATGTATGTAGTAAAACTTGTTATTTTCCACTATGTAAGTTGTATTGTGAAATGTTTTTGAAATTATAACATCCATTTTCATTGAAGAGATAAGAGCATCCCTATAGTTATTTTTTGTAATAAATTTCTTTGTTCCATATATTACTCTTTAATACTTTATTAGATGTTGCCTTGGAATGTGCTGGTTTTCTCACTGGCTTAGGTTTCGACACAACTGTTATGGTCCGCTCAATATGTCTTAGAGGTTTTGATCAGGTGCCGTTTTTCTTTCTTTCTTTTTTTTTTTTTTTTTAATATTTCATATAGGTATGTTTTATTCTCTATTTGATTGTAGTGATAATACTGTATATAAAGGTTTTCAATAGTAAAATAACAATAATAATAGTAAGTTTACAATTTGGGGATAAAAAACAAACAATTTTTGAGCTATTGGATTTTCACATCTCTTTAAAATTTCATAAATACATGCATTCTTATTTATCAAAATCCATGCAGATTATTCTTAATACAATGCATGTAAGACAGCAAAAAATTGTAAAAATTTTGATAAATTTAAAATACTATAGATGAACTGGTCATTTAATGTTGATCATAAAATGCAAATACTGACATAAAAGTCAACAAAATATACCTATACTGTAGGCTTTTTATTGTGAAAAAATAATTGTTATGCAAACAAATGCTATTTTTGCCTATGTAAAAATTTTAAGAACACAACTATTTTTTATAGAAATATTATGTGCAAATATTATTCATTTGCACAATAAAAACACTTCTGTATAAAGTTTTGTTAGCTTTATAACAATGCCAAAAACAAGTAAACTAACTGAATACAAAAAATGTACTATTGAATCTTTCGCATTGACAGGAATGAGTTCTAGGTCCATTACAAAAGAGATAGGATGGTCTAAAATCTCCATTAACAATTTCTTAAAAATGTGTATAGAAAAAAAAAAAAAAAAACTCTGTTAGCAAATGAAAAGTCTTGTCACATAAAGATGAAAGGAGAATTTTAAAGTTAGCATCAACTGGAAAATACTCAAAGTAAAGAAATTTTACTAATGACTTGGCTCGCAATCTAAGAGAAAAGAATCTGCAATACAGTTAATTGATTTTGGAATTTTCAATGCATTCATTAATCATGTAAACCCCTTTTACTAACTAGCCACAAAACACAATGTTTACAGTTTGCAAGTCAAGAGATGACTAGGGATGACAAATTGCTGCAGGTTGTTTTCTGCAATGAAAAGAAATAGATTGTCCTGATAACTGTAAATAACAATGGCATTGTTCTATGGCATGGCGTCATTTGGGATTCCTCCAGGAAAAGTTAATTCAAAGGCATATCTAAAAAGTCTTTCTGGCCACATTTCCTCTGTTGTAATACTTCTGGGAAGAGAAAAATGGATTTTAATGGGCCTATATACATAAGCCCTGAGACAAAACTCTGGTTTCAAAAGAAAAATGTAAGTTATGCAATGGCCACCCAGAAGTCCTGATCTAAACCATATCGAGAACATATGGAGACACTAGCAAGGCGAATTTATAAATATGGAAGACATTTTTCTTCTGCTTCAGAACTCAGGTCTACGATTGAAGATTTATGTTACAAAGTCTCGAATTGTGATAAATATTAATAATGTCCATGAAATATTTTATATTTCCAGTCATTAAATGCAATATTGAGTGCATAATATATTATTTGTTCCTTTTGTAATTTATTGACAGCAGGGGATTGACATTTATTAAGGTTGGCAGGATTGACATTTATTAAGGACAGCAAGATAAAAATCTTGCTGTCCTTAAAGTTTTTATACAAACAGAAGTAGTGTTTTGTACTTTTGCAATAAAATATTTACAGATGAATTTTGATGACTTTTTTTTTTTTTTTTATTAACTTTTCAACTTTATGATATACATTATAGTAAACTTTTTTTCCATCTCATTTCAAATTTATCAAAAATTTTTTTTTGCTTTGCTTAAAGTTTTTACATGCACTAAATATACAGTAGACTCCCTCAAATCCGCACAGCTTGGGACCAGAGGTTGTGTGGATTTTAGAATTTTGCAGATTTCTGGTCATTGCTTTGTTTACATTTTTTAAACCATAATTTGAGTGCAATTAATAGTGAAATTGAAACTATAATGAATGCTCACAATATAATAAAATGTAAAAATAAGTAATAAACTAAATCAATAAAAATTTAGACTTTTTTTAAATGATAAAAGTACTAATAGCAAAAGTCAAGTTAATAATCAATAGTGTATGATTAAATATTCATTATAAAGATTAGATGTATTTTTCCAAAATTATTCAACAAAACTTGCCTCATAAAAGTACATTTCTAATTCACATCAAAATATTAAAATAAGGATTTTTTTCAAGTTTAGCCAGGCTTAATAACCAAAAAATTTTGATTAATGCATAAATATATTTGGTAAGAAGATTGTGAGTACCAGTAATATCAGCAATATCTTGAATTTTTTCCAAAAAAATTTATTCTTCCTTCATGGAAAAAAAAAAAAAAAAAAAAAAAAAAAAAAAAAACATGAATAGAGCATTATTAAGAAAATTACAAAATAAAAAATGTATGGAATTGATGCAAAATTAAAAAAAATCAAATTTTGTCCCAATATCTGAATTGAAAGTTTCATTGTTTACATCCATAAAATATGTGCAGATTTTAGAGAGTTGCAGATTTCTGGTTTGCAGATTTGAGGGAGTCTACTGTATAAGTATATCATCAGAATCAACAGTTTTCAATCCACTGCTGAATGTAGGTCTCCTCCAGATTTTTTCAATGTTTCCTATCTAGTGCTTTCATCATCCAATTTACACCAGCTACTTTTCAGATTTCATCACTCAACCTTACTTGGACCACCACCTTGGGGTCGTCTTATATATATGTACATAATTGCTAGCAAATATATTTTGTCCAGTTTACTAAGACTGCATGTTTCTTTCTTAGTTATTATTATTTTTTTTTCTTGTTAATATATATAGTAATCCATCATATTTATCAGGTAATTCAAAATAGAGGTTATAGCGATTATTTTTTAAACTGCTGATAATACAAGCATACTTCCATTTGCTAAAATTACACAAATCAAATACAACGTTTAGATATAGCATAGAATTGTATGCATATTAAACTGTGAAATTTAATTTTTCATATAGTCTGTGTTGATATACCTTATAAGTTATATTTAGAAAATGTTTCTTTTTGACAAATTAAAATTGAAAGATACTTTTTTACTGCTAGATATCATTAATCTGTGAGTTTTGACCTTAGAATAATGGAGTTTTTACTGTTTTACTTGCCAGAGTACATTAATAAAATAAATTTACCAAATGTAACTTGTAGTAGGAGAGACTGTTTAGAAGAAAAACTTAATTTTGTATTTTAATATGTGTATAGTCATTTGTAAAACAAATGTCATGCATTAAAGCTGTATGTGACATCTATCATCAGCAGTGTGTTGAATAATCCATTATGGGTATAGTATGATGGTCAAAAAGCAGGGATATAGTAGAAAATATGTAATGATATCTGTCTTCCTTCTAGATTTTTTTTAAGAACATGATATACACTCAGTTTTTCAAAAAAGCTGTAGCATATACTGTCTTAAATGTATCCTCTGCCTTGAGTGTATACCCTCTGCCCCTAGAGTTTATACCCTCTGTTCTTTTTATGACTATACCACTGCCGAGAAGAGAGAGGGAAGTGCAATCTTTATTGCTATAATAATTGACTGAAATATTCAATCAAAAAATTTAATTCATAAAAAAGTGAGATCTAATATTACAGCCAAAATAAATAATAAAAAAGGTTTTTAGTGCATCAATATTTTTGACACATTTCTTCAAAACATAATAAATTATTAAAATGGAAAATAAAGTTAGATTATTCTCAGCTTTTAATATTCTTTTATATACCTACATACACAGGTTTGATTTTTTTCTCTTTTTTTATTTGTTATATTAATACTTTATTATTATAACTAACGATAAATATTGTTTATAAAAAAAAAAAAAATTATAATTATGTTTTGTATAAAGTTGTAATAGGCTACATATTTTAAAATATTATGTGCAAATATTTTAAATCTATTTCATAAGTACTTTTTGGTTTTAATTCTAATCATGGCAAAAATTTGACTAAACTTTATAAAAATAAACATTAACTGTTTGTATCAGATCATCATTAAGAAATGTAACTTTCTTTATTTTATCTTTGATCTACATAAAATTTTATGATAGATATTCATATTTCCAGCAAATGGCATCTTTAGTTACAGACCATATGAAAGCTGATGGAACGAAGTTCCTCCATGAATGTGTGCCGCTGGCCATTGAAAAAGATGCCAAGTCTGGATTATACTCTGTCAAATGGGAACAAAAAGATAAAAAGCAATCCAAAGATTTATTTCAAACTGTATTGTTTGCTGTTGGTATGAAAATATTCTATCATTATTTTAAATATTTTGGAATTTCTCAACTCTTTATTGCAGCAGTTCTTAAACTCTTAGAAATCACAAACCTCTCTTTTTATTTTCTCTATTTCGCAAGATTTAAAACTGAAATTACTGTTTTTTTTTTTGTTTTTTTTTTTTTTTTGATTTTTAAATGAATGACGTATAATGTAATAACGATTCAGTGAAATCCAATGAGACAGAATTGCAAAGTTAATTAGGAAATTCAGAAGGTTTCTATAAAGTTTTACAAATGTAAAGGGAAAAAAAAAACAGACATTCATGGACTTGCTCATGCTGCCGAGCAGAGCCATCAGAGTTTGTAGACCACAGTTTAAAAACTACTGCTTTATTGCATTATGTTCCTATTTTGAAACTTAATGGGAGACATTGTAAAATTATGATCCTTTTATAGGGTTTTTTGAAGTGGGAGAAATTAACAACATATCTTCAAATCGAAAGCCCCACTAGATTAGACAAATTTTAACCCTTTGACTAGCAATTTATTTTTTATTATAACTTGCTGCAACTGGCAGATTATGGCAATCTTCTTGGTACTTGATCTTTGAATAATCCCTTTCATAATATAGAATCTCTTCTTGCAGTTTTTCATTTTGCAATTTTTTTCTGGACATTAAAATCAAGTAGAATCAAAGTTTTTGTATGCCAAAAACTCTATTGGTCAGTTTGACATATATATATCTTATTGGTTATCAAAATATGAAATGACAAATTCCATAAAAATAAAATTAATGTTATCATTAGGAAATTCAGAACAAGAAAATGACTCATTGTTTCCATTACAGACCCCTTCTGATTGGTGGGCACAGCTGCCTGGTAATGGTGGTTCTAGAACAAAGAAACATGGATTTGAAATTTTAAAACTGAGTATTGAAATTTAGAAAATTATTCATTTTCGCTTTATTTTAGAAATTTATATGAAATTTAGGTAAGAAGGGGGTGGGAGCAAAATATTTTTTTACAATCCACATTGTTAAAAAATAAGAGGCTGGGAAGAGAAATTATAAAGACAAATTTGATGATTCGACAGATAAGTAAACTTAATATGTAGCTTCATTTTCCCATTATTAAAATAATAATAATAACATTTTGACATCCTCTTCTTTTTATTAAGTAAGTCTATTGATAAATTTAATTTAAATTAGTATGAACAAATATTTACATCTGTTTGTGGTATGAAATTATAGTAATTGCTTACAATTTATTTATTACTTTTATATATATAAAATTTCTACATTGAAAAGTGAATTTACAACTACTTTCTTAGTTAATAAATCTTGAAACAAATATTAATAGTTTAAAAAGTGTATGTTTAAGTCAGTCAACTCATTTTTAAGCAAGTTGTTTAATTAACATCTTGGAGAAGGAAAAAAAAAAAAGGCAAAAATGTGTTTAAAAGATGTAAGCTTGTGATAGAATATGAGTGCTAATTCAATATAAACTATAAGACATTGCTGTGGTATCTTACTTCTGCTTAAAAGTCTTCTTAAGAAGGAAATTTGTTTTAATAATATTTATTCTGATTTTAGACAACATTTTAAATTTTCTGCCATACTTTTTAGATAATTAAGTTTCTAAACAATGTTTCAAAGATTTGAAATTTAATAAAATTTCTGTCATATACTGTATATAGTGTTTAACTTGTAAGCACATGCATCAAGTATTTTTGACAGCTTTCTTTCATGATCAGAATTTTTAGGGTTTCTTAAGACTTGCATTTGCCACTTCCAGTACCTTACTGGGTGGTCCTGTAAGAGGGGATCCTGGGAACAGAAACTTGAAAGAGTAGCTAGTATGGATGGGTCAGTTCAGTTTGAACCAGTGCGTGTACTAATGTTTTAGATTAATTTTACATTATGAATTTGACGGAGTATGATTGAAAGTAGCAGAGGCTGCACAAATGTTTCTACAGATAGTGGAATTGATCGATTCAATATGAGGCCAATGGACTTTCTGAAAGTGAACAAGAAATGGATTCAGACTCAGATCAAAAAACTTCATCGGCTTATAAAAAATGCGATTTTTGTGTAAAACCCATTCACTCATTATATGCTCAAACTGTTTTACAAAAATAAATGACAACAGTTATTTGGATGAATAAAATAAAATATTTTTTGCATTGTCAAGCAGTAAAAAGTAAATTTTACCTCTGTATTTGATTGCTGAATATTGAATTTTTGAATCTTTTTTACTCAAAATTTTCTAATACAAACATGATTCAAAGTATTAGTTGTAATGCTATATAAACACATTTGTTCAAGAAAAATATCATTAAAATTATGTACTTAAGCATTTCAAAACAATAGAAAATGAATGAATGCCAAATAAGGTAAATTAGAGGTAAGTTTTTAAAATTTTATTATTAAATCAAATGATATATCCTATCACTTAAGAAAACTATTCAAATAATGCTTTTGACTTTATTTTTTTATTTATAATTCCCATATTTAACCAAGAAGTTAGCAAAAAAGTTAGGGTCATATTGATCCGGTGTGTGTATTACATCATAGAAATGGTACATGTGCAGAAGGGTTAAAAAGCTATAAAAATAAATTATTATTAGATTTATGCTCTTCTGATAAGCATTGCAAAACATTTGAATATATCTGTATCTATCTTGTTAATATTTCACTTTTTTAAACTGTTATCTCCTTGTGGACAAATGTCTTTTTGATAATTTTAAGTTTTAGTTATTACTGTTTTTTTTAAACAGAAATTCTTGCCTAATTAAATAAAGAAAATGCTCAAATTAAATAAGGCAAAAATTACAATAAAAATTTACTGATAATCAATGAATCTGAACACTTTAAGCGGCATGTATACTGGTTGCTCATCTCCAAGGTACTAAAAAGCTGAAGTGAGTTCATAAAATAAAAAAGAAATATTTATAATATTGTTAAACATTAGGAAAAACCTTAAAATCAGGGCTCGAAAATTCAAAAAATGTTGAGGTTCCCAGCTGGGAACCTACTTGAAAAGTATAGGTTCCCAGATGGAAAATGTAGGTTCCCAATAAAATTTATGTGCGATTTTTTTTGACGAAATTTGCCGTTTTATTACGATCTTTTGACAAAATCTGACTTTTTTTCGCGATATTTTTTTGACAAAATCTGCCGTTTTATTGCGATGTTTTGACGATACCTGCCGATTTATTGCGATATTATAACAAAACCTGTCGTTTTTCAATGTTTTTTAACATTTTTTCGCGATTATTTTTTGCGAAATCTGCCATTTTTTCGCGATTTTTTCACGGAATTCAGGCTTTTTTTCACTATCTTTTGTCGAAATCTGTTGTTTTCTCGGTATTTTTTGACGAAATTGGCCATTTTAGCGCGATCTTTTGAAGAAATTTGCCAATTTTTCGTGATTTGCTTCAACGAAATTTGCCATTCTTTCTAATTTTTTGATGAAATTTGAGCTTTTTCCGTAATATTTTGACGAAATTACGCGTCCCTCGGACCACTCAAGAGCTATATTTTAGCGTATTTTACGCGATATAACGCGTGCGCGGCATCGTTGGCGACCATGACGATTTTTTAGGTTCCCAGCTGGGAACCTGAGTAAAAAAATATACGTTCCTAGAAATGATTTGTAGGTTCCCCGGGATCCCGGGAACGCTATTTTTCGAGCCCTGCTTAAAATACTTTACTTAAATAAAATGATTGTTTTTTTTTCTTTATTCTATAAATAAGGACAAAATCTTTTATAAAGAGGAGCTTCTCTTTTATTAACTTGTGTAATATGTACTAATAATTATTGGATTTGACTTTCCTTGAGATTTTTTTATAAACTCATTGATATATTGATATTATTTAGCTTCAATAGCTTTACACTTCTTATTATTAATTTTAGGTAGGCAAGCTCAAACAAAATCTCTTGGTTTAGATAAAATAGGAGTACAAGTTGATCCAGCTTCTGGAAAGATTATAACAAATAATGAACAAACATCTGTTTCAAACATTTATGCAATTGGAGATGTTTTGTTAGTAAGTATTGCTATCCTAAACAATAATAATAATGATTTTTAATGACTTCCATATAAATTTCTTCGATAGTATAAAGGAAGTATGGTGATAAGATCTGTTTTTTCTTGTACCATTTTTTGAGATGCAAAATTGTAAAGACAATTTTCTGTAAATACAGCAGACGCCCTCAAATCTGCACAGCTTGGGACCAGAGGTTGTATGAATTTTAGAATTTTGTGGCTTTCTGGTCATGGGTTTAACATTTTTTAAACAATAATTTGAATGTAATTAATATTGCAGTCAAAATTATAATAATGTTTACAATATAATAAAACATTAAAATAATTATGTAAGGTAATAAACTAAAATAATAAAATTTAGATAATTTAAAATTATTAAAATATTAAATGCAAAGGTGAAGTAAATAACCAATAATGTATAATTAAATATTTATTATGAAGATGAGATGCATTTTTCCTAAATTATTCAATAAAACTTATTCCGTGATGGTGCAGTACTAATTCACAACAAAATCATAATATAAGGAAGTTTTATTTCAGGTTTAGTCAGTAATAAAAAAAAAGCTTGATTAATGCATAAATACATTTGGCAAAAGATTGTGATTACCAGTGAAATCAGCAATACCTTGATTTTTTTCAGAAAAAAAATATTTTTCCTTCATAAAAAAGCATGAGTTCATTAATATTATTAATTAAAATTACAGATTAAAATATATATAGAATTGATATAAAACAAAAAAAGGTCAAATTTTGTCCCTACATCTAAATCAAAAACTTCATTGTTTATGTCTGTAAATTATGTGCAGATTTTAGAGAGTTATGGATTTTAGGGTTGTGAATTTGAAAACGTCTACTATATATTTATATATTTTGATTCCTATTATATCACCGAACTGTACCACTTTAAGGAAAATTCACAAAAAAACCTCACTTTTTTTTAGATGTTTATTTAGCTGAAGTTGTAGAAGATTTCCTGCAACTCTTATATATTTGTCATAACACATTCTTTGAACTAATTGAATTCAACTGTAAAATAAGCATATAATGTATCTTTGTAACTATAGTGGTAGTAAATAGTCAACATGGCTATTACAGATATATTACGATTGATCTAATATTGTATACATTTTAATCAAGTGGCAGCAGTCATTGTTTTATCTGTGCAAAATTTCATGCTTGTTGTATCTTGTGAGATATTTAGACAGTTTAGTATAATAGTTGAAATGTAACACAAAAAAAATTAAAAATATTATCACTTGCATATTTTTCATTCAATTATTTTATTTGCTTTATATTTTAAATGTTGAATACTTTCAAATCCATCCTTTTATTTAAAAAGTAGATGAAAATCCATAAAGCATATTTAATTTGCCAGTCTTTTGATCTTTTTAGTATAAATTGTTAAACTATCTGTCAGAAGGCAAATATTCTTAAAAAGAATCAGTGATCTTAAAATAAATTTTTTTATAAAAAGCTAAAATGATCTTAAAATCAAATTTCCTGAAAAATCTTAAATCTGCAAAGTTCTTTTTCCTTTAATTATTGTAAAATTGCACTTTGGGGTAGTATGATTAACAATTACTGTAAAGAAAAATAAAACCTTCCTATTTCCTAAGGTAGCTTTGTGTCTTTTATGAAGGGATGATGATTCCTCATCATTACTTAAAACACTCGTTCTCAAAAGATTAACAGAGAAACCTTATTTTGTGATTATCTTCCTTTTTCGCCCTTACATTCAAACATTTCTCTTATTTACTTGAGACTCGAGTATTTAAAACTATGTAAAAAAAACTGTTGACCAAACTATGAATTTGGCCAAAATTTCCTAAATAATTTTTATCTAAAGCCTAATCTATTGCTATGTATTTTTCCTTAGAATAACATTAGTTGTTAATATTGTTGTTATCTTAGTACTTGGAGTATAGGTGGTTCATATTAAAGAAAAAATATTTTCTATTGTAGAATAAGTTTTTTGCTAAAAATATAAATATATATATATCCATAAAAAGTATCTGATTTACTGTTCTCTTTTTTTAATTTTTGTGTTATGTAAATTTTATAACTGCATCCCTACTGCAAAAGTGTTGCTTGAAGCAAAAGTGTTGCAAAAGTTGTTAATTTGAATATTTACTATAATATAAGCCCCCCCCCCCCCCATGAATGAATATTTGGTAGAAAAAAGTTATTTCTCACCACAGTTCAGGAAGAATAATGTTAATTAAGTATGAAAATGATGACATTATTTGAGTAAGAAATACCTTTTATTTGATTACAAATATAGCAGTAAATGGGTTTTCCTCTTGGCCCCTAAATTTTTGTAGAAAACCTTAAATCTATCCAGAAAGAATTTTTGTTGGTCATAATCTTTGGTAAAATTAATTTATAGCAATTTCTTCAGCTAAGTACTGCATCATCTTACCAGTTAGTAGCTACTGGTCAAGACAATTGCAAAAATGATAAAACTTAAATTTCTTAAAATGGGGCCATAAAAAATATCAAGATAATTATAAAATATATTGAAAATAATATTAACAGTCGCTGAGGAGTGAAAGCTGCCTAAAATGGACCAATGGAGTGAAAAGTGCCAATAGCACTAACAAGGAAGGTCTCCATACTGGGCATACTCAGAATTTTATGAAAAAAATACCAATTGAAGTACTTATGTATGTAATAAAGGATCAGTCAAAATTAGCGACGGAATCACAGAAGAAAATGTGTAAAAAAATAAAATATTTTCGAATATTTGGCATGAAAAGACGAAAGAGCCACTCGGTTTGGAGAGCAGCCCTTTTCCTTGCCAAAAGCAAACGATTATAATGCAAATCCAAACTGTTGATATTTAGAATGCGTGTAAATAGTATTTAATGAATTTAAACATAAACAATGAGAGACTTTAATATATACATACATATACATATTGTATTACATATATATATATTACTTGTTTAAATAGTTATTTAATTAATCACTGGAAAAAATGTTTTCATAGATTTAAAAAAAAAATCGTATTGAGAAAAATTATTTTTATATATTCTAGCATATTCAAAAAATAAAAGCCAGGCATTTCCATGGCAACAAAATCTAATCATCAATTCTCAACTGGACTTTGAGCTTGAAACAAATTTAATTAATTTAAATTATGAATTTCAATTTAAATCTCAAATTTTTATAATTAAATTAGAATATAAATACATATAAATATCGATATAACAAAATTAAACTTAAAACAAACTAAAACGTACAAAACTAATGTTATTTGAATTAAATTTATCAAAACAAGTTCAACATGAAACTTTTTTTTTCTTGGAGTGTATTTGACATAAAGTATTTTTCAAAATTACATTCCATTGCCAACCGGCGATAAATCGTCAAATAACAAAATTTTCTTTATTTTTTTTACGGTTACTGAATGGAAGTTCCGCCGAAATTTTTTTTATAAATGTATATATCCACACGAGAAGAACATTTTGTAATTTTTTCAGATTTTTTGGGATATGCCTGTATGGAGACCTTCCTGGTAAGATCGTTCACTAAATTATTGACTATGGATGTGTAGCTTAAAAACATGCACAGAAATAGTGATGTTACTGATACCGATGAAAAAACGATTTTTCCTACAGTGAATAAAAATTATAATTAAAAATATTATCTTTTTAAAGTTATTTTAAAGTTATAAGTCTTTTTAAAGTAGAATGTAATATTAGATTATACATACTATTAAGCCCTTCTAATTTACATTTTAATTATCATGTTTTAGGGGAAGCCTGAATTAACACCAGTTGCAATTAAGGCTGGAAAACTACTTGCGCATAGATTATTTAGAAATTCACCTGAAATTATGAATTATGATAATGTAAGCATTCTTTTTACTTTGATAAAATTTATAAATATTTCTATTTATTTTATGTGCATACTTACACATACTTGCCAACTTTCTGCTATTTTAAAATCCACAAAACATACTTTAAACCAATATTTTACTTTAAAAATTCAATTATGTAGGTTTTAAATGACTGAAAAATAGAAGAAAGTAACATTTAATTTAATAAATTTTCTGGTTTAAAGTATGTTTTCCAATTAAAAAAAAAAAAAAAAAAAAAGTGAGAGATTGGAATGTATGGATATATAAGGCATCATGAAATTATAAATACTGTTCCTTTTAGGTTGCAACAACTGTTTTTACTCCACTAGAATATGGGTGCGTTGGGTTAGCAGAAGAAGAAGCAAAAAAGAGATATGGTGATTCTAAAATTGAAGTGTATCATGCTTTTTATAAGCCCCTTGAATATAGTATACCTAAGAAGGATGCAAGCCAGTGTTATATTAAAGTAAAGCATTTTTTTTCTTTACTTTTGTTTTGTTGTTGTTAGATAATGTACTAAATATTGGTGTAAATAAAAGCTTGTATTTTTATTTATTTATTTATTTATTTATTTATTGTTACATTTTATGTATGTAAGAATCGTTTCTCTCTTTCTCATATGGTGTTTATGAATTTTATATTTGATTAACCCCTTTCAGAGGGGTGTCCTTGAAAAAGGATGCCAAATTTTAATTTAACTGCTACCAAGAATATTTAATTAAAATTTCATTTATATAATATACCTGAAAATAGACAAGCTCTTATATTATAATACAATGGACTCTCTCTATCTGAACACTCTCTAATGTGAACATCCCAATATAATGAACACAATCCGATGGTCCCAGTGAAACTCCATAGACTTAACAAAAGATGAAATCTCTGTATTCTGATCATTCTTTAATCTGAACACGCCACTATTATGAACTCCATTTTTGGTCCCCATTACTACTCCACCTCTCTGTAAACTGAACATGTGTTTGCAATCCCAATTTCCATCATTGAATTTCTGAGAAACAGTTACAGAAGAATTAAAAAGTCCAACAAGCTCGATTAAAAAATAAGCAGACAAAATCACTTCTAAATTTTAAGCATGTACTTGATATTACAATCTGTTTAAATACTTCAGGTAAAATCTTTAGTTAAATGTCAGAGCACCTGTTGCCACATTGTTGTTTGCTGTAAAAGAAGCCATTTTATGATTTTTTTTTATTAGACAATGTAAGCATTTAGTTTGTATTATTTGGAGACAATTGCAGTAAGTTAAAATAATTCACTTCCTTCTTGCTTATTACAAATAATAGTTTTTCATGAATTATTGTTAATCACAGGTTAAGCATGATATTTCAAAGATTAATGAGATGGAACCCATCGAAATTCGACGTTAAAAATAAGTTTTAAATGTTCTCATCAATCATTCTTCATTTCAATTTCATTTCTTCTTAAACATACCTATTGTTTTAAGCTAATTAATTTTTATCTAAAAGAAAATATTTTTCAATAATGTTAAGACAATTTGCAGATGAAATAGAATTTTAATGCTTTCGATTGATAATTTTTTTGTATGGTTTCCTTGTTCCCTTTCCATAATTGGGATGGCTTAACCATTTCCACAAATGAGATATTATCCTAGTTATAAAGTAACATGCCCAATAGATCCTTAAAAAATAATGAAATATGGTACCTATTAATCTGATTCAAAAGATATTTCAAGCAATTTGATATGATAGTAACTTTATGTTCTACATAAACTGAATGTGTGTCTATTTGGTTAGCAGATTTCAGTTTAGAGACAAATGCCGCATTCTGTGTTGAATGATTTTACTTTTGAAATGTATGGTTTCTGTGCAATGTTTTCCCTTTTACTATGGAAAACTTTACATGTCTTCTTGTAATCATATCTGTAGTTTATTTGGAAAAAAACATAAATTTTAAAGGATATTTTGATAACTTTTTTGCATACTTGCCATCATCTTGCTATGTATTAAGTTCGTTGTTTGATGTTAATTTATGTGTATTCTAGGTACTGTATATCTGTTTATTAGGTATTATTGTTTATTGTTTTATTAGGTATTTACAATGCAAAGCTTAAGAATTAATTTGAATAATGGTGTTTATTTGAGCTTTGGTTTTGCTTGATTGAAAATGTCTTGTATCAAAATGTCAATATTTGATAGATGTAATATTTGATTCTAATTTATTACATAATTTAATTTATAATCATGTTTTGCTTGGTATAAACTTTTTTGGCTTCATTGTAATTAAAAAAGTAATGTTAGGCTACTTTTAAGTTAGTGTTAGGCTAAGCTTTTGGAAGTAGTATGTATCATTTGTGTAGAATGACTTGCTTTTAAAATATAAGTTTCTGTGCAATGTTTTCCATTTTCTTTGGATAAGTTTTTGCATATCTTCTTGTTACCTAATCTGTAGTTTATTTCTGAAAAAAAAAATCATTGAACTAAAAGTATATTTTGATTGCAACTATTTTTCTGATCATGTTTATGTGCTGGTGAAAATGTTTATGTAACAAATCTAATTATCTCTTAAATTTATAAATGATGACTTTAAATACAAACTTTAATTACAAAAAGTTACAGTAATAATTACACAATTTTTTTTTTTTTTTATACAAACTTCTTTGAATTTGCTTAAAAGAATATTTTTTAGTCACCTGAAACTTTTAAAAATAGTGTATTTTTTCCCTCCTACATTCTCTATTGATAAAACTTACTATCTGAAATTGTATGTCAGAAATTTTATTACATTGCATTTGAAAAATGCTTTACTGCACAAGGTCATGAAATATGAATTTTTTATTATTTTTTATTTGATTGTATAAGCACGCAAAATACCTTACTCTCATTATTATTATTATTCAATGTTTTTTAATGCACTGTAGTAAAAAAAAAAAAAAAAAAAAAAAAAAAAAATTTAAACTGATATAATTTTGTAAGCTAATATTAATGAAAATGAGCTATTTTTTGTTGTATATACATATATATGAAATACTTCTCTATACTAAAGCAATGTGTGATGGTTAATGCTTGATAAACAATTTTTGGCCAGCAACTCAATCATAGAATCTTTAATTTGCAGTCATGAATGGGAAATGGTGGTAAAACAAACAATATATCCTTGGACATTTTCTCTTTAAATCAAGCAGAGACAACATCCTTATAAACAAATTTATTCGTAATTCGCATTATAAGGAAGCAATTCCACAAATACTCCAGTTTGAACCTAATACCAGTGCTATATGCTGTCATAGTTAAATAGAAAAATGGTATTAAAAGATTATAACTGAACCTTATTAAAGAATATTTCTTCATATGATGACGAGTTTTGTTTAACATTTGAAAAAATGTAGAATTTTGTAATCCAAGTCAATGCAAATTGTTTCATATAAAAGGCACATAAATACAGGATTTGACAACAACATTCTGTTTAGCCGACAAGCTTTTGAGATGGCGAGTCACCAACCAATGTGAAATTTAAAACAGACAAAAGAAAATAAATAAGTTCTCTAAGTCTATCGGAGGAATATGTTAAGTAATCTGGCTGGCACATCGTTTACATGGAATTATGGGATTCTTTTAAAAAATAAATAAAAGACATTAAGAAACAAATACTAAGAACAAGACATAAGAACAAAATAAATTAATGGAGTTTTAGAAAAAGTGTTGTTTTTAAAAAATTAAGTTTCTTTAGAATAAGGAAATAAATAATGCTTGGTATGGGATTAAAATATAATAAATATGTTTAGATATTATTAAAAGACAGAAGAAAAGTTAGACATTATAAGAATTTGGATATAATTAAGATAATTGGTGAATTTTTTAAATTATTGTTTATATATATGTTGCGGCCAGTACCCGGAGCCTGGCCAATTCTAGAACTGGCCGGCCAATACCCGAATTGGCCAAACTTCCTGGCCAAAACCCGAAATATATGAAATGAATAGCGTATTTCGGGTTTTGGCCGGCCAATTCGCGAACTGGCCGAGAAACCTTGGCCAACACCCGAACTATGATGCATAGGTACCAATTTTTTTGTAATTAAGGTAATGTAACATTAAAATGCACAGTAAAAAATATTCTCATTGATTATATTAAAACGAAATATTTTTGAGTACCCAACTAAATTAACCAAAAATAGTACACAAATCCTTTTCAATATTGAAATTAATTGATAAACCAAATAAGAAGAGAATAACAAGTTAACTGGAAACTTTACTCGAGTTAGAGCATGGACAGGCTGACGGCTAGACAATTTGAATTCATAGACACTTTCATTTATGTTAGAAAGGATTAAGCCGAGTGCTATATCTATTTCGCGAAATGGCCAATCGCATCTGGACAGTTCGCGAATTGGCCAATTGTATCTAGCCAGTTCGCGAATTAGCCGGCCAATTCTAGAATTGGCCAGTCATTTTTTAACATTGCTGGCCAATTCGGGAATTGGTCGGCCAGTTCTAGAATTGGCCAATTTCGGGTTTTGGCCGCAACATATACATGCACACATACAGCATGCACCCTAGATAAGTTATGCATAATATCATTCTTAACACAAATATCTTTTATGCCCTTTCCTTTCCCTTCTTTCTGAGTCTATGTATTCTTTTCTCAGGCATTAAGGAGTAAAATGATAAATATTCTTCAAACACTGAATGAAATAAATTTGAAAAGTGTATTCAGATGAATTTAAATATTTTAGCAAAAATCTTTTACAATTAGCTATTAATTTTGCTTACAAAAATAAACATTCATGGAAAAAAGATGTGTGTGTGTGCATTCACTTGCATACACACTTATTTGTTTAAAAGTAAATCTCAATTTCTAATTTCCTGTCTCATTTAGGCTGTATGTGAAAAAGATCTGCCCCAGAAGATCTTAGGTTTGCATTTTGTTGGTCCTAATGCTGGTGAAGTTATTCAAGGATTTAGTGCTGCTATTAAGTAAGTTAAAAAATTACTTTCTTAAGTGTTTTTCTCTATGAGCATTTTTGAACAAAATTATATTAATTTAATGTAAATTTTGATTTGTTGGGAGAAATTCTGTTTACAATTTAAAATTTAGTTGGTAAGCCATCTAGTTTTTGCAGACTGTTTTAAAAGGGAAAAAAACTGAACTTTGTGGGTTTTTTTAGCATGGGATTTTTTTATTCTGTTATCATTGACAGTTATATTCAAAATATCATTGTAAAGTAAAAAATGAAAACTGCTGAAAGAGATTACCATTGACAAATTGTTTGAAAAATAAATTTAAGTAAAGTAATAATTTATTTGTTGTTAATTTATTTAAATATTATCATTTTATGTGAATAATAACTATTGTTAAATTACATATTCTATACCACAATGTTTATAAAACTTATTTTTACTTTTAAATTGTTCTTAAATCATAATGATTTGTTTCAGATTTAACTAGCCTTCTTTACAAGTTAAATTTAAGGATGTGTGAAATAATCTTTGTTGCCAAAAAATCTCTAATCTGTACAACTTCTGGTTCAAGATGAGCAGTAAAGAACTTTTCTACCCCATATATAGATTTGAAATTCCTTGTACCCTGACTCATTGGAGTTCTATTTTTCAAATAGCTGAAATGCTATATTTTTAATGACTAGATCATTTTGTTTCATATGAGCTATGCTCGCCAACTCTTGTCCTGATCTTGCAGGATCTAAAAGCATGCTATTTTTTTCTGTTTTAAAAAAAGACTGCCTGTTTATAGAAATATCACAAACAACGTCCATCTCCTGTAATTGGATTGTCATATATATTTCCCTGGTACTTACGTATTAACGCCACCGCAGCTACAGATTTGGTGATTTTTAAGTACCACCAATATACACCTGAAATTTTTGCGGTAAATAATAAAATAAAACACTTTAATTTAAAATCAAAACGTTTTCAAAATTCAAAACACTCTATTTAAAAACAAAGTAGTCAATCGTATTTCGGTGGGAAATGGGCTGATATAATGTTTAGTATTGATTCAAAATAAAATTGCATCTTGTTCAGTTTTTGTTAAATCTCAAATACGCATTTTAGTAGCACTAAAAAAATGGTGTCAAAAATCAGCAGACAACAACAGGGTCGGACTGGACCAGGGTAAAGGGCGCAGACCTTGGATTTTCAGAGGGCGCAAAAAGAACCCGCGTCAATTTTAATTGCTTGTGTTGTACCTATAGCTTAATAAGATTTAACACACTGGCGTAGCCACTTCAATCAAATAAAAAAACCCATTCGCTAGTGCTAATCATACGGAAGAAATTTATAAAGATATCTCAATTGCATTTCAATATTTTTAATTTTTTTTTTTTTTTTTTTTTTTTTTTTTTTTTTTTTTTTTTTTTTTTACTGGATAGTTGATATTGATTTAATTTTACTTTTTTGAATTTGTTAACAGATATTTTAATGTGTACACTATTATTTTGAGAACCGATTTGGAAAGTAAAAGCATCCTCATAGAAAATATCTGTAATCAAAATTGAAGAGGTTAAAAAAAAAAAAAAAAAAAAAAAAAATGGCCTGCATACAGATCGATCTCTGCGATCTAATGCAAAAGAAAATCATTTAAAAATATTGAAATGCAACCGAAATGTCTTTATAAATTTCTTCCATAGGATTAGTATTATCGAACTGATCTTTTCTTTTAACTGAAGTAGCCTCTTAAATATGAAGTTGGCTTAATTTCTGAATCTAAATAGTAGACTTCTATTTCTCCGTGCCTGTTTAAAGTTCCATAAAAGCTACAGAACTTTACGCAGTGTTCTGAAACTAAACGTTTAACATCTAACAGTTTCAGCAAATTGAATACAGATTTGCTTGTAGGTTAGAGGTTTTTGGTTTTATTATTTTCCCAAAAGGTCATAAGACGAAAAAAGTGATCCCCCCCTCCCGCTCTGAATAATTCTCTTGGAAATGACTGTATGAAAAAGACATAGGTAAAAACTGATTGAAAATATCGACTATTAAATGTTATTTATACATTTTACTTTTGAACTGCTTGTCTTCACCAGTGGTTGAGAGGTTCCGCGCTCGAAACTGGTTGACGGGAGGTGCTAGGTTCGAGCCCAGTCACGCCCATCGGTTTAATTGTTCGGAGTTTCCTGTGGTTTATTCGAACGTTGGACTTCCTTGCGTAAATAAGGATTAGGTTCCCTTCGAAAAACCACCACGGAGGGCATCCCCACTCTTAAGGCCTATACAAAACCAACTTTGGAGATTGTCTACACATTAAAAAGTGCCATGAACATTGACATTTAAAATTGTATCACATGTGTTTGACGCCGTATTACAGTCTCTTACCGTCCTAAAACCATACATAGTAGTATAAGTAATTTTCTTAAATCTTAATAAAATTATAAAACAAAAAGTGATCCATAAACTTCGGAAAAGAAAATGAAGATCTTACAAGAAAAAGCATTGAAAACTCTCAATTAGTCACCAGTAAAATTATACAGAAAATTTAAATTTATAATAATATTAATAATAATAAAAAATGGTCCCTCTTAAATTAATGAAGGCAAAAATTTTCTCTATCTCGAAAACTAATTATTCGAATGAACTGTAAACTTTCAGATCGATGTTTTTGACAATTATGGTTCGTTGCATTAAAAAATTAATGTATGTCATAATCCAGAATTTTATTTTTTTAATATTAATTAATTTAAAAAACTATTTGAACAGAGAAATTAGTCTGTAATATGTGTAGATATGTTCGGTGTATCTGTTTATTAAGTTAATATAAAATTGAATCAGATGATTTTTATAAACATATAAATTAATGTTTCTGAAATGGGTTTACTTTAGCGTTCTTAAATTTACACTTTAGTAATTCTATGAAGATTTTTAAAAATGTGGATAACTTTTCCTGACTGGACCAATAAACTCAAATAAGATGACAAAACTGGGCGTTTCTGTTTGAAAATTCAAAGTTGGTACAACTTTTAAATGTAGTTAAATTTATAAACATAATTTATACTTAACAATAATTAGCAGAGAATATTCAAAGTTTATATTTACTTAGATTTTTTATGATTATTTTTAGCAGAAAAAGTAAGGGCCAATCACTTTCATTCCAATTATCATAGTCCAGGAGCCGACCACATAAAAACAAAATATCGAGCTCAAGGGAAAAAAAAAAAAAAAAAAAAAAAAAAACTTTATTTTATGGAAGAGAAGTAATAGGGGAATCTAATGATCCATGTCTGCAGGAAGTGAAATGGTGCGTAACACAAAAATTTATACTACCAGTGGTTTATTAGTAAGTTTAGCATTGTGTTTGCCGTACAATCATTTCATACCTTTGATTGTTAGCCTACGTGTAAATCACTAGTGGTATTTGTAATTTTTGGCTTATGAAGCACTTTGCTTCCGGCAAACATGGATCATTAGATTCCCCTATTACTTCTCTTTCATAAAAAAGAAAGTTTTTTTTCTTCTTGTGTTCGATGCCTTAAGTTTTTGTGCTGTCGGCTCTTGGATTATCATCAATGTCGCACAGAAAATTAGTAGAAAATTAACAAGATTTTTTGCATGTGGCGCCAAATAATGTTGCAGTTAAGGGCTTCAACTTTGTTTTTATCTCTTTAATGTAATAAGAATTGGTCATCAATCAGTTAAAAATGAAATAAATTTTATTTGTTACAATCTGAACAGCAATTTCTTTTGCAAATCCGATACCTTGTGGGAAAAGAAATTTTCTACCCTTAAAAAAAATTTATGCATCCATAAAATAATTTATATTAGATCTCTATAAAACTAGTATACAAAAAATCAGCCTTATTTGTTTTAAATCATTAAAATCATTTTTCTAATTTACTCTTCTGTGCACGCTGTTCGCAATATTCGTAAAATTTTTATTATAATTAGAGATCAAGGGAAATATATAAGTTTCGAAAATGGAGAGAAATGCCCCAAAGATTGCATTCCTGAAACATGCAAAATCCTGTGACCATTTTTTTTTTTTTTTAATTACAATAATTTCTTATTATGTCCATCATTTTATTTAATGGTAGATTTTTCCGTGATTAAATTGAACTTTTTAAAAAATTTAAATTACATACAAGAAACTCCTAAAAGTTATTTACCATGGGAAGTGTATCATTAAATTAAACGAAGATTACTAATATGATATTATGGTATAGATTTTGGGAATAAAAATATGCTAGCCGCGTTGGATTCCAAAATTTGCAAGATTGTAATCTAGAAGTGTCATCAAATTTCTATTCCTCGAAGAGTAAGATATTGTTTTCCAATCAACAACAAAATCCACACTTTTTTTTGCCTTCTGATACTTATTCCTTTCTTTTCTTAAGTTTTTCAAAAAAGAACTGTTTTAATTATAGGTGCATTAAAGACTGGATTTAAAAAGATGGACAAGGTAAAGGACAGAAAAAGTGCAAAATATTTGGTTAAAATCTAAGAGATATCATTCATTAAAACGATAAAAAAAAATCCAACTGAGGGTATCATAACTAGATTTCCTTGGGCTCATGTTTCCTCCTCAATTGCACTCAAAGATGCCTACGTTGGTTTCCGACCCTGAAATTATTTCGGTATATATTTAATTTATTTGTTATGACAAAAAAAAAAAAAAAAAAAAAAAAAAAAAAAAAACCTCTCTTGTGTGTCTGTTGAATGATTATTATTCTCTAACGAATTCTCGAAATTTAGTACACTAGTCAGAATTCATGTGTACAACGAACGAAAAAAATATTGGTGAGACTAAGACACTCAGGGGGCGCAAAGTTTTCCCTGGAGGAGGGCGCATCGGGCCGATGGGCCAGTCCGAGCCTGGACAACAAGCAACTAAGAATCCAAAAGATAACTATCGGGCGAACAAAAAAATTGCTCTTTATTTGGCGCTTTAGTGCAACTTCTACTGCGGTGGCGTTAATACGTAAGTACCATTTCCCTTTAGTTAGGAAAATCTTTTGGCTCTCAAGGCCACATTTACTGCTGTTGCAAAAACTGTCAGTTGTTTTTGATTAAGAAGTAGTAAAATCTATTGCATATTTGAAAATCAGCTTGAATAAAATAGTTTAATAAAAAATATCTCTGCCTTTCAGATTATAATAATGTCAAGAAGAAAAGTTTTCTTTTAGATGCTGTAAGAAAATTGCTTTGATTATTAAGTAATTTTAACCATTAAATGTTTTTCACACATAATAATTTAATTATTATACATATATTTTTTCATTATTCATGCATAAAATTTTCATTTAAAATCTAGTGTTTTGAAATATTATTTGGGCTTTTTAAAATGTGGCACAGTAGATATAAAAATCTGTTTCAAAATTTGAATTAAATCACTATTCAAATAATTAAATTTTGAATAAAATTTAACCTAAAAAAATAGACTGATTAAAAATACATTTATGATTATTTTATTAGGGACAGGAACAAGTGCAAACAATGATCAACTCGCCCATACATTGCAAACATCTGTAGATATTATATGCTAAATTATTGCTTTATGATGATTAATGGAAAACATGGTGTATCTCCATACTCATAGTTAATATGCATTAACAAAAAAATTTTATACTGTTTTTGAATTTGTTTCATTTTAATATTTTTAATACTTCTTTTGTTTTCATATATTTTTAACAAAATTTAATAAGCCTAGCTGTAAATTTTTAAACATTATTCATGATAATTTCTTTCTTTCAGTTGTGGCTTAACCATGGATACATTGCAGGGAACTGTAGCTATTCATCCCACTTCTGCTGAAGAAATTGTTAGATTAAATATAACTAAAAATTCAGGACTAGATCCAAATGTCACTGGTTGCTGAGGTTAAATATCCTCACAAATGAATTCCTCATTTAAATCCTTAAAATTAATTTATTTAGCTACAATGTTTTCAATTTTTAGTAAACAAGAATTCAGAAGCAATTTTAACGCAACATTTAAAAAATTTTATTATCCATTTAAAATGTTCAAAAGTGTATCTTCCCCCATTAAATTGATGTGTATCATATAATAATTGATACAAGTGTACATAAATATGTTAAAATTATAGTATTAAAAAAAAAAAAAAAAAAAAAAAAAATTTGCATATTGAATAAAATGGATACACTCCTTAAAATACTTTCTAATTACTTTTCAAATTAAAATATGTGTATGCTAAACAAAACTAATTTTACAAAAGTATTTTGTTGTACTTTATATGAATAAAATGAGGAATTCTTTGTGGGGATAAATATTGTATTGTCTTTTGTTAAATGGTTTGGAAATATGATATTACACTCTGAAGCCTTTAGGTAGAGTGTAATGGATGTCATTCAAACTTAAGTACTTTTGTATGACGTTAATATTGTTATCAGATGATAATGAAATTATAGAGCTTAATACTTTTTAATGTATATATTTTTAAATAAAATATTTGTTATACTTGATTGCATTTGCTTCAATTTATTCTTATAATCAAATCAGATCAGTAGTTACATTAATATAATATTTTATTAATGAATCATAAGTTAGTTACAAGGAAAATAAGCTTAATATTGTCATTTAAATATTTTAATTGGGAAAAAATATGTACCCAGATTTGAAGAAATTAACTTGTAAAGATAAATGAGAATAAATTTAAAAAAAATCAAATAAATTACTACAAAATTATTACAAAATTATTAGAAGTAACAAAACAATCTGTTACTTCTTTCAAAATAAATAAATAAATAAACTATTTTGTTAAAAATTTATCGGAACTAAAGCAATCCATTTTGCTTTCATCTAAAGCCCAGGAATTATATGCAAACATCTACTGTTTCACAGTTCCATCATCAATATTTTACTTCAATATTTGATGATAAATTTTATTTGTTATTGTTGTTGCTTTACCCTATAACATGTTTCAGATTACTTTTAAAAAAGAATTATCATCAAAATTAGAAAAACAATAAATAAAATTTAGCAATTTTTTTTTTTTTTAAATATTTATTTAGAACAATGAGATTATTCCATTCAATACTTTTATTTCATTTTAATCACAGAATTTAGAAATAAAAAGAAATGATAACAATAAAATTACTAACAAACAAAGTTCCATTTCATACATATAAATATACTGTTAGAAATTTTTATAAATACATCCAAAAATGTATTCTATTTTTTTTTTTTTGAGTGATTTCAAATAACTAAAAATAAATATTTATGTAACAAAATAAATTTTAAATGAGATTTTTGAAAGTAAAATTCCTTCACCATATGACAATATTTTTATTTGTAAGTTTTTTTCGTCTTTACAAGTTTCCTCTTTCAGCTTGATCCAGTTCAATAGCTTCGAACAAAGCTTTAAAATTTCCTGCTCCAAAACCCTTAAAAAGAAACAGATTATAATTGATTAATTATCATATAAAAAATTATAGTCTAGAAATTATAATTAAATTCATGACAGTTATCTCTTTAGACTCTGAGAGATATACTATAATGAATGTTTTGTGTTCAAATGTAATCCTGTTTTATTTATTTATTATTATTATTATCAAACTGAGGATTATTTTTCATGGCACATTGTTTATTGTTTAAATATACAATTTTTTACTTTTCGCTACATAAAGAATTAGCCCAATGCTTGAAAAAAAAAAAAAAAAAAAAAAAAAAGGTTGAGTAATAATAGGAATATGGGTGCAAGTTTGTCCACAGGACGGAATTGCGTCTTTTAGAAGTTCCTGAGGATGGAAGCGTGACGGAAAAATCTCCGACGACGAAAAATGATCTGGAAAAGAGACACGATTTTTCGTCAAAAGATTATGAATAAAACGTGATCTTTGTGAAATGATCGCAAAAAAGGCGTTATTTCTGCAATTCTGAGAAAAATAATGTTTTTTCCGCTATCTTTTGACGAAAATCGCATCTTTTTCGCGATACTTTGAAGGAGACTGCGTCATTTTTGCAATCCTTCGACAGGAATCGCGTTTATTGTGTTATTCTTTGACAAAAAACGCGTCTTTTTTTGGGAAAAGATCGCCGAAAAAAGCGCTATTTCATTTAAAAGATCGCAAAAGGACACGTTTTTCGTCAAAAAATTGCAGAATAAACGTGATTCCTCTCAATGGATCTCAAGAAAAACGTTATCTCCGCCGTAGAATCGCGAAAATGACGCAGTCTCTTTCAAGGAATCGCGGAAAAGTCGCGAATTTTTTCAAATGATCGTGGGAAAAATGCTATTTCTGTCAAAATTGCAGAGAAAATGCGATTTTTGTCAAAAGATCGAGAAAAAGGCGTTTTTCGACAAAAGATTGTGAAAAAAGACACGATTCCTTTCAAAAAATTGCTGATAATACGTGATTTTTGTCAAAAGATCGCGGAAAAAAGCATTATTTCTGACAAAAGATCGCAAAAAAAGACGCATTTTTTGTCAAAGAATAGCAAAATAAACGCGATACCTGTCGAAGGATTGCGAAAATGACGCAGTCTCTTTCAAAGAATCGCGAAAAAGATGCGATTTTCGTCAAACGATAGCGGAAAAAACGTTATTTTTCTCAGAATTGCGGAGAAAACGTGATTTTTTGTCAAAGAAGCGAGGAAAAGACGTGACTTTTATCAAAAGTTCGTCTAAAAGACACGAATTTTGTCAAAGGATCACGAAAAAGTCGCGAATTGTTGTCAAAGGATCGCAAATTTTTATTCAAGCATTGCAAAAAATGCGATTTTTGGTCAAACGATCGCGATTGAGACGCGATTTCTGTCAAAAGATTGTGGGAAAAAGCGAATTTCGTCAAACGGTCATGGAAAAAAACGTGAATCATGCATATGCGTATTTGTTCACTCGGAGCAGAAGGGGGAAGTGATTCAAAATATTTTCAATCCTGGCAAAATTTCCAACTTGCACTCATGAATAGGGACATGTTTAATAACAATCCAACTACTCTATTTGCAAAATGAAGTGCATCTGTTATTGCAAAAGAATGTTGATAGAAAGTTTTAAACGTTATCTTCTTTTAAGAAAGTAAATTAATAAAATATTTGAATTCTATTTTATCATAGACCTGTTAAATTGAAGGAATTTCTTATCGTATTGCAATAGAATGATGCTATACATCTATTCAACAGATCGCAATTCAATAGAACCTAAAAATTCAACTGAATATTAATAATAAAGAGCTGTTCGATAAACTTATAATAAATCTACAAAAGTAATTTTAATTAAAAGCCAATTTTACCTGGCACCTAATGCCATAAAAAATATTGTTTTAAACTGTAGCTACTAAAATACTGTTTGTATTAATTTTCCTTTTTGCATTAGTGAAAAATAAAATTTAAATTATTTAATCTGCAGTATTTCTGCCAATTCTGTCTATTTGTACATCATTTATTGTACCACTATTTCAATAAATAAATAAATAAATCAATAAAAATCTGCCTAAAAGATTAGTAAAAATCAACTATACAGTTTGTTCTAAAATAGTAGTAGACAAAATAAAAAATTAAAACCACCATTGATAGCCTTTCTGTATTTTATCTATGATAATAAAAAAAAGCTTTGTCTGTCCCTCTGTGTATGTGTTGTGTCTGTGTGTTGGAGGATGGTTTTAAAATGCATATTGTTAAAAACATTAATTTCTTTTAATTAAATTCATATAATTTTTCTCTTCAAATGGTGTATAATAAGAAATAAATAAATTGGAGAAATACATAAACCTGGCAAATCTGTATGCTGTGATTCACGTACCTGATGGTTATGTCTCTGTATAACTTCCAAGAATAAAGTTGGCCTGTCTTGCATAGGCTTGGTGAATATTTGCAAGAGATAGCCGTTATCATCATAATCCACCAATATATTCAATTTTTGCAGCTGAAATTAAATGAATACAAAATCAAATATTCAGCTTCCTATTTATGTCTGATATTTTGCATACATATATTTTTTTTTCTATATGGAGAGAGTCCAACAACATCTAATGACAATTATTAGTATTAAAATCAATAACCAGAAATATTTTTGATGCATTATTTACTCACACATTAAAATTGTAGTTATGCATATTTCTGCGCTTTGTATTTAAAAATATTTAACATATTTTATTGCTTAAACCATTACCAAAAATCACTGTATACATTTTTCCATTCTTGAAGTTTCCCTTTTTAAATAATGAACAGTTATTGTACATAGAAATTTGTATGACTATAAAAAATATTCAGATTTTAGAAGAACCATATACATTTTCACCAAAAAAAAATTCTCAAATCTCAGGTTCAGTGAACACGTACCTTGAAATTGGTCAAAATATCGATTTTCCTTTCTAATATTAATTAAAAGCTTCTTTAATTTTGAATATTTTGATACCTCATTTTTAGCTACATGCCAGTTATAGCCCTAGATATTGTAAATGTTGTTAATAGATCCAGCGCAATTACCCATAAAACGAAAATTCTAAACTGATTTTTCTCCCTGTTCATATTTTTGATAACTTGTCTGTTCGATAAATACTAAGGCTTTAGGCTTTTTTGTTAATTTAGATAGAGGCTTGATTTTTTTCCATTGTGTATTTAATATTTTTATGCATGGATTTAATATTCAAGTTTATAGTTATTTAAAATACATATACAGTCGAGTCTCCATATAACGAAATCCATTGTTCAGTCTAAAAAATCGTTGTATAGAAAAATTCGTTGAATAGAGAATGGCAATTTTTTTTTTCATTTAATGTTTAAATTTTGAAACGAATTGTTTTTGAGCTGTTTAATTAAGTTTTTGAAATATTTAACGAAATTGTTCCAGAAACTCAAACATTTTTGCCACTTTCTTTTTTATTCTGTGTCTTATTGATTATTTTCAAAATTATTACTTTATCAGAGAGAGTTATGATTATCCTAGAAGCAATTTTATGCAGATATGCAGTAGAAGATGACCAGCATAGGTGACATTTAGAAACAATTTTTCATTCAAATGGTCTCTCACAACAAAAAAATTTTCGAATCACCACAAACAACAAACGTCCACTCTAAACTCTAGAAGTAATGAGAGTTAGTTTAGGTCGATGAAATCATGCTAAAAATGACATTTTCTGCAATTGGCCCCCTTATTCCTGCCTTGCTATCCAAACCAAGAAACAAACCACATTTTCAAGACAACAATGGAATAGTTTGAATGCCTTTTTTTTTTTTTTTTTTTTTTTTTTTTTACATTAAGAATAAGGTAGAGGAATGCAACTATGAAATATAAACCAGAAATCAACGAAAAAAAATATTCTAAAATAATTTGAATAGTTTTCTGAAGATATGAAAGAACATTTCTGAAAAAATTCATTAAATGGAGATATATATTTCGCTATATGGAGATTATTTTCAATGTAATCGTGAAAAAATTGACCGTTCTTACAAAAAATTCATTAAGTAGAGAAATTCGTTGGATAGAGTTTCGTTGTAGAGAGACTCGACTGTATATTTAACTTGAAAGTTTATTGAATTTTCTTCACTTTTTAATATACACGAGAGAAAAAAAAAATCAAATGTAAAATCCATGCACAGTTTTATATCGTATATTCTAATAAATATGTCAGTATGCAAATATGCAATGTCATCCACAAAAGGAATACATAGTATGTTACGAATAAGAAATGAGAAAAGATTCAAGAAAGATGTGCACTGAATACACTGGAAATTATGCATTTTGCAGTATCAAATAATTTCCAAGGAAAAAAAAAATAAATAATTTCATTTCAAATTAGAAATACAATATAAACATAGCATAAACTTACTCAATCTGTTTTATTCCCTGGGGAGGGATTTCTGAGGTTTATTACAATGAAACAATAATTTGAAAAACTTACGAATTTTCACATGAAGTAGTTGTTTATTTCAAGCTTTATTTATGTTTATGCAATCTAAATAAATCTGTATTTCATATATTTCGATTACATGTAGTTAAATAATTCACATATAATTAAGTATAATGGCATGCAAATTGAATAATTTCCAACTGAGCGAAAAATTGCCCAGGCCGGGAGCCGAACCCAGATACTTGGCTTACAAGATCAATGCTTTACCTGTTAAGCTACCGGGATGACCGGCTGGGATTTTTCGCTCAGATAACCTTATAGGTCATAAGATCTGGTCTGCCATTTAGAAAGTTCAACAGAATAGACCGCAGGTAATGGAACTCCATATGACGATGAGTACGTAGATATACTATTATTTTCAACACAATCTAACTGATTATTAAAGTAATCATACGAATTGAATAATTTTCAACTGAGCGAAAAATTGCCCAGGCCGGGAGTCGAACCCAGATACTTGGCTTACAAGGCTAATGCTTTACCTCTTAAGCTACCGGGGCGACAGACGGCTAAAGCATTGGCCTTGTAAGTCAAGTATCTGGGTTCGACTCCCGGCCTGAGCAATTTTTCGCTCAGTTGAAAATTATTCAATTCGTATGATTACTTTACCAATCAGTTAGATTGTGTTGAAAATAATAGTATATAATGGCATAAACTACTTTTCCACAAAATTTAAAATATTTGGTATTCAGCATACCATCTCCAAATTGAATATGGTGCCTAAAGAGTTAAAATTGAGCATATCCTGTTATGTAACTTTCACTTGGTATATACACTTTATTATGGAATATAATATTAAGATATTAAAATTATAATAGTATGCATTTTCTTTTCGCGCGTGAATGTTCAACTTTTTTTCTGGTATGTCTGTTTAAGAGCTTAAGATGTCACTCAAAATGAGTTTGGATGGTAATGTTAAGTCTATGGGGGCGTTGTTTCTAAATATCTCGCTCAAATTTTAATATTTTTACATGACTTTTTTTTTGGGGGGGGGGGGGGCATAGGATAGCTGAGGACGATCTACAAATGTGCTAGTTTTTATCTTTTTGATTATATTTTTTTTATATTATGATAGTTTCAATTTCAGAACTGATTTCGAAATTTAAACTAATTTTTTAAGAAAAATCTAAAACCAAAATTGAAAAAGTAAAAACTAAACAGGTTGTAGATCGTCCTCAGCTATACTATGCAAAAAAAAAAAAAAAAAAAAAAAAAAAAAAAAAAAAGATTAAAATTTGAGCGAGATATTTGAAAATAAAGCTCCCATAGACTTAACCTTATCATCTGGGTTTTGAGAAACTAGCGTGAGGAGATCTAGGACAATCTACAACCGCGCTAGTTTTTATTTTTTCGATTTTGATTATATATTTTTTTTAATATTATGATAGTTCCAATTTCAGAATCGGATCAAACCGGTTTCGAAAATTAAAGGGTTTTTTTTTTTTTTTTTTTAAATCTAAAATCAAAATTGAAAAAGTAAAAACTAGCCCGATTGTAGATCGTCCTCATTTATCCCATGCGAAAAAATCATGCTAAAATATATATATATATATATATATATATATATATATATATATATATATATATATATATATATATATATATATATATAATGAGCGAGATATTTGAAAAGAACGCCTCCACAGACTTAACAACTATCATCCGGGTCTTTTTCACTCAGTAGTGTGGGCTCTTAAGGGGCTGCTTCACTCAAATGAAAAGACCCGTTCGCTGATGCTAATCCTATGGAAGAAATTTATAAACATATCTCGGTTGCATTTTAATATTTTTAAATGATTCTTTTTGCATTGAATAGCTGAGATTGATCTGAATGCAGGACGTTTTTTTACTTTTTTGAATTTGTTTACAGATATTTTTTACGAGAACGCTTTCATTTTCAGAACCGGTTTGGAAAGCGAAATCACCTTCATAAAAAAATATCTGTAAACAAAATCGAAAAAGTAAAAAACGGCCTGCATTCATATCGATTTCAGCTATCCAATACAAAAAGAATCATTTAAAAATATTAAAATGCAACCGAGATATCTTTATAAATTTCTTCCATAGGATTAGCATTAGCGAACGGGTCTTTTCATTTGAGTGAAGCCCCTTAAGCGGAGACGCAAAGATTACTATTGAAGCAATTTGAAATCGAATTGCTTTTTTTGATAAATCCATCACATCTTGCGTTATAAGGAATTGTTCTTTTATAGTGACATTTTTCCAGCTGCTGTGTTTGGTTTTATAACGTCGACTTTGACAACATTTTCCGAAAAGTCCTTTGCTTTTATTGAAAAATGGAAAATCGTAGTTTCTGAATAAGAGTAACCTGCAATATGTCATGCATTTAAGAGAAAGATTTCTTATTGAACGTATCGGTATAAAGCCACTTCTTTGAATTTGAGAACAGTCTTAAAATTTAAAATTGAAAGTACACAGACAGTAAAAAGCATATTTTTAGGTATTATGATAAATAGGAATTTTTATATTACGATTTTTGGTTTTTGGATAAAATTATAAAGTGACAGCAAAAATTACATTAAATTTTTTTGTTGTTGGTATTTTTAATAACATTTTCATTTTTAAACTATATAACTGAATGTTATTATCGATGTACCGGGTGATTATAATTGAGGACCCCAGAAGTCAAGGGGTATAAGTGACAAAATTGAAAAAATTGAGTTAAGTGCACAGGGTATCTGGAAATATGCTTTTTTCATTTCGGGTAAAGAAATATAGATCATTTTCTGATTATTTGTGGAGTTATAGAGATAAACCACTTTTTTCGAAAAACAAACAATATTGATTAATTATACATTTAAAGAAAATTGTACTCTATTTTTTAACAGTTATTGAAATGAGAGTTCAAAGATTAGAATGCAACAAGCAGATGTTTCCTCTTTCATTTTAGTCAATTGTTATTGATGTTCCAATTTAACATCAATTATCTTTAAACTCAATTTACTCCAAATCGACATTTTGTCACTTGTACCCCTTGGCTTCTGGGCTCCTCAATTAAAGTTACGATTTCAAAAATCGATAATTTTAAAACTACTGGTGAGAATGGACTTGATATTTTTGCAGAACAATCGTGAGGCAATGCAATTTTGTTTGGTGAAGGAAAAAAGATAGTTTCAAAATATGCCGATAGATGGTGCTGTCAGAATTTACATAGTCTGGAGATGTTCAAATTATTACTAATTGTGACATGTGCACTGTATCCATTTTTGCCAGAAAATTGAAAAGCAACCCGTGGAATTTCTGGATTTGGAGTTACCTAAAAAATGTTTACAGCGAGCGGATTCAGATAACCAACTCGAAGGCCACAAACACCACACTCATTGCATCAGTACGGATACCTTCCGATCTATTGTGGACAATGTGTGTGTGTGACGTGCTAACAATTAATAATGGAACAAGGCAAACAACTTAAGCCTAAATCATCAGTAAGGTGTTCGTACCATGAAGCTTTTTTCCCCCTCATTATCGCTGTTGTCGCTGTAAACATGTATTCTTGTCTTTTTGCTAATGAATTTTTAATAAATTCCTGAACTCTATTTTTCCCTTTCGTCTAACAACATTCCTGTGTTTAATGGAAACATTTCCGGTCTTTTCCCTGACATTACCCTGCCAGTACCATCTATCAGTACAGTTTGGAACTATTTTTTTCCCTCGCCAAAAAAAATTGCATTGCCTTTCGAATGTTCTGATAAAATATCAAGTCATTCTGACCAGCAATTTTAAAATTATCAATTTTCGAAATCGTAACTTTAATTATAATTACCTTGTATAATGATTACAACCGTTTAATGTCACTGAGAAACAAATTCCCAGAAATCGATTTCTTTTTTATTTATATTTTAAATATATTTACCTGGTCCATGTCTTCTGCAATTTTAACTTTTGCACTCTTCAGTCTTTCTTTAAGAGTTTTGTAGTAGGTGTTAGGTATAGTCAAGAATTCCATGCCTCTCGCCCTCAAATTGGAAATCTAAAAACAATAATTTTATATTTTCAAAAAGGAATGAATTAGTACTTTACATATATATATATATATACATATATTGTTTCTTCACAGTGTTCTACTTTTGCTTCCTACTTTTGAAACGAATGATGTATATATACAATAGTATTTAAAATTATGGTTCATGCCTCGTAGTATGATGGCATAGTTCTCCACAAAGTTAAAATCTACATATATAAAAGAAAGTCTGGATTTCGTATTAATCACGACACAAAAAAATCTACCGAACCAAAAATCTTGAGCATTGGGGTAAAATTCTTATAACATCGAGTGCCGCTAAGAAGGGATTTTCGAAAATTCCATCCCTAAGGTGAGTTAAGAAAAGAACGATCTTTTAAAAAATTCCTTAAAAATCGGCTTTTGTAGTTGTTTTTATATTGATAACATTTTTTAGTGTATTTTTTCATGTTGAATCGAATGGTACCAAGTAATTTCTTTTAAATCCAGTAGTTCGTGAGATACTTCACACTTTCCTAATTTGGCGATTTCTTCGGCGCAAAAACCTGAAATTTTCAATCGTTATCTATATATATATATATATATATATAAAAGAAAGTCTAAATTTCGTATTAATCACGACACACAAAAAAAAAAAAAAAAAAAAAAAAAAATCTATTGAACATACAATTTTAAAAGAGAGTTCTATAATCAGGTTAGCATGATTATGTAGGCTATATTTTATTATCTCAATATATATAAAACGCAAATTGAAATTTCATTCCGGCCGCTTATAACCTAAGTTCTACTAGATAGATTTTAGTGGAACTTACATTGTTAGTTGGTTAATTTTTCAGAAATTTTGTAACAAATGAAATATAGCATTCTACGTTGTTTAATTGAATACTTATGGAGATGTTTAAAATCAGATGAACCCGATTACAAAAGGTTGACTTTATTTTAAAGTTTCCGCTGAATGAATTTTTATGTGATTAAAACTGTTAGCATGTTGAACGCTACGTCTTTCATGGGTGACTAAAATTGAACTTTCCGTTTAGATGACTGACTTTTCATCGATGGCAGACAGTCTAAAATACGATATAAAACTAAAAATTATTATGATATTAAAATTTCGTTTGTTTCAAAGTTTCTTTAAAAAAAATTAACTGTCATAACATTAAACTGTCCAGCGTAGCGGGCGAAGACTGCTAGTATTAGGTATAAAATATGGGCCTAATGAAAGTATTTGAAGCTAGTTATATTTATTGTACGAAAAGAGAAATAAAATCGTGTTTTTAATCCCTTGGGGTTAATAACACAATTTGTCCCTTGGGAACGAGCGACCGGTATACGTGCCGCATAAGATGCTCAGAATCCTGAATTATTCTCACCAATAAAATTTTATTGTAAATATTACCTTATTTAATCCGTGCATTTTTCCTATTCAATTGGGAAAGAATTTCTGTTTTTAAAAACCGGTGATTAAAGATCAAAAGACGCTCGTCCCGAAAGGGTTAAAACGTACAATTTTTAATTCAGATATAGCTAACCTGTCAGCGCACGCGCTGGGATAAAATTTACCCCCAATTACATTGTTCAGCCAATCTGCAAATGTAAGCGCATGGGCTGACGGATTAACGAAATGAGAAATAATAAATGGCATAAGAAAATTGTCATTTTTTGAAAGTGGTAGAGTATATTAACTCTTCACTGCATCTGGCACATACCTAAAAACACTATAATTTTCATTCTGTGCCATGAATTTGGCCAATATGATCTCTATCCCTGATCAAGAACAGTCTTCTAAAGCAGCCATAATCAATCTGCGGTCCGCAATGTGGCTCGGCAACATTTTATGTGCGGCCCAATCATTAATCCATATTTATGTCATAGAATTAATTGAGATGCGCATAAAAAAGTGTTTATGATCTTCATAGTTGTTTTATATATTTTCATGGGAAGATAATATGTATAATGGAACAAATTTTAACTGAAAGTTATTTAAAAACCGTTTTTATTACTTTCTTCTATCTTTACAAGAAGAAAGTATTGGATTCATGAAAATTTTCGACTTCCGGTTTTCGACGGATTTATACGTTTTAGAAGGTCCTGAACACGTTTTGACTATTTTTAGAAAATGTCTGTCTGTGAGTCTGTCCGTCTGTCTGTGAGTCTGTGTGTCTGTCTGTGAGTCTGTCTGTCTGTATGTGACAAAAAATTTGTGGGCGCTCTATCTCAAGAACTAATGCTCGAAATTTAATAAAATTTTATATTCAGTTAGACCTTGATATGAATTAGTGCCTATTGGTTTTTGGTGAAAATTGGCCTGCAGGTGGCGCTGCTATACTACGTTTTTCATGATTTTCAAGATTGCTATATCTCAAGAACTAATGAACAGAATTACACCAAACTTCAGATTCTGTTACCCCTTGATATACATAGACGCTGATTAAGTTTTGGTGTAAATTGGCCAGCAGGTGGCGCTGCTATGCCACGTTTTTCATGATTTTTATGACAGCTATATCTCAAGAACTAATGCACAGAATTTCACCAAACTTCAGATTCCGCGATACCTTGAGATACATAGTTGCTGATAAGGTTTTGGTGTGAACTTCCCTATAGGTGGCGCTGCTATGCTTCATTTTGCACGATTTTTGCGATAGCTATATCTCAAGAACTAATGCAGAGAACTTCATCAAATTTTAGTTTCTTTTACACTAGAATATATAACATAATTAGACGCTGATTACATTTTGGTATTAACCTTACAACAGGTGGTACAGCTATGTTGCATTTTGCACGATTTTTCCGATAGCTATATCTTAACAACCAACGCACAGAATTTCATCAAACTTCAGATTTTGTTACAAAATGACATATAACATAATTACACGATGATTACGTTTTGTTATAAATCCTTCAACTGATGGTGCTGCTGTGCTATATTTTACACGTTTTTTTAAAACTAGATATATCTCAAGAACTAATGCACAGAATTTCATCAAACTTCAGATTCTTTTACACCATAACATAATTAGACGCTTTTTTACATTTTGGCATAAATTGTCCAAAATATGGTGTTGCTGTGCTACGTTTTGCAAATTTTTTGTTATAATTATATCTCAAGAACTAATGGACGAAATTCCATCAAATTTCAGATTCTGTTAGGTCTTGACATCAATAGATGCTTATTAGGTTTTAGTATAAATTACCCACCAAGAGGCACTACTAAGCTCATTTTCTCAGAATATTAATTACATTTTGCGTTTTAGGCTTTTCGGATACCAGAATCTCATTAGGCTAGCTCAAATGTTCGAGGAAATTCGATAATAAGTAACTTTAAAGTCACCACGTTTTTTTTTTTTATATATATATATATATATATATATATATATATATATCATGTATTTATGAGATAGAAGAAAGTTTCGGGATTGACACATCCAACTAGTTTTAGTATGAAGTTCTTTTTGTATGTTGTCCTATTTGTCTTACAGTAATGTGCCCATTTTTACCACGCTTTTATTAACTTCACCTGTATGTTTGTGAGTTTGTAACTCTCCTTATTTTATGTATGTTCACCGATTACTCCGAAACCATGCAACCGATTAACTTGGTTTTGGTGTTCGTGCGTGGGGTGCTCCATCTACCATGCTCCATCTATCAGTTCTTAAGAAGTACCCCACGCTTTTTTTCCACGATAATTTTATTTATTGCCTATTAATTGATTTCTATAATAACAATGATTTTATAGTAATATAGTATTTTTCATCTATTTTCGTTTTCAGCTTATAGTACGAATTATTTTTCACTATTTAGTTTGATATACTTAAAAAGCGTGTTTTTTAGTTTTTTTTAAGCTATATTTATTTAATCTTCAAACGCTATGCCAAATTAAATTTGCACTATATATATTTCTGCAATTATTTTTTTTCATTGAGAAAAATAAGAATTTATTAAAGAATATATCCCTGGAAATTTAGCATTCTTATAATATTACGCTTTATATATACTATCGTACTATTATATAGCTAATAACTACTTTTTAGAATTTAATTTTTGTCGGAAAAACAAGGGCACCGAAAACATTTTACAGTATAAATTTCAAACGGTACATTTCTGCATTTGCAATAGAAATCTACTATAAAGTTTATTATTTAGAAAGGGAGGTGTAATTAATTTTCTTGGTGATATTTCTTCAGCAACAAACCTAGTGATAAATTAACTTTGTTATATTGTATTGTTAGATTAGCATTATTTTATTTATTTAAAAAAAAAAAAAAAAAAAAAAACCTTTTTATAAGTGTATTGTGGCCAGCCTAAAGTCGAAAACTTCTGTTTGCGACCCGCCTAAATTCTGAAACTTCTGTTTGTGGCCCGCCTGAAATTTGAAACTTGTGTTTGCAGCCCATGTGAAAAAAAGTTTGAGTATGACTGGTCTAAAGAATGGGGCAACACTTATTTTGCCCATGTCAAATCGCTGCATTTGGCAAAAAAAAAAAAAAAAAAAAAAAAAAAAAAAAAAAAAGAATTGAAAGAAAAAGAAAGAAAGAATTTGTTCTACGGAAACAAACAAACAAAAATCGATCAAACTAAATTAAGGATTTTTTTTTTTTTTTTTTTTTTTTTTACTAAATATATAAAATATTAATATAAAGAAAAGTTGCAGAGGGCTAAGCAGATAAAATAAATTAATTTAAGCTCATTTAGTTGTAATTATATAGTAATACAATATTTTAAAATCCTAATTGTATAGATAGTGTACTTTCCATAAAGTATAAAATTTTAGTGAAAATTTGAAATTTAATTTTTTTTTATTGTTTTTCTCATTATTAAACTATTATATAGATTTCAAATAATTTTTTTCATAAGATTAGAAAAAATCTGACAGTGAAGGGATAATCACTATTTTCTTTTAGTTGTTTGTGAATTTCTTCAAAATTTAAATTTTGAACTTAATAAAATTAATTGAATGCTTACCGCTTTAATGATATCTTGGGTATTCAGAGCAATGTGCTGAATTCCTGGACCTCCATAATAATCGACATATTCCTGCAATAAATAAAAATAAACAGTTTGAAATGTGCATAAATTATTATGTGATAATGAATATTATCATTTATGCGTCATTAAAATAGACTCTCCTTAATTTGAATTTCGATAGACTGTGTAAAAATCCAAAATTTGGAATAACCCCAATTACGTGAATTGAAACAAAGCCTAACCTTTTCAGAACCGATTTTTTTTTTTTTTTTTTTTTTTTTCAATTTTTAGGAAAATTTATTTTTACGTTAATAATATTAACACTAAGCTTTCCAACTACATTAATTGGGATTTAACGAATATTTCATTGTCTGAAATATAATAAATGTTGCTGTTTTGCGTACTATTGAATTAATATTTATGTGACAATAGGCTAAGGAAGAATTTTTGGAGACGTTTAGAAAATATTGTATCACAATAATATTTAACTCTTATTACAAATTTCTAATACTTTTTGCGCTTTATTACACATTACTCTTAATGGAAATTAACTTTTATTTTAAATTTAAAGAGCGAAATATATGTTTAAAGTTAGGGCTAGCTCTATAAATAAAGATTTTGGAGGAATAGCCGAAGAATCGATATTGTATCCTTGGTGGAGTATTTTAAATCATTGTTATTCAAATGTACCAAAATTTGAAAAGTAGTCTTGTGAATATTTTTAATTCATTCCCAGGAAATACACAGAAAAAAACAATTACAGTTGAAAAAACAAGGGCTACAATTTCGAGTTATTTTTATAAAAAGCGAAATTTAAGAAAGAAAAAAACGTTTTTTCGAGAAAAAAATACATTTTTATTTAAAATGATATAAGTTTTATTTAAAAGTGGAGTAGTTTGGCCCGAAGGTGAAGTGTGATTTACGATGTTATAAAATAGAATATATCTGAAATCATTTATAATACAAATATAGTGATAGTTTGGTTGAAAGAGAATAATTTCTTTAATACAAAAGCTGTTGTCATAAAATTTGTCATTTTTTTGGACTTACAATAGTTTGGTATTTAGTTTGACAGCTTTATACGCTTACTTTCTAGTTATTTTAATGATCTATTTTAATAGTATTAATTATTTGCGGTAATAATGGGTAGTTCCATTAGGGAAAAAAAAGAGCAGCTGTTTTGCTCACTCTGATTAGGAGGAAGATTCTCATATTAGGATGAAGTTATACATTATATGGCCAAAGGTGACCGGCCACTTGCCTTTTAGACATTTGTTAAATACAGTAGAGTCTCTCTATAACGAAACTCCATACATCGAATTTCTCTATATAACGAATTTTTTTTAGGAACAGTCCCCTTTTCGCATGATTGCATTAAAAACAGTCTCTATATAGCGAAATATCTATCTCCATATAACGAATTTTTTCATAAATTGGTCTTAATTTATTCAGTTTTAAAAATGCTTCGAAATCATATGGAATCGATTTTCCGTCACTTATTTTTGATTTATCGTTCAGTGCTGAGTTTATATATATTACTTCTCTTCTCGTTCTTTAAATCCAACGAATTATCCCACCTCCCACACACCTTCCAACATCCTTATCAAAACAGTCAATTAGATTGTTACACATATAAGAGAGGAATCAATGAGAGGCACATAAGAGAGGCCTTCAAATGGAGGAAAATGTTAACTACAATTTTTCATTCCTTGCTAAAATTCGAGCATTTTTTTTTTTTTTTTTTTTTTTTTTTTTTTTTTTTTTAAGAGCGTAACAATTGTACAATCAAAACAACAAAAAATTACAGATTTCTTCGTCGGAAATTAATGCAAGTCTTTCTTATTTGATTTTCATTGAGCTTTCAAATAAATGTCTGTTCTCTTTTTTTGAAACTGCTTAAATAATTAAGAAGTAGAATGTTAGGTTAATATTTACTTTTAAACATTTCAAATTCATAATTAAAAACATCAAAAATAATATTTGTTCAAAATTTACACATTAAATACGATTTTTAACATCATTTTCTATACATCGAATTTTTCTCTATAACGATTTTTTTACTGGAACGATGAATTTCGTTATATAGAGACTCGACTGTATCTAGAAAAATATATGAGGAATTATTCTGAAACTCTAAATATGTAAACATAATAGCACAGGTCATACATTTCCGTGAAGATTTTCCCCCGAAATCCCATAAGGAACCGCTAACAACAAGATTGAAAAAGAACGAATATCTTTTGTATGAAACTGATAAAACTAAGTTTGGAAAAGCATTCAAACTCTAGATTATGATTAAGTAAATTATTGTAATAAATTGTGTTCATTTTTATGTGTATAGTGAATAAAATAGTAGAGAAATTAAGGTTTTTTATAAAAACAGTCTCACATTTTGCCAATTTTTTTGCTTATAATTTGCAGAATTCTTAATATAAAAAAAATGTTCTTGTCAGAAAATATGACAAACAACATTGTACACAATCCCTGTAATCAGAATTAAAAAATAATAAATATTGTATGAAAAATGAGCAGGTTTTCTAAATATTTTTATAATTGCACATGTGTGGACACAATCAAAACATAGTTTGCATAATGTATTTGCTCAATGTATAGGGCAACTCTTGTGAAAGTTTCAAAAATATAGCTTGAAAATTCTGAAAATTACCATCGATAGAATAAGCTCAAAATCTATGGTTTCCAAAATGAAGCAAAAATATGAGGGGCTGTATCCATATATCCATTAATTAGTGTCAATATAGAATACACAATGTTGCACATGCTAATATATATTTAGATACAGCCCTTAATTTTTTGCTTAATTTTGAGAACAATGGATTTTGAGCTTATTCAGTCGACGATAATTTTCAGAATTTTCAAGCTATGTTTTTGAAACTTTCTAAAAAGTTGCTCTATACATTTAGCTAACACAATGCAAATGAAATTTTGATAGTGTTTACCCATGCACCAATGAAAAATCGTTTAGTAAATCTGCTCATTTTTCATACAATTTTTAGTATTTTTAAATTCTGAGCACAGGGTATTCTGTACAGTGTTGTTTGACATATTTTCTAAAAAGAATTTTTTTTTTTTTTTTTTTTTTTTTTTTTTTACATTAAAAGAATTCAGCAAATTATAAACAAAAAACTGGGCAAAATTTGGGACTGTTTTTATAAAAACCTTATTTTTTTTTACAAGTATGCATGATATCCACATAAAAAAGCACACAGTTTGTTACAATAAACTACGTAATCATAATCTACACTTTGAACGCTTTTGCTACATTAGTTTTGACAGGGTTATCCAAAATATATTCGTACTTTTTCAATTTGTTGACGGTCCCTTAGTGGAGTTTCGGGAAAAAATCTTCACAGTAATATATAGCCTGTACTATTATGCTTACGCACTTTGAGTTTCAGGATAATTCTTCATGTACTTTTCTAGATACTTAATCCCCTGACTGCCCAGTCAAAGGGTAATATTGTAATGTTGTTTTCTCTGTAATTTGTTAAAAATATTTTAAAAAACATGTTTTTTCCAATCTGATGCAAAATATGTTATAACGTATAGGTGTATAATCTTTGATAGCATATTAATCGTAACTTAATTTTCCAAACTGGATTTTATTTGTAGAATTATATTACTTTAAATATTGCTTATGTTGTAGTAAAACCTGCAACTTAATGTGTGAAAAAAACCGGTCGCGGCAGTCAGGAGATTAACAAAATTTCTAAAATCAGAAGTGGCTGGTCATCTTTGGCCATATAGTGTAGCTCAAACTTTGTATCTGGATCCTGGATCTTCCCTGTAATCTACAATCAAGTATCAAGTCAATGATGGGCGAAACACAAATGAATTCTTACTTGAATCTGTGATTTCTTTTTACCCGGTGCCGGTTCATTGATGGGCATTTTGATAGTTTCCTCATAGTTTGTGACAACGATGGACCGAAGAGCTGAGTACTGCGTGTGAATCTGGCTGTCATCTACGGACCAGAAACGGTGAAACAACAAGCTTTTCTCGTACCTAGGAGGGAAGATTAAAAATTTTATTCTTATTAGTTCAATTACATTTCAATTTAGTACCGATAGCTTTACTATGATTTTTTTCATCATTGCGAACCTTGATCCGAACTACTTACTTTTAAAAAATAGCTACTAAGAACAACTTTTCAAAAGTTAGTTATTTCTTTGCTGCTTTCAAATTTTGTCGGAGGAGTTAATATTCAAACCTGAGGACTTGAGGACAGCGGTTATACAATATAATAATGTACCACAATATTGTTTTTGTTGTATTTTCGTTACAAAGTATGCATTACAGCTTGATATAAATTTGTTAAAACTTTCAAACTTAGTTGAAATGTGTTTATGAATTCGATTTGTCTGTCCAAGCTCTAACTTGCGTAAATACATACTTGGATTCCATGTAATAGATATACGTTTTTGAAATTTACTATGGTATGTTTTAAAATGAAGTGGTTAGCATTTATATTTCTTTTACAGGGACATTAAAAAGAATTTCGTTTTAATGGATAAAATCATTATAATAGAACTCTATTTCAAACTTATTGAAATTGATATACATCACGGAAGGGGCAGCACAAAATGATTATTGTAGAATAGAGTCGGAATCGAATTTATTATTCATCTTCAGGGATTTGCAAAAGGGTTCGGTTGTAGTAATACATATGATCAATATTTGGAGGAGGTGCGTTTTCAATTGTGGTACATGTTTTTATATTTAATTATTATTTTTAAATATATTTGGTGTGTTTAAATGACGCTCATATACAGAACTGTACAAAAGAATTCGAATACATTTCCATTTACTAATGGAAATTACTAAAAAGGAATTTTCTATTTTAGCATATATATACTAACACAATATACAAATCGGTAGGTCATATATAAATATTCACAAAAGAATTTGAATTATTTTTCGACTGCAGATGATAATTTCCAAAATGAGTTTTCAAATGTTTTCCCCCACTAGCCGTTCCCGACTATTGCTTAAAATTTTGGGATTTTTTTAGAATTCAAATGTATTATTAACGTAAGTAGACAATTTTATCGTTTTTTTAAATTAATTTAATAAAACATATGCTTACCAGTTTGATGCAGGCACCATCATATCATCTGGCTGGTTACCTACACAGTGATCTATGAAATCTAATCCAGCTGGAGGCCTGAAATTTAAAATACATGTATGTTTAATAATGCGTAAAATACAATAAAACTCCCATAATGAACACTGACAATCTCAATAGAGGTCACCTCTATTTTCCGAACACTGCTTTCTGTCCTCATATAATTTTCATTGTTTTATCATTGAATAGTGGACGAATTCTGCAGTCCCGATGTGTTCGTTATTTAGAAGTTTTACTAGGGTCCACTCAGCCTAGTAGAAGAATGAGACGACTGCGCCTCGTGCCAATTGAGGCCTTGTTAGCAGCCTCGACTCTTCTCTATGCAATTCTCATACGTATTTGACACTTAACTCAAAATTTCCAATTGTTTTACCATTAAACCATATGTTAACGGATATTGGATTGAATTATTTCCATCCGAAGTATTTTTACTTAGGCCCACAAGCCTTGCTTTTCTATGTTAGACAGAAATTTTGGCCGCTTAATGGCAGGAATAATTTCCTTGAAATCGTTCATAAATGTTTGGATTGTTTCAAACACATACCTGTTGTTAGTTCCCAAATGATGGTCCTATCTGCCAAGGGAACATATAACGCCAAATTGCTTATTTTCGGTGACAGGCTTAGATTACTGTGCCCAGGAGCGCGCAAAGAGAAAATTGCGCCCGTGGCAAACTTAGAATTTGACGCCCCCCTCTCAAATTTATCTTGTAATAGGCCAAAAATGATGTTAGTATTATAATTTTTGCGCCCTCTAAATCTCCGCACCTGGGGCGGCCACCCTGTACACCTCCCTTTTGCACGGCACTGACTGTGCCCATTTTTCATTAAATTTAAAAATCAAATGAAAGGTGTATTGAATAAACTGTATATCGTAGTTTATGTATGTTTATCTAACCAAAGCAATTCACCTGGACTTTGTTTCAGATCTCACTACTCTGGTCTTTAAAGCTATTATTATTATTTTTTTAATTTTGATTACAGGATTTTATGTACAATGTTATTTGTCATTTTTTCTGAAAATAACATTTTTTTAATATGAAGAACTCTGGAAATTTTAAGTAAAAAATTGTCAAAATTTGGAACTCTTATTATAAAAACTTTATTTTCGTTACGAGTATACATAAAAAATTATAATACCATCATAAAAAATTATAACAGTTTATTATTGTAAGCCATTTAATCCTAATTTGCAGTTTGTACGCTTTTGTTACATTAGTTTTGACAGGGTTATCCAAAAGACAATCGTTCTTTTTTTACTTTGTTGATGGTTTCCTATAAAATTTTGAAAAAAATCTCCGCGGAAATATATGACCTGTAGTATTCTGTTTACGCAAATGGATTTTCAGAAAAATTTCTCATTATTTTTCGAGATATTTAACAAAATGTGAAAAATCGCAAGTGGCCGCTCACCTTTGGCCATATAGTGTATATATATATATATATATATATATATATAATTGAGATTCTCTAGGATACTGCATACATATTTATCTGAAAATTTAACAATATAGATTACTATGCTTTCGAAAGCCAAAGAATGCAGAACATCATCAGTACCAGTCCACCAGTGCATGGATCTAATATGGTTGTGTAGAAAAAAAAAATGTAAGCCTGCTGAAATAATTGAACCATAGTTCAGACATGGTGGAATTGCCAGTGCCGATCTCTACGCTGGATATGTTATATTTATGTACGAGTGTTGTCAATCAATCATCGGCTAGGGTACCTTATTTCTATGCTTATCATCGCATCAACTACGTCTATTGAACACTATTCTGGCTTAGTTTGATCCTTTTAAATTTTTATTTCTCCCCGGCCCGTTTATATTGTCCTTGCCCGTCCAAAAAATCGCCTTTAAGGGCTGTTTCAGTCAAATGAAAAGACCCGTTTGCTAAACCTATGGAAGAAATTTATAAAGATATCTCGGTTGCGTTTCAATAATTTTATGATTTTTTTTTTTTCATTGGATAGCTGAGATTGATCTGAATGCATGCCGTTATTCTACTTTTTCGAATTTAATTGCAGATATTTTTAAGAGGGTGCTTTCGCTTTACAAACCGGTTCCGAAAATGAAAGAGTCCTCATAAAAAATATCTGTAAACAAAATCAAAAAAGTAAAAGAGGCATGCGATCTCAGCTGCCCAATTAATATATGTATTTATTTATTTATTTATTTAAAAAAATATTAAAATGTAACGTAGATATCCTTATAAATTTCTTCCGTAGGATTAATATTAGCTAACGGGTCTTTTCATTTGAATGAAGTTGCTAACCTCCTAATTTGCCAGCCCACCTCGGGTCTCGGTCCTATCGCGGGTCCGTGCAAACCTCTAGCTCCTGACTATTCTGGAATGCAAATACAATTAACTAATACAGCATATTTTTATTTTCTTACTTACTTCTATTTTCATAATTTTCAAAAATAATTTTTATATAAACAAGTTAACGAAAAAAAGTTCCAATACTTACAGGTTTTTCAAGCTAATGTCTTTTTGTATTGGGGGCTTGTAGCCTGGTAGAAATAGCCCATTATACTTCTGCCTTTCGACGAAAGTGTGCGTTGTATCTCCGAACTGTAGATAAAAAAAAAATAACATTTATACTTTTCCTGTAAAATTAAAGAGAAATATCATTGAAGTGCACTCTACTACACTGTAAAAAAAAATCTGTGAAGGTACTAAACATTTTCTAAGAAACTGGGATTCCAAGAACTTTTCATGTAACGATAACAGGAAAAATTCATGTAATCGATTCTGAAACTTGAATTTTTGCTGTTACCGTTACAGGAAAAGTTCTTGGAATCCCAGTTTCCTAGAAAAGGTTTAGTACCTTTGCAGATTTTTTTTTTACAGTGTGACAGCAGTTCAGAGATATTTAGCACTCGGGGAAAAACATTAACACAGTTTAAAAAAGTTCGTTAAAAAAAAAAAAAAAAAAAAAAAAAAACACTGTAGGTAGAAAAAAAAAAACGGTTTGTAGTTCAACAGATGTGAAGTTACAGAAATCTGTATGCTAATTAAAATTTTATCTGTAAAAATTCGTAAATCTACAAAACTAGATTTTGTAAACTTTTAGCTTTACAAATGAACCTATTAAAATTACAGTAATCTTACTGAAAATTTATGTGTAACCGGCTTACAACTACGTAAAAAGTTCTATCCCAGTTTCCAAAAAAATTCTTACAAGGAAGGTCTCCATACGGGCACACTCAGAAAAATCTGAAAAAATTACTGAATGTTCTTCTCATATAGTTATATATGTTTATTAAAAAAAAGTCGGCGGCACCTCCTTATAACGTCCGTAAAAAAATAATAATAATTTCGTTTATTTGGCGATTTATCTCCGGTTGGCGAAAAAACGAAATTTTGAAAAATACGCTTTTACGCTTCGAATGCTTTTTAAAGAAAAAACTTTCTATGTTCAATTTATTTAAATAAATTTAGTTTAAGTAAATTTAGTTTTGCATTTTTAATTTACTTTAAGTGTAATTTTGTCATATGCGTTTATATGTACTTATAACAAAATGAAATTAATATATTTTATCATTTAAAACACAATTTAAATTGATTAAAATTGTTCCAAATTGAAAAATACACTGTTAAAAATCTGCTGCATTTTGTTGCAACGCACTCCCTTGCTTGTATAGAAAACGGTTACTTGGCCGTGAAATGGAGCTTTCTCATTGGTTGTACTAGAGATATTATATACAAGCGGTGGAGTGCGTTGCAACAAAATGCAGCAGATTTTTAACAGCGTTGCACAAGCTACAACACCGCTAAAAATCTGTACCATTTTCTGCAGCGTCACTCCACCGCTTTTATAGAAAACGGTCAATTCACCGTGCTATGGAGCATTCTCATTGGTCAGAAGAGAGATATTCTATAAAAGTAGTGGAGTGACGTTGCAGTAAATGCTGCAGATTTTTAACAGTGAAGTCAATTAAAATCAATTTTCGGATTCGTTAAAATCGTCTGCTTTTGGCGAGGAAATGCACTGCTCGCCAAATCCCGCGTCGCTTTCAGCTTTTCACGCCAATTATTCCAAACTATTTTATTTTTTTACATATCTAATAATGTAATTCCGCCGCTAATTTTCACTGATCCTTTATTACCTACATGAGTAGTTTAATTCGTATTTTTTTTTTTTTTTTTTTTTTTTTTTTCAAAAAATTCTGAGTATGCTCCCAATGGAGACCTTCCTTGTTAGTAACCCTGCAGATTTTTTGATTTACATTACATGAATTTTTGTTGTGGCTGTTACATAAAATGTTCTAGAAATCCCAGTTTTCTAGAAAATTTTCAGTAATTTAGCAGATTTTTTATTTATTTATTTTGCAGTGCAGGATATTTTTAGACCATTCTCAAACCAGAGTATATCTGTGAACCGCGCGTTCTGACATCGAACTTCTTTTTTCTGTTTTAAACGCCTTTTATTTTTTCATAAATTTTGCCATCAAACTGTCTAGTTAGTACAGCTGGCTCTCCTTAATTCAAACTCTTCAGGACCACAAAAATGTTCGAATTATCCAAATTTCGAATTATGGAATAAAAAGAAAACATGTTTAAAGGGGTGCTATTACAAAGGAATTAATGTTATAATATATATTTTTTATTTATTTCGGATATTACCTTTAGAATATGACTTAATATTAAATTAAAAGATATAAATACATAAACTAGTAAATAATATTAAAATAACATAAATAAAATTAAAAATATATATATATATTATAAAACAACCGCATTTAAAAACTTTTATTAATTCTACTCTAACTTTCTTACCTGAAATTAGGTGGTTGTTTAAGAAAATATTCAAACTATTTATCAACACTACGAAAAAAATTATCAATTTTTGTTTGATTGATTAATCCTATTCATTTTTAGCTCACAGGCTATCATAGCCTGAGAGCTTATGTGCCCGCCCGTTCTGTATGTATGTTCGTACGTAACGTGATAACTCATGATAAAAATATCCCATCCACTTGAAATTTTGTATGTAGGTATATCCTGATAAAGCGCTTCTTTGATTAGTTTTTGGAAATCATTTGATATGTATAAGAGGGGGAACGGCGAACGGGGGGCTCATGCCCCCCCCCCCCCCTTAGTTGATATGAATGGGTTTTCATGCAGAAATATTAGTTTTTGTTCAAAATTTACACATAGGATCATTCTGATGAAGCGCTTCCGTGATTGGTATTAGGTGTTCATTGGATAAATATAAACAGGGGAAATGGAGGTTCTAATGCCCCTCCCCTTAATTTATATAAATGGTTTTTTCACGCAGAATTGTCAGATTTCGTTAAAATCCGTGAATAGTTTTGGAAGTTTAATGGTTAAGTATATAAAAGAGAAGGATAACTATTCTTAAATTATATAAATGGGTTTTTATTAAGAATTATCCGATTTGCTCTAAATTTTGGATATGGATTTTTTATATGATAAAGCATGTCCCTGATTAGTTGAGAGGGTTCAATGATTAAGTATAAAAAGAAGAAAGGGGGAAGCTGATCCCCCCCTCCTTAATATTTTTTTCGAACGGAATTAACCCTTGAAAATATAAGGCTGTAATGTACAATTAGTATGCGTAGCCTGTGAGCTCAGTGCCATCAGTTTAACTGAGCAATATTCTTTTTATTTACTTTTTAGGCAGTTGTAATAAACAGTTAAATTTTTTTGTGAGATGACGGCTACATCAGGATAAATGCATGCAAACACTTGATTGTGCAATTGACTTTTCTCTAGGCAGAGAAACATGGTAACAGAATCACCAAAATCCGATTCCATCTTCTCAATGCATTTTTTGTGAACTCTACCAACAACTTCTTCCGTAGTTAAGGGTTCAGATATTTCTAAACTATTGTCAGCAGATAAGTTCGTGACAAAACCGATTAAAATGAAAAAGGTTGAATTCTGGTTAGTTCGAATTAAACGAACTTTAAGATAAAATTAGTTCGAATTATTGAAAACTTTTAATAATATTCTGCCATTGAAAATTTCGGGACTTCGTCTTTAGTTCGAACTAAACGAAGATTCGATTTATCCGATTTCGAATTAACGAGAGCCAACTGTACATTTTCTTTAATTTCAGTTGCTGTATCTCCCCTCAGATTTTACATTCCGGTTTCAACGTTCGAATTAAATTGAATATCATAAAATTTTAAAGCTCCAATAATATATAAATTATTATAAACCAATGCTTCAACATGCAGTTATTTGGAGTTGAAATCCATGAAATACACCATGTACATAATTTGAAAATAATGGTGTTAAAATAATTTAATAACCACGATAAATATTCATTCATATCGATAAGATTAACTTCGTTATTCTACTTTTGTTTTCTTACGATTTTAATCACCTTTTTTTTTTTTTTTTTTTTTTTTTTTTTTTTTTTTTTTTTTTTTTTTACATTATTAGGGGGTTTTGTCCCCTACGAGTTATTACTCTCGCCAACCCCCGTTCAGACTCCACAAACTCTAAAAACATGCTAATTTGATCGGCTTTAAAAATATTACGAAAAATAAAATTATAGTTAAAAAAAAAAAACCCTGGTGATTTTTTTGTAAAAAGGTTTTTATTCATTTCCCTTTGATTGGAAAATTTTAAAGTCGAATACGCTGCTATGTTAAGACATCTAATGGTTGTTTTCGTGTTTAATTAAATAAGATCAATTAAACATTTGAAAATAAGCTACGAAGTAAACAGAGTCTTTGCCTCCTGATGTTTTTTGGCGACATTTTAAATAAAAATTGCTAATAAGACATTTAATAATAAAAAAAAGACATTAATAGGAACAAATTTAACTTAACCCTTCATCTACCAGCGGTACTTATAAGTACCATTATAATTACTTATTATAAAATTCTATTAATACGTCAATTAATTGTAATAACATTTAGAATGAGTTACAGATATATTACTTTATTTCGTTCCAAAAGCATTATTGGTTACACAAAACAAAAATATTTTTAAAAGGATTATTTATTTTGCTTTTGTATCTTTTCAGCTTTCTTGGCGCTGAAGGAGGGGGAATGGGGATTTTTCAATTCGGAAATATTTTTTTTATTTACATTGTAAGAACGTTATATTTGTATATTTTATAATTCTACAAAATACTAAGAAAACAATTTAAAATAAAAGATTTGAGTGGGGTTATAAATATTATACAAAATCCTTGTAAATTCAACTTTAATTAATCCTTTTAAATCATCCAATCTTTCTAAAATCCTTCAAAAATTTATTAAATGATTAGGTAAATCTTTTAATTTAGTTTAAATACTTTACGTAAAATGCTTTAGAATGTTAAATTTTCATGAATTCATAATTCGGTAGATAAAGGGTTAAAATAAAAACATATTAAATTAGGCATTAAGTAAGGCATAATAAAGGCATCATTTTAAATCTGACGTATAATTTTTGCCAATGTTTTCGTTCTTTTTTTAATATTCACATAAAATTACTTTTATTGTTCGAAAGGAAAAATTATTATTTGCGCTATCTTAGAATTGGTATCATCCCGAAATGTAACATAAATAGCTCATGTAAACATATTTTTTAATTTAAACTATTTGGCAATGCTATCGTTTAGCTACTGCATATGATGCAATTTCGCCTATTTATTGCTTTTAACGCATATTAATATATTTATTGTTTTAAAGTTTTCTTTATCTTTTTAATATTCACGTGAAAATACTTTTGTTGTAGAATAGGTAAATAAATAAATAAACGAGGGATCATTTAGGAATTTACACAAAGTTGTTGGCATCGATGAAAATTATTATTTCAGGAAAATGAATAACTCTTCTGAATTTTATTTATCTCCTAAAGGGCCGTCCACAAAGGATGTCACGATTGGTGGAGGGGAGGGAGGTTCGTGAAATTGTGACAGTTTGTGACAAGGGGAGTGGGGGGGGGGGAGGGGGTAAGAATAAGTGTGATGTCACACATTTTGATTAAAATAAAAACATTAAAAGCCAGTAGATTAAATTATGATATTTGTATTTATGAAGTAAATATCTATTTATATTTTAAAGGCCAAACGTATCTGTGCATAAAGCATACGTCATTTTGCGAATGGCAATACTTTCCCTTGCAATTTCCGCTATTGCAAATTTTACATTTCTAAACATCGCATATTTTAAATTTTTACACCGTCGTATAGAGAAAAAAATTTACTTTTAAATGCAAATTTTTTTTAAACCATTTATCTCACTTTATTTTTGAGATATTAATTTTTTTATAGTTTTTAGTAGCAATTTTGTCAATGTAGCAACAGAACCACTTCATTTTCTCTTAAAATTAAAAAGAAATAAAAAATAGAAATTAAAATGCGCAACACTTTCTCATGCAATTTCGGTACTGCAAATTTTACACTTCTAAACATTGTAGATTTTAAATTTTACACCGTCGTATAGAGGGAAAAAAAATGTACTTTTAAATGCAATTTGTTTGAAAGGTGCTTTTTTTCTTAAATCATAGGAATATATCTCAATTTATTCTTGAGATATTAATTTTTTTAAAATAATTTTTAGTACCAATTTTTTAATTGTGGCAACATAATCACTCCATTTTCTCTTAAAATTAAAATAAAGAATACTGCCCAGTTAAACTGATGGCATTGAGCTCACAGGCTACAAATACTAATTGTACATTAAAGCCTTATATTTTCAAGGGTTAATTCCGTTCGAAAAAAATTAAGAAGGGGAAACAGCTCTCCCCTTTCCTCTTTTTTTATACTTAATCATTGAACCTCCTATACTATCAAAGACATGCATTATCATATTAAAAATCTATATCCAAAATTCAGAGCAAATGAGATAATTCTTAACAATAAAAACCCATTTAGCATTTATATAATTTAAAAGGTGTTATCCTCCTCTTTTATACTTAACCAATAAACTTCCAAAACTATTCAGAGATTTGAACGAAATCTGAAAATTCTGCTTGAAAAACCCATTTATATAAATTAAGGGGGGGGGGCATTAGAACCCCTGTTCCCCCTATTTATACTTATTCAATGAACACCTAATAACAGTCACGGAATCGCCTCATCAGAATGGTCCTAATCTAAATTTTGAGCGAAAACTTAATTCTGCATGAAAATCCCATTTATATCAACTAAGGGGAGGGGCATGAGCCCCTTGTTCCTCCTCTTATACATATCGAATGAACTCCAAAAACTAATCAGGGAAGCGCGTTGTCAGGATATACCTACATACAAAATTTCAAGTGGATCGGATATTTTTATCATGAATTATCGCGTTACGCACGAACGCACGTACATACAGAACGAACGGGCACATAAGCTCTCAGGCTATGATAGCCTGTGAGCTAAAAATAATAAAATAAAATAAAATAAAATAAAATGCGTATACTATTTTAAAAGTATCGTCTGTTATAAAATCCGGTGAATTTCGGTTTTATTTTGTTTAATAATTTGGATAATTGGGTTTTATAGTATTTTTTTAATTTTAGCTTAAAATAATGTTTGTTTGAGAGTTAGCCTGAACAATATATGATGTATTTTTTATTGTAAGTAATAATGTAGATTTATTATAAATCAATGAAACAGTTCTTTCTTAAATATTCTTTTTTCGCCGAATTTCGACAGGTTCCACCTCGTAACATTTAAAACCAAATATATAAAATTCCGTTTCGATTTCCGAAATACTACTGTTTTTTAATCGCTCCTTCATATTAATATTTTATTATTATTGTGTGTTAATTATATTTTTAGCTATAAACTTTAATCTTATATCATACAAAATAAGCACATTTTTATTGTTATGCTTATAAATGTCATTAAAACACATAAACTTTTAAAATAAAATTGAACTATGATCTACAACGTAGTGCTTTGTCATTGAACTATAAGTATATGTTTACGTAATATAGTGTGACATGTGAGAAGAGGAGGTATGATAAAGTGTGACATTTTGTGACAAAGGGGGGGGGGAGGGGGTCACAAATATTGAAAAAATGTGAGACATCATTTATGGACGGCCCCAAAGAGCTATGAATTCTGTGAAACGCGAAATTCTTGCTTATAAACAAGTATATACAGTCGGCTCTCGATAATTCGAACTCGTCGGGACCACAAGAAATGTTCGAATTATCCGAAATTCGAATTATGGAAAATATGAAATGAAAAAATGTTTAATATGACACTATTACAAAGGAATTAATGTTATAGTGTTTTTTAAATTTATTTCGTCTGTTATCATTAGAATATGACTTAATATCAAATTAGAATGCATAAATACATAAACTAATTAAAATATTAGAAACAAGCACAATGGAAGAAAAATTTAAAGCGTCACTGACGGACAGACGGGGCACTAAGAATGTGGATATCAAATACATTGGGTTATATGTATACTCGTTCGGAACAATTTTCACAAAAATCAAAGAGAAAAAGTAATTCAAATGATCCGTGAAGAAAGAAAAGAAAAATGAAAAATCGAATTCTCGTTAATTCGAATTAAACGAAGTCAAGAGAAAATGAGTTCGAATTAATGAAAAATTTTAACGTTATTCTGCCATTGAAAATTTCTGGACTTCATGTTTAGTTCGAATTAAGCGAAGATTCGATTTATCCGATTTCGAATTAACGAGAGTCGATGATAATTTTCTTACCGTCTGAACAACTGCAAATCTAACAGATCCTCCTTCGTCTTTTTCTTCCCATATGTCCTTAACTATGGTGGCACCCCTGTCTTTCGCTCTCTGAAAGATATATAAAGGATACCTTATTACCAAACAAACATTTCTAAATACAACGTCAACAAATCGAAAATTTCCGATATTTCTGTAAAGAGAAAAAATAAAATATTTTCCCAGAAAATTTTCCTTATATCGAGAATAACAGTATGCATAAATAACATTTACGAAGCCCAGTGGCGGAGTGGTCAGAGCAGTAACTAGAAATGAATAATAGGGGCAAGGGGCTCATATTTTTTTATTCTCTCTCTCTATGGCTCAGAATGATAAATTAGTGCATGTTTACATTGTAGGTACTATGTTTATTACCCTAATAGCATGCATGGTCACAGTGACGTCACTGTGAGTCACTTTGGTCACATCACATCTGTGACCAAAATGCCACCACTCAGTGACGAGTGACTGAGATGTGACTTTCTTAAAAATCTTTAGAAATTTATAAATATCCTTCAAAACATGTTATTTACTTTAAATAACATGTTTCTGGCAATTTAAGTAATCGTCGCTTTTGTCACAATTTCGTCACAATGTTAATGTCAAATTAGTCACAAATGACACATTTTTCACAAATTTGTCACATTGTGACCACTTTGTGAAACGTCACAAAAGAGCTCTAAAACGGCCATAACGACTTCACATTTTAGTCACTGTGACTTCACATCGACGTCACGTGACGTCACATCGACAATCGATGGTCACAAAGTCACAATGTGACTTCACAACGACGTTGCAGTGATGTCACCATGCTTTACGGGTATTAAACTGTTGTAATAACTTCATTTCATGTTAGGAAAAATATATGACGATGAAAAAATTGAGCGTATAACTAATTCAAAATTAAACATCATGTTATCTCCATACCAGCCAATAGGATGGGCGAGTGATGAAACACTTATTTTAGATACAATTTAATAATTTTTCAAAACAGTGAAAGGGGGACAAAACTAAATTATATTTTTGAACAGAAGTTCCTTTGAATTTTTGGAACAGAAATTTATTGAGCGACCTTGGAATCTGTTCCAGAGGGGGCTGAGCCGCCCATAGTACCCCCTTAGCACAACCCTGATCTGACTGCGGTGTCCACCACAGGTTCAGAATTCGACAGTAGGAAATTTGAGTAGAGGTGGGGCCTATCGACACCAATAAATTTTAGTAGATTTCGGCTCATTTGTTGACAGAATTCCTGAGTTTTGTTTATATTAAAAATGCTAAAAAAAAATTAATAATGTCAATAGGGTTCACCTCTGCGCCATTTTTAACCGACTTCAAGGAGGAGGTTATGATTTCGACCTGTATGTATTTGTTGTTCACGCATAACTTTCGTAAATATGAACCGATTTTGATAATTCTTTTTTTGTTTTAAAGCGTATGGGGCCCATGTGGTCCCATTCAAATTTCATAAAAATCTGTTGATTAGAACTTTTAAAAAAATTAAAACATTAAAATTCAATATCTTTTCGAAGCAATCGACCAATTAGAAACGTTCATTTTTCATGTTTTTAAGTTACACTTACATAGACACACGATCTTTTCAAAGTGTGAAATCCTAACTGGACAAGGTTCACATTTATTAACAGTGTACACTGTAAAGAAATTGACCCTTTTGCTGCATAATCACTCCCCCGTTTTTATAGAATATCTCTCTCTTGACCCATGAGAATTCTCCACGATAGGCTGAAGTAATCGTTTTCTATAAAAGCGGTGGATTGACGATGCAGCAAAAGGGCCAAATTTTTTACAATGTACACTGTAAAAATTTTGATCCTTTTGTTGTATCTTCACTCCCCCGCTTTTATAGAATATCTCTCCTTTGACCCATGAGAATGCTCCGTGATACATTGTTAAAAATTTGACCCATTTGCTGCAGCGTCACACCACAGCTTTTATAGAATATGTCTTTTATGACCAATAAGAATGCTAAATAACACAGTAAAGTAATCGTTTTCTATAAAAGCGGTGGACTGATGATGCAGCAAAAGGCTCAAAGTTTTTGTAGTGTAATGGGGACAAAAGCGTCTGTAAAAGAAATATTTGGGAATAAAATGCTGTCACTCTCTTATAGAGGCAGCCAGGTATAGGTAATGAGTTTCAGATTCCTCCTCGAATACGCCACCGCTCATTTCCGATTACAGTGTCACTGTAAAAAATATGACCCTTTTGCTGCATCGTCACTCCCCTGCTTTTGTAGAATATCTCTCTTTTGACCCATGAGAATGCTTCGTAATTGGGTGAAGTAATCGTTTTCTATAAAAGCAATAGAGTGATGATACAGCAAAAGTGTCAAATTTTTTACAGTGTAGGATTCCTCGATATGAATATGACGACACATGTAGCACAGCATATAATTGGTTGAAACGATTCTGACCAAAAGGAGTCACCAAGGATCTTGTTGAGCGGGCAATTTTCGTCAATCTTGTTAACTTCTCATACGAGTACAATCGAATTCTTCCAGGAAATCATCATCAAATTCCATAATAAAAAATGCCTGGCAATGCAATGCACTGTTAAAAATTTGCAACTTTTGCTGCATCGTCACTCCATCGCTTTTATAGAATATCCTTATTTTTATCAATGAGAATTCTTCATAATGCATGTAACTAATCGTTCTCTATATAAGCGGTGAAGTGATAATACACTTTTTAAAATCTGCTGCATTTTGTTGCAACGCACTCCACCGCTTGTATATAATGTCTCTACTGCGACCTATGAGAATGCTCCTTAATACAGTAATAAGTAACCGTTTTCTATACAAGCGCTTGAGTGCATAGCAAAAAAATGCAGCAGATTTTTAACAGTGTACAGCAAAAGTTTCAAATTTTTAACAGTGTAGTTGGGACAAAAGCGTCTGTAAAAGCAATATTTGGGAATCAAATGCTGTCACTCTCTTATAGAGACAGCCAGGTATTGGTTATGAGTTTCAGATTCCTCGTCGAATCGCCACTGCTCATTTCCGATGCCATTACTGCCTGTATAGGTATTAGATTGTTGCTGTTTATCGATTGAAGCATAGTGCGATTTTTGCTAAAATCTTTCTTTTTACTTTTTCTGAGTGAAGGGGGAGTACTTTTGACTGACTACACTAGAAAAGCATTTTACTATACATTAATATATGAAGTCATTTTGCTGCGTGCTCATATATGGAAGCACTATGTCGCGCTCTTATGTGTAAGGAACTTTACTTGATGGATTGTCACCTTTTGATACCCACTTTCGATGACCGTAGGATTCGACACAGACTAAGATTTCATAAATGCGGTAGCTTTTCGAAGTGGAAGATCTCGTCTGAAAAAGTTACCATACAAAGAAATTCTTAAGATTCACAACGATACTAACCGATATTGTAAGTGGTTTCAGAAAAGTTGACAACCAAACAGTGACAAGTAAACTGAATACATCAGAACTTAGCAAAGTGCGTACATTAGTAATGCATTGCAAAGAGCTATCGTGTGCCAGTACACATAATTATGTATTACGGTATGCATAACTAAAAAGTAGGAAATAAAATAAGCTTTTTAAGAAAAAAATATCAACCGACTTCAAAAAAGCGCTAAAAAGAATTAAATAATTCTTTAAAATTCTCTAATGACAAAACGTTATCCAATAAGCACACATCGGATATCAAGTACCGGCATAAAAAACGGTTAAATTTAATATGTATAATTTAATATCCACCAAACATAGATTTTAGAGATAATATTATTTTACAAGAGATGAATTGACATATTTATGATTTATTTTATGAATATATACATATAAAAAGTAATGAATTACTTTTTGAAGTTGGTGCCAAACTATTTGATGTATATTAAGAATTGTAGCTAAATTATGCCTAGTACCATAATTAAAATGGGGATAATCATTATCGATTGTGATTGTTTGGCACCAACTTCAAAAAGTAATTCATTACTTTTTATATGTATATATTCATAAAATAAATCATAAATATGTCAATTCATCTCTTGTAAAATAATATTATCTCTAAAATCTATGTTTGGTGGATATTAAATTATACATATTAAATTTAACCGTTTTTTATGCCGGTACTTGATATCCGATGTGTGCTTATTGGATAACGTTTTGTCATTAGAGAATTTTAAAGAATTATTTAATTCTTTTTAGCGCTTTTTTGAAGTCGGTTGATATTTTTTTCTTAAAAAGCTTATTTTATCCATCACTGATATTATAGGGAGGGAAAATGAAAATGGTAAAATCTGCCAGTAATTTCATACAAAGCAGGCTTTTTTTACTCTTCTACGATTTAAACACAAAATATAGCTTAAAATCTTTTTTTTTCTTTAACCTTTTGTGGATGAGCGTCACGTATATGTGTTGAATATGAAGCTCAGAATCCTTAATAATCCTACTATATGTATGTATATATATATATATATATATATATATATATATATATATATATTCCAATTGCAAATTTTGCATTTCCTCTTTTCAAATATCCAAACTTTTCATTTTTGAAAAACTCATAAAAAGTAATAAAAGTTCTGTAAAACTCTGCGCTCGTCACGGAGGGATTAATGTTTATGGGAAAAATAGCTTTAAATCGATGGATCCTAACACTTTACTGACCATGATCATATGCATAATAATACCCCCTCCCCCTCGTTCTATAACATTTTTTTCTTATTAAGAGAAATATTTTCAGATGGAGGAAGTCTGAAACATTTTTAGAATAACTGGTATTTTGTACCCCCCCCCCTCCTTAAACTTTTCAATCAGGCAACATTTTATCACAAATATGTTTTCAACATAATAACTTTATAAATGCAAGGAGACCATGTACATATTTTACTTTATGCCATGTTTTATTGTTCCTTGGCTACTTACCCTGGTGTGGAAAAAAAAAAAAAAAAAAAAAAAAAAAAATTTCTCTCTTTACAAAACTTTTTGAAGAGACTCAATAGTACGTAATAGATTTTAATAACTCATTAATAATTAGCGAAATTTTTTTGGACGCACAAAAATTTTACTGTAAGTGACACAATGCGTAAGATCAAGCAGCATTTCTGGATATTTATTTTTTTTAATTTTGAATAACTATATTATCTTTCTAAACGAATCTGCATGTATCATCCGATTTTAAAATTTAATATGTATGTCATGATATGGATTTATTTCCTATGTATAAAATCTACACTTAAGCCATGACAAATTTAATGTTTAACTATTTCTACTTTGGCGGTCATGAATGTGTTCCTTACTTTTAAAACTAGTTGGTTTCGCCCGCTAGTGGGCTCCTCCTATATTATACATAAATCTCGAAGCGAACGAACCTCGAAACGTATCCCCACTGCTTACGGCATCATATAGCAGGCGTGTTGCGCACGCACTGCCGAATTCTTACATTCAGGGTCTTTGATTTCATATTAAATGTGGAAACGAAAGAAACTCGAACAGGACTGTCTAAGACACCGTATAACAGGCATGCTGCACATGCACTGCCGAGATCCTTCTTTTTAAACGAATCTTTAATTTATACGCAAATTTCGAACCAGATCTTCGCTGCCTGCGGCACTGTATAGTACACGTGTTACACACGCATTGCAGGGCCCCTTCTTTCAAACGAATCTCTAATTTTTACACAAATCTCGAACCCAATCTACCTATACTACAGTTAAACCTTTAATTTGATGGATGCCTTGGGAGTGCAAAATTTGTTCGTTATTAGGAAAGACATAGTTATATAATCAATAGGAAATGTTTAATGTTTGCCAATTAATTATATTTTACCTGGGAAATTACAATTTTTTTTCTTCAAATATTGCAGTAAAAAAAAAAAAAAAAAAAAAAAAGGAAAAAAAAATTAGTAAAATTTTCTGACAATTTGAATGACAGTATTCCCCCCCCCTTTCTACAATTTGAACACAAAATATAATGTCTGGCTCAGACAAGAAAAACCCTGAGTAGATTTCCAGCTTTCGGAAGTTCCAAAACTTGCAGGGAAGAAACTTCGTCCATAGGAGGGGAAGGCTAAGATAATTCTAGGAATGGCCGATAGAAAGGGAGAAAAGGAAATGATGGACTTCCCTAAAATAAAGTCGACTGACCAGTTGCCCTGGCAACAGAATCCAACCAAAACCAGTTCCAGGGTCTTTCTTGTCACAGCCAAACTAGGTTAAATCCTTTTTTCCTTGAACCCCTTGACTAAATTTTTAATCTGAAAAAAATGATAAGAATTTCGCGATTTGTGTTGAAACCAATTTGTAATACAACTTTTTAAGCATTTCCCCCCCCCCCCCAAAAAAAAAAAAAATTAAAGTTGATCAGACTTTTTATGCATAATTTTAAATATCTTTCAGAAAATTGCTACACCTACCTGTACGATTGCGTCTAAATCTTCCACCGAAAAAGCAATGTCTTTTACTCCATCACCATGAGTCACCAAATGATCACCCATTTCTGTAAAAAAAAAAAAAAGTGAAATGGAAAAATTGTAATACGCATTAAAAGTAAATAGAAAATATGTTTATTTCTATTCAATTTGAGTGACACAATAACCCTTCGTTGTATCGCACCGCGTTACATCGTTCATTCGGATAGATCAAAGTTATGCTTAGTCTCTTAGAAAAATAAACTCTCAAGTGCAGTGGCGTAGCTATGTTTTTTGGCGCCCGGGGCCAGCAAGAAATTTTGCGCCCCCACCCAATATAGATATATAACAATTTTTCTCAATTTGGCGCCCCTAGGCCTCGGCGCCCGGGGCGGACGCCCCCCTTGCCCCCCCTTAGCTACGCCACTGCTCAAGTGCGAGTATTACACGCTCAGGGCCTGATTAATGCACGGTCCTCCGGGGCCTTGGCCCTGGGCCCAATAATTTCAGGGGCCCACAAATTATGTGGCTGATTTTTTTTCCTTAATCAAATACTTCTCAAATAATTTTGTTTTATAAAATATGAAACGTAAAATTTAAATATTCTAAATGTCTTAATAAAATTTTTAGAAGCTTTTAACCTAGGTATTTTTCACCCAAACAACTTTGTCAACTCTTCAAATAAACCTTCTTTTTTTTATGAAAGTGTTGCCAAAAATCCGTAGATAGGGGGGGGGGGCAACTTTTTAACAGGCCCTGGGCCCAACTTCAGCTTCATCGGGCTCTGTACACGCTCTCAGAGGGTTCCGTACAATACATATACAGGGTGTCCCAAAAGGTTGTTTACAAACTTAACATGCTGGTCTGTCATATCATGATGAACAATATTAAATAGGAAACTAAGGGTCCCAAACGTCTTCCAAAGGAGATATGCGCCATTAAAGTTTAGGGTCCAAAAATTTAAATGATTATAAAAAACAGAAAAATTGGTCCATTCGTTTGCGGTTATCACTAAAACTATTCTTTATGTCAGTATTGTCTTGAAAAAAAATTATAAAGATAAATTTCAAAAAATGTCGATAGAGGGCGCTTTAGACTTTGGAGTAACGATAAACTAGTTTTTACCATTATTTTTTGCATCTCATTAAATTTTTTTAGAAGCTTAGATATAAACTTAAATTTTGAGCTCAAAATCTAAATCGTTGGAAGTGGTTATAAGTAGCGCAAACTGAATTGCGGGGGGAGGTTCAAATTTCAAATGATTATAAAAAACGGAAAAATTGGTCAATTGATTTGCGATTTTCACTAAAATTATTCTTTATGTCAGTATTATGTTATAAAGATAAAATTCAAAAAATGCCGATAGAGGGCGCTTTAGACTTTGGAGTAACGTACAACTATTTTTTCCGTTATTTCTTGCATCTCATAATTTTTTTTAGAAGCTTAGACATAAACTTAAATTTTGAGTTAAAAATCTGAATCGTTGGGAGTGGTTAAGTAGCGCAAACTGAACTGTGTTCAATGGTGGTGGGGAGGTTCAAATTTCAAATGATTATAAAAAACTGAAAAATTGATCGGTTTTCGCTAAAACTATTCTTTATACAGTAAAACCTCTAAATAACGGACACCTTGGGAGCGCAGAAATTGTCCGCTATTCGGAGGTGTCCGCTATTGGGAAAACCTCAGAGATAGAAAAATTGCTAATGAATGCTTAGTGTTTCTTTAGTCGATTTCAAAATATCCTAAAACCTCTATTATATGATTAACTAGAAATTAAAATAATTTTTAAAGCAATAAAACTGAAAAAAAATGTGCATACCTTTATCCTTTGTTTATTACTTTTTTACAAAAAAAATTTGTTACAAAAGTTTGCTTTTACTTGCGATTACATGTAATTTGTTTTCCAATGTGAAGTTTTAACTCTGTCAATAGTTTTAATTCTTTTGAATCATCTTTTTGCAAAAATAAAAAATAAAATAAAAAACTAATAAATAAATAAATAAAATAAAATGGTATAACTGTTTACTGCATTTTTTTGCTTCTTAAAAGCATACAATCTCAAATCATCCGAGGGAAGAGGGGGGGGGGAGGGAAAGGCTGTGGTCACAGATAAATGTAAGGGGAGAGGGGATTTTCTCCAGCTCACCCCCACATTTATCTGTGATCAGAAAATTTGTGATACATTGCCCTGATAAAATCAGAGGATTTTTATTTTTTTTCCTCGTTAAAAAGTAATTTTTCATTCTTTTTTGCCACAATTACTGTCCGCTATTCGGAATGTCCGTTATTTAGAGGTTAAATATACAAAAATTTAAGTTTTGGGAGTGGGGATTTAAAAACTGTCCGTTAAATAGAGGTGTCCGCTATTCGGGAGTGTCCGTTATGGAGGTTTTACTGTATCAGTATTTTCTTGAAAATAAATTTTACAGATATTTTTCAAAAAAATCCGTCAGAGGGCGCCTTAAACTTTATAGTAATCAACAACTATTTTTAACCGTTATTTTTTGTATCTAATAAAATGCTTGTAAAAGTTCAAACTTAAATGTTGTGCTCAAAATCTGCATCATTGTGAGTAATAAAGCGGCCAAAAATTGAACTGCGTTCGAGGGGTGGGGAAGGTAACATTTCAACTCCTGAACACAGTTCAGTTTGCGCTTCTTAACCCCTCCTATCGATTAAGATTTTGAACACAAAATTTAAGTCTAAACTTTTGCAAACATTTCATTAGATTTAAAAAGAAAAAAAAAAAAAAAAAAAGGTTAAAAATAATTGTTGTTGGTTATTCTAAAGTTTAAGGCGCCATTTAACGGCTTTTTTAAAATTTATCTTTAAAATTTTTTTTAAGGAAATATTGACATAAAGAATAATTTTAGCGAAAAACGACCAATTTTTACGTTTTTTATAATCATTTGAAATTTGAACCTCCCCACCCGCATTGAAGCAGCAGTTTGCGCTACTTTACCACTCCCAACTATTCAGATTTTCATCTCAAAATTTAAGTTTATGTCTAAGCTTCTAAAAAATATTTATGAGATGCAAAAAATAACGGAAAAAATAGTTCTACATTATTCCAAAGTCTAAAGCGCCCTCTATCGGCATTTTTTGAATTTTATCGTTATAAATTATTTTTAAGATAATACTGACATAAAGAATAATTTTAGTGAAAATCGCAAATCAATTGACCAATTTTTCCGTTTTTTATAATCAGTTGAAATTTGAACCTCCCCCCGCAATTCAGTTTGCGCTACTTAACTACTTCCAACTTTTTACTTTCTTCTATCTTTACAAGAAGAAAGTATTGGATTCATGAAAATTTTCGACTTCCGGTTTTCGACGGATTTATACGTTTTAGAAAGTCCTGAACACGTTTTGACTATTTTTAGAAAATGTCTGTCTGTGAGTCTGTCCGTCTGTCCGTCTGTCTGTCTGTCTGTCTGTATGTGACAAAAAATTTGTGGGCGCTCTATCTCAAGAACTAATGCTCGAAATTTAATAAAATTTTATAATCAGTTAGACCTTGATATGAAATAGTGCCTATTGGTTTTTGGTGAAAATTGGCCTGCAGGTGGCGCTGCTATACTACGTTTTTCGTGATTTTCAAGATTGCTATATCTCAAGAACTAATGCACAGAATTTCACCAAACTTCAGATTCTGTGACCCTTTGATATACATAGACACTGATTAAGTTTTGGTGTAAATTGGCCAGCAGGTGGCGCTGCTATGCCACGTTTTTCATGATTTTCATGATAGCTATATCTCAAGAACTAATGCGCAGAATTTCACCAAACTTCAGATTCCGCGATACCTTGAGATAGATAGCCGCTGATAAGGTTTTGGTGTGAACTGCCCTATAGGTGGCGCTGTTATGCTACATTTTGCACGATTTTTGCGATAGCTATATCTCAAGAACTAATGCAGAGAACCTCATCAAATTTTAGATTCTATTACACTAGAATATATAACATAATTAGACGCTGATTACATTTTGGTATTAACTTAGCAACAGGTGGTGCACCTATGCTGCATTTTGCACGATTTTTCCGATAGCTATATCTCAACAACCAACACACAGAATTTCATCAAACTTCAGATTTTGTTACAAAATGACATATAACATAATTACACGATGATTACGTTTTGTTATAAATCCTTCAACTGATGGTGCTGCTGTGCTGTATTTTACACGGTTTTTTTAAACTAGCTATATCTCAAGAACTAATGCACAGAATTTCATCAAACTTCAGATTCTTTTACACCATAACATAATTAGACGCTTTTTTACGTTTTGGCATAAATTGTCCAAGATATGGTGTTCCTGTGCTACGTTTTGCAAATTTTTTGTTATAACTATATCTCAAGAACTAATGGACGAAATTCCATCAAATTTCAGATTCTGCTAGGTCTTGACATAAATATATGCTTATTAGGTTTTTGTATAAATTACCCAACATGAGGGACTACTAAGCTCATTTTCTCAGAATATTAATTAAATTTTGCGTTTTAGGCTTTTCAGATACCAGAATCTCATTAGGCTAAATCAAATGTTCGAGGAAATTCGATAGTGGGTAACTTTGGGGTCACCACGTTTTTTTTTTAAATATTAAAATGTACTTATGAGATAGAAGAAAGTTTTGGGATTGACACATCCAACTAGTTTTATAATGTTGAAGGAATCATTTTTTTTAACATTTAATACAATATGTTGAAAAAATAACATTACAATTTTATCCTTTTGCAAAACGCTTGGAGGATTTTAAATATGAAGCTTTGGGATAACGTATTGTGCGATATGGTTCTGCACACAGCTGCACCTGACACTTCTGTCGCACTCCTCGATATCTCCTCTGGTTTTTTAGGTGTGTTGATAGCCCCCAAATTCGTATTAGGGTGATTCTCCAATAAATGGGTAATTTCCGTCCCTTAGGGTTACATGCTGATTTTTGTTACTCATATAGTTTTTTTTTTTTTTCAGCGTAAAATTTATTTTGTAATGTATTTCTACAATTTCAAAACGTATTTTCAAGAAAATAACTGTAAATTTTACTGTAATAGTATTTTAAATATTTAATTTGTCACTTCTGTCCCTTATCCCTCACCTCATGTACTGATCTTCTGGAACAATTTTAAGTATAATGACAAATTATTTTTAACAAATTTACCACCCAAAATAAAAATTCATACTTCAAAGTAAATAATAATGTACTTTTTTTTATAAATTAAAAATAGTTTTATATTTATTCTGAGTCAGTGAAATGCTGTCCCCTAGTTTTTATGTCACTACTGTCCTCTTATAAAAAAACTGCTAAAGTGACCACCAGGTGGCCAAATAAAATTTAGTGAACAGGTGCATTTAGTAGAAAGAGCCATCTCGATAGCCCAGAAAAACACATGATACAAGTCTAAGGACTTCAAAGCTAGTTATAAGCTACAAAATGGATAGAAAGGTAAGAATATGTTTATTAATTGTCACTACTGTTCCCTACTAAAACTGTCCTTGTTATTATTTTTATTTATTTATTATTTTGTCGCGATATAACATACCTTTGCTTAGTACAAAATATCATATTGCAATCTTAATTAATCCTAACTTACTATTGTACACGGAAGCAATTTTCTTAATTTTGTCACTACTGTCCGTCCCTGTCACTTCTGTCCCCTTTCAAATTATTTATTTGAGGGACAGTAGTGACAGTAGTCAGTTTTATTTCAATAAATAGTTTTAATTTTGGTTTTATATATTTGTATTCTGTTTCTGAAGAAGAGCAATTTGTTCTTTCTAACTATTCTAAGTTTAAATTTCTTTAACAATTTTTGAATAAACCTTTAAAGATCTTAATTTTTAAACGTCTTATACTCCAGTTTTTCTTCCCCAACAGATAAAATGCACTTTTTTTTTTTAACATTTTAAGTTATTTGTAGAGCTTGTTTTTTAATTGTATAATTATCTTGATTTTGTTTTTGACATTTTATTATCTAATCTCAAGTGTGAATAAATAATTTAATCTTATTTCCTAAGGGATGTTTGGAGTATATCAGTAAAGTAAAAGTTAAAAAACACCTGTAAAAACCCCTTTTTAATTGCTTTAACAATTTAACTAAGATAGTTTTTATATTTTTTAGAAGATTTTAAAATTATTTTCAGCCTGCTTTTTTAATTTATGTTTATTTTGTTTTTGATATTTTATTTTCAAGTGCAGTATAAATAAATAATTTAATATTTTTCTCTTAAGGGATGTTTGAAGCATTATCAGCACAACGAAAGTCAAAAATCATTTTTAAAATCCTTAGAAAAAAAAAAAAAAAAAAAAAAAACCCCTAAGAAAGAGAGAGAAAAGGAAGACAGCGTGAAAAAATGAAGCAAAATCCTGAACTAATAGTTTAGATTATATATATATATATATATGGATAATGGTTTAGACAATTTATAGAAATAAATTTAGAGAAAAAGAAAGAGAAAAGATAAATGATGACATCCTTAAAATGGAAAATGGAAGCCGATTCTATTGGCCAAATACACCAGATAAGCAGCACGTTCCAAAGAATGAAATTTTGTGTGCTATTGGATAGTGTACTATAGACAAATTATATGATATAAATTTTAAAATGAGTAGTATTTCTCGTACTTAAACACTTTTTTCTAACTAAAACTTTTGTCAAAATAAATTCACTTATTTACCCATTATCTTATTGTTGGATATTTTTTTCTAAACGATTATACAAATTTTAAAATAGTAAAAAAATAATAAATGTTAAATAATTTATAATTATTAAAATGTTCAAAACTGAAAAGTTTTGAAAGTCTGTTACTTCTGTCCATGTAAATGTAGCTCCTGTCCCCTTATTCTTAAAACTTAAAAAATATTCAGACTTATTTCAGATGATATATTAAAAATTATATTTTTTACTATAAAAAGATACACTTTTATAAAATACACATATTTTTAAATAAATTTTATTAAAATCCTGGTTTATAACGTAAACAACTATCTTGGGGACAGTAGTGACATTGATTACCAAATTAACTTATAAAATAAATTTTTTTTTAAAATATATAGTGCTTAAAGTTTATGCCGGAATGTTGTATATTACTCAGTAACCTATGCGGTATCTAATTATTAAAAAATATTGGTTAAAATTTAATTTTTATTTTTCACTAAATCAATGAGTGAAATTACCCACTTATTGGAGAATCACCCATTATTTTGCTTTTAGATGGCTAAAACAAAGATGAAACCGCACATTTTCTTTATAGTGCCGATGTATTTGTGGGTCTGAAGATTATACTTTGATTCTACAAATTTCTATTATATTCCTTTTAATTTTTTTCTAAGTTTCAATGTGCTAATTTGTAATACATTTAATGGTTTTACGCATACATATGTATATATATATATATATATATATATATATGTATATATATATGTGTGTGTGTGTGTGTGTGTGTGTGTGTGTGTGTGTGTGTGTATTTATATGTGCACAAACGCACATATATATATCACGATATTTCACAATGATTCTTCTTTTTTTTAAATTGATTTTTACTACAGTTACTTTTAATGGTATAAAATATCAATAATTTATTAATATTGCATTTTGATTTGAGTATTTACGAAAGTTGGAAAGCAGTGGTAATCATATATGAAAGTGCGCACAAGTGAAAAGCAAAAATATCTTAACAATTATGAAAAAAAGGGAAGGTTTTTGTACAAAAATGTACTAACCTCTATCTCCAGGATTATAGGGTGACTTGAAAACAAAGATGATTTTGTTCTGTTTGACCACATGTGCTGCTACTTCTCGGGAACCAGTCTCCAGGCCTCTGTATGCCAACGGCTCAAATCCCATTTTCGTACAATAATAAGAAGCAGCCTGAATATTACATAAAATTACTTACGAACCAATTTCATATGAATACTAAAAACAAATTTATGTGCAGGAAAGCAAACATCAATCATTTATTATTTTTATTTATTTATTAAAGATTTAAAAAATATATGGCTATTCATGTGGTAAGAAAAGTCGTTATTCATATCTATATATTTTTATTCCTTAAGTAATTATTATTTTTTAAATTAAATGCAGTAAAATTTTTTAATAAATGAAATAAGGTGATAATAGTAAAGGACACGGTTATTGAGGAATTATTAAAAGCAGTTGGAAAATTTAATAGTAAAGGAATTAAAGTAATAATAAGGAGGATGCGGTTATTGAGAAAACAGTGAAAATTTAATAATAAAATGAAATAAGCAGGTAATAATTATAAGGACTCGTTTACTAAAAAGCAGTGAATGCATTTTAATAAAAATTTTAATTTTATTTATAAAAGATGTTATAATTTTTTTTTATAACACCTTTTTTAAGTAAAATTAAAATTTTTATTAAAATGTTTATATAAAAGGTGAATGTTTTAAAATCTGGTGATTTAAAAAATCAATTGGATTTAATTAACTTTTTATCATAGCAGTGAATGCAGTTAGGAAATTTAATAATGTATGAAATAAGGTTATAATGATAAAGAACACGATTATTAACCCTTTCGGGTCTGGTGTACTATTAATAGTACATGTCCTTTAAAGGAATATCATTTCGCTTTAAGGAATACTTTTGCTACTACTTACATGTAGTAATGTTAGTATATGTCTATGCATTTACTATATGACTTCATTTATGTTTAGGCATTTAGTAACAACAATAATTATTATTATTTGCCTCATTCTCTTTGCGCCGTTTACAATTCTTTTATTTTAAATGTATATTTCACTCTTTAAATTTAAATAAAACTAATTTTCCTGAAAGAATCATGTGTAATAAAGAAAAAAAAGTATTATAAAATTGTAATATAAGTTAAATTTTATTGTACTACAATATTTTCTAAGCATCTCCAAAAATTCTTCCTTATCCTATTCTCATATGAATAATAATTGAACAGAACGCAAAACAATAGCATTTGTTATCTTTCAGATAGAGAAATTCTTGTTAAACACTGATTACTCTATTTGTATAGCTAGTGTTAATGTTATTAACGTAAAAGTAATTTTCTCTAAAATCTGATAAAAAGACCGGACTCGCAAGGGTTAAGAAAATAGTCAATGCAAATTAGGAAATTTAAAAATAAATGAAATAAGGTAATAATGATAAAGAACACAGTTATTGAGAAAACAGTTAATGCAGTAAGAAAATTTAATAATAAATGAAATAAGTAATAATAAATAACACATTTATTCAGAAACCAGTAAATGCAATAAGGAAATTTATTAATAACGAAAATGATTTAATAAAAAAGAAGCACATAGTTATTGAGAAAAGAGTAAATGCTGTTAAAAAATTCAATAATAAATGAAATAAAGTAATTTAATAATGGACACGATTATTGAGAAAATAGTAAATGCAGTTAGAAAATTTAGTAATAAAGAAAATAAGGTGATAATAATCCCCTTTATTAATTTAACGCTAATTTTATAAACAACAATTCCCTATATTAAACCACAATGATGTATTTTCAAACGTATTTGAAAATGCACATTGCTATTTGCTAATTTTGTTTTGATAGTGACTTAATTAAAATTATATTAATAACGTAATAATATATATTTAATCAGTGGATACAAGTTTATACTTACTTGTTTTGCATTTCCGACCCAAAATGTTATGTGGTCAAAATGCAGAAATCGGCCTTTTTCAGGCTGTGAAAATAAGAAAAAAATTTAGTAATAATTATTTTAAAATATAATTGTTTAATCTCTATAAATAAAAGGAATTCTGAGGATAATTAATTAATTGATTGAGGCACAGGGGAAAGCAAATCTTGGCAATGCGCCAACTCGGTCCAGAGGAAGCAAATCTTGGCAATGCGCCAACTCGGTCCAGAGGAAGCAAATCTTGGCAATGCGCCAACTCGGTCCAGAGGTATAAAAGCAAGATAGAAAAAAACGCGCAGGTCTGTGCATTCAAGTACAACCACCCATATGTATATGCTGAAAGTTTGTTCTGACGCTCACCCGACGCACGTGGAGTGCCGATGGTCCGGGGAGAGTCACCGGGGGATCCGTCGCCAGCTGAGAGAGAAGCGTAGAGTCACCGGGGGATCCGTCGCCAGCTGAGAGAGAAGCGTACCATACACATAAATTATTAAATAAACTTTCAAATTAAGCCCGGCGAAGCGGGCTGCGTATGCTAGTACTCTATAATATATAAAAATAGTTACCTGAAGTACGGAGACTTTCTTCTAAATTAAAGTTAAAAATTCGATTTACCTCACATGCCTTACAGCTCTCGTGTTGTTTTCAAAATTTGAAAAATATTACCTTTCAAAAATATTTATATATTCCCCCCCCACATGCTGAAAATTGCATAGTTTCAATTTTATTTATAACTGACACACATTTAGTAGTATGTTGTTCAAACTGTTTAATCTTTTTGGTCTTTTTTTTAAAACTTTTACTCGCTTTAATATCCACAAATCTCAGCACATATCTAAAACTGTACAGCTTGCCAATATTTCTGACCAATAATCCTGATGTCTATAAATATATATATCTTTTAATTATCTTTTGTTGTAATTTTCTAACTGATTGAAAATGTGTCCAGGTTAGGATTCGAACTAAGCAGTCTTTCGCGCAAATTGTCAATACTTTGTCGACTGAACTATCCTGGAAGAATCTGACGCACACAATTCACACAGTGAATACGAACGCATACTTATCATTATTATATATAACCCTATGTAATAATACTTTATTTTTTTTTAAACTACCCGTATGATAAATGCATACTATTCGTATGAGTATATAATGATATTTCTCCGGGTGAATTGTGCGTACTAAGTTGCTCTGTTGGAAGAGCATTGGCAGCATACATCGAGAGTATCTAGTTTCATTAAAATGTAAACTAATCCATGAAATAATAATTGCATGAAAATAATGCAGTTATTAAACCCGCACATTCCACAGTAGTGCCATTTGAGATTTCGCAACTTCAACATAGTTGGCAATAAATGGTAATAAAATATAACACATGATTCCTATACGAAATACGCAATTTAACAAATCGGACTGTTATATTTGTTTTGTAAAAAAAAAAAAAAAAAAAAAAAAATGCGATTTAATGCAAGCATATTTTCAACAAACGCCGACATTTGAAGTTTTAGTCGGTGCGAATTCACCAGGGCGGAATTCATGAGTTAGGTTACTTTTTAAACACATAATCTGATAATTAGAACTTTCTATATTATTTACCGTAAAAAATACTTTATAGGGTTATAAAAAAAAAAAAAAAAAAAAAAAAAATCCGAAAAAGTTACAAAAAGAATAATTTAATAAACACTTCACATGTTATAAAGCACCTGATGTTTTAAAACCACACTTTTCATTTAGTAGTAATAAAATAAAATATGATTTATCAATGCATACTTTTGTTGTGTTTATAATATTAAAAGTATGTTTTTGAGAGTTTAAATTTATAAAAATGTAGTTTTTCAAGTTTAAAGTGTTTTCCAAAGAAACTCGATAAAATCCGAAGAATCCCGGGTTTTAGACTAGTGGCCTGTAACCCAGTGGGTTGAATTTTTTCAAACCCTGCTTGCATATGAATTTATTTATATACAAACATATTTTAACATACTAAATACAATTCAGCTGAAGAAAAAAATAAGCATAATTCAGTTAAAAACCACACTTAAACATGCCATGCTCATACACAGTAATGTTTACTAATTATTTTGTGTAGTCTTGTATATGATCTGCAAAATTAATACATGTAACGTAGTATACAAAAATAATAATAATAATAATAATAATAATAATAATTAAAGTTGAAAGCGAATACCATAAATTGAAAACCTACTTCCAACATCTATCGCTCATAGAACTAAACTGAACTCATACTGAATTTTTTTTTTTTTTTTTTTTTTTTTTTTTTTTTTTTTCTGTATGCGTGTGTGTGTGTGCGTGTGTTCCTGTGAATGGAATAGAACTGTTATGCACGTCATATTCTACAATAAGTACATTTCGGTTTAGTGACCTCAATAATATATGTAAATTTAATTATGTTTGAAACAGTGTAGCATTATTAAAATTTGCAGCAAACACATTTTCGCCATAGATCATTATGTGAATGAATTATTTTGTAATGCACTTCATATTCTACTGAAAGCATATTTTAATATTGCATCTCAGAATGTCATTATTATGTTAACTATTAATATTGTATAATTAATAGTATAATATCAGCTTGTATAATATCATTAAAATACATCATAAAAGATTCTTTACCATAAAAATTAATGTAGCAGGATTTTTTTAGTGTTCCTGTAAAAGAATTATAAATGCCAGAAACTCCATTTTCAATAATAAAAAAAAAAAAAAAATAAATAAATAAATAAAAGTGCCATAGTAATACCTTAGTAATATCAAGTACATTTCCGAAAGCCATTTTTCGAAATCTTAACATTTTTCAACTATGTTGGGCACAGGACCCGACTAAGGCTATGGAGGGCCCCGGGGCAAACATCATTTTGGGGTCGGCCCCTCCTATTTATCTACAGATTTTTATTTTTATTTTTATTTTTATTTTATTTTTTTTTTTTTTAATAATGGGGATGTAATTAGTACTAAACTTCATATATATTGTATGTATGCATAAATTTTGTATTCGACACTGCTCACATCTATATACAGGATATTACAAAAGGTGGCCATAACTTTAACGAAAAATGCTAGTTCGATAATAGTAGAAAAAATGACAGATTGGTTGACTCAAGTATTTCTCTGCAAACTTTTACTTTTCTTATCTACGTACATTATTAGATGTCTAAAATAGAAGGCTCAAAATTGGTCATAATTAATGATTTTATAACTTGCCACGTTACGAAGAAACGTTAATAAAAAATTTCTTTTAAAAACAATATAATACTAAATTGTTGTAATAAAATTTCATTAGTTTTCTAATGATATAGTTTGCTTTTTGCATATGGGGGTAGGGAGTACTGGAAGCAGTGACGGAAAAGGAGGAATCACACTTCCTTCCTAAATGTTTGAAAATGCATGAATTTCGATCACTTTTGGCTAATTTTAAGTATTTGGCACCCTTTAATGAAAATCCTGATTGTGGTCATGGGGGACCACCTACAAACGAGGCCTGCGAAATTGCCCCGCATGTCCCTGCATAGGTCGGGCACCTTTATTGATAGTGCACTAAAATGAATAAAACAATATTTTTATTAATTAATCATCATAAAGGGTCAAAATGTTTTTTAATGAACCGGGATCAATGAATGTTTCCTATAAGATGACAGCTTGTCAGTGTTGAATTCAGCCATTTCTCTCTGGGAAGTATTTCTGTGGCTTCGGGGGTTGAGGGAAATATTATGCAGTTCCGGAAAAGGGGGGGGGGGCGGGGGGTTGGGTAGTTAAACTTTTGATTACTGAAAACACAAAATCTGTAATTTTTCTGGGAGGGGGAGACATATCATTGCTCCAAGGAGTTACCCCCCTCCCTCCTCCAGGCTACCACCTGAATTCAAAACTGAACGTAAGTTTGCAGCAAAAAATCGATTTTTCATTGAATTTTTTTTATTGTTTTATTTTTATGAAAGAATTTTTGCTAAAAGACAAACATCTAATTATATTAAAGCTCTATCGATTCTCTCATGAGAGTATGATGTTTATTTTTGCAATTCATATCAAAAGCCGACCTTTCTGGAATTGATATCGTTCATCCTTGTCATAATATTCTTGATAAGATTAAAATCATTACGCCGATCCCAGAAAAATATCTAATCTCAAAGGAAGTTAGGGGTGGGAAAGATAAATGTAATGTTATTATTCATAAAAAATTGGTACATATTAAATATTTCACTGATAAGGATGAAAAGAAAATGAAGAAAGATTTCTTTCCAAAACGATTTCCTTTTCTTAAGTATAAATGAAAGACAATATCATATTTATAATTTTTTGTGATAGACTTTCCCGTCCTTGATCACATTTTTGAAACAATCTAATAATAGATTGTATCAAAGTCTGACTATTTCACATAGTATAATCATTTGAGAACACGAGTGGTGGAGGGGAGGGGGGGGGGGGGAGAAAAAGAAACATTAATTATTTGTAAATCTTCAGGGATCTCATACACTATATGGCCAAAGGTGATTGGTCACCTTTTTGACGTTTTGTTAAACAACTATAAAAGTACATGAGGAATTATCCTGAAACTCCAGGTGTGTAAACAGAATAGCATTGGCCATATATTTCCGGGAAGATTTTTTCCCCCAAACACCACAGGGGGACTGCCAATGAATTAAAAAAGAATGAATATCTTTTGGATAACTCTGTCAAAACAAATGTAACAAAAGCGTTTAAATTGTATATTATGATTAAGTGGTTTATTGTAATAAAGTGTGTTCATTTTTATGGAGATAGCATGTATACTCATAGAGAAATTAAGGTTTTCATAAAAAAATCTCACATTTTGCCAAGATTTTTTATTTGTAATTTTCAGAATTCTTAATATAAAAAAATGTTATTTTCAGAAAACATGACAAACAACATTCTACACAATGTCCTATAATCAGAATTAAAAACAATCAAAATTGTATGAATAAGCAGCAGATTTACTAAATAATTATTCACTGTACATGCTTGAAAGCAATCAAAATATAATTTGCATAATATGTTAGCTAAATGTATATAGCAACTTTTATGAAAGTCTCAAAAGCATAGCTTGAAAATTCTAAAAATTATCGTCGATAGAATAAGCTTAAAATCCGTTGTTGCCAAAAATAATGAGGGGACAAGTAATGGACGTATATCCATTTAGTGTTAATACAGCATACATAATATTACACGTACTATTATATTTGGATACAACCCCTAATCTTTTTTTCCCCTGCTTTTTTGCTCTTTTAATTAAAAACGGTTTTCATCTACTGTCTATGACGGGTAGTATTTTGGGAATCTTTAGCTTGGGTAACTTGATATAATAATAAAAAAATAATAATAATTCCTTTTATGGATTTAAAATTACATATAAGGGGCTGCCCATAAAAGATGTCACACTTTTTTTTCAATATTTTTAACCCCGCTCTCCCGCCCCATGTCACAAAATATCACACTTCATCATACCCCCCTCCTCCCCCTTGTCACGTATCACGCCATATTACATATAATTACTTAATTCATTCTATAGTATTTGCAGTTCAGAAACAAAGCGCTTTGTTATAGATCAAATTTCAAATTTCATTTTTTAATTTTAACTGTGTGTTTTAATGACTTTCGTGAGAATTACAATAAAAATGACTTGTGTACCTATTTTGTATGAAATAAGATTAAGGTTTACAACAAAATTTATAATTCATATACAGTAGTAATACAATACTAATATGAAAGAGCAATTGAAAATAGTAGTATATAGTAATTTGAAATTGGATTTAAAAGAATGTTTGGCTTTAAATTTTATCTTTCTTTATGAACACAAAATAGTTTAATTTCAAAATAACTTTAAAATTTAATCTGATGATTCTTAATGTTTTTATGGTAACCAAAATGTGTTATGTTACATTTCTTTTTACCCCCTTCCACCCCCTTGTCACAAACTGTCACAATTTCATGAACCCCCCCCCTCCCCCCTCCAAGAGTGACATCATTTATGGATGACCTTTAATTGGTTTAATGTCTCATCAAACTGTCTAACAAAAAAAACTGGAGTCGGAGACGGCTTATTTTTTAGCGACTCTGTCTTAGAGGTCTGCACGGGCCGGAATTTCCAGGCCCGTAGGAAATTTTTTTCGGCCCGACCCGGCCCGTTTAAATTTTTATATTTTAGGCCCGGCCCGGCCCGTAGAGAAATCAGTGAAAACCGGCCCGGCCCATTTTGGCCCGTAACAATTTCTACGATTTCTAAAAAATTCAGATTTTTTTCATATAATTAAGATTTTTATAAAGAATACTGCATACATATCTATGGAATTATTTTACAGTATATTTTACAGGAAATACACATTATCAACATTAGTGATTACTAAGATTCTTAGGCTTTCAACAATCAAATAAAGAGTCATCAAAAAATTAATATGGCTTAGAATGAAAGAAAAAAGAAAGAAAGTTAAAAACATCGTAACTTTTGAAGCTGTTTAATAAAAGAAGATTTATAAAAATATTTCTATATCATTTTATTAAAGATTTTAAATCCAAATTCATTCGTTAACTCCAAATATGCGCCTTTCTGATACATTTTTAAATTCATTTTTTTCTTAGAAACGCACAGCAGGTATCTTTATTCAGAAACTATATAATCAAGTGGCATTATCCGTTTTTTGATGCAAGCAATTTAAAAATACTGAAAGGAAATAAATTATTGTTATAGTTAGCATTTTCAATAGAATTTCCGGAAGCGATAGCATGGGAAGGGAGAAAAACCTGCAACCATTTGAGAAACTATTGTATCTGAACAAATTTATGCAAGTATTTTATTCATCAAAAATGAAAAATGCTATTCGATTCCAAATGCCTTCAATAGTCAAGCTTATCAATTTTATAAATTTACAATTAAAAATTAATCTGAAAATGTGACAAACTTTCGCGTTATTGAGAAATTAATTTAAAAACCATCAAACTTTCGCGTTATTGAGAAATTAATTTAAAAACCATAAAGAAGCATATATCCAAAGATTAATCTAACATAAGTTCTTTATCGCTGTTAATAATTTTACAAATCATGTTGTCTGCCCTACAGATCTTGAGAACAATTAAGTCTTGTTCCGGTCCGGCAAGTCTATATGTAGAAAAATAATGCAAGCTTGATCTCGGCCCGGTATGAGTCAGCTAAAAAAATATTAAAACGGGTTACACACAATGTAACTGTCCGATGCCGATCTCACACTGTACAAGTTACATTTTTATATTGATGCTGTCAAACTAGTATTGCTCGTGGTCGTGACGCACATTTATATTTATTCTCGTTAAAACCATTTGCGTTGAAAATAAACCATATTTTATCGTTTCTGCTTAAATCTTCAGAATTTTTTTTTATCGGCCCGGCCCGGCCCTCTGAGAAAACTATTCTGATTCTGCCGGCCCGTTAGAAAATTTGAAACGATTCCGCCGGGTACGGGCCACGGGCCAAGCCCGGGCCCGTGCAGACCTCTACTCTGTCTCCGACTATTTTGCTAAAAGTGGTTCCGACTCCGACTCCGCTGCCTAGGTTAAACATAATCTTTCATTTATAAGCACAATATATTGAATGAAAGAATGCTTATTCCATTTCATATGAAGGGAAGAGAGACTTAAAATTTTGAACAGCCCTGTGTTATACAGGGTGTCCCAAACTTCGTGTATAAACTTTGAGAATGTGATAGAGAACATCGTTTGGAACCACAATTACATAAGGAAAGCATGGGCGGAAACGTCTTGTTAACCCTTTCACAGACAATGAAAATGTATATGAAACTACAAAATTTTTAATACAAAATGAACACTGACACCAGAATTTTAATATGATTTTTCCATTTATTATGCATGTGAAATATCTGGCTTTTCTTCTTTGCAAATACATTTTTCCACAATTTCTGATGTCATTCATATTTTTCCACATTTTAGCTATTTCTAATAGCTACTAAGATACTTGTTTTTAAAGAAACATTATTTTAAATTTAATTTAAAATTAAATTATTTCTTGTCATTTTTTCTGTGTAATAAAGCAATCTACACTGCTTTCCGCATTGTGTCACAACTGTGTCTTTGTGTTTCATTGAGCTTTTCGCGGACAAAGAACTTAAATTGCTAGAACGTGGAAAAATATGAATGACATCGAAAATTGCGGAAAAATGTATTTGCAAATAAGAAAAGCCAGACTTTTCACATACTTAATAAATCGAAAAATCATATTAAATTCTGGTGTCAATTTTCATTTTGTATTAAAAATTTTGTAGTTTCATATACATTTTCACTGTCTGTGAAAGGGTTAACAAGACGTTTTCGCCCATGCTTTCCTATGTAATTGTAGTTCCAAACGATGTTCTCTATCACCCCTCAAATTTTGCACACGAATTTCTGGGACACCCTGTATGTTTTATTATAATTAAGTGTAATTTGAAAAAACAATAACAACAAAAAATGTTCTCACCTTAGGTCCTTTATCCGTGTATGTAGTCTGAAAAAGAAAAAAAAGATCAGAACATCTGTTAAAACTTACAGTACATTAAAAACACATATTTAACCTCTTCAGTCCCTGAGTACCGAAATGGGTACATCAGTTTTCTTCCATTTTATTAATGATACTCAAATATAAATGAAATTTCGATATAAGAATAATATGTTTCGAATTCTAAGATTAGAGCTAATGAAAATAAAACAAAAATCTCGCTCTGAAGTCAAACGAGAGAAGAAATAATTGAGTAATAATTAAAAATACTGTAATAATCGCCAGTAGCGAAGAGGTAAAGAACCATCAGTTGTCACAAATTTAAGCTAGTCATTGTGGGCCACCGTAATACTTACCGATCATGGATATGCAAACTATAAAATATGAAAATAAAACGCGTGTAAACTATACATAAATTGCATTGCAATTCCAAAATAAAATTTAAACGTATATTAAAATACTTTTAATACATAGTAATTAGTTAATTTGTTTAACTCATAGTAATTACTGAATTGCGGGTATTACTTAATTGTCCCAATAACTCATTTCGATAAATTATGTAAATCGTCAAACTACTCGTAAATTATACAAATTGGCATAATTTTTTTTTATTTTAAATAACGAAAGAACAAATTAATTAGTAAAAGATTAATAAAAGTACAAATTAAACGTCAAATTAAAAATCAGTTTTGATATAAAAACACATGTAATGCATTTAATGTCAAATGCATGTGACAATTACAATAAGCTATTACTGGCATTTAATCTTATAGTTTAGCGATGGTTTTTGGTAGACGTGTAATAATCAATCAGTAAAAGAAACACCCTTATAACTCCAAAAATGATAAACCTAATAATCAACAGTTTACTGAAACTGATGAAGGGTCTCATTTCCAATTAAAATATAAATTTGAATTGAAATTTAATGAAATACAGTTTCATGAAATAATCGAAGAGTGTGGAAAATAAGATTATAAATATCTCGACAACTAATTATCTTTCTTCGGCTTTTAACCCCCTGACTTCCCAGCAAAAGGCTAAAATTATAATGTTGTTTTCTCTGTAATTTATTAAAAATATTAAAAAAAGATTTTTTTTCCAACCTGATACAAAATATGTTATTATGTATAGGTGCATAATCTTTGAGAGTATTAATCCTAACTTAATTTTTAAAAACTGGTTTTTATTTGTAGAATTATATTAATTTAAATATTGCTTTATGCTGCAGTGAAACCTGCAGGTTAGTGTGCGAAAAGATCAGCCAGTGGCAGTCAGGAGGTTAATTCGTGTCATACATCTAAGGATTCCTTTAAATAAATTTAAAAACTTTATTCAAATACAATATTGATATCTTTTAATGTAAAAACGCTTTTTGGTTTTGTTAAAAGGCAATGCAAAAAATATATATTAAACACAATAAATAAATAAATAAATAAATAAATAAATAAATAAATAAATAAAATAAAATAAAGTAAAATAAAATAAAAATAAAAATAAAAACAAATAAATAAATAAAATAAAATAAAAATCTCCTATAGAATTTTCAGTAAAAAAAGTTGTTATCACCTATATTCTGTAAACAGGGAACATCGGGCTGTATCCCCTAGTGTAATTTAAAGGTCTGCACGGGCCGCAATTTCAGTGCCCGGGTCTGGTCCAACCCATAGAAAAAATTTCGGCCCGGCTCGTAAAAAAACAAATATTGGCTCAGTTCGGTATAAAAGTTGAAAGTTCAGCCCGGCCCGTAGAAAAAAAAAATATTGGTTCAACACGTCCCAGTTTAACAGGTAAAAGTTCAGCCCGAGACTGATCCGGCTCGGAAAAAAATTAAAATTTCGGCTCGAGCCCGGTCCTAGTACGAGATCCGGCTGCAGAATCAGTGTACTCATCGAGTGTTTGCTGAAAACCAAATTTTTACACATATTTATGATTAGGAGAATTTATATCTACCAGGTTGCCTATCAAAATGTGGCCGCTAGTATTTTTAATTAAATTATTAATAATTCATAATCCGTAAGAAATTTCACTGACTTGTTTTTTCAATAAAATGTCGTCTACTTTACGGCAACATCTATAAAGACTCTGAAAAATCATGGTTGCCGTTGCGCACCTGGCCGCACCTCTTCGCAGCCAGGTATACACAGGTATGATTTTGTTACATTTATACACCCACAACGTACATTCATAATTTATATATCAAATTAAAGCTATTTTTTTCTGTTTATTATTATATACGGTTGCCTAATTAAGTCTGGCCGCAAACAAGGGTTGCTGGCTGTTAAATTATAGTAAATAAATGCGGTGGAGTGACGCTGCAGAATCGTTTGTTTCATACACTGTTAAAAATCTGCTGCATTTTGTTGCAACGCACTTCCTTGCTTGTATATAAAACGGTTACTTGACCGTGAAATGGAGCTTTCTCATTGGTTGGAATAACGATATTATATACAAGCGATGTATAGAAAACGGTTACTTGGCCGTGAAATGGAGCTTTCTCATTGGTTGGAATAGAGATATTATATACAAGCGATGTATAGAAAACGGTTACTTGGCCGTGAAATGGAGCTTTCTCATTGGTTGGAATAGAGATATTATATACAAGCGATGGAGTGCGTTGCAACAAAATGCAGCAGATTTTTAACAGTGTATGAAACAAACGATTCTACAGCGTCACTCCACCGCTTTTATTTACTATATTTAACAGCCAGCAACCCTTATTTGCGGCCAGATTTAATTAGGCAACCGTATATAATAATAAACAGAAAAAATTAGCTTTAATTTGATATATAAATTATGAATGTACGTTGTGGGTGTATAAATGTAACAAAATCATACCTGTGTATACCTGGCTGCGAAGAGGTGCGGCCAAGTGCGCAACGGCAACCATGATTTTTCAGAGTCTTTATAGATGTTGCCGTAAAGTAGACGACATTTTATTGAAAAAACAAGTCAGTGAAATTTCTTACGGATTATGAATTATTAATAATTTAATTAAAAATACTAGCGGCCACATTTTGATAGGCAACCTGGTAGATATAAATTCTCCTAATCATAAATATGTGTAAAAATTTGGTTTTCAGCAAACACTCGATGAGTACACTGATTCTGCAGCCGGATCTTAGACTATCCGGCCCAAGCGAATTTTTACAAAACATTGATTTTTACGTCGATTTGGTTAAAAATTTGTCTAGTACGAGGAGGTCTGTCCAAAAATACTTGTTTTGGGTTTTTTTTTCTTTATCATGTTTATAATCTTTATTTTTATAGAAGTGCCGTAGACTGCTATAATTTTTTTATTTATTTTATGAATCTGTACTTGCTATGTAAATGTTTCAGCTATCATTAATACTGTTAAACCCGATTCCATGTATTGCGGAGATTTAAAAATTTGAAAAATGCTGTACAGTAAAATCTTCTAAGACAAAGTTGCATAGGAAAGAAAAAAAAGCATTATAGAGAAATTCCTTTTTTAATTGGTGCAAATGTATTATATATTCTTTTCTTATGTATTAAGTATATTCATTTTGCATAATCAACATATTTTTTAGTTTAAGACAGGATTCCTTCATAGACAGATTCTTTTTCTGATGTTTTGCTATGGGGGCGTCCATAAATGATGTCACGCGTTTATTCCATATTTTTGACTCCCCTACCCCGCTTTGTCACAAAATGTCACACATCATTTTACCCCCCCCCCCCCCTCTTGTCACATTTCATGCTATATTATGAAAACATATATTTGTAATTCAGAAGCAAAGCGCTATGTTTTAGATCGTATTTCAAATTTTATTTATAAACTTTAACTATTATTTACCTTAATGACATTTGTGCGCTGAACTATAAAAGTGATGCATATTTTGTATGAAATAAAGTTTACTACAAGAAAATGAATTATTATAAATTAGAAATAAAGTATTAATATGAAAGAGCAATTGAAAACTGCAGTATTTTGGAATTTAAAATTTAATTTAACATATTTGGCTCTAAATATTATCTTTATGAACACAAAATATTTTAATTTTAAAATAACTTCATACTTCATAATTTAATCTGGTGAATTTTAATGCATGTATTTTAACCAAAATGTGTGATGTCACATTTCTCCTTACCCCCTCCCACCCCCTTGTCACAAACTGTCACAATTTCATGAATCCCCCTTCCCCCCTCGAAGCGTGACATCATTTATGGACGGCCCCTATATTTTAATAAGCCTAGAAATTTAGTGTTCTTTAAAAAGAATGAATAATATTGCTTGGTTTTAGAATAATGGCGAATTAAAAATGTATGTTGAACAAATTATCATCAAAGGTGTCGTTTGAGACATTCCCTCCAGGCCGTAATAAATCTTTTTCCTCTTCTTTGTTAGCATCAGCAGTTAATTTTCGAGTTCTGTGGCATTCCCCTAACCCAAATTAACAGAGTTTTGAACAGTTTCTTGGGTTAATCCCTCTCAGGCAGGGACAACGAATAAATGGGTTTTAAAATACAGTCGGCTCTCGTTAATTCGAACTCGTCGAGACCACAAGAAATGTTCGAATTATCCGAAGTTCAAATTATGGAAAGTATGAAATAAGAACATGCATAAATTATTTTTCATTATTTTCCATTATTCACAAAAAATCTTTTTTTATGATAAATGAAAGATCTATTTTAAAATAATTGTATTATTTTGCTGATGTTAGCTAGTATCTTTCCACAAATCAGATCTCCATAAATGAATGTTCAAAATGTTTTTGCTTAATAATGCAATAATTATCTGTCCTCATATGAGGCCCGTATGCATGAGAGATTAATAATGAATGGTATGGACTAATGAATGGTATTATTACAAAGGAATTAATGTTATAGTGTTCTTTAAATTTATTGTGTCTGTTACCATCTGTATCAAGTCATCTTAATATGACTTAATATTAAATTACAATGTATAAATACATAAACTAATTAAAAGATTAGAAACAAGCACAATTTAAGAAAAATTTGAAGCGTCACTGATGGACAGACGGGGCACTAAGAAAGTGGATATCAAACGCATGGGATTACATGTATACTCATTCGGAACAATTTTCACTAAAATCAAAGTAAAATTATTCAAATGATCTGAAATCCGTAAGAAAGAGAAGAAAAATAAAAAATCGGAACTCGTTAGTTCGAATTAAACGATTTCAAAAGAAAATGAGTTCGAATTAATGAAAAATTTAACGTTATTCTGCCATTGAAAATTTCGGGACTTCATGTTTAGTTCGAATTAAGCGAAGATTCGAATTATCCGATTTCGAATTAACGAGAGTCGACTGTATCAGTTTCGATGCTAATGTATTTTCCTTCATCCATAATATACGAATGTGCACCAAAAGTCACAATTAGAGATTTTTTTTTTTTTTTTTACTTAAACATGACTACAAGGGGATGGATTTACCATTTATTTCTAAGGTCAGTAAAGTTTTTGAACGATAGATACGGGTTTTAGAAACGTTAACATTAAACGTTAGAAACGTTATAATTAACATTATTTAAATAGCATCCATCACGGGACCGTTAGTACAAGATGATGCATTCGAGAAAACAATAGATCGAAGTTGTACTATACATACTATGCATTTGACTCTTTTTTTTTTTTTTTTTTTTTTTTTTCCGAATTTAACGACTTAAACTACTCTGCCTTCAAACGACTCAAATGCAGGACCGTAGAGAAGTGAACTATAGTGGGGGGCTCAACAGAATGTAGGCGGGGGTCATAATTTTTTTCTTCTTCTCTTTGACGCAGAAAGATAAATTAGTGCATATTCACATTGTAAGTAGTATCTTTCTTATTAAACTGTTGGAATAACTTCCACTCTATGCTAAGAAAAGTATATGATAATGAAAATGTTGACTGTATAACTAGTGCAAAATTAAACATTATGCTAGCTTCATATGTATAAATAGGATGAACGAATGTTGAAACACTTATTTTAGTTGCAATTGACTAATTCTGCAAAACTGTGAAAGGGTCTGAAAACTAAATTAAATTTCTGAACAGAATTTCGTTTGAAATTTCAGAACATAAATTCATTGCATACATACAAGACATAACATACAAGATTCGTGACCTTGGAATCTTTTCCAGGGGGGGGGGGGGGGCTGAGCCGCCTATAGCACCCTCTTAGCTACGGCCCTGCTAAAATGATATGTGGTGCTAGCTAAATGTAAAAGATGTAAGACAAAACATAAAATATTTAAATTGTCAATGAAATGAAACATATTTTTTTCTAGCAAGATTTGAAGTAGAAAACAACTCACCATTCTTCAATGTGTGCGGCAAATAACGTTCTTACTCGCAGCTTAAAGTTTCGGAATATATCTTCAAATGGTTTATGCAACGGATGAAACAGATTGCAAAACTCGGACTCTAATGCTGATAACCTAATGGTCAGTTTTACTTATCGCCTTATGATATTAGATCATCAGCGCTTGCCTAACGATACAAGATTTGTGATAAGTAAGACGAAAACAGAAAAAAAAATGTATAAAACAGTCGCATTCGAGGATTACTAGGATGTAATCAGCTTATCGATTTCTGTCACTTTAGATTTATATCAAATGAAGCTGTTTCGGGACGTAAAAAAGAAAGTGATTTAAATTTATGAACATTTATAAGGTACAGTGTGAACTTACTGACATACTTCTTTCCCTTTTATCCTAAATAATTTACAATCTTAACAATAACTTTTGAGGAATTATCAATCTCGGCTATCATCTTTAACAGAGCTGGACAGAGCCGTAGTTAGAAGAGAATAATAGGGGGGGGGGGGTCGAAAAATGTAGAAGGGGGCTTTCTTCTCTCTCTTTCTCTCTCCCTGACGCAGAAAGATAAATTATTGCATATTCACATTGTAGGTACTATGCTTCTTATTAAACTGTTGTAATAACTTCAATTTATGCTAAGAAAAGAATATGATGATGAAAAATTAGAGTTATAACTAGTACAATAATTAACATCATGTTAGCTTCACATGTGAAAATAGGATATGCGAGTATTGAAATATCTGCTTTAATAACAATTTAGTATTTCTGCAAAACTGTGAAAGGGCCTCAAAGCTAAATTAAATTTTTGAACAGAATTTCATTTGGATTTTTGGAACAGAAATTCATTTAGTGACCTTGGAGTCTTTTCCAGGAGAGGCTCAAAATGTTTAAGGGGGGCTGAACCCCCCCCCCCCCCCCAGCTGGGGCTGGACTGCTGAACTTCTAATCTGTACTCCTTTATAAATAAGAAATTTTAAAAATATAAAAGTAGAATTAAATATATATGTATACATATATTATGTACGGGGTTGTGGAGAAAAAAGGTCCCAAGTTTCGGGAATGAAGTTTTTAGATCTTCTAGTGATTGCAAAATAAAAATGGAGAGCAAAATTTAACGCTTCTTTTATTCTAGTCCGTCCTTTAAAAGTTCTGACCTTGGAATTACAAACCTGCCTCTCGCTCTTACCGAAATGGATTGAACGACACGCTTTAATTCTATACTTTATCATTAGAATAAGCTTTCAACAAATATATGTATCACAAAATAAAGTGAAATTTTAAACGGTATAAAATTGCGTTCCTCTCCTTCGGCCAATAGAGCTAGAAAGCGATCTTGCATCTATGTTGTAAAGTAACTTATGTTTCTCCTGGAACAGATCTTTTTTTATACTGAATTTTTGGATTCAGTTTGATCCCTGAACGATACTGCGAGACATATAAATCATCTAATAGCATCAGATATAATCTAAGACCCGACCTGCACAAAACCCTAAGTCATTGAGCACAAGAAAAAATCCTTTATTTTGTGGAAGAGTAGTAATAGAAGAATCTAATGATCCATGTCTCCAAGGCCAAAAATGAATACCCCTAGTGGTTGACTCGTAGGTTTAGCATTGTGTTTTCCTGCACCCAGTTATCCATGTTTTCGTGCTTTTGATTGTACGTCAAACACAATGCTAAACCTATGAGTGAACCACTAGTGGTATCAATTTTTGGCTTATGCACCACTTTGCTTCCGACCAGTGGCGCAGCCAAGGGGGTGGTTTTGGGGTTAAAACCCCTCCCAGAGCTAAGATAAATCGCTATAATTGCCGCTTATATGAATCAAAACCAAACTTAGTATTTAAACGTTTTGGCGTGCTTCGGAATTCGCCGCTTTATTGAATCAAATTTCATTTAATGAAGTCATTCAATTAAATGGCAGAAATTTTACTTAAAATTGTGAAAGTGCATATTACATGGATTAGTTAAGTAAAAATTGGTTATTTGAACTAAATCACTTTTCTGAGACGTATTATGCTAAAGAATGATGATTTCCTACCACACAGATGCTCTTTGAATTTAAATATTATGCAGTAAATATTCTAAATTAATAATGATTCTATTAACTGGTGATTCAAATAGCCGAAAAACACCTTTATCAGAAATTGAACCCCCCCCCCTCCTAGAACCAAATTCTGGCTGCGCCACTGCTTCCGACAGACATGAATCATTAGATTTCTCTATGACTACTCTTCCGTAGTATAAAGGATTTTTTCTTGTGCTCGATGACTTAGGGTTTTGTGCGGTCGGTTCTTGGACTAATAGTAATAATATCATTTCCATCCATCCAAAAGCAATCTTAACGAATCTAGTATATGGCATCTCTATTCCTAGACATGGGCAATGATATCTCAGTACCAACCATCATCCATAATATGAATAAGCAGTTGCAGACCTTTCAAATGATGTGTCACACAACTGGTGTTGTAAAGAAATTAAAAATGTGCCCCTCCTGGGGGGAGAAGAATGTGGGGGTGACACAAAAGACATCCATTATATCAACAAGCAATTGCAGACCTTTCAAAAGATGTGTCACACGACTGGTGTTGTAAAGAAATTAAAAATGTGCCCCCACGGTGTCAGAGTGGGGGGGGGGGGGGTGATACACAAGACAACCATAATATGAATAAGCAGTTGCAGATCTCTCAAATGATGCGTCACACGACTGGTGTTGTAAAGAAATTAAATATGCGCCCCCCCCCCTGGGGAGAAGAGTAGGGGGTGACACACAAAACATCCATTATATGAATAAGCAGTTGCAGACCTTTCAAATGATGTGTCACACGACTAGTGTTGTAAAGAAATTAAAAATGTGCCCCCTGGGGGGGCAGAGTGGGGGGTGACACGCAAGACATCCATAATATGAATAAGCAGTGTCAGACCTTTCAAATGATGTGTCACACGACTGGTGTTGTAAAGAAATTAAAAATGTGCCCCTCCTGGGGGGCAGAGGGGGGTGACACACAATACATCCATAATATGAATAAGCAGTTGCAGACCTTTCAAATGATGTGTCACACGACTGGTGTTGTAAAGAAATTAAAAATGTGCCCCTCCAGGGGGGCAGAGGGGGGGTAACACACAAGACATCCATAATATGAATCAACAGTTGCAGACCTTTCAAATGATGTGTCACACGAGTGTTGTTGTTAAGAAATTAAAAATGTGCCCCCTCTGGTGAGCAGAGTGGGGGGGGGTAACACACAAGACATCCATAATATGAATAAGCAGTTGCAGACCTTTCAAATGATGTGTTACACAACTGGTGTTGTAAGGAAATTAAAAATGTGCCCCCTGGGGGGAGAGCGGAGGGGGACACGCAAGACATCCATAATAGGAAAAGGCAGTTTCAGACCTTTCTAAAGATATGCAACACGAGTGCTGTGGATAAAAATTTAAAAAGTTCCCCTTTGGGGGGGGGGGGGCAAATTGGGGTGCGGCGCCCCAAACATGCAAAATTGGAATGAGCAGTTACAGTTGTTTTAAATTATAGGGGCGCTCCGCAACCTTGCTCTCTACGTTCGCCAACCCCCCGCGTAATCGCTTCGCGATTCCGTTCGGTATTGTTTTGCAATCCCGGTTGGAATCGCTTCGCGATGCATAGACGGAGCCGTTCGACTCATGGAAGGAGGGGTCCAACCGGATTCGTTATTTCCGGAAATCTTACACATCAGCATCATTCAGAAATCATTCATTTTAAGGCTAGTTTTTTTTTTTACTATAGAAGGATTTCTGCGATGATTCTATGTCAAATACTAATGCACGGATTTTAATCAAATTTCAGATACAGTTAGTACTTGAAATAAGCTGTTGCAGATTAGATTTTGGCGTAAATTACGTAACCGGTGACGCTGCTACATTTCATTTTCTTGGAAATGTGAACGTGTATTAGATAGAAGAAAGTTTTGGGATTGCCACATCCGACCAGTTTTACCTTAATTTTAATCCTTTCAATGTAGAGCGTCGAAAAACTGGTTATACCTTAGCTTTTGAAGGCTGGTATATATAAAGCGATCAGAAAAGTTAAAAAATGACGCAAACTGACTAAAGTTTGATCGCAGATTAGTAAGCTTGTAATTAATTCAGAGTAGCACTTCTTTTTGCAATTATTTACTTGTATTTTACAAACAGAAATATTTTTCAAATTGTAAAAATATAAATGGTCAAGTACGAGTATTATTCGTTCGCACAAAGGGTTCCGTACAATAAATATATGAATTATTAATTGCATTATTTGAAAAAAGTCCTTCCGGCCAGTACCGAGAGGAAGAGGTAGTTTTCATATTCCTTACTTAAAAAAAAAAAAAAAAAAAAAAAAAAAAAAAAGTTACATTATTTAAACATACGAAGACAGTTGCAAAATATTAGCTACACTAGAAATTCAAAGTTCTATAATTTAGTCATTTTTTTTAAGGTAGAGACGAAACAAAAAATTCTCTGGAATCTTTGCATCAAGATAAAACACATAAAAGAAAAATCTTTTTTAATTTCCAGTTTTTGTGTACTTTTGATTTTTAATTTTTTTCAAAGGAATTTAAATGTCCGCCAATTTGAAACAAGATGGTGGATGAAACTGGCCAACAAATTCGGTTCAGACATCAGTATATACTATGCACACACCAAGTTACATCCAAATCGATTCATAAATATGCATGTTATCACATGACAAAGATAAGACTGTTTCAAAATGTCAGCTACACTAGAAATTCAAAGTGCTATAGCCAGGGCCGTAGCTAGAAGGGAATAGTATGGGGCTCAAGAGAATGTAGCGGGGGGGGGGGGGCTCATAATTTTTTTTCTCTCTCTCCGACGCAGAACGATAAATTAGTGCATAATTACATTGTAGATACTATGTTTCTTATTAAACTGTAGTAAAAATTTCCTTTTATGCTAAGAAAAGCACAGGATTGTGAGTGTATAACTTGGAGCAAAATTAAACATCATGTTGTTTTCATGTAGTATAAATAAGATGAGGAAGTGTTTAAACACTTATTTTAGGTACAATTTAGTATTTCTGCAAAACTGTGAAAGAGTCTCAAAAATAAATTAAATTTTGAACAAAATTTCATTTGAGTTTTTGGAACAGAAATTTATTTAATGACCTTGGAATCGTTTCCAGGGGGGATCAAAATATTTTGGGGGGGGGGGGGCTGAGCCGCCCATAGCGTCCCCTTAGCTATGGGCCTGGCTGTAGCTCAACCATTTTTTAAGATATGGACAAAACAATTAATTCTCTGGAATCTTTGCATCAAAATCAAACAGTGTTTTCCTCCGGAAGGCTGCAATAGGTAGCTTTTTACTTTCTGTAATGAAAGCTACCTAAAATAGTTTCTGAAAGAATAATAAGAATTCGTAAAAAACCATACAACCTAGGATTGTGTATTGAAATATAAATGAGCACACCTAAAAAAAAAAAAAAAAAAAAAAAAAAAAAAAAAAAAAAAAAACTTTACAAACGTAAATTACGCAAATTACGCAAATCTGTATCCTTACTAAAATTTTGTCTGTGCATAGTACAAAAAAATGTAAATCTACAAATTTAGATTTTGTAAAGTTACAGAAATTTGTAGTTTTAAAAAATATATCCACTAAAATTACAGTAATCTTTTATCTGTAACCCGGATAGCAGTTACATAAAAAGTTCTGTAGGAATCCCAGTTTCCTATAATAATCTTGGTAACCTTACAGATTTTTTGATTTACAGTGCAAACGTGTATCAGTTGCATGATTTTTTGTTGTTGTCGTAACGTAAAAAGTTCGTGAAATCCCAGTTTCCTAGAAAAATTTTAGTAATTTTGCAGATTTTTTTTTTGAATTGTATATATTATAAAAGTTCAAAGAGATATGAAGCCTGAAGAATATCAAATATTACTATTTTGTATCTTATTTTAATCTTATCCAAATCAGCCATTTCTTTCGAGTTTAATTCGATACTGATAATAAAGTAGTACGTATTTAAAGCTTATTTGGTATTCCATAAAACTAAATTCAGCGTAGTAATAATCTTTTCTTTTTACAGAGCAGGCTAAAACAAAATTCTTATTCAAAGTTTAAACTTGGCTTTGTGCTAAGTGTGCTTTGAAACGAGATCACAAAGCTGCAAAGCTGTTACGCCGCGTTTTTCCATCTAGTTTTTAATTAACTTTTAAAGACAAGGGAGGCGTATTTAGAGAAACACTCAATGCAAACTAGTCACGAATCCTATAGTATTAATGTGATTAATTCTAATTAAATTAGTCTGTTTTTAACAATCTGACAACAATTTATTACTTCTATATTGCTACTAGTCATTGTATTACACAAATATATCATTAAAATTGTTATCTCGTGTTTAAAAGCTGATTGTACCTAGAGTACGGCACCCCTGTTATTATGTATATCCAAACCTTCCGTGCCTTTAAGGGTTAATACCACGCCTAATTACTGGATATTTTTTTTTTTCGAAAATCATTATCAACAATACTTCTAATTAGAGATGTAAATTTTCCAGAAAAATATAAGTGGCAGAAAAAAACTGGTTTTTTACCGGGTTTTTTTTTTTTCGGAAAAAAAAACGGAAAAGTTGAAAAAATTGATTTTTTATGATTGTTTTTCCCAAATAAATTATATTTTCTTAGAGAATATTAAATAATAAACATTTTTTCCCATTTATATTTGTATTAAAAGAAAATTATTTTCACTTTATATTACAAAATAAAAAGAAAGAAGCAAAGCCTGCTTATAAAAATTTAGTTTTTTTCACAGCCTAAGAATTTTTATTAAATGTTATTGTCTGTTATATCATATCTCTGTTGAAATGACTTTTCAGTTACATGTTTAACTACCAATTGACCTAATGTAAAAACCTGAGCAATATGCCTACAGTTTGGAATGAAATAAATTATGTATCCCATTTACTTAAGTATAGTTTATAAGTAAATTATATTAGTTTAATGAAATAAATTATTACAATTTTGTCATTAATTATGAATATCAGCATTAAAAAATTCCATTGTTTGTTTAAAAAAATGTATATTTTTACAATATTACATTTTTTTCTTACAATTATAATTTTATTTCCTTTAAAAAATGTTTAGTTTTGGTATAGCTTTGGTATAGCTCAAAAAAGTTTTTATTTAGTTTTATAATCTAAATTCAAACAAAACTAAGTTTTAGTTTGGCTTACTCAGGTCTACAACTAAAAAAACAGCATAGGATTTACTGACTGTTAGATTTTTACTCACCGAAATCAGGAAAATATTTTTTTTTAAGTTAAATTAAACGTAATTTTTTTCTTTTTATCCTGAAATTTGGCATTCCATTCTTGAGTAAGAAACCATATTCAATAATATTTCCATGTGGTAATTTCATATTTCTAAGAGTGGAACTCAAAAGTTATGAAAACAGAGCACTACAAATAGAAAATACTCGTGAAGAATTAACAAAAGCAGTTACACCAGAGATAAGCTTCTACTGTGCTTTAGAAAACTACTAAAATTCAAAGTTTAATCAAAAAGGAAAGTATAATTTGGAACGTATTTACTTGTAATAATACATGGATTTTTTTTTTTTTTTTCCATCGCAGTTGTACTTTTTTAATGCTAACTGCCCATGTTTTGCAACATTACTGTATATTATAGAAGTAAAGTGGAGATCAATTTTAGATTCAATACCTTGCAAAAACATTCAATTAATCAGCTATGACGAAATCTTGAAAAATACAACATAGTAGTGCCACCTATAGGAAAATTTACACAAAAACTAAACAATATTAATATATATCAGGAATTGGCTGAATCTGTAGTTTGATGAAAAATCGTCTTTTAGTTCTTGAGATAGAACTAACGTGGAAATCATGAATAATGCATGGAAATCATAGCGCAGCATAGCAGCGCCATCGGTTGGGCGATATACACTAATAACTAAACATCTCGAGTTTATATTAAGGTGTAACAGATTCTAAAGTTTTGTGAAATTATGTGCATCAGTTCTCGAGATAGAGTGCCCATAAAATTTTTGCCACATTCAGACTCACAGAATGACAGATAATTTCCAAAAATTACCAAATCGTGTTCAGGACCTTGTAAAATGATTAAATACAGCATAAACTAGAAGTCAAAATTTTCACGAATTCAATACTTACTTCTTGTACACTGTAAAAAAAAAATCTGTGAAGGTACTAAACATTTTCTAGGAAACTGGGATTCCAAGAACTTTTCATGTAACGATAACAGGAAAAATTCATGTAATCGATTCTGAAACTTGAATTTTTGCTGTTACCGTTACAGGAAAAGTTCTTGGAATCCCAGTTTCCAAGAAAAAGTTTAGTACCTTTGCAGATTTTTTTTACAGTGTAAAGATAGAAGAAAGTAATAAATGTATGCTTCAAATTTTATGTTAAATTTTTAATTTTACCATTCCCATTAATCGGCATATTATTGAAATAATTTTGCACATGAATTAATTTTTTAAAAGAGAAGTTGCATTTAATTATATATCTAGATTTTTTTCATGTAATCCTGTTTTTGTGAAATTGTGAACTTCTTGTATGTACTTATACAAAATATAATCAGAATTTATGATTTAGAAATTATTACTATATTTAGGTTCTTAAGTAGACATTTTAAATAAAGTTATTCATACATATATCCAACTTGATAAGATTCAGTTGCTATATAGCATGAGATTTTTTTTCTTCAATCACTGCATTTGTAAAAGATTCAATTTGGTGATTAAACTTTTTTCTGAAATGTCTATTTTTCAAGAGAAATTTTGCGAAGAGTCTTGTGTTTCAAACTAGAAAAAATTTTGAAGGATCCTTTCAAGTCTTCTCAAACAAATTTCTGCTGAGAGATCAGATTACCCACATTAAAGTTTTCATGTGGGGCACTCAATATAAAAATAAATAAAATTAAAAGTGTGAGAATGTAGCTATTACAAAATTTTCCATGTATTATTTTACGAATGAAATTTCAATTTTTCCAGTTTGCAAAAATTGAAAAATAAGCCTTCGGAAAAAATAAAAAACCTGAAAAAAAAAAGTTTTTTTCCGAGTCATCTCTACTTTTAACCTCTTCAGACCTGAGGTACACAAATGTGTACCTGCATTCTTTTCTTCATAAAAACTAAACTGTTAGAATTTTTTACATTTTTACTTTACCTCTATACAGTTGAATATTTTATGCTTTAAAACAAAACCAATAAATGTCAGCACTGATGATTACTACTTCATAAAATAAATATTATTTTCATCCGAGTTTCGAAAATACCTCCAAGACATTGTGGTCAAGAAAGTAAGAAATATTCATGATTATTTAACTTAAATACTTTACAATAAAAAATGTTGAGGATTTGCTGATCATTTGCTTGTTTAAAGACCTTAATTTTGTCACTACGTAAATTTTTATTACTGATAGTTAAACTGATGTTTTAAGGGGATTAGTACTTTTACATCCATATTTGTAAACCTAAATTACCAGTCCCCTAATGTATTGATTTCATAAAAATGACTCTTTCTGTCATCTATGGTGTCATTTCGATTATGAAAAAGCATTAAATATATATTTGAAGAGTTATTTTATGCTCAGATCTGAAGAGGTTAATACGATAGGTACCTCTAGCGCTCCTCAACGCGTTTTCTGAATGTCCGCAAATCGAAATTTTTGTGTAATAGAAAAATGCGTTTTCCTCAAAAACTATGTGACCTAGAGTAATCGCTCTAGTTATCCTGCAAGGTTTAAATTACGTTTACTACCTCTAATTTTTTCATAATTTTAGTTTCAGTAGATTTGGCAATAAATGGTGGAAAGAGGAGACATTGGCGGCGTAGCTAGAGGGGAGGGAGAAGGTGGCGCGGCGGTCCGCCCCGGGTGTCACCCTTTAAGGGGTGACATCCAATCGATTTGCAGATACACTTAATCTTATAAAATTTTGAAAAGAATACTGAAATAAAATGAAATTTCTAGCGCATCACGCAACATAGTTCCTTTTCTGTTCTTGGAGAATCTAAAATTTTATTACAGAATGGGGTGTCTAAATAAGATATGTCCCAGGAACAAAAAACCTACCTATCCAACAAGTGGGTAACAAAAGCAAACTTTTTAGTATTTTGGTATTTAAATTAAAATTTTGTAATAATTTTTTCGAATTATCTATAAAATCACATCAGGCATGCAAAAAAATCATGAGATTTTATTTGTAATAAAGTAGAATTTTGATTTTAAAAATATGGTGGATTTAGGGGGGGGGGGAGGGTGACACCATTTACATCCGCCCCAGGTATCGCCCATCCTAGCAACGCTACTGAGAGGGGACATCTTTTTGCTCTATATTTTTAAAGAATAATACCTAATATTAAAAGAAATGTATTTTTGAGTTCAGCGTTACAAAAGCTTTCACACGATAATACAAAATTTCCAAATAACTTAATCAGCCCCTCTACATTTTTCCTAAATATATTTGTGAATGTTTAACAACCTGTAAATATGTGGTTCAAGAGTCTATTAGTTCCCCCTATTTGAACTTTCCACATTCCATAGTGCTGGACAGAACTGGGTTCCTGTAACGGAAATCTTTATTTCGACATGTCAGCATAGCCCAATCCCAGAATGAACTAAGTTAATCACTCCTAATCATTTTAATTCAAAGTATTCATAGTGCAAACTCATGCAATTTTTTATATCTAATACAAAAAATAACAGTGATCGTTCGTTTCAATCCTGGTTAATCCCTTCGATATAAGTGAGGCAACTGCCTTCATTACCAAATTGCGTTGTGAATATTTTTGTAGATGGAATTAACTTATGGATCGTAAATAAAACATAACTCTAAATTAGATCATAATAGAATTAAATAAAATAAGACTCATGGTCGAAAAGATACCAACAATTTTTTAACAACTAACATATAAATTTATTTACAATTATTTTACAAATTGTTGGGCGTCATAAGACACAATATTCTCAATATAGATAGCATAAAAAAAACAAAATAAAACACTATTAATTCTATTTGTCTAATTATTGTTTTAATACTAAGATTGAATACCAATTGGAGCGTGCAGAAACCCCTACTAGGCATTTTGCCTTAAACATTTTGGGAAACAATATAAATTATAAGAAAAACCGTACCTTCATATTATTTTGTGCCCAGCACTCAGTTAAGGCTCTCATTCGAAAACATCACAGGTGGTCGCACATCAATACTGGCGAACATCACATTCAGATCCTCGGCTATCACACAGCACCAGTGGCGGACATCATTTCCGGATCATAGGCTAGGTGGTCGCACATCAATACTGGCGAACATCACATTCAGATCCTCGGCTATCACACAGCACCAGTGGCGGACATCCTTTCCGGATCATAGGCTATCACTCATCATCGGTGGCGGACATCATTTTCAGTTCATGGGCTATCACTCATCATCGGTGGCGGACATCATTTTCAGTTCATGGGCTATCACTCATCATCGGTGGCGGACGTCATTTTCAGATCAGTGGCGATGTAGGTAGGTCCTCCTTGGAATTAATAACGATTTTTTTTTAAACACATCTTCGCCTCCCGGAGAGAACTTGTCATCTAAACTCCTCAAGAAAACAGTCTATGTTCTTTTTTTCTTTTTTTTTTATGGCGGGCGTGGCTAATCCATCTGCCCGAAAAAAATGACCATTCAGTCTCTCGCCCGTCCTATTCCTGATAAACGATTCGTTAGCTTCCTCTTCGAGCGTGGGGGGGTTGGCCCCTCTTGTCTGCAACGCACTCCCAGCCGGAAAAATGAACGGTAGCCTCAAACTAGAGAAACGTGTGGGGTCTCGCTTAATTGGCTTGTAAATCTACCAATAAACCATTCTTGACGTAAATGTCAAGCGATTGTTATGCTAGAGCCCAACTGGTGCCTACTAGATGCCGGCTGAGATAGGGGTCTGCCTTGCTCCTGACATGAATAGCGTTAAACATACACTAGTATTTACAACCACTATACAAAAATATCAAAGGATACAATATGTATAATATACCATTTATATATATATATCTATAAATCACGGAAGATTGCTGGATGCTTATGCTTCCAGCATCTCCCCCCCTAACTAAATGAAAAAAAAAAGAGATAAACAGACAAAAGAGTACTTTTTCTTTTCTTTTTTTTTTTTTTTTTTGTTTTATAAGTGTTCGGCGATCCTGAAAGATCAATCACTGTTTCAAAGTCTGTTTGTGATTGAACACTTGCAACGCCATCAGTTGTCTACTTCTGTACATCACTATCGAAAATGAACATCGTAGAATGCCTAGATTTGTTTTGTTTTTTTGTCCATGTCTGTAAAGAAAGTTCAGGTTACGTAACACAATGATTCGCAGTCTCTGATTGTATTGCTCCTGGCTTCTCTCCCCTGCTGGGAGGTTGTTGATGTGTGAGGATTCTTCTTCTGCGTTATGCATCAATACTTATATTGTTCCCATAATTTTGCCTAAAATCGCGAGTTTCCGAAATAATAAAGCAAAGATAATGTATATACATATATATATATATGTATTTTATTTATTTATTTATTTTAAAGCTGTTGATATGTCCAAAACTAGTTACTGAAATAGTTTAAGAACACATTTCTGACTCATTTTTCCATTTACAAGTATGGCTGTTATCCTAACGTACAAACAATGCATCACCATATTTATATGCTACACTATAATTTTTTTTATATATGATACACATTTTATACCATTCACATTATCTCCATATAAAATCAATACATAAAGTTATTTATATTTACAATTTTTTGTTGTGCCGGATGATTTTCACCCTTAGCACTATTCCAAAACTTATAGTAAGTGCTGTTGTTTCTGTTTCATTCCTTATACATATTGAAAAATTAACCTTACAAGACCAGTTTTACCCTTTTTCTTTATATAACATTTATACATATAATATAACCTGTCCACTGAAAAAAAATCCCAATTTCTAAAATTTTATGTCATTCTGATAACCGCGGAAACCATATACTTCGATAAAATTTTGTTAGTAGTCAAACTCTATAAGTAATCCATTGTGTAAGCCTTCTAAGCATTTTGTTATGTGCTGATATAAAGAAAGTTTTTTATTTATTTATTTATTTTATTTTATTTTATTTTTTATTATTTTATTTTTTATTTTATTTTTTATTTTTTTTAACTAATTTGAAACTGAAACAGGGAGGGGAAAAACAAAAAGCTACCACATTTATTGATTTATTTATTTATTTATCCTACCAATGCTACCTTATGTCTCCTTATTACTTATATAATCCTTATTATTATACCCCTTTTATTATATATCCGTTTTTTTTTTTTTTATCGCTATTATTAATGTATTTACTTCCAAACCCTTTTACCCAATTTCAAAATCTATCCTTCTCGGAGCAAATAAAAACAATGATAGTTCACGACCCCGCATGCCTTGGCCAAGTAAATCAAAATCTTCTGCCCGCAAAAGAATTTTGTTACATGCAAAGTCCCAAAACCCCCCAATGTTGGTTGCCCCGCGAAAGATAAAGTTATTGCAAAAGTTTTTTTTTTTTTTTTTTTTTTTTTTTTTTTTTTGTATGGCCCCGAAAAGGGCCTTTTTTTTTTTTTTTGTATGGCCCCGAAAAGGGCCTTTTTTTTTTTTTTTTTTTGTATGGCCCCGAAAAGGGCCTTTTTTTTTTTTTTTTTTTTTTTTTTTTTTTTAAACTAAGTTCCCCTTTTCGTCTTTAAATATAAAGAGGTATTATCTCCCTGTGTCGCTCAAACAAAACCCATTTGAAAGAAGTAATTATTAATATTATTGTTATAATTTTATTTCAAAATGTTCTATGAATCTGACTATCTAAGCTATCTTTACATTCACTCAATAATTAATCTTAAGAGGAAATGCGTTCATCCACCTTATCTTATATAAATTTGCCTATCATCCGTAATACTTATTTATTTTACTTTATTTTATTTTTTTTTATTTTTATGTATGGCTCTGAAAGGAGCCTTTTTTTTTTTTTTTTTTTTTTTTTTTTTTTTTATTAAGTCTTTGTGACAGTCTTGTACAAGCTAATCCTCCGTCACCTATATATCTAAGTAAGCGTGCCCTTACCTAATCCTCAATATTCTGTTCCGAGTCTGATTCATTTAACTCGCCCTTAGTTTTTCTGGCATTCCTCGTCGTAGCCTTGGGTGCAAAAAGAAATTGTATGTGTCGACGTATTGTTGGCCCATTTATTTTGTCTTTCAGACGGAGCACATAATTATTGTGTCGAACAACTTTTACTACCACAAAAGGCCCTTCAAAACGAGGGTGTAAAGCCCTAGGCTTGCCAATTACTTTTGCGTACACTTCTTGACCCACGTCTAACTTTTTAACTTCTTGAAGATCATTTTCTTTGATATATTCCGCCATAATTTTTTGTTGGTTAGCTATGGCTTGCCGGTGAACTGCCCTCATATGTTCTATCCTATTTTTAACGAACGCTTGAGTGCACGTTAAATCCGGAGCACTTAATACCGTAAATTGATTTTTAATTTCTCTACCAAAGAATAATTTTGAAGGAGAATAACCTAGTGCTCGATGGATCGTGGTATTATAATTAAGTTTAAAATATTCGAGTCTGGTGTCCCACTCAAGAGTGGAATTGGACATTGCCACCAAGGATGCCTTAATCGATTTATTAATAATTTCAGCCAGACCATTCCCACAAGGTTTGTAGACGCTTGTCGGGTGTAGATCTATATTTAGTGTCATCAAATATTCTTTAAAAAGCGCACTGCGAAAATATTGTGCGTTGTCTGTAACTATTTCGGAACACAAGCCGTAGGCTCCGAAGTACCTATTTAGAACGTTCAAGATAGTTTGGGACTCCACATTTCGTAAAGGGACTGCTTCTAAAAATCTAGAGCCTGCGTCTATGATAGTAAGAATGAAGCAATTTTTCCTAAGGGTCATGGGTAATTTTCCTACTATATCCATTTGTAGACTTGCTCCGATTTGTAAATTTCTTTCCATTTTTTCAAGTGGTACTTTTATCGTCTGATGCTGCTTACTGCAATTACATCTTACGCAATTCGTGCAATAATTTTTTATATCTTGGTACATTCCGTACCAGAATAAACGAGTTTTGACAGTTTCGTATGTTTTTTTAAAACCAAAATGGGGTCCATGTGCCTCCGCCATAACCGTGAACTTAAGCTCGTCCGGTACGATTATTAATTCTGGATATTTCCCGTTTTGTTTTAATACCAGCGTTTTATTCTCGTTTAAATTATACTTTTTTGTTATTCTGTTGTTTTTCTTTGACTCAACCTTTTTTATAATTGTGATTAATTTTTCATCCTCATATTGCTTGGCTCTAATGTTCTCTTCACTCAAGTTAAGATTTACTTTGAATAAGTTATTCTGTAACTCGTTGCTACTAGTGATATTATTTACCAAGTTTCTAGACAAAAAATCCGAAGGATTAATTTTCCCTTCGATGTATTCGATATTGTAATCATAGTCGCTGAGATTTAAAATCCATCTAGCCACTATATCCGACTGCATTTCAATTTTCAGCGGATATGTGAGAGCTTTGTTATCCGTTAAAATAGTAAATTTCCGCCCTAACAGCATGTGTTTAAAATGCATAACTGCGTCATGAATAGCCAATAATTCGAACTTCATGCTTGGGTAAGCCGTTTCTGACTGCTTAAGTTTTCTACCGTAAAATTCAATAGGGACTAAGTATCCATTATCTTCCTGCGCAAGGACACCTGATATTGCTTTCTTTGAACCATCAGTTATTAAAAAGAACTCCCTATCAAATTTTGGCGGTTTAAGAGTAGGGTTGCTCACGATTGCCTCTTGTATATTTAAAAATGCTTGTTCCGTCTCCTCAGTCCATTTAAATTTTACATTTTGTTTAGTCAATTCGACTAGAGGATTGACAATATCGGCATAATTTTGAATAAGAGTTCTGAAGCCAAACCTAAAAGTGACTTTACCCCCTTTTTATTTTTAGGCCTAGTTAATCGTTGTACCTTCCCCACGTTTTTTTCTGATGGGGCATATCCATTTTTATTAACTTTGAATCCCAAAAATTCAATTTCCGGTTTACATATTTGCACCTTAGAGGGTTCAACTGTTAAATTGTGATCAATTAGAGTTTCCAAAACTTCCTTTAACAACTGTGCCATTCCCTCCGGGGTGTCTTCGGCCAAAACCACATCATCTATAAAATATCCTACTTTGTCCTTCGGAAAGTGTCCCAGGACCCTATCCATAAGTTCAGCGAATTTTGTACTACTTAATTTAAGCCCAAAATTTAGGCGGCACGGGGCGTACTTCCCACACTCCGTCACAAATGCTAATTTGTGACGATCCTCCGGGCGTAACATAATTTGGAAAAAAGCCGAATGCAAATCTAATGTTGTATAAAATTTTTTTCCACTAATTGCCTGTAAAACATCTTTTACGTCCGGTACCGGATATGGAAACCCCTCTAAAATCTCGTTCAACGTCCTGTAATCCACCGCCATTCTATAGCGAACCAAGTTTTTTTCCGTACCTTTTTTTTTTACAAATAATACCGGAAATGCATAATCTGAATCTGATTTTTCGATTATTTTCGCTTCTAAGAGTTTTCGTAGTTCCTCCTGCGCATACTGCTTAACTGCCTGGGGCGTCTTATATGGTTTATGCTGAATGGGAAAATTGTGGTTTAATTGTATTTTGGGCACTACCAATGAAGATTGTCCCAAAGATTTGTAAGACTTCGAAAAAGCATGTGCATGACTCATCAATAAGTCTTCTATCTTTTGCTTAAAATCCCCCGTTAAATGATCTAAATTAAAATCCGATCTATCAAGCTCCGCTTCTCTCAAAGCCCTAACTTCTTGCAAATCCAGGTTATTAATTTGATAGATTTCTCCATCTTCAATCTCATTAGGCTTTAAATTATTCTTGCTAACAAAATCCGAACTGATAAGTGCGATCCTAGTATCCGTTCTAATTATAATCTTATCTTCTGTATTGTTTGTTACAATCAAATTAATTTTATTAGTGACTGGTACCTCATGAATTGAACATTCCGTAATTAAATTTTTAAATTCCTCTGTTGGTTCAATTAAAATCAGCTGATTAGGCTGTACTGCCTCAGGACATCTCAACGATATTATTTTCGTTTGTCCTGGGTGTAAATGCGTTTCTTTCTCTATACACGCAAATATTTCATTTCCTTTAAAACGACATTTAATTTTATTTGTGCGCACTGCCTTGGTGATATTTTTCATTTCCGACCCTCTTTTATTTACACTATTTACACTAACTATTTCCTTATTCATAACCTGCGGTTCCAGGGCAATTTCCGTATTTTTTAATTTTAGTGTTTTCTTATCAAAATTTAAAATCATTCTATTTTTTTTCAAGAAATCAAAACCTAGCAACATTTTATAGTCCCCTTGAAAATTATGAGATGTAACATAAAATGTTCCTGTCACAAACTCGTTGTTAATTTTAAATGTAATTTTTATACATTGCCGAAAAGGTATGACTGAGTTATCGAATGTGTGGATTGTTACCCTATTCGCTAAGTATTTAATTTTTGCCTCCGTTTGTTTTAGCGCCTCTAAAACCTCCGGTGATAAAAGCGAAACTGCGGCCCCACTATCCAGCAACGTGTCAATTTTTAACCCAAAAATCTGTAATGTAATGATGGGAAGTTTATCCTTTTCCGCTGAATTCACACTAGCAATCACGAACTTATTCCCCCTTATCGGGAATCTACCGGGGTCTTTCTTATGACTATTATTTACAACTGCAGATTCCCTTAAAAGTTTCCCGAATTCGACTTTCTTTTCCCTTTGTGTCTGTCCGAAAAATCTCTCTTATTTTCTTTTTCCTTAATTGAATTTCTATTTCTTTCATGCTGCGGTTCATCCCTGGAATAGTCATTTCGCCCTCTCCTATGTTCATCCGATTGTTTACGATTTCCATAATATGCATCGTAGCGTGCAACCCCTGATCTGTCATCTCTGTTATTATAACTTCTATCCGAGGAATCCCTATTCCATGGAGAACTATGATTGAAATTTTCATAAAAATTTTCAAATCTATTACAATCCTGATAATTTCTATCCCTGTGAAATCTGTCATAATTAAAATCCCTATACATTTGTGCACTGGGAAAACAATTTTGTGATACTGGCGCTGCGAATCCATAGCCTTCCATCGCCCTGTAATTATTCGCACCAAAACTCTTATTTGCAAAATTTCTCTGTCCCTGGTTCCGAAATTTAGTATTTGAATTTTTCAAATTGTACCAACATTCGGAAATGTCATGCCGATTCGTATTACAGATTTCACACCGTTTTTCTTTCAAATTATCTTCCCTAACTTGTGTTTTCGTTTGTAATTTCAACTCGTTGACCTGAGCGGTTAATTCTGCTATGGCCGTAGCCTGCTGTTTATTTAATTGTAATAAATTCGTACAAAAATCCTCATTTTCTTTGCTTGTATTGGCTGTTACCGCATTAATCTGATCTAAAACTGTCGATTTATACGCGGATTCGATCGTCTGAGCTTTTTCGCACAATTTCCCAAAATCTTTAATGTCTAATTTTCGCAGTTCCAACGCAATATTTGGCGATATTGCCTCCAAAAATTTATTGGCTTTTATTAAATCGAATAGTTTATTAGCTCCCACCTCCGTTGCCTGGCCAGAAGCACCTAAATACATTGATGCGGCCTTGTTAAAAACTTCTATAAAATCTTTCATGTTTTGATTTGGGAGTTGCTTAATTGAGTTAAAATTTATCTGTGCTTCGATAAAAGAATCTTTTTTCTGAAACAATTCCACGATTTTTCTTTTAAACTCTGTATAATTCTTTTCCTCATTTAGCGTCTGGTCAGATACTAATTTCTCACGGGCCGTACCCACAAATTTAGCTTTTAATATCTGTAATTTAAAATCCTCTTCTACGTTGACCCGATCCAATAATTCATCGAATTCTTTCAAATAAAATAACACATTGCTAATCTTTTTTACGTCAAAGGGAACAATCAATGATAACATTTGCGACAAATTCGGTTTTAACGAGTCGTCCATTTTAATCTCTAACGTTTTAGATTTCAATTTTGATTTATTTCTTGTTACTACCCCTGGGTTAGATTGATTTTGTAAACTTTTCCTTCCTCTTCTCCTCGGCATATATTGTCCTAATTGACATTCATTACCCTTATATTATATATTTTTACACAAATAACTTTGCAATACAACTTAACTCCTGAATAAAATTTACTATAACACACAATAAAATATATAAATATATATATACACTGTCCCTCAAAATCCAAATACAATCAAATTCAAAATAAATGTATAAAATACACATAGAAAATCAGTACCAAATTATTAATTTTCTAAACTGCCCCTTCTTCTTCTTATTATTATTTTATTTCATTTGTAATACTACTCCCGCTTTTTTCCTTTGCGGCATAAAATTGGTCTTATACATTCACATAAAACACTTCTTTTTTTGTTCAATAACATAGAAAATGCCATGTACCCCCAAAATATAATCATTACAATAAAATACCATAAATAAATTCAATGTGATGCAAAATCTATTTTAAAATTCTTTCAAATTTTTCAAATATATCATATAATTTGAAACCTTATTTCATAATATTACTCTTAAAACCTTTCCACACACAATTATAAGATTGTTTGTTTTCAATTTAAATCACAATATCATCAGTATAATCATACTTAAACATATATTTATTTTTAGTATAACACATCAAAAAATAGCCATTTTGGACGAATGAGTCAGAAACGTTGTAGCACACTCCATTGGCACCAAGTTTTACTTTTAAAATTTAATTTAACATTAAAACCATGAATAGCGCGTAGAATTTTGAGTAAAACTAACACTATGAATTACTATTAACTTTTTATAACAAAAACAATATTATTAACCTCCGGAACTCATCCGAAAAGATCACGGTACCAGATAGGGTTCCAGGGCCTATGCTGGACAGAACTGGGTTCCTGTAACGGAAATCTTTATTTCGACATGTCAGCATAGCCCAATCCCAGAATGAACTAAGTTAATCACTCCTAATCATTTTAATTCAAAGTATTCATAGTGCAAACTCATGCAATTTTTTATATCTAATACAAAAAATAACAGTGATCGTTCGTTTCAATCCTGGTTAATCCCTTCGATATAAGTGAGGCAACTGCCTTCATTACCAAATTGCGTTGTGAATATTTTTGTAGATGGAATTAACTTATGGATCGTAAATAAAACATAACTCTAAATTAGATCATAATAGAATTAAATAAAATAAGACTCATGGTCGAAAAGATACCAACAATTTTTTAACAACTAACATATAAATTTATTTACAATTATTTTACAAATTGTTGGGCGTCATAAGACACAATATTCTCAATATAGATAGCATAAAAAAACAAAATAAAACACTATTAATTCTATTTGTCTAATTATTGTTTTAATACTAAGATTGAATACCAATTGGAGCGTGCAGAAACCCCTACTAGGCATTTTGCCTTAAACATTTTGGGAAACAATATAAATTATAAGAAAAACCGTACCTTCATATTATTTTGTGCCCAGCACTCAGTTAAGGCTCTCATTCGAAAACATCACAGGTGGTCGCACATCAATACTGGCGAACATCACATTCAGATCCTCGGCTATCACACAGCACCAGTGGCGGACATCCTTTCCGGATCATAGGCTATCACTCATCATCGGTGGCGGACATCATTTTCAGTTCATGGGCTATCACTCATCATCGGTGGCGGACATCATTTTCAGTTCATGGGCTATCACTCATCATCGGTGGCGGACGTCATTTTCAGATCAGTGGCGATGTAGGTAGGTCCTCCTTGGAATTAATAACGATTTTTTTTAAACACATCTTCGCCTCCCGGAGAGAACTTTTCATCTAAACTCCTCAAGAAAACAGTCTATGTTCTTTTTTTCTTTTTTTTTATGGCGGGCGTGGCTAATCCATCTGCCCGAAAAAAATGACCATTCAGTCTCTCGCCCGTCCTATTCCTGATAAACGATTCGTTAGCTTCCTCTTCGAGCGTGGGGGGGTTGGCCCCTCTTGTCTGCAACGCACTCCCAGCCGGAAAAATGAACGGTAGCATCAAACTAGAGAAACGTGTGGGGTCTCGCTTAATTGGCTTGTAAATCTACCAATAAACCATTCTTGACGTAAATGTCAAGCGATTGTTATGCTAGAGCCCAACTGGTGCCTACTAGATGCCGGCTGAGATAGGGGTCTGCCTTGCTCCTGACATGAATAGCGTTAAACATACACTAGTATTTACAACCACTATACAAAAATATCAAAGGATACAATATGTATAATATACCATTTATATATATATATCTATAAATCACGGAAGATTGCTGGATGCTTATGCTTCCAGCACATAGTTTGCAAGTAAACTGCATGCGACAGACACACAGACACAGGAGTGGTATTATAATGGTTCCGTTTTTACTTTCTTTTATCTTCAATAGAAGAAAGTATTGTAATCGAAATTTTTTTTCGACTTCCGGTTTTCGACGGATTTACACGTTTCAGGGGTCAGAGATTCCAAAAAACATGTTTTTACAATATGCCTGACTGTCCGTGTGTCCGTTTGTCGCCATTCTACCATCAAAAAGTGTATGAAGATATGCATAGAATTGAACCAAATATTTTTTTTTAAATGTTTTTGGCTGTAGCAAGCAGATTTTCTTTCAATTTTGAAGTATTCCGCCGGACGAGGGCGCTGCAACAACGATTTTTGTGCCATTTTCAATATTTTACCGACTAAAAGTGTATGAAGTTATGTATAGAATTGAACCAAATTTTTTGTGTAAGTGTTTGTCTATGGCTAGTTGGACCTCCGTGAATTTGAAAAAGAAAAAAAAAATCCGTCGGTAGGAGGCACTATAATCGCGATGTCTGTGCCATTTTTATTATTTACCATTAAAAAGTGTTTGAAGTTATGCATAGAACTGAACTAAATTTTTTGTGTATGATTATTTTTGGGTATGGTGAATAAATCTTTTCTTAATTTGAAAAAAATCTACCTGTTGTTCGATTGTTCATCAGCTCGTGCAGAGACGGAAACTTGTTTTTACTCCTATTAATTGACTGAAACAGAAATTTAAGGGTGTTCTTAACTGATCCGCTGAACAAGCGAAAAACGTTTTGACACATTTGCAAATTCATTTTTTAACAGAAAGTTATAAAAATTTAATGCCTGACTGACTATGAAAGCGATTTCGAATTGAACTTATTTTTCCATTTTATGACAATTAAATTACTTATCGAGTTATAAGCTATTTCGATGACGCAATCACCCGTTTTTCTCCTCCTTTTCGACCGGTTTTTCTGCTTTCGTCGGGAAATATGCTCAAAAGTGTCAACTTCGAAGGCTTGTTATGAAAAATCTATTGTGTTTTTTAAAAAACAAAAGAATGAGTGAAATTAGACAGTTTCTGAATAACAACACCTGCTATTTTCATGCATTTCCGAACAAAAATAAATTAATGCATGTGTCACAAAGTTGCCCTTTTTGACTTAAGAACACCCTTAAGATGAAAATCATAGTTTGTATAGTATTAAATTAATAATGTTAACGCATTAACATGCGTAATTAGATTTTGAAATATTAAAATGTACGTATGAGATAGAAGAAAGTTCTGGGATTGGAACATCCAACTAGTTACTTTTTAAGTATGGATACTAAAAAAAACTCCAAAAGTTTTAATATCGTATGACAAAATAAATCTTACAGAACTACTTTGCCGCAATTTCGAAAAGAGCGAAATTCTTTAATCAGAAATGTTTAAAGCCATTAATCTGCATTGGGAAAGATTACAAATACTTAAGAAATATTTTAATTGATTATAAAGAAAAAAAAAAAAAACAAGTTAAAAGAGATTTCTGTGAACGCAAATATTTTTCAGTCTTTCAGATCTTATCATCTGCTTAGAGTAATATCTAATCAGCTGATAGTTCCTCATAGTTTTTTTTTTTTTCTTTCTTTCCTCTTCGTCATCTTCTTAGCATCAAGCGTGCTATTTCTTTCAATGCTGACAGAATCGTGGGCGAAAATAAATCAAGGGAGAAGATAAAATATGATTAAGATTTAAGAATAGCATAATTTCATAGATTATATGCTTGGAAAATAATCAGGGGTGTAGTCAGGGCCGTAGCTAGAAGTATACGATAGGGGGGGGGGGGCTCAGAGGAATGTAGGGGGGACTCATATTTTTTTGTTCTCTCTCTAATGCAGAAAGATAAATTAGTGCATATTCACATTGTAGGTACTATGTTTCTCATTAAACTGTTGTAATAACTTCATTTTATGCTAAGAAAAATAGTATATGATGATGAAAATTTCGAATGTATAACTGGTGCAAAATTAAACATCCTGTTAGCTTCATAACCAATAGGATGAGGGAGTGTTGAAACACGTATTTTAGATACAATTAAGTAACTCTGCAAAAGTGTAAAAGGGTCTCAAAACTAAAATGTATTTTTGAACAGAATTTCATTTGAATTTTCGAAACATTTAGTGACCTTGGAACTTTATCCGGGGGGGGGGGGTCAAAATATTTTAAGGGGAGCTGAGCCGCCCATAGCGCCCCCTTAGCTACGGCCCTGGGTGTAGTCGTAAAAATAACAGAAGATATACGCTCTAAGAAGAGGGTAAACGCTCAAGGCAGAGGGTATATCCTAAATGAGTACTATAATCTTTCTTGATAAACGAGAGTATACAGTGTATTTTAAAAAAATCTAGAAGGTATATGGCGTATACCCCGTATATCCTCCACTCCATCCCTGAAAATAATACAGGGTGTCCACTTTAGTGATGCGCAATAACGAGATGTTTTTATCGATTTTCTTAATATATAGACATCTCGATATCTTTAGATTGTGTAAAATTTTTCTACATGGCTCCAGTTTGCCAATTACTTTTATATCATTTGATTTTATCAAGAGTCGACAGAGGGTGAAATGGAATGAGTCGCCGTTAAAAAGGATTAGGTGGTTTCGCCTGCTAGTGGGCCCTTCCTTTAATCAAGGTCTTTAATTTATAAGCAAACATGTAACACGAAATCTAGAACTGGACCCCCGCAGTCCCCGTTATAGAGTTTTCCAACGATACTTTACATGAGGGGTATAGATAAAATTTCGAAAAATGCCCATCGGAGAGCAAAATAGCGGTAGGGTCACCAGCGATACATAACATCAATGATCATAGACCTTTCCAACCATATATCACATGAAGGTTCTGGAAATAAATATATAAAAATTTCTTCCCTATGGCAGCAAAGTGGGGGGAAGGGGCGCAGGGGGTGCATAACATCAATCAGTTGTCACAGGCCGGATTACAACCTCCTGCTTTTAGAAATTTCATATATTATAAATAATATTTATTGAAGGGCTCTGCAAAAAACATCGATCTAAGATGATGAAAACGCAAAAAAGTTCGAAAAACTGCGGGAGCCAAATCGGGGAGGTGGGGAAGAAAGTCTCATAATATAAAAATGATCCGAGGGTTTCCGATGATATATCACACAATTTGAATGTTCAAAAAAAGTTTGAAAATTGCTACCCCGCGTAGATGCATTCTTTCGCTTTGGTTTCATGCAGCCTTCCGCGAGAAATTTTTTATATTTGATAAACAGTATTTACTAGAGGGCTTGATAAAAAAAACAATATCTAAAATGATATTTATTGTATAAATAGCAACGATTTAATATATATATATATATATATATATATATATATATATATATATATTATATTGCCTTATCTCAAAACACTTCCACTGGAATTTTTTTATTTAATAAAAAATATTTACCGGAGGATTCTAAGAATGTAACAGCTTGGTAGGGCTATACGTAATCTTGTAATACGTAATCTCGAACTGTGTTATCGCTGCATACGGCACCATATAGCGCGCACTGAAGAATATATTATTCTAAATAATAAAATAATAATAATAACAACCGCGAACCGAACGAATCAAGGACCTGATCCTTAGAGTGTCTTAGTGTAGGGAGCAGCACAGGAGCTGCATAATATGAATAAGTGGTTACAGGGCTTTCCAACGATGTATCACATGAGGTGTCTATCGACAAAATTTAGAAAAGTGCTCCTGAGAGGGTAAAGTAGCGGGAGGGTCACTGACGATGCATAACATCAATAAGTGGTCACAGGCTTGTTCAATAATATGAGGAGTCTCGATCTAAATTTATAAAAATGCCACGCTCATGGGGACAAAGGGTGGGGCGAAACAATGTCTCATGAGAGGTCTCGGCGAAATTTAGAAAAGTGCCTCCATGGGGGCAAACTGAGGACATCGGAGGTGCAAAACATCAATAAGTGGTCACAGGGCGGATTACTTCCTCCTGTTTTTCGAAATTTCATGTATTATGAATAATACTTATCGAAGGGTTCCGTATAAAAAAATCTATCTAAAATGATAAAAATGAAATTTATACGAAAAATTCGGTGAATCTCACTCCACTTTAGAATGGGGCACTTTTCTAAATTTTGTCACTATTCCTCATGTAATGTATCGTTAGAAAATTCTGCGACATTCATTTTATGCAGCTCCTATGCCCCTCATCCTACACCAGGGGGGGACTGCATAATATTAATAAGAGGCCATAGACTTTTCCAACCATATGTCACATTGGAGCAAGGGTTAATCTGGAAAGTCTGCAAGAGGGGGGGAGGGAGATTTTAGAAATTTGGAAACGCCAATCTGATGCACAGGTTGCAGCTCATTTTTGTTAATGCGGGTCGTATTACTTCTACTTTTTTGCTGTGGGCCGGGTTTGGGTCCGGTTGGCTTCTATTTTTAGCTGAAGGTCGGGGTAATTTTAACTTTTTGTTATGAGTCGCGTTTGGATGCGATTGACTTCTACAGTTTGCTGCGGTCGAGTTAATTTCTGCTTTTTTGCTTCGGGTTGGGTTTGGGTCCGATTAACTACTACATTTCTGTTGGTCAGGCAAACTTTTTGGCTGCGCTTAGAACATTTGGGGCAAGTTTTCAAACATTATTTCGGGATTGAGTTTTCACTCTTGCGAGAAGTGTTCGGGTTGATCTAATTTTGAGCGGGCTTAAATTTGATAAAATTTGGCATTTGATAAAATTTATGTCCTTTTCATGATTTTTTTAACGAAATTCGCTTTTATTTATGATCCTTTGAAGAAATTCATGTTTTTTCCGCGATGCTTCCACAAAATTTGAGGTTTTTGCGAGCCTTTCACAAAATTTGTGTTTCTTTCGCAACCCTCATTCGAAATTAGCTTTTCTTTCGCGATTCTTTAATGAACTTAGAGTATTCTACACGAATATTTGACGAAACTTGCGTTTCTTTCTCCATAATTTGACCCTTATTTGCGGCTACTTGACGAAATTAACGTTTCCTATTCAATCCTTTGACGAAGCTCGAGTTTTTTCTTCTGTCCTTTGACGAAATTCGCGCTTTCCAGGATCATTTGAAGAATTTTGTGTTTTTTACTTGGCAATTTGACTAATTGGTATTTTTTGCGTCCATTTGACCAAATTCGTGTTTTTTCTGCAATTCACTGACAAAATTGAAAATATTTTCTGCGAATGATTGAGGAAACCGATTTTTTATCACGACTATTTGTCATAGTTTGCGATTATTTTTATGCCATACTTTTCAGAGTGATGAATTTTTTAAATATTCGGAAAGAAGTGAAACACAATCACCACAGCTCCTAGTCCTTTAGGTGCACGAAAACACCATGATAAACCTACCAGTCAATCACTAAACTGCGGTTTTCAGGTTTTTTCTAACAAGATAATGGCTGGCAGACCAGTTGTATTTTAATATGATAATTGAGTTATATGTAATCTTATAATTTCATCCGTGAACTCGATGAATTTTGATGGTTAGTGGAACCGCCTCCGGATCTATAATCCTCCTGCAAGTATTTTAATATGTGTCATTATTTGCAAATTACTGAATTTTAAAATCAGTCAATTTAGGGCAGCCATTATATTACAGTAGCTATGTGATGATGGTTAAAAGCAGCATTTAAAAAATATAAAGTTGGTTACGATATGTCTATTCTATGCCCATAGATTTAGCATTTCCAAAGGGAATTCGAAAATTGACTGACTAATAAGAGCCTTAACAAGTTTCTACCAGATAAGAATTTTAAGACATAAGCCAACGTGATACAACAGCAAAACGATTCTCGGCAAAACGTTTGTTCACACTGTTGAGGTTGTCAGAAAAGTCTTATCAAGCCAAGCGGCGATGAAAGTTTATGAGATGCGGCTACTTAATTCTACATTGGCCTACGAACAGTCCACTACAAATGCATTAGAATCATCTTTTTTGCCTATTTATTTATTCTAGTAAGGAAAAGTAATAAAAGATTTTCACTACAGTAAAAAGTACTTCAATTCAAAGTTGAAGTTACTACTATATGTATTGATGCATTTCACTATCGATGTACTTATTTCCACAACAGCAGAATACAAAATTCATAAAATATTTTAATCTTATGAATGATAATGCATGTTCCCTTTTTAACCTGTATAAGGTACGGTGAAATTTTGGTACACTACAAGTACAGTGCGGTCTCCCAGACCATGCTTACTTTTGTTGTTGTTTTTAATGTTATAATTAAAATATCCACAACAAAATACGATCCACATATTTATGAGAATGTGTATTTTCAATACAAGTTAAATTTATATCGCTTATAAAAATATGAATGCAGCATAGAGGAATTTAAATCACTACTACAATGCGCTATGCTACTATGCGGTCTTTGGTACAGCACAATTTCTCATTCAAATTGAAATTAATTGCAGCCACAACTCATGGTTGTTTTCGTGAATGATTAAGTACGATTAATTACATAACTGAAGATCATCTTGTAGGGGAAGATGGGGATACTTGAGCCATTTTTTGAATTTTAATTTTTTAAAATTTTTTATAATTTCTTAGAATAAAATAAAATATTGAAAATGAAAATTTAATATTTTTTCTTCAACTGAAAACCACTTTCAATTAATTTTGAACTATTTTTCTATGTATAATAAGTGTTTATTTTTTGTTTTACATCGTGGCTCAAGTATCCCCATGGGGGGGATACTTGAGCCATAGTGAAGGGATACTTGAGCCACGACGGAAAAATACCTACAAAAGTAATTTTTTTCGCTTTATTTTTGCACAAACATTTTACAGAATGATAAATTATGAAACATAAAGTCTTTCAAAACCAATTGAGAAAACAAAGCTAGTAATAAGAGCATTTTTTGTCGTTAGAACTGGCTGTCGAAGGATAATTTCAACTTGACTTATAACGACGGTAGAAGCCTCCTCAGTTCAGAGCCATTTAAATTTGGAATCTGCAATTCATTGGGCAAATTTCATTTTCAAAATATTAAGCACTTATCCAACAAATATTTTTACAGTTTTCTTTCTTGCATATTTTATTAGTAACCAACTATCAATAGAAGGTTTTCTTTTCACATCATCACCATCATTGACAGAATTTTCCTTTGATGATACTGTCAAACTCATGCTTTTAATTTAGTAGCTGTCGGAATTTAAGCCAGATGTATCATTTTACTATTTCAAACACTTTTTTGATTTCACAGGAAAAGATTTTGTCTTCCTCTTTGGCTCCAAGCAGGTAAGTTTGAACTGGGATTTTTGTTGCTTTTCTTGTTTTTTGTGCGCCTTTTTTTACTAATTTTTCTTCAATTTTTTTAGTTAAATAAAAAAAAAGTTACAGCAACAGAGGTCACGATTTCAATATAAAATATTAATCTTAATATGTTATATTAAAAAATAAATATTTTAATATGTTGGACTTAACTAATTAAAGAATTAGATATTATAGCCTGTAAAACAGTTTTAAAAAGTTATTTTAATTTAATAAAAGTTAAATTGAAAACTATGTTTACATTTATCTAGACAGGCTATTTTGTTAGTCAAAATGAAAAATAAAATGGATATTTTCATTTAAAAAATATCCATTTTGAAACATTTTTAGGTCGTTATTTTTTTAAGAAAAAAAAATAAAATGAAAAATTATTCTCCCTTTTATCCAGAAAAAAATCTATTAGTGAATATAAGGATGGAATTTTATTTTTTGTTTGTTTCACCCATGTTTAATTTCTAGTAGGGGTGGTTGAGACATGGCTCAAGCATCCCCACTCTCACTGGCTCAAGTATCCCCACTACCACTATTTTTGTTTCTTAGAGTTTTACTAAATAAAGCATGCAGCTATTAGAACTATTTTAGATACAAAATACAATTGAAACTATGCTTATTAAATTTATGTATATAGTTGCAACTTTAAACAAAACTTTAATTACAAAAAAACAAAAAAAACCATGCACCCAAATATTTACTTCAGATAGGGAAAAGACAACTATTAATCACTATACTTTCAAAATGGTACCAATATGTGTGATTTCTTTTTTACATGTTCAGAACTATAAATATGTTACCATATTGGCAGTTTTAGAAAGAAAAATTAACCAACTGTAGAGATAATAGGGGTGGCTCAAGTATCCCCTATGCTCAAGTATCCCCACTCTCCCCTATACAATCGTGAAGTAAAAGATGTCGCTGACTCCAAGACTAATGATATTTTTAGTAACTTTCATAAAATGAATATCCACATTACTGATTCCAAGTGAATCTTTTTTACTTTATTTCAAAATTAAAATATACACTCTTTAAATATAACTTTTCGTGTAAAAAACGATATTTTGTTGCTTTCTGATACAAATGAATGTGTATACTATAAATGAAAACAGTAATGCATTCCTCTCCTCAATTATCTTTTCATCTTATCCTTTTTAACATGTTCCAGCATAGTTGAAAAGTATTTATGAATTGGGTTTGTCTGTCCGTCTGTCTATTACACCTTTTTTAACTGTAACTCCCATAAATATTCTGAAATTGTCGTGTTATGAAACTATTCGATATTTCTATCAAGACACATTGAGTTGCGTGCATATGTACATACTTACATACATATACACACACACACAGAGAATCTGTGAGCAAAAACTCTCAGGTAATATCCTGTGAGCTAAAAACCTGCAATATGACAGTAAAAATATAGTTTTTATCTCTTCATTTCAGTGGTAGCAAAACACAGCATTTAAATAGTCCCTCTGGAAAAAAATTATATACAGGGTGTTTCTAAATTCATAGTACAAACTTTAAGGGGTGATAGTACACATCAAGACAAACAATATTAAATAGGAAACTAAGGGTCCCAAACGTCTTCCGAAGGAGATAGGCGCCATTTAAGTTTAGGGTCCAAAAATTCAAATGATTATAAAAAACAGAAAAATTGGTCGATTTGTTGCGGTTTTCACTAAAACTATCCTTTATGTTAATATTTCCTTGAAAATAAATTTCAAAAATGTCCGTTAGAGGGCGCCTTAAACTTTAGAGTAACCAACAACTATTTATAACCGTTATTTTTTGTATCTAATTAAATGCTTGCAAAAGCTTAGACTTAAATTTTGAGCTCAAATTCTAATTCGATGGGAGGGGTTAGGAAGCGCAAACTGAACTATGTTCAGGAGTTGAAATGTTACCTTCCCCACCCCTCGAACACAATTCAATTTTCCGCTACTTAATTACTCACAACGATGCAGATGTGTACTATCACCCCTTAAAGTTTGTTCCATGAATTTAGAAACACCCTGTATAAAAATGGCAACAATATGTGGGAAATTCTTTTCTTGAAATTGGCACTCAAAACTGTAACCTATAAACAATATTTCAAACAGAGGATTTGTAGAATAAAACACCTTTATATTTTTAGATTGAATTCACTGCAGCGCAGTAATATTTTTTTAATGGTGATTTTAGACGCTTATCAGATTAATGTAGATGCTCATTTTAGGTTTATTGTGAAGTTAACTAGGACCATTTCTTTCTGGAATTTTTTCAATTTTTCATTAAGTCTTCCATGATCTACATGGCCCTCCTTGGCCTATAAGGATTATAATTAAAAAATGACCAGCCAAAGCCCAGCACATCTTTTAAAAGCTTTCGATATGTTTAAATTAGAACCAAAAAACACTTTAAAAATAACGGTTTTACAAATTTAATGTTTTTTTTTTTTTTTTTATTATATTAAAAACTAAACTATTCAAATTAACAGATAATTTAACACAAAGCTCTGACCTTTCTTAAACACGTAAACTTTGCTTACTTTCAGTTTAACAATTCATTCAGCTATGAAAAAATTACATTTAAACAAAACAACAATGCCAAAAATCAACAGAAAACCACGTCTTTCACAAATAAACTTCCTCTTCAACTGTGACCAGTAGCTAGTGATGGGACGAATAGTGATTTGGCCTAATAGCCGAATACCGAATATTCGGCAGCCGAATAGCAACTTTTTTTTCCAATTAACAAAATAAATTTTGATTATACATAATTTAAAAAATAGGAGCTCATTAATAATTATTACTCTTAAATGTGCTTTTAAATGTATTTTTAAATTTGAAACATTTATTTTAACACAAAAAAATTATGAAATTGCATTATATTGTTTTATCTTAATGTACATCAAATTGATTTTCAGTAAGTCAGGATGGTAAATTTTCATTAAAATATGAAGAATGTACTTCACTTTTACTATCAAATGATACTTTTACAATTTCTTGCATCCAAAATCAATAATATTCTTAATATATTTCTCTCAGAGCTCACAAGAAGATATTTTATGAAATAACCTTTAATAAATTAAATTTGATCATTTTAGAGTCGCGAGAATTGTCGAAAATTTCAGTTTTATCGACTAATGGACAATTTTTGAGATGTATTTCAACACCTATTGAAGAATTTCGTGATTTTTTGGAACGATTGATTGGAAGAAATCGCTATTTTTTGTCGCGAATGATAAAAAATTTCACGATTTTTTTACCGCAAACTTCCGTATTTTCTACCTTATTACCGAACTACCGTATTTTAACCTACTTTTCCGGAGAAGTTGATATCTATGCAAATTCGACAATATAATGAAGTGCCTGCTATTTTAAAACAACATGTTGAGTGAAATTAACCAATGAGCCTGATCGATATCTTAATAAATCTTGTGCACTTGCTCACTCACATCAAAATCGGTTCATATATGCGAGTGCTGTCGTAGGCAAATGGATTTTTCAAAATGTCACTCATTTTAGAAGTTCAAACTGTTATATATAAGCCATTTTTTAAGATAAAGACAAAACAAAAAATGCTCTGTAATCCTTATATTAAGATCAAACACTTCAGAAAAAACATTTTTCTATTTCTATTTTTTTTTCACATTATTATGTATATAAAAGTTTTTTGTCAAAACTAAATGGTTGCCATTTTGAAACAAGATGGCAGATGAAGTTGAAAAACGAACTCGTTCAAGACATTGGTTTGTTCTATGTACACATCAAGTTATATTCAAATTGGTTCATAAAAGTGCGTATTATCGCGTGACAAAAATCAGATCATTTCAAAATGTCAGCCACACTAGAAATTCAAAGTGCTACAATTCATCCATTGTTTAAGATATAGGCAAAACAAAAAATTCTTTGAATTCTTTGTATCAAGGTCAAACACATAAGAAAAAAAGAAAACATTTTCAATTTCTAATTTTTTGTGCCTCATTTTAAATTTAAAAACTTTTTTAAAAGTTCAAATGGCGTCTATTTTCAAACAAGGCGACGGATGAAGTTGGCTAATGAACTCGGTCGTATTATATGTACACACTAAGTTACATCCATATCGATTCATTAATATTCGTGTTATCCCGTGACAAAAATCAGATCATTTCAAAATGCCAACCATAATAGAAATAACTCGGGCATTTTTTAAGATACAGACAAAACAAAAAATGTTTTGAATCTTTTTATTAAGCTAAAACACATTAAAAACATCTTTTTTAACTTCTAATTTTTGTGTACCTAATTTTAATTTTTTTTTTTTTTTTTTTTTTTTTTAATGGGTGTCATTTTGAAGCAAGATGGCGAATGGAACTGTCCAACAAACTCAGGTTCAGACATCGGTATATACTAACTATGTACATACCACGTTACATCCAAATCAGTTCATAAATATGCGTATTATGTGATAAAAATCAGACCGTTTCAAAATGTTAGCCACACTAGAAATTCAAAGGGACTCAGACATTTTTTAAGATACAGACAAAACAAAAAATTCTCTGGAATTCTTGTATCAAGGTCAGACACACAGAAGAAAAATATTTTTCAATTTCTAAATTTTTTGCACTTAATGTTAAATTTAATTATTTGCTTTTAATTTAAATGGCCACCATTTTGCATCAAGATACCGGATGATGCTGACCAACGAACTTGGCCGAGACATTATTATATATACTAAGCACATACTACGTTACATCCAAATTGGTTCATAAATACACTTGCCATCATCAGGCATGCAATTGCAAAAAGTTAAAAAAAGAGGAAAAGCTCATGAATCAGAAAATGAGAAATTATTTTAAATAGCGCTGTGTAAGACAATTAAGAAGCTTATTTTATTCACAACAAAATTGTTAATACTTTTGTTTAAATCCTGTTTTATTTTATTTTTTGAGGAGGAGGGGAGGGGTAGAAAAAGGTCAGAGTGAATCCATTTATGCAAATATTATAAGTACAAGGTAGAACCTGTCAAATTTTGACGAAAGAAAATGTTTAAGGAGGAACTGTTTCATTAACTCATAATAAACCTACAAAATTAGTTATAGTAAAATATGCATTTTATATTGGTACGTCTAACTCTTAAACAAACAATATTTATCGTCAAATTAACAAAATACTATTTCTATAAAACGCAGTTGTAGAAATTGCTAAAATTAAATTTTAATCGTATATGTAAGCAGTAAAAAATAATAAAGATATGTTATTATGATAAAGTTATCAATTATGGTTCTTATGCTAGTATTCCAAAATGATAAAAAGCAAAATTTATTCATATTTGACTTAATCATAGAATTTTTTTCCGTGAAATCTAAACCCGGTATCATTTTCAGCATATCAAAATTTACAAATGTACATTTCACATCTGTATTCACGTTTAAAAAAATTGGCATTTTAATTTGATCATTTTGATTCAAAACTTGAAGTCTCAATGCTATTAGCTGAAATAGATATTAAACTGTTGATATTCTTTTTACGTGTAAATCAAATTTTGTAAATGAAGTCAAAATTCACCGGGTTTTATAACAGAAAATACTTAAATTTCTATTTTTTCCCTTTTATTGAGAAAATGGCAACATAAAGATACAGCACTCATTTTTTTCCCTTTTTTTCCTTTGCCTTAAATGATGTGCCAATCTCAAAACTTTCTACTATCTCATACGTACATTTTAATATTTTTAAAAAATAGTTACTAATTTTAATGCATTAATAATTTTAATTCATTACCATACGAACTTTGGTTTTCATCTTAAATTTCTGCTTCAATCAATTAATCGGAGTAAAAACGAATTTCCGTCTCTACACGAGCCGATGAACAATAGAATGATAGGCAGATTGTTTTTTGTTTTTTGTTTTTAATTCAGGGAGGACCTATTTGCCTTATCAAAAAATAATTATATACAAAAATTTTAGTTCAGTTCTAGGACTAACTTCATACGCACTTTTAGGTGGTGCAATATTGAAAATGGCATAAAATTGGCTATTGCAGCGCTTCTTCCGGCGGATTTTTTTTCAAATTCAAAGAGGACCAATTAGCCATAGCTATACACTTACGCAAAATATTTGGTTCAATTCGTTGTATAAATTCATATACTTTTCGTCAGTACAATATTGAAAATGGCACAAAAAATCGCGATTGCAGCGCGCCCTTCCGGTGGATTTTTATCAAATTCAGGGAGGACCAATTAGCCATAGTCATACACTTACTCAAAAAATTTGGTTCAGTTCGATACATAACTTCATATACTTTAGGCCGGTACAATATTGAAAATGGCACAAAAATCGCGATTGCAGAGCCCCCTTCGGGCGGATTTTTTTCAAATTCAGGGAGGACCAATTAGCCATAGTCATACACTTACTCAAAAAATTTGGTTCAATTCGATGCATAACTTCATATACTTTTGGCCGGTACAATATTGAAAATGGCACAAAAATCGCGATTGCAGCACCCCCTTCCAGCGGAATATTTCAAAATTGAAGGAGGACCTGCTTGCCACAGCCAGAAATATTCACAAAAAATTTGATTCAATTCTATGCATAACTTCATACACTTTTTGATGGTAGAATGGCGACATACACACAGACACACACACACACACATACACACAATTTTTGCTCGCATTATAGTATAAGATAAATAATTATCTGCATTTGTAAATACATTTACTTTAAAAAAAAAAAAAAAAAAATACTATTTCCGCTTTTGTTTACTTGAGGGGCCGTACTTTTCACCTACATCTACAAAGCAGAAAATAGACGTATGGGATTATCGGGTGTTTTTATTTCTACCAATATTAAAAAATAAGTTTTTTTAATAATACATATTTGATACCTTTCAACACGACTATTTCCCCTTCCATTGGATCCACTGTTTCATTGGGTATTTTGTAATAGCAAATGAACATTTTAATAGCAGCTATTCTCATTTTTAGGTGCGTTCGTAATTATGTTAATACGTAGCACATATTGTTGTCGTTCAGTCCGTCCGTCTGTCTGTCCGCATATAACAACGCAAAAACTACCCAACTGAATCGTTTGAAATTTAAAATACATAATTATTACATAATTTTGTCGAGTCCTTTCAAATTTTATGAAAATCGGATGCTTAGATCAATTACAGGGGCAATCAAAAGGATTCCGTTACATTACGGTCAATGGGGAAAAAAGTTTGAAATGCATTTTAATCGTTTGAAATTTTAAATACATAATTATTACATGATTTTGTCGAGTTATTTCAAATTTTATCAAAATCGGAAGCATAGTTCAACTACAGGGACAATCAAAAGTGTTCTGTTGCATTACGGTTAATGGGGGAAAATGTTTCAGATACATTTTAATGGTGTTATACTCATTCGAACGTAATAAAATTAGTATGCATCTATAAAGTACATATTATAAAATACATTTTACATAATCTGTGGTGCAAAGAATATTTGTTATTGGTTTACAAGGCCACACAAAAGTATTCCATTGCATAATCATAATGGTATAGGGAGAATATTGTTTGGTGCGCATTTTAATTGTAATTATTTACAATTTTATGAGATTGATATATGAGAGTGATATTTTTAAAACTTCGTTATCATACGAGCGCACCTCACTTGCTACGCTTCACGAGCGATTTCCAACTTGTTATTTATTTTTTAGTTATGAAGGAAACTAGAACATAAAGGTACAAGGTAAACTACAGGACTGAATAAAAGTATTCAATTATGTTTCCATCTATTAGTATAAATTGCTGAAAGAGGAATTTCAACCGGCTAGGCATTTTTTTGCAAAACTAAATTTTCATATTATATAGTACATTATATATCAACGGAAAGATCAAATACAGGGCTGTTCAACAGTATTGGAATATACATTTGGCTATATACAGTAACCTTGTTTCCTTAAATAACGAAGTTTTGATAAAGATTTCATGAAGTGTTAGAAAGTGCTTCATAATATATGCTTAATGCATGATTTTTCTTTCTTGTTAATTATTTTTTAGTTATGAAGGAAACAAAGAACATCAAATGATAAAATATAGTCAATAATATTATATTTAGTATTATTAAGTGGTCAAAATTTGCGTAGAATGGATCTTTTTCACGTTTCATCGACATACAGTACAGTAATTACCGTTTTTCAGAATTTTTTTGCTTTTCACACCCATTTTTGCGGCTTTGTCCCGGCTAAACCATTGATCAGAGAAAAAAATCTTTAAATACATAAAATCTAGGAAATTTTGTCCTCTTTAATTTATGTATTAAGGACTTTTATGTAAAATGCATAATTTTGAAGTTATTTAGAAAAAGCAAAGAAAAGTCACGTTTTTTACACGTTTTTGAAAAAAAAAAAAAAAAAAAAGAAAGAAAAACGTGTTTCCGGGAATAAATTTTGTTGGATAATACCAGATTCGTGTTCAGCGACCCCAAAAACATAAAGGTACCAAATTTCAAAACTACGCCAAAACTTGCATTTATTTTCGACCAAATGCCTGGACTATAAAACCTGTATCGAAATTTGTTTTTGAGTCATAAATTTTTTTGTAGTTTTTAATACTTTTTTTTTGTGATTGTAGCAACAGAAGTGTTCCATTTTTGGACATTAAACCTGGACCAATCAGAAAACGAGTAAAATAAAATAAGTTGCGGAATTCAACCAATAAAAAGATTCAGATATATTTCAGATTTCCCAATTCTCTACCGAGAACAACAATTATTTTCCCAAATAGTTAATAGTAATAATAATAATTCAGGATGGAAATAATAATAATTCAGAAATTCAACTTCAGGAATGGAAACCAAAGTGAAGTAGCCATCTTTGCATACGGTTGAGAAAGACAATATGTGCCCAGAAAGAGCTTTAGTAGCCACGACGCCCTGGGCGAGATATTTTTCATTGCTTTTTTGAATAACATCTTTTAGATGGTCATCCAAATATATTGCGTATTTTCAGCCCTTTAATATTTAGTATTTTGTACCTGCTTTTACCGGTACTTCTAGGTTATCTCCTCGACCAAAAAATTATCGCCAAACTATAAGATTAAATGCCAATAATGGATGATCGTGAATGTCCCATTCAATGACATTAAATACGATTCACGTGTTTAAAATATCATTAAGTGATTTTTATTTCGACTTTTCATTTGTATTTTTATTAATATTCTACTAGTAATTATTTGTTTTTTCGCTATTTAAAATAAAAATTAAGTCAATATGTATAATTTGGCTATTAGTTTAGCGATTAGTTTGGCGATTTGTATAATTTGGCGAAATTGGTCGACGGGATAACCTAGAAGTACCCTTTTACCTTTGAAGCAGGTCCTGAATGCACTTATAGTTAAAATCGTAATTTTTGAAAAACAGCGTAAAAAAAAAGAAAGAAAGAAATATTAGTCCAAGAGCCGACCGCACAAAACCCTAAGTCATCGAGCACAAGAAAAAAATCTTTTATATTATGGAAGCGTAGTAATAAGGGAATCTAATGATCCATGTCTGCCGGAATAAAAGTGATGCATAAGCCAAATATTGATACCACTAGTGGTTCACTCATAGGTTTAGCGTTGTGATTGCCGTACAATCAAAAGTAGGAAAACATGAAAAACTGGGTGCAGGAAAACACAACGCTAATCCTACGAGTCACCAGTAGTGGTATCAATTTTTGGCTTATGCACCCCTTCGCTTCCGGCAGACTGGACTACAGTAAAACCTCCATAACGGACACTCCCGAATAGCGGACACCTCTATTTAACGGACAGTTTTCAAATCCCCACTCCCAAAACTTTAATTTTGTATGTTTAACCTCTGAATAACGGACATTCCGTATAGCGGACAATAATTTTGGCAAAAAAGAACAAAAAATTATTTTTTAACGAGGAAAAAAAAAATAAAAATCCTCTAAATTTATCAGGGCAATGTATCACAAATTTTGTGATCACAGATAAATGTGGGCCTGAGCTGGAGAAAATTCCCTCTCTCCCCTAGATTTATCCCCTACACCCCCCCCCCCCTCCACACACACACCCTCACCCTCGGATGATTGGATGCTTTTAAGAAGCAGAAAAATACAATAAACAGTTATACTTTTTTTTTTTTTTTTTTTTTTTTTTAAGAAAAAGATGATTTAAAAGAATTAAAACTACTCACAGAGTTAAAACTTCACATTGAAAAACAAATTACATCTAATCGCAAGTAAAAACATACTTTTGTAACTTTTTTTTTTTTTTTTTTTTTTTTTTTTTTTTTTGTAAGAATGTAATAAGCAAAGGATAAAGGTATGCACAATTTTATTTCAGTTTTATTGCTTTGAAAATTATTTTAATTTCTGGTTTAATCATATAATAGAGGTTTTAGGACATTTTTAAATCGACTAATGAAACAGTAAGCATTCATTAGCAATTTTACTATCGCTGAGGTTTCCCCAATAGCGGACACCTCCGAATAGCGGACAATTTCTGCGCTCCCAATGTGTCCGTTATTTAGAGGTTTTACTGTATTAGATTCCCCTATGAATATTCTTCTATAATTATATTATATATTCCATTTTTCTTGTTCTCGATGACTTAGGGTTTTGTGCGGTCGGCTCTTGGACTATATCAGAAGGCAGGAAACTTTTTGTGTGGATTTTGTTGTTGATTGAAAAAAAAACATTCTTTCTTTTTGAGGAATACAAATTTGATGACACTTCTAAATTGCAAACCTATAAGGTGTGGATGTGGGATCCCGCTGCAACATTTTTTCATTAAGGAAATCTACTTTAATTTTCAGATAGAAATATTCGCTTTATTTAATGACAGATTGTGCATGATTAAGTAGTTATTAGGAAATTCTGGTATGCATTTTAAATAAAAAAATGTTCAATTTAATCATGGGAAAATGTTATCATTAAATAGAGCTATGATTATTATTCAGAAATACCAATAGGCTTTTTAAATATAAATACGCCGGCTAAGGTATTCTGCAACTTGCATTTTCTCTTGTTCGCTAAATTATGATGAGAATTTTGCAAATCGTGGGAAGAGTGTACCGAGAAGAATATATTCACTCAATTCTTTTAATAATTTTAAACTAATAAAATATCATTTTTTTTTTTTTTTTTTTTTTTGTATAAATTTTTTTTATAGAGAAACATTGTTGCAGCATTTTATAAATGCATTTTTTTTTCAACTATTTGGAAAATAGTTGTTGTCCTCTGTAAAGAATTGGGAAAGCTGGAGTATATCTAAATCTTTTTTATTGGTTGTATTCCGAGTGATAAAATTAAAATAATTATAATAATAATTTGAAAACAAATTGTGGAAAAGATTTAAAAAAAAATTCATTTAAAAGTGTTTTTTTTTTCTTTTTTCTCTACTCAAGGGTGTAAAAATTTAAAATGTGCGATGTTTAGAAGTTTAAAAATTTGCAGTTCCGAAAATTGTAAAACTGAAGTTTCATTTAAAATTTGTTAAGAATGGGTCCGGGAATATTAATGTTTAATCCATGTCGTATGTAATATGAGGCGCTCAGAAGTCAATCTGATTAACTCTATCGAATAAAAATGCACATTTTAAACAGTTAAAGTTGTATATCTATAAACTATTTTTTTCCTTTATTGGTCTAGGAATATTAATGTTTAATTCACGGCGTACGTAATATATAACTCGTTATGATCATCATAAAAATAATGTTTATTATTATTAATAATTTAAATATAGAATTTCTTTATAAATATTTAAAATTTTAGTCTTTGAAAATTTCATTCCATTTCTTTTCTACGCACACTTTTAGATTGAAAATATTTCCCAATTTTTTCTATAATATTTTTTAGATCGAGCTCTACTTTTCTCTCTGGTTTCAGTAGTTTTTTGTATGATTTCATAGCTTTTTCAGATCCTTTCAGGAACTTTATCAATCACCTTTAACTAGCAAATCTTAACTATTATTAGTATTAGTTTAAAGTTATTTTTAAGCATATTAGTTTGGCGAATTACGGAAAGAACGCGAAGTTGGCTTCAATTTTGGCAAGTAATTTTGTGCGCTAGATTTGGCGATGTATCCCAAGTTGGCGGGAAACTTGGCAACATTTCGCAACAAAACCGCTCCCTCACAGATGGTAGTCCCACTGCAGTTTCTCGGTATCTACGCAGATTTTCTTATGACCATAGGTATCTACACAGATTTTTATAGCTTCATTTTCAAATCGTTTTTTTTTTTTTTTTTTTTTTTTTTTTCTAAATTATCCCTTTTTAATTGAAATATCTGTATTGTAGTAACCGTTTTGACGTCGAAAGCACTCAAATAAAGATTCGATGTTGTTTTAACACATATTTAGTTACAGTTTATATATACGGGTACTACTAGGTTATCCCGTCGACCAAAAAATTATCGCCAAACTATAAGAATAAATGCCAATAATGGATAATCCTGAATGTCACTTTCAATACGATTCACGTGTTTAAAACGTCATTAAGTGATTTTTATTTCGACTTTTTATTAATATTTTCATTAATATTCTACTAATTATTTGTTTTTTCGTTATTTGAAATAAAAATTATGTCAGTATGTATAATTTGGCTATTAGTTTGGTGATTTGTATAATTTGGCGAAATTGGTCGACGGGATAACAGAGTAGTACCTATATATATTTATGAAAAAAATGTATCTTCTGTTTCGAATGGCGTCAATTTCAAAAATTCAAAAATCTATGATAAGAATCATAATTTTTATTGATCTATATAAAAAAAGAACAAGTGTTATCATTTCTTTTTTCAATTATTGAACTGTTTTTTAGTTGGTGGCAACTCGAAAGAAATAATTGAATTAACAGTTAAAAAGGAGAGATTTCTATAATGTTAAATTATGGAAGGTATAGCGTTATATAAATTTTAAATGCGCGCCATTTCCTTAATATTGGATATTGTTTGACAGGACTTTCGAAAGGCACATACCTAAATTAAAAGCTTTTGAACAATCTATTACACGTCGCTGAATGTTTCCAGGTTCGGGTTATAATTGAGTTCACTGTTAAAACTAAAGTGGCACTCCTAGGGGTGAAACGCTTGTCCCGCCAGCGACTCCCCTAAGGCCCACCAAAGACTAGTGAAACATGCGTCAAAAATCGTGCGACATGACGCAGTCAAACCGGTTTCTTCTTTGTTACCAGGGTGAAATTGTCGCATGTCTCACGTTTTTTCGTTCAATGTTTCACTAGTGTGTGGCGCCAGTAGTATGAGGTGCCATGGGGTACCCTAGAGCACCTCTAGGGGTGCAACTCTGGTTCCCTTAGGGGTATCACTCACGGGACAAGCGTTTCACCCCTACGAGTGCCATATGCAATCTTTAGTTTTAACAGTGTTTGTCTTTTTTTCTTATTTCACGAGAAAAAAGTGACAAAACAGGGGTTCTGGATCTCCATAAATAATCGGTGGATCTGGATGATTTTTTCTAAACTTTGAGGTCTAGAGTAGAACACTTCGCCCTTTGAATTTCGTCGCGATCTGATGATTGGGTCCAAAATTATTAAGAGACAAACCTTGGAATATAACATTAGAGATGCCGCTGAACTCTACTATACAGCACTATCGTGGTGTATGCTGTTTGATTCAGTAATTTGGATGAACGAAGCGAATCCTCTACTAGGCTACACAAATTACATTTTGTCGTGCACTTTACCAAAAAAAAAAAAAAAAAAAAAAAAAAAAAATCTATTCAGTATTTTCACTTGAAATTAAAATAAAAATAAATTATAATTTACAAATTTGCACAATATCATTTTTTTTTTTTTTTAAGAATAACCTTAAACAAATTATTATTTTAATTAATTTATTTTACATGTTTTTCCATTTCGGACGAATTTTTGCAAATAAAAAATGAAACGCGTAATATATTCAGGAGAAAAATAAATCATGGTGTTAGAACAGTTAATAGACAGAATCATAATTAATATATTTTCATTATTTCGTCAAAATATCTCAAAACTGTTTTCTAAATTTAATTAAGAATTAAGATTGGTTGCATATGGCGCATATTTAGGTGATCATTCTTTTTAATCATGTAATAGTTTCACAATTTCTTTTATAAAGTTATTAAAATACTCTTTTTTATGAAAATTGTAGCATATTTTAATGAAATAAAATTGTTGAAAATTCAATTTATAATCAATTATAAAAGTATTTTCCAGTCTTAAAAATACATAATTTACACAGATACATACACAATTTATTCTTATATGAAATCATTTACACAGACAATACTTACGCACTTAAAAAAACTAGTAGATCGAACCCGGGCTTCCCGGCTTACATAGTGAAGATAAAAGACATCTTTTTAAAATTAAAATTGAAAACTCTAATAAATTTTCTACATGTAGCTTTTTTATATGTTATTTTAGATTACTATCACAAAAAAAGCATTTTTAATACTTTAAGCGTCCTGCAGATATTTTCATTCATGTTTAACTCATCACATAATAACTGTGAAAAATATTGTTATGAAGAATTGTATTTGATAACTTTACGTATCTTTTTTCTTATACAATTAAAAAAGTTAACATTAATGTCAATTTTGTGTTAAATAAGCTTTAGAATTGAAATATTGTATGATGGAAAAACACGGCTAGGCTGCTTAAAGGATTAAACAGAAAATATTAATTATAGTATCAAATAACGCTTTTAATTTAGCTTTTTTTGAGTATTGTTATGAAGAACTGTATTTGATAACTTTACGTATCTTTTATCTTATACAATTAAAAAAGTTAACATTAATGTCAATCTTGTGTTAAATAAGCTTTTGAATTGAAACATTGCACGATGGAAAAACACGGCTAGGCTGCTTAAAGGATTAAACAGAAAATATTAATTATAGTATCAAATAACGCTTTTAATTTAGCTTTTTTTTAAAACTTTGAATACCGTATTTTCGGGTGTATAGCCCGCACCCTGTGTATAACCCGCACTCCTAAATCGAGCAGTGCTGTAAAAAAAGTTCGTGTATAACCCGCGGAGATGCATCGGTGTATAGCCCGCGGGCAATACACCATTTACGAACGTATATTTCGACCAGGGCTCGAAATTAGAAACCATTAATCATAATTTTTAACACAAATTTACCAAATTTTTTCGTGATGCATAATATCCACAGTAATTGGGTTAAAAAATTAAGATTATCAGTACCGTAATTTTCGGAAGAAACGCCGCGGCGTTTACGTGTTTTAAGATAAAATTTCAAGAGAAGTTTACGCGCAATTTTTTTCAAAGAAACGTGATATTTTTAAAAATTTTCCGAAAACTAAAAAAAAATCGGTGATAAATTCAAAATTTCGGACATAAAATGTATACGTTTCTTAGGTCATTGGTTCCCAAAAGGATCGAATCCTCGGAATCGATCCGAAATGCACCAACTCCGAAAAGGAACGATCCCTCGGAAACGACTCCGGAAAAGTTCGATTCCTAGAACTCGTTCCGAAATGAAACGAATCTGTAAAGGAACGATACCTCGGAATCGTTTCGAAAAAGACTAACTGCTCTGAATCGTTCCGAAATGACATAAATCACGCATTTTTTTTAATTCTTTGCAGCAGGGTAAGGTACCAACTCCGAAAAGAAACGATTCCTCGGACTCTATCTGAAATGAAACGACTCCGGAAAAGTTCGATTCCTTGAATTCCTTCCGTAATGAAACGACTCTGTAAACAAACGATTCCTTGGAATCGTTTCGAAAAAGAACGACTGCTCTGAATCGTTCCGAAATGATATAAATCACGCATTCTTTTTTGTTCTTTGCAACAGGGTCGGTAAATTATTTTTTTTTGAAAAATAAACTAAAAATGATCTTAAATTCAGAATTGTTGAGATTGGAAGGGTTCCGGATTTCGGATTTTGTACTCTACAAACACAATGGCTATTATACATCTATCAATGCAATATTTGGCGATAGTTGCGACAATTCTTCCAAATCCAGAAATAACTGTATGTAAGCAGTAAAAAAAGACCTTTACAAACATGGAAGAACTCTCTAAATTTCAAGGCATAGCGAAAAAAATTTACAAATTTCGATGTTTTTTCAAATTTTTTAAGGTTTAAACATTGTAGAAAAAATATCACGATTTCCAATTTTTTAAAAAAAATCTTTGTATAACCCGCACCGTGTATAAGCCGCAGCGGCTTTTTGGGAGGTTTTTTTCTTGTATAAGCCGCGGATTATACACCCGAAAATACGGTAGAAATGCTTGAAAAATATAAACTCGTAATAAGTGAGATTTTAATCAGTTTTTAATCAAATTGCATTTGAGAGAAGATTTATTTTCCTATTCGACGGAATAATAGTTGAAAATATGCGATGATTTAAAGATTAAAAAATTGCAGTAACAAAAATTGCAAAAAAAATCATTTCATCGTGAAATGTTGCAAAAACGACGTCAGTGCTACCCGCGGACACGTTTGTCAGTTATAATAGAGATAGATATGTTGCGCATATGAAAAATCTAACGTGCATAGTAAAATGCAAAAGTAAAGAAACAACAGCACATGCACTTTTTCAAAGAAAGTTTGTTCTTAAGTTAACTCTACGACAAATTTAAAATTCGTTTTGTAAATTAAACACATAAACATTGCCTGACGTCAATTCAATGTGCAAATCTGACGCCATATTTTCCGTGCAATACGCGTACATTGATTTTTATATATGATGACAAAACAAATATTCAATTAAAACCTCAGAGAGTGGTGAATTATAAACTCTCATTTCATCATTTACATCTTTCTTTTTCCATTTCGAATCATTTTTTTATGTGAAAAATGTACACCCTTTTTTTCCGTTTTTGAAAACATATTTGAAAAATAAAAATGGTTCTATAAATAAAGTAAAAAAAATAAATAAATTGCTTAAAAAAACCAAAAAAAGAAAGGAAATAAAAAATTTTGTTTTGCATTTTCCTTCTGGTAAAATGACAGGTAACAAAAAAGAACTAAAAACATCGTCTGCTCTTTGTAAGTTTAACTGTATATAAAATATTACATTATGGAAATTATGTTATTTTGATAAAATTACAGTAGAATGTTTAAAGAATAGCAATATTTCTTTATTGCAGTTGAGAAGCTTTTGGACAAAAATTTAGAGACCCTGATATTTATTAATCCTCTAATTACTGCCAAGATCATCTTTGTTTGCTTGTCTAATTTGGCAGTGAAAATTCAACTTGGAGAGTATCGCCAAGTTCTGTAATATAAATTGCTGTATTTAGGACAAAGATTTCCAATCTGGTGACGCACACTGCGTGTTACAGCTTTTCCCTAAACACGGGGTAATGTTTTTAAATCATTGCGTTTAATCAGTGTATGATTTAAATTATTTTATTTTCAAAAATAAGACATTTTCCCCTGTGAAGAATTTCAAAGTCACTGGAGTGAAAATGATATACTTCTACAAAATATATTTTAGTTTTAAGACTTTAAACACCGTTTATATAAACATATAATGACGTCATTTGCATTCACTAAAGCATTCGATTTTTACGGTCAAGTCTTATACAACATATATAGAAAAATATGCATCTGACGTCAGAAATACAAAAAAAGCGATTTCATCATTAAAAAAAACTCAGCAACACATATAGATAGAAAATTGATTATATGCCTTCATTTTTCTTTCTTCTAGTTCCATGTGTTATCAAATGTCATTATTATTATTATTATTATTATTATTATTTTTTTTTTTTTTTCAAAATTCGAAAAATGTTATTTCACAGAAATTAATGAAACTGTATTCCTTCAGATTTTTGATGTGAATTAAACAAATGCTGAGCAAATAATCTACAAAAATATTCATTAAAATACATTTTTGTAAAGAGAAATTTATGATTTTTTGTAAAATATGTTTGCAATAAACTAAAAATCATTTAATTGATGTATAAAAACGAAATAAAACCAAAACACACCGGGTTTTATAGCAGACGATAATATTGGAATAGGATACTTTAATTATTATTATTATTTTTTTTTTTTTATGTTGAAATTAGAAAATTGGAACAAAAATGTATGGTAATCTGCTATTTTCTATGGAGGAAAGAGATAGATGGAGATGCAGTATAAAGTAAAAACAATCTACAATATGATGTGCGTTATTACTAAATTTAAATGCATTCCTTCGACCCAAACAAAACAATCACATGGAACAGATACCGAATTCTTTAATATCAACTGTGCATTTTTTTCATTAAAGGAAAACGATCTGTTTATATTAAAGAATTCTAAAGTAGCATTGCATTTTATTATAAACTATAACTGTAAATAACCGTAAATTATAAACTAAAAACCATAGTACTAAAAGTTTTCTTCATTTTTGTAAAGTACACAGTTGCGTTTGGGCTTTTTGTAGAGAATTTCAGGTTTACATTTTTTGCATCACTCCCAGCTACTATAAGTCCTGTATACACTTTCTTTTTACTTTATGGCTATATTCTCTATACTGAAGTTGCCCCCTCCAGAAAAATTGAATTAAAAACTACAAAAAAATTAATATCTCTAAAACAAATATAGGTACAGTTTTCAAACAAAATGCATTTAAAAGTGCATTTTTTTCTCTATACAACAGTGTAAAGATTAAAAATGTGCGATCTCTATAAGTTTAAAAATTTACAGTAGCGAAAACTGCAAAAGCGAAATTTCATCAGAAAGTGTTGCCATTCGCAAAATGACGTATGCGTTACGCACAGATACGTTTGGCCTTTATAATATAGATATATATATATTTTTTTTTTCGTAAAGTGGTAACAAAAGAATTACACACAAAGGTACTACTTTGTTATCCCGTCGACCAATTTCACCAAACTAATAGCCAAATTATACATTTTTATTTTAAATAACGAAAAAACAAATAATTAATAGGATATTCATAAAAAATACAAAGTCGAAATAAAAATCACTCAATGACGTTTTAAACACGTGTATCATATTTAATGTCATTGAATGTGACATTCACAATCAGCCATTATTGGCATTTAATCTTATAGTTTAGCGATAGTTTTTTGGTCGATGGGTTAACCAAGTTGTATCCAAACAAATAAAACTAGTTGATATTTTAAAATATTTTATTTCGAAATTTTTTTTATTTATATCAGTTTTTTATCACAAAAAAAAATTCCGAAGAAATTTTTAGTTATTTGGCTGAATTTATATTTCTAAAATTGAAATGCGTCAAAATAAAAAATGAAATTTTCGCTTCATAAACATGCAAAAATAATATGAAAATATATTGTTACTTTCAAATATTTATCTTTTGAAATAATGCATCGCGAATCCAAACAAAGCATGGCTTTTGCTAGTTTATAATGATTTAACAATAAACGATTGTTCATTTCAAGAATGGGTTTTAACAATGTAGGCCAACAACAAATTTCGTTCAACAATCGATTGAGCTGTTGAGAAGCAACATTTTTGTTGGATTTCATTTCGTCTTTTGACTTTTCGGTTCGTTGTAGGTTGGAGTTTTAACGATGTTTAAATATTTTGTTAAAAAATTTGTCCAATTCCGTAAGTGGATTGTGACAAAGTTCCGCCTTAAAAATTTCGATTGCATGCCTGACGCTTCCATGTTGCATTATCCCGAGTGGGGTTTTTCCATCAAAAAGGATCACATGCAGAATGATTCTACTCGGATTTCCAAGTTAGAGGATTTCAGGTATGTCGAGCCTTGGTGGGAGAGTCCCGCGAGTGCTGATGTGGCATGGATGGATAAGTCTGTGTTGAGTCTTTCTGTGTGGGAGGAAGCCATGAAGGGTCAAATGCCGAAGTATCCGACTTGGAAAGATTTCAAGTTGGATGATTTCACGCATCTTGAGCCAGATTGGTAGAATTGCATGCAGGAGGATTTTTCGCAGATGGCGTCACATGCACTCATTTATAAGATCAGTATAGGGAGGGCACACATACACACACAAGGGAGGGCATGCATATTCACACAAGGATGGGGGGGGGGCTCATACACACACAAGAGAGGGCATGCATGCACGCACAAAGGAGGGCGCACATACACACACAAGGGAGAACATACATACACAAACAAAGGAGGGCACACATACACAAACAAGGGTGGGGACTCATACTCACACAAGAGAGGGCACGCATACACACACAAGGGAGGGCATACATACACACACAAGGGAGGGTATGCATACACACAAGGGTGGGGACTCATACACACACAAGGGAGGGCACGCATACACACACAAGGGAGGGCACGCATACACACACAAGGGTAGGCATGCATGCACACACAAGGGAGGACGCGCATACACACACAAGCTAGAACATACATACACAAACAAGGAAGGGAATGCATACACAAACAAGGGTAGGGACTCATATACACACAAGGGAGGGCACGCATACACACACAAGGGAGGGAATGCATACACACACACAAGGGAGAGCATGCATACACACACAAGGGAGGGTGCACACAGACTACAAGGGTGGGCTGATCTTAACCTGGTATTTAAGCAATTTTAATTTGAACCGTTGTCAAAAGACTTATAAACACGAGAGTAAATAACTAATAAACTATTAAATTAACTATTAAAAAAAGGAACAGCAGAAAAACTGATGTAAAAAAGAAGACTCAAAAGAAAATTCTCCTTGACATCAAACGAGAAGGAAGATGAAAGTGAATCATCCATCTTTTTCAGCAGCTTATATAAACAATCTAAACCTAAGGAGAGTTGGATACAGTGACTTCACTACATAGGGTGGGCACATGAAGCAAGCACCAATGCAAATGAACAAGATCGAACTTTCATTTATGATTTTTGTGTCTAACAATTTCAACTGTTAAAGCATAACTTAACTCATTGTTATTTTTTGTAGATTTGATATAGATTCACATTCTATAAGTATAATATGTCTATTTTCCTTTAATAAACAGTATCATATATATTAAAACGGTAGGCTAATTCTTTAAGATCAATTCAAACACCATTTGCGCATGCGCGAAGTTGAATTTACTAGCCTTTCCAGTTAGAAGAAAGTCGAAGCAAGTCTGGTTAGCTCAGTGGTTTAAGGCATGGATCTAAAGTTATTTTCTTTTGTAGAGGACTAGGATTCGATGCTACTCTCGACAAAATCATTTATTTGAATAATGATACATTTTACTACGAGGGAAAGTTATATGATTTTATTCTTTTGTAATCATTATTATTTTGGTGCTTTATAATTAAATAAAATTTAACACTCAATTGTGTTTTTTTAAATAACAATTTTATTTTTAAAATATTTCAAGTAATCAAAACACAGTAATTATTAGACATAAACAGCAAATTTCCAATTCAGGGCTTTCGAGATATATTTGTAAGAACAAAATTATGGAAAATCTTTACAAATCGCATTCTTTAAAAAAAAAAATTAACAACTATAAATACAACACACAAAAATAAAAATTGTAAAAATGTCGCAAAATTTAGTTTAACATCTAGCACTATTTAAAACAAGTAAGAAAAATCATGCGTTAAGCATAGATTATAAGGCACTTTCCAACACTTAATGAAATCTTTAACAAAACTTTGTTATTTAGGGAAATAATAGTGTATAGCCAAATGTACCCAAATATGTATTCCAGTACTTTTGAACAGCCCTGTATTTCATATGTCAGTTGATATAATGGATAAATTTAGTTTAGCAAGAAAATACCCAGTAGCTTGAAATTTCTTTTTCAGCAATTCATACTATTAGATGGAAACATACTTGAATACTTTTGTTCAGCCCTGTAGTTTACATTGTACCTTTATTACACGTCAGCACTAGGCTAAAATTTATTGTAAACTAAAACACTTTTAAAACAACTGAAATCACATTCTCATAAATCATCATTCATAAGCGTCCATGTACCGAATTCTTTGCGTGGCCCTGTTTATCCTTTTATCTATATTCTGCAAACATTTCTCAGTAAATTGAGTGAAGCTCAGCGTAAAAATGCATAGCTTATTTAAGAACCACGCTTAAATAATTTACGCTCATATTCAGTACCGTTGGTGAGATATCAACTATAACATTTATACACACCAAATAATGTGCATATATTTAGCGAAATATAAATGCGCATATCATAATTAAAATGCACTTCATCCCTCCATCAGCCATCATCGGACACATATACGGTACTTCGGAAAGAATATACTATTTGAAATCTTTTGTATGGCCCTGTAAATGCTATGTACTTCATATTATGCAAGACAGTAGCGTAGAATTTACATTAAGCTTCAGTGACAAATATCAATTTTATTATACATGAAAAAGCTTAATATATTTAAAATATGTCACACACAATTCCCTCTTTTATCATTATCTAATGGAATTCTTTTGTTTGGCCCTGTAAATGAATAATAGCTACATTTTCACCTTATATTTTATAGAATGCATATTTTAATGTTTGACAGGGTATAACATCTTTAAAATTCCTTTGAAACGATTTTTCCCCATAGGCCGTAATGTAATGGGAAACTTTTGATTCACCCTGTAGATAAACTAATCATGGTAGAAACTTCATTTTCGATAGGACTTGTGCTAGGATAAACGTCAATAACGTCCTAAAATTTCATGGCAATCCAAGTATATTAACGATTTTTCCCCATGGGCCATAATGTAATGGAAAATTTTGATTCGCCCTGTAGATAAACTAATCATGGTAGAAACTTCATTTTCAATAGGGTTTGTGCTAGGGTAAACGTCAATAACGTCCTAAAATTTCATGGCAATCCGAGTATATTAACGATTTTTCCCCATAGGCCGTAATGTAATGGGAAACTTTTGATTCTCTCTGTACATAAACTAATCATGGTAGATACTTCATTTTCAATAGGATTCGTGCTAGGGTAAACCTCAATAACGTATAAAAATATCATAGCAATCCGAGTATATTTACGGGAGTTAGAGCGCGGACAGAAGGCCATCCGGCCAGACGGACAGACAAACCGAATGCATAAGCACTTTTCAACTTTGTTGGAAAGTGCTAAAAAATGTATTCTAATTTTCTAAAAAATGTAAATGTTTAAACATTATTTTGTCGGTAGGTAGTAGCAACAATTTTCCACTTTCCTGTCATATGCGTGGAAATTTAGAAAAAGCAAACCATTTGTAAACTGTAATTCATGAATTATATCAATAAATAAATGTTATACATCATGTAGACCATATATTAAATGATTTTTAACTAAATCCCCGAGTGCCGTTTTGAAGTAATGTCTGAGTCTTTAAAATTATGAAGTCTGCTAAAATATTTTACAAATAGTTTAACAATTTTAACTTAAAATATTTAAGCTAAAGTATTTTTCATTCAATTTAAACTAATCTATAATTTTTGTTATATTTTTGTATGAGCATTACAATGAAGATTTATGTTTGTGTGCATATAAAGAAAAGTATTAATTATTTTCCGGGAGAAAAAATAAAATAAAAAAAGAGAAAACAGGGGGAAAAGAAAAAATAGTCATGTAAGAATATAGTCAGAGTAAGAATATAGTAAGAATAGTCTGACAAGGAAGGTCTCCATTGGGGGCATACTCAGAATTTTTGAAAAAAATACTAATTAAACTACTCATGTAGGTAATAAAAGATCAGTGAAAATTAGCGGCGGAATTACATTATTAGATATGTAAAAAAATAAAATAGTTTGGAATAATTGGCGTGAAAATCTGAAAGCGACGTGGGATTTGGCGAGCAGTTCATTTCCTCGCCAAAAGCAGACGATTTTAAAGAATCTGAAAATTGATTTTAATTGACTTCACTGTTAAAAATCTGCAGCATTTACTGCAACGTCACTCCACTACTTTTATAGAATATCTCTCTTCTGACCAATGAGAATGCTCCATAGCACGGTGAATTGACCGTGTCATACACTGTTAAAAATCTGCTGCATTTTGTTGCAACGCACTCCACCGCTTGTATATAATATCTCTATTCCAACCAATGAGAAAGCTCCATTTCACGGCCAAGTAACCGTTTTCTATACAAGCAAGGAAGTGCATTGCAACAAAATGCAGCAGATTTTTAATAGTGTATTTTTCAAATTGGAACAATTTTAATCAATTTAAATTGTGTTTTAAATGATAAAATGTATTAATTTTATTTTTTTATAAGTACATATAAACGTATATGACAAAATTACACTTAAAGTAAAGTAAAAATGCAAAACTAAAATTACTCAAACTAAACTTATTTAAATAAATTGAACATAGAAAGTTTTTTTTTTTTTAAAGTATTCGAAGCTTAAAAGCGTATTTTTCAAAATTTCGTTTTTTCGCCAACCGGAGATAAATCGCCAAATAAACGAAATGTTTATTATTTTTTACGGACGTTATAAGGAGGTTCCGCCGAAATTTTTTTATAAACATATATAACTATATGAGAAGAATATTCTGTAATTTTTTCAGATTTTTCTGAGTATGCCCGTATGGAGACCTTCCTTGTGAGTATCACTTTCACTAATTGAACTATTTTGTGATACTCATGGTTTAATAATAAAATAATGCATGGTAACGTTATGAAAAATTCAAATATATTATATATAGTTACTTGGTAGCATGAAGTTTTAAGTTTAGGGATTTAAAATGAGACTGATAAAAATAAAATTAATAAAAACTTTTCAATACAATTTAAACTAGTTGGATGTGCCAATCCCAAAACTTTCTTCTATCTCATACATACATTTTAATATTAAAAAAAATAGTTACTCATTTTAATGCTTTAATAATTTTAATTCAATACCTTACCAACTTTGATTTTCATCTTAAATTTCTGCTTCAATCAATTAATCGGAGTAAAAACGAATTTCCGTCTCTGCACGAGCCGATGGACAATAGAATGATAAGCAGATTTTTGTTTCAAATTCAGGGAGGACTTATTTGCCTTACCAAAAAATAATCATATGCAAAATGTTTAGTTCAGTTCTAGAACTAACTTCATACACTTTTATGTGGTGCAATATTGAAAATAGCATAAAATTCGGTATTGCAGCGCCCCCTTCCGGCGGATTTTTTTCAGATTCACGGCGATCCAACTAGCCATAGCCATACACTTACACAAAAAATTTCGTTCAATTCGATGCGTAACTGCATGTACTTTTGATCGGTACAATATTGAAAATGGCACAAAAATCGCGATTGCAGCTCCCCCTTCCGGCGGATTTTTTTCAAATTCAGGGAGGACTAACTAGCCATAGTCATACAGATACAAAAAAAATTTGGTTCAGTTCGATACATAACTTCATATACTTTTGATCGGTACAATATTGAAAATAGCACATAAATCGCGATTGCAGCGCCCCCTTCCGGCGGATTTTTTTCAAATTCAGGGAGGACTAACTAGCCATAGTCATACACACACACAAAAAATTTGGTTCAATTCGATGCATAACTTCATATACTTTTGGTCGGTACAATATTGAAAATGGCACAAAAATGGCGATTGCAGCGCCTCCTTCCGGCGGATTTTTTTCAAATTCAGGGAGAACCAACTAGCCATAGTTATACACATACACAAAAAATTTGGTTCAATTCGATGCATAACTTCATATACTTTTGGTCGGTATATATCGAAAATGGCACAAAAATCGCGATTGCAGCGCCCCCTTCCGGCGGAATATTTCAAAACTGAAGGAGGACCTGCTTGCCACAGCCAAAAACATTCACAAAAAATTTGGTTCAATTCTATGCATAACTTCATACAGTTTTTGATGGTAGAATGGCGACATACTGACACACAGACATTTTGTAAAAACATGTTTTTTGGAATCTCTGACCCTAAAACGTGTAAATCCGTCAAAAACCGGAAGTCGAAAAAAAATTCGATTACAATACTTTCTTCTATTGAAGATAGAAGAAAGTAAAAATGGAGTACTCCTGTTGCCACGATTAGAAAAGAAGTAGTAAAAGTACAAAAAAACTAATATTTCAAAGACAAATTAAGATACAGCTTTCAAACAAATTTCATTTAAAAGTACATTTTTTTTTTCTACATGTTGGTGTAAAAATTGAAAATGTGCGACATTAAGAAGTTAAAAAACTTTTAGTAGCAAGAATTGCGATATCGAAATTTATTTAAAATTTGAAAGTGTTGCCATGCGCAAAATGACGTATGCGTTACGCACAGATACGTTTGGCCTTCATAATATAGATTTCTGAAATTAAAGTTTCTATTTTAAGTTCATACTTCTGATGCAATGCTTTACACAGCAATTTTAGCCATTTGTCCAATTTAAATTTTAATATGTTTACACTTAAAACATCAATTAACAAACATGGCAAGCTAATATTTAATTTGCCACAATTACAAAAAAGTTGTTTAAAACAATGTTACAGCAAATTTTTTGCAATTCTTTGACAAAATTCGTATTTTTTCCGCGATTCCTTCGCAAAATTTGCGTTTTTCCCCGTATCTTTTGTCAAAAATCGTGGTCTTTGACGAAAATCGCGTTTTTTCGCGATCTTTTGCCAAAAATCGCTGTTTTTTTCGCGATATTTTGAGGGAAATCGTGGTTTTTTTCGCGATCTTTTGGGGGAAAATTGTGGTTTTTTCGCGATCTTTTGACGAAATCCGCGTTTTTCTCGCAATGTCTTAACGAAATCCGCGTTTTCCTCGCTATCTTTCGACGTAAAAAGCGTTTTTTTTTTGCTACCTTCTGGCGAAAATAGCGTTTTTTCCCCGACCTTCCGACAAAAATAGCATTTTTTCCGCGATTCTTCGACGAAAATCGCATTTTTATTTCGCAATATTTTGACGAAATTCGCGTTTTCTCGCGATCTTTTGATGCAATCTGGTTTTTTTTTTCGTGATTTTTTGATGGAATTCGCGGTTCTTTTTATGGAAACCGTGTTTTTAGCGCGATCTTTTGACGGAATCTGCGTTTTTTATCGCGATTTTTTGACGGAATCTGCGTTTTTTATCGCGATCTTTTGACGGAATTTGCATTTTTTTTCGATTTTAAGACGTAATCTATATTTTTCTTGCGGTCTTCAGACGGAATCTGCCTTTTTCTTGCGATCTTAAGACGGAATCTGCATTTTTCTCGCGATCTTTTGACGAAATCCGCATTTTTCTCGCGATGTCTTGTCGAAAACCGCGTTTTTCTCGTGATGTCTTGTCGAAAACCGCGTTTTTCTCGCGATGTCATAACAAAAATCGTTTTTTTCTCGTGATATTTTGATGAAAATAGCATTTTTTTCGATCTTTCAACGGAAATAACGATTTTTTCGCGACCTTGCGACGAAAATAGAGTTTTTGCCGCAATCTTTCGACGAAAATCGCATTTTTATTCCGCAATATTTTGACAAAAATCACGTTTTTTTCTCGATCTTTTATCTTAAATCTCGTTTTTTTTCGCGATCCTTGAAGATATAAAAAATCGGAAATGCGGAAAATGACAAAAAATTGGAAAACCGCGGATCCGCCGAAGAATTTCATGCTTGTTATCATATCATGTGACAAAAATCAGACCGTTTCAAAATGTCAGCCACACTAGAAAATCAAAGTTCTATAACTCAGCCATTTTTTAAGATACAGACAAAACAAAAAATGCTCAGGAATTCTCGTATCAAGGTCAGACACACAGAAGAAAAATATTTTTCAATTTCTAAATTTTTTTTACTTAATTTTAATATATATATATCAAGGGTGATTCAGGATGAAATTTTTTTTTCGGAAATTCGCAGCGCATTTTCGGAAACCGGCGGGGGGGGGGGGGGAGGTCGTCGGGCAAAATCGGCGTTTTCCCGCTATCTTCAGACCAAATCAGCAATATTTTAGCAAACTCGGCGATTTATTGCGATATTTTGCCAAAATCGGCGGTTTTTCTGCGATCTTTTGACGAAATCGGCATTTTCCCATGTTTTTAAAGTGAAATCGGCGTTTTTTCGACGATCTTTAGACAAAATTTACTTTCATACCTGCCAACATGTCAATTTCGAAATCCTTACAATTTTCATGATGCATTCTATATGCTTAAAAATGCATAACATGCAATGCAAATGCATAATATGGAATGCAAAAAGTAACATCACTTCATAACAATATTTTCTATGCTACCTTTATATATTTTTTTTATATTTTGAAAAAAAAAAAAAAAAAAAAAAAAAAAAGAAAAAAAAAAGAAAAAACATAAGGTTGAGCAAGAAAATGTTTTTGAAATTTCATACTTTGGAAACATGTTTCCAAAAAACTGCCCTGCATGATGATCTGTAATAGATAAAGGTTAGATTAAATTCACAGCAAATTTCCTGAAAGGTTTCAGCATTTGAGAGGGTGGGAGGGGGAGTATACCTACAGGCATTAATTATGCATTTTTGTTCAATATCTTTAAAGAAATGCACATTTTTTCAGCGATACTTTCACAAAATTCGCGTTTTTTTATGTGATCTTTTGATAAAAACAGAGTTTTTCCAACGCTCTTTTGACAAAACCTGCATTTTTCCTGCAATTCTTTGAAAAATTCACTGTTTTCCGCGACTCTTTCACGAAATGTATACGATCTTTTCACGAAATCAACATTTTATCCGCGATCTTTAGACGAAATAGGCGTTTTCCCGCGATCATTTGACGAAATCGGCGTTTTTTTCCCGCAATTTTTTGCTAAAATCGGCATTTTTTTCAACGATCTTTTGACATAATTTGCATTTTTACGCGATTTTTTCTCGAAAACGGCGTTTTTTCCCGCGATTTTTGATGAAATCGGCGTTATATCCGCAATCTTTAGACGAAATCGACGTTTTCTTGCGGTTTTCACACGAAATCAGCATTTTAACTGCGATATTTTGGCGAAATCGCCATTTTTTTCTGCAATTCGTACACGAAATTCGCGCTTTTTAGCGATCTTTAGACGAAGTTCGTTGACAAAAATATTGACGAAATCGTCGTTTTCCCACGAAATATTGACGAAATGTGCGCTTTTTCGGCGATCCTTTCACGAAATTCGAATTTCTCCGCGATTGTTTTTTCCGTGCGCAAAACCGTACAATCGTACCGTTGAGTCGTACAACCGTACATTTAGGACAAAATCCGTACATTGTACGGCCAAACCGTACAAGTTGGCAGCTATGTACTTTTTTACTCGATTTTTTTCTCGAAAACGGCATTTTATTCCCGCGATCTTTTGATGAAATTGGCGTTTTTCCGTGATCTTTTGATGAAATCGGCGTATTTTTTCAAATATTCTTTTGACAAAATATTTTTAAGCGATCTTTTATCGAAAACGGTGTTTTTTCCCGCGATCTTTTAACGAAATCGGCGTTATATCCACAATCCTTAGACGAAATCGGCGTTTTCCCGCCGTCTTTAGAAGAAATCAGCTTTTTATCTGCGATATTTGGTGAAATTGACGTTTTTTCCGCGATCCGCACATTAAATTCGCGTTTTTCATCGATCTTTTGACAAAGTTCGTTTACAAAAACATTGACGAAATCGTCGTTTTTCCACGAAATATTGACGAAAAGTATGCTATTTCGGCGATCGTATCACGAAATTTGCATTTCTACGCAATTGTTTTTTCCGCGCGCAAAACCGTACAAGTTGGCAACTGATAACCTAATTTGAAATTTTCGGAAGCGGATGCCTTAAATTTTCGGAAATTTCGGACAAGAATCACCCCTGATATATATATACAGTAGAACCCCGCAAATTTGGACCCCGTTAATCCGGATCGGTTTAGTCCTCTTTTTTTTTCAAGTTTGAGAAACGATTGGCTAATTTCCATAATATTAATTTATTTCGTCGTCGTGATCTGAATAAAAAAAACTTTTTCTGAAATCTTTTTGGTAGAATTAAGCAAAGTAAACATTTTTATTGTCTGTAAATATTCAATAAGTTTAATATAAAGGTGATTTTCTGTAAGCATGCTGGTTTTTATTTCATTTTTTTCTAATTCTCCAGATAATCCGGATTGGGTCTGGTCCCAGTTAATCCGAATTATCGGGGTTCTACTGTATATTAATTTAAATGGCCACCATTTTGAAGAAAGATGACAGATGATGCTGGCCAACAAACTGTCGAGACATTTAGTAAGTACACGGCCAAACTCAATGTCCTCCTCTCCCTCTCCTTATACGGCCGTAACAAACACTTGAAAAGCCTTTGTTTTCGCGGAATCCTTTTTCACCCCGGAGAATCGTAGAGGGCGCTTTTTAACGACTGAGTCAAAAGGGGGAATTTCCTTATCACCTTGGTTCGGATTTCTTTTTTAATGCAAAATGGTTCATTGCTGTGTTCCATACTGCACTTCCGATAAAGCAAAAAAAAAAAAAAAAAAAAACCAATCAGGATAGAGGTGGACTTTGTTACCCAAAACCAGTTTGTCAATTTGATTTCCATAATAATGGATTTTTTGGAACAGATTATACCGATTTTAAACAGAAACAGATTTGTTAAAACAAGTTATGATTTAATTTTTCCATGACTAATAAAATGCCCTTTGTGGGCATGCAATTTAAATGACCACAAAAAAACATATGTTCTTAAATATGTGCAAAGTTTTTGCCTATTGTTTTAAAAAATATGGCAAAGAACTTCACAAATGAGGCCAACTCATCGTATAAAATTCTTTATCAAGAAAATTTTTAAAGTTTACTTAAATTTAATTTTATAATTCTTATTGTATATTTTATTGTAAAAATTATCTCAATGTTTAAAGTACCATTAAAAAAATCTGAAAATCATTCGCAATGTAAATATATATATTTCAAATAATTAAAAATCGTGTAAATATCCAAGTTTAAGAAAAAAAATATATATATATGATTTTGATTGCCGGACAAGGGCGAAAAAACTTATATTTTATATAATGATTATAAAATACACTTTTATTTCCATCATACATTTTTATACGATGACTTTCCAGAATTAAAATAGTTAATTTTACATGTTTTTTTTTAAGATCAGCACTTATACTGGTTAAATTATTTGAGAAATTGTTTGCAATGTACAGATAATTAATATTTTCTAAATAATTAAGATACACATAAATACCCATGTTTTAGCAAAAAAATCGATATGATGTCATTGCCCAATATTGTCAAAAAAGTTTGCTTCATTTGTTTATGTTTTGAAACATGTAAATATATATTTTTTTCATCTTATACTTTATTGCCATGTCTGTCCGGAGTCTGTCCTGGATGCTTTTTATGCGGTTTTTGGCCTCAGGACAATTAAAAATTGATTGGAGGGATGCTTTTTATGCGGTTTTTGGCCTCAGGACAATTAAAAACCGAATTTTCCCATCCGATGTGGTACGACCTTGCCGTGGTGGACAGGCTTAAGTAACTAACAGTATCACAAGCGTACAGTCACGCACACTGAACAATGCAGTTGGTTTATATCGTGTAACTTACGCCTTAGCCGTTGTTTTACGATTTGTCCTTTGTAGTCGAAATTCTGACGCATACAGCGCCATCTGTCACTAAAATTTGGAACTTTTTTTGGGGGGGGGTCATGTTCTTTCCCCCTTCTTCAATAATACGCTGTTAAATTTTGACGCCATTCTAACGAGTGGTTCGCTTTTTAGAGCGTTTTGAAACTCGGACTTTAATTATAATCACCTTGTATTTTAATCCCATGACTGTAGAAAGTTAGAATATTTAATTTTATATGCAAGTTTGTGAATTTTTCTATATGCTTGTATATTTCAGATCAACACATAGATAAATGTATTATATTTTTTATAATATGACTGTCCAGAATTCAAATATTTGATTTTATAATTTCCCTTAAGATAAAATATTTTTTTTTTAAAAACATAATATAAATCTATAATTATATATAAATATACATATATATTAATATTTCCCAGTGCATTTCATCTTCTGTACCTCATATATTTAAAATTATAGTATGAATTATCTGCAATCAACTTTATATATCGATATTTTTCATCCGAAGTACGGCATTAAATGTTCTAAAAAGTTATCCTTATTTCAAAGAGTTTTTTTTTCTTTTGATAAAGTTTTAGTTAATTTTCTTGATATTTTGAAACTATAAAAATTATTTTTAAAAATGTTTTATTGTTTATTTTACGGTCAGAATTCTCAGTGTTTCAAGTAATCAAGAATTTAAATGTAAATAAAAGTAAAAACTTAATTATAATTTTTGTTTTCGATGTTATGGTAGAGTGTTATTAAAAATATTTTTAATTGCATAAAGCATAGTATTTATTTATCCCTAAATCTTTCAGTTTTTTCTGTCTATAGAAAAAGAACGGCCTTACAAAATATAATATATATCTTTTATAACCCATATACAGCGAGGTTTTTCGTATTTTTATGTGTAAAAGTAACGTTCAGTAAGCATTATTTACAGTCAGTATCAAGCCACCTTAGCGGTGAATGATGATTCCGAAACTAAGGGATGATTGTCAAGGCCGTATAAGGAACGGAAGCGCTCATGGAGTTTGGCCCTGGTAAGTACTATGTACACACCAAGTTTTATTCAAATCAGTTCATAAATACAACAATTACTGCATGACCAAGATCAGATTTATATATATATGTGTGTGTGGTTTTATATATATATATATGTCGATATTTGAATAGAGGGTAGTTTGGGGATCTGGGGGTCATGATCGGTGAAAACACACCAAAATTTTCCAGAAGTGCTTTCCTCCAGATAGCAGTAATAGGTAGCTTTTTAGGTGCGTTCGTAATTATGTAGATACGTAGCACCTATAGTGTTCGTTCAGTCCGTCCGTCTGTCTGTCTGTCCGCATATAACAACGCAAAAACTACCCAACTGAATCTTTTGAAATTTAAAATACATAATTATTACATAATTTTGTCGAGTCATTTCAAATTTTATGAGAATCGGATGGATAGATCAATTACAGGAACGATCAAAAGTATTCCGTTACATTAAGGTCAATGGGGAAAAATGTTGCAAATGCATTTTAATCGTTTGAAATTTAAATTACATACTTATTACATCATTTGCTCCAGTCATTTCCATTTTTTTAAAAATAGGATGCATAGATCAAATACAGGGACAATCAAAAGTACTCCGTTACATTACAGTCAATGGAAAAAAAAAGTTTCAAATGCATTTTAATAATATTACACTCATTCGAACATAATAATATCATAATATAGATTTTGCGTAATCTGCTGTGCAAAGAACTTTTATTATTGATTTACAAGGCCACACAAGAGTATTCCATTACATAATGAGAATAGAAAGAACATTGTTTGGTGCGCATTTTAATTGTAATTAACTATTTACAATTTTATGAGATTGATATATGAGAGTGATATTTTTAAAACTTCATTATTGTACGAACGCACCTCATTTGCTACGCTTCACGTGCGATTTCCAGCTTGTTACTTTTTGTAATGAAAGCTACCTAAAAGTGAATCCAAGGGTGAGGAGTAGATGTCAAACTTCATTTGATAACCTGATATATCATTGGGAAGTTTTTGTATCGCTTTTTCATATTATGATCAACTTTTCTTCAACCGTCCCCAATGTGGCCTCCCAGTGGCAGCCCTGTTCAAAATTGGGGTGTTTTTATCATTTTAAATCAGATTTTGTTAGGAAGACTCCACTATAAAATTTATAATGTATGAAACTTTCAAAGAGAGAGGAAGCAGGGTGTATTCTGGGAAAGAGGATGTGCAATACAGTAGACTTGTGATTTTAGGACTCCTGATTTAGCGACCATTGGATAAAGTCCTGACTGTTTTTCAATACTTACAATTTTTTCCTCGCTTGTTATAACGACCAGCAAATAATCATAATCTTGATTTAGCGACCTTTTCCCATCTTCCAGATATTAAAGATCTAGAAGTAGTAAAGGTAACTTTTCTTTCCAACAAATATTACATGTATTTTACAATGTCAAATGTCATGCAATGTTTAATAAAAGGTATTGAAGGAACTAGTCAATAGTATTCTAATCAATTTAAAAGTAAAGAAAATTCATAAAATGAATTCTTAGTGGTTATTCATTGAGTGAATGATGCTTGGCAAGCGGTTTCTTAGGACACTGCTTTTCTTCCATCCCATCGGATATTTAAAGAACCAAGCTTTGGAACATCACATGAACCTGCTGCCCAGGGGTTTACAAAACAAAACACTGCAACTGAAGATTCCAATCATAATATGCAAGCATTATGAAAATATGTTGTATGGTCGAAAAATCTCACATTTGAAGATTATGTTGGCATTGACATTGACGATAAGTTTAAAACTGAGAAAGCATTTTCAAAATAGGATTCAATCTGAAGCTTTCTCAATCCTAATTGGACATTAAAAATAATTCTTTCTACGAGAAAATTTATGACGTTCTACACACACCTCCCGCATGAAAAAGCAGAGGATGTCATCACGCTGTATGGAACATTTATAATAAATTGTATGGAAGGAAAGGAAATTCTAACGACTATTTTTAGAAGTTACTGGTCTAAGTCTTTTTTTTTTTTTTTTTTTATAAAATTTTTAAATTCTTGTAGAATTATTTTAAAATTTTTAACCATTCTTTTAATATAAAAATTTAGACTAAATACTAAAAACATATATTTTGTACTGATTTTAATTGTAAAAATCAGTAGTTTTTACTTTATTAGAATGCTCGGTATTTTTGAAGTGCTTTTAACATCAACCAATATTAGCAACATTTGATTTATCATCCTGTTTGCCGAGGTCTTGTAAAGGTCGTTAAATCAAGAGTATTTGGAATTGCACGTTTTTACCACCCCTTTTGTGATATATCATTAGAAAGCTCTATGACTACTATTTTATTTTAAATGCCTTCTACACCTCTCCCTGAATTTTTTCCCCATGGGGACACTTTTCTAAATTTAACCACCCCTCATGTGATACAATAGAGGGCCAGGCCATTATCTGTAAGGACTTGAAAGCCGAATTCCAGAAAAGAAACATATTGTGGCAAAGTATATTCCTTTTTAATATCCTGAAATCAAAGTGACCTGTGTGCAATTAAAGTTAGAATAACTCTGAATGGAACAGTAATTATTCGAAGGATTAGAAATGAATTAATTAGATTTTTTTTTATTAAAACAAACTTAGAATCAGTAAAGTAATTCAAAAAATTGTTTTCAATCTGAATAAATAAAAATATTTTATTCTTGAACTGAACATTTTATAGGAGAAATTTGTTGATTTTGAATGCATTACATTTAATATAATACAGTAGATTCTATCGAATCCGGAAACCCTAAAATCCAAAACTCTCTAAAATATGCACATAATTTACGGATGTAAAGAATGAAACATTCTTTTCAGATATAGGGACAAAATTTGACTTTTTTAATTTTATATAAATTCCATATTATTATATTGCAGGCATTCATTATAGTTTCAATTGCATTATTAATTACATTCAAATAACTGTTTAAAAATTTAAAAGCAATAACCAGAAATCTGCTAAACCTCTGGTCCCAAACTGTGTGGCTTTGAGGGAGTCTACTGTACTCTTATAATCTGTTTTTCATTTATCAATATCTAATAGATAACCAGCTAAATTAAAATAGGCTTGTCAAATAATAATCTTTCTTATATTATGATAAATCAATATTCATAATATTAATATGTTACTTTATATACTGATAACTGAAAATGGGTAATTTGCACAGATCTTATTTTATTTGTTAATCTTATTTTGTAAAGAATTTGTATTTTGTGTTGTAAATCATTTATATTAAAAATTTAATATTTATTTTATGTGATGGTAATTTATATTCCAAATAAATAAAATTTACATACATTATATTGAAATGAGTTGTCTAAAAATATAGTAATAAGAAACCTTGTTCTCATCAAGAAGAAAAGAAGCATATTTTGGGTATATGAGCTGAAGGAAGGATGCATCCCAACACAAACATTGAATATGCAGATATGCACTTCACTTATGGGGCATTCAATTGAAGTGGAACAGCCACTAGGGAACTTTATCATTTCTGATTTAAAACCAGACGTATCCCTACTCATACCATGTTCACACATGTGCATTAATGATTGAGCAAAACAGGACTTTCGACACACAAATGATCGATACTTGTGTTGAGAGAACAACACGGACACAGAGACTGAAAGAAGCCCTACTATCTGAAGTAAAAAAAAAAAATAAATAAGAAAATAAAACTAGGGGCAAACACTCGACATATTGCAGCATGTGTACATGTGTCTCAATAAAGCATTTGGCACATCTTACACACGGATGAGTTGCATCTATACCATATGCAGCATGTGCAGTCACTGTACTAGCAATGTTTGGGCTGGGCACACTGGTTTCAACAACAGGCATTAGCTGTGTCCAATTTTGTGGGCATAGGGCATGTCTGCATTGCGTTTGTGATCCTATGTTCTTGTAAAATTCTTACTTCTTATCGTCTTCCTAACCTACATGCCGATTATTGACAAAGAATTCTGAAACATTCTGCATATATTTCATGGTAATCGTAATATTTTTGCAGCATTTAGATTGATGTTTTTCAATGAGAATTCTGAATCTATAAATATCATGGTTACATTATTATATAAACGCATATATATCAGCTTAATATCATAGTGCCTTGTATAGAATTATCACTCCGAAACAAAAGTAAAATACATATTGCAAAATTAGCATTGTGTGCTTATATGCAAATTATCGGCAGGAAAGAAAACCACTTAGTAGATTTTAACCAGGGCAGCGGAGTAAAAATTGGAGTTCTTGAGTCTGAGTCAGGCTCATTTTTGAGTAAAAGAGTCAGAGTCGCTAAGAAATAAAACAGGGTTGGCGAGTTTTTGCCGAAGGTGGAAAAAACCGCGGAAAAAACCTGGTAAAAACCGTCCCGGCAAAAATAGGTTTTTGCCAAAGAAGTGGCAAAAATAGGCTGTCCATTTAAATTTTTTCCCCAGAAAGAGAAAAATATTTCACAAAAGAAAAAATAAACTGCATACTTAATTAAAAAATCAATATTATTCTAAATTTATTTTAACTTTTAAGTGAAATAAGTATAATTATGCACTTTATGAAAGAATACTAACTTTTATAACAAGATTATAAATGAAAAAAATACCAATTTTAATATAAATAAATAGAAACTTCATTTATTCATGTTTATACAATTATTAATTCACATAATAGAACTGTTGAGACTGAGTAAAGCATTTATATTTATAGTTTATATATGTTAGAAATTCGAAGAAACAGTTATAGTAACCTAAATTTAATTTAATATAAAATTATATTTAAAGTAGAAAACTATTAAATTTTTAAATATTTCAGCAATATCTTCCTCACAACCTAAATTTTGCTGCTTTAGCATGGCATAACAGTAAACAAGTTTTGAAAGAGTATCTGTTGAAGTATTTCGAATCTCAGTTTGCACAAATGAAAAATTTGAAAAAAATCTTTTAATAGCAGCACTGCTTGCTGGACATATTTGAAAGTGAAAATCTTTTGATAATTAAAAAAACATGTATGTTAATGACTGATAAAATACTTTACTTACAGGGGTCTGTCTAGACTTTTCTTGTCTTTGTGAAAATTCTAGACAGTTTTGTGAATTTTAAATTATCAGGTTTTCAGGTTCTACCCTTCACATATAGAGAAGCTAAGTAATATATTTTTTGGTGAGTTCAAATGTTTATTAACAGGCCAGATTTTATTTTAAAATGATTAAATTTGTGAAAAGTTCAGTTTAAAGGTGAAATGTCGATTTGAGAGACAAATAATTTTATGAAGGATCCTGTTTGAGGTTAAAGAATTTTGTGAAGGGTCCTTTAAAGGGCCTAAAATTTTCCTAAACATATCCCTGACTTAAAGTAAAAAAAATTAGATATGTAATTTTTTATTTTGTTCTTAAATTCCTAAGTAAGACTGAATCCCACCTATTTTTTAAAGATTTAAAATATTTAATATTAATTAATTAGCAAATGAAATTAAAATATTAAATAATACACTGATAAATTTAATTATTTATACCATTACTATCCTTATTAGCGTGCAGATTTTATTACACATTAAAGACATATAGGTTTTTTCCATTTTTGCCGGTTTTTTCCATTTTTTCCCTGGTTTTTTCCAGTTTTTTCCACTGTCCTGGCAAAAATACCTTTTTGCCGGCAAAAATGCCAACCCTGAAATAAAATGATTCCAACTTCTTTTGTTAGATAGTTTGAAGAGAAATTAAACCAATTATATGTAATTTTAAATCTATAAAAGGAATTATTATTGTTTTTTTAGATTATAGGGCTACCCAAGTTAAAGATTCCCAACATACTGCCCGGCATACATTGCAGATGAAAACTATTTTTGATTAAAAACTCAAGTAGATAGCAAATTATTTCCGAACCAGTAAAATTTTCATCTTTATTTTATTTATTTTTTTTTCCATCGAAATTTTTCTGTGCTGAATCAGACAAATTAACATAAAAATTGTAACAATTTCCTTTTTTTAAGTCCACAGACCACAAAATTTCTGTTTTGATATCTTCTTTAGAATTTGATAGTTGGATTTTTAAGGTTTGTGGGATAAAATTGAAAAAATTGTAAAAACGGAAAATATTTTTTTCCCCTTTCTTTTTTCAACGCTCTAAGAACTGAGTTAATGCCAAAACTGCAAAAATTTTGCCTTATTTTTCTTATGTTTTCTCATAATTCTAACCAACAGCAACACTAGTATTTTAATCAACCAGGAGTCAGAGTCGGCCATTTTTCCCACCAACTCCACAGTCCTGAATATAACACAAACCAAGAACATGATATAAAATTCAAAAAGAAACAGACAAAGAAGGATATAAAATTATCATATATTTGATTTGTACAATATTTACAAAATAACAAAGGAAATATTTTCAATTTTTTAAAAATATTAATGGTGGTAATGCATCTTTCACATGGCATACTGACATCTGCATGTAATTTCTACAGCTGTATATTCATGTTGCAGATGCAATGACCTGCATCATTTAGAATTGTACAAACAAGCAGATTTTATAGTATAATCATACTATTTTTAGCACTTAGATTGATATTTTTCAACAAGGGTTTTGGATCAACACATCAATCTTCTGAAGAATTATCCATTCTAAGTACATTTGAAATATACACATTCAAATGATTCATATAATTAACAAAGAAACAGGCAGAGAAATACATAAAAGTGTAATCTTTTCAATATGTACAATATAACTAAAAACTTTTGTATCCAAATTTTTTCTTCGATATTTGTGCTCGTAATGCATCTTCTATTCAGCATACTGACACCTGCATGTAACTCCCACAAACAGGCGTAGAGAAGGGTATACAGAGGTATATGTCATACATTTTCTGGATTTTTTAAAGTAGTTGTATATATCATTGGTTTCTCAAATAAAGCTATATCACAGACTCTAGCATATAGACTCTTTGCCTATAGCATATATCCTCTGGACTTTTAGAGACAATAAAAGTGCACCCCAGTTGTGTGCCATGGTGCAAATTGCAATGACTTGCATAATTTGGGATAAACATGTAAATTTCATGGTAATTATAATATTTTTTACACTACTTAGATTGATATTTTCAAGCAAGACTTTTGCATTGGCAGATCAGTGCATCTTAATATCCTCAAGTCATCATCTTCCACATGATATACTGACGTCTGCATGTAACTCTTGACTGCTATGTGTTCATATTGCAGATTGCGATGACCTGCATCATTTACGATTGTACAAACATGTAAGTTTCATGGCAATCATATTGTTTTTACTTCACTCAGATTGATGTTTTCATTTATAGTCACATTTCAATCATTGTACAATGTGTACAAAATAACAAAAAACATTTAAGTTCCAAATTTTTTCTTCCATATTGGTGGTGGCAATGCATCTTCCACATGACGTACTGGCATCTGAACAATGACAAGATCATCTTGAAAAGCATGTATCCTTGAAATGTGCTGTAAAATAAAATCAATATAATTAAAATATTTAATGCAACTGAATGCTTTAAATAACAGTAAATGATACATTAAAAGTTATTATAATTATTTTTTTTTAATTATGGAAGTATTTTTTGTGTGCATGTTATCAAAAAATTTTTTATTATTTTTTGTAACTACAATGCAATGTCTGCTGAATAACAAATATAATGAGCAAAGCCCAGTAGTGTAGTGGTCAGGGCACCTGCTTGCCATGCCACTCTATAATACATATATATGAGGACCCCAGAAGCCAAGGGGTATAAGTGACAAAATTGAAAAAACTGAGTTAAGTGCACAGGGTATCTGGAAATATGCTTTTTTCATTTCAGGTAAAAAAATATAGGTCATTTTCTTATTATTTGCTGAGTTATAGAGATAAACCACTTTTTTCAAAAAACAAACAATATTGCTTAATTATACATTTAAAGAAAATTGTACTCTATTTTTTTTTAACAGTTATTCAAATGAGAGTTCAAAGATTAGAATGCAACAAGCAGATGTTTCCTATTTCAATTTAGTCAATTGTTACTGATGTTCCAATTTAACATCAATTATCTTTAAACTCAATTTACTCCAAATCGACATTTTGTCACTTGTACCCCTTGGCTTCTGAGGTCGTCATATATACTGGGCTGGACAAGGTTAACTCAGCCTTTCATCCTTCACAAATCAATAAAATGAGTAGGGTACTAAATGCTGAGGGTTCTGCTGATCACCTGACCCAGACATATGTTGCATAGCACTTCATAACATAGGATCAAGAAAACAGGGATGGGCACTGCTGTAAGCGCTGATCCTTAATGGATTGTATTAGCCACAAGTTTAGTTTTAATAATTATGAGCAAAATTCCATCATTTGTTGCATTGATAATGGCATGCTGAATGCCACCAAAAATATTAGTCTGCTATAAATTTAAAATTCTGGCACTAATAATATTGTTTCAGCTAATACTACAATGTGTGCTATTTATGCAAATGACAGGATAATAAAAACAGCTTTTAAAAAATAATATTTGACTTATATACAAATCATAATATTGCATTTGACATACATTCAGGCATAAAAGATAAAGCTCCTTTGAAAATTTTAACTGCAAATGTGAAACTTATGTCAAAAAGGTTACTGGTGAAAATCATTATGATAATCTATTTCATACATAAAAACAGAAAATATGTGTTTTACAAAGGACATTTAAATGCATAAATTTTAATAGCATTGAAATTTTAATTATTCAGTCCTTTCCATCTTTCATTACATTTTTTCAATCAATAATCATTTTTAAAAAATGTAAAATATTATAAGGAACTATTATGTTCACAATGGTTCAGATTAAATAAAAAGGATTATAATTTATTTTTGCTTCAGATAATTATTACTTGAAGTTAAAATTAATCATGCTTATAAACTAAACATGTATTTTTTAATTAAATATGAAAAAAATAATAATGCAATTAACTATATATTTTTCTTATATAAATACACACATATATAAAAAAAGTTTTAAAAATTGTTGAATATGAATTCATATAGTATAATATAAATTATAGCATATCATTCATAATGATAAAAATGCATTTTTCCACCTTTACTAAGTAATACTTAGAAAACTGTACAACTGTTTTAAAAAACTCTTTCAGAATTTATAAAATTAAAATAGTTATGTAACTTTACTAATACATATCTGTAATAAAATTCAACATTATTTTGTCTGAAAACAAAATTAAACTTTTATGCTGTACTTTCAAATAAGAGGTTTTTCAAAGAATTAAACTAGAAAAAGACACAGTACAAACATTAAGTTATTCAATTTCTTAAAAACTACAAAGACTTTAAACAGATAAATAAAAGACATGGCATACCTCATATTTTGTGACAGATGTGTAAGTATCATTATCTCCATAACCAGAAGAAAATTTTTCTGAGAGTTTAGCTCTTTTTCGATCAGGCTTCTATTTAAAAAAAGAAAAGAAAAGAAACGGAGAGTATGAGCTATTATGCTACTTGTGCATGAATTAAAAGTAAAATTATAATTAATATACAAATTAAATATCTTTGTATTGAATTTAGTGCCAAAGTGAATTGTATAAATGTGTAAAATTTTAGAAATCTGAACATTTATTTTTGAAATCATAAGTCCACTTATTTTATTACATGCTACAAATAATGTATAGCATTGTTTACACAACATTTATCTGTATACATTCTACCCTTTTTTCATTTATCTTATACAGACTCCCTCAAATCCAGAACCCTAAAATCTGCACATCTTTACAGATGTAAACAATGAAACTTGCATTTCAGGCGTAGAGGCTGAATTTCAGAATTTTTAAGTTTTACTTCATTCCGTATGTTTTAAATACAGTAAAACCTCGTTACAACAATATTTTAGGGACCATATAAATAAATTGTTGTAGAGGGATTATTGCTCTATCGAGGGCTTACATATTTTGGGTATTTAATAAGGATTTCTTTTACTTTAAGGTATATACTACTCAAATATTTATATTTAGAAGAAAATAGTTAACAGAGTGTTAATAGTGATAGTTAAATAATGCAAAATAAATTCAAATAAATGCAGAAAATGGACAAAGAAATATTCACATACCTGAAAACTATTTTTATTGAAAATAATACAATATCTTGGTATGTTTATTCATCTTTTAACAATTAGGTCAACAAAAAAGGATGCATTGAGTCTAGTACACGAAAATGATCTTCATTTGTCGACTAAAGGCTTGAAACAAATGTCTGTAAAGACTTCACAGATTAAAGAGCTTCCCGGGATGACAATATGGATTTTGATGGACCTGTATCATTATCATATTATCCTCTCTTATCACAATCCTGTAGGTTTCTATCTCGCCAGTAGTTTCAAAGTGAGAATGTCTTTATCAACATCTCCTGTGAAAACCATAAGGTCGTTTTCTGCTGTTTAATAGTCTTCCACGCTAATTCCAGATTTTTTGCCACCTCTTTTATCAAGTTAGGATAAAGAGTTTTGGATGCTCAAAACAAATTCTTGATCATATGAAATCTCTTTCAATGAAATTTTCATCACGAGATTTTTTATCTTCATGACAAAAACCGACTTTTTTTCCAAATAATTACGATTGTTTTTCTCTGTTACTTTTCACCAACATCCAGCAATATTGTCACATGCTTTCTTCACATATACAGCTTTAAAAAGAATCTTCTATTTTATTATCAAAATGTATAAGTATCAACTCTGCCAACCGTTTTTTGTAACATCCCTTGAACAGGGATGCCACTCAGAAAATAGAAAAAAAGAGGAAATTATGCGTAAAGTAAAATTTACGACATTTTTCACAACTTTGTGTGTGAATTTTGAAAATATTGTTTATAATAAACTAAATAAAAAATTACAGCTTTTATTTGTTGTAAACTTTTAATTTATAAGAGTAAGCTAAAATGATTTTTCTTTAGTTCACAGTATTTTAGATCAATTAAGGTAACCCAGCAACAGGTTCAGTGAAGAATTTTATGTATCGCATCATTTTAAACCAATTCAAGTAACCCAGCAATAAATTCAATTATTATTCCGCGAGTGAATAGCAAAATTTTGCGGTTTTTTTTTTTTTTTTTTTTTTATATATATAATTTGACGAAAATAACCGAAAATCGCCGTTTTATTTAGCGATCGTTTGACGAAAATCGCCGTTTCACATCATGATCGTTTGACAAAAATCGTCGTTTCAGAAAAATCACCGCTTCGTTTCGCGATCGTTTGACGAAAATCGTCGTTTTACATTGCGATTGTTTGACGAAAATCGCCGTTTAATATCGCGATCGTTTGACGAAAATCGTCGTTTTACATTGCGATTGTTTGACGAAAATCGCCGTTTCATTTAGCGATCGTTTGACGAAAATAGACGTTTCACATAATGATCGTTTGACAAAAATCATCGTTTCACATCGCGATCCTTTGACAAAAATCGCCGTTTCACAAAAAGCGCTGTTTCGTTTCGCGATCGTTTGACGAAAATCGCCGTTTTATATCGCGACTGTTTGACGAAAATGGCCATTTTATTTAGCGATCGTTAGACAAAAATCGCCGTTTCACATTGCGATCGTTTCGAGAAAACCACCGTTTCGTCTCGCGATCGTTTGATGAAAATTGCTGCTTTATATCGCGACCATTTGATGAAAGTTGCTGCTTTATATCGCGACCGTTTGATGAAAATTGCTGCTTTATATCGCGACCGTTTGATGAAAATTGCTGCTTTATATCGCGACTGTTTGATGAAAATAGCCGTTTTTTTTCGATCTTTTAACGAAAATCGATGTTATATTTCGCGATCGCTTGACGAAAAAGGCTGTTATATTTTGCGATCGTTTGATGGAAAAGGCTGTTTTATTTCGCGATCGTTCGACGAAAATCGTTATTTTATCTCGTGATCGCTTAACGAAAATCGCGAATTCTTAAAAATTAAAAAAAGCGGAAATCCGCCAAAAGGCGGAAAAGTGGCATCCCTGCTTGAAGCACCCAATTATAACCATATCTCGAGTCTGTAAAATTGAAGAAGCATTGGCTAGGCAAAAAAAAAAAAAAAAATTCTACATTTTGCAATTTTTGAAATGAGTCATAAGCGCAGCTATTATCTGCCAACAAAACGATTTTTTTTTTTTCATTTCTTTCTGTATTTTTTGTAACCATTCAGAAAAAAAAATTAGAATTTATCCAAGACTTTTTATTGGCTTTATATTCCATGGAAAGACTTTTCAGTTTCAGGTTGTTAAAGCACTTTGGATATCATTTAGGTCTGTGCTTTTTGTACACAGAAGAACAGTAAGTTTCTGTTTCGATTTCTTCCCTCCATAACACTTTTCATTTTTGAACGCATGTGGGCAATTGGGTAGAAGTTGGAAAAATAGCCCAGTTCATCTTCATTATGAACTTCTTCTGGAGCATACTTTTTATAAGATATTTTTCATCTTGTTTTGCCATTATTTAAATGCGTCATTAATCGGGTCAGACTTTTTCTCTCCGTGAACTTCCAGGAAAATTATTCTGTGGTGATCCTGCAACGTTCTACTTTTCCATCCGTTACTACTTTTAAATTTTCTTTCCTTAGCGTTGCTGTAAATTTACGTGCTTGTGTACATAACAATGGTCTATTTATTGGAACATTTGTTGCCTTCATTTCTTGGTACCAATTTAAAACAGCAGCATCAATGTTTTTATTTGTGGCAACTTTCAGTCGTTTTTCTGTGCGTTAATTGTATTTGAACTTATAATGTCTTCGATATGTTCCTTCCTCTTTGGTAACATTTAAATTGTAGTTTTCGATAATTCGTATTTTTTAACTGTTTCATTCCCTCATCAATAACGCTGATAATATTCATTTTATCTCGAAAGGATAGTGTTTTTGCTCTGCTATCTTAAAGGATAATACACTGATGAAAGAAAGAAAATCAAAAATCAAATTTTTCGTTTAGAACTCAAAATCATTAAGACTCTAAAATCATCCAACTCTGCACACCTTTTAAAAGCTTCGAACTCTTCTTTTTTAGAATGTCACTTTTAAATACCACAATTTACCTCTTACTCTAGCGATGAGAAGATGAAAAACCAAGCGATTTGGCACATTCTCCATGACAACTTTTATGTTTTATCCCCTTCCATTTCCAAGAAGGGATTTACATAGTTCCCACCTTCTAAATCTGAATAACAGCCAATCTTATATTATAGAGATATGCTGAAAATCAACAATGAGTCTTCTGTTGACAAAATAGACCGAAAAATGACGAAGATGATGAATGACTAAGAATTTTTCTCGGTATTCAAAAACCAAAATATCATTATAAAGGGAGAAAATAACATTGAAATTTTAAAAGAAAAATCGTTTTACAGGGGTTTATTGTTCTAGAGAATATCGTAATATTGAGGGGAAGTTATCATTAGTTTACATGCAAGTTCACCGGGACCAGGAAATATTATTGTAGTACAGGGAGTTATTGTTGTATAGGATATCGTTGTAGCAGGAGTTTACTGTATATAATTCTTAATAATATGACTGAACTCACGGTTTTCTACAAAAAAAAATATTTTTTTAATTAAGATACTGCAGATATAATCAAAAATCTCAAACTTTTTACCAAATATATTTATGTATTAATCAAGCTTTTTAGGTTATTATTACAATGATTTTGATATGAATTAATAGACTACTTTTCATAAGAAAAGTTTCATTACATAATTTAAGGAAAATGTACCATCTGTTTTATGAATATTCAAATAAAATATTAATTATTTACTTGACCTTTATTTTAAATACTTTAAGTGGTTTTTAAAATATTTTACTTTTTATCCTTCTAATTTATTACTTTACTTAATTATTTTAATATTTTACTATATTACAATACTTGATTGTAATTTTAATTGCATTATTGTAATAAAATTACTGTTTAAAAAATGCAAACAAAGCAACGACCAGAAATCAGCAAAATTCTGCAATCTGCACAACCTCTGGTCCAATAATGCAATTGTAAAAAAAAGAGATTATATATTTTAAGCAGAGGGTATATGCTCAAAATAGAAAATAACCCTAGAGTTTATATACTTCAGTTTTCTTAAGAAATAGAGGGTATACGGTGTTCCTTAAAAAAAAAAAAAATGCAGAAGGTGTACAACATATACCCCTGTACGCTCACCACTACATCCTTGCTCTGGTCCCAAGCTGTGTGGATTTGAAGGAGTTTACTGTATACGAGCAAAAACTATATGCTGTGTATGAAAATTTTATCTTAAAAACGACTCTAACAATTTAGACAAAATTTTGTATTTTACCATTTTTTGGCACAAGAAGACAATTGAGCGAGGTCACATGTTTGAGAAAATTTTATTAGTGGGTCAGGGTCAAGCTAATTATAGTTTTAAAAAAGAAAAACGCTCAATCAATTTTAACTAAGTTTTGTATTTAACCGCTTTTTGGAACAAGAAAACTATTGGACTAGGTCACATGTTCAAGAAATCTCGATTAGTGGGTCATTATGGGTAAAACCAGTTATATCTAAAGAATGGCTCACAATTTTGTATTCTACTGCTTTGGATTATGAGAAGACCACTGGACTAAGTCATATGTTAGAGATAATTCAATTAGCGATTCATTTTTAGATCACATTAATTTTATCTAGAAAATTGCTTTAAACATTTTGACTCAATTATGCATTCTAGGCCTAAGAATACTATTGGGCTAGGTCGCATGTTCCAGAACATTCGATTAGTGGATCATTTGAGGTCACAATGGATCAGTCAAGCTAGTTCTATCCAACAAACAGCTTAAATGACTTTGACAAAATTTCATATTATGCCATTTAAGGGCATGAGAAGATCATATTGCTAGGTCACATGTTTGAGAAATTTTGATCAGCAGTCATTTTTGGAACATTAAGGTTCAAGCTAATTTCCCAGAAAATGACTATTTTCATTAAATTATGCATTCGGGATCAAGAAGACCATTGGGTTACATTGCATGTTCGACAAAATTCAATTAGTGGGTCAGTCTAAATCAGTATGGTTATGGTTCAAGCTAATTATACCTAAAAAGTGGCTCAAACAATTTTGACAAGAATTTGAATTGTACTGTTTTAGGATATAAAAAGATCATTGGGTTAGATCATGTTTGAAAAATTTTGATTTTATCCATCATTTTTGGCTCACTATGGGTCAAGCTAATTTTATCTAAAAAAAATGGTCCTAACGACTTTGACTGAATTTTATATTTTACCATTTTCATTCTTGAGAACAATATTAGGCTAGATATATGTTCAAAAAATTTCCTTTAATAGGTCATTATGGGGGTCACTGTACATCAAGCTAATTTTATATAAAAAGAGCTTTAACGATTTTGAACAAATTTTGTATTTATTCATTTTTGGGATCAAAAAGATCAATAAGCTAGGTTGTATGATCAAGAACATTTGATTAGTGGGTCATTTTGGGTCACAATTATGAAAGTCAAGTTGATTGTATCCATAAAATGCCTCAAATGATTTTGACATAATTTTATAATATATGGTTATACTGTTTCAGGCTAGCTGATTAAAGTTAATCAACATATTGCCTGGTGAAGGAATGGGAATACTTATTTTACTTATCACTAGCAAGTGGATTTTTTGACTGTGCAAATGAATTTTTAGGTATTCTTTGGGAAATTAAAGGTTACAGATATATGCTAAAAACTTTATTTTTTCTAGTCAAATATATTTTATGAATTTTTAAATTACCAAGATGCAACAGTACCAAGTTCTATCTTGTGGCCAACTTTTCTTTGTTACAACATTTCTTAATTTTATAGGGGAAAAAATAAAAATAAAATAAATGAAAATGCATTGTAGTGTAGTAATAGTGATTAATTATTTTTGGAGTCACAAATTTTGTTTTGACGATTTTCACTGTATGTTGCATTTTGCAGATAAGATTTGTTGATTTAAACCAGTTTAATTTTAATCATGATTTAAATCCATATAAATCAGTTAAATTTAAATCATCGATTTAAATCAATTTTTTTAAGGTTATTTTAAAATAAATTTAAGATGTAAACAAACATGATAATGTACTTTAATATAATTTAGTTTTATATAATACAGATAATCAAACAACCATTGGAAAGATAAAGCTTAATCGTTGTTAAAAAGTAAAATATAATGTAAAGTTTAGAAAAACATTCTTTCATATTTCATTTGAATTAAATTATAAAATGATTTTGCAACAGTAAGGAAATCTAAACAGGAATATATTAAATATTGGAATATTTACTCATTAGTATTTAGAAAAACTTATGCACGTTGAGATAAAATAAAACTGTATGACAGTGTGCTCTACTTTGGTGATGCCTAATATATTAAAATTTGAGCAAAATTTGGACGATTTAAGAATTTTTTGTTTGAATTTAATATAATGGATCTCAGTTTTTAAAAATGGTGGAAGGAAAGGTCACAGTTACAGTTAAACGAGTAATTCATTTACTCGTTAAAATTGTTACAGTTATCGATAAGGCTGAGACTAAAAAATTTATAGAATTCATGAGCAATTAAACTTTTTGCTGCAATAGCTTTATCTGCTGCAGTAGAATGAATGTTTTCTACATTAGGTTTGGTATATTCAAAAACCAGAGATTGACTAATAAAGCTGCAAAATTCATTTTTCTGTACCAGCAATTTAACAATTTAGTTTGCTTCCAAATTTGTTTAAAATTTTTATGTGTTGCGGTTATTTTAACTAAATTACTGAGAGTCAAATTAATTTTTGATATGTGATTTATAGTTTTCCATGCATTTTTTGTAGTAAAAACTTTTCCACAGCCTAAAATTTTATCTTTAAATCTTTAATGTAAATTCTTTAATATTATTAATCTATATTAGTGATACTTATAACATGCATGTGTGTGTTTGTATATTTTATAAATTAAAAGAAAAGTCATAAAATAATAATACTGTGTGATATTTAATAAAAAATCAGATTTAAATTTTAAAAAAATCCAATTTAAATAATTTTTCATTTATTTATTTAAAAACATGAATTTTGCTTGCAGGCTGGTAAGATTTTTTGAAAATTCCCCATTCCTGGTTTGGTATACAAAATGCAGGTAAAAGTCGCATTTAATCAAAAATTAAAAGATTTTTTTTATTTTTAGTGTATTTTCTTAAACTACCCAAAGATACCAAAAAGCACTTGTGGTTCTTTTATATTAGCCACATGTTTAACTCTAAACTTTTATGTATTTATAAACTAGAAAGAAAAATCAAAGGATCAACTATAAAAAAGTATTTTATGTATATTCCAAAATATTTTAATAAAATTTTGCCTTTGTGAATCAGAATCTATTTATGGCATGATCAACAAACACAGAAAGACATTTTCTAAAATCAGTCAAATCGTGGTGAAAATCTAAAATGTATATATCTACTGAAAACTGGAAGTTGAAAAATTTCACAAATCTAATATTTCCTTCTTATATAGTAAAGTAAATATACATACGTACAACAATTAATAAAATTAAAGATTTTCAATATTAAAACATATTACAAAAATCATAACATCATTATATCCACATAATTACTGTACTTACTAACTGCTCTGTTTTATCAAAGATATAAATGCAGTTTTCATCAGAAAAAAACAGTTTGTCTGCACAATACACAATAGATGTAATAGGATGATAAGATGCTTCTTGTAGTTCCAGTAAAATGTGCTTTTTAGACCAGTTAGTATAGGCCTCCTTTTTTATGCTGTATTCAATTATCTGAAACATTTAAATTAAATATCAACAGGAATATATTTACATATCAGTTAACATATAAAAATAATAAGTCTTACTCTTATAAAAGAGTTTAAGGAACAACCGTGAAATATTTGAATCGACTTTCGCTCTCTTTCTAATAGATGACAAATAAACAGAGACAGCCCACACTTTTGTGAAAGAGTTCTATTTTCGAAAAATTGTCAACAGTGTTTCAGAGGTGAGAATAGCCAGATTGTAAAAAAAGAGGAGAATTATTGCTTTGCCTCAGTCTCATGCCCAGAAATTTCCAAAAACAGGAAGGAAATTTCGATGATTATTCATTTATGTTATAAGAAAATAACAAAACAAGTAATTTTGTTTGAGTGAAAAAAATAAAAAAATGATTTAAAATTTTATGAGCCATTTTTTATGAGGGAGAGTAGGGAGGGAGGCAGAAGCAAAAATTGTTGTAGAAAGAGAACAATTTAGATGACTGATTATTTGCTACTGCTATAGAGTGAGAAATCAGCCTTGGAAAACAGAAGGAGAAACAAGAATTTAGAGGAGTGGTTGTTTATTAATACAATAATATAACAAATAAAACAGAAAAAAAATGTAAAAATTGAAGAGAAGCTTTAACGTTTATGTTCTTGGGAGGAAACAGCAAAATGCGAAGAAAAAATTGTGCCCGGGGCAAAGTTTCAGTTCGCCAACCCCACCCATTGAAATTTGTAACATGTGTCATAAAATTTAAAAGTGTAGAAATACAGACAAATTCTGTTAAATACATATTTTGCATTTTAAAAAAATAATAAAGGTTTAATTTTAACAATTAAATAATATAAGATAAAATTGCCCTTATATTTTGGCAAAGAGAATCTGTAAAAAGGACGTAGAAAAAATTGTATATAAAAGCACAATATATCAGTTTGCAATCCCTTTTGTATTCTAAAATTGAAGCCATATGCTATTTTGAGAATGTATATATCTGTCACAAAAAAAAAAAAAAAAAAAAAAAAAAAAAAAGTATACATATAAGCAAAAAAGAGGTTGGTAGTATAAATTTGGCGTCCTTTCCGTTTCCATGCCTGGGAGTGACCACCCCATCTTCTTGGGAGGGAGAACATACTTTTTTTAATGAAGGTGGCAATTTAGATGAAATTAAGAATGGGAAAAAAGCAGGCATCATCAGTGTTCGAAATTAGCGGTCGTTAGTCGTCAAATGCAACTCAAAAATTGAATTTGACGACTACAAAATTACTTTCGGTCGTCAAACTTGACACCTAACTTTTAAAAAATACATTTATTAGGTATTTGGTTCCGAAAATTTAAGAAAAAAAAACCGGTCTAGTATGAAAATTCGGAACTAAAAACATCGTGAATTTCGTTAAAAAGTCACGAAAAAAGTGAATTTCATTAATCGTTCGCATGAAAAATCGCCGATTTTGCCAAAAAAGCGCAAAAAACCTATGAATTTTTTCAAAAAATAATAAAAAATTTTTTTAATACGATATTGAAAAAAAAAAAAAAAAAAAAAAAAAAAAAAAACGCAAATTTCTACAAAAGATTGCAAACAGAAATTCCAATCTCATCAAAGAATCGCTGGAAAAACGTAAATTTCGTCAAAGAATCGCGAAAAGAAAGTCTAATTTTGTCGAAAAAATCCCGGGAAAAACGTCATAGTATGAACTTTGTTATAGTATCGCGAAAAAAAAAAAAAAAAAAAAAAAAAAAAAAAAAAAACCCACAAATTTCCAGAAAAGGATCGCGAAAACAAACGTTAATTTCCTGAAAGAATCTTTAGAAAAATGCGAATTTTGCTAAAGAATTACAGAAAAAATGGAAATCTTGTCATAGGAAAGAGATAAAATCCGTTAATTCCACCAAAGGTTCGCGTAAAAACGCAAATTTCTTTAAGGAATCACAAAAACCCCACAATTTTCGCCAAAGGATTGTGAAAAAAATGCATAATAATGAGGGGAGCTATTCACAGGCCTTCCCCATCTGCTGTAACCTTTCAAAAAACTTTTCTTTTCTGTGAATTTTAGTATTTTTTTTTAATTCAGAATCGCCCCTTGATTCGAATGTAGAATCATTGTGTTTTTATTATTATTATTAGTTTTTTTTTTTTTTTTTTTTTTTTTTTACTAAATTCAGCTCTATTACCAATACTGGATAAATTTTGTTTTAGTATTGGTAAGAAGTTTCCAAGTTTTAATTTCGTTTTACAGATTAAGTGCATTTTTCTATTACTAAATATAGCAATAATTAGAAAAGCTTTGCACCAGTTTACAGATGCTTCAATTATTATAATCTTAGAGATTAATTTCGATAATTTTAAATAAAATAAGTATTTGTGCTATTCTAAAAAGTAGTATCAAAGATGGAAAACACGGTCCGTATTTTCCAAAAAATTAAGGTAATCATTTCCGAAAATTATAAAAAATCGATCATATATCCGAACATAAAATGTATCGCAAATTTCGAGAAACGGTCGCCGAAAAAAATTAATTTATTCAATCGTTCTAAGAAAAATTGCTGATTTTTTCATGGGATCCGGGCAAAAAAATCCAAATTCCGACAAAAGGTTGTCAAAGATAAAAAATAGTGGAAAACGGTAAATTCCGTCAATAAATCGCGAAAAACGATAAATTTCGACAAAAGAATGCGAAAAAAACACTGAAAATTTCGTCAACAGATCGCGAATAATACGGCAAAGCTTGTCAACAGATCGAAAAAAACGGTAAATTTCGTGAAAAGATCGTGAAAAAACGGAGAGTATTGCCATAAGATCGCGAAAAACACCGCAAAATTAGTCAAAAATCACGAAAAAAAACACCGCAAAGTTTGTCAAACGATCACCAAAAGACCGCAAAAAAGACAAGTTTGACGACAAAGTTTGTCGAAAGATTGCGAAAAAACGGCAAAAGTTTCATAAAGATTGCGAAAAATCACGACAAAGTATGTCAAAAGATCGCAGAAAAACGGCAAAAATTTCTTCAAAAGATCGGAAAAAACAGCAAGTATCATCAAAAGATCACGAAAAAATACTGCAAAATTTGTCAAAAGATCGCAAAAAAACGACAAATTTCGTCAAAAGATCACGAAAAAATGGAAAATTTCATAAAAAGATCGCGAAAAAATGACAAATTTCGTCAATAAATAGCAGAAAAACACAAATTTCGTTAAAAAATAGTAAAATACTCAAATTTCGTTAAAAAAAGCGGACCCCCCCCCCCCCCCAAAAAAAAAAACAGCTCTGGGAGAGGATTTCTCTCTCGTCTCTGCTCTAACCTTTCAGAAAATTTATGTAAATTTCAATTTTTTTAATATACTCAGAATCATCCCTAAATTATATACAGTATTACAATAATATTAATATGAATTTTAGAAACTGCAACTAAAAATCTTAATTTGACGCCTAAGATTTTTACAGTAGTCGTCATTTGACGCCTGCCTTTTATCTCCCAATTTCTATCACTGGGCATCATATATCACAGACATGGTACACGCTCTGCAAGAAAAAAAGCTGAACTTTCACGACCTCTCGGACTTTTGATGAAATTTGTATTTTTTTGCAGTGTTTTGACAAAATTTGCATTTTTCAGCAATTTATTTATGAAATTAGCTTTTTCCTGCAACCATTTAACGAAAATCACACTTTTTCCACAGTTTTTTCAAAGAAATTTCCAAATATTCATCATCTTTTAGCGAAATTAAAGGTTTTTCTCAATCTCTTTCTAGAAAAATTGTGTATTTTCTGCAATTTTTCGAGAAAATTCACTTATTTTCCTTGATGTTTATAAAAAATTCGAATATTTTCCCCGATCTTTCAGAAAATGTGCATATTTTCAGCGATTCTTCATCAAAATTTGCAAATTTTCAGTTATTTTTCTTCAAAATTCACATATTTTCTCGCGATCTTTCGTCAAAATATGCATTTTTTCTTGCAATTCTTTGAAAGATTTTGCGTAATTTGAAGTGGTTTGCACTTGCGTTTTTGTTGTATTTCATCCGTTACCCCCCTTCCCATAAAAATGTCAACAAATTTTAATGCATATTTGCATCGATCCCAGGGATAATAAAATACATTACCGAAAAAGCGGAATTCCGCATTTCCACGGAAAAGTAACATGTCTGTATATCAGGGTTCCCAACAAAACATGATTGGCAAATTCCCTCATTTTCCGTGACCAAATCTCAAAAAATTTCCGGAGCAAATCTCAAAACGTTCTCCTACAAAATGGGCATACAGCAAAATTTTTTTGACAATATTAGCACTGTTTTTCTGCAATCATTCTTCTACTTTTTTTTTTTTTTTTAAAGCGATTATTTGATGAACTTTGATTTTTTCTCCATTTTTTCCCCAAAAGGCTTTTTCATGACTTGAAAAAAATTGTAAATTCCCTGTGCATTTTGAAATTTCCCTGACATTCTATGACTACTTTGAAATTCCTTGACTTACCATGATGCTGGGAACCTTGTATATTTCATAATATAGGTGAAAACTGGGAAATTTGATTAGTAGCCAGTGGCCGGTTGACCTAATTTCATTAGTGGCCACTTTTTAAAAGTTAGTAGCCACTTTTTAATTATAGATTAAAATGATTTTTTTTTTGTTTAGCAGCTAGTGAGCAACAAAGTTACAAATATTTGATTAAAAATAAAACTGGCATTCTATTGATTGGAAAAATATGAATTAGTGATTAACATTGCAGAAAAAATTATAAGTGATAAACTATATTTAAATATATATTAATGCACTGTATAAAACCAGGATTGGAAAAAAATCATGATTTTTTTTAAAAAATCAAAAAAATCGGATTTATTTGATTTAAATCAGATTTTTTTGATTTAAATCGGATTTATTTGATTTTTTTAGAATCCTATATTTAATTACCGTGTTTTTATGTTTTTACAATACATGGAGCAGTTTTTTATAATAAATAACTAAAAAAGAAAAAATATTATTTATAATTTAGAAAAATATTATAAGAAATAATTAAACAGTTAAGAAAATATTATATTCTAGTTACTGATTGGTACTAAAAATTAAACATCTAGACTTTAATCTAAAGCCATTCTATTATTTTATAATTGAATTGTGCATACTAAATAAGAAACAAATTTAAATATGCTGTTAATGAATAGAAAATGGTAAAATTAACACATGAAACAAAACACATAACAAAATGAGCCACAAATTAAATACAGTAGACTCCCTCAAATCCATAGCCCTAATATCTGCAGCTCTCTAAAATCTGCGCATATTTTACAGATGTAAACAATGAAGCTTTCAGGTCAGGTATAGGGACAAAATTTGACTTTTTTATTTTTATATCAATTCTATATATTTTTTTCTATTCTATATATTTATTTGTAGTTTTCATTAATATTACTAGATTCATACTTTTTCATGAAGGAAGAATAAATTTATTTCTGAAAAAAATTCAAGGTATTGCCAATATCAGTGATAATCACAATCTTTTTGCAAAATGCATTTATACATTCATCAAGCTTTTTTTTATTATTGAGTTTAGTTAAACCTGAAATAAAACTTCTTTATTTTATGATTTTGGTGTGAATTAGTAGTGCACCTTTAAGGGGCAAGATTCATTGAATAATTTAGGAAAAAATGCATCTCATCTTTATAATAAATATTTAGTTATACATTATTGATTATTTACTTCATCTTTGTTGCTTTCAATATTTTAATTATCTAAATTATTTTTTTAGTTTATTACCTAACATAATTGTTTTAATGTTTTACTATATTATAAGCATTCATTATAATTTCAATTGCATTATTAATTACAATCAAATTACTGTTTAAAAAAATGTAAACAAACCCATCACCAGAAATCCGCACAACTTCTGGTCCCAAGCTGTGCGGATTTGAGGGAGCCTAGTGTATTCATTTAATGCAAGCTATTTATTAAGGGATAAAAGTCACAATTCAATATTTTTTAAGCAAATAGGAAAAAATCAGGGATTTAATTGTTTGAACAAAAGGAACACTTTTTGAACACTTGAACACTTTTTTTGCTTTGTCTACTTCTAATTTATTATGAAGGCTTGAATGAACTAGTCCAAAGAAGAAAATTGTCTTTCTACTCCAGCAGATGAAGCCATCGCTGTTGTTATTTGGTAAATAAATTTAATTTCAATTTCGCTGATTCTCTCTTTACCTCCCATTACATAAAAGGACTTCCACCAATCATAACCTGTCATAATATCAGAAACGTTTTTCTCAAGCAATGGTAATTTTTGGAATGGGCCATTTTTTGCTTGAAAATGTACTACAGTGGTGAGAAGATTTAAACAATCTTCTTTAATGAATGCCAAACCTTCATTATTTTCCCCCGACACTCAGTGAAATTTCATTTTGATTTAAAACAGAGGGGCTTAATAAAACTCCAGCAAAATGACAGCCATTAATAGCTTATTCATATCTTGCTTCAAATTTTGTAATTCTATCATTATCTAAAACATTTTCTAACTTTTTACCCAAAATTTTCCTTTGATATGTGCATTCATGTGATATTGCAAAAAATTGATTTAAATCAAATGATTTTTTTAAAAAAATCAGTTGATTTAAATCTAGATTTAAATCTTGATTTAAATCAGTCGATTTAAATCATGCCAACCCTGTATAAAACAACAGCATACCTGCCAACATGTCAATTCTGAAATCCTTACAATTTTCACGATGTATTCTTACATGCTTAAAAATGCATTGCATATGCAATGCAAAAAGGAATATCATTTCTCAACAATATTTTCTATGCTACTTTTATATTTATTTTTCTACTTATATTTTGAAAAATAAAAACATGAGGCTACACAAGAAAATGTTTTTCCAATTTCATACTTTGGGAATGTGTTTTCAAAAACTGTCCTGCATGATGATCTGTAATAGATAAGGCAGATTAAATTCACAACAAATTTCCTGAAAGGTTACAGCAGTTGAGGGGGTGGCAGGAAAAGTATAGTTACTGGCATTAATTATACATATTTTACTGGGTGTCTTTGATGAAGTGCACATTTTTTTCAGCGATCCTCTCACAAAATTCACGATTTTTACGCGATCTTTTGTTGAATTAGCCTTTTTTCAACGATCTTTTGACAAAATCTGAATTTTTCCAGCAATTCTTTGACAAAATTCACTGTTTTCAACAACTTTTTCACGAAATTGGCGTTTTATCCGCGATCTTCAGACGAAATCGGCGTTTTATCTCATCTGCGACAGTTTAGCAAAATCGGCGATTTATTGAGATTTTTTTTATCGAAATCGGCGGTTTTTCCACGATTTTTTTACGAAATCGGCGTTTTCCCGTGATTTTTTGATGAAATCGGTGGGTTTTTTGTCCGATGATCTTTTCACAAAATTTGCATTTTCGCGTGATTTTTTTTCTCGAAAACAGCGTTTATCCCCGCGATCTTTTGACGAAATCTGCGTTTTTTTGACGATCTTTTGACAAAATTTGCATTTTTACGCGATCTTTCCCCGAAAAGGACGTTTTATCCCCGCGATCTTTTGAGAAAATCGGTGTTTTTCAGTGATCTTTTGATGAAATCGGCGTTTTTTCCGTAATCTTTTGATGAAACCAACATTCTTTTCAATGATCTTTTGACAAAACATTTTTAAGCGATCTGTTATCGAAAACGGCGTTTTTTCCCGCGATATTTTGACAAAATCGCATTATATCTGCAATCTTTAGACGAAATCGGCGTTTTCCCGCGGTCTTCAGACGAAATCAGCGTTTCATCACCGATATTTTGGTGAAATCGCCGTTTTTTCCGCGCTCCGCACAAGAAATTCGCGCTTTTCAGCGATTTTTCCACAAAGTTCGTTGACAAAAGCAGTGACAAAATCGTCGTTTATCCACGAAATATTGACGAACTGTTCTGCTTTTTCGGCGATCCTGTCATGAAATTTGCATTTCTCCGCGATTGTTTTTTCCGTGCGCAAACCGTACAATCGTACTGTTCATCCGTACAACCGTACACTTAGAGCAAAATCCGTACATTGTACGGCCAAACCGTACAAGTTGGCAGCTATGCAACAGGGAAATTGTATTTTTAAATTTTAAATTTAAAAATTATTTCACATTTTTCTTGGATATTTTATTTTTACTTAAAACTTCTAGGCTAGGATCTAAATATCATCAAGATTTCAAGTGGTAATTATTAAGTTTGGCGAGTGTACAGATAAATATAAATATTCTTTACTTTGGCTGAGATTTCAAAACTCCAGATGTCTTATTAAGGCAATCAGAGAGAGCTAGTGTGTTGGTGAGGTGGAAGTAGTCTGTTTTGTGGCAGTAAAGTCAGATGCTGAATTTGCAGTATTACTCGCCTAGTGACGAGTGCTAATTTTGTACTATATTTTTAAAGTAATTCGTTATAATGTTTCAATCTTACTTGACACCTACATAAACTTCAATCATAAATATAAAAACAAAAATGTACCAGCCAACTATTACTGGTACAGATAGTGAGCATATGGCAAGAGTGAAAGATATAAGATACAGAAATGTCCTTAAAATATAAATATCCTTGTTTCCGGAGGTAAAAATAGTACAATTTATTTGAAATGCATGTGGAATTAAAATTGATGACTATATTTTGTAGGAAAAAAACGGTTTGTTAAAAACATAATCCAAATAAAGAGTCCATCATCAAAATATAGAAAACACAGCAAAGTTGCTAAATCTGCTTGCATCTGATAGAAAGAATTAACCAATTCACTAATTATATCTTCATGAAAAAAGCTGCATTTCACAAAGCAAATTAATAAGATATTTTAGTCGCTGAGTGGCGATTGATCGCTGATTTTTAATCGCCACTTTTACAACTTTAATCGCCACGTGGCGAGTGGCAACCGTTAATTTACACCTATATTTCATAAGAATGAGATTGAAATAAAAGAGATTAATGAGCATAATTTAAAATATTCTTTATTATGAAATATTTTATTCAATATACAGGAATATAAATTATGTACTTACTTTGCGATCATTATAAGCCACCATCAAATTTTCTGCTGAAGGGTCAAATTTTAAAGCTGTAGGTTGATATTTATATTGAGGAAGCTTACTAATAACCTATTATAACACAAAATATATAGTATAACTTTAAAATCTTCAAAAGGCAGTTAACTATTGCAAATGATAAACATACATGTCTCAAAATGAAAATAAATTTTAAGATATTTAGTTTTCATGTATTATTTTATGACATATAGTGAACTATTTGTAAGGGGATGTCCAAAAATGATGTCATGTTTAAGGGGAGGAAGGGAGTTCGTAAAAATGTGACAGTTTGTGACAAAGGGGTGGAAGAGGGTAAGAAAAAAATGTGACATCACATATTTTGGTTAAAATAAAAGCTTAAAAATCAGCAGATTAAATTTTGAAGTCATTTTTAATGTATAATATTTTCTGTCTATAAAGTAAAAATAAGATTTAAAAAGCCAAACATACATTAAATTCCACTTTAAACTTTAAAATACTACAATTTGCAATTGCTCTTTCATATTTTTTTAAATTGTAAACCTTAACATTATTTCAAACAAAATAAATACACAAATCATTTTTACTATTATGCTCACAAATATCTCTAAAACACATAGTAAAAGTTTAAAAATAAAATCTGAAATATGATCTATTACTGTCCCCCCCCCCCCCCTGAATTACAAGGTTATGTTTATGTAATATAGTGTGACATGTGACAAGAAGGGAGGAGGGGGAGTATGATGAAATGTGGCACTTTGTCACAAAAGGGAGGATGGAGGTAAAAAATATTGAAAAAAAGCATCACATCAATTATGGACAGCCCCTTAAAAAAAAAAAAAAAAAGATTGCACTAATTTTGTAAGGACTACACATTTTAAATATGACATTGTAAATAAGATGACATGAGAGGGCTCAAAAAAAGAGGATACTTGCAAATGGACGGGAACAAAATTTTATTTAGCTAAAAGGAATATTTCAACATATCCATGAAAATTAAATGATTTCCTACAGCAGGGCTGTCCAACCTTTCAGTAAGCGGGGCTGTCCAACCTTTCAGTAAGCGGGGCATTTCAGCTCTTGGCAGTCAGTGAAGGGTGCCATTTTTCACTTGACTGAAAATATGCAGCATTATTATTGCACAATATTAGTATAAACACACGTCTTAACATAATGCAAATGTGTCTTACAGTGGTAGACAAAAAGTCCCTACAGTTCTGGGGTTACATGCATTAAATATCAAATTTAACATTTTTCTATGAGAAGTCTATCTTTAAGTTTTAAAAATCAAGAAGGAAAAATTAAGCACATTTATTCCTGTTATAAAACTGCCAAATGGGTCTATGTAGCAACAGCAAAAAGTTAAAAAAAAAAAAAAAAAAAAAAAAAATGAACATTTATGAACTTGTGTTATCAAAGAGGTAGAAAAAAGTGAGAAATGTTTATTTTTCTGTTACTTAAGTATTAAAAATAGCTATTTCCAAATTTAACCACTGTAATTAAACTTTATAAATAACAACTACCATACTATGAAAATATGTATGATTAAATGTTTAAAGTTTGTCTCTGATTTTTAAACCTTTCAAGATAGATGGTTCATCTTGGAACCACTTCATGTTAATTCCTAAATACCCCATTGGCTCAAAAATATTGGAATGATTCCCTTGCATTAAGTACGTGAACAAAAGCTTTCCTATTTTTAAAATAAAATAATTTTTTAAATTCTAGTATTATTTCTTCATTGCAACCTTTTACAAATAGAAGTACTTTGCTCCTGAAAGGGTTATTACAATTTTGCAGATTTTGAAAATATCTCTGATGCAAATGCCAATTATTTTAAAGAAAGAATCCTTTATAGTTGATTTTTAAAACTAAAAAGAAGATCTTCAAAAGGGCACGTATAAAATCTTCAAAGGGCGGGTGCCGCATTGGACAGCCCTGTCCTACAGTGACTTTGGACAATGAAAACTGCATTCATTCTTTTAACAAACTAAATATCTTCTTATATTCATCATTAATTTTTATTATAAGCAGTTACAAAATAATTCATAGTTAAATGAAGAAAAATGACCCTTTGAAGAAACTGTGCAAATGGGTGCAAAAAGGGGGTATCCTAAATGCAAAAATTGTAAATTTTATGCCAAAGTGTAAAAGTTGGCAAATATGTGTCAGTTAATATTTTAAGATCTTTGGATTTTTAGGAAATTTCTGCATATTACCAGACAAAAAAAATTTCATTGATTATACAGCAACTCTAAAGGATGAAATTGTATGTGCCCTTGTTTGCATATTTTAGACAATCTAATAACACATTAAATCATTTTACACTAGATTGACAAGCAACAAAACATCAAAAGAAAAGAGATCAATACTATCAATTAAGTGAAGAGTAAAAAAGAAAAATGTTTATATTACTTAAAGGAACTTGCTCCCAAAATAACCTTAAATAATAATAATAGAAAGAAGAAAACAAAATTGACAATTTTAAAAATACATGCATACATTGTTGTAAAATATAGAATCCTACGATTGAAAAATCTAAATCATCACTATTCAGATATGAGTAGTTAATTCTCATCAATAAAGATTGATCAAAGCAGGCTTTTAAGGCCGAAACAGAAACCAAATTTCTGAGAATTTCCTATTTTCAGCCAAAAACGAAAATGCATAATTTTTTTAGTTAATTAATACATACATAAATATACACAATTATTAATTAATCATATGTATTTATTAAATGTACATAATTATAAGTTAATTAGACATATTTATTAAATATACATAATATTAATTCATTTGTGTGGCCCTAAATGGCTCTTTGTGCCTTAGATTCAATTTTTTTTTACTTTGCAAAAAATGAAATGTAATTAATTCATCAACAACAGAGAAAGATTTCCTAATTATACAAATATAATTTATTTTTAGGTATACACACCTCAATTTATCTTTCATAATGTTTTTAGTGAATGATCATCCGATACACTAGAACTTGCTCAAACAGTATTTGAAATAACTTCTAAGATTTCAACTAAGAAATTTCCATTACCGTTAAATCCGTAACTTTCAACGAGCATATGAAAAAGTCATATATATGCATAGCTTCCTTTATAGATTGCACACCGTCTTGAGTCAGTCACAACTGATAATTATAAACAATGAAGTTTATAGCAGGTCTTAATAATAATGTCTTATTTGAGCCATTACAGCTCAAATTGATGAGTAATGCTGAAAATTTCTGAAGGAAGAAATAAGATTTTTGGAAATACAGAGTTTCGGTATGACCAAATTTTCAGCAGCATTTTTGCTGAAACTCAGGTTTTTGGGTTTCAAAACTGAATTTTCAGTTAATCTTTACTCATCAATACTTAGCTCATTTTTTAAAGACTAAGATCAAATTAAATAATATTAAAATATTACTCTATCTAGATGCAAATTTTGTTAATAGTTTACTACTAAACATTTATTATTATCACACTAGGAATGTTATGAAAATAAAAAGAATGAGAAAAATATTTATTTAAAAAATTACCTTTTGAGATTCCATACTACATACAATCACATTTCCATTGTGGCTGCCATATGCCAAATATAGATCATTATCACTAAGCTCCATTATGTGAACTTGACCAGCACATTCTAAATATACATAATATTAAATAACACTATTAGTTACAAAAATTTTAATTATGTATTGTTTCATTTTAAATATACAATCAATTTTCCTTCATAAATTTCATTAAATTTATTTAAACAATTTTTTTTTACACACTAAACTACATAGAGAAGTGCCTTAAGTATTCGAATATAAGTATATTCATAAACCTTCTTTCCTAAGGAAAAAAAAAAAAAGAAGAAGAAAATTTATTAACTGATTCCCATAGAATAGAAAAGGAGAAAATATAAATGTTTTTAACCAAGCAGACAGGAATAAATTAATTTCAAACTAACTGTAGATTAAATCTGCAATTGTATCAGCCTGGTAATAAATTAACAGACTCACCATAGCAGCATTAGAATTCCTAAAAAAAGTCACTGGTCCCAAGGACCAGTAAGCATGAGAATTTACTGGTCCGCAGACTTCATCACTGGTCCGCTACATAAAATTCTATTAAATAATTTTAACATTTAGAGTGGCCTCCCCCCCCCCCCCCCGGAAAATAAACCAATCTTACTTTGCATTTATCCAAAATTTTCAGCATAATAAAATGTAAAATTATAATTTGCTAAAAATTAAATAAACAGTACATAAAGAAAAACTATCAAATTATTAATTAGATATTTTATTTGCCATTACTTATTTCAACTGACTAAGGTTTAATGCAAATTTTTTGCGATTTTTCTCCAGATTTTAGCCAGATGTGGTGGAATTGTAGCTAGTGTCAGTGATGCAGCTGGACTTGAAAAATTCTGGGTCCCCCAGAAGCGGGTCTCCACTAATAATAAGTCATATTTTTCGACGCAAAAATTGAACTTGTTCATTCCACAAGAAAAATAAAATGCAACAATTGTTTTAATAATAAATAATTGAAACCAATATTAATTTAAGAGAAATTTTCTGTACTTTTTAAAAATAAATGTTAAAGATACAAATTTAATTATAAAATAATGCTTATTTGAGTGTAGAAGATAACAAGTATCACTATTGTCTGCCCCATTTTAAAATGGGACAAAACAGGTTTACTGAAAAAGACATTTTTGCTGAAAAAAGGGATATTTTTGTTGAGTAAATGGTACATACTCAAATGAAACTTAATGAAATGGTGCTTTCAGGAGTCGCATTCACTCAGAAAGATTTGGAGTCCCCCCCCCCCCCCCAAAAAAAAAAAAAAAAAAGATTGTGAAGCAGGAAAATTAGTTTTTGGAGCAGCAACAACAACTTTGAAGCAGGAAAATTAGTTTTTAAAACAGAAAAATTCTCTCCCGGTTTCACTTTTTTTTTTCGTACTTTTTTGTCGAAATTTCCGTTTTTCGCGTTATTTTGACGAAATTTTTTTTTTTTTTTTCGGGATTTATTGACGAAATATACAGGGTGCGGCAGGTATTTGAGAACACGCATTATAGGTTAAATATTTTTCAGAAGGTTATAGTTACAATTTTTTTTCTGTTGCAGGTAAGTATGTCAGAGTCTAACCTAACGCAAGAAATGAAGCGGCATGCTGTTATTGTTTCCTTGGTTGCAGGGCACTCCGATTTAGAAATTGCCACATTTCTGAAAGTCGCCCGATCATTTGTTTTCAAAGTACGGAAAGAACTGGAGGCTTCCAAGGGTGATGTGGCGCAAATTACTCACAGGAAACGACATTGTCAGCGATCTGACATTATCAGGACACCAGAATTTGTGAGCCAAGTTCAAGTTAACATCGATAATGATCCTGGGAAGTCAATCAGAGCACTGGGTAAGGAATTGGGAGTTAATGAGGCCACCATTCGACGAGTGGTTCATGAAGACCTTCGATACAAGTCCTATGTCATCCGGAGAGGACAGTTCTTGTCTAAAAAGACCAGAGAGAACCGTCTGATTAGAGCCAAACGTCTCCTGATTAAATTAAAACATCCAGAGGAACCGGGAATGCTGTGGTTTTTTTCTGATGAAAAAAACTTTGTGCAGGACCAGAAGACAAACCGAAAAAATGATCGCTGGCTATGTAAAACACCCGAGGAGGTTCCTACCGTCATGCACACAAAGTTTCCAGCCTCTGTGATGGTTTTGGGGGTCGTTAGCAGCAAAGGAGATGTGATGCCGCCACATTTTTTTGACCAAGGTGTTAGAGTCAACGCCGCTGCTTACACTGAGGTTCTGAACACGGTTGTGAAGCCCTGGATTACTACTGTAGCACAGGAGAGGCCGTATGTTTTCCAACAAGACTCTGCACCATCTCACACAGCTCATACAACTCAAGAATGGATGGCGGAGAATTTTCACGATCACATCACCCCAAACTTGTGGCCTCCCAGCTCCCCAGATGTTAATCCAATGGATTATTATGTATGGGGCGTTGTTGAAAGAGACTCTAATAAACATCCTCATAGCACAATTTCGTCTCTCAAAACAGCCATTGTGGATGCAATGGCGAATATTAACAAAAATCATCTGATTGCTGCCTGCCGTCGGTTTCGACACCGTGTAGAAGCTGTTATTGCAGCTGAAGGAGGTTTTATTGAATAATATTATTTAATGTACATATGATCAACTGTATATAATGTCAAAGTTAATAAATGTTCTTTCGTTAGTATTTATTCCTGTTTGTCTGCAGAGATAACTTTGTTCTCAAATACCTGCCGCACCCTGTATTGTTTTTCGCGATATTTTTTGACAAAATTTGCTGTTTTATCGCGATTTTTGGACGAAATCTGTCGTTTTTTCGGGTTTCAGGATGAAATTATCCATTTTTTCGCGAATATTTTGACGATATTTGCCGGGAATCAGCCGTTATTTAGCGATTTTTTAACAAAATTTGTCGCTTTTTGCGATTTTTGGACAAAATATTTCGTTTTTTGACGACTTTTTGAAAAAATGTCTTTTTTTCACAATTTTTTGAAAAAATCTGCCGTTTTTCATGATTTTTTTTGACAAAATTTGCCATTTTTTCGCGATGTTTTGAAGAAATCTGCTTTTTTTTCGGGTTTTGGAATGAAATTAGCCATTTTTTCGAGAATTGTTTGACAAAATTTGTCGGAAATTAGTCGTTATTTCTCGATTTTTTAACAAAATTTGCTGTTTTTTCGTGATTTTTTAACGAAATTACGCATCTTGTGGGACGCGTAAGAGCTATTTTTTTGCGTCCTTATCGCCGATTTTTTGCGTAATTTACGCGTTATAACGCGTCCGCGGCATCGCTGATTAATAAAAAAAAATCTTATGTGCGATCGATTGCGGTTCTCTCAGGGCCTGAAAAAAGGCACTGGTCCTGCGGACCACTAAATTTTTCAAATTAGTGGTCCGATTGAATTATCAGTGGTCTCGGACCAGCGGACCACCAAGGATTTCGAACGCTGCATAGGATAGAAAAATAAACTAATTTTAAGATATAAACGTTTCTAATTAAGAAGATAGGAACAAATAATTTCAAAGTAACTTTAGGTTAACTTCTTAATCATTTTGCTGCTGGTAATTGATTAATCAACTCCTCAAAGGATCGAAAAAGAAATTAATTTTAAAATATAAACATTTTTAGCTCCAAGGAGATAGAAACAAAGTAATTTTAGATTAACTCTAGAGTCATTGCACGTGGTAATTAACTGACTTCCCATAGGATTAAAAAAAGAAACTAATTTCAAGATAAATATTTTTAGCTAAGGAGATAAGAATGAATAGCTTTCAAAGTAATTTTAGATTAACGCCTTAATTGTCGTGCCTGATATGTTCACAAGCAGTCATTTGAGAACAAATTTTGCTGTGCCTATAACTTTCATGGACTGAATTCTTCATAACTTTAGCTAATGCCATTTTTTAGGTTGTGAAAGTAAAATCCTATAATGAAAGAACCACTGATCCAAATGAAAAAATTGCACCAACATGCTGCCAAAGCAATGAGAATTTTTTAGGCAGGTTGTTTATTCTTTGCATTTTCCCAATTACTGCATTCTGTATATTTTTGATACGTGAAATAAAGTTTTCTTTTTCCCAAAGTTCTGTCCATTGTTTTCCAAAATGAAGTAATTTAATCATGCCTCCTAAAAAATCCTGATTGCTTTGGCAGCATATTGATGAAATTTCAGGTCATTTGGATCAGAAGTTATTTTGTTATAGGGTTTTATTTTCACAACTAAAAGTACACCCTTTACATTGGTTTCTTTTTTGATTTTATCGTTTCTGGGATTATTTTAAATGTTTAAGCACTCAATAAATGGCAGTACTGAATTGATAAATATGATTTTAAGATTGGAATGCTTAAGTTTAAGAATTTTTGGTGTTAGATGTGTGTCAATAAGAAAAAGAATCTGATTTTTTTTCAAAAATTGCACGATGGTTAAGGGATTAAGTCTCATGTATTCACATTGCACTTTTGCATTAGAAGACATATACAAACATTTGTTTAACTGTACCCTGTGATCAACTTTATTCTTGTTCTATTTTCTTGTGATAATTTTATTCACTTAAGAAAACTTTTAATAACAGTATAAAAGATTTTGTAATAAAGAAAAAATAGCATAAGATATATAAAATGGGAAATGTAACTTTTAAAGGAAAATACAAATCACAGACCTTTTTTTTAATTTATTTTTTAATCTAATATATCCATGCACATTTAATGGAAATAAACAAGTCAAAAAGCAAAAACTAAAAGAAGTTTAAGCCATACCTTCATCTTCTTCAATAACACTTTCAACTTCAGTTTCTTCTTCATCACATTTTACAATGTAAAATTTCTTTTTTGAATACAGTATTAGTTTTGTAGCTTCAGATGTAAACAAAAGAGAACTTGAAGAATTTGGAATCCCTTCAGGCAATAAAACTTTTGTAATTACAGGAATGTCAGAAATATTTTCTCCCTAATAAGTAAAATTTGCAATAAACAAATCAATTATTTCAACTAAACGGAAAATATTACATTTCACTATTACTTATTTCTCACTTTAAAATAATATAGTAAACATTAATAAGCTTAATATATAAGCTTGTATAAAATTCATTTTAGCAATTATGACATTTAATTACATCATAATATTTAAAATAATCTTACTGCACAATTAATAAAAATAAGCCCACAAACTAATTTAAACTTTTTCAACAGGATTCATATATAATTAAAAAAACTTTGTTAAAACAGGTTTAAATATTATATACATAATATAGATTTATTATATCAAAATTACTTTTTCTAATATAAGAAATATATGCACAGGGATGAGGAATTTTTCAAAAATCTTATCAGCCAAGGATTTATTTCACCAGCCTGCAAGATGCAACATACACGCAGTTGAAAATAGTTATGATAAAACCACACGTGATTACAGAGAAAATTATTATTACTACAATGCATTTTCATAATTCTTTTTCTATAATATTAAGAACTATATACAACAGAGGTAAGCTTAATAATAGATAGAACTTAATATCATATTTACATTGTAATAATTTGGAAAGTTAAAATATCTAGATTAAAAAAGTGTCTCTGATGTTTTTATTGCCTACAGTTTTTCAAACACTAAAAATGCACCCGTCTTGCAAGAAAATCCAATCGCCACAAACAGGGGCCATTACAGGGGAGCAAAATGATGTATTTTCCCACCCCTGTATATGCAGGACCTAAAATTTAAAGTAGAATCATGTGATTCATGTTTATCATTTTGAAATATGGTGCAGGAGAATCTCACAGACTCCTGCTCAAAGCATTTTTCAAAAAAAAAAAAAAAAAAAAAAATTGTTTTTTAGAGAAACAACTAACAGAGAGAAACAATACAGTGGTCACTATAAACCAGTGTTGTTTAATTTAAATTGGGATTTACGTTAGCTTTTTTTATTACATCCTTTTTTTTTTAATTACATTTCATGGGAAAATATGAAGGGAAATATATATTAGATTTCACTTGCAGCATTCCAGAATAAATGAGCACAGTGCTAAATTTGTACAAACTCCTATGCTTACATTAAAATAAACTTAACCAACAAGTTAAAAAAACTTTATTTCAAACATTATTTTTATTTTTCAACATCTTTTAAATATTTCTTAAGACTCCATTATCTTTAGAAATTTCTTCTTGAAATGCCACCAAAAACTATTTTATCTTTAACAGGAAAAAAAAAAAAAAAAAAAAAAAAAAAAAAGCTTCTAAGGCAGGATTTCCAGTGAAAGATGATTGGCAAATTCTCTGACCAAATCTGCAAATTCTCTGACCAAATCTTAAAACATTCTCAGACTAAATGGGCAAACAGTGAAATTTGCAACTTGTTTTTGCAATCCTTTATTAAAATTAGTTATTTTTTCTGCTGTAGTTCTTCAAATTTATTGATTATTTATTTATTATTTTTTTTTCTATTGTTTGAAAATTTTTATGTAAGTATTTGCTGAACTAGGAAATTTTTTCTCTAAAACATTCCCATGACTTATTGTAAATTTGTAAATTCCCTGACTTTTTCTATATATTTTGAAATATCCATGACTTTCTATGACTACTTTGAATTTCCCTGACATTCCGGATTTTGTCTGATTTTCCATGACGCTGGAAACCCTGTAAAGACCACCAACAAAATCTAAATACTTTTAAAAGGTTCTTTAAAAGAAAGTAAAAACAAGAAATTTTATGAGCTCTGAGAACTCCTCAGGCAATCACAAGGAAGGTCTCCATATGGGCATACTCCAAAAAATCTGTAAAAATTACAAAATGTTTTTCTCATAAGGATGTATACGTTTATGAAAAATTTTTCGGTGGAACCTTCATACCCTGTCCGTAAAAAAATAATGAAAATTTTGTTATTTGACGATTTATCATCGGTTGGTGAAGAAAAGCAATTTCAAAAAATATTTTTTTTTTTTTTATGTCAAATGCTTTTCAAAGGGAAAAAGTTTCATATTCAATTTGTTTAGATAAATTAAATATCTTTGTTTTTGTCAGCTTTAGTTTTTTTAAAAGTATAATTTAGTTATATTGATATTTATATGTATTTATATTCAAATTTAACCATGAGAGTTTAAGATTTAAAAGGAAATTCAAATTTAAATTAAATAAAATTGTTTCAAGTTCAAAGTCCAGTCAATTCGATTTTGTTGCTATGAAAACATCTGGCTTTTATTTTTAAATGCGCTTGTGTATGAAAATAATTTTACTGAATAAGAATTTTTATATATGAAAATATTTTTTCCAGAGGTAAATTAAGTAACTACTGTAACAAATAATATATATATATGCAATTCAATATACATATGTATGTAATATATTAAACTCTCTCATTGTTAATATTTAAATTCATCAAATACAATTTACATGGATTCTAAACATCCAAGAGCTTTCAATTGCATTAAAATCATTTGATTTTGGTGGGGAAAAGTGCTGCTCGCCAAATCGTGTGACACTTTCGTCTTTTCACACCAAATATTCGAAAGTATTTTATTTTTTTACATGTTTTTTATTGCAATTCTGCCGCTAATATTCACTGATCCTTTATTACATACATGGGTAGTTTAATTAGTATTTCTTTAAAAAAAATCTGAGTATGCCCAGTTTGAAGACCTTCCTTGTCAGTATGCATTAAATATTAAATAATAAAAACATAAGACAGCAACTTAAAGTTTAATTTATCAAATTAAAAAAAAATTATTTTCATTCAATTTTTGAAGTAATTACAATGTGTAATTACTGTTATAAACTGAATTAGCAAAGTAATAAGTGCACAAGTGGAACCGTATCACGCTGAGAGGTTGAGCCCAGTAAATTATGTTAAAAGAGTGAATTATATTCAAAGTTTAAATCAGTTTAAATGGCTGAAAAAAGAAATATAATCTATGCAAAAATAAGAAGAAACTAGATTTAAAACCAAACTATATTTTATTTAACAAAAACAAGATTAAAAAGAAAATAAAAACCTTAAAATAAAACCAGAAATATTTGACATGAGTCCATTATGAGTTTAATAACATGGATTACTTCTATTTCTCAAATAAAATGAAGTTCCAAATTAAACATCTAAACCAGGTCTTTCACTAACACAAAATATATAAAAGAGACCTATGACATCTATGTCCTAATATATTTAAATAAGGATTGGAGCACCCAAAGAATTCAATTAATTTATATATCTAATTTAAATTAATTTAAAAAGAAAAACTATTATACTTCAAAATATTAAATTCATTTTTTAATTCAAATAACTTAAACTTAACAACTCTATTAGAAACAGCTTTAATATTTAAGATTGACTTCCCCCCTCAATAATTAAACTTTAAACAGATGCTAATTCAAATATTTATTATACATTGCCCTACAGGAAACCGCCGACACTTCACGCGATACCGTCATTAAAACATCGTCGGAATCCAAATAAAACAAGTATGACATAACTCCACCTCATACCCTGCATCATGGTAAAACCAAGCAAGTGTCAAACACATCTGGTAACCGACAGAAACTTCGCCCAAACCTTTAAAAAGCTAAAGTTCCGTAACACTTTACCTTTTGACATGAATGACCTTATAAGTAAAAGAGGGAGATAAGAAAACAAAATTAAACATCTTCATTTTAGATAAAAGAGGAGGAAAGGCAATTTCAATAGGAAACTTATATCAAAACCATTTAAAAAGAGAAACGAGAGCGTGTGCCTACATCGTAACTGTTTCTAAATATTTAAGCAGAAAAACACCAAAGGAAATCTTCCGTCTTCATCTTTAAAACACTTTAACACTATTTCATAAAAGGACGACGACATTCTTCTTTCAGAAAACACTTAAAAACTATCAGCTGTCCATAAACGAGACTTGCTACTTGTGACCAGCCATCGTGTACAAAAACAACAAACGAAACTAAAAGCAAACAGCTGTCATTACTTTAAATACATCGCGCCGACTGCCGGGCTAATCTACTACGCACGCTCAGCTTACGACGTCATCGGCTCCAGAACAATCTCCGATGCGCCGTGTCTATCACAAGGGAGAAATACAAATGCTGACGGACAGGCAGGGGCGTAAATCCCGGGGGGGTTTGGGGGGGTGCAACCCCCCCCCCCAAGCGAAAATCAGTCGGAAAAAAACCAGATCGATCGGAAAAAGTATGTTTAGTCGGAAAAAATTGTATTGCGTATTAACCAATAAAAACTTACAAATTGTAAAAACGAAAATATCATTCGGAAAATTTCCCTTTCTATCGGAAAAGGCAGTTTAGTCGGAAAAAATAATATTACGTATTAACCTATAAAAATTTATAAATTGGCAAAATGGAAAAGTCAGTCGGAAAAATTCTTATTTGATCGGAAAAAAATGGAATTTTCCTAAAAAAAACTTATAAATTGGAAAAACGGAAATATCATTCGGAAAATTTCCCGTTCCATCTAAAAAAGCATGTTTAGTCGGAAAAAATAATATTACGTATTAGCATATAAAAAATTATAAATTGGATAAACGAAAAAGTCAGTCGGAAAAATTCTTGCTCGATCGGAAAAAATGGTATTAACTTATAAATTGGAAAACAGAAATGTCATCCGGAAAATTTCCAGTTCCACCGGAAAAGGATGTTTAGTTGGGAAAAATAGTATTACGTATTAACCTATAAAAATTTATAAATTAGAAAAACTGAAAAGTCAGTCGGAAAAATTTTTATTCGATCGGAAAAAAATAGTATTAACATATAAAAACTTATTACCTTAAAAAATTAAAATATCATTCGGAAAATTTCTCGTTCCATCCGAAAGGTATATTTCGTCGGAAAAAATAGCATTACGTATTAACAAATAAAAATTTATAAACTGGAAAAACGGAAAAGTCAGTCGGAAAAATTCTTGTTCGATCGTAAAAAATGGTATTAACCTATAAAATCTTCTAAATTGAAAAAATGAAAATATCATTCGGCAAAATTTCCCTTTCCATCGGAAAAGGCATATTTAGTCGGAAAAATTAGTGTTACGTATTAACCTATAAAAATTTATAAATTCGAAAAACGGAAAAGTCAGTCGGAAAAATTGTTGTTCGATTGGAAAAAAGTAAGTTTAGCCGAAAGAAAAAAGTATTAACCTATAAATATTTACGAATTGGAGAAATATTTTTGTAGTTTTTAATTATGTAAGAAAAACAAGTTAGATCAAAGAAAACATATAAAATTTTATTCTTAGTTTGATATATTTCCCACTGCAGTTTCTAATTAAAAAATAAGAAAAAACAATTAAGAACGAAGAAAACATAATTTTTTCTTAGCTGGAACTATTATTAATTAACTAATTGGTGATTTATTATTTACTTTAATTTTCTAATTAATTAACATAATTTATTAATATATAGGATTTTAGTTTTTCTAATAAAACTATTCAGAAAAATTTTGATTTGTCAAATATTGTGGACTCAGAAATCTCGATATGACGTAAAAAATATATTTATGTACATATTCTAGCAATGTTAATGTTATTTGTAACCTTGATGTTTTGGGTAAAAGCTTGATATTTCAGGGTTTTTTTTTTTTCCTGTGCCTTTTGATTTCGAGATATCGAAATCCACCTGTATTTATTTACTGTCGGGAAGTTTTTAGGTTAGTTTCGAAATTTCAAGATATACTGATTGAAATGAAGATACTTTTTTTTAAATCTAAATTTTAAATTTATTTTTTTATTACGAAATTTTGATGGTATCCCACGAAAATTCAAAACTGAATTGCAAATATTCGGTTTATCATTTTACATTAAAAATTATTCTTATTATAATAAAACATTAATATTTGTTTTTGTGCCGTTTCCTAAAGAGACTATCTTTTTTCTTCCAGTCTTGGACGAAATTCATGTTTTTTTCTACGGTCCTTTGACAAATGTAGCGTCTTTTCGCAATCCTTTAATGAAATCCATATTTCACGGTGAAATTTTGACGAAATTCTCATTTTTTCCAGGATTTGTTGACGAAAATTGCATTTATTTCGCGATCGTTTGATGAAATTCAAAATTTTTTAGTGGTTCTTTGGCAAAACTTAATATTTTTCCCGCGATTATTTATCAAAATGTGCGGTTTTTTCGCTTTTTTTTCATGATCCTTTGATGAAATTTAATATTTTTCTGCGAACATACAACGAAATTCGCATTTTTCCTGGATCTTTTGACGAAATTTGTGTTTTTTGTTATCATTTGCATTGTATTTGCAATCTTTTGCCGAAATTTTCATTTTATTCGCGATCTTTTGACAAGAATTTGCATTTTATGCGCAATCATTTGCAAAATTTGCATTTTATTCGCGATCCTTTGATGAAATATGCATTCATTCCGCGGTCATTTGCATCGAAATTGATTTTTTCAACGTCTGTTAATCAGAATTCGCTTTTCTATATCCGAATTTCCGGACTGAGGACCGATGTTTCGTAATTTTCGGAAGCGAATCTTTTAAAGTTTTAAAACAAAATCGCACCTAAATATTCCAATCGGTCGCAAAAAAAAAAAAAAAAAAAAAAAACTTGTTACTAAACGTACAAAATTTTATTGAAGTACTAATGAATAAAAGAATATGAGTTTTGTTCATTCGAAAATTTTCAGTCTTTAAATTTTGGCTACATGTTATGTTGTAGGTGTACACGGGTAACAAGATTCTTTATGCTTAATTCAAAATTTTTAAATCGATGGATAGTGAAATTTATGTGAATAAGCGTGGCATACACAGAAAAAGTAAAATGCATTAAACCGTTTATTGATAAAAAACGAACAACGAATCTCCAGATCTTCAATCCAGTTTCATCAGTTTTTGAATATTTAGAAACAAGACTGCTATGAAGCAAAGCAGTTTAGAGTTCCAAACCGTAATTTTCTATGCATATTAATCATAGTACTTCACCACTGATTTTTAGATAAATACATTAATATTTCAAGAAGAATCAACATCACTGCTTTAAAACTTATTTGACTATCTCGATACACTGTGATAATTAACTTGAGTATCCTATTTACTCATATATAACGCGCACTTTTTCTCCCAAAATTTAGGACATAAACCCTGGGTGCGCGTTATACAAGGGCTATTTTTTACTGCTTAATGCAATCACACGACTATAATAATACCCATACTAATATCCATGAATCAAGAAACGTATTCATAGAGGAAATTAAAACTGGAATCTTACTGAATAGAAATATTCCTGCATTTTTATTTCACTCCTTGCACTTAAAAAAAAAAAAAGAAGTAAAAACATTATTTAAGCACTACTTAGCAATCCTCATCGCCGTTACTGCTTTTTATGTAACGGTAACAGCAAAAATTCATGTAACAGATGTAGATTTACATTAAAAATAAGTAGTAAAAAATCTGTAAGGTCGAAAAATTCTTAAGAAATTATTTTAGGAAACTGGGAAACCCTAGAACTTTTTATCCAATTGCGACCCAAGTAACAGATATAATTTTAGTAAGATTAGTATAATTTTAGTAGATTCATTTGTAAAGCTACCAATTTCTATAAAATTTAAAAAAAAAAAAAAAAAAAAAAAAAAAAAAAAAAAAAAAACTAGTTTTGTAGATTTCTTTCTCTCTCTCTCTCTCTCTTTTTTTTTTTTTTTTTAGTACAGTGTACAGATAAAATTTTAGCAAGAGTACTCGGAGATTTCTGCAACTTTACATTTGTAGATTTACAGAATTTGTTCTTCTTTTTTTAAACAATGTAGACGTTCTCAAGTATTTCTTTCGCAAGTAACGTCACCATATCATGCCACTCACTCCCATCACGAAGTCTAAACAAGTAAGAAAAAATCATGCGTTAAGCATAGATTATGAAGCACTTTCCAACGTTTCATGAAATCTTTAACAAAACTTCGTTATTTAGGTAAATAAGGACATAAAGCCAAATATATATTCCAGTACTATTGAACAGCCTTGTATTTGATCTGCAATAATATACATACTATACAATGGGGAAATTTAGTTCAGCAAAAAATGCCTAGTAGCTTGAAATTTCTCTTTCAGCAATTTATTCTAATAGATGGAAACATACTTGAATATTTTGTTCAGCCTTGTAGTTTGCCTGGTACCTTTATTACACATCAGTGTTAAGATAAAATTTATTTTAAGCAAAAACTCTTAAAACAACTGAAATCACTTTCTCATAAATTATCATTCATAGGCTCCATGTACCCAACTCTTTGCGTGGCCCTGTATATCATTTTATTTATATTCTGCAAACATTTCTTAGTAAATTTAATGCAGTTCAGCGTAAAAATGCGTAATTTATTTTAGAATCACCTTTTAATAATTTATGCTCTTATTCAGTAACATTGGCGAGCTCTTTTGGGTAGCCCTGTATATTAACTATAGCATTTATACACACAATATAATATGCATAAATTTAGTGAAACTTATACACGCATATCATAATTAAAATGCATTTCATCCATCCATCCATCAGCTATCATCGGATACATATACAGTACTTCGGAAAGAATGTACTATTTGAAATCTTTTGTGTGCCCCTATAAATACTATGCACTTTATATTAGGGAAGGCAGTATCGTATAATTTATACTAAGCCTCATTAACATACATCAATTTTATTATACATGAAACAGTTTAATATATTTAAAATGTGTCACACACAATTCCCCCTTTTACCATCATTATCTAATGGAATTCTTTTGTGTGGCCCTGTACATGAATAATAGCTACATTTTCACCTTATATTTTATAGAATGCATATTTTAATGCACCTCATAAAAGCATATAAATTTTAATATGTTCACCAGGGTATAACATCTTTAAAATTCCTTTGAAACTATTTTTCCCCAAAGGCCGTAATGTAATGGGAAACTTTTGATTCTCCCTGTAGATAAACTAATCATGGTAGAAACTTCATTTTCAATAGGGTTCGTACTAGGGTAAACATCAATAACGTTCTAAGATTTCATGGTAATCCGAGTATATTTACGTGAGTTAGAGCGCGGCCAGACGGGCAGATAAACCGAATGCATAAACACTTTTCCACTTTGTTGGAAAGTGCTAAAAAAAAGAATTGCGGCTTCTTTTCTAGCCTGATGTAACACTTGCTTCGATTTTCTTTTCTAAAATTCATTTGATCGTTCATTCCTTTGCATGTCAGATTTATGACGCACGTTATATACGAGATACAAAAAGTTGCCATTTTTCATTCTAAAATACTGTGTGCGTGTTATACACGAGTAAATACGGTATTATGATATATATATCTCAGTCCTCATGTTGGCCATAGTACTCGGAAATTTTCCTATTTGGAGTCGGAAATTTATGAGCCTACACCCCCCTACGCGACTAGGGTGGTTTACGCCCCTGCGGACAGGCAACGCCCTCCATCGCCAGCTGTCAACTTTCCTCTGTTCAAAGATGAAACGCACGGCCGTAGGACAATCGGAAAAACAGCGATTCGCTATTGTTTTGTACGAGATAAACATGCTAGCGAGATTCACAAGTAAACAGACGTTTGAGGCAAGAAACAGAAAGGAAAAATATATTTTAAGTAATTGAATCATAGGTAGAAATTAAAGACTATTTAAATATTAGCTTTTACTTTTAGACTTAAATTTAAATTAGATGTTCAGATAAATTAATCTATTATTTTAATCTTTATTTTAAACTATGGAGATTTATAAAAGTAATGAGATTTAAGGAAATAAAGATAAGAGAACTATTTAAACAGGCTATAAGATGATAAGAATAAAGGAGTTGAAAATATGAATATATAGTCAACAAAGCCCCCCCTCTTATCATCTTTATAAAACCTTTACAGGTGATCCCAAAGCATACCGACCAGGCTACCTAACACTAATTCAGCACTATCAGTAAACAGCCTTAGTCAACAAGTTCTCTACCTAACCCTTCAAAAAAAAATTCTCTATCAAATTCCTCAAGTTATCTAAATAGTTAAAATTAACTTCAATTAAACATCAATTCAAAAAAATATCTGCAACAACCTCAAACAAAAATTCACAAGCATTACTACTAATGGCCAGCACAGCTAAAAATTTAAAATTTTCTGGGCTCCAGTCCCCACTGCAAAAACAAAACATTATAAATAAATCAATATATAAAAATAAAGCAAATTCACAATACATATACAGATGGCTAAAAACATTGACTTAAAAATCATGAACACCAAAACAATTATCAATCTACAAATAGTCTAACACAATTAATGCAGCATATTTCTTCAAAATTTCTCATAGAAGTAGATATAACAAGGGTAACACTTTAAGTTAAAAATACTACTCCAGGTCAGGTAAGCCTTTACTACCAAATTTTAAGATAGCAGTGATTAAAAATTTAAATCTAACACATTTGAAACAATTTGCAATCATTAGAAAATAGAGTCCTCCAATCTTTTCAATGTAAGTGCTACTTTTACAGAGTTAATCAATAGGTCAATCAAAAACAAAATTTAACACTGCTTCATAAAAACTTTAACATTTATGCTACATAATGTCTAAGAATCCAGAAATATAATAAATACATTTAAATGGTACATTTCACACATTCTTCTCCATTCAGCAAAATATGCACCAGGCATTCACTTATTCTAAAAACAAACATTTGCTAGGGCCCTAGTCTCCATCCATCTATCTATCATCCACATAAAAGACACATAGACATACGTAGCTCCAGATAATTAACCAAAAAAAAAATTCTCTCATCTAATGAAAATCACATTTCTCGTAAATCTGCAATATCCGTCAATGATAGAGCTCATCTGGCTGCAGTGACCCCAGCACCACATCAGCTTGACCTTAACACCACCTCAACTTGACCCTAGCACCACACCGAAAAAAGAATTCCAGGAGAAACATTCATACAGCAAGTATTTCTATCCATTATTCCTAGCATATCGACACAAGAACTTTTAATTCTTATCCAATACAACAAATGCTAATATGGGAAAACTAAACTTTCCTCGCTATCCATGATTATCCACCTTAACATTCAGGACAATCTAAACTTGCTCAACAGGTTCATAAAAACAGGAGTATTTCATTCCCCAAATGATTCCTTAAATACCTGCAAACCTTCTCCATTTCATCAATGACTATTCAGCAAATGATTCTAACACAGCTACCAGCCTGAAGTATTACACAACGTAACCTTTTCTTCCCATTACATTGTCTGAACTCCCAAAGCCTAACCTTACACAATTGCTTCCATATTTCCTCTTAACAATGGTCATCTCTAATCTAATACAACACCAATTCCTATGTAATAGGGAGGAAATATTTTAAAAGCATTTACAAGTTAGCCTCAGAATGCAATGGTATGGAAGATTTTAAACACCTAATCGCCTTTCGTCTAGTAAAAAATATTTGGCTGGCTTTCAGAAACTAATTTTCCACTGTTGAAATCTAATTTTTAGTTTCTTTAGCAACAAATTTATCAAAAATTAATTTCTTCCTATTGTAAAATATTGACATAATACTATCCAAATTTTCTCAATAAATATTAGAGTAATTAAAAACTTTTATACATTTCATTAAATGACGAATCTATAGGATTTTTATTTCACTTAAAATACAAAAACAGGTGAGAAGCAAACAACTTAATACCATCATTTTCAGCTATTCTATATACTATCAAATCACTAAGTACTTTCATATGGTTGGACCTCAAATCGGTACAAAAAAAAATTTAATCTATTCCATGCACTAACCGGGTCATTACAATCCTCCATTATCCTTCGATAATCACTATATTCAAATTAGATAACTGAAAGTACCTGATTTGATTCTTTGAAAATTTTACACAAATCCCACTCAATTGGCACAGCATCACTTTTCTATACTTAACAATCTCCTCAGAATATCACTGTATCAACGAAAATAACCTTACACATTCGTTCAGTTCCTGGGAGAAATACATTAAAGGATACCTCAAACCAATCCACCAAGCAGGATTAAAAACTTCTCTTAAACTACCTGACATAATTCCAACCCTAAATTCAATCAGCTTAAATTTTTCACAAAAATTAATGACAATATCTGCAAAAACATGTAAGAGGGAGGTCAAAGGTTAAATGCAAGTAAAAGGGATTGAATCCATCTAATCAGGTTCAAATAACATTTCACCTCAGTGAAAACAGAAATCTCGTAACTTAAACAGGGCAAGTCTAACATAATCCTTACACAAATAAACTACCCAAAGTTCAAGAGTCTCAAATTTGAACCCCAGATTCAATCTTAATTTTTAACCCAAATCAATTTCAATTCATTGAATATTTAACACTAATTCTTTAACCCTTAAAATTTGACCCCTCTTTTTTTATATTCATAAATCATTCCAAATTTTTCATTTAAAACTTTAAAAATTCAGAACTGTTAACCCATATTTCATTTAACAAGGTCATTAGAAAAATTCTTCAAAAATGTATGCAGCAGTAACAAAAACACAGGTTACTACATCTTAATTTTATTATAAACTTAAAAGCATAATTTAACCAATATAAATATCAATTTCTAGATTTTAAAAATATCACTATCAAATTCAAGTATATTAAATTCTCAGGAACTATTTCAAAACAAGTTTAACCCTAGCTATTGCTATTAAAGCAGTTTAATTACACTATTTTACTTCAAAAATAAATCAATTTCTATTAAATCATTCAATAATAAGTTCATTTAAAAACCATTTTCAAAAATTCAGTTATTCAAGCCTTACATTTAATTTAACTAGCAAATTTAAATTGAAAAGTTCAGTTAAACATTTTATTTAAATTAATAAATTAAATTTACTAATAACATAGTCAACTCCAAAAGTCAATTTAATAAAAGTTCCTTAAAACAATAACTAACTAACAAACAATAAACAACTTTCAATTTAAAATTCTTATAAAAAAAAAATGTTAAACTCTTACATATTTTAAAAACTTATAGCAAGAAACCATTCAATTCAAAAGTAATCTACATATTTCAAAACAAATGTAAAGCATCATAGATAATTCCCTATAGATATCGTCAAAACTTATCATAAACTTTTTACAGATGATTGGCAGTTAGTCCCTTGGTACAATAACACATGAAGACTGGCATCTCAAAAACTATTGCAGAAAGATTGGTGTCCATTAAAATAAAAGTTATTAAAAGTCAGTGTCACACAAAAGCAAGCTCGGAATGTGGTGAAACTCAAACCACTTTCACTTATCGACATCTGCTGATTCAGGTTTCACATCAAAAGCGGTCCAGTACGTCTTCCACCATACTTCACAAAAACTAGGAGAATCTGGAACATGCTCAGCACTGTCAGTGTAGATTCCATAATAACACACAATATGCTGTCAAACATCATACCAGGTAGGCTCCTTCAAAAGAAATGCATCATCCTTTCAATTCCAAATAGTCTTCCTTAGTATGGCATATATGACTATTCATCACCATCAGTGCAATTTCACACAAATGATAAAAATTGCAACTACACTGATAAAAATATGCTGCCACTAATGAAGACTTGCCAACACACATGAATATCTGAAGAGGCACTAATTTCACTAGTAGAAAACAGGTGTCACATTTTATCCACTCTTTATCATAGAAGGATAACTTCATATTTAGATTGATATCACAGCACTATAAGGCAACACGCTCAAGTTCCTCAAAAATTTTAAATTTTTCAAAAAGCTCAAAAATAAAACCAATTTAGAAAAATCTTTTACTAGGGTAAATACTACACAGCCAATACTGAAAAGTTATCAAAAAAATTCCATCAGCCCCCCCGTCTCAAAGCTTCCTGCTTACGATAAAGGCTGAAGGATAAAACATGAAAACTTTCAGTAAAAATTCCAAATGAGAAAAACTGCACTCTGCTATAAAAACTAGGCACAACTAAAGGCCCATAACCATGAAGTAATTACAATGTGTAATTACTGTTATAAACTGAATTAGCAAAGTAATAAGTGCACAAGTGGAACCGTATCACGCTGAGAGGTTGAGCCCAGTAAATTATGTTAAAAGAGTGAATTATATTCAAAGTTTAAATCAGTTTAAATGGCTGAAAAAAGAAATATAATCTATGCAAAAATAAGAACAAACTAGATTTAAAACCAAACTATATTTTATTTAACAAAAACAAGATTAAAAAGAAAATAAAAACTTTAAAATAAAACCAGAAATATTTGACATGAGTCCATTATGAGTTTAATAACATGGATTACTTCTATTTCTCAAATAAAATGAAGTTCCAAATTAAACATCTAAACCAGGTCTTTCACTAACACAAAATATATAAAAGAGACCTATGACATCTATGTCCTAATATATTTAAATAAGGATTGCAGCACCCAAAGAATTCAATTAATCTATATATCTAATTTAAATTAATTTAAAAAGAAAAACTATTATACTTCAAAATATTAAATTCATTTTTTTAATTCAAATAACTTAAACTTAACAACTCTATTAGAAACAGCTTTAATATTTAAGATTGACTTCCCCCTCAATAATTAAACTTTAAACAGATGCTAATTCAAATATTTATTATACATTGCCCTACAGGAAACCGCCGACACTTCACGCGATACCGTCATTAAAACATCGTCGGAATCCAAATAAAACAAGTATGACATAACTCCACCTCATACCCTGCATCATGGTAAAACCAAGCAAGTGTCAAACACATCTGGTAACCAACAGAAACTTCGCCCAAACCTTTAAAAAGCTAAAGTTCCGTAACACTTTACCTTTTGACATGAATGACCTTATAAGTAAAAGAGGGAGATAAGAAAACAAAATTAAACATCTTCATTTTAGATAAAAGAGGAGGAAAGGCAATTTCAATAGGAAACTTATATCAAAACCATTTAAAAAGAGAAACGAGAGCGTGTGCCTACATCGTAACTGTTTCTAAATATTTAAGCAGAAAAACACCAAAGGAAATCTTCCGTCTTCATCTTTAAAACACTTTAACACTATTTCATAAAAGGACGACGACATTCTTCTTTCAGAAAACACTTAAAAACTATCAGCTGTCCATAAACGAGACTTGCTACTTGTGACCAGCCATCGTGTACAAAAACAACAAACGAAACTAAAAGCAAACAGCTGTCATTACTGTCAGCCATTTTTCTTCCTTAACACTCTAAAATACATAATTCTAATTATATATATCGTAATATTGTAAAATGGCATGGCTTACTATCTTATGTTTTATTCCAACTTCTATTTCTTTCCTTTGCCGGCATTTTCCATCTTCCATCTTCCATATCCAGTTTCCGAACTTTTGTTTACACGTTCAAATCAATCGCTTATCTTTTCCGTGGGTACGTTCATTCTGGTTTTATCGCTCCGTTCGATCTCAATCCGCAAGCATCACGGATCGCATCTCGCAAGTGGCGGTCTTGCATTTCTTCCGTCGCAAGTCAGGAGCTCGCTTACTCAACTCGGAGGGGCGTATCCAGTTTCGGAATTGCCGCGGCTTTTTAAAGCCGGCTGAGATATGTTGTGCGGTGGATTTTGAAGTGATGTTATGTCTCTAGACAATTGATGTTAACGTCAATATGATACAGTTTCAGAAATGTATTTTTAACTCATACAGTTTTAAAAGTTTTAAAGTTAACATCTAGTTGAGTAATTATGCTAAATCCATTGCTGGACATTTGATTTTGAATATGGTTTTATCAATTTCGCCGGTGTTTCATTTCATTAGCAGTGGTAATCCATTTGTGTTTGTTTTAATCAAATCATTATATGTATGTGTGGACATTATTAGCTTCAGTTAAAAACTCTGTTTTCTTAAGACTTTTCATCGAGTTATTAGATGTGCCGTATTGCTGGAATTTCTTTAATACGTCGATAGCTGTCGTCCATAAGTGAGTCTGTTTTGCTTTTCCATTGCTATCCTAGTATTGTTATATGCCATGCCATGCCATTCAATAAGTAATACTATTTCAATACATAGAATGATTTTAAGTTAAATATGGAGTTGAACTCATTTTTCTGTTTACATTTTACCAGTTATATTTTCATCTGAGTTTATACTTATTTTCATTTAAACTTGAATATTATTTCATGACTTAGAATAATTTTACCTGAACTTGTTTCCGTTCACATTATGCCTGTTATATTTTTCACCTGGACTTATATATGTTTTATTTAAACTTACATTTATTTTTCGTCAATAAACGTTAGCCTGATTTTACTGAAAAACAGTTTCTTTAATGTCTTATACTACACTGTCACAACGTCACCAATTACTTACTCTTTTAGGTCACCGTAATTACACTGTTATAAGCTGCTAAATTTTACTCTGTTTTAGACGGTTCTTGTTCCAGAACCGATCACGGGTTATGGGCCGGTAGCGAATACGCTTTTAAACCCTTTACGGCGGCCATAACCTAATTGGTGACATTTCAAAAATTTTTGACAGTTGTTTGTAGTATGCGGCCATTGGACCTCCGAGTCACTTTAGAGGGGGGGGCCGCAATATAGAATTTTTTTTTGAAGGCTATATGTTTTTTTTCTTTCCTATTGACATGAAATACAAAAAGGTTTTTTTCGGATAACTTATAATAGAAAATTTTTTTTGTTTATGTACAACCTGACTACTAAGTACATTAATTAAAAAAAAAAAAAAAAAAAAAAAATTTTTTTCCTGTAATATCTTATGGTTAAAGCATGGCCATGGCTAACATACAGGTGTGCATAACAAAACTTAATTCTCACAATTATGGAACTTGGGCAGCAGACGTAAAGTATCTACTATTAGATAAAAATGCGTGGAGCATTGTTAATGGCACTGAAAAGGCTCCTGATGGAAGTGACTCTGTAGCTACAAAAGAATATCAATCCAGAGTCAGGTCTGCCTTATCTATTGTATATCTAAATGTTGAGAATGAATTCCGAAGAATCATAGAGAATATCGACGACCCTCATGAAGCCTGGACTAAACTAAAATTGCATTTTCAACCTGATAACTGGGCGCGCCATATGCAATTATTTGGTGAAATTCTTTCCTGTAAGATACAACCTGAAGAGCCCGTGGATATGTTTGCAGCTCGTCTCCAAAGACTTGCCGACCAACTTGCTGCAATAAATGAGCCAATCAAAGAAACCTACCTTACCTTTCAATTACTTAGATGGCTCCCGAAGAAATTCGACAACATGGTGCAAGGGATTCTGCGATGGCCAGACGAACAATTTACGTTTAAAAGTGTTCTTACAGAGTTAGTCGCTGAAGAGTCCCGTATCAAACTACGTGAGGATGACCGAGCAGATGCTGTGCAGTCTCATTTCTCCAGAGCCCGTTCCTCAAAGAAGTGTTCCTTTAAACCTAAGTTCAAAGGTCGATGTCACAAATGTGGACGCAGAGGACATTTACAGAGCCAGTGTAGAGTGCCTGAAGTCACCCGCCAGGAATCCTGTCTTAGCTCTAGTTCCAGAAATTCCATGATGCCTAGAGACTCTTCCAGTTCCAGAAATTCTTCTTTGTCCAGAGGCTCCTCTTTTTCCAGAAATTCATCGAAAGACTCTTCCATATCCAGTCCTGTCCGTGTCCAGTCTGATGGTCATAGATCCAGAAAAGATGTGCCTCGCAACAGACGTCAACGTAAGACAACAGGCCAGGTAAATTACCTCATACAATCTAATTTAAGTAACATAAAATGCGGTGGAGACGCCTGGGTCTTTGACACAGGTGCCTCCCACCATTTCTGTAAAGATAAAAGTTTATATGTTAAGTTTAAACCGTTAAAAAATGAGGAATTGGCTGTTGCAGTTGACGGTGCTACTTTCCCTATCGAGGGCACCGGTTTAGTGGATTTAAAAATAAACGGGGAAATGGTTCGCTTCGGCGACGTCATGTATTGTCCTAGTCTTAGACATAATTTAATTTCAGGTCCCAGACTTGATAAAATGGGTGCCAAGTTCAAAGGAGGTGAAGGAAGGGTCAAGGCATATCGGGATTCTGGCACACTTTTTCGTGCTTTTCTTAAAGATGGCATTTACTGCCTCTATCCGGATCCTAACCATAAAAATAGAAATAAAGACCCTAAAACTAACCGTAATCAAAAGCCTAAACGAGTACGTTTCCAAGCCTCAACCGTTCAAAAAGATGATTTTAAACTCTGGCATAGACGCCTTGGGCACATCAGTTCCACATTAATTGAACATACTCTAAAATGTAATGGCGTTAGGGGCTTACCACCCATTAAATGTAAAGACTTTGAATGTGAAACATGTAAAATTAATAAACACAGACGAACATCATTCCGCCCAATAAACCAAATAAGATCTAAACGACCTTTAGAACTGCTACACACTGATCTGTGGGGTCCGACACAAATAACAGGGCGAAACGGAGAGAAGTATTTCCTAACTATAACAGACGACTTCTCTCGCAAAGTGTCAGTATACCCCTTATGCAGTAAAACACAGGTGTTTAAGGTATTTTCTAACCACGTAAAAAGAGCAGAAAGGTTTTTGGGCACCAAAGTAAAAGAAGTTCGTAGCGACAATGGGCGGGAATTCGATAATGAAGCATTCACTAAATTCTTTGAAGACAATGGCATAAAACATGAGTTTACCAATGTATATTCTCCTGAGCAAAATGGAGTTTCAGAGCGTTTAAATCAAACAATAATGGACGGGGCTCGCTCAATACTCAATGAAAGTAAACTCAGTCTCAAATTCTGGCCTGAAGCTGTCTTATACATAGCATACACTCTGAACCGAATATGTCACAAAACCCAGAAAAAAACTCCTTTCGAATATTATTGTGGTAATAAACCATCCATAAGACATTTACGACCTTTTGGTACGGTGGCATATGTGGGGGTACCTAAACAACTAAGAAATTCCAAATTCGATCCGAAGGCTAAAAAGGGTGTCTTAGTGGGTTACGCAATGTCTACAAAAGGCTACAGGGTATGGATTCCCGAAACCAATAAAATAATAGAGACAATAAATGTTAGGTTCGGTGATGAATCTGTATCCACAAGTATCCCCAAACACAGTGAACAAGGTCCTAGCTATTCAATAGGCACAAACCCATTTACAACTTCGGAGCAGCGCAACGGAAGCGACCTGGGACCCTCTTACATCCTAAGTTCTGAACCACCTGAAATAGATCCTTTAACTGACCTTCAACCTGACAGTTTTACTTCAGAAGCACCACCCACTCAAAGTATTAGACCAAGTACCTCTGAATCTCCCGACTCCGCCTCCTCACACCCATCTGAGGATGACAGTGACGAGGATGGCGAGGAGTTTACTAGAACTCTCAGGGAAGCCGTCTGGTTCCGTAAGCCTGTAACTAGGCCTGACAAATCGAGAACCGACGTCTACTATTACGAGTTGGGTGAAACACAACGTCTAAGATCACTGAAGGAAGTAAGAAATTACTGTCATTCTAATGGTATAAAATTTGATCCGTCACTGTTCAGTTTTAAAGGAAGCAATAAGTACGAAGGCATTGTAAAGTCCACTCCTAGCCCTAGTTCAAGTCCTGGTTACACACCTCCACACATCTCTTTCTCTGAAACTCATTGATTCCTCCATTGATTTTCTTAAGTCTCCCATTGAAAATTACAGAACGAAACACATAGACGTAAAATTATTTTTTGTCAGAGACCTTTTAAACCAGGAGATTTTTAACGTTAAACACGTAGCCAGTAAATCTAATCTCTCAGACATTTTCACTAAACCTTTAACAAAATTTGATCTTAAGAAATTTATTGATGTAATTTTTAGTTATAAGTAATTTATATATATATATTCATAATATTTAAATGCTATGAAAAAAAAACTCCCCCTCCTTTGAACTTGTGTCAAGCATTAAGATGCTTGTTTAACTTTTTATGTTAAACCTTGAAGTTTAGTTTTTTTTAACTGAAATTTTTGTATATTTCAGTACTTTTCTTTTGAAGAAAAATGTTTGAATATGTAATTATACTCTTGTTATTTCATACTTGTTTCGTATGCATACGTTTCATAATATCATTTCATAGGTGTTGAAAATCGAGTTGTATTTTTTTATTGCATATGTAAATATGAAAATTTTCTTCTCGTTTTAAGAGTATATATAACAAGTTTTTTCCATATTTAAATTGGCCAAATCATTTGCAAATGTATATCGCTTCAAAAGCTTAAGCATATTTTTTTATTGTGTTGTCTTTCACGTGAGCGCTCACAGTCATTTAACTATGTCATTAACATAATCATAATTCATAATCGTTATCATGATCATGATCGTTGTTGTTCTCATTATTGAAATTTTCTCATTTGCATAACATGTATCTTTCATATATTATCAAAGTATTTTCATATTGTAATTCATGTATATTTATTCTTTATATTATCCTGAATTTGCGTTTATGTGATAATCATTCTCTTTCAGAATAAATATGCAAATGTATAATTGTTTAAAATTCATTCGAATATTGTTACAAGTCAAGACCAAAGGAAAAATCATCATATTAAGTTCTTATGTAAAGGTAACTCGTAGTCACTTGCATGTGACGAGGTAATTGTAATTATCTTTCACGGTTTTTTTTCAGGAAAATGTTATCTTTATAGACTTTTGCTATTGAACTTTTCCGACGTGAAAAAAAAAACTTTTCGTTAGAGTTACAATTGTAACTGAACTCTCATGAAATGAAAAAAATTGTTAATCGAGTTGTTATATATAATTGTTAAAATTGTTATTGTTATTAAATATTGTTATTAACGTTGTTGAAAATTGATGTTTTAGATTAACACTGTTGAAGTTATTGAACTTGTTGCATTTATGCTTGTTAATGTTAAGTTTCTGTTTTACTGGTAGCTATCGAAGTGTGATAGTTTGTATTCTAATGTTTGACTGTATTCTATATATACATATATTTTTCAATATCTGGTAATTATCCATTTTATTTTTAAGTACGAGTGTTAAGGGGGGGGGCGATTGTCAGCCATTTTTCTTCCTTAACACTCTAAAATACATAATTCTAATTATATATATCGTAATATTGTAAAATGGCATGGCTTACTATCTTATGTTTTATTCCAACTTCTATTTCTTTCCTTTGCCGGCATTTTCCATCTTCCATCTTCCGTATCCAGTTTCCGAACTTTTGTTTACACGTTCAAATCAATCGCTTATCTTTTCCGTGGGTACGTTCATTCTGGTTTTATCGCTCCGTTCGATCTCAATCCGCAAGCATCACGGATCGCATCTCGCAAGTGGCGGTCTTGCATTTCTTCCGTCGCAAGTCAGGAGCTCGCTTACTCAACTCGGAGGGGCGTATCCAGTTTCGGAATTGCCGCGGCTTTTTAAAGCCGGCTGAGATATGTTGTGCGGTGGATTTTGAAGTGATGTTATGTCTCTAGACAATTGATGTTAACGTCAATATGATACAGTTTCAGAAATGTATTTTTAACTCATACAGTTTTAAAAGTTTTAAAGTTAACATCTAGTTGAGTAATTATGCTAAATCCATTGCTGGACATTTGATTTTGAATATGGTTTTATCAATTTCGCCGGTGTTTCATTTCATTAGCAGTGGTAATCCATTTGTGTTTGTTTTAATCAAATCATTATATGTATGTGTGGACATTATTAGCTTCAGTTAAAAACTCTGTTTTCTTAAGACTTTTCATCGAGTTATTAGATGTGCCGTATTGCTGGAATTTCTTTAATACGTCGATAGCTGTCGTCCATAAGTGAGTCTGTTTTGCTTTTCCATTGCTATCCTAGTATTGTTATATGCCATGCCATGCCATTCAATAAGTAATACTATTTCAATACATAGAATGATTTTAAGTTAAATATGGAGTTGAACTCATTTTTCTGTTTACATTTTACCAGTTATATTTTCATCTGAGTTTATACTTATTTTCATTTAAACTTGAATATTATTTCATGACTTAGAATAATTTTACCTGAACTTGTTTCCGTTCACATTATGCCTGTTATATTTTTCACCTGGACTTATATATGTTTTATTTAAACTTACATTTATTTTTCGTCAATAAACGTTAGCCTGATTTTACTGAAAAACAGTTTCTTTAATGTCTTATACTACACTGTCACAACGTCACCAATTACTTACTCTTTTAGGTCACCGTAATTACACTGTTATAAGCTGCTAAATTTTACTCTGTTTTAGACGGTTCTTGTTCCAGAACCGATCAATTACTTTAAATACATCGCGCCGACTGCCGGGCTAATCTACTACGCACGCTCAGCTTACGACGTCATCGGCTCCAGAACAATCTCCGATGCGCCGTGTCTATCACAAGGGAGAAATGCAAATGCTGACGGACAGGCAACGCCCTCCATCGCCAGCTGTCAACTTTCCTCTGTTCAAAGATGAAACGCACGGCCGTAGGACAATTGGAAAAACAGCGATTCGCTATTGTTTTGTACGAGATAAACATGCTAGCGAGATTCACAAGTAAACAGACGTTTGAGGCAAGAAACAGAAAGGAAAAATATATTTTAAGTAATTGAATCATAGGTAGAAATTAAAGACTATTTAAATATTAGCTTTTACTTTTAGACTTAAATTTAAATTAGATGTTCAGATAAATTAATCTATTATTTTAATCTTTATTTTAAACTATGGAGATTTATAAAAGTAATGAGATTTAAGGAAATAAAGATAAGAGAACTATTTAAACAGGCTATAAGATGATAAGAATAAAGGAGTTGAAAATATGAATATATAGTCAACAATTTTCATTGAAATTTTATAAAGTAAATAAATAAAATGAATATTTAAAACTCAATAATTCAAAGAAATTTTTTTAAAACAGCAGTTTCTTATAACAGAATTATAAAATCCAATCTTAAATCAGACATGCTACAGGCTCAGCAAGAAAAAAGCTGAACTTTCACGGCCTCACGGACTTTTGGCGAAATCTGCGTTTTTCTGCAATTTTTTTAACGAAATTAGCATTTTCCCGCGACCAATTGACGAAAATCGCACTTTTTCTCCCACAGCCTTTTTAATAAAATTTGCATTTCTCCAAAATCCTTTTGCGAAATTTGCGCTTTTTCGTCAAAATTTGCGTATTTTCCGCGATCTTTCGTCAAAATTTGCGCATTTTCCGCGATCTTTCGTCAAAATTCGCGTATTTTCTGCGATCTTTCGTCAAAAATTGCATATTTTCCGCGATCTTTCGTCAACATTTACGTATTTTTTGTGATCTTTCGTCAAAATTTGTGTGTTTTCGCGATCTTTTGTCGACATATGTGTATTTTCTGCGATCTTTCGTTAAAATTTCTGTATTTTCCGCGATTTTTCGTCAAAATTTGGGTATTTTCTGCGATTTTTCTACAAAATTGGAGCATTTTCCGCAATCTTTCGACAAAATACAGTTATTTATCACGATTATTTGACAAAATTACAGTATTTTTCCGCAACCTGTACACAAAAGGCGTGTTTTCCCAGCAATATTTTGACGAAAATTGCGTCTTGTTCATAATCATTTAACAAAGTCGTGTTTTTTCTCGCGATCCTCTGAAGAAAATAGTATGTTTTCCGCGATTGTTTGAAGATTTTATAGGTTTTTTTCGATCCTTTGGAGAAATTTGCGTTTTTTCCGCAATCTTTTGAAGAAATTTTCTTAATTTAGCGCCGTTTGACTCGTGTTTTTGTTGTATTATTTCATTGTTACCACCCCCCCTTAATATAAATGACATCAAATTTTAATGCATATTTGCATTGATCCCAGGGATAATAAAATTCGTCGCCGAAAAAGCGGAATTCCGCGTTTCCGCGGAAAAGTAGCATGTCTGTTAAATAGACTAGAATGGCTTAAATGATTGCATAGTATTCTGCACTCATTCTTTTATCTTTAAAAACTAGAGAAAATTATTTAATTTCAAAATTTAAAAAAGAATTTATAGAAATAAATTCTAATTAGCTGCCCTTCATTTTCTGAAATGTCTCTAAGTAGTTTTTAACAGTGCAATAATAAATTTTCTCAAATCCCAATATCAATTTTATTGATGCTAACAGTTCTCAGGTAAATATTTTTATATTCAGAAAACATTTTTATTTTTTTATATTAAGTAAATATTTTTATATTCAGTCTCATGTTTAACGGGCACGCATACAAAATTAACAGCATTAACATTAATTTGCTACAACTGCATGCACAAATTCGGTTATACAGCTGAAAATATTTACTTGAGAATTGATAGAATTCAAAAAATTGATCTTCAGAGTACTGAGAACTGATTAATGCATTGCAAAACCTACTCAGAAATGTTTCAGAAAATAATGGGTCGCTAATGAAAATTAATTTTTATAAATTCTTTAAATTTGGAAAATAAATTGTTTTCTGAGGTTTCTAAAGATAACAGAACACTTTTTCGAATATTGGGTGACTGGAAAGAGGTTATTATATATTTGCATTCATGATTTTTGTATATTTTCATAGATTAAGAGACCTTTTTTTTTTTTAATGTGGCGGGAAAAAAAAGATAAACTCATGTAAAACAGAATTTTTTTCCAGTCCCAAGCAATTTTGTTTTCATATGTTTTACCACATAAAATAATTTTAACTTACCAAACTTATATGGAACAATCTCATTTGAAATTGACTAGAATATGCTATCCATTTTCCATCAGAAGACACGGAACTGCAAATAATTAATTCATCTGACTTTGTTTTAATTTGTAACAACTTCTGTGATGGACTGCCAGCTATAATACAAAAGAGACTTTCTGGTTGATAAACTGATAAATAGGTTTTTTTTTATATATACAAGGTTGTTTTAAAGGAAATTACTATAGAAAAGAATTACTGTAGCAAGAAAAAAAAAATCACTAAAATATTTTTTTTACACAGTAACTCCAACATCAAAAATAGCTCTTAAAAATAAAACTTATACAAGTACAAAATGATTTTGCACTTTTCAAACAGTGATGTAGTCGTAAGAAAACAGAGAGCACATGCTCTAAGCAGAGGATAAACCCTAGAGCAGGGCATGAAGTTTCCACTCGCCAGCTCGCCATTGGCAAGTAAATGTTTAAGGTTGGCGAGTAAGTTTCGTCTTTTAAATTTAATAAGTCATATTTTTAGACGCAAAAATTGAACTTGTTCATTTTCAAAAGAAAAATTAAATGCAATAATTGTTGTTTTAATAATAATATGTAAATAATTAAAACCAATATTAATTTTTTTTAAACTATTAAGAGAAATTTTCTTTACTTTTTTTAAAAATAAAAGTGCAATATACAAATTGAATTATAAAATAATGCTTATTTGATTGTAGAAGATAACAAGTGTCATTATTGTTCGCATTTCTTTTAAAAAGGGGCAAAACTGATTTATTGAAAAAGACATTTTGCAAGAAAAAAGAATACTTTAACTGAGTAAAGGGGTATTTTTTTGTTTAATGAATGGATGTTTTCAGAAGTTACATTAAATCAGAAAGATTTGGAACAATCATAAACAGATTGTGAAGCAGGAAAATCTGTTTTTGGAGCAGCAAAAAGAAATAATTTGGAAGCAGGAAAGTTAGCTTTTGGAACATAAAAATTCTATCCTGGCATTAACTTTTTTTTTTTTTCCCCACCACTTTGACAAAAATTACGTTTTAAAGCGACCTTTTGAAGAAATATTGTTTTTTTCGAGATTTTTTTTGTTGTTGTTGAAATTTGGCGTTGTTTTGACGAAATCTGCCGTTTTTTAGCAATTTTTTGACGAAATTTGCCGGTTTTCGTTTTCTTTTGATGAAAGTTATCGTTTTATCACGATTTTTTGATGAAAATTGCCATTTTTCGTGAATCTTTTGGCAAAATTTGCTGTTTTATCGCAATTTTTGGACAAACTTTTAGTTTTTTTGCGAGTTTTTGAGGAAATCTACCTTTTTCTCAGGATTTTATATAAAAATGAGTCATTTTTTTCATGAATATTTTGACGAAATTTGTCGTTTTATTTTTCGCAATCTTTTTGTCGAAATTTCGTGATTTTTTAACGAAATTTGCCTTTTTTACAATTCTTTGACGAAATGTGCCGGTTTTTCAAGATCTTTTAACAAAATGTGCCAGTATTTCACGATCTTTCGACGAAAGTTACCGTTTTATCATGATTTTTTGATGAAAATTGCCGTTTTTTACCGTTGTCAAAACTCGCTGTTATATCGCAATTTTTGGGCAAAATTTTTTATTTTTCAATTTTTTGTGGAAATCTGCTTTTTATCGGAATTTTGTAACAAATTTAGCCATTTTTTTATGAATTTTTTGACTGAATTTGCTGAAAATTTCGCGATTTTTTTACACTAAATTTGCCTTTATGCGATTTTTTGACAAAAATTATGCGTCCTGTCGCCGTTTTCTTGCATATCTTACCAAAGCCGCCTCAAGTCTCTAGTCAAGATAGTCTATAGGCGGCTTTGATTTTACGTGCTATAACGCGTCTGCGGTTCTAGAACAGATTGGCACAATTATTTGGTGAAATATCTTTTCTTTGTTATTCATTTCTCTATTTCAAAGAAAAGGAAATTTTAGATGGTGAATATTGATTACGATTCGTGTTTTTAAATACGAGGTTTCTACGTCCCAATCGGGAAACAAAAGAGGCAGCTTTAATGTCGAATCAGAAATAAGAGAATTATAACAAAGAAACTTTATTCTTTTTATTCAGCTGCCATATTTGGCAGATTATGAATGTTTCAGGGGTGATTCTGGGTGAAATTTTTTTTTCGGAAATCGGCTGCCCAGGGAAGAGGGGAGATTTTGCAAGTTACCTCCCCCCCGGTTTTTCCACCATTTTTTAACGATATCAGCATTAAATCTGCAATCTTTAGACGAACTCAACATTTTCCCGCAATTTTCAGATGAAATCAGCATTTTATCTGGGATATTAGGTTAAATTGCTGTTTTTTCCGCACAGGAAATTCATGTTTTTCAGAGATTTTTGACAAAATTCGATGACAAAAACATTGACAAAATCGTCGTTTTTCCGCGAAATATTGTGTGATTTTTCAGTGCAAGTTCGATGACAAAAACATTGACAAAATCATCGTTTTTCCGTGAAATATTGTGTGCTTTTTCAATGTTTCATATATGTGTGCTTTTTCAGTGATCCTTTCACGAAATTTGCATTTTCCCGCGATTGTTTTTTCTGTGCACTAAACCATACAAGTTGGGAACTATGCGGAACTGATAACCCAATTTCAAATTTTCGGAAGAAGATGCCTTAAATTTTTGGAAATTTTGGACGAGAATTACCCCTGGAAAGTTTGGTGATTTTTGAAAACATTTTACGGATCGCGTTAATATTAAGCTCACGTTAAAAAATAAGGACTTTAAGGATCCTTATTAAGGACTATTGAAATATAAGGAGTTTATAAGGACTTTTAAGATCTGTGCGAACCCTGTCTATCCTAGTATACAGCCTTATAAATATTACAGATGTCATATTTGCTTCAATTAGTTTAGTTTTTAAAATAAAAATTTGTTTTTGTTTAGTCTTTTTAGTGCACAAAACAAAAATGTCAATGATATATTTTATTCGTTCAAAATTCCTTATTTATTTATATTTTTCTAGACTAGTGTTAAAAACTAAATATTAGATTGCTTGATAAAATAAAATGAAATTTCCATAATTACCAGTAAACTATTATACAGCAAAAGAAACATGCAATAAAAGCATAAATTAGATACATCATTTCTTTGTTTCTTACAATAGAATTAGAAATCATATACAATATTTAAAAGTACAGCATACATAGTTGTATAGGGCAAAAATGTGAAATTTCATTAGCAGCCACTGGCTGGTAGGACTAGTTTTTTAAGTGGCCACTTTCTTTAAACTTGTGGCCATTTTTTTTAATTTAAAAATACTGAACAGTAAAACTTTTATCAGTATAAATCTAAAGCTGAATAGCTTAAATAAATATGTTAATATATGGGAACAAAAAAAAAAAAAAAAAAAAAAAGAGAGAATCCTTGATGAAATGCAAGAAAATTTTATTCTCTCCATATGAAAAAGTGATGAAACGGCTGCTGATAGTCAATTTTTCACCAGCCACTTTTTCTCATTTACTAGCCCTGTAGCCAGTGCTAATTTTGCCCTTTACATGGTTGATTACTTTATGTATGTACTAGTATATTTTGTTGAAACTGTAATAAGAGTACAAAACAATGAAAAATAATTACCCTTCTTTTAAAACTTTAGACACCCTTTTAATTTCAGAGAAAAAAAAAATTAAAGAAAGAGGGTGGGAACAAATACGCAAATTGTGGCTTGGTCGAACATTCTAAGATGAAATTATATTAATGAGAATAATACTTCAAACCATAACAGCTGAATTATATGAATACATATTCATTTAGACAGAATAAAAAATTTAACTAAAAATTATCTCAACTCATAAAAATGTACAAATATGAAAAATTTAGAACTATTCAATCTCCAAGATGATATTAAAATTTAAAATATGGATAAATTACCTGAAGGAGACGTTCCTATCTTCCACATTTCTAGATACTTAGGATACCGAAGCAAAATACAAGATGCATGAGATGCAACAGTTGAATAGGACATCTTTAAAAAATAACAATAATAATTAATTTTAAAAATGTATGTGTGAAATAATGCATGCACAGTGATGTTAAACAGATAATATACAGATAACCATCAAAGAACAATTAATTGTTGATTTTAGTACTGATAAAACCCATTAATGATACAAGCAATTATACTATCAGTGAAACAATAAACAAATATTATCCTGATTATATTATTCTGATACATTCAGATTCAATTAAAAGGGTAGAACAGTTGGTATGATATTGCTATCACATTTGTTTTTTATTTATATACTGTACAGTGCAACCTTGTTTATTCGAGCCAATTGGGACTGCTAATACATCGGATATCAGAAATCTCAATTAATAGAAATTGCATAAAAAAACTCACCCTGCTTGTGAATTTGACATCTCTTAGAATAAAAAAAATAGAATATTTCTTAAATGATAAAAATACACAGATATATGTTTCACAGATGGGAAGTGGGATGTAATTGTCTGATAAGCCATTGTACCTGGCCTAAAATAGAGTGTTACAGCCACTGGAAAAAAAAAGCACTGTTCACTGCTGAATTCTAATGGTGCGATGTTTCTTGGAAGTTGGATACTTTTGGAGTTTAACAATTCCGGCACAGTGTGGCTGGGTTGGCAACACCTAAAGATTTCCTGTGTTTAGAAACACAAAAACTGCGTAAATATTTCAAAAACTACACTAATGGGTACTTTTAATCTTTCTTGTGAATTCTAGATGGCAGCACCACATAAGTCAATCATTAATTTCGAGATGTATTCAATTTTTGAAGACCCTTATTTTTGAAAGGAATGTTTCAGAACTTTTTTTTTTAACCCTTTCGCTACTGGTGTCCATGATCAAGGACATACTTTTTAGAATTTTTTTATGACTTCTAATTTAATTTAAAGTAATTTTACCATTTTTATCTGCTTTTTTAATCATTTCCCTACTAAAAGCACAAATATTTAGAAATCAAACCAGTAGATGGTAGCATTTAGGAATATTTGTTTCAAGATGGATAGAAACATGAGCTGTCGTCCCGGTAAGCCTTTTTAGAATCATAATATTTTGATATAATTTTATATAAGCAGAAGCTAAATATATTTATTATTTTGTGGAGAAAACTAGAAACTTTGATTTAAGCTTATTTTGAAAGTTCTAAGTATTAACAATCTTGTTATAGAATTATTTAAAAACATGTGTCCATGATCATGGACAAATGTTTTTAAACGGTGTGTGTACAACTATACTGTCACTTATGATATTGTTTGCTTTTGTTTAGTTTTTATTGTATATTGTTCATTTAGTGTACTCTATGTTTTATTTTCGTTGCTGTTATTTCTATAAAAAATTATAAAAAGTAATATGAATAAAATATGGTAAAAGTTTTTGGGTAAAGGCAACACTGATGTTGCTAAATGATGGGACAAAAATTCTAAGCAATACATTGATATGATTCGACCAAAAGTTGTGAAGAAATATAAAGAATCAATGGGATAAATTGATAAGATGGATTTTCTAATTGGCTTGTACAGAATTTTTATTCGATCAAGAAAATGGACACTTTGCCTTATATTTCATGCAGTAGACCTGACTATATGTAATAGTTGGCTTGAACATAAAAGACATGCTACTGAGTGTAATATTCCAAAAACAGAAATTATGGATTTGTTACACTTCAGAATGACAATAGCGAACTATCTAATGAAAGCTGGAAAACCATCAGCATCAAGAAAACTTGGTAGACCAAGTAAAACCGAAGACATGCCAGAAAATTCGCAACACGATATTTCGCTCAAAAGCACAGAAGTAAAACCATACAAGGCAATACAACTCGATGCAGTAGATCATATCCCTATTCATAACGGCTGCAAGGAAGCAGGCCGTTGTAAAAGAAAACAGTGCAAGGGGTAATCGCATTTTAGGTCTGAAAAATGCCTAATTCATCTATGTTTGAGTAAAAAACGCTGTTGTTTCAAAGAATTCCACTTAAACACATAGTTACCACAGCATTTGAAATTTAAACAGTATTTTATAAGTATTATTCTAAAACAGTATTTTGTAACAATAAAATAAAATTTGTTTTTTCACCAACAGTGTCTTTTCATTATAGTCTACCGTATACCCATTGAATACAAATGTCCTTGATCAAGGACATTCTCTAATTAAAAAAATTATGGTCATGAAATTTTTTTAATGTGGTTTTTAGCTTATTAGGACCTTTTTTAACAATATGTAAAAATTTCATAATTTTTATTTCATTTTTAAAATGTTGGTACTGAAAGGATTAATATAATAAATTTTACTAAAAAAAATTCTTTATGATTTTGTTTGTGGTATGCTAATCTGTCTATTCTGCATTGCTTTAAATTTTTAACTTTGAAATATTTCCTAAAATATTACCAGAAAAACATGGTGTGTTCGCACCGACAACACTGCGCAAGTACAGCACTTCACAGAGCGTTTTTTCCTGTCATAGGAGTGAGTCACAGAATCTGATCTCTCTAATTTCAGGGGTGCGAGGGAGGCTGCAAGCGCAGCTGTGTTTATTTTATCTGTTTTTATGCTTTTTCTGTTTTTGGTGGGGTGTAAACATCTAAGACACTAAAGGATTTTCTTAAGGCATGGGAAGCTTTATCATTTAGGGATTTGTTTTTCAGAGGGAGAATACCTTTTTTTTCTTTCTCTTTCTTTTGCATTTGTTAGTTTCTTGCTTTAGTTTTTATTTCTGAGGTTTTTATTTGTATATATATTTAAGTTTTTTTTTTTCTAGTCAATAATTAATTATAAGTTTCTAATAGTAGTTGCAATTTAAATAGTTTTCTTTAAATTAAAATTTTATTTAATGGAAATTAATATTTGCTGACAAATTGTGTAAATGGTCAGTACCTGGGCAGAACTTTTATTTGTGTTTAAATGCTTCATGTGAGAAGGTTAATTATGTGATTATGGCCAAATGATGAGAATTAACGGATTTCGAATGCGGTATACTAATTGTAGCTAGACGCATGTGACATTCCATTTCGAAAATCGTTAAAATATTCAACATTCCATGATACAGTCACAAGAGTGTGCCGAGAATACTGAAATTCAAGCATAACCTCCCATCATGGACAATGCAGAAATCGACTGCAACCAGCAACATCTGCGTAAACTTGTCAGTGTGAACAGACAAGCAACACTGCATGAAATAACCGCAGAAATGAATGTAGGATGCCAGATGATAGCAGCAAAATACCTATTCGGGTGCCATTACTAACAGCACATCATCGCAAACAGTGGCACTCTTGGGCTCATGACCATATCAGATGTAGCGCAGACGACTGGAAAAAAGTGATTTGATCATATGTGTGTCGATTTCAAATGGCAAGAGCTGATGGAAGCATACGATAGTGAAACAAGCCCCATGAAGCCACTGACCCAAGTTGTCAACAAGGCACTGAGCAAGTTGGTGTTGGCTCTATAATGGTGTAGCCTGTGTTTAAAATGAATGGACTGAAGTCGCTGGTCAAGCTGAATCGATCATTAACTGTAAATGATTATGTTAAGCTACTGGGAGGCTACTTGCAATCATTCATGCACTCAAACAACAATGGAATTTTTCCAGGCTGAAAATGAGCCATGTCATCGGGTGATAATTATTCGCAATCGGCTTAAAGAACATTTTTGAGTATTCCAGCGGATGATTTGGCCACCGTAATCACCCGACATGGACCCCATCGAACATTTATGGGTCATATATGAGAGATCCTTTTGTGCAGAAAATCCTCCACCAGCAACAATTTCGGAAGTATGGACGTCTATAGAGGCTGCATGACTCAATATTTCTCTAGAAGACCTCCAATGACTCGTGGAGGCCATGACACGTCCTGTTGTTGCACTTTGCTGGGCAAATGGAGGACCAACACGCTATTAACAGAGTATCCCATGACTTTTGTCACCTCAGAGTAGTATCTTAACAATTGTCTTTGTTCTTTTTTTCAAACTGATAATGCAATTACCCAAAAGCATTTTAAAAATTTACACTCAGTGAAAAAGCATAATTTAATTGTTAAAAATGAGAAAATACCTGGCAAAATGGAAAATATTTTATCACTGTTTTAGGAGGATATTTGGTAAAAACCAGGTTGCAGTCATCACCTAAAAATAAATTAATCAAAATAAATTAAATTAGTCAATTGAAAATACTGTATAAATTTTACTTAGTAATTTTAATGATAACACACCAATGTAAGTAATAATCTGAAAAGTTAACCCTCTGAAGGATGGTGATGTATTAATTAAATAAGTAAAAATTTTAATACCCAGTACTAGAAGCCAAAATTTGTCTCCTATATATATATATATATATATGTAACTTCTCTACCACATTATTCTTTATTTAATTAATACAAGCAGGCTTCATCAACTATAGTTTCTCCAAATGATCCCTAAATTAAACAAAATATATTGATGATTTTGATCTTGTGTTTCAAAGCACTATTGACTCTTACTAGGAATGTCCCTCTACCAGGGCTTGAAATTCAATTTTTCGAAGGAGGGGAGTCTCCCTACCAACATTTATAAATGGAGGGGAGTTTGGCTGTTTGGGAGGGAGAAAAAATGTTTAAAATCCACCATTATTTTATGTGCTACTTAAAAAATTACCAGAATACAGACATAAAAAAATATCACTGAAGCAATTTTTATCAACAATTCAGAATAATTATGCGAAATGTGTAAAAAAACTTTTATACTGTCTAATTTTTACTGGTGGTAAATTCCCTCCCAGTGCTAATTATTTTTGTCACAGATCAAATTATTATTTTAATAATAATTAATAAAACTTCTAATTAAGTTAATAAATTCATATTTATAAATTTATAATTAATGATTAATAATTATAATTAATAATGTTATTTTTCTGTATTTTAAATGTGCAAGATACAAATTTCATCATAAAATAATACTTATTTGAGTGTAGAAAATAAGAAGTATCACTATTGTTTGCATTTCTTTAAAAAAGGGGCAAGGCAAATTCATTGAAAAAGACTTTCTTAAAAAATGAAAACTTTGTTGAGTAAAGGGATACTTTTTGTTTAATGAATGGCTGCTTTAAGGAATTGCACTCACTCAGAAAGATTTGGAGCTGTCAGAAACTGATTTTAGAGCAGCAAAGAAAAAAATATATTGAAGCAGGAAAATTAGTTTGTTGAACAGAAAAATGAACTCCCAATTATAATATTTTTGGGGGGGAGGAAGAAGGGAGAGGTTCCCTTTGACGAAAGTCGCATTTTTTCGCTATCTTTTGATGAAATGTCTTTTTTTACGATCTTTTCACAAAATCTGCCGTTTTTTCGGGATTTTTTGACGAAATTTTACGTTTTTTCGTGATTTTTTTGACGAAAACTGCCGTTTTACAGAATTCTGTGACAAAATTAGGCATTCTTTCGTGAATCTTTTGACGAAATTTGTCGGAAATTAGTTGTTTTTTTCGCCATCTTTTAACAATATTTGCCGTTTTTAGCAAACTTTTACGAAATCACGCGTCTTGTGAAACGTGTAAGAGCTGTTTCTGTTGTGTGTCACCTCTGATCTTTTGCGTAATTTATGAGCAATAGCGCGTCCGCGGCATCACTGTTTCATAATTTTTGGCATTGAATGCATTATTGTTTTGTGGGGGGGGGGGGGGGGGAGGAGGAATTCCGAACAGAATCACCTTTATTTCGCCGCAGAAAATGCAACGAAACTCGTCAATAGATTGTAGGAAAAAAATTGCAAAATTTGTCAATCAGTCGTGGAAAAAATCGTGATTTTCAATGATTTTTCGCTGTAAAAAAACTCGCAAAATGTGTCGATTACTCGCACGAAAATATCATAAAATTTGCAAAACGGTCGTGGGAGTTGATCATAGTTTCAAAATGCAAAATTTTTTGGGCGGGAGCCTCCTGTTCACGTTATTCTTTTGGGCGGGATTTCAAAATTTTGGGCACGAATCCCGCCATCCCGCCATCCCGCCCTGAAATTCAAGCCCTGCTCTACACTGCTGAAAACAATATTAATGCCATGGTGTTGTATTTTTTAATGTGCACACAAATTTTGGAATCTTCTTAGGGACTAACTCTTGATCACTTACAGTAGGATTTTGTAAAAGAGATAGAATGATATGCAATATAATTTAATGATACCATCTGTAAAATTGCTGTATTTAAAAAATATATATATATTCTGAAACAGTTCTTCAGTTTTTAATTATAATTATTGTGATCAGCAATATTAAAAAATGGGCCTAAATTAAATAACTATAAAGCATTAAAAAAAAAAAACTGGGATTTAAAAAATACAGTTTACCTCCTGAAACAAGAAAATTATTCAGACATTGCAATACTCTGACATCATGAGTATGAACAACCCTTTGAATACTCTTCAACCACTTGCCATTTGACTTTGACAGCATAAATAGCTGTATGATGGGATCGACACCACTTGCAAAAATTGTATCTTCATTCTAAGAGAAAAAAATATATATATTATGGTGCGTGTAAAAAACTGCACATCAAAAATATGGTATGCATTACATGAAAGAAAACAGAACAAGTAAAGAAAAACAAAATCTATAATTGAAGTTCTAAAAAAACATTAAATATATTAGTGTGATAAATTGCACATGTCCTACATTAAGGTTCAAACACATTTTCTAAAGTAAAAATGTTCAAAGCATGTTTTGAAGATAAATGCATTTTATGGACTTTACAAGGTTCCCACATAGTTTATTATAGTATGACAGTATTTTTTTTTTTTTTTTTCCTCCACTTGGGCAATTGGGTCATTAAAATATATGAAATGTTCTCTCCCCCCCCACTCCACCCTTCCACTCTGGCAGTACATAGAAAGGTCTTTAGAAACAAAGTACACAGTAAAATCACTAGGTTTTTTAAATCCTGGTTCACTGGATTCTAACACTTCCAGAAAATTGAGTCATCATTTTAATAATAAGATTGATTCAATGTATTTAACATAAATTACCTAGCTTTACTTTTGTGATCTTTTAAAAAGAAAAAGCATACATCCTGAAGGACACACCACTATTTTTTCCTGCATCTAATAAAATTAATAAGACATATACAGTGTGTACACAAATTAGCAGATTATTATGAAAATTTATTATTATTATTTACCTACTACTAGCCAACTCATACCTTATTGCCCAGTCCTGTCAATTTTTCCAAACAAATCACAAAGATTAATTTTAAGATTAAAAAACAAATCTCTCATAGTAAACCTGTGAGATTGATCCCCACTATCTTTGGCAGTGTCACTGATTGTACTATGAAGTGTGTGGTTCAATTAGTCAATGTCTTCAGTGCACTATGAAGAGTGCTGTCTTTAAGAATGAATTTCCAAGTCTTCTTTCAGCCACTCAACAAATGTTCTGACTGGTTAAACAGATTTTGTTTGTGCTCTCAGTGACACTAACATTTTTATTCTCTCCTTCAGCATCAATATACAAAGAAGTGCAGATCGAGGGGCTCTGTAATTATTATCTTCATTTTACTCAACTATTTTTTAGTATTCTCCTAAATATGAAGTGACTTCTGGAAATCACTCTATGTGAATAGAAGTGAATTTTAACCCTTTGTACTCGAAAGGTTTTTCTCCCGACCACTAGTGCCCCACATGAATGGGTCCTCCAAATGCTCTGGAGCCAGTATTTTAGACTAATTTTCTTCCCTTATCTAATGGTCAAAAATTCTGTGATAAAAGATGGTGAAATAAACTGTAAGATATTAATGATGTCCAAAAGATTTTGCCTTGATTTAGGAGGGACACTTAACACTCATGGTGAGAGAGAGTCACCTCTTGAGAGCAAAGAATTAATGATTAATAAATTATAGTGATAGTGACAATAAAATAAATCCACAAACATTTTTAATTTTCTCAAATAAAGCAAGGTCCAGATTGCATGCTTCTTTTCAAAAACTTTGTTCTTAACTGAAAAATATGAGAGAGAGAGAGAGAGAAAGATCTTCTACAAAATGATTCCGGTTATATAATTTTACTACGATGAGAAATCTAAAAATATCCTTACCTCAGTCATACAAAGACTCAGAACATCCTCTTTATGAATTGCTTGACTCTGCAAAATGGGGGAAAAAAAAAAGAATATTTGTTATAACCTTAAAAACAGATTATAATTTATTGCTTAAGCAAAAGGCACTGCAATAATACTTACAGATAATAAGGTACCTTTTTCACCATCCCAAAATGAAGTTTTCCCACATGAGTCACCACTCACAATGGTCATATCACTATAAAAAATATAATTATACACATCTAGTCAAACAAAATTATCAAGCTGCAATTATAATTTAAGAAAATGGAGTTACTATCTAAATTATAAATATAAAGCAATACTTAGATAAACATAAATCAACTGAAATTTTTATAATATACTCTCTAGCTGAAAGTTTGAAAAATTAAAACAAAGTATAGGCCAGGGTTGAAATTACCATCAGAATTCAGTAAAACCTCTTGCAGTATATTTACCTGAAACCTGCAGTTGTAGTATAGTGCAATTACTAGACTTATGAATATATTAGGTAATTTTTTTTTTTACATTATTATTTACTCAAATTTATATATATACTATACAATAGGTGTAAATTAGTACTTGTATAGCTAATGACATAAAGAAACCAGGGTTGGCATTTTTGCCGGCAAAAAGGTATTTTTGCCAGGACAGTGGAAAAAACTGGAAAAAACCAGGGAAAAAATGGAAAAAACCGGCAAAAATGGAAAAAACCTATATGTCTTTAATATGTAATAAAATCTGCACGCTAATAAGGATAGTAATGGTATAAACAATTAAATTTAACAGTGTATCATTTAATATTTTATTTTCATTTGCTAATTAATTAATATTAAATATTTTAAATCTTTAAAAAATAGGTGGGATTCAGTCTTACTTAGGAATTTAAGAACAAAATAAAAAATTACATATCTAATTTTTTTTACTTTAAGTCAGGGATATGTTTAGGAAAATTTTAGGTCCTTTAAAGGACCCTTCACAAAATTCTTTAACCTCAAACAGGATTCTTCATAAAATTATTTGTCTCTCAAATCAACATTTCACCTTTAAACCGAACTTTTCACAAATTTAATCATTTTAAAATAAAATCTGGCCTGTTAATAAACATTTGAACTCACCAAAAAATATATTACTTAGCTTCTCTATATGTGAAGGGTAGAACCTGAAAACCTGATAATTTAAAATTCACAAAACTGTCTAGAATTTTCACAAAGACGAGAAAAGTCTAGACAGACCCCTGTAAGTAAAGTGTTTTATCAGTCATTAACATACATATTTTTTTAATTATCAAAAGATTTTCATTTTTAAATATGTCCAGCAAGCAGTGCTGCTACTAAAAGATTTTTTTCAAATTTTTCATTTGTGCAAACTGAGATTCGAAATACTTCAACAGATACTCTTTCAAAATTTGTTTACTGTTATGCCATGCTAAAGCAGCAAAATTTAGGTTGTGAGGAAGATATTGCTGAAATATTTGAAATTTAATAGTTTTCTGCTTTAAATATAATTTTATATTAAATTAAATTTAGGTTACAATAACTGTTTCTTCGAATTTCTAACATATATAAACTATAAATATAAATGCTTTACTCGGTCTCAAGAGTTCTATTATTTGAATTAATAATTGTATAAACATGAATAAATGAAGTTTCTATTTATTTATATTAAAATTGGTATTTTTTTCATTTATAATCTTGTTATAAAAGTTAGTATTCTTTCATAAAGTGCATAATTATACTTATTTAACTTAAAAGTTAAAATAAATTTAGAATAATATTGATTTTTTAATTAAGTATGCAGTTTATTTTTTCTTTTGTGAAATATTTTTCTCTTTCTGGGGAAAAAATTTAAATGGACAGCCTATTTTTGCCACTTCTTTGGCAAAAACCTATTTTTGCCGGGACGGTTTTTACCAGGTTTTTTCCGCGGTTTTTTCCACCTTCGGCAAAAACTCGCCAACCCTGAAAGAAACCCCTTTCCTTTTTCTAATTACTTGTCTAGATTTAAGATTTGACAAATATATGTATTGGTATATTTATCCATTGACTAGCAGGTTTGATTCAAAATATATTAAAACTAATCTGAAAGTCACAGCAAATTTTCTGACAGATAAAGGGAGAAGGGATCTCTTCTGATACTAATTATATGTTTCTTGTATGATCCTTTGACACAATGTGCATTTTTTTCGCAATCTTTTCAAAAAAAATGTGCTTTTTGGGGGGGGGGGGGGGTCATGATCTTTTAACTAAATTTTCATTTTTTCACATCTCTCTAATGAAATTTGCTATTGTTTTAACGACTTCTGACAAAATTAGCAATGGTTTTTGCAATTTTTTTGACAAAATTTGTGCACTTTTTTTTTCAATAATTTAATATATTTGCAATTTTTTTTAAACAAAATTTACACTTTTTTCACAATTTTCATCTTTTAGCTATTTTTGGACAAAATTTGTGATTTTTTTTTCATGCTTTTTTGATAAAATTTGCATTTTCTGCAATTTTTATGCAAAATTTGCGATTCTTTGATGATATTCATGTTTGTTTTGCAATTGCATACCTGCCAACATGTCAATTTTGAAATCCTTACAATTTTCATGATGTGTTCTTACATGCTTAAAAATGCATAACATATGCAATGCAAAAAGTAATATCATTTCTTAACAATGTTTTCTATGCTACTTTCATATTTATTTTTCTATTTCTATTTTGAAAAATAAAAACATGAGGTTGCACAAGAAAATGTTTTTCCAATTTCATACTTTGGGAACGTGTTTCCAAAAAACTGTCCTGCACGATGATCTGTAATAGATAAGGTCAGATTAAATTCACATCAAATTTCCTGAAAGGTTACAGCAGTTGAGGAGGTGGGAGGGAGAGTATATCTACCGGCATTAATTACGCATTTTTACTGGGTATCTTTGATGAAATGCACATTTTTTTCAGCGATCCTTTAGCAAAATTCACGTTTTTTATGTGATCTTTTGTTGGAATCTGTGTTTTTTCAATGATCTTTTGACAAAATCTGCATTCGCGCTTTTTTCATGAAATCGCCGTTTTTTCCGTAATCTTCACATGAAATCAGTGTTTTCCCGCGATCTTTAGACAAAATCGGCGATTTACCTGCAATATTTAAGCAAACGCAGTGATCTTTTGTTGAAATTTGCAGGTTTTTCGCGATCTTTTGAAGAAATCTGCGTTTTTTCATGATTTTTTGATGAAATTGGCAGGTTTTTTGTTTTTTTTTTTACGATATTTTGAAAAAATTTGCATTTTTTAGCAATCTTTTCTCGAAAACGGCGTTTTATCCCCACGATCTTTTAGCAAAATTGATGTTTTTTCCACAATTTTTTGATGAAATCGGCATTTTTTTCAATAAACTTTTGATAAAATATTTTCTCGCGATCTTTTATCGAAAACAGTGTTTTTTCTCGCGATCTTTTGACGAAATCAGTGTTATATCCACAATCTATAGACGAAATCGACGTTTTCTCACAATCTTCAGACGAAATCAGCGTTTTACCTGCAATATTTTGCTGAAATCGCTGTTTTTTCTGTGATCCGCACAGGAAATTCACATTTTCAGCGATCTTTTGACAAAGTTCGTTCACAAAAACATTGACGAAATTGTCATTTTTCCACGAAATATTGATGAAATGTGTGCTTTTACAAAATTTGCATTTTTCCGTGATTGTCTTTTTCATGCACAAAACCGTACAATCATACTGTTCATCTGTACCACTCTACACTTAGAACAAAATCCGTACATTGTACGACCAAACCGTACAAGTTGGAAACTATGCAATTGGTATTCTTCTGAAAAGATTTCAGAAAATACTTTTTTATTCAGAATACGATGTTGAAATAAATTTATGCTATGGAAATTTGCCAATCACTTCTCTAACTTGAAGAAAAAAAATAAAAAAATCGACCAAACCAATCTGGATTAATGGTGTTCTAATGTATATATATATATTAGAAATACACTAGAATTACTCGGCACAGGCAGTATAATTTAATCCCAAATCTGCTAATCACTTTTCATAGACATTCAGAACATGGGCTAACCTCCTCTTGCAAAATTTTCAAAATATGAACATAGCATATTACCTATTACTTATTGCCAGAAAACCGGAGTTCCTGCTGTGAATACAATACACAACTTGACAATATCCATATCTATGTGTTTTTCATAAATGGGTTATACTGATCAAAATTGTCAGTAATAAAAATAAATGTTTGCATATCTAATTTCAAATAAAAAGTATTTATAAACTCTTATTTGCATTTTAAAATGGTTCTAGACAGGGTTCTCAGCAAAACATGAATGGCAAATTCCATGATTTTCCCTGACCAAATCTCCAAAAATTTCCTGAACAAGCAGGTATACAATGAAATTTGCTACTTATTTCCAGAATTCTTTGTGAAAACTAGTGATTTTTTTCTGCAATTGTTTTTCAAATTTCTAAATTTTCCTTTCGTCGATTATTTGATGGATTTTGTGATTTTTTTCCAAGATTGTTTGATGAATTTTGTATCATTTTACATTTTTTTCTTCAAGAATTTTCCATGACTTTTTAGAAAATATTTGTAAATTCCCTGACTTTTCATACATATTTTGAAATTTCCCTGACTTTCCATGACTACTTTGAAATTCCATGACGTTCCAGATTTTCCCTGACTTTCCATGACGCTGGGAACCCTGCTAGGTGGATACTTAAGTACAAGATTGTTTTTTCTATTATAAAACATATGCAAGGCATGTAATGCAATGACATAGATAAAAAATGTATTTAAAAAATAAATAACATTCAAATGATAAAAAAAAATAAGATCACTGAAGCTTTAAGAAGATCAAAGCATTTATTGTTTAGCAGCAAATGCTATTAACGATAGTTTAACTCTAGCACTTTTAGGTCACAAAATTTTATTCAAAAAATATACAAGACAATAAGAATCTATTTTGAGATTGTCAATTAAGAGAGAGGTAAAAGTAATTAGCGGTAATTGTTATAATGTTATTTGAAAGCCAAAGTATAAAAATACTGATATACTACCTCAATATTGTAATACACCAGACAACGGTAGGAGTATTTTTACTAGATCTTCCAAGTATTATTCGGTTGACAACATGCCCTGTGTCAACATTCCACACTCTGATAGTATCTAATGAACCAGTTACAATAATATGTCCATCTCTATGCCATGCTAGGCATAAAATAGAACCTTTAATTTAAAAAAACAAAAACACATAAATATACTTAAAATAGATTTCATAATAATAAATAATGTATTTCAATCTCAATGCAATAAATGTACCTCAATATAATAGTCATATAATCATTTTCACAGATCACAGTAAAGTTTTGTTTAAGGAATATTTAAATAACTAGAAGACAGCCCGTCAAAATGACGTGTTTGCATTTTTAAAAGGATGATAAAAAATTACAACTGTGGTCAATCAGCCACTTTAGGCGTAAACAATTTTTAAAAATACAGCGATTAAACATGGAGAAAAAATTCTATAAAAAAAAAAAAAAAAAAAGAAAATTTTAACAGAAATTTGCATTTAAAACTATCACAAAACTGTCTGGCGGATGATGGAGTTTGTAATGAACAAATCGTATTTTAAAAGAATAAAGTAAGGCAAAAAAATCAATTATAAAAGATTATATTGTGAAACTACAGCCAAAAAATATCGAGAAATACTGAGAGAAAATAATAAAAATATCTAAAATGTATAAAAAAATTTCCTATTTTGGCCCATTTTTTAGCTAATACTTAAAAGAAAACACGATATAAGATCGAAAACAAATGTCAACAATAAAGAGTAAACAACGAACGTGTTCGGGAGATACACGCGTTTCGCTCGCAAGCTCAGGAGTTTTTACCGAGTACTATTCCGCTGTAAGATCCACTCCATGTACCTGACTCCTGAGCGTGCGCGCTCAGCGCGCATGGATCCTGAACGCGCCCGATCATTCCTGAGTCGTGATGTTACAAAGGAGTCATTCTAAAGATTCAATCACGGAATTTGTTATTCTTGAATGGCAACAGTATTGATTTGCTTACATTGTTTGTTTGGTTTGTTTTTTCCGTAATTGCTGGTTGTTTTATTTAGAACTTAAACATTATAATTAAGTAGTTTTTGTAGGTTTTAAAGAAAGTGAGTAATGAATAAATCTTTCACATGTATATTTTCATAAGTTGAACAATTAGAATATTTGTGAACAGCTCGGAATAGTTAAGCCTAACGTGGACACAGTTGCAATAAGTTTCTTTTTCTCGTGGATGGGTTGTGCCCGGAATCGTCATACACGGAGGGGGTTTATATATATAATTATTGCATAAGTTTTGCCCTAACGTTAATTTTACTATGTCTAAAACTTAAAAATGAACATAGTTTAGAAGCTAGTAACTATAACTAGCTGACCCTACCATCATTGCCAGAGTCCAAGATAATTACCTTAAATATACTTAAAAAGTGTTGAATTCAGACATTTTTCTCTAAGAGGATTTAGTGTTGGAAGTGTTCCACTGTCTTTTGGTAGCATACACTTCTGCATTTGTATGATATATTTTCAAATGAAAATCTATCTAAGATAACTTATAATTCGGGATTAAACTGTCGATTGCAGCATACAACTTCATACTGTCATACTTATATAAAAGTTAAATAATTAAAAAATGTACCTCCCCCCTGCCCCTTACTCTTTTAAAACACAAAATGGCATCTTAAAGTATTGTCAACTTGTCCCAAAAACACAATTCTCTTAAAACAGGAAATGATATCTGGGGAGATATTTAGAAGCATCTGTTTCATGATTTTCTGCAATAACATCCAGAAAAAAAAATTCTTTAAGTAGTAAATGCTATTTTTTTCCTTCAGAAAAAACAAGATGGCATTTTAGAACAGCAAAAAAGAATAGTAATTAATATATATATTTTTTTAAACCACAGACACTGTTAAAGCTGGAAAACTATAAATTGAATTAAGTGCTTTATTTATTCTTTTCCATTTGAGAAACCAAGTTAGAAGTTTCACAGTGCAGAAAAAAATAAACAAAATGAGAATGAAGAAGTTCTTTTTTCTTTGTGATCTTTGATGTCTTTTTTTATTATTATTATTATTATAGTAAATATTAATTTATTTTTCCTTAAAAAAAGACACAGAAAGGTAGCCTGAAGTACTTTTTTTTTTTTTTCAGATAAAAAAAGAAAAATAAAACTAACAAATAAACGAGATCCATAAAAAATGTTTTCTGAAATAGTAAATAAGATATGAGATTTAGAAAAAAGAAAAGGAAAATATGCATAAAAGAAGAAACACTGAAGTATGGAACAATTACAAAGGCTGCTTTACTTATGTATGGCTAAAATTATTACAAACTTGTGGAAAACATTTTTTTTTTTTTTTTTTTTAGTATTTATTATTCTGTTGCCAAGTAAAATATCTTAATTTTAACACTTTTTTTTCCATTTGAATAATAAAGTCAGGAAAAATGAAAATTTTTTTTATAAATGCACAGAGACAAATAATTCTTTTTAAAAAAAAGGAATACTTCTTAATAATAGACAATTTTTTTTATTAGAGTTTTTTTTTTTTTTTTTTTTTTTTTTTTTTTTTTTTTAAATACAGACATGCTAGAGGCTCAGCAAGAAAAAAGCTGAACTTTCACGGCTCCATGGACTTTTGACGAAATTTGTATTTTCTTGCAGTTTTTTGACGAAATTTGTGTTTTTCTGCAATTTTTTAATGATATTAGCATATTTTCTCGATCATTTGACAAAAATCATACTTTTCCAGTCTTTTCAATGAAATTTGCATTCATCCATGATCTTTTAGCGAAATTCGCAATATTTCTCACCTTTTTTCACAAAATTTGCATATTTTTCACGATCTTTTGTCAAAATTTGCATATTTTTCATGATCTTTTGTCAAAATTTGCGTATTTTCTGCGATCTTTCGTCAAAATTTGCATATTTTCCGTGGTCTTTCATCAAAATTCCCTTTTTCTGCGATCTTTCCTCAAAATGTACGTATTTTCTGGGATCTTCCATCAAAATTTACATATTTAAGGCAATCTTACGTCAAAATTTTCATATTTTCCGCTATTTTTCGACAAAATTCACATACTTTTCTCGATCTTTCGTCAGAATTCGCAAATTTTTTACGATCTTTCGAGAAAATTCGCATATTTTCCTTGTTCCTTCATCAAAATTCTCGTATTTCTCGGATATTTCGATAAGATTCACCTCTTTTCCGTGTTTTTTTTTTTTTGACAAAATGCACGTATTTTCCATGATCTTTTGATAAATTCGAGCATTTTTCACGTTTTTTGACGAAGTTTGAGTATTTTTCTGCAACCTCTTCACGAAAATCGCATTATCTCCCGCGATCCTCAGAAGAAAATAGCATTTTTTCCTCGACCTTTTTTAAGATATTTTGGAGCAATTTGCACTTTTCCTGCAATGCTTTGAAGAAAATTGCTTAATTTTGTGCGGTTTATACTCGCTTTTTGTTGTATTTCTTCCATTACCCCCCCCCCCCCCCCCCCGATAAAAATGTCAACAAATTTTAATGCATATTTGCATCGATCACAGGGATAATAAAATTCATCGCCGAAAAAGCAGAATTCCACATTTCCACAGAAAAGTAGCATGTCTGTAAATAAGAACTTTGATTAATAGATAATGGCTGGTAGGCCAAAATTTTGTAGTAGCCACCTTTTACAATTAAAAATTTTTTTACTACTATTATGCACCATGCTTTAAAAACTAAAGCTATCACAATGGTGCCAGTTAAAAACTTTATTGTGATTGAGGAAGAGGCAAAATATCTTTTGATCATGTTCTACTCAATTGAGAAAAATTTTTACTTAATTCTAATATTTACTAGAGTGTGGAAATACATTTAAAATTACTCACCACTGGAGAGTGAATTTTTAGGCAGTTTTCAAGGCCAAAACTAACTGTATGTTGCATTTTCTTGGCTGGTAAAAATTCCTACAAATTCCCCCATCCCTGAATATTTGTTATCAAATCTGACAAATTATTTTAGCTTTTATGCAATTTCCTAAAAAATTTTCTTGACATGTAATGACTGCTATTGAGGTAAACAATAGTGATCAGTGATGAATTTAACCATTCATTTACCATGAAGAAAAAATATGTTGCTAAAAATAAAAACCAAGATAGATAAACAAGAGACATGATAAAATTTAATTTCTTTCTGGACTTTAGATTATAATAAAATTTGTTTAACATAAATACTAAAATTTATATAATGAGTGGAGAAGAGTTAAATAGTGTAATAATAAGTTTTGGGGCAAAACTAAAACCAATTGCTGAAAATCATACTTTCATGCCCCTTATGATTAATAACAAATATTTAATTTTTAATGATAAGTTAAATACTGGGTTTTGATTGCTATTTTATTTCAGGCATGAGATTGCAAAAAGTAAAAAAAAAAAAAAAAAAGAGGAAAAGCGCATGAACTGGAAAATGATTATTTTAAATAGTGCGCGTGTAAGACAATTAAGAAGCTTATTTTATTCACAACAAAATTGTTAATACTTTTGCTTCAATTCTGTTTTATTTTACTTATATATTTTATTGTTTGGGGAGAGAGGAAGATGTCTGTTTTATTTTACTTATATATTTTATTGTTTGGGGAGAGAGGAAGATGGTCAGTGTGAATCCATTTACGAAAATTTAATAAAGTTCTGAAATTAAAGTCTCTATTTTAAGTTCATATTTCTGATGCAATGTTTTATAGAGCTATCTTAGCTAATTGTCAAATTTAAATTTTAACATGTCTTCACTTAAAACATCATTTAACTAACATGGCAAGCTAATGTTTAATTTGCCACTCAATTGAAAAAAAGTTGTTGAAAACAATATTACAGCAAATTTTCTGCAATTGACAAAATTCGTATCTTTTCTGCGATATTTTGTTAAAAATCATGTTTTTTGCAATTTTTTGATGAAAATCTGCGTTTTTTCTGCAATTGCGACGAAAATCCATGTTTTTTTCGTGATACATTGACAAGAATTGTGTTTTTCTCGCGATATTTTGACAGAATCTACGTTTTCTCCCAATATTTTGATGGAATTTGTGTTTTTTCATGATATTATATTATATTATAATGGAATCTGGGTTTTTCTCGCGATGTCTTGACGAAAATAGTGTTTTCCCACGATTTTTCGATGAAAAAAATTTTTTCCGGATTTTTTCAATGAAAATAGAGATTTTTTGCGATCTTTCGACAAAAACGTATTTTTATTATGCAATATTTTGACGAAAATCGTGCTTTTATCGCGATCTTTTGAAGGAATCTGCATTTGTCTCATGATATTTTGACGGAATCAGAGTTTTCCTAGTGATGAAAAAAGCATTTTTTTTTTTTTTTCGATCTTTCAACGGAAAAAAAGATTTTTTCGCGACCTTGCGACGAAAATAGCGTTTTTCCCGCAATCTTTCGACGTAAAACGCATTTCTATTCCACAATATTTTGACGAAAATCTCATTTTTTTCACGATCTTTTGTTGAAATCCGCATTTATTCCCGCGATCCTTGAAAAGGAAAAAATCAGAAATGCGGAAAATGACATAAAAGCAGAAAATCGCGGAAGAATCTCATGACTGTTACTTATTCTATAACAAGTTTAACTTGACAGACCAAGAGCCTGGCTTAATTGCTCTACCAAATTTCTCCTTAATTTTTATCATTAATGGAAGCCCAACAAAAGGGGATAGGAGATATCCCACCTACCAACTTTCCATACATATACACCCAGTGACAGAAAATTTTATAGCTGTCGGCAACAAGCTTTTAAAATTTCATGATCCGTCCTCAAATTTTGTGCAGAACACCTAACTTCTTGTAAGATTTGTAAAATAGGAAGGATAAACAAAATCACAAATAGACAAAAAAAAAAAAAAAAAAAAAAAAAAAAAAATTGCTTTTAAGAACTTTCTGAAATTTCAGAGCTTATTTGCTCTTTCTTTGGAGTTTGAAATGTTCTGCTTTTTCAAATATGTTTTCTAAATTTTTAGCCTAGGGAAATTTTTAATTAATATTTTGACTAGAGAGCCATCTTTGAAAATGTATGCTGAATTATTTTTTTACCATTTCATAATCACATGCACATTACATACTACCTTCAGACATACTATAAGTTTTTTAAAAAAAGCCGAATTTTCACACCTTATTGCGAAAAGCAGTGAGTTTTTTCTACAATCATTTGATAAAATTAATCTTTTGTAGTCCTTTGACAAAATTTCAGTTTTTTTCGTAGACTTCAGATGAAATTCACATTTTTTTTCTATAAGCCTTTGCCGATTTTTGCAGGGTTTTCTTTTTTTTTTTTTTTCTGCGATTCCTGGATAAAATTAGCTGTTTTCTCTGTGACCTGTTGAAGAAATTAACATTTTTTTTTAACGATCTTTTGACATAATTTGCATTTCCCCCCAATCTTTTGACAAACTACATGTTTTGTTCCCTACCCTTTGATGAAACCTGCATTTTGTTCATGATCTTTCACAAAATTTACATTATATGCATGATCCTTTGATAAAATTCACATTTTTTCCCCCCTAAAATCCCACAAGAAAATCTGAATTTGTTCTATGATTTTTTGACGAATATTGCACTTTTCCTCAATCCTTTGGCAAAATGTAGGTTTTTTCACAATCTTATGAGATAATTTGCATTTTTTCTCACAATCTTTTGACATAATTTGCACTTTGTCTATGATTCTTTGACAAAATGTTCATTTAATTCTATGATCCTCTGACAAAATGTGTTTTTTTCTGCGATACTTTGTTGAACTTAGCATTTATTTCACAATTTTTTGACGAAAATTACATTTTTTGCATGAAAAAAAAATGTTTGCAAGTTGCGGACAATCTTTTTAATTGATTTCGTAGTGCAAACAAAAATTGTCCTCAAGAAATTTTCTTTGTTGCTGTGTCACAGTATTTCTACCACTGGGCTTATATACATAAATGGCATGTACACATTAGAGATGAGACGGGCTGTATGCCCGTCTGCTCAAGCCCGAGCTGGGCTGTATTTTTATTTTAGTCTTCGGGCCCAGGCTCTTTCTTTCTGAAACTGGAAAATTATTTATTCACTTGTAGAAAAGATTGAAAAAACTTTTTCCCCTTTAAAATTATGTACTGTTTTTTAAGTCGTTTCAGTACTATTTTTATCAAAATAAAAAGGATATTATAGAAACTGTAATGTTTACTCTAGAAACAAAAAGGGCATGGTGCTATCCACTAAAAAGGGCACTACTGCAGCAGAAAAGAGCATTTTTCCAAGAAATTTTTTTTTATTACTTTTAGAAAGGGGAAAGAAGCAGGAAAATACATAATTTTTAAATCTGATAAATCAAGTAACATTAATTTCAAATGATTTTATGATACAAAAATGAAAAAACAATTAAATTAAAACATGATTGAATAGTTTCATGTTCTTTTCCTAAAGAAATAAAAAAATATATCATTTTTGGGCACACAAATTTAGAAATACATGGAATTCAAAAATATTTTATTAAAAATATCTGGGTAAAACTAGTGGTGCATTTTGCTACTTTTAAAAAGGGCAGGGTGCATTTTGCAAATTTGAAAGAGGGCAGGGTGCTGCGCTATTCAAAAATGGCCTAGAATGAACACTAGAAACTGTGTTTTTGTATTTTAATAGTTGATTGCTGCTTCAAAAGAAAATTTATGATGTTTGGGAATTTATGTCTATTGCATTTCCGGCGACAATCTATTGAAATGGCGCCAATCAAAACAAGCATAAACAATAAATTAGCTTCTAGATGGATTTCGTTTGTTGCAGAGGACATTTTTTATTTCGATCGTTTATTTATCATTTATTTTAGTTAGTTAGTTAGTTAGTTAGTTAGTAACATTTAGAGGATGATTTCTTCTTCTTTTATGTAGACCAGAAGCTTCAGCTTTGAAAATTTGTTTAATTGTACACGAATCATAATTGTTCATTATATGAAAACAGCATCGTGATTATTTTTTCTGTTTGTCATCATGATATCTGCTAATGCTGAGAATTTCCCTTTGTAAGTAAACATATTTTCCATGTTATTAAATGTTCATAAATTCCATGTTAAAAAACAATCGACCAGAGTTTCTTCTTTCCCTATAAAAGTATTGGACCTTTAAAAAAAATGCAACAATGTTTTAATTTTCATTGATTTTCAGGTTCACGTCAATCACGGGGAATTGTTATGAGAAGTAAACTGATTATAGTTAAAAATGTACACATTTTATAGAAAATTGAAAACGTTCTTTGATTCTTCAGCATACAAATAGTAATTTCTGCAAATTTCATCCATTTACTCATTACAGTACTTATATGTCTGTCAAATTTTCTTATTAAAGGACAAAAAATATGAGAAACCTTTTAAATATGAAATACATACATTTTTATTTGATACCAACTTGCTCTTTTCATAAGATTGAATTAAAATTTTTATTTTACAGTAAATTTTATGTAAAAAATTTTAAAAAATGAGGTATCACAATTGAAATAATTTTTAAATATCGTGCTTTTTTACTTTTTGGGTATTGGAATCGGGTGGGCCGGGCTCTGACGACAAAAAATCTAATGGGCTCGGGCGGATTTAGGATCCAAAGAACGAGCCCAAGCTGATCTCTAGTACACATGCCAACAACATATTGTATTCTCAGATAATACCATTATCCAGTACTCCAAGCTGTGATTAAATACCTTTATCATAACAAAATACATTAAAAATAATAATTTTACAAGCTGAAATCAGAAAATTTTAATATATGAGAACTATAACAAGAGTTAATCATGTAATTTTTCATCAAACTATGCTCTAAAATAATCCAATACTTTTGGCAGAAGAGCCCTGATAAAGTTTGTAAATAATAGCATATTATAACTTATGCATTTTAAAACAAGTTCAACTGTTAAAAATACTTTAAAATATTAAAAGCAATTTTAAACTTACAATTTAAAAATGAGTAAAGATATGAATGAAAAGATATTATTTTAATTGTTACTTTGGTAAATGAAATTATCATAATTATTTAAATAAGTAAACATGGTTTATGATTAAAGCTAGCTTGCTCGAAAATTAGCTGACTATTACATCAAAACAAGTGCAATCAATTAACATAAGCATTTGAGATGATAATTGGAAAAAATTTGAAAACAGAATCTTGTTGTAAAATAAAAATTGGTTTACCTTCTTGTTTATCAAACTTCTTTTGAAAATCAAGACCTTCTATTAGTAAATCATGTAAAATTACATGACCATCTTCATTTCCTATCTAGGAAAAGTAAATCATGACAAACATTAAGCCATAAAAAAGACAAAGATATCTAGATATCTTATAAATTAATTTAACTTAAAAATACTTACAGCTAAACTGGTCTTTTGTTTATTTACAGACATACACCATATGGGGCAACCAGTTGTCACCAATACTTGATACTGAAAAGAAATATTACAAGAATAATGAAATACATATAATTTTTTTTTATTATTCTATTATGTAATGTGCAATTAATTTCTACCATTATCCCAATAAACAGCATACAAACAAAAAGTTCACTTTAAAAAACTTAAGTAGGAACGCATAGATACCAACATTGTAAATACTGTATCAGGATTGAACTAGTTAAATTTCAGGAGTTTTGGACAGTCTTCAGGAGTAAAATAGTCACCTTTCAGGAGTTGTATATAATTTTTTTCGAGCTATTTTATATGTTTTTTTACAAATATTTTCTTAATCCACACCCCTAACAGCTTTTGCATTCATCCATACAAACATAATTAAAATTATGGCCATTACTTAATAAATAAATTTTTGTAATAAATTTATAGAAATGGAATATCTTTTTTTTTAATCCTTACAGGCAAAAAATCCATGATTTCTATACCACAGTTGAGTAATAACATGACAATCTTTTCTCCTCACAACAGACTTGCTAACAAAAAATGATATATTTCTGCAACTGACAGACGAAAATCGCGATCATCGCCAGAGACTGACTGATGGAAATCGCGATCATTGCAAGAGACTGACTGACAAAAATCATGTTTTGTTTTCTCAAAACTCAATGACTAAACTCGCAATCTTTTCCCAAGACTGACTGGCGAAAACCGAGATATTTTCCTGAGAGTGACTGACGAAAAGTCGCGATCTTTTCCCGAGACTGACTGACGAAAATCGTGGTCTTTTTTTGAGACTGACTGACGAAAATCACAATCTTTTTATGAGACTGGCTGACGAAATCGCGTTTTTTCCCCAAGACTGGCTGACGAAATTGCGATCTTTTCCCAAGACTGACTGACGATATCGCAATCTTCTCACAAGACTAATTGACGAAAATCTCTATCTTTTCCCAAGACTGTATGACGAAAATCGTGATCTTGTCCTGATAATGACTGACGATAATCGCAATCTTTTCCCGATACTGACTGATGATCAGGGATGCCGCGGACGCGCTATAGCGCTTAAAATACGCAAATAATCGGCGACGGGGCACAAGAAAATTGAGCTTACGCGTCCCGCGGGACATGTAATTTTCGTCAGAAAATCGCACAAAAAAAATTACGTTATAAAAAAAGGGAAATAACGAATAATTTCCGGCAAATATCGTCAAAAAATTCGCGAAAAAACGACAAATTTCGTCCAAAAATCGTGATAAAACGGCAAATTTTGTCGAAAGATTCACGAAAAATGGCAATTTTCATCAAAAAATTGTGATAAAACAGTAACTTTCGTCAAAAGATTGCGAAAAACTGCACATTTCGTCAAAAGATCGCGAAAAAACGGCACATTTTGTCAAAGAATCGCAAAAAAGGCAAATTTTGTTAAAAAATCGCGAAATAACAAGTAATTTCCTGTAAATTTCGTCAAAAGATTCGCGAAAAAATGGCTAATTTTGTTACAATATCCCGAAAAAAAAAGCAAGTTCTCCAAAAAATCGCGAAAAAAAAAACAACAAATTACGTCCAAAAATCGCGATAAAACGGCAACTTTTGCCCCAAAATCGCTATAAAACGGCAATTTTCATCAAAAAATTGTAATAAAGCAGTAACTTTCGCCAAAAGATCGCGAAAAATCGGCATATTTCGCCAAAAGATCGCGAAAAATCGCTTTAAACTCAAATTTCGTTAAAGGGGCACTAAACAAAAGTTAATGCCAGGATAGAATTTTTCTGTTAAAAAAACTAACTCTCCTGCCTCCAAATTATTTTTTTTTGCTGCTCCAAAAACAGATTTTCCTGCTTCACATTCTGTTTTTGATTGTTCCAAATCTTTTTGAGTGAATGTAACATCTGAAAACACCCATTCATTAAACAAGAAGTACCCCTTTACTCAACAAAAGTATTCTTTTTTCAGGAAAAATGTCTTTTTCAAATAATCAGTTTTACCTCTTTTTAAAAGAAATGCGAACAATAGTGATACTTGTTATCTTCTGCACTCAAATAAGCGTTATTTTATAATTTAATTTATATCTTGCACATTTATTTTTTTTTTTTAAGTAAAGAAAATTTCTCTTAATAGTTTAAAAAAATTATGTTGGCTTTAATTATTTATACATTATTATTAAAACAATAATTATTGCATTTAATTTTTCTTTTGCAAATGAACAAGTTCAATTTTTGCATATAAAAATATGACTTATTATTAGTAGGGACCCGCTTTTGTGAAAAAGGGACCCACAATTTTAGAAGTCCTGGGTCCTCTGGACCCAGGATTTTTCAAGTCCAGCGGCATCACTGGATGATAATTGCGATCTTTTGTTTTTATAATTTGCTTTTTTGAAAAATACTAAGGCTTTTTTTGCTAACTGAAATAGAGATTTTTTTTTTTTTACACTTTTTTTATATACAGAAGAAAAAAATTATACAGTAGACTCCCTCAAATCCGCACAGCTTGAGACCAGAGGTTGTGCGGATTTTAGAATTTTGTGGATTTTTGGTCATTGCTTTGTTTATAATATCTTTTAAAAAGTAATTCGAATGTAATTCACTATGAAATCAAAAGAATAATGAATGCTTACAATATACTAAAATATTAAAATTAGTAATAAACTAAATTAATAAAAATTTAAATAATTTTTAAAATGATTAAAATACTAAAAGCAAAGGTCAAGTTAATTATCAATAATTTACAATTAAATATTCATTATAAAGATTAAATGTGTTTTCAATAAATTATTCAATGAAACTTGCCTCATAAAATTACATTACTAATTCACATCAGGATCACAAAATAACGAAGCTTTATTTCATGTTTAGACAGACTTAATAATTAAAAAAGCTTGATTAATACATAAATATATTTGGTATGATTGTGATTACCAATGATATCAGCAATATCTTGATTTTTTTCAAAAATAAGTTATTCTTTCTTCATGAAAAAACATGAATTCAATAACATTAACTAAAATTACAAATTAAAAAATGAATGGAATTGATATAAAACTAAAAAAGTCAAATTTTGCACCTACATCTGAATTGTTTACATCCGTAAATTATGTGCAGATTTTAGGAGTGCAGATTTGCATGAGTCTACTGTATTACAATATATTGCATAAACGCATACATTACAGTATTATTCAAAATTAAGAGATAGTTTCAAAGGTACTGGTGTCCAATTAAAATATTTTATAGCATTTTCTATAATAAATACACTGCATTTTCATAGTTGGATTGGTGTAAATGAATAGCTACCTCGCTACCTGTCAATATGTACAATTTCACACTACACTAACATTATTTTGCCCAAATATAGAATTTGGTTTCATGCAAGTCTAATCAAAATATTAAATACTTAACAATTATTTTATATTCACAGAAAACCATAACTTTGTTCAAACTTATGATTTTTCCCCCCATCACAGATTGTGAAAATGATGCTTTTTATCGACCATTTGATGAATTTAGTAATATTTTCTGCTATTGGTCAATAGATTTCACGATCTTTTGAAGAAATTTGCTGTTCTTTCACGATTTTTTTTTTTTTTTTTTTGACAAAATTTATTTTATTTTCACAATTTTTTGACAAAATTTATCATTTTTGAATGAAATTTGCTGTTTATTTGCATTTTTTTGACAGAATTTGATTAAATCTATCATTTTTTTTTAATGAAATATGTCACCTTTTTTGTAATCTTTTGACAAAATTTGCCATTATTTCATGATCTTTTGACGAAATCTACCTTTTTTTGCGATCTTCTGATGAAATTTGCTGTTTTTCGCAATTATTGACAAAAATTACCGTTTCTTCGTGATTTTTTGATGAGATCTGCCTTTTTTCGTGATCTTTTGGAGAAATTTGCAGTTTTTTGTGATATTTTGATGAAATTTTGTATTTTAATCATTTCTTGACGAAATTTACTTTTCTCCATGATTTTTTACCGAAATCCTTTGATTAAATTTGAGTTTTCCTACGATCTTTTGATGAAATTAGCCATTGTTCTTCGAACAATTGGCAAAATTGGTTATTTTTGTTGACCATTTGTTAAAATTCGTGATATATTTTTTGTTGTTCAGAATATGTTCATATGTATTATAATGTTCCACCAATGATACATTATAATGTTCAGAAGTGATTGATCGCCAAAATGGCGATCAGATGCATAATATAAAGTCACAAATTCTTTAGATTTAGTCACCCTGTGGCCAGTAGCGACCGAAAAATTTTAACCTTTACAAGTATGATACATTTTATTACAAAATTTTATCAAAATGACAGAGAAAATAAAACTTGAGCATGTTTGTGCACAGGAAAAAATTACCCAACATAGAATTAATTCACCTTGTCAAATTAAATACAAAAGACAACAAAGAAAAGAATTATAACTACATTTTCAACATTTAAAATTAACATTAAAAAAAAATATGTATAACCTTTTGTGTCAAATCTGTTAGATCATATTCTGAAATATATCCATATAGTCCGGCTGAAAATAAGCGTCCATTACACCATGACAAAGTTTCAACAGAACTAGTTGCAGATGTACATGTTATAACCTGCAAGAATATAAATGTTAGATAAGTTCATTTTTGTCAACAAATATGCATATATATGTAATACGAATGAAATTAAAAAAGAAAAAAGTGCAATTAAGTTTAAGATAAAAAACCTAGTTTAAACCAGAAATGAGATCTTTTTGGAATGGAGTAAAAATAAATAATTTTTTTTTTTTTTTTTTTTTTTGCCAATCCTGTCAAATTGTATATTGTTTACATATTACATATTAAACAGAGAACAAGTTGTCAAAAAATATTTTGAAAAATTTCCCTTTTCTTTACAAGTCTATTGTCTTGGCAGCATTTTTGCACCCAACAGGAAAAACAATATAATGCAATATAAGATGGAGTTTAATCTACAATTATTAATATTCTATTAGAGAATTGAACCCAAATACTTGGCTTATAAAGCCAATGCTTTACCAATTAAGCTAATTGGGGGACAAGCAGACGGGCATTTCTTGCTCAGATAACTTTATTGGTCATAGTATCTGGTCTGTCATTTAGATAGACAGCTTAACAGAATAAACCACAGATAAAGGAACTCCATATAATGATGGGTTGGGTACGTAATAATACTATACTATTATAGTATAATACATATATAATAGTTATATATTATATAATAATAGTATAATACTGTACTATTATTTAACCAAGGATCTAAGTTTGATTCCTGCCTGGGCAATTTTTTGCTCAATTGGAAAACATTCAAAAATTGCATGATAAATTTACCAATCAGTTTAATTTGTTAAAATAATAGTATATTCTATTAAAAGTTCTTTTTTTTTTTTTACTTACCTTTTCAAGATAAGGATTCTTCCTAACATCCCATATTTCAATTGAAGCGTCAGCTCTAAAGATAAAGAAATTAACAAATAAAAGTTAAAAATTTTATTTCATTAATTGAAAGAAAAATACTCAAATCAAAGAAAGAAACACATGCAACAGTGTGTGGCGGCCATCGTGCATGGTCAATAAAACGAGTTTCTCGCAGGAAGCAATTGAGCTAGCCTTTTGCCCGGCGGATAAGACGCTTGCTTTCTGACCGTGGGTTCTCCAGTTCGATCCCTGCCCGGTCACCTCACCTGCAAGTGTATCAAGTACTCAATACACTCAGCTAATTTGTCAAATATTTTGTTTTCCAGGGTTAGCAAATTTCTTCCTTCTCATAATAGCAAATAGTGCAAGTCTTATTTCTTTTTTAAGCATTATTGAAGACAGGGGAATATATAACTGATCTGTAAAAGTTATTCAAATAAAAATGTAACATACAGTCTGTTGGTCATTACTGGGTGATAATATTTATATGCTCTAATCTACATTCATGGAGTGGTCAGTGCAACTTATTTCACAAATAACTCTGAGGTTTTCTCCAAATGAATTTGCATCTGCACTTAGTGGCAGTAAGACATAAAAATGAGAAATAGAAAAAAAAAAGGAGGAGAAATTTTTTCCATCTATACAATAGAGCCAAACTTGTATAATTTAGACATATTTTAACAGTTATTCATACCATAAAATGAAATATAACTATACATATGATTGTTATTTTCTTTTTTGTACCTTAGAAAGTAAAAATAATAACTAACAATAAATATATAGACTCATTAAATTAAAAAGAAAATTGAAGATAGTTTTTTTTATTAATGTATAAATTCAAATGTATCTGATAAACTTATGTGAAATCAGAGTTATTAGTCGTGAAATGCAACTAAATTATTGCATTTGGTGACCTGAAAAATATCTAGTCGTCAAATTTGACTAGCTTTTCTTTCATTTTAATTTTTTTAAACAAATGCTCTTCTTCTGAATTTAGCTTATGTTTTTCCGATTGCCACACATGCTTAATCCTGTCTCCCATAAAATATTGGACAGTACAGTATCATGTGTTTAAGTTAAGACAACCCTTGCCATTTGTGAATTACTTTTAAGCTGACTTTGCTTTAACCAATGACTGATAAAATTGATCTAAGGCAACAAGTCCCTAAAACTTTTGCTTAACCTTCTTTGGAAAGTATGGTTTAAAACTCCCATGCACCTGTCAATGAAATCTAAGTTAACTTCACTTTAACAAATGACAGATTAAACTGAACTTAAAGCCACATTTTCTAAAATTATATGGACCCCAACTGAAAGATTTTAATGCTGAAAAACCCTTTAATTTATGGTATTCCGGTGTAATGCATGGTCAAGTTAAGATACCTGATTTTAAAAACTAAATATGATTTTAATTTTTATGTTGTCTATTTAAATTTTCGTATGTTTGTATTGTTAATTTTTGTATTCAAATTAGCCTCATAAAAAGAATTATTTAAACATTGTTCTAGAATTCATACAGTGTTTCCCCCAGGACAAGGGTGCACAGGCCTTTGACCAGTAAATTTTTGATCTTCCACCAGTAAATTTTTGAAAAGAAATGTTCCCGTTATTTTTGGCATTAATTCTGTATCTTTAAGAATTTAAATAAGAAAAAACCTTCTGCTAACATTTACCGGTGGGCGTTTCCCCGAAGGCCTGTGTGCCCTTCTCCTGGGGGAAACACTGATTCATATATTGTAGTTAAAGCAGGTTTTACAGTGTTATAGAAAGCCAGTTTTTATTTTGATTATTGTAATTAAGACAAGGATATAGAATTTAATATGAGAAATAATAAACAAACAAAATGGAGGATCGCGGGAAGATACGGCATCTGTCCCCTTAAGGTTTTTTTATATTTAGATCAATAGATAGCAAAATGTATAAATATATTTTTTCTATAGAATTCGCTTTAAAATAAAAAGTTGCAAAATATGAGCGGTCACAACAGGATATCACTCAAGTCTCGACTGCGACAATCTGTGGCATAGGAGATAAACGCAAAGGAAAAAAAAAAAACACAAAATTTGTTTATAACTGATATATGATCACAAAGTGGATAAAAAATATTCAAAGTATAATATAAAAATATAATTCTATGCAGTACATACGAATATTTTAAAACTGATAGAAATAAACAAACCTTGATACCGCCAAACGTGAAATACTATCATCATATGCAATGCATCTAATCGCTAAGGGATCAGGTTCAAAAAAATTAATCCTGTGAACTTGCAATTTTTTCATTGTGATTTTTCAGAATTTATCCAAAACTGTAAACAAATTAATATAATTTCTATGAAATGGTTATTGAAAATTGTCAACAAACATGTAGGGATTAGTATTATTATTAATTAAATAATATCTGTACAACATATTTAGCTGTGCAAAACAACATACACGTGCGTAAGCTAATCACAGTTAATAGTAATATATTTTGTTATAAAATCACAGTGATTGGTTTAATAAATTGGTTGATTGGTTGACCGCAACTGGTGACTTTTCTCGCGGTTAAAGGAGGCGAAGGAGGCTCATGGACCATGGATCAGAAATACAACTGGATAACGGATCCGGGAATGACCGAGGTTCTATCGCCAAAAGGGTGACATTTTTTGGCGGTGATCCCTTTGGTGGTGTACCGTGAAGCTCTATCAACGCAGACAAAATATAAGCTACTGGTGGGTGCGGAAATTCCAATGGCAGTTTTTGGAGGGAGAATAACCGGTTTGGCGCACATTGCTACCCACCATCATGTGCTGGTGGGTAGGTAATGTTGGATTCAAGAAAGGTTGCCATTTCTTAGTCCAGGTATTAGACGTCAATGTCATGGACACTGTTAAAAGTTTGAAACTTTTGCTTCACCACTCCATCGCTTTTATAAAAAAAAGGTTACTTCGGTTCGAGAGCAAAAGTTTCCGAGAAAGTTTCACAAGGGGAATGCCGTTGCCACAGAGTAAGAAGTAAGAGGGGAAAGTTGTGTTAAAATTTTGCCATGCGGATTTTTTGACGATAGGGGGCGACACCGCTGCATGCAGGTTGTCGATCGATGCTTCTACAATGATTTTCAATGGAAAAGATAGTCATTTAAAAGAAAAAAAAAAATAACGAAAAATCTGAATTTTTAGAAGGTTGTAGAAATGAAAATCTGGTTAATTGTAGTTTTCTTCACAACATACATATTTTTTTTATAGGTATTTGGCGCTACATTTTCGTTTTTAAGCCATTTAAAACACGAGATAATTCTGAGAAAAACCAAAGAGTAGGCCATTTAAAAACATTGAAAATCGCGGATTAAAATGAGTTGTGTAAGTAAGTTGAATATCGAAAAGAAATTGACTTATTTTCATTGTGATTTTTCAAAAATTATCCAAAACTGTAATCAAATTAATATAATTTCTATGAAATGGTTATTGAAAATTGTCAACAAACATGAAGGGATTAGTATTATTATTAATTAAATAATATCTGTACAACATATTTAGCTGTGCAAAACAACCATTGACGTCTGATAACTGGACTAAGAAATTGCAACCTTTTTTGAATCTAACATTACCTACCCACCAGCACGTGATGGTGGGTATAGAATGCGCGCCAAACCGGTTTCTCCCGCCGATCCCACCAGCCACCAAGACCTATTTCGTCAGCGTTGCGTTCTTTTATTATGAGAATGAAAGCAGAAAATTGCCGAGACGGGATAATCGCCAAAAAAGACACCTTTTTGGAAAGGAAAACTGTCGCCAAATCTGGGCCATTCCAGCTTCAAGTATTTCCGAAGAGAACAAAGGGATCCGTAATCTAGTTGTTATTTCTGATCTATGAAAACAACATACACGTGCGTAAGCTAATCACATAGATCAGAAAACAACTAGATAACGGATCCCTTTGTTCTCTTCCGAAATACTTGAAGCTGGAATGACCGAGGTTTTATCGCCAAAAGGGTGACATTTTTTGGCGGTGATATCTTTGGCGGTGTACTGTGAAGCTCTATCAACGCAGACGAAATATAAGCTATTGGTGGGTGCGGAAATTCCAAAGGCAGTTTTTGAAGGGAGAATAACCGGTTTGGCGCACATTGCTACCCACCATCACGTCCTGGTGGGTAGGTAATGTTGGATTCAAGAAAGGTTGCCATTTCTTAGTCCAGGTATTAGACGTCAATGGCTAATCACAGTTAATAATAATATATTTTGTTATAAAATCACAGTGATTGGTTTAATAAATTGGTTGATTGGTTGACCGCGACCATTGACTTTCTCATATACGTAGACGCCAAATCCCATTGTTATCTCGGCATGGTTTCGAATCCAACATGTTTGGTGAAAAGATGCTGTTTTTTGGCGGTGATCGCTTTATTGGCAACTTTCAGATTTCACAAAGAGAAAAGAAGAAGTGCGGTCCAATTCAAGACAAACATAGCAACATGAGTTTCGGCGGGAGAAAAACCGGTTTGGCGTGCTAAATCTGCCCTCCGTCACGTGACGGAAGGCACACATCTCGGCCTACAAAAAGGTTGCTATTTTGGAGTCTAAGTATCTTAAGGTCATTGACCGCGACTGGTGACTTTTCTTGCGGTTAAAGGAGGTTTATGGACACAGTTAAAAGTTTGAAACTTTTGCTTCACCACTCCATCGCTTTTATAAAAAAAAAGGTTACTTCGGTTCGAGAGCAAAAGTTTCACATTTTGTAGGGGAATGCCGTTGCTACAGAGTAAGAAGTAGGAGGGGAAAGTTGTGTTAAAATTTTGCCATGCGGATTTTTTGACGATAGGGGGCGACACCGCTGCATGCAGGTTGTCGATCGATGCTTCTGCAATGCTTTTCAATGGAAAAGATAGTCATTTAAAAGAAAAAAAATTACGAAAAATCTGAATTTTTAGAAGGTTGTAGAAATGAAAATTTGGTTAATTGTAGTTTTCTTCACAACATACATATTTTTTTTATAGGTATTTGGCGCTACATTTTCGCTTTTTAAGCCATTTAAAATACGAGATAATTCTGACAAAAACCAAAGAGTAGGCCATTTAAAAACATTGAAAATCGCGGATTAAAATGACTTGTGTAAGTAAGTTGAATATCGAAAAGAAATTGACTTATGATTTTTAGAAATGAAGTATTAATCAAATATTTTGGAGTAAATTTTAATTTCGCGCATAGTTTTTATAACCTTAGAGCATTTTAATAATCCATAACTTTGGATATTTATGCAATTAATGCATGTAGAGGTAAAGCAAATTTTTATTTTAAATATTTGGAGCAACTGCTTATTCATGTGTGCCACCCCCCACTCTGCCCACATTTTTAATTTCTTTACAACACCAGTCGTGTGACACATCATTTGAAAGGTCTGCAACTGCTTATTCATATTATGGATGTCTTGTGTGTCATCCCCCACTCTGCCCCCCAGGGGGAACACATTTTAAATTTCTTTAAAACACCAGACGTGTGACACATCATTTAAAAGGTCTGCAACTGCTTATTCATATTATGGATGCCTTGTGTGTCTGCCCCCAGGAAGGCACATTGTTAATTTCTTTACAACACTAGTCGTGTGACACATCATTTGAAAGGCCTGCAACTGCTTATTCATATTATGCATGTCTTATGTGTCACCCCTCCAGGGGGGGCACATTTAAGCTATTGCATAGCTTTTATCGCGGGCTTTGAGCGCGGCGACCGAATCTAGAAATTCCGTAATGAGAAAAAATCCTAACACTCCGGTTAACGTCGTTTCATTTCGGTAAATTTCGGCACTTCGGCAGACTTCTCATTTATTCAATAAAAGAAAAAAAAATTGTTTTCTTATCGGTCATCACGCTCAAAAAGTGTAACTTGAATTAATATCAAAGAAAAAGAAAAAACTTAAATTAATATAAAAAAAAAACTGCATAAATGAAAAATAAATAAATAATTATAATTGCATAAGTTGATAAAAAATGCTATGCAATAGCTTTACTGCGGCAGTTCCCGGAATGCCACACGTATTTTTTTTCTTTAACTTTGTTTCTATCTTTTATTTACGACTGTGCAGTAAAAATAAATCTATTAATCAAAATTGTTCTTAGCTCATTCAGGAATTTTCGCTTTTAAATCCCCATCTTTTCCTCCGGACATTCAGGCCCATGTGAAAGGGGAGAAGGGGGGGTCGCCCCGTCCGATGAGATTGAGGGAGCAGCACCAAATTTATTCTACAAGCACCAATTTTTTTCCTTCTATCTCTACAAGAAGAAAGTATTGGATTCGTATAAATTTTCAAACTCTTGTTTTAGACGGATTGTACACGTTTTAGGGGTCAGATATTCAAAAAAAAAAAAAAAAAAAAAAAAAAAAAAAAAAAAAATGCTTTTATAAAATATTTGTTTGCGACAGGCATTTTGTGGGTTCCCTATCTCAAGAAAAAATTCACGGAATTTAATAAAAAGTGATATTTAGGTAAGACCCTGATATAAATTATTGCTGATTAGTTTTTGGCGTAAATCCCTCAACAAGTGGCACTGCTATGCTTCATTTTTTATGATTTACGCTACAGCTGAATCTCAAGAACTAGCGCACGGATTCTAATAGTAATTTAGTTTTATGTAGTCCCTGATATAAATTCATGCTGATCAGTATTTGGTGTAAATCGCTCAACAGGTGGCGCTGTTACGCAGCATTTTTTACGGTTTACGCAACAGCTGTATCTCAAGAACTACGCACGGATTTTAATGAAAATTTATATTTAGGTAGTCCCTGATATAAATTGATGATGATTAGTTTTTGGTGTAAATTGCTTAATAGGTGTCGCTGCTATATTGCATTTTTTAAGATTTATGCAACAGCTGTATCCCAAGAACTAATGCACAGATTTTAATAAAAAAAAATACGTGTGGTACTCGGGGACTGCCGCGGAAAGCTATTGCATAGCATTTTTTATCAACTTATGCAATTATAATTATTTATTCATTTTTTATTTACGTAGTTTTTTTTTGTCTTTGATATTTAATTTAACTTTTTTCTTTTTCTTTGATATTCATTCAAGTTACACTTTTTGAGCGTGATGACCGATAAGAAAACAAATTTTTTTCTTTTATTGAATAAATGAGAAGTCTGCCGAAATGAAGCGACGTTAGCCGAAGTGTTAGGGTTTTTTTTTCTCATTACGGAATTTCTAGATTCGGTCGCCGAGCTCAAAACCCCCGATAAAAGCTATGTAATAGCTTAAATGTGCCCCCCTGGGGGGTGACACACAAGATATGCATAATATGAACAAGCAGTTGCAGACCTTACAAATGATGTGTCACACGACTTGTGTTGTAAAGAAATTAAAAATGTTCCCCCCTGGGGGGCAAAGTGGGGGGGGGGTGACACACAAGACATCCATAATATGAATAAGCAGTTGCAGACCTTTCAAATGATGTTTAAAACGACTGGTGTTAAGAAATTAAAAATGTGCCCCCCCTGGGGGGCAAAATGGGGGGTGACACACTTCATCAGTAATATGAATAAGAAATTGCAGACCTTTCAAATGATGTATCACACGACTGTTGTTGTCAAGAAATTAAATATGTGCCCCGCCTGGGGGGCAGAGTTGGGGGTGACACACAAGACATCCATAATATGAATAAGCAGTTGCAGATCTTTCAAATGATGTGTCACACGATTGGTGTAGTAAAGAAATTAAAAATATGCCCCCCCCCTGGGGGGCAGAGTGGAGGGGGACACACAAGACATCCATAATAGGAAAAGGCAGTTTCAGACCTTTCTAAAGATATGCAACACGAGTGCTGTGGATACAAATTAAAAAAGTTCCCGTTTGGGGGGGGGGGGTAAAGTGGGGTGCAGCACCCCAAACATGCATAATTGGAATGAGCAGTTACAGTTCTTTTAAATGATATGCCACACGATAGGTGTATATACAAATTTAGAAAATGACCCTCTGGGGGGTGGCAGAGATGGGGTATGACGCACCGGACATGCAAAATATGAAAAAGCAGTTTAAGGCCTTTCCAAAGATATGTCACATGACAGGTGTTTACAAAATTTCGAAAAGTACCCCCCTGGGGGGTGGAGGGCGCATCGAATGCATAAAAAATTATAAATGGTGATGATGCTATGGTGTATTATTTGTGATTATCGCAATAGCTCTATCTCAAGAATAACTGCACAGAATTACACAATACTTTAGATACTGTTACACCCTGATATAAACTAGATCTGATTAGTTTTGGGTGTATATTGCTCAACAGGTGGAGCTGTTAAACTGCATTATTTACAAGTTCCACAATAGCCATACATCAAGAACTAGTGCATGGATTTTCATAAAACTATAGATTTAGTTAATCTCAGAAATAGATGAGTGTTGGTTAGTATTTTTTGTAAATCACCCTACAAATGGCGCTGTTATGCTGCATTTTTAATGATTTCGCAGTAACTGTATCTCAATTCTGAATTTAAGTATAATTACAAGCAAATAGCTTTATATTAAAGCCTAAAAACATCACTCACTTGTGGAGCACGGAATAAACTTAATTTTTTGTTCCCTTCAACTTTTTTTTGACTATCATAGCCTGTTTTACATCTAGGAACACAGCATTTATATCCCAACTTAATTTATTTTATGAAATATCAATTTGAGACATAAACGAATAAAATAAAATGTTTTTTAATTAGAACATATGCAACTTAGGCATACAATCATATTGGACGTCTGCTAAAAAACCAGCCTACATCCTATCGCAGCCCCTCCATTATTTACCAAAAATCTACTTTGTATTTTCGAAGAGTCATGCACATTAAGTTTCCCCTCCTGTTTCTTACTCCGTGGCCATTGCTGTGTCTCATTTTTGATGATGCATGTGCTTGCCGCGGTGCCATCTATTATCTCCATATGAAATTAGAAACGAGACCCTATTTTCTTTTTCCAACTGCTTTTTTTTCCCTCTAATGTTAGGATTATTTTAAAATCATATTATTATTTTTTAAAAAATCGTAAAACAAACTATTCTAACATTTTTAAATTATTCATAACGCATTTTAAAAACTGAAAATAACTTATCAGCTGTATTATTCAAAAGTAACAAAAAATATTAATTTTTGTTCAAAACATGTCTTAAACACGTTTTTTTCCTTTTTAAATTTTAAATTTCAAGTAAGATTTATTTAAATGAAAAGTATCTAATAAAAATTGTATCCTGAATTTGGCATGTAAAATTTTTGAAAATATTTTATAGATTAACTTAAAAAAAAACTGCAATGTTTTTATTTGTATTTATTATTTTATTAATTACCTCCCCCCCCACTGCAAAAATAGGGATTCAGTTTGTGAATAAATATTCGTAGTGCCTTTATGATATTGATTAACGAAAAGTCTGATTTTTGCAGACTCCTATTTTTGAAAATCTCATAAAACATAATTTTCCCACGTATGGACACCAGACGAGGGGACTTACTGTGAGGAAGGAAGAAATACCTGTCCGTCTTTACACCTCCTACTGTGTGCACAAGATTTTAGGCGATTTGATTGTCTACAATTAATAGGTCTGTGGTACAATTACAGACTTTTCATATAAGTAGACCACGATTTGGTAACCTTTTCTTGAATCTTAGATCTCTGCCCTTCGTCAAGTGACAGAGGGCACCGATGTGCATCAAACCATTTTTTCTCCCAACAATAGCTTTTCGAACATTTCTCTCCGGATCTTCAGCTGACTGAGAATGAAATCCGAAAAATGCCAATAAAGGGATCACCTTCAAAAAGGACATCTTTTTGGTGATGAAAGAACAAAAACATGTTGTATTCAAGCTCTTGTTGTGGCTGAAAAAAAAAAATGGGTTTGGTCTTTAGTCCTATCTTTTCTCTGAGAGGAGGACAGGCATTTCTGATCACTTTCACGTCACTATGGTGCTGTTCTTTTATAATTAATCAGCGTCCCGATTTCCTTGCCTAAAAAAAGGCATTAGCGAGAAGTCAATCAAATAGCAATCAATGACACATAAAGCCAATTTAAAATGTTACATGGTGTGAATCATCTTTGCATGGTGATTGATAGAAAGCAGTTCGCTCATTACTTTGCCATAAAGACTTCTCGCATTGACGTCATAGCAACAACTGATACTCTACTCTGGTACACATTTGGAGTCCACACAGAACGTCATAATTCCTCGTTTGCCGTTTAAAGCACCTGTGGTCTTTCTTTTTAATTTTGTTTTTTTTTTAATTCTTGCACTATTTCTCTAATTATTTGAAAAATAAAATGCAAATCACCATGTTTACAAATCGGAAACACCACATTTGCTTTAAGTTTGTGAGCCAGATGAAGCATGCGATGTCATATGCAAGTCATTTATAAAAATGATCCACTCCATATGACGTTTTATAAGTATAGTTAGTAAGTTTTATAGACTTAAATGCCATGGGTCTTGATCAAATATCATAGCAAATACGATCAAGTAATCTCACACAAGCATTGAGTGTTCCGCCCAGTGCATGTGGCAATTCTCGTATTGGCAAAAATTTAGAAAGTATAATTTTGATGAAATTTCTGTTTGAAAAATGTTCTTTCCTTAAATAAGGAAAGGGTATTTTTACTTTCAATAATGAAGACTCAGCTTGGGAGACGATGCACATATGTGAAATGATATCACTTCAATAAAACAATACAAACACTAGACTACACTCTTAAAAAATCTTGAAAAAATACCTGTTATCTAACTTAACGCTCTATAGGCATTTATTCAGCATTCTCATTGGTCATAAAATAGATAGCCTTTTAAAAAAAAGAGGTAGTTTTACATGATTTTTTAACAGTGTAGAAATAAACTAAAACTGGTACAATATATAAGAAGAAAATGCATTATAGTCATTTTATACACAAGTTATAGCATAATCTCCTTCATAGAACACATACTTATTTCTATATCATTTATTCTGTTAATTTAGATGATAGATGTCCATTCAGATACTTCATTGTCTTCCCTTTTGCCAGGGTAATTCTACACTGTGAAAAATATGAAAAATTACCCATGCTTTTAAAGACTATTTTCTGATGAATGAAAATGGTACACATACGACACTAGTGCCATCTCAATCGTCAGAAAATAGACAGGCTTTAAAAGCAGAGATAATTTTTCACAATACTTTTATTCATATCACATATATATTGCAGCACTATCTTTGAATTCAATTTAATTTAAACTCTTATTATCTTGGCAGCATTCCAGTCTAGATTTAATTAATGAAGCTATTCATGGCCAAAATTGGTATGAAAATTCTCCTTAACAATATACAGGGTGGTTGTAATATAAGTAGTATCTCTATTTGGTTCTGTCTGTAGCTTGAAGGAAGAATTGAATGAAACCAAAACTGATGCACTTACTGTTCGAGAAGGGAGAAGAAGAAGAATGGATCAAAAAATATTTGCATATCATGCCAACAGATGGTGCTATGAGTTTTGTCATTGCAATTGCTGTTGTAATCAGAAAAATCTAGTAGTAGTCATTTTTCTCATTACATGGAATAGCTTTAAAATTATAGTGTGATTTAACAAACTGAAAGGCATCTCGCATAACATTACAGGCAGAAATGACCACTTCTTGATTTTGCTGATGATTACAATGGCTTTTGAATGAACAGGATCTATTACAGGTTATTGCTGCTATTATTTTTAAATTGTTCTTTCCCCTTCTCAAATAGTAAGTGCACCAATTTTGGCATCAATGGGATTATTCTTTCAAGCTATAGACAGCTTGAAATAAAGATATTTATATTACCACCCAGTATAAGTTCAGATTTGAAATTTGATTTTTATATTCAATTTACTCCATAGATGTTAATGCCTCACCATTAAATTTTTAAAAATAGGTTTTTTTTTTCTTTTTCTTTTTAAATTGCTTATTTGACTGTCCCCCTATATCTAATACAGCAGAAGAAATCTTTCAATCAATTTCAAATTAATTCTTATCAGGGGTCATTTTGATTCTTCCACATGGAGTACACAATCATTAACCTGTCACTGCATTGCGGGTCATATATGGCACATACCTAAAAACACAATAATTCTCATTATCTGGCATGAATTTGGCCAATATGATCACTGTAACCAATCAAGAACAAATCAAAGAATGGAATAACACTTATTTTTTTCGTGTGAGATGGTTGCATGACACAAAATTAGAATTTATCCGTCGAAGAAAAAAAAAATTGGTCATGCTTTTAAGGACAAATTTACTTTTATTGTTTTTATTGAATACTTAAAAATATTAATAGAAAACAAATTGCCGAGTGTTAAGCAGAAAAAATTAATTAATGGAAGCCCATTTAATTGCAAAATATAGCAGTACAATATTAAAAAAACCCAATTGTGTATACAGGGTACAGGCCCTATAATATCAAATTTTAGCTGAAAATTTGAAATTTAATTTTTTTTTATTACTTTTCCCATAATTAGAGCGATATATAGATTTCAAACAATTTTTTTTCATAACAATAGAAAAAATCATGCCGTGAAGGATTAACATACATATCACATACAGGCATTTTTAAAACATAGTCAACTCATGTTCAAGACTTTCTAAACATATGAATCTGTAGAATTTTTTTTATGAATCCAATATTTTCTTCTCATAAAGATAGAATTAAAATAATGTCGTTGACAGTGAGGAAAAAAATGATTTGGCTAAAGCCAATTTTTGATTCATTTATATTTTATAATTGTTAAATTTTTATACAGTGTTGTGTTTAAAATTGTCTTAATGCATCAGTGTCCCCAACAAAAAACCCTTAATTTTATTTTTTTTATACTCTCCATATTTTTTTTTTTTTTTTTTTTTTTTTTTTTTTTTTTCCAAGAAAGAAAAAATAAAATTCTGCTTATGCATTGAATCACAATCAAATGTGTTTCAAAATCTAACTTTCCTATGATTTCATTCTCCTGTTGTCCATATATGCCATATACATGATGTGCAGCAAAAGATAATTTTATGCAATAGCAGATATTGATTTTGAGTTACTGTCCCTTTTAATTAATTTCTTGCTTTTATATTTAATAGATCCATAAATGTGCAGAAATTTTTGTGTAAAATACTTTTTTGAGAACAATAATCAGAATTCAATTAAAAAAAAACCTGATTTAAAAAAATACACCTGTTCCTAACCTTTAAGACTATTTGTTACACATGTATACTAGCACAGAACTTGGATGAGAATCACCTGCATTTTGACCAATGTTCGTTTAATGAAAAAAAAAAAAAATCCTAATATCCCCACTCTCTCCTCACACACACACACTGAAAAATTTATATCTCTCTTTTGATTGTCAGCACAAAAACTTTAACTGCTTAATTTTTCTACTCTGTTTGTTATTTCCTGAATTTTAGTGACATTACATAAATAAACAAGCATCTAAATATTATTTTTCATTCCCTACAAACAAATAATGGCAGAGCAGTAAAATACCAAATACTCACATATTACACGAATGTTGATTTTTAAAGGAGACTGTGAGGAAAAAAATAATGTACTTCACAGAAGTAACTATATCTGCATGTTTTAAAATAGACCTTAGAACAGACATTAATAAATATTATATCACTCGCTGACAGCAATTGCATGTGAAAACCATATGCATGATATTTATCATTCATCATCTAAACACCAAAACAATTCTCCTTTTCCAAATACTGTTCAGGGTGAGAGAAAGGACACTGTCTGTATCATGATATCATAGTTCAAGCTGAGAGTTTTTGAACATGATAATATTATGGTTGGAGCTGGGAGAAATTTGAAGAAAAATCTAAGTCATGGTGTAAATTGATAAAAACCACACCATATCATAATAATATTGTAGTGGAAACTGGGAGAATTTTGAGGATTCCATCATGGCTTAGGTTGATAAAAACCATTCTGTTAGTATCATAATAAGATCAAGGCTGAGATTGGGAGAGCCTCTTGTGGAATCATCATGGTTTAAGCTTTTAGAAATTTCTCTGTAGTATCATGATAATCAAAGTCATATTTAATACCACAGTTAGAATGGTAGAATCTTGAGTACTCAAAGTTGGAAAAAGTGCTGTTTAAAATGGCAGTTTAATGAAAAAGTATGATAATCACGGTTTGCATCAGGATTACGATATTCATGATAAACTGTTGTACAGGGTTTTTGACATTGTTATCATGATTTATGTTTTATATTGATTTTATTGATATAACATCCAGCACTAGTGATCAATGGGCAATTGTCGATAATAGAGCACTACACCTATGAAACTCTGAAAGATCCTTCTAATCTATCACAATATATGTTTTTGTTCCTTGTAATTTCTACAGCAACATTACAATATATAAAAGTAATTTTTCTAACCTATCAGCAAGAATATGTTTTCTGTAGCTAAACGACTCATCAATCAACTTTCTTATCCTAGTAATAGTCGAAAAGTGTGTTTATATTAACTTTCATCACAGAATTTGAAAACTAATCAAAGCAGACAGGCATGTGTTTTCCTTTTAATGAATTACAGCTTTTGGAATAAAATATGACAAAATTCAGACAAAGGGGAAAAAGAAATGGGAATCACAAAAGATCACATTAAATAAAAATGTTCCACAAAAGATAACACATTCGGCATGAGCATATTCACTATGTATTTGCAATCAAAATTTGCAAAAAATGAATTTGCATTCAGGGGTCAGTGCAGGTTTTTTTCTTGGGGCCCATTTTGTGAAAAGTAGCAGTTATTTTTGTGAATAGTATTATATTTTTGTGAAAAACAACATTTTGCGATGACAGCTGAAATCTAGTGACTCAAGTTTGAACCAAGTATTTATTAACAAAAACTAACTTCTTTAAACACTTTTCTAAAGTTTTTGCTTCTTAAGAATTGGTTTTATGTACAAATTATACATTTTAAAATCTAACAAAATAATAGAAATAAGTTTTTGTGGAAAAGAATTATGTGAAGGGGCCTATTTTATTAAATTTATTTTTGTGAAGAGACCCATTTTAATAAATTTATTTTTGTGAAGGGGGCCCTAAATAGGCCCCAAACTTTGTCTGAATCGACCCCTGGCATTATAAGAAATAAAGCCCAGTGGTGGTGCCGCAGGTCATGAATTCGACTTCCGACCCGGCATGGTTCACTCAGCCTTTTATTCCTTCGGGGTCAATAAAGTGAGTTCCAAGCTTGTTTGGGAATTAAGCACCAAGAGTCTCATGTTAAGCTGACCACCTGGCCAGGATGCATGGTGCACAGCACTACAGGGCCCAATAAACATGGATAGATACTGTTGGCGCTGATCATTCATGGATTGTAATGCCACAGAGTTTAGTATTATAAGAAATGGATGTATGGAGAAGAAAAAAACAGACAAATAATTTAATATTTTATGAAAAAATATATATTACATATTTATACAGATGAAGGGAATATTTACAATGAATATTTACAATGGCTATTTACATTAATAAAAATATTTAACAAAAATTTAATATTCAACTTTTTAAGTCTCTGAGTTTTCTTTATCAGCAGATGAATTTTCATCTGCATTAGAGGCACTTTGTGTTTTCTTCCACTTCTTAGCAAGTTCAAGCAATTTGAGGTGTGGTTGAGCAACTTCATCAGATGGAAATATGTAATCATAATATTCTTCCCAACCAGCATCATTCTGAAAGAAAGAAAATAAAATGTAAAGATAATTTATAAGCTATCCTATTTTTTTTAAACCATCATTCGACTTACTAATTAAAAAAATACTTTAATTGAAAAAAATAAAAAATAAATAAAATTGCATGTACAGTAGACTCCCTCAAATCCGCACTCCTAAAATCCGCAACTCTCTAAAATCCCCACATATTTTACAGATGTAAACAATGAAACATTCAGATGTAGGGTCAAAATTTGACTTTTTTAGTTTTATATCAATTCCATATATTTTCTAATTTGTAATTTTTGTTAAGGTAATTGAATTCATGTTTTTCATGAAGAAAGAATAATTTATTTCTGAAAAAATAAAGATATTGCTGATATCATTGGTAATCATAATTTTACCAAATATTTTTATGTATTAATCAAACTTTGTTAGTAATTAAGTCTGGCTAAACCTGAAATAAAGCTTCATTATTTTATGAGCTTGATGTGAATTAGTAATGTACCTTTATGAGGCAAGTTTCATTGAATAATTTAGGAAAAACACATTTCATCTGGATAATGAATATTTAATTGTACATTGATTATTAATTTGACCTTTGCTTTTAGTATTTTTATCATTTAAAAAAACTATCTAATGTTTTATTATTTTAGCATATTGTAAGCATTCATTATACTTTTGATTTCATTATTAATTACATTCAAATTATTTTTTTAAAAAATGTAAACAAAGCAATGACCAGAAATCTGCAAAATTCTAGAATACGCAAAACCTCTTGTCCCAAGCTGTGCGGTTTTGAGGGAGTATACTGTATATATATACTAGTGACACATTTTGACTTTGTACGAATGCTACTATTGTTTAAATAAGAGTTGACATTATTGATAGCATGAAACTAAATGGAACAGTATTTGCTGACCATAAGCTTATAGATGCAATAGCAAGAGCTTCATTTGCTAACATATTTGATCCATTTATCGAAACATGTAGTTTACTGTTGATGTCAGTGTAAATTTTTTTAACTATACAAAATGTTAATATATATAACTAAAAAGAAACCACAAATGTATAAAAAAGTTGGCAAAATGCTATAAAGGAAAAAAAAATGTACAGTGGAAACCAGAAATGTATAATAAGAAACTATGAATAACCTATGATATAAGAATGATTTAATCATTGAGATTTTATAGTATGGCACAGTTAATTATAGGAATTATTGTAATGATCCATCCATATTAAATTTTACACATTTTTAATATTTAATAAATCAATTACTTATATTTTTTATGATATTTTTCATTAAATAAATAATTTAAATTTTACTTATATACCTACTGAGAGTATATGTTTAAGGCATCTTCCAGTGGATATATAATGATGCATTTAATTAATTTATAATCATAACAGTCTATTTTTTGCTAGATCATTTTTAAGGGTAACTATAGTGTCTGGTATTTTTTTTCGTTTATTATCCATTTTAATAATGTCATGATTTATTTTTAATGTTTTTCTCCATTTTATTTTAGTTTTAGGTGTGTTGGTAGTCCGGAATTTGTATTATTTTTCTTTTTCATGGCTATTACAAAGATGAAACCACACCCTTTATTTGTAGTTCTAAAGTATTTGTGAGCCTAAAGATTCTACTTTGGTTCTGCAAATTTCGATTATATTCATTTTAATTTATTTTTCCCATATTTTAAAGTAGTAATTTTGTATTAAATTTAATGGTTTATATATATATATATATATATTGCAATTATTAAGTGCTGCATCAGCGCCTATATTCGCAATAGTCTACATGCTTAAAGCAAATATATATATGAGATCTGAGTATCTAGCATAATTCTGAAAATTTCGAATGTATTCTCAATTCATTTTTTCATGGCTTATGAATATACAGTCGGCTCTCATTAAATCAAACTTGCTGGGACTGCAAGAAATATTCGAATTATCCAGAGTTTGAATTAAGGAAAGTATCAATGGAAAACATATTTAAAGGGGTACTATTACAAAGAAATTAATATTATAGTATTTTTTATATATATTTCGGCTGTTATCATTAGAATATGACTTTATATTTAATTAAAATATATAAATATATAAACTAATTAAGGGATTAGAAACAATAACAAACGAAGATGGGGTGGAGGTGTCATTGATAGACAGATGGGGCACTAAAAATGCAGATATCCAATACATTGGAGTATATGTGTACTTGTTCAGAACAATTCTGACAAAAATGAAAGAAAAAAAGTTATTTCAAGGATCTGAAGTCCAGGAGAAAGTAAGGGAAAATGAAAAATCGGAATATCATTAGTTTAAATTAAACAAAGTCAAGAGAAAATAAGTTTGAATAAATGAAAAATTTTAATGTTATTCTGCTATTGAAAATTTCGAGACTTTATGTTTAGTTCAAATTAAGCGAAGATTCGATTTATCTGATTTCGAATTAAAAGAGAACCAGCTGTATATTGTTTTACAAATAATGGTTTTGTATATCCATGTATATATTAATAAACTTACCCCATCTTCTGTTTCAATTTTCCTCCTCTTTTTGACTTTCTTAGGCATAAGCTTTTCAACTTCTTCTCGTGATTTAGCATCTCCATATTCCTCCTATAAAATAAGTATTAATGAAAATTTCTATTTTGCAAAAAATATCAATATTTAATTGATCACTAATATCTGAAAAAAGGGTCAAATTTTCTAATAGCATAAGAAGAAAAATTAAGAAAATCTAGAAATTAAAATACAGTAAAATCAGTGAAAATAAAATAGGTAACAACTAAAAAAAAAAAACTTACATTTTAATAAGTTGGATTGTATGGTGTGATGTAGTTATCATACTTTGTTTTCAATTTTAGTGGAGTAATTTTTTTTATGTACCTGCAATGTTAATTTCTGCGTAATGTATCATTTTACCTCATTGTGGCTTATAGACAGAATTTTCTACCATGCCTGCTCTTTGTATTTTATTGCAATGCACGTATGTCAGCAGGCATCACACTGCTTTTCATTCTTCTGTTCAATTTTTAGCTCTTTGCTTCTGTACTGATGCTCCTTAGCGGACCATGTCACAAAAAAGATTGCGCTTCACTAAGTCAATGAAAATGTAGTTTTGTTTACATGGCATTTCAATTTTGTCTCATCTATTTTAGTACAGTAGAACCCTGATAATTCGGATTAATTGGGACCAGACCCAATCCGGGGAATTGAAAATCTGTATTATCCGGAGAATGAGAAAAAAAATTAAATAAGACATACTTACAGAAAATCACCTTTATACTAAACATACTGAATATTTATACAGGCAGTAAAAATTGTCAATTTTGTAATTATAAAATCTTCTGCTGTGCTAGTTTTGTATAACTTCTGCGGGCCGCACGGTCACACATTTGCTTGAGCATAGTCAGTTTATTGAGTGTAGTCTCCACCTGATGTTCAAAATAAACCATTAATTGTTATAAATGATTTGTTACTTCATTATGGCTAATAACGTTTGATTGATCATCAATGATAATAGTGTTTTCGCCTGATTCATCTTCATTTTCAACTTCTTCAGTTGCCGTGGCACCAACTTTTCAAAAATATTGAATTGGCTCAAAAATATTTTGGTAAAATGGTACGACCAGTTTGTTTTTCTTTCCAGGGGCATGCAAAGAGAAAATTGAGCCTGGGGCAAAGTTAGAATTTTGCATCCCCCCCCCCCCCCCCCACACACACAGCTTTTTCTTGTGACAGGCCAAAAATGACGCTGGTAGTATAAATTTGGTGCCCCCAAATATCCGTGTCCAGGGCGACCCCCCCCCCCTTCGCACGGCACTGCTTCTTTGAAGGGTGGGCAGATTATGAAAGATAAGAATTTTTAGTCAAGCTATCGTGTTTTAATAAAGTTGCAATTTTATTAAATTACATTTTCATGCGTTTTACATTACAGAGACACTAATATTTATTGTAATATCATCATGTCATGAACGTGACTACATATTGAAATAGCAGAAAGTTAAACATGGAGATTTCAGTCATTTGGGATTTATGGGAGTCAGTTGGAGAATTAAAACACATGAGCATTATGATAAATGACAAAATAAAAAATAATGAAATGAAATAACTAAATTGAACAATGAAAATGGTCATGCTAGAATTCAAAATTATTGGGTGGGCTCAGGCCCGATGGGCCCCTATAAGTTGGTACCACTGTTCAGTTGTACATAAAGTGATTATTTCATCATCTGTAACTGAGGCATAAACTTCATTACTTTTTGCTTCATTGAATTGCTAATGTCAGTGATATCAACACCTCAGAACCATCAGCTTTTTTTAAACAAGCTTACAAAATCTGTATAATTTCCCTTTCATCCTCGTATATTTCTTCCTTCTGTTTCAAGCTTGCTTGCTATTCAAGAAATCACAATTTGAAGACCAATAACTCTTCCACGACTTTTGGAGAGTACTCTCAGCAACTTGCTTTCAAACCTTAATTGATGCATGGTTTTGCTTTGAAAGGTAACATCAAGGAGTAACTAAGATTAAGGTATTCTTCCGAAAATATGTCAAAAGTGACTTTTTTAATACAGATTATGAAAATTAAATGAATTAATGTTATCGAAATTTTGCCGATTGCTTCCCAAACTTTGAAAAAAGAAACTGACCAAACTGATCCGGATTATGCGGAGATCTGAATTTATGGGGTCCAAATTAGCAGGGCTCTACTGTACATTTGTTTTAATAACATGTCGTTTTAATTTAAAGCTAATTTGCCAGCATTTTTTGAGGCCCTTTTTAAGTATTATAAATACTATTGTATTTGAGTTTTCAATAGAATTTTTAAAGAATTTGTGATATAAGAATGTTTTGATGATGTGATTGTTACTAGAAATTCAGGCCTTTAGGCCTACTTCAGGTGTGTACCACATCATCATGTGGATCTTTATTAGAGAGTATTGAGCCTGCTCGTTCTGAATCATCTTGTGTTGGAGTCGTCCTGGATCTCCAGCCTGGCTGTTTGTTCCCATTGGCTAAATCCTGAGTTCTGCGATTCGCAAGCCGATGTGGACAGCGAGCACAACTTTATGCCTAGCCCTAAACATACTAAATAAAAGCCATGGAGGTATTAGTGCTTGCATGGTAATATGGCAGGTTAATTATCAAAGTTTCCTTATGAAAGCCTGCTTTTTTTTTTTTTAAAATTATGTAAATATTTAAATTTGTTTTGTATATATTTATATAAATTGTGACATTTATTTCAAATAAATGTGTGCAGTAGCACTTTTAAAACTTAAAATTTGTTTGTCTATTTTTTAAATAACTAACATTTTTAACTAACAATTTTAATTTTCAGATTTTAATTGGCTCTTTTTTAATTTAATAAATGCTAAGATGATCTTCGAACCGATGTCATCTTGGATTACATAATTTCTTGGACGTCCACCGTATTGGATGGCCGCCATCTTTAACGTCTTAAGAATCTGATAATGTGGGCTTGGACCCATTCTTCCAACTAAGTTGAGTATTACCTTAGTTGGAAGATGTCTAACATCCAAGTGATCTTTGGACAGTCCAGATTCTGACGTTACTTCAGAGTCAGCCGTCCAATTTTCTAACCTACTGATCACGTGACCGGACTGAGAAAAGTGTCACTTTTTAGATTGAATCGTGACTTATTGATGACATAATCAAGATAAAGGGAAGGAGGGCAGTGGGTCAGTCGTGAATTCTGTGCAATTGATTTCACACTTGTAAAAAGCTGATAGTGCGTGTTTTGAGTGTTTCTGGAAACAAGTCCTACTTCTAGAGTTTAACTGACTAATCCTGTAACTTGTAGGTGATTACTGTAATGTTGGAAAATAACTTTGACCTGACTATTTGTTTTATTCTGGATGTTTTTATGTCTATTCTTCTTTTAAATTGATTACTTGTTTTTTGTAACATTCACTATTGATTTTCTTGTTCACAGTAGAGTAAGCCTTTTTGGTTCAACCAGATATACAACATAAGCTTAGTGCCATGAATGCTCTGTTCAACATTGGTAGACCTAATTTACATAAATACAGAAGATTGTGTTTGGCAGTCATATTTATATAACTATTAGCATTATTCCTATTTTTAAAACATCCTGTTCATTAAGCAACAGAAATGGATGGGAAAAAATTGCACACATATTCTGTTTCAAAATGATATTTTTAAAAATGAGTGATTTAATCTTCATAGTTTCAGAAATTTAGTTTTGAAGGAAAGACTTGTATATTAATAAATAAAACTGATGAAAAAACACATGCAGAATGCTAAATCTGAGGGAAAATGCCTTTCAAAACTTATGCTTAGTTCAGGTAAGCATTGAATAAAACGTTTGAAATTTTATTTAAAATTTCTTGTTTGAACTCTATTGTCTAATTGTTCTGAACATGCATATAGAAAAATATGACTGTTTGCAAATAAACAAAGCTCATTTCAGATATAAGAATCATCAGCTATACAAATTAAACGCAGCATTTATAAACATGATTTTTGTAAGTGGAATTTACTGCATGCACAAAAATATAATTTCTTTCTGGTCAGATCATTATTGACTAGTTAAAGCAATAAAAAAACTGATTTGTCAAATTTTGATTAACCTATAAATATAACAATGTTAGCACAAAATGAGACACTATATACATACTTCAAATTCTTTCCAGGCTTCTAAAAGCATCAGTCTCTCTTCTTTTTCATTTGCACTACGCAAACTTTTGTTGGCTTTCTCATACACATGGCGTGCTTGTAATATGGCTTCACTTCCTTCACCACAGCCAAGTTCAAATCGAGCAAAACTTATCCAAACCTGCAAACATATAAATAAAGACAAATCAGCAACAGAGGAAAAATAAATTTTTCAACGCATACAGATAAATTGCTTAGATAAATAAGTTTAGCTGATTTAAGATACAAAAGGAAAAAACAGAAAAACTGTAGCTATGTGGAATGATTTTATTCTTGTTAATTAGATGCAAGTTTAATGCTGAGTTGATTCTCATGTTAAAAAAAATAATTAATGTCTTTATTTAGAAATTAAACTGACTATAATGTGAAATGTTGGGAGAGGCAGGAGTTGAAAATTTTTCTAGCCTAATATGGAAAGAAAACAGACAGACTAGTATAATCTGAGTATGAGATAAAGTGAATCTTTTACATTTGTAACACTACTGCACATTAGGGAATCTTTAACCCATGATATCACAGAGAATGATTTAGTAGTTAATTGTGTCTATTCAAACACTAAGCAAGAAAAATTCTGTGTCATTCAGAAAAATAATGAAGAAAACAGCCAAAAAGCTACTCTGTATGTATAATTTTCCTCCACACTGACATGTTAAATTGAATTGGATCCTTTTGGGTTATAAAAATCATAAACTTTGCAAGTTGGACAGTACCACTTAATACTAATAACTTCCAATGCTTTGTATGCATACTTTTTCATGCATCATTGTAGTAGTGTAGTAAGAAAAGTCTTCCTAGTATCATGTTAGGCAACATTAAAATAATTTTCATATTTAATTTAAAACTATTTTTTAAAATATTCATAAAAAATGATAATCAAATATTTAATCTTATCAAAAAAAAAAAAAAAAAAAAAAAAAAAAAATAAATAAATAAAATAAATAAATAAATAAATAAATAAATAAAACAATCTTATTTTATTATTCTAAAAAGGTTGTTAAATATAATTTTAGATAATATAGAAATCTTAATTCTAATATTTACCTAATTATTTAACACTTTTAACAATAATTTATAAAAATCAATTTCAATGTAATACACTCTAACAATCTTTTTAATTACTTTTAAAAATATTTTAACTCTGTGGCAGCAGCTGCTCTCCCCCCCAGCAATGAACAACTTTGCCACACTTACGATTTGGCCAATAAGCACGTACCATTTTAATCACTCTTTTTAGGTGATGCTGGAGATAGCATCCTTTCTCTCCCTCTCTTGGCCATTAAGGTTTGATTGCGTTTGGACGTGTGGACTTTGCCTGGTGTGCTGTGTTTTCGATTTCAGCACTCTGAGGGAGTCTACACTGTTCAGTTTGAAAATACTTGTAATACTATGACATATTTAGTGTATCTTTTAAATAGTATGACATATTTAGTGTATCTTTTAAATAGTATGACATATTTAGTGTATTTTTTAAATAGTATGACATATTTAGTGTATCTTTTAAAGTATTAATCTGGTAATCATGAAGATTTTTATGGACCATGTGAAATTTTGAAATGTTTCTTAAAAGAACATTTTGCCTTTACAAACATTATATGGTGAAACACTCTTAACGAAAACCCTTAGATATGACCACCCCTCTTGTGGCCAAATTGCAATTTTGCAGCTGAAATTATAATTATCAAGCCCTTTCCTGCAGTCACCTCCTTTATTCAATTTTTTGGTAACATAGGTGAGTATTGATGAGGGGGATCATTGTTTTAACTTTTTTCTAAACAAGTGTGATAACTAATGTATATTTTTCTTTTCTATTGCTTTAAATACATTTTGAATTTTAGTGTTAAATCTAAGGTATTAGGGAGAGGAAAGAAGATTACTAAAATTTTAATGCTATTAAATTTTATAGAAGAAAATTTGCTGTTTTTACTAATAGAAATTTTCTATATAGCAACTAATGGTGGGTTTGAGAGAATATGATACATTGCAATTATGCTTAAAAAATCTTTCCAGATTGTAACTTTTTCTAAAATTAAAAAGACATTTCAAAACAGATATTAAAACTAAAAAACAAAAAATTAATATCACATAAAAAAAATTAGATTATACAGTAGACATTTTATGGTCTCTACAAGTTCCTTATCAGCATAAATGTTAATGGAGACCATAGCTGTTGTTTACACACACTCGTGAGGGAGTATATGTTACAGTAAGATCAGATATTATAGTAGAACTGTGCATGCTTTGTTTAGCAAGAATTTATGTAATCTTGTAAATCAACCTTCTAAAAAAATTCTACTTTTAAAATTATTGCAGTTTATTTAATTAATGAAATATTTCCAAAATTGGGAGTGTGGTCAGTATCCACTGAATGATTAACAAATTTTGATTGTAGATTGCGAGATTGGATTTTTTTTATATTATTTTTTTAGTTTTATTAAATGTCATTTAAAATTTTTGATTAAAACCCTCTGAAAGTCTTGCAAAAAGGCAAATTTGTAATGTTTTTTTCCCTTCAATTTGTTTTAAATGCTAATAAAATATGATCATTTCAACATTATGTAAAAATACTTGATTACAAGTACGACTATGAAGCTTGAGAATTTTAACCATTGTACAATGCATTAAAAATTTATTAAATCATTAGATTTATATTACTTTAAACATAGCTCATATTGCAGGGAAACCCAGAGCATAGTAAAAGTTTTAACACAGGCTTGTCAGCGAGGAGGTTAAGACATAAAATGATTAATAATTAAAAAATTTAACTTTTTATGTTTCATTGACTTGCATATCTTTTTAAGAAGAGCTAAAAATAACTATTGAAAACTGAAAAGCCATTGATTTAAAAGATATTTTTATAAACAATAAAACAAACCTTTACATGTTGTGTTCTTTCTAATAACCTTTCATACAGCTGCCTTGCACGATCAAATTGCTCTTGTTCAATTTCAAAATCAATGTAGGCTTTCCATACTACTTCTGGCATGTCCAACCTTGGTTGATTGATAGCAACTTCATAAATTGCTCGAGCTCTGTCAAAATCTCCAAGGATTGTTTCTAATTCAGCAAACTATATAGATAAAATTAACTATATTATAAATTTGGAATTAACATGCAATATGTTTAAAAGTACTTAAAATATATAGTATCTATATTATAAAGGACAAACTTATTTGTGCGTAACACATACGTCATTTTGCAAATGGCAACACTTTCAAATTTTAAATGAAATTTCGGCATTGCAATTTTAGCTACTGCAAATTTTAAAACTTCTAAACATTGCACATTTTCAATTTTTACACCATGGTATAGTGAAAAAAATACACTTTTAAATGCGTTTTATTTGAAAACTGTATCTTAATTTGTTTTTTAAATATTAATTTTTTGTAGTTTCTAATACTGCTTTCTAATCATGGCAACAGTACTCCATTTTTATTAAAAATAAAGGAATAAAGGAAAGAAAAAATGATTACTGTATCTTTATGTTGCCATTTTCTCACTAAAAGAGGGGGAAATTGAAATTGAAATATCTTCTGTTATAAAACCCCATATTTATCATTTATATGCATAATGTTTTAAGCATCTGCTTTTACTGGCAGAAGTTTTTCTTTTTTTCTTTTATCTTTAGAAAATTAAAACATTAAAAAAAAATCTCTTTATGTTATTTTTTTTCCTTCCTCATCTTCAAATTATTAAAGTAGCTTCTTTACACAGAATATATTTTAAAAAGTGACAATCTTTTAAATCTCCATTTTGCACTTTAACTGCTTAAATATGAGGAATTAAGAAAATAGAGCAAAAATATTTATTTCTATTTATTAACTTCCGGTAAGAATAAATTTTGTCATTACAAAATTACAAAAAATCTGCATTGGAGAAATGAAACAGATTAAAATATATATTTCATGTAAGGAGTAAAAAAAAGTCACCTTCATCCAAGTGGTGCAGTTTTCAGGCGAAAACTCTAAAAATTTCTGGTACAAGATGCGACATCTGTCAAATTCTCTTAGTTGAATTTCTAAATCAATGTATCCTCTAAAGAGCTTGTCCTTGGGACACATTCCAATGGCAGTGCCCTTAAGAAAATAAAATAGTAAATGTATTACACTTTAATACATGAGAAAATCATAAATAAAAGATAAGAGAAAAAAATCATGAATCAAGCATTGATTATGAAATGCTTTTCAACATATTAAGAATGTCATAACAAAATTTCAGCATAAAAGATGATATCTAAGTAAACAATTTGGAAAATACACAACACATTTGAAAACTAATTTTATAAATTACTGTCTGGCCATAAAAAAATCAGAATTCTTTTGTGTAGTTCTGTATATGATCTTAAGCTTATATACATATTGCATAGCATTTAAAATTTAGTTACAAACCACATGACACAGTTAAAAATTCCCCTTCAGCAATTTTCATCATTAAGCAGAAATATATTTAAACTCTTTTGCACAAACCTGTATATCATAAATAGAAATGATGCACACCAAATAATATATAAAAAATTAGTTAAATTATGAAATGTATGCCATAACTTAAAATGAACTTTCTGCAAATATGGCTCATTCTATAACAGAATTCTTATGTGTTGTAAATGAACAATAAATGAATAGCAATTCCATAGTAAGAATCTTCTAATGCATTTCAATAATATATATATATATATATATATATATATATATATATATATATATATATATATATATCATTATGCTTAAAATATTTTAAGACTATTAAAATATAGATTGTGAGGCAGCAGTACAAACAAACATACCATCGAGTTTACAGTTAAAATCTAGGATTAATTAAATCTCAATTTGCATATTAAAACACAATCAGTCTGCTAAGTCATATCTTAGTAGGAAACACCTAAAAACTTGATTTTAGCAGTTGACTCAAAGGTTTACCATGTTGTGCTTTACAGCACCAAAAAGTATGAAAACATGGAGGATTGGGAGCAGGAAAACATAATGGTAAACCTACGAGTCAACTGCTAAAATCAGGTTTTTAAGTTTTTTTCTACCAAGCTATCACTTGGCATACTGACTGCTTTTTAATATGTTTAATTATATCAAGATTTAACTAATAATAGATTTTCACCCATGAACTCAATGAGGTGATTGTCTGTACTGTCGCCTCCCAATCTAATACATTTTTCTAAAGCAATTTTTCCCATCAATCATACTGTAATGAAATTTTTTAAATGCCCTGTAAGCAAACTATAAATGTTATACACTTCATTTTCAATTCCAAACATATCATAATCAACCTCAATAATAATGTATAACAATTGCATGGTAATCCCAATATATTTACACAAGTTAGAGCAAACAGGTGGCCAAATAAATTGGATTTATAAATACTTTTCAACTATATTGGAAAATGTTGAAAGCATTTCCAATCTAAAAAAATATATGAATATTTATGGAACATAAAAGAAATAAAATGTGAATCAACAAAAAATTCTTAAAAAGAATAAAAGTTTTTTCACTTTTATTCTTTCATTGCTTTCCAGACTTCACATTTGCTTAATCTCATAGGACAGTTTACGCATTGCTGTAGAAAGCACAATTCTGAGAATGGAATGCGTTTTTGAAAATAATGGAGGATTCATTGAGAATGTGTAACGTTATTCCCTTGCTGCCAAGCGACATGGTTTATTTTTGTTGATGCAGATTACATCACATGAAATGATATTCATTTTTCTGTATTGTTTGGAGACATAGATCAGGCTCTAGAGCTGTCTGATTAGGTGAACTTTAATTATAACAATTTACAGTTCGTGAAAATTTGTTGAAACTTTAAAATTTGTGAGCTTCGTCTGGATTGGCTGAAATTGATAAAAGGAATCTGCAAACATAACTTTAAATATTGGCGCAGCAAAACCTATTGACAAAAAATTTGACTAATTTTTTAAAATTTATTCCCCCCCCCCCCCCAGAGCGCATTTCTTCAATTACGTATTAATGAAATTTTGTTTCATTTGGAGCCATAGAACAGGCTTTAGAGCCTTCTGAATAGACGAACTTTAATTATAACAACCCTGTATTTTCTAACGAAGACTTAAACCTAGAAAAAAATTATCTAATGTTCTACTCAAAAGTTTTTAAAACACCAAAGCTGTATAAGTAACTAAGAAATAATGACAGTGTATAATATACAAAATTAAATAAATAAGTGAAATATCCTCCTGTTTTTCAATTTACAAAATCCAAAATTATTAAAACAAGATACTATACAACAAATGTTAGGAAAAATAATTTGTATGTTATTCAATTTCCTAGCTTTTTCATAATAGTGCATATACAATTCCTTTGTTTTTTTATAAGTTAAACATTAATAAATATATGCTCTCTTTCGTACCTTTTGATTACATATTTAAACCATGTTTACATTACTTTCAATATCATGTGCTTTTTTATAGTATTTCAATTAACTGGAACAACCCCATGCAAAAGGAGGGGGGCAACGGGGATGGTCGCTCTGGGCATGAAAATTGAAGGGACACCAAATTTATACCACCAACATTTTTTTGCTGTCAATCATTTTTGGAATTTTTTTTTTCTCTCTAAGGATAATTTGTTTCTAATCTCTTGTTAGCAATTTTTACCTTCTCAATTTTCCCATTTTCATCAACTCACATATTAACTACAGCTGAAAATGGCTAGAAAAAAAATAGAGAAAGGTTGAGAAAAATCTGTTGAAAACATTGCTATCTCACTAACAACTAACTGCAATTTTTTCTTATGTTATTTAGATGTTGTTACATTATGTTGGAATTTCTGAATTTTTACAGAATTGCACGTTTTAAAGTTCCAAAGTAAAATAAATGCAAAATATTTATTCAATAGACTTAATTTCTGTTTCTGCACTTTATCAATTTTGTGGCACTTGCCACAGGCACAAAAAAAGGTGAGGGGGGGGGGGGGGAGGGTACAAAATTGAAACTTTGTTCTTGGGCACAGTTTTTCTTTCACACAGCCCTGATCTAGCAGGATGAGTAATTTTCTTTTTATGACTCAAAATATACACTAAGTCTGGTCCCAAGCTGTTTTCTACAGCATTATTAATTTATTGTTAATACAAAGTAAGAAATAATGTAGAAATTTTCTGGTGTAAGTTAAAACAAAAATTGAAAGGATCAATAAAAAGTGCTTACTAAAAGTTTTCTGGCTCCAGTCAGATTCTTTTCTCTGATTTCATACTGAGCTGCTAAGAGCCATATTTTGGCAAATGTGAATGTTTTGTGAGGTATCAGTTTTAAACAAGCTTGATATACTTCTCGAGTTCTGTGTTCCGCTGTACCTTTCACTTGGAGTTCTTCGAATAATGCATAATTTATCCAAAGATAAATGTATCTTCGCCAATACCTTTTAACCTGCAAAGTAATAGATAAAACCATATTCAATATACTCGCATAGATAAAAAAAAATCAGAAGCATGCTTCCAACAGTCAAAACAATTTCACATTTAAAAGAAAACTCTATTGAGGTACGGAAAACTAAAACTGTGATGATGATATTAGCATATCATCTCATATTACAATTCCTATCCTTTTAAAATTTTCTCCTTTCACAATTATAAATTTACTTGAAATTTCCTTTCCTGTCTAAAAATATATATACAGTACAAAACCATTTATCCAGAATGGTTGGGGTCAGATGTATTCTGGATAACTGGTTTTTCCAGTAAACTGGTTCGGCATTAAAGCAGCATCCATTTAATAAGTTTTGTGAAACATATGTAGTTGTGGTATTACTTCTAATTTTAAATTGATTATTAGGTTATTCTAACCAAGAATCTGATGCAAGTAAGATAAATTGTTAGGGTTTGAAAGAAGATAATTTATGGGAACTACTTGGGAACAAAAATTCATCTGTTTTCTCGTCATAAAAATTAAAACATCCATAATATTATTTATTAATCTATAATATGATTATATGCTTCTATTTCAAATACTAGATGCTGTTATCCAACTATTCAATTTTTTCAAGCAATCTATATGTCAAACTGATTGTGTATGACACTTTTTTCTAAAAAGATTCTAATATCAGTCTATCAGAAGTATCATTCCGGATAACTGGTTTTCCGGTTAACTGGTTTCCGGATAAACGGTTCCATACTGTATATATTGCTTCTTTTCTTTTGCACTTAATAAATAACATTCACTTTAAGGTTCTTAGGCACTCTCCATCCAGTAATAAAATATGACAACATGATTTTTTTTACAGCAGTAATTTAAACATTTGTTATTGCTCAGTTTGATAGTCATTACAAATGCATTTTTGGTTACAAAGATCTTTCCTGCTTATATTAAAAAAGGTGTTAGATATTGATTACCGTATTTTCGGGTGTATAGCCCGCACCCTGTGTATAGTCCGCACCCCTAAATCGAGCAGCGCAGTAAAAAAAGTTCGTGTATAACCCGCGGAGATGTATCGGTGTATAGTCCGCGGGCTATACACCATTTACGTACGTATATTTCGATCAGGGTTCGAAATTAGAAGCCATTAGTCATGATTTTTAACACAAATTTACCAAATTTTTTCGTGATGCATAATACCTACAGTAATTCGGCCAAAAAAGTAAGATTATCAGTACCGTAATTTTCAGAAGAAACACCGCGGCGTTTATGTGTTTTATGATAAAATTTGAAGCGATGTGGCGTTTACGCGCATTTTTTTTTCAAACAAGCATGATATTTTTTCTAAATTTTTCCGAAAATTAAAAAAAAATCGGTGATAAATTCAAAATTTAAGACATAAAATGCATATGTATCTTAGGTCATTGGTTCCCAAAAGGATCGACTCCTCGGAATCGATCCGAAATGCACCAACTCCGAAAACGAACAATTCCTCGGACTCTATCTGAAATGAAATGACTCCAGAAAAGTTCGATTCCTTGAACTCGATCCAAAATGAAACGACTCTGTAAAGGAACGATTCCTTGGAGTCGTTTCGGAAAAGAGTGACTGCTTTGAATCATTTCGAAATGACATGAATCGCGCACTTTTTTTTTGTTCTTTGCAACAGGGTAGAATAGATTATTTTTTGAAAAATAAACTAAATCTTAAATGATCATAAATTCAGAATCGTCGAGGTTGGAAGGGTTCCTGATTTTGGATTTTGTACTCTACAAACACAATGCGGTGCTGCAGCACCGATTCGCTAGCAAATTATTTTCTGATATTTTATTTATAGATTTTTTTTTTAAATTCTTGCGTATAAGTCGACCCCCCACTTTGAAGTTCTTTTTTTGTCTAAGATTTCACGACTTATAAACGCGAGTATATATGGTAGCTATTATAGATCTATCAGTGCAATACTTGGCGATAGTTGCGACAGTTCTTCCAAACCCAGAAATAACTGTATTTAAGCAGTAAAACAAAGCCTTTACAAACATGGAAGAACTCTCTAAATTTCTCGGCATAGCGAAAAAAATTTACAAATTTCGATGTTTTTTTTTCAAATTTTTTAAGGTTTAAAAATTGTAGAAAAAATATCACGATTTCCATTTTTAAAAAAAAAAATCTTTGTATAACCCGCACCGTGTATAAGCCGCAGCAGCGTTTTGGAAGGTTTTTTTCTTGTATAAGCCGCGGACTATACACCCGAAAATACGGTATATCTGCATTGCTGCTTCTAAACAATTTTTTTATTACTCAGCTTTAGCATTTGTATATGTACGGTAGAACCTCCTCTAATTTGAAATTTTCGCTAATCCGAATCAATATTATTTTTGAAAATTAAACTTGAACAGATTAACTAAAAAGATTGAATTATTATACTAAAAATAAAAAAATTCTTTTATTATGAAATTTTTCAGATTACAGAATAAATGTTGGGAAAACATGTTTAAGTTAGAATTAAACATAAAATGGCAGTAAAGCATGTTTTTACCACTTTCCAACAAAGTTGAAAAGTGCTTATGCATTCGGTTTGTCTGTCCGCCTGTCTGCACTTTAACTCCCGTAAATATACTCGAATTGCCATGAAATTTTAGGATGTTACTGAAGTTTACCCTAGTACGAACCCTATTGAAAATGAAGTTTCTACCATGATTAGTTTATCTACAGGGAGAGTCAAAAGTTTCCCATTACATTAAAGCCTATGGGGAAAAATCGTTTAATAGGAATTTTAAAGATGTTCTACCCTGTCAAACATATTAAAATTTATATGCTTTTACAAGCTGCATTAAAATATGCATTTTATAAAATATAAGGTGAAAATGTAGCTATTATTCATTTACAGGGCCACACAAAAGAATTTCATTAGATAATGGTAAAAGGGGGAATTGTGTGCGACATATATTAAATGTAATACACTGTTTGATGTATAATAAAATCAATGTATGTCAATGAGGCTTAGTATAAACTATATGATACTGCCTTCCCTAATATAAAGTACATAGTATTTACATGGGCACACATAAGATTTCAAATGGTACATTCTTTCCGAAGTATTATATAATATCCGAAGATGGCTGATGCATGGATGAAATGCATTTTAATTATGATATCAGAGTTTCCCCCAGAGGGTTTCAGGGGGGCGCTCTGCCCCTCCTGCCCTTTAGTTTAAAAAATAGCGCCCTTCTTGCCTCACATTTGAAAAAACGCAGCCCTCTAGCGATGATCCTGAACGCGCTATAGCGCAAAAAATCGGCGACGGAACGCAAAAAATAGCTTAAAAAACGACAAGTTTCATTAAAAATTGCAAAATAACGACTAATTTTAGGAAAGATTTGCAAAAAATGGCTAATTTCGTCACAAAATTTTACAAAAGAGCAGATTTTTACAAAAGATCGTGGAAAACAGCAACTTTCGTCAAAAAAATAGCGATAAAACGGCAGATTTCGTAAAAAGATTTGCGAATAAACCGACAGATTTCATCAAAAGATTTGCTAAAAAAAAAAAAAAAAAAAAAAAAAAAAAAAAAAAAAAAAGCCAAATTTCATTCAAAAATCGCAATAAAATGGAAAATTCTGTGAAAAAATCCGTTTTTTCGTAATTTTTTTTTTTTTTTTTTTTTTTTTTTTTTAAATCAAAATATGCCATTTTTTGCGATCTTTTAACAAAAACTGATGTCTTTGCGATCTTTTAATAAAGTTAGATGTTTTTTTCATGAAATTTGATGTTTTTTTCGTGATTTTTTAGCAAAATATGCTGTTATTTGTGATCTTTTAACAAAATCCGCTGTTTTTTGCGATCTTTCAACAAAATTGACCATTTTCTCGTCATCTTTTAACAATAATTGCCGTTTTTTCGCGATCTTTAAACAAAATTTATTTACAAAATTTCTGTTTTTTCACAACTTTATGAACCGCTAGATTCTAGATTCAACTCTGTAAAAGTGCCCTTAAAAATAAAAAAGTGCCCTTTTCAGAACAGTAGCGTCCTGCCTTATTTTAAACCTGGGGGAAACTCTGATGATATGTTAAGTTTCACAAAATTTATGCATATTATATGGTGTGTATAAATGCTATAGTTAATATACAGGGCTACCCAAAAGAGCTCACCAACATTACTGAATATGAACATAAATTACTAAAAGGGGATTCTTAAATAAATTATGCATTTTTACACTGAACTGCATTGAATTTACTAAGAAATGTTTGCTGAATATAGATAAAATGATATACAGAGCTACGCAAAGAATTGGATACATGGAGTCTATGAATGTTAATTTATGAGAAATTGATTTCAGTTGTTTTAAGAGTGTTTTATTTTAAAATAAATTTTAGCGTAACATTGATGTGTAATAAAGGTACCAGGCAAGCTACAAGGCTGAACAAAGTATTCAAGTATGTTTCCATCTATTAGTATAAATTGCTGAAAGAGAAATTTCAAGTAACAAGGCATTTTTTTGCTAAACTAAATTTTCCCATTATATAGTATGTATATTAGCTGACAGATAAATTCAGGGTTGTTCAATAGGCATATTTGGCTATATTTGGCTTTATATCCTTATTTACCTAAATAATGAAGTTTTGTTTAGGATTTCATGAAGTGTTGGAATGTGCTTCATAATCTATGCTTAACGCATGATTTTTCTTACTTGTTTATGCTTTATGCGGCTGGTATAGAATAAAAAAATTCTAAATAATATAAGAGTAGAACATGTTCACATGAATATAAAATAAAAATGTGCACTGTAGGCAGAGTCATAGAAGCCATCTTAAAAAATTTTTTGAATATCAATTTGTTTGCCAGTCTCTATAAAATTCTTTTTTAAATTGCGAAGCATATTTATATTTAATTCAGATGATAAATATTTATTTCTTCTTCTTAGAGTTTGACTTTGCAAATCACCTACAGAAATGTTTTTTTTTTCTTCCCCCCTTGTCGACATGGTCACTGAGCTATTTATAGATTCGCAATTTTAAATCTTTGTAATGGCTTGCTATGTATTTCCTCATTTTGAAGTTCCACTGGATTATTATAAATATATGGAATGATTAAACAAGGTATACAATTTTTCTCCGAAAGTTGTGCTAGATCATTAAGTATACCAAACCTTAGGATTTTCAGATTAGGGAATGTTTACAGTACTACTGAGTATATATAACTTACATTCTTTTAGCCACATCTTTTTGTTTTCTGTTTTATGAGAATTTCAGGTAGTCTGAATTTTTTGTAATCCAACAGCCGCCGGTCACATTTAGTTCAGATTAGAAGGGTTCTACTGTATATTAAAATTTTGTTACGCCACTTAATGATTGTTTGGCTAGAATATAATTAAAATTTTTTATTACAAAACATATTCTTTGAGATTATAAAAGATCAAGATTCCAAGATTGGCCTGGCCTGATGCATTTTTAATCAAAATCTGACAAATGTTCATCATTCCATCTCTAATCACACTCTTGAAAAGATGTAGAGCAGATGTTGTCTCTTGTATTAGGATCACCCCTCCAGTGACAATTTTAGATTGCTTGCTTGTCTTAAATAAATGCCATATATCTTTCTTTATTTGATTTTCTGGTATGATTTGAGTTTGAGTACTTGCATATGCACAAGAAATTAAAAAATTGATCCAATTTAGCTGAAAATTAATAGTTTAAATTATTCAGTTTATTTTAAAAAGTTTATATCCTTAAAAATGACAATAAATAAAATCTTTCTCAAAAAATTTTTTTGAGACCATTTCTTTAAATGATTCACTAATTTTGGAATGATTTTGGTGGTGAAAATTATGTCACTCACGACAGAAATATATTTTCATTTATGAAAATAAACTAATTTACTACAACTGTGATATATGATGATCTCAGAAGCCAAGGGGTACAAGTAACAAAAACTTGATATGGAGTAAATTGAGTTTAAAGATAATTGAATTAAATCTGAACACCAATAATTAACTGAGTTGAAATAGGAAAGTGCCGCTTGTTTCATTATGGTCTTTTACCTCTTATTTCAATAATTGTAAAAAAATTAGAGTACAATTTTCTTTAAATTTACATCAATCAATATTGATTATTATTTGACAAAAGTGGTTTATCTCTAGAATGCAGTTCATAATTAGAAAATCACTTATATTTCTTAATCTGAAAAGAAAAAAGCATATTTCCAGGCCATCTGTGCACTTAGTTCATTTTTTTCAATTTTGCCACATATACCCCTTGGCTTCTAGGGTCCTCATATAGCTTCATATTCATTGTTTGTTATTTCTGCAGATAAAAAATTATTTATCTGTGATGCGGATGACAGCGCTGAAAGCATATTTCTGGTGATTTACTGTGAGTAGGGAGAAAGTCTCAAAGTATCAGAAAAAATGTGATTTGTAATAAAAGTAGAACAAAACCTTATCCAAATTAATTATGAAAAATGATAGGTCAAATTTATGTAGGAAAATACTGATGAATATAAAATTATTCTAAACATTGGTATGGAAATTAGATATTATCAAAGTAAAGAAGAAATAAAGTCTTCATACAGAAATTACCCATAATTGATTTTACTTTTCTGTCACTCTTTTGGCTATTAAGAAGAAGAAAAAAAAACCTTTTTGATTTAAATCAGACTTTTTTGCAATAGGGTATTAATGCCTTGAAAGAATTGTAGATTTACAAAACAATTAAGCATCTATTTAGATTTTTATACTTCACTGTAAAATAAATGACTAACAACATTAATTAGCAGCAAAAATAACAAATCAAATGGCTTTTTTTTTTTTTTCCTTGCATGTATACATTGCAAAATTACTGTCATTTTATAAATTAAAACTTATACGTATGTAAGTAGGATACATTTGTAGTTATTCAAACTTCTTCAAAATTTTTATTTAACTTAGCATGTAGAACTTATTTGTAGTTGCTAGTTGAATGAAAATACCAAATTTGTTTGGACTTGGTGTTATTTGTTTTTGTTTTTTAATATAGAGTACTTCTTTTCAAGTCAGGCCCCTATTGTAATGATAGCCCATGAGTGTTTAATCCTACATCAAGCTTAACTGCACCTTTGAGTGTGTGGCACCAATCTAGCTCATTGGTTTTCTTAAGCCTAAAAATGAAAAATTATAAAATTTAGCCAAAATCATTAGAGCTGCTTTTTAGGTAAAATTTGTTTGAATCACAGTGACTCGAAAATGACCCATTAATCAAAATTTCTTGAACATAAGATCTAGCCCAAAGATTTTCTTGTGTCCAAAAATGATATAATACAAATTCTTGTTAAAATTGTTTGAACATTTTTTTAGACATAATTATCATCGACCTGACCCATTGCGACCAACTAATCGAATGCTCTTGAGCATGCAACCTAGCCCAAATACATATGATAAAATACAAAATTTAGTCAAAATCATTAGAGCCATAGTCTAGATAAAATTAATGTGACACACGGTGACCCAATAATTAAACTTTCTCTAAAATGGGAATCAGCCCAATGGTTTTCTTGAATTCTAAGACGAGAAAATGCAAAATTTAGTCAAAATGGTTAAAGCCGTGTATTAGATAAAATTGGTTTGACCCACCATGATCCAAAAATGACCCACTAACTGAAATTTTATGAACATGTGTACTCAATATTTTTTCATTTTAAAAAACATTTGGATATATAATTTAGTTAAAATTGATTCAGCTGTTTTTTTACTTATAATTAGCTTGACTCTGACCCATTATGACCAAAAATGACCCACTAATTGAATTTTTTCGAACACGTGACTTAGCCCAATGGTCTTCTCGTGCCCAAAAATGAAAAAAAAAAAAAAAAAAAAAAAAAAAAAAAATTAAGATTGAGACGTTATTAAGACAAAATTTACATCTGCAGACACACACAAGATTTTCTCGTATTGTAGTATAAGATGTAGATGCATCTTTCGAAAATGAAGCAAAGTCATTTTCCTTTAGAAAATGCTCCCTGAAGACATTTTTCTTTTCTCAACAATTGAAAAAATAATATTGCTATGATGGCAAAAGGGTTCTGTGGTGGCGTAGTTTGAAAAATCGGGCACATTTTATGAGTTAGGCCGAGATCGCAGCAAAAAGATGAAATAAGAGGCACGTTTCTTTTATGTGTTAGGCCGGATCGTATTGCAATATCGTAGAGAGACCCAGGATCGTTGTTTTACTTTTTTTTTGGAACGAAGTGTATCAGGCATTACTTTGATGAAGAAAACTCAGTTCACAAAAATCACAACTAAATTGTCTTTATTTTTGAAGAACACTTGAAATTTTGAGCACATCAAACATCGGTAAAATAGCTTATTCACTCAAAGGTGCACTAGTGCAGCACGCATAGAACATAATAAAGAAAATATTTGTCAATTTGACAACAGTGATCAAGCGTGTTACCTTCACCAAGTCAAAACATAAAACTGACTAAAATTTCACATTTTCACAAACGTCAAAAAAGTCTTTTGGCATAGAATAGATTCCCGATCCGAGTAAAACAATGTACAGGTAAAAAGAACCGTTACATGATAAGCAAAGGAGAAATTTAAAAAAAAAGAGCGTTGCCAAGAATATAGTCTTTAACGCTCGTGGCGAGAATGTGCAGCAGCCGGCAACCCTAAACAGAATTACTCAATCGGTAACAAATTAAGTTCTTTATACAAGACAAAATGAAATGATTGGGAAATAAAAATAGCAGTTATTTAAAACAGTCGTTTGATTTTAATCAACTGAAGAACAAGAAAGAAAAATCTAGAAATGGAATGATATTTTAAAACTAATTTATTATTTGTTCTTTTTATTTATTATTATTATTTTATATGCACTTGGAGGCAAACACACAATAAAAATACGTATTAAAAATGCTTTTCTTTTAAAATTAAATTTTAAAAGAGGGGGGGGGGGACTCACATTTGAAAAATTAATAGAAATATATATAATAGAATATGTGTCACATCACAATTGCCTAAAATAAATGTTAATTACCACAAAAAAAAAAAAAAAACTTTTCTTTTTTTTTATTTATATTAATGTATGCAAATTATGTGAAACAAAAGTAAATTATGCTTTTAAAAACTGATTTTTAGAAAAAAATGTTTGTTATTGCATTTTTACCATCTTCTACTTTTAGAAGCACTGGAACTGTGGAAATTTTCGACTTGCAGTTTTCGATAGATTTATATATTTCAGATCTTGAACACAATTTCACTCTTTTTAGAAAATAGGGGGACGTTTTATCTCTCTAGAGCCCCCTACCCAGTCAACATTTCCAAATCAAATGGTGAGGATACATCCCAAAATTTGGTATTTTTCCATGTCTGACCAATGAAATTTGCAATTATCTGCTTCTGATTGAAGAAATAAACAATTTTTCTACACCATATCAACAAAATTCACGATTCTTAACTGATTTTGACAAAATTAAAAATTCTTTCCTCTGGCAAATTGGCAAAATCCACAATTTTTTCTCGCAATGAACTGACGAAATAAATATTGTTCCATGGCTGTTCAATGAAATTTTCAATTTATCTACACATTATCTACAAAATTCGTGATTTTTTTTCAAGACATGGAAAGACCTTTAAGAGCTTTTTATTATTTGACATAATATTCAAAATTAATTTTCTTTGAATAAAAATAATACTTTTTCTGATTTTTTTTTTTAAAGCATATTCAGGGTGGCTACAGAAATGATGAAAAAAAGTTCCCTGATTTCCTCATTATCTATATCAATTTTCCATGATTTTTATCATTAAAGAATACATACAATATTTTTTAATGTATGCTGCTTTCTTGTGTAACACACTTATCCAGCTTGCAAATATCTCTTTTGGAAGGAAAAAACAAAAATTGCAATTTATTTAATTAACAAAGGTGCCAAACATTAAGATTTATCCATAATTATTATGGATATGCAACAAAGGTTACAGTGTTACAGGCATCGGATAAAAAAAATTGCTAATTTCATCAAAGGATTGCTTGAAATAACACAAATTTCGACATAGGATCATGAAAAAAAATAAAATTTTGTCAAAAGATAGCAGAAAAGTGGAAAATTAGTCTTAAAGATCATGTAAAAATGCAAATTTCATCCAAGGCTTGCATAAAAAATGCACGTTTCATGTAAAGTTCGAGTAAAAGCAAGAATTTAGTCAAAAGATCACAAAAAAACGTGCAAATTTCAGCTAAAGATCACAAAAAATCATGCAAATTTCATCTAAGGATCACGAAAAACACACAAATTTTCTCTTAATATCACGAAAAATGTGCAACTATGTCTATAGATTGCAAAAAACTTTAAAAAAGTGTAAATTTCGTCAAAAGATTGCAAAAAACATCAAATTTCGTCAAAAAATCGCAAAAAATGTTCAAATTTTGTCAAAATTGCAAAAAATGTTCAAATTTTGTCAAAATTACAAAAAATGTTCAAATTTTGTCAAAATCGCAAAAAAAGGGGGGGGGCAAATTTTGTGGGGGGGGGAGTGCAGATTTTGTCAACAAATTGTGAAAAACTTGCAAATTTTGTCAAGAACTTTCGAAAAATTGTACATTTCATCAAACAATCATGAAAAATGTGCAAATTTTGCCAAAAGATTGCTAAAATTGACAAATATCATCAAAAGATCACGAATGAACAAACTTTTGAAAATTTGGCTTTATGGGACAATTTAGCTTTCATGCAGACAGATATCATTTGGCAGCAGTTCGGCTTAATGTCTCTATCACATCTTATTACTGGTTTAAATCTAGCCTGTTTGGCAACAAATCAATGTTGTTGGTAAGGTGAAAACAAACATTTTTGCAGAGAAAAATTTCCCTGATTTTTGAGTATTTTTTAAAAAGTTCCCTGACATTTCCCTGATTTTTCCAGATTCATAAACTTCCCTGATTTTTCCCTGATTCCATGATTTCCAGAATCTGTAGCCACCCTGATATTAAGCTTAGTTTTAAAAATGGCTTGTGATTGGACAGTTAGCAAGCTTCAAAGATCATACTGTATCCATGTTGAATGTAAAGGGGTTAACTGCAATATAATAAATTTATAAATATAAAAATCTTAAAGAAAAAATTATGTTACATTAAAAAATCAATTTTGCAAAGTCTAAAAATAACAAAATTACCTTTTTCAAAGGAACATTTGCAATAGCTCTTTCATAAACTTCACGGGTAGCTTCAATACTGCCTTCACTTTCCATTAATCGCAAATAATCAAACCAACTGTCATAATTATAAGGATTATTCTTGACTTGCTATAAAATATAAAAATATATATGGGTGATTCTCAAAATAGGAGACAATTTATGTCTTTCAGCATACAAAAAAAAAATTGAGAGGTTTTCTGTCATGTTTTTATACTTAGATATGTTTGTCTTAATATTATTCATTATTTGCACTCAAGAATTACTCACTTTTTAGTTAAAAACACCTTAAAATAACAGAATAAATGTTCAAAATGTCATTAGCATGGATGTCCACAGCAGCTGTGCCTTGTATATACTAGCTTTTTCAAGAGTTATTATCATGTTTATAAAATAAAACAAATGTTATTCTTTCTTCAAATTAATCAAGGAGAGGATTTATCCAATAAAGTTCTTTTTAAAAATAAAATTATAGTATATAAAAAGAGAATTAAAGTTTGTCCTCCATATTCTGTTTTCAAAACAAGGTCATACTATAACAGCTGTTTATTAATCAAAATTTCATTTTCACATATGACAATACTTTGAAAATATAAAGTTTCTCCATGGCAACAAGTAGCCATTTTATTCCAGCCTGAAAATAGAAGCATGTATTGTATTTTAAGAATAGAAGTTGAATATTAGGCGAGTACATCAATTGTATGTCATTAGAATGGATAATAATTTTCATGTTTATTTTATAGTTAAAATTTTTATTTTACTTATTTGCATAGAACTTTTGTGTTTTAAAAAGCCCCAGAAAGGACTATTGCATTGTGATTATATTATGGCTCATAATCTTATTTAAATTAAAAATTGTCATTAGCATGGACAAATATCAGTGTCATTAGCATGGTTTTTCTGTCCATGCTAAAGACTCCTATGTGCATAAATGTAACCAGTACTTATATTGTATCCTTTTTAAAGTTTAATTTTACATATAAATTTAGGTATTACATTTATTATCCCTATAATATGCATTAAATCTGTCAGAAAATCACTAAGACAGCTTCTTACACTGTTAGTGTCAGAATGTTGTTCATGTAAACAAAGTTTGCTCTTTGGTAATGTTTTTATTCTCCTTATATGTATATATGTAAAAATGGAAACTATTTGTTGGAAAGGAAGGCTAATAAACGTAGAAAAAAATATTTAAACAGGAAGAAAATAAAAATTTCTTAATATATTTATTCCATGCAATTTGTTTTGTCATTAGCATGGCTCAAAAAATACTAATTATTTTTTTTTAACTTAATTTTTAAATATTTAGCTCTGCTGACTACATGTAAAGTATACCTAATACTATATTAACAACACATATTTTTTTCAGAAATTTTGCTAACAGTAATTTTTTTAAGATTTCATTTTTGAAATTGTCCCCTATTTTGAGAATCACCCATATACATTATTAACACTTATGCTTAATAAATGTTAAATAAAAGCTCCAATGAAAAGCAATAACATATAATTTTTTTTAAATATCTGAACTTTTGAAAAAATTGCATTCCAAAATTTTACAGAGTGGAATAAAGAACCTCATCAATTAATACAATGGATCTCTATTTAGTCAACTTCTACTTTGTAAAATTTTCTAAATAATAGGTATTATTAAAGAGCCTTGAACTGAGAGATATGTTGTTTAAAATAAAGCTCCCATTTAAGGAACCTGTTATATATTTAGTATCCAGGATTTATCTAATTCTTCTTCTAGAATTCCCACGAAAGCACCTTTCTTCCTTTTCACAAACAAAGTGTTCATAGTCAAGTAACACAAGAGATTTTGATTGGTTTTATTTCTAATGGAAATCGATAGGCCTTCAGCTGCTCTTAATCACTATTATCTGATGGAAGAACACGTTAAAAATCCTTGTAACAACAAATTACTAAACTTTTTTTTACTGCCATTATTATACTCAGAATAGTGAGAAAATGTTTAATTTTTTTTCTCTGGTTATATTTAAAGTTGTTAAAAAGAAAATTTGTATCACCTTTAAATGAAACAGTTAGTTAAAAATAAAAAATAGTTTTTGATAAAACAGAAATTAGAAATTGATCAAAGTTTCATGAAAAAAGACATTTCTCTTAAATTTAGTGCTCTCCTTAACAGTTTATTGACAAAAACTGGCATATAAATTAATATGTCCAAATAAAAATATCTATGCATTTTAAATTGCATTGAATATTTGTTTTATTAATTAAAATTAAATTATATTGCCAGAAATGTTAAAAGCATTTCCTTGTAGTAGATTTTAAAAAGAAATCTATTTAATAAATTTTCTATTTAGCATTTTTTTTCCCATCAATTCATTACATGGAAATAGAATTGTAAGTTCTTTTGTTTTCTTTTCAGAACCCCCACCCCCCCCCCCCAAAAAAAAAAAACTATTTCTGAAATATTTTGCCCTTTTGATAAATAACACTCAAAGATACTAACATCAGGAAACAAGGCATTAACTACTGATGAGCATGTACTTCCTATAGAATAGTTTTAGGAAGAAGATTTTTATCATCAATAAGTTCTTGGGATAAACAGTAGCATTAAATTATTCAGGGGCTGCACTAACCATTTACCTATTTGCCAAATGCGAATACATCATGAAATTGGCGAGAAAATAATTATGGAAAAAAAATTTGGCAAATGCTCTTTTGAGATACTTTTGTTGTTACAATCATGTTACGGAATGTAAATGAATTTTCATTTTTAGCAAAAGTTCGCATACGTCATATTTTCAGTCAAAATAACTTCCCTTCTCTCCAGCGTGCCCAGCCAATTTTGCTGTTACAGAGTTTTTCTCTATATGCTTAATGCGCATGTGCCATCGGAAATGGAAAGCTGTCATTTTTTCATGCCTCCAACAGTGGGAAAAAGAAAAGAAAAATTGCAGCTTTTGAGTTTTGTTTTCAAGAACGAATTCTGAGCATGAAGCTGCATGAAGAGCCGCGAGAAATGTATGAAGAAACAAAATATCAATAAAATCCTTAATTATTCTTATACAGTAAAAAGCATATTAAGAGAAACTTTTTAATAAAAATAATTAGATAATTAACTTTTTTAGAAAATTGCTTTTAACAATTATTATAAGGATTATAGGACATCTTGATTGTAGATTCTCAGAAGTAATTGAGAAATGTATTATGTTTTTTATAGTGACGATATTTTTTGATTGATAAACTTTGAAGAATTGCCCATCTCTAGCCATATTTTAGTAGCAGATTTAGGTAAAAGCGTGAAATTCAATAAAAGAAGCCTATTAAAAAACATTTATTTCTGCAATTTTAGAAATTCCTTCTCCTGTCCAAAAGGATTAATAGGAGGTACAAAAATTTAGGTCATTCTGCCATACATCACTAGCAGTTTTAGATAGAGGGATAAATTTGAAGTTATTTAATCTACTAAAACAAACTTAAAATGTATTTTATCTATTTTAGAAATTCCCATCTAAGCAGGTTTAATAATGTGGTCGCACTTTTAGGACATTTCACCATATCTCTGCAGCAGGTTTAGGTAGAAACGGGAAATTCAAGATAACACACCTCCTAAGAAAAATGGTTAAACATAGCTACTTCAGTAATTTTAAAGCTATTTTGTCTACTATGTCTTCAACATCAATTTGGAACTGGATAATGTGTAATGATTTATGTGAATAAGACAACAATTATAAATGTTTGATTAGATATTAGTTTTTATTTTATTGGATAATGTTAATTTATTGGTTAATGTTTAGACTAATGGTTGTAATTTCTTAGCCCGGTCCTTGATTATTACATAATCAGGTATGTAGTGAAGGGCATATGAGGGTATACGCCTTATACCTTCTGGATTTTTTTAAAGGAACACTGTATACTCTCTGTTTCTTAAGTAAGCTATAGTTTACATGCTCTAGGGTATACTCTCTGCCTTGAGCGTATACCCTCTGCTTAGAGCATATATCCTCTATTATTTTTACGACAACACTACTGTACATAATGGAATTATGTGCAGATATATTCTGTATGATTATATAGAAACATAGTCCTTATACTGTTAAGATGATATATCTGAGCTAAGAAAAAATGTAATAGCAAGATGTTAAGAAGATAAAATTAAAAAGACACAAACATTTAATATAAGATGATTGGTATTAATAACAATTTGATAAAAAGTATAATATTTGACAAAAGTATTATCTTTGAAATTTTTGGTGGAAATTTTTTTTTATATACTCTTAACACTTCTCATCAAAATTTCAGTCTTATCTATACAAAAATAATTGCCTGGAATAATGACTGTAATCTTTGATTGTACATATATTCCACCTTTACAAAATACATATTAATCTTAAATGCTAAGGACAAATGTACACTTTTTTTTTTTTTTTGAAAATTTTCTTAGTTAAACATTGTAACAAGTAAGAAATTTAAGTATCTGATTCAAAATATTTAAAAAATCTTTTTTTTTTTAAATGCAATGTGAGAATATTTAATACTTTTTTTTTTTCAGAAATTCAAACTTTTAAACAAAATGCAATGCCTAAATTGGCTTGATATTACTAACAATATATAAATAAAAAATGTTTAAATATTCAAAATTAAGGTGGTACAAGGTATTAAAATTGACAAACCTCTTCGTACTGGTATTTTCTTCGGCTTATAATGACATTTTCAATCTCAGCTCTATCACCAAACTTCTTTTCATGTATTGTATAATTTTTGAATAATTCTTGCGCTTCTTCTTTTGGAATTTTCTCCAAAGCATATTTGTAAATCACACGCACTCTTTCATGCTGAAATAAATACTTTATTAAATGTGTTGAAATTTAGTATGCACTTCAAAACATTATTGGCAAAAGTTTATTTTATAAAGACATAATAAATACCCAATATATAATACCTTCAACTCCTCATCAGAAAATGAAACAAAACAAAAATAATATTACGATCCCATGTAATATATGACATCTAATTTTTTTTTTCTTTTTTTGAGATAAAAAATGATTGTTTTAATGACTGATATATGACTAAAAATGCTGAATAACCAGTAAAATAACTGTATGTTTATGGTTATAATAATAATTATTTTTTTGAGGGGAAGGGTGGGGAGGCTTAAAACATTAGCAGCAGAGCTAGCTAACTTGTTTTTAATGGTTACAACTAGGTGGGGATGAGTATATTTACAGTTTTTTATGTTTTCTTAAACAACAAAATAATTGTTACTTCTTTAGTGTATAAGTTTTCATTTTTTGTTTTATCCACTGTGCATTATATTTTTACAGGGTTAATTGTTTTGTGTAAAGCCATAACTGTTTTTTTTTTTTTTTTTTTTTTTTTTTTTTTTTTTTTTCTGTGCAAGAATAAGGGAAAACTGTCTCACACAGAGATTGTAAATTTGATTCTGCTTAAACAAAGACAGATCTGAATGTACTTGGTAATCACATTTTTAGTTATCTGATTACATTTTTTATTATTATTATCAAATGAAAATATATGCATATTTCTACAATTTTTGAAGTTCACAAGTAATTTTGTGTTACTTATAAAAGTAATCCAAATCCAATCTTTTAGCTTAAATATTTTTTTGTCCCTTTTCCATAAAGTTAAAAAAAAAAAATTGCTTTATGAATCTTGAGTATGCTATCATTTTGCTGAAAATAAGAATTTCTTTTAAAAAAATCTTCTGGATCTATTTGAAACTTTGGTCACACAATGTTATGCTTTATATCTTTATATGGGGAAAATTCTTCGGAATAGTAAAAAAGAAAAAAATTAATATTAACATCTTAAACTTTTGCAAATTTTTCAAAGATTAAGAACAAATATTTATTATTATTATTATTATTATTATTATTATTACAACAAAAAACTTGAAAGACACTTCAATACATTGATTTTAGAGCACTAGAAGATTTCTAGAACAACTTTTTATTGCTAAATCTGTTGCCATGATGACGAAGATAGCTGCGAAGTGAGAATGCAAAAGGAAAAACAGAGTTTGTTTTTGACTGTTGGCTTTGCTTTAAGATTTTTCAAATTTAACAATATAGTGTTTTAATAAAAAATGCACTTTTTGATGAAATAATTTATTTTATGATTGTTAATTTAAAAATATATGGAAAATAATATAATTTTTCAGAATTTATTTTATTTTATTTTTTTTTTTTTTTTAAATTTCAGGTTACTGTTGTTGTACACAATAAAATATGTACAATGTCTTCATTTAGATCAAAATTCAAACCAATTGCAGATCATGGGCCCATGTTGTTCTCATTTTCTCCCCTTACAGTAGGGCTGAGCCCAGACTAATTTTTTCTCAGTAGACTCTGATGAAGCTAAGCCCTCACAGGTCTGTTACTGAAAATCATATTTTATGAGATATTTTTTTCAAAAAGATGTGTAAATGTTGTTAACTCTTCAAATATACTTTAAAATTCATTGATGTTTTCAGAATATAAATATTTACTTTTATCAATATTTTAAATTCATCTTTATTATCTGACTAGCAGGCTATGCCCGCTTCGCTGGCCCATATTTCCAACGAACCTTGACTCAAAGAAAATGGTGATTTAAAAATTTTATTTTAAAGCAGTATAGACCACCCTGGAATGTTCTTCCGTATTGCTGAAAATCATGCCAACGCCATTGCAATATTGTACTATTGTAAGTCTTGGCGAAAATTTGGGCAATTAAGCACCATCTCTTTTATTTTATCATTTATAGTAGAGTTTCGTATGAACATGAGATCATTATTACAACAGGAATCAAATTGTTCTCGAGTCTTTACACTATTACATTAGAGGGCATTGCAATGATTAGTGAGATTGATTATCAAACTCTATTAACTGTCGGATTGTACATTATCATTTCTTAGTTCTTAAAATCCCGACATCTGAACTTGCACTATGTGTAGTTCTGGTAGCCTACATACAATGTCATTTCATGTTACAATTTTTAATAAACATCCTCTTCTAGCAGGTCTACTGTAGTTTCCTATAGACCCCTTGCATTGACGTCACAACAGCGGCTGTTCCTCTTATCTGGTGCACATGACGCCATAATCTGGAGCCCAAACAAACCATCGTAACTCCCCGTTTGCCGTTTATAGCAGCTGTGGTCTTTCTGTTTAATTTTGATTTTTCTTATTCTTGCATTATTTTTCTAAATACTTAAAAAATGAAGCGCAAATTACTATTTTTATAAATGTGAAAACACCACATTTGCCTTATGTTTGGGCGCCCGATGAAGCATGTGACGTCACGTGCAAGGGGTCTATCTACCTTCATCTGTTCCAGCACTTTGAATGGACAATGCTTTTGAGGCCTATAGCTACTACGGCTGTCGCCTCGATTGATCCAGAATACACAGAAACAAATACAGAACACTTTATTATTACAGAAAATCCATTACATACATTTATTACACATCAAAGGGACAACACAGACACCCATGCCGCTAGCCGGGCTCGAACTGGAAACCAGCGGTGTGGGAGCAGCTGTCGCTACCAACCAAGCCACTGGGACGGCCTGTTCCAGCAAGAATACATAGAGTTTTTGTTTGTTTGTATTTATGACGGCCATTTATCTACACGTGGGATATAGGCCCTAAGGAAAGAGTGCCCTCCGTGGGGGTGGCAGACGAAGAAGGGTGTTTCACTTATATATTTATTAGAACAATGAAGCATAAAAAGTGTGTTTTAAAGCTGTATTATTTGAATAACATTAAAATTACATCAGTTTCACTGCCTCTTCCTTTTATAAAACAGTTGCTAACATGTAGCCGTTAAATCAGAATAATCTTGATGACTAAGTTTTGTAGAAAAATAAGTCTTTAGTTTGCATCTAATAAAATCCTTTCTACCTTCTGTAATCGATTCCATTATGATTTTTAGTGTCAAACATTAGAAGTGCTAGAAACGATATTGTTACAAATGTACCAGACTTATTTCATGTTTGTCCTCAAATAAATGTGAAATTTACGATCATCCATTATTGGCATTTAATCTTATAGGTTGACGATAGTTTTTTGTTCGACGGGGTAATGAAGTAGTGTCTAATAGTTTAATATTTGACAAAGTTCTGTTGATAGGGCTTATCGTTAATTAAAACTGCTACGTAATTATGAAAAACAAAATTTTCAGCTGTCGAGATTTCATGTATATTTTTTTCTTAACCAATTTTAAAGTATATTTATTTTCCTTACTTTTTTTAAAAAATTGTAATGAATGATAAATTAATTGCAAATATTTTTTCATTATAATATTTTTTCCGACTCATTGAAAATATTGCTTTTTTGGTGATAGTGAAATAACTGCAGATAAAAAAGATATAATAGTAAGACTAAAACACAGATTTAACGACTGCTTGGCGTATGACTTGGCGGGGGCCCGATAAGTACTCTAATTCTAACAGTTTAAATATCCAGATAGACTGTAAACAAATAATGGGTACTACTTGATTATTCCGTCGATCAATTTCGCCAAATTATACAAATGGACATAATTTTTATTTTAAATAACCAAAGAATCAATAAATTACTAAAATGTTAATAGAAATACAAACAAACATCGAATTAAAATTGGTTGATGAAGTAACAATTACGTATAACAAATTTAATGTCAAATGAATGTGACAGTTACGATCATCCATTGACATTTAACCTTATACTTTGGCGATAGTTTTTTGGTCGATGGGATTATCAAATATTACCAAATTATATAAAGAAATTATATAAACAATAACATTGCCAATAATATTTAGGTGCAGGTGTCATCTACGGATCCCGTTGGCGCGATTGCAGCAAATTGCGATTTTATGCCTCACGTGGTAATCCGGTAATAGTTGATTATTTTTGAGTAAACTATTTCATTATTTTTCTTTTCTCTTTTAAAATTATATAAATTGTTTTGATCCATAATTATTTATTGACTTAGTTTATTATTATTATTATTTCCTTTTAAAATAGCCCCACCAGTGGCCGAAAGGGTCTGACCTCTCAACTGGTAGAAGGCAGGTGCTGGGTTCGAACCCAATCGCGGCCGTCGGCTTAACCGTTCGGAGTTTTCGTGGTTTTCTTCGAACCTTGCGTAAATACGGGTTAGGTTCCCTTAGAAAGGCCCCCACGAAGGGCATCCCTCCCCCGGGCCTATATCCCTAGTGCAGATAATCGGCCGTCACAAAATACACACCACCATACACACACCTTTTAAAATAATAGAAAATAAATAAAAGTAATATAAATGTAATTGGTATTTGAAAACGCAGTGTTCTCCAAATTGGCATCATAAAAAAAAATCACGCCAAGGTGATGCGTGTATAAAAGTGGAAAAATGTTTGTAATAATATAAACAAAAAAACGTAAACAAATAATTAAAAATTCGCAATTTCGATAGTTTTTAAAAATAACATCAAGCATAAAATCAAATAACATCAAGGTTAATTCTCCAGTCGGGCAGAAATAGTAAATTTTCTTTTCTTCGTCTGTTTCACAATAAAAAAACACAAATTTAATAACTTCTAATTAAATAATCTGACTAATTTGCTGTAATCGGATTTATGATCTAAAAGTATCCTTAATACATAAATAAAACAGCGCAGTTGTCATGTTCGCGCTGAGGTCGGCGCAATAATTTTTTACACTAATTTGGCGGAAACATCGTTTTCGAATGCCAGTTTTATATATATATTTAAAATATTTTCTATTATTTAATAAATAATAATAATTAGTATTTAAATAATAAGTATAGAACAAAACATTTTACATAATTTTAAAGAAGAGAAAGGAAATAAAAAAACATTTTATTAATAATTAAATAACAATAGTCGGGTTGCCATGCCAGGCAAAATAACATCAATTTAGTGTCCATTAGTTACCTCGGTGTGTATATGATATCTGTGCAAACAAAACTTCCGATAATATAATAAATGACGTCATATTTATTTTCCTTTGAATTTTTCTTATTTTAATTTTTCACGTGGATACTGTTCAACTAAATTAGATAATATATTGTTTCATATTTTGATTTTCTTGGCAACGGGAAATAAAATGGTTATTTTTTATCGGAAAAATTTTAATTGATTCTGTATGAAAAATAATGAAATTTTGAATTATTAAGGAAAATATTTGAATCAATCAATTAAAAATTAGCCTATGTTCACCGGAAATAGTGTAGCTTTCCAACGGTGAAAGAATTTTTCAAAACCGTCAAGTAATTTTGGAGCCTATTCAATTCAAACAAACAAACAAACAAACAAACAATCAAATCTTTCCTCTTTATAATATTAGTATAGATTAGTGGAAAATAAAACGACAGTTAAAAGTTGTTGCTTTTTTAAAATTAGTTCAATTTTTTCCTTCCAAAATATTTTCATCTAATAACCCAATACTTATATAAAAATACATATATAAAACAAAAACCTACTTCTTTTTGATTCTCTTCAAATTTTGCAAATGCAACAAAGAGTTTCTCATCCATATATTCTTCACCAAAAAACTCAATTGCTCTTTCATAAACACTTCGGGCTCTAGCAATAAATCCATTTGTCTCTTCAAATTTAGCATATCGAATCCAGTTTTTATATTCAGGATGAACAATGACAAGTAAAAGAAGTTAAGGCATATATACAGCAAGTAAATGAATAAATGAGTAAGTGGGATCAAAAATTGCACAAAGGGTTTTATTTAGTATTCCTTAAAAACACTTTACTTTTCAATTAATAAATAAAAAGCAATAATTTTCAAATATTATTACCATTTATCAATATCAGAGTTCATACAGAGTTCGGAAGAAAAAATCCAAGGAGTGCATAAAAATTCCAAGGAGTCCAAAAATTTTTAAGGACTTGCCACTTTTTTGTTATCTATTGCACTTGCACAGCCCCAATTCTGCAGGGATTCCGTGAGTTATCCTGTGCGAGAGGGGAGACAGGTTATCTGCGATCTTCAGACAAAATCAGCGATTTATCTGCAAAATTTTAGCAAAATCGGCGGTTTTTCTGCGATCTTTTGACAAGATCGGCATTTTCCTGTGTTTTTTTTTAATGAAATTGACATTTTTTTGACAAAATTTGCATTTTTACACAATCTTTTCTTGAAAACAGCATTTTATCCCCACGATCTTTTGACGAAACCGGTGTTTTTTCAGTGATCTTTTATGAAATCGGTGTTTTTTTTTCAATGATCTTTTGACAAAATATTTGTATGAGATCTTTTCTCGAAAACGGAGTTTTATCCGCACTATCTTTTGACGAAATCAGCATTTTTTCCGTGATCTTTGGATGAAATCTGTTTTTTTTTTTTTTTTTTTTTTTCAATGATCCTTTGAGAAAATATTTGTAAGCAATCTTTTATTGAAAACGGCATTTTTTCCTGCAATCTTTTAACAAGATTAGCTTTTTATCTGCAATATTTGGTGAAATTGACGTTTTAACCACAATCAGCACAGGAAATTAGCACTTTGGAAAAACATTGACAAAATCATCGTTTTCCCACGAAATATTGACGAAATGTGTGCTTTTTCGATGATCCTTTCACGATATTTGCATCTCTCCGCGATTGTTTTTTCCATGCGCAAAACTGTACAAGTTGGCAACTATGCAGAACTGATAACCCAATTTCAAATTTTTGGAAGAGGATGAATTAAAATTTTCGGACGAGAATTACCCTGAATCCACTGTTATAAGCAAAATTAAGCATGATGAATCATATTATGAAGAAGAAATCAAAGTTGTGAAGGAATTAAACAGTGTAATCACTTTTTGAAATTAGAAGCTTAAAGGTTGTCTGGATTATATATTTTTCACTTTTCTTTCCCTTATGGCCGTGAAAAGTAAATCACTTTGGTGGCTATTAATATGATCCCAACCAGACACTGCTGTGCTTCTGATGAATGACTGCATAAAGGGTTTACCGTGTGCTTTACAAATGAGAGTTTTTTTTTTTTTTCGGGGAGCAATATTGCATGCAAAACCGCAATACAATTTAAGGAGTTTCTAAGGAGTATTTTGTTTATCTAAGTAGTTCTAAGTACTACTTGGGAACATTTTCATTTCTAAGTAGTTTCTAAGGAGTCTGTACGAACCCTGAATATGCTTCAACAATAAAAACATAGATCATAGGACCATTATATTTATTCTTTAAAATGTGTAGTACATGTGGGGGCTATGATTATAGAATTTTAAAACAACAGTTTGAAGTAACTTAGATTCTTTTCAATATTTATTCATATTTTTCTATCTATCTATATACATAAATACACACATTAGGGGGCTCTGCCTCCTGCCAGCTGTGCCCGCCAACCCTTATTGAGAGTTTAAAAACATCATAATGTGCCTTTTCTTTAAAAATATTACCAAATTACAGAAGATTGAATTATATAATCATGAACAATGACAATTTCCTGTAATCGGATTGCCATGCTCTTCCGTTTGAATGGAGCAAATTTCAGGACAGGATGTCACATTTTAGGACAATTCAGGACTTTTTTTTTTCATTTTTCAGGAATTTTAAAACAAGTGCAACTTTTAAATTAATCTTAAGACATTTTTCCATAATCCAGCCCAAAGGATAAATAGCTAAAATGTCTTTGTAGCTACAACTGTTTACAAATTACAATAACAATGAAGTTAATTATAGTACAAATCTTTATGACCAAAACATAGCAACTGGAAACCAACTGCAACAACAAAATATTTTAAAAGCTATAAAGGTAAAAAAAAAATATATAAATGAAAAATAAATAATGCAATAATTAAAACACTTTCTGTCAAGCATAAATCAAAATAGTGAATTTGGAATAATCTGAACCTATGACAAATTAATGTATTGTTGTAGACATTTTTTTAGAAATACATTAATGGCAGTCATGAAATCAGGCACAATTTTTAAGATAAACAATGAATGATTTTAAACAGAATGATTTTTTTTTAAAACTATTTTTTCTTTTATTTTAAACAGGGTTGGCATGGTTTAAATCGACTGTCCCCCCCCCCCCCAAAAAAAAAAAACCTACAGATTTTTTTTAAGAAGAAATTTAATGACATTTTAACTTTTTTCTACATAATTTATGTGTTTCAGATTAATTGGATATAAATAATCTTACTTTTAACACTATTTCAGCAATAAACATTACATATTTAGTTTTGAGTCAAATTGAGGTAAGCATAGGATTTATGTATAGTATTAAAATCAGTATGCATTGGTGAACTTATCTATTGTACTAAAGAAAAAGCTTCAAACATGTGAATTAAACAAAGATGAAACAAATTAAAAATATTCAATATTTAGCATAATATATTTTAATTTTTTTTAAATGTAGATTATTTAACGCAATTAATAATGTAACATGATGATCTCTAAGATTTTGCTCAAGCTGTAAAAAAAAAAGTTTCTTGATTGCGGAGATTATCTTGAAGAATTGAAATCAAAATATGAAGTCTAATAAGAGACCACTCAAAGATTAGGTGCTAGTTATAGCATTTTAATAATAGCAATATTTCCCCCCCGTCATTTGCTGAATTAAAGAACCAAAAATGTTGACTTCAATTTGTCATTCAAAAAACAAAATCCCATGAAATATTTGAAATTTATTATTTGAATAAGTGTGGTAAATAATATTATATTTATCAAACTACATTCAAATGTTTATTATTAATAATCAAAAGATTGTTTATAAAGATTTTCAGAGTATCAATGTTTCACTGTGTAGAGCATATTATTCTTTAAACATAAGACTCTAATACTGTTTGAAGTAAAATATGATTTTTTTTTTCAATTCTCTACATAAATTCACTGTAATTATTTAAGTTAAATAATATTTGTAAAATGAAGTTACGCTACTTATAACCCAACAATGTCTATTTTTATCAATAAATATGCATGTATATGTAATAAGGAGGAATGTTTTATCAAAAATCCGGTTTAAACAAACAAACAAAAAAAACCTAGTTTAAACCAAAAAAACTTTTTTTTTTTTGTTATTGAAAAAACTAGGTTTTTTGCTGACCCTGATTTTATGCAATGTGCCTTAATTTAAAAAAATAATTTGTCTACTACACTCTGCTTGCCTCTGGTAATTATTTTTTTACGTGAGAAATACTAAATATTGATACACAGAAAATTAAAAGGATATATCTTTCATAAATCTGTCGAGCACGATCAATTTCCTTGTATCGGAGTTCGAATTTAATATAGGTTAGCCAAGCTTGCTCATGAGGTTCCCATTCCATCCATCTTTCAAAAACTTGACGTGCACCAGAAATGTTGTTAAGCATCTGTTCCATGTAAGAATATTTATACCAAAACTGGTTTACACGGGGAAGTATAGTAATAGCTCGATCAAATATGTTACGAGCATGATTCACTTGACGATGCCTAAAATGTAGCAATAACACAAATGTATTACATGATATATAATGCTTAGTAAACATAAGTTTATAATAAAACAAGATTACATAGAAACTTGAACAGTTTAAAAGAAATACAAGCAGTAGTATATTTATCAGAATAATAAGCATGAAATTCAATAAGTGCATTAAGGTTGTTACAAATCCAAACCGACTCATTTCTAGTACATTCCTGAATTCATTTTTGTCGATAAATGCATGAAAATGGCAGATGTTACCAGGCAACTATCAACTATGAAATAAAACAGTTTTTCTACTTTTTGATGAGGCCAGAGGATTTTTCAAAAAATGTTGTTAAAATTGATGTTATGAACATAATTAACACACGATAGTGAATTTAATTTTCAATAAATGCAATTTAACATTAAAAATTAGCAACATAAAAAAATGATATTATGTTTATAAGCATAAAAAATATTAAGTTAGAAATACACTTCTTCCTTAGTAAATGATATGACGAGTATTCCTTTTCTCATGCTAGTATGGAAGGATTCTGCACAATGATTGTTTTTAATCATGTCATTTTTTTAGGATACATAAACTCTTGCTTGCCCCTTTTTAATCAATTCATTAGCCAGTACTCAGAGCTATAACAGAGGGATTCTTTTAATCTATTTTAAATTTTTTTTTTCTGCATTGAGGAAGTGGATCCAAGAAACTTTGGAACGTCCGTATGCGACTTTTTGTGTAATGTTTATGCATATTTGTGCGTTAAAACATTGATAAAAATTTTAGCTTATGCATATTAAGTTTATACCTAAACTTAATAGCTGTTTATTTATATACTTTTACTAAGTAAACCTGTTCCTTAAACTGATAGAATGAAAAACATAATACTCATCAGCCTTAAACATAAAAGGGCACAATTTTTACCTCAATGAGTATAGCATATGTAAAAGTATATTGACAAATTCATGTATAAAAATTAAACATATTACAACGATTGTTTAAAAGAGATGTACTTTTTATTTTCAACTCAGACAAAGATTAAAGTTTGACATCAGAAAAGTACATCCTAATTTTCACGGATACCAATCAGTGAAACAACCAAAGCAGCTAAATGGCAAAAACTTATCACTGAAAGCAAGAGATTTAAAAAAATAAATAAATTCACCTTTATAGATGAATTTGAAACATTTTACTTATGGCTACATGAAAATGAGTCATTTTTGCTTGAGTCTTAGAATTCTTACTAAGTATATATAGTCACACATTTAGCAGGGAAGAATAACTTTAGTGGCCCAACATTATGCAAAGTAGCAAAATAGAGAAAGAAAAATCATTTGCAGTTAAACATTTGATGAAATTAAAAGTTTTTTTAAATTAATTATTAAAAAAATATTTTAATTACATTTTTTAATTATAAATTTTATTTAAAAAAGTCCTTTTTGTTCTACTTCATGTTATAATTATTGTAATTAAACAATATTTAGAAATAAAGATGCAAATGGTCCAAGAAAGTAGCTAGGTTTTTTTTAATTATTTTTTCTTTTTTTTTCTTTTTTTTTTTACGAAATCAAAAATCCCTTGATTAAAAAACTGTTTTAAGGAGTTTTCAGGTACTTCCATGCCATGCCCAATAGGATATTGATGGCCTTATCCATCACAGATTGGGAGTCTATATAGACAGGCAGATCACAAATCCTTTGTTTTATTAAAATCGATTGAAACATCAACAAAATATTCTAAATGGATACTGATTCTTATTCAATGTTAATGAGTAATTTAATTTAATTTTTATTTAATTTTTATTATTTTAAATTTCACAATTCATATCAGAATAAGTCTATTACATTTCTATATAACTTCTTCATAACTGATTGAAATATAATATATAAAATATTAAACTGTATCAACATAAGAATTGATACCAAATTTTTGAAGAATCTGAATATATTTTAAATCACACTATTTAAATTTAAAAATAACAACACATGTGTCAGAAATACAACTTACTTCATTTCCATCTCTGCATATTTCAGCCATAGGGTAACATTTCTATGGTCAACATCCAGAGCTCTTTCATAAACAGATCGTGCTCTAGAAAGAAAGCAGAAAAGAAATTAGTACATAAATTTAAACAATAAGATAGTTCGATATCCAATAAAAATTTGAATCCTTTTTCATGAAACTGATAAAATCTAATATACACAAGATAATGAACAATTCTTTCTTACATTTTGCACTCATATAAATACAGGCTCGAAAGTGTATTCAAATCTCAATATGAAATCTAGAAGAACAAACTGTAAGCTGTCTTTTTATAACCAAAACACTCCAACACTGACTTTAATAGTTCCTTAAAGATTGCAAACATGATTAGTATCCCTAGATGTATTTTCACTGATTATTCTTTCATATACTTTTACTTTTAATGTTATTATTCATATTTTATACTTTCATGCAGAAGCTAAAACACCATCATCTTTTAGTAGATGTCTATTTTTGACTGAATCAACAAGAAATATCACTTGTAAAACAATTTTTAATTCAATAATCTATTTTAAAACTTACAATTTTTCACAGCAACAAATGTCAGATTTTCCAACTGGCTAGAGTAAGTGTGTCCAGAGTTTTTCTATAACTGAATTTGACTAATGCAGTCTCTAGCATTGTAGGTAGGAATAAACAGGTTAAAATATGTATATATATTTATGAATGTTTTTGTTTGCTTTATTACATTGATATTTAGAGGCAATAAATTGATTAAGTACAGCCTTTCTAGAAGTGCTCACAAGGAACTGAAGCTTCTGAGATTTTTTTGTGATAACAGTTGACATTTTGTTGTTGCCAATAAAGAGTTAAGAACAATAAAAAAAAAAAAAAAAAGTACAAAAGGCACTCCGGGAGTGCCGACAGAAGTGAAAACTTGAACAATTATGTGTGTATTTTTTTAGTCGTCTGGACATATTTTATTGTGCAGAAAATACTTTTAAATGAAGTGTTTTTTATTCATTATTATAAACTACTGCTACAAAAATTATATTACAATTTTCATTTAATGCGCTATTGTACATGAAAAATAATGTATATTATTTTACATACAAAAATTGCAATCTATTGCTTAAAACATAAATTTACAAATGCATGAAATATGAAATATCGTCAGTTGGTATTCTTTGAAATAAATACCCATAAAACTTATGAATTTTCATCCGCATTTCAACAATTCTTCCATCATCATCATCATCATTATTATCATTATATTCTAGATTTGATATTATAGGTTTATGGTAACTAAAATATATAGCAAACAATTTTGATTCAATTCTATTTAAATATCTTGTAATGACTGCATCAATTGTAATTTTTTATCTCTCTGTGCTAAGATTGCGATGGTTGGTCATTGTTAAATCAAATTTTCTATTTAAAACTTCAATTAATTGTAGATTTTCATCATCCACAAAGTTGATGTTGAAATCCCTACTCAAAATCATCGGCAAATCATCAAATCTCTTTCCAATTCTATCTTGAAGTAATGCAGAAGCCTCTTTAGAACAAATAAATAAATTTTCATACAAAAATTCTCATTTGCACTTAAAGACTTATCCGGTGAAATATAAATGGCAACCAATACAATTAGTTTTTCATTTTCAGAGTGGAAACAACAAACACATATATCACTGATATCAAAAACATTACTACTAAACGTACTGGTGTACCTCACATGCACATTCATATGAATTGTGGAAATATATGCCCATTACATCAAACAACCTTTTATAAATAGCTACTCCTGCTGCTGGACGACTGTATCTTCTGAAACTTGCAACAAATTGAATAGTAATCAAACAATATAAGTTGTTAAACTTTAAATACAATTTTTTAAAAAATGGTTGGAAAGTGCAGCATAATCGATGCACAATATCATGATTTTTCTTTCTTAACTTTTTATTCCATCTGGTAACAGTATATTTTGTTAAACTTTAAATGCAATTAAAATTTTTAAAAATGGTTTTGAAATGTAGCATAATTGATGTGCAATGTCATGTTTTTTCTTTCTTAACTTTTTATTCCATTTGGTATCAATTTATGTTGTTACTATTTAAATACAATCAAAAATTTTAAAAAAAGAGAGAAAAATGGTTGGAAAGTGCAATGTAATCAATGCGCGATGTCATACTTTTTCTTTCTTAACATTTTATTCCCTCTGGTAACAGTATAAGTTGTTAAGGTTTAAATACAATTACAATTTTTAAAATTGGTTGGAAAGTACTGCATAATTAATGTACAATATCATGTCTTTTCTTTCTTATCATTTTATTCCATTTGATAACAATATAAGTTGTTAAACTTTAAAAACAATTGAAAATATATATATATAAAAAAAAGGTTTAAAAGTGCAGCATAATCGATGTGCAATGTCATGTTTTTCTTTCTTAACTTTTTATACCATTTGGTATCAATTTATGTTGTTACTATTTAAATACAATCAAAAATTAAAAAAACTGAAAAAAGTGGTTGGAAAGTGCAGCATAATTGATGCACAATGTCATATTTTTTCTTTCTTAACATTTTATTCCTTCTGGTAACAGTATATGTTGTTAAACTTTAAATACAATTATAATTGTAAAAATTGGTTGAAAAGTGTAGTATAATCGATGAGCAATGTCATGTCTTTTCTTTCTTAACTTTTTATTCAATTTGATAACAATGTAAGTTGTTAAACTTTAAATACAATTGAAAATTTAAGGAATTGAAAAAAATGGTTGGAAAGTGCAGCGTAATTGATGTGCAATGTCATGTTTTTTCTTTCTTAACTTTTTATTCCATTTGGTATCAATTTATGTTGTTATTATTTAAATACAATAAAAAAAATGAAAAAAAGTAGTTGGAAACTGCAGCATAATCAATGCACAATGTCATACTTTTTCTTTCATAACGTTTTATTCCATCTATTAACAGTATAAGTTGTTAAACTTAAATACAATTATAACTTAAAAAAACACACACGCACATTCGCGCAAGCGCCCTGTGCCGCCTAAACTGAGCAGCACACTCAGGCACGGTAGAAAGAGTGGGAGATACTAGTTCCTCTCCCTTCCCCTCGATCTTACGCTTTTTCGATCAGCATCAAGTGACCCTGACGCGAGTTTGGAAGTTTTTACCCATACAAAAAGTGCTCAGCGCCGCTAAAGAAGTTTTCACTTCAAAAATTAAAATTAAAGTAGTGGGGAAATTAAAACTTATTTATCTAATGAAGGCATTAATTAGCATTTTAAGACTCACAATTTCTTCCACTTCTTACTTTGGAGGCTTATGATAGGTATGTGTGAAATCTCTTAAATATCACTTAAAATATGTTGTAAGTAAAACCATTTTAAATTATGGGGAGTTTTTGACTTTTATTAATGAAATTGAAACTATTTTTAATTCTCATTTACTCTGTCATATTTTAAGTAATCCAAATGATTTTGAGGCTCTGACATCTGCTTACTTTCTTATCTATTCATGAGCAGCATTATCAGAACCTAGCTATACAGAAATTCTTACAAATGGTTCAGCAAATTGCAATTAGTTCAATGACTAACCCAGAATTTTTGGAAAAAATGGTCATGAGCATATTTGAATAAGCTCTTAAATAGAATTAAATAAATAGTATATCATTTAGACGGCAAAAATAGTCACGAGCATATTTGAATAAGTTCTTAAATAGAATTAAATGGTGTACCATTTAGATGAAGATCTAGCATGGGTAAAGAATTCTAATAATTATTAGCCTAGTAAATGGCATTTAGCAAATGTAGACATAACCATTATATAATAATACAAATCAACATCCTTCTCGAATATGTTTTAAAATTGAATAAAAAACCAGATACAAACAGTATGTATTCATTAAGTCTGGAACAATACTTATTTAAAAATCACCAAAGAATACTAATATCAGACCTGATCATATAGAAATTAAGCACTAAATAAGATTAAAATATTACAACATTTTCATCTTTGGCAAAAGATCAATTTTATCATGAAAGCAAATGAATAATAAAGAATATATATACCTGTAAAGTAAAATAAATGAATAAAAAAATTACAAATAAATAAATATTCTAAAGACGAACAAAAATTATACAGTAGAAACCAGAAATCTATAATAAGAAACTATGAATAATTTGCACATACATTATATAAAAGACCAGTGGTAAAAATTGTGGTTTTACTCAATGTTAGTGAAAAAATGCCAACTACTTTAATTCTTGTGTATTATTGACAAGATGAATGATTTGATCAGTGTTGTATTATTTTACCATTAACTTAAAATATTATTCTCGTGCTTATTTCTATAATATTCTAATTTTTGTGTTGTTGCATTTTATATTAATGAGATGGTATTTGTATTCTGAGAATCAGTGCTGAGTTCAAGGGGAGACAAGCAGATTTAATTGAGATGGTTAAAGTTAAAATTAATTAAGATAATCATTATAATTAATCAAAATTTTAATTAGTAAAATTATAATAAAATTTGGACCTGTAAAAATAAAAAATTTTGGTACTTCTAGATTATCCCGTCGACCAAAAAATTATTGCCAAACTATAAGATTAAATGCCAATAATGGATGATCGTGAATGTCACATTCAATGACATTAAATGCGATTCACGTGTTTAAAATGTCATTAAGTGATTTTTATTTCGACTTTTTATTAATATTTTTATTAATATTCTACTAATTATTTGTTATTTCATTATTTAAAATAAAAATTATGTCAACATGTATAATTTGGCGAAATTGGTCGACTGGATAACATAACCTATAAGTACCAAAATTTTATATTATTTGTTTTATAACAATTAGAATGACTTTCAGAATTAATTAAAATTTGTAGGGAGGATGAAATCCCTTCCCAGGAGCATCAGCATCTCAAACTCCCAAATTAAAAAAGTTTTAGATTTCATACTTGTTAATGGTATCAAAGTGTAATTTCCCCTCATAGAACTCTGCAGAGTCCTCTTGGACAGGCTGAAATCTTTCCCAGATAAGTATGTCTCAAATGAACAGTCTTGAAAAAGCATTTGTATTACTGAATGTTGATAACATTTAAGATTTGGCACTTAGAAAACATTCAGAGTTCTGGCGAGATATTCTAAAACTCAGTTCTTGCCAAGTTGTTTGCAATTGTGAAATAAGCTAGATACAGTCTTTAATATTTTCAGCTTTGTAAGTGAGAACCTTGAATTAAAACATTGAATAAAGAAAATTAAAAAATATATATGTATCAATGCCTTATTTTTTTTTTATTATACATGTTTCAATGACATTAATAAATATTATATTTATATTGTACTATTAATATATTCAGATATATATAAATAGAAAATATGCAATAGCAATTGCATTTTGATTATGAAAAATTTCAACAATTAATATAAAATATTATTGAATTATGGCTATCAATATTGAAATATTATTATTAAATAAATTTAGTGAAAAAAGGTATTGTTTATAGTTTCAGATTTTATCTTGCATTCACAGATATTGCAAAAATGTACCTGTTGATTTCTTTTTGACTTTCTTCCCACTGAGCATATTTAATCCAGTTATTTATCAATGTTCGGTTTTTTCTGATGTTGTCTTCAAATGTCTAAATTGAGGGAGAGAAAAAGACATAATAAATTATATAATCATTAAAATTTCAATTCTTAAAACTATTTTTTTTTTTTTTTTTAAATATTTACCTTTCGCTTTCTCAATTGATATTCTGCAAGCTCTTCAGGATCAGATATTTTTTGTTTTGGAGGCTAAAATAAAGAGAATATTTAATAAGATTAAATTTTACCTTATCAATTATTTATAAAAGAAATTCAGCTATGTAATTCAGAGATTCTTAGTGCAGCATAAAAGTACATTATATTGGCTTAAATTATTTGTTAGCATCAAACTTACCTATATCAAATTTCTCAAAAATGCATCCTCATAAGTTTCGAAACACATAATTTCTATTTCTCATCATATTATTCTCAGAAGATTAAAATTTGCAAATTCAGTTTTTTGTCTTTTGATTAGTACCCAAAATTCAGTGAACCTTTGATTATCTTGCAGTAGCTCATTAGCAGAATAAAATTTTCCTGGATAAAATTTCTCTAGCAGAATAATTTTTCAGTATTTCTTTTTTCACTAGTTGCAATATCAACATATTTATTTAATTTACTTAATTTTAAAATAACACTTAACAGAAATGTAACAAAGCTTTGTTGCTTGGCATTAAAAAAGGTCACTATTTTTAAAAACTGGTCACTAATGAAATTGCTGCCACTAGATACAAACAAAATTTATCAGTCTCTACACATCTACCTTACATACAGCATATATACAATTCTATGCATCAATCCCTGCAAATGTTGACAACAATAAATTTTTTCTTTATTTTGGTGGAGGCATATCATGTCATTCCTTCATTAAAGAGCACTGAAATGCATACCTTTGTAGAAAAAATAAGACACAAATGCATGTGGAGAAAGAGTAAAAAAATTTTATAAATATAAAATACAAATAATAATAATAACTTCTAATAACATATATATATATATAATAAACAGTAGACTCTCTCAAATCTGTAAGCTTAAAATCTGCAACCCTCTACAATCCACACATAGTTTATGGATGAAACAATGAAACATTCAATTCAGGTATAGAGGCAAAATTTGACTTTTTTAGTTTTATATCAATTCCATATGTATTTTAATAAGTAATTTTTCTTAATTTAATATTACTCAATTCATATTTTTTTCGCGAAAGAAGAATAAATTTATTTCTAGAAAAATTCAAGATATTGCTGATATCACTGGTAATCACAATCTTCTTACCAAATATATTTATGTACTAATCTAGCTTTTTGGGTTAAGTCTGGCTAAACCTGAGCTAAAAATTTCTTACTTTATGATTTTGATGTGAATTAATAATGTACCTACACCACTGAGAAATACACAAAATTCTAAAATCAGCACAGCCTCTGTGCAGATTTGAGGGAATCTACTGTACATTATATACATATAATATTCCTGAAACATTTAATTTAAATATGAAATGTGTATTTGTAAAATATATGCAAATACAGAAATAGGAATAAATGGTTACAATGTAATTCAAACAATGTTCAACAAATAATTGTGTGCTGATAGATATGAGAAAAATACCATTGCATTTTACAGGCTTGTAAAACATTATATATAATGATAGATTCACTTCATAAAGCAATGCTTCAATATTATAAGATCATCTTAAAGATATATGACACTCCTAGGAGCCTTATTTTATAAACGTCTCTTCGAAGATTTATAAATATTTCTTTAAATAAAAATAAAGGACTTATAAGGGCCAAATCAAAAAAAAAAAAAAAAAAAAAAAATCTAAGCATCTACAAACTGAATAGACTATTAAATTATAACATGTATTTGGCAAAATTAAGAGAAATGAGAATGGAACAATTTCAGGTAGGATGTTAAATATTTTTTAGTTATTGTTAAAATAAAGTAGCGGGCAGAGAGAGAGAGAAAAGAGATTTCAAGATTTTTAATTTTGTGAGATGGAAAAGGAGATAAATGGAGAGAAACAGAAATTTTATGGGAGGGGTTAGAAATTTTATTAGAGCATTAATTATTTATCATAACAAAAGATTTATAAAAATAAAAAATAAATAAATAAATAAAATTAAGCACTTTTAAAGACTTAAAATTTTGTGAGCAGGGGGGGGGGGGGAAGAGGTTAAGGAGGAAGAGTTAACTTTGAGATGGTTAATTTAATTAAAACATAAAAGAAATAAAAAGAAATACATCAGAAAATTAAAACAACTAAAAACTTTTGATTTTGTGAGCAGAGAGGGTGAGGGATCGAAACAAATTTCTCCGAGAAAAAGCAAGAGTATATTAGATTATTCATTTTAATAAAGCTATACAAATAGGAGAAAAAATAAAAATCTAGAGTTTTAAAGACTTTAAATTTTGTATGCTTGTTAAGAGGGGGGGGGAGGGGAGGAGGAAATGTTAAATAAGAGTGTGAGGTGAAGAAAATTATTGATTGTTTATTTATTAATACAATAAAGTAACAAAAAACAGATACAACAAACAAAAAGATTTTTAACTTAATGATCTGGATGCCCCCCCACCCTCCTTTCCCACTAGAATGTGCTAAGTATAGATACATTACAGAGTCAGCACAGTTACTATATCAATATGTATAAAGTAATGCCACATAAAAATAAAAATTATAGCTATTTTACATTAAATCTACTAGATAATATTTAAGATAACTTTTTATTTAATAAACACTTACTGGAGGTAAAATTTCTAAATCTCTTTCTTTGGCTTCTCTTAGCAGTTGCTCAGCTGTTATTTGTATTTCAGCTGGTGTTTTGTTCTTAACCTGTGAAGAAAAAAAGAAAAAAAAATGTAGTATAAATACAAACGAACACCACTAGTTTAATTAGCATATTTGTTTACAAAATTAATATTTTTAAAAGAATAGTGAATATGACATACTAGGGGAATACAAGGACAGTGTACCACCCCTTCAAAATATAATTTATTTTACACTGTTTTATTTTCAAATATTGAAGCAGGAAAATTAGTTTTGAACATAAAAATGAACTCTCCGTAATATTATTTTTGGGGGGGAGGAAGGAAAGAGAGTTTCCCTTTGACGAAAGTTTCATTTTTTCGCTATCTTTTGATGAAATCTGTCTTTTTTACGATCTTTTCACGAAATCTTTCATTTTTTCGCGATTTTTTGACGAAATTTGCCTTTTTTTTGTGAATTTTATGAGGAAGTTTGCCTTTTTTTCATGATTTTTTTTAACGAAAATTGCCGTTTTTCGTGATATTTTCGGAAAATTTGTTGTTTATAGTGAATCTTTTGTCAAAATTTGTCGTTTTTCGCAATTTTTGGATGAAATTTGACGTTTTTTTCATGAACTTCCTGAGGAAATAAGCCGTTTTTTCGCAATCTTTGAATGAAATCTGATGTTTTATTGAGATTTTTTTACGAAAATTACCGTTTTTCGTGATATTTTGGAAGAAATTTGCCATTTATAGTGAATCTTTTGTCGAAATTTGTCGTTTTTCGCGATTTTTGGATGAAATTTGACGTTTTCTCGTGAATTTTCTAAGGAAATTTGCCGTTTTTTCGCGATTTTTTGATGAAATCTGATGATTTATTGCAATTTTTTTTACGGTAATTGCCGTTTGTTGCGATTTTTGGACAAAATTTCACGTTTTTTCACGACCATTTTGACAAAAACTGCCGTTTTACAGAATTCTGTGACGAAATTAGGCATTCTTTCGAGAATCTTTTGATGAAATTAGTCGTCTTTTCGCGATCTTTTAACAATATTTGCCATTTTTTAGCAAACTTTTACGAAATCACGCGTCTTGTGAAACGTGTAATAGCTGTTTCTTTTGTGTGTCATCTCCGATCTTTTGGGGGAGGGGGGGAGGGAAATTCCGAACAGAAAAAACTCTATTTCGCCGTTGAAAATAGAACGGAACTTGTCAATCGATTGCAGGAAAAAATTGCGAAATTTGTCAATCAGTTGCGGAAAAAATCGTGATTTTCAATGATTTTTTGCTGTAAAAAAACTTGCAAAATGTGTCGATTACTCGCACGAAAATATCATAAAATTCGCAAAACGGTCGTGGGAGTTGATCATAGTTTCAAAATGCAAAATTGTTTCGGCGGGAGCCTCCCATCCACGTTATTCTTTTGGGCGGGATTTCAAAATTTTGGGCGCGAATCCCGCCATCCCGCCCTGCAATAGTTTACTTACTATGCAATATGCACTATTTTATCTTTTTGCTTCAGAGAGAGAGAAAATATGAACTTTCTCGCTAAAATTTTTTAGTCCCCCCCCCCCCCTCCTGTTATTCACTTCTAGCTACGGCCCTGCTGCCTTTCTGTGTTATGCCAAAATATGGAGGAATATAAGGATGATGTGACATAAAGAGCATGTATAAAACTGAATTTTTTTTTATTCCATTATTCATACTTTAATGAATCAATATTTGACAAAACAGATTATGTATACAAGTATCACATATTTTCTGATTACATATTTAAAATTTAAAATAAGTCAGCTATAAGAAAATTAGTAAAATTCTCTTTGTAAATATACTTTGCAATGGAGAATTGGGGAGAGGGAGGGGGGAAGGGGTGCCAAAATCCAAAGATTAGTTTTGGCCCTAGTGTGAAAGATCAGATTTTCACGTTTCAAATGGTGCAGTAATTTTTTTAAATGTCTCAGTTAAAACTTTGGGAGAAAATTTTCTAAAAAGGTCATTTTTCTGAAAAAGATTTCCTCTTTATTGTAATGCCCCTCTATGACGCAAATTTAAAGATACTGACAAACCAAAAATATTTTTATAAATCTGAAACTTTCTTCACAACAATGGCTAAATTAGTTTTTAAAAATATGAATTTTAATCCTTTCAAATGTATCATCGATTGCAGGTCATTTTACAGTTTATGGTGAGGATGTTATTTACACATTAAAAGTAACAAAACATCCATATTTTAATACAATCTTTTTAGAAAATCTCAATAGACCAGGTTTACATCGCCTACAAAAATTTCAAAACGTTTGGAGTAGTAGAAACATTTTTTACAAAATAAAATATGTGAAAACTTGGATAAAAAAATTAGAAATCGGGGAATATCACTGTAATTACTCTCAAGTTTGACTAAACGTTTTCCTTCTTAAATATGCATATTTTTATACGAAATTTGAAAAACGTTTGGTTTTGGTTATATTTACAATCCATTAAAATTTCAGAGAATTCAGACAATAATAACCATCTATTTTACTTAGCTAATGAAACTGATGCCGAAAAAAGAAAACATTTATGCTTCAATAGGGAACCTGAATTCACAGCCTCTGGTAAAACTATTTGCAGCATAGTGGTCTAATTTCTCAGTTTTCTATACAAAAAATCCTGGGTTTGATATTTGGTAACACTAGCTTGCAATTTGGTTTATAATTTAAAAATGCTGTATTTTGTAAATCTCATTCCTCAATGTATTAAATTAAAATAATTTTTTTTCCCTCTTTGTCTTTTTTTAAACACACTTTTATTAGCTTCACCTGTATATATGTATGTAATGGAATCTTTGAACAATATTTTCTCCCACTTTAAGACATCAGATTAAATTAAAACTTTACACTTATTGAGAACCTCATGGCAATTCAACAATTTGAAAAGTCGTCACTTAAAAGAATCAAAATGAAAAATGCTGGATAAACGGATCAAAAACAATTTGAAAAATTAACAGTTGCCTGACACCCTAGACACATAACAATCACTTAAACACATATATAGAGATGGGAATGCTCGGAAAAAAACCGGAAAAATTGGGAAAAAAACCGGTTTTTTTCGGGTTTTTTCCGAAGGCTTATTTTTCAATTTTTCCGAACTGGAAAAATTAAATTTCATTTATGAAATAATATAGTGAAAATTTTGTAATAGCTACATTCTCATACTTTTTATTTTATTTATTTTTATGTTGAGTGTCTCACATGAAAATTTTAATGTGGGTAATCTGATCTCTGAGCAGAAATCTGTTTGAGAAGACTTGAAAGGATCCTTCACATTTTTTTCTTGTTTGAAACACAAGACCCTTTGAAAAAATTTCTCTTGAAAATAGACATTTCAGAAAAAGTTTAATCAACAAATTGAATCTTTCGCAAGTGCAGCGATTGAAGAAAAAAAAATCTCATGCCATACAGCAGCTGAATCTTATTAAGTTGCATATATGTATGTAAATGACTTTATTAAAAATGTCTAAATAGGAACCTAAATATAGTAATAATTTCTTATTAAAAAATTCTGAATATATTTTGTACAAGTATATATAAAAAGTTCACAATTTCACAAAAACTTGATTACATGAAAAAAATCTAGATATATGCAACTTCCCCTTTTAAAAATTAATTCATGTGTAAAATTATTGCAATAATATGCCGATTAATGGAAATGATAAAATTAAAAATTCAACATAAAATTTTGAAGTATGCATTTATTACTTTAATCTATCTTTTCAAGAAGTAAGTATTGAATTCGTGAAAAATTTGACTTCCAGTTTTTGGTGTATTTAAACGTTTTAGAAGGTCCTGAACACATTTTGATGGTTTTTGGAAAATATCTGTCACTCTGGGAGTCTGTATGTGACAAATTTTATGGGCACTCGATCTCAAGAACTGATGCACATAATTTCACAAAACTTTAGATTCAGCTACACCTTGATATAAATTTGAGATGTTTAGTTATTAGTGTATATCGCCAAACCGATGGCGCTGTTATGCTGCATTATTCATAATTTCCACAATAGTTCTATCTCAAACTAATGTATGTATTTTTATAAAATTTCATATTAAGTTAATTTTTGACATAACTTCGTGCTCATTACTTTTTGGTGTAAATTGTTCAATAGATGACGCTGCTATGCTGCATTATTCATGATTATCGCAATAGCTTTACCTCAAGGACGATTTAAAAAAAAAAATCAAACTACAGCTTCAGACAGTTTCTGATATACATTAATGTTGTTTAGTTTTTGGTGTAAATTGCCCTATAGGTGGCACTACTACACTGCATTTTTCAAGATTTCGTTACAGCTGATTAATTGAATGTTTTTTCAAGGTGTTGAATCTAAAATTGACCTCCATTTTACCTCCATAAGGTACAGTAATGTTGCAAAAACATGGGCAGTTTGCATTAGAAAAGTACAACTGCGATGAAAAAAAATATATTTTTTATTACAAGTAACTATGTTTCAAATTATACTTTCCCTCTTGATTAGACTTTGAATTTTTGTAGTTTTCTAAAGCACAGTAGAAGTTTATCTCTGTATGTAACTGCTTTTGTTAATTCCTCAGATAGTGAGCATTTTCTATTTGTAGCGTTCTGTTTTCATAACTTTTGAGTTCCACTCTTAGAAATATAAAATTACCATGTGGAAACATTATTGAATATGGTTTCTTACTCAAGAGAGTAAGCCAAAGTAAAACTTAGTTTTGTTTGAATTTAGATTATAAAACTAAATCAACAGACATATTGGACAGAAATCAACAGACATATAAATCTGCAGACATATTGGTTCAGGTTTTTACATTAGGTCAATTGGTAGTTGAACATGTAACTGAAAAATCATTTCAACAGAGATATGATATAACAAACAATAGCGTTTAATAAAAATTCTTAGGTTGTGGAAAAAAAAAAAAAAACTAAACTTTTAAAGGCAGGCTTTGCTACTTTCTTTTTATTTTGTAATATAAAGTGAAAATAATTTTCATTTAATACATATAAATGGGAAAAAATGTTTATTATTTAATATTCTCTAAGAAAATATAATTTATTTGGGAGAAACAGGCATGAAAAATCAATTTTTCCAATTTTTCCGAAAAAAACCGGTAAAAAACCAGTTTTTTTCCGCCACTTATATTTTTCCGGAAAATTTACATCTCTACATATAATAACCATAATTATGCAATCGGGAAAAAAAAAAATTAAATTTTTTAGTTAGACCCAGTGTTTTTGCTGTTGCTCGCCAATGCACCAAATAGCGACTAAATTCTTCATTTGGCGAGTAAACAAGCGATTAGATTCGCCAAATTGCTAGTGCTCAATTTTTGCTTTTTCGTTTTTCATACATATGCATATATATTTAATATATACATATTTTTTATATTTGTAGCGGATTAATTGAAATTAGATTGATAACAATCGCTGTCACAGTTATAAAAACTTGGATTATTTTAGAACATATTGAAAAAAAGGGAATACATTAAAGAATTAAAGGTTTTTTTTGTGTGTGCTACACGGCGAATCTATTTTGCTAATACTTTTCTCATTTGGTGAATGTTTTTCATTTTTAATTAGCCAAATTACTAACGCTGGTCAAATGTCAGCGAGAACACTGGTTAGACCTGATATAAAAGGGGTGTGTTTTAGTTTTTAAAACTATTTAGCAATTATTTTAGATAATGTTAAGACTTTCTTATTATTTTTAACTTTAAAACACATGAATTATTTGAGAAAAAAAAATGCACATAAATAAATCAAATAATAATTTAAAAAAAAAACTACATTTTACATAGTCTGATTTAATTTTCTTTTTAAGGATTTTGTCGGTTATTTCTGTGTTGAAATTTTGATGGTAATGGTGAAATGATACTTTAATTGTCACATCTTAAATTACTTCTTCAAGATCCCTGGATACTTTACCTTCAAAATGCTGTAATAATGTAGCATCAAATTGATCAAGTACAATGACACACTTTAATGCATTAGAAAAGGTTGTTGTCCATATGCAGTATAAGCAAAACCAAACTAGCACTGATGATTTCTTAAAAGAGTACTATGTGGCATTTTCTAAGTATATTTTTTATGTGAAATGAAATTTCACATTTATTGTATTTTTTTAAACTAAATATTATGATGAAAGTATAAGGATTTTGAATGTACACTATACTAATATTACACTCCTTTTATTTTAGAAAATGTTATTAATTAGTTAAAAATAAATTATTATAAATGTTATTAATTAGTTAATAATTCTTATATTTCCAAATGTTTTTCTTTCTCATAACGTGTACAATTTCTATAAGGAATTACTGCATACGTCATCCTCACAGTTATGCGCAATTTTAAATCAAGCCCTTTAAATGCTTGTAAGTGTGAGATGACTGTACTTTACTGAGGCTTATTACAAGATATATGTTGTATAGCATGACGTATATAGCTAAAAAAAGCAGGGCCATATTTATGCATGGTCAAGCGCCCCGGGCCTCCCTTTTCAAGGGTTCTCCATGAGGCTAATAAGATTTTTATTAATAGGTGCCAAATGATAAAATTAGCCAAAAGTGATCAAAATTCAAGTATTTTTAAATATTTAGGAAGATAGTGCAGTCCTCCTTTTTCTCTTTGATTCCAGTACTCCATCCATTTAACTACATCATTTGAGAACTAATGATTAAAGTTTTATTATAACAACTTAGTATTCTATTATTTTTAAAAGAAATCCTTTATTAACGTTTTTTACATAACTGACAAGTTAAAGTCTTTAAATATGACTAATATGAGATATTTTCTTTTAGACATCTTATAACGTACATAGATAAGCAAAGTAAAAAGTTTCCAAAGAAAAGAGATACTTCTGTCAACCAATCATTTTTTCTACAATTAATCTTACTAGTATTTTTTCTTAATGTTGTGGCTTTTTTGTTGTGATATTCTGCATAAAGAAGTGGACTGTACTGGGAACAAAATTTATGCATACATACTATGCGTAAGAAGTTTAGTACTAACCATTTCTACATTATTCACAAAAATGTTCTATTAATAGATAGAAGGGGCCCCCGAGAATGATGCTTGCTCCCATAACCTTAGTCGGGCCCTGACAGCATGTACAACTTAAAAAATGATAAACACAAAATCAATCTTTTCATTTTTATAAATACCTTAGCAACTTTAGGCATCTTTTGGGCTTTAGATGCAGAGCTCGCCATGATTTGTAAAAGTTTAAGAAACTTTCTATAATCAACAACAAGTAGATATCGTAATTGTTTACTTTTTGTTTCTCAGTTAACAGTACACAGTTTATAAGTATCATAGAAATTGTTGCCACTAAAAATTAAAAAATTATATTTCTACCGTCTAATATCCAGCTGCATTTTTCGCTGATTAGCAAAAGAGGATTGACCAATCAAAGCCTGCAATTAAGCAAACAGTGAAAAGTTTACAAAATTGCAGAGTTTTGATTGGTCGAATTCATTTCGCTGATCAGCGAAAATCGCGAAAAAAAAAAAATCTGAGATCTGTGAGACATGTAACTAGTATTTGTTTTTAATGTGTAGTTTGTTTTTTACTTGGCAACTTTCCTTTCGGTCGCTTTTTTGTTTATTATTTGGCTTAGGCCTTGGATGACCTGCTATTTTATCCCTCCCTACCAGAGCGTTACTCTACAGATTCAAGCTCTGCCAATCCCCCTTGTGTCCAATGTGCTTACTTCCTGAAACCTGCGAACATTACTTATTGACTTGCAGGCGGTACGCCACTGATCGTGCTATACTATATCAGCGTCTTGGGATCTCTGGTGATACTGCTACCCTTAGTCAGCTGTGCGATTTGGCTGTCGCTGGAGCAGCTCAGGCTCGGCATCTGGTATCGTTTCTTCTAAGGACAAATCGCTTTTAGCTAGGTTTCCTCATGAACTCTCTAGTGCACCTTCGACCAAGTAGGTCGTCTCGACCTCTCCTGATGGTAGATCTGCAGGGGTAAAAAGCTGTGGCTTACTCCCCATGGTCTGGGCGTGTTGCGCCTCAACAACAACAACAACAACAACAACCTGCTATTTTGATGTTTGATCGTGGTTTTCTTTGTAAAATGTACTGTGAATTAATACAAAAGTTGATTTAATTTTTGTTTTGCGATTATCTATAAAAAAAATTTCTATATTTTCATAAAAATGCTAAGTTTTAAGAATAACCAGAATGTACCTCTTTATGATTATTATGTAGAAACTGATTTAGATAGTTTTGATGATCAGCCAGTGGATTACAGTAAAAAGTATTCTGACCAAGACTCTTACGAAGAATGCCGGCGGGCAAAATCAACTTTAAAATCAAATGAACTTCCATCTGAAGTGTCCCAGACTCTTAAACAAACTTCAAATGATGAAGTTAAAGTTTATTGTATAGAAGGTACTCCACTCACAATTTCGTATGCTTCATCTCTTTCGGATTTAAGGGAAGTTGGAATTAGCTGTTCTAATGATAAAGCAGACAATAAAAACCCTTTTCCATCAGTAAACGAGGGTGGCATATCTGATTTGTTCAATGACGACTCTAAAAAAAATGTAGAATTACTTGATACTAATAACGAAGAATTGTCGCTTTCCAAAGAAAAAGAAGATGCTAAAGAAGGTATGCTATGCACTTTAAATATTTAATCATAGCTAGAGATCTAAATTTTCCGGAAAAATATAAGTGGCGGAAAAAACGGAAAAGTTGGAAAAATTGATTTTTCATGATTGTTTCTCCCAAATAAATTACACTTTCTTAGAGAATATGAAATAATAAACATTTTTTCCCATTTATTTGTATTAAAAGAAAATTATTTTCATACATATAACAAAATAAAAAGAAAGTAGCAAAGGCTGCTTTTAAAAGTTTTTTTTTTTTTTTTTTTTTCACAGCCTAAGCGCGTTTATAGTGCTATTGTTTGTTATATCTCTGTTAAAATGATTTTTCAGTTACATGCTTAACTACCAATTGAATTGACCTAATGTAAAAACCTGAACCAATATGTTTGCAGTTTGGAATGAAATAAATTATGCATCCCATTTACATAAGTATATAGTTTTAAGTAAATGATACTAGTTTAAATAAATTATTGCAATTTTGTCATTATTATGAATATCAGAATTCAAAAATTTCCATCGTTTGTTTAAATAATTTATATTTTATAATATTACATTTTTTTCTTAGAATTATAATTTTATGTGGTACTTCTAGGTTATCCCGACAACCAAAAAATTATCGCCAAACTATAAGATTAAATGCCAATAATGAATGATCGTTAATGTCACATTCAATGACATTAAATGCGATTCACGTGTTTAAAATGTCATTAAGTGATTTTTATTTCGACTTTTTATTAATATTCTACTAATTATTTGTTTTTTTGTTATTTAAAGTAAAAATTATGTCAACATGTATAATTTGCTATTAGTTTGGCGATTTGTATAATTTGGCGAAATTGGTCGACGGGATAACCTAGAAGTACCTTTTATGTCCTTTAAAAATCATGTTTAGTTTTTGGTTTAGCTTTCCAATGTCAATTCAAAAAAGTTTTTGATCTAAATTCAAACAAAATTAAGTTTTAGTTCGGCATACTCATGAAGGATAAAATTTGCAGTCGCCACCGGCCACAGGGCGACTAAATGTAAAAAATTGGCGACTTTATGTTATGCACCTGATTGCCATTTTGGCGATCAATCATTTCAGAAAATTAAAAAAAAAGTCGGTCATAAATCCGAAAATTAGGACATAAAATATATCGTAAATTTTGACAAAAGGTCGCCGAAAATAACCAATTTTGCCAATTGTTCGAAGAACAATCGCTAATTTTGTCAAAAGATCGTGGAAAAACACGAATTTAATCAAAAAATTTCGACAAATATCAGTAAAAAATCGCAGAATAAAAGTAAATTTCATCGAGAAATGATGAAAATATGACAAATTTCATCAAAATATCGCAAAAAAGGTAGATTTCATCAAAATATTGCAAAAAAAATGACAGATTTCGTCATAAAATCACATAAAAACGTCAGATTTCGTCAAAACATCACGAAAAAAGGCAGATTTCGTCAAAAAAATCGCAAAAATCGGCCAATTTCATCAAAAAATCATGAAAAATCAGCTTATTTTGCCATAAGATCGCGAAAAAATGACAGATTTCTTCAAAAGATCACGAAAAAACGGTATATTTCGCCATGAAATTGCGAAAAAACGGCAGAATTCGTTAAAAAATTGCGAAAAATGCAGATTTGGTAAAAAAAAAAAAACAATCGCAAACAAACAGAATATTTCGTCAAAGAATCGCGAAAAAAACTGCAGATTTTGTCAAAAAATCTCGAAAAAACGGTAATTTTTATCAATAATTGCAAGGGGAAAATAAAGCTAATTTTATCAAAAGATCGCAGGAAAACGGCAGATCTCGTCAAAAGATCATGAAAAATCGGCATATTTCATCAAACGATCATGAAAAACGGCTGATTTCATCAAAAAATCGCAAAAAAACGGTAAATTTGGTTAAAAAAAATCACAAAAAAACGAAATATTTCATAAAAAAAATCGCGAAATAATGGCAGATTTTGTCAAAAAATCTCGAAAAAAAATTTGTAATCCTTGTCAATAATTGTAAAAAAAAGCCAATTTCATCAAAATATCACAAAAAAACAGCAGATTTCGTCAAAAGATTACAGAAAAAAGGTAGATCTCCTCAAAAAATTGTGAAAAAACTGCAAATTCTGTCAAAAAAAGGCAAATTTAGACTAAAAACGTGGAAAAACAATAAATTTTGTCCAAAAATCATGAAAATACGATGAATTTCGTCAAAAAATTGCGAAAAACAGCAAATTTCTTCAAAAGACTGCGAAATCCATTGCCCAATAGCAGAAAATATTACTAAATTTATCAAGTGGTAAAAAAAAAATCCCCATTTTCATTATCTGTAATGAAGAAAAAATCTAAGTTTGAATGAAGTTATGGTTTTCTTTACATATAAAATAATTATTAACTTTTTTATATTTTGATTAGCCCGGTAGCAGAAAGTGCGTGACGCGCGGGACAGGACACGAAAAAAACGGCGAATTCCACCCAAAGATCGCGAGAAAAACAGACATATTTACGTCAAAAGACCGCAAAAAACTGCAGATTCCCACAAAAGATCGTGAAAAAAGAAGATTTCGTCAAAAAATCACGAAAAAATAGTAAATTTTGTTTAAAGAAATCGTGAAAAACTTTTAATTTCTTTAAAAAATCGCGTAAAAAATGGTACCTTTCGTCAAAAAATCTTGAAAAAATGCCATTTTTTGTCAAAAGATCGTAAAAAACGACAGATTTTGTCAAAAGATCACGAAAAAACGATAGATTTCATCAATAAGTCATGAAAAAACAATAAATTTTGTTTAAAAAATCACGAAAAAAACGTAAATTTCATCAAAAGATCGCGAAAAAATAATAGTTTTCGTCAAAAAAAAAAAAAAAAAAGGTAGATTTCAACAAAAGATCATGAAAAAAGATGGATTTAATCAAAATATCGCAGAAAAACGGCAGATTTTGACAAAAAATCGTGAAAAAAGGCTAATTTTGACAAAAAATCGCGTAAAAATGGAATATTTCTTCAAAAAACATTATAAAACGGCAGATTTCGTTACAAGATCGCAAAAAACGAGATTTCATAAAAAGATCGCGAAAAAACGACATATTTCATCAAAAGATCGCGAATAAACGACAGATTTCGCCAAAAGATCAGGAAAAAATAGTAAATTCTGTTAAAAAATCGTGAAAAACTTCTAATTTCGTCAAAAAATCTTGAAAAAACGGTATCTTTTGTCAAAAGATCGTAAAAAACGAGAGATTTCGTCAAAACATCGCGAAAAAACGAGAGATTTCATCAATAAGTTATGAAAAATCAAATTTCATTTAAAAAATCGCGAAAAAACTGTGAATTTCATCAAAAGATCGCTAAAAAATGATAGATTTCGTAAAAAAAGTTTGCAAAAAATGGTAGATTTCAATAAAAGATCGCGAAACAAAAACAGTTTTCGTTAAAAAATCGCGAAAATATGGTAAATTTCGTTAAAAAAATGCTAATTTCGTCAAAAAATCGCGCAAAAATGGAATATTTCGTTAAAAAATATTGAAAAAAACTGCAGATTTCGTTAGAAGATCGCGAAAAAACAACAGATTTCGTCAAAAGATCGCGAAAAAAGGAAAGATTTCATCAATAAGTTATGAAAAACAATAAATTTCGTTTAAAAATTGAAAAGAATGCTAAATTTCATCAAAAGATCGTGAAAAAACGATATATTTCATCAAAAATAGCAAAACAACGGCAGATTTTGTCAAGAGATCGCGAAAAACAGGCAGATTTCTTGAAAAAATCGTAAATTTCGTTTAAAAAAATTGGTGAAAAAAAGGCATATTAAGTTAAAAAAAATGGTAAATTTCGAAAAATATAGTGGAAAAGCTGCATATTTTGTCAAACAATTAACAATAAAATAAAATTTCCTTAAAGAAGCACAAAAAAAAAAAAAAAAAAAAAAAAAAAAGAAAGAAAGAAAGAAAAAAAAGTTGCATATTTTCTGTTACAGAATTCTAGTTTTTGCTGCTACAAAATTGTTTTTCTCTTTCTTTCTCCAAAAACTAATTTTGCTGTCCCCCCCCTTTTTTTTTTGTTCCAAAAACGGATTCTGCATCAGAATTCGTTTTTTGGCTATAACTTAGCACTGCAAATTTAATAAAATTTGATACACATCCAGTATATTTATAAAAATTATCATTTTGAATTTTATATTTCTTTTTCATAATATTTACTTGGTTTTTCAAGGTATCACTGCTATAAAACTATAATATATATACTTTATGGTAAAGAAATAGTGCCTTTAAATTTTTAATGTGCAGCCTTTTTGAATAAAATTTAAGGTTTTGATATTTTAAGTGATTTTTGTCCCCTTTTTTTGAAAAAAAATTTAGCACATTTCAATATTTTATTTCAACATATTTTATTATAACGTTTTATTATGATTTAACAAGTAAACAAATGTTTTGAGAATTTAACGAGGCAGTATGGCATCTACTTTTCAATGGAATTGGAATTATTTTCTTCATTTTATCACTATTTAACATGTGACAATATAAATGATTTTTTTTTCTTTAATATCATTGTATTTATTTCTTCTGTAGATTTGAATACTTAGGCAATTTAAGAAATTATACATTGTTTTCAATAGATGTACACTATATTTCAATGTAATTTTAAATAGATTTAGTCTTAACTTCAAACTTAAAGAACCACTTTAAGTATTCATTATTAATCTAATTATTCAAAAAATATTAATTTTACTATTTACTTATTCAAATTATATTATAATTGGAATATAGTTGTCTTTTTATAATAGTAATCAGTAAGAACTATATCTATAATGTATATAAGACAATTATAACACGCCCTCCTGCAGACAATTTTCATCCTGCTGCATTGCTGTCGCAGACACAACCATAACTTTCTGCTACTGGGTTGATTAGAATTTATACGATATTTTCTTCTTGGTAGCATCTATGATAGTAATTAGTGGCCACTAACTTGATAATAGTGGCTACTAAACATTCAGCCTCTACTGGCCACTGGCTACTAATACAAATATTGAATTTTAACCTTACTCAGGTCTGCAACTAAAAAGCAGTATAGGATTTATTGACTGTTAGATTTTTACTCACTGAAACCAGGGAAATATATTTTTTTAAAGTTTACTTCAACATAATTTTTTTCTTTTTATTCCGAAATTTCCATTTTTGAGTAAGAAACCATATTCAATAATGTTTCCTCTTCCTCATGGTAATTTCATATGTCTTAGAGTGGAACTCAAATGTTATGAAAAACAGAACACTACAAATAGAAAATGCTCGCTATTTGAGAACTTAACAAAAGCAGTTACACACACAGGCAAGGTTGGTAAAAAACCAGGTTTTTTCGAAAAAACCCAAAAAACTGGTTTTTTGGTTTAAACCAGGTTTTTTGGTTTAAACCAGGTTTTTTTTAAACATACTTTTTATTACATATATATGCATATTTATTGATAAAAATAGACATTGTTGGATTATAAGTAGTATAACTTCCTTTGAAAATAATTTAAATTAAGTAATTATAGTGAATTATGAAGAAAATTAAAAAAAAATCATATTTTAAACAGTTATTAGTTAACAGCCTTGTGTTCAACAATAAATTACTCTACACAATCAATCACTGATACTTTGAAAAAAATTATAAACAATCTTTTGATTACTATGATAAACATTTGATGCAGTTTGATGACTATAACATTCTTTTCTACAAAAAAAAAAAAAAAAAAAAAAAAAAAAATTGAAATACTTCTTGGTTTTTTTTTAGTAACAACTTGAAATAAACTTTTTTAGTCATTAGATTCAGCAGATAACAGGGGGGGATTTAGATTGGTATTATTAAAATGCTTTAATTAAAACCAGATTTCTGAATACTCTCTTATTCAACTTCATATTTTAATTTTAATCCTTAAAGATAATTTCCCCAATAAAAAAAAAAACAAAATTTTAAAAAAATCTATAACAGTTTGACAAAAATCTTAAAGATCATCGAGTTATGTAAGTCCATATTCAAAATCATTGTGCATGTTATGATAGATTGCTTTAAATAATCTGTATTTTTAATGAAACTATTTTATACTAAATACTGCATGTTTTTAATCTATTTTATATTTGATCAATACACATGTTCTAAGCTTTTCATTAGAGCAATAGAGAATGATCACCAATACATACCGATTTTTATCCTATACATAAAAAAAATTACCTAGACCCACTATATCACCACTGTAGACCCAATTATTGCTGAAATAAAGAGTTAAAAGTAGAAAATATTTATATCCAATAATTTCTAGGTGTTGCATTATAAAGAAAAATGGGAAAATGTCATTCGATTATTTTGAAAAAAAACCAATTGGTTTTTTGAGAAAAAAACCAGTTGGTTTAAACCGTGCCAACCCTGCAAACAGGTAAACTTCTACTGTGCTTTAGATAGCTTCTAAAATTCAAAGTTTAATCAAGAGGGAAAGTATAATTTGGAAAATAATTACTTGTAATTAAATATGTTTTTTTTTTTTTTATCACAGTTGTATTTTAATTTTTCTAATGCAAACTGCCCATGTTTTGCAGCATTACTGTATATTATGGAGGTCAATTTTAGATCCAACACCTTGAAAAAACATTCAATTAATCAGCTAATAACGAAATCTTGAAAAATGCAGCATAGTAGTGCCATCTATAGGGCAATTTACACCAAAAACTAAACGATATATATCGGGAATTGGCTGAAGCTGCAGTTTGATATAAAATCGTCCGTTAGTGCTTGAGATGAAGCTATTGCAATAATCATGAATAATGCAGCATAGCATCATCTGTTGAGCGATTTACACCAAAAAGTAATGAGCATGAAATTATGTCAAGGATTAACTTAATCTGAAGTTTTATAAAAATACATCCATTAGTTCTTGAGATATAACTATTGTGGAAATCATGAATAATGCAGCATAGCAGTGCCATCGGTTGGGTGATATACACTAATAACTAAACATCTCGAGTTTATATCAAGGTGTAACTAAATCTAAAGTTTTGTGAAATTATGTGCATCAGTTCTTGAGATAGTGTGCCCATAAATTTTTTGTCACATACTGATTCACAGAGTGACAGATATTTTCCAAAAACCACCAAATCACGTTCAAGACCTTCTGAAACATATAAATCCATCAAAACTGGAAGTCAAATTTTTCATGAATTCAATATTTACTTCTTGTAAAGATAGAAGGGAGTAATAATTGCATGCTTCAAATTTTATGCTACATTTTTAATTTTACCATTTACATTAATTGGCATATTATTGAAATAATTTTGCACATGAATTAATTTTTAAAAAGAGAAGTTGCATTTAATTATATATCTAGATTTTTTTCATGTAATCCTGTTTTTGTGAAATTGTGAACTTCTTGTATATATTTGTACAAAATATAATCAGAATTTGTGAATTAGACATTATTACTATATTTAGGTTCCTATTTAGACATTTTTAATAAGGTTATTCATACATATATAAAACTTGATAAGATACAGCTACTATGCTGATTTTTTTTCTTCAACCACTGCATTTGTGAAACATTCAATTTGGAGATTACACTTTTTCTGAAATGTCTATTTTCAAGAGAAATTTTGCGAAGGGTCTTGTATTCCAAATAAGAAAAAAATATGAAGGATCCTTTCAAGTCTTCTCGGGCAGATTTCTGCTGAGAGATCAGATTACCCACATTAAAGTTTTCATGTGGGACACTCAACATTAAGATAAATAAAATACAAAACAGCGTTAGAATTCCTAAAAAAAAAGTCACTGGTCCTAAGGACCAGTAAGCATGAGAATTTACTGGTCCGCAGACATCACTGGTCCGCTATATAAAATTCTATTAAATAATTTTAACACTTAGAGTGGCCTCCTACCGCCCCCACCCCCACCCCCCTCCTTGGAAAATAAACCAATCTTACTTTGCATTAATCCAAATTTTTCAGCATAATACAATGTAAAATTATAATTTGCTAAAAATTAAAAAGAGAAATTTTCTGTACTTTTTAAAGAATAAATGTACAAGATACAAATTTAATTATAAAATAATGTTTATTTAAGTGTAGAAGATAACAAGTATCACTATTGTTTGCATTTCTTTTAAAATCGGGCAAAACAGGTTTTTATTGGAAAAGACATTTTTGCTGAAAAAAGGGATATTTTTGTTGAGTAAATGGGTACTTTGCTTAATGAAATGGTGGTTTCAGGAGTTACATTCACTCAGAAAGATTTGGAGCAATAAAAATCCGATTGGGAAGCAAGAAAATCAGTTTTTGAAGCAGCAACAACAATTTTTAAGCAGGAAAATTAGTTTTTAAAACATAAAAATTCTCTCCCGGCATTCACTTATTTAATTTTTTTTTTTTGCGTTCTTTTTTGTCGAAATTTCCGTCTTTTCGCGTTATTTTGACGAAATCTTGTTTTTTCGGGATTTATTGACGAAATATACCGTTTTTCGCGATATTTTGTTTCAAAATTTCCCGTTTTATCTCGATTTTTGGACGAAATTTGCCGTTTTTTCGCGTTCTTTTGAAGAAATCTACCGTTTTTTCGAGTTTTAGGAAGAAATTAGCCATTTTTTCGAGATATTTAGACGATATTTGCCGGAAATTAGTCGTTATTTAGCGCTTTTTTAACAAAATTTGTCGTTTTTTGCGATTTTTTGACAAATTTTGCCGTTTTATCGCAATTTTCGGGCACAATTTGTTGTATTTTCACGATTTTTTGAAGAAATCTGCCTTTTTTTTGCAATTTTTTGAAGGAATCTCCCCTTATTTCGCTATTTTTTGAAAAAATCTGCCGTTTTTCGCGATTTTTTTCGGGCGAAATTTGCCGTTTTTTCGCGATTTTTTGAAGAAATCTGCTTTATGTTTCGGCTTTGGAATGAAATTAGCCATTTTTTCGAGAATTGTTTAACAAAATTTGCCGGTAATTAGTCGTTGTTTCGCTATTTTTAACGAAATTTGCCGTTTTTTCGTGATCTTGTAACGAAATTACGCGTCTCGTGGGACGCGTAAGAACTATTTTTTTGCATCCCACCGCCGTTTTTTTTGCGTATTTTATGCGCTATAGCGCGTCTGAGGCATCGCTAAAAAAATCTTATGTGCGATCGGTTGCGATTTTCTCAGGTCCTGAAAAAAAGCACTGGTCCTGCGGACCACTAAATTTTTCAGGTTAGTGGTCCGATTGAATTATCGGTGGTCTCGGACCAGCGGACCACCAAGGATTTCGAACGCTGCAAAATATGAGAATGTAGCTATTACAAAATTTTCAACATATTATTTTATAGGTTTGTGCAATTCTAAGAAAAAATGTGCCAGTGACTGATTTTTTCCCCCCCATTGTCATTTCCGTTAATCACAGACTTCTTTAGGAAGATTTAATTTCTTAAAAGGACATTTCACAAGTTTTTCATCCCGAAACTGGGCTCTTAACAAAATTTGATACTACTCTGTTATCCCGTCGACTGATTTCGCCAAATTATACAAATTGCCAAACTAATAGCCAAATTATACAAATTGATGTAATTTTTATTTTAAATAATGAAAAAACAAATAATTAGTAGAATATTAATAAAAATACAAATACAAATAAAAAGTCAAAATAAAAATCGCTTAATGGCATTTTAAACACGTGTATCGTATTTAATGTCATTCAATTGACATTCACGATCATCCATTATTGGCATTTAATCTTATAATTTTGCGATAATATTTTGGTCAATGGGATAACAGAGTAGTACCCATCGACGGGATAACAGAGTAGTACCCAAAATTTTTCATCACAAACTTCTTAGTGTTAAAAATAGATACCTTTTATAAAAAGTTTTCATCGAAGTGAAAATTTTAAAGTAAAAAGTGACGTGTTACTTACTCTTTTTTAAATGTAAAGTATGTATGCACACTGGAAACTGACTATAACAATAATTTCAAATTCACAAAATTATGACAAAAGTTTTCACAAATATAAAAAATACACTACACAATTTTGCAAAAGCAGGATGCTGTGTGAAAAGTCTGAATAGATCCCTGTGCATGCATAATTTGTGACTAATTTTTTTCTCCAGGATCAGTATAATTGTCTTAATGTATTCTGGGGTTACTTTAAATTATACTACTACTATACACTACTATAAATATATTTTCCAATATTATATACTATAAATATATTTTCCAATCTTCTTATTTCATGAGACATTAAACCCTATAAAATAAAATTTCTATTCCTTTCTACATTAAAATTATGATGAAAAAATGTGTGTCATTTCTAATTTATTTACTAACATACCACTTTATCAGAGGCCTAAAAGGCCAAAATAATTGGTTACAGTTTGTAATAAAAAGATCATTTTCATTACACTCCTAATTCCTAAGTCATTTTAAAACATTCATTTCTACTGCATATTATGTTGCAACCAGGGTTGGTAAGTTTTTGACAGTGTGCGGTTTTATCCGGTTAAAACCGTGGTTTAAACCGTCATGGCTAAAACCTCGTCAGAAACCTCAAATACTACACTAATCTGGAAAATTTCACATTAAACATCTGTCGCACATATACAACATTAGATGTAATATTAAAAATTCATTTTTACTGTATTGTATATTATCATTTCTGGAAAAAAAAATCTGTCATAAATCTGAAAATTTAGCCTGCTTCCAAACTTGCTCAACTAACAATGCTTCTGTTATCAAGCCCTGCTAGCACAGCAACAATTGAGAGAGTATTTTGTAACTTTGGCTTCGTACACTCTAAACTCAGAAACCATTTGGATGTAAATAAATGTGCTAAATTGGTTATGTGCTATAGGATGCTGTGGGGTAAAATTGATCTAGATTATTAACTGTACAAAATCATTTTCTTCGGTATGAACATTCTAAAAAGCAATGTTTTATTGCAATTAAAGTAATTTAATTTTTTTGTAATTATTAAATTACAGTATAATTAATTTTAAATAAAAAATTACTTAAATCATTAAGATTTATTCAATGTTTCTCTCTTGTTCTTAAAATGTTTAAAGCGCATAACACATTTTTGACAGTTTAAGTCAGTTTTTGACGGTTTAAACCAGTTTTGGACACTTGTCATGTCAAAAACCAGTTTCTGACGTCAGAAACCCAACCCTGGTTGCAACACAACGCTTTACTTCTAGGAAATGTGATTTTTTTTTTTTTTGTTCTTTCATTTAAGACTTTGGTGCATTTTAAGCAGAAAAGTAGGACTTTTACTTATTTAATTATTTATTTATTAGATTTATTAAAAAATTATCGTCACAATGTTTTAGTTCATTAAATTAAATTTTGTCCTTCCAAAATTTTTGGATTTATATGCTTTTTTAGGAAATGTGGAGGGAGGAGGCACTTTGTGACAGTTTTGTACCTTAAAAGAAATTCAATTTTAATCTTTTAGCACAAATAGTAAAGTCTCTCATTTTTTCAGTAAAATAATTCTTTAATCTCTTTCAGTAAATAATTCTAAAGTAATTCTTAATTTATACAAAGATTTTAGAATTTATCACTAATCATTTACTGCAATTTTTAGTTTCTTTTGTCTTCTGGGTGAATTTTCTGATAGTCATAAAAGAAATCATGCTTAAATCTATTATCCTTTATAGTAATCTTTGTTCTCTGCAATTTTTAGCTGGGCCTTATTTTCCTGCAATGTTGTGACATTAGTAAAAAAGAATCTGGGTTCAATCTTCTACCCAAGTAATAGTGAATTTTGCTCTCTATTCTATAAAGTTTATTTGGAAATCATGCATTGATTTAAACTTTTGTAGCATTTCTTTTATTGCAATTGTTTGGTGTTTTGTTATATTTTTTTCATGGGCTCAAGTGAGGGCATGAAAGTTTCTGCCACTAAGCATGAACAACTGCAGAAACTGAGAAATAATATTGTTAAGAACTTTAATCTGCAATGGGTTATATAGTGTTCATTCTAGGCCATTTTTGAAGGGTGCAGCACCCTGCCCTTTTTCAAATTTACAAAATGCACCCTGCCCTTTTTAAAAGTAGCAAAATGCACCACTGGTTTTACCCAGAAATTTTTAATAAATATTTTTTTTATTCCGTAGTATTTCTAAATTTGTGTGTCCAAAAATGATAGATTTTTTTCATTTCTTTAAGAAAAAGAACATAAAACTATTGAATCATGTTTTATTTTAATTGTATTTTTATATCATAAAATCATTCGAAATTAATGTTACTTGATTTATCATATTTAAAAAGTATGTGTTTCATTGCTTTCTTTTTTCCCCTTCTAAAGGCAATAACAATTTTTTTCTAGCAAAAGTGCCCTTTTCTGCTGCAGAGTGCCTTTTGTAGTGAATAGCACCATGCCCTTTTTATTTCTAGAGTGAACATTAGGTTATAATTCATACAAGTACTTAATTTATAAAGAATTTAGTAAAAAAATTAAAATAAAGATTATGAATGTTATTAAAAGTAGCAAAATGTTTCTAAATTATGATATAAATTTATTGTATATATAAGAACTTTCTGTATCTTGAAAAATATAAATTATTATAGTAATCTGATGCTGTACAAGTTTAACTATTGATATTATTGTTGGCAGTTGAATTTCTATTTAACACATTCGCTGCCGATCACGCATCAGCGCATGATATGACATCAACGTTAAGGGGCACTCACTCGCCAGCGCGTGATGTGGGGTGATGTCCAATGGCCAGTTACGTGCTGGCGCAGGAAAATCTTTCACTGATTCTTTGTTATAAAAAGTGAATCGGCTTCTGGGAAAAACCGACTTCTACAGTGCGGCATTAACTATCATCACATCTTTATGTAAGCGGCAGCGAATGTGTTAAAAGATTAATAAAAGAAATTTACAAAAAATTCTATGATATTTAAAAAATTTTTAGAGTATTTTTGAATAAATAATACACTGTAATAACTTGAAAATTATCTACTATTATACATACAAAGAGAAATGCTTTTTTGTAATAAGTAAATAATTGTAGCCCAAAAATAACAGAAAAAAATTAATGAAATACCTTGTACAATTATTTTGCAATATTAAAAGACCATTTTTTTGTGTGTGTGTGGAAAAAGTAATATACTAAGAGCATTAATTAATATAGAATTATTTTTACCAGGATTGGCATGGTTTAAACCAATTGGTTTTAACCATGGTTTAAACCACGGTTTCAACCAAATGGTTTTTTTAGAAGAAATCTATTGACATTTTCTTTATAATTTAAGTGTTTCAGATTATTGGACAGAAATAATTTCTACTTTTAACACTTTATTTCAGTAATAAGTATTATATACACTGGTTTTAGGTCTTTTTTTATGCATAGGATTAAACCAATTGTTCTTTTCTGTAAAAAAAAAAAAAAAAAAAAAAAAAAAAGCAATTTATTTTTTAGAAGAAATCTAATGACATTTTCTTTTCTTCTTTATAATTTACGAGTTTCAGATTATTAGATATAAATAATTTCTGTTGTTTTTTAGAAGAAATCTAATGACATTTTCTTTCTTTATAATTTACGAGTTTCAGATTATTGGATATAAATAATTTCTATTTTTAACACTTTATTTCAGCAATAAGCATTAGATACATTGGGTTTGTCATTTTTTATGCATAGGATTAAAATCAGTACACATTGGTGAACATATCTATTGCTCTAAAGAAAAACTTCAAACATGTGAATTGATCAGAGATGAAACAGATTCAATATTTAGTATAAAATATTTAATTTTTTTTAATAATGCAGATTATTTAATGCAATTAATAATGTAACACAATGATCTTTTAAGATTTTGCACAAGCTGTAAAAGAAATTTATCTTTTGGGAGATTATCTTGAAGAATTAAAAGCCAAAGACTGGTTGCTAGTTATATCATTTTAATAATAATTTTTTTCCCTCTGCTTTCTGTTGAATCTAATGACTGAAAATGTTAACTTCAAACTGTCATTCAGAAAGAAAAAAATCCTAAGAAGTATTTGTAATTTATTATATGAATAATTGTGGAAAAGAATATTTATCAAACTACTGGTAAAATACCGTTAATCTGCCCCCTTAAACGTGATGAAAAATCGTACAATAGTTAGAGGGGGCGCTTACACGGGATTTTTCCGCGATCTTTCAACAAAATTTACAGGAATGAATCATGATGAAATGAATGGATTGTTGAATGATTCATTAATTTTGATACTTGAAAAAATTTTCGTTTAAAAAAAAAAAACGTAAATTCTGTCGAAAAAACGCAGAAAAAAAGGAGAAATTTGTAAAAAAAAAAAAAAAAAAAAAGCCAAAACAAGCATGATATCAATCAGTGATGCCGCTGGACTTGAAAAATCCTGGGTCCCGGGGACCCAGGACTTCTAAAATTCTGGGTCCCTTTTTCAAAAAAGCGGGTCCCCACTAATAAGTCATATTTTTAGACGCAAAAATTGAACTTGTTCATTTGCAAAAGAAAAGTTAAATGCAATAATTTTTTTTTTATTAATGTATAAATAATTAAAGCCAATATTATTTTTTTAAACTATTAAGAGATATTTACTTTACTTATTTTAAAAATAAATGTGCAAGATACAAATTATAAAATAATACTTATTTGAGTTTAGAAGATAACAAGTGTCATTATTGTTCACATTTCTTTTAAAAAGGGGTAAAATTGATTTATTGATAAAGACATTTTTTCTAAAAACTTTTCAAAATAATCAGAACAATCAAAAACAGATTGTGAAGCAGGAAAATCTGTTTTTGGAGCAGCAAAAAAAAAAAAAAAAACTTTGGAAGCAGGGAAGTTAGTTTTTGGAAAAGAAAAATTCTATCCTGTCATTAACTTTTTTTTCGTACCCCTTTGACGAAAATTGCATTTTAAAGCTATTTTTTTTTTCACGAAAATTGCATTTTAAAGCTATTTTTTTTTTTTTTTCATGAAATTTGCCGTTTTTTCGCGATCTTTTAATGAAATGAGCCGGTTTTTCACGATCTTTTAACGAAATGAGCCGGGTTTTCACGATCTTTTGACGAAATGTGCTATTTTATCACGATTTTTTTTATGTACATTGCTGTTTTCACGAATTTTTTGACAAAATTTGTCGTTTTATCACGATTTTTGGATGAAATTTGTCGTTTTTTCGCGATTTTTTTGAGGAAATCTGCTTTTTGTTCGGGATTTTGTAATAAAATTAGTCTTTTGACGAAATTCGCTGAAAATTATTTGTTATTTCGCGATTTTTTTAACGAAATTTGGCTTTTTTTAAATTTTTTAATGAAATGTGTCGTTTTTTCGCGATCTTTTGACGAAATGTGCCATTTTATCACGATTTTTTCATGAAAATTGCCTTTTTTCGCGAATCTTTAGACAAAATTTGCCGTTTTATCACGATTTTTGGACGAAATATGTCGTTTTTTTCGCGAATTTTTGGGAAAATCTGCCTTTTTTCGAGATTTTGTAACAAAATTAGTCATTTTTTTTGCAAAATTTTTGACGAAATTTGCCGGAAATTATTCGTTTTTCCGCGATTTTTTAATGAAATGTGCCTTTTTTGCAAATTTTTGACAAAAATTATGTGCCCCGTGGGACGCGTAAGCTCTATTTTTTTGTGTCCCATCGCCGATTTTTTGCATATTTTACGTGCTATAGCGCGTCCGCGGCATCTGTTAGTTTAACATTACGAAAAATGTAATGAATTGGGGTTTAAAATAGCAGAGTGCTAGTGTACAGTGGAAAGCGTTATTTTTGCTGATTTTATCAAACCCCCCAAAATTAAATTATGTTAACTATTGTAAATAAAGATATTGTTAATTTAAATTAATGTTTAAATTAAATGTAAGTACTTTAAACAAAAATAAAGATAACATATTTAAAAATACATATCCATTTATTAAAGTTCAATATACATTCAACAGAAACATACTTAATCTATATCATAATAAAACAACAATTAAATCCTTTAAAATCTTTAAATAATATAACATTTACCCATAGAATTAATTTATTTATAGAGGAGAATATCTGAACGAAAAAAAATTAGACTCACGACATGATTGCCTTTTATGCATATTATCAGCCACAATCCAGGACATTGATACAAAGCTTTGATCCATTCCTAGGAAGACCTTACTACTTCATTAAAGGAAGTGCTTTACCCCAGGAATGATCTGACACAAGAAAATACACCTGCCTCTATCATCGGCATACTTAAGCATCTCTGGAAATTACACAAAAGTAAGTCTCTACTTGAGAATCTGACGATTACCAGTTCAAACAGGGAAAGAGGTTTAACACAAACACCGATTTCGCTCTTTCCAATAAATTATTTAAATTGCCTTCATGGCATTCAAAAATCAAAAACAAGGCTCGTCATTTCATTCCAGGAGACAGCAGCCAAAGCTCTTTACACTACCAAGATGACTCACATTAAAAATCCTTTAATAAAGAAGATGAACTTAAAAGTAGAAGACTGGCTGAACTTAAATCATCTTAAACATTTACAATACTGACCAAACATATGATAAAACTTTACTCAAAACATCAGAATAGTCGAACTAACAGTGGCGGAAAGAAAAAGTGAATGAACTGATAAGAACCTGCCCGCTATTCTATTTATATCTTACCGGCAGTCTAAAATGAAACTCTACGCATGACAGCTTATCCTTCAACCGGTTTCCAGAACGTCATATGCAAAACTAAAGATGACGTGAATTGCGATACGATCTATGATCGCGACGCCATCTGTTATTGCTTCTATGAATTACTCAGTTAAACAACAGGGTTTAGACCGGGACGTACGTTTGAGAGTTCGATATTTTGCCGGTGTTTTTCAAAGTACAGACAAGCGGTTTTAGAAACAAGTTTCTTTAAATTTATTAAACATAGAATTATACTTTATAGGAAATGACTATGTTTGAAAAGGTAAGTTAAATTTATTCAATTACTTTAATAAAGTTATTTTAAATAAACTATTGAAATGACTTTTGTTTTTAAAAGATTATGACAGCTATGATAAGTTAAATGGAAGTAATTAACATATGGAGATAATTATTATAGGTACTTTAAGAAATGATTTAATAAAGATATTTAATTTAAAAAGTATTATAAATTAGTGCAAGGGTGATAAGAAAAAGGTTCTACTATTTCTAACAAATGCCCCCCCTCCTATCAACCCGAGCACTATATAAAAAAAAAACCCATAGAAACCAAATATCAGCCTAAAAAAAAAATTAAGCCTCCGTGATTCATCCAGTGGCCAGTAATTTCTCAAACGCCTGCATAAAGAAACAGCCTCCTAAAGCTTCCAAATAAAAATTACATTCAGCCCCCCAAAAGTAAAAAAAAATCTATATTCTTTAAATCCAAAAACCCATGCATCAAGTCCTAGAATGCTGAAAATAAATTACCTTTATGATTCTCCTCTAATTATCACATTAAAACATAAACATACACATTTAAAAACATTTAAAACTAAAAATATCACAGATAAGGTATTCATCACAGTTTGAATCTAATACAAAACAATGCAGCTTAATGCTAGAATATTATGTCACATATTTTGTCATTTAAAAATTAAAGTCTGTTTAACAAAAGTTCTCATAATGTCCATTATACATTTAACATACAAAATTCTTGTCTATCAACTTAATTTAACACTATACCTAAAAATCTTTACATGTGACATCTTAACAAATATTTATATATCCATACACCTACCTAAAAAATGAATGGAAGACTATTAAAAATAAAACCCTTTTAAAATTTCATATTTTACTTATTTATTACATTTTAAACATTTCTCCAGGATGAATGCTGAATTAACGGATAACACTTAAATTTCACCTTCCATTAAGCCTAAGTACTCATCACGTTGTCTGTTCCACACATGAAAAACTATTGTTAATAAAAGAAGAGACTCACAAATCCATGTCGACCTAGACCGCAAGCCCTCTTACAAAAAGTTTTTAATTTAAAAAAAAATTCCATACTGCCATTCCAACATCTCCCATGTCTAAGAATCCTCACACACTGGACAGCAAAAAACTAAATTTAAAGTCCCACATCTAGGACAACCAAAAAAATTTACGAATGAAGTGGTACATCACACTCATTCATCACTCACCATACTGAATCCAACGGATCAATCCCGAGACCCCGGGTAAGTATGCCCCAGAATTGGCCCAAGGGCTCCAGTATTCCCTAACAGCACCAATGCAAATGCACACACATATTCATCTACATTGCTTTGGGCCCAAAGACACCACACCAAGCACTCACAGAAATGGACGTAGACATGGGTTGTACAGGAGACCAAAACTAATTCTAAAGGATTCTTGTAATTATGTATTCAATGACTACATCAAGTCATACCCAAAAACAATACAGAAAAAAAATTCTAACAGACAACTCATGTACTTATCTGGCTACTTTACATACAACGCAACTGAACCCCTAACTAAAAAATGTTTTTCCAGGGAAGTTGCTGTTGCTTGTCGGGACTAAGAAACTGCCAAGGATTCTAGCTTCAAGCACATCCTCAAGGCCTGACAATCCACAAATTCAAAAGCAATACGAGACAAAAATCCTTTTTGTTCTATCATATTGAAAACACCTTACCAGCTATCCTTCATCAGCATTTTCCTTCATAAACCCAAATTTAACTTTAAACTTCTTTCTTAAAAATTACTACAAACTAAAAATTTCAATTTTTCTAATTTTTAATTTTTCAAATTTTTCTAAAAATCCTCTATCCTCAAACAAGAAGAGACCAGCTCACAAAACTCTTTAAAATCCAACAAAATCTAGATCAATTAAAAATTAAGCCAGTCCAGCAGCTAACTAAATTCAATTGTTGATCACAATAGCTGTCCCCCCTTTTAACTTCACAAGAATCTCTTCGTATTCCAATGCAATATTCATCAATCAGGAACCACTATTTAATTTACCAAATGAACTGTAGAGCTCTCCTTACCAACCATTAACCTTTCTCAGCAAGACCAATTTAATGCTACACTTAAGCCATATACAATCCTTAGATAAATTTATACTAAAAATTAAAAGAATTTCAAATTATCAATAAAAATTCAAATTCTTCACTCATGAATCCACCATGTCAAAAATAGAAAGAAAATGCCAGAACTACTTAATGTATTTGTAACATCTGTCCCGTCGCCTCAATTAATAAGTACATGTAGACCCATATTTCATGAATGACCACATTTGGAACTCGATCTCCTCTAAAAAATTTAACTCCTCGCACTCTTCACCCCGTTATCTTCTCCTATAAACAACCCTTTATAAATTCAAGTTTAAAAATAAATAAAACTCAAAACCAGATTTACTAACTACCCAAAATCCAAATATTTTAGGCCGAAAGCATATACTGTCAAAATGAGATTTAACTAAAAAGGATAAGGAAAACAAAGAGGAAAAATGCGATGGTATGACCACCACCAAAGAGACCACTTTCCAGTTCCAATACTATCGATTAAGGCGACACAAGCACTATTTCCTAATAGCAAATATTTTACTTAAAAACATTCTGTCCGACAGTGAGCGAAAGAGAACATCTGAACTGCAATCCCCACTGCCGAACAGAAATGTTAAAAAAACTGTAATTACTTTCAACTGAAATTTGCTTTACTTGAAAATTAATTGAAGATTACTTTACCTAAAAAATTACTTTACTTGAAAATTACTTTACAATTCCTTAATAAAATTATCTAAAGATTCAAGATTCATGAGCAATTATATAAAAATAAATGAACATTTACTTTCAAGAATTTCAATAGGAAGTTACTTCAATAAGGATATTCTTTCCATATCACATCAAGTAAATCCTTCACAAGGCAAGTTACATGCCACTCAAGATACTTGATTACTTAAAAATTCCATTCCATTAAAAAAACCTCTTGAATAATAAATATAAAACTTCAATAAAAATTTTAAACCTTTATAATGAAAAAATGTTTTTACACTTTGATTTTTCTACTAAGAAAATAAAGCAAAAATATATTAAACTTTTAAATAAATCAATACAATAATTTCATTGCATATTAAGGCTTATATTTTGTATGGCTCTTATCTTGCATATAATTACACTTGTATTTGAATATCAACTTTAACTCTAATTAAGAAAATTTAGAAGCCCTTTCTCTTACACATTAAATATTCACATAAGAGTACTAAATTTTCACACATCTTTACTGTAAGTACTTTAACTTTAGTTTTCAGGAACAGAAGCAAATTAAACTACCAATTATTCAAATTTATCAATAAAATTCATTTAGATGAGCCAAGAATTAGAAACCAAACAAAGTTCAACCCAATGGTCATTATAACCTTTGACATCTTAATCTGTTACTTTCCCAGATTTCTATCATTAACACAAAGTTGAACCTCTAACATCGGTTCCCCATATTTGACTCATCTTCAAAAAAAATTTTAACAGATAACTCCCCTCTTTAAACTTTAAAAAAAAAATTAACTTAACAACAGTATTTAAGAACGTTTAACTTTAGTATTTTAAAAACAAAACTCAAATCCTTACATGTATTCATCACATCATGGTATGGATCTTCTCTAAAAATCTAACACTAAATATGAAGAAATCCCCCAAATGATGAACACAAAAATTTAAGTTTTAAATCTGTAAATCAAGAATATTAAAAATTTTCAAATCTGTATCCTTAATCTGTAATTACTTAATAGATGCTTTAAACTTATATTTTAATCTCAAATTATGAACAAAGCAACTTATCCTTATTTTAATTTATTAATTGAAATACTTTACTATTATATAAAAGACTTTAAAAGAGGGAGAGTAAAAAAAAAAATGTCTTTAAGTATTAAACTTCATTTAATTTAATTTATTAACTAAAAATAAAAATTTTTAATATATTAACTGAAAAAATTTCAAAAAAATAAGCCATATTTATATTTACTTTCAATATTAACTTTTAAACTCTAAAAGAAAAATTTAATTTTTAAATTAATCAAATCCCATTAATCAATACTCTGTCCTGAAAATAAAAACTTCTCATATTTACTCTAATTGGCTTCCCTTATTTAAATATCAAGGAAAAAGGTTGGAGGCCCCACTAGTTCAAACAAAAATTAAACTTTTAAAACTTAACATAAATACATGCATGAAAAATTAATGACAGTCTTCATTAAATGATGGGGGTATAAATACATCATTTCTCACTATATTTCAAAAATTTCTAAAAAAAACAGATGAATACCAAAAAAAATTACAACACATTTAAAATAAAATAAAAAAATCTTGATCGCAGATTGCCAACCGCCGTATCGCACCAGCTTGCAAAAAGTTCATTCACCGCTAAAATAAATAATAGTTCAATCTGTTCTTGGTCAAACAAAACAGTCAGCACCAATTCGTTTAAGTTGATATCAAAAATGGCAATATTAATCCTCTAAAAGACATCTGGAACTCCATATGTCCGTAAAGTCAAAGTACAGTTTCCAAAAAGTCAAATCCATCACCAAACACCTCGCTATTCTAGATAAGTCAATGGAACATCGATGACTTGGCGCCAGCATGCTCCACTTAGGGAACGTACTGGTTGTCGTAAAATTTAATCACATAGCGGCACAAAATCCTGTATCGTTGCAGCAATGAATTCTTCAATCAACTAGATGAAAACAATCCGAGGGGTCTCTCAATGGAGTGTAATCTCGTACAACCGTTCCTGTAATCAGTGAAATCTTACTGTAATCTTCCTTAATCTTGCGTAATCATGTCATCCCGTGTAATCCCCTATAATCAGGTATAATCAAAGAAATCCTAATGTAATCTCGTGTAATCACTTGTAATCAATATAATCTTAGTATAATCAGGTATAATCTCGAGGGGGAGAACTCGTGTGATACATCCGAGGATACATCGCTCTAAAGCCCGGTGACTATTCATGTGAATGCACCCCCTCTCCCCGCCGGCAAATCTTTCAAAATTTTGCATGATGTGAATATTTTTAAATGTTGATGACACCCATCCCATCGTGTGCTATATTGTTAGAAAAAATTGGCGATTTATAATTTTTTACGCATTCGATGCGCCCTCCATCCCCCCCCCCCAGGGGGATACTTTTCTAAATTTCGTAAACACCCGTCATGTGACATATCTTCGGAAAGGCCTTAAACTGCTTATTCATATTTTGCACATCCGGTGCGCCATACCCCCCTCTCTGCCCCCCAGGGGGCATTTTCTAAATTTGTATATACACCCATCGTGTGGCGTATCATTTAAAAGAACTGTAACTGCTCATTCCAATTATGCATGTTTGGGGCACCGCATCCCACTTCCCTCCCCCAAAGAGAAATTTTTAAATTTTTGTCCACACCCCTTGTGTTGCATATTTTTAAAAGGTCTGAAACTGCCAATTTCCTATTATGCATGTCTTGTGTGTCCCCCTCCGCTCTGCCCCCCAGGGGGGCACATTTTTAATTCCTTTACAACACCAGTCGTGTGACACATCAATTGAAAGGTCTGCCACTGCTTATTCATATTATGGATGTCTTGTGTGTCACCCCCCTCAATCAGCCCCCCCAGGGGGGGCACATTTTTAATTTCTTTACAACACCAGACGTGTGACACGTCATTTGAAAGGTCTGCAACTGCTTATTCATATTATGGATGTCTTGTGTGTCACCCCCAACTCTGCCCCCCCCAGGGGGGCACATTTTTAATTTCTTTACAACACCTGTCGTGTGACACATCAATTGAGAGGTCTGCAACTGCTGATTCACATTGTGCATATCTTGTGTCACATCCCCCACTCTACCCCCCGGGGGGGCACATTTTTAAATTCTTAACAACACCAGTCGTGTGACACATCAATTGAGAGGTCTGCAACTGCTTATTCACATTGTGCATATCTTGTGTGACATCCCCCACTCTGCCCCCCAGGGGGGGCACATTTTTAATTTCTTTACAACACCAGTCGTGTGACACATCATTTAAAAGGTCTGCCACTGCTTATTCATATTATGGATGTCTTGTGTGCCCACCCCCCACTGTACCCCCCCAGGGAGGGCACATTTTTAATTTCGTTACAACACCAGTCATGTGACACATTATTTGAAAGGTTTGCAACTGCTTATTCATATTATGGATGTCTTGTGTGTCCACCCCCCCCACTGTACCCCCAGGGAGGGCACATTTTTAATTTCGTTTCAACACCAGTCGTGTGACACATTATTTGAAAGGTTTGCAACTGCTTATTCATATTATGGATGTCTTGTGTGCCACCTCCCCCACTCTGCCCCCAGGGGGGGCACATTTTTAATTTCTTTACAACACCTGTCGTGGGACACATCAATTGAGAGGTCTGCAACTGCTTATTCACATTGTGCATATCTTGTGTGACATCCCTCACTCTGCCCCCCAGGGGGGGCACATTTTTAATTTCTTTACAGCACCAGTCGTGTGACACATCATTTAAAAGGTCTGCCACTGCTTATTCATATTATGGATGCCTTGTGTGTCACCCCCCTCACTCTGCCCCCCAGGGGGGGCACATTTTTAATTTCTTTATAACACCAGACATGTGACACATTATTTGAAAGGATGATGATATAAATAAAATGACACATCATTTTATAAATACTTAAATAGGTGTCAATATATTGAGTAATTTCAATGTTAGGATTAACAGAGGGGGGGGGGATACTAATTCAGCTGAAAATTTTCTTAGTCTTACCTAATGATAAATACTAATGTCTATATGTATTATCATTTATTAAAATAGGTCCAAAATCTCAAGAAATTATAAATTTTTTACGTATTTGATAAATTTTTGAAAGAATGTTTAAATATATCAAATATATAAAATATATTAAAACATGAATGGTGATTCATAGACTAAAATCCTTACTTTGTTCATATTCTTTTTACAGATTGATTCATAACAATATTTTTATCTAAACGAATTTTTAAATAGCACTAATTAATCATAATCAATTGTGTTTTGATTTTTCAACAGTGAATTAATGTTGCTTTATATAACCAAAAGGAAAAATTGACAAACATTGAATATTACTTAAATTTGGAAAAAGGAGTTATAAAAAAAAATTATTTAATGCTTATTCGTTTAAAATTTTCAATGGTTTAATTTGACAGTAAAGATGAAATATATATAAGTTAAACATAACATAAAGTAAGGTGAAATATCTAAATAATTTTGACGGAAACCTACATTGAATCACTTTTTATTGTTATATTTCATTTTTATCGAATATATTTTTTTAATTTATGAATTTATAAAAGTCAAAAGTATTCTAATGAAACCTATACCGCGATGAAATTCTCGGTTTCATTGCTGTAATAATAATAATAATAAAGTAAAATCTTCAAAGTTTTCTAGTGTACTTTACTGTAAAAACATTCTCTCAATTCTCGAAGTAGCATTTCCCTACATAGGAAAAATTGCGTATTTTTATCTCTTTACAGAGTCATAAATTTTGTCAACAGACAGCCGATGAGGCATCTTGGATTTCACGGCTATTAGCGGTAAACACCTCTTTGAAATCTTGTAGTAAAGGGGCGGGTTAGAGGGGGTAGGAATGTACTGCTTTCTGAGCAGAAAACGCTATTCTTTACAGAAGTGACCAGCAGCCTTTTCGCTAAAAGACTGGGTAACACAGGTTCATTATCGCTATTAATATTTTTAAACATTTCCTGTCATACACATTTTGAGGTTAATTAAGTCCCATTCAGGCCCGACTCAAAGTATGTAGGGGAATAAAATAATAAAGTAAAATAAAAGGAAATCTGATATTTAAACCTGAACACGGCCCAGCACAAATCTGTTGGAAAAGGTATGTATGAGTGTGTAGGATGGGAGGAGGATTAAATACCTATTTATTAAAATTACTAGCCATCTCTACATACCAGTTTGGGCTCACTTAAATTTATGCTAAGCTTTGCAACATTTTACATTTATTTTATTTTATTTATTATTATTATTATTATTTTGCCAGTTTAAGTATTCATATTTTTTTTTTATCACTAACAATCATAACATTTTTTGGAATTCAATTTTCTTTCTATTATAGAAACTATTGCGATTTATTAATGATTTACCATTTTAAATATCGTTTAAACATTTTTTTTTTTCGTTTCTAGAAATTTAAAGTTTAATTTATATCGCTGTAATTTTTGTTTAATTTTATTTATTTATTTATTTATTTTTTGTTTTTATTTATTTGTTGATTTTTAAATGAATTGATATTTTGGATTTTATGTAAATAATTTTTTTCAACATTTATATTTTAATTAAAATAAATAAATTTTTTTTATAATTATTTTAAGATCAAATTTATAGGTACTACAATCTATGTAAGAATTTAATAAATATAAATTAACAATTTGGATTTATTAATTAAAGGATAACTTGTTTTGAAATAAATATAAAACGAAACCCTTTGTATGATATGCGATCACATTTACCCACTTGTTTTAAATTAGTAAGCTTCTTATCATAACCATTTCATAAATCGATACAAATTACATTTATCATTTAGGACAATTTTGTAACTTTATTAACTATTTTTGCGACTTTTTAAAATTAATTTTGTAATTTCCGCTATTATTTTCTCGTACACCCAGCACATTACTCCGTTACATACTCCTTAGGATAATGGATTTTGGCGCCTCCCCCACCCCCCACATATATGCACTCTTTATATCAAACAAACACACCAAACAAAATCTTAATTTGGCGCCCCCTTCGGCTTTTGTTCTGGTGGCGCCCGGGGCACGTGCCCCCTCTGCCCTCCTCTAGTTTCGGCCCAGGGATACGAGTACTGCAGATTGGGAACCGACGCTCTATACATACACGTTGTACACAATAAAACCTGTAAGAAGTGAACTTAATGAAATAAATACTCTACAATTTTATAGGCTAAGACAAAATACCTGGCAAAAACAAAAAACTTTCAATCTTTTTAATTTTGCTTTAATAGATTTGAAGGTACTTTATAAGCTTAATTAAGTGAAAAAGCCCGATGGCTAATGCTAATGCTATGGAAAAAATTTAAATATTTTTAAATGATTCCTTTTGCATTGGATAGGTAAGATCAATCTGTACATAGATCGTTTTTTAATTTTTTCGATTTTGTATACAGATATTTTTAATGAGGAAACTTCCATTTTCGGAGCCGGTTTCGAAAGTGAAAGTAATCTCATGAAAAAAATCTGCAGTCAATATCTAAAAAGCAAAAAACGATCTTTGTACAGATTGATGTCAGCTATCCAATCCAAAAATAATCATTTAAAACTACTGAAATTATACTACTAAACGAGATATATTTATAATTTTTTTTCCATAGGATTAGCATTATCGAATTGGTCTTTTCTCGTAGCTCAAATAGCCCCTTAACTTCAAACTTCATTGGCTGCATTTGTATGCGTAATTCCGATTGCCATATGTTGTATACAATAAACCTTATGAAAAATTAACCTATCTATAACGGAATCTTGCCTTTAAATGGGAAATTTCTTTTGTCTTAATGAAATAAATACCATACAATTATGCAAGCTAAGATGGAAATTTGACAAAAACAAAAAAAAAAAAACTTTCAATCTTTTTAATTTTACTTTGACAAGTTTGATTGTACTTTTAGGAGACCATTTCAAACAAAAGAAAAAACCCATTTGAATAAATGGAATATTGGAATAAATTTTTAAAGATATCTCGTTTGAATTTCAATATTTTTAAACGATTCCCTTTTCATTGGAAAATATAGATCGATCTGTACAAAGACTATTTCTTACATTTTCAATTTTGTTTTCAGATACTTTTTAATGAGGACACTTTCATTTTCGGAACAGGTTTCAAAAGTGAAAGCATTCTCATGAAAAATATCTAGAGGCAAAACCGAAAAAGCTAAAAACGGTCTTTGTACAGATTGACCTTAGCTATCCAATTAAAGGGGAAAAAATTAAAATAATAAAAATAAAAACAAGTTAATTTTATAAATTTCTTCCATAGGATTAGCATTAGCGAATTGATCTTTTCACATGATTAAAGTACGTAACCCCTTAAATTCGAACTCCATTAGCTGTATGCATTTGTATGCGTGATTCAGATTGATATACGTTGTATACAATAAAAAATTAACCTCTGTGAAAAATTGACCTGTTTATAACGGAATTTTACGTTAAATGGAAAATTTCTATAGTCTGAATGAATTAAACACCATAAAATTATGAAAGCTAAGAAGAAAACCTGACGAAAACGAGCATTTTTCAATCTTTTAGGTAGATTTCGTAAGAAATACTACCTATTGCAATCGCACCAGTTTATATATCTATCTATCTATCTATCTATCTATATATTTATCTCACTTTTTTATGGACACGATAACTTCTATAATTCTTCACCAATCTCCACCAAACTTGTACATAAAATCAAAGGGGTTAAAATCTTGGCTAAGTTCGTTAATGGGCAAAATCGGACCAAGGGGGTCGGAATAGGGGGCGTTTTTCTGAAAACCGAAAAAACGCCATAACTTCTTAACTAAAGTAGATATCGAATCGGTTTAAAGTTTATATTACTTCTTGAAAATGGGCCGAAAGTATATGCATAATAGGTTTTTGATAAATTTAGAAGTGGGCTCAAGGGACGAAAAAAACAGGGATTTTGAGAGAAAAAAATTCATAACTTCGTCAATTTTCAAGTTATCAAGTCCAACTAAATTTTTTGTAAATGTTCTTAAAATTATCTAAAACTTTTGTATTTACAAGTTTTTGATCGGACCAACTTTTACAGATGAAAAAAATTAAAAACGAAAAGAAAAAGGGCGCTGAAAAAAGAGAAAAATCCATAACTCCGTCAATTTTTAAGATATCAAATCTGATTAAATTTATTTTACATCTTCTCAAAAATATCTACAACTTTTATATTGACAAGTTTTTCATAGGACCAATTCGTATAGCAAAAAGAAATTAAACAAAAATAGAAGTTGGAGAAAAAACCTCAAATCCAAACTGCTTATATTCTGACTCATTTTTAAATTCATTTTTGATTTTAAACGCATCCAAATGGTAGATCCTCTTATTTAGAAACTGTATAAAGTGACGCATTGGTCAATTTTCTGATAAAGACAGAATATATTTCAAAAAAGGCTACCAAAAAGGGTATTTTGAACAGAATTTCCGAAAGTCATCGGGACTTAAAATTGAAGGAAGCATTCAAATAAGAAATTGCGTTTTTTTCTGACTCGTTTTTAAATCCATTTTTGTTCTCAAACGCATCCAATTTACAGATCCTCTTATTTAGGAACTATATAATGTGATGCATTGGTCAGTTTTTTGATAAAGACGGAATATATTTCAAAAAAGGCTACCAAAAAGGATATTTTGAACAGAATTTTCCGAAATCGTGACTAAATTTAAGGAAGTGTTCAAATAAGAAATTGCGTTTTTTTCTGACTCGTTTTTAAATCCATTTTTGCTCTCAAATGCATCCAATTTACAGATCCTCTTATTTAGGAACTATATAATGTGATGCATTGATCGGTTTTTTGATAAAGACAGAATATATTTTGAAAAAGGCTACCAAAAAGGGTATTTTGAACAGAATTTTCCAAAGTCTTCGTGATTTGAAAATTTAAGGAAGTTTTCACATAGCAAATTGCGTTTTTTATGACTCGTTTTGAAATCCATTTTCGCTCTCAAACGCATCCAATTTACAGGTCCTCTTATTTAGGAACTATATACTGTGACGCATTGGCCAGTTTTTTGATAAAGATAGAATATATTTTTAAAAATGCTGTCAAAGTGAGTATTTCGCACAAAATTTTCCGAAGCAATCATGATTAAAAAATTAAGGATGTATTCAAACAACAAGTCGGTTATTTTATGACTCATTTTTAAATTCAATTTTTTTCTCAAATGCATTCAACTGACAGTTTTTTGTTATTTAGGAACTGTATAATGTACTGTTTTGGTCGATTTTTTAATAAATTCAGAATCTGTTTCAAAATATGTTGTCTAAATGGGCATTTGAGCTGAATTTTTCTTAAGATGATTCTGATAAAACCAGTTTTTGCAGAAAAATGAAATTAAAAATTTTTCATAAACGGCCAAATGAAGTTATTAAACTGGATTTATCTCTAATCATATTTTTTTTTTTTTTTTTTTTTGAAATGAGCACTCTTCGAAATCTACCTCCGCCTATAGGCCCGGCCGACAGGGATTTTCTGTTTTTGCTTTAAAATGTTTGACTCTACTTTATAATCTTAGGAGGCTTATTCAGTCAAGCGAAAAGAATTGGTAGCTAATGCAAATCCTATCGAAGATATTTTTAAAGATATATCGTTTGAATTTTAATCTTTTTAAATGATTCTTTTTGAGTGGATAAGTAATATTGATCTGTACAAAGACCGTTTCTTACATTTTCAATTTTGTTTTCAGATATTTTTAACGAGGATACTTTCATTTTCGGAACTATTTTCGAAAGTGAAAGCATTTTCATGGAGAGAGAAAAGAAAAAAAAAAAAAAAAAAAAAAAAAAAAAAACCTGCAGTCAATATAGAAAAACTAAAATACTTTATACAGATTGACCCAATGCAAAAATAATCATTTAAAAATACTGAAATTCAAACGAGATATCTTTATAAATTTCTTCCTAAGGATTAGTATTAGCGAATTGGTCTTTTCGCATGAATGAAGTACCCCCTTAAGGGTGTATTCCGATCCAAACTGCCTTTTTTCAGATTTATTTTTAGATTCTCTCTTTTTTGCTCTCAAATGCACTAAACTGTCGAATTATCTTATTTAAAAACTATACAATGTGCCGTGATTATCAATTCCTTGATAAATGCAGAAAATGTGGCAAAAAATGCTATCAAAAACGGCGTTTTGGACCAAATTTTCTGAAGCGGGAGGTCTGCGAACGAAAAAAAGGGTCACGCTGAGAAAATAATTACTTATAAATCAAATTCTAATTAAATCAGCGAGAAATTACATCACACGGCACCTTGTACGTCAATTCAAAAATCCCCTCAGCAAGTTTCATGCTTCTACTTTTACAAATGTGTCCAAAATTGTATCTGAAAGTTTCGAGCTGTTGAAGATGGAAAAGAGTTTTTTCGAATGCACCCTTAACTTCAAACTTCATTGGCTATACAGTAGAACCCCGCTAATTCGGACCCCGTTAATCCGGATCGGTTTGGTCAAATTTTTTTTTTTTCAAGTTTCAGAAGAAGAAGCTTTTTCTGAAATCTTTTTGGAAGAATACCTTAAGCTTCTTGTTTAAACACTTTTTTAAACTAGCAACGGATTGATTATGCTCAAGCGATGCATGACCGTAGGGCTCGCAAAAGTTATAGAAAAACTGGCACAGCAGAAAATTACAAACTTTTTTATTACAAAGTAAATATTTTTATTGTCTTTAAATATTCAATAAGTTTAACGTAAAGGTGATTTTCTGTAAGTATGTTTTATTTTATCTCATTTTTTTCTAATTCACCGGATAATCCGGATTTTTGATAATCCGGTTTGGGTCTGGTCCCAATTAATCCGAATTATCGGAGTTTTACTGTACTTGTATACATGATTCAGTTTGATATATATTGTATACAGTGAACCCTGTGAAAAATTTACATGTCTATAACTGAATCTTGCCCTAAGTTATTTATTATTATTATTATTATTATTTTATGAAATAAATACCACACAGTTATGCAAGATAAGACAAAAACCTGACAAAACGAAAAATTTTCGATATTTTTTTTTCTTTGACAGGTTTGACAGTAAGTACTTCATAAGCTTAGAAAGCTACTTCGTCAAGTGAAAAGACCCGGTTGCTAATGTTAATCCTATGGAAGAAATATCTAAAGATATATCGTTTGAATTTCAATATTTTTAAATGAATATTTTTGTATTGGAGAGATAAGTTCGATCTGTACAAAACCCGTTTTTACTTTTTCGATTTTCTTTACAAATATTTATAATGAGCACACTTTCATTTTCGGAACCAGTTCCGAAAATGAAAGCATTCTCATGAAAAATTCTGCAATCAAAGTCGAAAAAATAAAAAACGGTTTTTGTGCGGATTGACCTCAACTACACAATAGGAATAAACATGAGATATTTTTATAATTTTTTTTCCATAGGATTAGCATTAGCGAATGGGTCTTTTCGGATAACTGAAGTAGCCCTTTAATTTCAAACTTCATTGACTATATTTGTATACATGGTTTACATTAATTTACGTTGTATACCGTAAACCTTGTAAAAAACTAACCTGTCTATTAGCTAATCTATCCTTAAGTGGAAATTTTTATCGTGTTAACGAAATACATACCATAAGACCCGTAGCTAAGGAGGCGCTATGGGCGGCTCAGCCCCCCTAAAATAATTTGAGCCCCCCCCTCCCCCCTCCTGGAAACGATTCCAAGTTCCAAGGTCACTCAATAAATTTCTGTTCCGAAAATTCAAATGAAATTTTGTTCGAAATTTAATTTATTTTTGAGACCCTTTCACAGTTTTGCAGAAATACTAAATTGTACCTAAAATAAGTGTTTAAACACCCCCTCATCCTATTTATACACATGAAACCAACATGATGTTTAATTTTGCTCAAAGTTATAGACTCAAAATTTTCACCGTCTTGTACTTTTCTAAGCATATAATGAAATTATTACTACAGTTTAATAAGAAACATAGTATCTACAGTGTAAATATGCACTAATTTATCTTTCTGCGTCAGAGAGAGAGAAAAAAAATTATGAGCCCCCCCCCCCCTCCCCCCTACTATTCACTTCTAGCTACGGTAATGCATAATATACAATTATGCAAGCTATGACGAAAACTTGGCAAAAATGAAATTTTTATCCATCTTTGCGGTTTTAATTTAACAGACTCGAGTGTATTCGTATGCATGATTGAGTAAACCATTAAAATTCTCCGTTTATGAAGTTTTACACTTGCTAGTTAGAATAAAATCAGTGAAAATTGAATTAATAGAGATCGGGAAAAATTTCCATTTTAAACAAGTTTCTGTTTTAATCAGAGTATTCCTATAATTATCCTTTCATCATCAAAATCGGAACATCCGAATCATGAAATATTTCTGTTTAATAAGTTGAGTGTCACGGTGACTGACACTGGACTTTTTCCGTTTAGGCCGCGTCAATCACCGGTGACTGACAATGTAAAACATGATATTATATACATTTTTAATATATTTTTCAGTAATTACATAAAACAATATAAATATTTTGGTTTTATATCATATTGTAGACTGTCAGTCACCTGTGGCTGACATGGCGGTGTAGTGGTGGTGTATTTTTGTCGGCCGATTATCTACGCTATGGGATATAGGCCCTATGGGGTGGGTTGCCCTCCGTGGGGGTCTTTCTAAGGGAACCTAACCCGTATTTACGCAAGGTTCGAAGAAAACCACGGAAAACTTCGAACGGTTAGGCCGACGGTCGCGATTGGGTTCGAACCCAGCACCTACCGTCTCCCAGTTTGGAGGTCAGAACCTCGCGGCCACTGGTGGGGCGTGGCTGACATGGCACTCGACGTGTTAAATCAGAAATTAATTTTCAAAGCGGACCGCTGCAAAGAAGGAATCGTAAAGGACTGGATAAAAACTCCTCTTTATACAGATGTTGATACTATTTTCTTATTTTGGACAACTCTAAAATGTTAACATGTAAAAAAAGTTGCTTGGAAGATAGTAAAATCGATTAAAACTTTTATATGATAACCTTTAGCAATTAAATCACATGTAATCAAATATAATCAGCTGTAATCTTAGTGTAATCAAGTATAATCAGCTATAATCTTGGTATAATCAGTATAATCCGCTGTAATCTTAGTGTAATCAAGTATAATCACATGTGATTACAGTAATCAGCTATAATCAGCCGTAATCAAGGTGATTTCGTAATCTCGTACAGAATTTCTCCCACTGAGAGACCCCTCGAAACAATCAAACGAAGTACGAAAATTCCATGCTTTCCAGAAACCTTTAAAAGCAGTTCCAGATGATTCTCAGTCGGAAACTTTCATCTTTATAGCCATCCTTAAGTTCCAAAGCCTAGAACAAAACTTTCTGGATACACAGTCCAGCACATCCACCTCCATGGCCATCTTCAAGACGATGATTAATCAGTAGTTGAGTCATCTTTTAAAAACGTAATGATTGCAATCATGGCGTGAGCCGGACGTTATATTACCCTCTTAACTTACACTATATTTCATTTAAAGGATTGATGTATTGAAAAATTTATCAAACATTAACAAACTTTTAATTTCTTTAACTATCTTAATCTAAAAAAAAATTCTATCAAATTTAAATATTTCTAACACTATATATTTTAAACTATTTACTTTCAAAAAATTACTTAAATATCTAATTAATACAATTCAAACAGATTAACTTAGATTAACCATCAAAAGTTTGCGGCCCCCCCAACTAAAAATATCATTAACACCCGTGAAGGGCCGGAATAAATTCCTTTATTAAATAACTAAACCTAACATTAAACAATCATATTAAAAAAAAAATTGTTATAACTTAAATCAATTTCATATATCAAATTAAAAAATATAACATAAGTTTAACCATCATTCAATAAATTCATTAATTTCTATTAAGTTAAACTACTGTAATCGCTAACTCTGCTATTTAAGGCTTAAAGAAACTTTATATTTTTAGTTTTAATTAAATTTATATTAAAAGCCCATAACCTGTTAGTTTAACATTACGAAAAACGTAATGAATTGGGGTTTAAAATAGCAGAGTGATAGTGTACAGTGGAAAGCATTATTTTTGCTGATTTTATCAAACCCCCCAAAATTAAATTATGTTAACTATTGTAAATAAAGATATTGTTAATTTAAATTAATGTTTAAATTAAATGCAAGTACTTTAAACAAAAATAAAGATAACATATTTAAAAATACATATCCATTTATTAAAGTTCAATATATATTCAACAGAAACATACTTAATCTATATCATAATAAAACAACAATTAAATCCTTTAAAATCTTTAAATAATATAACATTTACCCATAGAATTAATTTATTTACAGAGGAGAATATCTGAACGAAAAAAAATTAGACTCACGACATGATTGCCTTCTATGCATATTATCAGCCACAATCCAGGACATTGATACAAAGCTTTGATCCATTCCTAGGAAGACCTTACTACTTCATTAAAGGAAGTGCTTTACCTCAGGAATGATCTGACACAAGAAAATACACCTACCTCTATCATCGGCATACTTAAGCTTCTCTGGAAATTACACAAAAGTAAGTCTCTACTTGAGAGTCTGACGATTACCAGTTCAAACAGGGAAAGAGGTTTAACACAAACACCGATTTCGCTCTTTCCAATAAATTATTTAAATCGCCTTCATGGCATTCAAAAATCAAAAACAAGGCTCGTCATTTCATTCCAGGAGACAGCAGCCAAAGCTCTTTACACTACCAAGATGACTCACATTAAAAATCCTTTAATAAAGAAGATGAACTTAAAAGTAGAAGACTGGCTGAACTTAAATCATCTTAAACATTTACGATACTGACCAAACATATGATAAAACTTTACTCAAAACATCAGAATAGTCGAACTAACAACGGCGGAAAGAAAACGTGAATGAACTGATAAGAACCTGCCCGCTATTCTATTTATATCTTACCGGCAGTCTAAAACGAAACTCTACGCATGACAGCTCATCCTTCGACCAGTTTCTAGAACGTCATATGCAAAACTAAAGATGACGTGAATTGCGATACGATCTATGATCGCGACACCATCTGTTATTGCTTCTATGAATTACTCAATTAAACAACAGGGATTAGACCGGGACGTACGTTTGAGAGTTCGATATTTTGCTGGTGTTTTTCAAAGTACAGACAAGCGGTTTTAGAAACAAGTTTCTTTAAATTTATTAAACATAGAATTATTCTTTATAGGAAATGACTATGTTTGAAAAGGTAAGTTAAATTTATTCAATTACTTTAATAAAGTTATTTTAAATAAACTATTGAAATGACTTTTGTTTTTAAAAGATTATGACAGCTATGATAAGTTAAATGGAAGTAATTAACATATGGAGATAATTATTATAGATACTTTAAGAAATGATTTAATAAAGATATTTAATTTAAAAAGTATTATAAATTAGTGCAAGGGTGATAAGAGAAAGGTTCTACTATTTCTAACAGCATCCCTGTCAATTAAAAAAATCTCGAAAAAGCGCACATTTCATCAAAGATTCATGATTTATTCATTTCATAATGATTCATTCCACTCTAAATCGCCTTTGAGAATCAGGAGGAAGGGCGCTTTCTCGGGATTTTTTGAAAATTTGAAATCCTTTATAAAGTGGGGAGGGGGCGTTTGATCGGGAAGGGCAGATTAACGGGATTTTACGGTATATCCAAATGTTTATTATTAGTAATCAAAAGATTGTTTATAAAGATTTATAGGGCATCAATGGTTCACTGTGCAGAACAGTTAAAACTTTCAACATAAGACTGTTTGCTTAAAACTGTTTAAATTGAAAAAGGAATTTTTCCAATTTTCAGCATAAATTCACTATAATTATTAAATTTAAATTATTTTAAATGAAGTTACACTGCTTATAAACCAATAATGTCTGCTTTTTGAGTAAATATGCATGTATATGTAAAAAGAAAGGATGTTTTAAAAAAACCTGGTTTAAACCAAAAAAACCGTTTTTTTTGGTTTTTTTTCCAACCCTGGTTCTTATTCCTCCCTTATCATTATTACCTGTTTTTATTAACCCTATTAAAGTTTGAATCTGAATAAATAAAGATTATAACAGCTGTTCCGATTCACCCCGCAGATAAGGGTGAATCGGAATACCATTAAAAAAGTAAATAATATCTATATAAACAGTAAAAATGTTTTGTTTTTGCTTAAAAAGTAAAGAACAAAACAAGACCTAAGTTTCTAGTAGAAAAATAAAAATAATAAAATATCAGTTGTTGCTTTTATTTAACATTAAAGTTGAAAAGTGTTCCAATTCACCCCATTTTACGGTATCACATAAGAATAGTTTTAGATAATGATCGCTTATCCAAGCCTGTTATCCCCCCCCCCCCCCTTGCTTTTTTTTTAATGCTCAAATGTCAATTTTGATCCCATATATTTAGGATGAAGTAAATAAACTATCACTGCATTAAATGAGATTTGAATCTTGCATTTGTGAGTTTCCATGATATTTTCATCATTAAATAAAGTTAAACAAATTTTATGAACAGCTGCAATAGAGCAGTCAGGTTTTTTACTTTTATCTAAAACAACAGCTAACATTTGTAACAAGAATTTAACTTCTTTATAAGTCCTGATATTTATTTACAAATTTAACAACTTCTATATTCTTAATATTGTTGCATAATTTTCAATTATCTGCAAATAACATGGCTGATTCTTTGTGAAAGATACAAAACTGTCAAATTCTAATACAAATTTATTTATTTTTCAATAACTATTCACAATATTTTGTCCTGAATAGAATGTTTTATAAGTAATTTAATATTGCTAATTACTTTCTATGCTGAAAATCACTTTCTGTTGGCAAAAACCCAGCTCTTACTCATGCAACTCTGGGCAGGTCAATTAGTGTTCTAATAAACTTGTTAATGTTATATTGCTTTAATGTTATATATAATGTTATATTGTTAATATTATATTACTTGAATGTTATATTTTTTAATGCAATATCTTATTATATTTAATTTTTATATTGCTACAATATGTATGAACTATGTTCACATTTTATTTATTATTTTCTTTTAAAGACTCTAAATTAAGAAGATAAAATTTAACAAATGTTTATCACATTTTCTTCTAGAGAATAAGAATTTTTTACAATGTGGGAATGCCGATACTTCTTAACTGCGAAATTCATTCTTTATAATGCCTGAAAAATGTGTTATAAGATCTTCTACTGTATTTTTATAAAACTGCATTGATTTCCAAATTTTTCATTTATTTTAGGTAAAAGTGTTAGCTTCAGAAACAGCACGGATATTTCAAAAGCTTCATCACCTTTAATGTTTTCGAGATCAAGTTCGATTGGATCTCTGACTAGTTTTGAACAACAATCCATTGTTGATGATAGAAGTTCTGTTAGTGTTTTCAGGTAATGTATATTAGGATGAATATCACAAAAAGTGAGATTTTGATTGTCTGAGATTATGAAATTATTCATTGAAAACAATAGAAAATTTCAACAGGTAAATTTTTTTTTTTTTTTTTTTTTTTTTTTTTTTTTTTTTTTTTTTGAAGAATAAAGGATTTTTTATGTAAAATTGTTACATTTTAAACAGTTTAAATAATAAATTATGTTTTATGTTATGTGTAGAGGAGAGTGGGATACAGTGGACCACTCCTTATATATCTTATTTACTTTTTAAATTTTAAAGCTTTTCTTTTAGGCTGATTAATTACAGCACTGAATTGATTACTGGTACTACATAGTTATCCTGTCGCCAAATTTTGCATATTGACATAATTTTTATTTTAAATAACGAAAGAACAAATAAATTAGTAAAACATTAATAAAATACAAATAAAAAGTTAAAATAAAAATCACTTGATGAAGTTTTAAACACATATTCGTGTCTAATATCATAGAATGTGACATTCATGATCAACCATTATTGGCATTTAATCTTGAAATTTGGCGATAGTTTTTTGATCGACAGGATAACTAAGTAGTACCTCATTACTTATACTCTTTAAAATTTAATGTTAGTTTAGAATAATCTATTTTATCCTGACTGATTGTTTGTTTCTTCTAAAAGTAATATTTTTCATCATCATAATTTTTATTATTATTAAATTAAAGGCTATAAATAAATGAGAAAAATCAGCTTTTTTGTAAAGGTAAAATACTTGTTTTTATTTAACACTAAAGTTAATATGCTTAAAAGAATGTCTGTAGTGTGTTGTTACTAACACAATTTCTTGCAGGCTGCAAAATTTTATTATTCACTTTAGATGTAAAAAAAAAAAAAAAAAATTGGAATCGGAACTTTATATCGGTGTTATCGTAAAATTGCTCTCAAATCTAAAAATATTTCAGGTTTATAAGTATTTTGGTTTTGTGTATCTTTCATTCAAAAATGTTATTCGCAAATTTGCATTATCTTTAGAGGTAAAAAAATTTATTTTATTGTGTTTTAAATAATACTTAATAGTGGACCATTGTGATCTGCTTCTGGGACACACTGGTCCATTGTCCATTTTATGAATATATACAAATAATTTTTTTCTTAATGTATTTGAAGCAATGTTCTGAAAAATTTCTGATGCATGTGAAAATGCTTAAGTAATGTTCAAAAATATTTTCAGACAGATTACACTTTCCATTAAAGAGGGGGAAAAATATGAATTGCAAAAGTTGACCACTATGTGCCAATCTCCCCAATATTCTTGGCATGTGTAGGGGAGAGTGAGGATACTTGAGCCACCCCTATTATCTCTGCAGTTGTTTATTTTTTCTTTCTAAAACAGGCAATATGGTAGCATATTTATAGTTCTGAATATGTAAAAAAGAAATTGCATACCTTGTTACTATTTTGAAAGTATTGTGATTAATAATTGTTTTTCCCCTATCTGAAGTAAATATTTAGGTGCATTTTTTTTTTTTTTTTTTTTTGTAATCAAAGTTTTTTTTAAAGCTACAACAATATAGATAGATTTAAAAAGTATAATTTCAATCATATTTTGAATATAAAATAGTTCAAATAGCTGCCTGTTTTACTTAGTAAAACTCTGATAAACAAAAATGGTGGTAATGGAGATACTTGAGCCGCTGAGATTGGGGATGCATGAGCTATGACTCAACCATCCCCACTAAGAAATTAGACATATGGGTAAAACAAAGAAGAAAAAAAATTACGTCCTTATCATATTCACTGACAATTTTTTTTTCCTTAAAAAAAATAATGACTTAGAAAAAAATGTTCAAAATTATATATATTTTTTAATGAAATTATCAATTTTATTTTTCATTTTGACTAACAAAATAGCCTGTATAGATAAATGTAGGCATAGTTTTCAATTTAACTTTTAACTTATTACATTAAAATAACTTTTTAAAATTATTTTACTATTTTTAATTAGTTAGGTCCAACATATTAATATATTTATTTTTTAATATATTATATTAAGATTAAATATTGTATATTGAAATTGTAAGCTCTGTTATTGATTGAACATAAAATTTGCTCAAAGAACTCCAGTTTCCAAATGAAAAAAAAAAAAAAAAAAAAAAAAAAATTATTTTTTTAAATAATCAAAAAAATCAGATTTTTTTTTTATTTAATTCAGATTTTTTTTTTACTTAAATCTGATTAATTTGATTTTTTTTTAAATTCTATTTTTAATTAATGTGTTTCTATGTTTTTACAGTACATGGAACAGTTTTTTATAATAAATAATTAAAAAGAATAGATATTTATAATTTATAAAAATAATATAAGTAATAATTACATAGTTAAGAAAATACTATATTCTAGTTACTAATTGGTACTAAAAATTAAACATTTAGTCTTTAATCTAAAGCCATTCTATTATTTTGTAATTGAATTGTGCTACTAAATAAGAAATAAACTTAAATATATTATAAATGAATAAAAAATGGGAAAATTAAAAAAAAAAAAAATTAAATATTAATTTAATGCATGCTATTCATTAAAGGATAAAAATCACAATTAATTCAATATTTTTAAAGCAAATTGAAATAAATCAGGGATTTAATTGTTTGAACAAAAACACTGATTTAGAAGCTTTGTCCTCTCTTAAGTTATTACGAAGGCTTGATTGAACTAGTCCAAAAGAAGAAAATTGTATTTCTGCTCCAGCAGATGAAGCCACAACTGTTGTCATTTGGTAAATGAATTTAATTTCAATTTTGCTGATTCTCTCTTTACGTCCCATTACATAAAATACATCCACCAATCATAATCTGTCATAATATCTGAAACTTTTTTCTCAAGCAATGGTAATTTTTGGAATGGGCCATTTTTTGCTTGAAAATGTGCTACAGTGGTGAGAAGATTTGGACTATTTTCTTTAATGAATGCCAAACCTTCATTATTTTTATGTAAACTAAGTGAAATTTCATCTCGATTTAAAACAGATTGATTTAATAAAACTCCAGCAAAAAGACAGCCATTAATAGCTTGTTCATATCTTGCTTCAAATTTTCTAATTCTATCTTTATCTAATACATTTTCTAACTTTTTACACAAAATTTTCCATTGATATGTGCAGTGCATTCGGCAAGAGAACAATCCTTTTTTTGGATTGTATCTAGAGCGCAAGCAATGAGCAGAGCTGTTATCTTGTAGCTTCCTTATTTAGTTGCTGCTACTTATTTACACCTACTTCTTATTTCTCTGCTGATTAATTTCCACATAAAAAAAAAAAAAAATGATTTGAATCAAATGATTTTTTTTAAATCAGCTGATTTAAATCTTGATTTAAATCAGTTGATTTAAATCATGCCAACCCTGAGTTGAAATGATCCTTCAACCACCAATTATCACTGCAAAAAAATGATTGTGTTTCTAGTTTTGTTTTCACAATTGGTTTTGAAGGACTTTATGTATCGTAATTTATCATTATGTAAAGTATTTGTGCAAAAAAAAAAAAAAAAGTGAAAAACATTACTTTTGTAGGTATTTTTCCGTACTGGCTCAAATATCCCTTCATCGTGGCTCAAGTATCACTCTCTTGAGGATACTTGAGCCATGGTAGGAAACAAAAAGTAAAAAAATTTTTAAACATAGAAAAATAGTTCAAAATTAATTGTAAGTGGTTTTCAGTTGAAGAAAAAATATCAAATTTTCATTTTCAATGTTTTATTTTGTTCTAAGAAATTATAAAAAAATTTTAAAAATTAAAATTTAAAAAGTGGCTTAAGTATCCCTATTTTCCCCTATGCTTCATTCTAATTTTTTTTTTTTTTAATTCCTTTTAGGTCTAACATTTGAATTTATTTTAAAGGAACATGCTTTCTACATAATAATTCAAATTCAGTATAATGTTCAGCTTTATTTGTTAATTTATGGAAAACAGGAAAATAAGTCAATAAAAGTCTACTCAATTTCTACGATGACTTATAACACATTATTTTCAAAGAAATATTTTTAAAGTCTTGCTGATAGCTATGATTTTACTACTTTTGACTTGAACTATGTCCAAAATAAGATTTATCTGCAGTGCCATATTTATGTCTGATAAAGAACTAAAATGAGCAGACCAGGAAAATGGTATTCATTTTAAGTGATTATCAAATTTTAATTATTGAAAATTATTTGTAAACAGAGGCATGCGAAGAAAAAACTGTGCCTTGGGCAAAGCTTCAACTTGGCACCCCCCCTCCCTCTCTTCCAACTTTTTCTTGTGGCAGGCCAAAAATGACATTGGTAGTATAAATTTAGCATCCCCTAAACTTCTGCTTCCGGGGCGACCACCCTTTTCAACAGCACTCCCTTTCGCATGGTACTGTTTGTAAAATACAAAATTTATTAGCTTTCTCATATATGTGTTTTGTAAGGTATTAATTCGAAATTAAGAAAAACTATAAAAGGACATTTTTAGAGTATAGCAAAAGGCCCTTTACTTTTCACATATGCTGCATATTTTCTGCACTTAAACTATGCAAACTGGTTGACACATTCACAGTCTTTTTTATATTTAAAAGAAGAGACTTTGAATTGTTAATTCTTATGCAAAACATGAGACAAAAATTATAGTTTAGAATCATTATAGCATGATCAGGAGCTAGATATGCTGAATGAAAAGATTATCAATATCTTTGTTTTTAAAAAATTGTTAGAAGAGTAGAGAGGTTTTTCAACCGGTTTGCATAGTTCCAAATTTATAATTTTTTTTTAATTAAGAAAAAAAAAATGTGAGTTATCATAATGTATGGATTTTGACGAATTCAGAATTTTAGATACCCAGATTTGAAACTTTGTACTCTGCGATTTTTTTTTTTTTTTTTTTTTTTTTTTTTTCCCATATTTTACTACTTGTACAAAAAATTATAGCATGTTAACTAATTATTTTCATTTTATGTTTAATAAATATTTTTGTCATTTATGTTTAATAAAACCTTTAGATAATTTAAAATCTGCATTTTTTTCTTTATATAGTGCTCTGACAAGTGGTTTAATATCGCCTAGTGATCTTCCAGATTCACCTGGAGAACTCATGTCACCAACACTTACTGATAAGGACAGTAATTCTAAAATTGAAAATATTGATGTTACAAAAATTGATAGTGATAATGAATGTGAAAATAATGAAATAGAAAAGAAAGATATCCATTCAACTCAAGCTCTTTTAAATAATGTTGAAAATGAAATTGAATTAACAGAAACAAAGGTAATAAAATAACTGATTACATTAAAAAAACTTAAAACTTCTACTTTGCATTTAAATTTCTTCCTATTTATTCATACTCTTTCATTCTGTATTTCATATTTAAAAAGCTTCATTTTTATCTATATTTAATGGTTCAAGTTTTATTTATTTATTAGAGTATCAGTTAATGTTTGTAATTTTGTTTTAAAATTATCATTTGCATCATTCAACTACATAAAAATAAGCCTCTTTAAAAGCAAAACAATAGTTTGAGATTTAATGCATTTGTATTCTCTTTCATTTAACTTCATGTATGTAAAGATGGAATTTTGTAATCAATTCTCAGCCATTTCCTGATATGCTAGAATTATAAAAAAATTATGTAAGCAAATGTTTTTCCAATGATACAACATTTGAATATATTTAAAATTTAACTATAAATTAATTTTAAGGAATTTTTCTAAAATAAAAATTTATTTTTCCTTTTAAAAAATTTATAAAAATGTGTGACTCTGTTTTGGAATAAAAAAATCTTGCAATGCAATATATATAAGCAAATGTCAAAATATGAATTCAACTTGGTGAACTGGTTCAGTGGCTTTAAAATATATTTTCTTACACCATTGTCAAAAGTCAATTAAAGTATATATATGCCAACAAATGTGTATTGTTATAAATGTGTATTATGATTTATTTATGTAAATATTTAACAAATTGCTTGTGCGTTTGAAACATAGATATTTATTTAATAAAAATATAACAATCTGATGATGTTTTAAAATGCAGAGGAAGGTTGCAGAAAATTGCTTTACAAAATGTCGCTTTTCTTGTTATTTTCTCCATCATGCCAAAGCTTTTATTTAAAAAAAGAAAAAAAAAAACTACTAAAATTTTAATCTGCCTGCAATGTGGAATGATATAAAGTTGGAGAAAAAAGACTGGCAATACTTTGAATTATAAGGAAAGATATGGCTATTTTTTGCTTGCTCAAAATCTCATAAAAGAATGCTCAGAATTTTATAGATGAACTGACTATAAAGAAAAAGAGTGAGATTCTGATGTAATTTAAAATTAGTTTATGATGTGTATTATTTATGATGAAAATGAAAACATTGTATATCATGTTTCTTATTAAATAACTTATTTTTTTTTAAAAATTAGCTATTTTATTCCTTTATGAATTTAGGTGCAGGATCCATTAGATTTGAATAAAAGTTCAGATGATGATAATGAAATCATTGCTCTTCAGTTAGAAACATCAAATGACTCTCTGGATGAAGTGTTTGAGATTCCAGATAACAAGAAGAACACTTCATTTTCCTTGAAAAATGATGAGGTATGTATTTGATATACAGTAGAACCCTGTTAATTCGGACCCCGTTAATCTCGATCTCTGGATAATCCGGATCGGTTTGGTCGAGTTTTTTTTTTCAAGTTTGAGAAATGATTGGCAAATTTCCATATCATAAATTTATTTCAGCCTGATATTCTGAATAAATAAGTATTTTCTGAAACCTTTTTGGAAGACTACCTGAAGCTTTCTTATTTAAGCTCTTTAATGTCATCTATGAAAGGAACAACGATACATTATTTAAGTTTTGCCAATTCCAGTTTTCATAGTTTTCTATTTAATCCATTTGGAAATGTCATCAAAAGCTCTCTGCTTAATAAAGTTTTACTCAGAGCATTGCACGAGAGCAAAATAAAATATTCCTTATATACGCACTGACTGGTAAGGATCGCGATCTTTGTCAGCAAGTCCATAGGTCCTGCTGGAAAGAATCCTCTTGGAACTGTTTCCTTGCCTTCATGCCAAAACCCTTCTACAAATCACTTGCGGAAAATCAAAATAGGAGGAATAATCGAGAATGCTCAAGAGAGTGTGTGAACATGCAGCTAAGAGTACGTGAACATGTGGCTAGCAAAACTGGCAGAATATGACAAAATTTATATAAATATATAGACCAATTAAATATATAATTACAAGTAAACATTGTTACTATCTGTAAATATTGAATATGTTCAGTATAAAGATGATTTTCTGTGAGTATGTTTTATTTTTATTTCATTCGTTCACATTCTCCGGATAATCCAGATTGGGCCTGGTCCCAATTAATCCGAATTATCAGGGTTCTACTGTACTTTTAGAATTTTAATATTTTGCTAAAAAAATGCATAAAATTTTGCCTCTTTTATTTAAAAAATAATAAGTAATGGTTTCCTCATTAACTAAACATGTTATTCTTAATTTAATAACATTTTGATTTTGTATAAAAATAAATAACTTTTAATTTATTCATTCAAATATTGTATACATCTGTAGACAATAACTATCCTGACAAATTGATGTGTCAAAATTGTTTAACATGTTCTATAAAAGCGATAAAAAAAAGGAATCTGTAGTTAGTCATGGCAATTAGTTTGAAACATACTCAAATCGTGAAGTATGAGCATTTTTTGAAAAAGATAAAACATGGGTGTAAAATATATCATTGCATTAAGCAGATAATTTACATACTAAAAAGTAGAAAATAAAATATAAAAAATCAATAAATAAGATAATAGTTTGTTTTAAAAATGTTCTTGTATAAAATGAAAATTTAATATTAATGAAATTATAACTATTTTATGTTGAAAAAACAAATTTGAAAATTCTAAATGCATAGTTCAAATAATGCTGTTTTGCTTTCCCGTTGCCATATCTTAAAAAACAAACAGAGCAAAAATGATAACTCTTTAAAACCATAGAAAATATCACAACTCTATTGCAAAAAATAAATAAATAAATAAAGGGACAGACCCTGCATAAATCTCTTAAAATTCAGGCAAAATTACTTTGCAGGTAAAATACAAATCATAGTAAATTTGGAATTACTTTCATCTGATCAAGAGAGAGTGGATACTGAAAAAAAAATTTGAGGATGAAAAGTCAGAAATCTGAATTGTGCCTAAATAAAAGAAGAAAAAAAAAAAAAAAAGCAAATATTATTGATTTTTAAAAAAAAATGTCCTTTCTTTTTTTTTTTTTTTTTTTTTTTTTTTTTTTCTAAGCTAGTAATAAAAGGAAACATGAAAAGATACCAAAGTTTTGCTACATTAGACAGCCTTGGACTAACCCGTTAACCAGCTCATGGTTATTTCCCTCATTTGTTAATTGAAGAATTCTGTGGAGTTTCAATGTAAGAATTTTCTCTTTCTTTCAGCTCAAGTGAAAACAACTGAAATAGAAAATATTTTATAAATATATGATGAGAACACATGATTCACAAAAATGTCATGTGTTCTAGTGAGTTTATCTTTGAGCTGGTATGTTGATTATTTTGGGTCTAAAATAATAGGAAAATAATAAAATAAAATAAAAAATAAATACAGTCAAGGATCGATAATCCGTGTACCCATAATCGGCAATTTTCTATAATTTGTGTTACTTTACGAATGTAAAAAGAGAAATAAGCAGTTAAGAAAATTTACAAATTCATGATCCAAAAATGCTTTTTTAAATCAATTAATTAAAAAAAAATTGAAAAAAAATCATAATAAAACATTTATTTTTTTATAATATAAATCTTTTATTTTATTAACAGAAAAAAACAAACTGTATTATAGACTATGTGTATTTATTTTTATTTAAAGGCACATATGTACATCAATTTTTTAATAAAATAACTTTGAAAAGGCATTTTTTGAGATGGCATACTAGATTAATTATTAGATTTCATGCTTATCTTTACATATTATACTGATTATAGAATTATAATGCTCTCTAGGAATAATAAAATGATGTATAATCCATAATACTCTATAATCCACAATACACCATAATCAGCACAACCTTTGGCCCCAGCTTGTGCGGATTATAGAACTTTGACTGTAACAGGTTGTTTTATTTAAATAATTAGTTTTTACTTGCTTATAGGATATATCTCTTTTTATCAAACAATATACAAATTACTCCATATTATATCTGATGAATATTTTTAATGTCTTAATAACTTTTGAGGAGATTTTGTTTGTGTTGGCATGGCGCCGGCCGATATAAACAATCATTCCTCGAAAGATATTTAATATAATGTGCGTGAAATTCAGATTTAAAATAATAATTTGTAATAAAAAAAAAAAAGATTGTTTTGGAAGTTTATAGAAATAGGTGATTTGAAAATATACAAAGATATTTTATATTTTAATATTTTGAGATACACGTGGTCCGGACATCGAGTAATGTATTCATACACGGCAGGTGGTAAATGTTTTGATGGACGATATTGCTTTCTTTTTATAAAAATTTTGCTAACAAAAAAAAATTGTACAATGTAAATGCCGTTCAATTAATTAAATAAATGAGAAACGTTGTTGAACAACCAAAATAAATAATGACAATATATGTCGGCCATGAAACGGTCTCTTTTGTCTAAGCAACACAAATTGAGTGATGAGGCACGAGCATATAAAGGCGAATGTGCAAATCGGATGGGGGATTTTTGGATTTCGGCTAGCGGTGGTGAGAAGAGAGGAGTGCCGGACAGTACGATACGGCGAGAGTAGCGTGGAACATTGACGAGGAGGATGTGACCGGCAAAGAAACGAGATGAAAAAATAGTAGCCGAAGATCTGTGAAAGAAAGCAATGTTTAAGAGGATGTCCAAACTACAAGAGAGCATCCGAATCATCCTATCCTGAGTGGATATTTTCATGGACCTGATGCTGTTTCATAATTAAGATGTTTAATTTATAAGGTACCTTTGTATTGTTTTATTACCCCGGAGTCATGAGTAATTGTACTGTTTATTATGAGAAAAAAAATTAATATTACTTTGTATTCATTATGATCAATTAATTTAAAGTTAGATTTAAATAAAATGGAAGTTATAATTTAATTCATGATTTAAGTCTTTAATTATCTTTATTCCACAGCAGCATATTCATTTTTATGTTCCCTTTTTAATTTTAGGTGATTTACTTAATAATACTATACGATCCTTTTTATTGAATGATTATCATTGGAGTTTTAATTAATTAGATGTATAATTAAGTTCGGTAGAATGCATTATATTCTACCACATGTTAGTGTCGACCCATCTTAATTTGGGGAGCGACACAACAGAGCTCTCCATGTTGATTTGGGTATGCATTACAGAGAAAAAATAATGAATGATCTTCTGATTAACTAAATAGGTTATTTTTAATTTCATAACATTTTCCATAAATATAAATAATTTTTAATTTATGATTGCATTTAAATATCATATACAGCTGTTTTGCAAAATAACTATCCTGACAAATTGATTATCAGAACTGTTTAACATGTTCTGTAAAAGCAATAAAAAAGTAGAATCTGTAGTTAACCATAATAATTACTTTGGAGCAACTCAAATTGTAAAGTATGAGCATTTAAAAAAAAAAAAGGTAAAGCTTGGGTATAAAAACTGACCATCCAGGGTTCGTTGATATATATCAATGGATGTATATCTTGATACATATCCAATATTTATTTTTAAAATATCAAGATTTTTGATGTTTTCATATACTTGCTTGGTGTTTATTTTTATACCTGATATTTTGTTTATTTGATATTTATTTTGAAAATAGTGCAAGATGTTGATATTTTCTGTCAAAACAAGGGCAAATGAAAATTTTGACTTTCATTTTGTAGGTAAACTTTTGTTTCTGGCATTGACTTTTTAAACCAAAGAAAGCAAATATCTTTTCCAAACTTTTATTTTAGTACTAACCACTTCTGGTGACCAGTTTGGTCTCCTTGTAATACATGCTAAACACTGCAGGGTCATTCCATATTACTTAAGTTACTTTTAGAACAATTTACTGCTATAATTAAGTAATTTTAGCAATATAGCACTAAAAATATTCAAATGTAAAATTAACATGATTTGTCAATGAAACCTACTAAAAAATTATATTTTATACTAGCTGACCCGCCCGGCGTTGCCCGGATCCGTATTAACAATATTAAACGAACTTGAAATTTGTATGATTTTATCAATAACTGGAAGCATGCAGAAATGCATTGTCTGAAATACGTTGCAGCTGACTTTGTGAAAAATCGGTTTTAAAAACAACAACTAATATTAAGCTCTAAAAATACTTAAAATGAGCAATGAGAAACACGGGATGGAACATGTATCCAACGATTGCGTTAGTTTCGTGTTAAAGTGTTGATATTTACCCGTAAAAATCACTGTTAAATCACGTAACTAATTATTTTTTTCACATAGAAATCCCAAGTGAAATATTTTGAATTTCAAACTAATTATATCATTCTTAAATCCGACTATACCTTGAATGAATCGATACGCGATGATAAAAGATTGGTATATAGTATTATAATTTCAGAGCCATTTAACAAAAGTGTATATTTTTAATCAAAGCATGCGTAATGTTGACTCTGTGGACAAATTCCTAACCGTAAACTTTTGTACCATAACCATAACCATAATCTGTCTGTAACCTAACTGCGACTTAACATTACCCTACCGTAACTTAAATATAACATAAATGTAACCTAGCCGTCACTTTGAAATATCAATATAGAAGCATCATTTAAGATTTTGCTTGAAAAGTTAGCATTCTTTCGTTAATGTCTTAAAATCGTCTGCACTCTGAAATCTAGATTTTAGACTAATATTTGTTATTTAAGTTTTCGCGCATGATTTTAAAAGAATGTTTTCATAAATATATTTTATATATTGATATAGAGTTATTAATATGTTGTTATATTAAAACCATATTTTCATCTACGTTATAAAGTATTAAAAAGTTCTGAAAAAAAAAGAAACCTTTTAGTAATACAATTTTTAGTTCAAATCAAATGTTTTCAATATTTTATTTTATTTTATTTTGACATTTAATTATTTCGAATTTATCAATTTCAATTATTTTAAAAGCAAACATTTTTTTAAAAATAAATAATATAATAGAAAAAAGACCATTTTAAAAAATTACTATTTCTTCATAAAATACGCTTCGGCTGTAATTCATTTCTTTCAATTCGTCTTATTAATACAAAATCACTTCCACATGCTTTTGTTTGGGACATTAAAATTTGAGCGATAAATGATTTAATATTGCAACCCTTTTTTCGGTTCACTTCACCACCACCTATCTTTTTCCTCCATGGTTTACAACCGCTGTGATAAAAAATCATCATTTAAACTGACAGTTTGCCAGTCTATGAATTTTAAAGGTCTATTCCCAGCTTTTTTAATTATTTATGCGAAAATTTTATGCAACCAACCAACCATAACTGAATGAAGAGAAAAAAAGAAGAAAAAAGGCGATTTTTTATGAGAGTGATCTTTGGAATTTAATTAATTACTCAGTTAATAAATAGAATTTCGAAATTCTGAAGCTCAGGTGCATCAGGAGAGATATTGGGCTACTCTCATAAAAATTTTGAGCTTCGTACGTCCCATAGATTTTGCTAGCCATCGCAGACACACACACACACACACGCAGACAGAGCGATTTGTTATTTTATTAGTATAGATGATGACTTACATTTCTTTTTCAGTAATGTTAGTTACCATAAAGAATATAACAACCAAATTTTAAGATATGACACTAAAATTAGTTAATTTTCATCTAAATTGGGCTTTGAATAAATTTAATTAACAAACCAAGTCAAATTTACATTTTGAATAATTTTTTTGTGTGTGTTATATTACAATTACTGAATATTACAATATTACAATTACTAAATTATATTACATATACTAAAATTATTGAAAATAGTTCTAAATGTAATGTAAGTTACCATGGAATGACCCTACAACAAGTTACATTTATTTACTTAATTCTTTGACAAATTGGACGATTTTGAAAGAAAAATCAAGAATTCGTTACGATTATGGCAACATTTTGTATCTTCTTTGTTGTTATGTATTTCATCTTTCTTGACAAAAATTTCTTAGCTGCTCCCATTAACTCGTTTAGTCCATTTACGATATTAACGTTTTTTACGAGCCATGAGATAGATTGCCAAAAATGGATGTCAGTTGCCAATCTTGTTTATCATTGCCAATCAGGTTATGGTATAATGTAGGGATGCACAACCTGTGGCCCGCGATACGTTAACGTGTGGCCCGCGAACTTCGTCAATGTACAACTGAAAAAAATTGCAATTTCTGTGCATAGGTCGAAGAAAAAAAAAACATAAATTTCATTAAATTACCGTGGGAATATGTATAATTTCGTCAGTCACTTAAGAATTGCAAATTTTGTAGATTGAGCATGAAAAAATCGCGATTTTCATTGATCAAGTGCAGAAAAATAGTGAATTTCGTCAGTGAGGTTCGGAAAAATTGCGAATTTTACTTACAAGGCTTTGAAAAAATGGCGAATTTCGCCAATCGGGAACGAAAAAATCACGAGTTCTGTCGATCAGACACCGAAAAACCGCTAATATTGTCAGTCGGATGCAAAAAAACGCACATTACGTTGATAGGGTAAAAACAAATCACCAATATGAAATGCGATGATGTACGATGTAGGAAAAATCTGTTATCCGAAATGAGCCACGTATGAAAAATCTGCAAATTAAATTCATCGGCTAAGGAAAAATCGCATGTTTTCTCGATTTATCGCTTGAGAAATACGCAAATTTCGTTGATCCGGCATGGCAAAAATCGAAATTTTGTCTATCATGGACGAAAAAATTGCAATTTTCGTTGATAAGGCACGGATAAATTCAGAATTTTGCGATGATGCACAAAAAATTTGAAAGTTTCAAGTTTTGTCAATTTATCAAGAGCGAAAAATCGGGAATTTTATCTTGTTGCGTAAAAAATACAGATTTCGTTAAAGTTAAGTAAAAATTGCGAATTTAGTTGTTTGGGCATGGAAAAATGCGTATTTTGTTATTTAAAGCTGAAAAAAAAAACAACGACGATCGGACACGGAAAAATCACAAGTATTAGTGATCAAGTACAAAAAAAAAAAAAAAAAAAAAAAAAAAGAATAGAGGAATATTGTAAAAATCGAGAATTTTGTCGATAAGTTTCATAAAAGTCAGAATTTCGTCAATCGGATTCATAATAATCGCAAAAATAGTCCATACGGTTCGTAAAAATAGCGAATTTCGTCGATCAGGTGCAGAAAAAATCGCGAGTTTCATCAATCTGATGCGGAAGAAATGCGAATTTCGAAGATCGACTTCGTAAAAATCACAAATTTTGTTGATCGGGCGCGGAAAGATCGTAAATTATCGTGATCGACTTCGTAAAAATCACGAATTTTGTTGATCTGTCGCAGAAAGACTGTAAACTTTTCCGATCGGCTTCATAAAAATCATGAATTTTCTTGATTGGCTTCTTGAAAACCGCAATTTTTTTCGATCATGCTTAAAAAAATCCCAAATTTTTTCGATCACGGTGAGAAAAATCGCAAATTTCGCAGATCAAGCTCGGAAAATCGCAAATTTCGCCAATCATGCGCTGAAAAATCGCAATTTTCATCGATCATGCGAAGAAAAATCGTAGAATTTTGTCGATCTTGCGAAGAAAAATTGCGAATTTTGTTGATCATGCGATTATAAATCGCGAATTTCGTCAATGAGATTTGTAAAATTCGTGAATTTCATCGATTGGCTTTGTAAAAATCCCAAATTTTGTTGATCAGCCATGAAAAAAAATCTCAAATTCGGTCGATCAAGCGCAGAAAAATCACAAATTTTATCGAGCATGTGAAGAAAATTCGCAAATTGCACTGATTGTCTTTGCAAAAATCATGAATTTCATCGATCAACTTTGCAAAAATTGCAAATTTCGTGGATCAATTTCATAAAAATTACGAATTATGTCGATCGATTTCGTAAAAAGCGCAAATATGGTTGATCAAGCATAGAAAAATTGCAAACTTCGTTGATCAGGTGTAGAAGAATCAGGAACTTCATTGGTCAGACATAGAAAAATCTTTTTGATCAGCTACTTCCCTCTCTTTCATCTATAAAGTTTAAACCAACCACTTATGTTTATTTTTTAGCAATTTCAATAAAACAAAATTTACTCTCCTCAATAAAGTTGAGGAATATTATTGCATCTTGAAAATAATTCTAGATATATCTGTTACATGTACAAACATAAAAACTGCTGATATATCCTTACAGATTGAAACGGATATTTTGACTAGGTTAGCGAACTTAAAGGAGTAATCATTCCCCCCCCCCCCCCCACTCCTCTCTGAAACCATATTTTTTTTATCCGACTTTAGGCCACAGATCACCACGAAATCAAATTATCTCTGTGTTATTGATGTGGCCCTTGACCACCCAGACATATTTGTAAGTGGCCCTTGTCTCGAAAAGGTTGTGCATCCCTAGTATAATGTATGAATGACTTCTGTAAAGGGCAAAACTAACAATAGCAACTGGCCACAGGGCCACTAAATGCGAAAAAGTGGCTATTGAAAAATTGTTCGTCAGTGCCCATCTTAAGGCCACTTTCCTACAAGAAGATAGTAAAATTTTCTTGTATTCCAATAAGGATTGTACTTTTACTTACCCATCATACGTAGTATAGGGTAAGTCTTGCAATCGTTTTGAAAATCGAAAATTTTTTTTTGACGGATTTACACGTTTTAGATAGTGGAGATTCCAAAAAACATATTTTTAGAAAAAAAAATTTGCCGTCCGTCTGTCTGTCTGTCTGTCTGTCTGTAAACGCTCTATCTCCCGAACAAATTGAGATAGAGACTTGAAATTTTGTATGTAGTTAGTATGTAATAATGGGACGAACCCTATTTAATATCAGCAACCTCGATTATCCGGAACTATTTTTTTTGGACTCTCCAAAAATCCGTTCTGATGAAAGGTATATAAAAATTTTTGAATTTTTTTGTTCTAAGGAATGGACGTAAAAGGCAATAAAATAACACACATTTTGCATATAGAACGAAGTCGATCGGATTATTAGTTGCTGAGATATTAGTAATCTTGTTTTCCACATTCTTCGATTTTTCATGACCCTGTATTTCATTCAAATTTCAATTCAGAAGTATATTTTAATTGGAAATGAGACGCTTAATCCGACGCAGTTAATTTTTAGTTAATAGAATTATTATTTTTGGAGTTATAAGGATGTTTCTTTTACGCAGTTCGGTATTACTTGAGTAGTTTGGCGTTTTATATAATTTGTCGATATCGGTAATCAGCAGTTCTTTAATAGAGCATTACTATCTATATTAACAATATTTAAATTTTGTTTATGAATTGCAATGCATTGTATAAATAGTTTCACATGTTTTATTTTCATATACATATCCATGATGGGTAAGTATTACGGTGGCCCCCAATGACTAGTTTCTGTTTGAAATATGTTTAATTAGACGATTTATTTTGGCTATTTAATTTAACCTTTAATTTAATTCTTCAGAACCCATGATTTATTTATATATATATATATATATATATATATATATATATTAATTTCAGTTGTGAATTGATATAAAAAAATTATAATTAAGAAAGATTGATAGATTAAAAAATATATATATATATTTTGCACATAAAATTTGATAATACGCTAAATAAGCACAAGCACACATTTTGACAATTTCTTGGAAATTTTATTTTATTTTTTCTGCATTTCAAAAACAATAAAAAAAAGGAAATAATTATACAGTGAAACTTCTCTGTATGATCCCTGTCCTGAACGACCATTTTTTCATGGAATGAAATTTATTCCCATTGGCTCAGTACTAATTTTACCTCCATTCATAGACCATCATCAGTTGAACCCCCTCCATGAGTGACCAATTTTTTTAAAAAATATTAAACAATTTCTGTTTTTTCTGGGCCGCTTGAAGAGGATTTTATTCGAAAAATTATTCTGGAGAGCATATTATTCATCAAATTTCTAAACTAGGTTTAGTTTTTTTTTTTTTTTTTTTTTTTTTGTATTCTGGTAAATGTTTAACTTTTTTAGAAAATGAATTTCACTCTGATGACAAATTATGAATGCTGGTCAATAAACTCTCTTTTAAATTTCTGTCAGGAAAATCTTAAAGAAATAGATAAAATAATGAAATTGTCATTATTTGTTGAAATCCAAAAGAAAATAAAATGCATTTATTGAACTATATCTATACATATGAAAAAACATTAGGTAGTTAATAGAAAAAAAAAAAAAGAAGAAAAAGAGCACAAAAAATAAATAGAAATTATGCTTAGATATTATTTTTGAGCAATTAAAATGAGCTGATTATTTTATTAGTATAACTTTTTTCTAATATAATGGTCTATCTCCTGTATGTGTGTATTTATTTTAATTCTTTCTTTTTGTTCTTTAAATAATTTCTGCAGGAGCTCTCATCTAAATCTGATGAAGAATTTGATGATGATGACTTTCTTTTACAGCAATGCATTGAGCTAGGAATGCCTAGCAGCTCAAACAAAAGTAAACAACATCTAAAAGTAAGGGAAAAAAATGTACCCACTATATTCTTAAAGAATCTCTTATCCACTTCCAATTTTTATTCATGTACTATTTCTATAAAAATAACCCATGTATGCATTATTAAGTTGTTAAGTTAAACAGTTAAGTTAGGTAAAGTTGTTTGTTATCATTTGTTATTGCTTCTTTAAATATCTATTATTAATATTATTGTTATCTTGTAAGCATCAATCTAATGCTTCCTTATTAACTGGAAAATAAGTATTGATGTATGCGGTGCTGACCATTCCCCCAAACCTAATGAGATGAATTCCCCCCCTCCCCCCCAAACAGAACATCAATTGTAAAATATGTTCTACTGATAATTTAATAATAGTATTCTTACATATTATCACATAAACAAGAAATTCTTATGTATTATCACATAAACAAGAAAGAAAAGTTTTAACAGTGTGTTAAATAATAAAGATATATATTTTATTAGTAGTAATTTGTTCATTTCCATATTTGTAAGCCCTGACTGACAAGCCCATGTTAACATGTTCACTAAACTCCATCTTTCAGTGCAATACAAGCACTATTTCAGTAAATATAATTCTAAAGATAATGCAATATTAATGACTGAAATAATGATTAATACTCTTAATAATTACATTCATATATGAAATCTTTTCTTATTTATTTATTTATTTATTTATTTATTTGTGCTTGAAAAAATAATTCTTTTTAGCATTTAAGATAAAATACAGAGAAAACATCATTGCAATTTTGCCCCCATTTGCCCCTGTTAGCCAGAGGATATAAAAAATTAAATTCCCACCAACATCAGTGCTTATGCCTTGCATTCTGCAAGACATCAGGATCACTCTTGCAAGGCAGTACTTGCTACTCGAGATCAGTACGATAGCTTGATATAGTACACTTAGTGACTCATTTTTAATTTAATAACAATAAAATACAGTATAAACTTAAAGAATTTTTTTAATGAAATATTTTAATCTATACATATTATAAAAAATATAAAATATGTCCCTTCTAACCATTGACTAATAGATGATTCCTGAACTGTTAGGCCTTGATAAATACTTTCAATTTCAAACATAATTAAAACTAACTGAAGGATTATGTTAGATGCTGTTTGGGTCAAAAGGCATTACGAAAATTAACTTTTTATGTGTCCTGAGTCCTATAAGTAAAGAAAAGTACTGTAACAAACAAAAACAAATATTCAATTTCAAGTAATACTTTTATGATAAAAAAAAACTTATGTTTCAATTTCAGTACATTGTAGATTATATTTTTCCGTTCATTTGATCCATGGTTATCAACAATTTTTTCTTCAATAATTTTATGTGTTATATCTATTTTGTTTTTATGTTTTTAAATATGTTTTTTCTTGCATTGGTCTAACTATTTATCTTTTCTGCTTACTGTGTTACATAAAACTTCCAAACATTTAAACTATTAATCAAACAAACAAACAAACAAACAAACAAGGCCTGTTTTTAGTAGAATGCACACAATTAAATATAAGTTTAAATTTTTTTTTGCCAAGCAGATGACAAAATTGAAATAATTTGAGGCCAATGAGCTCACATTTTACTTATAACCAGGTCCAAATTTACATATTCTCCAGTACTTAGTTAAAATAATTTTCTGAACTAGTCAGATAAGCATATCATTACGAGAAAATAAGTGCTAGCTGTTTCTCTTCGCTAAAAGGAATAGTTCTTTTTAAGCTAAAATTTCAGTGGTCACCAAACCTAAAGTTAACACACTTTTCTTTCATTTACGTTTGTTTAAGATGTCAAAAAGATTGCCAAACAATGAGAAACATCATCAAATATTGAAAGTCCCAGGAAAGGGGTAAAATTGCCTGATAGGGATGCCAAGTGACAGGAGCAGTTTAAAAGGAATGAAGCATGAATAAATTGAGAACTGGAGAAGAACAAGCCGTCCTTTCCAAAACATGTTCTTTTTTTGCTATTTTTTATTTCTTGCTATCCTGCAGTAAACACCAATAACTGTTATGTAATTTATAAATTGAACGTCAAATATTTTAATAAATAAAGCTACTTTTTATGAAAATAAATATTTACTTACAAGTATTTAAAAGAAAATTCTTTAAAATTGTTCAAAATATATTTTAAATACAAAAATTGCATCTTGTTTTAGCAAGACCAAAATATTAAAGACAAATCATTTATATAAAAGGTGTATGTACATATGCCCTGGTTTAAGATTAAATCTTAAGATCTTAAAATATTAATTCCCTGCTTAAGATTTCCCAATGTTATTTTTTATACTACCTAGTCATACTGTTTAATTCCCCCCCCCCTCCCATACAAAATAAATTGTGGATTGAAGCACTTATTTAGTACAAGCTGTTGCCTTATACTGATTTAACAACATATAACATACTTTTACATGTACCGATTCTTATAAAATGGGAGACACTGTACCATTAAAACATAGCTCTAAATCTCTTGTAATCCCCTGTATTCTGTATATGTTTTTCTTTTACACTATAATTTTTTCAGCCTCATTATCTAGTAATTAATTCTCCTCTCTCTCCCAAAGAAATCTAATTTTTCTTTAAATCCCTCCCTTCCCCTTAAAATAATTAGTCACTGGAATTCTTTTTCTCTGTACAGGTTATTTACCTTGCGCTGTTTTACTGACTCAGTTAAAGATGATTTTGTCAAAGGATTGTGGGGGAAAAAGTGAGCTTTCATAAAAAAAATTAAGAAAAAAGCGAATATTGTCAAAAATTTGTAAAAGTTGACGTTAATTTCGACAAAAATCATAAAACCGAACACAAATTTCGTTAAAAGGTCATGAAAACAAGCACAAATTTTGTTGTAATATCGTGAAAAAAAAAAAAAAAGTACATTATGTCAAAGTATTGTGGAAAAAATGTATGATATTAGTATTAGGAGGGACCTCTCCCTTTATCTTTTAGAAAATTTGTTGTAAATTTCATTTTTTTTTTTTTTTTTTTTTTTTTTTTTTATCACATCTATTAGTCAGAAGAAAAACATTTTTTTTTTTTTTTTTGTCAGATCTTAATTCTAGATAAATATTTATAAAAAAGAGGGGAGGGGTTTACTTGTGTCATTAGCTGCACAAATACATAAGCACAGTTGGACTTATGTAGCTTACTGTATATATATAAGCATGTTGCATATAACTTTGCTGTTAACTTAATTTAAAATAGATTGGAAATTAGTATGTCAAGTTTATTCCAAACAATATAAATTAAAATATTTTTATCTAGTTTATATATTACTTATTTACTCAAAACTCATCTATTTTGTAATTAAATATTCAGTGACATAAATGTACTTACTTGCTACTAAAGAAATTATTCTCATTAGCCAATAACTAGTTACTAAAAAAAATCAACCTACTGACATTTGGCTACTAAACAAAATTCCTTATTTTCATCTTAACATACAATACTACTTTTATAATATCACTAAATATACTGTACTTAAGCTCTAGTTTTCTGAAAATGGTGAAGTAATTAATTTTAATGTTGTCTCTTCCTCTGAACAGCTTCTTTTGTTGTTCTTTCTTATCCCATCTATCAAGAATGTATTTTTCCACTCGGACCATATGATACTACCCTGTCAATCAAAATAATAAATTACTTAAGATGCTTCTGGAAAGGTATTCCTTTTATCACATCTTGTCGTCCTAATTACCTTTCAACATTTATTAAACATTTTCCCATGAATTGTATGAATTTGCGAGAGAAAAACCCTCAAACAGTCCAAAAATTTAACAAAGTTACACATATGGTCGGAAAAGTAAAAGGAAGAAATGCATCACAATCCATCTTCGCGATAGACAGTTTTTTAGACAAGCGGAAAAAGGGTGCGCCAGAGAGTCGCATCTTTGAAGTCACCGGTCCAGTGAAACTCAGAAAATCTCCCACGGTCTGACCAAAATATTGCACAGCAAAAATGAAGCTTGACTTGACCAATAAGAAGACAATTTTTTAATGACATAAGAAAAATAAGTTCTAAGTGGACAAAAAAATAACGGATAGTTTTTATGGCGGTTCGGGAAAAGATGATGAGGAGAGAAGTGGGAGGCTTGTTCTCGGAAGCCAAAGAGGAAGGTTGGAATACCTGTTTTTGAAGGAGAGGGATTTTCTCTCCAGGAAAGAGGCTTGAGTTCAGCGGTTTAGCTGAGGGTCAAGGTATATCTCTCCGGATATTGGAGTATGAAAAAGTGACTGAAGTCAAGTCATAATTGAACAAAGGTATCACCTAGTAACGAACAGCTGATTTGTATATTCATTGTGAAATTACGATAGAGACTGATTTTCTTTGGTCAGGGACTATTGACTATATTTTCATCTGGCTGACTTTTATTGAAACTAGAATCCTTCATGATCTAAATTATTAACGTTTGTGAATGTGACTTATGTAACCAAGAATTTATTATTACATTTAATAAAACATTTCTATTAATTCATACATGAGTCTACGCCTTATCGAAGTAACCGCACCAAGTTACCCGGACTTCATTGAAGGCTTTACACCCCTATCTAGAATTTAAAGAATAAAAAGAAAATAGGAACATTTCTGGAAATTGAATGTTGAATAAAAGTTAAAAGAGATATTAAAAAATCTGAAATTTTTTTAATAGTGAAAAAAAGGGTAACATTAAAATTTTACCTTTCCCCCTCCCCCCCCCCCAAAAAAAATATAATAATAAATATTGTAGGATGCATTTTGCATTAACTAACCCTTCTCTGGGCAATCCTGGATATGTCTGTGTATGTGATTGATAAAGTTTAAAATAATCTTTGTAAAACCTTTAAATATATTGCTGAGTTAATATTTGATAAGGCAAAACTACTGTAAAACAATAAGCATTTACATCTAGATATGTTTCTCTCTAATGATGTCTTGTTTTCCGTTCAATTTTTAATATATTTCCTTTTAAAATCAATGGTGGATCTGAGGGGGGGGGGGGGGGCGATGGGGCAGTCGCCCCTCCCTTGGGCCCATAGAGGTTTTCAAACCAACATGAGAGATCTTCATGTAATAGGACTTGGGCTGAAGCTCAAGGTCGAGCTGCGCCAATTCATGAATCAGGCAATGACGGATCTAAGGTTTGGGGATAGATGGCGAAAGGGTGATCGCACACCCCAGGGTCAGGCTGGGTCAGGTCTTCTGACTTTTAGTGCCGGGTCGTGTCCTGGTTTTTATTTTTCTGACAATTTGGTTCGGGCCAGACTTGTTTTTCTTCCATGTCAAGTCCTGCCTGGAGTCAGTCTTCCTAAATGTCTGTATTAGAGATGAGACAGTGCTCGGACCCAGACTCATTTTTTCTGAAACCTATAAATTTTATTTATCAATGAATAAAAAATATTAAAAGAACTTTTTTTCCTCTTAAACATTATTTATTTCTTTTCAAATCACTATATTGACATTTTGATTAGAATAAAAAGAAAGCAGATTTTTTTTTTTTTTTTTTTTTTTTTTTTTTCTGTTTTAGCATTAGAATGCTATTTTAAAAGTAAATTATTAGTCACTTCTACAAACCTATTTCAGCCATTTCCGACGATGTTCTGGCGTCAACAAAAAAGTGGGAATAATGAATTAGTCTGTAATTTGGTTTTTGTCTATAGCAGAAATTATTTTGCAATAGGGTTTTTATCATCATTATTATTTAGACATTTAATGTGAAGGGGATATTTTCTTGCAATTTTAGTTTGCTTTTGGCATATAATTTAGATTACTATTGTACACAGCGTATACAGGTCATAATCGCTTTTCATATGGAAATAATTTTAGTGATTGTTGCTTTTTTGTGAATTCAGCCGATGCTGAAGTTGTTACTCTGCAATTTACGAAGTCACTTTTGGTCGTAAGTAAATTTAATTTCCATATTATTCAGATAGAAAGCAATTGACAGTGTTTCCTTTATTTCTAATAAAGCATCGGAATTTAAAACTTTTAATTTAATGTTATTTTCTGGGTCACGCCTGTCCCAAAAGATTGTTAAGAGGAATGAAATGGTTATAGTTAAAAATGTGCACTTTTTTATAGAAAATTGATAAATGTTGTTCAATTCGACAAATAATCGATAATAATTTCTACAAGTTTTATGCATTTATTCATGAAACACACTTCATTAACATGTCCACAATATTTTCTTATTAAGGGGGTAGTAAGGTATTTTTTTTTATTTTTTTGCATTTTTTTTTTATTTTTTTATATTAATGTACAACATCTTAAGATTATTCTGCGAAAATTTGAAAGCAATTGAAGTAAAACTGACGGAGATATACACTTGTAAGTCTCCGCCCTCCGATTTCACACTGAGGAATGTGGCCGCAACAATCAGCTACCAAGTAGCTGCTACTGCTTGACCAATCTATTTATGAGGATTTGCTCAAGGTAGGGAGGAGCTCAAACCTATTTATGAGGATTTAAGCAAAGATGCACTTCTGGAACGATGTGTTGGAGGTTTCACTCAGAACAATAATCAAAGCCTATAATCAACTTATTTGGAAAATTACTCCAAAAACAGTGAATGGCACCTCCAACGTCGTTGAAATTGCAGCTAATGTTGCAGCATGTACATTTAATGAAGGCTGTTTTTCTCTGCTGTCATATTTGCAAGAAATGGGCATAAGAAATGGAACAAGTTCACATGAATGGGCGCGAACAACAGATAGTCTTCGAGTATGTAAAGCAGAGCGAGAGGCTGCAAAAGAGGCAAAGAAGGGAGGATTCGTCGTAGACAAGAGCAACAAGATGCTCTGGACATCATCTCCGACAGCTTTTCGCTTTATGGGCCTGGCATTGATGATTCTGTGTAAGTATATGAAAAAAGCAGTAATTTACAAATATCTATTTCGACAAAAACGTCTGTGAAACTTTAAACGTGTTTTTCTAACACTTCGCTTTTTCGAAGCCGGTGAACTCTGTAGCTCAAAATCTACTAAACCGATCTTTTTAAAATTTTACACACTCTTTCTTTATATAAATTACGAGATAACGCTGTCGAGTTTTATTATTTTTTTTTATTTTAACTTACTTTTAAAAAACAAAATATCAGATTTTTTTGATGAAAAATCAGTATTTTGACTTCCGAGCCTTGTAAAAAATTGAAAAATCAATAAAAAAAAACAAACTCGACGGCGTTCCCTGAGGAAACTTATCAACTAATTAAATCAATTTGGTTTTTTAATTTCAGTTGATCCAGTCATGAGTTATGCGGTTCACCGCAAATCAACTTTTTTTTGGGACGTCTTCGAAGATTCGCTGTCATCGGCTCATTTTTAAATATTTCTTAATGAAAATTTCACAGAATACTCTTTAAATGACATATAATTATACTATAATTATACAAATAAATAAATATTAATTGTATCCTTACAAAAAATGATAGAAAATATGCTTTTTTTCCCTCGAATTAACCTTACTACCCCCTTAAGGGAGACAAAATATGAGATTTTTTTTATGTATAAAGTACATTTTTATTTTATACCAAACTTTTCGTTTGATAATATTAAATTTAAATTTTCGTTTAAGAGTAACATTTCTATGTAAAATGTAGTTTAAAAATTATAATTTTTTTTTTTTTTTTTTTTTTTTTGGGAACATTTAAAAAAAATTATTATGCATTTTTTTTTCTTCTATTATATGCCTTTGTTGTCGGGTTCGGGCTCGGATTTAAAATCGTCGAGCTTGATTGGGACCTAATTCTGATAAAAGAGCCTGAACTCATGTCTTGTCTGTACTGATCAAAATTTCCAGGTCGAGGCTCGGCCCTGAGTAAAAGCTAAACGTTTGTTCCGTGTCTGACCCAGCCTGTATGATAAGCATTATTGGCCTGACTGTGATTCGTATAATTCTTCACTCCGAGCCCAGTTTTGACTGGCATCTTACTTATTTGTGATTCGTAAAAAATATATTTATGTTGTACATTTGTTTAGCGAAATCTTAAAAAATACATTTTTAAATATTTATTTTTGTTCTTATTGTAGAGTTTTACTATTATGATTTATATTATAAGTAGAAGTTAACCCGAGAACGCAGTCAACACGACCAGCAGCAAAATATAGTCGTCAACCGGTCTCAAACCCAACAAGTAGTAAAAAAGTAGAAGATAACCTTAGTCGCTGCAAAAAGTAGAAGTCAAACGGACCCAAATGCAAACTACTGAAAAAGTATTAGTTACTTCATGTATGTGAAAGGGTGGGGGTGAAGGGGGCGGTCGCCTCAGGTCCAGAAATTTAAAAGACGTAAAATTTATACTACCAACGTCATTTTTGGCCTGTCACAAGAATAGTCGTTTGGGGTAGATTGGGGGGGGGGACTGATGAAAATTTGGCCAGGCGCAGTTTTCTCTTCACACACTCCTAAATTGTTAACACAACCAGCAGCAAAAAATAGAAATCAACTAGACCCAAACCCAACCCACTTGAAAATATAGAAGATAACCAGACCCAAACCTGACCCGCAGTGAAAATATTAGCCCCGACTTGCACATGAGATTCAAGTCTCCCAATTTTTAAAATCGCCCCCCCCCCTCCTCCTCCTTGAGGACTCTCCAGATCCGCCCTTGTTTAAAATTTAAAATTTCTTAATTCAATCTATTCATCTACTCTCAAATTGTAAAAATGAGAATATAAAAATTCTAATTGCAGTGATACTTCTAGGTATTTTTTCTTAAACAATCATTTTAAATGTAAAAGTATTGTTTATTTGATTTTTTTTTCTATCATTGAATAACATCCAATGTTTTTCACCTGTTCTTCTTTTAATTTATTGATCATATCGCAAAATTTCTTACTTTTTTTCTTTCTTTTTATTATGTATATGCATAAAAAAATACTAGCTACAATTTCTGTAACTGTTTATTTTTTATTTTATTTTTTTATAGACAGAGATTTCTGAAAAAGAGGAAGGAATTACTACAAATTTAGTCTGTAGTGAAAAGAAAGTGGGAAGACATGTTGTTCTAAATAGAAAATGTGATTCTCCAAAGAGCTTACCTGTTGAAATATGCAGTGGTTCTATACAGGTTTGAATTTTGTTTATTGTATTATGTTATTTATCTACTTTTTATTGATGTTTTCAATTCTATGAATTGTATTACAATTTTATAAAAAAAAAAAGAAAAGAAAAAAATTATTGAAATTATGCCCCCCCCCCCCCAAAAAAAAAAAAAAAAAAAAAAAAAAACATTTTGTTGTTGTACTATTATTGTTGATTTTTCAATTCTGACTTTAACATTTTTTTATGACTAGATTCTTTTATAAACTTCAATTTAATCACAATTGGGAAAGAGAGAAATTATAAAGTATATATATATATATATATATATATATATATATATTATGTATGTGGCACAAAAATTGTTTAATGGCAATGCCCAAATGAAATGCAACAAAAATATAAACAAACCTCAACTCATTTTAAACAATACAAGTCGGTAACTTTTTTTTTTTTTTTTTTCTGAATGTATGTTATTGCATTTTTTTTCATATGGTTTTATTAAGTTTTGCATTGTTTGAGATAACCAAGGGGGAAAAAATTACAAATCTTTTTTGTTGTTGTTGTTCTTTTTAAAGCATTTTATGATTTTATTTTTTTGATGAATTGATGCAAATTTGTTTGAACATTTTCATGGAAATGAAGCAAAATTTCTTTTTATACCGAGCATATCATGTTTGCATATGTATATAAAATACAAGAAACTGTATTATTAGATAAACAAAAACATTTGTAAGGAAAAAAAAATAATAATCGCAATTATTTGCAACCATTAAAAAAAAATGTTTTTTAAAAATATTACTATAATATGGCTCTCTTCTAATTTTTTCTTTAATTTATCATCTAATACACGAATGTGCATTATGAGAAAATGGGAATAGGAGGGAACATGATTTCTTACTATTATTTCTTTATGTCTACATAAATACCTTTTGAGTTACAGTACAGCACTGATTATCTGAAGAAGTCGAGATTGACGCTAGTTCGGATAAATAAACAGACAATTTAAGGGATGTTTATGACTATACTAAAACCTTTATGCTTTGTCCAAGTTTAGGATTGCCAGCACCAGTTAGTGCTTCCGTATTCTAAAATTGTATTTTTATATGTATATATATTTGTCTTTTTTTTTTTACTTTATTATCATTTTTAATTTTTTGTCTCTTTTTATAATCTTTTGAATGTCATAAATTATAATTTAAGGGGAAAAGCTTTTGATTGTTGCTTGCTTTAAAGAAGGCATTCTTTTCAATGCTGCCATATCTTGAATTATTCTTAAATGCATTTGTTAAATAGGATCAGCATTCTTCTGCCTTTCTAGCTGCTTCACATCTGTTTTCAAACATTCAAAGACTTCATTGTATGATGGACCTGAGTCATTTTCAAAGCATTTGTTTTCATTTTCTTCAGTTTCTTTATCATTGTTTTTACTCCCAATGATACACTAATTGGGGGCTCGATTTTACTTGCTAAATCTGAAGAGAGAAGAAATGAAAAAAGTGGAAATTTGCCTTAATTTTTTTTTTTTTTTTTTTTTTTTTTGAGAGAGAGAAATAGATTGTTTAGATAATTAGGAGTTCAGTTAAAACTTTTTTTGTGAGAAATAGACTGAATCACTACTCTATTATACTTTATTTTGCCCCTCCCCTTTCCCCAGGCTATATTTCTCTTTTTTGCATTTAATTTGTATTTAGAATGTTTGTGGTCTCCTCACAGAAAATTTGTCAGGGAGCTTAAGAATCAAACTTATTTTATTTATTTCAAGAAATCTTTCTTTATATGCTTTTTTTATGTTATTAGTTATTTTTGTATAATTTAGAATAAAGTTTTTTATTTTTTATTTGCATGTAAAATGCATTTTGGGGGGTACCATAAGATTCCTCTTCATAACTTAGCCTATTAAAATTGCTTATCTAAAAAATTTTAGATGCTTTTTTTCTCATGTTTATCTTTTGATTGCTAGAAATATTAGACGTGCATAAATTTTATTATTTAACAGATTGAATCAAAGTTAATTGATCCCCTGAAATCAGATGAAGATTCAGATGATGATGAACTGTTGCAATCCTGCATCCAGTTAGGCATGCCTGAAAAGACACCTGGTAAAAATGTGTCTAATCCTGAAGTGTTTGCCAAACCTGTTTACTCATCGCATCCTGAAAAAGTTAGATATTAATATTAGTACATTTATTATTGTTACTTTTTTCTTTATTATTGTTATTTGTAATATTAAAACAGTTCAGTTAGTTACTGACTCATTATTTTATTTTCAATTTCTATAATGAAAGAATACATTTGTTTTTATTTAAAAAAAAAAAAAAAAAAAAAAAAATCCATGTCAGCTTGAACCACAAGCAGGGGGGGGGGGGGGGGGGGGGGCTGGGGATCACATTTCACAGAAGGTATATGAGTTTGATTTGAAGAGTTTCTAGATAAGGATAAACGAAACAGGCGTTATCGGGATCACCTTTTATATTGACAGAAATAGAAACCGAATTCTGGTAACCTTTCTATTTCCAGCTAAAACCAAAATTGAACATTCCCAAAAGATTTTAAATTTAATTAATACATACATAAATATACAGAATTATTAATTAATTACACGTATAATTATGCATCATATGGCCCTTGTTGACTCTCTGAGTCTCTAACCAAAACCAATTTTTTGTGTAATATAAAATGTAATTGTTTCATTTGTGACATAAGAGGATTTTCTAGCTATATGATCTTCATTCATGTATTGAAAAAATGTTTTAGGTAAACATATCTCGATTCAACTTTTATAATGATTTTTGTTTATGAACATCTGTTATACAAGAAATTCCTCAAACAGTATTCAAAACACTTCTGTGGTTTCAAACTGCAAATTTTCTATTACTGCAGGTTTAATCTGCAGGTTTTAATGTTAATGTGAAAAGTGCTTTCTCAATTTAGTCATATATGCATTGCTTGCTTTATAATTTTCACTCTTGCCAAGTCAATCTTGACTGTCAGTTGTCAGTTCATGAATAGTAAAGTTCATAGCAATGAATAAAAAGTGTCAAATCGATACAGCCCAAACTAGTGAGCAATGTTGATAATTCTGGAATACATGGTAGTTTTGGTCCAGCTGAAGTTTTGCCGCATTTTAGTTTGAAAACAAATTTTCAATGAAACTCAGATTTTGGGAGAATATGAAAATTAAACCGAATTTTCAGTCGATCTCTAGTTCTTGAAATGAAAAGGAAAAACATGTTTTATTTTCTACATAATACCATTGAAGTTCAATGCAATTTATCCAACAATGTGCCAAAGCCATTATGCCATCAAGAAAGTGCAATTCTTCAAATCCTCCAAAATAGCCACTGACAGCAAATTTTATTTCTGCTTTCTTGTAAAATCGTTTTTAATCGTAAAACTTATTAGTCATCTGAATAGATGGAAGTCAAATAGTCAAAAAAATCCTGACAAAATATTATCTTCTTATGCAAACCAGGTCTTTTCATGCAAATATTTTATGCACTTCATCGAGAAATTTAATGTATATTTATTGTTTAGTCCTTGAGGAAAATGGGCAATTACTAATATTCTGTTAGCATCCCAAAAGGCTAGCGTCATGGACATGGATATTGCCTTCTACAGCTCATATTCAAAATATTAGAATAATTGAGAAAAAGTAATAAGAAAAAATTATTTGTCATTTATTTATTTTTTATACTAAGTAAATGCAATTAAATTTCTTATAAATTAAATCTGGAATGTTTAGATAAGATTTTAACATTTATAAAATATAAAATACAGCACAATAAATTAGGTATACAGCTTCCTTAAGCACACCAGAATATTAGAATAATATTTTGTAGCATCCCCTTTAGCTTTCATAACAGCGTACAATCGATCTTGCATACTATATACAAGGTGTTTACAAACATTTCTATCAATATTAGCCCAAATAGACTTTATACATGCCACTAACTCAGTTTTACTTGAAGGAGGATTTTCTTGAAGTTTTTTCTTCATTATACACCATAAGTTTTCGATGGGATTAAGATCTGGTGAATTTGGTGGCCAAGGAAGTACCTTAATGTTGCATTGGCGGAACCAATTCTTAGTTGACACCGAGGTATGCAGGGACGCTAAATCTTGTTGAAAGATGAAATCATCTTCAAATAAATCTTCTGATGATGGAATCATGTAATATTCTAAAATTTCTTGATATATCAGAGAGTTAACCTTTTCGTAGACGATGCATAACTTTTCAGGTCCTTCTGCACTCATACAACCCCAAACCATGACACTAGCAGCAAATTTTACGGAACATTTAAGGCATTCTTTATCAAATGCTTCTTGCTTCATTTTCCAAACTCGAATACCTTGATTACCATATGAAACACAAAACATACTTTCATCACTAAATAATATATTTTTCCAATCTTCATTGCTCCATAAACGTCTTGATTTACACCAATTCAATCTTATACGCTTTTGTCTTGCAGTCATGAGAGGTTTTGTTTTCGGTACACGAGATTCAAATTTAAATTTATGGAGACGTCTTAATGTTGTCGATGTAGAAACTTCAACTCCTTCTTCTTTCCATTTTCGGTGCAAGAATCGCACACTTTTAAAACGGTTTTTCTTAACTATACGCTTCAGTTTCCTGTCATCTCTAGCAGATGTTTTTGGTTTTCGGCCACCATTTCGGCGATTATTTTGAAATTTTCCAATTTTTGAATATTGTGTTAGTATTTTACTAACGCTCGATTGCGAACAATGTAAATAATTCACTATAAAACATTGATTTTTATCATGCCGATACAAATCAACCATACGAAGTTTAGTAGATTCAGGAATATCACTCACACGGCCCATTTTAAGACGAAAAAGAAACAAACTGCAAAAAAGAATACTGATTTTAAATAAAGTAGTCTGAATTTAATCAATGATGCCACCAGTTAAGAATTGGTAATAATTAAAGGAGAATTAATGTGAAATATTCTAATATTTTGAACCACTTGAATAAATATTCTAATATTTTGACTTTTCAAAATAATTTTTTTTGCAATTAATCTTTTCAAAAATTATATTAAATTTAAGATAACAAGTATGTTTAATCAACAATAAGTTCTTAATAAAAATATCGTTTGCATATTTTCATAAAAAGACATTAAATTACCAAAAGATATTTTCAATTTCTAAAAAAAAGGTAATTATTCTAATATTTTGAATATGAGCTGTACAATGGTGGAGAGCCATTGTTTCCATTGTTGTAATTGCTGCTTGGTTTCAGGGATGTAATAGCAAACCCAAGTTTCATCTTTTGTAACAAATCGATGTATGAAATCGACTTTATTTGCATTAAAATGTTCTAGACTTGGACCGGTAGCTGGCATCACAGACAGTCACCTCACCAAGCTCAAGACTGAAATTCTGGAATTAGTTAAAACTAGATTCACATATTAAAATGCAATTGGTCTACCAAGTCATTTCCTGGTGAAAAACGTCTGCAATCCTGATTTTAGTAATTGACTCGTACGTTTCCCAGCTCTCCTTGTTTTCATATTTTTGGGAGTGACTAAATAAAAGGGTGAAGCTATGAGTCAACTACTAAAATCATGTTAGCAAATGTTTGCCTCCAAGATGTGACTTTAGAGACCATTTACATTTTAATATGCTAATTGAGTTTTGTATAATTCTAATATTTCAGCCTCCAACTGGATGAAGTGATTGTCTGTGCTTCTGCCTCCCTTCCGGTCAAATTCTTTTGACAAATTCTCATTCTGTGATGCTTTTGATCATTATCTATATGTGCGGCAACCATCTTGTCAAAAAAAATTTTTATACTTTGACAATATGCAATGTTCTTTCATCTGTGATACCTATCGCTTTAGCAATTTTGAAGACCTTTAATAAATGATCCTGCATAAAACATAACATGCACTTTTTTGACGTTTTCAGACACTGTGGCAATTTTTGATTGTTCACTGCAAGGATCGCTTTTTAGACTCTCATAACCATGTTTAAATTCTGTCACTCACTTAATCACAGTTGTAAATGGTGGATCCTAAAGTATCCTACATATCTTTGAGAATTTCTGGTTCCTTCCAATCTTTTATCACAAACTATTTAATATTATCCTGTGTTTCAATGTTATCCATTTTGCAGTACTCATAAAACTAGCATTATTGAAAGCAGTGCCAAATTGATTACTGCTTAACAGAACAATGTATAATTTGGCCTTTGTGATTAAGACAATGGGTGCAATTTCTTGTGTTTATTTTATTCCAATTAAAACTTATATTTGTGATTCACTTTGCAATCTCGTTAAATCACCCTCATAGTTTTTAGATATTGTATTTTCTGAATACTTTTAGGCTTTTGTATCTCTTTGTAACATTGAAAAAAAAGCATTTTGTGACATTTTTCAGCATAGTTTAAAAAGGCTAATAAATTTGGTAAAGTCACTTAACATTATTGAAATTTACTGTAGCATGCTTGGTATTGAAAATGAAGTGTGTAGCACTTATAGTTTTAGATGATTGAAATTGGAGATGATAGGAGTTTTTGACGTCTGAATTTCCATAGGAAAACATTGTCACAAGAAAATAAATGTTCTATATTTCCAAATAACTGAATCAAAACAAACCAAAGATTTTTTACCTAAATCCGGAAGTCTCTATTAAATATCAAGCCAATCCTATGCTTTTTATGGCAATTTTTGTGGAACAGATAGACAAATAGAAACCAAGCAGGTTTTGGGCGTCACCTCTCTACTAAATCTCATTGACTTTTTGGTCATTAATGAACAAAAAAGAATTAGGTCCTGTAAGAAGTCATGAGGCACAGTAATTTTTGACAGGTTTAGTTTGGGGATGATGCCACCTCATGTACCTTTTGTTGAATCTCTACAACAAGAAATTGATATGATTCAAAACCCTTTAAAATGTGAAAACTTTTTCATTTTTTCAAAGGAGCTGCAGTTCTAATTTCTGCATTATGATATTTTTGAAGAGAGCCCTTTTGTTTGAGAAAAGAATGGGATTCATAACAATTCCCAAAGAAGAAAGTAAAAGAAAAAGAAAGGACATCTTAAAATTTTTATGTTAAAAGAAATGCATTGAACAATAATATTTACTAGATGCTAATTATTGAAATACAGTTATAGTGAATTTTAAATATTGCATGTAATGTTGTATTTGTGCAGTGTAATATGAAATTTTACAGATTAATATTGTATTTGAGATATTTGACATGGCGTTTTAAATCCATCAAAAACCTGCCAAACCTGTAATATGATAAGCTTTTCATGGAGGAAAATAGACTAAAGAGTTGCTTGCTCTGATTTATATGTTCCATAGGGATTTTCTCTGCCTAGTTTTTCTAATTATATAAATAGAATAGATTCTATACATGTCCTTCCACTTTTGTTTTTGAAAAATGTTATAATTTCGTAATTTATATATTAAATAACAAATCTGAAAAAAAAAAAAATTTCAAAATTGAAGTTTTAGTACTTTTTTAATTTGTCTACTAAAGGAAAGGGGTGAATGATTAAAACAGAAATTTCATAAAGAGGGGAATTTAGACAATTGATTAGTAATTTATTGTTACTTCAAAGTGAAAAAAAAAATCCACAGAAAAGTTTTAAAATGGGTGGAGTTTTAAAATTATTAAATTGTTAGCTGGGTCAAAGAAGGGGATTTGAAATTTCATTCAAGAGCAGGATGGAGAATTACAGAGAATTTGCATGATTATTTATCTTTTGTTACTTCTCAAATTCAAAATTTATATGTTGAGATGAATTCAGCTTGAAACTGAACTTTTAAGACTGTAAAAAAAAATTTATTAAATGAAATTATTGCATAATTCTAACTGTATTAATTTATGCTGTGTTATTGTTTTAAAAATATGTAGCACTTATTTTTTTCTCAACAATCATAGTTATATTTACTTAAGTTATAAAAATGTATGTGTTTATTATTATTATTTAGGTTTTGGAAAATAAAGTTTTTGCTAAAGCTGACTCTGAACTTGATGCTGATGAAATTATATTGCAACAATGTATTGAATTAGGAATGCCAAAACAGTCATCTGCAAATGTTGTGTCTAGTCTTGCATCTAAAACAGTAAAATCTGTTCCAGCTAATGTAAAAAATTATCCTTCCCAGGTAATTGTTTTATTTCAAGTAATTGTTTCAACTGTGCTTGCATAATCTACTATATATAATGCAAAAGAAAATTTTGTTTTGACCACTTATAACTTGAGTTCTGCTAAATGGATTTTGATGGAACTTGTACTGTTAGTTGCATATTTTTTTAGGAAAAGTTTTAGTATATTGTATGATTGTATGTTATCAGTGATGATTTAATATATTGCTTATAATCAAGTGAACCTGATTTTGAAAAATAAAGTAACCTTGTAAAAAGTGCTATCAAACAGATTTTGATGAGACTTATGCTTTTTCAGATATGATTTTAGTACATTGCATATCGTTCTACATTATTGAGTTTTGAATCTTTGAATTTTGTTTTTCTACGCCCTGATTATGAAAGATTAGTGTTAGGTACATTGCATTGTGTATAGAAATTAATTTAATCAGTTACTTTAAACTTTTTTTTTAACAAGATAATTATTTATAATTTAATCAGTTATTATTAAAGTATAGTTATTATTATAAGTCAGTATTCCTGAAAATAAAATATATGTAGGATTAAAGAATGAAGTATTCAGCAATAAAAGATAATAAACTCAATGATTTAATGAACGAGATATCCCAAGCGAGACTCATGTGATAATGCGTGGAAAGAACAAGGTGTTCTATAGATTTCAGCGATGGCGAATTTGATGGATTTTTAATGCAAAGCTCAGGGAAGCTTTTTTTATGCTGAATATTATTCAGTTCGACTGTTATTTTTGAATGTTACGTATATATTTTATATCTATTAAACCTTTTTATATTTTCAAGAATATTAGTTTTGCTTAAATCATAAGTTAATAACTCAATATCCCACATATATATAAAAATTATTACTCACCCAAATATAATATATGTAGAAAGATAAATAAGCCATGAGTGTACTTGAATTTCAAACATTTATTGAAGTGAAAAAATCAACAATATTCAAGATCCTGATAATTTACAAAGCTTTTATTTTTTTTACCAATAAATATCAACAATTTATTTTGATAACAATATTCATTAAATATCGTGTTTAAGAATTAATGCTCCTCCTTCTGCCAGATTAATTAAGTTCCATCATCGATGTAAAAGAGTATTTTAATATGTTGCTTGGGCAATGTAAGCTAGGTTATTATTAATGAAAGAATAATCCATAAGTTAATTTGTCCAAGTTATAGCGATATCATAACTATTGTAGAGAGAAAGAGAATAGTCAATAACTGGATGAAGGATAGAAACAAATTAACTCTGTGTAGGTTCTCTGTTCTAGGTAAAACTCCAAATTGTCGTTCAATTTGCCGCCCATAAGCTGATACCACAGAAGACATATAGAAAATGTTTATCGCTTTAACTATTCCAGCTAAGGTTTGTCTTGGCTAAATTATGTTGATAAATCTGATATGAAGATATCTGTACTGCTAGACTGAAGTAGTTATATTTTCAGAAATACCAAGGGAAATGCTCTCCGGACAGTTCATCCAACAGCAATCTTTCCTGAAGAAGCTACACTCCTTGCGTCATAAAACCACTGTGCGATTTTTTTTTTTTTTTTTTTTTTTTTTTTTTTGAAGGTTTTTTTAGAAATTATAATATTAATACTAGATCAAGTTTTTAGATGATTTTTTTGTAAATGGGAGATGCTTGCTAGGCCTAACGTGAAAAATATCCCCAAACTTTCGTGCATCTACAATCGACCAAAATTACGAATAGACTGAGAGAAATTGAAAATGACGCCGCCGAACCAATCAGAAAAAAGAGCTTGTTGGTAGCAGAGAGATTATAAAACAGAGTTAAGGCAAAAAGTAACAGCGAGTGGCAACGTCAAACGAGCATGATTTTAAAGGATGCTAGTTATTCTCAGAAAAGGATGAATCAGGAGATAGGAATTTCCGTTCCGCCTCCGCAATATGGCAGAGTAATTCATTTAATAAAAGAACAAGATGATGCTCTAAAAACTGCGTGGGTGGATAATGGCGGTGTTGGAATGGAGGGAAATGGCACACGTTAAATCTAGAAAAATATTACGACGCATATCTGGTTTAATAATGGCTTAATCTCATTGAAATTTTACCAGAGGAATAAGAAAAAAAAGTTTTATTGATTGAATATAGATTGAAACATGAATATTAAAAATAAAGGTTCTAGATTTTATATATTTAGAACTTAGTAAATATTGCAAAGAAAACAACATTGTGAACCTTTAAAAATAAAAGCAAAGTGAAAAGATTGCTAAAAGTAAATAATATTATTGATTAAATTAATAAATATTGATAAAATATGGGAATTAATATTAAATAAAATTTATTATTAGGAAAACGTAATTTATTATTCAAAATATGGGATTATTAAATAGAGATTGAATTTTAAGTCTTGTTAACTTTAATAAATAAAAAGAAATATTTATTTTATGCAAATGAAATCTTAATTTTGAATAAGAAATGTTATGTAAGGTTTTTATAACATAACAATTAGTCTTTTAAAAAATTCTACTGAACAGATTTTAATGCGACTTGAAACGACAATTCGATAGTTTTTAAGGAATGTTTTCTGTTTATATTCTTTACCAAGTTCTACTATCAATTATAGAGTAACTAAAAAAGTTCCTCTAACAGCCCAAATTTTCTTTCATCTATTAATGCAGTACTATTTGTATCATTTATAGCAATATAGAAGGATATTCCAGGTAAAAGTTATAAACATTGATATATTTTGATTGTTTCAAGGTACATTTGGTAATACTGATCAGCATAACAAATGAAACAGATTGGTTTTTAATAAAATAAAATCTGTTAAGACAACTGAAGGAAAATTCTGCTTTTTTACAGATCGGTTCTAACTTTTTTCTCGCCACACCCCACTTAGCATTTCTAAAGTCACTATGCCTCCTACCTTTGTAACATGCAACTTTTAATTATTATTATTATTATTATTATTATTATGTTTACATGGAAGAGGCCTAAAAAAACACTAACAAAGACAAGTCAATTCAAAATTTATTAACTTAACAAACAGATACAACAAATACTATCACAAATATGTTTTTAAAATCAATCTATGAATGCAACAAATTCATTCATCTTTATCTATACTTTAAAGTATTAAAGTATAGATAATATGTAATACTTTAATACGTTATCTATTAAAGTATTACATATTATCTATCTGTAATACTTTAAGATAAAGTATTACAATACTTTATCTTAAAGTATTGTAAAAAGACTTTCTGTTATTTGACAATATAACAATATAAATCTGCTAAAATATTTTCTGACATATAACTGTAAACTTTTTAACTTAATTCTGATTCACTAACAGAGAATGTTTACCATCCCTGTGATAGGGTTATGGAAAGTATGTTATAGGAAAATTAAATAACTTAATTGTAAGAAATATAAGAACATAGTCATTCTACTAGTTTTCCTGTCATCACTTTGGTTTAAATCATTCTCTCTTATTTATTTTTGTTTTATAAATTAATCATACATAAATTATGTATGGCTAAAAATGTATTTAGTAAAATTTATGGAAAATAAGTAAAAATTTATTAGTTGTTTTTTGCCACTGTATTTAAAAAATCTAAATTGAAATTCATTTTGAGCCTTATATTTTTGGCAGTCATTTATGGGCTTTAATTTTTTTAACTGTTAATGTAATGTATATTTAAATTTAAACTAATGTTAAAGATCAAATTTTTTATTTCCTTTATATATACATCTTTTTTTCCTCCACTTTGTTTAGCAATATCCTATTAAAGATAGAAGCAAGTCATGTCATCCATCTCATACTAATGTAAATAATACAATTCCTTCTCCATATCAGCAGTATAGGATGCCTGTCTCTTCCAAAGTTCATTATAGTGGTTGTATAAATCACAGACCTGTTAATATCAAACAGCTTTCTCCTGCAAAAAAGACTTTGAAAAATGTAAGCTTACTTTGTATTTTACTTTTTTATTTTTAAAGTCATTTTATTGGAATATGTTTAATACTTTCAAAATGATAATATTTTTTACCATGGACTTTTTTTTTACCCTCATAAAATGGGAACATGTGGATGGATTTTAATAAATAAATGGGTTACCAAAATGCAGGGAGCAGAATATGTCTGATCCGGTGAAGTAGGATCGAAGGAAATTTTGCAGAAAAATATATAATTGATTTAGATTTTAACACTGAATTACATACTTGTGCTACCATGCATACTCAAAATGAAGAAATTTTGGATTAAAAAAATTCTATGTACGATGGATGATACAAAATTTATGTTAGCCTATAACAAATCCCAAAATTTTGGGGAAATTTTTACATAGATGAGAGAAATTTTGGGAGCAAATACATTTTCTGCACCTCTGCCAAAATGTTTGTCTTCTAAAATAATATGGCATCTGTAAAATACTTGTGATTAGTTGTTCTTTAAGGGAATCAAAGCTACAACATATAGGCGGAAAGTGTTTCATTTTTTATTATTGAAATCTCTAAGTTTGACTATTCATATAGTTTAAATTCAAATAGGTTAATCTTTTGTATTCATCTGCATACGATAGAAATAGATTTTTTAACAAAAATTATACTTGGAAACTATGAAAAGTCAATAACTTGAGATATTTTTCAAAATTGCATTTGGGTCATTCCACCTGAAATCAACCAATTTAAAGAAAACTTGTTGCATCATAGTCACAGATTTTTTTAAAATTTTTGTCATAGACAGACATAGTAGTGAAACTCTCAAATCTGAAATTTAAAAGTAATATTTGCAGTATTGGCTGAGATATAGCCATTTAAAAACCGACCATTTTTACTAAATGGTGGCCATCTTGGAATTTCATCAGTGTCTAAAAGTGCCCATAACTTGATAACTAATGGCTCAAATTTTATATATCTGGTACCAGTTTGAAGCTATTTGTACAAAGAATGCATATTTTACATTAAAACAATAGTAATTTTTCATTTATTTACTTTTTATTATGTGCAAACTGAAAATATCACCCAAAAAAAAGGGCTGATTGTAACTGCCCATAAAAAAAAATGAATCATCATGAATTTTTCTGAAACTTGGTAAAAACATTGTAGGCCGTGAGGTGATCATTGAAAAGAGGCTTAGAAACAGATTTCCGTTGCAACTTTGGGGGGGCAACTTAACTTTACATTTTTATCCTATAAAATGTTCTCAAACATTGAAATTGTCAAAGTTCTGGACGTAAAAGTTGCTCATTAATAAGAAAATAAACAAAATATATAACGAATTATTTTCTCATAACATCTAACAGTCGATTGGCTCAATCTCTCCCTTCGCTTACGTATTAACCAATCGGAAGCGTCCGTTTAGGAATTCGCCGTGGATAGCGTAAAAAATTAGCGAAAATTTCACTTTTTTTGTTTAAAAACTAACTTACAATGCTCCAAAATGAAATATTTTGACAAAATAATTTTGAAATCATATGCTATGGCATATTTGCAATTTTAAAAGTACACCAAAGATGATTTTATCAACATTTTACTCTAGATTTCCATCTCAATTTTATTTATTATGACTTCTTTAAGTACTAATATCAATCAAAACAGCCGTATGCCCCATTATGCAAACCGTACATCTGATTTTTTTTACATATATTCTTCACAATATTGCAGAAAAAAAGTATTTTTATATGAAAAAAAAAATATATATATATATTTTTTATTTTTTTTTATTTTACAAATCTTTAATATTTGATGGACAATTTTATTTAAAATATGCCAGTGATGGATACCCTTAAAAAATCTCTTAAAAATATTTTTTTAATTAATAATTATATTTCAGTTTTTTGTTCAACATATTAATCTATTCATTTGCATAGTCTCATTACCAATATTAATCAAAATTTAATTTAAATAATAGAAATATATTGAAACAATTAAGATTCCAATAATGGATGCCCCCTCCCCCCACACACAAAAAAAGTAATAAATAAAATTGTTTTATAACTGTATTTAGTAACAGAATTTAATGAAAGCTTACTAAGGAAACAAAACAGTTATTTTCAAATAAATTTAGCAATTAATTAGTTAGACATTTGTGAGAATTATTTATTGTTCAACTTAATTATTGTGATTATCACATTATGAATATTTCAATTATTTTAGATGTTTTAACTTACTAAATGTCAGGAAACTATAGAAATTAAATTGAGAGAGAGTTGAAGGAGGGATAATAATAATAAAAAAATAGCAATAGTTAGTTTTGCATAGATTCATATATTTCCCACTATTTTTAATATTTGATCTCCTCAAAACTATTTGGTATATTAATAGTAGTGTTTAGTATTACAACTATAAAAGAAATGATACTGTGGTATAATAAATACATAAGGTTGAAATTAAAAAAATATATATTTAGCTTTTCGTATACTCATGCAGCATGAAAACTATAAATTTTATTCAACTTGACATCCATTTTTAAAAACTTTCAACACATTTTCTTATTACTTACCAAGATTTTAAAGTTGCTCAAAACCTTTTCATTATAAAATTTTTAATTTAACAGATTTTATAGTAAATTACTTCATTCGAAAATAAAGCGCCATCTGTATAATTGTAAACAAGCATTAGTTTAAAAAAAAAATCTTATATACTGTGTACAACAAAAGCGTAATTTAAGGCATGTTACGTGAAGTGAATGATTTTTTTTTTCAGTTGCAAAGTATTTATTAGAAATTTAATTCTATCTTAAATATAATATTTCTCGGGCCATTTTTGCTTTCTGCTTAATATGGCATTAAGATAACATTAAAATCATAAAAAAGATTATTGTCAAGGAATTATTTGATCAGATTTATAATACAGACATTATAATACAGATTTATAATACAGACTTCTCAAAGCACGCTTGGATTGAGAATGCAATTCATTTTCACTATCTTTAACAGATACTGGCTTGTTTATAGATTCTTTCTGAAACCTCTTTTCAGCTGCCGAAATTCTTGTGATATCTGTAAATTTGCAATAACATTTTTTATGGTATCCAAAAGTATCCAGTGGCAAATTTGATGTTTCATCAAGTGGAATTTGATTCAAAAAATCTGTTATGCTACCTTCAAAACCTCCAAGTGCTTTCCACTTATCTTTACAATCGGCTATTTTCTGCCAACTTTTCTGAGAAAAGGAAATTATCCTATCATTTTCTTCACCTCCAAAATGTATACAACATGTTTTCGGTTTCGACATGATGACACGATAACGTTTTTATAAATATAAGTATTAACTAAAAGTTAAGAATATCAATAAATTGTATAAAGATTTAAAGAGAAACGTATTGACAGTCGTTTTCGCTTTTCGGCTAATCGACGACAGTTTGTTTACGTTTTTCATCGGAGAAACATTTGTGAGATCGCTTTTTATTGGCTGTTGGGGTAAAAACGCGCCAATCGCAGATCGTTTTACAAAACCTATCAGAAAAAGAGTTTCCTGTTTTTATTGTAATTATTAATTAATAGACAACTTTCGGATCCAGAACTTTTGTGATTTCGAAAGTTTTAACGATTGTTATAATATTCATGCAGGAATTAAGTTGGCCCCCCAGTGTAGCAATGTAGTTCAACGATAATGCTCATCGCCCCACGGCCTATTGCTCCATGTGTGTGCTTTAAATAATAAAAAAATTGGAGAGGTAATATCTGTAGTTTAAAAATAAATGATTTTTTACACTTAAGGTGTCACTAACCAAATACTGATCCTTTTAGAATCTGTAAGTATTTCTAATTTAAGAAATAATGATAAAAATAAAATTTTCTAACATTTAAATTAATATATTGTGAGTATATTATATAATTCAATAAACAAATATCAATTTTCAGCTATTTATACTAAATATTCATATATTAAAATACAAGTAAATTTTCATATCTACAATACTTTTTATTTCATTTAAAATATGAGAATATAATTCTCAAAACATATTTACATAAATATTAAATACCTTACTATAATAGACTACATTTAAAAAAAAAAAAAAAAAAAAAAAAAAGGGCCACATAATATTTTTTCCTGAAATATTGGAGAAATCACAGTTGAATTCATTCACTTGTGTAATTTAAATAAAATAAAATAAAAAATATATATAAATTTGACCACATAAATTTCATTTTTTAAGTGAAAAAAAATGTCTTAAATAGGCTCTATGTACAGGGGAGAGTGGGGAGGAATGGGATACTTTTTAGAAAAATTTGAAAATCATTTTTGTTTGACACAAAAACAAAAATTTCATTTTGAATACAAAATAAAACACTTTTTAATGTTCTTAAGCAATATAGCTAAACAATTTTATAATTAAAGAAATCATAAATTTCAAAATGTGTCCCATACCTCCCCACTATCAGGCAGGAATGAGACAACAATAAAAGAATATACTATACGAAACAAATTATTCTAGAGTTGGCTATATTTTCAATCTAACAAAGATTATAGGTTGATAAAGTTCATGTTACAACATCAAATTCCAGTATTTTCATCAATGGAAGGATAATTCAGGATTGTTGGAGATTATAATCACTCGTTCAATTTATTTATATTTTGAAGTAAATGAATATATTTTCAATGCTATAATTAAAATACTACTCTTTAAAAGTATTTGCATATTAGCAATTTATACTCATCTTATTAAAAAGTAAGAATTAGACATGTTCCCCCCCCCTTTCCTGGCATGTCCCATTATTCTCTGTACCTTCTTTTATTATAAACAGAAATACTGCTTTTAGGCATAATTTAAATTATAGTTAATATGCAATATAATGTTTTATAAATAGGAGAACTATTACATCTATTCATAAACAAATCATTAATATACAGAAAGCACAAAAGTATATGAAGTAAATTTACTTTCGATTCTTGAAATAATCTTTTCTTTATCCAACTGCAAGCTTACGTCAACCAGCTACTTTTTTCAACTGAAGATTGGGATACTATTGCTTCATGTAATGTGTGATTGATGAAATTTTCAGAATGATACACAAAGAGAAAAACCTACTGTCCCATTCCATCCCACTCTCCTCTATATGTAACGTAAATCCTCATTTATATGTATTGCATTTACAAGTTTTTTATAATTATACATTATATTCCTTAATTATTTCCTTATATTTTTCAGTATAAAAGTTTTTCCAATAGTATACATTTTTGGAGAGAAGGGTGGTGTTGAGGGAGAATTCCTACAAAATTAGTGCAAAAGAATTTTTGAATATACATTTACATTAATTTAGATTTTAGAAAACTTTATTTTAACCATTATTTTTTAAATTAGGAATACTTACAGATTCTAAAATGATGATTATTTGGTTAGTGACACCTTAAGTGTGAAAAATCATTTATTTTTAAACAACAGATTTTACCTTTCCAATTTTTTTATTATTTAAAGCACGCACATAGAGCAATGTTTTTACCAAGTTTTAAAAAAATTCATGATGATTAATTTTTTTTATGGGCAATTACAATCGGCCCTTTTTTTGGGTTATATTTTCAGTTTGCACATAATAAAAAGTAAATAAATAAAAATTTACTATTGTTTTGATGTAAAATATGCATTCTTTGTACAAATAGCTTCAAATTGGTACCAGATATATAAAATTTGAACCATTAGTTCTCAAGTTATGGGCACTTTTAGACACTGATGAAATTCCAAGATGGCCGCCATTTAGTAAAAATGGTCAGTTTTCAAATGTCTATATCTCAGCCAATATTGCGAATATTACTTTTAAATTTCAGATTTGAGGGTTTCATTACTATGTCTGTCTATGATAAAAAAATTAAAAAAATCTGTGACTATGATGCAACACACATTGGTTGAATTCATGTGGAATGACCCATTTGAAAAAACTTTTCTCACCTGTTTGATGGTGTAAAATTTGAAAGCGTGTGATGTTTAGAAGCTTAAAAAATTGCAATCAAAGCATAATTTAATCCTCAGATTTTGCCAACGGTACTATGATGTAAACATTGCTCTCTGAAGTATTTGTCCTTTATCATATATATGTTACTACAAAATCAGCAATCATCTATGGATAAGCTATAGAATCTATGGTTTAAAGCAGAAGGTTTCAGGTTCAGACCAGGAGTGATTCTCGACCGAAAATTTAAGGCATCTTCTTCCGAAAATTTGAAATTGGGTTATCAGTTTGCCATAGTTGCCAACTTGTACGGTTTTGCTTGCAGAAAAAACAATTGCGAAGAAATGCAAATTTCATGAAAGGATCACCAAAAAAGCACACATTTTGTCAATATTTCGTGGAAAAACGACGATTTTGTCATTGTTTTTGTCAACAAACTTTGTGAAAATATCGCTGAAAAACACGAATTTCCTGTGCAGATCATGGAAAAAACTTCAATTTCACCAAAAACGCTGATTTCGTCTGAAGATTGCAAGAAAACGTCGATTTCGTCTAGATTGCAGATATAACGCTGATTTCTTTAAAAGATCGGGGGGGGGGGGGGGTTTACAAAACAAAGGACTAAAAATCAATGTTTCGTAAAAAATTGTAAAAAAAAAAAAATTTACCCATTAGTTCAAGAAAAAAAACAATCTATTTAAAAATCTCATTGTTTTTTGTTTTACACGGTTAGGATGCCTGCGATGCCAATTTTAAAAAGAGGAAAAATATTCTTCTTTTGTGTGTGTGTGTGTGTAATATTTTCAAAATAGTTAACTTATTGATGATTATAGCTATTTCCAAATGTAATGTAAATTAGAAACTAAAATATATTGCTTTTATCATGAAAACTTAATTAAAAAATTTTTTAAATGTTCTTTTTTTTTTCCACTTACATTACAAAATTGAAGATCAATCAATTGAAAACAGACACAATTTGCTTTTTACACTTACAGAAAACAAACTATGTAATTTAGTATCAAGTTTCATGAACTTAAAATTTTAGAAAAACAAAATTTTAAATACAAAATAATTTATTTCTATTTAAATGTAAGCTTGTCTACTGTTTCATTTTGCAATCTGTTGTGCTGCTTAAAATAAATAAAAAAAAAAAATTTATAATGAAACCGTAAATAATTTACTATGTAAATTAGACTTTATTTTTTAACTAGCCACCCTGGCGACCAGTTTGGTCTCCTGGTCTTAGGATTTGGTCATTGACTTTTTCTGTAAAAGGCCTTTAATAATGTCTACCCTTACATTAAACCAAAATATCACTCATTTAATTCAAAAAAAAAAAAAAAAAAAAAAAAAAAAAACTCGCCAAAAAATCCCCCATTTGTAAAGCATTCCAAAAACCATTTTTTGGTACTACTTTGTTATCCCATTGAGCAAAAAACCATTGGTAAATTATAAGGCTAAATGCCAATAATGGATTATCGTGAATGTCGCATTCAATGACATTAAATATGATAGGCCTGTTTAAAACGTCATTAAATGATTTTTATTTCGACTTTTTATTTGTATTAATTATTAATATTCTACTAATTATTTGTTTTTTCGTTATTTAAAATGAAAATTATGTCAATATGAATAATTTGGCTATGAGTTTGGTGATTTGTACAGTTTGGCAAAATTCATTGACGGGATAATCAAGTTGTACCCATTTTTTTAATCATCTATTTACATGAAAGTTATTCCAAAAAAAAGTATGTTGTTATTAACTAAACTTTTTTTATTTATTATTATTTCCTTTTTAAAATAATAGAAAATCACTAAAAAATACAGATATAACTGGTATTTGAAAACAAAATTTTCACTAAACTGGCATCAGAAAAAAAATCCGCCAATGTCGTGTGCATCTGACATCTATGCCTTGAATTCTTCCCATGTTTTGTATTTAATAATTGTGTATTAAAGTACTGTTCTGATTGCGATTGGTTTTTACAATCTTAAGTATAAGTCATTAACAATAATTTATGGTGATCTATATAATTGGTATATAGATAGCAAATTAACTTACAATGAGATGTGAAACTTGTATATTAAATATTATGCGAATTAACTTATTTACATTTCACTTTGTCAAGAAAATGTTTTGAAAGTTGAGTTGTACAGTTTTTCGCATAGCAGAATGAAACTGAAGTTTGATTGGATTACATGCTCGAATTTTTTTTTGCATCGCAAAATTGATGGTTGGAGAACTTGCTTTATGACGCAAGTTCTCCAATCAGGTTTAGAAATAATTACCTCCATAAATTATTTTATTTTCAATCATTGGAGAATGAATCTCTTTTTTGTTTATTTTGGTGGAAACAGATTTTGGGAAGTTAATTTAAATTTTACTGAAGTAATTTCAAAATATACATGTACTTCAATGAAATTCATATCTCAAATATTATTTTTATCAAGCGATCTCTATAAAAGTATAACTTTTAAACAGCTTTATCCGGAAAAATAATTTACATTAAAACTGGCCACTTGGCCTATGAAAAGCTAAGTGGTCATTACAGCAAACTGTTGATGACAGCCAAATGTGCTTATAATAACATTAATCTGTACAATAATTTGGCGACCTGCGCTGGCTAACATGAAATTGCCTGCATAGCATATAAAGAATAAAGTGGGTAAGCCCGGAAGTGTTGATGAAGTCACATGACTTAGGCTTTTATTATATAGCTGATGACTGTTTATATAAATTTTGACCAACAAAGTTATTGATTCTACATGGAAAAATTCAGTTTCAAATATAAACTTGCAAGAGATTTTTTTTTTTTTTTTTTTTTTTTTGCTTTAAAAAGTCAATGCCAGAACAAACATTTTTTATCTAAATAAAAAAAAAAAAAAAAAAAAACTTTTTTTTTTTTTTTTTCACAGTTATTAAGAATCATTACACTTCATCATAGTCATTTTCGCAGTCATTAACAGTTGAAAAATATATTTATTGTTGTTTTAACTGGCAATATCAAATATATTTATTACCAATGATATTTTGAAAATAAATGGATTTATATCAAGCTATCCATTGATGTGCTATATCATCAAACCATGTTGAATAATGAGGTAGGCAAAATAATTTGGTATACTTAATAAAATAGATCTAACTCTTAAAAAAAAAAAAAAAACATTTTTGTATGTTGTTTAAAAGAAAATTTAAATGCCATTTTTAATCTGTCTTTTGAATACATTCTGTGAAGATGCATACATAAACAAAGATATCTAATAAAATGAGATCAATATAAAAGTGATTTTCAGAGCTTACATTGAGGCTTCTTGATCGTTAGATTTATTAGAAAAGTATAATAATTGTTTAAAATGAGCTATCATTTAAATTCTGGTGCAACAATTATTATAGTTCCTACCTCAATTTTAAAAGTGTATAATTTTTTTTATGAGATTGTAGTAGACATTAACAAGACGTTTAATTTTTTATTAGGTTTATAGAAAACCATGTGTTACCAAATCTGCTGCAAATATTAGTGATGAAAATGAATTACTTTTGCAAGAAGTAATTGAAATGGGAATGCCTAAAGATTTTTCTGAAAAGAAAAATTTGCAATCAGGAGTGCCACGGAAGTCAGAATTTGTTGCATCTCAGTTTCTTTTCCATCATGTAAGTTATCTTTAGGACTTTTTTAAAAACACTAATTTTTTATTGTAATGGAATATTAGAAAATGAGTATGAAAATTAATTAATTACTACATAGTAATGTACACATCAAAAGTCAAGGCTTGATGGTAAACAACTTGAATGCTTTATTAGAAACACTCTTTAACTTTTAGTATTACTTGTATATAAAAAAAAGTTAAAAAAAAAAAAAAAAACCTTAAACAATTTTTTTTTCTCAAAAACATAAAGAAACAGGATCTGTTCTTTCAAACGATATGTCTAATCATTAAAAAAAAATTCCTAATTTCAACTATCAGTCACAAGAAACAGCAAATTTTAGCAAAATTTAAAATTAGTTAAAAAAAAAAATCTTAAACTTTGTCTACACACACAAGAAAATAAAATGGAATTAAAGAGAAATTTATTAAAAAAATAGAGGTAACTTTAAAAAATCTAAAATTAAAATAAAATAAATTTAAATAATAATTAATAATGATTTGAATTTGCAATTATTTATTTAATGTTGAAAATTTATTTATTTAAATTAAATTAGGAAAAATGTTTAAAAGATTGTTGAAACTAAAAATAAATATTTGATTGAGATTGTTAGAATTACTTAATATGATTATCATTAAAATGAAATCCAATAAGCAACATTTTTTTTTAACTTGAACAATTGTGCCTGTGGTGCATAACGCAGTCTGTATATTTTTAAATGAATAATTCAACCATGAAATAAATTAAGATTTTTTTTTCTAAAAACCTATGACGACGAGATTTTAAAATATCAACATAAAAAGAAATACATAAATATTAAAAAAAAAAGAAACATTAAAAATCCTAAAGTTTGTTCCTTTTTATTTATTTATTTTTTAGCAAAATCCTTCAATCTTATTGCTGCATTTTTTTTATTTATTTTTTTTTTTTTTAAATCAAAATAGGTTTGAAAGTTGCATATTTATATTATTACATATTCCAAATCCTCATAAATTTTAATATTAAAATAAGCAAAAAAATAAATAAATAAATAAAACAGTAAAAAAGTTTTTTTTTTTTTTTTTTTTTTTTTTTTTAATATAGAATTAATTATAAAATAAAAGATTGTCAGAAAACTGAATTTGAAAAATAATCATGTGAAAGAGAAATTCTAAAAATTAATTTAGGTTAAATGTTTTCTGATTGGTCCATGTTTAATGTCCAAAAATGAATACTTCTGTTGCCAGAATGACAAAAAAAAGTAATAAAAACGTTTAAAAATAACAATAATTTGAAAATAAATTGTGATAAAGATTTCAAATAGATTTCATTTAAAAGTGCATTTTTTTCTCCATGCAACAGTGTAAAAATTAAAAATGTGCGATGTTTAGAAGTTTATTTTATTTTATTTTTATTATTTCAGGACATGAGGGATAATTGCCCTGATGGTATTTCAGATGGGGATGAAGATGATGCCATTTTAGAAAATTGCATAAGTGCTGGAATGCCAAGTCCTAAATTCACTCGCAATGTGCCAAACAGATTACCTGTTCTGCGTACTAAACAAACACCTCAAAGACAACCAATAACTTCTCGGCCTGTAACTCAAGGAATTGCCCCAGAATCTAGCAAAAAATTTAATTCTATTAGATTGCCTCTTAATCAGCCTTATGCACCAGTTCATTCTAATGGCATTTGGTTATCAAGTACGAGCTTCATAGATATTGACTCTATGCGGGTTTATCAAACTGAAGACACTCCGGTGTTATCCCCTACTGCATCTGTTAGTGACTTAAGTTCTTTATCTATCAATGAAAGCTTTCTAAATAATTCTCGTAATTCAGACTGTTCAGAATCTGATGATGATGATGAATTATTACAACAATGTATAAGATCTGGAATGCCTGAAGCTAAAAGAGCTGTAGCTTGATGTTAAGTTTTTTCATTACAAGAATTTTAATGCATTTCTGGGGTTTTATTATTATTATTATTATTATTTTATTTAGTTTTTGGTTTTATTTGTGTGCAAATAATTTTATTATGGTTTTCAGTTTCTACAGTTTTCATTCCTTTTCAACTGTACTGAAGTTGTCATTGAAAAACCTTTAATGTAATTACAGTGATTTCTAGAATTTGTGTTATTCTTTCAAAAATTGCCTAAAAATCTACATGATTCTTGGAAATTTTTCAGCAAAAAATTTCTACTGCCTTGCATTCAATAATATTTCAAATTTGTATTGCTTAAAAAGAAAAGGTGTACAGCCAAGGGCGTGACCAACAGCGTACCTATAAAGTTAAGTTTTTTGTAAAAAGTCTTAAGCTATTATTTTATGCAGATTTAATTTCTGTTATTTTTCTTTTCTTTGTTTCATTTTCTGAGAAATTAAGGTATCCGTTACTTTAAAAATTATTATAGAATTTGGTTCACATATTTATGTATGGAATTAATATAATTAAATTATAATTAAGTGCCTTACTTTAAAAAATCTAATCATATTTAAAACATTTTGATTTGGTGTTTTATTTGGCATATTTTCTGGTGCATAAAAGACCCTTTTTCACCCCTAAAATGTTCCTTGAAAATGGAGGGTACATCTCAGACTTTGTGGAGCTTAGCCATTTGCAACCATGGTTGCTGCTGCACTTTCTGGGGCATAACCATTTTCATCACAGATAATGTTATGCTCTCAGATCATTTTTATTATTCTCTTTTCCTCTCAATTTAGTTTTCCAGTATATTATTTTAAAGTTTGCATGATTTTAGTTTTTAAACCCCATTTTTTAACAAATTTCATTTCTGTTTGCACTTATTATGATTGGTTAAATTTGTACCGTTGATATTACCAGGATAATATTCTACTTTGCTGAAGAAAATTATCTTTTTTTTTTTTTTTTTTTTTTTTATAACGAAAATGTTCACTAAAGATTCCTTCATAAAAAATCCTCCAGGATTGCTTAAATAATAATATCTAAAAAGTTTTTAAGGGCTAGAGGGGAAACACTTTGACTTTTTATATGATCAAATAATGTAGATATTTCATTAAAAGGGATATTGTCAGTGTTTCCAATTCAACAGCAATGTCATTCCAAGACAAGTAAAAATTTTAAATTTCATGTGTACATTCAATCAACTAGAAAATATTAAGGTTACTGTTATTCTTTTAAAAATTTCACAATTATAAAATTGGATACTACTTGTTTATTCCGTCGACCAAAAACCTGTTGCCAAACTATGAGATTAAATGCCAATAATGGATGATCGTGAATGTTACATTCGATGATATTAAATACAATACACATTTTAAAACGTCATTAAATAATTTTTATTTCAACATTTTATTTTAATTTTTATTAATATTCTATTAATTATTTGTTTTTTCATTATTTAAAATAAAAATTATGTCAGTATCTATGATTTGGCTATTAGTTTGGCAAGTTGTATAATTTTTCGAAATTGGGCGACAGGAAAACCAAGTAGTACCTAAAACTGTGCATCATCTACAAGAACATCCTATTTAATACCACAGTACGTCTTATACAACCCAAAAGAACAAATTTTCTATATTATATACTAAAGTGTTTAAATTATTATATTAATAATTTATTAGCTATTACAGTATTTTGCTATAAATATTTTTATTTTTAATTGGATATCACCATTCTTTTATCCTTCTCCCTTCCCTAAAAGGATGTGCCAAATTTTTGGGTGTATCTTGTACACTGGAAAATACAGCATATCACACTTCTGCTTGACTTCAATTTTTTTATAATTGGCACGAAAATTCTTATATATGTATACATATACATATTATACACAGGGTGTCCCCGACCAAACTGTATGGAAAAGTAAAGTATAATAAAGAAGCAATTTTGTTATAGCAATGTGGGGTTGGAAATGAAACTTGACGCGAAAATTCCTTTATATATACACACGCATATATATATATATATACAGGGTGTCCCAAAAGGTCGTTTACAAAATTAACATGCTGGTCTGTCATAGCATGATGAACAATATTAAATTGGAAACTAAGGGTCCCAAACTTCTTCCAAAGGAGATATGCGCCATTAAAGTTTAGGGTCCAAAAATTCAAATGATTATAAAAAACAGAAAAATTGGTCGATTCGTTTGTGGTTTTCACTAAAACTATTCTTTATGTCAGTATTTTCTTGAAAATAAATTGTAAAGAAAAATTTCAAAAAATGTCGATAGAGGGCGCTTAAGACTTTGAGTAACGATAAACTAGTTTTTACCATTATTTTTTACATCTCATTAAATTTTTTTAGAAGCTTAGACATAAACTTAAATTTTGAGCTCAAAATCTAAATCGTTCGAAGTGGTTAAGTAGAGCAAACTGAATTGAGGGGGGAGGTTCAAATTTCAAATGATTATAAAAAACGGAAAAATTGGTCAATTGATTTGCGATTTTCACTAAAATTATTCTTTATGTCAGTATTATCTTGAAAATAATTTATAAAGATGAAATTCAAAAAATGCCGATAGAGGGCGTTTTAGACTTTGGAGTAACGTACAACTAATTTTTTCCGTTATTTTTTGCATCTCATAATTTTTTTTTAGAAGCTTAGACATAAACTTAAATTTTGAGATGAAAATCTGAATCGTTGGGAGTGGTAAAGTAGCGCAAACTGAACTGTGTTCAATGGGGGTGGGGAGGTTCAAATTTCAAATGGATATAAAAAACGGAAAAATTGGTCAGTTTTCGCTAAAATTATTCTTTATGTCAATATTTCCTTGAAAATAAATTTTAAAGATAAATTAAAAAAATCCGTTAGAGGGTGCCTTAAACTTTAGAATAACCAACAATTATTTTTAACCTTTTTTTTTTTTTTTTTTTTTTTTTTTTAAATCTAATTAAATGTTTGCAAAAGTTTAGACTGAAATTTTGTGCTCAAAATCTAAATCGATAGGAGGGGTTAAGAAGCGCAAACTGAACTATGTTCAGGAGTTGAAATGTTACCTTCCCCACCCCTCGAACGCAGTTCAATTTTTGGCCGCTTAATTATTCACAAAGATGCAGATTCTGAGCACAAAATTTAAGTTTGAACTTTTACAAGCATTTTATTAGATACAAAAAATAACGGTTAAAAATATTTGTTGGTTACTATAAAGTTTAAGGCGCCCTCTGACAGAATTTTTGAAAGATAACTGCAAAATTTATTTTCAAGAAAATATTGATATAAAGAATAGTTTTAGCGAAAACAGACCAATTTTTCCGTTTTTTATAATCATTTCAAATTTGAAACTCCCCACCCCCATTGAACATAGTTCAGTTTGCACACTACTTAACCACTCCCAACGATTCAGATTTTTATCTCAAAATTTAAGTTTATGTCTAAGCTTCTAAAAAAAATTTATGAGATGCAAGAAATAACAGAAACAAATAGTTGTACGTTACTCCAAAGTCTAAAGCGCCCTCTATCGGCATTTTTTGAATTTTATCTTTATAAATTATTTTCAAGATAATACTGATATAAAGAATAATTTTAGTCAAAATCGCAAATCAATTGACCAAATTTTCCGTTTTTTATAATCATTTGAAATTTGAACCTCCCCCCACGGTTCAGTTTGCGCTACTTAACCATTTCCAACGATTTAGATTTTTAGCTCAAAATTTAAGTTTATGTCTAAGCTTCTAAAAAAAATTAATGAGATGCAAAAAATAATGATAAAAACTAGTTTATCATTACTCCAAAGTCTAAAGCGCCCTCTATCGACATTTTTTGAAATTTATCTTTATAATTTATTTTCAAGAAAATACTGACATAAAGAATAATTTTAGTGAAAACCGCAAACGAATCGACCAATTTTTCTGTTTTTTATAATCATTTGAATTTTTGGACCCTAAACTGTAATGGCGCATATCTCCTTTGGAAGAAGTTTCGAACCCTTAGTTTCCCATTTAATATTGTTCATCATGATATGACAGACCAGCATGTTAAGTTTGTAAATGACCTTTTGGGACACCCTGTATATACATATATATATGCAGGGTGTCCCCAAATTCTTAGGCCAAACTGTATGGGAAAGTAAAATATACATAAAGAAGCAATTTTGTTATAGCGATGTGGGGTTGGAAATGGAACTTTTGCATGAAAAACAAGAACTGTAGAGGAAATGAAAACAAGCATTTTATTGGCATAACCAGTGTTCTCGCTGACATTTGACCAACGTTAGTAATTTGGCTAATTAAAAATAAAAAACATTCGCCAAATGAAAAAAGTATTAGCCAAATAGATTCGCCATGTAGCACAAAAAAAAAAAAAAAATGTATATCTTTAATCCTTTAATGTAACCCTTTTTTTTTCTATATGTTCTAAAACAAGTTGAGTTTTTATAACTATGACAGGGATTGTTATTAATCTACTTTCAGCTACCCGCTACAAATAAAAAAATATGCATTTATTAAATATATATATGCATATGTATGAAAAACAAAAAAGAAAAAGCAAAAATTGAGCACTAGCAATTTGGCGAATCTAATCGCTTGTTTACTCGCCAAATGAAGAATTTAGTCGCAATTTGGCGCATTGGCGAGCGACAGCAAGAACACTGGATACAACCCCTCTTGTTTTTGCTTCATTTTGAGAATAACGGATTTTCAACTAATTCAATTCACTGGGCATAACCATTACAATAAGTGCTCAAGTGTACCACCATCAAACTGAACTTTTCATAAATTTAATCATTTAATAATAAAATCTGGCTTGTAAATAAGCAGTTGCACTCACCAAAGAGCATATTACTTAGCTTTTTATATATAAAAAGTAGAACCTGAAGACATCGAAAATTTAAAATTCACAAAATTCTGACTAGAATTTTCAAAAATATAAGAAAAAATCTACAATTTCACAAAAACAGGATCCTGTGAGAAAAGTCTCGACAGACCCCTGCATAAATAAGAAAAGAGTTTATTACAATAAGCTATTTAATCATAATCTACAGTTTGAATGCTTTTGCTACATTAGTTTTGATGAGGTTAATCCAAAAGATATTCGTTCTTTCTCAATTTTTTTATGGTTCCTTATGGAGTTTCGGGCAAAAATCTTCTCAGAAATGTATGATCTGTACTATTATGTTTACACAATTACAGTTTCAGGATAATTCCTCGTGTAATTTTCTAGATATTTAACAAAATTCTAAAATCACAAGTGGCCAGTCACCTTAGGCCATATAGTGTATTAAGTGATTCATTGTACAGGTTATGGCAATTATCTCTTAAATCACTGATTTCTAATTACAGAAAGTTAACAAATCACATAGTATTTTTTAAAGTATTTTGATAATATTTTGAAAAGATGTTATTTTTTTCAGTGATTTCAGAAAGCCGATATACATTGAATTTATTATTTTTTCTCTTTTGATAAAAAAGTAAATATGTTAATTTTTTGAGTGAATTATTATATTAGAATTATTTAGTATTCTCTTAGCGATTCATTTTGTCTTTTAAACAGACTAAAACAGAAAAAAAACTTTTTAGATTTTTATCATGTTTATAATTCTTGTAGGTATGTTTTTTAAAAAATGTGAAAGAAAAGGCAAATTTGATTTTAATAAAACCTTTTAAAACAAATGTTCCTTTTTATGATTGCTTCTATTTTTTGTTTATCTAGCATCCTTAATGTTGATGGGAATTTCTTTAAGAAAAATGTATAAAATATTGATAAATCCAATGAAAGTCAAAAGTTCTATTTTTTAAACATGGCTTTCATTTTCCGTGTATTTTTAATTCTTATTATTGTTAATTCTTATCTTGGCAGCTATGTAACAACTTTGTGACTTTAAAAGTGCTAAATATTAATATGATTTTATTCTATGAATATTTTTGAAAATTTTTTTTTGTTATAATATGTTAGTGATATACTGTTTATTTTAGATGTAATACAGAAATGTAAAAGACATTAATAAAAATCTTGTATTTTTATATCATAAAATGTTAGAATTAAAAAGAATGTCTGCCCATTTTCATCTTTTTAGACTGGTAACATTTTTTTATAATTTTCATACACATCTATATGTAAATACTGTGATAATAATTTATCATGTTTTTAAATAAATATTTGAAAAATTCAATTTTTGAGTTTGACTCTTTTTAAATGTATGTGTATATAATCTGAAATTGATCTTCATTGTTATCAAAATGGTTATTTAAAGAATTCTCATTTTTATGCTTTTGTAAGCAATAATCTTAATATGAAAATTGCTTCAATTAATTATTAGTTTGATCAAATTATTTTTCTTGCACAATAATATTTGCTTTAATAAATGATGGACATAATAACAAATAAAATGCTATTAGAAAATCCAAACAATAAATCAGGTCTGTTTTTAGTCTTTTCATAAAGGCTTCCTCTTCATAAAAACAATCCCTTTAAAAAAAAAAGTTTGTGTATGTGCTGTTCAAATGGCTTTCATATAATAAAGGTATATTCTGATAAATTCTAGTATAATTTTATAAGAAATTCAGATTGATATTGAATGAAAAATATGATGGTTTCTAAAAATAAAAAGGTTTACAGAATACAATACTTTTAACTATTTGCTTTTCTTGGGGAAGATAAATTGGAATCTAAAAATAAAAACATTGCTAGACCTCTGACTCCCAATTGTATATTAAATATCCTCACTATTGTTTTATGGCATTTGAAAATGTCAAAAATATATCTGAAATATATAGGACAGTAAAAAGTAGTCTAAATTATTTGTTTATACTCAAACTTCGAGCTGAATGTTCTGGCTTCAACTTAACAAATGGAAACAGTATGCTTTTTTTTTTTCATGTAGACCACATAGTAGAGATTGGACTTGAGCTTGATTTTTATACAATTTGAAAAATGGAAAAAAAAGTACTACTAGAAATACAAGAATGTAATCTAGGGATGCACTGAATATTCAGTATTCAGCCATGTTACCGAATGTCAAACAAATCAGTCTGCCAAATGTTCAGCTTGGGCAAGTATCAAGACATTCAGCCCAACTAAATATTTAAATATACTTTTAAAAACCTTACATAACTTCTACTTTTAATTATCAACTTATGAGGATATTCCAGATAAACATAATCTTATTTAAGTATAAGAGAATGTTTTTACATTATTTATTTGCCGTATTTTAAGCATATTTTAAGAAAATAGAGAATTTTCATTGGAATTAATGATGTACAAATGCAAATCCCTTAACATTATCTAGTAAATAATCTGTTCCATGCTTTTTCATAAAAAAGTTCGTCTCTAAATAAAATAGAAAGTCTTTCAGAGTTGATAATAGGCATCAAGATAGGCAATTTTTGTACAGAAAACACTAATCGTAATCCATTTATTCAGTCATAAATGCAGTGTATCTCATCTCATTCAAGCTCAGACTTAAATTTCCGTTAGTTATTTTAATAGTGATGAAAATATCAGAAGTACATTTTTAACAGATTTAATTTTTGGGAAAAATGATATCATGATGAGAAGTGCTGAAAATTAAAACAGTCCATATCTAAGCTAGTTGAATGTGGAAATTCCAAAACTTTCTTCTCTGTCATACATGTTAATACTTCAAGAAAAATGAAGCATTGTAATGTTACTGGTCAGGGGATTTACACAAAAATTTATTCAGCAACAACTTTCATCAAATTCTAACTGAATCTGAAGTTTAATGAAAATCTGTGCATTAGTTTTTGAAATAGAATCATTACAGAAATCGTAAAAAAAAATCTGGATGGAAGCACCATCTGTTAAGCAGTTTACTCCAAAAACTAAAAAATATTAATTTATATCAGGGCATAACTGAATCTGATGAAAATCCATGCATTAGTTCCTGAGATAGAACTATTACGATAATCATAAATAATGCTACATAGCAGCGTCAACTGTAGAACGATTTACGCCAAAAGGTAATTGGCACCATTTTATATTTAGGACTAATGGAATCTGAAGTTTTATAAAAATTCATCGAATAGTTCCTGAGATAGAACTTTTGCAGAAATTGTGAAAAAGGCAGCATAGCAGCATCATGTGTTGGGGGATATACACGAAAAATTAATCAGTTCTAGTTTATATCAAGTTCTAATTGAATCTAAAGTTTTGTGAAATTCCGTGCATTTGTTCTTGCTTGATATTTTGGATTTAAATGAGTGGTCACAGGTGTGTATTTCTGTTATGAAAACCATGTTTTGGAAGGATAAAAAAATATAGTCATTGATTTTACCTGTTTTGAATTATAAAAATAATGCAGTAATTGAATTATTTTAAAATTCATCTCCTTGATAAGGCCTGAGCACACACTTAGTGTGAGCTGCACATCTTAATGCAACCAAAGTCTCACAGAAGTCTCTATCAAAATCTTTGGATTTGGAATCAATTGGGGAAAGATTAAGCAAGTAAATTAATTTGAGAATGCAAGTAGCATGATGCAATTCTTAGCATACATTTAAAAACCAAACTGGTCATCAGAGGCAGTTAGTATAAAAATACAGTCAAAGATCTATAATCCGCACACCCATAATCAACTGTTTTCTATAATTCACGTTATTTTACGAATGTAAACAATGAAATAAACAGTTAAAAAATTTACAAATTAGTGATCCAGAAACGGTTTTTTAGAAAATTTTTTAAAAAAATGAAAAAACAATGAGGAAACAGTGAATTATGGGTGTGCAGATTATAGATCTTTGACTGTAAATTGAATAAAAAATATTTTAATAAAAAAATTAAGATAATGATTAAAAAAAAAAAAAAAAAAACAGAAAATTAGGTGAGAGGGATAGGTACAGTTGCCTCACTACTCTTTTCTAAATGATGTTCTGATTTTTATTAATTTTATCTTGCATAGTGGTGTACACTGCAACAATTCTATTAAAAAATAGTAATAGTCTGGATAATCATCCAGGCAACCAATATTTTTTAATAGAAATATTGCAGTGTACACCCCTGTGCAAGATAAAATTAATAAAAACCAGAGCATCATAAAGAAAGATACATGGGGCAATTGCACCTCCTTCATTTTCTGGATTATTTTTTAAATCTTATTTTTATTAAAATTTATTAGATTCCTTTTTATATGATTATATTTGCTGTTTTTTTCACAAACATAATAATAATTCCTAAAGAAAAAAATTAGATAAAAATAATGGAAAAATACCAGTCAATAGTCAAGTTTTGCATAATTTTATTTTTATATAAAGCATTCGCTATTGATCCAAATGAATGTCATATGCTAGACATGGGGATGCATTTCATTTTATCTCGTCCTATGAGCGCTCTACTGCCATCCTATGAACGGCTGAAAATGATGCTCGTAGGATGTGATTAGGTGTCACTTTTTAGGTGAGTTTGTAGTTATATAAATACATAACACCTTCAGTCGGTCCATCCACATTTAACAATGCAAAAACTACCCAACCAAATCATTTGAAATTAAAAATATAATATAATTGTTGCATAATTTTGTCGTGCCGTATCAAATTGTCTTAAAATCGGATGTATAGTTTAATCACAGGTGCAATCAAAAATACCTGTAATTCCATCACATTACGGTCAATGGGAAAAATAGTTTCATGTGCATTTTAATGAAGTTATATCCATTTGAACTTAATAAAATTTATATTTATCTATGAAGTATGTATTAAAAAATGCATTCTGCACAAACTGTGGTGCAAAGAATGTTTTTATTAATTTACAGGGCCACACAAAAATATTCAATTACACAATGGTATGGGAGGAAACACTGTTTGGAGTGTGTTTTAATTCTATTAAACCATTCCACATTTTATTAAATTAATATACGCAACTGAGATTTATCTCTAGTCTGAGATTTATCTACTGAGATACTCATCATTTCTTTCTGAAGGTATCTGGCATGGCAACCCACGCCAATGCTAATCGACGAGGTCTGGGGAAAGAACAACTTCTTACAGGGTTTGTTTGAAGCAGGGATTCAAGAGATTTTTAGATGTTTCGGTGAAAAATTTCATAAAGTACTGGTTGCTAAATCTAAAAATGGAATTTTTATTAAATATTTTTATAAATATTTAAAAATTTCTTATTAACTAATATTTTACAAAGATTCTGGTTAAAAAATTCTTGAAGTGTACAAAGCCTGTAATAGTAAAACTTAAAAAAAAAAAAAAAAGAGATCATAATTAGATTAAAAAATAGTAATAATAATAAATAAAAACATTGAATAATAATAAAAAAAAAAAAAAGAAAATTTCAAAAGAAAATAATTTAAAAAAAAAAGAAAAAGAATTATAGTATTGATTGTTATTTATACAAAAAATCTTCTGTTAAATAAATCAATAAAAAAAAAAATATTTCTGTAGCTTCATATTCTTATTTAATATATTTTTGTAAAGGACTTGAAAAATAAAATAATAAGTGAGTTAGTCAATTCTTCAATATTTTTGTCATTAATCTTTTAATATATTTAAAAATTTTATGTCCATGAAGTACTATCTTTTCAGAAACTCATCTTTATGATATTTATATTTATCAAGATATGTAACTCAATTAATTACCTTTGCATCTCTTTACCAATCCTTTTCTGGTGTAATCTTTATCAAAATAGGTGAATTGTCGCAAAAGTTTATTTATTTTTATTTTGTTAAGATTAGCAACAGACTTTAAAATTACTATAGTATCCTACTCTTTTTTTTTTAATCTTCTGTCAAAGCGAAATTTCCTGTTAAGGCATTTAGTCAGTCAACTTCCGCATTCCTCCCTAGCTAACATTAAGTCTATGAATCTGCAATGCATTCGTATATTAAAATTATCACCTCAGGAAGTCAATATTTTTAACTTCCCTTTTCTATGTGCCGTCCATAAGTGTTGCCTCTTTTTTTTCCCCCATAGCTGTCAAAATATTTCTGAAATATATACATAATTTTGTGTGAGTTGTTAAAATCTTACCCCAGTTTATCAGTTTTTTAACATATAAAATGTTAAATTAAGCGTACATTTTAGAAATAGTTTGAGAATTAAAGGGGAAAAATAAAGAAGAATACAAAGAAAAAAAAGAAATTAAAAATATTGACTTTCTGAAGAGATATTTTAAATATACAGATTCATTTTAGTCCCATAGACTTAGAATTATGAAGAATTTGGAAAGTGACTGAATAACAGCATTAAGAAAACTTGGCAACTTTTAAGTTTTTTTTTTTTTTTTTTTTTTTTTTTTTTTTTACATTGATATACCATACTACTTTTTAAAATAGATGTCAAACTCTCAAGAATAATATATTACTGATGACGATTGAAACATCCATAGAGAAATAAATAGGATTTTTTTTTTTTTTTTTTTTTTTTTTTTTTTGCTAACTAAATAATTACATGTAGTTACAATAAACTTACATGTAGTTTATGATTAATGAGAATAATTTGGAATAAGTACATCTCTCATTATATTAGCTACTATTCAGGATCATTCATTAGATAAAATAAAGCAGTATAAAAACTTGTTATTAAATTTTGATGAAAATATTTCATTATTTTCTATTTGGGATATTAATGTTTCGGCTGTTCCAGAAGCATTTTCATAAATGTCCATCCGTATCCAAACTTCATTATTGTTTTCCTTTTTTTCTTTTCATTTTCTTTTTTGCTACTTTATGATTATGAAAAAAAAAAAATTATAACTGTGATTTTTTTTTTTTTATAACTACTGAATTCTGTATGCATTATTTCTTAATCTTTCTGTAATTTTTTTGCTCTTATATTTATTTAATTTCTACATATTCTGAAATGTATGCTATGTTGACGTCATTTGAATAATGACTGTTTGTTATTGTACTCCCTGTCAGTAATATTCAAAATCAGGCTATTTTACCTTTAACTACCTGCTATATAAAAATGTTACTTTTGTTTATATTTATTTTACATGATCCGCAGAATGTTGATGTACAAATATTGGAGCTTATGTTTTCATATTTTTCCTGAATATCTGAACAAGAATAAAAAATGCTCTGGTGAGCAACAAAAGAGGTTAATATGTTTTTAAGTATGAAAAACTGTTTGACAAGTGCTTCTAATTGAGCATGAGAAAGGACAAAGGGTCCCTTCTTGGCTGCAGCTCACTGTCAATGCCAAATTTGAAAAAATCATATTTGTGCTTTTTCCAAAAAAAAAAGAAATCAGTCACAATTACAAAACAAGTTGGAAATTGCACGTGAACGTAGCAAATGAGGTGCGTTCGTACGATAACGAAGTTTTAAAAATATTCAGATCTTGCTGATATAGTAGAGCGTACTTCGGATACAGTATAGTAGTCGAAATCTTTGTGTTTCAGTAAATATGCAGGAAGTAATTTTTATTACACCTGAGCAACGTATATCTTATTCATAAAATGTGCAATAGTTGAATATAATTAAAACACGCCCCAAACAATGTTTCCCCGTACAGCATTATGTAGTGGAATACTTTTGTGTGGCCCTGTAATTTAATAAAATTCTTTGGATCACAGATTGTACAGAATGCATATTTTAGTATATATTTCATAGATTCATGCCAATTCTATTATGTTCGAATGAGTGTAACATCATTAAAATGCATTTGAAACTTTTTTCCCATTGACCGTAATGTAATGGAATACTTTTGATTGTCCTTGTAAATGATCTATGCATCCGACTTTCATAACATTTGAAATGATTCGACAAAATTACGTAATAATTATATGTTTTAAATTTCAAACGATTAAAATGCATTTGAAACTTTTTTTCCATTGACCGTAATATAACGGAATCCTTTTGATTGTCCCTGTAATTGATCTATGCATCTGATTTTCATAACATTTGAAATGACTCGACAAAATTACGTAATAATTACATGTTTTAAATTTCAAACGATTAAAATGCATTTGAAACTTTTTTCCCCATTGACCGTAATGTAACGGAATCCTTTTGATTGTCCCTGTAATTGATCTATCCATCCGATTTTCATAAAATTTGAAATGACTCGACAAAATTACGTAATAATTATATGTTTTAAATTTCAAACGATTAAAATGCACTTGAAACTTTTTTTCCCATTGACCGTAATGTAACGGAATCCTTTTGATTGTCCCTGTAATTGATCTATCCATCCGATTTTCATAAAATTTGAAATGACTCGACAAAATTATGTTATAATTAGGTATTTTAAATTTCAAACGATTCGGTTGGGTAGTTTTTGCGTTGTTATATGCGGACAGACGGACGGACTGAGCGACAACAATAGGTGCTACGTATTTACATAATTACGAACGCACCTAAAAAATGTGTAGCGCAAAGATAGCCAGAAAAAACGCAGCGTAATGAAACATGGATGGAAGGCGAAATAGTTCCAGAGACCTTAGTTCCTGTGGCGTATCATACTCATTCAATGCCACCAAGCATGTCCGCAACATAGAATAGAGGTCTGCATGGGCCCGAGCTTGGCCCGTGGCCCGTACCCGGCCCGGCGGAATCGTTTCGAATTTGCTAACGGGCCGGCAGAATTAGAGTGTTTTTTTAACAGGCCGAGCCGGGCCAACAAATAAAATAAACGGGCCAGGCCGATATAAAAATTTTCACGTTTTTAATATTTTTTAAACTGACTCATGCAGGGCCAAGATCAAAATTGGAGATCAAGGCATTATCTTTCTACATATCGACTTGCCGGACCGAAAGAAGACTTAATTGTTCTCAAGATCTGTAGGGCAGACAACATAATTTGTAAAATTATGAACAGCGATAAAGAACTTATGTTAGCTTAATATCATTGTGAGCGCGGCAGCGCGCTACAATAATATGATTGAGCGATGGTGCACACGGATTTTTCAATTTTTCCTTTTGCAATAACTAACTAAATACTTATCCAATTTTGATGATTTTTTTTTAAATGTTTGTCTGACCAAGACGCACAACATAGCACAAAAATTATTTTTTTTTTTATGGCATACTGTAGGTGTACTGTAGAGTATTCTGAAAATATGACAAAAATTTTGTGTCCCAGCACTTTTCTCGAAAACTACTAAAGATAAAAACTTAGTTTTTTTTTTAAACAAAAGACAAACTTTTTATCCCGAGGTAGTCATCGAGTAAACGTTATTTCGCTGGGCGGTTTTTCTGAAATTGCGTATTTTCCAAACTTGGTCATAAATGGGTATATCTAACGTTCTATTGCAGATAGAATGTTGCGGTAAAGTTTATTTTAAAGATTTTGCGATGCTAATTAATCCTGCAAAAATTCATAGCTTTACGTTAAACAGTTTTTTTACAAGAAGAAATAAAAGAATGGCAGTCATCAATCTAAGGTACTTGTGATCATCGGAGAGAAAAACCAGTTACACCATTCGATTAAGCATAAAAAAATACAGAATGCTTTTTTTTCTCTTATTTTTAACTTAATTTTTTAACGAATTATGAATTTTTTTGAAATTTTTGACATGATGATTTTTGTCATTTTTTAACACTAGAACGCCCGGATGGAGTCGATTCGACTCCAATCATGTAACTAAATTTCAATTCGAACCAGAAAAATTTTCTTGAAATAATTTAAATCTAATCCACGCAAATTTACGATAAATAAATCAATTAAATAATTTTGAATAAAAATTCTGGTGAGAAATATTATTTTCAAACTTGAGTAGAATTTCCGGACGTTCTAGTGTTAATGAATCATTTACTGAATAATTATGCACGGTGTCTAGCCCTGGTGGCTGTCAAATTAGATTTTTAATTTTAAATTAGGCAATTTTTTGCACCATGCCAAATTTATATTTTATCCATTTTTTTCATTTATTTATATTTTGTTTTTAGCACAATGGCATCAATGGCAAAAATGCCTGGCATACCTGTCAAATATTGGGGCCCTGTACTTTAAAAAAGTGTATTTATTATAAGTATATACCGTATTTATTCTAATAGAATGCGCCCTCTAATAGAGCGCGTCTTTTAATAAAGTGCGCACCTTGGTGCTGATTGAAAAAATAAATATACGGAAACGATATAGTAGATAAGTAGAAAACGATTACTTAAATGCATTATCGAGGATTCTCATCGATCAAAATAGAGATATTCTATCAAAGCGATGGAGTGGCGATGCAGCAAAAGTTTCAAATTTTGAACAATGTACCACTCCTGTAAACTATAGCGCCAAGGATATGCACACTGTTAAAAATCTGCTGCATTTTGCTGCAACGCACTCCCCTGCTTGTATAGAAAACGGTTACTTGGCCGTGAAATGGCGCTTTTTCATTGGTTGGAATAGAGATATTATATACAAGTGGTGGAGGGCGTTGCAGCAAAATGCAGCAGATTTTTAACAGTGCACTGTTAAAAATTTGACCCATTTGTTGCAGAGTCACTCCACAGCTTTTATAGAATGTCTCTTTGTGGCCAATGAGAATGCTCCATAACACAGTAAAGCAATAGTTTCCTATAAAAGCGGTGGAGTACGTTTTTAATAAGTCCGTAATAAATACGGATTAAGAAAAAAAAGAAGCATGGTTTTTGTATCAAACTTTACTCTTGCATAAAAAAAGTTCCTGTTTTTGGCAAAAATAATGGATATTTGAATGAAAAATCTATTCTTTGAAAGGATTTATTATTTTATTCACTTTAGTAAAAAACTGATTTTTTTTTTTTTTTTTTTGAAAACCACCGTAGAATTTTGGTATAGAAAAACCTGTTTACAAATTTTTTTTAATTTGTAATACCAGAGTATTAGAGTATGTAGCATTTTTTAATTTCAATACAAATAAGATTTTGTTTTCCATATATAAAATACAAAACAAGTTGTGCAGTATCCCTATGGAATTTTAAAAAATAGAAGGACTAGTGAAATATGCTCCAAGGAGCAGTGCAAAAGCAGAATATGATTTTAATTGAGCATTAAAAAGTAATGGACAAGTGCTTCTGTTAATTACTGAGCATGAGGAAGGATAAGGGATCCCTTCTTGGCTACAACTCACTTCAATGCCAACTTTGAAAAAATCATATTTGCGCTTTTTCCGTGAAAACAAATCAGTCGCAGTTACTATAAAAATGTATAGTGTAAAGACGTAACCAGTAAAGATGTAGCTTAATTAGACAAAAATGTAAAGGAAGGCGACATAATGCCAGATACCTAGTTCCTGCAGGTATCACATTCATGCACTGCCACCAAGCATACCCTAAGTGTATAATTGCACAGAAAATTGATTTGTAGTATAGTGCAGAGTGAACAGTGCAGTTAACATCAGAGATGTAGTACAGGCTATACGCCGTACACCTTCTGGACTTTTTAATAGAACACCATATACCCTCTGTTTTTCAAGAAAGCTTATAGTATACACATTCTAGAATATCCCTCTGCTTAGAGCATATATCTTATGTTATTTTTATGACTACACCCCTGGTTAACATCTAAAGCACGGTGGAAAATTCTACTAAAGAACCGCAAATTTCTTTTGTATGGAAAAAGCGCAAATATGATTTTTTCAAAGTTGGCATTGAAGTGAGTTGTAGCCAAGAAGGGATCCCTTATCCTTCCTCATGCTCAGTAATTAACAGAAGCACTTGTCCATTACTTTTTAATGCTCAATTAAAATCATATTCTGCTTTTGCACTGCTCCTTGGAGCATTTTTCACTATTTGGATATATACTTCTTGATGGTTTTTAAATTAATTTTTCAATAACGCGAAAGTTTGACGCATTTTTGCATTAATTTTTAATTGTAAAAATATAAAAGTGATAAGCCTGACTATTGAAGGGATTTAGAATCGAATAGCGTTTTTCATTTTTGTTAAATAAAATACTTGTATAACCTTGTTGAGATACAATAGTTTCTCAAATGGTTGCAGGTTTTTCTCCCTTCCCATGCTATCGCTTCCGGAAATTTTATTCAAAACACCAACTATGACAATATTTTATTTGCTTGCAGTGTTCTTAAATTGCTTGTATTAAAAAATGGATAACGCCATTCGATTATATAGTTTCTGAATAAAGACACCTGCTAATCTTATGCATTTCTGAGGAAAAAATGAATTTAGAAATGTATGAGAAAGGAGCTTCTTTGAATTAACGTATGAATTTGGATTTAAAATCTTTAATAAAATGATATAGACATATTTTTATAAATCTTCTTTTATTAAACAGTTCAAAAGTTACGATGTTTTTGAATTTCTTTTTTTTTATCTTTTATTCTGAGCCATATTAATTTTTTAATGAATCTTTATTTGAATGTTGAAAGCCTAAGAACCTTAGTAATAATTAATGTTACTAATGTGTATTTCCTGTAAAATATACTGTAAAATCATTCCATAGATATGTATGCAATACTCTTTAAAAAAATCTTAATTATATGATAAAAATCTGAATTTTTTAGAAATCGTAGAAATTGTAACGGGCCGGGCCTGTTTTCCCTGATTTCTCTACGGGCCGGGCCCGGGCCTGGAAATTCCGACCCGTGCAGACCTCTAGCATAGAACTGCACAGAAAACTGATTTGTATTGCAGTTGCAGTGCAAAGTAAACAGTGTAGTTTGCTGTGCAGATTCAACAGCGCAGTTCGCATGTAAAGCAGGATTGAAAATTTTACTAAAAAGAAAGACGGAAAGTTTTACGCAAATTTCTTTTATATGGAAAAAGCGCAAATATGATTTTTTCAAATTTGGTATTGATAGTGAGCTGCAGCCAAGAAGGGACCCCTTGTCCTTTCTCATGCTCAATTAGAAGCACTTGTCAAACACTTTTTCATGCTTAAAAACATATTAACCTTTTTTGTTGCTCACCAGAGCATTTTTTATTCTTGTCATCTAAATTTTTTGATAAAAACTGAAATTTTTTTTATATTTTGAAAAGCAAAATATTTGCTGCCAAAATTTTATTGCTGTATTAGAATAACTAGCAGGAGCTTACCTTGGTCAAAATGAACTTTGTGTTAAACTCGATATAGTATTTTCACTTTATCAGTTTATCTGATTTATTACTATAAAACATGTTATTTATAATAGTATTATTTACAAAAACATTCAATAAGAAAACTATGTATGTATGCGCCAAGTTCATAAAATTTACATTATTTAAATTTTCAACGAAAGGACATCGATTAAAATCACTGTTTTAGTTCGACTCTGGTTGGTTTAACAATGCATCTCGAATCCTGTTAAAAATACAGGGTGATTCATAAAAGATGGGCAGAACTTTAAGGGGTTATAGTACACTTAAAGACAAATAATATTAAATAGGAGACTAAGGGTCCCAGACGTATTCCCAAGGAGATAGGGGGCATTGAAGTTTAGGGTCCGAAATTTCAAATGATTATAAAAAATGGAAAAATTAGTCGATTCGTTTGCGGTTTTTGCAAAAAAATTTCTTTATGCCAGTATTTTCTTGAAATAAAATTTTAAAGTTCAATTTCAAAAAATGCCGATAGGGGGCGCTTTAGACTTTGGAGTAACAAACAACTATTTTTTAACGTTATTTTTTGTATTTCGTTAAATGATTTCGAAAGCTTAGACTTAAACTTAAATTTTGATCTAAAAATCTGAGTCCTAACGAGTAGTTAAGTAGCGTAAACTGAAATTTGAAATTTGAAACCCTTCTCCCCCCAGAACAAAAATCAGTTATTCCCGATCTTTGTGTCGTAGATTAGGCTCTAACTACTGCCGCGTTTTGCTAAAATTATTCTTTATGTCAGTATTTTCTTGAAAATAAATTTTAAAGAAAATTTTCAAAAAATTCCGATAGAGGGCGCTTTAGACTTTGGAGTAACGAACAACTATTTTATACCGTTATTTTTTGTGTCTCATTAAATGCTTTCTAAAGCTTAGACTTAGACTTAAACTTCGAAATCTCTCGAACATGTGACCTAACTCATTAGTTTTTGCGTTCCGAAAAACGTTAGATACAAATTTTAAATAAAATCGATTGAGCCGTTTTTTAGATAAAATTAGTTTAACCTTGACCCAAAATGACCAATTAATCAAATTTTCTCAACATCTGATCTAACACAATGATTTTTTTTTTTTTTTTTTTTTTTGCGCCCGAAAACGATTGAATACGAAATTTAGTCAAAATTGCGCGAGACATAAGTCTAGATGAAATTAAAATGACCCAAAAGTGACCCACTAATAGAAGTTTTTCGAACATGTGACCTAGCCCAATGATTTTCTCGTGCCAAAAATATGTTGTAAACAAAATTTCGTTAATATCGATCCACTCGTTCTTCAGATATAGCTTGACACATAGGCGTAACCAGCCTTTTGAACGGAGTGGTGCCCAAATTTTTTTAACCTGAACATGTTGAATACAAACAATATATTGTGTAGTAAAACTTAATAAAACGGAACCCCTTAAAATCTACCGAATTTTCGTTTTAGACAGGTTTTTATTTGCGGAAGGTAGAGTTGTGTGGTACTTCTTTCAAAAAAAAGGATCCAAACGCAATTTTTCATTGCGTGAAGAAGGATGAAAAGTTGCTCAAAACTAAATCTAATGCGGATAAGAAAAAGATATATAAACATTGATAAAACATGATAGATATAAAACAAAGATATCCGTAAACATAAATCTGTAATTATCACAAATTTTCATTTCAAACAGCAATGAAATACAGTGAAACCTCCAAATAAGGGGCACCTATGGGACCGCAACTTTTGTCCCTTAAATAGAGGTGTCCCTTATTCGGAGTCTCTTATATAGTGAAACCTCCAAATAAGGGACATCTATGGGACCGCAACATTTGTCCCTTAAATAGAGGTGTCCCTTATTCAGAATGTCCCTTATTTGGAAGTTTCACTGTACTAAAGTAAATAAACACGATTTTAGTTCCTCCGTCATTTTGATCAAAGTAGCATTAAAATAACTTGTAGTACGCAATTTAAAGTGGAAAAGAGTTCTTTCAATATTTTCTACACATGAATAAATAAAATTTTCCGGTTTAAAAAAAAATGAGCCCGTACAAATGTCAAAATATGGCCACAGAAAACGAAATTTAACCAACCAACCAACCTCCATATTAATTTGAATTTTGCGTAACATTATTTCTCATTTTCAAAGGAAGCATATTTGTACAATAGGGTGGGCCGAAAAAAACTTTTTTTCGATTTTCGATTATGGCAGGTGCGGAAAAGTGGCCACTGGTGGCACTCAGTTCATACAAAAAAATTGAGATTTTTTGGACATTTCTTTACCTTGCCGCAAACGGCTTGAAGTTTTGCAAAAATGTTCTTTTTTGAACTTTTTTCGAAAAAAATTAAAAAATGTTAAATTAAATTTATTTTGGTTGTATTTACTTTAAAAGGCATATTTAATGTACCAAATGTTTAAATAAGATCTGATCATGCATTATTTAATATCTATGTGTATTATAACTTAGGCTATTTTTATAGCTTTTTCGCGTATAACAGGCAAAAGTTATATTTGTTTAAATCGATCGTTAGTTTCTATATTATTTATGTCCCTTGGTCTTCTTTATATTTTTTCTATGTGTCAAACGTCATATATTTGGGGAAAAGACAGCAGTATACTTCAAAAACAAATCTGGAATGTGAGAAAGTGGTGAAGCAGCACTCTAAGCGAGCGAAATGACTCGGCGTAATACTCAGGGAGTGAAGGACGAAATAATTGAGAGCCAAAATGCGATAAAGGATTCTTATTATTTATCCTTGCTCAATTACCTGCGACATTTGTTCAGTGTTAACGTGAAACTCTTTTGTAGTGATTATACAGTGCTTTTGGGGTCGTTTAATGTGCCATTATAGTGTTTTGTGCGTTCTATTACAACGAGTTTAGAAATGGCTAGTATAAAGGGCCATGACAATGCAAAGACACGCGATACCGTGAAAAGTAACTTTTTAGGGGCATCATGCATATTGAAAGAATAGCAATTGCCAACTTATGCTGTTAATCATGCGCCACTACTACTGGTTGCTTCACCATGTAGAAGTTGTGACAGCAGAGGATACGAATCTCGTCATCGATAAAAACAAAGTCAGAAGAGAGAAATAGAAACTTGGAAAGAAGATACAGGCAGAAGTTATTGAAAGAAGGAAAATTAAAAGCATATTTTTTGATGGTAGAAAGGATAAAAGTATATTAAGAGGAAGAAAAATAACAAGCGGCACCGTCGAGAGAAAGGCGAAGAACACATCACCGTGTTGTTTGAACCTGGTTAGGAATACTCGGGTCACTTGATACCTCGTTCCGTTACCTTGATACACCGACAGTTCAGAGAAGTCTAAATAGTGGTGACTTGGAAGATTGTATTATGATTTTGCTATTTCTTTTCCGTGACCGGAACGCGGTGATGTGTTCCTCGTCTTTTTCTCGACGGTGCCGCTTGTTATTTTTCTTCCTCTTAATATACTTTAATCCTTTCTACCATCAAAAAATATGTTTTTAATTTTCCTTCTTTCAATAACTTCTTCTGCCTGTATCTTCTTTCCAAATTTCTATTTCTCTCTTCTGACTTCATTGTTATCGATGACGAGATTCGTATCATCTGCTGTCACAATTTCTACATGATGAAGCAACCAATAGTAGTGGCGCATGATTATCAGCATAAGTTGGCAATTGCAACTCTTTCAATATGCATGACGCCCCCAAAAAGTTACTTTTCACGCTATTGCATGTCTTTGCATTGTCATGGCCCTTTATACTAACCATTTATAAACTCGTTGTAATAGAACGCACAAAACACTATAATGGCACATTAAACGACCCCAAAAGCACTGTATAATTACTACAAAAGAGTTTCACGTTAACACTGAACAAATATCGCAGGTAATTGAGCAAGGATAAATAATAAGAATCCTTTATCGCATTTTGGCTCTCAACTATTTCGTCCTTCACTCCCTGAGTATTACGCCGAGTCATTGCGCTCGCTTAGAGTGCTGCTTCACCACTTTCTCACCTTCCAGATTTGTTTTTGAAGTATACTGCTGTCTTTTCCCCAAATATATGACGTTTGACACATAGAAAAAATATAAAGAAGACCAAGGGACATAAATAATATAGAAACTAACGATCGATTCAAACAAATACAAGTTTTGCCTGTTATACGCGTGTTTAAGTGATTAAAGTGTTTATTCTAAAAACAGTAATATTTACAAACGTTAAATTACTTCATATTTCAGAAGTGACATTAATCAACTCAACTGTTTACTTTAAAACCATAATATTTATAAACTATAAATTAATCCATTATTCAAAAGTGACATTAATGAAATATTTAATATCATTGTTTATTTAAACAATTCATAAGTGGATGATTGCACAGGATTGCGAAATCATTTTTGTGTTGATTACTTCAAGGACAACATTTTACTGTGAACGAACTCAGTTCAGTTGCTCTTATGTTTTTGTAAAGCACACACGGTGCTTATATTTCTCTTCGCTATGATTTCGCATACTTGGATAATATGTTAATCCAGTAACCGCAGCAGGAAACTGCATTCCTGTATCTTGTTTTCAATTTACTAAATGTTTCTTTAAGTTGTTAATATAACGCAAAAAAGATATATTAGTGTGAATTTATTTAAACTTGACAACACCAAAGAACTGCTTCGTGAACCTCGGACATCAACATTATGGAGGCACCACCGGCGAGATAACCTGCGCACATCGCTTTTGATGAATTACGCCGTCTCAAAGTCGCCATAAAGGAGTACCATTCATCCCAGCTGTTTCAGATGTACCTGCACACATCGCTTTTTTTGGATTACAACGGTACAAAGTCACCATAAAGGAGTACCCTACAGCCCAGCTGTTTCAGATAAGTACATTTTTGGTTTATTATCAGTTTGGCTTTGTTTTTTAACTTGGTTCCCTCATTATTTTAATAATGAGTCAAGAAGATTTAGAAAAGACAGCAATAAATTTACGTGGCAGAGCTAAATCTGCATTAACACGTATCACGAACTTCATTGACGCTGATCAAGTTTTTCAAAAGAATGATTTATTGAATAAATTAGAAAAATTAGAAACAGCTTATTTCGATTTTGATAAATATGATGCACAATTACCAGAAGAATCCTCGGAAATGGAGGAATTTGAAACAAAATATTATGAAACCAAAGCCAAACTGCAATCAGAACTTGAAAAATTTTCTATAAATAGTATGAATGCACATTCTCAAGTTGTTAATGAACAATTACCTATAGTTAATACAACTAATAATTTTAAATTACCCAGATTGAATATTGAGCAATTTGATGGTAATTTCAAAAACTGGATGTCATTTAAAGACTTATATTTATCGTTAGTGCATAACAATGCCAGTATAACAAACATTCAAAAATTTCAATACTTAAGAGGTTTGCTCGGTGAAGAGCCATCGTCAATTATAAAACATATTCCCATTTCTGAAACCAGTTATGCAGAAGCATGGGAAAAATTATTGTCAAGATACGACAAAAGAAAACAAATTGTCGCAGCTCTTATCAAAACATTTATGGATATACCTCCCATTATTCATGCTAATGCACTTAACTTACGCAATATATCAGATATCTCTGACGAGGTAATTCGTGCTCTCAAATCAATCGATGTTAAAGCATCAGAGAGAGACATTTGGTTAATTCATATTCTTCTTCAAAAGGTTGATAATAAAACACGTGAAGAATGGGCTCAATATTCATCGAAGGATGATTTTCCTTCTTTTGATCAATTTATTCAGTTCATTAATGACAGATGTTTATCTTTAGAATTGTATAATAATGATTATACAGGGTTACATAAAAAAGAGAAACAATTTAATTTTCACAAAGCTCCCGCCAATAACGTTATCAAATGTTTATTTTGTAAAGCTAATCACTTATTGTACAAATGTATTAAATTCAAGGAATTAAACGTAAGAGATAGAAAACAATTTGTGAGAAAAAACAAATTATGTAGCAACTGTTTATCTGACAGACACTACACATATCAATGTAATTCTACATTTAGCTGTCATCATTGCCATCTTAAACACCATACGCTATTATGCGAGAATAAACTACAAAATTATGCGATGTCAACTTCACGTTCGAATGAAAAACAGAGTCGGAAAAGCAAACCTGATTCAGAGGACCTTTCGATTCCTGATGATAATAAAAAAGAAGTTTCTCCTTCAATAAATTCTGTTCAAACATCTTTCGCACTTTTGCCCACTGCTACAGTATATATTTATGATTGCATGGGTCAAAAGCATACGTTAAGAATTATGTGTGACAGTGGCTCAGAATCTACGTTCGTTTCAGAATCATGCATGAAAGTGTTAGGATTCAAAAGGAAAAATGCCAGATTTCCCGTGAAAGGTCTTTCTAATTCAAAAATTGCAGTAACAAAGGGTTACGTAATGATTGATCTTATATCAATTCATAATGCTGACAGTAAGTTGTCAGTGAAAGCTTTTATTTTAGACGAATTAACAGCTCCATTACCTTCTGAGAAAATAAGTGAAGAGCATTATTCACACTTAAAAAATGTAAACTTGGCAGATCCACATTTTGGGACTCCAAATAAAATCGATGTTATTTTAGGATCAGATTACTTTTTTTCTATTTTGCTTCCTGGTCAAATAACATGTGCTCAGAGCAGTTTAATTGCACAAAATTCCATCTTTGGCTTTCTCGTATCGGGAAAAATGCCGCATCTTAACACAACTCCTAATTCAATGCATAATTTACATATTTATGAACTTAATATTGATAATGAATTAAAACGGTTTTGGGAAATGGAAGAAGTATTCAATAATAATGCTCAAATTCTGTCTCCAGAAGAACAATTTGTTGAATCACATTTTCAGAAAACTTACTCAATTAATTCCGAGGGTCGTTTTGTGGTAAAATTACCTTTTGTTAAACCTACGACAGAATTAGGTAATTCTAGACCTGCCGCAATTTCTCGCTTGTTGGCGATGGAAAGGAAATTTAAAGAAAACACAGAATTCGAAAAGCAATACAAGGATTTTATGCGCGAATATATACAGTTAGGCCATATGGAATTAATAACACAAAATGACATTAACGATTCTGAAAATGAACAATATTTTCTTCCTCATCATGCGGTTATTAAACCTTCTAGTACTACTACCAAGTTGAGAGTTGTGTTTGATGCATCATGTAATACTTCAAAAGGTAATTCCTTGAATTCAATTTTGGGAGTAGGTCCTAAATTACAAAGGGACATATTTGAAATTTTACTTAATTTTCGAGTTCCGAAAATTGTTTTTTGCGCTGACATAGAAAAGATGTACCGCCAGATTTTAGTTTCTGAAGAAGATCAAAATTATCAGAAAATAGTTTGGAGGTTTAACTCTAATGAGGAAATAAAAAATTTCAAATTAAAAACAGTTACTTATGGGCTAGCTCCAGCGTCTTATCTAGCCACTAAATGTCTCAAACAAATTGCTGATGATTATACAAAAAACGCTGTTATTTCTCAAACATTGGAGAAAGATTTCTATATGGATGATCTTCTTTCAGGCTCAAACACTGTTAGCGAGGCAATAGAAACTTGTAAAGAAATTAGCGATGTTTTGCACGCGCATGGTTTCCACTTAAGAAAATGGAATTCAAATTCAAAGGAATTTCTTAGAGAGTTTCAAGATGATTCCAATACCGAATCGAATTTTGAAATAATTCCTAGTGATAACGGAAGCTCTAAAGTTCTAGGATTAAGCTGGAACTCTTCTTCAGATACTTTTATTTTCAAGGTTTCACTAAATCTCACTCCACCTCTTACAAAGAGGCAAATTTTAGCAGAATCGGCTAGAATCTTTGACCCACTGGGTCTAATTTCACCATGCACTGTAACTTTAAAAATATTTTATCAAAAACTGTGGTTGACAAAAGGGGACTGGGACACTATTATTCCAGAACATCTAACTGAGGAATTATTCAAATTTCAAAATTCATTCAATGAAATCAATCAATTTTCGATACCAAGATGTGTTACGCTTTCATCCGAGAATGCCTTCGAATTACACGGATTCTCCGATGCGTCAACACTAGCTTATGCTGCCGCAATTTATTGCCGACAAACTTGCAATGGAAAAACCAATGCTTTTCTTTTGGTTTCTAAAACAAAAGTTGCACCAATCAAGCAAATTTCTGTCCCTAAATTAGAACTTTGCGGTGCTCACTTATTATCTAAATTATTCCGCACAGTTATGGACACACTAAAGAATTACAAGTTCGATATTTTTGCATGGACTGATTCTAAAGTAGTCCTTTCATGGTTATCCGCACACCCCCGCAAGTGGAAAACATTTGTCGCGAACAGAACCTCTCAAATAACAGAAGTTTTACCTACTAAGCACTGGGGACACGTTCCCTCAAAAGATAATCCCGCAGATATCGCTTCTCGCGGTATCGACCCAAAGTGTTTGCCAGAATGCGAGCTATGGTGGAAAGGGCCAGGCTGGCTACTTCTAGACCCATCTAATTGGCCGAAAGATGACTTAAATGTTGATGAATTCGATGAGCAAATCAAATCCGAGCAAAGGTCGGATCCCATTTTTTCATTTCACACGCATGCTTCAAATGATGTACTAGATAATTTGTTTCAAAAGCACTCATCACTTTCAAAAATTATCCGCATTCTGGCATATTGCATAAGATTCGTTAAAAAATGCAAAAATGCTAATGAATATCAAATCCCTTCAACAGTACTTACATTTAACGAAATAAAATCTGCTGAAGAAATGATCGTTCTTTGGATTCAAAATTCTTACTTTAAAGAAGAGTTAAATTGCATCAAAGAACAAAAACCTCTAGCTAAGAAAAGCAAATTACACTCCCTATATCCGTTTATTGATGCTAAGGGTATCTTACGGGTGGGAGGACGCCTGCAAAATTCACAGTTAGCATTTAATCACAAGCATCCGGTAATACTTCCATCACAACATAAAATGAGTGAACTATTGATAATACAACAGCATATTGCCACTTTACATGCTGGACCTTCTCTACTGTCGCACATCATAAAACAATCTTTTTGGATAGTTGGTGGAAAAAAGCTCATCAACAAATGCATTAATAGATGTTTAAAATGTTTCAGATACAAGAAAGCTATTACAACTCCTCCATTAATGGGGAATTTACCTAAACCTCGAGTAAATCTTGAACGCCCCTTTTTTGCCAGTGGAATTGATTACGCAGGCCCCATATCCATTAAATTTAGCAAGGGTAGGGGTGCAAAAACAACTAAGGGTTACATTGCCTTATTTATTTGTCTTGCTACGAAAGCGGTCCATATAGAAGCTGTAAGTGACCTAACAACTGAAGCATTTATAGCAGCTCTTCGACGTTTTAGTGCAAGAAGAGGTACCCCACGTCACCTTTATAGTGACAACGGGAAGAACTTTGTCGGGGCATCAAGAAAAATCGACCAAATACAGAGGGCATGGTTGTCATTCCTAAAAATGAAATCATGTCTCGATATTTAACTGAAAAATCCATTGAATGGCATTTTATCCCTCCTTCTTCCCCTCACTTTGGCGGAATTTGGGAGGCTGCGATAAAATCCGCCAAACATCATCTAAAAAGAGTAATAGGAGAGACACTCCTGACTTTCGAAGAGCTCGCCACCCTACTTAGCCAAGTCGAAGCCTTGTTAAATTCGCGACCTCTCATACATTTAAATGACAATGATAGTGACTGCATAAATGTTCTCACACCCTCACATTTTCTTACAGGTGATGTAATCTTCTCAATACCGGAGGAGACCTCATCCATCACATGCAACCCTAGAAATCGCTGGGAGCTGCTGCAAAATTTAAAAAGAGGATTCTCACAGCGATTTAAGAAGGAGTATTTGATCTCGCTCCAAAAAAGAAGCAAGTGGAGAGTCGAGCAACGTAATCTTCAACCTGGACAAGTTGTGCTACTCCTTGATGATACCCAGCCACCAGACTCTTGGCCATGGGGCCGGGTAACAGAGGTGCACCCAGGAAAAGACGGACATGTCCGTGTTGTGACCATACAGTGTAGAGGATCGTTTTTGAGACGACCTGTACACAAATTAGCTCTCCTTCCTATATATCAGGACTAAGGCCTGATAGGGTGGGAGTGTGTTTAAGTGATTAAAGTGTTTATTCTAAAAACAGTAATATTTACAAACGTTAAATTACTTCATATTTCAGAAGTGACATTAATCAACTCAACTGTTTACTTTAAAACCATAATATTTATAAACTATAAATTAATCCATTATTCAAAAGTGACATTAATGAAATATTTAATATCATTGTTTATTTAAACAATTCATAAGTGGATGATTGCACAGGATTGCGAAATCATTTTTGTGTTGATTACTTCAAGGACAACATTTTACTGTGAACGAACTCAGTTCAGTTGCTCTTATGTTTTTGTAAAGCACACACGGTGCTTATATTTCTCTTACTGTGTCGCATTCTTGGATATGTTAATCCCGCAACCGCAGCAGGAAACTGCATTCCTGTATCTTGTTTTTTTCAATTTACTAAATGTTTCTTTAAGTTGTTAATATAAAGCAAAAAAGATATATTAGTGTGGATTTATTAACACTTGATAACACCAAAGAACTGCTTTGTCAATCTCGGACACCAACAACGCGAAAAAGCTATAAAAATAGCCTAAGTTATAATACACATAGATATTAAATAATGCATGATCAAATATTATTTAAACATTTGGTACATTAAATATGCCTTTTCAAGTAAATACAACCAAAATAAATTTAATTTAACATTTTTTAATTTTTTTCGAAAAAAGTTCAAAAATGAACATTTTTGCAAAACTTCAAGCCGTTTGCGGCAGGGTAAGGAAATATCCAAAAAATCTCAAATTTTTTGTATGAACTGAGTGCCACCAGTGGCCACTTTTCCGCACCCGCCATAATCGAAAATCGAAAAAAAGTTTTTTTCGGCCCACCCTATTGTACAACCCCCCACTAGAGATGAGTTCGGGCTAATTTTCCGGAGCCCGAGCCCGACAAATTTGAATCCGTGCCCGAAAGATATTTTGTCATGAGAGCCCGAGCCCGATACAAAAAGTATACAAACTAGTAAATCTGCAGATTAGGAGCCTCAACGTCAGCTTTGCACATCATTTTTTTTAAACACACTGGGTAATATTCAACTTCCTGGAAACTGTAATTTAAAATTTTCAAATTAGGTAATTATTTATAAGAATAAAATAAGAATAAGAAGTTTTCAGTCATCAAAAGCGTTCAACTAAAGATTTAGTTATGTTAGGATATTCAGAAATTTTCATGATCTATTATTTTAGTTTTTTTTATTATAACATAGTAGATTTCTTCAGGGGGGCTCCGCCCCCCTGAACCCCCCGTAGTCTCATTAAACTTAAATTTGTAACTTTCTATCAATTTGCTAGTGGTTCTCGTATATCTTGCATTTCTTTATACATTTTGATTTATAAGGATAAGTAACAGTTTTAACAAGCATTTTTCATTATCCTCATACTTCTACATATCTGTCCACCACAACACCTAAATCTGATGTATCAGGAACTTTTGAAAGTGTAAACTCAGTAATCTAAGGTTTTACAATTTTGTTTCCGAAAAAAAAAAAAAAAAAAAAAAAAAAAAAAAAAAAAAAAAAAAGAAGAAGTTTTGATTGCATTTTGTGGCAGTTATCGCGGACAGACAGACAGAACAGACTGACTGGCGGAAAACAATAAATTTTGTGTCGTCAAAATAAGCCTTCACTGAAGTTTCAGCAATGACGTCATTATTCATGAGTTATTGCTATCCATGTTTCTAATATTTTTTACGACTACTATAAAATACCTGTTTTATTTCAATTATGACGTCAAATTTTATCAAGTGAAATAATTGTTAAAAATATAATTATTTTTTATTTCTTTTACTTCTAATTATGCTCCCGTTTTTGTCAGAAAAATTCTTATTAACGAAACAAATTTCCGTGTTTAATATTTAACAAAGTACTATACTTATTTTTATTTTAATTCTGACATCATATTTATTTTTTCTTAGTTTAATTTTTCAAATGGAAATTGCTCATTTGAAACTTATTGCCGTTGAAAAATTATTCCATAGTTTGATTTTTTTTTTTTTTTTTTTCAAATGGAAATTGCTCAATTGAAACTTATTGCCGTTGAAAAATTATTCCATAGTTTGATTTTTTTTTTGGCAACGATAAAGGAAATTGGTTAAATTTTATCTAAAAAATCGCTATTAATTCTGCATGAAAAAGAAGGAAATTTTGAATTAAGGAAAATATGTGAATAAAATTAATAAAACATAGCCTATGTTCTTTTCTGGGCTATGTTATAGTTATACACAAAGATACAAACACATTAATTCATCAGTTTTGACGTTGACTTCATTTAAATTTTCGTACACGCATTCAAATTTATAACATTACAAGGATAAGGATTAAGATGAATCGTTGCTTAGCTACCATTAAGAGAAAATAAAGAAAATGAAATAAATACATTTGAAATAAGTAAATCTCTAAAACAAATTAGTTTATATTATTGGAACACATTTATAAAAAATCTCCAAAATTTACAGTAATAATTTAAAAAATCTGACAAATGTGTAGACAAAATTTCAAAACAATACGAATAATTTAACTGGTAAATTTCAGTATCCCTTTATCATTGACTTCCATTAATGAAATGTTACATTTTCTCTCAAGAAAAAAAAATTAAAAATCATTGGATTTGCCATAGAAAAGCATTATTGCGCAAAATAAAATATTCTATATTTTCCGAACGAATGAATCAAATCTTACAGCAAAAAACTATGCATCTTAATCCCAGTGCCTCACTAACATACCCACTTAATTTCAAGCCAATCGGATGCTTTTTACGGAAGTTATCGCGGAACAGACAGACTGACAAACTGACAGACAGACACAAAAAAATTTCGTGTCTCCAAAGTAAGCCTTCACTGACGTTTTGGCAAAAATTGCATGATATTTAAAAACTGTTTCAAATGTGATAACTCATTTTTATTTTTATTTTTATTTATTTATTTTATTTATTTATTTATTTTTTTTTACATAAAACTTACTTTTAAATAAAATTTTAAATTTAGAGCTATTCGGTATCGAATAAAAATATCTTCATACTTAAAAGGAATCCCATATTTTTTGTCCTTCAACAAGAAAATTTGATGGACATATTAAATAAGTGTAATGAATAAATGGATGGAGTTTGCAGAAATTACTATTTGTATGCTGAAAAATCGAACAACGTTTTCAATTTCCTATAAAATGTGTACATCTTTAACTATAATCAATTATTTTCTCATAACAATTCCCCGTGATTGATGTGAACCTGAAAATAAACGCAAATTAAAAAGTTAATAGTTATTTTAAAGGTCCGATGCTTTTATAGGAAAATAAGAAACACTGATTGTTTTCTTTCGGAATGATATAGAAAATATGTTTACTTACGAAGAGAAATTCTCAGCATAAACTGGGTTCATGATGACAAAATAATAATAATAATAATAATAATAATAATAATAAAATAATAATAATAATAATAATCACGATTCATAAATACAATAATTCATATTTTCATATGAAGAACGATTATAACACTTGCACAAATAAATAATTTGTAAATTTAAACCTTCTGGTCTACATAAAAAACAAAGAAATCATTCTCTAAGTACTATAAACATAAACATAAACTAAGTGATTAAATAAATAAATAAACGATCGAATTAAAAAATATCCTCTGCCATAAACAAAAATCCAACTAGAAGCTAATCTATTGTTTATGCTTGTTTTGATTGGCGCCATTTCAATTGATCGTCGCCGGAAATGCAATAGACATAAATAAATCTCCAAGCATGACAAAATCACTTAATGACATTTTAAACACGTGAATCGCATTTAATGTCATTGAATGTGACATTTACGATCATCCATTATTGGCATTTAATCTTATAGTTTGACGATAATTTTTTGGTCGACGGGATAACCTACAAGTACCATTTTTCCTTACTATCCCTCTAATACATACATATTTTACACAAATTTTTAATACAAAAAATAATGTTACCTATAGCAACAAATATCATTGCGTTTTCCTGCTTCCAGTTCTACACGTTTTCATACTTTTGATTGTAGGACTAACACAAGGATAAATGTACTAGTCAACTATTGATGGTATTAATTTTCGGCTTATGCACCACTTCACTTCCGGTAGACGTGGATCATTGGATTTCCCTATTACTACTCTTTCATAAAATAAAGGTATTTCTTTTGTGCTTATATCTTACGATTTTGTGCTAACGGCTTTTGACTATACAATTTTAATTTCGTTTTTAATAGTCGCACATGTAAATACATTTTTTTTAATTTGTGAGGAAATGTAATTCTTTGCGCAGTTTTATAATTTAATATCAGTATAAGACCTGTTATAAATATGAAAAAGAAAGCAACTCTAGATACGGTGACAAATTGAATAAAAAAGTTTTAAAAAACCTTTTATAAATGAGTCAAATTACAAAATAAGCACAGTCTGCACAGTGCTAGTTTGTGAATTATAATCCCTACAAAAATCTTAAATTCCTATCCATAGTTTTAGATCCTATAAAACCTTTTTAACGGAACGATTTAAACCGACTTCTTTGTAATGTAAACTTTTCGGTTAATGATATATTTGTTAAATATCAATAAACCTTAATTTTTGCGATTTGGATAGATACCTTTAATATTGTTAATGCATTTAATTAAAAAAAGCTGGAAATTTAGCATAGTAAATGAGGTACGTTCATAGTTTTAAAAATACTCAGATCTTGAGGTAATAGTATGCAATATTTCGCATACAGTACATTAGCCAAAATCTAATGTACGTCCCAGAAAAATACTGTCTACTTTCAGTATTGAAGAGCAACCTGTAGTAAACCTCAGAAGCGTATGACAATTTTGCAAAATCTGAAATTGTTTAATATAATTAAAACGCGCTCCAAACTATGTTTACCGCTATACCATTATGCAATGAAATACTTTTGTGTGGCCCTGTAAATTAAAATGAAATATTCTTTCTACCACAAATTGTACGGAATGTATAATTTAGTCCGCACTTCATAAATGCATGTCAATTTTATCATGTTCGAAAGAGTGTAACATCATTAAAATGCACTTTAAAGTATATTTTTCCATTGGCTCACTAAGCTATGCATCCGATTTTCATAAAATTTGAAATGACTCGACAAAATTATGCAAAAATTGTATATTTTTTATTTCAAATGATTCAGTTGGGTAATTTTTGCTGTTATATGCAGACAGTCGGACGGACGAGCTGAGCGACGACTATGTGACATGGAGTTTGTGGGTTTTCTGTCTCAAGATCTAGTACACAGAATTAAGTAACATGTATGGGGAAGACTACAGCGCATGTGAAAATGGGGCATATGAGACATTGCCATTTTTCACTAGTTATTATATGTTATTTTATTTCAAAAAATTATCAAAAATGGGAGCACCTATAGACATGTGGAAAATTTTTTTGAAACTCTTCGACATTTTGTTTGTCCCCAGGAGCCAAAATACTGCTTACTGTACTTAAAAGTAAAATCTCCAGCTTGATAAAAGAATAATTTTATTTATTTATTCTTTTTTTTTCTTTATTTAACATATACTATGGATACTAATAAATATTTATTATATTTTTTATTTTTAAAATTGAGAAATGCTAATGATTTGTCATATTAACTGTTGTGGGAATGTGGGACACTTATGAAGAGTCTAGTTGGGGCAGATCTGAATATGCCATTAAATTGCCGAGTAATCATTCAGTGATTCTATTCCTTTTAGTTAACTTTGTGAAAATAATGCCATCTCCATTATCTATATTTTTATAGAAATAGAAGACATTTCTATCATATAAAGTTGATTTTGTGTAATAGAAACTTCTACAAACACAACTGTCAGCAAATACATAAAAAGCAACAAGCTCTTTACGTTCAATTGTAATTTAAATAAATTTCATGTTTTCTAAATTGCAATAAATGCTATACATTATTTTATTTAACAGTTTTCAATACTATTTTTATGCATCATTAATGCAAAAAATATTACGTTTAACAACTTTGCAAATTTTTCTGTTTCATTTGTTGCAAACTTGCAGTATTATTTTACTTGCATTTCTAAAACAGCTATTTTATTTGCTGTTTTGAAAATAGATATATATATTAAGAAAATAAAATTTTTAAACTTATAACTACCGTGAAATCTTCATTATTGACTCTCCCCTATCTTTTAAAAGCAAAAGAAATTAAATTTGGAGGAAGCTTATAAATGTAAAACAATTTTTTATCCTTAATTTACAGGCAAATAAGGCAAATATCGGAATGAGAATCTTTCGCCTTTTGGTAGTTTTCCTATAAATATTGTCCAAATGCCCCCTCCCTAAAATCTCCCTCAAACAAAAAGCCCTAAGCAAAATTTAAATTCTTTAATTATTTTCTCAAGTTTACTTCTTTATTCTTTTTTGTTATATTGCAACAATATTTTATCAATTATCTAAGCCCCCTCCAAATCTACTTATTTTTATTTTATAATATTTTGCTTAAATATATAACTCAGAAACTACATAAATATACATATATTTTTCTTTATGGTGAATTTAATAAATAATAAACCAATGAGTAAGGTAACATATGAAAAAGATAATAAAAACATGTCAAAAATTTTTTTTCCTTGTGTTCACATGTTTTCCTTATGTGTTTACAACTGCTCTTTCGTTGGGGCACATATGAACACTTTTTTTTAAATTCAATAAACTATTAAGAAAAGTAAGAAGAACTTTAAAATTAATTTAAAAAAATACCATGTGTAAAAAAAAGTTCTGTTTGCTCTATAGAGTAGTTTTGCTTATAGAAATTAACCCAGTTATGACAAAAAGCTATGTTTATGTGAACTGTTCACATGCATCCCAGTCAAGGCCCCCATGCATCTCCCCTATATATTCAAGTAGTCCCTGGTAGAAATTGTTGCTGACTAGTTTTGTATGTAAATCGTTCAACAGATGGCTCTTCTTTGCTGTATTTTATTTACGATTTCTGCAATAGCTCTATCTCTAGAATTAATGCACGGATTTTCATCAAACTACAGATTCAGTTAACGCTTGATATAAAGTGATTCTATGTATGTTTTGGTGAGAATGTCAAGATTAAAAAAATGAAATTTCATTATACATTAACAGAGTTAGAAAATATTAGCTCCATGAAAAGAATAGCATTTACGCTCGGGTGCAATCTTGAGTGTAAAACAATAAGTGAATAAAGAATTTTTAAATAATTAAAAAGAAAAAACTAAATTTAACAAGAATTCACAATAAATCTGAAGCATTTATACTCTCATTCTTTCCTCAAAAAGTGTTTAATTTTGCTGGTTTTTTAGAATGGATACAATTTGTATACATTACCTACACAAAATGTAAAATAACGGGGTATCTGAGCTCATTACCTTGAGATGAACAAAAAAATCTAAATAAATTCAAAGTACAATGTTGCAAACTACTTTTGCAATTCACGGTACTAACTCACTATTTTGAAAATAGATATTTCACTGTTAGTGAAACGAGATTGGCCAATCAGGAGTCTGATATTTTGTGAAATTTTTGCAAACTGTTTTTAAAAATATACGCTTTTCATTGCTTGATCTTGTATATATAAGACATACTATACGGATTCCTGTCGTAACGCCACCGATTTCCAAATTATTCTTCATTCAGTGACATAAGACTGATGAAGTCTAATATTTAAATTAGATACGATACGTGGAATATACGTCTACATTAAATATACGTATTCTAAAATATACGTTTAACTGATACGCCTTATACGTATCCGGATACGTTTAAACGTATATTTTAAAGTATCCGTATAGCAGAAAAACGTATTATACGGATATACGTATATCATTTAAACGTATAGCTGCTATACGTATCCTATCGCGAGCACTAATATGAAGCAACAAACATATACTTTCTATGTGGTATGTATTAAACAAATTATAAATTTTTAATTAATGTTGGTTAAAGATGTTACCTTAATGAATTATAATAATAAAGCAAAACTCTAGAAATATTCAGGAATTGAAAAAAATCCCTTTCTAATAAAAAAAAAATATTGAGACATAACACATTGCAAATATATCAAAGACATCTTTAGAAAGGATTTCTACAATAGAGATACACAAGCACTAATTTTAAGCATATGAAGCAACAAATATATACTTTCTGTATAGACATGTATTAAACAAATTAAAAATTGTTATTTAATGTTGATTAAAGATGTTACCCTAATGAATTATAATAATAAAGCAAATCTCTAGAAATATTCTGTAATTTTTAAAAAATTCCGTACTAATTTTTAAAAAAATTTCACAAAATATTGAGACATGACACATTTCATATACAGGGTGTCCGAAAAGTCTGGAAACGGCCGAATAACTCGAGAAATACATATGAGATTGAAAAACGTAAATATACGTGTTAAATATTTTTAAATAAACTATTCTGTGATTCCAAATTTGACCTTCGAAACCGACCCCCTGGGGGTCAGAGGGGGGTCCAACTTTGAAATCTTAAATTATAACCCCCATTTTTTATTGCAGATTCGGATTCCGGACAAAAATACGTAACTTTTGTATTTGATGTTTATTTCAAATCTTCATTTATCACGGTGTAATCGAGCATATTAAATCGATACATATTCCCGCTTTTCCAACGGGATTTTCCCTAATCGAAACTGATTGGGCAGAAATTTTGACGTCAAATTCCTCGTCTTTTGTAGGAATAGCGTTTCCTGAAAATCACCCGTGGCGATTATTTCAATATTGCTACACTGTTAAAAATTTGAACCATTTGCTGCAGCGTCACTCCACAGCTATTATAGAATATCTCTTTTGTGATCAATGAGAATGCTCCGTAACACAGTAAAGTAATCGTTTTCTATAAAAGCGGTGGAGTGACGATGCAGCAAAAGGGTCAATTTTTTACTGTGTACTTTACTGTGTTATGGAACATTCTCATTGGTCATGAAAGAGTTATTCTATAAAAGCTGTGGAGTGACGCTACAGCAAATGAATCAAATTTTTAACTGTGTAGCACTACCGAAATAATCGGCACGGGTAATTTTCAGGAAACGCTATTATTGCAAAAGACGAGGAATTTGATGTCATAAATTCTCCCCAATTAGTTTCGATTAGGGAAAATCCCGTTGGAAAAGCCGAAATATGTATCGATTTAATATGCTCAATTACACCGTAATAAACGAGGATTCGAAATAAACATCAAATACAAAAGTTACGTATTTTTGTCCGTAGAATCCGAATCTGCAATAAAAAATGGGGGTTATAATTTAAGATTTCAAAGTTGGACCCCCTCTGACCCCCAGGGGGTCGGTTACGAAGGTCAAATTTGGTATCACTGAGTAGCTTATTTAAAAATATTTAAAACGTATATTTACGTTTTTCAATCTCATATGTATTTTTCGAGTTATTCGACCGTTTCCAGACTTTTCGGACACCCTGTATATCAAAGCAATCTTTAGAAAGGATTTGTACAATAGAGATAAAGAAAAGCACTAATTTTAAGCATACGAAGTAACAAATGAATACTTTCTGTATCGTAATAAATGCATGTATTAAAAAAAATTAAAATTTTTTAATGAATGAAGATAAAAGATATTATCTTAATGCTTCATAATAATAAAGCAAATCTCTAGAAATATATCTATACAGAAATTTCAATAAATCTTTATTAATATTTTATTAATATTTTTCAACAAAGTTTATAAGTGTTGATGCACTCGGTTTGACTGTTCCTCTGTCTACACTTTCTCTCTCTTAAATATATTCGATTTCCATGCAAGTGAATAAGGTTATTTAGGGTCATCATAGGAAATTTGAAATTGTAAATAAAGTATGTAGGATTAATAGTTCATTTAAAGGGGCTTTAAAAAGAATTCTATTACACTATGGTATACGGGAAAAAATCACTTGCAGAGTATTTTAATACGAATATGATCTTTTAGAAGTGTTGAAACGGATATTAATTACGGAATTTCACTACGATTGCGTTGGAACAGAGCATTCATATAATTTTTTTATTTATTTACTGGAACACACAAAAGAAATGGTTACAGTACTGCCTTAAAATGATAGTTGAGGGAGTGTGTTTTAAATTCGTATGCGCTATTAAAGTTAACACATTTTTTACATTTTACTCGTTATATATAATTTTTGTACCTCATATACAGGGTTGCAAAAAATTATTCATGTACCATTATTCTCATTAGAGGCAGTAGCGGATGGGGAATTTTCAACTAAGGTATATGCATTTCCTACGTAAGTTAAATTTGGGCATGAATATAGTCAATAGATACAAAGCTATACATCATATAAATGGCTGATTAAAAAAAAAAAAAATTGGATATTTTTCTAAGTGCAGATGGGAACAGCTGAAATTGGGTTTTAAAGACTCTAGCGGATGTCAATCTGATATCCATGTCGATTCGAATCAGAATTTCATTTGTAATACCACTTCAGGTTTTAAAAAAAGGAAACGCATTTAAATCAACAAGTGAAGTAGGTTAAAATAAACATTCTGGTGTTAAAGTGCTTTTATTAAGTTGATAAAGCTTCTGAACGTTCTAGCGCTAAATGTGATATTTCCATACGGTTGAATTAGACACAAAATTTTTACTTACTAAACTATACAGCTTTCTTACATTATTTCGAATGTGTTGGAAAGCGTTTCATAATCTGGTCTTGACGCAAGATATTTTCTTACTTGCATTTCTTCTTAAATAATTTTGTTTTGTCTTCCCATGTAATCAAACTTCGACCAACAAGAGATAAACCTGATATAAAATATCCAATTAAAAGAATTATTAAATGCTGGATCAACATCTGTGAGTGTAAATTTTTTTCATATCATTTTCCGTGGGTTATTTCAGCAAAATGGACAATGACTTGAAAAAAGTTAGAAGTGTTTAAAAATTTGACCCAAATACTTGAAGTCATGATTCTATGTACCAATGTATCTATTTTATTTTTGCAACAAACTCCTTTACGGACTGATATAGCGCCCAACAGTTCACCAAAATGTTTCTTAATGAGTAGATGTTGTCTTGTAAACCTGTTTAGTAGAGTTGCATCTATAATAAATGCAAGATTTCGCATTTTGCTACGGCGTATAATATTCCTAAGCACCTCCAATGAACCAATGCATGGATTTTAGAAGTCCCTACTGAAGTCATTTCGCTTTAGTTTACCTTCAATTGATGTCGATGAATCGATATGTCCTTTTGCGTATAAATGCAGACGAAAATATGGAATTTCATCAAAATTCGGGTGCATTGGGTTGGTCGCCTTCATTTTATTTTCTTAATATCATTGTCTATTACTTTAAAATGTTCCTGGTTGGTGTCTGTGAATTTTTATAACAATACGTCTCTAAAACGTTTAGATTTATAAGCCACGCAGTGATAGTTTCCGTTTTCTACAGCTAACACATGCTTAATGTTAGTGAATTATCAAATCTGAATCATCAAATCTAACGGATGCTTAATTTTAGCGTCAGATTGCAAAACTAGGAATGGTAAAGATACCAAATCAAAGGACAGACAAAGAAACATAGCTCCGATAGCCCACAAATAGGTTAACAAGTTCTCAACAAAGGTGAAAGGTGTCAGAATTGAACTCTGCTTTAATACTATTGCCAAAACATGAAAATTTTGTGAAAGGAATACTTCAATTTAAAGAATATATAATATCTCAATACCATCGAAGTAAATATTGACATCATAGACATCCAAACAGTTGTTGAAATCTTTTGAAACATTCAAAATATTTGAGGAATGTACTGAGGGTTTAACATAAATAATGAATGATTAAAAATTCTATTCAGGTAAGTAAAATGTATTGTTGCCGCAGTTTAAGCAACCGCATTTTAAGAGGAAACTTATGCGTCTGTATAACAACCTTTGAACAATCTAGAATTTAAAGTGTAACAAAAAGTAAATAAATAAATAAATGAGTTTGAAGGTTTTTTTTATCCACCAAAGATATTTGAAAAAGTGAAGTTACATACATTTTAAAAGTGGTGGAGTTGTGACCCTGCAGTTGAGTTAAAGAGTGCAGACGATGGGTGATTTCAGAGTGACTAGGGTCACTCTGAAATAGCACGATCCTAAATATTGCGGAAAAAAGCAAGAATTGAATAAAAGGGACCATTTGACGTAGCGAAGTAATAAAAGTATTTGTTATGTTAATCAAAAATTATGTTCAAGATGTATCGTCTTAGTTGAATGATTTGATGTGAGATAACTTCTCAATTTATATTCCCCTTGTATGCTTCTCTGATTCGCCGTACATCATGCAAGCAACTTGTTTTTGCCAATCATGATTTGCCCGTATCACGTACAGGCATCCATATTCCGCTTATATTTTATTATTCTCACCATTTCTTTTGTGAATTCTGGATTAATTAATCCAACCATTTTTCGGGTTCAATTAGGCGAAAATTTCTGTTTTGAAAAACCGGTGGTTAAAGTTTATAAATTTTGTAAAGAGCATGAAATAAATAGACATTATTTAAAAGTATGTTTCACAAATATCGATCAATTAAATGGTTAAACGATGTTAGTGGAATAAGTTTTTTCTTGCGTCCTGTTATATTAACGTCTCTCATAATTTATTGTTTCAATAAATGCTTTTGTTAATATTCAGTCCTGATGTTATGGTACTTCTTAAAAGTTGTGGCGTCAAATGTGGGATTCAAGCTTAAGCAGCCAAAAGTCGCCTTTTTTTGTCTGTACTAAAAATATTCAATAAAAATATTGAATAAGTAAGCTTCAAACTAATTTATTTGAGACTTCACTCAGATTTGTTATTCAGTACAAAAAATAACAATTGTACTTATTTTTTAAAAGAAATATTGGATCACCTGTAGATATCCGATAAAAAGAATATAAGTGAAAATATTTCAAGATACATTACATTTAACATAGATTGCCTGATTCATTGCCTGAGAGCACCACAAAATATCATTTTATCTTGATTTAATTGTTTTATGATATTTAAATAAAATATTGAGATATATTCAAAGCAATACATTCGGATTTGATCCACTCTAGAAATTGGATTAAAAGAATATAAGTGAAAGTATTAGAAGAATTTTTACATTTAACATAGTTTTTTCATTGCCTGGGAACACCGCAAAATATAATTTTATCTTGATTTAATTGTTCCATATCATTTAAATAAAATATTGAGATACCTTCAAAGCAATACATTCGTACTTGCCTCATACTGGAGGTTAATAGCCGAAAAAATAATTAGAGATTTCGTAACTTTCTGTACATTTTCTTATTCAGCCTTCATTTCATGATTTTTTTAAAATTTTGTTCTTAAAAAAAATCACACTCCAAGAATCTACATTTGTTATCTATCCACTTAAATTTGTTGCATAAAAATAGTGAAAATAAATATTTATGTTTCTGTATTCTATTTTTATTTGTCGATAATTAAAAAATGAAAAAGTTGAGCCATTCTATGTTCTATGTATATTTAATATTCTGATATATTTATCAAATAAGTTTTATTTGAAAGTATATTTTACTTTAGTGTACGATGGTGTAATAATTAAAATGTGCGATATTTAGAAGTTTAGAAATTAATAGTAGCAATTTAATTAAAAGGTGCTGCCAATCCAGAATGAACTGGGTGTTATGCAAAAAAGCTTTTCTTCTATAATATAGAGCATAATAGTGTTCAAAATCATCACATACTAATTTAAGAAACATATTGAATCATAATAAATTGGATCCACAGCACATAGCAAACATATCAAAGCAATGTTTCAAAAGAAATTGCAGATGCCTAGTGATGCAGATGCACTCATTTAATACATACGAAGTAATTAATATATTTTTTCTGTATCATAGTACAGGGTAGTTAGTTATTAACGTCAGGTGTTCAGAGCCCTCTAGCGAGTAAGGTTTTGGTCAAAACATAACCAAATTTGATCAGCATACACAATAGACCATGGGATTTCGAATTCTTAAAAAATATTTAAAATAAAATGTTTTGAAAATCGCCACTAGGGGCAATTTTAGCGTTGTTTACCGACTAAAATGCATTAATTTGCATAAAATCAGTTGTGTCAATCATAAGTATAAAAGGAAAGGCTGCGAGAGTTCTCATCATTATCAACTCTCACCATACTTTACTAGTCAAGCTGTGTTATCAGCAGAACGAGAATTGCAATAATGCTCGTCCTGAATTTCACTGATTACAGAATTTGCCAAAAGAACCGATGAGCATAACAAATTTACAAAAGATAATTCATCGATTTGAAACTATGCGGCAACAAGGCCTGGGACCCAAAGTGACTAGTCAATAACAAGTTGACCAAGTTGTAACTGCCATTGTCGAACAAGAGATGAAAAATGTGCAGATACCATCAGCGCTCGGGCAGTATTCCAGCAGTATAAAATTGATCTGTACTGTATTTTTTGCCATTTCATCATTCAACATTTACACTAATACACTTTTGAATCGCCAAAATTCTGATTTTATGCAAATTAAATGCATTTTAGCTAAAATTGCGCCTAGTGGCGATTTTTTAAACTTTTTATTTCCTTTATTTTTTTTAAGAATTCGAAATTCCATGGTCTACTATGTATGCTGATCAAATTTGGTTATGGCCCAAAACTTTACTCGCTAGAGAGCTCTGAACACCTGACGTTAATAACTAACCACCCTGCATATACATTTATTAACTTAATTTTAAATTCTTAATTGATGTTAACTAAACTTCTCGGCATCTTGCAAAATGGTAAAATTGTAATGTTATTTTCTCTGTATTTTGTTTTAAATATTAAGAAAAAATGACTCTTTAAACATTATAAAAAAAAAAAAAATCTCAATTACAAATATGAAAGTAATTCTTGAGTGTAATAATCCTTCTTCAACGTATTGATAATTCATTAAATCTATAGAATTATATTATTTTAAATATTGCTTAGATTGCAGTGAAACTTGGAGTTTAGAGAACGGAATGTTACGTGCCAAATTATTATAGGGTAGATGTTACCTTAATTCATAATAAAAATAAAAGAAATCTCTGAAAATATATTTATACAGGCATTTTAATAAATTTTTTCTTTCTTATTCTTCTAGCATTTCTTCTCAAATTGTTTTCTTTTGTCTTCCGATGTAACCAAACTTCTACAACAAGAGTTAAACAAGAGATAAGATATCCAATCAAAAGGATTATAAATGCTGGAGCAACATCTGTGAGCGTAAGTTTTCTGTTCGTATCTTTTTCTGTGGAATATTTCAGCAAAATGGGCAGTGACACTAAAAAGTTAGCGATGTTATAAGCTTTTAACCAAATGCCTGCAGCCATGATTCTGTGTACAAATGTATCTATTATATATTTGCAACAAAACCCTTTACGAACTGGCATTGCGGCTAGCAACTGAACAAAACGATCTTCTGATATAAAATATTTTCCTGCAAACCTGTCTAGATGAGTTGTATCTATGATAAATGCAAGATTTTGTACTTTGCTATCGCGAATAAAGCTTTCAAACACAGTATTATTATATTTGACATACGTTTCGTTAATATAATTGCCTATTACTTTAAAATGCTTCTGGTTGGTGTATTTGAATTCTTCTAATAATATAGTTCCTTAAACTTCAGGCCTATAGGACATGCAGTGATATTCTTCGTTTTCAACAGCTGCAGCCAAATCTGACAGATGCTTAATTTTAGTGACAGGTGGCAATGCTAGGAATGATAAAAATACCGAATCATAAGCCAGACAAAGAAACATCGCTCCGATAACCCAAGAATAGATTAACGCGCTTTCAATAAAGGCGGAAGGCCTTAAGAGCCCACAATAGTCACAGAAAAAGTACACAAAAAGACCCGGATGACCATGTAAAGTCTATGGGAGCGTTCTTTTCTAATATCTCGCTCAAATTTTAATATTTTTGCATGATTTTTTTGCACAAGATAGCTGAGGGCAATCCACAACCGGGCTAGTTTTTACTTTTTCAATTTTTGTTTCAGATTTTCTTTAAAAAATTACTTTAACTTTCGAAACCGGTTTAAACCGGTTCTGAAACTGAAACTATCGTAATATAAAAAATATATAACCAAAATCGAAAAAGTAAAAACTAGCCCGGTTGTGGATTGCCCTCAGTTATCTTGTGCAAAAAAATCATGCAAAAATATTAAAATTTGAGCGAGATATTAGAAAAGAACGCTCCCATAGACTTTACATAATCATCCGGGTCTTTTTGCGTACTTTTTCTGTGACTATTGTGGGCTCTTAAAATTGAATCCTGTCTCAATAATACAGCCAATACATGAAGTAAAATTTTGTTAAAGGCATATTTCGATTTAAAGAATATATAATATACTAATACCAATGAAATAAATACTGATATGATAGTCATCCAAACAGCTGGTGAGAGCGTTTGAAAAATTCCGAAAATCTGAGGTTTGTATTGAGGATGTGGCGTAACAAATGTAAGAGTGAAAATTCCTAACGGATAGGCGAAATCCATTGCTGCCATAGTTTTATCAACCATATATAAAGGGGTAACTGATACGTCTGCAATTGAACCGTTGATATATTTTGTTATTCCGCGCATAGTACCATTTGGGAAATAATCAAATCTATCAAAATTGCACAAAATCACAACGGGAACATACCTCCTGAGATAGTTGAAAAGCAGAAATAATATGTTGCCATGTATTGCCGTACCATATCGCATAGAGTCAAAAATTCCGACCATAGCATCTGGGGTTTTAAGACCCCTAAACTGCGGAGGACAATTAAACAAAAGTCGGAAATATTTGCGTTTCATATCTCTTGTATCAAGAAAGTCAAAGGTATTGCTTTTCCGAGAAATATGTTTTATTACTTGTAATGGATTTCAAAATTGTTTGTCATTTTTGTATGGTTAAAAATTACACGCATCGACTTGGAAATGTAAAGAAACTTGCATGGTATTTCTGAAATAGAATTATTTTTTTTTTCTGCACGAATATAAAATGATTGCAAAAAGTTTTGTCCCAATTATCAGCAATTATCATATAAAAATGAAATACTAAATATTAATTTTTGCTTTAAGGAATAGTTTTAGTATAGGTATCACCAGTAGTTGTCTTGGAATACATTTGATATAAATTCAGCAAACAAAGTTAGCTTCCACAATTCATAATATCTATCTAATAAATAAACTTAGTTTCGAAAACTCATAATATCGATCACATAAAAATTTCTGTCTTTCATGACATTCTGTCGTTCCGGATACGCTTCATATTTCCTGTATAAAAAATTATAATTTGTATTGATTTTACGTAGAATGTATGTCATTATATATAACAAGCTTTCGATTTGTTTATTGTTTCTGCATGGCGATAAATGACATAAATAAACTTTGAAATTAAATAAATATACATATGAAAGATCTGATATGGAATTGTTTTTCTGCAGGAATTTAAAATGACTAAAAGTGATTTTGTCTAACTTTTCAGCAATGATGATACAAAAAAAAAAAAAAAAAAAAAAAAAAAAGTGTAAATACTACTTCGCCCTTTAAGGAATGTTTTAGGTAATGGTATCGCCAGTTTATGTCTTTTGCAATGTTTTAAATAAGAAGTACGGATAAATTTAGTTTCCAAATTTCAATATATAATCATATAAAATATTTTAGTCGTTGTGGATTTTAGACATAATTTTTCGTAGAATATAGTACATTAAATATAACGGATTTAATATATATTTTTTTATCTCTGCATAGCTATATGTGATGTATATCGGTTTTGGAATATAGAGATATTTGTTTGGAATTTCTGATATTGAATCTTATTCTGTTTTTTGTTTTTTCAAGAATACAATTACTCACAGAGGTTAGTCCAATTTTTATGCAATGATGATACAAAACGGAAAGAGTAACTACTACGTAATTCCTTTAAGAAATGTTTTTAGTAAAGTTATCGCCAGATTATTTCCTTGAAAAAATTTTAAATATGAAGTATACAGATAAATATATTTTTCGCAGTTCGTAACATAATGATATATTTCAGCCGTTTTATTTACCAGCCTAAATTTGCATTTCGCAGAAAAATAAAGATAAAAATGAAATATCCCTTTTTGTCCAGGTTTAGCAAGTACACTGACTTGCATGTAGCATAATTCATTTTTTATGGTTAAATATTATGTTATTGTAATGCAGAAAAGAAACAGCAAATTCAGTAATCAAATACATTGTATAAGTCGTACAATAACACTCTAAAATCGCAACTAAATTGCAATGTAAAATATTTCACAGTTTGACATGCTTTTGGTTAATAAGTTTAATTAAATTGTTTTGAATGTAACATAGTTACTGCAACTGCAATTAATGGTTTTCTCTTCAAAACAGATGCAATAGGATCTGGAACACTTCACTACAAATGGTGCTATAAAACCTGAAAGTAATTGGCTATTATAATTTCATATTGAGTTATAAATACTTTTTCTTATACGTTTGATTTAAGAAGAAAAAAATTATTGTACAACTAAAATTCCTCATAATACACTATAAAAAAGTTTTTAATGCGACTAGCCTTTCGAAAGAATCGAGTCTTTTTTTGTCAGGCGCAAAAAAGACGTGCTTTCAATATGAAAGTAAGCAGCAAGACTGAAAGGAAGACTGAAATGAAAGGTAAAGGAAAATGGAAAATGCTTAAGAAAAAGCCAATAGGAAAGTAGAATCGAACAGCCAATGGGGAAGCAGAAGCCAACAGCCAATCACAAACCAATCACAGAATGGTATAACCATATGAAAAGAAGATAGAGCAGAAGGAGGATAAGGAAAATAATTAAAAAAATCATTAAAAAAATAAAAACAATTACAAAATAAGTTATAATAAAATAAAAACACACACATATATATTAAAATATGGGAGCCAATAAAATTAATATACATATATGTAGAAATATCAAACTGATAATCATTTTTACAAAAAAATTAAATTATATGGAAATAATGAAAAGGTTTTCCAAGGTGCAATTTTAATTAATGTTGCACAGCACAAATATATATGTATATATATATATGTATATTGCTAGAGGTTTTCTCATTTTTATTGAACTGTTAATTATAAATTTTTTCGCACGCAAGAATTGAATTTTGGAAGGTTTTTTTTTCTTTTTTTGGAAAAAGCAGTAAATTAAAATGTGAATAATTTACGTCTTTATATCATAATATACGTACCTGGATATAAGTGATCGCTTCGATATTTCGAAATAAAATATGAGTTAAAAGAAGTATTAACTATTGGATTTTATGAAAAGTTAATATAAATGCCAATTTTTTTCAATAAATTCGTAATTTAAGTGGCTTATTTCCAATGAACGGTTTATTAATTGACTCTGCCCTTAATGATAAATTATATAAAAAAAATTGAAAATCAACTGATGACTAAATTCACAAAAACAACAAACGTGCATATTAGAAACAAATGCTGCGAAGTACTGAAAAACAAAATGCACAAATGAAAAAGCAACAAGTAAAAATCAGAATAAATGTTATATTGGAAATTTTAACGAATGCCAATTTAAGTTGCTTAATTCCAGTGAATGATGTATTAATTGTTCCCGCCTTTAATGATAATTTATCTAGACATATATATATATATATGAATGAAAATTGACTGCCAAATTTATAAAAAACAATAAACGTGCTAATCATCACAAATTTTGCAAAGTACTGAAATGCAAACACGCAGAAATAAAAAAGCAAAAAGTAGAATTTCCAATCAATCTTATATTTGAAATGTTAATGAAATAGAATTTTTCAAACACTTTCAGTTAGTTTTAGAAAGAAAAGAAGACTATATCGACTTTCACCACTTAACTAATCAATATTTCGAAAAAAAAAATCGTTCAAATAAAGTCTATTTTTTGCCCATGTCTTTTACAGAATTTTTAACCTTCTATCACCGGTTTTTCAAACAGAAATTTTTGCCTAATTGAATTAGAAAATTTCCCAGATTAAATAATGCAAATTAAAAAAAAAATTACGTGTGAGAATAATAAATTATGATTGTAGTATGGATGCCCTTACGTTCGACGGGCAAATCATGATTGACGTTACAGTACGACGTACTGGCAAATCAGCGAAGCAAAAAAATCTCCATGCTCATATTTTGAATTTTCCTAATCGAGTTTTTAAATCCGTTTGCATGTAACAAACTAGCTAAAATTTTGAACGTTAAAGATAAAAAAAAAAAAAAAAAAAAAAGTTGTCTATAAACTTTTGTAACAGTCAAATTTAAGTTCTAATTTCTTTTCACAAAGTCTATGTTTGTGTAATATTATTCATTTTCAGTGTTATTACCGTGTTGCTATTGTTTTTAATTGTAACTTGTATTGAAGATGTTACTTCTTCTATGTTTACAAGAAGAAAGTATTGGAACCATAAAAAACATTGGTAATGCGATTTCTGATGGATTTACACATTTTAAGGGCAGAGAACCCGATGAAGACGCTCCGAAATATATGGCCGTACATGGTACGGGCAAATCATGATTGGCTAAAACACGTTACCCGTACGACGTACTCTCAAAACAGAAAAGAGGTTAATGTAAAATTGTTTTTCAACAGACGGCAATTTTTAAATATGAAAATGTTTCCTGGCATCAAGATATTCAGGGGATATTAGTTGGGATTCTAGAGATATTTCTTCACGATGGGTTTTTTCACAATTTCACCTATTTAATTGTTATAACTCAAGAACCGTTTAGGATAAATGGTTAAAACATGAAGCATGTCTTTTCCAACTGTTTTACTTTAATTTTAATTCAGAAAATTTGAAAAAAAAATATTTACTTTTAAAAACATGATTAAAAAAAGTTATATGTATATTGTGTTTTCGAATTGTTATTTTAAGTATATTTAATTTTATTTAAACTGATGTTTGTAAAAAGGCTGAATCAAAGTTATAGCTTATACATATTTATTTGTTTATATGAAAAAAAAAAATCTACAAATAATATTTCAAGCTATATTGATTTTAATTTACCTCATTTTTCTTAATAAATTTTATTTATTTATTTATTTTTAATATACAGTCGACTCTCGCGTTAATTCGAACTCGTGGGGACCACAAGAAATGTTCGAATTATCCGAAGTTCGAATTATGGAAAAATGCTTAATATGGTATACTATTACAAAGGAATTAATGTTATAGTGTTTTGTAAGCTTATTTCGTCTGTTATCATTAGAATATGACTTAATATTAAATTAGAATGGATAAATTCATAAACTAGTCAAAAGATTAGAAACAAGCACGATGGAAGAAAAAAATAAAGAGACACTGATGGACAAACGGGGCACTAAGAAAGTGGATATCAATTGCATTTTATTATATGTATACTCTATCGGAACAATTTTCACAAAAATCAAAGAAAGAAAGTTATTCAAATGATCTGAAATCCATCAGAAAGAAAAGAAAAATGAAAAATTGGTATTCTCGTTAGTTCGAAATAAACGAAGTCAAGAGAAAATGAGTTCGAACTAATGGAAATTTTAACGTTATTCTGCCATTGAAAATTTCGGGACTTCATGTTTAGTTCGAATTAACGAAGATTCGAATTATCAGATTTCGAATTAACGAGAGTCGACTGTAATTAGTTTTAATATGTGTTTTGTTTACTAAGGTTATGTTTAACCATCACAAAATATTTAAAAATGTTAACTGAATAAAGATAATTTTAAAGTGTCTCCCGGACCCGTTTAAAGGCACGCAATATTTTACAGAACTAAGTATTACTTTGCGGAAAGTTTCAGTTTTGCCGCATTTGGCTGTTTTTTTATTTTCTTCTACCTTTACACAAAGAAAGTATTGGATTCGTGAAAATTTTCTCAATCTGGTTTTCGACGGATGTACTTGTTTTAGATGAAAGAAAACAAGAAAAACATGTTTTTAGAAAATGTCTGCCATGTTTATCTGTCAGTCTGTCTGCATTTGTCAAAAAAATTTTGCGCACTCTATCTCAAGAACTAATGAACGGAATTTCACAAAACTTTGAGTTAGACAAAAGTTCCCAAAAGTTCAGATTCAGTTAGATCTTGATATAAACTAAATCTGATTAATTCTTAGTATATATCGATCAACAAGTGGCGCTGCTATGCTGCATTACTTAGAATTTCCAGAATAGCCATATCTTAAGAACTAGTGCATGTATTTTTATGAAACTATAGATTTAATTAGTACTTGAGAGAGATTAGCTGATTACGTTTTGGTGCAAATCGCTCGACAAGTGACGCTGCTATGGTGCATCGAAATAGCTCTATATGGAGAACTAATGCACGGAATTTCACAAAACTTCAAATTCATTTAGTCTCTGACATAGATTAATGTTGTTTAGCTTTTGGTGAAAATCGCGACAGATGGCGCTACAGTGTTGCATTTTTCACAATTTCGCAATTAATGTATCTGAAGAACCAATGTATGGATTTTCATCAAAATTTCAGATTTAGTTAGTGCCTGATAAAAAATCGATCCTAATTAGTTTTTGGTGTACATCATGCAACGTGTGGCGCTGTTAAGCATATATTTTAAGATTCTGTAATAGCTCTATCTCAAAAAACGGATTTTCATCAAACTTCAGATTCATTAAAAAGTTGAAGTGAGTTGTTGCTTATTAGACTATTGTTTAAACCAATGGTTCCCAAACTTTTGGACTCGCGGAGCCCTTTTTGGGAATAATTTCTAAGTCGGAGCCCCTGAACTTAGCGACACACTGTGGTTTACAAATTAATGTTTTTTATGCCTATAGAACAGAGAAAAATTTGCTGGGTAAAAATCCGAGCCAATAAATTCCAATATTAGACCAAGGTTTTCAGTTTGGCCTTTTTCCTCATACAGAAATTCTAAATTCATAATAGAAATTTTAAAAATCAAATTTTCTATTATATAAACCTTTTTTATTATTATTTTAAACAGTTTTATTTAATATTACTATTATTGGATACAATAAAATAAAAATAAGGATTAAAACCCTCCTTTTTCTCGTATTAAAATATCTACCTTGTATAATCAAGATATTTTCTTCAAATACAGCAAAAATTAGAGTTAAAAATTTGTGATTTCAGAAAGCTTATAGAAACGAGGAAAACAAATGCGATGTTCAAGCAATACTGTTGAGAGTTTAATGACATCCATTTTTAAAATAAGAAATATTCTTTTGGGATTTCCAGTTGGAACTCTGAATTAAGAATCAAATTTGTAACCATATTTGGATTATGCATTGCATTAGGGCTTATGTAAACTGTTACATCATATTAAATAATTAAAAGAAATAAATAAATTAAAATTCCGTTTTTAAAGTTTAAATTAACATATTCCTTTTCAAAATTTCATTTAGCAAATAAAACGATCTTTCATAAATTTAATTACTTAAGTTTTAAGTCTTTTTATACATCCTTCGAAAATAGTTGCTTTTTCATTATAACAATTTATTTACTTTTATAATGTTTTTACTTTATTTCTAAAATCCGTTACATTTAACAGTATTTCAATTCTCAGTCTTATCAGTTTAAATAACGATCTTTTAAAATTAAGTCTTTTAAAATTAAAAGTTTTATATAATATAAATTCTAGATATCATCTATTTCTCACTTTTTATTTTAATAATAAAAATAATAAATCGATCTTATAGCGTAGTCTTTAATATGAAAAAATTAAATACTTCGCTATACATGACGTGCACCATTTTTTCTTTGTTTTATTTTGCAAGAAATAAAATATTTTATTTCCGATTTTTTTAATACTATCTATATTCAATAGATAGATAAAATTTTTCTGGTTATTTTGACATAAGTAACTTCTAAAACAACCATATATTTGCTGAAATATGTTATTTTGTATGTTGTAATGTTTTTATATTTTGAATATTCCCGCTGTAAATCGGTCCGCCATGACAGTGAAAAAATGTGTTCTTCCCTTCAAAATAGACGCCATTTTTCGTCATGTGTAGGTCAGTGGTGTTAAGGATGAATCATCATAGAATTTTCGAGAAAACGCGGGAAACGTGTATGCTCAGGATCGTCTCTGATTGGCTGAGCCGAAGCTGGTTTGCGAGGCTAGCGTCTGGAAAACTCTTCATTTCCACTCTGAATCTCCTGCTATGTAGCCGCAGCTGTTTTCTCTCCCTCGCTCGGGAATTTTTCCCGTAGCGTTGGGGCAGAGCGATAGATAGAAGTCGGTGAAGAAGGTCCCTTAGTTTATGGGTCCCAAAATCTAATTAAGAATCAAGATCCTTTTTTCGTGCTGATGATGTTTATATAGAAAATCAGAAACGGTCAGGAGTCGTCAACATTCCCTTCTGATAGTGTCTACTACAGCATTGTCTTTATTCAAATTTTTTTCGATCCTGATACGAATCATCAACATTCCCTTCTGATAGTGTCTACTACAGCATTGTCTTTATTCAAAGTTTTTCCGATCCTGATACGAATCAGCAACATTTCCTTCTGATAGTGTCTACTACAGCATTGTCTATATTCAAATTTTTTTCGATCCTGATACGAATCATCAACATTCCCTTCTGATAGTGTCTACTACAGCATTGTCTTTATTCAAATTTTTTTTGATCCTGATACGGAGGAAATAATACAGTAGCCACCTTAATGTGAGCTGAAAAATTTCTATTGTGTATGCAACAACAGTGCCTACCTCCAATTTTCTTCGTTCCAGAAGGATAAGGACACTCAGGAATCTTACCGCAGCTGTTGTTCTGTCAGCAAGATTATGTCTGATTAATCTACAATATTCTGGACTTAACGATTATGGACCTATTAATCTGAACAATAGTTAAATTCCCTCTTTATGTACTTTATGAATCAGGACTCAACTTTTTTAGAATAGAAATGAAGTAAAATTTATTTCCAATATAATGTTTAGAATGCAACGTTTCGTATACATATATACAAAATAATAAAATAATTTGATGTGCTTTGCTGTGTGTTTCCTGATTTTATTCACAAGATGGGTGAGTTCTTTCCTTTTATTTTATTTTAATTTTTTTTATCATCAGTGGTAATCGAAGTTTTATTTTTTGATAAATTAAAATTATTTTTATTTTTGATTAATTTTAATTTGTTTTATATATATTTTTTTTATTTATCCACTATGCGATTCGGCCAATTACGTGTGCGCTTTGGATGTTGGAATTTTTGATGCTCCGGTGTTAACTTTATGCAAATTATCCTTAAATTTGAAACATTTTTAACAGTTTTGCATTGAATTTTTCGGCATCCAGAACCCACATGTAACATAAACTATTATTATTTATGGCGAAAATACACACATACAGAAAAAAACAGGTAAGTTGGACAGTTTTCGTTTGCAGAGAGATACTTCTGTATAATTCTAATATGCTACTCGCGAAAAAAGAAGAAAATGCATAGTTCCAGTCACCCATGTTTGCTACACCTGTTTTTGCTAGTCCAGCCTACCCGCAATAGAATCATGTGGTTATGGAATATTTTTTTTTTCGTTCTTCTTTAAGTTTCTAGTACTTCTAAACATGCAACAAAAGTGAATCGCCTCTCGGCTTCTTCTTCTTCTTTTTTTTTTTTTTTTTAACCATTTTTTAAATATACGGTTAGAAGCAGGTCATCGTTTTAGTGTTTAAGTAGGTGGGGGCAAAATCTATAAGCTATGTTGATAAATGCAGCATGTTAACTTTTTTGGATACTTTATTTAAAGTACTTGGCTATTAATTATAGTTTTGAAAGAAAGTTTCTTTCGTCATTGTTTTTGCCTCGAATCAGATATGCAATTAAAAACTACTCCTGTTAAACGAACTGCAATTAGTAGAAAAACTTTACTAACACAATGGGATATATATGTGCGATTAAATATATATCACGACGTGTACTCACCGACAAAAAGTCTAAGCAAGGGGTGCAGATGAGCAAAATTTTAAATTCTTAGTGCGATGACAAATGTAAAAAAAATATATATTTTTTAATTGTTATAGACTTATTTCTGATTTTAAAATATGGCAGAGACCAATTAAAAGACAATTTTAAAGAGGGGTTGTAAAGTGATACAAAATGCTAAATAAATGAATTTTCAGCAATATAAATTGCTTATAAATTTAAGTATAATTATGTGTAACGGCATAGAAAATTTAAATAAACTAAGAAATTATAAAACATAAAATAAACAGATTAAAGCAATTAAAGTTACGTAAAGAAAAAAAACTAAATACTCAACGTATATAACTATTAAATGAATCTAATGAGGGAATTATTAAATGATACAATATATTTAAAAAAGGGGGGCGTTTTAATCGACAAACAATGTTGTACAATGAAAAACAGTATAGAAAATTCAAATATACGAATAACATAATCAGATTAGAGAATTTAAATTTATATGTAAAAAAAGAAATATATATACCCAATATGCACAAATGTAATATGAATCTAATGAGGGGCTTTAAGTGATAGAAGATGCAATAAAAAATATGTTATTAACGACAAACACTATTTTATTATGAAAAACAGTATAAAAAATAAATAAATAAAAATTAATACAAATAACATGAACAGATTTAAAAAATCAAAGATATATATAAAGAAAAGAAATATATACACGCATCGCGCACAAATAAATCTAGTAGGGATTTTAAATGATACAAGATTTTTTAAAAACAAGACGTTTTATGCGACAAACATTGCTTTAAAAATTAAGTACACTGTTGAAAACTAGGATAGAAGATTTAAATAAGTAAAATTTAATAAAAATAAAATAAATAGTTTAAGGCAGGGCTACCAAATGGTACGCGAGCTGAACACCAATATTTTTTAACAGAAAATATCATGGAAGGCTTCTACAGAATTCGCACTAAAATTAACCTTCGGCAGTGGTTTGTGGGCAATTTGCAAGAAAAATCTTAAAAGAAAATTTCTTTTAGAAATTATTGGTGTTCAGTTGGCGGACCATTTGGGAGCCCTATTTAAGGAAATTAAAATTCCAAAAATAAAAATAAAACAATATGCGCTATATAGAAATATTAAATGCTGCTAGTTCTTCTTCTTATTATTATTATTATTCTGCATAATGTTTGATGAACAATAATATATAAAAGTTTAGAGTGAAAAACGTGCTTGATTTGTTTTCCATTGTTTTTTGATTTGGTGAAATTTTCGAAAACTGTAGGTGAATGTCTGGTTCTGCATTTAACAGGTTACTGTATTTTGTTTTGATATTTGTATACATGGAGAATGCAGCTTCACGCAGATATGTCGTTGAAAATGGGAGTAAAATTAATTTTGCTCATCTGACAAGATTTTATATTCATCTGTCAAATGGCACCAAAATTCAGTGATACGCTTGCTTTAAAAAAAGATTACTTGATCGCTTTGAGACGTTAAATCAATGAGAGTTTCGTATTCCTCAGAGTTTAAGCTGTGTGATTTTGTTTTTACACTGAATGTATTTAGTACACATTTAAAATCGTCCAAATCTTATTTTGAGCAGTTGGAAAGTAATGCTCAAATGAATCTATCAAATTTCGAGATGAATACTTTTTTGAAATTTTTTTCAAAAACCTTGTTACTAAGCAAAAAAGAATTAAATATAAACAAATGAATAGGCGAAACTCCAAAGAATAAAACTGTTCTCCCTTTTGTTCGCAAGCAGAATTAACAGCACTGGCGGGCCTTTTCTGCTTTGATTCACGTTGTGCATTCGATTCAGAATACCATTTCTTGTAGCATATTTGAGATCGAATTTTTAAAACACATTAAATACAGAAGCATAACATAAAACAATTCAAACCAAAAATATTACACAGAACTTAGATACATGTATGTATAATGCAAAAGTTTAAATAGCTTTGAAGTGTATTCTATTTTTGAACTCAGTTACTGATAGATTTATTTTTGACGCACACACACACACACGAAAATTCCTACATACTTTTGAAAATATTTCACTTGCAATATGCTAATTTTTTTCATACTTTGTTTATTTTCCTGGAACGCCGCGGAGCCCCTGGAAAGTTCAGGCGGAGCCCCAAGGGCTCCGCGGAGCACACTTTGGGAACCTCTGGTTTAAACCACCTGACCGTTGGCACTGCTACGCTGTATTTTCTAAGCAGTATCAACATACATAAAATAGAAGAAAGTTTTGGGATTACCACATCTGACTAGATTTATTGGGGGGTATCAAATTTTTATCAGTAAGTTTAAATAGTTATCATTGTTTTAATAGCTGACAGATAGCCCCCCCCCCCACACACAAGATAATAAAGTTATATTGTCTATTAAAATTATCCGGTACGAATTTCTTCACTTGTGTGAAATCGTTCAATTACGGGGCTAACGAAAAAGTCGAGCTATTGCGCTTCTCCGAAGTGGAGTAGTCACGTCAGTGGCGTAGCAAGCGGGGGACGGAGGGGGCGGTTTGCTCTAGGTGTCACCCTCTAAGGGGACCCAATGTCTTTTTTGCAAATATATATATTGTATAATTTTATAACATTTTGAAAAATAATTCTGAAATGAAATAAAAATTCTAGCGCACCACGCAACAGAGTTAATTTTCGTTTCTATTGAATGCGATTTTTTTTCTAAATAGGATATGCACTAGAGAACAAAAACCAACCTATCCAACGAATGGGTAGCGAAAGCAAATTTTAAAAGAAAGTCTTATCTTTTACATAAAGATACCGCATTGATTTTTACACGGCTTATGGGTTGAGTGATGAGTCGCTCCTGTGATCTTTTTTTTATGCAGGAGGACAAAAGGTAAATAAGAAATGGTGTGGTCATTTGTTGTAATAACGTAGAATTGTGATTGAAAAAATATGACAAATAGGGCGGGGGAGGGGGTGACACCATTTACAGCCGCCGCGAGTGTCACCCATTCTAAATACGTCACTGAGTCACGTGATGCTGGCAGTCCTGAGGTTTACAATAAGTTACTTTTAGTATAATAGAAAGCAGATAGTGTTTACTGTGACACACAGAAGTTTTTGACTACGGGGGCTATACTGTGTCTGAAGTACTGTATACAATTACGCCAAGATCTGAATATTTTGAAAACTTCATTATAGTACAAACGCTACTCATTTCCTACGTTTGACGTGGAATTTCTGGGGGGGAGGGGGGGGGTTGAAATAGAGAAAGCAATATTAACCGTTTACAGGCCAAAAAGATTACTCGATTTTTTGAAATAGAAGTTACATTCCAATCATTAAAGAGGAAATGCACAGGAAAAAATAAAAATGACCAATGACCACTGGAAAATGGTCAGTCATAAAAAGAATTTTTTGAAATAGATTTTTCGAATTAGATAACTTGATTTTTTGAAGTAACATTCCTATCATTTAGGGAGAAATCTACAGAAAATCATAAAAATGACCAATGCCACTGAAAAATGGCCACCGGAATTGATTAATGTTCCCAATTGGGAACATTCTGAAAATAATATATAAAAGTTTTTTCCACCATATTAATGACTAATATCCCTTAAGTATTAGAAGGCATAATGTGCAAAACAAAATAATCTAAGATATGATTGGATCAGAATGTGACCTGTAAAATGAAATAAAATTCTCAATTTCAGAAAAAAATGGACCCGAGCCCGAAGGCTGATACAAAAATCAAATCTGACCCCGACTTGTTCTCCTGCTGATCGCTAATATAGACTACATAAAATTCAGTTATTTCACTCAGTGGTGGCATCAGCTTGTACCGGTCATTGCATTACCCTGCAATTATTCCGAAAATGACGTCAAAAAACTCTGAACCTATCAAAATTAGCGCTTGTTACTGGTGTATGGTAGAAACTGGTGCAACAAGGAGCTGCTTTTGGCCAGAAAATGTGTCAAATATGGTCTTTTTTGAGCTTTATAAATAAATTATACACATTCCTTATAACTTGGAAATATCCTTTTTGGAAACTATCACGAATCCAATTACTAAACTATTCTTTTAGTCTTAATATTAATTGAAAATTTTTTTTCGTTTCGAGCAAATTTGCGGATATTACGCCCTGATCACGGCTTTTGCAGAGATTATTTTATTTATTTATTTATTTTACGACGATTTATTGTGAAAACGGGAATTTTTCTTTTTTTTTTTTTTTTCAAATTTTATAGTTAATTTTATTCAATTATAGATTTAATGGCATTGTTTGACCTAAAAAGAAATTTTTTGTGAGAAATCATATCACAAAGATATGTTATTATTATAGTTTTTTTTTAGACAACACTTTGCCGGTTATCGAAAAATGGTTAACAGTCTCATAATTATAAAATAAATAATTAAAAAGATTGAAAAAAAATGCTTTATAAATTAGTTTCAAGCACACCTTTTGCAATTTTATTTTGAAAATTTTATATGATATTTATTCGAATCCTTTCAAAGCAAATTAAGTTTGCTATAGTATAGATTTATTAAAAAAATAAGTTCAATATTTCAAATGTGAGTTTTTGTGGGTCAATAAATATAGGCTAATACTGAGTAGTATATAATGAAGGATAACAATAACACCAGTCCTTACCCTGTTCTAGCACTGATGGTAGCATAGAGGATTTTGCATCTCATCTCGAATCATAGTTTGTTGGGAATGATGATAAATACTTTTAAGGCTATTTATACTAGACTTGGATGTTTTATCTGAAAATATGCGTTATATTTAACGTCTTTTAAACTATGAATTTAAAATAATATTTAACATTACTAAAAGGTGTAAAACTAATAATAAGTGATTGTGACATAATTGTAGTGTATGCATTTACGACTCAGTTTTTGTACTATATTAGCGCTATATTTTTTTAGAGGAATATATATTTTTATAAACACAAAATCATTCCAATGTAAAAACTCCCGTCTGATGAATTAGTACAGTCATCAACTTATAGTTGGTACATTTACGCCTAAGTTTTTGTGTTCTATCTATGCTATACTTATAATGAAAAATACTGAATTTTGATTTTTTTTTTTTTTTTTTTTTTTTCAAAAAGAACTAACGACAAATACGATCGTCGAGTAAAAAATGACTTTGGGGAAAATAACTGCATTAAAAAAACTTGCTTCTTTCTTGGTTGACTTCACAGTATATAATCCATATATAACTTTAGATATGTCCGTACAAACAAGTTATAAAATATATATTGACAAATTGCAATAAACGTTAATATATATATATATACGAAATATATATTTATAAGGACAAAACCATTTCAGTGTAAAGATTCACGACTGATTCAAATATATGCTCCCTTAATTGATTTTGATTTGATTCGATTTAAATGTGACAAACTTTTTATCATGAAGTGAAGTTAAAATTTTCGCAACATTTCTGCTTAAGAAACTTGCTGTGATTCTACTTTATTCGCGTTTCTTGATGTATAAACAGATAAGAAGCTGACTCTTGAATATGTTACGGAGTCTGTTTTTGTAATAGTAGAAAAAATCATTTTAGTCTCGGATTAATAAAGATTGACAGTTACACATGAAAACCATTAAAACTTGCTTTTTCAGCTCATTACTATGAAAACGAAACATTTCATAAAGGAAGAATAGAAGACATTTTTAGAAACAAAGCGAATCCGCATGGTTAATTGTTATTCACTCTGGAAAAATATACTGTTAACAGGACATGTTTATATAAAGTTTAATAAGTATTTTGTTTAATCCTAAAATTTATTTTTTAAAATTTGTATAGTATGGATAAATATTAATCTGTTTTCATAATAGTAGAAACAATATTTTAGTGTTGGATGAACGAAGATGGATAGATACACACGAAAAACATTAAAACTTGCTTATCCCGCTCACAACTTAAAAAATGCAACAATGCTTACAGGAACAATAGAAGACGTTTTTAGAAACAAATCAAATGTACATGGTCAATTATTACTCACTCTGGAAGACTATCTTTTTCATAAGAAAAATATATTTGATGGAGTTTACTATATTTTATCTTTAGTTCCGGACTACCATTTGGATAATGGGACATTGATAGGAATTACTAAATACATAAATCAATCACTTGCTGACGTCGCCGTTGTACCAATGGACATGTATGATTTAACAACAGATGCAGTGGATTTTAGTTATCCATATAGGCTTCATTATTATACATTTATAACTCCAAAACCAGAGTACAAACCGCAAGTTTTCGGTATTTTTAAAACGCTTTCTTCACCTGTTTGGATTGCCATCATGTTAGCTTTCATTTTAATGTTATTAGTGTATTACGCAACGTTAAAATATAAATATTCATTTAAAACTATTTTCTTTCATGTTTTAGCAGTATTGGTAAGACAGGAATCTATTATAAGGCCTTCAACGCTTGTTGAAAAACTCCTCATATATTCATGGGTTGTGGGATGCATGTTTCTTTGCTTGGCTTATGATTCTGTATTTTTATCTTTTCTAGCTATTCCACCTGCCACAAAAATTAAACATTTCTCAGATTTAGCGAGAGCAATAGAGAATGATGGATACCATTGCAAGTCTATGCTCGAGTCTGGTTTGTTTGATATTTTCAATCAATCAGACCGGAAAGATTTTAGGATAATCGGAAATGATATTAACAAAACAAATAACGAGAATGATAATACTTACATAAATTTGCATAATAAAAGTGAGAATAAAAAACTTGCTTTTTTTACTGAAACGATTTACAATGATTATAATAGAGGTAAGTATTTTGTTTCGGAAGATTGTATCTTTAAATCCGTAGCTGGAATGATGGTTCGAAAAAACTTTTGTTGCAAAAATTTAATAGATTCATTTGTGCACAAAATGATGGCTTCGGGCATTTATTATAAGATTTTTAATCAGGCTGTTTTTAAGTCAGACTTACCACAGATTATTAAAATGCAGGAAGACGATACTTTAAGAAAATTAACGCTTACAGATGTTGCTCCTGCCTTTATAATTCTTGTGATTGGACATGTTATATCAGTATTATGCTTTATTGGGGAAATATGGTCCAACCGCAAGAATAAATTAATTTTTAAAAGGAGAACTAGAAGGAGAAGAGGCAAAGTATAAAATGTTAATTACAGTAGAGCGCCGATTATACGGATTCCGATTAACCGGATTGCCCAATTAAATAAATGCATTTATTAATTAAGCAATACATTTATTAATACGTTATTAAATACATTTTTTTGCACAACATGATGGATTCGGCCATTTGCATCAAGTATTTTAATAAGGCTACTATTAGGATACTATTACCACATATTTTCGAATATAAGGAAGATGATACTTTAAGAAAATTTACGCTTACAGATGTTTCTCCTGCCTTTAGAATTTTTGTGATTGGACATGTTATATCGGTATAATGCTTTATTGGAGAAATATGGTCCAACCACAAGAATAAATTAATGTTTAAAAGGAAAACTAGAAGGAGAAGAGGCAAAGCGTAAAATGCTAATTATATGTAATTTACTTAAACAAATGTTACTAGGACTTTTCTTTTAGGACTTTTATCCAAATGACAGGGTGAGCATAAATTATTGAGCGCAGTTCAAAGTTCCATAAAACGAAAACAAATTATCTTATTCGCCTGTGTATTATTTTATTAACAAGCATATTTCAGCTTTATTTTATTCATTCAAGAAATGAACTGCATGTGTCGTAGGTAAAGCATCGAGTCTGTACATTGCGGAGCATCTCAGCTGCGTCATCCCTCTAATGTCAGTGATTCGTCGATTTAGTTTTTCAATATCGCGAACATTTGATGCATACTGCCGATTTTTAGCAAACCCCAAAGAAAAAAGTTGTATCGGGTGACCGTGGAGGCCAAGGAATAGGTCCATCCCAATCAATCCATCGCGGGAAAATGTTTTCCTCCAGGTAGTCTTTAACAATGGAATCCCAATGTGCGTGCTCATCATTTTTCTAGAAATAACTTTCTGGCTGAAAAACAAACTGTTTAAATCGCATTTGAAAACAGTAGCGCTTCCTGCACCGTAACAAATGTTTTGAACCGTTCCTGAGAATAGCGAGAATTCTGTTGCACGATTGTAGCGGAAAAAATCTAATTTGAGCAGAAAAATGTTTTGATTTCATTCTACTGCTGAAACTAAGCAAAAATATGGGAAGGATTTTAATGGTTTCCGAAAGTGAAAATAGCTCTCAGATATCCGATGGTATCCAAAGTGTTCCTGTTAGAATACTAAACTTTTCCAAAAATTTTTACAGTGTACATTCATTTGTTTTTGTTTTATAAAACTTCAAAATTCGTTGAATAATTTATGCTCACCCAGTATGTCTGAAGATATAAAGAATTTTTGCAAATGGCTATGAAAAAGGAACTTTAATATTCAATGAAAATCTTTCATTTCAAAGGCTCTTTTGAAATTTTTATGATAAATAAATAATTTTAGTTCTAACAGCCATGCACAGTTTAAGCACAGTTTTCAAATAGAATTTTTGATAATTGTTAATAACAGAAAAAAAATTATCAATTTTTGGAAAATATTTTGAACATCAGAAATACTGAAGCCCTAATTTTCTGATATTCTAAAAAAATCTACGCAATTTGCTCTAAGGAAAGCGATGAAAAGTTATTTAAATACTAAAAACAGTAAATACTAAAATATTTATCTCTGTCACAATCAGTAGAACACACAGCTCGTTACAGAATGATAATTTTTTTCTTTTTATCATCTATGAATTTATTAAAACGTGAATGATATTTAACAGTACATGTTACCAATCTATCAATACATCTTATATGCAAATTGTTTGAGTAAAAACTGATTATAGCTCATCAAAACATCTAATGAAATATGACAGAAAATTCATTCTTCAGGTTCTTTTTAATCTTTTGATCTAGTATATGCACATTTTACACTTAAAGAATACTCCAGAATGCATCAGTCAAAAACGTTAAGAAACATTGTATCATCTCAATAAGCATGCAACAAAATATAAACAAGTTGGAAATTGCACGTGAAACGTAGCAAATGACGTACGTTTGCAACATTACGAAGTTTTTAAGAAATTCAGAACTTGGTGTAATAGTATACAGTACTTCGGATACAATATAGAGAACGAAATCTTTTGTGTGTCCTTGTAAAAACTATCTGCTTTTTATTATACGGGATGTAACTTATAGTAAGCCTCAGCGATGTAAATCAATTTCATAAAATGTGAAATAATTTAGTATAATTAAAACACGTTTCAAACAACATTCCCTCCTATACCATTATGTATAGGAATACTTTTGTATGGCTCTGTCAATTAATAACAAATATTTTTTTGCACCAGAGATTTACAGAATGTATATTTTAGTACATGCTATATAGATGCATATCAATTTTATTGTGTTCAAAGAAGTGAATCATCATTTAAATGCACTTGAAACTTTTTTTCTCATTGACCGTAATGTAACAGAATACTTTTGATTGACCCTGTAACCAAACTATACATCCGATTTTCATACGTATGGAATTCATGCAATATGGAATGACGTGACAAAATTATGCAGCTATTATATGCTTTAAATTTCAAACGATTTAGTTGAGTAATTTTTGCTCTGTTATATGCGGACAGACTTACTAATGACGACTATAGGTGCTACGTATTTACATAATTACGAACGCACCTAACAAGAGAACAGTGCCTAAAAGAAATATTGCATAGTTACTAATACATAGATTCTCTTCATTATTTAGGGTTTCACTGCTGGAAAAAATACTAAAATTAATCTCTACTTTAATTTAAATATTTAATATATCGCAGTTATTATTAATTAAATTTTAAATAGCAAATGATGGAAGCTACACAATAATTAGAATAATACATTCTTTGTAGTTTAATTCATGTCAAGTCACTGAATCTGATGGTTGATCAAAATTAATACATTGGTTCTTGAGACAAAGCTATTACAGGCTTCGTGAAAAATTGATCATAGCAGAGCCATTTTTTGCCCGATTTACACTGAAATATAAACAGCGCCACTTCATATCAAGGACTAATGGAATCCCCATTCATTAGTTTTTGTGATAGAGCTATTGCAAAAATAGCAAAAAATGTAGCATAGCTGCTCCAGTTGCAGTTCGATTTACACCAAAATGTAAAATAAATGTCGATTTGTGTTAAGGACTAATTGAACCTTAAATTTGATAGTAATCTGTGCTTTAGCTTTGAAGATTAAGCTATTGCGCAAATCGTCAAAATGCTACATAACTGCGGCATCGCAGTTAGTGGAACGATTAGCACCAAAAACTAATGAGCACGAATTTATATCATGGATTAAATGAATATAGATTTTTTTAAAAATTCCGTGCATTAGTTCTTGAGATAGAACACATGCAAAATTTGTGTCACTTACAGATACAGATAGCGAATCTGAGACTCACAGACAAAAAGACGTACATTTTTAAAAAACATGTTTTTTGGGATCTCTTACCCATAAAATCTATAAATCATGTAAAACCAGAAGTCGAAAGTTTACACGAATCCAATACTTTATTCTTGTAAAAATAGAAAAAAGTAAAAATATAGAAGAGACTGCATAATCGAACATATTTCACTTTTATTTCAGAAAGTTTATATTATAATATTTCTATACAAATGTATATTAAAAAAGACAAACGTGTCTCCGCGTAACACTTACATCATATTACGAATTTGACGAAATCATACATGCGGAAAATTTCGCTTATATTGCTTTTTATTTTTATTTTTTATTTTATTTTGCATTTCTCATCATCGCATATTTTCAATTTTGATATAGCGGTAAAGAACAAAACTTGTACTTTCAACACTAATTTCTTTGAAAATTAATTTTCAATTTGTTTGAAAACTATATCGATATGTAATCAATTTTTATTGCTTTAAAAATGATTTTTAAGTATGTTTTTCTTCATATCTATCTCTATTGTTTGCAGACGGTTGTAAAATATAGATCTGCTTACAGTTAAATTAATATTAATAGCTAATCATTTATTTCCAGCTGATATTCTATAACGAAATTAAATTTCCATAAATCAATAACTAAAACAGTAAAATAAAAATAAAACGAAATTTTAAATCGAATTTCGTTTCAAACAATGAAAATGAACCGAATCAAAGAGAAAGATTGTATTTTTGACGATTTCTTCAGTTGTCAAATCCTGAAGTGAAATCAATACGAAAATGTCACTTTTAAATTCAATACAGTAAAAGTATTATTTGATGCATTATTATACTGCAAAAAATAATTCTTAGTTTTACGGTAAAGTACTGGCATCCTTGCTGCCCGTAATACACTGTAAAATCTACAGTAATAAACTGTAAAACAAGCCGTAATATACCTTTAAGCAGTAATATGCGGTATATTACTGCTACTGTATTTAGAAAACGGTTTACTACTGCTTATTTATGGTTTATTACTGTTAATTTTAGAGTATAATACTGGCAGCTGGGACGCCAGTATTATACAGTAAAATTAACAATCACTTTTTGCAGTGTATTATTTCGCTATTAAACCATGAAAATGAACCGAATCAAAAAGCTAGACTGTATCTTTGACGATTGAAGGCGAAGAAGTTAAGTCGAAATGATGTCTACACTGTAAAAAAAAAAAGTGTCGATCTACTAGAAAAACTTTAGTGATCCTTGTAATTACTAAAAATTTTTTAGTAATCTTAGTCGGTTACAAGAAAATCTGTAAGACTTACTAGAAAAAAGTTAGCAACGAATAGAGTTAATAATTTTATATTTTTAATAGCTATTACTAAAACCCGCTTGGTGTGGCCTTGATAGCATAGTGGTTATAGTAATGGACTCCAGGCTAAAAGGTCCCGGGTTCGATACTGGGCACTGCCGAATACGCCCCGAATGTATGCAGTGTAAGTACTCGTTAATAAAGGGATTATGAATATCCTGACGGAGCAGTAGCAATGTTTGGTGCTGCCATCTATTGCGGTTTTGCCGAAATTCTTCCGCTCCCGAAGTCTGGATGCCGCTCGAAGGAAGCTCCTGCCCTTCGAGCCCACGTAATGGTTATTAAAAGTAATTTTGGAGCTATTACTAAAATTTGCTTGGTGGCTTTAAATTGGTGGCTTAAAATTTTTAAGTTAGTTATACAAAAAAATCTTTTGTTCAGTTTACAAAAGAAATGCTTGTTTCGCTTGCAAAAAAAAGTTTGTAATGGTTACTAAAAAATTCTGTGGAATACAAATTTACTAAAAAATTTTTAGTAACCTCTTGAATTCTTTTTACAGTGTACCATGAAACAATTTGCCAGCCCCAGTCGATTCCATCTTAGACACAGTTTACTGCAGCGGTTCTGAAAATTTATTAGTACGTAATCCAAATTTAAATGAAAAACATATATATATATATATATATATATATATATATTCGCGACCCACTTAATGTAAGAGTGTATTAATAATAATGTAAGGCTATGTAATTTGTTGTATAAACTCTATGAGCTATCGACTATCCGTATCCTAAGAAAAAAGAAAATTTCATACAAATGCGCTATCAACAAAAACAATTGGTAATCGCAATGTGTATAAGTGAATAATAATTAAAACAACGTACCAACTTCAAAGATAATTAAAAATGCGTTTAATTATTATCAAAACAAAACCTGATAATCAGCGAGATTTCTCACACCGGTATCTATCACTGAGAACATCTGCATAAAATAAATAAAGAAATAAAATTGGTTAATTTTAATCTTAACTCACTTAGTGCATTAAGTTTGCTTATATATACTTCTTTTTAAAATAAAAAGCATGTTTACACAAGTATGTCATGTTGTACTGCACTTAAAATGCTCATATATTTATATAAAATAAAATTAAGGATTTTATATTGAAAAATTATTTACTGTTGAAATTGTTATATGTTTTGAGTAGATAAAATAAAAGGTGTGTTTTTCTGATCAAACTCGTTTGCTCCGCGCCCCACCAAAACAACCGCTATGACCAACCAATGGCTTGTGACCCATATTTTGGGAACTACTGGTTTATTGTATTGCAGCATTTCGGACGAAAATGGGTTTTATAAGTAGTCACAGGCACAATATTCTTATTTACACGCTGGCACACCTCTTGTACTATTGTTGTCAATTGTCTTCTGTAAGAGAAGCCATTATATATATATATATATATATATATATATATTCGAAAAAACAGCCTTTATTTTTTGTTTAGTTGAAGACAATTGCGGTAAGTTGAAATACTGTAAAAGCACTCATTTTCGCGAGTCGTAATTTTTGCGAAAATGAAGATATAAATTACTACGCGAGCTCAAAACTTCGCAAATAATACAAGAACGGAACAAAAATTTGAAAAATCCCAAAACTCGTTTAACGGTTTTGAAGCCAAACATGAAATAATTTTGAATGGCTCCAAAGAAGCTGATAGAAATAGTTTAAATAAATAAGCTGCATCCTATCAGCTGTATTATTTTTTTTTTTTTTTCAATAAATTTTTGCATTTATTTAAGTAATTATAATCATTAAATTATGGATAAGTGAAAAATTCTGAGTTTATATTATTCTTCGAGGCGAAGGAAATATTTCGCGAGACTTAAATTTTCGCGATTTCGATCGTAGCAAAAATCGCGAAAATTAAAGCCTCGCGAAAACAAATACTTTTACAGTAATCCAATTTTATCTTGCATGTTTAAACTAATATTTTTATAAGAATTACTTATAATCACATCTCAAAGAGGATAAAAGAGGATGAAATTTTAGATTTTTGATTGACTTCTTTTGTCTGATCAACCATTGGGAAATTGACAATTAAAAAACTATTTATTTATAATTTTTTTGCTATTTATTTTCAATAGATTTCATTTTTATCCTTCATTGATTTTATTTTTTGAGGACATTCATTAAGGACGAGATATATTTCATCCTACCTAATTTAAACGAGATTCTTACCAGAAACTTTTTAAAAATTTTTACATTTTTAATTTTGGAGGTAAAATGTTAAAAAAATTTCCTTTTTCATATTTTAAATTTTTTTTCGGTAAGAATTCAGTTTTACAGAGACATTATTGCTTGCCCCTCAAGTGATTAAGGGGACAGTGGACATTATAAACAAAATTTCTCGATTTTCAATGGTTTCATTTGAGAATTGGCTGACGTGTAAATGGCAAGCTCAAATAGTTATATTCGAAATTAAGTGATAAAATAATATAAAGCTTTTAAATTATACAATTTTTAACTTTTTATAATAGTTCGCTTCATATGTATGTAGAAATGAAATATATATATATAAATTATTCATTTATCATTTTTCCAAAAATTATTTTTTTTTCAATTTCCCAAAAATTTCAACATTACAATACTTGTGAAATGGAACTTTTTATGCCAACTTTCTTAAAACATTGTGCAGAGTAAATCAAAAGACAATACCATTACAATTAATCTGATAATTAGGGATGCGCATGGAAAATTCAAAGCTTAGATATGCGCGAAATTTTCTATTTTGAGAAAACATCATTTAAAATAAAATAAACTCCTTAAGTATACTTTTAAAAAATATACAAAAGCTTATACTTGTAGGAGGAAGCGTCAGAATGGAATTGTTCTTTTTTTCATTTGATAAATTTGATCATCTAGTTTCATAAATTTGATAAAGAAAAAAAATCTATTTCTTTGTCCCATTTCGTAATTATAAATGTCCGCCATCGCCTTAAGAATTGTAAAAACATGTTAGTTTACTTCTACATCTTAAAAAGAAGGGAACATAATACTACCCTCCCCCCCATATCAATGACATCCATTGATTAACTAGTAGCTAGATCAGCCTATGATTCTAACGATTGACCTAACAATTCACTTATATTTCAAATAAAAACCTATCCAATACAAATTTATTATTTTATTTGAAACTCAGAAGTTGAATGTATTATAAATATTAGTTTAGAACACACAAGTTTTGAAATGAAGATTGTTTTGATGTACTTTGACAGATGCTTAAAAATAAAAACTAATTAAACAAATATATGCTATGAGAATCATAAATAATGTATGCCACTCAATTGTTTGTTTATTCACCTGCACTATGTATCTTTGAATCTAATAAAATAATGGCTTTATAATTTTGTAATTTTTTCTGCTCATTGAAATGCAGTCGGCTCTCGTTAATTCAAACTCGTCGGGTTCGAATTATCCAGAGTTCGAAGTATGAGAGGAAAACATGTTTAAAGGAGTACTATTACAAAGGAAATGATGTTATAGTATTATATATATATATGTACCTGGTGTCCAGTAAATGACTGACCCATTTTGAATGTAAATAACAAAAAAACTGTTTGAGATAAAAATGCGCGGCTTGCTGTATTGTTATTAGATTATAAATAAATTTTAAAATATGCACTTTGTTAATGTAATATAATAATATTCAAAATAATATCTCAGTCTCAAGACTGAGGAGGTGAAGTATAATACAGATGGTTCAATCATAAATATTTTTTTAAATCACTTTCCAACCAACGTACTGTATTTCTGAAGCTGATTCGAGAGTCGATTCAACATATAGATTCAGATTCAGCCGAAAATCTCATGCCCCCTGGGCCCCATTGCCATCAATTATTTATGAAAATTAGAGTCATGTCTGTGTTCAAACAGCCTGTTACCGCCAGCGCGATATTTTTTTCCGAAATTTTAACTATATTAACAAAGTACATGTTTAAAAATTTATTGATTTTCTAATAACAATACCGCAAACCGCGCATTATTATCTCAAACCGTTTATTTGCTATTTAAGTTCAAAATGGGTCAGTTATTTACTGGACACCCGGTATATTGGTTGTTATCATTAGAATATGACATAATATTAAATTAAAAGATATAAATATATCAACTAATTAAGGGATTACGGACAAGCACAAACAAAGATAGGGTGGAAGTGTCATTGATGGACACACGGGGCAGCATATTTCAGATGTGTATATTGCTGGGACGATTACTGTTTCTAAACCAATAGGAGAGCGTCATTATCACGGTCAAGTACACGCCCACACAGTTTGATTGACAGGAACTCGTGGACAATTGACGGTGCTAATTATAACGATAATCTGTTGCGGATGAAAGTGAGCTGACTGGCTGAATGGTTAGAGCGTCGAGCTTGAAACCGGAGGATATGGGTTCGAGTCCATCGCGGGCCGAGAGTCCGTTGGTGATTTTTCTTTTTTTAAATTATTGTAGGCTGTCTTTTATTAATAAATAAGACATTTAAAAAAAAATATTTCAAACCCTTTTAATATTCTAAATATCGTTCCAAAATGATTTATATATATATTAAACAAATGGGAAAAAAAGTATTCTGCGAAAATATCCGTATAAGCAAAATTCTTACTTTAATTTTTATTTATTTATTTATTTATTTATTTCAGGATCAGAGGAAGTATAATTTCTAATTGAAGTAAATAAAATTCAGTCATTTTGAAAAAAAAAATTCTTTCGTACCTTTAATTTTTAATTACCGAGTACAAATTCAAACAATCCGAGTACAAATAAATAATAAACACACACGATCAATTGTCCACGAGTTCCTGTCAATCAAACTGTGTGGGCGTGTACTTGACCGTGATAATGACGGTCTCCTATTGGTTTAGAAACAGTAATCGTCCCAGCAATATACACATCTGAAATATGCCACGGGTCACTAAAAAAAGCGGATGTTACATTAACCGCTTTCTCAATTTGCCCGTATGTCATACAAGTTACGTTTTTTTTTGCCAATCAATATTTATTTTTCTCACTAGTAAATTTGTATTGTAAATTTTCCATTAATTAATCCGCGCATTTTTCAGATTCAATCAGACCAAAATTTCTATTTTGAATAATCAGTGATAAACAATTAAAATTTCTGTAAAAAAACTAGAAAAAAGAAATATACTCCCTCTGTCCCAAATTAGTTGCGACCATGGAGGAAGAATATACTGGAGGTGAACTATAATGATTTGGGTGATGCCAAAAATGTAACCCTACATTAAGTCACATTAAGTCCAAACAAAACCACGTGCTTTGATTCACCTATGAATTCAAACCGGTTAAAACCCGTATTTGATTGCTCTTGTTTTTTATCGTCGAATTTTTTATTAGACAGCGCTTCACAGGTAAAAATTTCTTTGATTATTTAATTATATGTGTTTTAAATATCAAAATAGAAAATCTTTTAACATTTTTCTTGAAAAGATAACATTATTTTGCTATTATCTGAAAATCGTTTGCAATCAGAAATCTGTATTTTAGATTAATATTTATTACTTATGTTTTCATACATGATTTTAAAAGAATGTTTTCATTATTATATTTTAAATATTATTTAAATGCAGTTATTAATATGTAACAAAACAAATTTCTTTTTATATATTCATCTTGATTTTTTTTTTATCCCTGAATTATTTATTTAGAATAAATCTATTTGTAATATCGAAATCCTGTATTTATGCTTCATTTTTCGCATTTAAATGCGATTAATCTTAATATATGTGCAATTTATTTTCTAATAATTTTAAAAACATGATAAGAATCGAAATTTTTACTGCGTGAAAATCAGCTCATTTATTTTACAGCTCTCAAATTTTATTATGCTTTATATCTGTTGTTTTTAGGTGCTTTCGTAATTATGTAAATACGTAGCACCTATAGTTGTCGTTCAGTCCATCCGTCTGTCTGTCCATTTGCATATAACAACGCAAAAACTACCCAACCGAATCGTTTGAAATTTAAAATACATAATTAATACATAATTTTGTCAAGTTATTTCAAATTTAAGATAGATCAATTATGCATAGATGAATTACAGGGACAATCAAAAGTATCCCGTTACATTACGGTCAAGGGGGGTTTCAAATGCATTTTAATCATTTGAAATTTAAAACAAATAATTATTACATAATTTTGTCGTGTCATTTTAAATTTTATAGAAATTGGATGCATAAATCAATTACAGGAACAATAAAAAATATTCCATGACATTACAGTCTATGGGAAAAAAAATTCAAGTGCATTTTAATGGTGTTAAACTAATTCAAACATAATAAAACTGACATGAACCTATGAAGTATATATATACTAAAATATACATTCTGTACAATCTGTGATGCAAAGAATATTTGTTTTTAAATTACAGGAGCACACAAAAGTATTTCATTACATAAAGCTATACGGAGAAACATTGTTTGTGGGGCGTGTTTTAATTACATTAAACTATTTAGCATTTTATGAATATGATATACGTTGCTGAGGTGTAATAAAAATTACATCCTGTATATTTACAGGAACACAAAGATTTCTACTACTATAATGTAACTGAAGTACTGTCTACTATATCAGCAAGATCTGAATATTTTAAAAACTTCGTTATCGTACGAACGCACCTCATTTGTTACGCTTCACGTGTAATTTCCAACTTGTTTATTAATTGTTTCTCAAAATTTTTTATTGATAATGCTGTTATTTTGAAGAAGTAAAATTTTTATATTTGTCAAAAATTGTTCTTATTAATGTAAAGCATGACTATATGCTAACAATATTTGTTTTAAAACATGTTTTGGAATTTTTTAATAACGTTGTAAGTATTAAAATTAGCTCTGTTTCAGGCGGAATACTGTTTATGTGTCGAATTCGAATTCAAATATTAGCGGTTCAGATCGATAAAAAAACATTTATGTTGGATTCCGATTTGAATAGAATTTTCGTGTTCAGGTAAAATACACAACCCGATCCATTCAAGGATCTAGTCTCGCTGCAAATTTAACATACATTTTTATTTGTGCAGCTTTAAGCGTTGAGCAAATAAGCAAAATTATAATATCACATTTTATAATGTTGCAATATTATAATATAATTTTTCAACATTACAGTTTAAGCAACATTATATCATTTTAAACACTCTTACTTTCCTTTGCGTGAAATTTTATATCATCACGAAAAATATTGAAAAAGCCCGGTTTTAAACTATATTGAGCTACACTCTTCACGTTTTGAATATGCCTATACAGGGTGTTTCAAAGTTATGCATCAGAAATGTAAAGGCAATTAGCGGGAACATTAATGAGCAGATTTGTAAAGGAATGTGGGTGCGGAAATGTAGCGTTGAGGAGAATCAGTGAATAATTTATGTCTATTTCACTATAATTTAGTAACATATTTTGGCCGCTAAAAGCTCCCAACCATATATCATTATCCCCATAAACGGAATTCTTTTGTGTGGTTCTTTAAATAAATAATAAATGTTTAACAAACCCCATATTCTACAAAATGCTTGTTATACTGCCGTTTATAAACGCATATCAATTTCTTTATTTTATGTTTTAAATGGTCTAACGTCATTGAAATGAACTTGAAACGATTTTTCCCACTGACCATAATGTAACAGAATACTTTAGACTGTCTATGCAAATGAACTATAAATTCTACACATTTCCTTTTCAATAGCGATCACGGTGTAGTACACGTCAATAACATATAAAAAAGGCTACGAGCATCAGAGTTTATTTACAAGAGTTAGAACTCGGCCACACAAACCGGAGTCATAAACATTTTTCATCTACGTTACAAAGTATTAACCAGTAAAAAAAAAAAAAAAAAAAAAAAAAATCCCGCGTTAAGCATAAATTATAAAACACTATCCAAATTTCCTTAATTTTTTAACAAAACTTCGTTATTCAGGGAAATAGGTGTTACTGCTCATAACCAAATATGTATTCCAATACTTCTGAATGGCTCTGTATTTGATTTGTCGGTTGATATATATACTATATCATGGAGAAATTTAGTTTAGCAAAAAAAATGCCTAGCTGAATGAAATTTTTCTTTTGGCAGTTTATACGAATAGATGTAAAACATACTTCAATACTTTTTTTCAGCCCTGCAGTTTACCTAGTACCTTTATTACACGAAAGTATTTTGCTAAAATTAATTATATAAAAAAATAAATAAAAAATGTTAATCAAACAACAATACTCTTTAAACTATTTAAATCATATTTCCAGAAATTATCATCCTTAAACAAACCTGTATCCAGTTCTTTGCGTGACCCTGTATATCATTTAATCTATATTCTACAAACATTTCACGATAAACTAAATGCGAATCAACGTAAAAATGCAAAACTTTTTTAAAAACAAACCTTTAAGTAAATTACACTTACATTCAGTAACTTTTCCGAGTTGTTTTGAGTAACCCTGTATATCTTAATTGTGTAACTATTATAGCATTTATGCACACCATATAATGTGAATACATTTAGTGACACTTAAAAGCGCATATCATAATTAAAAATGCCTTTCATCCATGGAACAGTTACCATGCGTAATATACAGTACTTCGAATAGAATATGCTTTTTGAAGTCTTTTGTGTGTCCCTGTAAATGCTATGCACTTCGTATTATGCGTGAAATAACTCATATTAAGTCTCAGCGACGTATATCAATTTGATTACACATGATACCGTTTACCATCGTTAAAATATGTCGCAAACAATTTCCTCCTTTATTATCATATATTAGAATTATTTTGTGTGGCTCTGTAAATGAATATCTATTCTTTTAGCTGCATATTTTAGTGTGTTTTCGTAGATGCAAATAAATGTGAATACGTTTGTCCGGCCGCAACATCTTTAAAATTAATTTGAAACGATTTTTCCCCATTGGTCCTAATATAATCGAAAACTTTTGACTGTCCCTGTAAATGAAGTAATCGTGGTAGAAACTTCATTTTTAATAGGATTTGCGCTTGTGTAAACTTCAATAACATGGTAAAATTTCTTTGCATTCCGAGTATATTTATGAGAGTTAGGGCGCGGACAGACGGACAGACAAAACGAATGCATAAACATTTTTCAATTTTGTTGAAAAGTGTTAATAAAAATTACTGTAAAAAGAAAACTTTTAATAATACAATTTTTAGTTCGTATCAAACGTTTTCAATTTCTTATTTAATTTTAATTTGAAATTTAATAATAATAATAATGACATTTAATAATAATAATAATAATAATTTCCCAATTTCAATTATTTTAAAAGTAAACATTTCTTTTAATAAATAATAATAGAACAAAGGCCATTTTTAAAAATTCCTATTTCTTCTTAAAAAATGCTCCAGCTGTAATTCATTTCTTTCAATTCGTCTTATTGCTTACAAAATCCCTTCCTTTTTTGGAAGCTTTCCAATTTTCTACGTGCTTTTGTTTGGTACACTAAAATTTGAGCGATAAATGGATTCACATTGCAAACCTTTTTTAAGGCTTAGTTCACCTCCACCTATCTTCTTCCTCCATGGTTGCGACATTTAGATTGAAAATTTTGTCCCAAATTAGTTGCGACATTTCAAGTAGGCGGAGTCATAGATAACTTCTGATGCACTTTAGTAAATCGACACCAGTAAAATTATGCTAGAATGAATATAAAGATGCATACTAGAATGATTATAAAGATGCATACTAGGTGTCAAAAGCAATGAAACTGGAATATAAAGTAATAGAAATAAGAAATAATATTCTGAAGAAGGAAATTAATAATAAGAAGAGCTTTCTGTACTGGAATGTTTGCAGTGAGGATTGAAAATTGGTAAGCTAATCGATAACTCCATAAATGCTGCAACTATTAAATTTAACGTTCATCGTAATGGTCATCATCACATTCCGTTTGCAGAAGCAGACAAAGGCTTCAAAAATAAAGTATGAGGATATTTAGAATGTAAGTTTACAAAAAAATGTAAATGCTGACAAAAAAAAAAAAAAAAAAAAAAAAAAAAAAAAAAGATAAAAAAAAATCTAAATAGCAAAATTAAAGATTCCAAATAAAGCGAAAAAATATCTCTCCGAAGATTATCATAGGCTGTTATAATTCGTAGATCAATAGTACACAGAATTCTCAAGGCGAAAAAGTTTTGGGAAGTATTTCATCCACCATTAAGCCAAGTCTAATAGAAAAAAAAAATTCGACAGAATATGATTTTGTTTGCAGCATCTTTAAGCTAAAGGATACTTTTCAGAAATGTTAGAATGAAATGTTTGAAAATGAATTTATAATTGATTAGCTTGAAGATAGTTTTATTTGATTACTGTTAAAAGAATATTAGCAAATATGGGCGTGGCTTTGTAGCAAGTGAAACGGGATTTTTTAAACTGCTTCAATACTGATTTATGGAATGTCGTGGGGAATGCTAGGTAAGTAAATTTTGTAGATAGATAGTAAAGCTCTCTCAAAAACATTAAAACAGAAACATGAAATCATAAATATCAATAATCAGAACAAAAGTATTCAAATGTCGCAACTAATTTGGGACAGAGGGAGTACATTATTTGACTTTTTTTTTTCAAAAATATTGATCAATATTAATTATTAGTTAAATTCTCTTCAACATTTTATAACTCATTTGTTTTATGTAACTTAATTTCATCTAAATGTTTATATATACACTTTAATTCGCGTGTTTGATAAAATTGTGCAAGAATTTAACCCAAATTAAAAGTGTCCTAGTTTTTAACTCTGCGACCAATTGCACTTTTTTTTTTTTTTTTTTTTGGTAAATAGCCATTTTAACACGAACCAAAAGAGCACGATCTATTTCGATACAAATGTTTTCGGTGCTAGAGTATAAATATAACATCATATAGAGCGGCTGAAAGTTTTAAAGACGACAGTTTTTTTTTAATTTTCCAATTCAAAAAGAGGAGCAACAACTTCAAAACAATTTATAATTAAAAAAAGTTACAAATTGTGCGTCAAATGTACTATGGTTAATTTCAAAACTATACCCAACCTAATGCATTAGCTGTTAAACTTTTATGCAAAAATGCATGAATACAAAATTTGATACGATTATATATTTTCATTTCCGTAATTTGAAAATAATAGAACTTCAACTTAAATGGGTAATCAACATGGTAAATCTTGGAGCATTACCTATCGTGGGATATTGTAAAAAAGAGTAATCCATTCGAAAACCATTTTTAAGCCATTTTAATTTATATTTCGTAACTATAGATTATAACTTTCGTAACTATAACTTATAGATTCCGTTGTATTACGCTGTATCTGAGCTACAGCATTTACACACGCAACATAATATGCAAAAATGTATTTAAACTTAGAAACTTATATTACAACTAAAAATGCAATTCCAGCAAAAATCTGTAACATGCTGTATTTCTTGTACAATGCAGTATCCTAAATCATTCGTGAGTTCCTAAAAATAGTATTAGCCCTTTCTGTTATTCAGGAAATAACTTTTAATAAATCTCAGCAACGTATACATATTTTAGTAAGTATGAAATAATTTAACATGATTAAAATACGGCGAAAGCAACGTTTTCGGAAATATCATTATGTATATGAATTCTTTTGCGTAGCGCTGTATTTCATAGATGCAAATCCATTTTGTTATATTAGAAAGAGTGTAAACACCATTGCACATGTACTTGAAATTATTTTTCTCCATTGTATCTCCATTGTATCTGTATTGTATCGGAATACTTTTCATTGTCTCTGTAATTATTAAACTATGCATTTGATTTTCACAAAATTTGAAATGAACTTGACACAATTATGTAATAGTAATATATTTTAAATTTCAAATGTTTCATTAGGGTAGTTTTTGCTCTGTGAAATGCGGGCAGACGGGCAGACTGAACAACGACTGTGGGTGCTACATAATTACATGAATGAGAAAGCACCTAATAATAGAAAGGAAGTATCCGAGCCAAAATGTATGCTAGTACCAGCAACAAAAACATGCTAGTTATAGCTATATATTGCTTTGTCTGATAGATTTTCTTGCTATTATATGCTTTAAACTGCTAGCCAGCATCAAATGCTATATAGCTAGCTTACACAGCAATAGTATTAAACGCTATGTACAAGCACCTTATGCTTATTTGCTGCTTAAGCTTCTTCCAAAGCATGCAGAGACCTTGAAATGCTATAATATGCTTTTTTATGCTTGTCAGCATAATGTTGCAGCGTATATAGGGTTCTCTTGATCTTATGGTTAGACAACTTCAAACTCTTGCTTATAGAAAAGTAGAGAATAATTTATTTACAGAACTTCAGAACAACAGAATCTTCGAAACTCACAATTCCTAGATATTCAAAAATAATTGTTCAAATCTATCGTATAAGTGCAGATATAGGTTCCAGAGACTCTTTATACAACGTCTCAACACTAAATCACATTTAAAATAACGTAAATAAGATTCAAGCAAACTTGCTTAACAAACGCGTTGTTCACTCAATGACTGACTGGTAAATAATAATAATAACAGCTCGTATCGCTCTCCTTATATATAGTCTCGCCGCATGCGGTAGAAATTTCTACAAACTTCTAGAAAAAACTGGAAAACCACGGAACAACATTCAGTGTATCAGTAGACCTAAGGGGGGGTTACCATAAATAGGGAAGGGTTACCATCGCCAACAATCGCCAAGTTTGTCGCCAACTTGGCGATATATCGCCAAATTTGGCGACCAAAATTAGTCGCCAAAAGTGACGCCAACTTGGCGATATCTCTAATATTTCGTTAATCTGCCGTAGACATACACTGAAAATAATAGACAAGTTTGCTTGATAACAGAGACAATGTAACAAAAACTAATATTAGTAAAGAAATGGAGCTTAATAAGATTATTTACATCATTTTACAGTACAAACACTAACTATTTACAAAATTCGTAACACTACCCCCTCCTCAAAGACTGCACGTCCCGGGCAGTGCAATCCTTGAGTTAGAGGAAAACACTTAAAATAAATAAACAAATAAATAAATAAATAAATAAATAATAACAATAATAATAAAATTTACATAAATAAGAACTAATTACTATTTACATATTTACATAAAGTGACTTTCATGACCATGGTCTGAAATTCCAGTTTTGAATTTTTAATCACTTTGGCCAAAATAAGGGGCTAGCCGGTTATAATGTACGACCCTGGGTTTGGTGTGTGGCGATTTTCGTATGCGTACGACGACGTCATTCAGCCTGTTGACGACTGTGTAAGGACCGTCCCAGTTTCTTTGTAGTTTTGGCGACAGTCCCTTACGACGTATCGGATTCCACAACCAAATTTTGTCACCTTCGTTGAACTCATGTCCAGTTGCCTTTGTGTCGTACCGTGTCTTCATCTTTTCTGATGCCAGTCCAATTCGGTTCCTCGCTAGACAATGAATCTCCTCAATTCGTGCCTGGAGTTCATCGACATATTCCTCAGGCAATGAAGGAGCATCAGGAGGACGGCCAAACAAAAGATCAGCAGGCAGACGAAGATCACGACCAAAGAGCATTTGAGAAGGGGAGTAACCAGTGGCCTCATGAGTGGCACTCCTGTAGGCAAGCAGGAAAAGAGGCAATTTCTTGTCCCAGTCCTGTTGGTCTCTAGACACCAGGAGAGAGAGGCTATTTAGGATGGTACGATTGAACCGCTCCACCATGCCGTCCGATTGAGGATGTAGAGGTGTAGTTCGAGTTTTGTCCATGCCGAGTAGTCCGCACATTTCCTTAAACACAGCCGAATCAAAGTTTCTTCCTTGATCGGAATGGATTTGAAGAGGAATTCCATATCTGGAAACCCAGTGTTGAACCAGTACGTCTGCTACGGTTACCGCCTCTTGATTAGGAATGGCGTAGGCTTCAGGCCACTTAGTGAAGTAGTCCATGACAACGAGGATGTACTTATTGCCATCAGATGTTCTAGGAAGTGGACCCAGGATGTCTAAAGCAATTCGTTCGAAAGGAGCTCCTACATTATAACGTTGCAATCGTCCACGGGTGCGCCTCTTTGGACCTTTACGTGCTACACAGGTGTCACAAGTTCGACACCACTTCTCCACATCGCTGCGAACATTATTCCAGTAGAAACGCTCTCGAACCTTTTGCAGGGTCTTCATTACACCAAAATGACCTCCTGTGGGACTACCATGCAGTTCTTGAAGGACCATAGAAATTCTCGACTTAGGGAGTAGTAGTTGCCATCTACATGTCTTTCCATCGTCAGACTCCCATTTTCGGTACAAGATGCCGTTCTTCAAATGTAAGGAATCCCAGAGAGCCCAATAACGTTTAGTCGTAGGATGGTAATGGGCCATGTCTTGCCAGCTGGGCTTCCTGTTGGACTCCTCTTTCAGCTCTAGAATTGGCTTAATTTCAGGATCAGCAAGTTGATCTTTACGCAGGCTCTCGTCACTCCACGGATCTTGCGATGATGTAGACCCAGTTGTAACTTGTCTTACTATAGGACCTTTGACATTAAATTTCTTCTCAACTCGGTCGCAGTATCTACAATTACCTGAGCAGGGTCTTCTTGAGAGAGCATCTGCATTTCCATGTGATGAGCCTTTTCGATGGCGTATCTCCATATCGTACTCTTGAAGCTTTTGTATCCACCTGGCTATCTGGCCTTCAGGGTTCTTAAAATTCAATAGCCAGGTTAGAGAAGCATGATCAGTTCGGATCAGGAACTTTCGACCGTAAAGATAGTGATGAAAGTGGTCTATGGCTTTCACTACAGCAAGAAGCTCTTTTCTTGTTACGCAGTAGTTCCGCTCGGCCTTTGATAAGCACTTGCTGAAATAGGCGATAAAACGCTCCTGGCCGTCGATTTCCTGGGACAGTACAGCGCCAATGCTTTCGTTGCTTGCATCCGTATCAAGTATAAACTGTTTATCGATTTGAGGATATGACAGAATCGGAGTGGATGTTAAGGCCTCCTTAAGCTTTTCGAAAGCAGCGTCACATTCCTGTGTCCACATAAATTTTTGATTGGCTTCTGTTAATTTATGAAGTGGTCTTGCAATCATCGAGAAGCCTTTGACGAATTTTCTGTAATAAGTGCATAATCCTAGAAAACTTCGAAGCTGGTGAACATCTGCTGGACGATTCCAATTTTTCACGGCCGATATCTTCTCTGGATCAGTCCTAACTCCTTCCGCCGAAATGATGTGTCCAAGGTAGGCGACTTCATTACGAAATAAGCTGCACTTCGAAGGGCTTAACTTCAAATTAGCTTCCTTCAATTTTTGTAGCACCCGCCTGAGGTTGTTAAGATGTTCATCAAAAGATTTTCCTATGATTATGATGTCATCTAAATAAACAAGACATGCTTCATACGACAGCCCCCGGAGAACCGTTTCCATAAGCCGTTCGAAAGTTGCAGGTGCGTTACATAGACCAAAAGGCATTACCTTGAACTGCCATAATCCTTGTCCCGTTGTAAAGGCAGTCTTCTCACGGTCGTCCGGATGGATCTCTACCTGCCAGTAACCACTCTTCAGATCCAGAGTCGAGAACCAAGTGTTGCCCGCAAGTGTGTCAAGAGTGTCGTCAATCCTTGGTAGAGGGTAACTATCCTTTTTAGTAACATCATTCAGTCGGCGGTAGTCTACACAAAATCTTGTAGAACCATCCTTCTTTCTTACTAATACAATGGGAGACGCCCATGGACTTGTCGATGGTTCGATGACGTCATTTTCTTCCATATCCTTAATTAAATTTTGCACCTCTTCTTGCTTGGCAAAAGGTAATCGTCTAGGGTGTTGTTTAATAGGTGAGTGATCCCCAGTATCAATTCGGTGTTGTGCCATTTTGGTTCGTCCAAAGTCTTCAAATGTTTGGGAAAATAAACTTTGGAATTATCTAATTAAACTTTCAGCAGCATCTCTCTGGTTCGGATCTAAGTTCATATTTTGTAACAAATCCTTGACTAAATTATCTGAAGATTTCTCAAAGCGACTGGAATTTTGACTTATGCACGTCACAGGAGCACATGATGCTATCACCTCTCCTTTCTTGATAGTCCTCGTCTTATCACTGATGTTAGCAATTCTGACTGGAATGGTCTTCTTCGAGAGGTCCACTACAGATGAAGCCACCAATACTCCTGCTTGTGTACTATTGTCTTCTGGATAATCTATATGGCCAAAACGGTAATTAGTTTCATTTTTAATTATAGCTGGAACTAAAAATTCTGTTCTTGGATCTAGATTGATGTCTTCTTTGGCTATTACTGTTTGTTTACATTCAATTTCGTTATTTAATCCAAAAAGACTTATTTCTTCAAATTTTGAGAGCATTTTGTTATTTTTGAAATCAAGTTTGAAGCCAAACCTCTTCAGAAAATCTAGCCCAATTAAGCAAGGATCTGTTATGTCAGCCACATATGCCGTATGGTAATATTTCGTTCCTCCAAAGTTTATGGTTAAATTGGCCTTTCCATATATGCCAATCTTGTCGCCCGTCACAGTTTGCAGGGTAACGCATGGGGAGTCCAGATGAGTTTAGATTTCAATTTCCGAGCCAAATCTTCTCTTATTATTGTCACATTGGCTCCTGTATCGAGAATCATACGGCACTGAATTTCGTTAATAAAGCCTGTCACATATAATTCATTATCACCGCCACTCATTTTTGATATCTGGAGGATCTTCAGGTGGGGCTTTTCATTCTCTGGCAACCTCCGCCCCGCGAGATGGCCAAAATTTAGTTTCCCTGCTGACTGTTTGAATTTATCTCACGTTCGTGGATTTTGGGGCAATTTCTTCGGAGATGTCCTGTATCACCGCATCCCCAGCACGTGAGATTCTGTCTTCTTGAACTTGTTCTTCCGTATTTTAAAGCTTCAAGTTCTTGATTTATTTTCCTAATTTCTTTCAAGACGTCGTTCTCAGTGTCTGAGCTTTTGTTCACCGTTGCCCCTCGGACTGAATGACGATCTCTTCGGCTGGCTTGTGTAGCTGCTTCCAACTTTAAGGCATATAGTAGTGCAGCCTTTAAATCCTGTACATCTGCCATTCGTACTGCTCTCTGCACTTCTGGATCTTTTATTCCGTCAACTCTTCTTGGCCTTTATTCATTTTATCCGCCAACTGTTCTTGGCCTTTATCAATTTTATAGGTCAGCTCTGTTCTTAATCCGTTAATAGCTTCTAACAATTCTTTCAGCTGTCCGTCCATTGTTCTTGTTTTCGCCATAAGATCCGGACTCCTGACACCAAATGTTGCAGCGTATATAGGGTTCTTTTGATCTTATGGTTAGACAACTTCAAACTCTTGCTTATAGAAAAGTAGAAAATAATTTATTTACAGAACTTCAGAACAACAGAGTCTTCGAAACTCACAAATATTCCTAGATATTCAAAAATAATTGTTCAAATCTATCGTATAAGTGCAGATATAGGTTCCAGAGACTCTTTATACAACGTCTCAACACTAAATCACATTTAAAATAACGTAAATAAGACTCAAGCAAACTTGCTTAACAAACGCGTTGTTCACTCAATGACTGACTGGTAAATAATAATAATAACAGCTCGTATCGCTCTCCTTATATATAGTCTCGCCGCATGCGGTAGAAATTTCTACAAACTTCTAGAAAAAACTGGAAAATCACGGAACAACATTCAATGTATCAGTAGACCTAAGGGGGGTTACCATAAATAGGGAAGGGTTACCATCGCCAACAATCGCCAAGTTTGTCGCCAACTTGGTGATATATCGCCAAATTTGGCGACCAAAATTAGTCGCCAAAAGTGACGCCAACTTGGCGATATCTCTAATATTTCGTTAATCTGCCGTAGACATACACTGAAAATAATAGACAAGTTTGCTTGATAACAGAGACAATGTAACAAAAACTAATATTAGTAAAGAAATGGAGCTTAATAAGATTATTTACATCATTTTACAGTACAAACACTAACTATTTACAAAATTCGTAACACTACCCCCTCCTCAAAGACTGCACGTCCCGGGCAGTGCAATCCTTGAGTTAGAGGAAAACACTTAAAATAAATAAACAAATAAATAAATAAATAAATAAATAATAACAATAATAATAAAATTTACATAAATAAGAACTAATTACTATTTACATATTTACATAAAGTGACTTTCATGACCATGGTCTGAAATTCCAGTTTTGAATTTTTAATCACTTTGGCCAAAATAAGGGGCTAGCCGGTTATAATGTACGACCCTGGGTTTGGTGTGTGGCGATTTTCGTATGCGTACGACGACGTCATTCAGCCTGTTGACGACTGTGTAAGGACCGTCCCAGTTTCTTTGTAGTTTTGGCGACAGTCCCTTACGACGTATCGGATTCCACAACCAAACTTTGTCACCTCGTTGAACTCATGTCCAGTTGCCTTTGTGTCGTACCGTGTCTTCATCTTTTCTGATGCCAGTCCAATTCGGTTCCTCGCTAGACAATGAATCTCCTCAATCCGTGCCTGGAGTTCATCGACATATTCCTCAGGCAATGAAGGAGCATCAGGAGGACGGCCAAACAAAAGATCAGCAGGCAGACGAAGATCACGACCAAAGAGCATTTGAGAAGGGGAGTAACCAGTGGCCTCATGAGTGGCACTCCTGTAGGCAAGCAGGAAAAGAGGCAATTTCTTGTCCCAGTCCTGTTGGTCTCTAGACACCAGGAGAGAGAGGCTATTTAGGATGGTACGATTGAACCGCTCCACCATGCCGTCCGATTGTGGATGTAGAGGTGTAGTTCGAGTTTTGTCCATGCCGAGTAGTCCGCACATTTCCTTAAACACAGCCGAATCAAAGTTTCTTCCTTGATCGGAATGGATTTGAAGAGGAACTCCATATCTGGAAACCCAGTGTTGAACCAGTACGTTTGCTACGGTTACCGCCTCTTGATTAGGAATGGCGTAGGCTTCAGGCCACTTAGTGAAGTAGTCCATGACAACGAGGATGTACTTATTGCCATCAGATGTTCTAGGAAGTGGACCCAGGATGTCTAAAGCAATTCGTTCGAAAGGAGCTCCTACATTATAACGTTGCAATCGTCCACGGGTGCGCCTCTTTGGACCTTTACGTGCTACACAGGTGTCACAAGTTCGACACCACTTCTCCACATCGCTGCGAACATTATTCCAGTAGAAACGCTCTCGAACCTTTTGCAGGGTCTTCATTACACCAAAATGACCTCCTGTGGGACTACCATGCAGTTCTTGAAGGACCATAGAAATTCTCGACTTAGGGAGTAGTAGTTGCCATCTACATGTCTTTCCATCGTCAGATTCCCATTTTCGGTACAAGATGCCGTTCTTCAAATGTAAGGAATCCCAGAGAGCCCAATAACGTTTAGTCGTAGGATGGTAATGGGCCATGTCTTGCCAGCTGGGCTTCCTGTTGGACTCCTCTTTCAGCTCTAGAATTGGCTTAATTTCAGGATCAGCAAGTTGATCTTTACGCAGGCTCTCGTCACTCCACGGATCTTGCGATGATGTAGACCCAGTTGTAACTTGTCTTACTATAGGACCTTTGACATTAAATTTCTTCTCAACTCGGTCGCAGTATCTACAATTACCTGAGCAGGGTCTTCTTGAGAGAGCATCTGCATTTCCATGTGATGAGCCTTTTCGATGGCGTATCTCCATATCGTACTCTTGAAGCTTTTGTATCCACCTGGCTATCTGGCCTTCAGGGTTCTTAAAATTCAATAGCCAGGTTAGAGAAGCATGATCAGTTCGGATCAGGAACTTTCGACCGTAAAGATAGTGATGAAAGTGGTCTATGGCTTTCACTACAGCAAGAAGCTCTTTTCTTGTTACGCAGTAGTTCCGCTCGGCCTTTGATAAGCACTTGCTGAAATAGGCGATAAAACGCTCCTGGCCGTCGATTTCCTGGGACAGTACAGCGCCAATGCTTTCGTTGCTTGCATCCGTATCAAGTATAAACTGTTTATCGATTTGAGGATATGACAGAATCGGAGTGGATGTTAAGGCCTCCTTAAGCTTTTCGAAAGCAGCGTCACATTCCTGTGTCCACATAAATTTTTGATTGGCTTCTGTTAATTTATGAAGTGGTCTTGCAATCATCGAGAAGCCTTTGACGAATTTTCTGTAATAAGTGCATAATCCTAGAAAACTTCGAAGCTGGTGAACATCTGCTGGACGATTCCAATTTTTCACGGCCGATATCTTCTCTGGATCAGTCCTAACTCCTTCCGCCGAAATGATGTGTCCAAGGTAGGCGACTTCATTACGAAATAAGCTGCACTTCGAAGGGCTTAACTTCAAATTAGCTTCCTTCAATTTTTGTAGCACCCGCCTGAGGTTGTTAAGATGTTCATCAAAAGATTTTCCTATGATTATGATGTCATCTAAATAAACAAGACATGCTTCATACGACAGCCCCCGGAGAACCGTTTCCATAAGCCGTTCGAAAGTTGCAGGTGCGTTACATAGACCAAAAGGCATTACCTTGAACTGCCATAATCCTTGTCCCGTTGTAAAGGCAGTCTTCTCACGGTCGTCCGGATGGATCTCTACCTGCCAGTAACCACTCTTCAGATCCAGAGTCGAGAACCAAGTGTTGCCCGCAAGTGTGTCAAGAGTGTCGTCAATCCTTGGTAGAGGGTAACTATCCTTTTTAGTAACATCATTCAGTCGGCGGTAGTCTACACAAAATCTTGTAGAACCATCCTTCTTTCTTACTAATACAATGGGAGACGCCCATGGACTTGTCGATGGTTCGATGACGTCATTTTCTTCCATATCCTTAATTAAATTTTGCACCTCTTCTTGCTTGGCAAAAGGTAATCGTCTAGGGTGTTGTTTAATAGGTGAGTGATCCCCAGTATCAATTCGGTGTTGTGCCATTTTGGTTCGTCCAAAGTCTTCAAATGTTTGGGAAAATAAACTTTGGAATTATCTAATTAAACTTTCAGCAGCATCTCTCTGGTTCGGATCTAAGTTCATATTTTGTAACAAATCCTTGACTAAATTATCTGAAGATTTCTCAAAGCGACTGGAATTTTGACTTATGCACGTCACAGGAGCACATGATGCTATCACCTCTCCTTTCTTGATAGTCCTCGTCTTATCACTGATGTTAGCAATTCTGACTGGAATGGTCTTCTTCGAGAGGTCCACTACAGATGAAGCCACCAATACTCCTGCTTGTGTACTATTGTCTTCTGGATAATCTATATGGCCAAAACGGTAATTAGTTTCATTTTTAATTATAGCTGGAACTAAAAATTCTGTTCTTGGATCTAGATTGATGTCTTCTTTGGCTATTACTGTTTGTTTACATTCAATTTCGTTATTTAATCCAAAAAGACTTATTTCTTCAAATTTTGAGAGCATTTTGTTATTTTTGAAATCAAGTTTGAAGCCAAACCTCTTCAGAAAATCTAGCCCAATTAAGCAAGGATCTGTTATGTCAGCCACATATGCCGTATGGTAATATTTCGTTCCTCCAAAGTTTATGGTTAAATTGGCCTTTCCATATATGCCAATCTTGTCGCCCGTCACAGTTTGCAGGGTAACGCATGGTGGAGTCCAGATGAGTTTAGATTTCAATTTCCGAGCCAAATCTTCTCTTATTATTGTCACATTGGCTCCTGTATCGAGAATGATACGGCACTGAATTTCGTTAATAAAGCCTGTCACATATAATTCCTTATCACCGCCACTCATTTTTGATATCTGGAGGATCTTCAGGTGGGGCTTTTCATTCTCTGGCAACCTCCGCCCCGCGAGATGGCCAAAATTTAGTTTCCCTGCTGACTGTTTGAATTTATCTCACGTTCGTGGATTTTGGGGCAATTTCTTCGGAGATGTCCTGTATCACCGCATCCCCAGCACGTGAGATTCTGTCTTCTTGAACTTGTTCTTCCGTATTTTAAAGCTTCAAGTTCTTGATTTATTTTCCTAATTTCTTTCAAGACGTCGTTCTCAGTGTCTGAGCTTTTGTTCACCGTTGCCCCTCGGACTGAATGACGATCTCTTCGGCTGGCTTGTGTAGCTGCTTCCAACTTTAAGGCATATAGTAGTGCAGCCTTTAAATCCTGTACATCTGCCATTCGTACTGCTCTCTGCACTTCTGGATCTTTTATTCCGTCAACTCTTCTTGGCCTTTATTCATTTTATCCGCCAACTGTTCTTGGCCTTTATCAATTTTATAGGTCAGCTCTGTTCTTAATCCGTTAATAGCTTCTAACAATTCTTTCAGCTGTCCGTCCATTGTTCTTGTTTTCGCCATAAGATCCGGACTCCTGACACCAAATGTTGCAGCGTATATAGGGTTCTTTTGATCTTATGGTTAGACAACTTCAAACTCTTGCTTATAGAAATGTAGAAAATAATTTATTTACAGAACTTCAGAACAACAGAGTCTTCGAAACTCACAAATATTCCTAGATATTCAAAAATATTTGTTCAAATCTATCGTATAAGTGCAGATATAGGTTCCAGAGACTCTTTATACAACGTCTCAACACTAAATCACATTTAAAATAACGTAAATAAGACTCAAGCAAACTTGCTTAACAAACGCGTTGTTCACTCAATGACTGACTGGTAAATAATAATAATAACAGCTCGTATCGCTCTCCTTATATATAGTCTCGCCGCATGCGGTAGAAATTTCTACAAACTTCTAGAAAAAACTGGAAAATCACGGAACAACATTCAATGTATCAGTAGACCTAAGGGGGGTTACCATAAATAGGGAAGGGTTACCATCGCCAACAATCGCCAAGTTTGTCGCCAACTTGGTGATATATCGCCAAATTTGGCGACCAAAATTAGTCGCCAAAAGTGACGCCAACTTGGCGATATCTCTAATATTTCGTTAATCTGCCGTAGACATACACTGAAAATAATAGACAAGTTTGCTTGATAACAGAGACAATGTAACAAAAACTAATATTAGTAAAGAAATGGAGCTTAATAAGATTATTTACATCATTTTACAGTACAAACACTAACTATTTACAAAATTCGTAACACTACCCCCTCCTCAAAGACTGCACGTCCCGGGCAGTGCAATCCTTGAGTTAGAGGAAAACACTTAAAATAAATAAACAAATAAATAAATAAATAAATAAATAATAACAATAATAATAAAATTTACATAAATAAGAACTAATTACTATTTACATATTTACATAAAGTGACTTTCATGACCATGGTCTGAAATTCCAGTTTTGAATTTTTAATCACTTTGGCCAAAATAAGGGGCTAGCCGGTTATAATGTACGACCCTGGGTTTGGTGTGTGGCGATTTTCGTATGCGTACGACGACGTCATTCAGCCTGTTGACGACTGTGTAAGGACCGTCCCAGTTTCTTTGTAGTTTTGGCGACAGTCCCTTACGACGTATCGGATTCCACAACCAAACTTTGTCACCTTCGTTGAACTCATGTCCAGTTGCCTTTGTGTCGTACCGTGTCTTCATCTTTTCTGATGCCAGTCCAATTCGGTTCCTCGCTAGACAATGAATCTCCTCAATCCGTGCCTGGAGTTCATCGACATATTCCTCAGGCAATGAAGGAGCATCAGGAGGACGGCCAAACAAAAGATCAGCAGGCAGACGAAGATCACGACCAAAGAGCATTTGAGAAGGGGAGTAACCAGTGGCCTCATGAGTGGCACTCCTGTAGGCAAGCAGGAAAAGAGGCAATTTCTTGTCCCAGTCCTGTTGGTCTCTAGACACCAGGAGAGAGAGGCTATTTAGGATGGTACGATTGAACCGCTCCACCATGCCGTCCGATTGTGGATGTAGAGGTGTAGTTCGAGTTTTGTCCATGCCGAGTAGTCCGCACATTTCCTTAAACACAGCCGAATCAAAGTTTCTTCCTTGATCGGAATGGATTTGAAGAGGAACTCCATATCTGGAAACCCAGTGTTGAACCAGTACGTCTGCTACGGTTACCGCCTCTTGATTAGGAATGGCGTAGGCTTCAGGCCACTTAGTGAAGTAGTCCATGACAACGAGGATGTACTTATTGCCATCAGATGTTCTAGGAAGTGGACCCAGGATGTCTAAAGCAATTCGTTCGAAAGGAGCTCCTACATTATAACGTTGCAATCGTCCACGGGTGCGCCTCTTTGGACCTTTACGTGCTACACAGGTGTCACAAGTTCGACACCACTTCTCCACATCGCTGCGAACATTATTCCAGTAGAAACGCTCTCGAACCTTTTGCAGGGTCTTCATTACACCAAAATGACCTCCTGTGGGACTACCATGCAGTTCTTGAAGGACCATAGAAATTCTCGACTTAGGGAGTAGTAGTTGCCATCTACATGTCTTTCCATCGTCAGACTCCCATTTTCGGTACAAGATGCCGTTCTTCAAATGTAAGGAATCCCAGAGAGCCCAATAACGTTTAGTCGTAGGATGGTAATGGGCCATGTCTTGCCAGCTGGGCTTCCTGTTGGACTCCTCTTTCAGCTCTAGAATTGGCTTAATTTCAGGATCAGCAAGTTGATCTTTACGCAGGCTCTCGTCACTCCACGGATCTTGCGATGATGTAGACCCAGTTGTAACTTGTCTTACTATAGGACCTTTGACATTAAATTTCTTCTCAACCCGGTCGCAGTATCTACAATTACCTGAGCAGGGTCTTCTTGAGAGAGCATCTGCATTTCCATGTGATGAGCCTTTTCGATGGCGTATCTCCATATCGTACTCTTGAAGCTTTTGTATCCACCTGGCTATCTGGCCTTCAGGGTTCTTAAAATTCAATAGCCAGGTTAGAGAAGCATGATCAGTTCGGATCAGGAACTTTCGACCGTAAAGATAGTGATGAAAGTGGTCTATGGCTTTCACTACAGCAAGAAGCTCTTTTCTTGTTACGCAGTAGTTCCGCTCGGCCTTTGATAAGCACTTGCTGAAATAGGCGATAAAACGCTCCTGGCCGTCGATTTCCTGGGACAGTACAGCGCCAATGCTTTCGTTGCTTGCATCCGTATCAAGTATAAACTGTTTATCGATTTGAGGATATGACAGAATCGGAGTGGATGTTAAGGCCTCCTTAAGCTTTTCGAAAGCAGCGTCACATTCCTGTGTCCACATAAATTTTTGATTGGCTTCTGTTAATTTATGAAGTGGTCTTGCAATCATCGAGAAGCCTTTGACGAATTTTCTGTAATAAGTGCATAATCCTAGAAAACTTCGAAGCTGGTGAACATCTGCTGGACGATTCCAATTTTTCACGGCCGATATCTTCTCTGGATCAGTCCTAACTCCTTCCGCCGAAATGATGTGTCCAAGGTAGGCGACTTCATTACGAAATAAGCTGCACTTCGAAGGGCTTAACTTCAAATTAGCTTCCTTCAATTTTTGTAGCACCCGCCTGAGGTTGTTAAGATGTTCATCAAAAGATTTTCCTATGATTATGATGTCATCTAAATAAACAAGACATGCTTCATACGACAGCCCCCGGAGAACCGTTTCCATTAGCCGTTCGAAAGTTGCAGGTGCGTTACATAGACCAAAAGGCATTACCTTGAACTGCCATAATCCTTGTCCCGTTGTAAAGGCAGTCTTCTCACGGTCGTCCGGATGGATCTCTACCTGCCAGTAACCACTCTTCAGATCCAGAGTCGAGAACCAAGTGTTGCCCGCAAGTGTGTCAAGAGTGTCGTCAATCCTTGGTAGAGGGTAACTATCCTTTTTAGTAACATCATTCAGTCGGCGGTAGTCTACACAAAATCTTGTAGAACCATCCTTCTTTCTTACTAATACAATGGGAGACGCCCATGGACTTGTCGATGGTTCGATGACGTCATTTTCTTCCATATCCTTAATTAAATTTTGCACCTCTTCTTGCTTGGCAAAAGGTAATCGTCTAGGGTGTTGTTTAATAGGTGAGTGATCCCCAGTATCAATTCGGTGTTGTGCCATTTTGGTTCGTCCAAAGTCTTCAAATGTTTGGGAAAATAAACTTTGGAATTATCTAATTAAACTTTCAGCAGCATCTCTCTGGTTCGGATCTAAGTTCATATTTTGTAACAAATCCTTGACTAAATTATCTGAAGATTTCTCAAAGCGACTGGAATTTTGACTTATGCACGTCACAGGAGCACATGATGCTATCACCTCTCCTTTCTTGATAGTCCTCGTCTTATCACTGATGTTAGCAATTCTGACTGGAATGGTCTTCTTCGAGAGGTCCACTACAGATGAAGCCACCAATACTCCTGCTTGTGTACTATTGTCTTCTGGATAATCTATATGGCCAAAACGGTAATTAGTTTCATTTTTAATTATAGCTGGAACTAAAAATTCTGTTCTTGGATCTAGATTGATGTCTTCTTTGGCTATTACTGTTTGTTTACATTCAATTTCGTTATTTAATCCAAAAAGACTTATTTCTTCAAATTTTGAGAGCATTTTGTTATTTTTGAAATCAAGTTTGAAGCCAAACCTCTTCAGAAAATCTAGCCCAATTAAGCAAGGATCTGTTATGTCAGCCACATATGCCGTATGGTAATATTTCGTTCCTCCAAAGTTTATGGTTAAATTGGCCTTTCCATATATGCCAATCTTGTCGCCCGTCACAGTTTGCAGGGTAACGCATGGTGGAGTCCAGATGAGTTTAGATTTCAATTTCCGAGCCAAATCTTCTCTTATTATTGTCACATTGGCTCCTGTATCGAGAATCATACGGCACTGAATTTCGTTAATAAAGCCTGTCACATATAATTCATTATCACCGCCACTCATTTTTGATATCTGGAGGATCTTCAGGTGGGGCTTTTCATTCTCTGGCAACCTCCGCCCCGCGAGATGGCCAAAATTTAGTTTCCCTGCTGACTGTTTGAATTTATCTCACGTTCGTGGATTTTGGGGCAATTTCTTCGGAGATGTCCTGTATCACCGCATCCCCAGCACGTGAGATTCTGTCTTCTTGAACTTGTTCTTCCGTATTTTAAAGCTTCAAGTTCTTGATTTATTTTCCTAATTTCTTTCAAGACGTCGTTCTCAGTGTCTGAGCTTTTGTTCACCGTTGCCCCTCGGACTGAATGACGATCTCTTCGGCTGGCTTGTGTAGCTGCTTCCAACTTTAAGGCATATAGTAGTGCAGCCTTTAAATCCTGTACATCTGCCATTCGTACTGCTCTCTGCACTTCTGGATCTTTTATTCCGTCAACTCTTCTTGGCCTTTATTCATTTTATCCGCCAACTGTTCTTGGCCTTTATCAATTTTATAGGTCAGCTCTGTTCTTAATCCGTTAATAGCTTCTAACAGTTCTTTCAGCTGTCCGTCCATTGTTCTTGTTTTCGCCATAAGATCCCGACTCCTGACACCAAATGTTGCAGCGTATATAGGGTTCTTTTGATCTTATGGTTAGACAACTTCAAACTCTTGCTTATAGAAAAGTAGAAAATATTTTATTTACAGAACTTCAGAACAACAGAGTCTTCGAAACTCACAAATATTCCTAGATATTCAAAAATAATTGTTCAAATCTATCGTATAAGTGCAGATATAGGTTCCAGAGACTCTTTATACAACGTCTCAACACTAAATCACATTTAAAATAACGTAAATAAGACTCAAGCAAACTTGCTTAACAAACGCGTTGTTCACTCAATGACTGACTGGTAAATAATAATAATAACAGCTCGTATCGCTCTCCTTATATATAGTCTCGCCGCATGCGGTAGAAATTTCTACAAACTTCTAGAAAAAACTGGAAAATCACGGAACAACATTCAATGTATCAGTAGACCTAAGGGGGGGGGTTACCATAAATAGGGAAGGGTTACCATCGCCAACAATCGCCAAGTTTGTCGCCAACTTGGCGATATATCGCCAAATTTGGCGACCAAAATTAGTCGCCAAAAGTGACGCCAACTTGGCGATATCTCTAATATTTCGTAAATCTGCCGTAGACATACACTGAAAATAATAGACAAGTTTGCTTGATAACAGAGACAATGTAACAAAAACTAATATTAGTAAAGAAATGGAGCTTAATAAGATTATTTACATCATTTTACAGTACAAACACTAACTATTTACAAAATTCGTAACACTACCCCCTCCTCAAAGACTGCACGTCCCGGGCAGTGCAATCCTTGAGTTAGAGGAAAACACTTAAAATAAATAAACAAATAAATAAATAATAACAATAATAATAAAATTTACATAAATAAGAACTAATTACTATTTACATATTTACATAAAGTGACTTTCATGACCATGGTCTGAAATTCCAGTTTTGAATTTTTAATCACTTTAGCCAAAATAAGGGGCTAGCCGGTTATAATGTACGATCCTGGGTTTGGTGTGTGGCGATTTTCGTATGCGTACGACGACGTCATTCAGCCTGTTGACGACTGTGTAAGGACCGTCCCAGTTTCTTTGTAGTTTTGGCGACAGTCCCTTACGACGTATCGGATTCCACAACCAAACTTTGTCACCTTCGTTGAACTCATGTCCAGTTGCCTTTGTGTCGTACCGTGTCTTCATCTTTTCTGATGCCAGTCCAATTCGGTTCCTCGCTAGACAATGAATCTCCTCAATCCGTGCCTGGAGTTCATCGACATATTCCTCAGGCAATGAAGGAGCATCAGGAGGACGGCCAAACAAAAGATCAGCAGGCAGACGAAGATCACGACCAAAGAGCATTTGAGAAGGGGAGTAACCAGTGGCCTCATGAGTGGCACTCCTGTAGGCAAGCAGGAAAAGAGGCAATTTCTTGTCCCAGTCCTGTTGGTCTCTAGACACCAGGAGAGAGAGGCTATTTAGGATGGTACGATTGAACCGCTCCACCATGCCGTCCGATTGTGGATGTAGAGGTGTAGTTCGAGTTTTGTCCATGCCGAGTAGTCCGCACATTTCCTTAAACACAGCCGAATCAAAGTTTCTTCCTTGATCGGAATGGATTTGAAGAGGAACTCCATATCTGGAAACCCAGTGTTGAACCAGTACGTCTGCTACGGTTACCGCCTCTTGATTAGGAATGGCGTAGGCTTCAGGCCACTTAGTGAAGTAGTCCATGACAACGAGGATGTACTTATTGCCATCAGATGTTCTAGGAAGTGGACCCAGGATGTCTAAAGCAATTCGTTCGAAAGGAGCTCCTACATTATAACGTTGCAATCGTCCACGGGTGCGCCTCTTTGGACCTTTACGTGCTACACAGGTGTCACAAGTTCGACACCACTTCTCCACATCGCTGCGAACATTATTCCAGTAGAAACGCTCTCGAACCTTTTGCAGGGTCTTCATTACACCAAAATGACCTCCTGTGGGACTACCATGCAGTTCTTGAAGGACCATAGAAATTCTCGACTTAGGGAGTAGTAGTTGCCATCTACATGTCTTTCCATCGTCAGACTCCCATTTTCGGTACAAGATGCCGTTCTTCAAATGTAAGGAATCCCAGAGAGCCCAATAACGTTTAGTCGTAGGATGGTAATGGGCCATGTCTTGCCAGCTGGGCTTCCTGTTGGACTCCTCTTTCAGCTCTAGAATTGGCTTAATTTCAGGATCAGCAAGTTGATCTTTACGCAGGCTCTCGTCACTCCACGGATCTTGCGATGATGTAGACCCAGTTGTAACTTGTCTTACTATAGGACCTTTGACATTAAATTTCTTCTCAACCCGGTCGCAGTATCTACAATTACCTGAGCAGGGTCTTCTTGAGAGAGCATCTGCATTTCCATGTGATGAGCCTTTTCGATGGCGTATCTCCATATCGTACTCTTGAAGCTTTTGTATCCACCTGGCTATCTGGCCTTCAGGGTTCTTAAAATTCAATAGCCAGGTTAGAGAAGCATGATCAGTTCGGATCAGGAACTTTCGACCGTAAAGATAGTGATGAAAGTGGTCTATGGCTTTCACTACAGCAAGAAGCTCTTTTCTTGTTACGCAGTAGTTCCGCTCGGCCTTTGATAAGCACTTGCTGAAATAGGCGATAAAACGCTCCTGGCCGTCGATTTCCTGGGACAGTACAGCGCCAATGCTTTCGTTGCTTGCATCCGTATCAAGTATAAACTGTTTATCGATTTGAGGATATGACAGAATCGGAGTGGATGTTAAGGCCTCCTTAAGCTTTTCGAAAGCAGCGTCACATTCCTGTGTCCACATAAATTTTTGATTGGCTTCTGTTAATTTATGAAGTGGTCTTGCAATCATCGAGAAGCCTTTGACGAATTTTCTGTAATAAGTGCATAATCCTAGAAAACTTCGAAGCTGGTGAACATCTGCTGGACGATTCCAATTTTTCACGGCCGATATCTTCTCTGGATCAGTCCTAACTCCTTCCGCCGAAATGATGTGTCCAAGGTAGGCGACTTCATTACGAAATAAGCTGCACTTCGAAGGGCTTAACTTCAAATTAGCTTCCTTCAATTTTTGTAGCACCCGCCTGAGGTTGTTAAGATGTTCATCAAAAGATTTTCCTATGATTATGATGTCATCTAAATAAACAAGACATGCTTCATACGACAGCCCCCGGAGAACCGTTTCCATAAGCCGTTCGAAAGTTGCAGGTGCGTTACATAGACCAAAAGGCATTACCTTGAACTGCCATAATCCTTGTCCCGTTGTAAAGGCAGTCTTCTCACGGTCGTCCGGATGGATCTCTACCTGCCAGTAACCACTCTTCAGATCCAGAGTCGAGAACCAAGTGTTGCCCGCAAGTGTGTCAAGAGTGTCGTCAATCCTTGGTAGAGGGTAACTATCCTTTTTAGTAACATCATTCAGTCGGCGGTAGTCTACACAAAATCTTGTAGAACCATCCTTCTTTCTTACTAATACAATGGGAGACGCCCATGGACTTGTCGATGGTTCGATGACGTCATTTTCTTCCATATCCTTAATTAAATTTTGCACCTCTTCTTGCTTGGCAAAAGGTAATCGTCTAGGGTGTTGTTTAATAGGTGAGTGATCCCCAGTATCAATTCGGTGTTGTGCCATTTTGGTTCGTCCAAAGTCTTCAAATGTTTGGGAAAATAAACTTTGGAATTATCTAATTAAACTTTCAGCAGCATCTCTCTGGTTCGGATCTAAGTTCATATTTTGTAACAAATCCTTGACTAAATTATCTGAAGATTTCTCAAAGCGACTGGAATTTTGACTTATGCACGTCACAGGAGCACATGATGCTATCACCTCTCCTTTCTTGATAGTCCTCGTCTTATCACTGATGTTAGCAATTCTGACTGGAATGGTCTTCTTCGAGAGGTCCACTACAGATGAAGCCACCAATACTCCTGCTTGTGTACTATTGTCTTCTGGATAATCTATATGGCCAAAACGGTAATTAGTTTCATTTTTAATTATAGCTGGAACTAAAAATTCTGTTCTTGGATCTAGATTGATGTCTTCTTTGGCTATTACTGTTTGTTTACATTCAATTTCGTTATTTAATCCAAAAAGACTTATTTCTTCAAATTTTGAGAGCATTTTGTTATTTTTGAAATCAAGTTTGAAGCCAAACCTCTTCAGAAAATCTAGCCCAATTAAGCAAGGATCTGTTATGTCAGCCACATATGCCGTATGGTAATATTTCGTTCCTCCAAAGTTTATGGTTAAATTGGCCTTTCCATATATGCCAATCTTGTCGCCCGTCACAGTTTGCAGGGTAACGCATGGTGGAGTCCAGATGAGTTTAGATTTCAATTTCCGAGCCAAATCTTCTCTTATTATTGTCACATTGGCTCCTGTATCGAGAATGATACGGCACTGAATTTCGTTAATAAAGCCTGTCACATATAATTCCTTATCACCGCCACTCATTTTTGATATCTGGAGGATCTTCAGGTGGGGCTTTTCATTCTCTGGCAACCTCCGCCCCGCGAGATGGCCAAAATTTAGTTTCCCTGCTGACTGTTTGAATTTATCTCACGTTCGTGGATTTTGGGGCAATTTCTTCGGAGATGTCCTGTATCACCGCATCCCCAGCACGTGAGATTCTGTCTTCTTGAACTTGTTCTTCCGTATTTTAAAGCTTCAAGTTCTTGATTTATTTTCCTAATTTCTTTCAAGACGTCGTTCTCAGTGTCTGAGCTTTTGTTCACCGTTGCCCCTCGGACTGAATGACGATCTCTTCGGCTGGCTTGTGTAGCTGCTTCCAACTTTAAGGCATATAGTAGTGCAGCCTTTAAATCCTGTACATCTGCCATTCGTACTGCTCTCTGCACTTCTGGATCTTTTATTCCGTCAACTCTTCTTGGCCTTTATTCATTTTATCCGCCAACTGTTCTTGGCCTTTATCAATTTTATAGGTCAGCTCTGTTCTTAATCCGTTAATAGCTTCTAACAATTCTTTCAGCTGTCCGTCCATTGTTCTTGTTTTCGCCATAAGATCCCGACTCCTGACACCAAATGTTGCAGCGTATATAGGGTTCTTTTGATCTTATGGTTAGACAACTTCAAACTCTTGCTTATAGAAAAGTAGAAAATAATTTATTTACAGAACTTCAGAACAACAGAGTCTTCGAAACTCACAAATATTCCTAGATATTCAAAAATAATTGTTCAAATCTATCGTATAAGTGCAGATATAGGTTCCAGAGACTCTTTATACAACGTCTCAACACTAAATCACATTTAAAATAACGTAAATAAGACTCAAGCAAACTTGCTTAACAAACGCGTTGTTCACTCAATGACTGACTGGTAAATAATAATAATAACAGCTCGTATCGCTCTCCTTATATATAGTCTCGCCGCATGCGGTAGAAATTTCTACAAACTTCTAGAAAAAACTGGAAAATCACGGAACAACATTCAATGTATCAGTAGACCTAAGGGGGGTTACCATAAATAGGGAAGGGTTACCATCGCCAACAATCGCCAAGTTTGTCGCCAACTTGGCGATATATCGCCAAATTTGGCGACCAAAATTAGTCGCCAAAAGTGACGCCAACTTGGCGATATCTCTAATATTTCGTTAATCTGCCGTAGACATACACTGAAAATAATAGACAAGTTTGCTTGATAACAGAGACAATGTAACAAAAACTAATATTAGTAAAGAAATGGAGCTTAATAAGATTATTTACATCATTTTACAGTACAAACACTAACTATTTACAAAATTCGTAACACTACCCCCTCCTCAAAGACTGCACGTCCCGGGCAGTGCAATCCTTGAGTTAGAGGAAAACACTTAAAATAAATAAACAAATAAATAAATAAATAAATAAATAATAACAATAATAATAAAATTTACATAAATAAGAACTAATTACTATTTACATATTTACATAAAGTGACTTTCATGACCATGGTCTGAAATTCCAGTTTTGAATTTTTAATCACTTTAGCCAAAATAAGGGGCTAGCCGGTTATAATGTACGACCCTGGGTTTGGTGTGTGGCGATTTTCGTATGCGTACGACGACGTCATTCAGCCTGTTGACGACTGTGTAAGGACCGTCCCAGTTTCTTTTTAGTTTTGGCGACAGTCCCTTACGACGTATCGGATTCCACAACCAAACTTTGTCACCTTCGTTGAACTCATGTCCAGTTGCCTTTGTGTCGTACCGTGTCTTCATCTTTTCTGATGCCAGTCCAATTCGGTTCCTCGCTAGACAATGAATCTCCTCAATCCGTGCCTGGAGTTCATCGACATATTCCTCAGGCAATGAAGGAGCATCAGGAGGACGGCCAAACAAAAGATCAGCAGGCAGACGAAGATCACGACCAAAGAGCATTTGAGAAGGGGAGTAACCAGTGGCCTCATGAGTGGCACTCCTGTAGGCAAGCAGGAAAAGAGGCAATTTCTTGTCCCAGTCCTGTTGGTCTCTAGACACCAGGAGAGAGAGGCTATTTAGGATGGTACGATTGAACCGCTCCACCATGCCGTCCGATTGTGGATGTAGAGGTGTAGTTCGAGTTTTGTCCATGCCGAGTAGTCCGCACATTTCCTTAAACACAGCCGAATCAAAGTTTCTTCCTTGATCGGAATGGATTTGAAGAGGAACTCCATATCTGGAAACCCAGTGTTGAACCAGTACGTCTGCTACGGTTACCGCCTCTTGATTAGGAATGGCGTAGGCTTCAGGCCACTTAGTGAAGTAGTCCATGACAACGAGGATGTACTTATTGCCATCAGATGTTCTAGGAAGTGGACCCAGGATGTCTAAAGCAATTCGTTCGAAAGGAGCTCCTACATTATAACGTTGCAATCGTCCACGGGTGCGCCTCTTTGGACCTTTACGTGCTACACAGGTGTCACAAGTTCGACACCACTTCTCCACATCGCTGCGAACATTATTCCAGTAGAAACGCTCTCGAACCTTTTGCAGGGTCTTCATTACACCAAAATGACCTCCTGTGGGACTACCATGCAGTTCTTGAAGGACCATAGAAATTCTCGACTTAGGGAGTAGTAGTTGCCATCTACATGTCTTTCCATCGTCAGACTCCCATTTTCGGTACAAGATGCCGTTCTTCAAATGTAAGGAATCCCAGAGAGCCCAATAACGTTTAGTCGTAGGATGGTAATGGGCCATGTCTTGCCAGCTGGGCTTCCTGTTGGACTCCTCTTTCAGCTCTAGAATTGGCTTAATTTCAGGATCAGCAAGTTGATCTTTACGCAGGCTCTCGTCACTCCACGGATCTTGCGATGATGTAGACCCAGTTGTAACTTGTCTTACTATAGGACCTTTGACATTAAATTTCTTCTCAACCCGGTCGCAGTATCTACAATTACCTGAGCAGGGTCTTCTTGAGAGAGCATCTGCATTTCCATGTGATGAGCCTTTTCGATGGCGTATCTCCATATCGTACTCTTGAAGCTTTTGTATCCACCTGGCTATCTGGCCTTCAGGGTTCTTAAAATTCAATAGCCAGGTTAGAGAAGCATGATCAGTTCGGATCAGGAACTTTCGACCGTAAAGATAGTGATGAAAGTGGTCTATGGCTTTCACTACAGCAAGAAGCTCTTTTCTTGTTACGCAGTAGTTCCGCTCGGCCTTTGATAAGCACTTGCTGAAATAGGCGATAAAACGCTCCTGGCCGTCGATTTCCTGGGACAGTACAGCGCCAATGCTTTCGTTGCTTGCATCCGTATCAAGTATAAACTGTTTATCGATTTGAGGATATGACAGAATCGGAGTGGATGTTAAGGCCTCCTTAAGCTTTTCGAAAGCAGCGTCACATTCCTGTGTCCACATAAATTTTTGATTGGCTTCTGTTAATTTATGAAGTGGTCTTGCAATCATCGAGAAGCCTTTGACGAATTTTCTGTAATAAGTGCATAATCCTAGAAAACTTCGAAGCTGGTGAACATCTGCTGGACGATTCCAATTTTTCACGGCCGATATCTTCTCTGGATCAGTCCTAACTCCTTCCGCCGAAATGATGTGTCCAAGGTAGGCGACTTCATTACGAAATAAGCTGCACTTCGAAGGGCTTAACTTCAAATTAGCTTCCTTCAATTTTTGTAGCACCCGCCTGAGGTTGTTAAGATGTTCATCAAAAGATTTTCCTATGATTATGATGTCATCTAAATAAACAAGACATGCTTCATACGACAGCCCCCGGAGAACCGTTTCCATAAGCCGTTCGAAAGTTGCAGGTGCGTTACATAGACCAAAAGGCATTACCTTGAACTGCCATAATCCTTGTCCCGTTGTAAAGGCAGTCTTCTCACGGTCGTCCGGATGGATCTCTACCTGCCAGTAACCACTCTTCAGATCCAGAGTCGAGAACCAAGTGTTGCCCGCAAGTGTGTCAAGAGTGTCGTCAATCCTTGGTAGAGGGTAACTATCCTTTTTAGTAACATCATTCAGTCGGCGGTAGTCTACACAAAATCTTGTAGAACCATCCTTCTTTCTTACTAATACAATGGGAGACGCCCATGGACTTGTCGATGGTTCGATGACGTCATTTTCTTCCATATCCTTAATTAAATTTTGCACCTCTTCTTGCTTGGCAAAAGGTAATCGTCTAGGGTGTTGTTTAATAGGTAAGTGATCCCCAGTATCAATTCGGTGTTGTGCCATTTTGGTTCGTCCAAAGTCTTCAAATGTTTGGGAAAATAAACTTTGGAATTATCTAATTAAACTTTCAGCAGCATCTCTCTGGTTCGGATCTAAGTTCATATTTTGTAACAAATCCTTGACTAAATTATCTGAAGATTTCTCAAAGCGACTGGAATTTTGACTTATGCACGTCACAGGAGCACATGATGCTATCACCTCTCCTTTCTTGATAGTCCTCGTCTTATCACTGATGTTAGCAATTCTGACTGGAATGGTCTTCTTCGAGAGGTCCACTACAGATGAAGCCACCAATATTCCTGCTTGTGTACTATTGTCTTCTGGATAATCTATATGGCCAAAACGGTAATTAGTTTCATTTTTAATTATAGCTGGAACTAAAAATTCTGTTCTTGGATCTAGATTGATGTCTTCTTTGGCTATTACTGTTTGTTTACATTCAATTTCGTTATTTAATCCAAAAAGACTTATTTCTTCAAATTTTGAGAGCATTTTGTTATTTTTTAAATCAAGTTTGAAGCCAAACATCTTCAGAAAATCTAGCCCAATTAAGCAAGGATCTGTTATGTCAGCCACATATGCCGTATGGTAATATTTCGTTCCTCCAAAGTTTATGGTTAAATTGGCCTTTCCATATATGCCAATCTTGTCGCCCGTCACAGTTTGCAGGGTAACGCATGGTGGAGTCCAGATGAGTTTAGATTTCAATTTCCGAGCCAAATCTTCTCTTATTATTGTCACATTGGCTCCTGTATCGAGAATCATACGGCACTGAATTTCGTTAATAAAGCCTGTCACATATAATTCCTTATCACCGCCACTCATTTTTGATATCTGGAGGATCTTCAGGTGGGGCTTTTCATTCTCTGGCAACCTCCGCCCCGCGAGATGGCCAAAATTTAGTTTCCCTGCTGACTGTTTGAATTTATCTCACGTTCGTGGATTTTGGGGCAATTTCTTCGGAGATGTCCTGTATCACCGCATCCCCAGCACGTGAGATTCTGTCTTCTTGAACTTGTTCTTCCGTATTTTAAAGCTTCAAGTTCTTGATTTATTTTCCTAATTTCTTTCAAGACGTCGTTCTCAGTGTCTGAGCTTTTGTTCACCGTTGCCCCTCGGACTGAATGACGATCTCTTCGGCTGGCTTGTGTAGCTGCTTCCAACTTTAAGGCATATAGTAGTGCAGCCTTTAAATCCTGTACATCTGCCATTCGTACTGCTCTCTGCACTTCTGGATCTTTTATTCCGTCAACTCTTCTTGGCCTTTATTCATTTTATCCGCCAACTGTTCTTGGCCTTTATCAATTTTATAGGTCAGCTCTGTTCTTAATCCGTTAATAGCTTCTAACAGTTCTTTCAGCTGTCCGTCCATTGTTCTTGTTTTCGCCATAAGATCCCGACTCCTGACACCAAATGTTGCAGCGTATATAGGGTTCTTTTGATCTTATGGTTAGACAACTTCAAACTCTTGCTTATAGAAAAGTAGAAAATAATTTATTTACAGAACTTCAGAACAACAGAGTCTTCGAAACTCACAAATATTCCTAGATATTCAAAAATAATTGTTCAAATCTATCGTATAAGTGCAGATATAGGTTCCAGAGACTCTTTATACAACGTCTCAACACTAAATCACATTTAAAATAACGTAAATAAGACTCAAGCAAACTTGCTTAACAAACGCGTTGTTCACTCAATGACTGACTGGTAAATAATAATAATAACAGCTCGTATCGCTCTCCTTATATATAGTCTCGCCGCATGCGGTAGAAATTTCTACAAACTTCTAGAAAAAACTGGAAAATCACGGAACAACATTCAATGTATCAGTAGACCTAAGGGGGGGGGGGTTACCATAAATAGGGAAGGGTTACCATCGCCAACAATCGCCAAGTTTGTCGCCAACTTGGCGATATATCGCCAAATTTGGCGACCAAAATTAGTCGCCAAAAGTGACGCCAACTTGGCGATATCTCTAATATTTCGTTAATCTGCCGTAGACATACACTGAAAATAATAGACAAGTTTGCTTGATAACAGAGACAATGTAACAAAAACTAATATTAGTAAAGAAATGGAGCTTAATAAGATTATTTACATCATTTTACAGTACAAACACTAACTATTTACAAAATTCGTAACACTACCCCCTCCTCAAAGACTGCACGTCCCGGGCAGTGCAATCCTTGAGTTAGAGGAAAACACTTAAAATAAATAAACAAATAAATAAATAAATAAATAAATAATAACAATAATAATAAAATTTACATAAATAAGAACTAATTACTATTTACATATTTACATAAAGTGACTTTCATGACCATGGTCTGAAATTCCAGTTTTGAATTTTTAATCACTTTAGCCAAAATAAGGGGCTAGCCGGTTATAATGTACGACCCTGGGTTTGGTGTGTGGCGATTTTCGTATGCGTACGACGACGTCATTCAGCCTGTTGACGACTGTGTAAGGACCGTCCCAGTTTCTTTGTAGTTTTGGCGACAGTCCCTTACGACGTATCGGATTCCACAACCAAACTTTGTCACCTTCGTTGAACTCATGTCCAGTTGCCTTTGTGTCGTACCGTGTCTTCATCTTTTCTGATGCCAGTCCAATTCGGTTCCTCGCTAGACAATGAATCTCCTCAATCCGTGCCTGGAGTTCATCGACATATTCCTCAGGCAATGAAGGAGCATCAGGAGGACGGCCAAACAAAAGATCAGCAGGCAGACGAAGATCACGACCAAAGAGCATTTGAGAAGGGGAGTAACCAGTGGCCTCATGAGTGGCACTCCTGTAGGCTAGCAGGAAAAGAGGCAATTTCTTGTCCCAGTCCTGTTGGTCTCTAGACACCAGGAGAGAGAGGCTATTTAGAATGGTACGATTGAACCGCTCCACCATGCCGTCCGATTGAGGATGTAGAGGTGTAGTTCGAGTTTTGTCCATGCCGAGTAGTCCGCACATTTCCTTAAACACAGCCGAATCAAAGTTTCTTCCTTGATCGGAATGGATTTGAAGAGGAACTCCATATCTGGAAACCCAGTGTTGAACCAGTACGTCTGCTACGGTTACCGCCTCTTGATTAGGAATGGCGTAGGCTTCAGGCCACTTAGTGAAGTAGTCCATGACAACGAGGATGTACTTATTGCCATCAGATGTTCTAGGAAGTGGACCCAGGATGTCTAAAGCAATTCGTTCGAAAGGAGCTCCTACATTATAACGTTGCAATCGTCCACGGGTGCGCCTCTTTGGACCTTTACGTGCTACACAGGTGTCACAAGTTCGACACCACTTCTCCACATCGCTGCGAACATTATTCCAGTAGAGACGCTCTCGAACCTTTTGCAGGGTCTTCATTACACCAAAATGACCTCCTGTGGGACTACCATGCAGTTCTTGAAGGACCATAGAAATTCTCGACTTAGGGAGTAGTAGTTGCCATCTACATGTCTTTCCATCGTCAGACTCCCATTTTCGGTACAAGATGCCGTTCTTCAAATGTAAGGAATCCCAGAGAGCCCAATAACGTTTAGTCGTAGGATGGTAATGGGCCATGTCTTGCCAGCTGGGCTTCCTGTTGGACTCCTCTTTCAGCTCTAGAATTGGCTTAATTTCAGGATCAGCAAGTTGATCTTTACGCAGGCTCTCGTCACTCCACGGATCTTGCGATGATGTAGACCCAGTTGTAACTTGTCTTACTATAGGACCTTTGACATTAAATTTCTTCTCAACCCGGTCGCAGTATCTACAATTACCTGAGCAGGGTCTTCTTGAGAGAGCATCTGCATTTCCATGTGATGAGCCTTTTCGATGGCGTATCTCCATATCGTACTCTTGAAGCTTTTGTATCCACCTGGCTATCTGGCCTTCAGGGTTCTTAAAATTCAATAGCCAGGTTAGAGAAGATGATCAGTTCGGATCAGGAACTTTCGACCGTAAAGATAGTGATGAAAGTGGTCTATGGCTTTCACTACAGCAAGAAGCTCTTTTCTTGTTACGCAGTAGTTCCGCTCGGCCTTTGATAAGCACTTGCTGAAATAGGCGATAAAACGCTCCTGGCCGTCGATTTCCTGGGACAGTACAGCGCCAATGCTTTCGTTGCTTGCATCCGTATCAAGTATAAACTGTTTATCGATTTGAGGATATGACAGAATCGGAGTGGATGTTAAGGCCTCCTTAAGCTTTTCGAAAGCAGCGTCACATTCCTGTGTCCACATAAATTTTTGATTGGCTTCTGTTAATTTATGAAGTGGTCTTGCAATCATCGAGAAGCCTTTGACGAATTTTCTGTAATAAGTGCATAATCCTAGAAAACTTCGAAGCTGGTGAACATCTGCTGGACGATTCCAATTTTTCACGGCCGATATCTTCTCTGGATCAGTCCTAACTCCTTCCGCCGAAATGATGTGTCCAAGGTAGGCGACTTCATTACGAAATAAGCTGCACTTCGAAGGGCTTAACTTCAAATTAGCTTCCTTCAATTTTTGTAGCACCCGCCTGAGGTTGTTAAGATGTTCATCAAAAGATTTTCCTATGATTATGATGTCATCTAAATAAACAAGACATGCTTCATACGACAGCCCCCGGAGAACCGTTTCCATAAGCCGTTCGAAAGTTGCAGGTGCGTTACATAGACCAAAAGGCATTACCTTGAACTACCATAATCCTTGTCCCGTTGTAAAGGCAGTCTTCTCACGGTCGTCCGGATGGATCTCTACCTGCCAGTAACCACTCTTCAGATCCAGAGTCGAGAACCAAGTGTTGCCCGCAAGTGTGTCAAGAGTGTCGTCAATCCTTGGTAGAGGGTAACTATCCTTTTTAGTAACATCATTCAGTCGGCGGTAGTCTACACAAAATCTTGTAGAACCATCCTTCTTTCTTACTAATACAATGGGAGACGCCCATGGACTTGTCGATGGTTCGATGACGTCATTTTCTTCCATATCCTTAATTAAATTTTGCACCTCTTCTTGCTTGGCAAAAGGTAATCGTCTAGGGTGTTGTTTAATAGGTGAGTGATCCCCAGTATCAATTCGGTGTTGTGCCATTTTGGTTCGTCCAAAGTCTTCAAATGTTTGGGAAAATAAACTTTGGAATTATCTAATTAAACTTTCAGCAGCATCTCTCTGGTTCGGATCTAAGTTCATATTTTGTAACAAAACCTTGACTAAATTATCTGAAGATTTCTCAAAGCGACTGGAATTTTGACTTATGCACGTCACAGGAGCACATGATGCTATCACCTCTCCTTTCTTGATAGTCCTCGTCTTATCACTGATGTTAGCAATTCTGACTGGAATGGTCTTCTTCGAGAGGTCCACTACAGATGAAGCCACCAATACTCCTGCTTGTGTACTATTGTCTTCTGGATAATCTATATGGCCAAAACGGTAATTAGTTTCATTTTTAATTATAGCTGGAACTAAAAATTCTGTTCTTGGATCTAGATTGATGTCTTCTTTGGCTATTACTGTTTGTTTACATTCAATTTCGTTATTTAATCCAAAAAGACTTATTTCTTCAAATTTTGAGAGCATTTTGTTATTTTTGAAATCAAGTTTGAAGCCAAACCTCTTCAGAAAATCTAGCCCAATTAAGCAAGGATCTGTTATGTCAGCCACATATGCCGTATGGTAATATTTCGTTCCTCCAAAGTTTATGGTTAAATTGGCCTTTTCATATATGCCAATCTTGTCGCCCGTCACAGTTTGCAGGGTAACGCATGGTGGAGTCCAGATGAGTTTAGATTTCAATTTCCGAGCCAAATCTTCTCTTATTATTGTCACATTGGCTCCTGTATCGAGAATCATACGGCACTGAATTTCGTTAATAAAGCCTGTCACATATAATTCCTTATCACCGCCACTCATTTTTGATATCTGGAGGATCTTCAGGTGGGGCTTTTCATTCTCTGGCAACCTCCGCCCCGCGAGATGGCCAAAATTTAGTTTCCCTGCTGACTGTTTGAATTTATCTCACGTTCGTGGATTTTGGGGCAATTTCTTCGGAGATGTCCTGTATCACCGCATCCCCAGCACGTGAGATTCTGTCTTCTTGAACTTGTTCTTCCGTATTTTAAAGCTTCAAGTTCTTGATTTATTTTCCTAATTTCTTTCAAGACGTCGTTCTCAGTGTCTGAGCTTTTGTTCACCGTTGCCCCTCGGACTGAATGACGATCTCTTCGGCTGGCTTGTGTAGCTGCTTCCAACTTTAAGGCATATAGTAGTGCAGCCTTTAAATCCTGTACATCTGCCATTCGTACTGCTCTCTGCACTTCTGGATCTTTTATTCCGTCAACTCTTCTTGGCCTTTATTCATTTTATCCGCCAACTGTTCTTGGCCTTTATCAATTTTATAGGTCAGCTCTGTTCTTAATCCGTTAATAGCTTCTAACAATTCTTTCAGCTGTCCGTCCATTGTTCTTGTTTTCGCCATAAGATCCCGACTCCTGACACCAAATGTTGCAGCGTATATAGGGTTCTTTTGATCTTATGGTTAGACAACTTCAAACTCTTGCTTATAGAAAAGTAGAAAATAATTTATTTACAGAACTTCAGAACAACAGAGTCTTCGAAACTCACAAATATTCCTAGATATTCAAAAATAATTGTTCAAATCTATCGTATAAGTGCAGATATAGGTTCCAGAGACTCTTTATACAACGTCTCAACACTAAATCACATTTAAAATAACGTAAATAAGACTCAAGCAAACTTGCTTAACAAACGCGTTGTTCACTCAATGACTGACTGGTAAATAATAATAATAACAGCTCGTATCGCTCTCCTTATATATAGTCTCGCCGCATGCGGTAGAAATTTCTACAAACTTCTAGAAAAAACTGGAAAATCACGGAACAACATTCAATGTATCAGTAGACCTAAGGGGGGTTACCATAAATAGGGAAGGGTTACCATCGCCAACAATCGCCAAGTTTGTCGCCAACTTGGCGATATATCGCCAAATTTGGCGACCAAAATTAGTCGCCAAAAGTGACGCCAACTTGGCGATATCTCTAATATTTCGTTAATCTGCCGTAGACATACACTGAAAATAATAGACAAGTTTGCTTGATAACAGAGACAATGTAACAAAAACTAATATTAGTAAAGAAATGGAGCTTAATAAGATTATTTACATCATTTTACAGTACAAACACTAACTATTTACAAAATTCGTAACACTACCCCCTCCTCAAAGACTGCACGTCCCGGGCAGTGCAATCCTTGAGTTAGAGGAAAACACTTAAAATAAATAAACAAATAAATAAATAAATAAATAAATAATAACAATAATAATAAAATTTACATAAATAAGAACTAATTACTATTTACATATTTACATAAAGTGACTTTCATGACCATGGTCTGAAATTCCAGTTTTGAATTTTTAATCACTTTGGCCAAAATAAGGGGCTAGCCGGTTATAATGTACGACCCTGGGTTTGGTGTGTGGCGATTTTCGTATGCGTACGACGACGTCATTCAGCCTGTTGACGACTGTATAAGGACCGTCCCAGTTTCTTTGTAGTTTTGGCGACAGTCCCTTACGACGTATCGGATTCCACAACCAAACTTTGTCACCTTCGTTGAACTCATGTCCAGTTGCCTTTGTGTCGTACCGTGTCTTCATCTTTTCTGATGCCAGTCCAATTCGGTTCCTCGCTAGACAATGAATCTCCTCAATCCGTGCCTGGAGTTCATCGACATATTCCTCAGGCAATGAAGGAGCATTAGAAGGACGGCCAAACAAAAGATCAGCAGGCAGACGAAGATCACGACCAAAGAGCATTTGAGAAGGGGAGTAACCAGTGGCCTCATGAGTGGCACTCCTGTAGGCAAGCAGGAAAAGAGGCAATTTCTTGTCCCAGTCCTGTTGGTCTCTAGACACCAGGAGAGAGAGGCTATTTAGGATGGTACGATTGAACCGCTCCACCATGCCGTCCGATTGAGGATGTAGAGGTGTAGTTCGAGTTTTGTCCATGCCGAGTAGTCCGCACATTTCCTTAAACACAGCCGAATCAAAGTTTCTTCCTTGATCGGAATGGATTTGAAGAGGAACTCCATATCTGGAAACCCAGTGTTGAACCAGTACGTCTGCTACGGTTACCGCCTCTTGATTAGGAATGGCGTAGGCTTCAGGCCACTTAGTGAAGTAGTCCATGACAACGAGGATGTACTTATTGCCATCAGATGTTCTAGGAAGTGGACCCAGGATGTCTAAAGCAATTCGTTCGAAAGGAGCTCCTACATTATAACGTTGCAATCGTCCACGGGTGCGCCTCTTTGGACCTTTACGTGCTACACAGGTGTCACAAGTTCGACACCACTTCTCCACATCGCTGCGAACATTATTCCAGTAGAAACGCTCTCGAACCTTTTGCAGGGTCTTCATTACACCAAAATGACCTCCTGTGGGACTACCATGCAGTTCTTGAAGGACCATAGAAATTCTCGACTTAGGGAGTAGTAGTTGCCATCTACATGTCTTTCCATCGTCAGACTCCCATTTTCGGTACAAGATGCCGTTCTTCAAATGTAAGGAATCCCAGAGAGCCCAATAACGTTTAGTCGTAGGATGGTAATGGGCCATGTCTTGCCAGCTGGGCTTCCTGTTGGACTCCTCTTTCAGCTCTAGAATTGGCTTAATTTCAGGATCAGCAAGTTGATCTTTACGCAGGCTCTCGTCACTCCACGGATCTTGCGATGATGTAGACCCAGTTGTAACTTGTCTTACTATAGGACCTTTGACATTAAATTTCTTCTCAACCCGGTCGCAGTATCTACAATTACCTGAGCAGGGTCTTCTTGAGAGAGCATCTGCATTTCCATGTGATGAGCCTTTTCGATGGCGTATCTCCATATCGTACTCTTGAAGCTTTTGTATCCACCTGGCTATCTGGCCTTCAGGGTTCTTAAAATTCAATAGCCAGGTTAGAGAAGCATGATCAGTTCGGATCAGGAACTTTCGACCGTAAAGATAGTGATGAAAGTGGTCTATGGCTTTCACTACAGCAAGAAGCTCTTTTCTTGTTACGCAGTAGTTCCGCTCGGCCTTTGATAAGCACTTGCTGAAATAGGCGATAAAACGCTCCTGGCCGTCGATTTCCTGGGACAGTACAGCGCCAATGCTTTCGTTGCTTGCATCCGTATCAAGTATAAACTGTTTATCGATTTGAGGATATGACAGAATCGGAGTGGATGTTAAGGCCTCCTTAAGCTTTTCGAAAGCAGCGTCACATTCCTGTGTCCACATAAATTTTTGATTGGCTTCTGTTAATTTATGAAGTGGTCTTGCAATCATCGAGAAGCCTTTGACGAATTTTCTGTAATAAGTGCATAATCCTAGAAAACTTCGAAGCTGGTGAACATCTGCTGGACGATTCCAATTTTTCACGGCCGATATCTTCTCTGGATCAGTCCTAACTCCTTCCGCCGAAATGATGTGTCCAAGGTAGGCGACTTCATTACGAAATAAGCTGCACTTCGAAGGGCTTAACTTCAAATTAGCTTCCTTCAATTTTTGTAGCACCCGCCTGAGGTTGTTAAGATGTTCATCAAAAGATTTTCCTATGATTATGATGTCATCTAAATAAACAAGACATGCTTCATACGACAGCCCCCGGAGAACCGTTTCCATAAGCCGTTCGAAAGTTGCAGGTGCGTTACATAGACCAAAAGGCATTACCTTGAACTGCCATAATCCTTGTCCCGTTGTAAAGGCAGTCTTCTCACGGTCGTCCGGATGGATCTCTACCTGCCAGTAACCACTCTTCAAGTCTAAAGTCGAGAACCAAGTGTTGCCCGCAAGTGTGTCAAGAGTGTCGTCAATCCTTGGTAGAGGGTAACTATCCTTTTTAGTAACATCATTCAGTCGGCGGTAGTCTACACAAAATCTTGTAGAACCATCCTTCTTTCTTACTAATACAATGGGAGACGCCCATGGACTTGTCGATGGTTCGATGACGTCATTTTCTTCCATATCCTTAATTAAATTTTGCACCTCTTCTTGCTTGGCAAAAGGTAATCGTCTAGGGTGTTGTTTAATAGGTGAGTGATCCCCAGTATCAATTCGGTGTTGTGCCATTTTGGTTCGTCCAAAGTCTTCAAATGTTTGGGAAAATAAACTTTGGAATTATCTAATTAAACTTTCAGCAGCATCTCTCTGGTTCGGATCTAAGTTCATATTTTGTAACAAATCCTTGACTAAATTATCTGAAGATTTCTCAAAGCGACTGGAATTTTGACTTATGCACGTCACAGGAGCACATGATGCTATCACCTCTCCTTTCTTGATAGTCCTCGTCTTATCACTGATGTTAGCAATTCTGACTGGAATGGTCTTCTTCGAGAGGTCCACTACAGATGAAGCCACCAATACTCCTGCTTGTGTACTATTGTCTTCTGGATAATCTATATGGCCAAAACGGTAATTAGTTTCATTTTTAATTATAGCTGGAACTAAAAATTCTGTTCTTGGATCTAGATTGATGTCTTCTTTGGCTATTACTGTTTGTTTACATTCAATTTCGTTATTTAATCCAAAAAGACTTATTTCTTCAAATTTTGAGAGCATTTTGTTATTTTTGAAATCAAGTTTGAAGCCAAACCTCTTCAGAAAATCTAGCCCAATTAAGCAAGGATCTGTTATGTCAGCCACATATGCCGTATGGTAATATTTCGTTCCTCCAAAGTTTATGGTTAAATTGGCCTTTCCATATATGCCAATCTTGTCGCCCGTCACAGTTTGCAGGGTAACGCATGGTGGAGTCCAGATGAGTTTAGATTTCAATTTCCGAGCCAAATCTTCTCTTATTATTGTCACATTGGCTCCTGTATCGAGAATCATACGGCACTGAATTTCGTTAATAAAGCCTGTCACATATAATTCATTATCACCGTCACTCATTTTTGATATCTGGAGGATCTTCAGGTGGGGCTTTTCATTCTCTGGCAACCTCCGCCCCGCGAGATGGCCAAAATTTAGTTTCCCTGCTGACTGTTTGAATTTATCTCACGTTCGTGGATTTTGGGGCAATTTCTTCGGAGATGTCCTGTATCACCGCATCCCCAGCACGTGAGATTCTGTCTTCTTGAACTTGTTCTTCCGTATTTTAAAGCTTCAAGTTCTTGATTTATTTTCCTAATTTCTTTCAAGACGTCGTTCTCAGTGTCTGAGCTTTTGTTCACCGTTGCCCCTCGAACTGAATGACGATCTCTTCGGCTGGCTTGTGTAGCTGCTTCCAACTTTAAGGCATATAGTAGTGCAGCCTTTAAATCCTGTACATCTGCCATTCGTACTGCTCTCTGCACTTCTGGATCTTTTATTCCGTCAACTCTTCTTGGCCTTTATTCATTTTATCCGCCAACTGTTCTTGGCCTTTATCAATTTTATAGGTCAGCTCTGTTCTTAATCCGTTAATAGCTTCTAACAGTTCTTTCAGCTGTCCGTCCATTGTTCTTGTTTTCGCCATAAGATCCCGACTCCTGACACCAAATGTTGCAGCGTATATAGGGTTCTTTTGATCTTATGGTTAGACAACTTCAAACTCTTGCTTATAGAAAAGTAGAAAATAATTTATTTACAGAACTTCAGAACAACAGAGTCTTCGAAACTCACAAATATTCCTAGATATTCAAAAATAATTGTTCAAATCTATCGTATAAGTGCAGATATAGGTTCCAGAGACTCTTTATACAACGTCTCAACACTAAATCACATTTAAAATAACGTAAATAAGACTCAAGCAAACTTGCTTAACAAACGCGTTGTTCACTCAATGACTGACTGGTAAATAATAATAATAACAGCTCGTATCGCTCTCCTTATATATAGTCTCGCCGCATGCGGTAGAAATTTCTACAAACTTCTAGAAAAAACTGGAAAATCACGGAACAACATTCAATGTATCAGTAGACCTAAGGGGGGGGGGGTTACCATAAATAGGGAAGGGTTACCATCGCCAACAATCGCCAAGTTTGTCGCCAACTTGGCGATATATCGCCAAATTTGGCGACCAAAATTAGTCGCCAAAAGTGACGCCAACTTGGCGATATCTCTAATATTTCGTTAATCTGCCGTAGACATACACTGAAAATAATAGACAAGTTTGCTTGATAACAGAGACAATGTAACAAAAACTAATATTAGTAAAGAAATGGAGCTTAATAAGATTATTTACATCATTTTACAGTACAAACACTAACTATTTACAAAATTCGTAACAATATGCTAAGCAACAGACTTAGGATTAATAAAAAAATTTGTTTTTCATTTATACTTTTCTAATTTCATTTTCATAGGAAATATTATATTTAAACACATATTATCCATTTTGCAGGTCTCATGTAGCCATTCTAAACAATCAACACACTCCCTTTTTCCAATAATATAGTATACAAATTTTGAAATTAATTATATAATTATATTGAAGGAATTCAAACTTTTTTAACTTTTAATTGCTGCGGCAGTAATTACCACGTTACTACTGTGACCTGTCTATCAAAACACTTCATCGAAAATGGAATAAAAGACTCGATTAACCCACATTACATTGTTTTTTTAATGAACTTTTTGCACAATATTATTGTAAGTAATTTTCCCTTTTGTAAGTCTGCATTGAAAGTATTAAGTAAGTTTTAAAAAAAAACTGAATTGCACTACTATCTGTAGTTAAATTGAAATTACAAATTAAATTGTGAAAATGGTAAAAAGAAGCAGTCTTTGAGACGGTTAACAAAAGTTAGAGGTTAAACCAAACCTAGAAGGGTAAAATCTAACCTTCTTTTATTCGTTATACAAACTGTAAAAATAAAACGAGTTTAAAATTATCAAATTCCGTGGGTTAAATAATTTGATGAATATGATAATTTGATGACGTCATTTATTAGTTTAATGAATGAATTCGAAAAAAGTTTTTAGATTCTACCGAAGTCTTATTTCCTGTAATTTAAATTAAGGAGGGCAGAAAAATTGCTAACAATTTAAGAAATATATTATAAATAAATGAATATGCATGAAGAAGAAAAGAGAAATAATTATTTCTCTATTATAATGCCTCTGTATGAAGCCTTCTGAATTTTGCTTTAAAAATGAAATTTAATACTATTACAAAAAATACAAGTGAAATTGAAAAAGCTATTCGGGAAACGAATTTAAAATTATCTAATTACGTGAATTAGATTTTACGTTACATAATGGATGAATTCAAAATAGCTTTTATAATTATGAGACCGCTAACTGCAATTAAGGGTTAAGACAATTTTTAATTCTGTTTTTTTTTTTTTTTTTTTTTTTTTTTTTTTCCAAATGTCCATGCGCTGCTAATTTGACTGAAATGGGAATCTTGAGGATAGTAATTAAAGTATCTTATAAAAATAAATAAACAAGTAAATGCCTAGTTCTTTAATTCAAAAATGCTTTATTGGAATGCAATGGCATTATGTTATTTATAGAATGAGATTACTGAAATAAAAAGTGCACCTCTGAATAATACTATATAAGCCTCCAATCTCTTTCCTAACATCTACTTAAAAATTCACACACATCTAATTTTGTAACACACAATTTAGTGTAATGTTGGGTATTATATACATTTATACATTTTTCTGAGTTTACGAACTGATAACAATTTACAGACTTAATGCCATCACATCAAAAAGATAAGTTTTTGTACGAAATGCGTAATTGTTATAACAAATGACTGATTTTAGAAATTTATACACTTACTTCTGTATATACCATCATGTGTATATTACAATAGTGATGGGCGATTCTGGGAATTTTGAGAATCGATTAAAATCGACATCGTATAAAGTGACATCGATTATAATAAGAATCGATTTCTAAATTCTAGAATCGATACTAAAATCGATATTTCGATATTTTTAGATTTTACACAGATGAGCTCAAAATTAGTAATTCTAAAACTTGGCTAATCAGCAGAGCCGTAACACCTCATACTCCTCACTCCCATTTAGGGAGGCACAGAACTAAGCTATTACAGCTTTTAGAGTCGAATAATAAGGATTTATCTTTTATTATTTTTAGATACAATTTTAATAATAATTTATATTATATTTAACTTTATTTTTTTTTAAGAAAGATCTCGGTTAGATAAAAAAAATAAAAGGGAGAAATGATTTGTATATATATATATTTTAATCCGAAACACATGTATTTTCTACATACTCCTTCAACCAAACAAATGGAGCCTTACTTCCTTTAAACGTCATTCTTCTTAAAAATTCGCATATGAATAAAATTTTAAAAGCTTTAAATTTATTCAAAAAAATTTTTTTTTCAGTCTTTTTAAGACCTTCTATAAGGGTGTGGGAAACGCAAATATTGCAAATTTTCTTTCAAAATAGCTGTGATGATTTAATTGCACAATCAGCACATGCTAATTATTAATTATCCACCAATTTAAAAGCAGAAATTCTGCTTAACCCTTTCCGGCACGGGCAAAATCTGTACTAAAATGAGAAATTATCGACTGACACCGGAATTCACAAACGATTTTTTTAAATATTTTGAATTCCTTAATGTAAGCTTTTATTCTAAAAGCACAATTTAACTAAAATATTACTGGTGCCGTTTGCAAGTTTGAAATTAAAATTAGGTATCCCAGACTGGGCACAGTATGCCGGAAAGGGTTAAAAAAAATATGTGACTAAACTTTTTTTCTCTTTTAAAATATATATCGCCTCATCTCATTTACAGCTTATAAAATATTATTCTTTTTTAACGTTTACCAAATTTTCAGCAGTTAACAGAAAAAAAAAATGTTGTTTTCATAAGAATAATTAACAGTGAAACAACATACTTTTCTCTGGTTAACAAAGAAATAAAAATACAGCGGAGGGTCGATTATCCGAAGAAGTTGGAAGCGACCTAAGTTCGGATTAATGGATAACTGTACCTTCAATGGTCGGGCAGCGCATAACCTATCATCGGCCACAAATCGGTTAATTCTGCACAAAAAAACCATTTACCTAAATTAACTGTTTGCAAGCCGAATTAATATCGCAATGTAATAATAATTTTGTTTTTCTCATATTACAACTTCAAATGTTTTGATTTATGCATACAAATTTAAAAATGTTCTTCTTGAGTATTTTCTCGAATTCCAAAAACATTTAGATTCCTAGTGGTCAAATGTGAGTAATATAGAGAAACGATAAAAACAAAAATTATAATTTTATGTAAATTAAGGAATTTGCATACTCTTTATACCTGTGATAAATGCTTAAACATATTTTTTTTTCAAAAGTTAAAATCAACCTTATATTTTATATGAAAAATAAGAACATCGTAATTATATTGGAAAATATATGTTTTGCATTGCAAATAATACTATGTTCCCTTTTGGGAACATTGGCGTTTAAACGGTTAAGAAGAGTAGCCCCTAAATCCTTTTACATAACCAATGAATACCCAGAACAAATCAGAAATGCACCTTATTAGAATGAAAATATATCCAAAATTTGAAGAAAATCCGTAAACCCATGCCTGTGTTGAATTTTGTCCCTCCCCGTCCTTCACCCCTATGTGTTACTAAGGTATAATGGTCAACATTATTCGATTGCCATACCTTAGAATATCTTGACATCCGTAAGTCTTCAATAGTACGCCTAATATTTAAGTTTGAAATTTTTACTTTTAGGAAAATCTGGTTTGAAAAGAAAACCTTAATCCTTTCTTATACGAAATTTTACATCAATTCTACCAATCAATTCAAGATATTTGAAATATACAAGTCAAGACCTTTAAAATGATACCCTACAAATTGAGGTAAGGGAAAAAGTAAAAAAAAGGCTTAAAAATGCCCACTGGAGTCTGAAAATTGAACTATATTATAAAGAGATATACAGATATGGATAGCCCAGGCCAAGACCTTTGCAACGATATGTCACATTACCCACCCATACCTGTATAGAATATTGCCCCCCCCTGCCCCCCCACCTCCTATGTGCTGCTAGGGTATAATGGTCATCACTATTCGATTGACCATATCTTAGAATATCTTGACATCCGTAAGTCTTAACCCTCTAAAATCAACGGTTCGCCTAATATTTGAGTTTGAAATTTTTACTTTTAGAAATATCTGGTTTGAAAAAAAAAATGGTAATCCTTTCTTATACGAAATTTTACATCAGTTCTACCAATCAATTCAAGATATTTGAGGTCTACAAGTCAAGATCTATAAAATGATACACTACAAAGTGGGGGAAGGGAAAAAAAACCCCAAAAAGCTTAAAAATGCCCCCTGGAGTCTGAAAATTGAACTATATTATGAAGCGATATGCAGATATGGATAGCCCAGGCCAAGACCTTTGCAACGATATGTCACATGACCCACCCATACCTGTATTGAATATTGCCCCCCCCCCTGCCCCCCACCCCCTATGTGCTGCTAGGGTATAATGGTCATCACTATTCGATTGACCATACCTTAGAATATCTTGACATACTTAAGTCTTACCCCTCTAAAATCAACGGTTCGCCTAATATTTGAGTTTGAAATTTTTACTGCTACCATTAAAACAATAGAAAGGGAAAGATCGATTCAACCTGAAACGTAGATCGATTTCAAGCATATCAAAAAAGTAACAACACTACTTGTATCTAAAAATCGATTTCAAAATGCGATTTCAATTTTAGTAAATCAAAATAAAATCGATTCTGACATCGACATCGAAATCGAAATCGACATCGACATCGACATCGAAATCGACATCGACATCGAAATCGACATCGATCTACTACACAAGGTTCTGTACTGATTCGATCTACTACAAAAGATCGATCTACTACTTGCATCCAAGATAGTCTTGCGATTTTGCATCTAGGCTTTATCACCTTGTAATGTGATTGGTCAGTGATTTTGCGTCTGTTTTTGACTCAAAGGACTGACAAGATTTTCGGCGGGGAAAAGGAAACTGTGAAGATAGAGGATTTAAATAGGGTAGACGGGAAAAGGTTTGGTTTATTTTATGACAGCCGATTATCAACACGAGGGATATAGGTACAAAGGGCAGAAGATGTCCTCCGTGGGGGGAAGGGGGGGGGGCGAGGAAAGGAGAGAATCTTCTGCATTTTGATAGACTTCCTTTTTTTATTATATATATTATTATTATTATTATTATTATTATTATTATTATTTTGAAAAACTATAAAGAAGAAGATAATTACAAAAAAAGACAATTCCCATTAACTTATTTAAAAACGGGGGGGGGGAGGGTTATGTAGATTATTAAACATGTTTACACACCCATATATAATTCTAGACATTATATGTTGCTTATTTTCTGAAGAAAAAAAAAAAACTTTGCTTTTTTTTTTCTTTGTTTGTATGATGTTATTTAAAAAAAATAATAATAACCTAATGCTTACAAAATTCGAATATATTGTTAAATATAACACATTTTACTGTTTTTATAAATTGTCTGTCTTTCAGTCTGTCTATTTGTTTGTCTCTTACAAAATTTTGTGGGCGCTCTATCTCAAGAACTAATGCTTGGAACCTCTTGAAACTTTAGATTCAGCTAGACTTTCATATAAATTGGTGCTGATTACTTATGGTAAAAATCGCTCTACAGGTGGCGCTGTTATGTTGTATTTTTCATGATTACTGCAAGATAGATACCTCAAGAACTAATGCACGTATTTTTGCCAAAACTTCAGATTCGGTTTGATATTAACGTAAATTGTTGATGATTAAGTTTTGATTTAAATCTAACGGCAGGTGACGCTGCATTTTTCCTGATTTTTGCGATTATTGCATCTCAGAAACTAATTCAGAAAATTTCATCAAGCTTCACATTCATAAGTTTGGTGCTTATTAGGTTTCAGTGTAAATAACTATGCAGGAGGCGTTGCTATGCTGCTTTTATCAGCAGTGTTGAATTCAGATATTTTTCACTGGGAGGGATTTTTATATCTCCTTGAAGGGGCATTCTATACTTCAGAGAAGGGGGGGGGGGACTCTTGTACATGAAGCTTCAATATTTTCGTGAGACATTTCAAAGTTCCGGGGCGGAGATGTTCCTCTTCGGGCTGACCCCTGAATTCAACCGCTTTTTCAGGATCTACAAGATTTTACTGATCATATCTCAAGAGCTCCTGAACGGAATTTCATCAAACTTAATAGTCTCTTAGATATTATCATACGTTGTTCCTGATTAGGTTTTTGTGTAAGTTATATAATACTGCTCTGCTATACTGCATTTTTCACGATATTAGTGATATCTTAGAAATTATGCATGGAATTTAATCAAATTTCATATTCGGTTAAACTTTCACATAAATAGATTTGCAACGCACCTCTCAACTCCACTATTTTTTCCAGAGCCCAGAGGGCGCTGTTTTCATTGGTTTCTTGCACGGAACATTTTTTCTTACCCCCCAGTGAGATCTGAGTTAGCCCGACTGAAAACATGTCGCACCGTTGATATGTAAAATGTTCCACACCTTATCCAAGGTGAATACTTCCCATCTGTGTCTAAAATCTCATCTGTAATCGTGGTATGTTTTGTGTGTGTTTGTTATGTTTTGTGAAAATAAATGTTTTTGTGACGTTAAGTCTTCGATTCTTCAAATAACGGTCACAGATTCTTATTACGCTTGTCTTATTAAGCTTGAGTGTATACTGCACAACAGGTGTCGCTGTGATGTTCTTTGAATTGCATACATTTCGGTTACAGACATCTAGCGGGGGTGGACCGAAATTCAGCGATTTGTTTGGAAAACGCAATGCTTTGTTTTAAAATGTTCATACTTCAACCTATACTTTTTAAATCTTCATGATGGGTATAAATAATTTAAATTTGACATTGACAATGTGTTAGTGCATTTAGAAGTTTTATCATGTATGAGATAGAAGACTTTTTGAGATTGGCACATCCGACTGCTTTATCTTCAACTTTTGAAGCAAAATAAAAAATATCTTCTGAGAAATCGATTAAAAATTTTATAGTATCGATTAAATCGAGTTGACCATAATATCGATTAAATCGATTTAAAAAATCGAAATCGCCCATCACTATATTACAATAACATACCGATTCGTGTAAATTCAAATATTTTTTCGCAATTTACACATTTATTTGTGCTTTTCAAATGATAACAAAATACACATTTAATTTTATAAGCTAAAATATACATAAAAAAGTTAAACATTGCAAAAAGAGTGTAATTTTCATGAGAAGTGCGTAATTTTAGATATTTATACATATAGATATGTAAATCAGACTAATTTACACATTTACTTTTTAGAATGTTTATCTAAAGATGTAAATGCATACCTAGAATGTGGTTTCCCCAAAAAATCAAAGCTTTAAATGAATACCAAAGTAAACGTATGAATTGAACATAAAAGTTTAAAAATATTTTCTAATTTATCATTTATTTAGAAATAGCTTTGGATTTTTTTTTATGCCTAATATAGTGCAATTATGTAGTTAATTAAGCTGTGGCTTAAATGTTCATTCGTGAATTATTCCTAAAAGAATAATTTCTTCTAATAAAATTTAGACGATCTATCACTATATCACTTTGCATATTTCGTCTATTACGTGAGCAAAGCCGCGGTGTTTGCTAATTTCATATGAATTCATTATTTGACTCTTTTTTTTTTTTTCAGGAAAATGTTCATTTTCAATTTCCTTTATTTTCAATGAATTCTATAAATTTGCTAATGGAAAGTTTTAAATTCAAATCGATTCCGAACCATTCGATGCCATTTCGAAATTATCAATGCTAATTTTAATGGACTTTTTTCATACCTGTTCTTATAAAACAATATCATCCAGGATCTCCATAACAAAAATTACATAACTAATTGATTGTGCACTTTTATGAACCAATAATGATTGATGAAAACTAAATGGAGAATGCCTATCATAATATTTTTATTTAATCGATACTTTAGTTGAGAAAGGTATATATGCGTAATTTGCATGCTGTTTGGTCGATTTACACGCAAAAATACTGAAAGTGTTTTGTAAAAATCGAAATTAGCTTACGTAATTTTTTTATTGAAACTTTACAGATTGATCTGTGAATTACTAAATATTTAATAAGAATGGGGCCCTATGTAAACCTAGACTAAAAAAATTAACATCAGACTTGGCCATATCCGAATCATGATTGGAAGATTTTTAAGACTATTTCACGAAAGTCTACGTATAAAAAGCTTAAATCTGTTTTATTTTAAACATCCTAAGGAAGTTTCTAATTCTCAGTAGCAAGTACTGTTACATTTTATAAATAGCTTTGTTTCATTTTTTCTATCACAATTCTTCTTTCTTTTGAACACAAACCCTTCTGCGTATTTCGTTAACGATTCTTCTTTATAGTGAACATATCATTCTGCATCTAGCTGTAAAATTTTATTAAGAATATTGCTTTTGTGTATGTGTTTTTTATTTCTTTATTAATCTAGAATTACACTTCTCTAAAACTATTTAGTGTATAAATATCTAATTAAAAATATAATAACACATAAATGAATGTGTGAGTCATTGAAATCTCCATTTCAAAAAATGCGATTCAACGCAAAGAATGGAGAATCTGACAGAGAACAACTATAGTGTTGAATACGGAAGATTTAATTGTGAATATATTTGGGAAAGTTATTTTCGTGCTGTCGTCATAACTCTGGTTTTTATGGATAGACAAAATAATTATTTTTTTTTTTCAAATAAATCTGTATAGTCTGCTGTAGAGATATGTTTTATTAAATACAATTAGAACTGTAAAACTGGATTATTATTATTATTATTATTATTATTATTATTTGTAAAATACTGTAAAAAGCAAGCAGAAAATAACTTCAGTTCACATTAACTATATCAAATGTCATCTGTAGACGAAGTTTTTGATGTTGTTTTAGTTTAATAACTGTTATATACATACGTATGCATATCTTTAAAGGAAAAATTTCATATCATGTTTGTTGAAATAAATTAAAGTGTATATATAGTGAAAATTAATGGACGCCTTTAACAAAAATTAAGATGACAACAAACAGAATATTAAAAGTCGGAATTAATGTTCCACGATATTTTAAAAATTATAGGGACTATGGCGGGCCTTCAATTGCTCAAAGAAGATTAGAAGAACATTTTTCAGATAAGTTAAATATTTATGCACAAATGATGTATTCTCTTTTACTATATAGTTTGACAGAGGTGAAATTGTGACACATTTTGGCGATGATGTAACAATCAAAGGTATACCTCTTGAAGGAATATTAAAAAAAGATAAATCAGACAGTTATTGACATTGGAGTACAGCTAAAATCTATGGATGAATATATAACAAAAACCGTGGATTTTTCTTATCCGTATTCTCTTGCTTCTTTAACATTTATTACTCGTAAACCACAGTACAAGCCGCATATTTTTGCAATTTTTCAAACGCTGTCATTGTGGGTCTGGATAGCTATTTTATTGGTTTTCATTATGATGATAATATTCTCTTATATCATTTCAAAATCAAGATATTCACTTCCCTCCATAGTACTCCATGTGTTAGCAGTACTGTTGAGACAGAATTCGGTTATAACACCCTCATCATATGGTGAAAAAATACTAATGTATTCCTGGGTTATTGGAGCTATGGTTCTCTGCTTGTCTTATGATTCGGTATTTTTATCTTTTCTTGCGTTTCCACCCCTTAATAAAATTAAATATTTGTCAGATTTGGCCATGGTTGTAGAAAAGGGAGAATACAAGTGTATATCAGGGTACTACCCTTCAACATCTATTGTTGCGGAATTTCTCCAGTCAGAAAACAGATACATGAGAATAATTGGAGAAAATATTCGTAAACATATTGAATTGAGTGAAGGAAACCCACAGGAAAATTTCTTTGAATATAGTAAAAAGCGAAATGTTGCGTTAATTTGGGATTCGATAGTGATTGATTTGTTGGCTGAAAAATATTTCGTCTCAGAAGACTATTTCTTCGAAAGTATGCATGCAATGCCGGTCCGAAAGAATTTTTGTTGCAAAAAGTTATTAGATGAATTTGTGCATAGAATGATGGCTTCAGGAATGTGGTCCCAGCTTATAAAATGTTCAAATTTTATTCTTTCTTTGCCAAATAATTTAAATTCATCGGAAGAATATGACACTAAAAGACCATGAATCTGCAATGCATTCATATATTAAAAATGTCACCTCAGGAAGTCAATATTTTTAACTTCCCTTTTTTTATATGCGTCCATAAGTGTTGCCTCTCCCCCCCCCCATAACTGTCAAAATATTTCTGAAATATATACATAATTTTGTGTGAGTTGTTAAAATCTTACCACAGTTTGTCAGCTTTTTTTTTTAACATATAAAATGTTAAATTAAGCGTACATTTTAGAAATAGTTTGAGAATTAAGGGGAAAAAATAAAGAAGAATATAAAGAAAAAAAAGAAATTAAAAATATTGACTTTCTGAAAAGATATTTTAAATATACGGATTCATTTTAGTCCCATAGACTTAGAATTATCAAGGAGAATTTGGAGAGTGACTGAATAACAGCATTAAGAAAACTTGGCAACTTTTATTTATTTATTTTTTACATTGATATATTATACTACTTTTTAAAATACATGTCAAATTCTCAAGAATAATATACTACTGATGATGATTAACATGTCCGTAGAGAAATAAATAGGATTTTTTTTCTTTTTTTTTTTTTTTTTTGCTAATTTACTGAATAATTTCTTACATGTAGTTTATGATTAATGAGAATAATTTGGAATAAGTATATCTCTCATTATAACAGCTACTATTCAGGATCATTCATTAGATAAAATAAAGCAGTATAAAAACTTGTTATTAAATTTTGATGAAAATATTTCATTAATTTCTATTTGGGATAATAATGTTTCGGTTGTCCCAGAAGCATTTTCATAAATGTCCATCCATATCCAAACTTCATTATTCTTTTCCTTTTTTTCTCATTATTTTCCTTTTTGCTACTTTGTGATTATGAAAAAAAAATTATAACTGTGATTTTTTTTTTATAACTACTGAATTCTGTATGCATTATCTCTTAATCTTTCTGTATTTTTTTTCTCTTATAATTATCCTTAATTTCTACATATTCTGAAATGTATGCTACTACGGGCGATCAAATGAAAAGGTACAAAACGCCTTAACTACCAAACCGGTTGAAATTTGAATATGTGGCTTTGGAATAAAGTAGTGAGACATCGAGAAATGCAATTGGAGTATCCAGCATAGTTGTGAGCATGCGTAGGCGCTTGTGCATGAAGGGGGAGAGAAGCAGACATCATGTGAGTTCCATCCAATTGACGCGGCAGTGCCTGAGAGGCCATCATGGCTTCCCCATTGCAAAATCTGATGATGAAAGAGCAGCGAGGTGTCTGATCAAAGTCTGATGCAGTGAGAAATCTGATAACACCTCGCTGCCCTTTACGGATATTTTCACAGCTACGAAAATATCCATATGCGCATAAAATAATTTCTTAATGTTCTTTTTTTTAAAAAAAATTTAGAAGTAAGTTTTTATTGAGATTAGGATGCAAGTATAATGCATGCATCGATATTTTACCTTGTTAAAATCAAAACGGAAAATATTATAAAAGCAAAATGTAAAAGATATACATTTTTTAACTAAAAATATCTGCATATATATTTTTTAAAGAGGTGAAATATCTGGTGTTTGCCTTCTAGTTTTGTAATGAATAAAGTATAATTAGAATGTTTATAATTTTTCTATTGAAAGTACAAATAAGTGTTTTGCTTACACTAACATAATTTCGGATGTCGTTTGTTTCTTATATTTTATGATATAGTTTGGTCTGTTATCCACACGGCATTAAAATATACAATCATTTAATAAGAAATATATACATACTAAAACTTTTCCGAAAAATTGTCTAACTAACAGTGCAAATTCCATTGAAATCCATCCAGTATTATAGATTACAAATAGCGTTACAAAGGTTAGAAAAAAAACGGGGAATAAACCGGGTTTTTTTGGGAATAAACCTGGTCTATTGGAAATAAATCCAAGAATAAACCGACTTTTTGCAATTCTAATTACAAATCAACCTTGTAATATGTGTATACAGGGCCATCGCTAAGACTTTTTATTGGTGGGGAAGAAGACTTTAAATTGCCAAGTCAAATTTTCATATTTGCCAACTCGTTTTATAATTTTGCTAAGTTAACGCATTTAGAAAATGTAATACAATTCTAATTTGTAAAATAATAATAATAATAATAATAGTCCCAATTAGAGTTGTAACTTTTGCAAATTCTATCAAAAATAGGTAATCAAAAATAAATAAAATTTTAAAAATTTGGCATAAAAATTTTAAATTTAAGAAGTGTAAAAACATTTGCGAATGTTTGAAGGGAGGTGAATGGTTCTCCCCCTGTGTGGGTATTTCAACCTTGGTTTTCATTTAAACCATTCTATTTAATACGAAAAGTATGAAGCAACTGATAAATGATTTTTAAATAAATAAAAAGAAAATTATTAAAAAATTTAAATTGTATCAGTCAACCTACCAACTTTGCCTACAAACAAAGAGCAACCAATCAGATAAGCACAAAATGCACAATCACGTGATCAAATCGCCCAGCAGTTTTTTTTACGTAACGTGCATCAGTTTTGAGCAGGGTTGGATGTCTTATTTTAAATGCTGATCGGGCTTAATTACATGAAATAGATCACGTGATAGTTTCCCGGAATACTTTTAATTTTATTTGAGTGGTTACAGGTATGTATTTCTGTTACGAGAATCATGTTTTGAAAGGATGCAGGGATATAGTATTTGTATTTACCAATTCTGAACCATAAGAATAATGCAATAATTGAATAACTTTAAAAGTCTCTTCTTCGATAAGACCTACTCCATGCAGAATCTTCTGAGTGCGCGCGCGCGCGAAAATACTGCCTATTGAACACGCCCTTTGTATTTTCGAAGAGTCATGCGCATTAAGTTTCCCCTCCTGTCTCTTACTCCGTGCTTTTCTTACTGGTTTATTAACCAAATACTTCTAGACAAACTAACCAATAAACTAAGCGCGTTTGACTACATATTTCGAAAATGTAGAAAAAAAAGTTCGTTACATATGGATCTTCATCTAAATTAAAGTAAAGTTTGCTAGAGCAAATTGGCAATATCCATGAAAATTTGTGTATTTTGATAAATGAAATGCGCCAATAAATAAATATTGGTATTTATTTAAAACTTTATGATTTTAAAAATGTGAAAACAAGTTTTTTTAAAATTTGAAATTTCTCTGTAATATCTTCTTTTAAAGTAAATAGGAATTTATTTACTAATATTATTAAGAAAAGTGAGTTATTTAAAATAAGTTTGTTATCATTGTGATTTTAGAAAATGTGCTTTTTACTTGCAACGCTAATGTATATTTTAAAAATCGTTTTATGTGTCAGATAATTATCTCAGTAAAAGCCTATTTCATTATTAAACAGTTTTCTACCTGTTATTATGTGAAAGTATTTTTAAATTTATGATTGCTGAGCGTTTATATTTCAGCAATATCTACAAAAGCCCTTTAAATTCATTCTGGCCTCCAAACTGGTAGACAGTAGGTGCTGGGTTCGAACCCAATCGCGACCGTCGGCCTAACCGTTCGAAGTTTTCCGTGGTTTTCTTCGAACCTTGCGTAAATATGGGTTAGGTTCCCTTAGAAAGACCCCCACGGAGGGCAACCCACCCCATAGGGCCTATATCCCATAGCGTAGATAATCGGCCGACAAAAATACACAATACACCACCACCTTTAAATTCATTTTTGATATTATTTACCCAATTTCTAATTTTATTAATATAATTTGGAGGTTAGTTTTGATAATGTATCATTAAAAATGTTAGTAAGTAGATCAAAATTTTCACACTGAAAGTTATAATTGAGAAATTTTAAAAGAGCTCACATTCTTTACCATAAAAGAAACTAGATTTAAGTGTCACATAAAATATGAAAAATAAATGAATAAGTTTACCGTATAGAAGACAATGTGTTATGATCTGTCCAATATGTTTTTAAATGCTTTTTTCATTCAACTTAGGTGCAGTTTTGTTACAGATCATATTTTATGTTGCTATTTAAAAATACTACATTATCAAATTTACATATGTGTGCAGTATGAAGAATTGTTTATTGAAGTTCTCTGAAAATGTTTGTGAATATTTTAAGACGACTTCTATTCTTTTTTTTTTTTATGTTTCATGCAGGTTTAGAGAAAATCTGTTGTGAGTATTGATGCCTCTAAATGAAGCATTATGAATCTTTTTTATTGTTTGTGTAAAGAATTTACTAACTATACCTGTCGTTATTGTAATGTGTCAAACTTTTAAATATATAAACTTTTTCTTTTTTTTTTCTTCTTTTTTTTCTAGAGGTCTTGGTGGCATAGCAAAAAATTATCTTGGCAATGGAAAAAAAAAAAAATATATATATATATATATATATATATATATATATATAACTTTTTTGCAACCTATTCACGCTATACATACAAGGAATTTTTTATCCATTTAATGTACTTTATTATTTGATAGTAATATATTGAAAAGCTTGCAAATGAGACAAAATCTGTACGTGTTTTAATTTTTAATGCTGGCTAATTCTCTTTAATATGACTGAACTTATGCTTTTTCATGAAGGAAGTATCAATTTATTTCTGAAAAAATTCTAGATATTGCTGATATCTTTTTAAATCGCAATCTTTTAATCAAATGTATATTTATACTTTAATCAAGCTTTTTGGTATTAAGTCTGGCTAAATTTTAAATAAAACTTCTTTTTTTTATGATTTTGATGTGAATTATTAAAGCACATTTATGAGGTAAGTTCCATTGAAAAATCATAGAAAAACGTACTGTTATAATGCATGTTTAATTGTTCATTATTAATTATTTACTAATCATTTACTTATATAATAATTTTTAATCATCTTAATTTTCATTATTTTATTATGTTGCATATTTTTTTTTTTTACTATTCTACTATATTGTAAGCATTATTTCAATATGTAGTATGCTGTAAGCATTCATCTTAGTTTTAAACTTTCAAATTATGTTTTAAAAATGTACTGTAAAATACCGTTAATCCCCCTAGAGGGTTTATGGGGGCGCTCTGCCCCTCCTGCCCTTTAGTTTAAAAACTAGTTCCCCTCTTGCCCTGTCATCCAAAAACTAGCGCCCCTCTTGTCGTTCATTGAAAAAAAAAACGAAAAAATAAAAAGGGTGCCCTTCTTGCCCCACATTTCAAAAAACCCAGCCCTCTAGCGATGATCCGAACGCGCTATAGCGGGTAAATTATGCAAAAAACAGCCTCTTACGCGTCCCGTGGGATGAGAAATTTCGTCAAAAAATCGCTAAAAAAACTACAGGTTTTGTTAAAATTCTCAAAATAATGACTAATTTCCGGCAAATTTCCCAAAAAAATGGCTAATTTCCTTTTGAAATTTCACAAAACGGCAGATTTTCTCAAAAAATCGTGCAAAAGCGACAAATTTCTTCCAAAAATTGCGATAAAAAGGAAAATTTTGTAAAGTGAGTCGCAAAAAGCAGCTAATTTCATCCAAAAATCGCAATAAAACGGAAAATTCTGTGAAAAATTCAGTTTTCGCGATATTTTCACGAGATTTGTTTCTGTTTTTTGTTTTTTCATGATTTTTTAGCAAAATGTGTAGTTTTCTATGATCTTTTTTTAAAAAAAAAACTGCTGTTTTTGCGATCTTTTAATAAAATTTGCTGTTTCTTTGTGATATTTTCACAAAATTTCACGTGTTTTCGGGATTTTTTTAGCAAAATATGCCGTTATTTGCAATCTTTTAACAAAATCTGTTATTTTCTGGGATCTTTTAACAAAATCTGCTATTTTTTGTGATCTTTTAGCAATAGTTGCCGTTTTTTTCGCGATCTTTTAACAAAATTTCCTTCTTTTTTTTTTTTTTTTTTCAATTTTTTGATGAAATTTCTGTTTTTTCATGACTTTTTGAACTGCTAGATTCTAGATTCAACTCTATAAAAATGCCCTTAAAATGAAAAGTGCCCTAAAAATGTTAAGAGTGCCCTTTTCAGAACAGTAGTGCCCTGCCTTTTTTTAAACTTGGGGGAAACTCTGGGCAAAATCAGCAGTAGCCATTGGCCACAGGGCCACTAAATGAAAAAAAAAAAAAAAAAAAAAACTATTGAAAAATTGTTTGTCAGTGCCCACTTTATGGCCACTTTCCTGCAAGATGATAAAATTTTTTTGCATTCCATTAAAGATTGTATTTTTTTTTTTGATTGATATATGTTTAATTAACCATAATATTTTGCCTATTTAATTTATCCTCTTCACATCCCAGGGTTAATTTATATATACCTATATTTTAACTTCAGTTGTGAAATTAGCAAACTAAATACTTGAAAAAAGATTGACAAACAAAATGGTACTATTAGGTTATCCCGTTAACCAAAAAATTATTGCCAAACTATAAGATTAAATGCCAATAACAGATGATTGTTAATGTCACATTCAATCAGGGTTCGCCGAAATGGGCCCAGCCCGAAAAAACCCACCCGGGTTTTTTCATACCTGTATTGTATCATTATTTAATCTAAGATATGAGAATGGAAAGATAAATGCCAATTTAAATATATTTCAAACTAACCATATTTAAAAGAATTTCTAAGTATTGATAAAATGCAGGGCTGCGGAGTCGGTGGGAAAAATGGCCGACTCCAACTCCGACTCCAGAATTTTTAACGACTCCGACTCCTGGCTTCCTGGCTAGCTAATATATTAATGTTGATGCTGGTTAAAGTTATGACGGAACAAAAGAAAAATAAGGCAAAAAGTCATTATTTCGGTATTCAGTTCTTAGAGCTTTGGAAAAAAATATTTTCCGTTTTACAAGTTCTCTAATTTTACGTACCACAAACCTGAAAAATTAAATTACCGAAATCTAAAAGAGGTAACAAAACAGATATTTTACTGTTTCAGATCCGTGGCCTCAAAAAAGGGAAATCTGTACAATTTTTATGTTAACTAGTGCTCTCCAGAGCAGAAAAATTTCAATGGAAAGGGAAAAAAAAATAGTAAGATGTGTTAATCTTAGAACATTCTTCTATATCACACATGTTAATACTTCCTGAAAAATGCAGCATAGCAGCGCCACCTCTTATGTGATTTACACCAAAATCTAGTCAACAAGTTATATCAACTTCTAACTGCATTTGAAGTTTGGTGAAAATCAGTACATTAATTTCTGAGAAAGGGCTATTGCTGAAATTTTAAAATTCTGCATAACAGCGCTTCATGTTCAGTGATGTACATCAAAAACAAATCAGAATCAATTTCTATCAGATACTAACTGAACCCAAAGTTTAATAAACATCCATGCATTAGTGATTGAGCCACAGCTATTTCAAAATCGTAAATAAATCAGCGCTACCTGAAGGGCGATTTACACCAAACACTAAATTATACTAATCTAGATTACAAACTAATTAAATAAAGTTTGGTGAAAATTCGAGCATTTGTTTTTGAGATAGCGCTGTTGCAATATCATGAACAATGCAGTATAGCAGCGCCACCTATTGAGCGATTTGCACCAAAAAATTGCAGCACCTAATTATATCAAGGACTAACTGATTCTAAAATTTTATATAAATCCGTGCATTAATTTTTAAGATATAGCTACTTTGGAAATTGTGAATAATGCAGCATACCAAAGCCACCTGTCGAGTGATATACACCAAAAATTAATCAGATCCAGTTTCTATCTAGATCTAACAAAATCTAAAGATTTGTGAAATTCCATTCATTAGTTCTTGAGATAGAGCGCTCCAAAATTTTTGTCGCATGCAGATTCACGAAGTGACAGACACTGGCAGACATTTTCGAAAAACTATCAAATCATGTTCAGTTCAGGATCTTCTAAAACGTATAAATCTGTCGAATGCCGGAAATCGAAATTTTTCAAGAATCTAATACTTTATTCTTGTAAAGATAGAAGAAAATAAAATTGAAGATGGAAATTTTACTATTTCGCAAATAATATAGGATCTACTAGAGCTTTTAATTAAAAACAGTTTTCATCCCCTGTGTACGTTGGGCAATTTATTGGGATTCTTTAACTTGGGTAGTCCGATATAATCCAAAAATAACAATAAGAATGGATTGGATCTATGGATTTAAAATTACATGTTATTGGTTTAATTTCACTTCAAACTGTCTAAGAAAAAAGTCGGAGTCGGATTGTTTTTTACGACTCCGACTCCTTTTTCTCAAAAATGGGCCCGACTCCGACTCCGCAGCCCTGATAAAATGACCATAAAATAAATTAGTTTGTAAATAAGGAAGATTTTCATGGCTATATATTTTAAAATGCACCCAAGTGCTTTAAATCTTAATGTATACCTAATGATGGTGCTTGAAATGTGATCATCCTGATTGCTTGTATTGTTATAGCTTCTAAGATTAATCGCAACATTTATTATCCTACTTCAATGTTCAATGAAAGTTTATACAGTAATTTTCAACACAAAAATGGTGACAGATTATACAGGGTTCCCAGCATCATGGAAAGTCAGGAAAATCTCAAAATATAGAGGAAAAGTCAGGGAATTTACAAATAATTTCTAAAAAAGTCATGGAAAACATTTGAGTGAAAAAATGAAAAATGGCACAAAATTCATTAAACAATTGGGAAAAAAAAAAAAAAAAAAAAGATTGAAGTATGATTGCAGAAAAAAATTGCTAATTTTGGCAAAAGATTGTGAAAATAAGTATCAAATTTTGCTGTATGCTCATTTGGTCAGAGAATTTTTTTCTAGATTTGGTTTGGGAAAGTCAGGGAATTTTTTGAGATTTGGTCATGGAAAGTCAAGGAATTTGCCAGTCATGTTTTGCTGAAAATCCTGTTATAACCAAAAAAAAAAAAAAAAAAAAAGTGAAAAAGTTTTAGCATAGCACTTTAATAATTTCATTGTTAAAATTATTACTAATAATTAATTTTTGTAAAAGCAAATTATAATGTTTATTATTGTCATAACCTTTTAACCTTTAACCTCATAAACTTTTTGTAATCAATTAGTTATTTTAAATTGTATTTAGTAGTATAAGTACTTTGTTTTCAAACATTCTGAACCATATTTCTTTAACATAAATAACCTTGATAATATCCAAAAAACTCTAATAAAATCTAATCTAAAATGTATCCAGATACTTTAAAAGATTGCTTACAGATGGCATACAAAAGCAAAACTAAACTAGTAAAAGTGCATTGCCATTTACTATCTAACTTTATAGATATGACTGACATTGACTTTCAGATAATCCAATTTAATACTATTGCAATATAAATGTTGCTTAAATTGTAGTGCATATATATATGCATATATATGTGTGAATTCTATTTTTTTCTTCACAAAAATAAAAATATTTACATAAATGTTGCTGCTTTAAACTGATTTCTATTGAAGTAAAGGAAAGAAATTGCATAAATTAGTCTGTTTAACTTAAGATTTATATAAAGAAATTCAGTTGCACTTGATTTAATGTACCATTCTTCCAGTAATCTAGTTCTATGAGATACAAAATAATCTTTTTAAATATATATTTATATTTTCTTTTTATATATTTCTTTTTATTGTTAATCTATACTTAATGCAAAATTATACCTTTGTTTCACTGATAAATGAAAAATTTAGGTACTATGCATGTGAAAATTCGAAATGTGAAGAGTTCTCTAAAAAATTTTGATAAAACCCGAAAAAACCCGGGTTTTAGACTACTGGGCCCAGTGGGTTGGGCTTTTTCAAAAAAAAGGGTTTTTTCAAACCCTGCATTCAATGACATTAAATACGATTCATGTGTTTTAAAATGTCATTAAGTGATTTTTATTTAGACTTTTTATTAATATATATTTTTTAATATTCTACTAATTATTTGTTTTTCCGTTATTTAAAATAAAAAGTATGTCAATATGTATAATTTGGCAAAATTGGTCGATGGGATAACAGAGTAGTACCAACAAAAAAAAAAAAAAAAAAAAAAAAAAAAAAAATTTTTTGCACATGAAATTTGATGACACATGAGGGTGACATGATGTGATACCTGTTATCTTTCCCTTTTTTTTTTTTTTTTTTACAAAAGAGGGTTGTTAAGTCACATTTTTTGATGCAAAAATTAAATTTGTTCCTTTGCAAAAAAAAAAAAAAAAAAAAAAATTGCTTTAATAATAATAAATAAATAAAAACAATATTAATTTTTAAAAATTAAGAGAAATTTTCTTTATTTTTTAAAAAATAAATGTGCAAGATAGAAATTCATTTATAAAATAATGCTCATTTGAGTGTAAAGAGTCTGACTGATAACATTTGTAAACAAAAAATAAAGAAAGCTAGTTATCAAATTTGATGAATATGCATAATTTTATAGTCGAGAAATCTAATAATTTAATTGCATTTGATGACTAATGACTGCTAAATTCAAAGCTTGGGTGGGGGAGGGAGTTAGTATCACCTAGTGTTAGATTTTATGTATAACATTAGCTTTGAAAGATTATATATATATGTATGTATGCATCTTAAAGTTTAAATTTTATAATTAATAGGTAATATATTATGGGAATGAGAAATAAGACATGTAAGCAGATTTAAATAAAATTAATTGATAAGGACAGAAGCAGTGGGTAAAACAAAAATAGTATATAAATTTTTTTTCATATTATGACTGGATCAATGTATTTTTAAGCTAACACTCAATGAATAATATAGGCAGGTAGGAGTTGAGATGTAAATTTTCCGGAAAAATATAAGTGGCGGAAAAAAACTGGTTTTTTACCGGTTTTTTTTGGAAAAATTGATTTTTCATGACTGTTTATCATAAAAAAATAATATTTACTTAGAGAATATTAAATAATAAACATTTTTTCCCATTTATTTGTATTAAATGAAAATTATTTTCACTTTATATTACAAAATAAAAAGAAAGTAGCAAAGCCTGCTTTTAAAAGTTTAGTTTTTTTTTTTCCCCCATAGCCTAAGAATTTTTAAAACACTATTATTTGTTATATCATATCTCTGTTGAAATGATTTTTCAGTTACATGTTTAACTACCAATTGACCTAATGTAAGAACCAGAGCCAATATGTCTGCAGTTTGGAATGAAATAAATTATGCATTCCATTTTCATAAGTATAGTTTTTAAGCAAATGATACTAGTTTAAAAAAATTGTTGCAGTTTTGTCATTATTATCAATATCAGTGTTAAAAAAATTCCATTGCTTATTAAAAAAAATGTATATTTTTACATTATTACACTTTTTTCTTACAAATATAATTTTATCTCCTTTAAAAGATATGTTTAGTTTTGGTATAGCTTTCCAATCTCAACTCAAAGTTTTGATTTAGTTTTATTAACTAAATTCAAACAAAACTAAGTTTTAGTTTAGCTTACTCAGGTCTGCAACTAAAAAATAGCATAGGATTTATTGACTGTTAGATTTTTACTCACTGAAACTAGAAAAAAATATATTTTTTAAGTTTAATTAAACGTAATTTTTTCCTTTTTATCCTGAAATCTGATATTCTATTCTTGAGTAAGAAACCATATTCAATAATGTTTCCATATGGTAATTTCATATTTCTAAGAATGGAACTCAAAAGTTATGAAAACAGAACACTACAAATAGAAAATGCTTGCTATTTGAGAGGAAATACCAAAAGCAGTTACACAGTGAGATGAACTTCTACTATGCTTTAAAAAACTACTTAAATTCAAAGTTTAATCAAGAAGGAAAGTATAATTTGGAATGTATTTACTTGCAGTGATAGAAATTGGGAGATAAAAGGCAGGCGTCAAATGACGACTACTGTAAAAACCTTAGGCGTCAAATTAAGATTTTTAGTTGCAGTTTCTAAAATTCATATTAATATTACTGTAATACTGCATATAATTTTGGAGTGATTTGGAGTAAAAGAATAATTTTGAAATTCGCATAAAATTTTCTTTAAGGTTACTTCAAAGACAAGAAAAAAATCCACTCCCAATTTTTTTTTTTTTTTTTTTTTTTTGGGGGGGGGGGTCGCACTACTTTTACGAATTTTGCGTTTTTTGCTATCTTTTGGCAAAATTTGCCATTTTTTCGCAATCTTTTGCCGAAATTTGCAGATCTTTTTGCAATCTTTCGACGCAACTGGCCTTTTTTTCCATGATCTTTTGACGAAACTTGCCGGTTTTTTCGCAATCTTTTGATGAAATTTGCTGGTTTTTTTAAATATTTTGCCTTTTTCGCGATCTTTTGCCAAACTTTGTCATGTTTTTTTCACAATCATTTGGCGAAACTTGCCGTTTTTTCGATCTTTTGACAAGCCTTGCCATGTTTTTTTTGCGATTTGTTGACGAAATTGGCAGTATTTTTTCACAATCTTTTCACAAAATTTCTCGTTTTCTGCAGGGCTGGGAACACCCCCCCCCACCCCCGTTAATTATGTGTCTTTTTTTCACAACCCTTTGGCGAAAATTACTGATTATTTGGCATTCCTTGAAGAAATTTGCGTTTTTTCGCGAGCCTTTGATGGAACTAACAGATTTTATTGCGATCCTATGACAAGATTCTTATTTTTTCTGTAATTCTTTGACAAAATTAGCTTTTTTTCTAAAGATTCTGTGACGAAATTAAGATTTGTTTTCATGATCCTTCATAGAAAATTGCATTTTTTTGCGATTCTATAGCAAAGTTCATCTTTTTCCCAAGATTTTTTTGACGAAATTAACTTTTTTTGCAAATTATTTTATGGAATTCGTGTTTTTCTTGCGATTCTTTGACAAAATTAGCATCTCTATTCGCAATACTTTGTAGAAATTTGCCTTTTTTTACGCTATCGTATAAAAAACTTTTGCTTTTTTGTTATTATTTTTTTTTAAAATAATTTTTTTCTCCCATCTTTTACTGAAAGTGGCGATTTCTTATACAAGCAATTGATTTTTTTTTTTTTTTTGCGACTATTTCTCGAAATTCGCGATGTTTTTTTAGTTCTGATTTTTCAGACTAGACCATTTTTTTTTTACTTTTCGGAGCTGAATGTCTAATAAATTTTTTAAAAAGCTAGGCGTTAAATTTGACGACCAAGAATAATTTTCTAGTCGTCAAATTCAATTTTTTAGTTGCATTTGACGACTAACGACTGCTAATTTCTAACACTGTTTACTTCTAATAAAATATGGGGTTTTTTTCATCGCAGTTGTACTTTTCTAATGCAAACTGCCCATGTTTTTGCAACATTACTGTAAGTTATGGAGGCCAATTTTAGATTCGGTACCTCGAAAAAACATTCAATTAATTAGCTATAACGAAATCTTGAAAAATACAGCATAGTAGTGCCACCTATAGGGCAATTTAAACCAAAAACTAAACAACATTAATAAATATCAGGAACTGTCTGAATCTGTAGTTTGATAAAAAATCGTCCTTTAGTCCTTGAGATAGAGCTATTGCGATAATCATGACTAATGCAACATAGCAGTGTCATCTGTTGAGCGATTTACACCAAATGTAATGTGCACAAAGTTATATCAAAGATTAATTTAATCTGAAGTTTTATGACAATACATGCATTAATTCTTGAGATAGAACTATTGTGGAAATTATGAATAATGCAGCATAGCAGCACCATCAGTTGGGTGATATACACTTATAACTAAACATCTCGAGTTTATAATAGGGTGTAACTGAATCTAAAATTTTGTGAAATTATGTACATTAGTTCTTGAGATCAAGTGCCCATAAAATTTTTGTCCCACACAGACTCAGAGAGTGACAGATATTTTCCAAAAACTATCAAATCGTGTTCAGGACCTTCTAAAATGTTTAAATACACCAAAAACTGGAAGTCAAAATTTTCACGAATTCAATACTTACTTCTTGAAAAGATAGAAAAATGTAATAAATGCATGCTTTAAATTTTATGTTAAATTTTTAATTTTATCATTTCTATTAATTGGCATATTATTGAAATAATTTTGCACATGAATTAATTTTTAAAAAGAGAAGTTGCATTTAATTATACATCTAGATTTTTTTCATGTAATCCTGTTTTTGTGAAATTGTGAATTTCTTGTATATATACTTATACAAAATATATTCAGAATCTGTGAATAAGAAATTATTACTATTTTTAGAGTCCTATTTAGACATTTTTAATAAGGTTATTTATGCATATATACAACTTGATAAGATTCAGCTGCAATATGGTATGAGATTTTTTTTTTTTTTCAATCACTGCATTTGCGAAAGATTCAATTTGTAGGTTAAACTTTTTTCTGAAATGTCTATTTTCAAGAGAAATTTTGCAAAGGGTCTTGTGTTTCAAACAAGAAAAAAATGTGAAGGATCCTTTCAAGTCTTCTCAAACAGATTTCTGCTGAGAGATCAGATTACCCACATTAAAGTTTTCATGTGGGACACTCAACATAAAAATAAATAAAATAAAAAGTATGAGGATGAATTATTACAAAATTTTCACTATATTATTTCATAAATGAAATTTCAATTTTTCCAGTTCGGAAAAATTGAAAAATAAGCCTTCGGAAAAAAACCGTTTTTCCCCCAATTTTTCCAGTTTTTTTTCCGAGCATTCCCATCTCTAGGTAGGAGTGGGGAATGACAATACATATTATGCATTCTTTTTATTTTTTTGTAAGATTTTCGTACTTCTTGTGTGATTTGAGAAATCTAGCATATTGCTATTTGTCATTAACAAATCATGCTGATTTCTGTGTTGTTTTTGTAGTAATATGTGTAGTATTTTCTGATTTTATTTTTCTTGTTTTAGATTTACAATGATGAAGGTTGAAATTCCTCCAGTTGAAGTTTCAGATTTGGTGCCTTTCTCATCATTGCCAAATTCTTGTACATCTCAGGCTGCATTTGCTGGAGTGAGCAAAAGTATGTAGTGCTTTATTTTGATATGCATTTAAATATCAGGGGCTGTGCTAATCATTTGCCTACTCGCAAAATGTGAATACGTTATGAAATTACTAAACTCTCTGCCATCACCATCTATGGAGGATCAGCGCCGACATTGCCCATCCCTGTTTAATAGACACTGGGCTCCAAGGTGTTATGCATCATATGTTCCGGCCAGATGGTCAACCTAGTGAAAGATCCTCGATGTTTAGTTCTCAAGAAAGCTTGGTACTCATTTTATCAACACTGAATGGATGAAATGCTGAGTCCCAGTCAAGAGTCAGACTCATAAACTGCGGCACCACAGTAAGATGATCTGACCACTAAGCCCCTGCGGCAGAATGTACGCGACACTGTGACGGGCGTTGCAGACTCCGCGATGCCGCACACGCACTATAGCATGTAAATTTTGCAAAAAAAAAAAAAATCAGTGGTGGGACACGTAATTTAGTCAAAATATCACTGAATAAGCACATATTTCATCCAAAGATTGCGAGTTCAAAACTCAAATATCATTAAAGCATCGTGAAAAAATGCAAATTTCTTTCTAGTTTTCTTTTTTCTATCGTGTTTGGGGCGGGTCGAGGGGGGGGGGATTAATGGTATTTGCAGTATATATGTATGTATATAAAACACTTGCTTAACCAAAAAGTACTGAGAAATTTTTTTTTTCTTATAAAGATAATTATAATTACTTGTAATTAATTATAATAAATTATAATAATATAATATAATATTATAATAATTATAATATTATAATTATAATTAATTATAATTTTAATTCTTCTTATATATCTTCTTATTCTTCTTATATTCTTCTTATAATTCTTCTTATTTTATGGAACTTATAAACTCTAAAATAAAATTTTTATTTTTGTGTGGAGTAAAAAATTTTAGTAGGAAAAACAATTTTGTGTGCAAAATGTATGGAACATTTTTTATGAAAGTCTGAAAAGCATAGCTTGAAAAGTATCATCAATAGAGTAAGCTTAAAATCCATTGTTCTCAAAATGAAGAAAAAGATGAGGGGCTGTATCCAATCCATATAGCACAGGGATGCCGCGGACGCACTATAGCGTGTAAACAGGGTTGGCGAGTTTTTGCCGAAGGTGGAAAAAACCGTCCTGGCAAAAATAGGTTTTTGCCCAAGAGGTGGCAAAAATAGGCTGTCTATTTAATTTTTTTCCCGAAAAAGAGATAAAATATTTCACGAATAAAAAAACTGCATATTTAATTAAAAAATCAATATTATTCTAAATTTATTTTAACTTTAAAATTAAATAAGTATAATTATGCATTTAATGACAGAATACTAATTTTTATAACAAAAATACCAATTTTATATAAATAAATAGAAACTTCATTTATTCATGTTTATACAATTATTAAAATTCATATGATAGAACTGTTGAGACTAACAAGGAAGGTCCCCATACGGGCATACCCCGAAAAATCTGAAAAAATTACAGAATGTTCTTATGTGGATGTATATACATTTATAAAAAAAATTTCGGCCGAATCTCCATTCCGTAACTGTGAAAAAATAATGAAAATTTCGTTTTTGGCGATTTATCTTCGGTTGGCGATGGAATGTAATTTCAAAAAATACTTTATGTCAAATACACTTCAAGGAAAAAAAATTCATATTGAACTTGTTTTGATAAATTTAATTTAAATAACTTTAGTTTTGTAAGTTTCAGTTTGTTTTAAGTATAATTTTGTTACATCGATATTTATATGTATTTATATTTAAATTTAATCATCAAAATTTCAGATTTAAAATGCAATTCATAATTTAAATTAACTAAATTTGTTTCAAGCTCAAAGTCCAATTGAGAATTGTCGATTACATTTTGTTGCTATGGAAACCTTTGGCTTTTATTTTTGAATATGCATAAATGTATGAAGATAATTTTTCGCAATATGATTTTTTTAATCTATGAAAACATTTTTTCCAGTGATTAATTAAATAACTACTTCAACAAGTAATATATATATGTAATACAATATGTCTATATATGTATATAATATATTAAAGTCTCTCATTGTTTATGTTTAAATTCGTTAAATATCATTTACACGCATTTTAAATATCCAATTATTTTGAGTTGCATTATAATCATTTGCTTTTGGTGAAGAAAAGGCTGCTCGCCAAATCGATTGACTCTTTCGTCCTTTCACGCCAAATATTTGAAAATATTTTATTTTTTTACATAGTTTCTTCGGTGATTCCGCCGCTAATTTTGACTGATTCTTTATTACATACATAAGTACTTTAATTAGTATTTTTTTCATAAAATTCTGAGTATGCCCAGTATGGAGACCTTACTTGTAAGTAAAGAATTTATGCTTATATATGTTAGAAATTCAAAGAAACAGTTATAGTAACCCAAATTTAATTTAATATAAAATTATATTTAAAGCAGAAAACTATTAAATTTCAAATATTTCAGCAATATCCTACTCACATCCTAAATTTTGCTGCTTTAGCATGGCATAACAGTAAAGTTTTGAAAGAGTATCTGTTGATAGTTTATTTCGAATCTTTGTTTGCACAAATGAAAAACTTGAAGAAAATCTTTCAATAGCAGCACTATTTGGTGGACATATTTGATGGTGTGCTTAAATGATTAAATTTGTGAATTTTATGAAGGGTCCTGTTTGATATAGGGCAAAATTGGGAAATTCCTTTAGCGGCCACTGGTCAGTAAGTCTAGTTTTTCAAATGGCCACCATATTTAAATTAGTGGCCACTTTTTTATTTAAAAGTACTAAACAGTTAAAATTTCTATAAGTATTAATGTAAGACTGAATAGCACAAATAAATATATTAATATAAATATATTTGAACCCCAAAAAGTAGAATTGTTGATAAAATGTAAGTAAAATATATTATCTCCTTGTAAAAAAGTGGTCATAAGGTGGCCGCTGATAGACAATTTTTCACTGGCCACTATTTATCATTTACTGGCCCTGTGGTCGGTGGCTAGTGCTAATTTTGACCTTTACTGTTTGAGATTAAAGAATTTTATGGAGGGTCCTGTTTTAAGATAAATTATTTTATGAAGGGTCCTTTAAAGAACCTAAATTTTTCCTAAACATATCCCTGACTTAAAGTAAAATAATTAGGTATGTCAGCATTAGAATTCCTAAAAAAAAGTCACTGGTCCTAAGGACCAGTAAACATGAGAATTTACTGGTCCGCAGACATCATCACTGGTCCGCTATATAAAATTCTATTAAATAATTTTAACACTTAGAGTGGCCTCCTGCCCCCCCCCCACCCCCCCCTCCTTGGAAAATAAACCAGTCTTACTTTGCATTAATCCAAATTTTTCAGCATAATACAATGTAAAATTATAATTTGCTAAAAATTAAAGAGAGAAATTTTCTGTACTTTTTAAAGAATAAATGTGTAAGATACAAATTTAATTATAAAATAATGCTTATTTAAGTGTTAAAGGTTAAAATTCAATATTTATATTAGTAGCCAGTGGCCAGTAGAGGCTGAATGTTTAGTAGCCACTATTGTCAAGTTAGTGGCCACTAATTACTATCATAGATGCCACCAAGAAGAAAATATCGTATAAATTCTAATCAGAATATTAAATAGTTAATAATTATTTTATATGTAAAGAAAACCATAACTTCATTCAAACTTAGATTTTTTCCCCATTACAGATAACGAAAATGGGGATTTTTTTTTTCGACCACTTGATGAATTTAGTAATATTTTCCGCTATTGGGCAATGGATTTCAGTCTTTAGAAGAAATTTGCTGTTTTTTTTTTTTTTTTTTCAATTTTTTGGCGAAATGTATCGTATTTTCACGATTTTTGGACAAAATTTATTGTTTTTCCGCATTTTTAATTTTTTTTTTTTTTTTTTTTTTTGACGGAATTTGCCGTTTTTTCACAATTTTTTGAGGAGATCTACCTTTTTTCTGCGATCTTTTGACGAAATCTGCCGTTTTTTCGTGACATTTTAATGCAATTATCTTTTTTTTTTTTTTTTTCCCAATTATTGACAAGGATTACACCGTTTTTTTTGGAGATTTTTTGACGAAATCTGCCATTTTTTCGCGATTTTTTTGATGAAATATTTTGTTATTTCGTGATACTTTTTTTTTTTTTTTACCAAATCTACCATTTTTTCGCGATTTTTTGACGAAATATGCCGATTTCTCGTGATCTTTTGACGAGATCTGCCGTTTTTCCGTGATCTTTTGATGAAATTAGCTTTTTTTTCTTGCAATTATTGATAAATATTACCTTTTTTCGAGATTTTTTAACGAAATCTGCCGTTTTTTCGCAATTCTTTGACGAAATATTCTGTTCGTGATTGTTTTTTTTTTAACCAAATCTGCGTTTTTTCGCGATTTTTTAACGAATTCTGCCGTTTTTTCGCGATTTTATGGCGAAATATATCGATTTTTCGCGATCTTTTGAAGATATCTGCCGTTTTTTCGCGATCTTTTGGCGAAATAAGCCGATTTTTCGTGATTTTTTGACGAAATTGGCCGATTTTCGCGATTTTTTTTTGACGAAATCTGCCGTTTTTTCGCGATCTTTTCACGAAATCTGACGTTTTTTCGCGATCTTTTCACGAAATCTGACGTTTTTACGAGATTTTATGACGAAATCTGCCGTTTTTTCGCCATATTTTGACGAAATCTACATTTTGCGATATTTTGATGAAATTTGTCGTATTTTCATCATTTCTCGATGAAATTTACTTTTATTCCGCGATTTTTTACCGATATTTGTCGAAATTTTTTGATTAAATTCGCGTTTTTCCGCGATCCTTTGACGAAATTAGCGATTGTTCTTCGAACGATTGGCAAAATTGGTTATTTTCGGCGACCTTTCGTCAAAATTTGCGATATATTTGATGTCCTAATTTTCGGATTTATGACCGACTTTTTTTTAATTTTCCGAAATGACTGATTGCCAAAATGGCGATCAGGTGCATAACATAAAGTCGCCAATTTTTTACATTTAGTCGCCCTGTGGCCGGTGGCGACCGCGAATTTTAACCTTTATTAAGTGTAGAAGATAACAAGTATCACTATTGTTTTCATTTCTTTTAAAATGGGGCAAGACAGGTTTATTGAAAACGATATTTTTGCTGAAAAAAGGGATATTTTTGTTGAGTAAATGGGTACTTTGCTTAATGAAATGGTGCTTTCAGGAGTCTCATTCACTCAGAAAGATTTCGAGCAATAAAAATCCGATTGGGAAGCAGGAAGATTAGTTTTTAAAACAGAAAAATTCTCTCCCGGCATTCACTTACTTTTTTTTTTTTTTTTTTTTTTTTTTTTGTCGAAATTTCCGCTTTTTCGCGTTATTTTGATAGAAATCTTTTGTTTTTTCGGGATTTATTGACAAAATATACCGTTTTTCACGATATTTTTGGACGAAATTTGCCGTTTTTTTGCGATCTTTAGAAGAAATCTACCGTTTTTTTGGGTTTTGGGATGGAATTAGCCATTTTTTCGTAATTTTTTGACAATATTTGCCAGAAATTAGTCATTATTTAGCACTTTTTTAACAAAATTTGTCGTTTTTTGAGATTTTTTTTTGACAAATTTTGCTGTTTTATAACGATTTTCGGACAAATTTTGTCGTATTTTCACGATTTTTTGAAGAAATCTGCCTTCTTTTGCAATTTTTTTGAAGGAATCTGCCCTTATTTTGCTATTTTTTTTTAAAAAATCTGTCGTTTTTCGCAATTTTTTTGGACAGAATTTGCCTTTTTTTCGCGGTTTTTTGAAAAAATCTACTTTAAGTTTCAGGTTTGGAATGAATTTAGCCATTTTTTCGAGAATTGTTTAACAAAATTTGCCTGAAATTAGTCGTTATTTCGCGGTTTTTTAACAAAATTTACCGTTTTTTCGCGATCTTTTAACGAAATTGCGCGTCTTGTGGGGCGCGTAAGAACTATTTCTTTGCGTCCCATTGCCGTTTTTTGCGTATTTTATGCGCTATAGTGCGTCCGCGGCATCGCTAAAAAAAATCTTATGTGCGATCGGTTGCGGTTTTTTCAGGGCCTGAAAAAAGGCACTGGTCCTGCGGACCACTAAATTTTTCAGATTAGTGGTCCGATTGAATTATCGGTGGTCTCGGACCAGCAAGGATTTCGAACGCTGTATGTAATTTTTTATTTTATTCTTAAATTCCTGAAAAAGACTGAATCTCGCTTATTTTTCAAGGGTTTAAAATATTTAATATCAATTAATTAGCAAATTAAATTAAAATATTAAATAGTACACTGTTAAATTTAATTGTGTATAATTATAACATTACTATCCTTATTAGCGTGCAAATTTTATTACACATTAAAGACAAATAGGTTTTTTCCATGTTTCCCCCTGGTTTTTTCCAGTTTTTGCCACTGTCCTGGCAAAAATGCCAACCCTGCGTGTAAAATATGCAAAAAATTGGCGACATGATGCAGAAAAATAATTCTTACGTGTCCCATAAAATGCATAATTTAGTTAAAAAATGGCAACTTTCGTTAAAAAATTGCAAAATAATGATTGTTTTTTGGCAAATTTCTTCAAAAAATTTTGAAAAAACAGCAGATTTCCTCAAAAGATTGTGAAAAAATTTCGACAAATCAACATAAAAAAGATCAAAAAATTTTGTGTAAAAATCACAATAAAATGGCACATTTTGTTAAAAAAAATTCATGAAAAAACAGATTTCGCCGAAAAAATTGAGATAAAACATCAAATTTTGTCACAAATATTCAGGAAAAGCAGTAAATTCAATGCAGTCAAAGATCATGAAAAAAACGACAAATTTTGTCCAAAAATTGCCTAAATTTGTCTTAAATCGGGAAAAAAAGGGCAAATTTTGTCAAAAGATTTGCAAAAAATGGCTAATTTTTTCACAAATGTCGAAAATATGGGAAATTTTCTCAAATGATTGTGAAAAAAATGACTAATCTTGTCAAAAAATTGCAATAAAATGACAGATTTTGTCAAAAGATCACAAAAAAATGACAGATTTATTCAAAAAAATTCACAAAACAGTGGCTAATTTCTTCACAAAATCTCAAAAAAATGGCAAATTTCCTCAAAAAATTGCAATAAACCCAACAAATTTCGTCTAAAAATCACGAAAAAACTCAAATTTTGTCAAAAAGGCACGAAAAAAAAAAAAAAAAGAAAAAAAAATTTGCCGGGATAGAATTTTTCTGTTCTCAAAACTAATTTTCTTGCTTCAAAAAAATATTTTTTGCTGCTCCAAAAACTGATTTTCCTGCTTCACTATCTGTTTTTGACTGCTCCAAGTGTTTTTGAATAAATGTTACTCAGGAAAACACTCATTCTTTAAGGCTGTTCTCAAATGATAAGAGCGTTTTGTGCTGTACTTTGTGACACATAAACAAAAAATCTTTTACCTTCACTTGCTCCAAAAAATTTGAAATGGTAATTTGTTTTTTTTTTAATTGCACTCAATTTTTATATTTCTTTTAAAATTAATATCTTTGAGAAAAGAAATTGTCTAAGTTTGACATTTTTACACACGCATCCATGTAAATATTTACTCCGGAACTTTTTGCAACTTTCACTAATTCATCAAAGTGCTTTTGATTGAACTCATTCTCGAAATTTTGATTTAACCTTTTATTAGCTTTTAAATTGTTAATTTAACTGAAATTATCAAGTTTCATAGTTCCATTTTATTTGAAAAATCAGTTCGGACATTAATAAATAGATGACAGCACCAGCGATAGAAAATGACTGTAGTGTGAATGAAACTGAAATATTTTTCTTTTAATGTTTAACCGTTTGACTGCTACGCGGCGCAAAAGCGCTGCGATAGTTTATCTCGAAAACCGCGGCGCAGCGCTTTTGCGCTGCGAGTTCTTTATAATACAAAAAGAATTATTAAAATTGATTGATATTTGTCTAAATAACAGTGTTTTATATGACAACATTATTTTTTCCTTTAAAGAAATCAAAATATGTACCGCAATTTTCGTGCATTCTTGCAAAAATTGCTTAGCACTAAAACGGTTAAATATAAACTTTTAATGAATAAAAATCTATAATAGCGTGAAAATAAGAACATATTTCATTTATTTACTCTATTTCGTTCATAAATAGAGTATTTTTGCTTTTGGTTTTGTTAATGCAATTGAATAGTACATTGTCCAGATTAACCAATGACCTTTCAAGAATGAAGTGAAAGGTCCAATAGGGTTTTAAATATAGGTTTATCATTCAAAGGATATTACAGTGAAACGTTTTTGCCAAATGGTTTAAAAAAACCGCCAATACTTTCAAAGATAGACTTAGTCTGAAAATGCAAAAAAATTTAGCATTTCTTTTCTGCACAGAGTCATGTAGCAGGATTTTCCTTGTATCCATTATATGCAAATAAAAAGTTTTGGGTTCTAAAGCACAGCGAGCCAACTTAGGTCACACGCATAATTAATAATTGATATGTATGTTTAATAAATATGTATCATTATTAATAATTATGCATATTTAATAAATAAGGATAATTAAGTTTTAAAAGATTACACAATTTGTATTAATTACTTTTAAAAATTGGGCGTTTTCTTTTTTTTTTTTTTTTTTTTGAAAATAAGAAAATCCCTAAAATTTGGTTTCAGTTTCGTTTTCGGCTTTAAAAAACTTGTTTCGGTAGATCCTTAGAACCTTGTAGGAAACTATTTCAGATGGAAAATTATATATTCAATATCAATATACAAATGATTCCTCATATGCTAATTTTGCAAATAAAATAAATCATTGATAATTAAAGGTGGCCTGTTGTCTTACGTTGACGCCGTTCTCTGGTCCTGGTGCGGGAAACATCTCGGCTGGATTTTGGATGACTGGACTGACTTTGAATTGGGATAGTTCTGGACACTGAGGAGTCTCTGGAGCTAGTGCTAAGAGAAGATTCGTGTCTATAGGTTACAGGTTGAGGCAGCTTACACTGGCTTTGAAGATGACCAACACGTCCACACCTATGGCACCGTCCTTTAAACTTGGATTTTTAAACAGGCTTCTTTATTGGTCAGGCTCTCGAAAAGTGGGATTGCACTAAATCACTTTTATCCTCCTCTCGTAGCTTGATGAGGGATTCTTCAGCTACTAATTCTGTCAAGACATTTTTGAATTTGAATTGATCATCAGGCCAACGCAATATTCCTTGTACTAAATTGTCAGACTTTTTGGAAAGCCACCGTAGTAACTGGAACATCAAGTAAATTTTCTTTATGGGTTCTTTCATGGCAGCAAGCTGGTCAGCTATTCTTTGGAGGCGAGCTCCAAACATAGCCACAGGTTCTTCAGGCTCTATACGGCATGATAGTACTTTGGAGAAGAGCTGCATATGCCTAGCCCGATTATCGGGCTAGAAATGCATTTTTAACTTTGTCCAGGCTTCATGTGGGTCATCTATGTTCTCGATTATCCTTCGGAATTCGGCTTCAACATTCAGATACACAATCGATAGGGCCGATCTGACACGTGCTTGATACTGTTTCGTGGCCACAGCATCACTGATTTCAGGAGGCTTTTCTGTACCATTAACTATGCCCCATGCATTTTTATCGAGTAATAGATACTTGATATCGGCCACCCAGGTTCCATAATTGTGAGCATTTAACTTGTTAATGCATACCTGTATGTTTGTCATTGCCATTTTTTTTTTTTAATTTAAACAGAAAATGTACTGATAAGCAGTATGACAGTACTAAAAAAAAAAAAAAAAAAAAAAAAATTAAGATTTATCCAAACTTATTAAAATTAATCCATTTAATAAAAAATAAAAATTTCTTTTATTTTATATACATTTTTTTAATACAGAAAAAAAATTCATTGAACTTATGTTTTTTTTTTTTTTTAAATAAAGTTATTATTGTGCCCCCCCCCCCAACTAGAAGTCACTTGGAGGTCCAATGGCCGCATACTACCAACACCTGTCACACATTAATAATATCTGCAACAAGGTTACGGCCACCATTAAAAGGTTAAAAGCGTATTAGCTTCGGCCCAAACCCTTGATCGGTTCGTGAACCAGAACCGTTCTAAAACTGTCTGAAATTGAGCAGATGAAAAATGGTGACATTGAAAAAAAAATGTTTTGGACGATATTGTGACAGTATTATGTGATAAGTCAGTGAAGAAACATTTTTTAATTGGTATAAAAAGACTAACGTTTATTTAAATAAATTAAATGCATATTTAAATAAAAAAAATCTATATAATGACAACAAAGTATAACAGATAATATTTAAACCAAAATAAAAACGTAAATTTATATTATGTAATTGTTTTAAACCAAAATAAACATTTTAATACAACCAAAATAAACAGCATGACGACAAGCAATGACTAGGTAGCAAATAAAAACAAGTACTCACTGGCAACCATCGGAAATTATTGGCCACTGAAAAGTTCAACTTTACTTGGACATCCTTGAAAATAAATATTGGCAAAGTCCCATAAAAGAGAATGAATATCTAGTTGAAGAAAAATAATTCACCGGGATAAAAAAAACACAACTTAAAATCAACAAACTCTCATAATGAAGATTCCACTTATTCAATAAAACTGTATAGTTCCTTAAAACAATAAAACGATAAAATGAAAGCATGTACGGCATATTCCAGTCAAAATACACCTTATCCTAGTCAAAACAAAACAGCCCTTTAAATACACCGCCAGCATCAACGAAAGAAACGTAAAAACACCCCTTTTGTGTTTCACTGAGTTGAGCTGACACAATCTTGCCTTATGACGAAAGAGATGCAATGATTAACAGATTGCAAGTTGCGATGACTGCAAGCTGCGATAGGATGAAAGGAGAACAAACGCATTCGTGAATGTCATCGTCATACATCCAAAGCGTGAAGGATCGTACTCGTAATCGATAATTTAATCGAAACTGAACTAAAAATGGATTCGAGGCAGATTTGAAATATACGATAGACTATGGAATAAACAGGTAAACAAATGGATAATAAATAGGAAATTGGAGAATGGGAAAACCAGGAAAAACTAAGACTGGAATAAAAGAAAACCTGTAAGTCATGCTGTGTTACAATGTTATTACAATATATCCTGTAAAAAACATGAATGTGAAAGAATGCCAAGTTCGTTAAAGGTTTCGCTAATAAAAGAAGAGAGATCTAACTGCAAACCAAGTTCTTTCGGAGCTCCTTAAATCATAACTCCTGTCATGCATAATATTATTCAATTGCTTAAAATGATTTGTTATGTTACTTGTTATTCAATTGAGCGACTTAGCAAGTTTTCTCTTATTCAATTTTTTCTATTTAGTTGATCAGAAATTAAAGTTGATCCCTTCCTTAACTTATCAGTACCTTAACTTCAACATGCTTATTCGAACACTCGATTGACTAGATCTTTGCCAATCAGATTCTAGATTAAATTGTACTCCGACTCAAAGATTAAAGTTGATAGCTGAAAACTTGCCAAGTCGCTCTATTGAATAACAAGTAACATAACAAATCATTTTAAGCAATTGAATAATATTAGGCATGACAGGAGTTATGATTTAAGGAGCTCCGAAAGAACTTGGTTTGCAGTTAGATCTCACTTCTTTTATTAGCGAAACCTTTAACGAACTTGGCATTCTTTCACATTCATGTTTTTTACAGGATATCATTATTTTTTGTCAAATCACCTCTTTTATGAGCAAAACCTTTAACGAACTTGGCATTTTTTCACATTCATGTTTTTGATAGGATATCATTATTTTTTGTCATATAAGTAGGTATTTGTTTCCTTTTTAAAATAAATAGGTTAAATTAGTTAAATTAGTTTTATTTAATATTAATTAATCTTTCAGCTTTTTCCTGCATTTATTCACTGTTTTTTTCAGTCAAATTTAAAAATTTAACATTAGGACTGCTTATGTTCCTTTAAATTCCACTAATAAGGATGTTTCTTTTACGTGATTGGGTACTACTTGATTATTTCGTCGACCAAAAACGTTTGTAGCTAACTTGGCGAAATATCGCTATATTGACGACAAAAATTACGCACCAAAATCATGCTAACAAGGTGCTATTTCTGGTATTTTGCCAAATTCCCATAGATTCCCATTGCAGTCTGGTAATTTATCCAATAATTTTGTTAGAGCAAGGACTGTCGTCATCATTTTGGCATCTTTTTTTTTTCTTTAAATCGGTTCGCTAACTACCCAAGACTGCTTAAATATTGCTATTTAGAAAGTTTTTAGAATGCCTTTCGCGCATTTTTACCCCTTTTAAATTTTGTATTTGTTAACAAATGTTCTTAGTGATCATTTATATCTTATAATTAATGAACATGCCAAATTTTATGTTTTTAGGCCCTTAACATACAGACATTGCATTTTTAGAACGCTTTTTGCTCTTTTACCCCCTTTGGATTAGTGGAATCGACATAAGATATAGCCTATATTGGAGCAAGGACTATCACCATCATTTTGATAACATTACTTTTAAGATCGGTTTGTTGTTTGCTGAAATTCCTTAAAAATCCCAATTTAGAACATTTTTAGAACGCTTTTCGCACATTTTCACCTTTTTTGAATTCCGTATTTTTTATCAAATGCCCTTAGTGATCATTTATATCTTATAAATAATTAACATGCCAAATCTTATAGTTCTAGGTCCTTCAGTAACACAAAAGTTGCATTTTTAGAATGTTTTTTGCTTCTTTACCCTCTTTTGGTTAATGGTATACGCATAAAATATAGCCTATGTTTGAACCGGGGTGAATACCATCATTTTGGTATCAAATCGAAATCGGCTCGGTGGTTTCAGAGATTAGCCCCGATACTCGCCAAAAGTGTCGCCAACTTGGCACTATTTCTGATATTTAGCGAAATTCCCATAAACTCTAAAATGCCAAATTTTATGTTTCGAGTCCAGTTCATTAATATACAGACATCGCATTTTTAGAATGTTTTTTGCTCTTTTACCTCCTTTGGGTTAGTGTAATCGACATAAGATATATCCTATGTTGGAGCAAAGACTGTCATCATCATTTTGATATCATTACTTTTAAGATCGGTTTGTTGTTTGCTGAGATTGTTTTAAAATTGGTATTTCGAACTTTTTTAGAACGCTCTTCGCGGATTTTCACCCATTTAAATTTAATATTTTTTAGCAAATGCCATTAGTGATCATTTATATCTTATAAATAATTAACATGCCAAATTTTGTGCTTCTAGGCTCTTCAGTAAAACAAAAATCACATTTTAGAATATTTTTCACTTTTGAACCCTCTTTTGGTTAGTGGCACAGACATAAGATATAGTCTATGTTTGAACCGGGGCGAATACCATCATTTTGGTACCATTACTTTTGAAATCGGTTCGGTAGTTTCAGAGGTTAGCCCTGATACTCGACAAAAATGACGCCAACTTGGCACTATTTCTGGTATTTTGTGAAATTCTCATAAACTTCCATTGTAATCCAATAATTTATCCTCTAATCAAGCATTAATGTTTAATTAATGGTGATTTCTGATTTTTTCCTATTTATAGATCCAATAATCTAACCTCCACACCAAATTTCAACTTCCTAAGTCATCTGGAAGTAGTCAAACATTTCTATGAGTGAGTCAGTGGTAAAAACAGTGGTTTTCAGACGTCAATTTCTTGTGAACGGTCAAAGATTTTTAAAAAAAAATTTAGGATTCGGAAATTAGAAGATGGTCTTACGCAACACAAAAAATTGCAAGTGTGTAGGTCAAATAGAATTTAAATTATTGAGGGGTCAAAAGTGGCCCGAAATGGTTTGGGTAATATAACCCACGGCCGGTGTGTCGCCTTTTACTTTGTGAACTTGGCTGACACACTGCCGTGTGTCTAGATATATGTTTATGAGTTGTTAAGGAAGTGATATGGCTAACAGAATTTAATATGTTTGGCTTTAAATCTTATCTTTAAAGCCATATGAACACAAAACCTTATGAACACAAAATGCTTTAATTTAAATGGCTTCAAAATTTGAGCTGCTGATTTTTAATGCTGTTATTTTATCCAATATGTGTGATGCCATACTTCTTCTTACCTCCTGCCACAGGGCCGTTACCAGCGAGACATGCCAGGGGAGGCTCTGAAAATTTTCTGGGGGGCTAACTTTTTTTAACAATCCATATCTTAAGCAAACTAAATATAGCAAAAACTGATAAAATGGATCTGCCTATAGTGTATAGAGTGTAAAACCTCTCTATAACGGAATTTTTCTATAAGGAAATTAATAAATGCAAAATACTTCATGATCATCAGAAAATAAATACTTTTTTTTTAAAATAAAAAATAAAACCTTTTTGAAAAACTACTGCAAGGTTTAAAATATTATTTTTACACAATATATTTAATAAGAAATTAAATTAAGAGAATGCGTATTTACCATGCGTATTATTATATTTATTTTTGTGTACATTAATTTGACTTTTTCACCAAGGAACTAATTTGACTTTTTGGCCAAGTTCAATATAAGTGTCCAATAGATACATATCCAATTATCTATGAAATTTTTTCTGATTTAATATTTAGTTTAAAAATTTTAATCTTATTATTTTTGTAACATTTTATCTCACGTGTTTAAATGTATATTTTCAAGTAAGATTAGCAACTATAACTATGGTTAGTATGAAATAATGCGTTTGTACTGGCCATTATGGGAGGGGGGGGGGGGGAAATCAAACAAACACACAGATTTTAAACTGTGGGATTTTAAGTTAGAGTTGATTGATTTAAAACTAAATTTATTTTCGCAATGTTTTTGCTGAATTTTGTTATAATTTTTAAAGGACAATTATTTTTTATCTTGGTTAGATTCCAAAAAATCAAATTAATGTGCTTAATAATACACATGGTAAATACAATGCTCTTAATTTAATGTCTTATTAATTACAGTCGAGTCTCTATATAACGAAATCCACCATTCCAGTAAAAAATTCGTTATATAGAGAAATTCGATATGTAGAGAATGATGTTAAAAATCGTATTTAATGTGTGAAATTTGAAAAAATATTATTTTTGATCTTTTGAACTAAGAATTTGAAATGTTTTAAAGTAAATGTTAACCTAACATTTTATTTCTTAATTATTTAAGCTGTTTCAAAAAAGAGAACAGACATTTATTTGAAAATTTAATGAAAATCAAATAAGGAAGACTTGCATTAATTTCAGACAAAGAAATCTGCAATTTTTTGTTGTTTTGATTTTAAAGTTGTTACGCTCTCAAAAAGAAGTGCTCAAATTTTAGCAAGGAATGAAAAATTGTAGTTAACATTTCCCTCCATTTGAAGGAATCTCTTATGTGTCTCTCATTGATTCCTCTCTTATATGTGTATCAATCCAATTGGCTCTGTTTTGAGAAGGATATGGAAAGATGTGTGGGAAGTGGGATGAATTCTTTGGATTTAAAGAACAAGGAGAGAAGTAATATATAAAAAAACTCAGCACTGACGATAAATCAAGAATAAATGATGGAAAATTGATTCCATATGATTTCGAAGCTTTTTAAAACTGAATAAGTTAAGACCAATTTATGAAAAAATTCGTTATATGGAGATAGATATTTCGCTATATAGAGACTGTTTTTAATGTAATCATGCGAAAAGGGGTCTGTTCCCACTAAAAATTCGTTATATAGAGAAATTCGATGTATGGAATTTCGTTATAGAGAGACTCGACTGTATTATGAAAAAAATACTTTGCAATAGTTTTTGAAATCTGTTTTCTTTTTGATAAGAAAAAGTTTATTTTTTAGTTAAAATTAACAGGTTTTTTGCATATGTTATGGTAGAAATTACATACTTAATGAAACTTAATTTATTATTCTAATTTTAATTTCCTACTTTTGATATCTTTAACTAACAACAAATCGTAATTTATTAAATTTTATTAATATTTTATTTTCTAATACTATAATTATTTATTAATATTTCATACATCAAATAATTGCAGATATTTCTGCCGTAATCTTATAATAAACTTAACCTTAATCATGTTTTTTTTGCTTAATTTTTTGATTGTTATATGACAAATTGAAAAAAAAAATGTTTTCATTTAACACACAAACAAAAATAAAATAAAAAAATAACTAAAAATAAAATAAAATAAACTTTTTTTTTCTAATGTACACCCTTGTAACCCATATCATGAAACAATTACTGGCTTTTTTTATTCCACGTGTATAAATTGACATTTTTTATCTTTTTAATTTTCAAACGTTCTAGTTTCCAAGTGATATTTCATCGTTAACTAAATCTACTGATAAGTACGTATTGTCAACAAGCAAACCATTAAAATTTAGAAACATGGGTTTTTAATGACTATGTCTTAGTCAAGATTTTGAACATCGCTTCACTAATTATCGGTCAACTTGAACACCATGTGTCCATTTCCATTCATTCTGCGTAAGATCGTTGCTTTGAAAATATAACGATGTACTAACACATGTGGTGACCAGTTAGTGCATCTGGACTTAATTTTTTTTCAGGAGAAAGAAATGTTCCTTTAAAATGTGTTTCTAGAAATGCATTATACCGCTAGAAAAATAACAGAAAACAACTAATCTAATAAGGTTCCGAATACAAAATTCTTAGCGTATTCCCATTTTATTCAAGGCAGTTAAAAGATCTAAAAAATTTCTCTTGCTTTTTTTTTTTTTTTTGAGAAAAATTAAAATATGTATTTTGTTAAAAAAAAAAAGATAGAAAGTAAAGAAATCGTTATAGGGGGCTCTAGAGGATGCTAGGGGGGTGGGGGGCTCAGCCCCACCTGCCCCCCGTCTGGTTACGGGCCTGTCCTGCCACCTCCTTATCACAAATTGTCACCCCAGCTCCACTCATCTAAGTGTGACATCATTTATGGACGGCCCTTGCACAGGGACCAATTTACAAATTTTGAGGCGCTGGGCGCAGATGTTTATAGGAGGGAAGGGCTTCCACCAATATTTACTGTGGAATTGAGTAAAAGAAAAAAGAAAAGAAAAGATATCTATTAAAATAAACATTATTGACTTTAATACTTTAAAATATCTATTAAAAATGAAATATGATAATCATTAATTTACTTTTAAATAATAATTTTTACTGGTGAAAAATTATTTCACAGTTATGAAATTTAAAACAGTAGACGTTTGCATTAAGTCGTGTGGTGTTGATTACCTTTTTTTTTTTTTTTTAAATAAGAGCCTATATATTTGGAATACTGAAATATGCAACAACTAATAATACATATTAGACATCAAGCTACAATTATTTAAATTATTAAAGGCTATACTGCCTGTAACATACACTCACCAATCCCAAATAATCTGACGAAAATAGAAACTAGATTAAATAAGAATTAAAAATACAATGAATTTTTAAATTATTAAAGATAAAAAATGTATGTATTCATTCTAATAAAGTAATCATAAATGCATGTTTCAGACAAAATATGTTCAACATTATAAAAGCACAATATGAGCGCAAAGGAATGTAGAATGAAATATAAAATTCCATTAGGTACTAAAACTACATCAGCTTTTGGACTATAATTGAGAAACATTCAGTAGCATTTGCAAGTACCTGAAAATCAGGCTCTGGGCCCATGCCCTGAATGCCCTATTGTAAATCAGACACTTCCCTTGTGTGTGTTTTAAAAAGCACAATACAGCAAAACTTTATAATTTTTGCGTTTTTTTTCTTTCTTACTTTCTTTCATATAGTTGCCAAAAAAAAAAAAAAAAGAGTTAGTGCCAAAAAATATAACTGTTATCGAATGGCTTAAAGTCATTATCTACTTCCGGTATTTTATTGGCTGTCGGACAAGAATGCAAAGTTGGGGGTCGAACGAAGTGGACTAGAAGGCGGAGTAATTTAAATAACATTTTACAGGGCACCAGCGCCCTCTGGTGTCGTTAAAAAAGCAGAGTTCTTTTCAAAGCACACTCTTAAACAAAAAGTCTCATCACTTTACTCAACAAAAGTGGTATTCTTTTTTTCAGCAAAAATGTCTTTTTGTATAAATCAATCTTTTTAAAAAAAAAAAAAAATGCAAACAATAGTGATAGTTGTTATCTTCTACATTCATGTGTTCAATATTTTATAGTTAAATTTGTATCTTGCACATTTATTTTTAGACAAGTAAAGAAAATTTCTCTTAATTGTTTAAAAAAATTAATATTGGTTTTAAACTTTTATTTATTATTAAAACAATAATTGTTACATTTCATTTTTCTTTTGCAAATGAAGAAGTTCAATTTTTGCATCTAAAAATATGACACATTAGTGGGGACCCGCTTTTGGTAAAAAGGGACCCAGAATTTTAGAAGTCCTGGTCCCTTGGACCCAGGATCTTTCTAGTTCAGCAGCATCCCTGTGGCCATTGATTAGTGTCAATATAGCATACACACAATGTTGCATGTGCTACCATATTCAGATAGAGTCCTTCATCTTTTTGCTTCTTTTTGGGAACAACAGATTTTCAGCTTATTCCATCGACAATAATTTTCAGAATTTTCAAGTTATGTTTTTGAGGATTTCACAAAAATTGTTTTATGCATTTAGCTAACACATTATGCACATTATATTTTTATTGCATTCACATATGTACAGTGAAACATTATTTATTAAAACTGCTTTTTTCATACAATTTTTCATATTTATTAATTCACATTGCAGGGTATTTTATACAATGTTGTTTGACATATTTTCTAAAAAAAAAATTTTTATATTAAGAATTCAGCAAACTATAAGCAAAAAATTTGGGACTGTTTTTATGAAAACCTTAATTTTTCTACATGTATGCTACATGCTATGTTCATAAAAATGAACATAGCATGTAGTATATAGTATATTGCAATAAGCAACTTAATTCTAATCTACAGTTTAAACATTTTTGCTACATTAGTTTTGACAGGGTTATCCAAAAGATATTCGTTCTTTTTCAATTTGTTGATGTTCCCCTATGGGGTTTCGGGAAAAAATCTTAATCGAAATATATGACCTGTACTATTCTGTTTACACACTATTCTGTTTACACACAGTTTCAGGATAATTCCTTATATATTTTTCTAGATACTTAATAAAAGGTCTGAAATCACAAGTGACTGGTCACCTTTGGCCATATAATATACATGCGTGTAGCATGTATGCCCAGATTTAAATACAAAAATGTATAAAAATAATGTTTTTTTGTTAATGTTTGTTTTGTTATAACTCATGTTTTTTTGTTACATATATAAGTTTTTCTAAATTAATCCTGTTAATAGTTTATAAAGTACTTTATTTAGTCTAAAAGTTTTTATATTTTTTATTGCTTTACATCTCATGTGAATAAATTTTATTTTAGATGGATTGTGGATGTGGATTGTCCGTGATTCAACTATCAGTCTTTATCATTCAGAAAATAGTGAATGGTTTGGAGACTACTGTTTTGAAAAATCATTAAAGAATCCTTCCGTTAGAATTACAGCTGTAGCTGAGTTTTGTTCATCTCATATATCTTTTTCTTGTTTATTGATTGCTGTAAAACAAGATGATAAAAGTATCATTTGCCTGTATGACATTAATAAATCTGAAGTTGTTCGAGCAATACTAGTGCCTGATAAAGTAAGAACTGTTTTTCACTCTTTTGTAATTTTTTTTAATTGTTAAAATTATCTCATTTAATCAAACAACAAAAGATTAAAAATGCACAATTTTATAAAGCAATAAAAAAAAAAAAAAAAAAAAAAAAAAAAAAAAAAAAAAAAACTACAAATATTTCAGGCTATGATCAACTCCGTTATCAGTGCAATGTCTTATAATAAACAGACTATTTTCAAACATGTTTATAACTAAAAGGTTTTCTAGTTAAATTCAGAAAAGCAAATCTGTATATTTTTAAGTGAAATTACTCAAGACTCATTAATCTGTAAATTCTGTAATCATGTGAATCAGCCATCTAGAAAAGCTTTACTCATAATGTTATTATAGCTGGATCTAATTATTATGGTACTTGCAAAATCTGGAGTATTGTTGGTATCTCATATTGTAACAATTTTGTTGGAGGTTTCCAGATTTATATGCAGGTTTATGTCAGATCACTTTCACCAATCTAAACCGAATTGCAATCTTTACAGGGGATATTATAGGTATAGTGTATTGTAGCAGGGGATGTGTATGCATCCACCAAGCCATCCTAGTATATATATATATTTTTGTTTTTTACATTTTTAATTTTTTATTGTTATCTTTGTATTTTAATGCTTTTTTATGTATTTTTTACGCAATATGTTAATTATTTTTAAGATCATGTAATATCTAATTGTATATTTAAAATATATATATATATATATATAAAGCAATGAAATGTTATTTGGATTTTATTTACTAAGTAAATGTGTTATTAATATACTACACACATAAGTTAGATCTAAGTTGGTGAGTGCATTTTGCAGTATCTCTTGAAGAAAAATAACTGATGAGCATGTGGCAGGAGTTTTAATATTTAAGATACTGCAATGGCCTTAAAGTCTGTGTGCATCCAGTAGAAAAAAGTAATAAATTACTTGAAATGCATCTGAAATCCTGATGATATATTTTGCAGAACAAAACCATATTTCATAAAAAAAATAATCTAACTGAAGAGCAAGCACACGGTGAAGTGCCAAAATATTAGAAATACAGCTAAGTCATTGAAATCTGCTTGCATCAGATAAGGAAAAGAATTAATCAGTTTGCTAGTTATATTTAATTAAGGTAGAGGTGCATATTTCATGAAAACAGCTATCTTTTACTTGGCAATCAATAACAGCTTTTTAAATCGACATTTAGCAAGGGTGGCAATGAATAGTCGATTTTTTAATCCCCATGTGGCAAGTGACGACCGTTAATTTTTACCTATAATACTCAACTAGTGGAGTTTCTACAAATTACAGAGAATGATGTGCGATGTTTAGAAAGAATTTCTTTTCTGCCATCATAAAAGATAACCATTGCATTTTAAGTCAATAATTATTTTCTCTTTTTGTTATTGACAGGTTTGCAAAAAACCTGGGTTTTTTATAAAAAACCCAACCCAGGTGGGATTTTTCGGGTTTTATTGGGTTTTTTTGGGCTTTATTGGGTTTTTTGTTTTTGTAATAGGTGGGGGCAGGAGAAATCCATTATTTCTAGAAAGTATGTATTAAATTAAAAAATCTTCTTATATTTTTATTAGTTAACTTAATATGCAAGTAATTTTCATTGAAATAACCCAAATAAATCAGTGTAAAAGGTTGTAAAAAAGTTTTTACTTCTGCCATCATGCAATATTATATATAATAACCACATATTTAAAAGTTACTTTAATAAATTAAACTTTCAATCTGCATTCCCCACTAAGAACACATTTTTTTCAACAAATCTTTAATCTATTTATTATTTATCAAACAAAGGATGCTTGATAATATTTTCAAGATACTACCTATGGTTCATTATATAGAGCAGTTTATTCTTAGAACACAATACAGAGCTGTTACTTAAAATTTTTACAAAATTATTATATACTGAATACAAAATTATACATAACTGATTGTAATTATTAAATTTGAATATTTTGAAATAAAGTTATAATACACTTATATCCAACATTTTTATTAACAAACATGGATGGTACAATACATAATAGGAAATGATATTTAAGGGGTCGGGAGGAAGAATTTAAAACCGGATTTAAAAAAAGAAAAGTTTAAACAAAGCAACAAAAAAAAAAGTTTATTTGGATTTTTTGAAAACAGTCCTTCACCCCCCTCCCCCCCTTTTTTTTTACCAACACTGGCCTAAAATGAATAAGTCAAATTTGTATCCAGTTGGGAACCTACATTATGAAACTTTATACTGTTAAATCTTAATATAAAAGGTCTTGTTATTTTTCATCTATGCAAAATGTTATAATTAGCTATGTATATTGATTTTGGTATATTTTTTTCTTCATAATATTAAACTTTTAGAAGAATTAATCACATTATTTTGACAATTTTGGCGTCATCATATTTGACAGTACACCCACAATCTATTTTGATAGGATAGAGTACTTCTTTAACACAAAGGTTAAAAAATTAATATAAAAGCTACTGAATATTAGATAATAATATCATAGATTGTAAAAAACCCAATAAAACCCACTTTGATGTGGGTTTTATTAGGTTTTTTAGAGTGGGTTTTACCCAATAAAACCCACCCAGGCTTTTTTGGGTAGGTGGGTTTTTTGCAACCCAGGTTATTGAAAGACTGCATTGCTAATAGTCGGTTACAGTCCTTTTGCTGTGGGCTAAAATTTTCATAACTGTGATTTTGTGGGAAATTGGGTTTACAGATTTAAAATTTAGATATTGAACAGAAAATGGAGCTTTATAATAAACAAGTATTAAAATTTGTTGAAAATCAATTTTTTTTTCAATCTTTCATGTAAAATATCGAGAAAAGGAAGTTAATGGTCAGTTTCAAATTTGATAGTGAACTGGATCACCTGACAAGTTATTTGCACTTAACACAATTTAACTCAAATCCCGTTATTTGGATATATGTGCCTATTTCAAAAAGAGATATTAGGGACTAAAAATGAAATTTTAACATTCTCAGAACTGCATCACAATTTCAGCAATTTATATAAAGATATCCCATAGTCATACCATTTTGATTATAAAATTTTTTCTCATAAACAAAGCAATTAGATGTAAGACAAGATTATCAGTTATTACAATGTACAGATTAGAATTCACAGCATAATTAGGCCATATTTTCTGAATGATTTCACTTGTAAAATTAATATATATATATAGACAAGTCTGTATTTTGGTTATGTGATTCTCCTGTGCAGTCATTTATTTTCTACTTCTGTTCTATTCCTTCAGTTGAAGTCCAAGTATTTGTGGAATTATTTACTTGAATTTTAAACTCTCTAAAACAAATTTTGCTGAATACATAAAACAAATATGCAAGTTAAAGTTTTACTAATCATATTGAGGAGAAAGTTGTGGCAATTACACAGAAAATAGTCAGTATAATTAGTAAGCTCATGTCAAAAAATTTTCATGCAGAACTCCACTTTTGTCAAACAAAAAATACACAATAGAAAAGGAAACCTAATAAGCCTTGATCATAAAAGAGACTTGACTCATTTTTGAATTTTTGTATTTAAAAATATTTTAGCTTTTCTACATTATATGACAGTCGAAGCTGCTGATTTAGTCATTCATCTATCTTGGTTTCATTCAGGTAATTCACATAGCAGTGTGGAGATATTGAAAATGAAAAGTTTTTTTTCTTAAAAAATAATTTGAAAGCTTCTTATGGAGAGACTAATTGCCTACTTTAAGCAAGTAGAATTTAGCAGATACTGTTATATTAAACTTTAGCTATAAAAAATTGTACAATAAATAAAGCTGGGAATTACCATTTGCCATTCTTTACAAAATGATAAATTAGGGAAGCTTCAGCCGTTCTATGTAAGGAAGGGTTGGCCCCTGAGTAAAAACTCCCTTAATTAAGTAGTTTTAAAAATCTATAAATAGTGCTTATTAAGCATAATTTATGTTTATAGTGATAACTGTATGAAGATTATAAATATGCAGGGCTGGGGAATTACATCATTGTACTCGCCACTGGCGAGTAAATTTTCCTTCAGGGCGAGTGAAGTTTTAAGTTATTTTTTCAAACTTCAAACTGTAAAGATGCCAGAATCTGTATTTATTTATTTATTTTTATTAGTTCCCTATATTTTGCAACTTTTGTAATATAAATATTATACTAAATTCTACGCTATAATACTAATATTTTTTCTCTTGTATATATTTCTTATTTTTATCGAACAAAAATATGAAAATGCATTGTAGTAATAATAATTAACTGTTTCTTCAGTTGTTTAAATTTTGTCTTAACTATTTTCAACTGTATATTGTATTTTGCTGGCTGGTAAAATAAATCCCTGACTGGTGAAAATTTTCAAAAATTTCTTACCCCTGTAAATATGATTATGAGAATTGACTTCCCCAGAAATGCTGCATCCCTTTCCAAAAGCTAGACCTAGAAAGTCTCTAGATGAAAGAATACCAGCAAAGTCAAGATTTTTGATTTATGCAACAATAAAAAGAGCAATTAAAATTGAACTTGAAGAGAGAAAAAGGCAGAAAGAGATTAAAATCCAGAAAAGCAAACAGCCAAGAATTCAAAAAGTGGATGGGGGGGAATGTTCCTAGTAGTGTAGAGGAGTCTGATATTGATATTGCTTCTGGAACGTGATGAACACATAGAAGAATTTGGAAAAGAGAGTAATTAATTTAACTAGTATTAAAAAATGCTCTGACGAGCACCAAAAAAGGTTAATATGTTTTTGAATCAGGGTTTTTGATGCATGACGGTTTTTACCGGATTTTACCATGGTTTTTACCGTCATGTCAAAAACCTCTTTGTCAAAAATGTCGAAAACTGTCAAAAACCTATTTCAGTTTGCATTATAATAATTTTTTTTTATTATTCTATCTTTAGTATTAAGTCATTTAACGTGAAATAATATTTATTATCAAAAAGACCTAGTAAATTTATTAATCCAAAAGAAAAGAAACTGCATTAAAAAATAAATAAATCATTTAAGAATCTCTGTAAATGTAATAACAATTTTAAAGGTTAAAGATTTTTACTCATACAGTCATGTGTATGTAATAAAAATATGAGATATGTTATTCTTTGAATTCACTTTAAATAATATTTAAATAATTTTAAATAAAATGTAAACAGGACGTAAATAGTTTGACTTTATGGTAGCTTTAATAAATTTCAAAAAAAAAAAAAAAAAAAAAAAAAATATTTCATGATTATCCAGGTAAAAATTTATATCTAAAAATATAGGTGCTGAAATGGTCTAAATTCATATATATTTACATTAAAGTTAAATAAAAACTATAATATATAAATAGTATATAAATTGTTATTATATTCGGATTTTTCTTGAATATTGTTTTGCTATTCGTTAAATTTTAATTCTAAGAACTTTTAATTGAAATGGGGTCTTAGAAGTTTGTATCAAAATTTTAAGATTCTACTTATTGAACTGAAAATAAAAAATCACCGTTTAATTGCATTTATGAAATGTACCAAATAAGTATTTTGAAATATTATATCTAATAATATTCAAATTTATTCAATGAGCAGTTCTTGACATCTACTGTTATACCATATAACAGCATTTTTCATCTCTAAAATGATTTAAATATTTTATTTAAAATGTATATTGAATGTTATTTAATAATTATAATAACCTTTTATCATCATTTAATATTAATGCTCATTACAGTTAGCAGAATATATATTAATAGAGTTTATGACAAATATTGTTCTTTAATTTTAATCTTGTATTTAAAAATTTTTCCCATTAAGGAAATCTTCTTTTCAAATAAATTTAACAAATGTAATTGAAAATAATATTAATGACAAGAACAACAAGGAAAAATCAATTTAGAAATGAATTGTATGCTGCACTTACATTATAAATCGGAGAAAAATAAAAAATGATAGGTTTTTGATGGAATAAACTGGTAAAAACACTGTTTTTACCACTGTCATGTCAAAAACCAGTTTTTGACGTCAAAAACCCAACCCTGTTTTGAATATAAAAAAAAGTTTGACAAGTGCTTCTATTAATAATTAAGCATGAAGAAGGACAAGGGATCCCTTCTTGCTGCAACTCACTTCCACGCCAACTTTGAAAAATCATATTTGCACTTTTTCCATATAAAAGAAATTTGCGGTACTTTAGTAGAACTTTCCATCTTGCTTTACTTAACTGTACTACAATCAATTTTTTTCAGCAATTCATTTTTTCTCTGTGGGCGTGCTTGGTGTCACTACATGGTGTGATACGCTACAGGAAATAGGCTTTTGGTACTATGTGGCCTTGTCTTAAATTCATGTTTAATCAAGCTGCAATTTTACTGGCTAATTTTTTACACTACACATTTTTATAATAATTGTGACTGATTTCTTTTCATGGAAAAAGCACAAATATGATTTTTTCAAAGTTGGCATTGAAGTGAGTTGCAGCCAAGTAGGGATCCCTTCTCCTCCTTAATGCTCAATTATTAATAGAAGCACTTGTCAAACTTTTTTTCATATTTAAAAACATAACCTTTTTTGGTGCCCGTCAGAGCATTTTTTAATACTAGTCATTTAAATTTTTTTTATAAATGCATAATATCTGAAAAATAAACCAAGGAGTCAAATGAAAAAACTACAGTGCGTTCACAACTTTATTCAAAGAACTGAAACTGAAAGCTTTACATTAGAAACAAATAATCATGTTTTTCACATGATTTATTTAATTTGAATGTATTATGTTACATACATAACAATTTTATCTTTATTTAAACATGATGGCAATGAATAATAATAAAAAAAACTACAACAGCAACAATAAGAAACAATGTTCAACTGGAGTTTGAAGACACAAATTCGATTTTCTCAGCGACTGTCATACAAAGATGGAAAAAAAAAACCTAAATTAAGTTTTATCTTGGGGATAAAAATAAGGCAAAAATGAAATTAATCCATCCACAGGATCAGGATTAAGTACAATTTGTTGAATTTTTTATCTTCATTTTTTCGTTAAAAGTTAAATAAAAAACTACAGTAAACGATAATTTTTTTAATGCTATCATTTTATTCATCTCATTGAGTTCTATCTTTTAACTAAAAAATCACTGTTGTAGGTCAACTGGTTCGACAGAAATTTCAAAAAGATGTTTGCATTTTCCATTTCTTAAACGTATTATACCGAATGCTACTGCGTTTGCTATGATAATGTGGCAACTTTGTTGTAGTGAAATTTATAGCAAAGATAAATGTTATTTTGTTGTGGCTGACACAGGAATTAGCCATTTATAAGTATGAAGTCGCCTTCTTACGATGATGAAAATAATCATACACTTTTATTTATCTAGAAAAGAAAGACTTGTCTGCTGTGTATTTAACAGATATATGGCTAAACTGCCATACCTTATGTCATCTGGTGGCATTGAAAGAGTGGTTTTGAACGGCACAATTTCATTTAATTTTGATTCTTCTTCAATTTATGCCATTAAGATAAATTAAACTAAGGTTATCAAATCTTGTAAATTTTAATGTGTGTGCAAATTGAATAAAATGTGCTTAACATAAGCAAAAGATAGAGATATTTACTTGATTGTAAAGACAATTTCCTTTATTATTGGTTTTAATTTAGCAAAAATAATCTAAATGCATTCTAAATATTAATAATGGTATAATACATGATCTTAAAATAATTTCAGTATGTTCAATTACTACATTAAAAGTTTTATAATTAATGTTTATGTTTGTATAGTTAATAAAATATATATATATATATATATTTACTATTTCTCATTTTAAAAATATACATTATTGTCTGGATTGTCAATGTTTCAAAAAATAAGAATTTTAAAAAAAGAAAAACGCATTATGTACATGTCATTTCTTTGCAGATTAAAAAATGTTTTGGCTAACTAAGTATGAAGTTACGGGTGCCGTTTTTATAGCTATTTTACAATTTTTTATTAGTGCAATTTTGTAAAATATAGCTAGAATTTTTGCTAGATTAAAATTATTTTTGTTTAGAAAATTAATTTTGAAACATTATAAAATCAGCAAATTAGATTTGATTTCTGACAGTGATTTTTATTTTTATATTTATGTTTTATTGATTTGATTACATTTCTTATAGTATTTTCTGTTGTACTGAATACAATTTTGTGATTTTCAGAACCGATAATATTTCTTATCAGATACAGTCCAAGTTCTATTAAAATGAATAAATTGAAAATGTTTTCTGATTTGTTAAGAGCTGATTATTACAAAAAAAAAGTTGTCATTTTTAAAAAAATTATTTTTTTTTTTCAAATTTAATAGGTAACTAGTCTTGAAGTTATAAGTGGCAATGGAGGTGCTTGCATGGAGACTCATTATTTATTTATGCAACTTCGATACCTGTTTGGCATTGTAGCAGTTGGCACATCAGCTGGTCATATATTTTTCTTAGATTTATGCTTAGATGAAGACTTTTGTTGCAGTGAAAATCTTCCCAATATAACCTTTGTATTAAAGAAGTATGAACTGCACCCTGAACACAGAGAAAAAGCTATTTCAAAGCAACAACATATATTCATGCTGCTCAATGGTATGTTTCATTCTTTAAATTTTAAATAAAATTGACTATTTTTGCATGGTAATGATTATAGACTGGGAAGCAGCAGCACAGATAATCACCTTATTGAGTTCACGGATGAAAATCTAGAACTAGTTAAATCTTGATTTGCATATTAAAACACAATAAATTTGCTAAGTCATATCTTGTAGGGAAAACATCTAAAAAGCCTGATTTGAGCATTATGTTTTCTTGCTCTAAATTCTCCATGTTTTCGTACTTTTGGGTGCAGGAAAACACAACGGTAAACCTACAAATCAACTGATAAAACTAAATTTTTAGGTGTTTTCCACCAAAATATGACTTGACAGACTGATTGCAATTTAATATACAAATCAAGATTGAGTCTTATTATTTAAATTTCAGATTTAAGTCTTAAAAAACTATCTTTCAAAGATTAACATATTTTCTAAATAAATAAAACCAATCTTTTAATAATTCCTCTTATTTAAAGTTATTTCCTTTCATTCATTGTATTTTTTTTAAATATAAACAATAAATATAATTGATCGTTATAATTTTAGTTTTGTAAAGTATCTATCTAAAAGATCAAGAGAAATGCCAGATAATTTTTTTCCCTTATATTTCTATATTCTATTTATTTAATTAAAGTATAATTTTCTCTTTATTTTGCTAAATTTTTTTGTGAAATCCATCAAAAAATCGATGATATATTCAAAATAGTATTTTTCTATCTTTCAAATATTCACCCGGCAAATGAAACTCTACCATTGCTTTTATTATTTTTTTCTTTTTATTTCTTTTTTGGCTATCAGCAAGACACCATTTTCCTAACTTTTCACAGCGTCGTCACTCTGAAATCATGCTCTCTGGACATTCACCCAAGCTGAATTCGTAGAAGACGCCAAACGCTGAACTTTTCAGATTCGCTATTTCAAATTTCCCATATGTAGACCGATTGAGAATTTGCTTCTCATCATTCAGCAAAGGATTAACAGAGACATCAAACATGATTCTCTGGTGCTGTTGGACAGGCTGTCCCCAATGCATCAGTTGGAAAAATTCAATTTGTATCTTTTGAGTGAGAGCCAAAAAAATATTGCTGATGCCTTTAATTATATAAACACCTAAAGAATTATCGACAAAAGAATGTATCGACTAAATTTAAGCTAAATCATTTTCTGCAAATTATTCATCATTAATTTGTGTCTTCATCATCTGTGTATGACTTGTGATCATTTTCATCTGTGCACAAGGAAGTATGTTTAGTCGCTCATAATTCTATGTCTTTGGTAATATATCTTTAAATAATTCATAATTTTGCTACAATCAGACTTTCAACAATATTCTTTTTTTTTTTTTTCATTGCATGACCGCTACGAGTAATAATCCAAGGTTCTTAAAGATGTGCAATCTGCAAATATAAATTTACTTCATTGATGTATGTTAATCCCATTTCAGTCTGATTATTCATCTTTAATGTTGAATGATTCATAATTCGAAGTCTATGTCAATATGTTTCCGAATAATTCGTAAATTTGTTAGAACCCAGTATTCAACAACACTTTTTTTACCTTACAACTGCTTAGAGTGTACTTCAGTGATCTTAAAAATGTGCTATCCTCAAATATAGACTTATCTTTATCTCATCAATGGTCCAACAATTCATTTGGTATATTCACTTTGATATTTTATTCAATTCTTCAATGATTAATAACAGGAAATCTAGTGAATTCTAAATAACTATCCATATTCACAATATCTATTGTCCTATTTACATTAATACTCAATATCATTTTAGTATTATGCAAGTATGGAACTTCAAATTTTATTTTTTCTAGGAACCAATGATGACTGATATAACTTTATTTTAAATAGATAAAAATTGATAACATTTCAATATTAATGCGATTCTGATCATAAGATGCATAATACATAAAACTTTGTCTTATTAAATACGTTAAAAATGAATATATTATATAAAGATATCTTTATGTAATATATTTTTATAATATATAATATGTTATATCCACATCTTTTTCAAATAAGATGTGGATCTACAGTTAAAATTTTAATGGTGTTTTTGATGTTCAATAAAATGATTGATGTTACTTATTTGAGTCTCCAATTTCAATGTATGCATCCTCATTGAATGAGTCATATCTTTTCTATGTTTATTTAATTCCCAAAATATTAAGTAATAATTTAAAATAAATAAATATAATATTTTTTATTTACATTTTTAACTCTTATGTAGGTTGAATTAAGTAACTTAAGCTTCAGATTTTAACTTAATAATAAGGATATTTCTTCAATTTTCTAAACGCTTTTGTATTTTTTTTAACCATTTGCAATGCAGCAGTTGTGAGATTTTGGATGCATTGGATGCATCCAATTTTGGAAGATTTTGAATGAATTTATAATTGCAACTTCAATCAATTCATTTAAATATTATTTATTTTGCTAATTTTAAATCTTTTTTATTATAAATCCCATCATCCAGGATCACATGACACTCCTGTCTATTTATGTACCGTAATTCTAATTATTTCTGTGAGGTTGCGACACTACACAAGAATGGGAAGTGATCTGATTTAATAGGTTAAGAAAAAATTGGGCTTTGTGGCGCTGTACAGTAGTGCTAAACTTTGTTCCTTGTTCTAACAACAAAAACAGAAAATTGTGCTTATGTCAGTTATTTGAACTTAAAGAGCATCCAAAAATGATGTCTAAAAGCAATAAGATTGTTGGAAAATAAAGTTATCAGTGGCAAAATGCTTTTAAGCATCTGGATTGGAGTTAAAAGAATATTTTGGGCCTTAAATTTTGAAATTTAAAATTTTGGGGCTGTGCAAATATAACATTATTAACTTTTTAAAATTATAAAAGAAATAAAAAGAAAGAGTTACTATTTAAAAGTAATTTATAACAGATTTTTGCCAAATGTATTCAACAGTAATAAAGTCCTGTTGCACTTGCTCCGATGGAGGAGGGATGGGCGCAAATAGAAATTCTTATCAACAAAACAAGTGGACAACATTCTTTCTCTTTCTCTTTTATTTATTAGTAAACACAAGCTTCATTTCATATATGCTTCACATATAGTTTCTGAAACGTGATTATTTATGCATACACATATGAAGAAGAATAGGGATGTCAAACGTTGGGGTATTTCATATTTTAGAATTAAATAATTTTACAATCCCTCTCCTCCTAGAGATATCTTACAAAATCATATGCCAGACAGCCCCCCCCTACTTCCTAAAATGATAAAGTTATATTTGCATAGCCCCTTTAAGTTTTTTAAGGGGTTAAATTTTTTAAAAAGGGGTAAAATTTTTATCCTTTAACTAGCTGATCTGCCCGGCGTTGCCCGGATCCGTAATAATATAGGTGTAAATTAACGGTCGCCACTCGCCATGTGGCGATTAAAGTTGTAAAAGTGGCAATAAAAAATCGGCTATCGATCGTCACCCTAGTCGCCACTTGGCGATTAAAAATTTTTATTAATTTGCTTTGTGAAATACAACTTTTTTCATGGATATATGCATGTCTACTTTGTTTGCATGTAATTAATGAATTGGTTAATTCTTTAAATTCAAAATCGGCCATCGATCGCCACCCTAGTTGCCACTCGGCGATTGAAAAATCTTATTAATTTGCTTTATGAAGTATGGCTTTTTTCATGAATATATGCATCTCTACTTTGTTTGCATCTAATTAGGGAATTGGTTAATTCTTTCTTTCTATCGGATGCAAGCATATTTAGCAACTTTGTTGTATTTTCTAGATTTTGGCTTTTTACCATGAACTCTTTATTTGGATTATGTTTTCAAGAAATAGTTTTTTTCCTACAAAATGTAGTCATCAATTTCAATTCCTCATGTATTTCAAATAAATTATATCATTTTTACCTCTGGATGCAAGGAGATTTTAAGGACTTTGCTATTGCTGTATCTTAAATCTTTCGCTTTTGCCATATGCTCACTAATTGTGCCAGTAATAGTTGGCTGGTACAATTTTTTTTTTAAATTTATGATTAAAGTTTATGTAGGTGTCAAGAAAGACTGAAACATTATAGCCAATTACTTAAAAAATATTGGACAAAATTAGCACTCGCCACTTAGATGAATAATACTGCAAATTTAGCATCTGACTTTACTGCTACCAAGCAGACTTCCTCCACCTCACCAACACATTGGCACTCTCTGATTTTGCCTTAATAAGACATCCGGAGTTTTGAAATCTCAGCCAAAACAAAGAATATTTATATTTATCTGTATATTCGCCAAACTTAAGAATTACCACCAATTTTAAGTAAGAATAGAATATCCAAGAAAGGTGTGAAATTATTTTTAAATTTAAAATTTAAAAATACAATTTCCTTGTTTGTTTTATACAATGCATTAATATATATTTAAATATAGTTTATCACTTATAATTTTAGCTGCAGTATTAATCATCAATTCATATTTTTCCATTCAGTGGAATGACAATTTTAATTTTAACGAAGTATGTGTAACTTTGTAACTCACTAGCCGCTAAATAAATATAAAAAAGCCGTTTTGACCTATTTTTAAAAAGTGGCCACTAATGAAACTGGGTCTACCGGCCACTGGCTACTAATCGAATTTCCCAGTTTTCACCTATACGTAATAATAATATTAAATGAATTTGAAATTTGCATGATTTTATCTTTAACTTGAAATATGTCAAAATACATTGTCTGGCACTAACAGTGTGAGAAATTAGATTAAAAAAAAAAAAAAAAAACATACCTGTAAAAATTCTCAAAATGACTGCAATGAAAAGCGATTGCATGAATTTCATGTTAAAGTGTTGATATTTATCTGTAAAAAGCTGCTTAGTCACATAACTAATTACTTTTTTCACATAGTGAAATATTTTGAATTTCAAACTAATTATATCATTCAAACTAACTATACCGTGATTGAAATCGATATTTGATGATTAGCTAAAATTATGTATAATTATAAAATGTAGTCTAAATGTATATATTATTATAATTTCAGAGCCATTGTTAAAAAAAAAAAAAAAAAAAGTCTATATTTTTAATCAAAGCATGTGTAATGTTCAAACCGTGGTCAAAATCCTAACCATAACTAATTGTACTGTAACGATAACCTGTCTGTAAACTAACCATAACTTAAATGTAACATAAAGGTAACCTCTAGACGTTATCTTATCGCAAACTTATCTGTAATCTAACCATAACCTAACTGAAACTTAACCTTAACCTAATTGTAAATTAACCATGATGTAACTATAACCTAACCGTAATTGCAACCCATCCAGAAAAATTGCAACGTGAACCGAACCTAAAAATTTAATATAAAAAAAAAAAAAAAAAAAAAAACTAAAAAAACTGAAATCTAGCACGATACAATTTTGAACCGTACAAAAATATTCCAACAAACCCGATCCGATTAGGACAAAATAATTTCCCTATACATGTAATTTGAACCGAACAGAAAATTCAATTTGAAAAATTCTGGAATCTGAACTGAGTAGATTCCGAAACGGACAAAATTATTCCAAATAACTATAACCGGATCTGAACAGGATAAAATAATTTACATGGACATGAACTCAATCCAAAATAAAAAATTTTATTTGAAAAAAATCTTAATTTATAAACGATTGTTGTCTCACGTCGATCTTCATTGGTCCATCACGTCCAGAAATTTGGTTCAAAAGGCCAAGTTTGACAACATCACTTTAATAATCTCTGCTTTTATCGAATAATAGAAATACATTAAATTTTTGAATAAGAGTACCTGTTAATTTTTTGAGGTTACCAATACAAAATAATGCATGTATGTGTGAAAAAGTAACAGCCCTTATTCGAAAATAACCTTAATTGCTACAATTTTGAAACACTAATCTACCTATGTTCGTGTCTATTTTAAATGTTAGTTATAAAAAGAAATTTTTGCATTTTTTTTTATCATAAAAGAATAATTTATATTAAAAATATGACCTGAAATCATACAAAAGGAAGCAAATTAAAATTATTAACTCACTTATAGAAAATGAGTTTTTGATTGCAGATGTACTTTTATTAGTATAAAGAATATTCTTTTTATGTTATAAATCTTTTTTAATCAGAAATTTCTGATGATCTTAAGGATAGAGATATAATTCTTTGGATTATTTTTATCAGTCTCGGGTTTAAAAGTATGCTAACTACAGTTAAAATGTCTATTAATTGATCTAAAATTAGTAAAGATAAATATTTTAATGACAAATGACATGTAGGGAAATTTTACTCTCTCTTAGTAGACATTATCAAGATAAATTAAAAAAGTCAGCAAAGATGTAGTTCACTGACTTTTGGAACACAAATTTATTTTCAGTTATCTAAAATTAATTTTCCTTTGTATTTTTCACTATCTAAAATAATCTCTCATTTAAATTTAACTGTTATTCTATTTAAATCTTTATATCATAATGTAATTTCGCTGCAGGTATATATATATATATATATATATATATATTTTCCATTAGCTTGCATTTAAAATGTTTCAACTTAAGTTAAAAGAGCTGTTGCATTTTACAGCTAGCATTTCCTTTCAAAGCCATAATGGAAATTTATATGTGCATGTTTAGACACAAATACATTGTTAAAAGATTTTAGAATTGAGTAGTATTTTTTTATTTTTCTATAAATGTATTACATCTATAATTGATTTTTCTTCAATAGTTGTTTTTAAAATCAGTCTTCTCTGAAATCTCCAACTTTGACTCTGTTTTTTAAAAGATGTTTAGCATTTAAAGCGAATTGAGAAATGCTATTTGAATTCTTAAAATTTAAATAGATATACTTTCAAAATTTGTGCAGTTAAACATAAAAATGATTGTATGAATATGCCAGAAAGTAGAAATTTTAGATTTGAAGGGGGGGGGGGGGGGGGAGATAAAATAATATTTTGAAATCTGGCTAAATACGCAACAGATATTTGATTGAAGTATTCAGCCAGCTAGTGCTTATAATTTAGTATGCATTTATTTCAGGGCTGGGTTTTTGCCAGCAAAAAATGGTTTCTGCCATGCCAGCAACAGAAAATGTTTATAACCAGTTTTAACCAGTAAAAACTGGCATAAACTCATTTCATGACATAATCTGAAACTTTTCAGTAGTATTAAATTGTTTATATACATTTTATTTAGGATAAATAACAAATAAAATATTTTGAGTAATTTTAATTAAAAAAACAAATAAATTAATTGGTATTAGAATTTGACAGTTTTGAATCTTTCAAGAAGAATCGCCCATATTATTTTCAGATAATTAAAATCATGAAAATGACGTTAAAGACATAGCAGTTGTTAAAGTTGTAAATAAATATCATGATTTATAAAGATAGATTGACAAATATTACAATACATTATTATTGCTGTAGATAAAAATAAAAAACATGACTGTTCTAATACAGCTACTCATAAAATTTGCTTAACTTTATTTTATAATGGAAATATCATGGAAACTCATAATTGCAAGATTCAGATCTCATTTAATGCAGTGCTAGCTTATATGCTAGTTTATTTATTTTATTCTAACAAGGAAGGTCTCCATACGGGCATACTCAGAAAAATCTGAAAAAATTACAGAATGTTCTTCTCATATAGTTATATATGTTTATAAAAAAAATTTCGGCAGAACCTCCTTATAACGTCCGTAAAAAAATAATAAAAATTTCGTTTATTAGGCGATTTATCTCTGGTTGGTGAAAAAACGAAATTTTGAAAAATACGCTTTTACGCTTCGAATACTTTTTAAAGAAAAAACTTTCTGTGTTCAATTTCTTTAAATAAGTTTAGTTTAAGTAATTTTAGTTTTGCATTTTTACTTTACTCTAAGTGTAATTTTGTCATATATGTTTATATGTACTTATAACAAAATGAAATTAATATATTTTATCATTTAAAACACAACTTAAATTGATTAAAATTGTTCCAAATTGAAAAATACACTGTTAAAAATCTGCTGCATTTTGTTGCAACGCACTCCGTTGCTTGTATAGAAAACGGTTACTTGGCTGTGAAAGGGAGCTTTCTCATTGGTTGGAATAGAGATATTATATACAAGCGGTGGAGTGCGTTGCAGCAAAATGAAGCAGATTTTTAAGAGTGTTGCACAAGCTACAACACCGCTAAAAATCTGTACCATTTTCTGCAGCGTCACTCCACCACTTTTATAGAAAACGGTCAATTCACCGTGCTATGGAGCATTCTCATTGGTCAAAAGAGAGATATTCTATAAAAGTAGTGGAGTGACGTTGCAGTAAATGCTGCAGATTTTTAACAGTGAAGTCAATTAAAATCAATTTTCAGATTCGTTAAAATCGTCTACTTTTGGCGAGGAAATGCACTGCTCGCCAAATCCCGCGTCGCTTTCAGCTTTTCACTCCAATTATTCCAAACTATTTTATTTTTTTACATATTTAATAATGTAATCCCGCCGCTAATTTTCACTGATCCTTTATTACCTACATGAGTTGTTTAATTCGTATTTTTTTCAAAAAATTCTGAGTGTGCCCCCAATGGAGACCTTCCTTGTAAGTATATGGGATCAAAATTCACATTTGAGCATAGTGAAAGGGCAAAGAAATTGCTTTGATATTAATCTAAATTTTGTGCCATATATAATAAGCCCTTGCAGCGAAAACGACTCTTTTCCCAGAAACACATGTCCCCAAGGAAGTCCTAGAAAATGGCTTACCTTTTGTGGGTGATCGCTTTTAAAAACAAATACTGGTAAAAATGAGAAATTTTCAAATTTACATCCTTAATTATGACATTATCAGCAAGTAATGCTGGTCTTGAAAGAATATTTTTTTAGCTTTTCTTTCATTCAAAACAAATTAAAAAGCAGTCTTGGCTATGAAAGGTTAACAAAATTAATCCTATATTATGGAATGCTCTTAGTATATTATTACTTTTTCCATAAAAATAAATCTATTTTTTCAATATTGTAAAATAATTGTACAAGATATTTCATTATTTTTTCTGTTATTTTTGTGTTACAATTATTTACTTATATATTTTGATTTTCACAAGAATAATTTCTCTTTGTATGATGTAGTAGATAATTTTTAAGTCATTACAGTGTATTGTTTATTTAAAAATATTCTGAAAAGTAATGTTAAAATATTATAGAATTTTATGTAAAAAATCTTTTTTAAAAACTTTTAAATAGAAATTCAACTGTAAACAATAATATCAATAGTTAAAATTGTACAGCATCAGATTACCGGTAAGAAAATTTCTGTTTTTCCAAGTGACAGAAAATTATAATATAAACAAAATAAATTTATAGGATCCTTTCGATCTTTTAACTATTTTGAATGACATTCCTAATCTTTAGTTTTAATTTAATTAAATTCTTTATGTATTAAATGCATGTGTGAATTCTTAATCATTGCCGGTTAAAGTTCTTATTAGTATTACTTCTTAATTTCTGCCGGTTTTTGCTGTTTACTGGCACACTGGCAAAAACAATTTTCTGCCATGCCGGTTTTAACCAACCCGGCAGAAACTTGCCAACCCTGATTTACTTATACATTTACTTTTTATACATTTTAATTTAAAAAAAAATAATAGCACTCATTAAAAGAATTGGTGCAATAACAAGTCAATCAACCAGTACTGTGATTATTGCTATTCAGTACTATAACATTGTTGTTAAAAAGCTACAGAAACATATCAAATTTGAAAAAGTGGCAGAGATTTGTAGTCTGTTATAGTGGGGAGAATGGTAAAATTTTGTTTTTAAAAAAGAAGATAGTTTCTATGTTATGCTTCAAAATTCATTGTTATATTATCTTTATAATTCAGTATTTTTATTGTCTGTAAATTCCAGATCAAAGTGTTCGTAATGGCTCTTTTGAGTTTGAGAGCAGAAGTTCATCCCTTGGACATTTTCCTTATGGTATTTACATTTATTTATATTTTCTATAAATGTAACAGTTTTTTTTACTTTTGCTATTTTATTTATGATGTCACTTTTTGATTATTTGTTCATTTTCATTTTTTAGGTAAAGTGTGTGTTACTGCACTGAAATATATCCTGAATTCAGTTACATTGGCTGTGGGATTTAATTTTGGAGGAATTCAGTTGTGGGGTCTACAAGATCTTTGTCTTCTGTATGTAAATTATGAAATCTTTAAATTTCCTTTTGATTGATTTCAATTAAAACAAGTAACATTTAATTAGCATGTTTCTTGTTTTGTAAAAAATTAGCTTAAAATTTTATCTACCATTTCATTTTGTTATAAATCTCTCTATAAGATTGCATTTATTAATAATACATGCTTTACAGTTGCACTGTGAATATATAATAAATAAGAATGTATTTGTATACAAATAAAATTGTTTAATGGTACTGAGGGCTTGAAATGTACTAGAGCAAACCAAAGCAATGTTCCGGTCATGTAATTATGACAAATATTGTTCTGGTTTCTAAAAATTATGCTAAATATTGTTCTGGTTCATGAAATTATTAAAGCACATTGTTTCAGTTGCAGTTCTAAAAAAAATTATTTCCTTCCAATTCAACTTCATAAAAATAAATGGATAATTAAAACAAGCAGTGATGCACTTAGCATTACCTGGATGAACAGCGACCCTCACACCTCTGAATGTGTTTAGTGAACTCACAGCAGTGAAGCAGTATTAAAATCAGACTTTTTTTTTCTGGAAGGATTTCTTTGGCTCCGTTGGTGAGGGGACATTATAGAGTTCCAAGGATGAAAATTACTCTTTTTAAGCACTGAAAACACAAATTTTCACACCTTCAGGGATGGGGGGATGGGCAAAAATGTCTTTACCAGACAATGTCAATTTTAATCTTTTGATATAACAAAGATGGAAGTAGGCTAAATTTCTGTCTTACTGGAGGACTATGTTCATTTATATTCTGTCTGTTGCTACTGCCATGGAACATATATGTATATATATGTTATTTTCTGTCATGCAAATGTATTTATGCTTGCTGATCTGCCTGGCAGTGTATGGGCCCATTATGACAATTCTGAACAAAATTGAAGTTTGTATGATTTTATATCTTTAGAAAATTCTTCAAATAAACCTGGTTTCGGGAACCCATTGCCTTCACCAATGTTTGGTGTATTCCCAATGAACATTTCTCTGGATTGAGCATGAGACCTGGGTTCCTGCTACATAAAACAAAATCTTCTGAACAAAAGTTCTCTGCATGTACTGGAAATAAATGAAAACCAAATTCAGTGAGTCATACCTGTAATAATCAGATCTACATAAACTTTTCTAACAAAAATTGAACTGACTTCAAAAACTACTGCAAAGTGAAAAATATTTTTTGCACATAATAGTAATAAGAAATTAAATTAAGAGCGTATTATTATATTTATGTACATTAATTTGATTTTTTGGAGTCTGTGCCAGCCAAGCCAAGTTGCATGTAATTTTCCAATAGACACACATCCAAGTATCTATGAGTTTTTTTACGATTTAATATTTAGTTAAAAAAATTTAACATTATTCTTTTATGATTTGTATTGGATAATTAATTTTAATTTTGAACTTGGCTTGGCTGTCACCGACTCCAAAAAATCAAATTAATGTACATAAATATAATATAACATACATAAATATGCATAGTAAAGAGCAAAAGTATGCTCTTAATTTAATTTCTTATTACTATTATGTAAAAAAATTATGTTTCATTTTGCAGTAGCTGTTGAAGTCGGTTCAATTTTTGTTAGAAAAATTTATTTTATTCTTTTTAATTTAAAGTTAATGTTTTTTTAAAGTCTGTTAATAAAAATTATTATACGGAAAAAAGTATTGCAAATTATACATGTATGTCAGGAGGGGATAGAACCCATGCTCTCTTCAGAGAACCAGAACTTAAATCTGGCACCTTAGACTACTCGGCCATACTGACTCCAAGCTTATTCAACGTCCATATTACTTTAAACTTGCGAAAAATCACCAAGTTTATTAGTTTTTGCCTAGTTACTAAAAAAGTACTGAATCAATTTCAATGAAATGGAAGTGGTACCAATTCGAGTATAACCTCTTTTATTTAACACACACACAGAAAGAAAAATTAATCGATTGGATACTTTCGTATTAATTGGTGAACAATACATAAAAAAATATAAATACATATGCGTCGAATTGATAACTTCCTCTTCCTTTTTTGAAGTCGGTTAATAAAAATTATAATATGGAAAAAATTATTGTAAATTACATACGTATGTTAGGTCTGGGGTTCGAACCTACTCTCTCTTTCGAGAACCAGGCGATTTAGACCACTCGGCCATCCTGACTGCACTCCATTCGGTGAGCTTATTCAACTTTTTATGTTACTTTTAATTTACGAGAAATCATTAATTTTATTAGCTTTTGTCTAATTACTAAAAAAAGACTGAACTAATTTCAATGAAATGGAAGTGGTACCAATTCGAAAGTAATCTCTTTCATTTAACACAAATAATCGTTATAAATAAAAATAGTTTAATTGGTTGAATAATTTTGGTGTAATCAGTGAACATACATTAAAAAAATACATACGTGTTGAATTGATGATAACCTGCTCTCTTTTTTTAAGTCGTTAAAAAAAAATTGATATATATAAAAAAAAAAAAAAAAAAAAAAAAAAAAAACATACTGTATATTATACACGTTTGTCAGGAGTGGGGTTTGAACCCATGCTCTCTTTCGAGAACCAGAGATTTAATCAGGCACCTTAGACTGCTTGGCCATTCTGTCTCCACTCCATTCAGCGACCTTATTCAACACTTTTAATTAATGAAAAATCGCTAATTTTATTAGTTTTTGTTTAATTACTAAAAAAGTTCGAGAGCCTCCTCTTTCATTTAAAACAAAATTAACAGAAATCGGTTGCATAGTTTCGGAGTAATCGGTGAACATACATAAAAAAAAAAAATACATACGCATTGAATTGATAACCTCCTCTCCTTTTTTGAAATCTGTTAAAAACCTGAAAAACGTTCGAAAATTTGGCAACTGAAATCTAAGATAAATTTTTTCAATACAGACAGTAGCTGAATCGTAATCTAAGGCAAATGAACAGATTCCTATTGAAATTAGGTCCATGAAACACGAGAAAAAATTGTGCCCCCTAAGCAGTGGAAGATCTTCCCCCTATAAATTTATCAAATTACAGTTCATTTTAACACGATAATTAATTTGTTGAATAAAATACAACCCCCTCTGAAATTAACAGTTTATATTTAACAGTAACACAACCTTTAATTTATGACCATATTAAAATGTAAGTTGATATCCAAAGAAAAAAAAAAATGCAAATTATAGTAGTTGTGGTTTAAGGAAATGTTTTAGCAGATCATAAACTAGTGGTAGGATCCTAGAACTATTTTTTAGAAAATTGCAAGAGACTTGGATGTTTTCAAAGGAGCTGCTCCGAGGACGCCAGTCCAAGAATGCAATTAATATTCAAAATTGATAGTAGTTCATGTCTGAGATTTTTTCTAAAAACCTAAGACGTTGTTTTTAAAAAAAAACTAGTGATCAGATTATTTTTAAGTGAGGTGGAATAAGTTGCCCAAACAGGAGCCAAGTGATAACTGACAGTACAGCTTTAAGAAGAAAACATGTTAAAAGATCTCATTACTTAGCATTATAGGCCTTTGATTACTCAAAATTAAACATAGGATCCAAGGTCTTAATTGGAATGTAGAAATGGCGGAGTAAGTAAATGAATAGGACATTTTTAAGGGATCAATCAATTAATAGGGGGTTCAAATGGAACCAACTGTTAGTTGTAAACAGGGTCCTAACATGAAAAATTAGTAAAAGAACTTAGTACTTAACGCTTTTGATCTTTAAACAGTCAAAATTAAGTATCGGGTATGAATTAATCTTTAGAATAAATTATTTTTTTAATACACAAAATACGGATGGAAATGCTTAAAAAAGGGCCATAGAGCCCTAATAAAAACAAGAAGCTGTTTGTCTGGGGAAGGGGATCCAAGACTCAACTTTTAAAGTTATGCATTCAGAGAGTTATAAAATTAGGGGGTGAAAAATGCATGGAGCACAAAATGTTCAAAGGGCTTCGGACAGGACCACAGGGAAGCATAGGGTCTTAACTGGAATGTAGAAATGGGAGAATAACTAAATGGAAAATGGATTCCAAAAACGAAGATTGAATTAAAAGAGAACATTTTTTGTAACAATTTAGGGTGAAAAAATTTCAAGGGCCATGTACCAGGCCTCAATGAACTAGGTTCTTAACTGGAATAGAAAAATAACTGAATGGAGAATATGTCCCCAAAACAAAGGAGATTTAATAAAAAGAGGGCATTTGTTAAAAATTTAGGATATAGAACCTAAAGAAGCCCAGGTGGCTTCTTTAAGTCCAACCCCCTTAAAAATTAAAGATAGAAATGTATGCAGGTGCATAAGGACTTGTCTTGGACTATCCTTACCCAAATTGTCAAATTACATACGGTAGATTTCTCTAGCCGTTGAAGACAGACACACACATAAACAGATAGAGGAAAACTTTTTTTTATTAGTAAAGATTTATAGCTTATTGTGTTGTTTGCAACTTTTTAAATTATTAAGAATCTGCTCTGATTTTTTTTTAGTAATAAACTAAACAACTTGAGCAACAAGCAATATATATATTTAATACAATATATGAATTGAAATCTCTCATTTTTTAAGTTTAAATTCACTAAAGACCATTTACACACATTATAAAAATTCATTAACAAACAATTTTCAAATACTTTAAAAATCATTTGCCTTTGACGAAGAAAAGTACTGCTCGCTAAATCCCTTGATGCATTCGTTTTTCCACGCCAAATATTCAAAATATTTCATTTTTTCTCAGACTTTCTACTGTAATTTTGATACTAAATTTGGCTGATCCTTTATTACATACATGGGTAGTTTAATTAGTATTTTTTTTTTTTTTTCAAAATATTCCAAGTACACCCAATATGGAGACCTTCCTTATAAGTATGTGAAGCATGGTGATCACAAAAGAAATTTTGTATTTCAGTGACATGTTTTGTAATTGTTTGTGGAGATATATCTTCATTTAGAAAATTCAACCAATGACCAGAGTATCCATATGTTATAAGTTTATCAGTATCTCTTCTTGCATCATGTAATTAAAATAAAATCTTTAATACTCTGTTTTAAAATACTATTTTTTGCCAGTGGCAAAAATTATGGCAAAAAGTATTTTTGTCGGGACTGTTTTTTCCATGGTTTTTATCGTGGTTTTTTCCACTTCGGCAAAAATTTGCCAACCCTGATGAGAATAGATTTTTTAAGATTTTTATTGTCTTTATGGATATTTATTTTTGTTTATATCATTAAAACTGTAGAAAAGGAAAAAAGGCCAGATAAAATGTGCTAAATTATTAATAGGTGCATACGTGTATAAAAATGTATTGAAAATCCATTAAACTCCAAAGCAATGTAGTCTGCTGCCATCATTGGAAAATGAAAGGTTGTCATTTCTATTTATGCATACACGGGAATCATCCAGAATAGGTTGTTCTAGATTAAGTGTGGTATGAAAGTGTTCATCAAAAACATATTTTCATCTATTATCTAACAATTCCTTCTAAACTCCACGAGTGTCATACAAAAATGCATTATTACAAACTATCTTTTTTAGAAATTGCTTATAATGGCTTCGTCGTTCTTATTTGTATGGAAAATAATTTTAAATTTAATTAATTCTAGTTTTATAGACTGAGTTTGGGCTAATCTCTCTACACAGTAAGGGTTTGGTTTAAGGTATAAAGTCCATAAAGAGGCATGAAGCTGATCTTAGATTAAATTTGCTCTGTATTGCATCAGCAAAAGAGATAGTTTAATAGATAAAAGCAAGTGTATGTTGAACATTTGAACTCATTTTTTTATTATCTTTTCTTCCACAGTGTTTAGTTCAGTAGGTGACCTGGATTGGAGACTCACCCCAGAACATTGAGATTCTCCCCCCCCCCCCTTTCCCACTCCCTTGAAGATTTGAGATTTTGTGTTTTCAATGGTCAAAAAGTACTATTCCCCTTCCCCTGGAGCCACAGAAATCACGCCTGGAAAAAGTACCCGAATTCAACACTTTTTTCTGTGTACCTACTTTAATCTAGAATAGTCTCTTGGATGATCATGGAGTAGTTGAAGACAGATATGACATTTAATTTTTCACTGGCGATAGCTGAATGAATTTTTATAGATTTTTTATTACATTTTAAATATTTTTATATGTATGTTATGTAAAGAATTTGGTATATTGTATTTGTACTTATTCTAAGAATTTTAATTATTTACTCTGGGTAAATTTTTTAGCATTAAGAATTTTAACTTTTCTTTATTTCTGTAATTTTTTCTTAAACATCTAGTTTCAGTTAGTTGTTGTTATAATTGGAGTTTGTTGCAGAAAATGTTGCAAGGGTTCTACCAATGATCTATTTTAATATCACTATTCTAAATCAGTTGATTTCTATTGCAAATGTTGCAAAATAAAATGATGGTTCTTTAAAAATAGTGATAAATAGGACCCGTGGCAATTTTTTTTCCCCTAACAAACAACCTTACTTATAATTGAATTTTTAAAGTTTATTAAAGTTGTTTTCAAATTCATTATGAAGGAAACACAAAACTTCCTGACACAATGACGGACACATTTTTAAACATAAGGTATAAAATTGGAGACCTGCTTGTGGAAACGATTTGGAATCAAAGTGATTTTTCCATTTTTTGATTAATAAATGACCTATCAAGCTCTAAGTATTTTTGATCATGTGAGAAGATGTTTTTCTCCCTTTGTTGACTGTTTTTTCCTTTCTTGAGAAATTCTGTTCAAAATGCCAATTTTGACAGTGTTTTTGAAAAATCTTTAAAGCTGAAAATGTTTTTTAATTACATAGTTTGAGTAACACCTGTCAGTTTTACACTTTTCTGAACAAAAATGAAATAAAATTTATGTCATAAAGTATCCTCTTTGGATATGAGAACAGTGTTAAGTTAATATTGCCCTTTTTTGTATGTATAAATAAAACTGAGTTTTGATTTTATCCAGCAATTTGGTTAAGGATATTCATCTAAAAAGCAAAAAAGTGCTTCATTTGCATATTTAAAATTACAAATTGATTGAAATAAAATCTTTGACTTGTAACATTCATGACAAAAAGTGTGAATTCAGACACTTCTTCGCAAGGAACTTCTGTAGTTCCGGCAGAGGTAGAGAGGGGGGGGGGGCATTATAGAGTTCTGGGAGAAATGCTTCCTTTTCTTCTTGACCACCCCCTGAATTTAACTCAGATTCATGTCACTTTTATTTATTTGTTTCAGGGTTTTTTTGTTGTTATACACTTTAGTTGCTTTTTAGTCACTATTTTTTGTATTTTTGTCACTTTTTTGGAAGCATTATTGCAGTTGCATGCCTGCATAATTGAAAAAATGCAGTGTGCCATTTAGTGAGTACAGTAAACTCCCTCAAACCCGCACAGCTTAGTACCATAGGTTGTGCAGATTTTAGAATTTTTTGGATTTCTGGTCATTGCTTTGTTTATATTTTTTTTTAAATAATTTGAATGTAAATAATAATGACATGAAAAGTATAATGAATGCTTACAATATACTAAAATATTAAAGTAAGTAACAAACTAAAATAATAAAAATTTAGATAATTTTAAAATGATTAAAATACTAAAAGCAAAGGTCAAGTTAATAATCAATAATGTGCAATTAAATATTCATTATGAAGGTGAAATGTGTTTTTCCTAAATTATTCAATGAAACTTGCCTCATAAAGGTACATTACTAATTCACATCAGGATCATAAAATAATGAAGCTTTATTTCAGGTTTAGCCAGACTTAATAAATAAAAAAGCTTGATTAATACAAAAATATATTTGGTAAGATCGTGATTACCAATGATATCAGTAATATCTTGATTTTTTCAGAAATAAATTATTATTTCTTCATGAAAAAACATGAATTCAATAACCTTAACAAAAATTACAAATTAAAAAATGTATGGAATTGATATAAAACTAAAAAAGTCAAATTTTGCACCTACATCTGAACTGAATGTTTCATTGTTTACATCCATAAATTATGTGCGGATTTGAGGGGGGTCTACTGTACATCAGGAATTAATGGAATAAGTGAGAAATGAATCGAAAATTCAATTGAATATTGAATGTCACCATATATAAATGGGAAGTTGCATTACATTAAAATAAATTCATAGTAAAAGAGGAAAAACTGAAATATTTTAAACAGATAAAGAATTAAGACTTTTTTATAATATGCCAGATTTTTAGTAAAGTTTAATTGTCATTATGGGCATTAAGCTCTTATACAATGGTTTTTAACTGATTTTCTTATGTTTTCAAACTGGTTGTTATAAGAAACTATGAGTTTCACCTCCTTAAAATTAGCACACCAACTTTCATTATTCAAATAGAAACGAGAAAGAACTAAGTTCTGTTTAAATTGTTTAATGTCCATACGATGCTCCTTAATTCTTTCAGAAAACTTGTGTATTGTCATGAAAATATAGACTCATTTATCATGTTTTTATCATTAGAAAAAGTCTGCCAATTCAAGATCAAAACACGTCAACAGTTGACACAATCTTTTACAAAGTATTTGAACTTTATAAATATCAATTTGATTTTTCCTTTTTAAATTTCATAGCATTTTCACTTTGGGAAACATGCTTCTCATTGATGGATTGTGGTCAGATGAATTTTGTGTTATACAGGAATACATAGCCTTTTTTTTACAATGTAAAACACAAGTATTTTAAGAGAAAAATGTTCTTTTATACTGTATAGGTTTAGATTGTATGCTAATCTTATTTTCCTATTTATTTTTGATAAAATTTTATAGTAAAATCTGTGAAAATGAAATTTCTTAGATTCTGGAAGAATATTCCATTTTACACAGGTTTTCAGGTGTCATTGTTTTATTAGACCATGTAATGTTCTGTTTTGCAGAGTTTACTGCATTATGAAATATGAAAAAGAAAATAATTTTCAGAATTCTCTTTGCATTTTAACTTTCAGATATACAGTATCAAATCAGCCACAAGAACAACCAATTATTGCCTTTGCTTTTCAAGAACCTGAAAATGATCCAAGACATTTCTGTTATTTATGGATTATTAGAGGGCATTCTGTTAATGAAAGGTAACATATTTCAATATTTCAGCTTAAATTATATATATATAAACATATGATGTTATTTTATGCTGAAAACATCTCTTAGTATTTCAGTTAAAAGCCAAAGAATTGTCAGCTGATGATTTCACTGTAGAAAGTATGCACAATCAAAGCTGCTTCCCATATTATAAATGAACATTAATTGTACACTTATCTCACAAAACTTTGGCATTAAAACTTCAATTTTTTTCATTGCAATAAATGTCAAATTTAAAAGTGGAAAAAAAAAAAAAAAACCTATATAATCAGTCATTTGTGCATGTAAATTTACTAAAATTAAAGTAGAGAGTGCACCAATAATTGTCTATGAGATTAAAACTGTAGGACAGGACACGAAAATTAACTCATGAATGTCATTAATTTTGGTTAGTAGAAACCATATACAAAATCCAATGAAGTACATTGTTAAATGTTCTGATTGCAACTAAACTTGTGATTGCATATTAAAATGGATCAATTAAAAATATTTCCATAAATATTAGAAAAATATATCTTTCTTGGTCAGATAGCAATTCTAAACATGACACTGTTTTGATAAACAAGTGATCACATACATTGGCTCTCAAATAACGCCTAAATAATAAACCAAGTTAAACCATGAATTAACATACCTCTGTTTTGTGATATTTGAAAGTAATTTAAGATGTTCTCTTAAAAATACAGTTTGATATTAACTATTTTTGTTAAATGTAATTCCCCCCAGGGGGATACCTTCTTTAGGTATTCACGGGCTTCACAACCCCGGGGCACCTGAGTGATCTTTCTCCTTTCCTTTTCCTCTTACCCCTCTTGTCTTCCTTTCATCTTTGTTTCACTCTCATTGTGGTTTCCTCTCCGGAGGTGAGGGCAATTCTGTATGGGCCGATGTCATCCTGTATATCGACTCATGGAGAATTGTAAACCACCCACGTGTTGGCCGTGCGTGGCGACCCGTGTCCCTGAAAAGGAGGATCCTGGCAGTTGAGGGAAACCAACACACTGCTTTGGCCTCTGCTTCAGGTAGATGGGAGGTGCATATTGGTCCCGTATGCATCAATCGGCTGGTCAGCTGGCTTTTGTCACTGGCTTTAGGGATCAAGTGAGCGAGCAAATACTAGTCATCTCGTTAAGGGTGGAGACTGACATAGGTTTGTCTTGTGACCGTATGGGCCCTGGTTAGCACTGGTACACGAATGTGCATCCCCATGTTGGGCTCGGTAGTGGGTGGTGCGGCCGGGGTCTGAATTTTATTATTTTTAACATGGATGGGAAAACTTCTCATTTCCTTCTATGTCTCTCCCCAGTGGAGAGCACCAAACTGTTCCGACTTCTTCCTTCACACGCTTTTTTATTGTTAAACGCACTGATAGCCACTCTGATAGTTCCTTTGGCAAAACGTCACCATTTCTCATAGCAAAAACTTTCCAGTCTGCCTTAGGGGATGGTCATACTCTCAAAAAATTAAAATCTGGGGATTTACTGGTGGAGGTTTCTACAACTAAACAATCACAGATTCTTTCAAATAGCTCTACAATAGGCCCTTTTTCTGTTTCTGTTCAGGTGCATAAAACTCTAAATACAAGCCGAGGCGTTATTTCTGAACCAGATCTTTTATTCTCTACGAAAGATGAACTCTTAGAAAACCTAAAAGGCCAAAATATTATAGATGCACGTCGTATCACGATCCGTCGGAATGGCCAAGTCCTTCCTACAAAGCATGTCATTCTCACTTTCAATAGCCCTACTTTACCAACAAGAATTAAAGCTGCTTACCTAAATTGTCCTGTCAGACCGTACATTCCTAACCCTCTCCGTTGCTTTAAATGTCAGCGATACGGCCACACTAAAACTAACTGTCGTGGTTCCCTTACCTGTGCACGCTGTGCAGAAATTGACCACGACAGCAATTCATGTGAAAAATCAGAACGCTGCATAAATTGCAAAGGTAATCATACAGCTTTCTCTCGCTCTTGCGCAAACTGGATCCGTGAAAAAGAAATTCTAACTGTAAAAATAATGCAAAATCTTTCCTACCCAGAAGCTCGTAAAATTGTAGAAGCCAGAACCCCGTCTGTCGGCGTATCTTATTCAAGCCTATTGAAACAGCAGTCTAAATCTGTAAGACATATTAGCACCCAGACTGACGTGTCTATGTCATCAAAAAAGTCAGCCAAAACACAATCAACAAACACCCCAATCAAAGAATCCCATGATATCTGTTTACCTTCGTCAGAACCTGTTACTATTTTACACACACCTACTCAGACACAAAAATCTTCTGCTCAATTTAAAAGTCAGAAATCTCAAGCTCAATCTAAAGGATTATCCAAACCTCTAAATGAAACTAAGGCCGTTACCTCACAAAAAAATGACCCGAACTCATCTGCATTAAACTCTAAAAAATCCAACTCTAGTCAAATAGTGAAAACTGGTGTTCAGAAAGAAGGGACCAAGGCTGGGATCAAAACTGCTACAAAATCAAAAACATTATAGAAATCACATATGCTTAAAAAACAAACTGAAACCATAAAAACCCCAACTCCAGCAACCCCACGGGGGAAGACTGTCGTTAAAAGATTGCAGAATTCATCGCTCAGTCCATGCAAAAGAAATTTTAAAGACCCCAGGCAACTGCAGCATTATGTCCAAGAAGCTATGGAATCCGAGTCTTACGGCAGTGGCTCGGATTCCGAGGAAAATACTATGTTTGAAGAGTATGTGCCTGGTTAAATTAATTTTTTTATTGGTCTTTGTTTTAGTTGTATTTTGTATTTTCTATAGTACTTTTCCAATTTGGTTATCGTGTCACTATCTTACTGTTTTAGAATTTTTAACTAGTTTTAGAATTTTACCTTTTTACAATTTTAAATATGTTTGTTGGTTTTAATTGATTTTTAATTTCATGGATCACCGCATTGCCTTTATCAACTTAACTCATATCTACAAAGGATTTTTAATGCAACTTTCACTTTTTACATTTTGTTTTGAAATTTAATCTTCTCTTATTCCTACCATAATCTAATGATTTAGCATTTTACTGTTTTTGCCTTCTTATATTTACCTGACCATATCCGGTTGGGAAGCCCCCCATCCGGATATTTTGACGTTGTCTTTTTTCCTCATTTTTACAATTTTGTCTTTGGTTTGGCGCAGCATGTCCCTCAAGGGATTTTGTGCCATTAAAACCTATACAACCAACCAACCAACCATTAAATGTAATTAGTTTATCTTTTCATCTGTGTTTTAATCCTTACAAACAATTAAACTTTTATAGGCCTGAAGACTTTTCTGTTGCCACCATGTATGCTTTAGTGTATGACAAACGAACTTATGTTGATTCCTTTGGATATCTATATACCGTAAGTTAAAGTTTTTAATTTAATTTAAAAAAATAAAAATCTGATAATTATATTTTTTAAAAAATATAGATAGTCAATATTATGTATGTATATTTCTCACCAGGAAGATTTTATTTAAAAAGTATTTACCATAGAAACAAGCATACTAATGTTAGCATAATTTGGCTCATTAAGAAAAACTTAACATGTGAATTTTTTTTATGGAAACAAAAGATTTAGAATAAACTTATTAAGATTTATTAAGAAATCAAAACAAGTTTGAGTAAAACTTTCACTCTCTGAGATTCTGTACCTTTATGCCATATTAGTGTAAAACTAGAGTGAAAGAGGTAGATTTGAAATTGGCCAAAAATTTAATCAAATTATTATTAAAGATTAAAGCTAACTAAAAAATATATCATTCAGACTCATTAATATAGGCAAAAAAAGAAATAATGATAGTAAAGTGATTAATCAATATCATAACGACGATAAATAATATAACCTATTTGATTGTTAATATTCAAATTTAATGATTCATTGATCATAAATTTAACCTTTCAGTTGACTTCATTATTTAATAAACTAATATATAAAAAGTGAAATTCCAAGATTGATAACAAAATTTAATTAAATATATTCTTTACTTTAGCCTTCATTGTAGTATGCATTAATAATAAAGAAAAAGATAATCCAGTCTTATTCTGATGTGTTGTAAATAAATGAAATTTTGCACAGTAAATTTACAGTGTACTTTTACTAGAGGATTTTCACATAACAAAATAGAGAGTGATCATTTGAATGTACATGACACAGCAGAAAATATGAAATTACTTAATTGGTATCTCATAAGATATACAGATTGAATTTCTAAAAAATATTTTGCTGATTATTGAAGTTTTATATTTATTATATTAGTTGAAGCTATAATAAGGTGCATTACAGTCTTTCCAGTTATTTAAATTTAACCATTTCATAAATCATTATGTAGAATATCCAACTTTGAAATTTTCTGAAAGGACTCATGAGGAAAACTTTTCACATCAGAACTTGCATTAAGAAAAGTCCACAAGCAGATGAGCAAGCTTATCACAAATTCAATGGTAGACACAATTTTATTTCTGTTAGGATGATAATATTACCTAGAGATCAGTGATTCTCGAAAATTTCCTATTCAATAAAAATCGTAATCGTTAAAAAGCACATTCAATAAAGTCATCGATTAATTTCGAGAATCTACAATCAAGGTGTTTTACAATTGATTATTAAAATCTTTGTTATTACATGTTTAAAAAGTATAATTTAATAAATACATGGTAACTGAAAACAAATGAATTTAAAAAACAACAACAAATCAAAAGGATGTTATAATGGAGCCACAATAGTAGAAAAGTCATGTAACGGCATTCCTTAGTTGCAAAAAGTTGTAAAGTCGCGAGTAGCAAAATGGCCAAAGAAAAAATAATCAAAAGCACTCCTAGTGTAAAGAACATGAACTAAAAGGATATTAAAAGAGATCAAAACCTTTTATTGATTTTTGTACATCAATTGAGATACGATCTACATTTCCCCTATTATTAGAAGACTCTCTATTGACATACATTAAACGGACCACCGGGGGGGGGGGGGGGCAAAGTAGTGCAGGAGCAATGAAAATGCATAATATGAGTAAATGGTCATTATGCTTTCGAGCAATACATCGCATGGTGGGTGTTGGTTAAATTTATTAAAGAGCTTTCCGCAGGGGCAAAGTGAGGGGGGGATGAGCACAGCAGGTATATAAAATAAAATGGTATTTACAGAACTTTCTAATGATATATCGCAAAAGAGGAGTCAACAAAAGATATAAAAACACTCCCCTCAAAATTCCAACTATTGCAACACCCGGAATACAGCCTGTCCTCACTGTTTGGGAATTTTCATACATTATAAATTACATATTGAAAGTCTCCATAAAAAAAAAAAAAAAAAAAAAAAAAATTAAAAACTTTTAAATTGATAGGTATTAGACAGGACAAAAATGAAATAGCATATTTTAATTTTATGTAGTGTATTTTAATTTACTCCGCTGCGAAGAACAGTGATATATTCGTAGGAATATCTATACATAAGAATGAATAAAATTAAAATTTTGTTGACTGAATAATCCTTTTTTTTTTTTTTCATTCTATCCATAAAACTGCAATCTCTCTGTAAATAAATATGTATATATGTGTATGTGTGTGTGTGCATGCGTGCACATGCATGCGTATGTTCTTATTTATATTTGTCATATTTATAAATAATCAGATATTGTAGTCCGAAAATAACTAATCCTAATTTTGTCTGTGAGAAAAAAAAAATGGCCTGGATGGGATTTGAACCCGCCGACAATGGAAAAGCGAGAAAAGTAAATGTCTGGCATCTAGCCAACTGTACAATCCAGCCCTTGCAAAGGAGTTCAATTTGTTTAATTATATATTTTGCATCAATAATGGGTGAACTTTGGGGGTCGTTTTTTAAGGCCTTCCCCCCCCCCCCTGAATATTGCACTTTATCCTTGTGATATGTTTATATACTAACTATACTCTATGAATACCCAAAGGCTCGCTGGATTCGGTGACACGAGCCTCATGTCCTCTCCTTGTAAGTTGTTTTAAGACTGTAATTAATTATTCTATTGTGTAAGAAGTTAAAAGTTTTTGAAAACAATGGGGGTGTGAATCTTATTACCTGATGATATAATTTCATAAGGTAATATAATTTCAACTTAAGAGGACTGGTCACTCAGCTTCTGAATTCCTTCACTTTTGTAAAGTCTATGGGCATTTGATTCATTTGTATATTTAAAATTTTGTCTCGGAAAACTAATATTTTTAACTTCTATTTTTTGTATACATTTCTTAAAAAATGTCCATGTTTTTCTTAGTTTTTAAAATTTTTCTAAAGTATGTACTTAATTTTACATGAAATGTTAAAACTTTGCTCGCAGTTTGTCAGTTTTCAACACTCAAAATATTAAGTACAGATTTTAGAAATATTTTGAGAACTAAGAAAAAGAAACATCCTTTAAGAAAAGTTCCAGGAAAAAAAAAAAAAAAAAAAAAAAGTTAAAAATATTAGTTTTACCAAGAGACATTATAAATATATCAATGCATCAAATGTTCATAGACTTTACATTACGGAGAAGAATTCTAAACTGAGTTACTAGCTTGTTAAAAATGTTAATTTCCCCAAGAGATATTTTAAATATATAAATGTATCAAATGTCCATAGACTTAACAATATGGAGAAGAATTTCAAACTGAGTGACCAGCCTTCAAACATTGCCATCAACCATTCCTTAAACTTGATAGACAGCTGGGCAACAAGGTGATGTTATAAGGGTTTTGTTTTTTTCTTTTAAGGTAGAAACCATAAAAAAGTCCCATTGAAGTGTCAGGTCAGATCTATTATATTAATCATGACCTTACTTATATATTCTTTTTTACTAAATGTTTAGTAATTTTTCATAACTAGTGCTATTTTATGCGTACATCATCATAACTTTTATTTTAAAATAATGTTCTTAAATATCTATTAAGAGGAAAAAATCTCTATGTGTATTTAAAGTTAATTTTTTACTGTTTTATGATGAAGTTTGATAAGTTTTTGAATTATTAAATTTAAAATAAACATTATATTTTTCTTTTTCTGTAGGAATTGAGGAATTGCTTTAAAAGATTTGAATATCGGATGACAAGTGATCCATTTTCTGCTGCTCAGTCTAGCTCTGCTACTGGTAGCTGTTTGCTGTCATGCCAGACTGTTTGTCAAACAGATGATTCCCATTGCCTTGATGTTGGCTCTCATAATGATAGTAATAGCCTTTTATGTTTTAAAAAAATCTGAATCTGAACTCTTTTTTACTAGACAAAATATGCATTGAAAATCTTTTGAAGATTCTCAGTTTCCTCTTTTTTACTTTTAAGCTTTCCTTGATTTTTTATGTCTTCAGATATTTTAGCATTGTTTTAGCATTAATTAGCAAAAAAGCTATCTACTGAGCAACATAACCTTGAAGTTCCTGTTACCAAACTGTACTTCTATAATCCAACAACTGGATCAAAGATTAACCAAGACCATTAAAACTTACTACCAAATACATTTTCTGAAGAAATTGTTCTTGGTGTTGGAGGCGGCAAATTCAGCAGAAGAATGTCAATGTCATGGATGCTGTCTGTTGGATATCAACGGCATAAAATGAAATAGCCTCCTACACCATCCAAAGATGATTCTATAAAGTTGGAATAATATGAGAGAATGGACAAACAAGAATAAAGGACCAAGAAGCAACAGCTGTGAGTGAGTTGGGATCAATTCTTCAGAAGCTTCATACTGAAACAGAACTTGAAGCTTATCTCAAACTAATAAAATCCTCATGGTTTGCAAAAACAACAATTTTTAAGAGAAAGCGAAAAGTGTAGGAGAAATAGAACCAGTAGAAACTGACAAAATAAGATGATCGATGATTACATTCAAGCAATATGGGCATAGTCCATGTCAATTCAGGCAGCCAAAGAAAAAATCTTACCTTCATAGTCTCAAAAGTTCTTTGATTGAACATATGTTAAAATTCAGGAAAAAATAAAATTCCCATAATTTTTGGTTTTCCCCAAAAAAATTTCTGGACCGAGATACAGGGTGCCAAAGATGGCATCCCGAGAACCTTTTCCCGTTTGCGATTTTCGAAAAAAAGTTTAAAGTGCTCTATCTCTGAAACGATGCAAGATATCTTGTTGCAGTTTATTTTATTTTAAAGATAATATTTTTCTGCTTAAAAAGATATACTTTATTTTGAAATATGTATTTAATTATTTTTACAGCAGCCTTCTAAAAAAAATTTTTTTTAATCAAAAATAATTTTTTTCTCAAAAATGCCAATCTCAAAAATTTTGATTTTTCTACTGTTAGTCAATACCATTGAGTACTACCTTCACTGTAAAGGAGAACTTCCACTTTTGAGTTTAACAAGTTTCAGAATCATTTCAAGAATTTAGATAATTTTACAGGAACTCCATGTCAAAAGTTCCAAAAAAAGTCACTCAATTTTTGTTTATTTGTATCATATGTAGCCTATTACATATCCTAAACAAGTTAGAAATCACACGTCAAACATGGTAAATGAGGTGCATTCATACTATGGCTAGTTTTATAAATATTTAGATCTTGGTGCAATAAGTATTACACTCTTGTGAAAACTGGCATGAATACAAAATTTATTATGTTTCTATATATTAAATTCAGTAATACAGAAGTAATATGAATCTATCTTAAAAAGAACATAATCACCAGGACAACCTAGAATCATTACCTATCATGGGATGTTTAATTATGTAGGATAGAATTTAATAGAATGAACAATCATCCATTAATATCATAGTGATGGGTATATTCATCTATTACTATCATAGTACCTATATTGCACAAATTTTGAGCAGCAAGCAAGAAGAAATTTCATTTGTCCAATCAAGATCTCTTAAACAATTGCAAAATATTCAGATTCACAATTTATAAAATCGAATTTTTGTTGCCTGTTTATTATTGTTGCCAGTGTATATTACTGTGAGTGGTGGATTGCAAAAGTAAATGATATCAGTTGTTTATGAAATTGTCGTTAACTTTATGCTCCCACTTGGGTCAGCTGTTGGGTATAGATTTCCACCTGCAAGAAAGCAACATCACATTTTTAAAGCTGTCAGTTTCTAAGCAGAGTACACTGAAAGTAATATGTTTTGAAACTTATACATATATTTTGTAAACTTTAGTGTATGTTTTTTTTCTTTTGTAAGCTATTTTTAAAGCTGTCAGTTTCTTATACTTATTAAGAAATAAAATCGTATGTCAAACAAGACTAAGATTTTGATTTCCTGAGACCAGTATGTAATTGTCATTTAGGAACTGGTAAAATACATGGCAAAATTTTACATGTGTTTCAATAACTTGTCAAAATCAAAAGTGGAAGTTTTCCGAAATAAGGAAGGCAGTAAGTACTCAATGGTATTAATCAACAGCAAAAAAATAAATAAATATATTTAGGATTGGCATTTTTGATTTATTTTAATTAAAAATAAATCAAAAGGCTGCTTATGAATACATTTTTACAAAATTGAATATATCATATCAAACAAAAAAATGTTACCTCCAAAAAAGCAACAAATGTTGTGAAAAAGATTGTCAAATGTTATGAAAGTCAAATTAAAACTTTGAAAAAAAAGACACTCATAAATACTTTATTCATCCTGTTAAATCCTATCACGCATAATTAATTTAAACATATCCCATGATAGGTAATGATTCTAGGTTGCCCTGGTGATTACATTCTTTTTAAGATGGATTCATATTACTTCTGTATTACTGAATTTAATATACAGAAACATAATAAATTTTGTATTCATGCCAGTTTTCACAAGAGTGTAATACTTATTGCACCAAGATCTAAATATTTATAAAACTAATCATAGTATGAATGCACCTCATTTACCATGTTTGACGTGTGATTTCTAACTTGTTTAGGATATGATACAAATGCTACATACATATGACACAAATAAACAAAAATTGAGAGACTTTTATTGGAACTTTTGATATGCAGTTCCTGCAAAATTCTCTAAATTCTTGAAATGATTCTAAAACTTGTTAAACTCAAAAGTGAAAGTTCTCCTTTACAGTGAAGGTAGTCCTCAATGGTATTGACTAACAGTAAAAAAATCAAAATTTTTAAGATTGGCATTTTTGAGAAAAAAATTATTTTTGATTTAAAAAAAATTTATTTTAGAAGGCTGCTTTAAAAATGATTAAACACATATTTCAAAATGGAGTATATCTTTTTAAGCAGAAAAATATTATCTTTAAAATAAAATAAACTGCAACGAAATATCTTGCATCGTTTCAGAGATAGAGCACTTTAAACTTTTTTTCGAAAATCGCGAATGGGAAAAGGTGCTCAAGATGCCATCTTTGGCACCCTGTATCTCGGTCCAGAAATTTTTTCGGGAAAAACCAAAAATTACGGGAATTTTATTTTTTCCTGAATTTTAACATATGTTCAATCAAAGAACTTCTGAGATTATGAAGGTAACCCCCCTGCCTGAATCGACATGGATTCGGTCTTTGGCTAAGAGACTCATTCAAGACCGGCTGAACTATGTGTTTGAACATCACCACAAAACTTTTCCACTTCTTAAACAGCCAGATAACATGTACATTGGTTGAGCAAATACAATGCAAATTTCAAGAGGTGTATTATAATGTAAATGTATGTTTTGTAAAATAAGAATAATAATAATAAAATGAGATGGTATAGAACAAAACTGACTAAATTTAGCTTGGCAATGCAGAATGGTATGACTAAAACATGCTAAATATTTTATACCGACAGTAAATTCAAGACATAGTAGTCGTCGTAATGCATTTCCGATTCTCTCTCTATACTGAACACCCCCATAACCTGAACATTTTTGGTTGGTCCCATGAGTGTTCGGAATAGAGTCCACTGTATTATATATAATGTATACACTGTATTATATATATGTCCGCTGTATATAAGAAATTATTCCAAAATTTACTTAACTTAATGATCTGATTGATAGAATATATTCAATAACTTTAATGACACATAATGTAATTTTTTAATCACAATGCATTTTGTCCCACTACACATCGATTGTGTTGTAGTATTGAATATGTATCTTGTATTCTGTTTTTCAAAATAATTATGTCTATATTTTGATCCTTGTAATCAACATATCATTATTCAGATGATTAAGTAAATTATAAGCAGTTATACTTTGCATTTATCTTTATTTTTCAATCCTATTTGTCTAACATCACATTATAATATTCATACCAGACTGTTTAAGCTGATTTAATTGTGATTTTTGAGGCAGTGCTAGATTATGGCATGAGTGTACGAGGCACATGTCCCAGACATGGAGTACCACTATTTTCAGAAGACCTTATTTAGCATGTATTTTCTGTCATAAATAATGCAAATTATTTGGAAAACATGTTAAATGTGTGTCACATTCCCGAAAGTGCTTAGTATAGTCATACTTTGTTTAAAATTCTGGTGCACAGACTCTGATGTATCCACTAATATGTGTCTGAACCCAGTTCAGCTCGCATAAACAATATAGTATCAGGTAATATTGTTGCATTTTGCAGCCATTGTGTATTTTAAACTCTCATAGTTTCTAAATAAACTTTTCATAGTTTTCAGTTGCATGGAAATTTAGCTTTACAGTGCTGCTCTGCTATTACTTAAAAATCTTAATATGGGATTTGTTGATCTCCTCCATTTTTAAAAAAAATTTCTAAATTCAAAAGTCTTTCTACTCTCAAGATTGTGCTGCCTATATGTAATTAGTTGTACTTGCCTCAATATATATATATATACAGGGTGTCCCAAAAGGTCATGTCCAAACGGCACACATGGTTGTGTCAGGTCATTAGGAAACAGAATTACATAGGAAAGGGGGGTCGGAAACGCGATTGTAATCCGCTAGAGGGCGATAAGCGATGTCAGACGAAAGCGCGGGCAGTCGCGGACATCGGCGCCTGCGGCGCCGATGTGAAGCATGCATCGCAGCTAATGGGGCCAATTTTGAGCACTTACTATGAGTTGTAGCATTTTTCTTTTTTATTTGGTACTGTTTTGTTGTAAAATAAAGATATTTTACACCGTTTGTTATCTTTTCTTTGCGTGACGGTTACGATGCAATTTCACTGTTTAGATCGCGTTTCCGACCCCCCTTTCCTATGTAATTCTGTTTCCTCATGACCTGACACAACCATGTGTTCCGTTTGGACATGACCTTTTGGGACACCCTGTATATGCAAAGGTAAACAAGCACATTTATCACATTAAAAAAAAAAACTGTACTACTTAAAGCTTATATAATATGTAAAATAAGTTTTTTTGCTCATATGTGTATTTGTTGTTTACTTTGTTCTGATTTTTTTGTTCATGACTGGAAAAAAAAAGGGGGGGGCAGCATTATCCAAGATTATGTGATTCTATAAGGGGTTTGTGGTGTATAAATGTTTAAAAACCAAAACCATTCTCTAGACAAAGCACGTAAATGCGTTCATTTCTGGGTTTTACAAAGTTACCAAATTTTTTGAAATTCAAATTCTTTATATTATAGAAGTATAGTTTATAGCTAAATACAGATATTTATATATTATTTTTTATGCAAAGGTGATACTGCATCAGAAAGTATGAGTCTATGTTTTCTATCCTGGACTGTGTGGTCTCATTCAGAAAATATACCAACTTCATATCATTTAGCCTTATTTGATTTGAATCAGTGGTATCGAGCTGAAATGCCTTCATCAAATTTTAGGTAAGACTACATGGTATTATACTTTTTAAAAATTTATACTACCTTTTTTTTTTGTGCTTTTCCTTTATACCAACAAAATGTCAGCATGCATTCTGATATGCCCTTTTTTTCAACCCTTGGGTGTGCAAAAAATTTTGAATGTAAATGAAGCCAAACATTGTGATTTCTATTTATTGAACATAATTTAAAAAAAAAATATTATATAATGATATTCATTAAAAAAAATCTTAATTTGCTATTTTTTAAATAAGAAAGATATTTTATTAACTTATAACTTTCATTTTTTTGCTGACATTTTACTATTTGCCAGTTATCTTATGATGAGGAAGCTGCATTAAAATAGTTTCAGGTCTGTGCAACTATACATAAAGAAATTTTCTTCTATGAGCATTTCACAATCAAAAAATATAATTTTGTTGACTCTAATACTGGATGTCATTCTCAATCTGTTGAGAGATTATGAAACATTGCAAAATGGCATAATAAAATTCAGCATGCACTATTCATCATTATTTACAATCCTATTTCATGTTTTTAAGATGGTATTAAAAAAAAATTCCATTCTCAATAGCTCAAAATTTTCTAATGCATTTCTGACTCATTTTTTAAAAGTAAAATCATGAAATTTGCTGATGTGATTTTTGAAGAAATTATTTTAATAATTTAATTTATTTCAATTAATTAGAACATATTAATTAGTACATTAATTAGAACATATTAGAACATTAATTAATTATAAACATTTATTTTCTTAGTATGACCTTTATTTTTCATTTCCAACATTATCGTTTTAAGAAATTTCGTTCAAAATGCCAACTTTGACTGCATTTTTAAAAATATATTCTGTCTTTATCAAAAAACATATAACTACGGCATATTACATAATTTCTGAAAAACAAGAGAATTTGCCAATTTGATGCATTTGAGAGCAAAAATAAATTTTAAAAATAAGTAAAAAAAAAAAAAAAAAACAATTTGGATTTAAGTATATTTTTAAGATAATATCTTTCTTTAAAAAAAATAAATAAATAAATAAATAAATAAAATTACTATTTTTAAAATATATTCTGCCATTATCAAAAAATATATAACTACAGCATATTACATTGTTTCTAAAAAAAAAAAAAAAAAAAAAAAAAAGAGAGAGAGAGAGAACTTGTTAATTTGATGCATTTGAGAGCAAAAATGAATTTTAAAAATGAGTAAAAAAATAAGCAATTTAGATTTAAGTACACTCTTAAAATCGTATTTTTCTTCAAAAAATGAAAAGTTTATTGTAATACAAAGAGACTATTTCACTCTGTAATATTTATTATTTTTTTTTAATTTTATGTATATATTGATTTAATACAATAATTTTTCAAAGTCTATGTTTTCCAAATGTTCTGTTATTGAAATAATCACTTACATACCAATAAGATATATATTTTTTCAAATGTTTTATTTGGGCCTCAACTGTTGCACATTGGAACAATAGTGTTGGCATAATGAAAGTATATACCCCCCCCCCCCCCTTGCTTTACTTTTCTCTATATGTGGAGAGGAGCAAGAAATAAGTTAAAGGCAAAATTGCATACATATCAAGCGTTCAAAGATGATGCTGGAATCTGTCTTAAATTGATACAGTTGTGCCAGCTGGTGGCTGGGCTGATAATGCAAATACGCAGGTTTTTGATATGATGTCATATGTGCGCAGATAACTATTATCTGCGTATCACTTGCGCATATTTTCTAAATTTTCACTCAGTCATGACAGATGAATCTTGTCTACCAGATTTATTGCAAGATATCTTTGTTACAGTTTGTTTTGATAAAATTATATACATTTAAGAGAAAAATAGCCATAATATCATTTTAATTTTGGGAGAAAAAGTACTAAAACTACAAGAACATATTATCTTTTGCTCTGAAATTAAAATGACAGTGTAACTTTTTTTCTAAACATGCATATTTTTGTCTATAAAAAAAAAAAAAAAAAAAAAAAAAAAAAAAGTTGTAAAGCTGTAACAAAAAGATTTTGTTACAATAAATCTGGTAAAACAAGATTCATCTTTTATGAGAGAATAACTTGAAATTTATGATTGAATTTTTAATATGAATTCTTTAAATTGCGATTTTATGAAAGTTATTGTCTAGAATCGCCAAATATTTAAACAAATAAATGAACAATATTTGTTTGTCTAATAAAACAACATTCAATTTATGCATTTAAAATTAAAGTTATTCTGAATAAATAATGAAATGAGTTTGAAATTAAAAGAATGAAATGTTTATAAGTTAAATAACATAAGTGCTGTACGACCAAGAAAACATTTGATCCTTATCGTCTGCAATCGATAAATGAAAACAAAAGGAGCTAAAATTGAATATTTTATTTAGTATTAAATTCTATACATATTCTAAACATTGTATTCTCATAGGAAATACAACGTTGTATATAATTTTGTATAACTGTACTTAAATATGTCTTTAAATTTTATTACACATGTTTTATTTTCATACCATGTATATCCATGATGGGTAAGTATTACAGTTACTCCCAGTGACTACTTTTTCTTTTATGATGGCATAAAAATTGTGCAATGTTTAAAAATTAAAAAAAATACACTAGCAAAAATTGCAAAACTGAAATTTACTTGTCAGATGTTACCAACCTAAAAATAGCATCAGCATTACATAATGATTTGTTTGTCTTTTTTATGTAGATTTATGTATTATGTTCAATACTTGTATTTCAAATTATTCAGAAAAATTTTTCAAAGCTAGAAAATGGCTGTATTTGTACCAAATTAACATTTATTCTTATATTAATTAGATCCGAACCATCTGATCTCAATCCTTACTTTGCTCATTTTTCTCTAGAAGAAGTAGCTCAGATTTTGGATTTAGAACCTTTTTTGGTAAGTGTTTTCAGTTGTATGGCTTTTTAATTATTATTTATGTATTTTATTTACCCTGTGAAATAATCCTCCTTTACAATTCATCATAGTTTCTTATTGCATTATTATTACTATTATTATTTGCCTAAAAGAAAAGTATGTTAATATAAAAATTTTATTATGTTTTCAAAACAAATAAATTTATAATTAAATAGATTATTAGAAGGAAGACAAGTTTATCCATTACTTGTATTGAGGTTTTTATTAGAAGAGGTTATGTCATAAAAAAATTTGTTTGTTGCCGAAATGTCAGTGAAGGCTTACTGTGGAGACACAAAATTTTTTGGTTTCTGTCTGTCTGTCTCTTCCATGATAACTTCCGCAAAATGCATCCTGCTGACTTTAAATTAAGTGGGTATGTTGGTGAGGTACTCAGATTTAGCTGTATAGATTTTTGTTATATTTGATTCATTCATTCCAAAAATAGGAATATTTTATTTTGCGCATTAATGCTTTTCTATGCAAATCAAATGATTTTCAAATTTTTATTTGTTGAAAGAAAATGACTCATTTGATTAATAGAATTAAATGATAATTGGATACTAAAATATACTGATTGGAGCTTAATGCACATACAGTTTTAATAAATTCTTATAGTTTAATATTCCAAATCTTATGTCACCCCCCTCCAAATTTTTAAATTTCAGTTTAAATTTTAATACTTTTTACAATTTATTATGTTTTTATTTATTTACTTTTTTGTAACAATGTAAAATTTCAAAAATATAGTCCCCTTTTCCATTTGACAACATGAAATATTGGAAAAGGTTTTCCACTTGGAAAAGGTGGGATAGGATACTTATAAATGGAGCATTCTTGAAAATTTCTTCAACAATAACTCTTAACATTGATGTCTTTTTACAGAAATTAATTGGTACACAATAAAGTATATTCCAGAAATATAGAAAATAATGTGATCTAAGATAGATTTTAGGATTTTATTCATCTGGCGAAACCCTATTCATCCTTGTCTGCTGTCTGTCTGTCACAGAGTCCACACACAAAAACTGTAAAAGTCAGAGAGTTCAAATTTTATGTATTTATAGCTGAATACCTCTTGTCACTCAACAAGTCATAAAATTTTGAAAAAGACTATTATTTTAATTTAAAATTTTTTAAAAAAAATATCATAAGTCCATTTTTAAAAAGGTTTTTTTCTTCTAATTGTTGCACGCAAATTTAAATATGTATATATTTATATTTAACGCTTTAAAAAGAAATGGAGTACTTCTGTTGCCACAATTAAATTGGTATCAAAAAATTAATATCTCAAAAATAAATTGAGATACACCTTTAAACACATTGCATTTAAAAGTAATTTTTTTTCCCTATTCGATGGTGTAAAATTTGAAAATGTGTGACATTTATAAGTTTAAAAATTTGCAATAGTGTAAATTTCATTTCTTCTAATTGTTGCATGCAAGTCTAAATAAAATTATTATGTATGTAACATAAATTAATGGATTAAATAAATCATGTGAAAAACATTTTTATTTGTTTTTATTTTTATTTCATTTATTACATCAAATTTATCCTCTATTTTGACATGCAAAATGAAACATTTTTTTTATATATTAAATTCCTGTTCATTTAAATTACTAGCCACCTCTGGTGACCGGTTTGGTCTCCCTTAAATTTATGCTAAGTTTTGCAATATTTTATTTTTATACATAATTTTATTTACTTGCGTACCTTCACTAAATCTGTAGATACTGATGAAGAAATCAATAAATCTATGTGATCAAATCAGCATTTAGTGAAAGAATTCAGTATTCTGTTCTGGTTGGATGATTGGTGAATAAATTGGAAATGGCGCCGAAAAACCACTTTTTGTTTGTTAATTTAATGATAAAATAAATGTTTTGAAGGAGATATTAAACAAAGCCCTCTGTGATCTGCGATCACACTTACCCACTTGAGCTGGAAGCAAATAGAAAAAATAATTAAAAGCAAATGAACAAAAAGTAAAATATATTTTTTTCCTTACTATAAAAAAAAAAATATATATAATAAATGATATTTTCGCTGGCATATTCAGTTTTGTTAAATTTTCTACAAGTTATAATTATAGTAAGTTAGGTTATGTATCAAATTTTATGAAAATTGGAAAAGCACAAAATGCCCACTATAGAGCAACTACAAAGAAAAAGGAGGTAACTATCTACTGTTTGTTTTGTTTTGTTCAACTTTATGAAGTCAGAAGTGGAAAATTATCAAAATCAGATCTTTAGTTTTGGATTGATGTTTTATTATGCTGAAAGAAACCACACAAAGATTTTTTTAATTAAAAAAAAACAAAGATGATTCTGTTCTGGATTTTCCAAAAAAAAAAAAAAAAAAAAATAAGGCATTTGATTCTGAAATTGCTAAAAAAGTGACCATCAATTTGAAAATTTGTATCTAAAAAAAATCATGAATTTTGAAAAATGCTTGCTGAAAAAAATTAATTTTATCAATCATTTGTGGAAAAAATGGGAATCTCGACAAAAAATTGCAGAAAATAGAAAAAAGTCAAAGAATTGTAAGAAAAACACAAATTTCATTAAACAATTCAAAATCATAAAAAATTTTGAATTTTCCCAAGGATATGTGTTTAAAATGCAAATTTCAACAAAGATTTCAGGGAATGTGAATAAAATAAGAATTTCGTCATAGAATATTTTGGAAAAAACAAATTTTGCCAAAATATTGCTGTTAAAACAAATTTCGTCTGTTTGTAATAAAAGTAACCTCTAAAAGATGCTAAGTTCGTCAAAGAATCTCTGAAAAACACAAATTTTGTCAAAGAATCATGGAAAAAAGTAAATTTTGTCTAATGATTGCAGAAATAAAACGGGATTTTCGTCAAATAACTGTGAGAAAGACACAGTTTTTGTCAAAAGATTGCAGAAAAAACACGAATTTCATCAAAGGGACACAGGAAAAAAATCCTTAATTAATGTTGGGAGGGATTCTTCATTTTGCTATAACCTTTCAGATTTTTCTCAGAATCATCCCTGTAAAGTGGGGGAAAAATAAAAAAAAGTGTTCATTCAAAATAGGATCTATATTTTACCATGCTTAAAATGTCATTCTAAATATTAGATATGGTAAAGATGCTGCATCGAATAGCTATGTTTAATTGTAGATAAAAAATGTATTTATCATATAATTGTATAAGATCTATTATAATCAATAAGAAGTTATTTAGTTATGTGTATTTTAAGCGATGATCCCAATAAACAATCTCAATAAAAATTATTTACAAATTAAAACTAAAGAAAAATAATACTTATTTTGAATCTATTAATTATTGAATTAACCAAAAGAGGATGAAGAAGCAAAAAAATTCTAAAAATGCAACTTTTGTGTTACTGAAGGACCTAGAACTATAAGATTTGGCATGTTAATTATTTATAAGATATAAATGATCTCTAAGGGCATTTGATAAAAAATACGGAATTAAAAAGGGGTGAAAATGTGCGAAAAGCGTTCTAAAAATGTTCTAAATTGGGATTTTTAAGCAATTTCAGCAAACAACAAACAATCTTAAAAGTAATGATATCAAAATGATGGTGATAGTCCTTGCTCCAATATAGGCTATATCTTATGTCGATTCCACTAACCCAAAGGGGGTAAAATAGAAAACTAGTCGTTGGGGGCCACCGAAATACTTACCCATCATGGATATGTATATGAAAATAAAACATCTGAAAACAATTTATACAATGCATTGCAATTCATAAACAAAATTTAAATATTGTTAATATACATGGTAATGCTCTATTAAAGAACTGATGATTACCGATTTCGACAAATTATATAAAACGCCAAACTACTCAAGTAGTACCGAACTGCGTAAAAGAAACATCCTTATAACTCCAAAAATAATAACTCTATTAACTAAAAATTAACTGCGTCTTATGTCCAATTAAAATATACCTCTGAATTGAAATTTGAATTTAAATACAGGGCCATGAAAAATCGAAGAATGTGGAAAACAGGATTAAAAATATCTCAGCAACTAATAATCCGATCGACTTCGTTCTATATGCAAAATGTGTGATATTTTATTGCCTTTTACGTCCATTCCTTAGAACAAAAAAATTCGAAAATTTTTATGTACCTTTCATCAGAACGAAATTTTCGAGAATCCGAAAAAAATAGTTCCGGATAATCGAGGTTGCTGATATTAAATAGGTTTCGTCCCATTCTTACATACTAACTACATACAAAATTTCAAGTCTCTATCTCAATTCATTCGGGAGATAGAGCGTTTACAGACAGACAGACAGACGGACGGCAAAATTTTGTTTCTAAAAATATGTTTTTCGGAATCTCCACTATCTAAAACGTGTAAATCCGTCAAAAATTTTTTTTCGATTTTCAAAACGATTGCAAGACCTGCCCTATACTAGATATGATGGGTAAGTAAAAGCGTTCTAAAAATGCGATGTCTGTATGTTAAGGGCCTAAAAACATAAAATTTGGCATGTTCATTAATTATAAGATATAAATGATCACTAAGAACATTTGTTAACAAATACAGAATTTAAAAGGGGTAAAAATGTGCGAAAAGCGTTCTAAAAACTTTCTAAATAGCAATATTTAAGCAATCTTGGGTAGTTAGCGAACCGATTTAAAGAAAAAAAAAGATGCCAAAATGATGCCGACAGTCCTTGCTCTAACAAAATTATTGGATAAATTACCAGATTACAGTGGAATCTATGGGAATTTGGCAAAATACCAGAAATAGAGCCATGTTAGTATGATTTTTGGTGCGTAATTTTTGTCGTCAATATAGCGATATTTCGCCAAGTTGGCTACAAACATTTTTGGTTGACGAAATAATCAAGTAGTACCCAATCACGTAAAAGAAACATCCTTATTAGTGGAATTTAAAGGAACATAAGCAGTCCTAATGTTAAATTTTTTAATTTGACTGAAAAAAACAGTGAATAAATGCAGGAAAAAGCTGAAATTAATATTAAATAAAACTAATTTAACCTACTTATTTCAAAAAGGAAATAAATACCTACTTATTTGACAAAAAATAATGATATCCTATCAAAAACATGAATGTGAAAAAATGCCAAGTTCGTTAAAGGTTTCGCTCATAAAAGAAGTGATTTGACAAAAAATAATGATATCCTGTCAAAAACATGAATGTGAAAGAATGCCATGTTCGTTAAAGGTTTCGCTAATAAAAGAAGTGAGATGTAACTGCAAACCAAGTTCTTTCGGAGCTCCTTAAATCATAACTCCTGTCATGCATAATATTATTCAATTGCTTAAAATGATTTGTTAAGTTACTTGTTATTCAATAGAGCGACTTGGCAAGTTTTCAGTTACCAACTTTAATCTTTAAGTCGGAGTACAATTTAATCTAGAATCTGATTAACAAAGATCTAGTCAATCGAGTGTTTGAATAAGTATATTGAAGTTAAGGTACTGATAAATTAAGGAAGGGATCAACTTTAATTTCTGATCAACTAAATAGAAAAAATTGAATAAGAGAAAACTTGCTAAGTCGCTCTATTGAATAACAAGTAACATAACAAATCATTTTAAGCAATTGAATAATATTATGCATGACAGGAGTTATGATTTAAGGAGCTCCGAAAGAACTTGGTTTGCAGTTACATCTCACAGGGTTCATACTCATCAGGGGAATATGGGATTCCTGGGAAAATCAGGGGATGAATTTTAGGTTGTAAAAATCAGGGGAATCTCAGGGGATAATACAAAAAAATTCCCAAACCTGGGAAAACCTGCCAAATTGACAGTCTACTCTGGGAAATTGGTTGCAATTGTTACAGTTCGCGTGCTATATTATCATATGTAATACCAAAATGTCGTTAATTGTTGATATGGAAAATTGTACATCGCGGAAAATGCATCAGGGGATTCTCAGGGGATTTTTTTCTTGGAAAATGAGTATGAACCCTGTCTCACTTCTTTTATTAGCGAAACCTTTAACGAACTTGGCATTCTTTCACATTCATGTTTTTGACAGGATCTATTAAACAATAAGAAATTATTTAGTTATGTGTATTTTAAGCGATGATCCCAATAAACAATCTCAATAAAAATTATTTACAAATTAAAACTAAAGAAAAATAATACAGTAGACTCCCTCAAATCTGCAAACCAGAAATCCACAACTCTCTAAAATCCGCACATATTTTATGGATGTAAACAATGAAACTTTCAGTTTGAATATTGGAACAAAATTTGATTTTTTAAATTTTGTATCAATCCCATACATTTTTAATTTGTAATTTTCTTAATAATACTCTATTCATGTTTTTTTCATGAAGGAAGAATAATTTTTTTTTTGGAAAAAATTCAAGATATTGCTGATATCGCTGGTAATCACAATCTTCTTACCAAATATATTTATGCATTAATCAAGATTTTTTTGTTTTAAGCCTCGCTAAACTTGAAAAAAAAAAAATCCTTATGTTATGATTTTGATGTGAATTAGTAATGTACTTTTATGAGGCAAGTTTCGTTGAATAATTTAGGAAAAATACATTTAATCTTTATAATGAATATTTAATCATACACTATTGATTATTGACTTCAGCTTTGCTATTAGTTATTTAATCATTTAAAAAATTATCTAAATTTTTGTTATTTTAGTTTATTACTTATTTTAATATTTTATTATATTGTAAGCATTCATTATAGTTTTGAATGCACTGTTAATTGCACTCAAATTACTGTTTAAAAAATGTAAACAAAGCAATGACCAGAAATCCACAAAACTCTAAAATCCGCACAACCTCTGGTCCCAGGCTGTGCGGATTTGAGGGAATCTACTGTACTTATTTTGAATCTATTAATTATTGAAAATTCCACATTCAAACCAAAGATTTTTGGTGGGGAGGCTTACAAATGAAAAATTATTATTTTTTCGTGTACTTAATAAACATTGTATGCAAAATCTTTTTTTTTTTTTTTTTTTCGACTTTAAGTAAAAGTTTTAATATCTTATACTATAATGCGAGCAAAAATTGTGTGTGTGTGTGTGTGTGTGGGGGGGGGGGGGGGGGGGGGGGTAAATTTTATCTCAAAAACGGCTCTAACGATTTTCGCAAAAATTTGGATTTTACCATTTTCGGGCATGAAAAGACCATTGGGCTAGGTCACATGTTCGAGAAAATTGGATTATTGGGTCATTTTGGGTCATAATGGGTCAGGTTCAAGTTATTTATATCTAGAGAACGGCTGGATCGATTTTAAGGAAATTTTGTATTCAATCGTTTTTTGGCACGAGAAAACAATTGAGCTGGGTCACATGTTCGAAAAATTTCGATTAGTGGGTCATTTTTGGGTCATTGTGGGTCAAGCCATTTTTATCTAAAAAACGGCTCTAACGATTTTGACCAAATTTTATATTTTATCGTTTTGGATTACAAGAAGACCATTGGGTTAGGTAACATGTTCGAGAAAATTCGGTTAGTGGGTCATTTTTGGGGTCATTGTGGGTCATGCTATTTTTATCTAGAGATTTTCTCATGCAATTTTGACTAAAAATTGGATTCTATGGTTTTAGGGCACGAGAAACACATTGGGCTAGGTTACATGTTCGAGAAAAAAATTTAATGGGTCATATTGGGTCATTAAGAATCTGGGTCAAGCTATTTATATTTAAAGAACGGCGTGATGGATTATAACGAAATTTTGTATGTAACAGTTTTTTGACATAAGAAAACTAATGAGCTAAATCACATGTTTGAGAGATTTCGACCATGAGGGTCATTTGTGGGTCATGGTCAAGCTATATCTAAAAAACACGTGGATCGATTTTAACGAAATTTTGTATGCAACATTTTTTTGGCACGATAAAATCATTAGACTAGGTTACATGTTCGAAAAATTTTGATTAATGGGTCATTTTGGATCATAAAGGGTCTGGGTCAAGCTATATATAATTAAAGAACGACAGGTTCAATTTTAACGAAATTCTGTATGTAATAATTTTTTGACATGAGAAAACTAATGGGCTAAATCACATGTTTGAGAGATTTCGACTATGAGGGTCATTTGTGGGTCATGATGGGTCATAATGGGTCATGGTCAAACTATATCTAAAGAACAGGTGGATCGATTTTAATGAAATTTTGTATGCAACATTTTTTTGGCACGATAAAATAATTGGACTAGGTTACATGTTCGAAAAATTTCGATTAATGGGTCATTTTGGATCATAAAGGGTCTGGGTCAAGCTATGTATAATTAAAGAACGGCAGGATCAATTTTAACAAAATTCTGTGTGTAACAATTTTTAGAAACGAGAAAACTAATGGACTAAGTCACATATTTGAGAGCTTTCGATTATAAGGGTCATTTGTGGGTCTTAATGGGTCAAGGTCAAGCTATATCTAAAGAATGGGTGGGTCGATTTTAACGAAATTTTGTATACAACATATTTTTGGCATGAGAAAATCATTGGGGTAGGTCACATGTTCGAGAAATTTCGATTAGTGGGCCACTTTTGGGTCATTCTACTTTTATCTAGACAACGTTTCGCGCAATTTTGATTAAATTTAGTATTTTATCGTTTTCGGTCACAAGAAAATCATTGGGTTAAGACAGATTTTTGAGAAAATTCGATCAATGGGTCATTTTGGATTATAAGGGGTCAGGGTCAAACTAACTATATCTAAAAAACGGCTCAATCGATTTTATCTAAATTTTGTATCTAATGTTTTTCGGCATGCTAAAACTAAAGAGCTAGGCCACACGTTCAAGAGATTTCGATTATAAGGGTCATTTGTTGGTCATGATGGGTCATGCTAATTTTATATAGAAAATGATACTCACCATTTTGACTATTCTTTGTATTATATCGTTTTTGAGCAAGAGAAAATCATTTGGCTTGGACACATGCTCGCGAAAATTCTATTAATGGGTCATTTTGGGTCTTAATGAGCTAGGGTCATTCTAATTATATATAACGACTCAATCAATTTTACCTAAATTTTTAAACAAAACGTTTTTTGTCACGAGAAGACTATTGGGCTGAGTCGCATGTTAAACAAAATTATATTAGTGGGTCATTTCGCTTCATTGCTGAATGCTGCCAAGCTAATTTTACCTAAAAAATGGCTTAAACGATTTTGATTCAATTTTATATTCTACTGTTTTTGATTACCTGAAGACGATTGAGCTATGTCACATGCTTGATCAAATTTGATTAGTGGCTCATTTTGGGTAATACGAGTCAGGGTCACGAGAATATGGCAAAAGCCAATAACTTGGTGATATTTGACAAAATATTGGCGACATATGGCCAAAAAATCGACTATAAAAATTACGAAAACCAAAACATGTATTTGGAGCCAAATGAAAAGAATGCCTCCAAATTTGGCTATATCTAGCAAAAAATATTGTCTTTCAGAATGTAAAGAATTTTTTTATACATTCTTAAGAGGATTCGAGATGCATGGTTAAACCAATCGGAGTCGAGCTAAAAAAGTGATTTAGATCGATGTCCTTTCGTTGTAAAATTTAAAATAAAATAAAATTTATAAATATGCGCATAAAAACATAGTTTTCTTATTGATTGTTTTTCTAAATGTAATTTCTACATGTTATAAACATGTTTTACAGTAATAATACAGAGTTAATGATACAGTGAAAATACTATATCGAGTTGAACACAAAGTTAATTTTGACCGAGCTAAGCTCGGTCTCCCCTGCTAGTTAACTTTAAATTGAGTATATGACTTTAGTTTTTATATCATAAATGCTGATGGAAATTGAGTTTTTGTTATTCTTATTTGTTGTCCAAGTGTCTATTATTTTTTTATATGCAGGTTTTCTTTAAAAAAAAAATTTGCATACTGATATTTATTTGAAAAAATATTAATAATGTAAAATTAAACTATAATGTTATTTTCCAGGGTCTTTATGTTATTCCTCACAGTATTAAAAAATTCAAGTATAATACCCCTTCTGAAGAATTTTTCTTTCCTTCATCCCTTGATTTTCGTAAGTACTTTTTTTTTAATTGGTGCAAGTTGATATTTCTCTCTCTCGTCTTATAATTTTTTTTTTATATTTTTCTACTTTAAATATAAAATAGAAAAATAAAAATTCTTTTCACTTGATAAAGTTATTCTTATAATTAAATTTTGCAAAATTTAAGAATGTTTTCACACTGTATACATCAATATATTAAAAAGTATAAGGGAAGGTTGAGAAAAATCAGGTATCATAAATATTTGTTGTTCTCAATTGCAATTAAAACAAATTCTGAACACCATTTTTAATTTTAAATGAATCTTTGGCTATGTTAAAACATGGCTTTTTTCAATAAAAATTGTAATTGATTATATAAATTGATAGATTTTTTCAGGCATATGCAAAAAATCGGTTTTGCCCCATTGGGTAAAAATGGGTTCTCATTTATAAATCCTGGACATTTTGTTTTCCAAAAAAATTCTTCTTTAATATAATAAAAAATCATTTTTATTATATTTAACAAAATTAAATTGCATATGTACTAAATATGAAGCTTTGAATAATTTGCCAATTTAATAAATTTTTACAGATCGCCAGGATTTGGAAAGTAGCTTCTTCCTCATCTCTTGTTTGTAGTGTAACTTTAGATGTGCTATGAATCAAAGATTTAATATTCCTTAACAGCATAAAACTCCATGCTAAATTATTAAATATCTTAAAATATCCTTCCATGAATGTAGGAGGAAACAGAATTTAACCCAGAGGAAACCCGGTTTTATTCTAATATGACCAATATGACACAGATTTTAAAACATGGCATTACTACTCTCAGTTCTATAGCAAGAGATCAGCAAAATGGTTAAAATACTATCAAAAAATTAGATAAAGTACTTACAAATATTTAATATGCTGGCACATAGCTAATATATGTGTAAAACTAAACAAAAGCATTTTTAAGTGAAATTCAAACTCAATCCTTCACACAAAAAATAACCGAACACAGTGGCATTTCATTCCTCAACAAATGCCCTAAAGACTTTCAAGAAGGCATCTGAACTACTCGGTTTTGTGCAACTCTCGTCTATACAGTTGAACTTTGAAAATCCAGACATTTTTCAGATTTCAATATTATTAATTTTTAAAATAAAACTTAGCTGTAACCTTCACATTTCTCATCAAATGCAGTTAAATTCTTTCAGCTAAACTCTAAATAAATTAATGTAGATATATTCTGGTATATTTTTATGACAATTAACCATTAATTAAAGACACTAATTATTACAAAAACTGGAAAATTAAAATAAAAAAATTAAACTTTCCAGACATAAAAAAAGAAAGATTTGACTTGATACTCAGATGGTTCGAAGCTTCATATATTTTAATTCTAATAAAATCACTCCAGTACATATTTATAACTAAAGAAACAAACATCTAATTTAGTTCTTTTAGTTGAATAAAAGATAAACACAGTTGATAGTCATTCTATTAACACCTACTCTTTTACCAACTCAATAATCAGTATAGCAACACATTGCCTTATGACCTTCACATACACACTTATTGATATTGTTACATTGTTTGTTTCTATTTTGAGACTTTTTAAAGAACTTTGACTGCAATAGGAAAATAACAGAACAAGATGAGTTTTTTATTTTAAATAGATGTTTCAACAAAATTCATGTTTGTTTGTTTGTTTTTTTCCCCGAAATTTTTTGCAAAATTTGATTATTATTATTTATTTTATTTATTTATTTATTTTATTTATTTATTTTTTTTTTTTTTTTCAGTTCCAATCATTTGACAAAACTAGCAATCTTTTATCCAATCAATTGACAAAATTGAATATTTTATTTTATTTTTTCTGAATATTTGTTGAAATTTGTGAAATTTATCCATGACTAATTCATGAAATGATTTTTTGAAATTTCAAATAAATAAATAAAAATAAATAAGCACCGCATTTACACAAAATATTAAATAAGTATTCTCAGAAGAATCAAGAAATTTTACATATTATCTCAGGGAACCTCTCATCCCCGTCCTCTTTAAATCACTAAACTGTCTCAGGTAAAAAAATTGTGATTTATCTACATGATTTCACTTATATTTAACATGCATAAAGAAGCTTTTATGTTAAGAAATTTGTTTTCCTTTTTCCAGTTTTTTTTTTTTTTGCCTGAGGATTTTTAAGAAGTTTAGTTTCTTTTTTCTAGAATTTTTTTTTTTTTTCTTCATGTGAAGATTTTTTTTATGTTTGATTTTTCGGACTGATGGCCGATTATTTTTTTATTTTTTGGAACTGAATGACTTAAATTTTCATAAAATTCGAAACAAAATCACTTTTGTATTATCCACTATATTTTAATTTATGTGACAATTGAATCTATGTATTAAAATTGTATGTATTGACAATAAGTATTATGCTTTAGTGTATCATTTCTATTTTATTACTTAATTTGCCAAAAAACATCCTGTCCATTCGTCAAAATTAAAAAAAACATGTGACTCCTATCTGACTATGTAAAGATTTAAAATGTGTGACAATTAGAAGTTTTAAGAAATTGCAGCAAAAGTTAATTGAATCGTTTGGTGCTGGTGTTGTCGCTGTCAAAATGATTTCAGTGTTATGCACAGACATGTTTGTCCTTTATAATATAGCAGTGCAGTATTGTTATATTATTCTGAATGTGTTAGAAAGTGTTTCATAATCTATGCTTTATGTATGATTTTTTCTTTCTTGTTTATTTCTTCTAAGGCTGATTTTGTGTTGGAGAGGATAAATAATCTTTCGTTTGACTTTATGGTAAGGTTTTTAATTGCAGTAATAATAAAGGTATAATAATATTAAAGTTGTGAAATATTCTTTTTAAAACACATGTTCAAAATCAGTTTATTTTATGTTATATAATTTATAATATAATGGAATAATTTATAACATTTATGGAACAGTATCTCAGTAAAATTAATATAAATTGTTTTACTAAATGAGAGTATAATTTTTTTTACATCTCTGCAGTGTAATGTATTATACATGGTTTTTTTCTTCTTCTTTTCAGAAACATTAGTGTTTTCTTCAATAGGTACTTGTAGAACTACTTTCATGGGGTTACAAAAACGTGTAAGTTTTTTGAAATGTGTTTCAATATTTTATATCAAATTGAAAAAAATCACTTTAATTTCACAATTTTTATAAGCAATCTTCCAATTTACCATTTCTAATATGATGACAGGTGTAGTTGCAGTTTATGTAATTATGATGTAATGTTGGAACTTTGGTATTCAAAAACAATTTTTGCTAAAGAATTGGTCAGTAGCCAAATAAAATTTTGTTACCAGAAAAAATGAAAACATGATTAATTGGTCCTTTCAAATTATTTCTCATATTTACCTTGTTTGAATAATACAGTGTTTAATATAATTAGTGTTGACTGTAGAAAAATAAGACCATGGGCAGAAATCTTTTGAAAAGGGAACACTATTCTAAAAAAAAAAAAAAAAAAAAAAAAAAAAGATACATTTTTTCAAAAAGGAAACACTATTCTAAAAAAAAAGGTATATTTTATTCAAAAAGAGAACACTGTTCTAAAAAAGGGTATCTTGTTCACCAAAAATATTTTGAACAGGCTTGTTTAGTTTCTAGAATTCAATATTTTCCCAAGATTAATTGAATTGCCACTCAGCACACAGGAAGTTTTTAAAAAGTTGGGTGCTCTGCCCTGCTAAAATGGCTTAGAATCAAAACTAATAATGGAGTAAAATATAAAAATGCATTACAGTACTGTACATTATGTGAGACAGTGGCAATTTTAAAACATAAATTAAACATAAATTGTACATCTGTAACCTTTTTCGGCAAAGCTTAATGATTTGAACTTGAGGAGAATGGAAGAATTTCTATTTTCAGATTGTTTTAGAAGTAGGATCATTAAAATAAATCTTCTTTTTTTTATCTGAAAATGCATGAAATTTATTACTAATGATATATATCTTTATATATAAAAATCTTCTGTGCGTGTGTATGTAATTGAACTCCTCCTAAACGACTAGACGGATTTTGAGGAAATTTTGTGTCTGCGTTCCAGTAGATTCGAGAATGGTTTAGATTCACATTTCGTCGAAATTGATTCAGTACTTTTTTAGTAATTAGGCAAAAACTAATATTTAGTGTTTTTTCGCTAATTAGAAGTGCTATATATATTAATGAATGTCAGGATTTCGTATTAATTATAGCACAAAAAAATCTACCATACCAAAAATCTTGAAAATTGGGGTAAAAATACTTCTTATAACATCGAGCGCCGCTAAAAATGGATTTTCGATAATTCCACCCCTACGATGAGTAGAAAAAAAGAACGAACTTTTAAAAAATTCCTTACAAATAAGCTTTTGTAGTTATTTTTCAACTGATAACATATTTTAGTGCATTTTTTCATTCTGAATCGAAGGGTACTAAGCAAATTCGTTTAAATCCAGTAGTTCGTGAGATAATTCACATTTTCCTAATTTGGTAGTTCGTGAGATAATTTACATTTTCCTAATTTGGCGATGTCTTCGGCGCAAAAACCTGAAATTTTCAATGCTTATCTTTATATATAAAAGTTTTCTGTGCGTGTGTATGTAACTGAACTCCTCCTAAACGACTGGACCGATTTTAATGAATTTTTTTGTGTGTGTTGCGGTGGATTCGAGAATGGTTTAGATTCACATTTCATCGAAATTGGTTCAGTACTCCGCCCTGGCGACGAGTTTGGTCTCCAGTTCTTAGGATTTGGTCATTGACTTTTTTGTAAAAGGCCTTTAATTATGTCTACCCTTACATTAAATCAAAATAACGTTCATTTAATGCAAAAAAAAAAAAAAAAAAAAAAAAAAAAACAGGTTATGAAATTTTTCCCCTTTTGTAAAGCGAAAAAAAAAAAAAAAAAAAAAAAAAACATCGCCAAATTACAAATTGTCAAAACTGATAGATGGGATAATCAAGTTAATTATAATATGCAACCATATAAAAATACTTAGGTATTTAGGTTCCGTCGATCAATTTCGCCAAATTCTACAAATCGCCATACTAATAGCCAAATTTTACATATTGACATAATTTTTATTTGAAATCAGAAAAAAAACAATTAGTAGAATATTAATAATAAATACAAATAAAATGTACAAAATAAATAATTTAATGACATTCTATTATTGACATTTAATCTTATAGTTTGGCGATCATTTTATGGTTGACGGGAAAAAAACAGGTTATGGAATTCTTCCCCATTTGTAAAGCGCAAAAAAAAAAAAACCATCGCCAAATTATAAGATTAAATGCCAATTATGGATGATCGTAAATGTGGCATCCAATGACATTAAATATTATACACCTGTTTAAAACATTATTAAGTGATTTTTATTTCGGCTTTTTATTTGTATTTTTATCAATATTTTTTCTATTTATTTGTTTTTTCATTATTTAAAATGAAATTTATGTCATTATGAATAATTTGGCATTGAAATTGGCTGTTTGTACAATTTGGCAAAATTGATAGATGGAATAATAAAGTTATTCTTTATGTATAAAAATCTTCTGTGCGTGTGTATGTAACTGAACTCCTCCTAAACGACTGGACCGATTTTAATGAAATTTTGTGTGTGCGTTCCAGTGGATTCGAGAATGGTTTAGATTCACATTTCATCGAAATTGATTCAGTACTTTTTTAGTAATTAGGCAAAAACTAATAGTGATTTTTCGCTAATTAAAAGTGCTATAAATATAAAAGAAAGTCTGGATTTCGTATTAATCACAGCACAAAAAAATCTACCAAACCAAAAATCTTGAAAATTGGGGTAAAAATACTTCTTATTTCATCGAGTGCCGCTAAAAAGGGATTTTCAAAAATTCCACCCCTACGATGAGTAGAAAAAAGGACGAACTTTTAAAAAATCCCTTAAAAATCGGATTTTGTAGTTATTTTTCATCTGATAACATATTTTAGTGTATTTTTTTATGCTGAATCGAACGGTACTAAGCAAATTCGTTTAAATCCAGTAGTTCGTGAGATAATTCACACTTTCCTTATTTGGCGATATCTTCGGTGCAAAATCCTGAAATTTTCAATTCTTATCTATATATATAAAAGAAAGTCAAGATTTCGTTTTAATCACAGCACAAAAAATTCTACCGAACCAAAAATCTTTAAAATTGGGGTAAAAATAGTTCTTATAACATCGAGTGCCGCTAAAAAGGGATTTTCGAAAATTCCACCCCTAAGATGAATAGAAAAAAAACGAACTTAAAAAAAATTGCTTTAAAATCGGCTTTTGTAGATATTTTTCAACTGATAATATATTTTAGTGCATTTTTTCATTCTGAATCGAATGGTACTAAGCAAATTCGTTTAAATCCAGTGGTTCGTGAGATAATTGATATTTTCCAAATTTGGCGATGTCTTCGGCGCAAAAACCTGAAATTTTCAATCCTTATCTATATATATAAAAGAAAGCCAGGATTTCGTATTAATCACAGCACAAAAAAATCTACCGAACCAAAAATCTTGAAAATTGGGGTAAAAATACTTCTTATTACAACGAGTTCTGCTAAAAAGGGATTTTCGAAAATTCTACCCCTAAGAGGAGTAGAAAAAAGAGCGAACTTTTTGAGCGAATACCCAAGAATGATAATGTGTCATAGCAAATATTCAGCAAGTCGGGAATATTACTATGAAAAAATGTACTTAAAAAAACCTCTAAAATAATGATAACTTTACATTAAAGAAAATATGTCATCAGTGTTTTTATAAAATCCCTTGAATTCAATTCATCAATTCGCAAAATTCATGAATTTTGCGAACACTCACGCAAAATTCAATTATTTGAATTTTGCGTGTGTGTTCCAGTGGATTCGAGAATGGTTTAGATTCACATTTCATCGAAATTGATTCAGTACTTTTTTAGTAACTAGGCAAAAACTAATAGTTAGTGATTTTTCGCTAATTAAAAGTGTTGAATAAGTTCGATGAATAGAGTGCGGACGGAATGACAGAGTGGTCTAAAGCGCCAGATATAATCTCTGCTTCTCGAAGAAAGAGATCGCGTGTTCGAACCCCGCTCCTGTCAATCGTGTATGCTTTACAGTTATATAGCCTGTATTATAATTTTGATTAACTGACTTCAGAAAATCGTTAACTTTTAACAAAAAAGAGAAAAATAAACTTTTCTATCAAAAATTGAACCGACTTCAAAAAATACTGAAGAGTGAAAAATAATTTCCTTACATAATTGTAATAAGAAATTAAATTAAGAGCGTAGTGTTTATCGTGCGTATTACTATATATAAGTACATTTATTTGATTTTCTGGTGTCGGCCCCAGGAAGGACAACGTCTGTTGGTGACAGGACAACGTCTGTCGGGTCCGCTAGTATATATATATATGTATATACCAGGTGTCCCGAAAATGACTGATGGATTTTAAAATTCAATAACTTGCAAACGGTGACAGCTATTTAAAAAAAATTTTGCAGGAGGGTTATGTATAATGTCAGGAGTTTTTTTTTTTTTTTTTTTTTTTTTTTTTACCGTAACTTTTGATTTTAGTTTGAATTTCAAACAATAGATGGTGCTGATGGCAATTGAAGGCCAGGCGATCAATGCTGAGTGAGATCGGTTTTGCTCTTTCACTGCAATTATGAAGCTTCAAAATATCTTTTTTGTTATTTTTATTTTAAAAGAAGATAAATAAAAGTCATGAATTTTAAACCGTTCAGTTTAAAATTCAAGTTATATATTATAAATAAAATGAGTGAAGGATTATATTTTGAATGAAATTAAGGAAACAAGAAAAAATGTACCAGGAACCAATGTTTGACGCAGGGTTGTTATGATTTTGCCCAGCCCAAAAAACCCGGGTGGGTTTTTTCTGAAAAAACCCAGGAAAAAACCCAAGTGGGTTTTTTCAAAATTTCAACTTTAAATTACATATATAATGTATTTATATTACACATATAATATATTGGAATATATTTCTTAATATCAGTACACCACTAATAAAGTTTATAACCATCACCCCTCACCCCAAAGAAAAGAAATGTCCTAATTATACCATTACAATTTTTAAAAGAAATAATTGTTAGTTAATCTCTGTAGCTTGTGTAAGTAACACAAGCAAATTTTTTCCCATTAAAAAAATACTTTGGTGTGTAATCCATTCTATGTTATACAATAAAAACTCATAACAAAATACCATATATGCTTATAATCCTAATTTAATTATGTAGACATGTAGAATTACTTGGCTTATTCTATTATTCAGTAATAATAAAAAATACTTTATAAATTATTACTAATAATTTATCTAAAAACAAAGCATAATTTTGATTACTGTCATTGATTTATATATATTTGTAATCAATTAGCTACTTTAAATTTAGTAATAAGTACATTTTTTTTTTTTTTTTTTTTTTTTCCGAGCATTCTGAACTACCTCCCATAACCCTGAAAAAACCCATAAAACCCCAAAAACCCTGAAATAACCCAGTGGGTTGGTTTTTTTCTGAAAAAAACCGGGTATTTAACAACCCTGGTTTGACGATTTATCGCTTGTGCCTGGCTCACATTAAAATACTGAGTTCTTGATGTCTCTAGCAGAATCTTCTGATTTGAAATAGAATCAAGCAAGTAAATTAACTTATGAATAAAAATAATATGATACAATGCTTAGCATACACTCTAAACAGACAAAATTGGTTGCCAAGAATAGCTAGCTCTTTTTCAATTTTTTAAACTCTTGATCAAGCAGCATCTGGATTTGATTGATGAAATTCTGATATTGTCAGAAATTGAATGATGTCTCATAATACCTTATTATTAAAGAGTCATCTAGTTACATTCTATTTCAGTCAAGTGCCTATCCTTTTATTTTGAAAGTTTCGATCACAATGTGTGTGTATACCTATGAAACTATGTGGAATATTTTTGTTTTGGGGCTGTTTTTGGTACTATATTTATTGATCAAGGATTTATTAATTTCTTTTATCTTTACACGAAGAAAGTATTGGATTCATGAAAATTTTTGGATTTCGACAGATTTACACATTTTAGTAGTCAGATATTCTAGAAAACATGTTTTTGCAAAATGTCTCTTTGTATGTGACATAAATTTTGGGGTGCTCTATCTCAAGAACTAATGTACAGAATTTCAAAAAACTTCAGATTCAGTTAGATATTAATATAAACTGGATTTGATTAGTTTTTATTGTATATCGCCCAACAGATAGCACTGCCGCCTTTTTCAAGATTTCTGCCATAGCTATATCTCGAGAACTAATGGATGGATTTTCATAAAACTTTAGTTTTAGTTAGTCCTTGTTATAATATGGTCCTGATTACATTTTGCAGGGATGAAAGACTTCTGCCTTTAGGCGGAAATCCGCCTTTTTAAAGATGATTTTGGCCATTCTCTGGATCGATGCAAAAATGCAAAGAAAATATTACGGGTAACTTGGGGGGGGGGGGGGGTCCGAGAAGCTTCGGGATAACTTCTCGATTTCTCTCTTCACCCACTAAATCGCCGCTGATCAAAGTCAGCGGTCAATTTACGTTCAGGAGCTTCAGATGCAGTGCATTTCGCGGGGCAAAAATCTATTTTTAGAAAATGGGAAGTAAGGCTGCAGGCACACACAGTTTTTTTTTTTTTTTTTTTTCGGTTAGCAGGCGGCACCTTTTACATTCGCAGCCGGCGCATTTGATGCAAATGAGTTTTTCAGTTCAACTTCAATCCAAGAGTAGCACGGGAATCTTTCCTTAGTGATCTCCCCTGACCATTGTATCGCCCTCGTTTTCCATTGTCAGTAAACCGCAAGTGGGAGAAAAAAAAGGGAGTTCTGGGAATAAAGTTTAACTTCAGAGTAATTATTTCTTCCCGGTCCTTAACTTTATGAAGGGGCAACTGTGTTTTTTTTTTTTCTTTCTTTTTTTCTTCTGTACTCCGAGTAAGCAGTGCTCATAAGTCATGGGTCCATAGGTCACTGCGACGCTGAACAGAAAGAAAATATTGGGAGAGGTATGATTTAATCCGGATTAATGTGCTTTAAAACAGTGATAAGTGTTTAGCAACTAGTTTTTCAGTTGTTTTGTTTCCCAAAATAACTATTATTTTGATACTTGAATTGTTTATTTTTCTGCAATGATAAATCACCGTTTAAGAAAAACTTATTTGAAGAAATATTTTAGATATTTTCTTTCAGAAATCATCAGATCAGGCAGGTAACCTGATTTCACTGGGTCGGGTTGATATCAATTTTTTTCGTTTCCTAAGGGCATTAAAAAAATTCTTTCATAGGATTATCATTAGCGAACTGTGTAGTTTTGATCTAATACTTTTTTCTTCTCCGGGAGGCATTATAGAATTCCGGGGAGGATGGGGGGGATGCCCCTCTAATATCAACATTGTCCGTGTGAGTAAAGTACAGTGCCGAAATTAACGGGGAGGGCCAAATGGGCATGTGCCCCGGGCTTTAGAACGTAGGGGTGCCAAATGCAGATTTTTGTGTGTCGATTTTTCTTAAGTCTGTATTCTTTGGCCAAAACATAGAAGAATCTAAGGATGATATATGGAATAAGGATCCTACATAAAACGGATTTTTTCCCAATTCTTTCTGTTTCCATTTGCAAAATTTTAACGAATCGATATTTCATGAAGCAAATTACGCAATTCAATATTACATATTTTAAATTTTAAAGTAAGTTGGCTATTATAAAATTAGTAAAATTCTCTTTGTAAATACACTTTGAGGAGGATGTGATGCCAAAAACCATGTTTGTCCCGGATGCAAAAAAGGCTAGTTTCGGCCCTGGGGAAGTAACCCTTTAATTTCTCACTTTAGAATATTTGGTATTTATAATTTTAATGCCTATTAAGTCTTTAATCACAGTGTAGCGTATGCGCAAGGCCATAAATTATTGTAAGATAAAGCATTTCACTTTATGCAAACAAACTCAGCACTGCACACATTTTTGTGAAACGATGCTTTCAAATTATTTTTTGGAATTCATATTTTAGAATTTTCAGTGTAAAATAAAATGCTTATTTATTTATTTATTACTTATTGAGAGAATTTTATTGAATAAATTCGGGAAGAATGGTGACTTATATATTTTTGAAGGGTTTGTTTTAAGGACCCTGTTTTTACAAGCAGGGTCTTAATTTTTATAATTTAAAAGTCATGTTGCTTTTTTGTAAGTGCAACTGACAACAAAGATTTCTTACTTATCGGCTAAATGGTTCAGCTGTCAAACATCTGTAATTGGCACCCACTTCTTTTAATTTATATTTTTTCCCCTCCTGCTTTCTCTTTGAGAGAGGATGTCCGTGAATCTTGTTTATGGTATTTTTTTGCAGTTTTAAGCGTACTTCCCTTCAAACCCTAAGGGTGATTCTCGTCCAAAATTTCCGAAAATTTAAGGCATCTTCTTCCGAATATTTGAAATTGGGTTATTAGTTCAGCATAGTTGACAACTTGTACGGTTTTGCGCGCGGAAAAACAATCACGGAGAAATGCAAATTTGATGAAAGGATCACTGGAAAAGTACACATTTCGTCAATATTTCGTGGAAAAACGATAATTTCGTCAATGTTTTTGTCAACGAACTTTGTCAAAAGATAGCTCGAAAATGCGAATTTCCTGCGTGGATCGCGAAAAAAACAGCAATTTCACCCAAATATTGCAGATAAAATGCTGATTTTGCCTGAAGACCGCGGGAAAACGTCAATTGCAATAAAAGACCGCTTAAAAATATTTTGCCAAAAGATCACAGAAAAAAAAAACAAAAAAAAAAAAAACGCCGTTTTGGATAAAAGACCGCTTTAAAATATTTTGTCAAAAGATCATTGGAAAAAAAAAAAAAAAAAAACGCCGATTTTATCAAAAGATCATGGGAAAAACGCGATTTTGTCAAAAGATCATGAAAAAAAGGCAGATTTCGTCGAAAGATCGCGGGGATAAAATGCCGTTTTCGAGAAAAGATCACGTAAAAATGCAACATTTGTCTAAAGAAAAAAGCCCCCCCCCTTTTTTTCTCCCCTCCGCCGCCGATTTTCGAAAAAACATTTTCACCCAGAATCACCCCTGGTACTAAGGCCAAGGAATGCACAATTATTGTGTGATTTTTGAAAAAAAGAAATTATTTTTATTTATTTATTTATTTATTTTTTTTTAATGAAACTTCTTGTAATTTTCATGTTTGTGTAAAATTTAAAACTGCACTGCAATCTATAAAATGTCGCCGTTAGATTCTCTTTATATTTGACATCTGAAGTCGAAAAAAATTTTCCTCCTTTTTTTTTTTGGTCCACTTTCATGCCTGATTTTGGGTAAATTGCACATAGGTGGCTGTGCAGTATTATTCATGATTATCACAATAGCTCTATCTCAGGATCTAATGCACGAATTTTCATCAATTTTCAGTTAGTCCTTAGTTCTTTAGTTTTGAAGTAAATCTCTTAACAGGTTGCACTGCTATGCTGCATTACTCATGATTATCATAGTTGCTCTTTCTCAGAAACTAATGCACAGATTTTCATCAAACTTTAAATTCAGTTAGTCTCTGATATAAATTAGTATTCTTTAATTTTTATAGTAAATCACTCAACAGGTGTCGTTTTAATATAGTTTTTTTTTATGATTTCTGGGATAATTGTATCTCAAATACTAATACATACTAATACATTTTCATCAAATTTCAGGTTCCGTCAGAATTTGAAATAAGTTGTTGCAGATTAGATTTAGGTATAGTGTAAATTACCTAAACAATGATGCTACTATGTTTAATTTTCCTAGAAGTATTAACGTGTATAAGATAGAAAAAAGTTTTGGAATTGACCACATCCGACTATTTGATTATGGAGTTTAAGAAACAATGTACATGAAATTGAAATTGTAAAATTTTATTTCATTTTACTTGTTCAAAGTTCCCAGCATCATGGAAAGTCAGGGAATTTCAAAGCCGTCATGGGACGTCAAGGAAATTTCAAAATATACAGGAAAACTCAAGGAATTTACAAATATTTTCTAAAAAGTCAGGCAAAAGTCTTGGGGGGTGGGGGAATTAAAAATAGTTCCGAATTCATAAAGTCTTGGGGGGGGGGGGATATGATTCATCAAACAATTGCCAAAAACAGGAGAAAAAATTGAAGTATGGTTGCAGAAAATGATGGTAATTCTGACAAAAAAATTCTGACAATAAGTAGCAAATTTTGCTATGCCTGTTTGGTTAGAGAATTACTTGAGATTTGCTCAGGAGAAGTCAGAGAATTTGCCAACTATGTTTTTCTGGGAATTCTGTTGTTTCTGTTAATTTATAATTTTAGTAGCTATGTATAATCTAACTTTCTGGGGGAAAAAAATCATATATATATATATATGTAAAACTCATTACCAGAAATATTTGTTTACAATTAATTAAACTAATATTTATGTATAATTTTAATACATGGATAAATTTTCAATTCAATGTTTTTTTTTTTTTTTTCCTTATAAATGGAATATTTTATTGTAAATTTATTTTTAGTTGCTGTATGAAATTTCTGATATGGGGCCAAATATATTGGTGAATCCGAAGGACATCTATTCGAATTTGGTTCGCTGTGGTTTAATAACAGATTCTCACACATCAAGTGATAGAGTGCCATTGGTAAGATATATTTAAAATTAATATGCATGTCAATATATGTTGTGCTTTTCGATGTTAATCCATCCGGAAATAGGTTTATTTGATTTAATTTAAACTTTGAAACTGCAAATGCTGGATTGTTTGGAAGGTTTTTTTTTTTTTTTTTTTAAATTTGCTGTAACATTTAGTTACGTTGTACAATCATTGCAATATTGAATAATTTTCTGGGTAATTAATTTTCAATCAAATGTAATATATGAGTGAATTTGCCCTTGTGTTTTAAAGCAATATGGACCTTTATCCTGGAATGCCTTCCCATATAGCCCAAAATAATATGAACACCATTGTGGTATTATATTTTCTCGCGTGTCAGGCAAAATTTGGTCTGTTACAGACCAACATTTTTAGTTATTTCTAGCAGGATTTGATAAAGAATAGTAGAATGATATGCAATTTACTAAAATAATTCCTGAAAAATTATCAAACTAACAGCATGAGTTCCATCAAAATCCATTTAGTTTAGCTGAAGTGATAAGCAGCTGGAACAAAATAAGGATTTTAATTTTATATTTATACTAACTATGTGGCAGCCCAATCAATATATTGCTTTTGAACTGAATGAGATCATTTGATTCTTTTGGGGAAAATGAAATCAAACTTTATTGTAGTTTTGTTGTTAATTTAAAAGGCAATTATAGTATTAATTTTATTAACTGCAATATTTCAAATAATAAATCATAATTAAACTCAAAAACTTTCTCTTTAAAAGTGCACATATTCTACAACTTTATTTGCTAATTTATTCTTCTAAAATTAGACTTCTAATTTCTAGGGATGCCACTTTTCTGCCAAATGGCAGATTTTTGCTTTTATTAATTTTTAAGAATCTGTGATTTTTGTCAAAAGAAAACAGCAATTTCTGTTAAAACAATCTGGAAATAAAACAGCAAATTTTGTCAAACAATCCTGAAATAAAACAAAGAGTTTCATCAAACAATCACTAAATAAAACAGTGGTTTTCATCCAATGGTTGCAAAATAAAACAGGGATTTTTGTCAAACGATTGCAAAATAAAACAGCTATTTTCATAACACAGTCACGAAATGCAACAGTAATTTCTATCAAATGATTGCGAAATATTAGGGCGATTTTTGTCAAACGTTTTCAAAATAAAAGTTAATTTTGTCAAACAAACGCTACTTAAAGTATAAATTTTCGTCCTAATTATAGTGAAATAAAATGGCAATTTTTGTCAGATGATTGTGAAATAATACGGCGATTTTCATCAACTGATTGCGAAATAAAATGACAATTTTCATCAGACTATCACTAATTGAAGCATCAATTTTCACCTAACGATTGCAAAACAAAACAGTGATAATAATCAGGGATTTACATCATTTGATCACGAAATAAAATCACAATTTTCTTCATGTAATTATGAAAAAAAAAAAAAAAAAAAAAAAAATAATAATAAAAAAAAAAAAACTTTTTTTTTTTTTTTGGCTTATGGTTTAATCATAGAATTTATTGCTGGTTTACCTCAATTGATTCAAAATGATTGAAATAAAATTCATACTGAGTTAACTGCATCTATTAATGGGTTACCTTAATTGATATAGTGATTATAGTGGTATAGTCAAGGATACTGTGAACTAACGGAAAATAATTTTTATTTACCATAAAAGTTTTCTACAATAATGAATTCACATCATATATCAAATTGTTTGAAAGATGTGCATTTAGAAAAACATGTGTTAGATATTTAAAAAAAAAATAAAAATAAAGTTTTGGTTTTATTTCATTTTTTAAGATAGTTATAAAATAGTTTGTTATAAATTTTATTCTATATGTAATTTATTATGAAACTCAGTGGTCTAGTGATCAGAGCATCTGACAGAAGGTCGAGAATTCCATTCCCAATTGGTCATGGTTTACTCAGCCTTTGATCCCTCTTGGGTTGATAAAATAAGTACCAAGCTTGTTTGGGAACTAAACACCAAGGATCTTGCATTAGGCTGACCACCTGGCCAGGATGCAAGCTGCATAGCATCTCAAAGTCCAGGGTCTAAAATTCAGAGATGGGCACTGTCGGCACTGATTTTTCATGCACTATAATGTCAGAGTTTAGTTTATTATAAACAATAAGTTCATAAAATTCATGCATAAAATTTCATAATATTTACTATATGTACAATTTCCTCCTTTTTTTTTGTTATTTTTGAGTGATATCCCTGAATTTCAGAGCTGATAGAAATGATATCATTTGGGTGAACTTCTGAAAAAATAACTGTCCTGGCAATTTCATTCAATTCCATCTTTTCTTACATACATTTATGAATTAAAATAAGTGCTTTGAAAAACAATTTTTCTCACTAAAATATTTTAACACTCATGTGAAAAATTTTAATTCCTATGGAAAAAGTTGAAAATTTGTTTTTCTAATTTAAATTGAATTAAAACTATGTTGGATTTTTTTTTTTTTTCCTTGATGTTAATGGAATATATCTCAATATTTAAGTTTAAGCTGTTAACCAACAATTTTTTGCTTTTTAAAATAAACTCATTCCTGGAGGTTGAATATGTGAAAATAAGTTTGTGTTTTTTAAATTTTGTTAAAAAATACAATTTAATCACAATATCATTTTCACTATCTTTTCAAGTGAAAGTTAATTTCAATTTAAATATGATGTCAAACAAAGAAATCTAAAAATCCCTAGCTTTTTCCTTTTCTCACTTTTGTCCACAAACATGAAGCAATTTAATTGTTATTACTGAAATATTAAAAATTATATTAAAAAGAAATTATAGTAAACTAGGGCGTGAAATAATAATAATAAAAAATTATTATTATCATTATTTGTTTAAATCGGATTTAAAAAAAGATTTTCCCAGCAACAATATTGAATAGATATCAGATGTTTTAGGTTTCCAAAACAATTAAACCTTTAATTGTTAACAGGGGTCGATTTAGAAAAAGAAAGTCGCATAGCAGTAACTGCTATACAAAGTCAGTTTTGAATAGCAGTTAGACACTTTTGTATAGCAAGTAAAAAATAGCTAATTTAACTTTTAAATCTTAAAAATTTACAATTTTTTTTAGCAATATTTAACCAAAAGCATAAATGAAAGTAAATAAAATTATACAAAGAATAAAAAATAAATGATAACTCACCTACCCAATATAAATTACTTAGGAAATCAGAAACTGGCTCTTGAATGACTTATAGGTCAATTTACCTTTGCCACAGGTCAATTAAATATATGTATCAATTTACCACAGTACCAATTCTTTAAAAATATATTTGTTGTGTGGGTCAATATTTTTTAATAAGCCATAAACTTAGAAATACAATTTTTGTAATTTTAAATAAAACGTAAAGCTGAAAAGGAAAAAAATGAAATCTTCATTTAAGTTAAGTACACAAGTATTATTACACAAAAAATACCTCTTGTTCATATTATTTATAGGCTTTCATGTGTTTACTGGGAAAACTGCGCCCAGCAATGGCATCTCGCTGTACCTCCATTGTAAATGAACACTTGGGGAGAGTGAAAACACAATGTATGCCGTGTAAAAACATCTTTAAATTTTAACTTTTAAGTGTACATGACATAACAAAGGGTGTGGGAAATATGCATCGCAATGATTGCGATTTAATGCATTTATTTCTTGGATCGCATGTTAGTTAAATTTGAATCGCAAATTGCGATGCGATACCGCTTAAATCGAACCCTGGTTGTTAATATAATCTATGTTTTTACACTTAAATTAATAAAATTTAATTATTAGTAAGAGATAGATTAGAGACAAAAGTAAAATTTTCATTGTTGAAAATTATTTTAAAAGCTATGATAAATCAGTCAATTAAGCTACAGTTTTCAAGCAAATTGTATTTCAAAGTAGATTATTTTCCTCTATATGTCAATGAAAAATTGCAAATGTGCCATGCGTAGAAATTAAAAAAATTTCAGTAATTTTTTAAACTGAAATTTTCATTGTTAAGTATTGCCATTCGCAAAATGACACTAGCATTATGCACAGACAAACATATTTGTTCTTTATAAGATAGATAATAAATTTTTTTTTTACAAACTACATTTTTTTTTATTTTATTTTATTTATTCACTTATTTTTTGCCTGTCATAAAGAATGTTTATGTTTAGATATGTAAATTTAAAAGGTATATTCCTTTGATATTTTTTTTAATCACTAAATTTAATTATAGCTCAAGCGTTCCATGGAATTTTAACTATGGGAACATATCTGTCCTAAAATTTAAAAAGCTCTTGGTTTATGTTGTTGACAACCATTGTTAAAAGTCAGGTGATGGGAAAAAAAAAAAAAAAAAAAAAAACTTGAAGAAAGTGTAGAAAATACTTTCTTCAAGTTTTATACTTTTATTTTCAGTGTTTATGTTTGTTCCTAAGTAACTTTTTAAAATTGTGTCTGAAATATTTTACCAAAAATTATATATATATATTTTTTATTATAATTTCTCAATGTTTATCATATTTTAAAAAAAAAAATTTTATGCTTGTTTTATTTTTACATGATTTTTTAATTATGGTTTTCATTTATCTTTTTTTCAGTTTATGTTATGTTTTATTATAAATAATTTTTTTAAATTCTTTTTAAATTGTATGTTAGAGACTTTTATAAGATCAAATTTTTTATTGTGAGTAAAAATCAAATGGTGAGTTATATCATCTTTACATCTACATAAAGGAACAAATACCTTATTTATGCACATAATTTATGCACCACTACTTTTGAAAGAAAATTTTGTACCTTTTCCTTTCTATTTTTTAAGAAATTTTAGGTTTAAATAAAAGTGTAGTTTTCAGAATAAGCCTTTCTGGAAAAGCCTAAAATTATGAAATAATATTTTATCTCTGTGTATATTCTAACAATTTTGATTTTTCTTATTAGATTTAAAATCCATTAAAAATTTAATAACTTAATCCTATTAAAATTTTGAAATTTAATCATAAAATAATTATAAGATTTATCCTCTAGGAATAATAAATATAAAAATACTTTTTAACACTGTGGCATCTAATCATAAACAATCATAATTCAATGATAAAAATTTGTCGACTCATTTTTCTTGTTAAATGTTAGTTTTCAGTGCTCCTGCAGGGTATGATCACAATGTCACATAACTCACATTTAAGGTAAATGCAAAAGAAAGTCAATTTTAAGGATATTAAAGTTTTAATTTTAGATTGACTTGCAAGTGTGTAACATGCAATATTGAAAAATACTTTTGATTATTTAAAATAAGTCTAAAAACTATATTAATAAAAACAAATTTGCTGTTAAAAAATCAATGTGTTCTAATACAAAAAAAAAAAAAAAAAAAAAAAAAAAAAAAAAAAAAGGTGCAAACTTAAGTTATTATATATCAGCTATTATGTGAAAATAAAATTTGGTGTATTCAAAAAATCTTGTCAAGCATTTTCTGAAGTATTCTCTCTTTTTGTGCTTATATGTATGCTAGTAAATGTTATGCAATTTACTGATGAACTAAATTGATATTTTCTTCTTTTTACCAGGTTGTTCAGCGAGAGACATTAATGCAATTAGCTCTTGAATATCACATGCCTCCATTTTTTATGAAATGTTTAAAAGAATGGAGATATGCAGGTATGTTTAATAGCCTTTGTTATGGTTTATTTAAATATTATACTTTTATTTAGTAACTGCTATGTGTTGTATTTGGGGAACCCGATCCAAGCGATATCTCGGCAGCTGAACTCATCAAAACAGACGAGTCAGCTCAAATAGTATATTACCTGGAAGCAGATTCCTCAAATACAGATAGCAGCACGTGTCAAAAAGTGGAAGTAAATAAATAAAGCGTTGTGCCGCAAGTTAAATTAATTCAACCATTTCAACATTCTGTTTAAGAATACCTAAAAAAAGGAAAAAGTAAACAAATAAATCACTCACCCAACTGTGATGTACATAAAATACACCATTTTTTCTGCAAAATAATAATTTTTATTCCTTGCTGACATCAAAATACGTTGTAGTGCATGGCCATGACTTCATTACACTAATCAAATAAACTTCATTTTAAAAAACTTAAAAATTTTCTGGCGAAAGTTCATATTATAATTCTGTGAATGTCTGTGTTAATATTCTAAAATAAGGTCCATCTTCTAAAGAGTCTCTGAAGTTAATTAGGCACGCACGATCACCGCTGATCTTTATGCAGAAACCAATCCTTTGGAAGCGAGCATCTGAGAAGGACAACGTCTAGCATTGATCCTCGAGTAACTTCCAGTGGTAAATTAGCGCATTTCATCTATAAAGACACGATCGAGGACCGCTACCCAAGACAGGAAACTGTGGAGCTTGCAGCAAACTGTTCAGATAGGTGGGCTTGAGATAGATGTAAACACCACTTCTATTTAGTGTTGCTGAAAAGGCATAATTTCGAGCTGTTTGGCTGGAGGTACTTTATGATATTTTAATTGTGGTCATCAAAGGCAGTTATACTGGAAAAATTGTCAGAATAAAATTTGATAAAATAATTATCCGCCGAGAAATTAAAAAGCTACGCCAGTGCATCTAGATGGAATCACTTTGCCGATGCCTGGCCCGGAGGCCAAGCGGGAAAAATCCCCAATTTATTTTTTCCAACCTCCTCTCTCTGGCAAAAATCTGAATCTGACCGAATCGCCTGCCAAAATTTCAGCGCTTGTCCGCGACGCCACTCTCAGCCAATCAGAAGCGTTTTCTGGAAGCTTCTTCAGGGGGATTCCCCTAATTTTACATGGGACGTGTTAGAATCGAAGTCACTAGAAGCGTCTGGAACAATCTCAAGCATGATGACTCATGCCTGGTCAAAACGGACGAAGCAAGAAAGAAAATGGTGGTGCGCGAATTTGAAAATACAGCGATCGTCATTAAAAAATACGGAGATTAAGTTTAAATTTTGAAATAGCATAAATTGTGAATTATACGATTAAAAGACCGGGCGATTACATGAAAATGATTTATATTTAAAATTAAGACTGATTAATATAATTTTAAGAATGAATAATTAATAATATAATAATTTAGAAAAATATTATTTTGTATATTGTCAAATAGGGGATGTCAAATAGGGGAGCTACAATGTATCAAATGAAAATACTGGATTTATAGGATATATTTATGAAATTATGGAAGATTAAAATTATTTTTTTTGAAATTAGTATTAATTAATTAATTTTTCTTAAAATATTGATCTGAATTTTTTTTTAGAATAAAAAAATAATCTGAAAATCATCCTCACATCCTAGCATTACCTCCAATCTCTAACAAAAAAAAAAAAACAATAAAAAAAAAAAGAATGAGATCCTGGGATCTCAAATGCATACAACATATGCAAAAAAAAAAAATTTGACACGTTTGAATCAAACGATTGGACTGTGTGTAAGACTAACACTTTGACCACACAGCCCAATAAAAAAAAAAACATTACATTTAAAAGGTATAAGATATAAACATTAGAATAAAATATATTGATCTAGAATACAAATAATATATATATATGCAATCATTCAATACAACCAAGGGTGAGTGAAGAGGGGGAAGAAAAAAAAAAATATTCATGTGAACACCATTACATAGCATAAAATTTCTGTGAAAAATTTTCTTGATGTAACAACAAATTCATTAAAATCTACAAATTTGCACATAATGATTATATTATATATGGCTTTCATGAAAAAAAATATGTATCTAGTGAATGAACCATAGTTAATATACATATATACAGGACAATGCTGAATGGTAAAACTGTGATAAACATAAATAATCTATTTTTCAGAAATATTTGTAATTGAGTGACAGAAGAAAAAAAAATTGAAAATTAAATAACACTGCATCCAAAATCTCTCTAGGTGTCCTAGATTCGAAACAGTGAACCTAACTAATAATCCACAAGTGGAAGTTATAGACATCCATAAGGAATCATCAGTATCGTAAAAATTTTATGATGGACTGCACCGTGAGGGAATATCGGAGGGCCAAAATTCTTTGAATTTGGAATAATTCCCGAGCTAAGCCGAGTTGACCCTCTGCGTCTGCTTTGTCCAAAATTTTTAGAAAAATTTGAAAGATTCCAAGAGCAGCTTTCAGAGCAATGTTAGAGTTATTTAAGAATAAGATTACTTGTTTTAAAATTCTATTTGAAAGATTAATCAGAATTTTAATATTGAAATATTACCCCAGTATATAACAACCAGCAATAAATTAACACTTATGCAAAGTAAAGTTTTTCCCTGTTTATTTATATACTTATTTTTGATCAATATCTATTAAAGCAAGTGACAACCTACAATTGAAATTACAATATTATGTTTAAAAGATATATTTAATATTAGAATTTATTTAAATAAATTTTATAATATGCCCTACTAATTCTTAAGATAATCCGTGGTAGCCGGCCACACATATCGAAAGCAAACCTGGGTTTGGCACTCCCTGATTTGTTTACTAGTAAAGCATAAAAGAACAAGCAGTTGTCACCCTATTATTTACCCATTTAAAATTATAGAAGTCAAAATTTAAATACTAAAGGATTGAAAATTTAGAGAAATCTAAAAAAAGATCTGAATTTAAAATTAAAATAATAAATATAAACAAAGGGATCAACAGTTAAAAAACAAAAATTATTAATTTTGTCCTGTAATAAAGAACATTTAACATGAATTTATATTATTTATTTATTCGTTATTTACTCTTATTGCTATTGCTTGCTTATTTATTATCAGTGTTATCACAATCACAAAAATAAACACAAATGCTTTTATACCAATTTTATGATTCTTTTGAATCAATATTTTTCTTAAAACAAAGTAACCTTTATATTCATTACCATAAATAAACAGTTTAAACCATATAAAATTAATATATAGAATATCATGTAAAATTCAATGGCAGGGAAATAATCTGAAAAAAGAGAACAAAAAAAGATTTGTTTGAAATTTAGATTTCACCAAAGTGTGCTGAACAGAAAATAACTTCAAAAGGTAAGTTGTATTGTGACTCTCTTAAATTCATTGAGTGATAATTATAAAAGTAAATAAATATTTCTAAGATTATATTAATTAATCTTATCAGAGATATATTGTAAAATGGTCATAAAGAAAAATTACCAACATAATTACTCAGGAATCTGGCAAAACTTCAATTAAATTAAATGGATTGATTTTTCCAATCTCAATCAAAAAAGAAAAAAAAGACCTTAAAATCACCAGAAAGATAGTTTTGGCACTAAAATAGTCCAAAGTCAACAAATGAATCAAGCATAAATTGCGGTGACACGAGGAAACCACAGCCGCAAAATCTCTAATTGTGACATCATGGAAAAAAAGAATTTCCGCAGAACTAACTGCCAAAACATCTAAAATCTCTTCTAGCCGCACTAATTGAGAATAAGTACGATCAAGCTAGGTAGAGAAAAGTGACCGATAAAATATCCCAAGGTCTATAATTACATTATTGATGCATTTTTTATACATCTTTCAAAAATAATTTTCATCTGTATTCATTTTATTATGAATATTCTTATTATTTTTCCTTCATTTTATATATTTGATTAGGGTACCCTTTGTTATCGATATATTTCAAAAATAATTATTAAAATATAGTTTTGGCCTCCTCAGCAAAATTGAACAAAAATTTTCCCAGTGTAAACAAATATTTAAATTGATATAAAGATTATTAAAGTTTGACTATTGCATAAGTTAAATAATAAAATATAAAGATAGGAATTTTATCATCCCTTTCACAATACCATTTCGAGAAATCCGGAGGGTGGAGGAAAGAGCTATTTTTCCCTGTGTTACATCCCTAAAATCCGGTCAATGCAAAGCACTTACTATTCTCCAGGCTACTACTAAATGTTTAAATGAATAGACAGCCCCAATAATAAAATGAAAACGAAATGACAAATACATCCTAAAAGTTCAAACTATTGAGCAAAAGAAAAGCATGAAATCATAATACACATAAAAAGCAAAATTAAATATAAATTTTATCCCCTATCACCCCAGAATATTTTTTGAAACTTTAGGGGGAGGGGGGGGGGGGGTAAAGCTATAGTAAATCAAAATAGAAAAATATTTGAGGGGTATGAAAAAATATAGCACTGGAGAAAATTAATTCAATAGTATTTTTTTTTTTTTTTTTTTTTTTTTTTTTTTGGAAAAATATTACTCTATATTACATACACAAAGAAATAGCATATTTTTTTTATTGTTCAAATTTAATATAAACATCTTATTGTTCAATTTTTGTTTATTTTTTATCTATCTATATTATTTATTATTATTTTAATAGTAGTACCACTACCATACACAACAAACATTAATGAATTAATCAGTGTACATTAAATTATGCACACCATTTCCTGCCTGCAGGAAATAAAAAAATACATCAAATTATTGTTGCTATTGATATGGAAAATATTTATTATGGCACCACTAATAATAATTTAGAAAATTGACCATTTAAAAAAAAATAATATTTAATAAATACTGTTATATATATAAAAGACAAGAGAGTACACATTTTGAAAAAAAAAACACATTATTATCAAAATATATGAGAATATTATATTATTAGCATGTTATAAAATGATAATTGCTGTGTTCACATGAATTTGTCAGAAAAATAAAAAATTCCTTATTTATTTCAAAAAAAAAAATTCTAAACTATCGTTAAAAATTTACTCTAAATGGTTAAAATTCACGATAGTAAAGCATAACATTATTATTTAACAAAGCTAATTTTAATCCTAAAAAACTTAAATAAATTAACAATTATCTCAAAAGTAAAAAAAAAATCGGTTAGATCCTATTGGTAACACGGCGCCAATTAATGCTATGTGTTGTATTTGGGGAACCCGATCCAAGCGATATCTCGGCAGCTGAACTCATCAAAACAGACAAGTCAGCTCAAATAGTATATTACCTGGAAGCAGATTCCTCAAATACAGATAGCAGTGCGTGTTGAAAAGTGGAAGTAAATAAATAAAGCGTTGTGCCGCAAGTTAAATTAATTCAACCATTTCAACATGCTGTTTAAGAATACCTAAAAAAAGGAAAAAGTAAACAAATAAATCACTCACCCAACTGTGATGTACACAAAATACACCATTTTTTCTGCAAAATAATAATTTTTATTCCTTGCTGACATCAAAATACGTTGTAGTGCATGGCCATGACTTCATTACACTAATCAAATAAACTTCATTTTAAAAAACTTAAAAATTTTCTGGTGAAAGTTCATATTATAATTCTGTGAATGTCCGTGTTAATATTCTAAAATAAGGTCCATCTTCTAAAGAGTCTCTGAAGTTAATTAGGCACGCACGATCACCGCTGATCTTTATGCAGAAACCAATCCTTTGGAAGCGAGCATCTGAGAAGGACAACGTCTAGCATTGATCCTCGAGTAACTTCCAGTGGTAAATTAGCGCATTTCATCTATAAAGACACGATCGAGGACCGCTACCCAAGACAGGAAACTGTGGAGCTTGCAGCAAACTGTTCAGATAGGTGGGCTTGAGATAGATGTAAACACCACTTCTATTTAGTGTTGCTGAAAAGGCATCATTTCGAGCTGTTTGGCTGGAGGTACTTTATGATATTTTAATTGTGGTCATCAAAGGCAGTTATACTGGAAAAATTGTCAGAATAAAATTTGATAAAATAATTATCCGCCGAGAAATTAAAAAGCTACGCCAGTGCATCTAGATGGAATCACTTTGCCGATGCCTGGCCCGGAGGCCAAGCGGGAAAAATCCCCAATTTATTTTTTCCAACCTCCTCTCTCTGGCAAAAATCTGAATCTGACCGAATCGCCTGCCAAAATTTCAGCGCTTGTCCGCGACGCCACTCTCAGCCAATCAGAAGTGTTTTCTGGAAGCTTCTTCAGGGGGATTCCCCTAATTTTACATGGGAGGTGTTAGAATCGAAGTCACTAGAAGCGTCTGGAACAATCTCAAGCATGATGACTCATGCCTGGTCAAAACGGACGAAGCAAGAAAAAAAATGGCGGTGCGCGAATTTGAAAATACAGCGATCGTCATTAAAAAATACGGAGATTAAGTTTAAATTTTGAAATAGCATAAATTGTGAATTATACGATTAAAAGACCGGGCGATTACATGAAAATGATTTATATTTAAAATTAAGACTGATTAATATAATTTTAAGAATGAATAATTAATAATAAAATAATTTAGAAAAATATTATTTTGTATATTGCTATTATGTCAAATAGGGGAGCTACGATGTATCAAATGAAAATACTGGATTTATAGGATATATTTATGAAATTATGGAAGATTAAAATTATTTTTTTTGAAATTAGTATTAATTAATTAATTTTTCTTAAAATATTGATCTGAATTTTTTTTTTTAGAATAAAAAAATAATCTGAAAATCATCCTCACATCCTAGCAGTAACTTGCTCTTAGTTATCGAAAACTAGTGAGCAAACTGATTAATGTCTTGCATCTTCTCTCGGGTAATTTTATTAGTTACAATTTAAAAAATGACAGGCAAAGGCTTTTTGTTCTGCTAACTTTTTATATATTTTAATATTACCTTGATAAAATTTTCTTCTACTTGTTAATGTTTTGGCGTATGTTTCATTTTGTTTCAAAAATGTGAAAATTTAAACTTATTTATTGGCAATTTCAGGCTTTCCAATTGGCCTCCTTTCCCCTCCTCCTAAAGCCCCCTTTTTAGAAAAATTTCCCCTTTATTTGTTCAACAATATATTTTCCTTTCAGTGATAGGAAAAATATTTATTATTGGGGAAAAATTGCTGCAAAATGGGGTGGGGGGGGGGAGGACAAAAAATTCTTAAAAGTTCAAAAACTGTAAAGGACAAAATTTGCTATATTATAACTGAAATTCTTTTGTGTATATCAAAAAATCAGGGCTCCCAAATGGTCCTCTTTTTCCCACAAAAGTCCCCTTTTTAGAAAAAGGTCCCCTTTAGTCCCCTTTTTTGTATTTTGGTCCCCCAAGTCCCCTTTTCTGTGTCTGAAAAAAATCGCCGCAAAAAAGAAAAAAAAAATCTGAAAATCACTAAAAGCTTAAAAATCCAAGAAGACAAAATTTATTAAAGTGGGCATAAAAACATTATAATGGGTATAAAAAAAAACGTGGTAACGGAAATTCTATCACGAATCTAAATGTTAAAAAATCACCACAGAATACAGGCAGGGTTGGCAAGTTTCTGCCAGGGTGGTTAAAACCAGCAGTTAAAACCGGAATGGCAGAAACTGGTTTCTGCCAGTAAGTGGCAAAAACTGGCAGAAACTAAGAAACAGTACTAAATAAGAACTTTACTCAGCAATGATTCATAATTCACACTTACATTTGATATGTAAACCATTGAGCTAAAAATTAAATTATAAGATTATGAATGTTATTCAAAGTATCAAAACCTTTAAAAATGATCATATAAATACATACCTTGCTTATTTAAAACACTAATTTTCATTCACTTGAAAAACAGAAACTTTCACAACAATAACCTGATACTGTACAAGTTTAATTATTAATATTATTGTTTACAGTTGAATTTCTATTTCTTTTAAAATTAAATTTACAAAAAATTCTGATTTAATAACAAATTACTTTTCAGATTATTTTTAAATAAATAACATAATGCAATTTCTTGTGAAAATATATAAGTAAATAATTGAAGCACAAAAAATAACATAGACTAAGAAACTTTAATGAAATATCTTGTACAATTATTTTACAATATTGAAGAAACAAATTACCACTCAAATATACTATTAGTATTTTTTCCACGAAGCATTCCATAACATAGGACTAATTTTGCTAATCTTTCTGCCCCCAGATTATTTCTTAATTTGTTGAGTATAAAATATTGAGTTGTATAAAATAATTGTTTAAACATAAATTACATATGCATATGTAACAAAAAAAAAAATCTGTTACATTACTCAATTTTTCAAAAATCAAATTTTTATTAAATTAAAACTATCTGGGTGGTTTTCAAATGTATTGCCGTATTAGGTGAAACAAAATTTGAAAAAATAATTTGGTTTAAATATAAAAATTTACTCAGGTATGAGTTGCTTATACTTTACAACATTCTAAGCAGTAGATTATTTGCGAGTTTTTTTTATTTATATTTCAGAAATTTCAAGAAATGTCTTGCGTCACTATTTTTCTCATAAGTGTGACCTCTATAAAACATTCTGATTTTTTTTTTTTTTTTTTTTTTTTTTTTGTATCAATAATTAATTAAAAAATTGCTTAAGGTTCTTACATACATATTAATAATTAAAAAATGTATTAGTATTTATTTATTTCATAAATTTAAAGCATTTTAATAGTTGTTTATGCCATGAGTGTTACTTTGCTTCTTAAATAAAGGGTATAACTTCTGATTAAAAACAAATTTAATTAAAAATTAATTATTTTCATTGCAGTTATAATAAAGAATTAGAAAGTTCTAATAGACAAAACAATTAATTTAAGTGAAGTAACAAATGCATTAATAAAATTCTGATTTTTAGTTACAGTATTGTTCATGAAAAGTGGTAACACTCATGATAAGCGATAAGACTCATCTTGCAGCAAACAGCTTTTTTCTAACAATATATATAAAAAAAGATTTTTAAAAGTTTTAACTATGATTTGTGTAAAATAGATAGTCCTTTGAAAATTATTTATTAAGAATTAAAATTTGAATCTTAAATAGCACTTACAAAACACGTGTGCTGACATGAAAATCCTGTTACAACTTTTAAATAATTATAAATATATATAATATGACAAAATATATCCCTGAATCATGAATCTATTATAATCATAACTTAAATCTTACACATGATTTATAGTTTTAGAATTACTTAACTTCTTTTCTCATGAGTGTTACTTTTTCCAAGTAACACTCATGTAAGGTAACACTCATGTACGGTAACACTCATGACATTTATTAAGGAATTCTTCACTAAAATAAATTCTAACTGTTTTATTGAAATTTTAGTTGGGCCTATTGATTCCTGAACAAAAAATACAGCATTCCTTAACTTAACATTTTTATACGTTAAAAAATAATAATAAATAAATCAGGGTTGCCGGCTTTTTCTGGTTTTATTCACTTAAAAAAAGCCGGCTAAAATTGAAAAAAGCCGGCTTTTATTTTTAAAGTGTTAATTTGTATTGAATCCATATTAAATTTGGATTGATTTATTTTTAATGCATTTTTATTAATTTGCTACTAAAAAAGTTATAAATTTCTATTTAATTTTTCAAATAAATAAGTCTTTATAAATGCTAGGACTCAACTGTGAAAGCATTATGTCTGAAAAATATAAATCTTGGAAAAAAGAAAATATACTCAAAAAATTTGTTTTAAACCTCTACATTTCATAGTTCTACATTATATTACACATTCTTAAGAATTTAATGGAATTATGACAAAATTAGTGTTCCCTATAGATATAAAAAGGGCATGGTGCTATTCACTAAAAAGGGCACTACTGCATCATAAAAGGGCACTTCTGCAAGAAAAAAAAAATGTTATTGCCTTTAGAAAGGGAAAAAAGAAAGCAGCAAAATACATAATTTTTAAATATGATAAATCAAGTAACATTAATTTTGAATGATTTTATGATATAAAAATTAGAAATACAATTAAATTAAAACATGGTTGAATAGTTTCATGTTTTTTTTTCTTAAAGAAATGAAAAAATTCCATCATTTTTGGGCACACAAATTTAGAAATTTTACGGAATAAAAAAAATATTTATCAAAAATCTCTGGGTAAAATCAGAGGTGCATTTTACTACTTTTAAAAAGGGCAGGGTGCTTCACCCTTCAAAAGTGGCCTAGAAGGAACACTAACAAAATGAAACACATCAAAGCATTCATGGAAACATTGTTATAGGTCAATATGTAAAGATTAAGTCATAAAATGAACAATGTTGAAAGAGAAATTAGGAAGGATTCAATATTTGATGAAAGTTTAATACATAATTACATAAAATTAAACAACAAAAAATGTTCTAATAAAATTTGTTGAATTAAAATTTTGAATAGCTCTTTGTTATTTAAAAGTGCATATATGCCCACTTGCATGAATGAATATATTCATGCATATGCTAATTGAGGATACTGAAATAAATTGTGAAATATAATTATATTATGAAATCTGCATAATTCGAAATACTATTTTCAATAGTGAGAAATGGTGTTTTTATATATGTATGATTTTAAGTGTTTATAGTGAATAAAACATGACATTTTAATAACTCTTAAAATTAGTTAAGTAATAAAACATGTAACTAAGTAACCTTTAATTTCATAAAGCAGTAAAAATGGAAAAACAAAGGTAGGATTAAAGGTCAATGTAAATCAGAAAAAGCACTTGGTATGGCCATTTTATAATTTAGCTGACATATTTGCAATTCTGACTATAAACCACTAGCAACTCCATCAATGTGTTATTCTAGTATTAATGTCTTCATTATTGAAAATTTGGGCTATAACCCAATTTCTCATAATAAATCATAATTAAAATCCCAATTTTTCATATTAATAAATAAATTTATTAAACTCAAAGTTAATTAAACATCATTGAAATTAGTTAAAAGACACTTAAAAATGTGTTGCTTATAATAAAAAGGCTTCACTGTATAAAAGCCAATTATGGCCAATTTTGGCCAAAAAAAGCCGGCTAAAATCAATAAAAGCCAACCGGCCTGGCTTTTTTTAATTTTAGCCGGCTTTTTTGCAACCCTGAAGTAAATGGGTAACACTCCTGTAAGAAAATAAAAATACTCACCATGTTGAAATGAACATTCTGATAAATAGCAATTATAGAACAAAATTATCGTGTTCTAAATAAGCGCACTGTAAAGAAGAAACAACATTGTTTTCTCACTACCGTTGCCAACTGCAATATACAAATATTTAGAAAACAAATAATATTAACTTCCCTAAAGTAACACTCATGTTCTGCATATGCGGACACAAAATACATTTAAAATTTTAACTCTTAGATACTAATTTTAAATATATAAACTATCTATTTGTTTAATTAACACAGGATATTTTACTTTTAATCCATATATAAAAATTTTAAAATGTTTGGAAGCATAAAAAAAGATTGAAATTTTGTGAATTTTTTATTCTGGACAAGTAAATTCCCATTACTTGCTAACTAAAGTAAAAAAAAAAAATCACTATTTCACAACTCTGAAAAAATCTAATGAATGCATTGAATTAAGCATAAAAAGATGTGCTACTACCTGATTTTAGAATATCAAAAAATAAATTTATTAATATGAAATTTAGATTTAAACATCAGGGCATCAAACTGGCAGTTCATGTGAAATTCACCCATCTACAATATTTTATTTGTGTGCATATATTTATTCTGAATTATTTAAGTACTAATTATTTAAGGATGAACTACTTAATAAATTTAATGTTACTAAAAAAAAAAATCAGATTATGTCACAGAATGTCTTTATGCCAGTTGTTGCCAGTTTCTGTCGGTTAAAACCGGTTATAACCACTTTCTGCCACTGGCACGGCAGAAACCATTTTCTGCCGTCAAAAACCCAACCCTGAATACAGGTAAATTTTAAGAATCTCATTAAAATTCATAAAAAATAAAAAATTTCAGAACATGAAAGTTACTATATTAAGCTACTGCTTGACCGGTCTTCAATATCGGACCTTGACATGTCCCCCCCCCCCCCCCCCCCCAAAAAAAAAAAAAAAAGGCAGTGGCTTTTGCACAAAAATACTTCGCTTTTGAAATGGCCAGCCCAAGCACCCAATCTGAATACTATAGAAAATCTTTGGAATTAACTTTAGAAACATGTTTGAAATTATTATTAAAACTCCAATTCAGCATGGACAGAATTTTTCCAAAAATTTCAAGATGATTGGAAAAACGTACCACAGACAATTTTCAACTGTTTATTGAATCGATGCCAAGTCGCTGCACCTCGGTACATTTTGCTAAAGATATGACAACAACATACTAATTATAAATCTAGTTGATCACAGTGATTTTCTGTTATAACACAATTTTTTTCCAAACTTTCCAAGATGGCCAATAACCAGGGTTGGCAAGTTTCTTCCGCAGTGGGAAAAACTGCGGAAAAAAACATGGAAAAAACCGGCCGGAAGAAATAGGTTTTTTCCGAGTGGAAGAAATGGAAGAAACTGTTTTTCTTTAAGAATTACCATATATTTTCAATTTTGTAAAGTAAAATGTGCAAATGTAATTAATAACAATAAATATCTTCTTCCTATAATATAATGTAAATTAATTTCACTGAACCGAAACAAATTTAATTAAGTATATATGCTAAATTAATAATTACATCAGTTTTTTAGCCAAGATCACACACAACACTTATCTAGAGATCTTCAACCATTGACTAAATGAAAAGAAATTTTATCCAAAATACACAAAATCAGTTAAATGTTATTCATTTCAATTTAACCAACATATTTTTTTATTATTTAAATTTATGAAACTAGTAGTAAATAGTAGAGATTCTTTACTAATAGTAGAATGAAATCCATTTAAATAAAAGCTTTTAATTTACATCAATTTTATTAATGTAAATAATGTATAATAATTACTATATTAAATAGAGATCAATCAAAAATACGATTTTGTTTTCGACCCAAAATCTGAGTTTTGCCAAAAATGTGGGTGAAAATTTTGCCAGATTGAAACAGTACTCGAAAAATCTTGTTTCTTCCTTCAAAAATTTTCAATCTTAGTTATTTATTTGAACTGTATCGGCTCAAATAAATGTATTGCAATGAACTTCATTGTTTATAATTATCAGTCATGGTTTATCAATCATCTCATAGAAAATTTTTAGTTTAAACTGGATTAGATTTCAAATATTCTTTGAGAAAATTCTAGAATAACAAATGATCATTCACAAAAATCATTATAGAAGAAAAATCAAGATGTATATATCTAAAACTTAAATATTTTTTAATTAAATGAAATTCGTACAAGTAGAAAATCTTTGTGTGTCATGGATGAATTAATTATGTATTATTCTATATGAAAATAGTTTTTGGATTATTAACAGTTTTACATAATTAATAAATACTATACATATAATTAATTTCAATTATGTATATTTATGTATGTATTAATAACTTTAAAACATACAATTTAATTACTTAAAATTTTTTTTGGATGTTATCATTTTCGGCCAAAAAGTAGGAAGGTCATCTAAATTTGGTTTTGGTCTTAAAAACCTGTTTTAGTCTATCAATCGGTCGGTATTAAAAAAAGTCATTTAAAATCTTTATTTTTTTTTAGTATAGTGCAGCATAGTATAGCAAAAAAGTTTTTTAGCAGTAGAATGCTGCAATTAATTGCTCACCTTGAATTGGATGAAAGCAAAAAATGAAGATTTTTTCTTCAAGTCCTACACTTCAGGATAGATTAATAGCATTTTGACATACCCATAGATGTTTTTAGAACACTAATCTTTTAAAATCAGCATTGAAATATTCATGCTAGATGAAAAATATAAAAAATTACAAATTTATTTATTTATTGTATTGCACAGTTTAAAATAATGCACATTTATATGAAAGTAATATATTTTTATATGAAAAATAAACAATTTTTTGGTAGTTTTTTTTTTTTTTTTTTTTTATAAATGGAGCAATTAATAAAAAAAACCATTCCATAATTTAAAAAAAAAATCCCAACCTCTACAGTAGTAAGAATCCATCACCAGAAATGTCTGCTGAACCTGGAGTTTGTAATTAAAAAAGTAACTGATCTTTGCAAAAATAATATTTTTAATAATAATTAAATTTTCCAATTTAGATTTCATGTAATTATACTTTAATTCTTTTACATAGTTAATATACTTTAACTTTGAGCATTTGTTTTGGTTTCTGATGGTTTCTTCCATTTCTTCCAGTTTTTTCCATTTCTTCCAGTTTCTTCCGGTTTTTTCCAGTTTCTTCCACTGTCCTGGAAGAAATAGGTTTCTTCCGGAAGAAACCCAACCCTGCCAATAACTTTTGAAAGCATGCATTTTTTTTTTTTTTTTTTCCCAATTAATTTTGTCAGTTGTATTTATTGATATTCATTTGTTATTCCATAAATAAATTCCTAACTTATTTCAATAAAATGTATGAGTATCACTTTGAGATTCCTCTTTAATATGGATATACTTTCAAAATAACGAAACATTTTATGCCGGTCAAAAACATTTTATGTCGGTCCTTTTGAGACTGCCACTATAAATTGTTGTTGATTAGTTTTTGGTATAAATCGCTCTACATGTGGCGCTTCTATGCAGCTTTTTTCATGATTTCTGCAATCGCTCAATCACCAAAACCAATGCACAGAATTTTACCGAACTTCAGATTTTTTTAGTCCTTAACATGAGTTGACATTTTTTTATATTTTGGTATAAATTGCTCAACAAGTGGTACTGTTAATCTGCATTTGTTGCGATTTCCACAATAGTTCTACATGCAGAATTAATGCACCGAATTCCATCAAACTTCATTAATCTTAAGGATTCAATTAATCCTTAAGATGAATTAACCTTTTTTACATTTTGATGTAAATTCATTTGCATGTAGCGCTGCTATGATGCATTTTTTTTAGTGTTTCTGCAGTAAATCTATCTAATTTAATGCACAAATTTTTGTCTAACTTAGGATTCAGTTAGACATTGACACAAGCTGTTAGTGATTAAGTTTTGGTGTTAATCTTTCAATAGATGGTGCTCCTAAGCTGCATTTTGTGGAATTTGCACAAGTTTAGCGATAGTCATATTTGAAGAACTAATGCACAAAATTTCATATCTTTAGAATTCTCATGATGGGCATAGATTGAAAGGGATTGTAATAGTGAATTTTGAAGTATTAACATGCATGAGGTAGAAGAAAGTTTTGGGATTGCCACATCCAATTAGTTTGACAAGGATTGTTCCCAGGGGTACAGAATATCTACATGTACTGCATTTGTAGATTTTAAACTTGTGCACATATGCCTATTTTTTTTACACTAATTCTGAATGTGTAATTTTCTAAAAAATTGATTACGATTTTATTTTATTCAAATATTGCTTTTTAAAAAGAAAAAGAAATGCTTTTGTATGACATGTTATTTAAATCTAAGCTTTTCTCCACTAATTAGTCTGATTATGTCTAATTATGTCTCCATTAATTATGTCTGATTTGTTATTATAGGCTATATAAAATGAACTTATTGGCCCCTTTTATTTATGAGTGGTAGTAGTTAGCACTAATCAGAATATTAATTTTAGCCCCCCCCCCCCCCAAAAAAAAGAACGAAATTAAGAAAAGTAATCAAGTCATCGATTTTAAAATCTCAGATATTTTTTAAAACACACAAAAAATTTTAAGAAGTGTGTGTGGGGGCAATGGGATTAAATTTCTAACTTTCTTTTTTAAATTGCCAGGGTCTGACTTAAGTATTTTAAGCAATTTTCTAACTCAACCCCTAATTAAACTACAGCGAGATTCAATCTCATTTGAAGGGTTGACCAAAGGAGGTATCTCATCGAGCCCCACATCTTGCTAGGGTCTATTTTGACCCAGACAATTAAGGGCATTTCCTTATGTACATGTTTGTGGGGGGGGGGGGGGGTAGCGAATCAGAAAATTTTACCACACATCCTTTTAAAACTCTTAGCCTAAGCACCCATTTCCCACCGTCTTAATTCATTTTTTCATCACTTGCAAATATTTTAATGTTTATTTGCATTCATTGCCACCCCGTAAATTTTCAAAAAAAATTAAGAAAAAAAAATCTGCTCAATATATCTTAACAATTAGCATCTTTTCATCCCTTTAAATTATCAAAAAATTTGATCTACAATATGTCCTGTAATATCTTAAATGAAAGGCCAGGTTATGAATAATGTTATTCTTCACTCTCTTTCTGTCTACCTCCATTCTCACTGCCTTATATCATCCCCGTCTATGTAAGGATTTAATCATTATAAACAATTATTAACTTTTAACAAATTTAGTTATTAACAATTTTGGTTTATTAATTAAAGGTATGAATGTTTCGAAAGGAATATTAAATAAAACCCTCTGAGTGATCTGTGATCATATTTACCCACTTATTTGTTTTTATTAACTGATCATTATTATTTTTTACCTGTAATGAGAATTATCAAGGTGAATGCTGAAATATTGAAGTTTATTTTTATTATTTAAGTATATTTTTCAGTAGGATATTTAAATGTGCTTAAATAAAATTGTGTACATTGTTTATTGAAATCTTATAAAGATAAACATCTGACATATTTTCTGGGGTTATTTTAAAAATTTACTTTCTTATTTAGGAAATTTTGTGCTATATTTTTACACACATGATTCTTTTTTTGGTTTCCATTTTCAATAAAAATGGTCCCCCAAAGTCCCCATTTTAAGCAAAAATGGTCCCCTAAAGTACCCTTTTTAAACAAAAAGGGTCCCCCAAAGTCCCATTTTTAAATAAAAATGGTCCCCTAAAGTACCCTTTTTAAACAAAAAAGGTCCCCCAAAGTCCCATTTTTAAATAAAAATGGTCCCCTTTCCCCCTTTTTGAGGACTAAAATGTGTTGGGAGCCCTGAAAAATCACCTCAGAATATGGATAAAATTTAAAAACTCTTTCAAAATCCCCCAAAATTCAAAATTTGAAGAAGACAAAAGTTACTGTGTTAAGCTACTGCTTTACCAGTCTTCAAAGAGAGAGAAACTTTTAATTAGGTGTAGACAATTAAGAAAAATGGATGTAGGTGGAAGGGCTTGACGAGCATAAAAAAATTCCACAAACACTGTATGAATTACAAATAAATTTTATTGAAAAAATGACAAAATTTATTAAACTGGGCTAAAATATTGAAACTGTATTCAAAAGTTAAAATATCACTGAAAAATTAGAAAAGCTCTATAAATGCTCAATAAACAGCTCTTTCAAACTGCTGTCGCATTCTGAATAAATTTCATTAAATAGAAGACAGCATTCACTATATTGGGCTAAAAAAATGAAATTTGATTCCTTTTACTAATGTATAAAAATCACTGTGAAGCATATAAAAATTCCAAAAAAATTGTTATAGGGTCATTACCTGAAAAACAGACAAAATGTTCTGCATATGACACTTGCATAAATGCTAATACCTGACACCTGTTAACTTATAAGTTGTTAAAATATAAACTATGCTTAAGATTCACAAAACCCATTAGATTTTCATATTAGTATAGTTGTTTTAATTTGAGGATGCAATAGCATTGTTAAAACAGCAGTAATATGTAGAAAAGCTGTTCCACACATGATATGGAATGGTCCTTTATAAGATTTTATTTAATAAATAAGTATGTTATTAATACCCTACACACATTACATCCAGGTAAAATCTAAGCTAGTGAGTATATTTTTCAGGATTAAACACTATTTTCTTGGGGGGGGGGGGGGGGGAATAATAAATACCCAAACTGGTGAACATGTGACAGGAGTTGAATTATTGAAGATACAACAATGTTCTTAAAATTTGCTTGCATCCTGTAAAAAAAAAAAAAAAAAAAAAAAAAAAGGAACAAAATACTTGAAATGCATATGCAATCATCTCATGAATATAGTTTGCAGAATAAAACTATTTTTCTTGAAAAGTAATCCCTCCGAAGAGCATGTGGTGAAAATTTAAAATATTGAAAATATAGCAACGTCATTAAAATTTGCTCGCATCCAGTAGGAAAAATAATTAATCTGTTTGTCAATTAGATCTAATCAAAATACATAGATATGCGTACATAGATATGCATATTTCTATGTAAAAAAAAAAAAAAAAAAAAAAAAAAAAAAAACTGCATTGCACTTGGCAATTGATGACAAATTTTTTAATTGCCATATGGCAAGTGGCAACTGCTAATTTTCACCTATAATAAAGAGATTTTCCTGCTATTAACATATAATCATTTAATTTTTATTTGAAAAGGTTTTTTTAGTGCAAAGTAATTGTGCGCATTCATAATTATATGTATATATATGCATATATATATATATATTTTTTTTGCAGGAAAAAATGAAAATAAGAGATATTGTTTCCCTAATATCCCCCAATTATAACGATTGCTTAGTTTATATACAAATTTTTAAAAATGCATCTTGCTTAAATTTATCTTTTGACTGTTCATAGTTTAAAGATTTATAATATATTTTAATCAATATTCAAATTCAAAAATTTTATTAATAAATTAAATGTACACATTTGATGTAATTAGTCTGTGTTTAATTAATAATAAATATAAAATTTTGTTTCAATTCTTAAGTTTTTTTGCTTGTTTAGTTCCCATCCTTATCCCTCCCCTCTATATGTTGTGCCAATTGGTTCAATGAAGTAACCTAATCTTAATTTAATGAAATTGGCACTTACTCAATTAAGTCGAAACGAGCATCTTCTCTTCTTATTTGTATTTAATTGGAAGACCATATTTTCATATTATATACAATATTCTACATTATTTATATAAAGGATTTGAAACATGTTCTCAAATTGTTCTTCTGTCTACACATCTCTACAAACTTCTTTAAACATAAAAAAAACAAGCTATGAGCCCAGGAGGGTTGTCACAGTAAAGCCAATGCTAACCATTCATCACCCTTTTGGCGTTAAAACATAATTCTCCACATATTCCCCACCTGGACTCATGAGAGTAGATAATGATAAATCAATAGTGATAAATCAGAAAAAATTTCAATCTTCAGATGTTGAAGTATAAAGCATTAAACAATAAAATAATAACATCATGATTAATATAAATAAAAAACAAGTTGGAAATTGCACGTGAAGCGTAGCAAATTAGGTGCGTTCGTACGATAACGAAGTTTTAAAAATATTACTTTCATATATCAATCTCATAAAATTGTAAATAGTGAATTACAATTAAAACGTTCATCAAACAATGTTCTCCCTATACCATTATGTAATGGAATACTTTTGTGTGGCCTTGTAAATCAATAACAAATGTTCTTTGCACCACAAATTATGTAAGATGTATATTATAATATGTACTTTATAGTTGCATATAAATTTTATTAAGTTCGCATGAGTGTAACACGATTAAAATGCATTTGAAACATTTTTTCCCATTGACCGTAATGTAATGGAATACTTTTGATAGTCCCTGTATTTGATCTATGCATCCGATTTTCATAAAATTTGAAATAACTCGAAAAAATTATGTAATAATTATGTATTTTAAATTTCAAACGTATAGAATATATTTGAAACTTTTTCCCCATTGATCATAATGTAATTGAATACTTTTGATTGCCCCTGTAATTGATCTATGCACACGATTATCAAAAAATTTGAAATAACTCGACAGAATTATGTAATAATTGCATATTTTAAATTTCAAACGATTAAAATGCATTTGAAACTTTTTTCCTCATTGACCTTAATGTAATGGAGTACTTTTGATTGCCCCTGTAATTGATCTGTGCATCCGAGTTTCATAAAATTTGAAATGACTCGACAAAATTATGTAATAATTATGTATTTTAAATTTCAAACGATTCGGTTGGGTAGTCTTTGCATTGTTATATGCAGACAGACGGACTGAACGACCACTATAGGTGCTACGTATTATATAATTACCAACGCACTTAAAAATGACACTTCTATTCTGTAACATGTAGCTACATGAACATATTTGGCCTGATATTTTACCTGAATAAGATAAACTAAATACATAAATATAATATAAACAAATTAAATACCATTGATAATCTTTTAATAATTTTTTTCAGTTTGAAATAAAACATGATTTTACACAAAATGAAATATTTTTACTAAATGTGAATAAACTAACAATTGCAAAACACACACATAAAAAACATACTTTAAACTACGAATTTATAATAAGAAATAAATCACATTTATGTATTCAAACAATATTAGAAAAAAATAACAGATTTAAAATTCAAATGCTGAAATCATTTAACATTCAACGATCTAGTTCAAAAATTACAAAAGTTGTACTGGTTTTCTTTGCAGTTTTTACTATGCAAGCACAAATAAGTTTATCTCTGACAAGAATAACTTCCTTAACTACTCCTAAATCCCACAGCAGTTTAGATTTAGCAGTACCATCTACTAAGACATCATCTCATGTTTTTAGATTTCTGTGTCTCTCAGGAGTTTTAAATTGATGAATGGATCTTACATTAAATAAGTATTGTTCCATCCATTTAGTCCACCACTGTTTCGACAAATTAGTTTTATATCTATTTCTCCTTGACAATGTTTCTCAGGTAGAGATTTTATTATCTGATCGGCAAAAAGTAGTGAAAAACTAATGTTTTTTCTTCTTAGTTGAGGGAAACGAGCCGGTGTAAATGGCTCTGGCTTGGTGAAATCAGGTATATATGTAAGGGGTGTCATGTTTATTATGGTTTCTATTTCTGTCAAAATTGTTGCCAATTCTTCAAATGTGATGAGAGCTCTTCCAAAAATTTTTCTTGGGGGTTCTTTTACACTTTTTACGAGTCTTTCATGGAACCCTCCCCACCATGGGGCATGCTCGCTGATAAATTTTCATATACAGTAGACTCCCTCAAATCAGCAAACCAGAAATCCACAACTCTCTAAAGTCCGCACATATTTTATGGATATAAACAATGAAATTTTCAGATCGGATATTGGGACAAAATTTGATTTTTTTAGTTTTGTATCAATTCCATATATTTTTTAATTTCTAATTTTCTCAATAATACTCTATTCATGTTTTTTTTCATGAAGGAAGAATAATTTTTTTTTGGAAAAAATTCAAGGTATTGCTGATATCACTGGTAATCACAATCATCTTACCAAATATATTTATTCATTAATCAAGATTTTTTGGTTATTAATACTGGCTAAACTTAAAAAAAAAAAAAATCCTCATTTTGATTTTGATGTGAATTAGTAATGTACTTTTTATGAGGCAAGTTTTGTTGAATAATTTTGGAAAAATACATTTAATCTTTATAATGAATATTAATAATCATACACTATTGATTATTAACTTGACCTTTGCTATTGGTACTTTAATTATTTTAAAAATTATCTAAATTTTTATTATTTTAGTTTATTACTTATTTTAATATTTTATTATATTATAAGTATTCATTATAGTCCTGAATGCACTATCAATTGCACTCAAATCACTGTTTAAAAAATGTAAACAAAGCAATGACCAGAAATCTGCAAAATTCTAATATCCGCACAACCTCTGGTCCCAAGCTGTGCAAATTTAAGGGAGTCTACTGTAATACCTTTGTTTGATATAAAGTCCTGAAGTTCTTGATCTTTAATGATTTTTAACACTTTCCAACAAAGTTGAAAAGTGTTTATGCATTTGATTTGTATGGTCATATGATTGTCTGTCCACGCTCTAACTATTCAGATTCCTATGAAATTTTTGGACATTATTGAAGTTTACCCTAGCACGAACCCTATTGAAAATAAAGTTTTTACCATTATTAGTTTATTTAGTGGGACAGACAAAAGTTTTCCGTTACGTTAGGATCTATCAATGGTGGATCTAAGGGGGGAGGGCGATGGATCGACCCCCCCTCCCCCCCCCCTCTTGAGCCCAAATAAGGATTTGCAGAACGATATTAGATGCCCGCACAGAAAAGTTGTTGGTCCTAAACTTGAGACCAGTGCGACCCGGGTCGGGTTGCACCAACTTTATTGTACTGGGACTGGGTCAGGTCTTCACACTTTTAGAACGGGGCTAGGTCGGGTCTTATTTTTTTCTTCAGAGCTGGATCGAGCCACACTGTTTTTTCCAGGTTGGGTCTAGTGTAGACTTCCTTCCTACTAAAGGTATATCCGGGCCAAAAATTTTCAAGCCCAGGCTCCGTCCAGTATAAAGCCTAAACCCTCGATCTGGGATCAACACAGCCCGTATACTGTGACGCTAAGGGGTGGGAAGAGGGGGCAAAGTCCCTCCCTTTGGGCTTATAAGGGTTTACAAAGTGACATTATGCATCCTCTCGAGAAATAACTTGGGGCGAACTGGACTACTGGCTAAGGTTTTCTCTCATTTTGAATCGGGTCGTGTCCTGATCTTGCTTTTTTTGGAGATTCGGGTGGAGGCAGGCTTCTTTTTCTTCCAGACCGAGCCTGGTCTCAATTTCAATTATTCTAGAAGTTTTCATTGGACAAAATTTCTAGGTCATGGCTCGGCACAGAATGAAAGCTAAATATTCAGTCTGTCTCTGATCTAAATAACATGATAAACATTATTGGCCCGACCACAACCCATGCAGCTAAACATTCGGTACGTCTCAGATCTGAATTTCTTCGAAGGATCACGTTCACGGACAAAAGCGAATTTTGTTAAAGGATCGCGGAAAAAGGCAAATTTCGTCAAAGGAATGCGATCAAAACTGGGTCAACCATTCTCAAAAGAGTAAAAACCGAATCTGTAACTGACTCAAATCCGAAATATATGACAATCTGTCCCGATGTGCTAAGCACAGCTAAAAAGTAAAAGTCAACCCCATTAATAGCAAAATATAATTGTTAATCGGATCCAAACTCGAAATTCCTAGCATTAACTTTTTTCCAGGTTATATGCTCACTGAATTAAAAGAGAAAATTATTTGTTATATAATGTTTTAAGCATACAGTTCTGAAATGCTTGTTTCAAATTGTTGTTGTTCTTTGTCAGCAGCCTTAAAACTCAATACATTGTCAGAAAAAATTATTTTGCAGTTTCTGCGTCTTGAAATAAATCGACAAAAACACATCATAAAGGACTTTGTAGTCATATCCCTGGTTGTTTCTAAATGTGTGGCTCTTGTTGCAGCACAGGTGAACAGTACAATATATGACTTTGACATCTCTTTATGATCTGCTTTGATGATTATTGGGTCAGCAAAATGCAATCCTATAACACTAAATGCAGGGGATTGTGAGATTCTTTCCTTCGGTAGTTGCCCAGTTAGTTGATCAGCTGCCTTTGCATTATATCTTCTACAAATTACACATTTTCTAATATTTTTTTCTGATTGACTGTCTTCCTTATGGAATCCAAAATTTTTTCTTGATTTGTGCAAGTGTTAAAACAACTCCACTATGCAACAATTTTCTGTGTTCTTGCATAATTAGCAATTCTGTGAATTTTTCATTCCTCAACAATATGATTGGGTTGGTCTCATTTGAATCAAAGGAACCTGCATTAAGTCTGGTTTTTATTCATAAAATTTTATTTTCATCCAAATATGGTCACAGAAAATAAATTCGTGAGATTTTTTTTAACATAATTTCCTTTTTCTAATGACTCAATTTCCTTCTTATAATTCTTTATTCATACTTCTTTGATTAATAATTCTTCAGCTTCTTTCAATTCTTCAGCAGATAAAGTATCTTAAGATTTAATTGGATTTCTTAGATTGAAAACAAATCTTATAACTCTTGCCTCTATTCTAATTGTCTTCAAGAAATTGGTCTTCTGATGAACAAACATTTTGGAAAATCATATTTCTTTTAGCTTCTAGTTGTTTCATATCTTCATCTACTTCTCTGAATTCCTTTGGTCATAAATATGAATCCTTAATTAATCATGGAGGCCTTAACCACCACAGATCATCTTTCTCAAGGTCGAGAAGTGAGAGTCCTGTTGTAAGTCAATCAGCAGGATTAGAACTACTGGGGCAATGTCACCAGCTCTTTGGATCTGTTAAAGTTTGTATTTCTGATACTCTGTTGCTTATGAATGGCTTCCAAGTACTAGATGAATTCTTGATCCATTGAAGTACAATATTCAAATCACTCCAATAGTGTACTCACTAGTGTTTTCACTTATCTTGAGAACAGACATTGCTCCCTTTCCAAGTCTAGCTCCAATCAGAGCATCCATCAATTCCAAACGAGGTAAAGTTGACTTTTTCATGAGAGCTAATCTGCTTTTTGATTCAATAGAATTAAAATAAAATCAGAAATAGAAATTGAATAGAATTTTCAAATTGTACTAATATTTGTTTGTCACACACATTTTTATTTGTATTATCTTTCTGAATCCTCAACCCTTCTATAGTGCAAAATTTTTCAAGTTGAACTGATATTTTATCATCTTTATTATTATATCAAATCGATATGTACATAACACCCACTAAATTGTTTGCACTAACTTCTTCTGAGAACTTCCCATGAAGTGTTCAACCTAATTTAGTTTCATTCAAAACAAGAGTTGGTAAAAAACGTTTATATTTCTCTGTCATAATTGACCAATAGTAATCGCTACCAATCAATAAATCTATTTTAATCTCACCATCACTTAATTCATTTGAAACATCAGATAACTGTATACCTATTTCTTTTATTTTTTCATTTAACTTTGAACTTGGGGCACGTGTTATTATATCTGATTAAATTTTCTCTGTTTCTAATGCTTCCAGACTTATTACAGTGTTAGAAAATTTATCCTTTAAGAAAATCTTTACTCTATTATGATTATCAACAATAGCTTTCGTACCAACAAAGATGATGTAATTAAATTTTAAAGATGATAACAGATTAGCAAAGGTAGAAATTAAATTTGCAATGAAAGCTTTGCTTTTAGTCTCTAAACCTGTAAAAGTTAAAGTCCTGAAATTCAAATAACTAAATACTGTATGGTGATTAAAGAAATGCAAGTAAGTTAAAATCAAACTAATGTTTAGTTAAAAAGAAATAAAAAAAGGATAAAACAATATAATTAACAGTGGTATGTAGATCTCTTATATAATTAAAACAATAAATAAAACAATTCTGACTTCATAGCAATTAAATAAAAATTGACATATCTGCAAATATGAATTATTCCATCTGAAAAAGCTTGACGACCTGAAGTAATACACGTGATTGAATAAAAAGCAACTGCACGCTTGAGAAACTGTCGACAAAATATAAACATAACTATCATTACTAAAACCTTCCTCCACTTCATCGGTCGCTGGACTTGAAACAAACAAAAAAAAAAAAAAAAAACTTTCAAATTTGGCTGAAATACTACGGCATTTCTTTACAGCCATTACCTTTAATACCAGTCAAAATGGAGAAAAGATATCAAAGAAATAACTTGTTAAACTCAACGTCACGTCTGGTACTCAGTCTCATTTAAATTAATTAGTAAGGACATTTAACTCCTTAACACAACTCCTTAGAACATTACAAACAGTTCAAATTAATGTGTTTTTAGAGCTTGCAGAACCTGAGAAGAGATAGGCAAGAATATATTGTAAAACATTCTCTCTACTGAATATGATATTACTTTTATATTCAAAAATGTGTGTGTACAAAATTGAGAACATCATATTAAAGGTTCATAATTAAGTGGTTATTATTTTTTTTATTAATGAAATATTATTAACTTTATTATAAAATGTTATTACTTTCTAAAAGCTTTGAATTTAATTTGATTATATTAAAATCTATTTTCTAGATTCAATTCAGGAAGGTTGCACTTCAAGAGCTTTGTTGAACTGGGCGTGGAAGAAAGTTATACAGATTAAAAGTTCCATAGACAAACTGAGTAAGTTTGTTTTGTTTTCATCCATATCACATAGCTAATTCAATTTTGTTTAATAATTTTGTTTTTAAAAAATGAAATATTTAAAAAAAAAATTAGCTGTCAGTTGTTCTCTCATTCACATTAGATTTTCTAGAAAATATTATGTCAATACAGGTTTTTCTAACTTAATGTTATTTTCGTTAGTGCAGTAAACTTTTTTTTAGTTGCTCTCTCCATTAGTTTGTGAGAAATTTTGATTAGTTCAGTAGTTACAATTACACTGTGTATTTTGAAGTAAGTAACATGATGTTTCTTTAAATAATGTTGGGTAACATGATGTTGTTCCTTTTTATTTTCTACAACTATTAAAGCATTTTAAGTTTATAAATTTCTCAGACTTATTTGATTATTTTGAATGAAATAACTCATAAAAAATTCACTTAAAAATTGATCATGATCCACCATAGTATTTGATTTGTTCAAATGTAATTTACTGCAAATGTATTGAAGTATGAAGCTGTGTTTATCATATCTGAATGTTTCTTTATGCTTCTTTTCTGTTAACCTTTGACCTTTTGCAGCAATTCCTCTCTTCAACTGTTCTGACACTAATATTGACATGGGACCTTTAAAATGCTTATACAGCTATAGAAGGCAGTTAGATCTCATCGATACTATTTTAATGGGCTATCAGAAGTTTGCTGCTCCACGAACTGAGCAAGGTAATTTTTCTCTTGCTAAAATTGAATAATTGAGTTAAAAAATGAAGATATTTATTGTTTTTCTCTGTTCATAATATGTTTTAGGTATGAAACTCTTTGTACAAAAATTAATTCTGCTTGTCTATTAGCTTAAACATATTTATCAAATGAAAGTTCAAGTGAAAGCACAACTTGAATGCTATCATGTTCCATGGCACACATGTATGCTTAGCATCAGCATAGGAAAGAAACATGAAAAACAGGCTCTGTGGACCTGAAAACAAGAATAAATTCTAATTTACACACATACATGTACACATAATGGAATATGTTTAAAAATATCAAAATATCCATTGTTCAGTTTTTACCTTGATTACAATACTTTCCTTACAATGCTGTAAGGAAAGTTTCCACAAAGTTGTAATTATTTTTGCAATATTTCAAATTTTGAATTTTTAACATGTAAGAGATAGAAAGGTGCCAATTATGCTAATTGGTATAGCGATCAAAATTCAAATTCATATATGAAATAGAAAAGGGATTTTATTTTTAAAAACTAGAGAAGGAAATAAATAAAATCAATCCATATTTAGAAAAAATAATTACATGTAGTCCTTAAACTGCTATTTTTCATCATTGTAACTTGAGAGGTAAATACTTAAATGTTGTCATTCTACAACAATATCCACAATAATTGATTATTCGTAATAGTTATATTGATTTTATGTTAATAATTTTTAGGCACTTATAATTCATCATTTATTCTATTAGGTATTCAAGAGTTGCAGTGCAGGAAAAATGTTGTTTTTTCTATAAATATGTATCTCCAAGTAATGTTGTGGTTACGATCAGTTCATATTTTACCTGAAGTTTGTGAAGGAGATGAAATTGAAAAAAACTTGCTTTATCCTGTGAATACTCTGTTTAATTCATATTTAAAAAGACGAAGTCATTTAAGAAAAATTCATAGGTAAGTTAATGTCTATTTCACTTAAAACAATCTTGCACATTTTTGTAAATTTCTTTGGTTTTTAACAATTAAATGAGCATTATGTGTAGGGTGCAACTTTTCTTAACTTCTGATCTAATATTTTTATACTTAAAAATTTGTGCCAAAGTAAAATTTGAAATGTGCATATTTTTTTATAAATAGTTTTCAACATAATTGCCATACTTGAAACATTGATTTAAATAAAAAAAGTTGAATGTTTTTCTGGATTACTTATTTTGCAAATTAGATATTCCCAGGATAAATAGGACTAAAACATTTGGTAATTCAGATTATTTTAAGAATGTAACCCTTTTTGGCCTTCTGATATCCTTTAAGGAAACTAAGAGGCTCTGCCCCCTACAAGCTATGCTCATTAACACCCAGCCTGCCTCTAAAAATAGTTAATTTGATCAGCTTTAAAAACATTACAAAAGATTGAATTATAATTTAAAAATAATAATACAGTGGCAATTGCCTATAAATGGTACTTAATCTTTTCCATTTTATAGAGGGGTTTTATGACCAATGAGTGCTGTTAATGGCTGTTTTTGTGTTTGATTAAATAACATGTAAACATTCCAGAATCAGCTAATATAAAATGAACTTGGTCAACAGTGTTAGCTTACCATTATTTTTTAACCATGCTTTTATGGTAATGATTATAAATGAGAGTTTCTTAAATGTAATGTTTTAAATCGGATGTAATTTTCACCAAACTTTTTTTTCTTTTTATAATATTCAAGCAAAAATATTTTCATTGTTAAAAAGAAAATATTATTTGTACTGTCTTATTTTGTTTGTTTAAATCTGGTGTAATTTTTCTCAATTTATGACTTTAAATGCATATTAATGATTTTATTATATTACATTTTATTATTATTTTCTTTCTCTTTAAAAATTCACTTGTAAATATAGTTTTTAAACCATAATTTTCAGTGTTTTTCTTCTTTTAATCCATAATATTCGTTTAATTTTAATTTGAAAGTTTTTACTATTTGTAATAGTCACATGTCAATATATTTATAATTTGAAGGAATTTTATTCTTTATGCTGTTTTAATAGTTGGCAACGATTTAAAATAATTTTCTTTTCTAAAATATGAAAAAATATATCTCAAATTCGAATTTAAAATGGAAATAAATCCTCAAAATATGACTCAAACTAACAAAAATAAATGCAATCTGCATACCAGAAACTTCTAATGTATAAAATAATCTAAAAATGATTGAATTCCTATGCATTATTTTTGCTCTTATAAAACTTTTTTAATGGATTTCGATTTCGGCCAATTTTAACATTAAAATCTCTTAAAATAATTATTCGATTCAAAAACTGCTTGCACCAGCATGTTTATCAAACATTTCCCTGTAATATCACCAATTTTGATATTTTTGTATGAAGCAGCTCTCTTAATATTAAAGAAGAAAGACCTCCGGTCACAAAAAAATCATTATCTATGGCAGTGACAGCATCAGTTACTTGTTTTTAGAATAGAAAGATACCTACCCTTCTTTTTGACCAAAAATCACTTGGAAAAATCGCAAAATATGAGGCAATCTAAAAATTCTAAAAAAATCTTAATTTAGAATAATGTTGAAATTTTTTTCACTCCTTTCAAATTTTGTAATCAAAATTTCTTTAGAAATAGTTCTTAGTGAGCATTTACTTAAAAGTAACCACTATATCACATTTTACAGCGTTCCTACGGGTCAGGAAAAACGGTGAAAAATCAAGAAACTTGGAAATTTAGCCAAAAAGTCAGGAAAATTTTTAAATATTCAAAGTGGTATGGCAATTTTTTATATACTACTTTCCATCAGAATCTTGATTATTGTCATAAATAATGAAGAAATTTTGATTTAATTATTCATCCAATCTAAAATTTTTATATAAAATTAATGCTAACTATATAAATATAGCATAATATGAAAAATAATTAAAAATCTGAAATTCATACAGTGTGTACTTTTTTAATGTTTATCTAGATTAAAATTTTCCATTGTGAAAGGTTTTATAACAATATATGAGCTAAATTTTAATCTAGAAAAGCCAGGAAAATTCTGGATAAATCATGGTATAAAGAAGAGTTTCTTGAGGGATTTTGGTAGTTGCATATATATGTTAGAAGGTTTAGAAGAGGTATGATCAGTATAGAATCAGTCCAGGTTCGGATGCTCGAAAAAAACCCCACGATGATTGCAAAGTTGCACTTTATTTTAACATCTATTACGAAGGGGGGCGCACTTACAACTCTCGGAGAAAATCTCCGAACGAAGAATAGCAGGTTAACAAGACGAGCGCAGAGAGTCAAGTGCCCTCGTACATAGCAACAAACTGCCACTTTTGGCATGATAGAAAATCGCCAACATACACAAGTTCGCCCATGCACAATGGATAGTATACGCCAAATACAGTTAAAATGCAGCCGGCAAGATAAGAATTCAAATTGGTTTCCTAGCTAGGATGGGAAAGGAAAAGGTTGCCAAACGATAGAATGTTACACGTGTTATTATGTCTAATAAAGAGGCACACCGAAGGGACATGAGATTTTACTGCGCAGATGTTAAATTCTTTATAGGGTTTTGTCGAGAAAGGAAAAGAAGCGTAAGCATAAATTTTAACTGCGAAACAGAGATGATGTCCATATAAGGTAATGCAGAATTGCTTCGATCGGAAATAGCAGACATCTGCAAATAGCTTTAAACGGTTGATTAATATGTGAATGTATTTCTCACAGACAAAGTTAAGCAGCTGCTGATTTTTCAGTTAGAGAATTAATAAGCAAAGAAAATGGAAAAGGAATGAAGGACAACTTAAAACTAATTTTGAATTGAACAGAGAGAATAATTTAAGAAAATAACCAATATATAACGAAATAATCGTTATATATATCACCCGGTGCACCACAAAAAAAAAACTTTTGCTGTCCAATGTGCATAGGCTAGCATAAAATATTATAACATAAAAACATACATAAATGCAAAAGTTTTTTTTTTTTTTTTTTTTTTTTTATATATATATGTAGAAATTTAACGTCATGATAATGGAGACTTTTGTATTCAAAAACAGTCAGCAGTTCTAAAGTCTCTATATTTTTTTATATTTGTATTTCATGGATCCAAGGTAGTACTGTATTTTATATGTATAAGTTGAGTCGACTCAGACAGTACAAAAATATTACTGCAGCTTTGATTGTTATCATGACACAAGTAAAAATTTTGAAATATATATACAAAACATGAAACTAATACTAAATGAATATAAAATGGCAATACACAAAAATAACATAATAGCACTATATTTTTCAAAAATTAAAAAAGTAATATGATGTATATTAAAAAAAATAAAAATGTTTTTGTAAAAAGTGTTTCATGCCGAAGCATAGGATGACAAAAAAAAGAGGTGCTCCAAGCACGCCCATAAAAATATGCGTCACCCTGAATCTTGTGTACAACACAAGTATTATGGCATCGGCTTAGGGCCTAGCCTTAGATGAGGAGGGAATTGTGATGCTCCCCCGAAGACACTAGCGGTCTTCTGAAGGAGCCCACGTCGAATTACATGAAAAAAACTTGAATTGTTGTGAATTGGAATCACAATTCAAAAATTTGAATCGAAACTCCAATTCCAAAACTTTGTCTCTCAACACAATGAAGCTTGAACCCTTAGGGCCTTAATTTTGAACGGGAACAAGACTTCAAAGGGAAGAATTCAAAAAGAAAAAAAAACAAAAAAATGTATATCATATAATAACTAATATGGGCAGACAATCCTAGAGTGAAGAGAGACGAAAAATATGTCACAATCGAGTGGGGTGATGAACAAGTCATATATATAAACTGTGTTTTATTTAATTACATGAATCTTTTTAAAGTACAGTACCTGTTTATCTAACTATAATATGTTTGACTTACAGTACAAGAAATGTTAAGTGGGAGGTTAGTTAGTGGAAAAATACTGATTTAATGCGTATTGTCAAAGAAATTTTAAGTGTACTGCAAAAAGAAAACAAAATAAAAGTAAATAAAATTTTAGTGAGTATGAAGACATATCTAAGTGTTAAAGGATAACAATGATACCTAATATTGTTCCTAAGAGATCTTCAGAGCAATACTGATGGACCAGCCATGATATTGTTAAAGATCAGTCAACAACAACATACACACAACCATGAGCTCTTTGGTTGGATATGTGGTATCATAAAACAAGACATAAAAATAATAAATAGTGTTTTTACATTAGCTTCTGTTTCTTAGATTGTATGTGTGAGGTTGATAAAACGTATTAAAGTTAGTGTTGTTTATATGACTTGATGCATCAAATAAATGTCCATAACGAGGAGGTGCTAATAAAAGTCTATCAATATGTACACGAAATGCTGTGTTATCAGGAGTATACAACCTTTTAATTGAGAATGACACAGGGGAATGTTTACAAGTGACAATATATGGACCAGTATACTTTGTTTTAAACTTGTCATTTGATTTTAGATATACAATGTCTTTTAAGAAAATGGATCTTAATTTAGCTTTCTGACCGTAATATTTATATCTTTTATCTTGAGCAGATTTAATGTTGTTATAAGCTTTGTGATATATCTTACTCAAATCATCAAGTAATTTGTGTACTTCAATATGTTTATCAAGAAAGGGTTGGTTGCACGACTGATCAAAAGTGTCAAAAATTAGAGAAAGTTCACGTCCAAAATGAAGAAAATTAGGAGAATATAATGTAGTTGCATGTTTCGAACCATTATAAAGTGATTTGTGTATAAATACTGCATTTTCGAATGAATGACCTTCTTGTAAAAGAATATTAACTGAATATTTGATTGACTTATTGATTCGCTCTGCAATCGCATTTGATTGTGGTCTCGAGGCAGAACTGTGTAATACCTTAATGCCCATTGTATCATTAAAAATGTTATATACCTGAGACGTGTACTGGGGTCCTAAGTCTGATAAGACAACCGAAGGTCTCCCAAAGGTGGTTATGTAAGAGAATAAGCATTTAACAACCTTACTCGCAGATATGTCATTAAGTGGAAAGAGTTCAATATGTCTCAAGAAATGATCAGTGATAGTTAAAACATATTTTCCATTAGCAAACGGTCCAAGGAGATCTGTACTAATAGTGTGACCAGGGTACCTGGGAGTGTATGTGGGCTGTAAGGGTGCAGGTGGAGTTTGGTGATGTTTAGTTTGAAGACATTTGATACAGGATGCAACAAAGTTTAAAGTGTCTACATACATACCCTTCCAAAAATATCTACCTGACAAGAATTCATAAGTTTTATTAAAGCCAAAATGGGATAAATGTGAAATTGTTAAGACTTTGGTTTTAAGTGAATTTGGAACAATAATGTGATACGAAAAAGTGTTATTAAAAATATTTTCCTTCTTTAACATTAATACTTTCGAATCAGGATGAATGAAGTAGTTAGGAAATTTTTGAGAAGATCCTTTCTTTAAGATTTCTTTATAAACAACAGACAAAGTAGGGTCATTTTGTTGTTCAGTAGCAAATGTTTCATTCGAAATTTCTAATAAAGGGTCAGGATTTGTTTGTGTACCAGAAATAAGGCAGTTAACATGCATATTAGAATCACTCGAGCTGGAGTGTGGAGTATCACATTCTACAATAGGTAAGGGTTGAGTGTCATGAATAAGTTCAGGGTTTGTAGCTAAAGTCTGTTGATTATTTTCAAAGTTACAGCGAGATAAATAGTCAGCGAGTACATTCTTTTTACCTGGAATATGTTGAAATTTGTATGTGTATTCTGAGAGATCCATGAGCCAACGAGAGATAATATCAGCCGGATTTGTAGTTTTGTTGTATTTTTCTAATGGTTTACTATCTGAAAGTATTACAAATTCTCTGTTGTATAAATAATATTTGAAAGCAGTAACTGATTTATGAATTGCCATGAGTTCTAATTTAAGTGCAGGATATTTTTTTTCTGATGCTTTTAAAGATTTTGAAAAGTATGCAACAGGTAATAGTTGTTTATCATGTTCTTGTAGTATGACGCCAGAAATGGCAATATTTGACGCATCAGTATTTAAATAGAACTTTTTGTTCCAATCAGGTAATCTAACCATGGGCGGATTAAAGAATATCTTCTGTATGGTGTCCATAATTTTTTGATGTTTACATGTCCACTTAAATTTAGCTTTTGGAGTAGTTAAGTTTATGAGAGGTTGTACAAGTTCAGAAAAGGATGGAACCAGAGATTTGTAAAATGTAATGACGCCTATGAGTGCTTTTAATTGACGTTTTGTTGTAGGTGTTGGAAAAGATGTTATTTTTACAATGTTGGAGTGAACAGGAGAAATAGTTTGATTTTCTATGTGAAATCCAAGATAATCTAAACTGGTTTTGTGAAAAGTGCATTTGTTAGGGGACAGCGTTAAGTTATATTTTACTAATATTGCAAGAATTTTATCCAACTTCTCACACATTTCTTGATATGAATTGGCACCAACAATAAGATCATCTTGGTAGGTATAGACACCTTCTAACTGTAATTCATCAAGTAACGAGTCCATTAAAGCTTGGAACACTGAGGCGCTCGTTTTTAAGCCGAATACTAATCTCTTATACCGAAAAGAACCAAACATTGTAGTGAATGTGAGCTGATTTTGAAATTTTGCAGGCAAATCAATCTGATGATATGCCTGATGAAAGTCAAGAGAAGAAAAAAAACGATATTGTGAAAGATTTGAAATAATGGTTTGAATTTTTGGAAGTGGATAGGACGAACCTTGAATTATAGTATTAACCATTCTGAGATCTAATACGAGTCTATATTTCTGTATACCTGTACCGTCTGGTTTCTTTTTAACAAGAAGCATGGGGCAGGCCCATTCGGAACAATGACGTTCAATGATTTTGGCATCAAGTAACTGTTTGATTTGATTTAAAACATCCTTTTGCACAGCTTGGGGAAGAGGGAAAGGGAGTGTCTTTATGGGGTAATCATTAATGAATTTCAAATCAGGTACAATTTTATCAGTATGACCAAGTGTGTCTAATGATTTGGAAAAGGCAGGATAATAATTAAGTAACAATTTAGTTAGGTTCTTTGCTTCGTCAGATTTTAAGTGAGAAAGTTTGAAATCATTAGCCGATAACTCCTGCTTTCTTTTTTGTAAGATTTCATTAGACGCCTGAATAAAATTTACAAAGTGCTGTTCTGAGTTATTTTGCTTGTCAGACATTTCAGAAGTATAGTCGCGAATTTCCTCAATCTCAGATAATTGACCTACTTTTGTGTGTTTAGGGAGATGAATGGTCTTTTCAGAAGTGTTTTTAAGTGTTATTGAGAAGAAATGATGTATTTGTGAAGTTTTCTTTCTTTTATTGGATAATTTGTTCATTTGAATAATGGCATCATTTCCTATTAATTCTTTCGTTTGTGCCAAATATTCAAATAGATAATTTCTGTTATTGTTGATGTTATTGGAAGTGTAAACAGAGCACCATATTTGTTGTTGGGGTTCTAATATAATTTTACGAGTTAAGAACACCGCTTGATTCATTACAACATCACTCAAAGAATTGCATGATTTTGATTGTTTCTCTCCAGAAGATTCTTTACTGGTTTTTAAAGGAACAGAGAAATTATTGTTGACGTGGAGACACTTGTTAAAAGTATCGATGACAACATTGTATCTAGTTATGAAATCGAAACCTAAAATGCCTTCAAAACTGGAAGACTCGGGTATGTCAACAATATAAAAGTGATGTGAAAACGCTTTTTGTTTTAGCTTAATGGATGTTCTGATGCAGGCGGAAAATGAAACATCAGAATTGACAGTTTTAATATTGACGTCAGTGGACAGTCTTTTATATTTTAAGACAGGTTTAAGTTGGTTGAATAATTTTTGTGAAAGTAAAGATATACTACTACCAGAATCAGCCAATAAAGTAATATCATGGTTTGCTATAGTGGCTTTAACAAGAGGGAGGGATGGTGACATAGTGTTTACACTACAAATTATCTGAACATTATCACTTTCTGTTTGTGTACTGATGTTATTTGCTATCTTAATAGAGTCAAAAGTTTGGGAAGCTACTGAATTAACTAGTCTCGAGCTTGAAATTTTAGGTAATACAGGGTCAAAAACAAAAGTTGCTGATGTAGAAGTATTAGATTGAGACACAACACCATCAGCATAAAAATTGTATCTCTGTTTCAGTTTTCCTGAAATTGTGGAGTGGAATTCGTGTAATTATTTTTTCTTTGAGTGTTTGCTCTTTTCCATTTAAAACAAGAGAGAGCATCATGATTGTTTCGTCCACATAACTGACAAACAACTGGTTTTTTTTGTGAAAACTTGTGTGGGGAATAACGCCTAGTGTAGTTTCGATTTTTGTAATTTTTTTTGAAGCGTGAAACACCTGCGAAATGTTTTGGTCTAGTCTGGAGATTTTTTTGCTCAGTTTCGGTTTTAGTATCAGGAGGGGCAAAGGATAATGCATTTATTTTCTCGGAAATTTCTTTCAGTTGCGATTCGATGAGATTTTCTGGTCTGTGTACCGAAGGTAAGGAATGTAAGATTTTCTCATTCCTTAAAATTTCATGAAGGGTTTGCGCTCTTTCAACTGCTGTTTTATAATCATTAATGCCTTCTTCCTGTAATTTTATTCTAATATTTGAAGGAAGGGCTTCTAGAAATTTCATAAGTTTAATAGTGTTGCGTGCACTTTCGTCGTTGATATCTGCATAAACAGTCGCCGCAAGAACATTTAGTCTATGAGCTAAGTTTTTTATCGTCTCAGAAGGCATAAGTGCTAAACTGGACAATTCAACAGAAGCAACACATTTACTAGGGGGGGCGAAAAATGACGCAAATTCCTTTTCCAACAAATCAAGGTCTGTTATCTTTTGCAGGTCGGGATTTTGGGCTAGAAATTTTTGTGCAGGCCCAACTAACTTTCCCTTTAAGATTGCAATTGTTGTTTGTGGGTTGTATTTATTAATTTCTGCACAGACGCGAATTTGATCAAAGAAAAATTTAAGTAAATCTGGATCTCCATCAAATTGAATGATATTTATCGGAATTTGTTTTGCCGCCATGATTAGTTTTTTTTGTTTGTTTACGCTCACAAGTTTTAGAGAAATTGTTACACAGACCTGACTTATACTCTAAAGCACATTGAAAACAAGAAAATTTCCTATCTAGTAAAAATATGTAAACTAGCAAAATAAATAGATCTTAAAATATACCTCACTTTAAAGATATCTTATTTAAACCTTTTATAACAGTAAAGCAAAGAGAGCACATACAAAATTAACACATTTAGAAAATAAATTAACTAAAAGCAAAATAAATACACTTTGAAACATATATCTATATATTCCTTCACTTTAACAAAGTACTTACTTTAGATAATAAAGCAAAGAAAACTCTATAGAAAACTGCAAAACTGTTAGCAAGCAAGAAAAAAAAAATCCTTTAACTTCTTTACACTAGGAAAAAAATTCCTTTTTTTGTAACTTAAAACCTTCTGATTTATTTATAATTTTTTGATGAAAAAGGAATGTTCTTATTTTAACCTTGTAATTAAAGTTCAAAACTGGTTAAACACATTTAAGCATATTAGAGAATCTAAATACAAATTAAAAAAAACAAACAAAAGGGGTGGGACGTAAAATATGAAACACTAGCACATAAATGTAATAACTGGTAAAAACTGCATAAAATGTCATAAAAATAATAACTAGAAATGACAACAGTTACCGTGCTTTCGCAATTTAAAAAAAATTTGCAAAAACACAATAACAGGATTAAAAATAGTGATATTGAAAAAAATATGATTTAAAAACACCAAACTGCAATATTGATTATGATGAACTGACTGTGGAAGCAGAACATAAAGTAAAGAAAATACTTGGGGTAACTTACAGATTTAGTTTTAAAGAAATAATTAAATGATTACTAATTTAATAAGACAAAACTTAGGGAACTGGGGCACGATCTGCTCCCACATTCAACGTATAGATTATTTCGAAATTGCTTTTCGTTGTTTTGCACTTTTTTTTTTTATCACTGACGAATAGCAGATAACTTATCAAAGGTAGTGACACATCATTTTTTTTTATTCTTAGTTGGAATTCTGTTATTTAGTTACTAATTTTTGTGCACTGTTAACTGATATAGACGATGAATTATTTCTGATGGATTTTCTCAGAATTGAAGACAATCACTATTTTTTTGCACGATGAACGATTTTACGATGCATCACACCACAGGAATACTGTTATTCACTAAATTTTCTATGAGGGTATATGAACTTTCTGTAGATTACATTCACTGAAAACACACAAAACACTCTGGTATAGAAGCACCAACATGAGCACATGCAGCCCTCGATGATATCTGGCTGCGATGAACACGTCAATCACACAGACGATGGAGATGACAAAAGGGGCACCCAGCGCTCAGGTGACAATCAGCCGCAGATTTCTTTTAGGATATTGAATCTCGAGGGGAGACCCTCCGAAGCAGTTGAGATGGAGCACACAGGGGAGGAAACGGGGGTGTCCAGCAAAGGAATTTCAGGACGGGAACAGCACTTTGAAAATCAATTCCACATCTGTTGACTTTTAGCAGGCAAGACTACTAGCAGTTGCATTTTTTTTTTTACCGGGGATGCAGAGAAGAAAGAAGAACCAAAATCAACACATCCGCCGTAAAGTCGCAGTTGATTGTGCCCCCCTCCATATTTTTTTTTTTTTTTATGTGGGGAAAAACGAAACCGTCAGGCACCAGTTATTTATATAAAGAAGAGTTTCTTGAGGGATTTTGGTAGTTGCATATATATGTTAGAAGGTTTAGAAGAGGTATGATCAGTATAGAATCAGTCCAGGTTCGGATGCTCGAAAAAAACCCCACGATGATTGCAAAGTTACACTTTATTTTAACATCTATTACGAAGGGGGGCGCACTTACAACTCTCGGAGAAAATCTCCGAACGAAGAATAGCAGGTTAACAAGACGAGCGCAGAGAGTCAAGTGCCCTCGTACATAGCAACAAACTGCCACTTTTGGCATGATAGAAAATCGCCAACATACACAAGTTCGCCCATGCACAATGGATAGTATACGCCAAATACAGTTAAAATGCAGCCGGCAAGATAAGAATTCAAATTGGTTTCCTAGCTAGGATGGGAAAGGAAAAGGTTGCCAAACGATAGAATGTTACACGTGTTATTATGTCTAATAAAGAGGCACACCGAAGGGACATGAGATTTTACTGCGCAGATGTTAAATTCTTTATAGGGTTTTGTCGAGAAAGGAAAAGAAGCGTAAGCATAAATTTTAACTGCGAAACAGAGATGATGTCCATATAAGGAAATGCAGAATTGCTTCGATCGGAAATAGCAGACATCTGCAAATAGCTTTAAACGGTTGATTAATATGTGAATGTATTTCTCACAGACAAAGTTAAGCAGCTGCCGATTTTTCAGTTAGAGAATTAATAAGCAAAGAAAATGGAAAAGGAATGAAGGACAACTTAAAACTAATTTTGAATTGAACAGAGACGGGGGGTAAAGGAATAATTTAAGAAAATAACCAATATATAACAAAATAATCGTTATACATAATATTTTTTTTTTTTTTTTTTTTTTTTTTTTAATCAGAACTGTGTAGGAACTCTGATTTAGGTTTTTATCCTGAAAGGCATCATACTAATCCTAATGCTCTTACAACCCTCAAGAATGGTAAAACCAACATAAAATAAAAATATCTATATTGTATCAGAGTCGTTTACCACCATTACCTTTCACCGTTACTTTTCAGACTAATGTAGGTGCTTATCCTAGGATGGTGGATAAAAATTATGTTTTTCATATAAATTTGAAAAAATTGATAAAAATTATTGACAATATGGAAACGTTTAAAACAACCATAAAAAATTTAATTTTTTTTTCCTTTTGTTGGCATATTTGTTTCTGCTGTCAAGCTTTAAATGTACACAGACAACATACTAGTGTCGGTGGGAACGTCATTTCCAATGACAGTTTTTGGAGGGAAAAACTGGTTTAGTGCTCTATGCATTATAATGTGTTTATTATATAGAGATTGATTTGGCAGTACCAGAGAACTACCTTGTCCAGTAGACTTCCTCAAGTCTGCACTCCTAAAATCTACAACTCTCTAAATCCGCACATAATTTACGGATGTAAACAATGAAACATTTAGTTCAGATGTTGGGACAAAGTTTGACTTTTTTAGTTTTATAGAAATTCCATACATTTTTTAATTTGTAACTTTTGTTAAGGTTATTGAATTCATGTTTTTTCATGAATAAAGAATAAATTTATTTCTGAAAAAATCAAGATATTGGTGATATCATTGGTAATCACAGTCTTACCAAATATATTTATGTATTAATCAAGCTTTTTACTTTCTTCTATCTTCAATAGAAGAGAGTATTGTAATCGAAATTTTTTTTTACTTCCGGTTTTCGACGGATTTACACGTTTTAGGGGTCAGAGATTCCAAAAAACATGTTTTTACAAAATGTCTGTCTGTCCCTGTGTCTGTGTGTATGTCGCCATTCTACTATCAAAAAGTGTATGAAGTTATGCATAGAATTGAACAAAATTTTTTGTGAATGTGTTTGGCTGTGGCAAGCAGGTCCTCCTTCAGTTTTGAAATATTCTGCCAGAAGGGGGGCGCTACAATTGCGATTTTTGTGCCATTTTCAATATTGTACCGACCAAAAGTATATGAAGTTATGCATTGAATTCAACCCAAACTTTTTGTGTAAGTGTATGACTATGGCTAGTTGGTCCTCCCTGAATTTGAAAATAATCCGTCGGAAGGGGGCACTGCAATCGTGATTTTTGTGCCATTTTCAATATTCTACCAACCAAAAGTATATTAAGTTATGCATCGAATTGAACAAAATTTTTTGTGTAAGTGTATCACTATGTCTAGTTGCATCACCCTGAATCTGAAAAAAATCTGCTGGAAGGGGGTGCTGTAATAGCGAATTTTATGCCATTTTGAATATTGCACAACATAAAAGTGTATGAAGTTAGTTCTAGAACTGAACTAAGTTTTTTGTATATGATTATTTTTTGGTATGGCAAGTTGGTCCTTCCTGAATTTGAAAAAAAATCTGCCTATCATTCTATTGTCCATCGGCACGGACAGAGGCAGAAATTCGTTTTTACTCTGATTAATTGACTGAAGCAGAAATTTAAGGTGAAATTCAAAGTTGGTATGGTATTGAATTAAAATAATTAAAGTATTAAAATGAGTAATTATTTTTTTTTAAATATTAAAATGTACGTATGAGATAGAAGAAAGTTTTGGGATTGGCACATCCAACTAGTTTGGTTATTAAGTCTGGCTAAACCTGAAATAAAGCTTCATTATTTTATGATCCTGATGTGAATTAGTAATGTACCTTTATGAGGCAAGCTTCTTTGAGTAATTTAAGAAAAACATATTTCATCTTTATAATGAATATTTAATTGTACATTATTGAATAACTTGACCTTTGCTTTTAATACTTTAATCATTTAAAAATTATCTAAATTTTTATTATTTTAGTTTATTACTTATTTTAATATTTTAGTATATTGTAAGTATTCATTATACTTTTGATTTCAATATTTATTACATTCAAATTACTTTTAAAAAATATAAACAAAGCAATGACCAGAAATCTGCGAAATTCTAAAATCCGCACAACCTCTGGTCCCAAGCCTGTGCGGATTTGAGGGAGTCTACTGTATTATTCTATGCTAGCAAACACAGAAACATATGCTTTCTTTATAATATTAGTAAAGAGTACAATTGTTGTTTCTTTTAGAAATTTTAACATTTTTGCAATTTAGTTGAAATAACTGTTTAAAATAAACTTCATTTTATCTAGTTCAATTGGTCCAACAGATATCTTACTCATTGATGGATTGATTAAAGAAGCATTTAGTGAAAACACATGGCAAGAAAAAGGTGGTAATGGAATTTATCCTCCTCCAAGTATTTATGCTTCTCTGAGTTGTTACCTTCTAAATGATGTACCCTTGGAACTCAAGCATTCTCTTATGTATTATGTTTTACTTGATATATGTGATGCTCCTCACAATAGGAAGAGCCCAATGATATCAAAAGTGAAGAAATTTCCATCAGTATTTGGAATGTCTCAGAGTGTTTCACAGCTAGTGAAAGCATTTTGGTATTTGGACCAATTTAATTATGAGGTTAGTTTGTACATTTATTTTTATTTTCAAAAACTTTTTTTGGTATTATTTTTTTCCTAATTTTTATTTATTTATCTTTTTTTAATTTGAATTTTAAGTAAAATGTTTATGTAGTTAATTATCTGTAATCTGATGTACTGGTTCAATCAGAACCTTTTATTTTAAGCAGCATCTTGTAAATGCAGAGGGAAGAAACGTGTACACATGTTTCTCCCCTATATTATAAATTGTGCATTCAGTTGTATACATACATCTGAATGCACAACATATAATATGTATTGCAAAGTTTATTTTATGATAGAAAAATGTCATTTTTTATGAAAATGTAACATTTTATTCTCATAAAAGGTTTAATATATTTTCTCATTTTTAATGATATTTTGTGATAAAGGTTATTCTATGCATTTTCATATTATTTAAAAAAGTATTTTTAACTAATATCAAAGAAAGGATTCAAACATTTTGAGTTGAAATTGTAAGTTTTTGGAGAAAATTCAGTTTTGGACAGATTTCTGTCTAAGCACATAACTTATTGAATAAATCTTTCCAACTTAGATTATTCTGTTTCCTTGCTAGAAAACTCTAATCTTCATACTAGCGAATTAAGTGACCTAAGTGAATTTAATTAGGATCCAAAAAGGAGATGTATTTGCATGTTCTTACAAGACTCTTATCTTTTATCAAAATAAAAGGAAAAACTAAAAGAAAACTAAGATGATATTCTGAAAAATAAACCATTTTAAATTTTTTTTAATACAAATTTCAGAATTTATAGATGCATGAGTATTTACCTAAGAAAGACATTCAAAAATTATACTTCAAATCCTTATATATATAAAAAATAATAATCATTTGGAAATGTACACAACCATGAAACTGCAGGGTGGTGACCTGGTTCTGTCGCACACTAAGTGATATATCACTTAATTTGGTTACTAAAACTACTCGACAAAAGTGACTTCAACTTGGTGCTATTTCTCTGTTGTTAAAAAGTTCGTTAAACGTGTTGTGCTGTTAATTAAGTTTGTTAAACATGATCATTAGCGATGAAATTAACATAATGTAGGTTAATAAAATAAAATTGGAATGATCTTTCTTGAAATACGATGAATCAAGACAGAAGGCCATGTAAAATGAAGACATAAACTTCTTGAAGCGAACAACAACTTCTTTATTTTATTCTTTTCATCAGGAAATTAAAACAGAAGTTTACCTTGGTCACCAGAACCTTTACTAATTTAATGTATTATTAAAATCTTGAATGAAAGGGAGCATGGCATAACTATTTTTTAATTAACGAATACGATGACATTCCCCAATAAAAAAAAAATGGATTACCGGATTTTGAACAAGAACAAAAATATTACTTTCTGGCTCTTTGAAAAACGCACACCAACGGAACTCGCTTAAAAAAACTACATCTTTAGTGCTGCATCAAACATAATTCTGATTTAAAAATTAACAGAGTTTAGTATTTAAATGCATTCTATGGGGAGTCAAAAGTAAAAAGAATCAAAGTTTAAATTGATTAGAGAATTAATATTTCGTCACTATCTTAAAAAGCAAATCGAAAAAGTCATTTTAAAAGGATTATTTTTGAATTCGTTTCAAGCGCTCAGAGGAACGCCTGCACCTGACGAAATCGGTGCAAATCAGGTGTGGTGAAGTAGTGTCAAAGCCTGCCATGACATCATCACAATACATCTCATCAGAGAGGAGCACGGATATGTGGCGCTCTGATAACACAGTAAAAGGAATGCTAATGTGCCAACTCAAAGCACACAGTCATAAAATTAAAAATATAGAATTAAATTTAAGGAAATATCGATGTTTAAATGAAGATAGGAATAAAAAGGATACAATTAACTATACACTGTGAGATTCCATCTCACAATTTCTGTTTTTTATCAAATTACTATAGATTCCTATTGTATCATTTTAATTTTTTTCTCATTGGAGTAATGAGTTGGTCTTGTCAAAAACTTGTTAGTATAAAAGTTGTAGATAACATTAAGAAGATTTATAATAAATTTAATTGGATTTAATATCTTGAAAATTGATGAAGTTTGAATTTTTTTCTCTTCCTAAAACCTTATTTTCTTCTCCCCTGGAACCCATTTTTAATTTTATAAAAAATTTATATGTACATTTTTTACCTTTGTTCTAGAAGTAATAATAATTTTTAAACTGATTTGATATCTATTATATTAAGAAGTTATAGGGATTTTTTCATTTTCACAAAACCACTCCCTATTTTCATCTCTTTGGTCTGATTTTGCCAGATAGATAGTTTGATAAAGCTCTTAACTGGGGGTGGTTTTGTGGTCTAGGTAGTGATGAGCGATAACGAGAAGTTTTTATCGATTTTCTCGATTGTATGAACATCTCGATAAATTTCGATTGTGTAAAATTTTTCTCAATGACTGCAGTTTGCAATTGCTTTTATACCATAATGCAGATTCTGCCCTCAAAACTGGTAGACGGCAGATGCTGGGTTAGAAACCAATGAGCCGTCAGCCTAATCATTCTGACTTTTCCGTGGTCTTCTTCGAACCTTGGATTTCCTTGCGTAAATACGTGTTGGGTTTCCTTAAAAAGACCCCCTCCCTTCCCACAGAGGGCACCCCCTCCCCCCCCCTTAGGGCCCAGATCCCCTGTGTTGATAATTGGCCGTCATAAACACAACCAACCAACCAAACTTAAATGTTCTTTATTAGTTTTTTTTTTTTTTTTTTTTCTTGTAAACAGTCTAATAATATTTTAAGGTTATTCAGTTATCCTAATAAAATTGCTTAGTCATTTTGCTGATTGTAATTTTGTATAACGGATCATTGGCCATTACACAATTCTTGTTCAAATATCTTAACTATGTTACGTAAATAAATTTAAATTAGAAGACATTTTTTAAAACGTAAATCTAAGTTGAAATTATTTCAAAGTTTTATTTTTGAACATTATGTAAAAACGTCATTTGGGAGCACATTTAGTAATTGTTTATAAATTGTTTATTATTGTGTATTGTATCCTGTTACAAAAATAACAGGATGTTGGAACCTGTTTACCAGTTGTTAGGATGTGTAAATATTTTCAGGCAATCTCAAAAATTCTGATTATTATCTTAAGTAAATTTAATTAAATATCAATCTATTAAAAAAAAAAAGCAATTTTAATTCTCTGGAATTTTATTAATAAATCAAATAAATTTAATATTTTTCAGTTTAAACATCGGAGCTCTCCGTCATAACGTAATTGGAACAAACTAAATTTTTTTTTTAATTATTTTATTATTAACTATTAACTCCTAAAACTATATTAATCGATTTTATTTTCAAATATAAATCATTTTTACATTATTACCCAATTCTTTAAACCGTTAGTTTGTAATTTATGCATTTTTTAAATTTTGGCGCGATCACTTATTTTTATTATCAAAAACTGGCTTTTTCTCAATTTCAAGTTCGCCATTTACAAACCTGCCCCTTCGCGTCCCTTCATTGATGATTCATCGTGATTGAGATTGTTCCAGAAGGTTTTTCCCGCCTGTTTTCGGCGCGCATCCGCGATGATTCACCCCCTCTCTCGGGAACATTCCAGATCCTTCCAAACGTACTGATCTCTGATTGGCTGAATGCCGAAGGCGGACGTTTAAGCGGGCAAGTTTGTGTGATTTATTTTGACTCCTTTTAGGGAGAGCTCGTACAAGAAGGACGTGGGGCTCCCTGGCCGATTTTTCGGTCAGGGCAGTCGGAATCTTGAGCTAAGAAAGAAAACGCGTACTTTTTGCATATCGGCAGCTATAAGTGTAAAACTCTCATTTTTTTTAAAGAACTTTGAAGTAGTAATCATCTAGCTTATTACTCATCTGCCAAAAACGAGTTTGTTACATCAACTTTAACAGTTCCACAAATCAGATATGATGAAAATTTAACAAGTGCTATTATTCTACAGTAAGGGCCGATCCGCAGCGTGCTATTCTACAGCAAGGGCCGATCCGCAGCTCATGGCCGATTCTTGGGCCGAATGTCACTAATCTTCACTTTAATTCTCCGCTGGTCAACTCATCCCTGGAGTGAGTTTTCTAAAGTTTGGTGCTTGGGATCGGATTACTACAGGAATTGACCGCAGCACATCTTCGATTCGTGGGCCGGAAATCTGTTGCTGTCTCGTCGAACGATACCTTAATGTACAATCTGGCGGATTTTACCAAGAAAATGACGATATGCCTTCCTGCAGATTAGTGATCTAAAAACTGTATAATACGAACTGTTAACAATTATGGACTAGATTTTATGGAACTGTTTACGTCTTCCTTTGGCAGCAAAGAATGAATCGTCGTAGTCTGATCATCATGTATTATGTAATGATTTTATACTTCTTTTAGCTCTGTGGCCACAGACGATTTTTTTGAGATGATCATGAATAATAAAAAGGTTAATCTGATAAAAATTTTGAGTTTTCATTGTGTAATCAAGTATGGTGAGTGAATTTTTAATTTTTCCTTTTCAGCTAATATTTTTTCTCTAATTTAAATTTTATTAATGATATAGAATCCATCTCTTTACGTTAAATTAAACTCCTCTTACAACGCAATGTCTGCTCTTTACGTCGCGAGCTGCTGGTTGTGTTTGGGAAGTTAACTATCCGATAATATAATTTTTGGGTCAATCCTTTTATTTTGATAAGTATTGGCAGCTAAATATTATTGGTTTAGTGTCTCCCCAAATACAGCCGTAGCATTAAGTGGTGCCGATCGACCGTGTTCATAGGATCGGAGATCGGTTTTAATATTTTTAAGAGTTTATTTTTTTTTTTTTAAATTTAATGGATTAGTAGTCTGTTTAAAAGAAATGTTTGAATTTTTTTCCCATGTGAATACCTAAAATTTGATTTTTGCTAGGTGATTTATCTTTGCAATTTTATTGATTTTATATTTTTGATTTGTTTTATTTTCATATTTATGCATTTTATATTGTCATATTTTATGTGTATAGGGGTAAAATATCTATTTTCAAATACTTGAAATTTACTACTCAAACTTTATTTTTATTTTTTTTGCATTCATATGATTTTTTGAATTTTGATTTTTTTATTTTTTCATGATGGCAAACAAACGCGCTCTATTTCACACCTTAATGTCCGTAATTACGCCATTTCAAGGCGAAGAAAATGAAGATGTCAGATTATTCCTTAAAAACATCACGGACATTTGTGAAATACAGAGTGTGAGTTCTAGAAACAGAGTCACACTTTTGAGATTACTGTGCAAGGGCAGGGCGTTAGATTTTATTTCTAATGACAAAACAGTTTCAGAGGAGACGGATTTTGAAAAAGTTTCACAATTATTCATCAAAAAGTTTGAAAAAAAAGCAAATTTTCAGGAATCATCTGCCCTATTTGCAAAGCTTGCTCAAAAACCTGGTCAATCTGTAAAAAATTTTGCTGAGGAAATTACTAACATTGTAAATAATATGTCACCTGATGCCACGGGAAATCATGAGCTTGAGAAATTCAAATCTCATCTCATGATCTCAAAATTCACAGAAAACATACGCTCCGACATCAAAGTAGAATTACTTAAATTTGGCCTACAAAATTTCAATGAATTAGTAGAGAAGGCAGTACATATAGAGAATGCTTTGAACCAACGAGAATTCGATGTTAACAATATAATTTCAACACCTTCAACCAGCAGTGATTCCTTTCTTTTTAACTCTATTTTGGAACAACAAACCACCCAATCTAAACAAATTGAGGAACTTACCCTAACAATAAAAAAATTAAAAGAAGAAAAATTGTCATGCCAAATTTGTGGTAAAAACCACTCAGCCAAAGATTGTTGGCATTTCCTAGGAAGTCAAAACAATTTTCAAGCACCTAACCTGTACTCCAACCCCCCCAACCAACAGAATGATGAAAGTAGAGGTAGAGGTAGGGGCAATTTTAGAGGATTTCAAAACTCTAGGGGATTTAATAGAGGTAGAGGAAGAAATTTTTATAGACCATACAATCGATCACGAAATTTAAACTATTAGAGGGTTCGGATATTTTTGATGTTGTTTATAGTTCCCCACCTTTTCAATCCAGGACCCTTGATTTTTCTCTTTTTAATGATTTTGGGGATTTTGACAGTAGTCATAATGATACAGTGTGTTACAGAAATTTGATGAGTTGTACCATAAATAATGCAGAATTACCTATAGTTAAACTTAATTTTGGTAAACATTCTTTTGATGCTCTCCTTGATTCTGGTGCAAATTTATCTCTCATTCAACCTCAAACTATTAAAATATTAAAGCAATATACTAAACTTAATTTTCTTTCTTGAGCTGTTAAAATTAAAACTATTAACAATTCATCCATTCCTTTTTTTTCGACGGTACAACTCAAGTTCAAAATCCAAAACACCTGGTTTACTAATGTTTTTTTTATTACAAATGAGAATTGGCAATCCAATTATCAAATTATACTCGGCTATGACTTTTTGAATCGTAACAAACTGCTTTTGGATTCTGCAAATCAACAGCTAGTCATGAATAACCTAACTTTCCCCTTTAACAATAAAATTCCAGATCCTTTGCTTACTCCAAATAAAAACTCCAATATTGATAAACTTAACTCTAGTAATTCTAATTTTGATAATATAAACATAGATGATAACACATGCAATGACAATATTCCTATTGATGATTTGCACAATCCTGAAGCAGACAATTTGATTATTGATAACAATCCACAACTTTTAAATGACATTGTTTCGGTTACAGATGATTTTGATTCTACTTCCAATAATTTTGTAAAACCTGCTAATCAAGTTACTTTAAGACCCAATCAAGGCAAAATAATTAAACTTAAACCAATACATAAAATTAATAACTCACTAAATTATTTATTTTGTCCTAACAATAGAAACTCATCTTTAAAATTAGAATACAGTCTGCACAAACCTAACAAACAAAATGTAATCCTAATGTATGTTCATAACAATAGTAATAAGAATGTAATTCTAAGAAAAAAAACTAAATTGGGCCTCATTAAACCTGTTTCTGATGATCAAATTTCTTCTAATAACCACAATGAAATTTATCAAGTTAATTCTCTTATATCTCAAGAAATGTTGGAACTTAGGAAAAATGAATTAAAACCGAATCAATTTCATTTAGATCACTTACCTGATACTGATAAAAAACGTCTTCTTAGCTTTTTGTTGGATAACTCTGCAGTTTTTTCTTCGTCTTATGACACTTTAGGATGTACAGACAGAGTTATCCCCAAATTTAAACTTTTGCACGACTTTGCCCTCCAGACCAAACCCTATCCGATTCCAAAAATTGCTCAAGAATTTGCTCGCAAAGAAATTAATGATCTCTTAAAAGCTGGCATTATACAAAACTCTTCATCTAATTATTGTTTTCCTGTATTATTTGTGCAAAAAAAATCTCTTCCTAATGATGATCCAAAAAAATTAAAATTTAGAATGGTCATAGATTATCGTTTGTTAAATGCAATTACAGAACCCTTTAAAATTTCTTTACCTAGAATTAATGATGTTATACAAAATATTTCAGGCAAAAAATATTATACAGTTTTAGATTTAAAATCTGCCTTTTTTCAAATTCTTGTGCAGGAAAAGGATAGACATAAGTTGGCATTTGCTACTGATTATGGTAATTTTGAACCAACGAGATTAACGTTCGGTTTAGTCAATAGCACATCATATTTTCACACTTTAATTAACAGTTGTTTGGACCCATTAAGAGGCAAAAACGTACAATATTTTCTTGACGACATAATTGTAGCTGCAAACTCAATAGAAGAAATGTTGGAATGGCTACAAAAGGTTTTTGACAGACTTAAAAGCTTTAATTTAACTTTAGATCCTGCTAAAATGCAAATTTGTCAAGAGGTTATTACTTATTTAGGTTTTAATTTACATCAAAATGGTCATTCTCCAGCTACAGATAACATAAACAAGATAAATAAATTTCCAGTACCTACTAATGTAAAAGAAGTTCAAAGTTTTCTAGGAATGATAAATTATTTCAGACATTTAATCTTTAATTTTGCCCATATTGTCCAGCCAATTGTTAATTTAACTAGAAAAGATGTAAAATTTGTTTGGAGTAAGGAATGTCAGGAATCATTTTTGAAGATCCAAAATATTCTTCTCAACAATCCAACGGTGAAGAATTTTGATGAAAATAAGGAAGTTTTCTTAGTTACTGATGCTTCTAAACATGCAATTTGTGGAATTCTTTTACAAAAAGACAATGATAAATTTTATCCTATTGAGTTTTATTCAAAAAAATTAAATAAAGGTGAATCTAACTATCCATCTATTAAAAGAGAATTTTATGCTATTTACTCTTCTATTAAACATTTTCATGAATATCTTTATGGTAGGCAATTTAAAATTTTAACTGATGCAAAAGCTCTTACTTACCATATGAAACTAGAAAAACAATCAGAAATAATTATTAGATGGATTATGTACTTACAAGGTTTCAATTACAAAGTGGAACATATCCCAGGTTTGGTGAATCCAGCAGATTTCCTGTCTAGAGTTGTTGACCCCCCTGACAACCATAATTTAATTGTTAACGCATTAAACATTTTTATACCTAGTAATGATTCCCTAACGACTGAGAACATCCTAAAAGAACAATTAAATGATGAAAAACTTAAAGATATCAGAGAAAAAATAATAAATAATAAAATGTCTAATTCCGCCTACTCAATTAATCCAGATAATAATTTGTTAATGATTGCTAAGAAAAAAATCAAAAGAGTCAATAGATCTAAAAAAATCTTAATACCTAAAACCTTAATCAATAGTTGCATTGCTTTAGCTCATCAATCCCATTTTGGAATCGCCAAAACTGTGGAAATGGCTTCAAAACATTATTTTTGGCATGGTATGGTCAAAGACATACAAAATTTTGTAAATTCTTGTGATCAATGTCTACCGCATAAAACTAAGCAAACTGAAACTAAAACTTCCTTCATTCCTAAATCTGATTTGGCTCCAGGTGAAATGATTGCTATCGATGTTGTGGGTAAACTTCCTAGATCACATGATGGAAAAATTTTTATTTTGACAATTATTGATCATTACTCTAGATTTTTGGAAGCAATTCCTCTTGCTAATGTCACTTCATTTTCTATAATTAAAACTTTAAATGATTATTTTTCACGTTATGGCATACCTAAAATAGTTCTTTCAGATAATGCTGGTTATTTTAAATCAGCAGAATTTAATGAATTTTTGAAATCTCTACGCATTAAGCACAGGCATTCTTCTATTTATTATCCAAAATCTAATGGACTTGTTGAACGAATTAATCGCTCTCTAAAAGAATCTGTAGCTTCTCTGGCCGATCAAGTAATTGAATGGTCAGACAGACTTAAATTTTTCACACTACATTATAATAATTCAAAACATTCTGTCACAAATTTCACTCCGGCCAATTTGTTTCTTGGTAGAGATCTTAACTTACCTATAGATACTTTTCATGCTCCTAAAGATGCTGAGGAACCTCATGTTTATTTTAAAAAGCTACAAGAGCACATTTCCAAAACTAGAGAGATGGTGAAAGAAAATGAAACTAAATATTTTGCTCAGAATGAAAAATACATCAAAGGTAGGAAACCCCCCAAATTAAAAATTGGAGACATAGTGTATTTAAAGAATTTTGTCCCCTCCTCTACTTTTCTACCAAAAAATTCCGGACCTTATAAAATCTTGGAGACACGATGGAATGAAAATTATATTATTCAGGATGCAAATGATTCTTCAGGAAAAAAAATAAAGGTCCATGTCAGCAAGCTTATTACAACAGGACAAAAATAATATTTTGGCTTTTTATATGGTTTTATCCTTTGTTTACCTTTTACAATTGTTAAATTTTACCACTACTTTTTAAATTTTTATCTGTTTCTCCATTTTAAATTTTAATCACTCATCTTTATAATATGCATTTTATTTTAATTATTGTGACAACTTATTACTTTTCATGCTTGGTAATCTGGGACTTGCCAACCCGGATTTGTTTAGGATAAGATTGGTTGGCAGCCATATGTTATCCTGAATGATAACTAGGCATATTACGTATTTATTTAAATGGATTTTACACTCAATAGATCTATTAATTGAATGGTAACTTTTGATTAATTTAAAAAAAAAAAAAATAAAAAAATTCTGTTGTCACCAATTAATTTTACAAATATTATTAAAAAAAAAAAAAAAAAAAAAAAAAAAAAAAAAAAAAAAAAATCGGTGGATAGAGGGCATAACCCTATTTTATTAAAGCCTAACTATTTTTATGCTGTATGTTATTGGAAGTGATGTTATTTCATATTAGGATCCTAATTAATTATTTAAAGAAACTTATAATTTAATTTTAATTTAGAGACAAAATTATAAAATAAATGAAAAAGATATATTAAAAAATATATCATATTAAATGAAATTTTAATGTTTGTATAATCTCTAAAATGCGCATGCCTTTTATGGTTCTAGTAGAGATTTTTATTTTTTTTTTCAGAAGTTAAAGCAAGAGTTTGCTCTAGGCTTTTCTTACAAATTTTCAATTTTGGGGAAATTTTGGTTTATCACACAAAGAGGGTCAACTCGGCCTGGTTTGGGGTTTTGCACAGTTCACAAATTTTGCCCTTCCGACATTCCCTCATGGTGTAATCCATGTATAATTTCTAAAATTTTGAAAATTTATGTAAATGAGTGTCTATGATTTCCTCTGTGGATATCAGTTAGATTTATGCTTCAAATCTAGGACACATTAAATTTTTTTTTATTTTTGATGATTTGTCATACAAATGAAAATCTTTGATTTAATCATTTACAAATTTTTTGAAACAATTTTATTTTGTCTCATCATCACATCTTCCAAGCGTCAGCATTGTCCTGTAAAACTGTATTGATTTTTGATCAATTTACTTGCTGTAAAGAAAAATTTCTGTGATTGGAAATGCCATATGCTACATTGTTATTCGTTGGAGTGTTTATGTTCTAGTACTGCATCACAATTTTATGCATATTTCTTTTATGTAAAGGTATTCACATGGATATTTTTTTTTTTTTTGTCTTCACTCACCCTTGGTTGTATTGATGGATGCTTGTAAATAGATATATATATTTGTATTCTACATGTTTTGTCTAGCATATATCTTTTAATTATAAAATTTTTTTTTATTGGGTTATGTGGTCAAAGAGAGTCTTACACATAGTCCAATCGTTTGTTCGCAAACGTGTAGGTTCCTTTTCAGTGCATATTATATGTACTTGAGATCCCAGGATCTCATTTTTTTTTTTTATTGTTTTTTTTTGTTAGAGGCTGGAGGTAATGTTAGGATGTGTAAATATTTTCAGGCAATCTCAAAAATTCTGATTATTATCTTAAGTAAATTTAATTAAATATCAATCTATTCAAAAAAAAAAAGCAATTTTAATTCTCTGGAATTTTATTAATAAATCAAATAAATTTAATATTTTTCAGTTTAAACATCGGAGCTCTCCGTCATAACGTAATTGGAACAAACTAAATTTTTTTTTAAAATTATTTTATTATTAACTATTAACTCCTAAAACTATATTAATCGATTTTATTTTCAAATATAAATCATTTTTACATTATTACCCAATTCTTTAAACCGTTAGTTTGTAATTTATGCATTTTTTAAATTTTGGCGCGATCACTTATTTTTATTATCAAAAACTGGCTTTTTCTCAATTTCAAGTTCGCCATTTACAAACCTGCCCCTTCGCGTCCCTTCATTGATGATTCATCGTGATTGAGATTGTTCCAGAAGGTTTTTCCCGCCTGTTTTCGGCGCGCATCCGCGATGATTCACCCCCTCTCTCGGGAACATTCCAGATCCTTCCAAACGTACTGATCTCTGATTGGCTGAATGCCGAAGGCGGACGTTTAAGCGGGCAAGTTTGTGTGATTTATTTTGACTCCTTTTAGGGAGAGCTCGTACAAGAAGGACGTGGGGCTCCCTGGCCGATTTTTCGGTCAGGGCAGTCGGAATCTTGAGCTAAGAAAGAAAACGCGTACTTTTTGCATATCGGCAGCTATAAGTGTAAAACTCTCATTTTTTTTTAAAGAACTTTGAAGTAGTAATCATCTAGCTTATTACTCATCTGCCAAAAACGAGTTTGTTACATCAACTTTAACAGTTCCACAAATCAGATATGATGAAAATTTAACAAGTGCTATTATTCTACAGTAAGGGCCGATCCGCAGCGTGCTATTCTACAGCAAGGGCCGATCCGCAGCTCATGGCCGATTCTTGGGCCGAATGTCACTAATCTTCACTTTAATTCTCCGCTGGTCAACTCATCCCTGGAGTGAGTTTTCTAAAGTTTGGTGCTTGGGATCGGATTACTACAGGAATTGACCGCAGCACATCTTCGATTCGTGGGCCGGAAATCTGTTGCTGTCTCGTCGAACGATACCTTAATGTACAATCTGGCGGATTTTACCAAGAAAATGACGATATGCCTTCCTGCAGATTAGTGATCTAAAAACTGTATAATACGAACTGTTAACAATTATGGACTAGATTTTATGGAACTGTTTACGTCTTCCTTTGGCAGCAAAGAATGAATCGTCGTAGTCTGATCATCATGTATTATGTAATGATTTTATACTTCTTTTAGCTCTGTGGCCACAGACGATTTTTTTGAGATGATCATGAATAATAAAAAGGTTAATCTGATAAAAATTTTGAGTTTTCATTGTGTAATCAAGTATGGTGAGTGAATTTTTAATTTTTCCTTTTCAGCTAATATTTTTTCTCTAATTTAAATTTTATTAATGATATAGAATCCATCTCTTTACGTTAAATTAAACTCCTCTTACAACGCAATGTCTGCTCTTTACGTCGCGAGCTGCTGGTTGTGTTTGGGAAGTTAACTATCCGATAATATAATTTTTGGGTCAATCCTTTTATTTTGATAAGTATTGGCAGCTAAATATTATTGGTTTAGTGTCTCCCCAAATACAGCCGTAGCACCAGTGCTACAGTGGAATGGTGTAACCTGTTAGCCAAAAATAACCATATTTCCCATCTCTAGTATGTTCTGAGAAAAATGAATGAACCGACCGGTGACATATAAATTTCAAACTTTTTTTTGGACCCATCATATTATATCGGAAAGTTTTCGCACCTCTCTGTCATTTTATGAATCTTTCTCTTCCTGGAGTTAAATTTCAGAATGATGGGGAAGGGGAGCGATAAGGGGGTGAATTTTTAAAATCGTAGCTATTTCGACAATAAATATCATTTTAGATGTGGAGTTTTTTTTTTTTTAATGGAATTTTTCGGTAAAAATTATTTATTAAATATAAAGGTTTTAAAGTACGGTCTGCGTGATTTCCGGGTGTATTCTGGAAAGAAAAAGTGAACCCGTGGTTGAGGAGTAAACTTCAAACTTTTTTTGGACCTGTCACGTTGTATATTATCAGAAAGTTTTTGGACCTCTTTTTCATGTTATGAATTTTTCTCCTCTGGAGTTGAATTTCTCGAGGGGGGGGGGGTGGAGAGGGGGAACGAGAAAGGGGTAAATTTTTTAAATCGTTGCTATTTAGACAATAAATATTATTTTAGATGTGGTTTTTGAATGGAGTGCTATGGTTAATATTTATTAATCAATAGAAGTGATTATAAACATTTTAAAGTGGGGGCTGGTGCGATTCCTAGGTATATGCTGGGATGAAAAAGTAAGCCCACGAAACATGAGTAAATTTCAAACTACTTTTGTACCCGTCATTTGATAGATCATCGAAATGTTTTTGGACCATTTTTTCAAATTATGAACTTTTTTCCTCCTAGAGTTGAATTCCTGGAGGGGGAGAGGAGGAGGAGGTGAATTTCTTAAGTCCTAGCTATTTGAACAATAAATATTATTTAAGATGTGGTTTTCTGATGGAGCGCTCCGGTAAATATTATTTATCAAATACAAAAAGGTTAAGGAGAGGGCTCCGAGATTTCCAGGTATATTCTGGGAAGAAAAAGTAAATCCATGGCATGGGTGAGGAGGAAATTTCAAACTTTTTTGGACCCGTCATGTGATATATCATAGGAAAGATTTTGGACCACTCTTTCATATTATGAACCTTTCTGCAATGAGGGAGTGAATTTTTTTAATCGTATCTATTTCGAGAATAATATCATTTTATAAATGTTTTTGATATAAATCTTAGGTAAAAAATATTTATTAATTATAAACATTTTAAAGTGAGAGCTGCATGATTTCCCAGTGTATTTTGGCACGAAAAAGTAAACTCGCAGGTGAGGAGTAAATTTCAAACTTTTTTTGGACCCATCATGAGATAGATCATTGTAATGTTTTTGGACCACTCTTTCATATTATGAACGTTTCTCCTCCTGGAGTTGAATTTCAGCAGGGGGTGAGGGGGAGCGATGAAGAGGTGAGTTTTTTAAGTCGTAGCTATTTCAAGAATAAATTTCATTTTAGATGTGGTTTTTTGATGGAGCTGTCTGGTAAATATAATTTATTAGACATAAACATTTTAAAGAGAGGCTGTGTGATTTCTGGGTATATTCAGGAAAATAACAGTAGTGCAGTAGTGAAGTGTAAATTTCAAACTTTTTATGGACCCGTCACATGCTATATCATTGGAAAGTTTTTGGACCACTCTGTCATAGTATGAATTTTTCTTCTCCCTTCCCCTATTTGGCCCCCTTATAGAGGTACTTTTCGAACATTTTTGAATTTATTGTGTTTTTGTCATTTTAGATCGGATTGTTTTAAGGAGACTTACGATATATACTTTATAATATATTAAAAAAATCATAAAGAGGGAGGGAAGAGTGCATTCCGTAGGGGAGGGAAATAGTTGGGATTCTAAGGCGGGCACTTTTCTATATTTTGCTGACATCTCTTTCGTGATATATCATTGGAAAATTCTGTGACTACTGTTTTATTTTAAATACCTCCTGCGTTCCTCCCTCCACTTTGCCCCCGCGGGGAGGCTCTTTTCTAAATTTAACCAACACCTGTCATGTGATATATTGTTGCAAAGCCTTATGATCATTTATTCATGTTATGCACTTTCATTTCTCCTCCACCTCTTTGCAATCCGCAGAGTTCTTTGAATATGTTACAGTAGATAGTCTTGTAATAATGGGGAAATTGTAGAACTTATCTCAAATGCTGTACAAAAATCAATAAATTCAAATTGTACACACCATATAAGATATAAATAACATATGTGAAACACTTACCGTAAGAGTTAAATTTTTTGTGTATTCTTATAAATATTTATATATTCTTACCCACATGATATTCTATGTTGTTATTGTTCATAGGTTGCAATAAAAAAATTACTGGAACCAGGAATTAAAGCTTCTGATATTCTGCCATGGCAACATCATAGAGTGATAAAGTCATTTTTATTTCAAGGAGAAGCACAGAAAGCATTAAAATACATAAATCATATGGAGCCACCTGAAATTACAATTGAAGATATGAAATTGCATCTCTCTGTTCTGCTAGCTCGAGGGTAAAAAATTACAATTTATAAGGAATTGTATTTTGAAGATTCACTAAAAATATTTTAGCTTTGTATTATCTGTTAAAAAATTTTAGCTATGTTTAACAACAATAATTGTTAATCTTAAATATGTTAATTTACTACAAATTTCAAATTTAGATTTAAGTGTGCTTGTCAGTCAAAAAAAAAAAAAAAAAAAAAAAACTTTCTGTCATCCAGATAAATGCCGTATATTTTCGTGTATAAACCAAGAATTTTTGTGTATATTTCTAGTTCCAAAGTGGGGAGTCAGCTTATACATGAGTGTAAGGAAACTTTCAAAATTGATATTCTAAAAAAATAAATAAATAAATAAAAAATAAAAAAAATAAAAAATACATAAGAAAATGTGATGCATATAAAAATATATAAAGCATAAAAATGTTCTAAAATTTCTAAAAAGTACTTTAAGGGTGTATTTCGATTCAAGCTGCTTATTTTCTGATTTATTTTTGAATTCATTTTTGCACTCAAATGCATCAAACTTTCAAAATCTCTTATTTGGAAAGTACACAAGGTGCCGTGATTGTCGATTCTTTGATAAATGCAGAAAATATTGCAAAAAAGCCATCCAAAATGGCATTTCGAACCGATTTTTCCCAAGCAAGAGATCTGGGAACGAAAAAAAGGGTCATACTGATAAGGTAATTGTTTATAACTCAAATTCTAATGACTTGAGCATAAAAAGACATCACAACGCACCTCATACGTCTCTTCAAGAATTCCCTCAGCAAGTTTCATGTTTCTACTTTTAAAAATGTGTCTGAAATTGTATCTGAAAATTTTGAGCTGTTGAAGGTGGAAAAGCGCTTTTTCGAATACACCCTTAATACTTGATTCTTTTACAACAAAAAAGTAATTATCATTCACTCTTCAATTTATTATCATAATTTTCAAGCAACTCCTTAAAATCACTTTCTTTTCATTGGTACATCAATATAAACAATGTAATTCATCATCATCTTCATCATCGCCAATTGTTTCAAAAATTCCATGATCTAAGTATCTCCATCCATCTCATTACTATTGCAACATTTCCTGAAAGATCATTTCTTGTGATAATTCAAGCCAAAAAAGAGGTTTGATTGTATGAAACATCAAGTCATAACATAATATGCGGGACTCAATTAAATAGATTTGTTAGCATGCCAAAGCAGAATTAGAGAGTGCATTTCTTTTTGTTATCTATGCCCAAAATAGTTTGTTCTCTGAATTTTTTTATCACCTATTTTTGAAAATTTTCAATTATATTTAAAGTTTAACAACTTATATTGTTATCAAATGGAATAAAAATTTAAGAAAGAAAAGACATGATATTGCAAACTGATTATGCAGCACTTTCCAAACAATTTTTTAAATTGTAATTGTATTTAAAGTTTAACAACTTATAATGTTACCAGATGGAATAAAACATTAAAAAAGAAAAAGTATGACATCAATACATATGACATAGTATAACATAGTCGTGCATCAATAATGCTGCACTTTCCAATAATAATAATAATAATTGAAAACTTGTCTAAGCACTTCAAAAGAACAGATATGTAATGCACTTCAAGGGCTGTAATGTATCCCATTAATCATTGTTGTTAACTTATTGTTTGTCCTCATTTGTGCTTAAATTTTTATGATACTTCTGACCACTTAGGTGCCTTGTTTTTGATTTAAAATACCAAAAGCATTGAATTGCTTTTGTAGGATTAAATGCTTCGACAGAAGGTCCATTTAAACTTATTAATGATAAATCATTTTTAATTTTGTTATGTCAAAGTCGAAAGAAACTTGCTCTTGATAAAATTTGTTCTTCTGAATCTTTGCAAAATCTTTGTCACAATTTGCTTAAAATTATTATTTTTTTTTTTTTAAGTTTTTATTTCTTTTTTTGTCATTGTAGCAACAGAAGTATTACATTTTTGGACATTAAGTATGGACCAATCAGAAAAGGAACAAAATAAAAAAGTTGCGGAATTGAACTAATAAAAAGATTCAGATATACTTCAGATTTCCCAGTTTTCTACCGAGGACAACTATTTTCCAAATTGTTAAAAAGAAAAAAACACTTTCAGAATACCTGTAACATTGCTATTCTAAATTGTTTACGTATATTCTTTTAATGATACTTTGCTATATGTTAATACTTATGATTAATTTAAATAACATATCTATAATATAAATCAAAAGTTTATTTGCAAATAATGCTGCTCTCACATATTGACAATGGCAACAACTCACGAATAAATTTCACTTTTACTGCAATTTTTTTCAACTTTTAAACATCATTTAATTTCAATTTTTACACAGCTAATAGGTAGGATGCATTTTCTTTCAAGTACAATTTGTTTGAACACTGTATCTTAATTTATAGTTTTATGTTTAAAAAAAAAAATCAGTCATGAATGTCTTAAAAATCTATCTTTACCTTGTGCAGAAATTTGATTCATTCAAAAGATTAACACATTTGCACTTAAACAATATAAATTATTTAGCTTTTGCTTTTGGCTTACATTCCATAACAGAATTTAAGGTTCACCAATAAATTAATAAAAGTATAAAGTAATATAAATAAAACACAAGTTTAATTATATGTAATCAAATTATGTTCTTGAATTGCTGAAATTATCAGAACTGAAAACACTACTGTAAGTAACAAAGTCTTTGACAATTTCTTCGGCTATTAACTCCTGACATCTTGCTTACGCAAAAGTATTAATTTTAATAAATTTTTATTTGAATATATTATTGTTATGTTTCATATAAGTATATTAAAAAATAGTATGGATTTAATAAGCTTGCTAATACTATACACATTCTTTTGACACTTTCAAACAGAGTTAAACTAGTGTTTATGAATTCAATCTGTCTAGTTGTCTGACTCTGATTACCGTGTTATTAATACTTACTATAGAACATTAAATTTTTAAAACGAAGTGTTTAGCATTTGTAGTTCATTTACAAGAAACACAAAAGAAATCTATTGTATTATGGTGTAAGGGGAAAATGTTTTTGCAATGCATTTTAATTAGGGATGCAACAGATATATGATAAATAGGTATCGGCCTGATTTTCCAATATCTGAAATACCATTGGATATCCTAATCACAATCACCAGATATCCAACTTCTCTGTCGAATATCTGGCAGAATGCAGCAAATTGATTATATACATATAGCAAAAATCATTTGGCCTCCAAACAAAGCCAAATATCTTTTGTTTATGATGTAAAATATCAAATATAGTAAGTTTTTTTTTTTCATGAATAAAAGGTAACTCCGGAAAATTTAAAGAATAGCCAATTTTCCTAATATTGGTATTTGATGCCTTTATAGTAAATTTAAGAATTTACATTTACATCTTTTAGAAAATTGTATTGTTATTTCAGATTAGTAAACAAAATTTTAATTAAAGTATGACTTCAAGTTATCTTTCTTTCTTTTAAGTTATGGTAATCAGTTGTTTCCAAAATGAAGTCCCCTCCCCTCCCCCCCCCCCCCAAAAAAAGAGGGGATCCAACTATAGTAGTATATGTCGCCATATTGTGTATTCTGTATTGACACTAATAAATGGATACAGCCCCTCACCTATTTTTAGGAATAATGGATTTTGAGATTATTCTGTAGACAATCACTTTCAGAGTTTACAAGCTATGTTTATGATAATTTAACAAAAGTTATTCTATACATTTAGCTAAATCAATATGCAAATGCATTTTGCTAGCATTAATGCATGTGCAATGAAAAATTATTTAGTAAACTTGCTCATTTTTCATACAATTTGTTGACGATACCCTATGGACCTTCAGGAAAAAAATCTTTGCAGAAATATATTATCTGTATTATTATGTTTACACCCTTAGAGTTTCAGGATAATTTCTCATGTATTTATCTAGATATTTAACAAAATGTCTAAAATTGCAAGTAACCAGTCACCTTTGGCCATATAATTTATAGCATTTTCATGGAGGGGGGGGGGGCTGCATTTCAACAGAATGTTTAATATTTTTGCTTTCTCCTTTTTGTTTAAATTTCGATCTTTCCATTGCTTTATGTTATAAAAACAAGTTTTGTTTTGTGAGAAATGAAAACTTTTCCATGTTTGCTACAAATTTGGCAATTTTTTTTTTTTTTCCTCCACTGAAAATTCATTTTCCAACTTCTTTTTTTAATTGTTTCATTTGCTCATGTATGCAAGTGCATCTGTTCACTTATTTGTTCTTGCATAGTTAAAATAAATAAATAAATAAATAAAATAAAATAAATACTATATTTACTTGCATATAAAGCACACTTTTTTCACAAAAAATTAGGGCAAAAACCAGAGTCATATAATATAGACGTACGCCGTGCACAGAAAATTTTAAGAAACAATTTTTATTTTTGTAACTTTTCAAAAAATAAAATAAAATATTCCATCAATTTTATGAACTAATTATTTACTGTTAATGCGAATATCGTCAAAAAACATTTAAAAAAATTGCGAATTTCAACAAAGAATCGTGTAAAAAAAACATGCATTTCGACAAAGAATCGCGTAAAAATGTGCACTTCAAGAAAGAATTGTGTAAAAAACACATATTTCGACAAAATACCATGTGAAAAGTGTGAATTTCATTTAAAAGCCACGCTAGAAACATAAATATCATCCATGAATCGCATAAAAAAAACTCAAATTTCATGCATGAATCGCGTAAAAAACACAAATTTTGTGCATGAATCACTCAAAAAATGCAAAATACGCCCATAAATCGCTCAAAAAACATGAATTATGTCCATTAATCTTGTAAAAAGATGCGAATTATGTTCATAAAGTGCATAGAAATGCGAATTACATCCCTAAATTGAGTAAAAAACACAAATTACGTCCTTAAATCAAGTGAAAAACACGAATTACGTACATAAATTGCAAAAAAGAATACGGATTACGTCCATAAATCACTCAAAAACGCGACTTTCATTGGCAGAAAGCACATAAATCGCAAATTACGTCCATGAATCTCATAAAAATAAATTAATTACGTCCATAAATCGGGTAACAAATGCGAATTATGTTCATAAATCACCTAAAAAACGTGAATTATGTCCATGAATCATGTAAAAAAATGTGAATTACGTTTATAAATTGCTTAAAAACGTGAACTATGTTCATAAATCGTGTAAAAAAACACGATTTACGTTCATAAATCGCATAAAAATGCAAATTGCGTCCACAAATCACTCAAAAACGCAACTTTCGTTGGCAGAAAGCACATAAATCGCAAATTATGTCCATGAATCTCATAAAAAAATGAATTACATCCATAAATCGTGTAACAAATGCGAATTACGTTCATAAATCGCGTAAAAAATGTGAATTACATCCATGGATCATGTAAAAAAAACACGAATTACATTAATAAATTGCATAAAAAATGTGAATTATGTTCATAGTGTAAAAAAAAAACACGAATTACATTCATAAATCGCATAAAGAATGCAAATTACGTTGATAAATTTCATAAAAAATCGAATTGCGTCCATGAATCGTGTAAAAAAACACGAATTCGTTCATAAATTGCATTAAAAACATGAATTACGACAATAAATCGGTCAAAAATCACGAATTTCGTCGTCAGAAAGCTCAGAAAAGCAAATTACATCCATGAATCGCATAAAAATAGCGAATTACGACCATAAATCGCATAACAAATGCAAATTACGTTCATGAATTGCATAAAAATCACGAATTACTTCCATAAATTGCTCAAAAAACGCAAATTACATTCATAAATCGTGCAAAAAAGGCGAATTACACCCAACACTAAATTAATTTGCAGTAAGTTTTTAATCCAATATTGCATGCACAGAAAGTTTTTGGTTTTATACAAGTCTGGCAAAAACCCTGAGTGCACGTTATACACGGAATATTTTGTTATTGCTATATCCCATGATATACGTATGTATTCATAGAAGAAATGAAAATTAGGATCTTACTTAATAGAAATATTTCTGCATCTTTATTTCACTCCTTGGACTTTTTTATACAAAAGCGGCAGTAACATTATTTAAACACTACTTAGCATTTCTAATTGCCATTACTGTTTTAAGCAGCATAAAAAAAAAAAAGTAAGAAATACAGATTTGCAATATAAGTGAAAGAGTCTGTAATGTTACTAAGAATTTTTTAGGAAACTGCGATGCCTAGAACTTTTTATGTAATTGTGACCTGAGTTACAGATAAAATTTTAGTAAGATTACTGTAACTTTAGTAGATTCATTTGCAAAGCTATAGATTTCTGCAGCTTTACAAAAACTAGTTTTGTAGATTTACGTCTTTTTTTGACTGTGTATAAAGAAAATTTTAGTAAGTATACCGATTTCTACAATTTTACATCTGTAAAGTTGCAGTTTTTTTTCTTTTCTTTTTATTGTGTAGATGCTCTCAAGTATTTCGTTAGTAAGTAATATTATCACATTATGAAACTCACTCCCTATCCCTACCCAAAGTCTGAAAAAAAAATTTCGATTTTTTTTTTTTTTTTTTTTTTTTTTTTTAGCCTGACGTAAAATTTGTTTTAACTTCCTTTACTAAAATTAATTTAGTCAGTCATTTACTTGCATGTCAAATTTAAGGTGTGTGTTATACGAGATATGAAAAATCTCGACTTTTTCTTGAAAATTTCTAGGTGCGCGGTATCCACGAGCAAATACGATAAATTACTTTTAGTTTCATAAATTAACATATATTTTGCAAGATTAAACTAGCAATAATGATAACTATTTTTGCAGTCTCATGCATTTTCTCATAATTTTCAATTGCATCTTGCTGGTTAGTAAGATTTTCTGAAATTTCCTCATTCTTGACAATTGTTATAAATTTCTTCTTCTAATTTTAGATAATAATGCTGCTTAATATTCTTAATCTTCATGTTACAAGCATTAAACATAATTAGTACATTTTGCGTTATTATTATTTTTTTCAATGTAATGTAGCAATTTATTAATTTGTAATTGTGTTTATATTACTTTGGTTTTTGCTTTGAATTAAGCTGAGAAGAGTCCTGCCTCTGTAATAATTTGAAAGTAACTGAGCTTAATGATTTAATTGTAACTTGTAGAAATGGTAATTAATTTTTACTTCTTTATTTTAACTGTATATAAATTTTTCCTTAGTGCAATTATTCAAGCTTTTGACTATCAAAGAAGTAAACAATCTATAGGATGTGGATTGGAATTGTTGAATCATCTTTTTCTGGGATGTCAAGAAAGTAAGTTGTTTTGGCTCGAAGATATGACAAAGTTATAATGTTATTTAAACATATCTTTTCATGAAATCTTTAAATTGTCATTTTCAATTTGTAAGTTATTGATATATGTCTTAGTAATAATTTTTTTTTAAAGAATAATTTTACTTATTATAGTCGAACCCTATTAATACACAATCTTGCTTAATAAGCAGATTTTTTTCAATCTTTTGAACTCACCCATAAGCAGTGTTCTCGTTGACATTTGACCAACGTTAATAATTTGGCTAATTAAAAATAAAAAACATTCGCCAAATGAAAAATGTATTAGCCAAATAGATTCGCTGTGTAGCACAAAACAAATTGTCTTTAATCCTTTAATGTACCCACTTTTTTCCAATATGTTCTAAAATAACCCAAGTTTTTATAATTGTGACAGCGATTATTATTAATCTAATTTCAACTATCCGCTACAAATATAAAAAATATGTATAGATTAAATATATATATACATATGTATGAAAAACGAAAAAGAAAAAGCAAAAATTGAGCACTAGCAATTTGGCGAATTTAATCGTTTGTTTACTCGCCAAATAAAGAATTTAGTCGCAATTTGGCGCATTGGCGAGCGACAGCGAGAACACTGCCCATAAGTCTAATGCAAAAATTTCTCATTGATGTATTATGCAAACGGTTACAACTTGATCCTACTTGATGTCTAATAAATTTTCAGTTCTTAGAACATAAAAAATCATGCTTAAAACACACATTCATTGATCAAAATGCAAATTTCTTTTATCTTTTCAAGTGTTTGTCATTTAATGGAATTTTTTTATAAAGAACACTTATTTTTTCAAAAGTAATATTTGTTCTATGTATTAATAGATCTTTTAACATGTTGAGTGGCAAGTCTATCATGTCTGTCTTTCTGTTTGGGCTGCAACATAAGATTCAAATTACACAAACTCAAAAAAAATAAATAAATAAATAAATAAATAATAAAATAAAATAAACCTATAAAAATTTCTAAAGTGTGACGGTATTGTAAACTAAGCTATGGAGAAAATGCGGCACAATTGGATAGAAGACTGGCCAGAAAATTAACTGAGCAAGTTCTCACATTTTATCATGCCTGCAAAATATAACCATTTTTATACTTACTCTATTTTAATAAAACTAATAAATAGTTTTCGGCAAAAAGTATAATACATTCATTATACAAACATGAACTTACCTAACATTTATTTAGAATGTAACTTTTAAAATTTTATATTATATTTTATACTGTCAGGTACTTTGCCTAAACAGATAGTTTAGTATCAGTCACCGGTGATTGATGTGATACTCAACATGTTAAGGCAAAAACTACTAATCGGAAATAGTGATAGATATTTGAATAAAATTAAAACTTGCTAAATTAGCACAACTGTATTTCTTCTTTGATCTTGTTCCCCTAATATTCTCTGTCTCTCATGCTGTGTGTATGCTTTTACAGCAGTATATACAGGGTGTCCAGCAAATAACACCCTGATTTAAAAATTAAATTTCTCAAAAACAAAGATCGATAGTAATATGCAGTAAAATGTTTTTTCATCAGGTAAGCTGTAAAAATCTTATACAGAAATTTCAAACAGTGAATATTTTGAAAAGATTGTGTTCTGATTGCAAAGAATGCTTTGATTTGACATTTTTCTTGCTTTAGATTGCTGCCAGAGAATGTGTTTTTCGGCTTAAAGTGCCATATTTCATAGTTTTATTAAAGTTTTGAAATTTCAAAATTCTAAAAAATTTACTTCGAAAAATCTTTAAAATATTGCTCTGTAAGCTGAAAAATTATTTCTCTGCAGGCATTCTAAAACAAGAAAAATGTCAAATCAAAGCATTCTATGCAATCAGAACGCGATTTTTTCAAAATATTCACTGTTTGAAATTTCTGTATAAGATTTTTAGAGCTTACCTAATGAAAAAACTGTTTACCGCATATTACTATCGATCTTTGTTTTTGAGAAATTTAATTTTGAAATCAGGGTGCTATTTACTGGACACCCTGCAAGTATAGACAAATTCAGGTTATTCAGATATGCCATAAAAATTATTATGATTAGAGATTATAATATCTGTTGTTAGTGAGGTTTTTAATTTACTGGATATCAGTACTATGTTTTATAATGCATGCTATATGTAATAAAAAATGAACCTCATAAAGATTAAATCACTACAACTAAAGATTAAACAAGTATAAATTCCTAATATTTTTATTATGATTACAATATTTTATATCCAAAGATTTGTAAAGATAGTTTTTTTCTTACATTAATGTGAAAGACAGATTATAATGGTACACATTATTAAAAGTACTAAATGTGATTTGCTTAAATGCCCATTGTTAGATGCACTAACATTAATCTATGTGTCATTTTTAATTACAGTTGGTTCTCTTTTTATTATTATTATTGAAACAGTTATGCATATTTTTACTACACAAATACAAATTGCATTAAAGATACTTTATACAAGAACAACATTACAATATCACTTACAGTTCAATAAAAAAATTTATAATACATTTAATTAAACAAATTCAGTTTTAAAAAAATCAAAAAGTGTAGATTGTTTTAATGATGGTCTAGTTTTCAGTATCCTTGCTTCAAGCTTCTCATAAAGGTTGAATGAGTTATCTTCCATATTTGATGAAACAATATGCTGGCGAATAATATCCAGGGCAGAATTTGCATATGAGTAAGAAGGAGGTGGTGTCTCGCTTTTTGTATCATCATTATCTTCTACATCTGAAGTTGCATTTTCATTTTCAATGTCTTCATAAATTTGCTCTAAATTTATGAAGTTGGCCATTAAAACATTTTTGTCACAATCAGTAAAATCTTTTACTGAATCATTTTCATCACCAACAAGACTTTTCCATTCTTTGGTGGTGCTATCTTCTGTGCCGAGTTGTACATCGTTATATCCATTTTTTCTTGAATGCCAGTTCCAAATCCTTGAAAGCAGTTTTCAATTGTGTAAAAAGAAATTTCTTTTCAGGCTGATTTAATCATGTGCATGGCTTTGAAAATTGTAAATTTTATTTTATTTATTTATTTATTTATTTTTTATTTTTTTTTTTGGGGGGGGGGGGGTAAAATTGTTTAATAATTTCCTAATTAAAGATTTTCAGTAATGTGGTTTACACTGTGAATGATCCCCAGGTCTAATGGCTGCAACTTATTTGTGCAATTAGCAGATAAAAAAATACCCCGTAGTACCAAATAAAAACCCCATAGAACCAACCTTATTTGATCAACTACCAGCTTGGTCCATCGTATATAGTAGTAGTAGTAATAATGCATTTCCAATCTCCCTCTATACTGAACACCCCCATAATCTGAACATTTTTGGTTGGACCCATGCATGTTCAGAATAGAGAGAGTCCACTGTATATATATATATATATATATGTATATCAGAGTTTCCCCCAGGTTTAAAAAGGGGCAGGATGCTACTGTTCTGAAAAGGGCACTTTTTACATTCTTCACGGCATTTTTTGATTTTTAAGGGCACTTTTATAGTGCTGAATCTAGAATCTAGCGGTTAAAAAAATCGTGGAAAAACAGAAATTTTGTCAAAGAATCAAGAAAAAAAATCCAAAAATTTCGTAAAAAAATTGAAAAAAAGGTAAATATTGTTTAAAAAAACGGCAAATATTGTTAAAAGATCGCGAAAAACGGCCGATTTTATTAAAAGATCGCAAAAAACAGCAGATTTTGTCAAAAGATCGCAAAACAGCAGATTTTGTTAAAAGATCGCGAAAAATGGCAGATTTTGCTAAAAAATCGCGAAAAAACAACAAATTTCGTGAAAAGATCACGAAAAAACGGCAAATTTTATTAGATCACAAAAAAAGGGCAAATTTCTTCAAAAGATAGCGAAAAAACGCCAATTTTGTCGCGTTTAAACACGAAAAAACGTAAATTCCAAAAAAAAAAAAAAATCACTTCTGGCATTCTTTTTTTTGTGCCCCTTTGACGAAATTTGCATTTTTTTGACGAAATCTGTCGTTTTTTTGGGGGTATTTTCGCGATTTGTGAGAATTTTCGGCAAGATTTGCCGTTTTTGTGAATATTTTCACAGAATTTTCTGTTTTATTGCGGTTTTTGGACAAAATATGCCTTTTTTTTGCAAATCTTTTGTCGAAATCTGCCATTTTATTGCGATTTTTTGACGAAAGTTGCCGTTTTTTGTGATCTTTTTGTGGAATTTGCCGTTTTTCACCGCTCTTTTCACAAAATTTTCTGTTTTATCGTGATTTTTGGACGAAATTTGTCATTTTTTTCATGATCTTTTAAGAAAATCTGCCATTTTTGGAGATTTTGTGACGAAATTAGCTTTTTTTTTTTTGCAAATTTTGCTGGAAATTAGTCGTTATTTCACGATTTTATAATGAAATTTGATGTTTTTTCGCGATTTTTTGGCAAAATTACGCGTTCTGTAGGACACGTAAGAGTTTTTTTTTGCGTTCTGTCACCGATTTTTTACCTAATTTACGCGTTATAGCGCGTCCGCATCATCGCTGAAGAGCTGAGTTTTTTCTAATGTGGGGTAAGAAAGGCACTATTTTTTTGAATGAGCGACAAGAGGGGCGCTAGTTTTCTGATGAGGGGCAAGAGGGGTGCTATTTTTCAAACTAAAGGGCAGGAGGGGCGCCGCGCCCCTCTGAAACCCTCTGGGGGAAACTCTGTGTATATGTATATTTACAAAAGTATTTGCAAGTTAGAGACTAGGAGATGAACATTCAGGAAGGAAAACCCTATCAATGAAATAAAAACTAGGAAAGATTATCCTGGGTTGATGTTAAAAGAAAGATGTCAGAGTAAAGTTACTCATCATCGTCTCCAATGAGCATTTACATCATAATTATAAATATTATGCAAAGCAGGATTTAAGATAGAGAGGAAATGTTGTCAAAAAATTTTATGGCTTGATTTTTGATAATGGGACGAATAGGAGGAATATTAAAGTCTGAATGGATGACAGTATTTCTACGATACCAAGGAGAGTGAACAATTCCATGGAGAGTCTTATTCTGAATCACCTGAATTTTTTTCCAGATTGGTTTTAACTGCTGAACTTCAGATCTGAGCACAATATAGAATTATGGAACGAAGTACTGTTTTGTGTAGCAGTACCTTATTGCTCATACTCATCTCATGACTGTACAGAAAATGGATGAGGTCTTTTTTTGTTTTGTAGAACTTTTGGAAGGTATGATATAGTTGCTTGCATCAATTGAGAGTGCTGTCCAGGAATACACGCAGATATTTCACCTCTTGTCTGAACGTAATGAAGTAGCCATCAAGAAAAATAGGTGGAGGAGTGGATTGGTTATGCGTATCGATAACAGCCTGCGACTTCTTGGAGTTAATTTTAATTTGCCATTTGGTGAAGAAGCATTCAAGCTTACATATGTGTTGTTGTAGATACTCGTACATAATAAGATTTTTGTCACGAGCCATCACAGTTGTGTCATCTGCATAAATAGCCAACAACATATGTAGAGAAGTAGGAATGTTGGAAATATAAGCTTTATAAAGCCAAGGGCCAAATTTAGAGCTTTGTGGCACCCTCGCATTAATTAGACGAGGTGCGGAAGGGATGTTGTCATACCAAATGCAGAATGTTCTGGTATTTAACGTTGAAGCACATGCATAGTGGGAACTTTTAACTTTAAAAGTTTGTAAATAAGACTAGATGGCCAAACTGAGTCAAAAGCCTTCACAACATCTATAAAAAGGGAGCCAACATACTCATAATTGTCAAATCCATCATGAATAAATTCGACCACCCTAAACGGTGTGCAGTGGAGTGTTTGGGCCTGAAGCTAAATTGTTCAGGTATGTCAAGTAAAAAATTTTGAAGGCAAGTAAGAAAAATATGCTCAGTTAGTTTACCAAAGACAGGAAGCAAGCTAATGGGTCTGTAACTCCTAGCCATTGAAGGGTCTTCTCCAGGTTTCTTGATCAGAACAATAACAGCCTTTTTCCAATCATCCGGTAAGCAATGAAATTTAAAGCAAGCATTGATCAGAGTGGCTAGATAACTAGCATACTGAAGAGGGAGATTTTTGATGGCCAAATTAATAATCCCATCATGCCTAGGGACCTTTTTGTTGGGTAATTTTTAATCACCGTTATGACTTCGAGGTTGGTCGGTTCAGTTGATCTGACAGCCCCACGGGCCAAATCTCTGCTAATAACATAGTCAAACTGATCTATAGTGTCTGCTTTAAAAACATCACTATGCAGCTGAAATTGACCTTACCTTCACTGTAAGTACCTCCACTTTTTCATTATCGAGGCATTTGTGTTCAACATCCATATGGAGGACAGGGATAGGAGTAAAGGGTTTCCTAACTCTTTTCAAATAATTCCAAAGAGAATTATCCGTCAGAGTCAGGGAGGTAATGAAGTCAGTCCATTTATTGGATTTTAAAAAAATCGATATCCCTTTTAATAATATTAAGACAGTTCATATCTGCATAGACGCTGGGATCCCTGTTCCTGTTGGCTTGCCAAGTGCATCGGGAGCCATTACGTTGTCTAATTTTGATTTTAATATATCTTGGGAGGGATTTGTAATTTTGTTGATCCTGACGACTTTTGGATGCCTCCAGAGAATTTTGAATGAATTTAGTAAGGGTAGTGATAGCCAAATTGATATCCTCAACAGATTTAAGCTCATTGAAAGGTGGGGAAAAGAATGAAATTGATCGGATAATTAGTTATGGAGATATTTATAATCCTATTTTCCACACTCATCGTTTTTTCATGACCCTGTATTTCATTTAAATTTCAATTCAAACATACATTTTAATAATTGGAAATGAGATGCTTAATCCAACACAGTAACTGTTAGTTTATATGATTAAAAACTGTATAAACATGCAATCATATAAATCTGCATACTCTACAAAAGGCTGCCAATTGCCAAGCATTTTTTTTTTTTTTTTACTCTACCTTACTCTGAGGCTTTTGTAATGATTATGTATAGGGACAGATTTTTTCATGGCACTCACATGCAATATCAATTATCTTTATGTTTGAGATTATAAGTTTGATATAGTGTGACTGTTTACAACAAGTTGATTTTTGATGAAATTGCATTTTTAAATTTAACTGTTTAACTCTAAAATGCTTTGTTAATTAAGCAGGACAGTCGTTTTGCCAAGCCAAGCTAGAAAAAAAATTATATGCCCGTCAAACGAACAAACGCCAAGAACACAACGACCACTTAACTGCTTAATATACTCGAGACAACTCCTCCATGTTAAATCAACCAAACATGGCATTTTAAAATTGAAGATTTTTAAGAAATCAACTATCACAGAGAAATAAAACAAAAACTAGAAGAATCTATTTAAGAAAACCTTTAATTTGAGATCAAACTCATCTTTATAAAATAATTATAAAGAAAGATACAAGATTTTTTTTTTAAAACATCAAGATGCTGAAAATGATCACTTTTTTCTTTGTCAAACTTTTTTTTTTTTCAATTAAGGTACAGACTTAAATAAGGGACAGAAAGAAGTATAGAATGCATTTTCGGAGAGGTAATTATTCAAGCTACATGCTTTTGTAAAATTCGGTTTAAAAAAATAAAATTTCTATCCTTAATAAGCAAAAAACTGCTAATTAATTAAGAAACTATGCCGATGTGATAAAACCGCCGATTGTGTACTAGGTACATTATATTAAAGCAAATCATTTTAGATAGATGCTGCCACTTCAAGTTTCATTTGCCAATCAGATATTTTCTTCAAATTTATTTTTTCGAATAAAACATTGTAAAAGTTCATTTTTAGAAAGATCTTTAAAATAAAATTAATTTTTGAAGGAAGAGATATCTTCTAAAGTGTGGTCATTTAAAATTATTAGCATTTAAAGTTTCATTCCTAATGTAAACAAAACTTTTGAAAAAAAAAAAAAAAATTGAGTGTGATTTTCATATAAAAAGAGAACCATGGTAAACGATATTCGCTTCGTGTGTGAGTAGAGAATCAACATAAATAACAACTTTGACATCACTGTTTGATGAAATACGATTTTACCATAAGATGTTTATTAAAGAGGGTCATCTACCAAACCAATTGTACCAACCGAACCAGTTTCGTACAAAACCAATAGTATTTTATATCATATCGATTTACAGCCATCTTTCCATATTTTACATAAATTTCTAACCAATATTTAACCATCCAACAATACCATATAGATTACCTATAATTGGACAAAACCTTTAAATTTCATCACCAGCATTTAAATACGGAAGTGTCTGCTATCTAAATGTTTGAATAAGTAACAATTTTGGATTCTAACAATGAATTTGGGTATATTAGAATTTAATATCAAATACGAAAAGATAGCCTCCAGACCGATATTAACCAATTATAATCATCAATAATAAACTACAGGATTTCGTTTGCGGCAAGACAAAACAAATCAGAAAATATCTTTGATTTCAAATTCCTAGGAATAAATAAATTCATGTTTACAAATTAGTTATGCATTTTTTATGCTGGATTAAATTTTGCATGCTAAAAGATGTTTACTGAATACAGATAAAATGATTTACAGGACCACGCAAAAAATAGATATATGGCCGTCAACAAATGACAATTTCTGGAAGTGTGATTTTACTAGTTTTAAGAGTATTTTAGTCTGAGTTAAATTTTAGCTAAACAATAAAAAAAAAAATTTCGTTCGCGAACAGACAAACAAATCAAAAAGTCCCTTTATTTTCCTAGGAATAAATGATTTTGTGTTTTTAAATTAGTTATGCACTTTTATGCTGAATTACATTTAGCATACTAAAAGATGTTTACTGAATACAGATAAAATGTTTTACAGAATGACGCAAAATACTAAATGAGTTTAATATGTTATATATATTGTAAATGACAGGCTTTTTGTTCGCGAGCAGACAAACAAATCAGAAAATATCTTTGGCTTCATTTTCCGAGGAATAAATGAATTCGTGTTTTTAAATTATTTATGCATTTTTATGCTGAATTATATTTATCATACTAAAAGATGTTTACTGAATACAGATAAAATTATTTATAGGACCACACAAAAAATTAGATATATGACCGTCATTGGATGATAATTTCTGGAAGTGTTATTTTACTAGTTTTAAGAGTATTTTAGTCTGAATTAAATTTAAACTAAATAGTAGTGTGAATCAGGACCTGATTACCGCACAGGCTAACTAGGCCATGGCCTTGGGCCCAAATTTAATAAAATGATGTAGAAAAAAATTCATGAAATTGGAATTTCCAGCATTTTTTTCTCAAAATCCGAAAAAAATTGATAACTCGGCAACCATATGATAATTTAATGATAACCCTTGGAATAATCCTAGAAAAAAATAATTTGTGTACCATTTTGGTGTGAGGAGGCTCTGAAAAGATGCTGGGCCTTGGGCCCTCTGGAACTTTAATCCGACTCTGGTGTGAATGTAAAGGTAGCAGATAAGATAAGGGCTGCACAAATATATTCAAGTAAGTGTCTATATATTGGCACAAATTCCTGAAAGAGAAATTTCAATTTATTATTTGTTTGCTTGCTAAATTAGATTTTCGTATCATATCTAACTAAAATAGCAACTATAGATCTATATTTTATTTCGATTCAATCAGTTTTTTACAAAATTTTCATTCTTTATCAAAATTAAATACTGTATAAATTGAAAAAGCACGATACTTTAAGAAAAGAAGTTGATTCTCGCTCTTTTAAATGATAAATTACTCTAAGAAATAAATGATATATAGATACAAAGTACACATATATTTTTTACTTCCTACTTACAGAGGTTCTACAAGAACTCATTCCAGTTTGAATGAAAAAGAAATTCCAATTTGAGTGAAAATCAAAAAAAAAGAAGTGATATCTACTAAAAAAACATTTTTCAAAAGTTAAAAAAAAAAAAAAAAAAAAAAAGGATGAAAGTTGTGTTTAAAAAATGGTCTGATATCAAATTTCCAAGCTTATATTATGGTATTTATTTAACATTTTCCATTAAAGTAATTACTATTTGTAAGTCAATGCCTTTGCATATGTTGGTAGAAATCCTTTTCTCTTGTACTAAATACATTGTAAACGTGTTTTAAAAATTCAAATGTTTTAAAATTATGCATGATGGGCTTTGGCGGCCATATTTTACACAAATTTCTAAGCACCAAGTTTGTAAAGGAAACCATAATGAGTTTGCATTAAGTACAATTTAGAACTTCTGATTTTAACTATGGACAGACATATTTAACATGTTACCACCCAGCGATCTATTTATAGATTCCCTTCAATTAAACAAAACTTTGAAATTTCAATACTAGAATTTTAGTAAGGAAATGTCTGCTTAAGTAACAATTCTGAGTTTTAAATTTTAGCTACGGATTTGGGTAAGAAATTAGTTTACAATATGGAAAAATGGCCGCCAAGCCCATCATGCATAATTTTAAAAGATTTGAATTTTCAAAACATGTTTATGGTGTACAGTACCGGACCTCAAATCCGTAATCCCGAAATCCGGACGACCCAAAATCCGGAACGAATAATGAAATCTGAAATTCCGCGATGATCTCTGATTAAAAAATTCTAAAAACTGTCCATAGATGGCGCAACGTGCGTGCATAATACAGTTCCAAGTCATTCTAAATTAAGCAATTGGACTCAATTCATTAATTTTATTGCAATGTTTTGTTTTTACATTACTTTTAATCCAAATTTACTAATTACTCTTCATTAAAACAGAAATTGCACCCCCTTCCACCCCCCAAAAATAAATAACCACAAGGGAGAATTATTTTTAAAAGGGGATTACAATACACTTATAATATTTATATGTAAACATATTTTACTACACCTTCTCCTCCACTTTAAATTTTTTTAACATTTTTTCTCTTTCGGAAAAATTTTGTATGTAAATACCGTACCAAAAATATTTGTTCCTTATTTCAAAAGGGGGGGGGGGGAATCTATACAAGGTTTATTTCTGCATAACAAAACAAACTAATCCATTGAAAGTTAATGATCTCATTCTGATAACATTGATTTTCTACTTCGTACAGTTAAATAAACAAGTGAATAAGCAAAACATATGGCAGATGGATATCTTGTTTTTCTTCGCTTCCTTTTTTTCTCTATAGTGGCCATTTTTAAGGGGTATCCTAATTTTCGAATAACTAATTATATTTTAATAAAAATTTGTACCACAGTCTAATTTGCTATTATTGTAACATGCTGAAAATTTGAAAGAAATTCTTCAATTAGCAACGGAGATAAGTATTTTTTTTTTTTTTTATAAAGGAAAGAACGTGGGAAAGAAACCCTATCACTGGAAACTCGTTGCTACAGTTTCAGAACAAACTTGGGGGCAAATGGTAGTTAAAAATGGTAGTTTTTTATCTGGCAACACTACAGAGTTCATATAATACTGTACTGTGCATATTCTCAATTCTAGCGATACGCACGTGCTATTCTTTTCTAAATTTTTTTTTTTTTTTAATTTATGTTTCTCTGTTTATTTTTATTGAGTCTAATTCGTTATAAAACTCCTAGGCCTAATGCGGCTCTAGTGATTTTCATTTTCTAAAAAATGTTTTTTATGTTGCTAATAAATGTGATGTGCCGTATTAAAAAAATTGTTTATCCTTATTTTAGATTGTTTTTGTAATCTGTTTTTCTCTGTTTACTTATACCTAACACGGCGATTCGAGATATTGATTCCTAGGCCTAACTCGGCTCTCGCGAGCAATAACGCATTTTCGTTTTCCAAAAGACGTTTTAATATTTTTAAGAATATGCAGTAGTATTTAAAAATATTTCTTATCCTTATTTTTATTTATTATTCTTATTTTGTAATTCGTCTATTTGGCTTTATTTATGCTAAGCCTAACTAGGCGATACGTGAAATAGTTTGCTTAACGGCATGCAAAATTTTGTCAGGGGCATGTACCATATCTGTTTAACTATTGTTTTGGTTGAGGACCTAAAATCCGGAAAATTCCGAAATCCGGAACGATCGCTGTCCCGACCAGTCCGGTACTGTATTTAGTACAAGAGAAAAGGATTTCTATCAACATATGCAAAGGCACTGACTTACAAATAGTAATTTTTTTAATGGAAAATGTTAAACAAATACCATAATATAAGCTTGCAAATTTGATATCAGACCATTTTTTAAACACAACTTTCATCCTTTTTTTTTTTTTTTTTTTTTTTACTTTTGAAACGTGTTTTTTTGTAGATTAAATATACTGTAATTAAAAGTTCTTTCAAATATTTGTTGGAGATGCAAACAGCATAACAAAAATTAATCTTTGCCTTTATTTTTCAAAGAGTATGACAATTATTAAAATCACTATTGTTTTTTTAATTGTAGAAATTCTATGTATTTTCTATTATTGATGTGTTGTTTTCTATGTAATATTTGATTTATTAATATCATTCTAGCTCACAAGCTGAAGGATCTTATCTACATGCCCTTAAATTCCTTTGAATCATCAGCTCTTGTGAAGTTTCTCTCTGAGAATGAAGATCCACATGCTCAAGAAACTTTGGTGATATATTATTTACTCCGCTGTAATTATTTTGAAGCTCATAAAGTCAATGAGAAACTATCCATGACTACTTTGGTAATTATATATTTTTTCATAATTGCTTGATAATATGTGTAGATTTTCTGAGCATTGCAAATAATAATGTTATATAGAACAAAAAGGAAATTCTTGTATTTGGAAAGATCTAAAAACTTGACATATTTGATCAATTCATTTTATTTAATTATTAATGAACCATTAATTGAGGCCTACTGTGGAGATTCAAAAAATTTTTTGCTGTCTGTGTGTATATCTTCTGATAATTGCTGCAAAAAGCATATGATAAATCATTAATTACTTAAGTATGTTGGTGAAGTATTCAGAATTAGTTGTATAGATTTTGGTTAAATTTAGTTCATTCAAAAGGTATAGAATATTTTCTTCTATATTATGGTGCTTTTCTGTGGGAATTCAGCCAATTTTAAAGTTTTATCATTCATTGAAAAGAAAATGGCACATTTGGATAATTGATTTAAATATTAAATTATGGGTGCTTGTAATACATCAAATATATTTAAAAATACAGTCTCAAATCGTAGGTGCATATTATATGTAAGAATATGTGACAGTTGAATGTCATTTTAAAGTTTGTTCAATGTATTTCTCTTTAAAATAACATTACAAATATATATATTTTAAAATTGGATTACACTACGTTTTGGAGCTATTATGTTGCTTTTCCTTGTACATTTTGCAAAGATCGGGAAAAGATCTCCATTCTATTGCAAAATTTCCATTGTATTTGTTCATTCTTATTAGTAGTTGTAATAATACACTACTAATTTTACATTTTATGTTATGAATTTCATTGCATTCAAAACATTCATTGCAATTATAGCGTTCAAAATCACAGTAAGTTTCTCCTGGATTGGTAGCTTTTCATATTATAATAAAATTGAATATTCTTTTAGGGAAGATCTATTTCTCGTGAAAGAATAGCTGGTAGAGATGCTCTTGTTGAAGGATTGTTGAATTCTGTACCTAAAATGGAGAAAAATTTAGTTAATGAAGTCAACAGATTTTCTTCTATTCCAGTACAAAAAATGGGTAGGTTATTATTTTTTTTCTTAAACCCTAGTGAAATTATTTCTTTGTTATTTCAAGTTTGAAATTTTTATTTCAGAATAGTCTTTGAAAATATCATTTTCCAAATAATCATCGTAATTTGTTAAATTATTTTTTTTTTCTATCATATTATAAGTACAATATTAAATGTCATGCTTTCAAAATATTTTTAGAAACATTAAAACCTCTGTCACTGTCCATTAAAAGTATTCCAATGAAGCAAATAACATATTCTGACATCTTGAATTCTTTGATATCTGAGGCATCATCAGCAATGTGTGCTCCATATTTAGAACCACAGACTCCTTTGAAATCAGCGTAAGTTTTTTCAATTAAGGTATTATACAATTTTCATTGCATATTTCATGTGTTATTATCTTATATTTTTCAATTATAAATGAATTTTGGATATATTTCTGCAAAATAACTATCCATGTAAAAAATATAAAAACTAATAATTGTTTAAAAATTAGAAATGGTTGTTAGTTAAAGAAACTAGCTTAGACTTGTGCTCATTAGTTATATTTTCTAAAAAAATACAATCTATTGCAGTCATTACCATGGAACAACTTTTGAATAAATGTTTAATAACTTTTCATCATCAGGAACCCAAAACCACCCCCACCTAAAAAGTTTATATGTGTGTGTGTATGCATGTACTAAAATTTGGCCACATGATAAAACTTGCAATTATGCATGGATTGTATTTAAACTTGCCAAAAATATTGAGATGTTTAATAACTTGTCGGGGATTGCACATGGACAAAATCAAGCCAAAAAGGTGGAAATGGGTAAGATTAAAAAATTTTCAGGGTTGCCACGCCACCTGGAGAACCTGGAAAACCGGGGAAACTCAGGGAATTTTAAATCTCCTCCCAAAACAGGGAAAATCCAGGGAATTTCTTTAAAAAACCTAAAAAATCTGGAAAACACAGGGAATTTGGTAATGGCAAATTATAACATTTCTAATTAGACTTCATATGTTTTTTCGCACTATATTTCGCATATATTTTTTCGCACTTAACATGGAATAAATGCATTGCAGTACAGGGAAAATACAGGGAATTTTTTTTCAAGATTAGAGTGGCAACCCTGATTTTGAATATCGCCTTAATATTGCTCTGATAAAAGCAGCTCTTGCCGGTCATTTTTCGTTATAGCAGTTGCCAATAATTAAAAAAGAAAAACAATAAAATTCTTACCATGATGAATACTTTTCTATTGCAAGATTTCTATGTGAAAAATGAAAATAAATTAAATAGTTTGACAGGGTTGCCACGCCGCCGGGAAAACCTGGAAAACCGGGAAAACACAGGGAATTTCAAAATACCCTCTCAAAACAGGGAAAATCCAGGGAATATATCAAAAATCCTAAAAAACCTGGAAAACACAGGGAATTTTTTTCCTGTTATATCCAAACATATTTTTTTCTGCTTTCAAAATAACATTCTAATAAAATTCGCGGAAGAAATAAAATCCTGAAAAAGCGGAGCGAAAATTCACTTTAAGCGGCTCTTCCATGTGTCTGCCTACACCCCTTTTTTGCCATGCGAATAGTTGAATCCACAGAGCACCTCCTCTCATGTCTTCCATCTGCGACTGCGCGTAGTGTTCTTTCCCTTTCTCCTCATCTGTTTCTCCCGTGTCCCGTCGCGTCAGTTCAAAACAAGCATGAGATTCTTTCGCGGATCCGCGATTTTCCGCTTTTTTGTCATTTTTAGCTTTTCCGATTTTTTTATATCATTAAAAGTCCGCGTGAAAAAAAATAGAATTTTCGCGAAAAAAAAAAAAAAAAACGAAATTTTCTGCTTTTTTGTCACTTTTAGCTGTTTCGATTTTTTTTTTTTTATCATCAAAAGATCGCGTGAAAAAAATAGAATTATCACGAAAAAAAACGTGATTTTCCGCAAAACCTCACGAGAAAAAAGCAATTTTCGTCTAAGGATCCCAAGATCGCGAAAAATACGTGATTTTCGACAAAATATTGCAAAGAAAATGCTGTTTTCGTCAAGAGATCGCGAAAAAATGCTGTTTTCATCACAATATCGCGAAAAAAATGCTGTTCTCGTCAAAAGATCGTTGAAAGACGACGATTTTTATCAAAAGGCTGCGAAAAAAAACCGGCAGTTTTTGTCATAAAGTCGAGGAAAAAAAAAACGTCAATTTTCTTCATCGTATCGCAAAAACCGGCAATTTTCTTTATCGAATAGCGAAAAAAAAACGTGGTTTTATTTTAAAAAAAAAACGAAAAACAGCGATTTTCGTCAAAATAAACGTCAATTTCTGTCAAAAAATGGCGATTTTTGTCAAAAAAAAGCATGAAAAACGCAGATTTTTGCCAAAAATTGCCGTTGACAAAATTCTGACAAAAATTGTCTTTTTTTTTTTAACAGCAATTTTTTTGTAAAAAAAAAAAAAAAAAAAAAAAAAAAAAAAATGCAGAAAATTTTGTTTTTTGCAATATTGTCTTCAACAACTTTTTTTTGCAGTTGATTGATAAATATTTCAAAGTATTTTTTAGATGAATGCTTGAGTATTGCTCTACCGTTTTTATTATTATTAACATAAAATGAGGGATTTTAATAATAAGTGTAATAACTTTAAAGAGTTATTTTTATTTGCTCATATTACATAATGTATTATATTTGCTCAGTTAGTTGGATAATGGGAAATTACAAGGTGGTTAACTGGCATACATACACGCATATATTTTTGCACACTCAACATAGAATAAACGCGTTGCAGTACAGGGAAAACACAGGGAATTTTTTTTCACGATTAGAGTGGCAACCCTGTTTGATGAATTTGTAAAAAATTTGAATATTTCATCATAATTTTTCTATAGTAATATTTTCACGCAAAAACTGAAAATGAAATAAATAGTGTGACAAATTTTAAAAAATGTGAATATTACGTCATATTGGAAATATAATAGATGTCACCAGGTAAATGTATAACATCGTATGAATTTGAAAAAATGTATCTAAATACGTTAAAAATTTGACTGTGGAAGTATTGGCATATTTTAAGATTTTGAGGTTTTATGAATTTGTTTTCACTATTTTTAAATTTATCCGTGTGCATGCATGTGTCCGTGTGTATGCATGTATATTAGAATCTTCACAAAATGTTTGGGTCTCTGAAGCTCATTCTTATTGAAGAACAGGGTTTATCTCTAACCTTGATTTAGATTTTATTGGTGAAATATGCACCTAACTTAGAAATCTACCTCTGCCTGTAGGTTAAGCTGGCAGATATTATTTTTTTTTATCTACTTACCTATTTTAATATAACAAAAGAAACTGATTGTGCATTTACCAGCAGTCACCAAATCTCGAAATCTATTAGAATTAAAAATAGGAAACTTTTGTGGATTGCAGAAAATATGAGTGCATCTCTCCCCTCCACTCCTCCCTTTTCTAGCCCTAAAAGTCAAAACTAACTTAAAAATTTTTAGGACTTCTCGTAAGAAACTTTACAAAATATTAAATCCTCACAACCTAGATGTGGGATATAGAGATTATCAAAATTAGCTCTCTATCTCTTTAAGAGGCTACTTCACTTACATGGAAATACAGACTCTTTAATGCTAATCCTGTGAGAGGTTTAAAAATATATATATATATATATAGTCAATTTCTAAAAATGTCTTTTGTTTATAATTTATTAGGGTATTTTTACAGTGTGTCTCACACATATAAATCCACCATGATTTTGTGCCATAAATGGAATTGAAACAAAACAACAAGAACGAAACAAATGTATTAAGACTACATAGAAATACAGTAGACTCCTTCAAATCCGCAACTCTCTAAAATTTGCACATAATTTACAGATGTAAACAATAAAGCATTCAGTTACGATATAAGAACAAATTTGACTTTTTTAGTTTTATATCAGTTCCATATATATTTTTTAATTTGTAATTTTTGTTAATATTATTGAATTCATGTTTTTTTCACAAAGGAAGAATAAATTTATTTCTGAAAAAATTCAAGATATTGCTGATATAATTGGTAATCACAATCTTCTCACCAAATATATTAATGTATTAATCAAACTATTTGGCTATTGAGTCTGGCTAAAATTGAAATAAAACTGCCTTATTTTATGATTTTGATGTGAATCAGTAATGTACCTTTATAAGGCAGGTTACATTGAATAATTCAAGAGAAATACATTTCATTTTTATAGTGAATATTTAATCATACATTATTGACTTTTGCTTTTAATATTTTAAAAATTATCTAAATTTTTATTCTTTTAGTTTTTAACTTTTTAAAATATTTTATTATATTGTAAGCATTCATTGTAGTTTTAATTGCATTATTAATTAAATTACTGTTTTAAAAAATATAAACAAAGAAATTACCGGAAATCCGCATAACCTCTGGTCCCAAGCTGGGCTGATTTGAGGAAATCTACTGTATATTTTTACAAGAAATAACTCACTCCCTGCCCCACTTAATCAGGAAAAAAAAGAATATACATATATAAAAGAGGGGGGAAAAGTGTCCCGCCGAAATAAAACCACTACTGTTAATAGCAATTATATCTGCCATGCTTACATATGACTTGGAATATATGATGTTGCATACCATTTACCAATCCCTGGAAGATATTAGCATCATTATTATCTCACTCATCAATGATGGTGGTCAGCAGCTCTGCCACAGACTTGAACTGTCTTCCGTTAGCATTTAAACTTCTACTATTCCACACATTTTCTTGAGATGAAAGTACAAGACAGGCCATTCCATAACATGTCCTCAATTATCCAAAATGCACTCCTAGGAGGATTTTGCAAAGGTTATGGGGGCATTTTTCTGCTGAAAAATGAAACTTATTAAATTTCAATTCTCTCTTCAATTGGCAAAAAATGGGTTTCTAGCAATTACTGGTAATTGGTAGCCTAAATGCTGTCTGAGGGAAGAGCCAAGTTAAGTTTACCAATATATTCGAAGCCTTCAAACACCATTAATAAGCTCCTTCTACCCATGTTTAAAGCTATCCAACCAAAGCAGAAATATCAATCAAAAGCTGGCCAAATATCATCAAACCTGGAAGGACTAGTGGCATCTTGTTATGTTCCCAGATAAGAAAAAAATTAGTTTGGGTGGCTCAGACTGTCTTGCTTTCAATTGGTATGACATAAGGGGGAAAAAAAGGAAATTTTCTCCAAAAGACAGTATGATGGAGGCTTATAAATAGCATTGGGAGGCTTTAGCTAAATTGGTAAACTTAACCTGATACTTCCTTCAGACTGCATATAGGCTTCCAATTATCAAGAATTGCTAGAAATCCATTTATTGCCAGCTGAAGAGAGAATTGATAGGCTAAGTTAGATTTTCCAGCAGGAAAACACCTCCATAACCGTTGGAAAATCCTCCTAGAAATGTTTTTTGATAATTGGGGACATTTTATGGAATGGCCTGCCCTGTACCTTCATTGCAATCCCCAAGAAAATGTGTGGAGCAACCTCAATAGAAGTTTAAATTCAATGGCAGACAGTTCAAGTCTGGCAGAACTAATGGCCGCCGTCATTGAAGCCTGAGATAATACTAATGCTAATGTCTTCCAACGATTAGTAAATGGTATGCCACATCGTATGTTCCAAGTCATATGTGAGTATGGCAGATATAATTGATATTAACAGTAGTGGCTTTATTTCGGCGAGATACTTTTTCCCTCCTCTTTTTTGATCAAGTGGGGCAGGCAGTTATTCCTTGTAAATATGCATTTCTATATAGTTTATCTTAATATATTTGTCTTTGTTCCCATAGTTTTGTTTCGCCTTCAATTACGGCACAAAATCATGATGGCTTTATTTGTGTGGAACACACAATACTTTTGATATTATTTACATATTTTAATTTTTTTTAATTTTTATTTATTAATATTATTTTTAATTTTCATTCTTTATTGATGCTTTATTTCTTCTTTGATAACTATTTAAATAAGTATGTTCCATGAAGAAATACCAAGATCAAAGCATTTTTTCCAAATCTACACATTGATATTTACCAAGTACTAACTTTTTTCTGAAAGTCAGATGATAAAAAATGACAATTTGTGGAAAATTCCTTATCATTCAGCTGCTTTTAAAGAGCAACTAACAATTCAATTCACTCTATCGCCAATATCCTCTTGAATTTTTACAATTTTTTTTATGATTTGTTGCTTTATAGAATTGACTATTAAATTATATAAAAAATTCTATTTTAACTTTTGCAGATGATCAGATAAAAATTATTTCATACAACTGCTCATATTTCATAAACTATGTAATATATTTATATTTGAATTGCACTATATTGTTTCTAATACATTCTGCTAGTTTTTCTGAAACTTACCTTAAATTTGGTTGATGAAAACCCTGTATAAGTTATGATACAAGCTAGAAACATGCAAAAAAAAAATTAAAAAATCACTATATCTTCATGAATATATATGCTATTTGTACACAAATTAGTAAACATGTTCTGCAGTATTCACATATTTGTATTCTACAGTGATAGATCATTCCATACATTTTTATTTACAGGATAATCTCGAATATTATTATTTTATTTGCATTTTTGTTGGCCCTGTAATTATCTTTCTTATCAAAATGACATTGATAAATATCAGGTCAAACATATTCTTTATAATTCTGAAATTCTAGAAGATCTGACTAGTATGTTTTAAATATTTGACAAAATATCTAAAATTTAAAGTGTTGGATAGTTGATAGCCATATAGTGTATATTAGGAGATTGAAAAGTTTTTGTTCTATTTCTGATGCATCAAGTTTCGAAGTGTACTGAAGTCGTTTTAAATGGCTGAATGTAATCAAATTGTCAACATTTAGTCTTTCACTAATCTCTTCAGATCCGTGGATTATTTTTCACTAAATTCTAGATAAAATTTTTAATGTGAGAAGGTTGCCCTGAGAAAATTTTATCCTTTAGATTAAAACTGACAAAACCATTTTTTTATGCAAAGGTAATAAACGTCACAAAAAGACATAACTAAACAAAAAGCTGGATCTTGCACAAAGTATATTACTATGCACAGTGCTTCATTTAGAAGTAGATTTTTACATTAAAAATATATATATACTCACTAATATATCCAGCCATGGTAAATTACATATATACATTGAAATTACAAATATGAGTATTGGATAAGAAATGGATTGAAAAAAAAAAATGTACACATATATATATATTAGAAGTAAGCTTTATATTTAAAAAGTAAACTTGTTTTTCAAACACATAACTAAAAAATTTTTGAAAGATATTAAAACACAGTATTGCTTGATAAGTTTTGATTTAGATAATCACTCTGTAAATTATACATATATTGAAACCATTTTCTAATTTGTATGATTTGGCAGTTTTATTTTATATTGATGTTATTTTATTTTAGTAATCGGTCCAGCTATGAAAATTTACCTTTTCTTCGACCACCACTGACCCCTGAATGCACAAAGTAAGTTTTGCTTGCATTCTTTTTTTAATTATGCAGTCTATTTCCATTTAATGTAAAAAATACATTCATCTTATAATTTTAATTTCCTATTTTTAAATTTGTATAATATTTTAAATTCAAGGATCAATAACAAATTTGAAATCCTTTTTAAAAAACAACAGAATCTGATAATAATTTTGCTTACTACAAAAATGAACTACATAACTATAAAAGTGATTTCTAGATATTAGATAAATTTGCAGTAGATAAATTATAGATTGATCATTCTGCAAGAAATGAGAATAGAAAATGCAATACTTACACATTGTCACAAAAATATACATAATAAAAAGATCTAGCCCCACTTCCCATATTTACATAAACTTGTTGCTTTATATATTTTTGGATGTAACTCAATAAAATGCTACTATAATTTTTAAATAAACATTATTAAGAGTAAACACACAATTTTAATTTATCAGTAAATAAATCTTTCTTTTATAGTAGCTCACACAGTTAACCAGTAACTAATAGGGAAAGGCTGCAATCCCAAGTTCTCCAAACTCATGCCATTCTGCTGTACTAGAATTAAATATTGTTAATAGTATTAATATTCATGATTGATGGAATTAGCAATATTTTAATATTATATAACAATGTTGTTATGCCCCCCTCCCCTTTATTTTTCTTCCCATGTATCAAGTTTACAGATGTGTGCCTTCAGTATCTCATTATTGAATCTGATGCTATTTGTTTTCTGTGTTAAAGTAGTTGTATTTGAATCATTTTAGGAGAATTTTTGAAAAAGAAACCTTCTAGTTATAGAAAGGTTTGTTTTCAGCATAATAAACTTGGTCATTTCTGACTAATTGAACTGATTTGTATATTTTGTACCAAAGAACACAAACAAATGGTTTCTAAAAATTTTTAATTATTATTTTCACATTCAAATTTAGAATACCTTCAGATAACATTTACAGTACACCTGTTGCTAAGAGAACATTAACATCCCCTTCTACAGAATTTTCTTCCCCATCTAAGAGATCGAGGCTGCTAGACAGTGCACCATTCAGATCACCATTATCAAAGAAGTAAGTGTTCATTGATCCTTTATGTGGTTTATTTTTGCTGAAGTTTAATTTTTTGGAATTATTCTTTATGTGTGGAATATGTCTAAGTAATAAAATTGCATCTTGTATATCACACTGTTTTCATTTCCCATGTGTATTATGGTTGAGGAAAACTAATTTACTTGTTTGATTTCTTATAATGTTATAATGCATACAATATGTGTATATCTTTATAAATTAAAAATATAGTATTCAATTTTAATTATGTTTGACCTTTCTTATGTGCTTCTATGCAAAATATAATTAAAAGTTTTATTTATTTATTTGTAGGAAACTCCCTAAGCATTTGGCTGGAGATGTTGCATCACTGCTTCAAAGTCCACCCATTCCGAGAAGAAGTTTAAAACATTCTAAAAGTACACCTCCTAAAGATTCTCCTACTACGGCACCTCAAGGTATTCTCAAAAAGAAAGCAGAACCTGCCAAATTTCATTCTTCAGATTTTTTTACTTCAAAAATCCCATCTGTGCTTTCTGATGGTATGTTAATATTCAGATTTTTAATACTTCTATAATTTCTTATTGACCATTTACAATAAACCAAATCTGTTGCTAGACCGTGAGATTCAACACTAACATGATGTCATGTTCTTTTTTGTCAATTGCAGTGTTGTAATATGTCTACAATGCATATATTTAATTTTTATTTATTTTAAAAACTAGCAAAAGCCATGCTTTGTTTGGATTCGTGAAGCATTATTTCATAAGATAATATTTGAAATTAAAAACTTTTATATATACAGTGGCAGTCAAAAGTTTCTGGCCAGCAAAAATTTTTCAGTTAATTTGTAAATATACCCATATGCAGAGGAATCTCAAAGCAATACTTATACATTTTATTGACATATTAGTTAGGAACTTACTTATAGAAGAACATGTAAATATCAATAAATTTAATTGACAAAATTAAGTATAAAAGAAAACACATGTTCTCAAAAGTTCACGGCCACCTTCACAAGTTCGTAAAAAAGTAGTATTGTAATAGAAAATTACAGTGATCAACAACATTTACAAATACTATTTTATCGTATTACTATTTTATTAGCTTTAGTAATAAGTACTGCGGCGCAGCAACGTGACATTCATACAATCAACGGTTAAAGATTGTCTATGGTACATTTTTTCCACATTTCTTGCAATTTTGGTGAAATTTCGGCTCAGTTGGAATATTTATAGTTCCAAAGACTTTTGCCAACTTCTTTCCAAAGATTTTCTATTGGATTCATGTTGGGCGTTTGGGCTGACCATTTCAAAAACAAAATTTTTTGTTCGAAAACTATTGCTTATCGAGGCTTGCATACATTATTTATATCGTTATCATGTTACAAAAAATAGTTGCAACCAAATTTTTTTTCTCTAATAAGGCAAAAAATGGTCTTGCAAGATATCCTTATACATTGTATCATTCATCTGGCTGTGGATTTCAAATAATGGACTGACACTTTTTGAAGAAAATACTCCCCACGGCAAGCATGTCCTCTGCCATGCTTCATTATAGGAATAACATAGGTCAAATCATAGCTTTTGTTGTTAGGTTATTGTATGTAGTGTCTGCCATCACTACCAAAAAAATTTCAAATTCAATTAATGGAAAAATAGAACTTTTGTCCAGTTTTCACTTTACCAGACTTTGTTTTCCTTCGAAAATGCCAGTAGGGTACATCGGTATTTTTTTTACCTCTGAAATTTTTTTAACACCAACTCTTCCATAAAGTTCTGTATAACATCAGCATCATAACACGGTAGACTAACTTATTTCAGCAATATTTTCATTTCGTAAATCACAGTATATTGCAACGGAATTTTCATGCAAATTATCAATGGTTTTTTTCCTGATAATTTTATCCACAGGAATAGCAATTTTCCGGGGTCTCCCGGACCTCTGAAAGTCCTGAAAGCCATGGCCATCTTTATATAATTTTTAAATATCGTTTACAGTCGATTTTACCGATCGATAACTTAGCCGCAATATCTCGAGAAGATTGGCCTTTTAGCGACAAACTAATCACTCATTTATGAACTTTTCAAACTTGAATTCAAACTATGCTATACACGTGATTCATTCATAAACACAACCAAAAAACACTTTACGGATAGAAAAAATCTAAAGAATGATAAGTGGCTGGAAACTTTTGAGAACATACGTTTTTTTTAGTACTTAATTTTGTCAATTAAATTTATTGATATTTATACGTTCTTCTATAAGTAAGTTCCTAACTAATATATCAATAAAATTGTATAAGTATCGCTTTGAGATTCTTTTTCATATGGGTATATTTACAAATTAGCTGAAAAATTTTTGCTGGCCGGAAACTTTTGACCGCCACTGTATATATATTTTTTTCTTTGCCTTTTTATTAAGCAAAAACATATTTTATGTTTTCGCACATTGTAATTTTAGAAATGTAAATCCAGCCAAACAACTAAGAATTTTCTCAGAAATTTTTATTTATGATAACAATTAATTTTAAGAATTAATTTTATTTGTTTGCAATGTTTTTCTTGCCAATTTACGAAAAAAATATCACAATATTGTCTGTGTAGATAATTTCACATAATAAGAATAAATTGTGTATTTGAATTTAAACAAAAATTATGTAAATAATCTTATTAAAGCTCTATTCATAAGCTAATATTAGTTTTTGTTACATTAAAATGTTTCAATTTCTTGATTTTCTGCAAGCAAGGAAACCTATTGTTTTTTATTGAATGTCTATGGAAATTAGTAGAAATATTACAGATATTACCAAGTTGATGTCACTTTTAGTGATATATTTCCAAGTTAGTGGAAAAATTGGAGACATTAATACTAAAGTGATAGTTTATTTAATTAATCATGATTATATCTATAGTTATTAACTGTATTATTTGTTTTTTCATTTTGAAAATACACATGTTTAATTTTTTATTTGTAAAAATGCATCCATAGTGGCAAAACATGTAAAATAAATTAATTAAAATAGCATACTTCTTAAGGTAATTCTGTAAAAAAATTATCTTGGGCAAATCTACAGATCATAATTTATTTTTATGTTTAATTTCAAGTCAAAATACTAAATATTTTTTTGTAAAGTGTATGACAAAATGTAATTTGTGTAGCTTCGTAGAGGATTCGCTTCACTCATTCTAATAATCCAATTTAGTTTTAATGAAGTAACTATTTTCTAACTGCTATTTATCTGGATGGGTGGGGGGAGGAGGGGTACCCTTGTATATAAAAAATAATAATAATAAGTTGAGATTTTTTGTTTGCAATCCAAAATATTGTGAAGTACTTACTAATGTTTCTGGATGTTCATGCAATTCTGGCATGAAGAGAAAGTGCATCAATGGTTACAATACTAAGAGATTTTATATACAGAGACACAAATAATAGAGATACATGAAAAACTGTGATAAAAAAATATGTATTAAAAGGGAAGTGGTTCAAGAAATCCAAACTTACAATTTTGAATTCTCAAAGCTTCATTTTGTTCCTTTTTGTAGCTAAAATGAAAAAAAAAAAAAGTTATTTCAAAGTTCAATTTTACTAATGTTAAATTACACTATTTGGCAGCAGATTATTTTGTTTATTGAAAATGATCAATGTGTAATAAATATTACACAAATACTTGTCGTAAAATATTAAAAATAAGTTTCCTCTAAATATAAGCCCCCCCCCCCCCTATCCCCTCCCATGTTTGTGAATTTTTCCTATGTGAAAAAAGTGAAGTGTCTTTTATAAGTCCTCTCTTTCAAGTGTTATTGTCTGACACTTTTAATCCTTTTTTTTTTTTTTTTCATCAAATTTCTTAAGGTGTTTTGTTTCCACATCTCTTAAATAATCTATCTTATTCAATTTATTTTTATCGAATCTCTTTACATGTTATTATATCAGAATGACACATGTTCACTATTTACATTATACTATTAATGTTTTCCTTGCTTTTTGTGCACTGAGATTTAATAGATATTTATAATGAGTTTAAGTTTGCATTTTTTGTACATATTCTTTCATATTTAAAATAATTATTTTTATATAAATTTGTTTCATTAATTTATTATTTTTATAAATTTAAACTACTGGGTTTCTATAGAAGGAAACTTTAAAACCAAAAAACGTTAATCTGATCAAATTTTATTTTGAAAATTGTATAAATCTTCTGAAATGTTACAAATTCCAATTATCCTGCCCCATCAAGTTTCCCAAATTTTCCTATTTCTTTCACAACATTTCTATATTCTTATAAATCCCCTTTAAATCATTACAATTTCTTGTCTGCTAAAGGGTACCTTACTTGTGGTACTCTACAGTATTTATTTTTGGTTTTAAACTGCAGTGTTATGTTGATTATTTTGGGTCTAAAATAATTTAAAATTATATAAAAATAATAATAATAATAGGTTATTTTATTTAAATAATTTAGTTTGGCTTTCTAATAGAATATATCTCTTTTTATCAAATAATTTACAAATTACTCCATATAATATCCGGTAAATATATTTAATGTTTAATAATATTTTAATATTTTTGAGAGGTTTTTGTTGTGTCAGCAAGGCGCTGGCCGATACATCGATATTTCCTCGAAAGATATTTAAAATATATGTGAAATTCTGATTTAAAAAAAAAAAAAAAAAGGTTTGTTTTGGAAGTTTTTAGTAATGTGTAATTTGAAAATATACAAAGGTATTTCATATTTAAATATTTCGAGACGCACGTGGTCCGGACATCGAATAATGTATTCATACACGGCAGGTGTCTGATATTTTGAAGGACAATTTGGTTTTCTTTTCATAAAAAATTTTTGATAACAAAGAAAAATTGTAAACGGCAATGCCGTTCTTTTGTTTCAATAAATGAGAAATTTTGTTGAACAACCCAAATATCTAACATACATGTCGGACATCAAGTGGATTATTTTGCCTACGCGATGGAAATGAAGTGATTCGGCACGTGGATAAAAAGGGAGACACACGAAGATTGAGGGGGGCTTTTGGAGAAGTTCGAAGGCTAGTGACTGGAGGACGTGCGGTTTCGGAAGTCTGAGGTTGCGGTGCGGCAGATGTGAGCTAGCGATCGCCGATCGGTAGGAGAATTTGCGAGCGGGAGTCTTATTGGAAGATATACCTGATGTGCTGCAAGGAAGGAGCCGGTCAGAATGTCTCTCCATTAGGATCCTGATCGAAGAGTACTCATATTTGTAACAGTTTGCAGGCAGTTATCAACAATGTTAAAAATGTAAAAAAAGGTACCTTGATTTTTCATTCTTCGCCGGGGACGAATGATAACGTTAATTTTACTATCATGCATTATTTATTGAATTTAATTTTGTACTGTGTTAATGGTAATATATATTTCTTATTTAAAATTTAAATAAATGTAAGTAAAATTTAATACAAGTTTTAAGTCGTTACTTATCTTTTCCCACAGCAGCTTATTTTTCTTTTAGAATGATTTTGAATATGTAAATGATATTTTTAATTTTCACTATACGATCCCACTTTTGATATGATGATTGGAGATTTATTTAAATTTAGTTTAAATTTATGTTGAAGTTCGGTAGAATATATTTTATTCTACCACGTGTTCGTGTCTACCCATCTTAATTGGGGATCGACACAACAGCCGTATTTGGTAATAGATTTTGTTTACTGAAAAGTACTCGATACTAAAGTAAAGTACTAATTTTTCAAACTTTGAATCTGTAAAAAAATAATTTTAGACAATTAATAAAAGTTCTATTTCTTTGGGTTAAAATTGATCAGACTTGTTTTCATGTTCAAGAAATTTTGTTTTCAGATATTATGTAATACCTCTTCTTTAGAAATGCAGGATATATCAAAAGGCTTATAAAATGTGCAAGAACTCTTTTAATGAAACAGAGTTTTTTCCTTGCGTGTACTGCTTATTTGTTTGTGAAGACTGGACTTGGGAGAAAGCAAAAATACTGTTCTTAATCCTGCAAAATATATCATTACTTAAATTTATAAAGAATAATGAAATGGAGAAAACTAATTGGTATCTCATTCATAAGTACTGATAAGTTAAAATAGATGATCTTTAGAACAGTAACAATATATGTTGGTACATTTTTAATTTTTTTTTAGTTTAATTTGAGTTTAAAAGTTGTTATAACTATTTATTAATGGAAAATTAAACATTTTTCCTTTAGCTGGTGAAGATTCTGATGGTGAAGATGGTGATGATAATGAAATGAAAGTGGATGATGCGATTGATGGTATCTATTTTTGAAATTTATCGTATAAATATTTTAGAGTAATTACCTATTAAAATACTTGTAAGCATTTTTAATGTGAACAATATATAGTTTTTCTGTATGAAAATAATAAATCATAAACTCTAACAATGTTAGGGCTGTTGAAATTGTTATTGCATATGTTTTGTGAAATATTTCTTAAACTATCATAATAGCATGAAAATGTAATTTTAGCGTAAAGTTTCAGAATGTGTCAATATTAACCATTTAAACCATAAACATAATTTATCAAATGTATTTCAATTTAGATTTTCTCTTTAGTAAATGGAGTCCAATCACTAGCCATTTAAAGTAGAATCATTGTTTTTATAATATATTTGGTAATTTTCTGTCATTTCTGTTTTTTAACCTTGCAAAATACAATGTATTAATATATCTATACAGTGAAACTCCTTTAAGATATGATCGCTTAAGATACAAATTATCTTTGGTCCCTTGAAATATGCCTATTAAACCTGTGTAAAATTACCTATTTTATATACGTATGCATAAGATACAATCCTGCTTAATATATGAAGTGGTGCTTATGTAATCCATTTATCACATATCTGTAGGACAAAATTTGCAAAAAGAGCAATTGAATTGAGCTCAAATCTCCTTAACTGCCTTCTCACATTTTCATTTCTTTACCCTTCTCTTGTAGTTTGGAGTCCCTATGGAAGGCTCAGAAAAGTTCTTTACTTCACAATCACATGACGTGAAGCAACTTCATACCTTGCCTTCAAACCCTCAGTACCGGTAAACCTCTCGAATGGACAGTGCACAAGTCTAGTCTGTTATTTATCTGCTGAATAGTGATTGGGATAAATAATAGAAACCAACTTAGTAAAGAAAAAAGCTCTTTCTTTGACTGAAAAATTGGATGTGTTAAGAAAATATAACACCAAGAATGTGATAAGCAAGAGAGTCTTTGCCAAATCTGTGGGAATACACAGGTCAACATTTCAAACTTTTAAAAAATATATATAGAAACTGGGAAAACAGATCATCAGCTCTGGGCTCAGACAGAAACAAAATTTAAGTGGTAAAATTCGAAGAATTAGAAAAGAATTTATTTCAGTGGTTCAGATACACCTAATTAACGAACATCCCAACTAACAAATTGCTGGAAATATTACATTAAAACCTCTATTTCATAATTATATTTATTATTATTTTTGCTCCATTTGACCTTTTCTCTCTCCTTCGGTCCCTTTCCATGTGTGTTCTCCTATTGACCATTACTTGCAGTCCTCTGCCATCCTGTTGGTTGCCTTCATCCTCCGTCTCTACTACATATATGAGTTTATTTCGACCTCCTCTAGCCCTGATGACGGTACGCTAAATGCTACCGAAACCAGTCTGCTGCTTTTATAATATATTTGGTGCTTTTTAACATTGTTTATTTTTGTATTCCATCCCAACTAATGGATTACTGATTAAGGAAAAGGCTTGGGAAATTGCTACATGTCTTGAAGTGGATTTCATGCCTCACAATGATTGGCTAGACCACTTCAAAGACACAGCATAGTTTATAGGAAGGTATGCAGAGAGTCGACAGCTGAGATGATGTCGATTGTTATAATGTGCTTGTACTGCTATTGAAAAGTACTCAAGGTGTGATATTTACAATATCGATGAGATGGGGCTTTTTTTTTTCAAATTAATGCTTGATAAAACTGGTGTTTAAGGGTGAGAAAGGTTCTGGAAGCAAACTGAGCAAAGAGTGTATTACAGTTCTTGTTGGATCAAATATGAGCGGGACAGATAAATTAAAATCCCTTTTCATCAGCAAGTCGTGGAATTCTCGCTGTTTTAAAAATATTAGAAATCTGCGAAGCAATTATAAAAGTCAAGTCAAAGTGTGGATGATAAACGATATATTCATTAAGTGGATCCACAAGTTCAATGAACGAATGAAACAGAAGTCCAGAAAAGTCTTGTGTCCTCCGACAACTATCCCACACATCTCAAGCATATCCTCGGCTTACAAAACATCCAACTAGTCTTTTAACCACACAATGCAACTAGCATGGTTCAACCCATGGGTCAGTACATAATTCACGTTCTCAAAATGAAATACAAAAACCATGTCGTTGTACAACATCTGTACCAAATAGATCATTGCAAAAAGGATCTGTTCTGTCCAGCCTGTAAACCTATTAATCTCTTGGGCACCATGTATTTCCTGAGTACCTAAAAAGCAAAGTGGGAAATTAAATCTCAAAAGATTTTTTTTTCATTCTAAAGGAAAAGAAACAAAAAATAGTATGTTTGCAAAGAAGAAAAAAAAAATCTCAAGAAAAAGGAAAGGAAAGATATTAAAACATCCTACTACAAGTATATTCAGTTTCATGAAAATAATCTTCTATCGTTAAATTCATAACTTAATGTGCTTTTATAGCAAAAGTTTATATTTCTTATATATATCATCCTCTATTTTTTGGTAGATTTTCATAGTTTGAGATGCCTCTTCTTGAACATGATTTGATTACTAGTGGAAGATTTCATATTTGGCACAAATTTTATGGCCACTTACAAGAATTAATGCGTGATATCTCAAGAACTATTGCATGAAATTTCATCTGAGTTCAGATTAGTTAAAACATGATGTAAATTGTTGATGATTAGATTCACATGTGAAAAACACAGCATAGCAGAGCCATTTATTAAGTTATCACCTATACTATGTCATTTATGGAAAAAAATTCATTACATTTTACATTCAGTAATCAAAAACTTTCCGCACACACAAATATTGGATCAAAAAATTTCTGCAAACTAATTTATTGTTTAATAAAATTGCATATCACGTTATTTAAAAACCATAGTTTAAAATAATTACTATTTAAATTAAAAACTAATTAATATTGATTAAAGAATAATTATTTTAATTTAAAAAAATCAAGCAAAAATCCATGTAGGAAGAGGGGAATTTGTCAATGCATTTAGAAACAGCCCAATCTTTAATGTTCTGAAATTCTTTGCACAAAATGCCAATCATTTTTAAAACTCTACAAAATTATTCTTATAAGCTTTAACCTTTCACTCTGCAATTTTTTTTGTTTCTATGAAAACAGAATTATTTGAAATCTATATATATATGTCTAATAATAGAAAAATAGTAAAAAAAAAAAGATAAATATCAAATTTTCAGCATCACATTTTTCACCATCGCTGGGCTAAAAAGTCATTGCAGCTGCCAATGGTAAACCAATCAGCAACAAGATTTACTCTGCATAAAATAGAAATAAAAGGGTCTGTGATGTGTGTTTTGAGTCTCTAAACTTTGATTTGTGGACAAACAATATATAAATTGTGCATGCAATTGGGCACAATTTCTAGTTTTCAGTATTTAAAAAAGTTACAAAAACTATGTTTCTTTTTTCTACAAAGTTTTGAATTTTTTGAAAATTTTTTCGTGCATGGCATTTTTGCATGCATCTATATTATAAGATTCTGGGCTTTAAAATATATGCTGATTAGGTTTTGTTGAATGTAACCCAATAGGCAGTGGTGCTGTGATTTTCGTTGTTTGATGTTAGCTGCATCTCAGTATCTATTAATATGGAATTTCCTTAAAACTTTATACATTGTTATTAGTACTGGCAGATAATTTACTGCAGAATTAATGACTACTTGGTGTATGACTTGGTGGTGGCACTCGAATAAATTCACCAATTCTATCAACTTAAATATTTTGATCCAATGTAAACAAATAATTTTAAATATTGCTTGTTTGGCAATTTTTTAAAATCACACCAAACAGTCGTTGATTTACTCAATCACACTAATTTACTAAAGTTTAAATTGGTTTTATTTTATAAACTAAATTTCAATATTTTAAGTTATCTTGCCCTTTTTTTTTTTTTTTTTGCAAGTGATATATTTAAATGCTTATTTATTTTTTAGATATTCCTGGAAGACAAATAAGGTTCTCTGTTCCATCTAAAGAAGACTTGAATGCATCGTATGTCTTTCTTTAAGTTATATATTTGATGTAATACATTTGTATGCTGATTTAAAAATTTTAGAATTATTTTTGTTTCTTATTCTGAAGTTTACTTTTTATTAAATTACTAAAAGAAATCTGTTTTTTTTTTTTACTTATACTTAAATATGTGTAACTCAAGAAGAGCTACTGGTGCTGTTTGAAAAACTTGTTAAAACACTTTGTTAAAAAATATATATTCTTCAGGACTAAAATATTTTAAAGAATAATTAATTATTTATTTATTGATAAAATTTATTATTAATGGTTAAAATTTTAAGGAAAGTAAAATCACTTCATGAAAATTTCACACAAAAGTAGAACAAAGAAAAATTACTTCTAATTTAGTTAGAAACTAATTCTTCCCTCTCCCATCATCCATTGTTTTGGATTTTTGGCCTTTATAACCATTGATATTTTCTATATTTATTTTTTTAAGTATATAGTTTCACCACATATTACAAAACGAGTACTACTTGATTATTCTGTTGACCAAAAAACTATTGCCTAGCTATAAGATTAAATGGCAAAAATGGATGATCATAAATATCACATTCACTTGACATTAAACACAATACACATGTTTATTACCTCATTAAGTGTTTTTTAATTTGTCTTTTAATTTGCAATTTAATAAATCTTTTATTAATTTATTCTTTCATTATTTAATATAAAAATATCAAATCGTATAATTTGGTGAATAGTTTAGTGTTTTGTATAATTTAGTAAAATTGGCTGATGGGATGGATAATCCAGTTGTACCAAAAATCTATTTATTTTTTTAAGTAAAGAATGATGGGGATGGCTGTTGTAGCCGCTATCAAGAATTAGCACATTTTGAAAAGAGCAGAATCATGAAGATGATTTTATTTTTGTTATTTAATTTTGTTTGAATAATTTTATGCTTACATTATATAATATGCAAATGCATCAACAAATTCGTTGTACTAATTTTGTTGCAAAAAACACCAAAACTATAAATATTGGATTATTATGAATTTTCTTGATTATAAGAAAGAATGTGTTTGCATATTAATTTTATTCAACCTAATTAATATGAAGAATGTATTTGAAAGAGGAAACATTTTTCTAATATAGTTAAACAATAAGTTTTTCTTGTAATATCCTTATTATGCTTTTTTTTTCTTTCTTTCTTTTAAACAATATGGACTTTTAGTTGCAAATTGCAAATCTGAATATGGAAACTTATTATTATTAAATATAAGTTGCTATTTAAAATAAGAAACAATATTTATAAACAAAAAAAGGTAATAATTAGAATTTTAAACCTTTTTCATGAAAATTTCTCTATTTTGTAAAATTGTTAGAAATTATCTAAAAATTTCTACCTAAACAACCGATTGATAATCTAATACTACACTGTAATTTCACATGTAGTTTTATTATTATTATTATTATTATTATTACACCATTTGTATACATATATATTTTTTATTGTTTTTTTTATCAAATTTGATTATGTTATTTATTTATTTTGTAGAACATACAGCAACATTAGTGCAGAGTCAGCTGTGAGCAGTGTCTCCTATGAATCTTCAAGTCTCATGAAAAAATTGGAAGAACTCAAACCTCTTCCATCATTGGAACCTATTGATTTTAATTCTAGAGAATTTATAAATGTGACTCAAAGGAGAACTCTTCTTACGAGGGAGCCATTAAAATCTCATTCAAGAATATCGCCTGAAAAAACCTTATCACTTAGTGAGAATAATCAAATTTCCCATGAAAAATCACCTGCTTCCAAAAGTTCTTCTTTCCCATCAAAAGACTCTCTTCAGCACAAAAATATTGAACCAGCTGTGCAGGTAAATCCTATTGAGACATCTGACTCTGATAGCAGTTCTGCTTTAGAAGAGGAACCTAAAAAGGATGATTATAAAATTAAATCAGTTGAGTCATCTAGCCTTATGTATTCTTCATCACTTCCTTCTACCACAAAAGTAGCAGAATCAAACTTATTAATTCCAACTACTTGTGCTGAATCACCTTTGAATAAAAGTGGATCATCATCTGGGAATAGCAGTTACAATTCAGCAGTTTCAGAAAGGTACACCATTTCTTCTTATATTTGAAAGCAAATTAATACTTAATGATTTTCTCTTTTTATGTTTTATACAAGAGCCAGACTATAAGAAGAGGCCAAGGAGACAAATGCCTCTTAAGGAGTTAGAAGTAGTCAGAAGCATAAAAAAATGATAATTTTCAAGAACTTTTTTTTTTCAGTAACTTTATTTATTAAATGAAAATAATAATATGACACGATTACATTATGTTTGACTCAACTTTACGAAAATTTGAAAAAAGAAATTAATAATTAAAAAAGTTATTGATATTTGTATTAGGCGCTGTTCTATAATGAGTGCTTTGTTGTGGTGACCATCACAAATCCTTGGAGATTCATCTAAAACCAATCAGACAAGAATAATTAGTTATTTTAAGATACGATCTAGTGCCTGATTGAAATTTATTTACTTATTTATTTACACCATTTTTAAATCTACAAAATGGCGGCCTCAGGAAATTTATATCCAGATTTTCAAAGAAACACTAACAGTTAATTGTTTATAAAAAAAATCAAAGTTTTTAAAAAAATAAATAAATCCTTTGATCAGGCACCAATTTTTTTGTTTTTTAAAAGCTGTATAAATTTTAATGAAATCTACCGAGCAATTTTCGAACTCGAAAACCGTTAGAAACAGTGGTCACCAGTTCAAAAAACATAGTTTTGAGAAAAACACATTTAAAGTTTTATACTCAATTTATGTAGAGTATTACGAATTATTTAATTACTTACATCGAGTCATCTATCCCTGGGCCATATAATAGTTTTGCAGCCATTGTAGAAGTTTTCAAAATATCAATTTGCTGTTGTCTATGTCACATTCTACCTTCTTGAGTGTTATCGTTTGTGCAGTTATCTGCCACCTTCACATGTGCAGCATCTTTTTTTTCGACATACTGATGAGAATTATGTTCACAATAAGTCCCAGTATATTCATTATTATCAATAATGAATGCATACTTTCATTGAATATACCAGTAGCTATGTATGCAGCAATTTGTACCATAGTATAACTTGTATTTATTTTTGTTTTGGGCATATTTTCCATACTAATTGATTGAAGCTTTCATTATTATTCTGATTGAATCCACCCACATGTCTTGAAAGTAAATTGTCATTACTCATATCCTCATAAATTGGCTTGATAGTTTCTTAAACATCAGGAGATAAAAGAGAATAATCTTGAGTATAAGTAGCTATTTGGTTCAGTGTACTGGTAAGAGCACCAAGAATCTTCACCTTTTGGACACATACTGTGATTCAGATATTCATCGCTCGAGCCATAATGATAAAAAGTCGCCTTTATAGCAGATTTCATATCTTCAATAGAATCACATTGTCGACATATTGATAAGCCATAATACACAGCAGATTTGTCAATTACTTTTCTTGTAATGTACTTATCTCTACCACCAAGACCTTTTTGTTTCGTCTTCAATGCATGTAATCGAGTCCCCATCCTCTTTTGAAAATGCCCTATACATTCCTTTTTATTTACGGTTGTATTTTTGTAAAGATTTGCTTTTATAATTCCTGAATAGGTCTTTAAGTCACCATTGCTAGTATAGTTTGCATGTTTAACTCCATATTTTGTTTCAGACTGCTGAAATATTTCGACCATCGAATCCACCTCCATTTTCCCAGAAGACCCTTTGTGATTAGAAACACACTCAGTTTCATGTGATTCATGCCATTCTTTGTACTCAGCTGTATTTGTTTTATTCTTCCAATACTCACATTGTTTACAATAGGCACTTTTAATGTCTATATCAATAATCTTTCAAGTAAAATAACCAATTATAGAAAAAACTTCAATTGAAAACGTATATCCTAGTTTTTGCCAGGTTCAATCTCCCGATATAGTTAAATCATTCATATCTTTATTTTCAGCTGTTGATGTTGCTATTTTTCATCATTCATTGCTTTTTTCATCAAAGATTCTGCAATGGCTTTACTACCATTTAAAAATTTGATTCCATAAGATTGTATTCATACTTTTATCTAAAAAAGGTGGCATGTCCATCAGCCCACAAAACTTGCACAATCCTTCGTATCCTATTCTTAGTATTCTCATTACAGAAATGAAGCATCTATTTATTTCATAAGAATGCCCAACAAAAGAACAAGAAGGTTTACACAATTATCACCTGCAACTACAATTTTAAATCTTGGACCTTATGTACTTGCTGTTTGAAACTAAATATTTCCATCACATTTTTTACACTTAACAAGATTAGAAATTGCAATAAATATGATTTGTGATTTTCTGACAAAATTTGCGTTTTTCCTGCAGTTATGACAAAATTGCCGATTTTTCTTCAAACAATTGATAAAATATTTTTTTTTTTTTTTTTTTTTTTTTCCCGGTGACCATTTGTTGAAATTTACAATATATTTCATATCCAAATTTTTGGATTTACAGCCAATTTCTTTTTTAAATTTCAGAAATGATTTCCTAATTTTTTGAAAAATTCAGAACAGAATGATTCCTGATTTATAATTTAATGGGAAATGGAGCTTCATCAGTTGGATATGCTGCAGATTATAATAGTATGGCACATGGCAAATAATTACTAGCAATTTTTTTTTCCCTCTCAATTTTAACAGTTGAAAAACTGCAGCATTGCTCAGTTTCTGCACCCAGGGTGTCAAATTGAATAAATATTTAGTGGATTTTATGTTAGTTTAGTTTTACCTCAAAGGAGAATGAGTTGTTTTCTCAAAATGTACCCCTTGAAATAGATGGAGATGAGGAAGGATATGATAGAGATGGGATGAGTCGATTTAAGAATATTAGCACCTATTTTTACATGTCATGTCATCATAAACTTAACTGTGCTACATCTGATTCCAGTTTTTCAGTTCGGGCAATATAATGGAATTTTCTCTTTTTTGTAGAAAACTGAACTAGAACAAAATTATTGATTAATGTATCTAAAGAATAGTCTGCTTTAGGAAACTCTCTCACTTCTACACTGCTATCAGACTTTGAATAACTATTGTATTACGATTTTTACAACTTTTTCATATCTTTCAAAAGTTGGTTTGCTGGTTGATTTTTTTTTTCCATGAAGAACAATTTGCATTTATATAATCCTTATTTTTAAAGTTTTTACAGGTATTTTTTTCTCAGGGATGTCAGTTGGAATATAGCTGTAGGATTTTTTTCTACCCCTCTTTTTGCCTGCTTTAGCAAACACTTTGAAAATCTGTGGGTTAATGAAGTCAAATTTGTATTATTATCATCTCAATGTGTCTTTTAATTAAATGTGGGAAGTTGTTATTTGATTAAACAGATACAGATGAGACTCCAAAGCTTCATTTACATCAAATACATTTGTTTGTATGAAGAATTTCAGGATCGGTTTCTTTACTAAATATTCATCTAAATCATGATCTTTATCCTGTCCAGTATTTGTATTGTAGTTTGATATAAAATCATCATCATTAAATACATTTCTACATTTCTGTTTAATGGATATATGCTATTAAAAAAACAGGTTTTGATATTTAATGAAATCATTACATCAGGGTAGTCACAAATATGGAAATATCAGGGAAATTGGTTAACCTGGAAATATCAGGAAAATTCAGTCTGAACCTGGAAATTTATTGAAACAAATGTTAATTTCCAATATGATTGCGATAATCTGGAAAAGAAAAATATCTCAGCTCTTTGACTCAGTTCATGTCTTATGCCAGCTTGGAATCTATCTTTATATCAATTTTCTTGCTCAGGATGATAGTAAAAATTTTATTTATATGAGAATTCAAAACCAAAAATATCTCTTTGAGAAACAAGAATGTAACCTAAGTTTCTTATAGTGTTTTACAATACTTTAAAAAGCTGAAAGCAAACTAAATTACTATTAATTTATATCAAGAAAAATGTTCTATATCTGATTGTGAAGCCTTTATACAATCAATGTAGCAACATAGCAAAGCCATGAGGTATCTCTTTTTAGGGTTTTGTTCATCTGACAAAACCCTAATCGTCTCTATACTCTGTCTGTCTGTCTCACAGAGTCTGTACACAAAAACTATGTAAGTCAGAGAGTTCAGATGCTGTGTACTTATAGCTCAGTACCAATTGTCACACAACAAATCATAAAACTTGAAAAAGACTATCTATTATTTTTAATATCATCAGTTCATTTTTTTTTTGTTTTTTTTTCCTTCTAATTGTTGCCTGCAAGTTTAAATAGGTATAAAAATTATTTCTTTTTTACCCCCTTTTAAAAGAAATGGAGTGTTTCTGTTGCCGCTATTACAAAATTGGCATTAAAAACTACAAAAAAAAAAAAAAAAATTGTCTCAAAAATAAATTGAGATACAGCTTTTAAACAAATTACATTTAAAAGTATATATATTTTTTCCTGTACGATGGTGTAAAAATTGAAAGTGTGTGATATTTGGAAATTTAAAAATTTGCAGTAGCATAAATTTCAAAATTAAAATTTCATTTCTTCTAATTGTTGCATGCAAGTTTAAATAAAATTATTATGCATGCAACATAAATTAATAGATTAAATAAATCACATGAAAAACATGCTTATTTCTTTTTATTTCATTCTATTACATCATATTTATCATCTATACTAATAAAATCCGTGCACCTCTGTCTGTCTGCTTGAAGCCGATTACAGTTCGCAACGCGGGCGAGTTGGAAGTCGCGAGAGGTGTCTTTCGATTCGAAAAATTCCGGGAAAGTCCTTTCGGGCATTTTCGAGACCGTAGGACCAAAATTAAAAAAGTTATGAATTAAAAACCGGTCGGGAATCGGAACGAAAAACGTCTAATTTCCCAAACGAAGCTCTGAGGCAGAACACTGCGCCACCTTGCGGTGAACAACCTGAACTTTTCCCCTTTGGCTAAAAGAAGAAGCAGCCGAAACCTCTTTTTTCTCCCGGGAAAACGACTTTTTCTTTCGTTTCAGTTCTTTGAAAAAGAACTAATTGGTAAAAAATTAACACTGTTTATTTTCATACTTTTTTTTTTTGGTAGCATACACGAATATTGTGTAACCTAAGATTTACGCGATTAATACTAATTTTTGTTAGTACAAACGGAAAACGAGCTGCCAAAATTATTTGTTAGTTATGTTATTTGTGATATTAATGAAATTACTTATTTTTTTTTTATAGCAGTCTTTTGCAGTTTTTAATACCAAAACTTTTTTTGCGCGTTTTTTCTTAAACCATCATACAGACAGTTTTTAAAGTAGATAAAACTGATTACATATTCAGAATCTGCATAAAAGTCTGCTTCTGATGATCCAAAAAATACAAGAAAATGTCTTTAGGGCGCGCAGCACCAACCATGCAAAACCAAATATTTTTAATGGGACGATGGCGATCATGGCGCGTAGCGCCGGTGGGTGGTAGGCCGCCTTTGCACGGTGGGCACGTAGCGCCCACTGTGCGAAATCACATATTTTTAACGGGATAATGGGCGCATAACAACCATAGCTCTTTAATTTACTTTTTTTGTGCTTGAGGATTCAAACTCCAAGACTTGCTTATTAAATGAATTTTTTTGCTTATTATATACTGCTTAATATCGAGGTTCGTTTGGAAAAGTGGCCCAGCTAGCGGGCGTATCTCGCTAGTCTAATTTAACATCCGAAGTGAAATATATATATATGTTTTTTTAATTTATTAAATTCCTATTCATTTAAATTACTAGCCACTTTTAGTGACCAGTTTGATCTCCCTTAAATTTATGCTGAACTTTGCAATATTTTACTTTTATTCATAATTTTATTTACTTGCCTACCTTCACTAAATCTGCAGATTCTAATTGAGAAATCAACAAATCTATGTGATCAAAGCAGCATTTAGGGGAAGAATTCAGTAGTTTGTTCTGGTTGGCACGATTGGTAAAAAGTATCTGATATAGTGCTGAAAAACCTTTTTTCGTTTGTTAATTTAATGATAACATTTTTTGAAGGGGACATTAAACAAAACCCTCGGTGTGATCTGCAATCACACCTACCCACTTGTTTGATTGAAGTCCTTTGTTTATTAGAAGTCTTTCTGCTATAGTTGTACAATGATATTTTATAGGAATTGTTACTTTTATATATTTTTGCAGGTGGTAGGATATAAGAAACAAGTTTTTATCATTTTAAATAGATTTTCACGAACATGAAAAGTCAAAACTTTTAAATGAAAATATTATTGAAACAATTTAAATATGTTATTAACAAGTTCTTATTATAAACTTTTGGTATCTGTCTCAGGCAAAAATAAATGAATAAAATTAATAAAATAATCTGAATGAAAGGGTAAAAATGAATAATTGTATTTGTGTGTTCCTTGTACAAATCTATAATTGATGAAATTTAACATGAAAATCATACTCAGATAATGAGAAATTTTGTATCTTTGATTGAAAAATATGAATTAAATCAACAATGAATGTTTGAACTTTTTGTGAGCATATCTATTTAAGCATTCACTGCATTATGCATTTTATGAATGACAAAAAGCTAATATCTAAAAAAATTTTAATGTTGTAAATGTCATTTTCAAGACTTGATGAGACTTCAAATTTATTAATTGAAACATATATTTTTAAAATCTGAAAGGTTTTTTGAGCAAATGCAATGATTATGTAAATATATTTTCCATCTCTATTTCTTACACATTTTATACTAGGGCAAAACAAAAAACATTTCTGTTAATTATTCGATTCTTGTCAACCACTTTCCATTTCATTATACAGTCGGCTCTCGTTAATTCGAACTCGTCGGGACCACAAGAAATGTTCGAATTATCCGAAGTTCGAATTATGGAAAATATGAAATGAAAACATGCTTAATATGGTACTATTACAAAAGAATCAATGTTATAGTGTTTTTATTTTTTAATTTATTTCATCTGTTTTCATTAGAATATCACTTAATATTAAATTAGAATGTATAAATACATAAACTAATTAATAGATTAGACGCAAGCACAATGGAAGAAAACATTAAATCATCACTGATGGACAGACGGGACACTGAGAAAGTGGATATCAAATGCATTGGATTATTAGTATACTTGTTCGGAACAATTTTCACAAAAATAAAAAAAAAGAAAGTTATTCAAATGATCTGAAATCCGTGAGAAAGAAAAGAAAAGTGAAAAATCGGAATTCTAGTTTGTTCGAATTAAACGAAGTCAAGACAAAATGAGTTCGAATTAATGAAAAATTTTAACGTAATTCTGCTATTGAAAATTTCGGGACTTCATGTTTAGTTCGAATTAAGCGAAGATTCAAATTATCAGATTTCGAATTAACGAGAGTCGACTGTATCTAAAAAAACTAATGATTTGGAATGAAAATCTGTGTAGATAACTGATGAACCATTGAAAATCTGCATAAATATCGCAGGGGGCATGGCCTGGTTTGTCGCCAAATTTAGTGACCAATAGTAGTCGCCAAAAGTGACACCACCTCGGCTGTATCATTAATATTTGGCCAAGTTCCCACAAGCATCCATTGAAAACCAATAAGCTTGTTTGCTTGCAGAAAATCAACAAATTGAGACATTTTAATGCAACAAAAACTAACATTAGCTTATGAATAAAGCTTAATAGGATTATTTACACTATTTTTGAGTACAAATACTAACTTATTTACAAAATCTGTAACAATATATTTATGTGAACTTCTCAGAGAATAATAACAAATCCACATGCTACAAATTATAGAATGTTTCATGAATTAACTAGAATTGATGGACAAGAATATGTTTTTGACAAGCGAAGGTATAACAAATCAGCAACTTTGAAAGTTGCTTTCATAATTGAATCAAAATATAATTATATTCTATGTGTGGATCCTAAAGTTTATTCAAGACAAGGAGATAGCCATGAGACCACTGTTATCAATCAAACCTCTCAACATACAGATTCCATGACTTTTCCAATTTTATTTCCTCATGGTGATCTAGAATGGATGTACAATATGTTGTCACAAAAAGGTAAGAATATTACATCTTTGCAGTACTTTGGACGTCATTTAGCATTGCAGAAAAAATATTTTAACCCTTTTTTCAACTCTGTTTACTCAAATCTTTTTACATTAACTTTTTTTAAATCAAAAGAGACATTTTGTCTCTTAACAGCAGCTGATTTGACCTTAGACATCTCCAATCAAAGGAAAATGAATGGAAACTTGTTTACATAAAGATTACCACTTAAAATATATATATATATATATATATATATATATTATTCAATCTTTTTAAAGCCGATGAAATTAGCGTGCTTTTAAAATCTGGGGCATCTGAACAGAGGTTAGTGAGTGCAGCTCATAGGGGTCAGAACCCTCTAGGCATATAGAAGTTAGCTAGAAAAAAGGAATTGATTTGCGATACTGAACGAAAATGCGAAGCGATTATGCTTAGTTTAGTGAGCATAGCAAAAAATACTTCGATTCAAAGAAAAATGAATGGAAATCCATTTTTATGGAGCTCACATTGTTTTTCTTAATTACAATTCAAATATTTTAAACTGATAACATTAGCGTGCTTCCAGAATCTTGGGTGTCTGAATCAAGGGTTGACGAGCATAGTTCATAGAAATCAAAGTCTCCTAGTTATAAAAAAAAGGAAAAGAAAAAAATGCTAAATTATAATGTCTACTAAACAAATTAAAAAATAAATGCCATACAAAACTTTTATATGTAAGGATATTAGGAAAATTTAAGTTTAAATCATCATTGAAAATAAGGTTCTTTTATATGAGTGTATCGGCATACTAAATATAAAATTTCGTTAGGAATATTTTGTATAAAAGAATGTATTTAGAATAATTGGTATTACATTGTTGGTTATAAGAGTTTAATTAAAAGTTTTCTTTATACTTATAAATTTGTTCTATAAACTTTATGTATGTGTCGTATGGCTATTGAAAAATGTCTAATAATCCTTAGGTCTTTTATTATTACTCCACGAAGACCACTGAGAGATAATAGTAGAAATGCATCTGTTTCTTCAACATCTGCCCAGGATCTGTTATCTGTTGAAGAAGGTGAAAACTATCAAACTGTAACTGTATTTGATAATATGGATAATAATAGAAATGCATCTATTTCTTCAACGTCTGCACAAGGTGTGTTATCAGCTGAAGAAGGTGAAAAAAATCAAACTGTGACTGTGTTAGGTAATATGATCTTAAGTATCATTTTGTGTATTAAATAATATTTTTTAAAAGATGTAATGTAAAAAAAGAAGAAAATTAATCTATATTTAATATTGAGAAGTTGAAAATGCATTCTAGTAGGGGGTTGTGTGTATGGGGGGAGGGGGTAAGGGTTCTTTACTTATATAATTTTTTTTTCCTCCCATTGCATTGGTGTACAGCATAAAGCAGACTTGTAAAACCTTTCACTAAGCTGGGGTGCATCTTAGCTCTTGGTAAATAATAAAGGGCATCATTATTAACATGGGTTAAAGTATAAAAAATTATTTCTCAGTATTAGTAGTGATACCCACTACACATATGCAAATGCATTTCAGTGTAAAAGACATAAGGCCCTTATGAATCTAAAACTTCATGTTAACCCTTTCCGGCGCGGAGTAAGTTTAATTGAAATAATTATCTGCCACCAGAATTTATAAACGAATTTATTAGAGAATACGAACTTGCTTATTTTCAGGCATTTTATCAAAGGAAAATTTTAATTAAATATTCTTGGTGCCAGTAAAATTAAAATTAGGTGTCCTTTTTAAGGGACACCGTGCCGGAAAGGGTTAAATCTTAATAATTGTAAATTGTTGCAAATTTTAATTGTGCATTTTTCTGAGTAAGAATCTATTTTTTTTTTTTTTTTTTTTTTTAATTAGATGTAGTCAGAAAATTAAACCCTACCTATTCTTAAAATAAAATGGTAATCAGCAATATTGTTATTTTTATTTATTTTTTGTAACACAAAATACTTTTTTATTTATCTTGGAGATGCAGATTTGCCGTCATAAAAAGTACAGAAACAAAGACAGGCTGCCATATGTGTCTATTTTTATATTAGGTTCGCACCATTATTTTATAAAAAATGCAATTTTTAGTATTTTTCTCAAGCATATGTGAAAAAATTTTGTATTGAAAAAGTGATGCAAAATGGAATTAAAAAATAGTTGCCCGTGATAGCCCGTGGGTGGTTTCAAAGAAAGAGCCGGGAGGAGCTTTCATTGGTGAAAATTATTTCACAAAATTTTATTGATTAACTAAAATTTCAATGGTCTGAGAGAAAAAATGATAGCTTTTTCCCTGTTGTATTCAACAGTCAATGAAAATTATTTCACAAGAATTTATAGATTAAAAAAAAAACCTTAAAACTTAAAATTTTAAAAGTCTGAGAGAGAAAATGATAACCTTTTCCCTGTTGTATTAAACAGTCAATGGGCCTGTATGAAGGAGAAATGGGGGTTACTTATTTTAATACATTTTACTTCTTAACATATTAAAAACCTTTATGCCAACTTTTATCCTTTTCCATCATCATAATTTCCTCAAAATATTTTATGAAGAATGGTTATAAATTTGTGAAGAACTACAATAACACAGGATTAGTCTTTTAAAGCATATTGTTTTTTATGCATAAAGTACACTTGTAGAGGTTTTAAAAATATCTCTCAAGCAAATATTAAGGATTTTAAAAAAATACTGATAAGGATGTACTGAAAATTCGGTATCTATTTGGTATTTGGCCTATTCGGCCATGTTTCCGAATATTCGGTTAGGGCGAATATCAAAGTATTCGGCCGAATCGAATGCTTAATAAAGCCTTTTAAAACACATTTTAAAAAACTTTTCACAATTTCTGCTTTTAACTGTCAATTTATAAAATTAAAATAATTAGAAATAAAATCATATTTAAATAAAATAGAATGTTTTTATATTATTTATTTGCTATTTGTAAAGTTTAATTTAAGAAAACTTGTGTTTTCGTTTGTTGCATTAACAATAAAGAAGGTACCATAACTATATTTTCAAGTCACATGCTTTGATTTCTGTAAAATATGATATGATGAGAGGGATGGAAAATGCCACCATTCATAAGTAAAGAACTATGAGCTAGGCATTCCTTTATTCAGAATTAAGTTGAAAGTATTTATACTTTATATTGAAAAAAATCTGCCTTGAGTTATTTAAAAAGAACAAATATGAGACTGTACAGTTTTTCTTCAACTATTTTTTCATTATTTCTCTTTGATTTCAAAATGTTTGTTTTAATTCGTAGAAGAAATCATGATATTTAAGATTTTATTAATTGAAAAAGTCTCATAATTATGCTTCTTAAATAAAAGGGAGATTTTTTTCAATACTGAATGTTCTTATAAAAAGTTCTTATTTATCAAAATATAAGTCTCTTTTAATTAATTTTAAATATTATGTAAAATTGTTTTAAAAAGTAACATTTTAATACCTTTAAACTTTGAAATATAAAAAGTATTTGGAAAGCCGAATATTCGGTATTCGGCTAGCTGAATATTCGGTATTCGGCCAAAATCACTATTTGGTGCTTCTCTAAACGCTAATAACCCGGAAACCTTCAAAAGGGCACAAACAAAACCTCATATTGGTACCATGGTGCCCATGAGCACTGTGTTGGACAGCCCTCTTATAAAGTAATGTTCTTTTGCTTTTTAATTTAAAATTAGTATTTTGTGTTAAGTAGAAAAAATATGCATTTCTTCCTTCCAAAAGTTTTATAGAGATATATCAATCATTAAATGTTTTGAGGGTATTATATTATTTATGTATTTTTCCCCCCTATAGTTTGCTCATTTGTTTTAATACATTTAAAATGCAATAACTTATCTCCCACCCATTCCTTTCACCATAAAAAAACAATTACTCTTTTAAGAAATAAAAATATTGTTGTTCCCTGAATTATTTTAAATTGCAGTTTTTCAATGTGCATAATAAAAATTTAAATTATGTCAAATTTATTATTTTCATAAAATATTATAATTTTGCATTTTATGAGTGGAAATTCTCTTTCTTTCTTGTAAATGTAATGAATGAATTTAAGTAAAAATGTGTGATTTAGCAAATGATAGTAGATATTGCATTTTCTCAATATTTAAATGGGTACTTATATAGTAAATATTTAATTGTATATTGTTATGTATATTGTATTAAAGTAAAATGCTTGTTTATGAAACAGGTGGGGTAGCAGCTGAAGAAATGATAATTGATGATATCGATGATAATACTAGTGATCATAGTGTTGGTGAAGAGGAAGTTAGCATAATTGGTGAAGTGTCAGTTCCTCCATCTGAAAAGAACATTGAGCCAATTTTGCAACCAATGGAAGAAGAATGCATTTGTGTTGACATTTCTGATTCAGAAAAGACTGCATCCCAGTCAGGTGAAAAAACATCTTATCCAGGTTCTAATCTTGTATCTATAGAAAATAAGTATGACTCAACAAATAAACCTTTTCTTTCTAAAGAAGAATCACTTGATATTGAACAGGTTTTTGATAGTCATGAGCAAAATAGTGTTAACCAGGTAAAAAATATTCAACAGTCTGATTTTCAGAATGATTTTTATAATACAGATCCTTTCAGCAGCGATTGTAATCAAATAAACTATATGGAACAATTAAGTGTCGATCAAAATCAAACCAGTGATCAGTTTAATATTAATCAGATTTCTATTGCTAGTGTAACTACTGATGCAGAACAGTCAAATGATATTCCAAATCAAATTAACACTATTGATCAATTTAATGTTAATCAGTTTTCAATTGTTAATGAAGCTGGTAATATTGAACAGTCAAATAATATTCAGAATCAGATTAGTAATACAGAACAGGACAGGGACATTCAAAATCAGATTAATAATGCAGAACAGGACAGGGACATTCAAAATCAGATTATTAATGCAGAACATGACAGGGACATTCAAAATCAGATTATTAATGCAGATAATTTTTGTGAAAATCAGATTCAAGTAACTAGTATAGAGCAGATTAGTCGCAATCAGAATCAAGTTAGCTCTGAATATGTTTCTGATAATTCAAATCAGATTAGTACAAAAACTGATATCCGTACTAGTGGTACAAAATCAGAAGTTGTTGAAACTGTAAAAGATGAAATTAGTAAAAAGACTCAGATTGAAACAGTAAAAAATCAGTGCGATATTGATAATATGAATGAACAGATTTGTGAATCTTCAGAATGTGCAATCGAAAATGTACAAGAAGAGAAAGTTAACAAATCTGGCATTGATTGTGTAATTAAAGTATGTACAGATTCCACTGAAGTCCTAGTTGATGAGTCTACTGAAAGCTGTTCTTCGGAAATATTTAATTTTCCTAAAGATGCTCCTGTTTCAAGTGTGCCAGAATATATACCTATTAAGGAAAGAATAAGCAGATCTCAACAGAGTGTGTCATGCTCAAGTAAGTATGATGACGATGATGGTGACCAGGCTTACCCTTCATTATTATTACAAGAACAGATGGAACTAGAAAAATATGGGGAATCAAGTACAAGTGAAAAGTTTACACCTTCATCTTCTAAAACTGAGAAATTAGAAAGGATAGCAGAATCTCCACAAAGTATGGAAACTGATTCTGCTGATTTGAAATCTGTCCCTTCCACAACTACTGGTTCTTCTAAAGATATATCTCAGAGATTGACTGAACAATTTGACTTTCTTTCTAAAAACAGTGAATTTTATGAAAATAATAAACTTTACAGAAAAACCATGATGCTTCTCAAGTCTGATATACCTTTCAGCTGTGATTTCGATATTGAAAAGAAAGCTTCAAGAAAAACTAGAACTTTTGTTTTTAAGAAAGAAGAAGAAAAAACCGAGCCAAAAACTGCCAAAGTTGAAGAAGAAAAAACTGAGATAGAAACTGCCAAAACTGAAGAAGAAAAATCTGAGACCAAAATTACAAAAACTGAAGACTTAGAGTGTAAAGCTTCCAAAGAGAGCGAATCTTCAGAAAAGTTTCTTGAATCATGGCATCCTGAAACTTATGAACAGTTTTCATCTTCCCTTCAAAAAGGTAAGTTTACATTTAGTTTATGCTTTATAATCAACTTTAAATTTTATGATATTCCATCAATTTCATATTAATGAAATTCATTTCTTTTGCTGTTTTTTGACCAATTTTATTATTATTTTTTAGGACAATCAGATGCTTTTCTGAAAGAAGTAAATATTTTTATTTATTTGTATTATAATGGTAATTTAGTCATTATTTATATAAGTTTTCCTATAATTCTTAAGTATGGAAAAATTCTTTTTTTATGGTATTGTTATTTTGTAAAAAGATATATAGATGAGGTGAGTAAGTTTGAGTAAAAAATCGTTGATTTATTTCCTACATTTTGATTATATACTACTAAGTTACTATAAACCATACATGAGAATATTAACTAATAGTGTATATTTAAATGTCTTAGTATATGTTATTTATTGCATTTAATAAACATAAAACATACTGAGAATTTATGAGATTTTTTTTTTTTATTAATGAATTTTAGGTTACAATCTATTCATTTTTCACTATTCTATAAACTTCTTTTAAAATATAATTTGTATTATTTATTATATACAGTCGAGTCTCTATATAACGAAATCCACTGTTCCAGTAAAAAATTCCTTATATATATAAATTCGATGTATAGAGAATGATGTTAAAAATCGTATTTAATGTGTAAAATTTGAACAAATATTATTTTTGATCTTTTGAATTAAGAATTTGAAATGTTTAAAAGTAAATATTAACCTAACATTTTATTTCTTAATTATTTAAGCTGTTTCAAAAAAGAGAACAGACATTTATTTGAAAGCTTAATGAAAATCAAATAAGGAAGACTTGCATTAATTTCAGACGAAGAAATCTGTAACTTTTTGTTGTTTTGTTTGCTCTCAAAAGCTCAAATTTTAGCAAGGAATGAAAAATTGTAGTTAACATTTTCCTCCATTTGAAGGCCTCTCTTATGTGCCTCTCATTGATTCCTCTTACATGTGTATCAATCCAATTGACACTGTTTTGAGAAGGATGTGGAAAAGTGTGTGGGAGGTGGGATGAATTCGTTGGATTTAAAGAACAAGGAGAGAAGTAATAATAATAATTAAAAAAAAAAAAAAAAAAACTCAGGACTGACAATAAATCAAAAATAAGTGATGTAAAATTGATTCCATATGATTTCGCAGCTTTTAAAAACTGAATAAATTAAGACCAATTCATGAAAAAATTCGTTATATGGAGATAGATATTTCGCTATATAGAGACTGTTTTTAATGTAATCATGCGAAAAGGGGACCGTTCCTACTAAAAATTCGTTATATAGAGAAATTCGATGTATGGAGTTTCGTTATAGAGAGACTCGACTGTATATATATGTGTGTGTGCTTATATATATATATATATATATATATATATATATATACAGGGTGTCCGAAAAGTCTGGAAATGGCCGAATAACTCGAGAAATACATATGAGATTGAAAAACATAAATATACGTGTTAAATATTTTTAAATAAGCTACTCTGTGATACCAAATTTGACCTTCGAAACCGACAACTTTGAAATCTTAAATTATAACCCCCATTTTTTATTGCAGATTCGGATTCTACGGACAAAAATACGTAACTTTTGTATTTGATGTTTATTTCAAATCTTCGTTTATCACGGTGTAATCGAGCATATTAAATCGATACATATTTCCGCTTTTCCAACGGGATTTTCCCTAATCGAAACTGATTGGGCAGAATTTTTGACGTCAAATTCCTCGTCTTTTGTAGGAATAGCGTTTCCTGAAAATCACCCGTGGCGATTATTTCAATAGTGCTACACTGTTAAAAATTTGACCCATTTGCTGCAGCGTCACTCCACAGCTATTATAGAATATCTCTTTTGTGACCAATGAGAATGCTCCATAACACAGTAAAGTAATCGTTTTCTATAAAAGCAGTGGAGTGACGATGCAGCAAAAGGGTCAATTTTTTTACAGGAACTTAGGGAAAATCCCGTTGGAAAAGCCGAAATATGTATCGATTTAATATGCTCAATTACACCGTGATAAACGAAGATTTGAAATAAACATCAAATACAAAAGTTACGTATTTTTGTCCGTAGAATCCGAATCTGAAATAAAAAATGGGGGTTATAATTTAAGATTTCAAAGTTGGACCCCCTCTGTCCCCCAGGGGGTCGGTTTCGAAGGTCAAATTTGGTATCACAGAGTAGCTTATTTAAAAATATTTAACACGTATATTTACGTTTTTCAATCTCATATGTATTTTTCGAGTTATTCGACCGTTTCCAGACTTTTCGGACACCCTGTATATGATAGATAGATATAAGAATTATTGGGCATTTAATAATAAAAAAATTAAATTCCATACATCTTTAATATTTTCGGCAAAGGAAAATATTTTTAGTTTGAAATATGTTATAGTAGACATTATGCTTTGAAACATTTGAATATTATATTGTAAAAAAGTACAAATACATATTATAATAATATTCAAGACTAATTATATCAATTTTGAGAGGTGCATTTAATTATTTTCCTTTAAAATTGAGTTTATTTGTTAATTTAATGAAATACAGTTTTATTATTTTCCAAATTTTAAAGAAATTAATTATTAAGTAAATTATATATTTTATTACAATTTAATATAAAATATCTGTTTTGTTTAATATATTTTATTTGTCAGACTCTTAAAAGCAGTCCAAATATGAACCTTCAGCAGAACCCTTCTATTTCAATCTTTGAAAAGGCTAATGAAAGCATGCAGTCATCTTCTAAAGGAAAAGGAAGAAGTAAGAATTTATAAATTTAATACAATTAATAATTATAAATATGTTTTAAATGTTAATTCTGTTTTGTTTAAAATCACTTAATGTTGAGATATGGGGGTTACCATTAATTACCTCTTTCAAGCAGAAAGGAATCTGCAAAGTGTGACAAGGAGAATGGCATGTTAACATTTTGTGACATCAAATTTGGTATATTAAGACAATTAGATCGGTATTGTTTGTCAAAATCATAAATTAAAATAATAAAAAGTATACATTTTTCAGGGCATGTAATATATTTTCAAAAATATAAAAAGATTAGTATTTTGCTACACATCCAATATTTTCAAAATTGTCAGCTTACTGCTGATTATAAATATTTTTCAAATTAATATAAATTAGAAATTAAAATATAATATTAGATATGAAATGTCATTGACCAAAGGATTTTATTAATAAAGCCTTTTTATTGGCTGAATTACAAAAAATTTCTTTTTGAATTTTTTATCAGTTCTGCAAATTAAATTTCCTCATTTTTAATTTGTTTAAGCTGTTTATAATTGTGGCACAACACATGCACACTTAAATGAAGCAGTGTTTTCTATTATTCATGTGAGTAAAAACAAAAAAAAGGGGGGAGGTGATATGTATAATATTTTTATTGTTCAGATGAAAATTAAGGAATTGGGTTACTGACCAAAGGCCAGTAGAATCAGTTCCATTAGTAGCCACTTTTAACGTAGCTGACTATAGTGTTTCAAACTTTCTTGACATCTAGATAAACTATAACATGCTACATAAAATATTTTTCTATGCAAGTTTTATACCATTCAGCTACTCATGATAAAAATCAGAAAAAAGTCATAATTCAGGAAAATTTCCAAAAAATCTGAAAAATTATTATAATATTTCTTGGATTTTGATTAATAAATAAATATGTTATTAATACACTATACACTTTATATGCAGGTGAAGTCCATGTTAGTGAGTATATTTTACAGGATTAAACAATATCTCTTTAAGAAAAATATTCCAATGGGTAAGCATGTGGCAAGAGTGTAAATATTGAAGATAATGCAATGTTCTTAAAATCAGCTTGTACTTAGTGGGGGAAAAAAAAAAAAAAAAAAGAATTAATTACTTGAAATAGACTTTTAGTCAAAGCTGGTGAACACATTTTGCAGATTAAAACTGCAAAATGGTATGGTTTTCTAATAATGGAAAAATTTATGGAACTGATCTTAAATGAAGAAATAAAAAAAAAATATTGATCACATTCACCATTCTTTTAGCTCCTGCTTTTGCTATAAGATGCAGTATTTAAATTCTTATTTCTTTCTTTTGTTTTGTTTTTCTTCTAATTGCAAAAGAATGCTAATTATTGATACTTAAATTCCCTTATCTTTTTATATTTATTTACACCTTTTCTACTTTTTGCTACCAGGGAATGCCATCATATGACTTTTCCACTGTTGTGGCTCCCTTATAGCCTCTCTTTGGTTTGTTGTTTTTACATTGCTTCTGTTTTTAGTTTCCATGTATTTACAAAAATTGATTTCATAAGTATGTAAAAACAATCACTTTTATAAACAATTAGTAGAACATCTTGATTGTAGATTCCCAGAAGTAATTGATGACTGTATCGATTGGGATTTTTACAATGACGATTTTCAAGAATCGTCCATCACTAGTCATATCCCAGGAGCAACTTTAGTTAGAAGTGTGAAATTCATGATAACAAACATTTAAAAATATTATTAAACATTTATTTCCTTGATTTTAGAAATTCCCCAGCCCTCTACAAAACAGTTGATGGGAGGCACGGAATTTTTAGGTAATTTCACCATACTTCAGTAGCAGTTTTAGATAGAGGCATGAATTTTGGGAAAATTAATCTACTAAAGTAAACTCAAACATGAATTTCATGTATTTTAGAAATTCTCACCAAAAAGGGTTTAATAGGGTGGTCATTTAGTTGGTACTTTTAGGACATTTTACCATATATCTGAGTCAGCTTTAGGTAGACGTGTGAAATTCAAGCTAGCAAATCTATTTTAAAAAAAGTTAAGCATAATGATTTTAGAGCTATTCTGTCTATTATGTCGTCAACAGGGATTTTAAACCGGATAATGTGAGATTCTACAAATAACACAACAATTAGGGATGTTTGATTAGATTTGTTTTTTCTTTTTAAATTTTTATTAGATGCATTTCGTTTGATTCAAGATTATTTTTAAAAAATTGGCCAGTGTAACGGGCAAAGGCTGCTAGTACATGTGTGGTTCAATCAACTATTCTTTACTCAAAGATGGATTAATGTTGTCGTTATTGTTTTTATTATATGTATATATGGATTAGTAATTCAGAATTTTACTTGATATGTTTATTAGATTAATAAATGAAGTTTTATCTAAACACTAACCAACAGTGCACTTTTTTTCACTTATTAAATCAATATTTGTTTCGTGTGTTATCACCCTCAGAAATTATTTTGTCTCCTCTGTTGTCATTAAATATATGTATATAAAACATTTAAACTAAAATTTTGAGCTGTTGAATTAATGATTTAGATGTTCTTTGAATATTTGCTCTAAAATTAAAATACAAATAAATTGATACAGCAATATATGAGCACAGCAAGAGGTGCAAAGAATAACTAATTGGCCCATATATGCTATACACTGTACAATTTGCACATATACAGATTATTTGAAAATTTGTGTGAGTTTCTTGAAGTGCATTTCTTATAAATATTAAGAAATTTAGTTCATGCTGCTGTTATTTCAAGGCTTCATAAAAAGAATTTTCTCTTCATTGCAAAATGAAAGTAGTCAGATATGGAAATACCAAAACCTTCTCCTATCGCATCCATGTTGATATTTCAAAATTTGTTATCACAATGCCAAAATTAAATGGCAATCTATGACCATCATAGGGATTCTAATATGAAATTCTGTGCATTAGTTCTTGAGATATGATTATTGCTAAAATAATGTAAATTATGCAAAATGCAACATAGCAGTGCCTCTTGTTGGATGATTTACATTGAAACCTAATTTGCAACAATTTATGTCAACATCTAATTGAACATGAAGTTTGATGAAATTTTGTACATTAGTTCTTAAAATAGGGCTATAGTGGAAATTGTGAAAATTGCGGTATAGCAGTGCAACCAGTTGGGTGATTTACACCAAAATGTAAACAACACAAAGTCATATTAAGTAATAAATGAATCTGAAGTTTTATGGAAATCCACGCATTATATCTAGATATAGAGTTACTGCAGAAATCACAACAAATACAGCATAGCCATGCCATCTATTGACCGATTTACACAAAAATATAGAAAACATCAAATCATGTTAAGGACTAACTTAATCTGAAGTTTGATAAAAATCCGAATTTTAGTTTTTGAGATTGGAAATTGTGTAAAATGCTGCATAGCAGCACCACTTGTTCAGCAATTTACACCAAAATGTAGAAAATGTCAATTCATGTAATGACTAACTGAATCTAAAGTTTGATGAAAATCTGTGCACTGTTTCTGGAATAGAGCCATTGCAAAAATCGTGATAAATGCTGCATAATAACACTACATGTTGTGATGTTTACACTAAAATGTAGAAAATGTCAATTCATCACATGGATTAATTTAATCTGAAATTTTATAAAAATCTGTGCATTAGTTTTTGAGATAAAGCTATTGCGGAAATCATGAAAAATCCTGTGTAGCAGTGCCACCTGTTGATCGATTTTTACCAAAAACGAATCAGCATCAATTTATATCTGGGACTACCTGAATGTAAATTTTTATTGAATTCTGTGCATTAGTTTTTGAGACAGAGTGCCCAGAAAATTTATATCACAGAAGAAAGATGTGTAGAGAGGTAAAATTATCCAATCATCCAAATCTAATCCTACCGCTTCATTTTTAAGAGTTTTATGCAAGTTTTCATTCTTGCATGCAGAGATAAGTGCTATAATTTTATGTCACAGTAAGATGATCCAAATTTTCTTTTGCCTCTCCTGTGAAATTTACTTTTGTCGAGATGAGTCACATTTCTTGCAGATGAGCGATATTTGTTCAATGCATATGTATTGTTTCTGCTGTTTATTATTTCCTTCTATCTTTATATGAAGAAAGTATTTGATTCACGAAAATTTTCAAAGTTTGGTTTTTGATGGATTTACGTGTTTTAGGGATCAGAGATTCCAAAAAACATATTTTTACAAATTGTCCGTCTGTATGTGACATAAATTTTGTGGGCGGAATGTGGGTGGAATTTAATAAAAGTTTATATTCAGGTAGTCCCACATATAGATTAATTTATGTGTGTAAACTGATTAGTTTTTGGTGTAAATCACTCAACAGGTAGCCCTGTTATACTGCATTTTTTATGAATTATGTAACAGCTGTATCTCAAGAACTAATGCACGGATTTTATTAAAAATTTATATTAAGATAGTCCCTGATATAAATTGATGCTAAATAGTTTTTGGTGTAAATTGCTCAACAGGTGGCACTGCTATGCTACATATTTTTACGATTATGCAACAGCTCTGTCTCAAAAACTAATCCATGAATTTCCATCAAACTTCAGATTAGTCTTTGGTATGAATTAATGCTGTTTACATTTTGGTGTAAATCGCTCATTAGGTGGCGCTGCTATGCTGCATATTTCACGATTTTCACAATAGCTCTATCTCAAGAATTAATGCATGGATTTTCATCAAACTTCAGATTCAGTTAATATTTGATGTGGTCTGATTGTAATTATATTTTGGTGTTAATTGCCCAGCAGGTGTCGCTGGTATGCTGAATTTTTTTTTTTTTTTTTTTCAATTCTCGCAATAGCTCAATCTCTAGAATTAATACACGAATTTTTATCAAACTTCAGTTATACTTTGATAAATATTATTGCTGATAATGTTTTGATGTAAATCACTCAATAGTTGACACTCTTATGTTGCATTTTCTCCAATATCCACAATAGTCCTATTTCAAGAACTATTGCACTGAATTTCATGCCTTTATAATCCTCACAATGGGCATAGATTGTCATTAAATTTTGGCACTGTGGCAGTGAATTATTATCTCGATAGCAAAAAGTTTTGGGATTGCCACATCCAACTAGTTTAATATTAAATATATTCTGCGAGTTTGAACTTCTGTTTTTTTCCCTCATACTACTAATTGCACAGATGAAAGTACCATTTTTATGAACATGCATACTTTTTCTGTGAAATAATATTTTAATAAATTTCAAATGCATTTTTTTTTTAATTTTAAATCCATAATTTTTTATTGGAATTTTAAATAAAATACAATTTTAAAAAATGTTTTTGTAAAATGTTGTTTCTTTTCTGTATTTATGTTATACAGCTTTTTATTGGTCTGTTTATTTATATATTGATTTTTAAACATTTTTTATTTTTTTCAGTCTAAAATTGAATAGCATTTAATATTTTCTTTCAATTTAAAATTTAATACAAACTTCTCTCTAAAAATGCAGGAAAACAAGAATCAATGTCCAAAAGTTCTTCATCGGATAAAAAAGAGCGTTCATCAATTAAAAAAGCTAAAGAAAAAGGTAATTAGAATTAAAATAAATTTTAATATCCTATTTTATTTAAATATTGTGTTTTAAAAATTAATATATGCAGTTATCAAAATTATAAAATTTTTTGCACCATGTTATGTTAAACAGTTTTTAATTTTTTATCAATTAAAGCACCTTTTGCATGTTGTATTTATCTTATCTTTCACTCAGTTTTATCTGAATTTAGAAAATTATTTTCCTAAGAAAAATTTGCATTGATTTTTTCTTTAGAAAATAGGTAGATTAGCAATCTTATATCAAAAAGCTTATTTGTGGATTTTGTGGGTGTTCAATAAATATGGCCCCTTAATTTGTCTCATATATCTGAACTAAATTTAGTACGTCAAACAATCAGGAAAAATATCAGCTACTGCCTCTTTTTTTTTTTTTTTTTTTTTTTTTTTTTTTTTTTTTTTTAATGATTTAAATTATTTTTTGTCAATATTAGCACTTTTACTGCTATTACAATCTGAGATATCAGAAAGCTATCTTATAAGCATTTTTGGATTTTTATTTTTTTAAATGCTATTATTATATAGAATTTAATAAAATAATCAATTTCTTTAACTTTTGTCTTTTTGTTAACCAATGTAGATTTGATTAATTGACTTATTTCCAAAAAAGTTAAGAATTATATAGATTTAAAATTTTCAAAAATATTTAATATTTTTTATATTTATTCTTTAATAAATTGATTTTCTGCGATTTGTTATTAATATAATGTTTATTTTAAATATGTATTTAGTATTATTTATTGACTTTTTGTTATAAAAGATTTTGTAATTAAATTTTTACTTTTAATGTTCCTTAAATTTTAAACTTATTGATTTAGCTAAAATTCAGAATTCAGATTCAGAAAAAAGTTTTGTGAAAATCAAAAGCTATTTATTCCCTGTAATATAATAATGAAAGTAAGGATCAACCGAAACAGGTTTTTAAAGCCAAAACCAAATTTCAAGGATCTTTCTATTTTTAACTGAAAACGAAAACAAAAATTTCCAATTTTTTTAAAAGTAATTAATACGTACATAAGTATGCATAATTATTAATTATATATGCTTATAAAATATGTATAATTATAATATAATTATAAGTGTGATCAAAGCTTATTCTCTGTGTATTAGATCCAAAACTTTTTCATCTCATAAACAAGTTGGAAATTGCACGTAAAGCGTAGCAAATGAGGTGCGTTCGTTGATAACGAAGTTTTAAAATATTCAGATCTTGCTGATATAGTAGAGCGTACTTTGGATACAGTATAGTGGTCGAAATCTTTGTGTTCCTGTAAATATGCAGGGAGTAATTTTTATTATACTTCATTAACGTATATCTTATTCATAAAATGTGAAGAGTTTAATACAATTAAAACACCACCCAAACAATGTTTCCCCGTATAACATTATTTAGTGGAATACATTTGTGTGGCCCTGTAATTTAATAATAAATATTCTTTGCATCACAGATTGTACAAAATGTGCTTTTAGTACATATTTCATAGATTCATGTCAATTCTGTTATATTCAATTGAGTGTAACACCATTAAAATGCATTTGAAACTTTTTTCCCCATTGACCGTAATGTAACGGAATACTTTTGATTGTCCCTGTAATTGATCAATGCATCCGATTTTCATAACATTTGAAATGACTCGACAAAATTATGTAATAAATATACGTTTTAAATTTCAAACTATTAAAATGCATTTGAAACTTTTTTCCCCATTGACCGTAATGTAACAGAATCCTTTTGATTGTCCCTGTAATTGATCTATCCATACGATTTTCATAAAATTTGAAATGACTCGACAAAATTATGTAATAAATATGCGTTTTAAATTTCAAACGATTAAAATGCATTTGAAACTTTTTTCCCCATTGACCGTAATGTAACGGAATCCTTTTGATTGTCCCTGTAATTGATCTATCCATCCGATTTTCATAAAATTTGAAATGACTCGACAATATTATGTAATAATTATGTATTTTAAATTTCAAACGATTCGGTTGGGTAGTTTTTGCGTTGTTATATGCGGACGGACAGACAGACAGACAGACGGACGGACTGAGCGACAACAATAGGTGCTACATATTTACATAATTACGAACGCACCTAAAAAGGAAATGTAATTAATAAGATATGAAAAAGACAGCAAATCTTCAAAAAAACACTAAATGATGTCTTCTCCCTTTCTCTACTGTCAGTAACAAATGTAGTTTTTCTAACAACAAAGTAATTGATGCAAACATCTAAAATGGTAATTATAAAAATGGTAATGGTGGTGGTAATTTTATAAGCTAAAGTATGTTAAAAATTTTTATAAATATGATACGGAAAGCTTGTATGGAATACTGTTACTGAAATGTAAAGTTTTGTGTGTGATTTGGGCACTACAGAATAAATTCAATACCACCCGTATCTTTAGAATTGTAAATGCAATTAGAATAAACTTTTTGATTGAAACTTCTAATTTTTAAGAGTTATTTAAATTCTCAAATTTCAGTATAAAATTGATCTTTTTTTTTTTTTTTTTTTTTCATGCTTTCTGTTTTATTCAAATTGAGCACTGTATTCTTCTTCTTATTATTGTTATTAAGTTTGTAAACTTTTTTTTTTTCTTTTGCCACAGGTAAAACAAAAAAGAAAATGGAGTTTTCATTTGCTGAACCACATTCTCCTGCAGGTCCGGAAGGTGAGTAAACTTTAAAAAAAATAAAAAAAAAAAAAAAATAAATAAATAAATATAAGCATTGTAAATCTTAATTGCAGTACTTTCTTTGTAAGCAAATTGTATTACAAATGGCCTTTTTGTACATATAATTTCAAGATACTTCCCTTTAACTTAGATTTCTTATTTTAATTATTATCAAAAAATTAAAAAAGCTACCTGCTACAGACAGTTGATTTTTAAATCATTTCTGATCAGAATTACAGCAAGAATAGTACAAGTGGTGTGCCAGTACAAAACAGCTAGTCAGACAGAATTTTTTTCAGTTATCACTAATGATGTGCAAATAATTGGTAGAAAAGAAGCAAAAAGTTTTGCATCAATACCGTAATTTCCGGACTATAATCCGCGGTGGCGTATAATCTGCAGCAGCAATTTTTAGCCTTTATAAAATAATTTTCGCAGATAATCCACACTAAAGTATAATCTGCATATTATATGCCATACTGTACGAGAATTACTCAGCCAAAAAGCTAAGCAAATCTAACATAAAAATTTGAAGCCACTCCTACGGGCGTGTTCAGCGCAACTTACCAAAGTAAACAATGTTACCAACCAATTGTAGGGTAGTATGAAAGCGAATTGTGGCACCAATGAAAACTATCCTGTTGAATTGTAACTGACGCCACACTTCGCCTTGATTTTCATTTCGTACTTGTCTATAATCGGTAAGTGACCATTAAGTTGTGTTGAACATGTCCTATGCGACTCTTGGTGGCTATGTATAGGTCATATGCGAACTCACGAACAACTCCAATGGTCGATAGCAGACAATTGTATGATAGCTGTTTACTTTTTCATTCTATTACTGCTGATAGAAACGAGATATCTTTGGTGAACTTCTACTTAAAAAAAAAAAAAGAATTCAGCCAAAAATCTGCACCGGTAGATAATACGCACTTAATATTTTTGAGGTTTTTTATCAGGTAATCCGCAGATTATCGGCCGGAAATTACGGTAATAGCTGTATCACACATGGAACTATAGTAAGGCAAACATTTTACAAAACATGATCATTCATCTTGCTGCATGTTCGGTAAACAGATTTTTCAAACTTCTTGTGGGGTTATTTAATTTTTAGCTCTGCTCTTATTAATGAGTTGATCAGCGCTGAATGAATCGCCAACATTTTCCGTGCTATCCCGGAAACGTTTGGTGAGCAAGAATAGTGAGAAAATTCTCCCCTTCATCAAGGTCATACAACTTTTGCTGACTGTAATGTTGTCTAGAAAAAGAAAGTTTTGCAAACGGGGTCTGTGTGATACAGCTATAACCAAACAAAGTTGCCTCTGATTCACTTGATCTTTTATAAACCGTATTTTGTGTTTTCTTATGAAATCAACAAAAGCTAATTCTAAGTTATGAACATGCTTAGTTACACTTTAAGATTATATTTTGTAAGTTTGAAGTAGACATTTTTTAAGACGACTTAGTTTTCAAAAAGTGACATTATTTCAACTGGTGACTATACAAGGTGTTTATAAAGTCCCGTATCCATTTTGATGTTTAATAACTCACAAAATAATAAAGATAAATTAAAATTAATAACATAAATGGTTAGATAAACTCAAAAAGTTTCATGACCCTTGTCAATGAACTTACACGTGTGCCCTCTTCGTCGCACGAAGAATATCAAGTTGATAGTCAATTTCACGCCAGGTAGTGGCAACCATGCCGGCATCCACCGAGGTTAATGCCGCTGGACTTTTTCCTTTGGGGATTTGTAAAGGACAGTGTTTAAGGAGGAGAGTGTCAAACATTGATGACTTAAAAGCAAGAATTACAACCGCAATAGCCTCTGTGAATGCCAACATGCTTGCCGCTACCTGGCGTGAAATTGACTATCGACTTGATATTCTCCGTGCAACGAAGGGGGCACACATGGAAGTTCATTGACAAGGGTTGTGAAACTTTTTGAGTCTATCTAACCATTTATGTTATTAATTTTAATCTATCTTTATTATTTTATGAGTTATTAAACATCAAATTGTGTCCGGGACTTTATAAACACCTTGTATAATTAAATATTTTTAAATGTAAATTAAAAGTATTTGATTTTAAAATTTATAACTAATATATTTCTCTGTCTTGTTCTGATACATATTCATTAAAACAAATGCAGATTTTGTTAATGAATCTCTCTCATTTAAGTAGTTTTATTTAGTTTTTGATTACAGATTAGCTTTTAATTTAGATAATAGTTGATTTGGAGTTGATAAAAAAGTTATAAATTATATATGCCTAAACAATAATTCCCTGTTTGCTATATTGCATTTAATGGGTTTCCTTACTAGTTAATAATTTGATTTATTAATTAGCAAAAGCCATGCTTTGTTTCATGAAGCATTATTTCATAAGATAAATATTTGAAAATAACAATTTCTTTTTACTTTGTAATTTTATTAAGCAAAAATCTTATGTTTTGGCACACTTTAGAAATGTAAATTCAGCCAAATAACTAAGAATTTCCTCGGAATTTTTTATTTATGATAACAATTAATTTTATTTGTTTGCAACTCTTTTGATAAGACTTAACAAAAAAAAAATTATATAATTCTCTTAAAATGCATAAGTATTGTCTGGCATAAATGATTTTACATTGTAAGAATAAATTATGTATTTGATTTCTTAACACCCCTCCCCCCCCCCCAAAAAAACATTAAAAATGTGCTATAATTTTCATAAAATAAAAGTATTTTAAAAATTTTATAAAAGAAATTGTGAAGCTATTATATAATTAAAAGGAATGAGCAACAAATTATGTGCCATTTCTATCAAATATTTATAAAGCATTCTATTTAAATGTATATTTTCCTATCAACTAATATACACTCAATAATATACATACTCAAATAACATTTGGTGGAATAGTAAAAATATTTTTTATTTATTTAATTAATCATCATTCTACCTATAACTACTACAGTGGAACCACGATAATCCAGATCGTTTTTTTTTTAATTTTCAAGTTTGCGAAGCGATTGGTGAAAAAGTTTTTTTTTTAAATTCAGAATATGACGATGCAACAAGTTAATGTTATGGAAATTGGGCAATCGCTTCTCAAACTTGAAAAAAATGAAAAAAAAAAAAAAAAAAAACGATCCGGATTATCGGGGTTCTACTGTAATTCCATGATTTATTTATTTTTTTAAATGTACATGTTTCATTCTTTATTTGCAAAAATACATCCATAATTTGCAAAAATACACCAGTAATTTTAATTATCTCAAAATCCATGGATGTTGGCAAAAAAATGTTGGACAAACATAGCATTGACACAAAACAATTTAATTGTGGATAAAATACTTAATTTAATATTTTTTTTTTTTTTTTTTTTTTTTTTCATGGCGAACTTAACGCAGAGTAACTTTTATACTGACATCAGAGTGCATGTGTGGGAGTAAAAAAAACCTGGCAGTGTGAGATATGATGCACGTAAAAAAAAACCTCTCAATCTCAACACGTTTAATATTTATATTAATTAATTCTAGTTTGATTTTATGAGCCCATTCACTGTCATAATGATAGTTAATTATGATTTTTGGTTTTAAGTACTTATCTGAAAATAAACATTTATACCAACTTCTATTTCATTAAATTGATTTCAGAAACATTATGATGGGTAATTTTTTTTTAAATTATTATTTATTATGCGGAATAGTTTAAACCCACGAAAATTTTTGTAAACATCCTTAGAAATTTCTACTAAGCATTGAGTTTCCTCGACGTATAAAAATATTGTTAAGTGTTCTTTTCCATTTCTTCCTATCTAGGGTAATATCATCATTTAGTTCATAAATGACTCTTTGACATTATTTCAATTCATTCTTGGTCTGCTTCTCCTTCGTTTTCCTTATGGGATCCAGTTTAAACAGATTTCTGGAAAATTCTATCTTTAAATCTACAAAGATATCCATACAATCTGAGCGTATTTTATTTGAGTTATATAACTTTTTTTTTTTTTCTTAAGTTGATATGAAACTTGCCAAAATTGCTAAAGTTTACTACAAAATCCTAATTTGTTTTCCTACAAAAATGGTTGTTTGATTTCCCACTCTTGTTGTTCAGAAATTTACTTTATTATAAATTTTATTACATTTATAATTAATTTATTTTACACCAGTTTTAAAATTTATATATTTCTTTTTAACACTTTCCAACAAAGTTGAAAAGTGTTTAATCATTCGGTTTGTCTGGCTGTCTAGCCATCTATCTGTTCTCTAACTCTTAAAATATACTTGGATTGCCATGAAAGTTTTGGATGTTATTGACGTTTACCCTAGCACGAACCCTATTGAAAATGAAGTTTCTACCATGATTAGTTTAATTACAGGGACAGTCAAAAGTTTTCTGTTACATTAGGGCCTATGGGGGCCTAATAATTTAAAGTGAATTTTAAAGGTGTTACACCAGGTCAAGCATATTCAAATTTATATGCATCTATGAAGTGCACTAAAATAAGCATTTTATAAAATATGCAGTTAAAAGAATAGTTATTATTCATTTACAGGACCACACAAAAGATTTCTAATACATAATAATAAAAGAGGAAATTGTTGGCAACAATTTCAATTATGGTAAACGGTTTCATATGTAATCAAATTTATATATGTTATTGAGACTTAATATGAGTTATTTCATGCATAATACAAAGTGCATAGTATTTACAGGGACACACAAAATATTTCAAATAGTATATTCTATCTGAAGTATTGTATATTATGGATGATGACTGTTTGATGGATGAAATGCATTTTTAATTATGATATGCGCTTTTAAGTTTCACTAAATGTATGCACATTATATAGTGTGTGTAAATTGTAAATGCTAATAGTTACACAATTTAGAAATACAGGGTTGCACAAAAGAGCTCGAAAAAGTTATTGACTGTGAGCATAATTTACTTAAAGATAATTTTAAAATAAGTTTTGCATTTTTATGTTGAATTGCATTCAGTTTATAATGAAATGTTTGTAGAATATAGATAAAATAATATACAGGATCAAAGAACTGGATACAGGGTCGCCTATGAATGATAATTTCTGGAAATGTGGTTTAAATAGTTTAAAGAGTATTTTTGTTTGAACTAAATTTTAGCAAAATACTTTTGTGTAATGAAGGTACTAGGTAAACTACAAGCTGAACAAAAGTATTGAAGTATGTTTCCATCCATTAGTGTAAATTGCTAAAAGAAAAATTTCAACCAGCTAGGCGTTTTCTTGCTAAACTAAATTTCCCCATTATATAATATATATATTAACTAACAAATCAAATACAGAGCTGTTTAAAAGTATTGGAATACATGTTTGGTTATGGATAATAACACCTTATTACTATGGATAACAAAGTTTTGTTAAAGATTTCAGAAATGTTGGAAAGTGTTTCATAATGTATGCTTAATACATGATTTTTCTTACTTGATTTCAGTTCTTGAAGCTTTGACTACTCCTTCTCAATATCCTGTTGGATCTTTTATGTTTTCACCACCTCTGACAAGAGGAAGATTGCGCCAGAAAAGAACGGATGATACTTTCGGTAGCTCTTTCACTTCTGTAGCTTCAGAAACTTCCTTTGCAAAAGAAAAGAAACCACCAGTTGATCCTATTTTGCAAGGAATTATTGATGAAAGGACACCAGAAAAACAGAAATTGACCTCAGCTTCTAAGAGAAAAACAAAGACTTCTCCCAAAAAGAAAACTTCTCCCAAGAAATCTGAAAAGTAACTTTTTTTAAAGCTTTAACTACCAGTTTTAAAAATTTGAAAATGATGCATAATTTAATCATACAATGTTTTTTAATATTTACCCTAGACATTTTCAGAATCTTCTTTGTATAACAGTATATGGACTTAATAATTGCTACTAATAAAATAATTATTAAAAAAAGTATTTAAAAAAGTTGTATGTATCTCACATGCTTTACCTAATAGTTGATAATTTTTTATATTTATTCATGCATATTCAGCGGTTTTGTTATTTAAATTGAACTTCTTTCATACTATCAGATAACTAAGAAAATGCATGCAGTTTTCATTAGACATGAAAAACGACCCACAAAACTCCTTATTACTTATTTTATAATCCAATATAATCACCATTGGTTACAATCATATATTCTCAATAAAAGAGAAGCTATTTTTTGTTAATTGAAGTAAAAAAAATCATGTAACATTCTTTGTGAATGCGTCTCTGTTCGAAATTGCTATTACCGCAGTTAATTATCTATGGCCAAAAACAGATAGTAATTCATTGAGGTGTCTCCCATAGAATAAGGTGAAAGAGACAAAATTTACCAGCCCAGTGTTGTTAATCGCGACCCCAGGTAATGTATGTTTATTTGTATGATGGCTGGCATTAATCGTGGAGAAGGAGAACTCTTCTTTCATTGATCAGTAGTGGCTGCTTGTGAAGTAAGTAGCTGAAACCGTTTTCGAGTAGACATCAGCCGTGATAATTTTTTAACTTTCTAAGAACTTAGAATGAACTATATCAGCACTGATCCACCAAGCATATAAGATTTTTTTTTTTTCTTTTTTAATGAATGCCTCATTTTGGTGGCTAATAAAATGGAACCAAAAACTGTCCAATGTTGTTTTCTCTTCCAGCTATTATATATGACTCAATTTTCATCACAAGACAATATTTGATCCAGGAATGAGGCTTTATTATGGTGTGACAGCAATGATAAGCAGATGTTCAACCGTCAGAGCTTGTGTCCATTTGATAGAACATGAAAAACCTGTTTTTTGGAGTTTCCACATCATTCCAAGGTTATGCAGAAGCGATTGGATGATTTTATCATATACTCCAAACTTGTATGATAGCGCCCTGCAGGTTTGATGAAGATTCTGTTTGATTTCCTCCAACAATAGGATTTGTTAGGGGGATCGGCAACCAACACAGGGCTTATCTTTGAGACCCTCAACTATGAACAAAAGTCAGGTGAATTGTTTTTGAGCTGTGTTTATTAACCGAAGTCCTTCTAAAAGAAGATCATATTCTTCTAACAGTCTCTACAGCTTTGTTTATAAATTTGAACTTTATTAAGATATGTATTAATTATAGAGCAAATTATGCCTCCAAATATCTTTTTGCCAATGATATATTCTTTCAAAGATTGCACTTCCTACAACACTGATAGAGAAATATGCAATGTGTTAATAATCTTTTAACTGAATGATGCTTCAAAGGATTGTGCATATATCACATCATCAAATTTCATTTTAATACAATCATGTGACAAAAGTAACTGCTCTCAAAAACCGCACAAACTTTCTTGGTTACTTGATATTTTGATTTTAAATATGAACTTTATTCTCATGTAGTTTAATAGGACTATAATTTGATTAAAAAAATTTATATATATGTATTTTAATGCTTGTTTAAATTTAATTATAAACATAAAATTTAACAATTACATTTTAATTTTGAAAATAAATTCATTTTTCATGCATCAATGCTGACAAAATTTAACTTGCTTATACACAGTGTCCCAAAACTGGATGCTTATATAATATTTTTTTGCAGACTAAATATAAATTAAAAGTAAGAGTTGTTTTTATAACTATTTTACCCTACTTGCCTTAGTTTTTATTTACATTGTTTCTGGTTAAAAAAAAAAAAAAAAAAACAGAGCCTATAAAATCTTTAGAATCTGAATTTTCAAAATTTAAAATTTCTCGGAAACTAATTATTTTTGAGATTTTTTAATTGTTTTGATGTTAAAAAGTTGGTAATTCTAAGTGATGAAAAGTAATTTTAAGTAGGATTGGGTGATGCTGAAATTTCTGAAATTGATTAATTGTGTCTAAAATTATGATAAAGTGATAAATTGATTTAATACCAATTTTACCTTTAGAATCTGGAACCTTATTTTTAATTAATAGTGATACAAAATGGTCTTCATGTTGTTTCTCCTTGTACTATATGTATTCTTATTTTTTATATTTCCAAATATTTTGAGACAGAATATTTTCCTATTGTGCCAAATTGATAATGTTGCACATTTGTGTGCCCAAACGATCATTTTCTAATAAAACTGCACACAACTGTGCCAATTCGGTTATATTTCTTACACCAAATCGATCATTTTCAATAAAAATTGTTGAGAAAGTTTTCTTTGCATAATTCAAGCAAAGATGATTCTGTTCCAAATTTTCTGAAAAATTAAGGCAGTCATTTCCGAAAATTAAAAAAAAAGTCATAAATTAAAAAATTTGGACATAAAATATACTGCAACTTTTGACAAATAAATGAAAAAAAAAAAATTTGTCAATTATTTGAAAAAAATCACCAATTTATTTAAAAAATCATGGGGAAAATGCAAATTTTGTCACAATGTTGCAAAAAAATGATGAAAAAACTGCAAATTTCGTCAACACCCCCCCCCCCCCCCCAATTTTTGCAAAAAAAATCAAAATTATCTTCATAAATTTCTTCTCTAATTGCAGTAAAATTGGCAATTTTTTTTCAAAAGTTTGCAAAAAAAACTGGCGAATTTCGTCAAAAGACATAATAAAACCACAAATTTTGTCAAAAGATCATGAAAAAATGCAAATTTTGTCAAAGGGGTGCAAAAAAATAAATAAATAAATAAACTAGCAAAAGCCAAGCTTTGTTTGGATTCGCGAAGCATTATTTCAAAAGAAAAATATTTAAAAGTAACAATAATTATTTTTTGCATTTTAATTAAACAAAAATGTTATTTTAATTTTTGGAGGATTTTAATTTTAGAAATGAAAATTCCGTCAAATTCCATAAATTGTTTTTAAACAGCAAACACATTAAAAATAATACTAATAGTAATTGCTTCATAGTAATAAATACGTTTCATTTGGTTCAGTTTTCAACCTTCGTATTCAAATAACACTTTACATAACGAATTTAACAATTAATTTTATTTGTTTACAATTCTTTCGTTTCTACTTTGCAAAAAAGAAAAAAAAATCATAACATAATTTTTTTGACGGAAGTATCGTCTGCGTAAATGATTTTACACAATAAAAATAAATTGTGTATTGGAATACTTAACACTGAAAAATAGTTTTTATAATTGAATGTAAATAATTGAATTTTCACAAATTTTAATTCATTAAAAATATGCTATAATTTTCATAAAAAAAAGATAGTTAAAAATTTCATAAAAGAAATCGTGAAACAATTATATGATTAAAAGGAGTGAGACCTAAATATGCGCCATTTCCAACCGATCTTAGTAAAGTATTCTATTAAAAAATATTTTTTGATGAAATAATGAAAATATATTTCATTTATTTAATGTGCCTTATTCTTCTTTTTGTTCGAGTCTACAAAAATTGCCGTTTTACCTTATGTGACTTCATTGGAACATTATCGATCATAGTCATTGCCGGCAGATGATTGCAAAGAATTTTGTTTACAGTTTTAAAAATATAAATAGTTTTAAATATATTTCCATCTAATAATTCATAAAGAAATAGAGCCTTTTCTTCCTTCTAGTTCGAGGTTTTAAAAATCGCTATTTTACCTTATGTTATGTCACAGGAATACGGTCCATTAATCATGATTCTACCTATCATTATTAACTCCATGATTTATTTCTTCTTCTTAAAATATAATCGTTTCATTTTTTATTTGCAAAAATGCGTCCGTAATGGAAAAACATGTAAAATAAATTATTTAAAACAATAATTTTTAAGGTTATTTTGAAAAAAATAATAATATTGTGCAAATCTACACATCATAGTTTATTTTTATGTTTAATTTCAAATCAAAATACTAAACAGTTTTTTTGTAAAGTGTATGACAAAATGTAATTCGAGTAGCCTAGTAGTGGATTCGCTCATCCTAATAAAACTAAAAAATTGTAATTTAACAAATTACAATGACTTTTTGGAAAATAATAAAGACTATAATTTTAGACTTATAAATGATTTCTATATTTTAAAAAACCAATAACACCATTTTTATGATGATCAAAACATGCCTTATGTAATAAGAGTCATATTAATATGCCTGGACTTTTAGAGACACTTTAATATTCCTGGACCAATTATAAACAAATATTAAATAAAAGTTCAGTTTAACAATTTTCGATACTGCAAATTTTAAAACTTATAAACATCGCATTTTTTCAATTTTTACACCGTCATATAAAGAAATTTTTTTTTTTTTTTAATGCAACTTGTTTGAAATTTGTTTTTGAGTTATTAATTTTTTTGTATTTTTAATACTTTTTTTTTTGTCATTGTGGCAACAGAAGTACTCCTTTTTTGGACATTAAACGTGGACGAATCAGAAAATGAATAAAATAAAAAACAGAAGTATTTCATTTCTAGACATTAAGCATGGATCAATCAGAAAATGAATAAAATAAATAAGTTGCAGAATTCAATCAATAAAAATATTCAGTTTTCCCAATTCTCTACCGAAAATAACAACTATTTTCCCAAATAATGTTAAAAAAGATGATGCCGGAAATGGATTCTTTCCCACCTTTTGTAACCTTTCAGAAATTTTCTCTGAATTTCAGATTTTTTTTTTCACTTAGCATTGCTGCTTGCTCAATTATATTATAATTTATGTATTTAGAATTGCCTGCATACCAGATATGTTCTAACTTTATCAATTTCTTTTTAATTTATTTTTCTTACTAAAATAATTATCCACTCTTTTTATTTCTTCTTCTTTTTTTATGTGTGTGTATTTTTCAAATGTTTTTTCCTGTTTAATAATAATAATAATAATAATAAAAGTGATTTTGCAGTCCAAAAATAATTATTTGCTGCTCCAAAATGTGGTTCATACTGTACAGTTCCATCACTGTGTATAGAGAAAAGGTAGAACATCCATTTTATGGACACAAGTATCAATATATCAGTTTTATTCTGAAAGGAATACATCATAGTTTAATTTTAAGTGTAAACAATGGTTTTGAAATAACAATTATCTTCTACAAATGAAATATTTATTAAGATAATTTTAGTATATTTATTTCTTGCACATTCTGATTTATTTCAAAGTTTGATATTTATTTTCAACCCCATTTTAAGATATTTTTGATTAATTGCAAATTAATAATAATAAGTTATAACTAAAAAATATCCATAAAAATATAAGTTTCCAAATCCAAAACTGAAATTCGATGAATTTTGATTTTAAATATAAAATGTTGTTATTATTTTTTTCCATCATAATTATTGAATCAGTTTCAGGAAGATATTCAATTACAAAAAAAGACTTATAAAACTAAATAAATCTTTGCAGCTTGTGGCAAAGTTGGGGTACCTGATTAAATTCTTGCATAGGCTTGTTCTAACCAAACCTAAAAATTCTAAGTCAACAGAAAAACTGATAAAAAACAATTTCATTAACCCAAATCCAAAATATCCAATCCTGAGCAACCTCCCCCCCCCCCCCCCCAAAAAAAAAAAAAAAAATAAAATAAATAAATAAATAGATAAAAATAAATAAATAATAATAATAATAAAAATTTCATATTTTATTACAATTATATCTCTAATATCAATCTTGTATTTTTTTATATAAAAATGAATTCATTATTCAAATATATAGGTTTTTCGCATTTGAAAAATATTCAGGACTTTCTTTTGAAAATTTGTCTCAATTTGAAATTGATCCAAATGAGACACATTTTTCAGAAGTTAGCATTAACCAGACACAAATCGCAAGTTTGATTGTTTTAAGTGAATTCCGATTACACGACCCAATGCATGAATCTATTTTAAAGTATATTAATTAATTACAAAATAATAAAACATAAAACAAATATTCAGCTGTTACTGAAACATATGAAAAACTAAATTTTCATTAAAAGAGTGAATTTTTCATTAGAATTAAATTTAATGTATTTTGATTTTGAATATTAAACTTAGTTTTGTTTCGAGCTTTTAACTATAAATGCTTAATGAATTTCCAAAAATATCCTTATTAATCAAAAACTTATTTTTTAAGGATTTTTAGCTAGCAGAATTTACAGAAATTGCTAAATTTCAAATTCTAATTATGAAAACAGATGACAGATAATAACAGGCACTCAGAGTTGAAAGTAATATTTCTTCAAAGATCCTAAGTCCAAACTGTGACCAGGAAATTCAATTAATGATTATTTTATTAATTAAACATTTGCAAAATAGATGACTTAAAAAGGATCTATCACATTAGGCTTTTTGTTTTTGGCTAGCACAGTAAATCGGATTTGCTGATCAGTTCTTAAATCAGGGCAATATGCTGGATTGCATTTGAAGTATATTCAGCAACAAGCTCTATTCTGTCTGTGAATGGATAGGTACAAAATATGCTAAAATTGTGTTGTGATCGCAGACTTTTCATACAAGTAGACTCCCAATTCATAACCTTATTTTGATGCCAGGATGTTTGCGGTCTGTCATGTGGTAGAGGGCAGGTTTAGTGCAGAAACTGGTTTTTCTCCTGCAAAAATCTCCTTGGAATCTTTCTCTGCATGACCGCCGAAACTTACATTTCTCTTCAGTTGATTGCACTTGTGCTTTTCCTTTTAATTTACCTTTTAACAATTCTTTTAAGATAGTATTATGTTAGTTTCTAAAACGAAAATTATATGTTGTTGCGTGTTGTGTCCTATGTTTACATTTATTTTACTGTGAAAATGAAATCAGAAAGTTCCCAATAAAAGGATCTCTGCCAAAAGGGTGCTATGTTTGGCGGTGATCCCTTTATTGGCAGCTTTCTTCATCGCCAAAAAAGGCACCCTTTTGGTGATGAAAGCAAAAGATGTTGGATTTAAAATCCTGCCAATAGAACAATGGAATGTGGAGTCTACTTATATGAGAAGTCTGTAGTTGTGATGTTTGCTTTAACTGAGTCCAGTAAATAGATTTAACTTTAGATTTCTGTGCATGGAATAGATACATTGATTTAGATCAATATTCTCAAATTTTGGGAGAAATTAAATTGATAAATCAAATTGCTGCTGTTAGCTTTCAATTTAAGAAACACAGAAGACTGAATTACGTTCAGTTAAAATTAACTTTGTGTTCATTTCAATATAACAATAAATTCTTTCTGTATTATTACTAGAAAGCATTTTTATTTTATAGCAGTTTATTTACAGAAACACTTACTATTGAAAGTATTACATATTTCTAAATTTTATGTTACTTACATATTTACAACAAAAGAGCCTTTTTCCAAGCTACATTTTTATTTTGTTGCACAAAATTTTTTTTGGTAGAAGGACTTTTAGATCTGAACACCTCTTTACACACGAAGAAGCAACAAACAGCATTCCATGCATAAATATGAAGATCCTTAAATCTATGCTTACGAATACGAAGTCATATGTTTGCTCCTGAGTCTTATGAACAGTGATTTTGACGCCAAACATGCAGAAATTTCTATGAACTCTGATTGATTTATATGTAAATTAAGATATAATGAAGTCTTTGTAAATGTATTATTATTAACTAGCTGACCCGCCCGGCATTGCCCGGGTCCGTATTAACAATATTAAACGAACTTGAAATTTGTATGATTTTAACAATAACTGGAAGCATGCAGAAATGCATTGTCTGAAATACGTTGCAGCTGACTTTGTGAAAAATCGGTTTTAAAAACAACAACTAATATTAAGCTCTAAAAATACTTAAAATGAGCAATGAGAAACACGGGAGGGAACATGTATCCAACGATTGCGTTAGTTTCGTGTTAAAGTGTTGATATTTACCCGTAAAAATCACTGTTAAATCACGTAACTAATTATTTTTTTCACATAGAAATCCCAAGTGAAATATTTTGAATTTCAAACTAATTATATCATTCTTAAATCCGACTATACCTTGAATGAATCGATACGCGATGATAAAAGATTGGTATATAGTATTATAATTTCAGAGCCATTTAACAAAAGTGTATATTTTTAATCAAAGCATGCGTAATGTTGACTCTGTGGACAAATTCCTAACCGTAAACTTTTGTACCATAACCATAATCTGTCTGTAACCTAACTGCGACTTAACATTACCCTACCGTAACTTAAATATAACATAAATGTAACCTAGCCGTCACTTTGAAATATCAATATAGAAGCATCATTTAAGATTTTGCTTGAAAAGTTAGCATTCTTTCGTTAATGTCTTAAAATCGTCTGCACTCTGAAATCTAGATTTTAGACTAATATTTGTTATTTAAGTTTTCGCGCATGATTTTAAAAGAATGTTTTCATAAATATATTTTATATATTGATATAGAGTTATTAATATGTTGTTATATTAAAACCATATTTTCATCTACGTTATAAAGTATTAAAAAGTTCTGAAAAAAAAAGAAACCTTTTAGTAATACAATTTTTAGTTCAAATCAAATGTTTTCAATGTTTTATTTTATTTTATTTTGACATTTAATTATTTCGAATTTATCAATTTCAATTATTTTAAAAGCAAACATTTTTTTAAAAATAAATAATATAATAGAAAAAAGACCATTTTAAAAAATTACTATTTCTTCATAAAATACGCTTCGGCTGTAATTCATTTCTTTCAATTCGTCTTATTAATACAAAATCACTTCCACATGCTTTTGTTTGGGACATTAAAATTTGAGCGATAAATGATTTAATATTGCAACCCTTTTTTCGGTTCACTTCACCACCACCTATCTTTTTCCTCCATGGTTTACAACCGCTGTGATAAAAAATCATCATTTAAACTGACAGTTTGCCAGTCTATGAATTTTAAAGGTCTATTCCCAGCTTTTTTAATTATTTATGCGAAAATTTTATGCAACCAACCAACCATAACTGAATGAAGAGAAAAAAAGAAGAAAAAAGGCGATTTTTTATGAGAGTGATCTTTGGAATTTAATTAATTACTCAGTTAATAAATAGAATTTCGAAATTCTGAAGCTCAGGTGCATCAGGAGAGATATTGGGCTACTCTCATAAAAATTTTGAGCTTCGTACGTCCCATAGATTTTGCTAGCCATCGCAGACACACACACACACACACACACACACACACACACACGCAGACAGAGCGATTTGTTATTTTATTAGTATAGATAACAATAATTTACTTTTTCCTTGTAGTCTTATTTATTTATTTTATTTCAGAACTGATGTATCCCAGCTTGAATTATCAGATTCATCAATTGATACTTCACATATGATAGAGATTGACAGTCCAGCTCTTAGCAAAGTGCATTTACCTTCAAGGCAGGCTACCAGACACAGGATGGTGCTTCGTCAAACTAAAATAAAATCAAGGACAGAGCAACTATTCTAAAAATCGAATGCAATTGCTATGTATATATTTTGGTATTTTACCTTTGTAAGGTAGGGCATTTTAAAAAAATGAAATGTATTAAAGTTTTAAAGGACCTTCCTGTTTCATTTGTAATTTATTCAACTTTGTATAGGTATGATTTTATAATTGCTTGTTGACTTTCATTTGATACTAATAAATATTAGAAACTATACTTTTCATAAAAAGCTTGTTTTTTACTGTTTTTAATTCTTTAGTACTAAAAATAGTTAAATTTTAATGTTTATATGTTCAAAATATTCTAACATTTGCATTATAAAGGATGATCCAAAAGTCTCTTAGATGCATCAAATTTGAATCTTTCAAATTTGAATTTGAAAATAAAGGAAGGGTCTGAACGAAAAAAATTACAGTGCATTCACAACTTTATTCAAAGAACTGAAACTAAATGTTTCGCAATAAAAACAAATAACCATGTTTATCACGTGATTTATTTAATTTGAATAAATTATGTTACATACATAAAAAAATTACATTTATTTAAACTTGGTGAGAAAAAAAAAAAAAAAAAAAAAAAACAACTACTACAGCAACAACAAGAAACAATGTTCAACTGGAGCTTTAAGACACAAATTCAATTTTCTCAGCGATTGTCAAACATACAAAGATGAAAAAAAAATCTATTACCAAAAGGATTAAAATAAATCAAAAATAGAGTTAATCCATCCACAGCATCGTTAGCTATCGCTTGTTGAATTTTAAGTCTTTATTTTTTTGTTAAAAGTTAAATAAAAAACTACAGTAAACTACGATAATTTTTTAAATGCTATCATTTTATTTGTCTTGTCGAGTTCTATCTTTTGAACTAAAAATCCCTGTCGTATGTCAACTGATTCACCAGAAATTTGCATTTTCTATTTCTTAAACATATACCAAACGCTACCATGTTTGCTATGATAAGGTAAATTTAACACTTTGTCTGTTGGGTTCGAACCATGTTTGGAGAACATCTTTTTCAGGCACTCTTCCTATCATCAGCACTTGCTATGCTTTTCTATTTGATGGTGGCACTCAGTATCTCTTATTCTTTTGTGCTATAAAGTAATTTTTTAATTGATTCAACACACCTTCAGAACTGGCATATGGGTAGAAAAACTTCTGTTGTGTGCCATGTCCAAAGGGTTGTCGGACCAATTAAAAAATTAATTTGATCATATATATGCATATTTGTAAGAATTATGTAGGAAGAGAAAAAGTAGATGGTACTTGAGAATGGATTTTGAAAAATGAGGTAGCAGCCAAAGTGTTAAAAGGAAAAAATGAAATACAATACTTATACAATTTGAGGTGCTAGTTGAATTTGTCCAACAAATTATTTTGCTGCTGTCAAGCCTAGAAACTGTTATTAATAATGAAATATCAACTTAGAATTATTCAAAAATGGACTAAAAAAAATTCCAATTAAATATAAATTTTAATGTTGGTTTAAAGGGAATTTACAAGCTGTTCAATATAAGCAATTCACATACAGTTGAATCTCGAAAATCCGGAACCGTCGGGACTGCAGCGATTCCGGATTTTCAAGATTTTGGAGGTTTGATAAAAAATCTTTTTTATGGCAATAAAATAACAACAACAAAAAAAAAATTATTTGAAATTTTACAACATTATTTCATAAATAGGCCACAGTAAAAAATAATAATAATAATAATAATAATAAATAAAACTAATTTTTATAAATGATCGTAAAAAAATTTTGCGAATTTCGTCACTCATCTAAGAAACAATTAGATATTTTCTTCAACTAATCGCTGTAAAAAAAGTTGCTAATTTCAATAATTAATTAAAAGAAGGGGGGTGTCGAATTTGCCTACCAGTCGCTGAGAAAAATTTTAGTATCGATTGTGGAAAATAAAAATCAGTTTCGATTAATGTTCGAGGTAAACTAACGCAAATTTCGTCAAAAGAATGACACAATAAATTTTGTACTTTATCAGTCTGTCAAGGAAATATATCGTGAATTTTAACAAATGATCTCTCTCCCCCCCCCCCCCCCCCCCCCAAAAAAAAATTTTCAGTCAATTTCAGAAAAAATTGCTAATTCGGTCAAATGATCGCAAACTGAAAAAAAAAAGACATTGCAAAAAATTGCTAGTAAAGGGCAAAAACGGGAATTTTGTCAAAGGATCACTAAAAAAAAAAATAAATAAAAATCACTAAAAAATTTTTTTAATTTCTTCTTACTGCATTCAAAGTTCTTTTCAAAGAAAGGGAACTGAAACAAAGAACATATCAACATCTGTATGGGTGCGCATCAAAGGGCAATGAGTCACTCTATTGATTTCGTTGGAGAAAGAGTAGGTGTTCGTAGAGTGATTATCAAGTATGTTTCTTTGTTTGTTCAATCAAAAGAAAACGAAATTGTATTTTAGTTATAAATATTCAGGGTGATTAAAAAATAATCATCCTACATGGTTGAGTGATTTTATTAGAATTAAAATCCATGAAGCTTTGCATCATCAACATAACTCGTCAACTCTTCTGATTTCTTTCTCGTTTTTTTTGGGGGGGGGGGAGGGGGGGGGAAGGGGCATTTTTTAACTTTTTTATTTTTGTAATAATAAAGTCTTGAATTAAAGGCCACTCTTTACAATATTAATCAGAATATATCTATATATATTTATTTAGTTAACAAAATTTAACTGCAATTGATGAAAATTACAGCTAAGTCTTATTTTAAAAATTAATAAAACTGAAATCGGAAAAATGTCTGGATTTTAGAGATTTCCGGAATTTGGATGTCCGGATTTTTGAGGGTGTGTATGTTATTTCTTATATAAACTTTGATGATATTTTATCATACAATCAATAAGTAGAATTTCAAATCTGAAGTTCCATTTGATTTGAGGTATGAAAAAGATTCATTGAATTAAATGTTTTTAACAACACATGTAAAACAGCATGATGAAGCTTGTGTAATGCAAGATGATCCCTAGTTGTGTAAAACCATAGTCATTGAGTTTATTTTTCTGGATAATCAGTTTTTAGTAATCAAAGTTTTCAATCCCAATTATTTCAGTATTTTAGATTCTACTGCTTCACAACAATTATCTGTGGGATGCTCAAATTTATCCTAAAACAAGAGTGTAAAGATATTATACATTGCCTGTCTTTTGAAATTTGTATAACTCCTCAAATATTCTTCAGTAACAAAGATGTGTTTTTATTTGTTCTGAAATGGAACTCTGTAGAATGTGGTCTGTTTATAATCCACAGATTTTTCAACCTTATGAAACTAGTATTGAAATCTATGTAATTTAAAGTCTTAAGTCATGTAACTGTCATCAACAGTTCCAGGCTACCTACTTCAACTTTTTACAATGTTTTCCGGCCAATATTGTAATTATCGTATATACTTGCGTTTAAGTCGACAACCTAACTTGTGTTGTTAAAAATAAAGAAAAATTTAAAACCCGCATATAGTTGACCTCCCTCCAAAGAAAAAATAAATAAATCTATTATTATTATCTTTTTTTTTTTTCGAGAAAAATAATTTATACGTTGAAAAGTACTGAATGCATGCCGAATGCCATGACGTCAAACTTTGATTGACTGCCATGAATAACAAAATAACTGGTGATTTAACGATCACAGCTCAGGAACACTATAAAGTTGTGTATTTTGAAGTATGTTGAATGTATTGTGTGAAGTATCTTTTGATGTATTTTGAAGCCGGCAACCAGAAATAATGGCACTCCAACATAGTTTTCAGTTAATTTGGAGAGGATAAAAACAACATGTGATGATGACAATATCTTTAACTTACTTAACACAACTTTAATCAGTACTTTAAGTCAACATGACAACGATTTTTTAGTATTAGAAATGCGTTCTTGATAAAAATCACTTTTTTTTTTTTTTTCTGAAATCAGGTAGGGTAAATTATTTTTTTTAACAAATAAACTAAAAATAATACGAAATTTGGAACTGTCAAGGTTTGGAGAGCTCCGGATTTTGTACTGTATAAACACAATGGAGTGCTGCAGCACCAATTCTCTAGCAAACTATTTTCCAATATTTTATTCATATATTATTTTTTTTTAGATCTTGTATATAAGTCGATCCCCCTACTTTAAAGTTCTTTTTCTGTCAAAAATTTCTCGACTTATACGCGAGCATATACGGTAATGTTAGCAGGAGCAGGTGATAACTTGCATAATATTGTCTAGATTACTATTATGAAATGCAAAGCATTTGACTGTCATCAACAGTTTGCTGGAATGACCACTTTGGTTTTCATATGCCAATCAGCCAGTTTTAATCAAACTATTTTTTCGGATAAAACTGCGTATAAAAGTTACATTTTTATAACATTGTTTGAAAAAAAATATATTTGAGGGATTAGTTACATTGAAGTATATGTATTTTGAAATTACTTCAGTGAAAAATAAATTAGCAACCCAATCTCTCTTTCCACCAAGGTAAACAACAACAACAAAAAAAAAAGATACATCCTTCAATAAGTGAAGAAAAAAATACTAATTTATGGAGGTAATAATTCACATAGCAAGTTCTCCAACCACGAATTTTACCATGCTGATATAATTCGAGCATGTAACCCAATTTAAAATCATTCTGTTAGGTGAAGTACTGTACAACTCAACTTTCAAAACATTTTCTTGACAAAGCGAAATGTAAACAAACCCAATTCATGTAATATTTGATAATGAATCAAATTTTATATCTCATAATCAATTAATTTGGTGTTTACATATTATTTACTAAGATCACTGTAAATTATTGTTATTGTCAAAGACCAATCGTATTCAAAACAGTATTTTGACATACATTTATGAAATACAAAACATAGAAATTTTTTTAAGTCCTGTTTATTTATTTATTTTTTTTTTGGGGGGGGGAGGGGGGAGAGAGAAAATTTGTTTTGATATAATTGTTACAGTCTTCAGCAAAGGTTGCAGTTTTTTAACTCGTCATTTGACATTTTTAATTTTTCGCATGGTAAATTAAAATAATTCTTTTCTTAAATGTCATAGCTTTATTTATTATTTTTCTTTTTTTTCAAGAAACAACTGTCATGAATTTTAAATGTTTTAGTTTTAAATGAAAGTTGTGTATTTTAAGTAAAATGAATGAATAAATGGGTGGATTATATTTGGTACTACTTGATTATCCCATCAACTTAAAAACTGTCACCAAACTAAAAGATTAAATGGCAATAATGAATGATAAATAGTCGTAAATGTTGAATTCACTTGACTTAAACACGATACACATGTTTGTTACATCATCAAGTGATTTTTATTAATGTTTTACTTATTTATTTGTTCTTTCATTATTAAAAAAAAAATTATGTAAGTTTGTATAATTTAGCGAAATAATATCATGGGATAATCAGATAGTACCTTATATTTTAAATTAAATTAATGAAATGCAAAAAATAAATAAATAAAATGGGGAGAGAACATTGTTTGGCGATTTATCCCATGTGTCCAGCTAAGATAAATGTACCAAATTCTTGATTTTTCTACCAGAATCTTCCAATTTGGCAAAGGATTAAAGAAGTAAATTAAATTATGAGTAAAATTAGTTTCATAAAATGCTTAGCATTATATTTAAGGGCAATCAAACTGGTCGTCAAGGGCGACCAGTTATAAGAAGAATTAACAGTTGGTAGAGACTGTTTATAACCATAGAATGTTTGAATTTAAGGCAAATTTCTGTATTTACAAATTTTATTATACAGTAAAACCTCCAAATAACGGACACCTTGGGAGCGCAGAAATTGTCCGGTATTCGGAGGTGTCCGCTATTGGGAAAACCTTAGAGATAGAAAAATTGCTAATGAATGCTTAATGTTTCATTGGTCGATTTCAATATGTCCTAAAACTTCTATTATATGATTAAACCAGAAATTAAAATATTTTTTAAAGCAATAAAACTGAAATAAAATTGCGCATACTTTTATCCTTTGCTTCTTACATTCTTACAAAAAAAAAATGTTACAAAAGTATGCTTTTACTTGCGATTACATGTAATTTGTTTTTCAATGTGAAGTTTTAACTCTGTCAGCAATTTTAATCCTTTTAAATCATCTTTTTCTGAAAAAAAAAAATTAATTATCATTGTTTATTGTATTTTTCTGTTTCTTAAAAGCTACAATCTCCAATCATCCGAGGGGGGGGGGGGGGTATGTAGGGGATAAATGTTGGGGAGAGAGGGGATTTTCTCCAGCTCATCCTCACATTTCTCTGTGATCACAAAATTTGTGATACATTGCCCTGATAAATTTAGAGGATTTTTTTTCCTCGTTAAAAAAACAATTTTTATTCTTTTTTGGCGAAATTACTGTCCGCTATTCGGAATGTCCGTTATTCAGAGGTTAAACATACAAAAATTTAAGTTTTGGGAGTGGGGATTTGAAAACTGTCCGTTAAATAGAAGTGTCCGCTATTCGGGAGTGTCCGTTATGGAGGTTTTACTGTAGTATGAAGAAAAATAAAATGTTCAACAATGAGAACTCACACATGATAAAGATTTCAACAACAATTTGTGCAAATTAAAACTTTATTTTTTAAAAATTAACATTTGGGAAGAAAGGAGGAATTGTATTTATAGAAGGAGATATACAAAAGATCATGATAGGCGATCTTAATTGAAATTGTTAGTTCAATATGCAATTTCTGTAGTGGTTACTGTCATATAAACTTTATTTCTACCCCAGTGATATCCTATTTATATTAGTGATACCCAAAAAAGTATGCCACTACTCAAATAAAAAAAACATATACAATTCTTCAGATAAAGCAGAAAATATAATGCTGCTCCCCATTGCAATATCTTAGTGACAATATTGTAAAATGGAAAAGACCTCTCGCAGAATGATTATTTTATTTAAGTATTTTTTTGTGTGTGTGTGTGGGGGGGGGGGGGGGGGGGAGAAAAGATTTTCTGTATATGTTTTAATTCTGCAGAATATTAGTAAAAAGTGACATCCTTCTGTGTTTTGATAGATTTTCATCACCCTTCATTTGTACCTATTCTAATCAAGGATTAATAAATAAATAAAATTATTAAGTTCAAGTTCTGCCCAGGTTTTTAATGTTGTTTTGCTGTGAAAGTTTTATTTCTGTTAAATTTAGGCCCAGGCCAGGCCTGAACGAAAGATATCTTGACATAACAGGGCCACTATAAAAATTAAAGGTTTGGTCCGTGCCCAGCCTGGCCTGATTACATTTTTGCAGTTCACAACCTGATTCAGACTGTAAAAAAATCAGTGGGAACAGCAGGGCTGGCAAGTTTCTGCCAGGGTGGTTAAAACCGGCATGGCAGAAACTAGTTTTTGCCAGTAAGTAGCAAAAACAGGCAGAAACTAAGAAATAATACAGGAACTTTCATAAAATTTATAATTCACACATGTATTTAATGTATAAAAAATTCAGTTAAGAAATTAAGATAAAGATTATGAATGTTATTCAAAGTAGCAAAAAGTTTTGAAATGATCAGATAAATATACTTTGTTTATGTAATAAGTTTCTGTCACTTGAAAAACAGAAATTTTCATAATGGTAATCTGATGCTGTGCAAGTTTAACTATTGATATTATTGTTGATGGTTGAATTTCTACTTAAAAGTTTAAAAAAAAATAAATTTACAAAAAAATTCTATGATATTTTAACATAACTTTTCAGAGTATTTTTAAATAAATAATACACTGCAATAATTTTAAAATTACCTATACTACATGCAAAGAGAAATGGTTCTTGTGAAAACATATAAGTAAATGAATGTAGCACAAAAATAACAGAAAAAAAAATAATGAAATATCTCATACAATTATTTTACAGTATTAAAAGGACAAATTTATCTTTGTGGAAAAAGTAATAATATACTAAGATCTTTCCATAATATAGGATTAATTTTGCTAACCTTTCTTAACTTAGACTGCTTTTTAATTTGTTCTGAATGAAAGAAAAGTTTGAAAATATTCTTTCAAGACCAACATTACTTTCTGGTGGTGTCATTATTAAGGATGTAAAATTTGAAAAATTCACCAATATTTGTTTTTAAAGGTGACACCCACAAAAGGCAAGACATTTACTTCCTTGGGAAATATGTTTCTGGGTAAGGAGTCAATTTTGCTACAAGGGGTTATTATGGCACAAAATTTAGATTAATATCAAAAAGCAATTTGCTTACCCTTTATGTTTAAATGTCAGTTTTGATCCCATATACTTAAGATGAAGTAAATAAGCTTGCATAAAAGCTGGCACTGCATTAAATGAGATTTGAGTTTTGCATTTGTGTGTTTCCATGATATTTCCATCATTGAATAAAGTTAAGCAAATTTTATGAGCAGTGCGCGATAGAACAGTTATGTTTTTTACTTTTATCTAAAGCAATAGCAATAGATTTTAACATTTGTGACAAGTATTTAACATGTTTATAAATCCAGACATTTATTTACAATTTTAACAATTTGTATTTCCATAAGATCAATTTCATTGTTTTCAATTATCTGCAAATAATATGGAGATTCTTCCTGAAAGATACAAAACTCAAATTCTAATGCAAATTTATTTCTTAATTAAAACTATTCACAATATTTTATTTGTATTTATCCGGAATAAAATGTATATAAGCAATTTAATACTACTAAAAAAGTCTCAGATTATGTTATGAAATGAGTTTATGCCAGTTGATGCCAATTTCTGCCAGTTAAAACCGGTTATAACCACTTTCTGCTACTGACAAGGCAGAAACCATTTTCTGCCGGCAAAAATCTAGCCCTGGGGAACAGGCTTGTTTGTGCAAAAATCAATTAAATGAGATCCAGCCCAACTCAATTTCAACAAAAAATACTGATTTTTCATAACATAACGTTAGCAAGAAATAAGTTTCCTACTTGAGAGGGGAAACGTATGTATTCTATTGTCCAAATGAGATAAAATTCAAACTACAGATAATTCAAATGATATGCTTCACATTTATTTTAAAAAATTTAAATACAAAAGTCTGAGCATTGTAATACACATAAAACATTTAATTCATTTAATAATATTAAAAAGTGAAACTGGTCAATCAAAAATGAAAATTCACCATAAGATTTTTTCATACAGTGGAATAGGGCAGATCCAATACTCTGGAAACAACCGGCACACTCACACTACCATGCAGAAACTGATTGCTGGCTTTAAGGATTGTGGTAGCCACATTTTTTTATGCTAGAACACTGGATTTACTTTTTTCCTCTATCTTGAAGAATGCTAAGTAGTTCACTTATTTCAAATTTCTTTATCATCTTGCATAAGGCAAATGGAGAGATTGGACCTCCAACTCTTTGTACTTTGTATCTGCTTCAATATGGCAGATTTTTTTTTTTTTTTTTTTTTTTTTTACAACTTCAACAGCATTCTAGTTGAATGATTTTACCAATCGCTCTTTTTCTTACAATGTAGGTATGACTTGGAAAAAAGTAACTAATGCTCATTCAGAATTCACTATCTTTTCAACTAAAGAAAACTGCTAATAGAGATGCACTGTAACACAAATATTTCATATTTTCAATACATGCAAATAAATACCATTTTTGTTACAGCACTATCTATTGGTGAATTTTCATAATATTGTTTTTTATTTATCAAAAATCAAGTGTAGATGGTATTCCCTTCACCCCTCTCCCCTTCTTTAAAATTTATAAGGTTATTTTTTCAAATATGTATTTCATTTTGCTGGGAATCAATATTTCATATAGGTTTTCTTCCATACCTATTTAATAGTTAATAGCCTATGTCTTTTCAAGTATAACAGGTAGGGTTCTTGACAAATGATCAGTCGTTGTCATATTACTTCCAAAATTGGTAATTTTTCATGCTAATTAAGCTTTTTTTTTTAATAAAAAATAAAAACAAACATTTTCAATTTTTAAAAATTTATTTTAAAAATGTCATAACAGTATTTTATTTTGCAGTACATAAAGATATTTATTAAATAAATTAAAAAAAAAATCTAATTTATGACAAGTAATAGAAATAAATGGTATCAAAAACTTTACTTTAGATTGTTTTAAAATGTACTAGTTCTTCAATATTATTCACCTTTTGAATGCATAAATAAATGTCAATAGAAAATGATAATGAATAAAACAATAAATGATCCATTCTTAAACATCCAAAAGAAAATTTATACAATCTATGTTCTTGGTCTGTAGTATAAGAGAAAAATTCTTTATTTTGTAGATGTTTCACTTGATATGTTCACACGTGGAAGGCTTTTAAAATATTCTGTTGCTTCTAATGCACTTTGGACACATAAGTTATAAACTGGATGGACAGGACACTAAAATAAAATTAAAATTAAAAAAAATTTCGGAAATGTTAATTAAAATAAAGAACAAAATAACACAGAATTCATCATTACCACATTGGTTGCTTGCATTCTATAATTCCTATTTAAATATGCTTTTTTAAATTAACCTAGTTACATTAACCAAACTCAGTTTTAAAAACTCTAATATGCAGTCTGTGAAATCCTGAATATCAGTTTCCTTTCTATTTAAAACATGTGTTAAAAAAAAAAAAAAAAAAAAAAAAAAAAAACTGAAAACTACTGAATTTTATATTGAAAGAAACATCAGTAGTTGATCAATTAATATTATACATACACTATTCAATAATGTTTTTACATATGTATAAGATGTTTCAAATTAAACCACACATTTCTGAGAGAGCTTAAATAAAAGTTGTTCATAGAAAAATCATGACATTTGGGGAATAGTGTAAGGAGCTTCTAAAAATTTCTTCCTAAAATAGAAGAAAAATTAATTCCAATAAAAGGTATGTAATATTTTTGTATTGAATATATAACATGAACCAAAATTGATATGCCTAATGAGAACAGAACATGTTCAGTAGCATTCGACTGAAACTAGTTTTAAAAAACAGAACAAAAGACTGGTTATCTTCCTAGTTCTGACAAAAAATGAAATTGTCTTTAAAATAAACAAAAGGTACTTAATACATAAACATATGATTTTAAACTAATTATATGCATACAGAAATGCACATATTATATATACTCCTGTTTGAAACTTTTTCTCTCGTACATAAGGCATGGCGAAGTCACACTGTGACTTTGTGACCATCAATGTGACATTACATGACATTGATGTGAAGTCATAGTGACTAGAATGTTAAGTCATGGCCATTTTAGAACTTGTTTGTGACATCACATTGTGTCAATTTTTCAAAAGATCATAAAATAAAACATCAATTTTCATAAATGATCATAAAATAAAACTGTGGTTCTTGTTCGACAATTGCAAAACAAAACAGCAATTTTCGTCAAACAATTGCGAAATATAAAACAGCGATTTTCATTAAGCCAGCATGAAATAGAACAGCAATTTTTGTGAAACAGACATGAAAAAAAACTTGAAAATTTTTGCTATTCATTCATGGAATAATCATCGAGTCTATTGCTAGGTTACCTAAATTCATTTATAATGAGGCAATACATAAAATTCTTATTTTTATTTACTTGTATAAATTTTCATGTAGAATGAATTGATAGCTTTTTTCAAACATTTTGATAGATGCACATTTAGAAAGAATTAAGTGAAAACAAAAAGGATGATGAAAATCAAAGTTGGTATAGTGTTGAACTAATAATATTGAAATATTATTTTGTAACTACTTTTTGAAATATTAAAATTTTTGAGATAGAAGAGAACTTTGGTTATTTTTGTAACTTCATTATAAATATTTAAAATTAAAAGTAATGTATATATATTGCTTATAAATATCAAAGTAATTTAATTTAAAAAGAAACTAAATGCGACTTCAAATAAAACAGTATGAAATAATTAAAACAGAAAAAATCCTTCAACTAAACCTAAGTTTGTCGAAAATAACTCTTTAACCATGGATATATTAGTAGGCATTTTATGTTTAGCTTATAAAAAGAAAGTATGTATTTCTTTGTGATAATATTCTACAATTATAGATATATTAATAAATGTGTAGTGGTTAAAAATTGCTGTACAAATTGCCAACATTTCATTGTACAAATTATTAGCAATTATCAGCATTTCATTGTTCTAACATATACACTGACTAACTTTCATTAATTTAATAAAGCTGCTATTAAATACATAAATTGTCAGTTTTTTTTTTTTTTTTTTTTTTTTTTTTTAATCATCTAAAGAAATCAAATTTTATATTTGATATGTCGCTACATCATAGGTTAACATCATCATTAAAGTAACTATTATTTAATGATATTTTGAATTTATATTAATTAATTTTCGGATGTTAATTTTTGAATGGCAATATTCTTCTATTTGTAAAATCAACTGGTATCTTTTTAATTTATTCTGAATTCTAATACAGTCGAGTCTCTCTATAACGAAACTCTATCCAACGAATTTCTCTATTTAACGAATTTTTTGTAGGAACGGTCAATTTTTTCATGATTACACTAAAAATAATCTCCATATAGTGAAATATATATCTCCATTTAATGAATTTTTTTTCAAAAATGTTCTTTCATATGTTCAGAAAATGCTTCAAATAATTTGTAGAATAACTTGTTTTCGTTGATTTCTGGTGTATATCTCATAGCTAAATTACTCTACCTTATTCTTTATGTTAAAAAAAAGGGCATTCACCCCCCCCCCCCAAAAGAAAAGCATACTTTTTGCATGGTCAAACTTGACTTTGTTTTAGCCAAAATGAGCATGTGTTCTTGGAAAAGTTTGAAACATATGATTGCTACTGGAGTGATTTGCAATTATCACAAAGCATCCTAAAAGATAAAACTATTCCATTGTCATCTTGAAAATGCTGTTCGTTTCTTTGTTTGGATAGTAAGGAAGGGATAAGGGGGCAATTGCTGAAAAGGTCTTTTTTTCAGCAGGTTTTCATCTACCTAAATTATCTCTCATTAATTTTACAGTTTAAAGTGGATGTTTCTTATCTATGCCTTGGAGCCTTTTTTGTTGTGACAGATCATTTGAATGAAGAATTGTTACTAAGTGTCATCTATGCTGGTGTTATCGTCCACTGCATCTGCATAAAAATGCCTCTACGATAAGCAGAACTCTTTCTGATAAAATAATAATTCTGAAAATAATCAATAAGACACTGGAAAAAAAAAAAAGAAAATGGTGAAAATGTTTGATATTATGGAAAAATTCCGCTAAATATTTCAAAAACTTAATTAAACACCTCAAAAACAATTCTGTTTCAAAAATTTAAACATTAAATGAAATTTATTTTATTGTTCTCTATTTAACGAATTTTTTTATATAGCAAATTTTTTGACTGAACGATGAATTTCGTTATATAGAGACTCGACTGTATTTATTTTAATATTGATATTTTGGCTATAACTTAAATCAGCAATTTTTTTTAATTTAAATATTTTTTTAATCATAACACTTAGTACTGGCTTCTGTACAATTCGGTCTGTGGTATGTTGTTGGATGTATATCTTTATTAACAGTGTTGAATTCAGACACTTTTCTCTGGGAGGGGACGACGACATTATGGCATTTTCCGGAAAGGGAGAGGAATTGCCCTTTTTAATCATTAAAAACCCCAAATCTTAAATTTTCTGGCGGGAGGAGGGGGGGCATTTTATTACTCTGGGACGATGTCCCCCCTGGGCCACCCCCTGAATTCAACATTGTTTGTTAATAATAAACTGTATGGTTTAATTATTAGTTCTGAGTTGAATATATGTATTTCATTTTTATTATTCTTGGTGGCATATAGCCGACAGCACAATACAACAATAAAGGATGATTTCAAAGCTTGTGCTTCTTATACTAAATTGAACATGAGACAATGGCCTATCTAGGTGCCAAATATGGTAAAATGATTTGGTAAATTTAAATATTTTCATAAACTTTCTGTAAATAAGCTCACATTTCTTCATAGGTAATTGCACTTATACTTTGGCTATGTTTAAAACCACTACTATATTGTTACAAACATCACTATAGTGTGATGTTAAGAACCAAAATGAGCAGCAATTTTGAAAGCAAAATTTTCTGCCAAACTTAACCATATTGTTGCCAAAATAGCTTATGTTTGCTGCCAGCTATTTAGTTGGATAACGATTGTTGAAAAAACCACTAGGATTTTATAAAATATAAAGAACAGCACTCAGAGCCATGGTAGCCCAGTGGTCATAGCACCAAACTCTAGAATGGAAGGTCCTGGGTTCGATGCTCGAGTATACCAAAGACCTACTGAATGCATGCCGGGTACACAAGGGGTTATGAAAGTCCTGTGGTCAGTCATAGCAGCTACCATGGGTATTGATCTCTGAAGAAACCTTTACTCTCCTTCAGACACATATCGAAATTTAGGAGGTGACGATGTTTGATGCTGTCATCTATTGGGATTTTGCTGAACATCCTCTATTGTAGAAGTCTGACTTCCAACCCCTTGAATATAGTCCAATAAAAGCTCTAACACCCCTCTTGCCCTTCTGGCACACATCAACAACAACAGCACTCAGAATATGCCTGATATCATCACATTTATATAATAAACATTTACTTTCATAGATGCCAATCTAAATTTCTTGCTACACAATCTAAATTTCTTGCTTTTTTTTTTTTTATAATTTTAAAATAGTTTTTCTTATGTACTCAATTGACCACTCTGGTATTCAAAATCTAAATTCTACATCTACACCACTGGAAAAAATGTCATTATATTCATAAGAAAACAAGCAATTTTATATTTTAAACTAAAACATTTACTTTTACTACTACTATGACATTTTTACTGACTAGTTACTTTTGTCTATGTTAAGATTACAAGTCATAGATATAAATACACTGTAGAACCAAAACATTATGGCCACGTACATAACAACATGTTGATCCAAGTTTTCGTCTGCAAAATAGCTGCAACTTGTCGAATGGATACTATAAGTCTTAGGTAGATGGTCAGTTACAGATTATACCAGGTGCTCAAGCAGTGATCATGCAAATCCAGGCTATTCCAACATAATGGTTTTTAAGCCCTGAGTTGCTTGCTGTTCTATCACACCCCAAATGTGCTCTATTGGATTAAGATCAGATAACTCAAGTAGCCAAGACTTTAACTGGAATTCAGCATTGTGTTCCTAGAAAACCACTCCGAAACAATTCAAGTCTTGCAGAGATGGAGAAATTGTCCTGCTGGAAGAATCCATTTCCCGAAAGGAAAACAGATGTCATGTAAGGTGCAACTAGTTCATAACTTTCATGGTCTATTCTACCACAGATCCAGAGACACCCATGAAAATGTTCCGATAACAAAGGCAATTACTATTAGCCTGTGAATGGCCTGCTGTATGCAGGAGGAGCAACTGTTTGTCTGGAAGATGTAGATCAAAGTATACACAGCCATCAACATGATGAATCATCTGACTGGGTAACTCATTCCGATTGATCCAGTCACAATATCTCCCAGTCCAATTTAGGTGTTGGGGATAATGCTGATCAACAGAGGCATATGAATGGGATGTCTGGTACGTAGTCTCCTGTTAATCAATGTCTGCTGAACTGTGTGCTCTGAAACAATATTACCAAGGACCTGCTTTATATTGAGCTAATAGATGAGCCGCTGTTTGACATCAGTTTTGCTTTACTCAGCAAGACAGTCTCTAATGTCCTTTTACCTTGATAACACATGGACATCTAACACCATGGTATCTACTGCTGGTTTCACTATCATTCATCCACTTTGCATAAGTACCAAAAATGGCAAGTCATGAATAATCCATAATTTGTTTCAGAGATAATTGTTCTGAGCTATCAAGAAATCTAACCCTTTATTAAAGTCGCTTAGTTCAGCAACCTTTGTCATAACATACAGAAGTGGCAAAAAGATTCCTCAGACTCCCCATTAGCAGTAAAATACCATTCCCAGCTAATCATGTGCTTTCATTGTCATCCAGATGAGTTCATTACAAAATGTGGGGAAGGCCATAATGTTTTAGCTTTGGTGTATAGTAAGTTTTACTTTTCCATATTTATTGAAAAAATAAATAAATGTTGAATAAACAATTAGGAAAGACTCTGTCTACCAGGTAATATTAAATATTTGTGAAATCAATTACCTAGACAAATTATTTTAGATTTATATGTTAAAGGAAACAGACCATCAGTAAATGTATAGGAATACAATACTCTTTAAATTTGTAAATAATTATCCTCTTATTGCAGACTTTTCTAAAGTTTTGCAGAACTTTAAAATATCTATTTCAATTGGGCTTTGGATAATACAAAGTAATTACATAATAACAAATTAAAGATTGATTTATTCTTAATTATTTTACTGAATGAATAAAATATATTAAAATTGATTACTTACAACTACATTTTCAGAAGGGCCTACTACTTTAATTTTTCCAATTCGACCACTAGCAAAATGTTGAGAAACAGATAAACCACTCAAAGCATAACATGTGTGGTAATAATCTTTATTTCTGTAAAATTAATAATAGATAAATAACTAAATAATTTAAATTAAGAATAAAATATATTTTAACATTTTTTTACAATATAAAATGATATTTCCTTTTTATAGGAGTCTTGGTATCTTAAGAAAAAAATTGCATACTTTCAAATGCTCTAATTTTTGTACAAGAAAAAGAAAATGACAAACTTGCCATATACATAAACAAATATAGCAAGCTTTTACTAGATGTAAAAAGATTATTATAATCTACCCTTGATACATTGGCCAACAAATAATGTAAATTTACAATTTTTTTCTCTTTAATTAAAGTGTCAGTCAGTATTATTGACTAGCAGATACATTTTCAATTAAATAATGCATGTCTTTCACCATCAGTGTCTGCTAACAGTTTTCTTTCTATAGCATTACAACCTCTTTCAAGATCACTGACTAACTTACCAGGGGCAAACTGTACAATGTATAGTTAAAATTTAAAAAACATGCATTCTAAAAATTTAAACTGAAACACTTTTCTTGTATTCAAATTTATGTTGAAGTTTGTGATCAGAAAAGTAGATACACCTCTGAACAAAATTAAAAACTCAAAAAACTTTCAATTTGTTTAAATCATAATAAAAATAAGCTTAGCTTTACATGAATAAAATAAAGATGAATATTTATATAGAGACCTCTAAATTAAATATAATTCACGAAAAAAAAAAAAAAAAAAAAAAAAAACATTATATGAAGCCTGGAAAAAAATTATTAAAATTACAAAGGTCTCACATAATGTTATTTTCTTAAAGTTATGTAGATTTTTATTTAAATTATTTGTTAGATTTTATTTATGAGTTATATTAAATTTAGACATCTTTTTATAAATATTCATCTTTATATTATTTATGTAAAGCTAAGCTTATTTATATTATGATTAAACAAGCTGAAAATTTTTGAGTTTATAATTTTTTCCAGGTGTGTAGACATGCAAAATTAACTTACTTTCCAGGCTTATCAATAAGACCTCCATGCGGTGCTTGGCAATTGATAAGTAAATATTCCTGTAAAGCTTCTTGATTAAAAAGCCAGTTTTCTAAGCTTAGAGTTTCATGGTCTAAATATACAATAAAGTTAGATTATATATATATAAAGCAAAAAAACTGTATGCACAATAATGAATTAAAATTAAAACTACTCCCCCTTCTCTTAAATAAATAAATATACATACATATATATATAATAAAATTTGTGAAAATGGAACTTTGTCTTAAACGAAAAACTCTATAGTCATGTTAGAAGGAATATCATTCATGTTAAAATGTGTTATGATGTCACACATTTCCATTCTTTCATATTTATAATTATTCATTTATTAATTCATTATTTATCTATTCATATCAAAATTTAACTTCTTTAAAAAATTAAATAACTGATCAAAAAATTAATATAAAACATTTATATTTCCTAAATAATTAAAAAAATAATATTTATTTATGAAAATATCCATTAAATAATTCAATAACTTATGATTTCAGCAGCTTAAACGAAAAAGAAAAAAATGTCCATAAAATAACTGTCAGAAAAATTTCACAGTTATTATCTAAGTCCCAAAAAATCCCATAGGACCATTGACTAAGTTTTATTAAATATTAATATTTTCATTTCAAAATACGTTTATTGAATTTAAATAAATATTTCTTTCTAACAGCTGAAATTTCATCAAATGTTGACCAGAAGTTTCCTAGTTATGTGGAAAACAATATTTTCTCACTTTTGCAGCTTTTAATTTCCCTTCTTGCCATTTTCTAGATGCTTAAAGATACCTCCTTCTCCACTGCAAAACACATCTTTAAATCACATGATTTGTCATTGGTTACCCATCTTGGATTAAAGTAATGCAAGCTTGTTACAAAGTTCAGCGACCTCTACATCAGTTGCTATTCTTAACTAACTAATAGTATAGTTTTGGAGTACAGCGATTGCTGGCTATATTCAGGCCATTTATGAATGATTGCCACTGTGAATGTGAGATTTAGACGGTTTTCATTGGTTGATTCGCAACAAATATTTTTCGTAACATATTTTTCACAAGTAGATCCCATTTCTCAACAGTCAGTGTTTGAAAAGCAGCAATGTAAACAGCACACATTGGAGTGAATGGGCTCTTCTTTGTCTCCAGCTTTTTCTGATATACTGAAATATTTACCATCCATCAGCTTCCTATAAATGGCTTCATATCTAATATAGTTTATAAACTATTATGCATTTTTCAATGACCTAGAGATCTCTTCAAACAACTTTGGATATTACTATCAAAATTTCCAATGACAGAAAATGGGATAGATATTCTTCATTTCCCATAAAAAATGTTCATTGCTACGAATTACTCATTTATGTAACAGAATTTGGTTATTAATATCTACTATTTCTTCTGAGAAATGTTAAAGCGAATTGTCATTAAGTATCATTCTCACAAGAGATCTGCAAAATTTTAATTTCTACTTCTCTGATGTCAACATTTTCAAATTCTGCTGTAATACTTAATTTATTATCCATAAAGAATAAACTCAACATGACTATTCTCCATTACAATTTTTATAAAATAATTAACCTATTCAAGATTTTTTTTCTTTTTTTTTTTCACGTCATTGTATCTTTAAGATTTCAGAATAATGTTAATCATTAATAAGTGATAATAAACAATCGTACTTAAATCTTCAAGCATTGTTTTTTTTTTTTTTTTTTTTTTTTTTAATATAAACAATTGTGTGAAATATATTTTAATATGCATAACCTGTCTAATTGCATCTTAATATGAAATATTTGTTATTTATGAATTTGATGTAATAATTTAGATAAATGAGAATTTTACACTGCTTATTGACTAACAAGAAAATGTGTTGTATAAGTAATCTTGCATATTGTGATATCTTCTTAACATAAAATTTATGTTTAATCAACTATGGATTTTTTTCTCATGAGTTTCTTCTACATGAGTGAGTGAATTTCTCGATTTTCTCTTTTCAACCTAATAAATTTTAATATTTGCAACTTTGAATAAATTTGGAATTATCTCATACATTATTATTTTGAATATTATTTGTCTAAATTGAGAAACTTATTAAATTTAAAAATCTGATTTCATAGTTGCATGCATCATACTATCCATATGAGTGTAGTGATGAAGTTGTATTTTGAGTATGATTTTCTAAATCTGTTATTATTTATCCAGAGAATTTGAAAATTGTTGAACATTAAAATGGCTAATGATTGCTTGATGCCTCATGTTATTTGATAAATTATTTTTTTATTACAATCTGAATGTTTTCCAGACACGCATTTTTAGCATCAGGTACAACCCATTTTTACCAATTAGGATGAAATTCTGTATCACATCACACACAGTTAGATACCGATTGCTTGTACGATATATTTTTCCTCCATTTATGAAGTAATATATCTATCCTGTAATTAACCAAATTTAAGGATTATAAATATTTCATAAATTAAGCTAACAAATTTGCAAACAAGCATAAGTGTACAGACTTTATCATCTCAGTAAATCTGCAAAACTGTACAAAGATTCAATTATATTGGTGGTATTGAAAGTCTCTGAATTACAAGGAAGGATTGAAAGAGGGCAAATAAAAGGAATAGTATGAGAAGTTGAAATGCATTTTATAGTACTTATTTAGAGCAAATTTAGAATTTCCTGGTATTGTAATTTCAAATCTTTAATTTCATGCAATCAGAAAAATCTCTTTTTTTTTTTCAATAAAAAGTCCCCCCCCCCCCCAAGTTAGCCAGGCAACAAGATACTAGGGATGAAATAAATAATGCTGTTAATATGCTGGAATGATACCTAATATGATACTGAAAAGTCCCTCTTAATTAAATAACATATGCATTAGATTAATTTTAAACACGATTATACAATCGGTAAATTAATAATAACATATAGTTTTAAAAGACAATGTCTTCATTCATTTTCCTTAATCAAAAATTGAATTTCATGCCTCTAAAATAGAACAATATTTGCTAAAATTGAGTCTAATTTTTTTGCGTCTGATACTTGATATGATTGATCAATTTCTGGATGTTATCTGTTTTCCAGCATTTAGCATGCACATTAGACTTAAGATGAGCTGAGAACCACTCAATTGGTCAAATTCTGAGAACATTAGCCTGGTTGTCAGACTTTTCTATGAAAGTGTTTGATTTTTAAAAACAATGCTTTAGAATTTCATACTTATATGTATTTTTATGTAAAAGAAATATTAAAATAAGGGAATAAAATTTAATTAACAGTTAAACATATGGTGTTCTGATGATCTGTTCCAGACATTACATGCAAAGGTAAAATTTTTGTTCAATTCTACAGTTATCTATTCACAATCACCATATTTTTTTAAGTCTTTAAGGAAGTAATCATGCAAATTATTTTAACAACCTTTTACAATTTTGATTAAGAGAGCATTTTTTGGTGAAATATGGTAACTTACTAACCTGTGAGAGACAGGTATCTGTGAATGAGAGTAAAAATGCCTCCCTGCCAGAAAGAATAACAACTGTCAACTAACTTATTAGTTCTTCCTTGGAAACCTCCTTCATATTTCATCTGTTTATGAACAAGCCACCTCTATTAAAAGTAATCACAAATTGTTTAAACCTTTTTTCAGGAAATTAAAAGTATAATATAATCTAGACAATTTTAACAATTTTACGGTTAAATGAAAATGAAGCAAGATACATAAATCTATTAACCTGTGAATTAAAAAAATGCAAAAGAGTTTAAGCTGAATTATCACAACAGTAATGTAATATAGCTGTTTAAAAATTTTGGATTACATTATTTCACTTTTTTCAATATGTATGTTGGTAGTATTTACATCAGTGATTCTAAATGTGAGACCCATATCCCATAGAAATGCAAACTTTTTTAAAGGAGAAAATACAAATTAATTATTATTAGTAGTATTTTTTATGGTTTTAAAGTGTTCATACAACATATAAAATATGTAAAAGATACAAATTTTTAAAATTAAACACAGAGATCAATAAGCAATGAAGAAGAAAAAAACCAGCAAATGGAAAGGTAATTTTATAACTGCTATGAAAGAGCATTTCATAATTTTTCACAAATTTATCTCTTATGTTCGGTACTTTTTTTTTTACTGTAAAATATTTAAAATGATGAAAGCATCATATATATGTAAAGATGCACACACACAGAGATAGAGAGAAAAGATTAAAATTATTTTTTTGTATTTCAACTTGTTGTTATATGTTCTGAAAAATTACTTCCCGTTTCTTCATATCAGTACACTTTATTATTATTTAACACCTATTTAGTACTTTAATTTTTTTGATTATTTCAATAATTCTTTCATTGTTTTTCCTTTCTTTCATGGATTATACATTTTTTGTAAGCTTGTTCAGATTAAGTTCATGGCATTTTATGTTTCCTCAAAAATATAACAGTGAAAACTGTTTATAATGACATATAATAATGTTGGGAACCATCATTTTACATACTTCCCTTTAAATATGGCTTTGGAGAGATGGTAAACTTCTAAAAGAAATAAAAAGCTTATTTACTTTAATATCTTAGCTATGTTCTTTTGTTAAATGTAAATTATTTTTTAATAATAACTGTTGATATAAAGTAAAGAAAAACTAACAGATCACATACTTTAATGGAATGGTGCAAAAATGATGAGAAACAAAGATTCTCAAAAGCACAAAGTAACAAACTATCTCAGATCTATATATGGTATTTTTTCAAGGTATTTCCATAATAGACTAAATATACACAATTTTTAATTTATTTTCTCTTTGTGAATTATTTTGAACATTAAACAAAAAAAGTTTTTAAAAAGAAGTAAACACAAGATTGTTTTCTAGCATTCAGGTATACCAGTACACAACGTTTCGGTCCCTTGCTGTTCTTTGCCCGTCAATTTATAACTCCGATTATAATTATTGTGAGTCTGATAAATGACGCAAATTCAACATTACTGGAGCGTTTTTAATTTATTCTATTTTCCCCTTTCCCTTCTCTTAAATTTTATAAAAAGTTGAATACTGAATATAACAGTCTGTAACTTTTATAACTAAATATTTCAATTAAATCACAGCAAGCTGAAGATTTGTTTGGTTAAAAAATGTGATATAATTTTACAGGGAGCATTGTCTTATTATTTAACAGAATGAATATTTTAAGTTTTATTATTTATTATTAGTATTAGGTATTTTATACATACTATAAAGTACCATAAATATTTTTTTATTGTTTTCGTACATTTTTTAGAATCTTTAAATTATTATTAATTAAAAAACTGTGCTTAATTTTTTTCTTCCAATTTGTTTAATAATAGGTCTTTAATAATTCAATTAGCCACTTATAAGCTATTATATGTACATATTTCCTCAAATCATCCTTCTACACCCAATTCTTTAATAATTCAGAAATGAGATACATTTATTGAAGTACAAATATTTAATTTTTCTTATTATTTTTATAATACAAAGTTGCATCTTATAAATTTGTTTTCAAAAGTTACTTTACTATTATAAACATTGGGAAAACAATAGTGATTTTGTAACTAGACGTGCTATTAAATTTTTTTCTTTTAGGAAAACTGTCCCCACCAAATTTTATCACCCTCCCCCCTAAATTATAATTATTGACTGAATTTGGGCCTATTTCTTTGTAACAAGATAATTATTTTTTAATGTTATGTAATAATGTAATTATTATTTTAAATTTTATTTATTAATTTTTAACTGACAAAACTAAGCTTTTTTTTATTTGTCATTTATTTATTTTGTATTACTTTTCTGCTGCTACTGTTCCAGAAAAAAAATTAATAATCCTTATTTAGTTTTATTATTAATTATATTGATAGTTTTAAATTTCTGTAACTTTATAAAATATAATTATGAATTGAATATGAAATAGATTATGTATTGAGTTTATTTTAAAGTAAAATTCATAATGTAATTTAATAATTTAAATTACATTAGCTGTTTTGAGAATTAATTAATTAATACCAATTATTCATCACTTAAAGTCTTATTCATAATTTTTGATTTATTATTTCAAAAAAATAAAATAAAATAGAAATTTTTTTGAAAAATCAATCAAAAATGTAACATTTAAATAATAATTGATTAAACATAAATAATAATAATAATAATGCAACATTGCACAAATATATAAAAATATTTTTCAAAAGTGTTAGTGACATTATTATCCAGATAAACTTTATTTTTTTAAACAAAGTTATACTTTACAATTGCAAAAATCAATATATTAATTAATTATATTTAAAGAGCAAGAAAAATATTATAAACTAACTAATAAATGAATAAACTACCTATTTATTGTGAGTATCCTTAACATTTTTATACATCCTAATGAAATTAATAACACTATAGTAACTGAAATTTTAAAAACATATATTTTCATTAATCCTATAATAACTATTATATACACTATGAGGTCACTTGCGATTTTAGACGTTTTGTTAAATATGTTGAAAAATACATCAGGAATTATTCTGAAAATCTAGATGTGTAAGCAGAATAGTACAGGTCATATATTTCCATGAAGATTTTTTTCCCGAAATTTCACAGGGGACCATCAACAAATTAAAAATCACTGAATATTTTTTGTTTAAACTTCTCAGAACTAATATAGCAAAAGCCTTCAAACTGCACATTATGATTAAATGGCTTACTGTAATAAACTGTTATCATTTTTATGAGGATTCCATATACACTTATACAGAAATTAAGGCTTTTATAAAAACAAGACCAAATGTTTTCAATATTTTTCTTATAATTTGCAGAATTCTCAATATAAACAAGTTGGAAATTGCACGTGAAGCGTAGCAAATTAGGTGCGTTCGTACGATAACAAAGTTTTAAAAATATTACTTTCATATATCAATCTCATAAAATTGTAAATAGTGAATTACAATTAAAATGCTCATCAAACAATGTGCTCCCTATACCATTATGTAATAGAATACTTTTGTGTGGCCTTGTAAATCAATAACAAATGTTCTTTGCACCACAAATTATGTATGATGTATATTATGATATGTACTTTATAGTTGCATATAAATTTTATTAAGTTCGCATGAGTGTAACATGATTAAAATGCATTTGAAACATTTTTTTCCCATTGACCGTAATGTAACGGAATACTTTTGATTGTCCCTGTAATTGATCTATCCATCCGATTTTCATAAAATTTGAAATGACTCGACAAAATTATGTAATAATTATGTATTTTAAATTTGAAACGATTCGGTTGGGTAGTTTTTGCGTTGTTATATGCGGACAGACCGACTGAACGACCACTATAGGTGCTACGTATTATATAATTACGAACACACCTAAAAAAATTTTCTTTTCAGAAAATATGACAAACAGTATTGTACACAATATCCTGTAATTAAAATTAGAACATAATAAAAATTGTAAGAAAAATGAGCAGGTTTACTAAATAATGTTTTACTGTGCATGCCTGAATGCAATCAAAATATAATTTGCATAATGTGTTAGCTGAATGTATAGAGTAACTTTTGTGAAATTATTTAAAACACAGCTGGTAATTTCTGAAAATTATCATAGATAGAATAAGCTCAAAATATGTTATTCCCAAAATGAAGCAAAAAGAAGAGGGGCTGTATCCATATATACATTGATTAATGTCAATATAGAATACACAACATTGCACATACTACTATATTTGGATACAACCCCTCATATTTCTTTGCTTTATTTTAGGAATAACAGATTTTGAGCTTATTATATCAACAATTATTTTCAGAATTTCAAGCTATGTTTTTGAGACTTTTAAAAAAGTTGCTCTATACATTTAGGTAACACATTATTGTTAGACATTGTCTTAATTACCCTTGAATTTTTATTAAAATTTAATTACATTAACATTTCAGAACATTCAATAACTCATTTAAATTTTTTTTTCGATATAAATTCCTTTAATTAAAATTTTATTTCAATTTTTAACTAAAATATTTTTTATAGAATATCTAATTAATAATCCTTTTAAAAAATACCAAATTGCTACTTAATTATCATTTTAAAATCGTAAATATTAAGTTATTTAAAAGTCCAAAATATTTTTTAAATAATATCTTAAATTATAGTAATTTTATTAATAAATTCATAATCAATATTAACAGATGCAATAAATTCATTAAAGTTAATGTTTATTTATATTTTAATGTAAACATTGTTTAAAAATCGTTAAATTATAAATATATTCTGATAATAATTACTTCTAATAATTTCCTTTATGTATATGGAGTTTCAGAGTCATATATTTTTATAAATATATTTAACAAAATGTCTAAAATCACAAGTGACTAGTCACCTTTGGTCATTTAGTGTAGTTCTTGCAATAGTTTTTAAACAAGTAATTAATAAATTAATCACATAATTAATAAAATAATTTTGAATTGTTATTAATTAATACATTTAATAAAAAAAATTAATTTTTGAGAACTTTTTAATTTAACAATATAACTATGAATGTTTTCAATTTTTCTAAGATAATATTAAACAAACTAAACCTTATACTTATGGTACATAAAAATATTGAAAAAGTCACCAACCCCCCTCCCCCCCTCTACTCCTATTTTTTAAAACAATCAGGATTACCATACAAAAATTGTGTAGGTTGTAATAGTTTTGATCCAAGTTATAAGAGTATGTGGTTTTCGGGCACTTATAATCAAATTATACTAAAATTTTATGGCCTTCAGTTAAAAAACTCCATAATGTTCCCTATAAAATTATGCTACATATTTCATGTGCACAAAATTTCAGCTTGATGGAGAAGGGACCGAAAATTCTGAGGACCAAAATGGCTAGGTATTGAAATGTCTCGGGTCTGAAATGGCTAGGGACCGAAATGCCCTGTTTCCAGGTATACTGTAGGTAGATGAGTGATTAGTTATAAAAGAAAAAAATTAATAGTTCTGAAAAACCTGTATTATTTTCAAAATGAAGAATACATTCTACTTTCTGGAGATTACACAGACACTTTGCCTGATGAAAACAATTATTACACTACATTATAATTTTAAATCTACATGATTTTCAAAGCATACATTGATGTTTACTAGTTTTTAATTTTACTGTTTCACATATAGTTTTAATGTTTACTATAAAAAAGATATTTACCAGAAGGTTATTTAAGTTGATCACATTTTCTTGACCCATGAGCACTAGACAAGCAAAACCACAAAAAGTATAGCCACCATGAGCTTCCATGCCAGGCACACCACCAAAACCTCCCTCGTATGTTTGACATCTAAAATAATTAAAACCTATTCAGGGTGAGTATACCAATAATTTACATCTCTAAAAAAAAGAAGACCAAAATAAGAATTATCAATTTCCTTGAATATATAATACCATCTAAGAATACATATATACAGGGGTGCAGAAAAGTTTCTACTCCCAACATTTCCTATTAATCCACATGAAAATTTCCCCAAAATTTTATGGTATGTTATAGGTAAATGCTGTATTATCGTAGCTGTAAAAATTTTATTTTTCTAATAATTTTCAACTTATGCACGTGTATATATGGCATCACATGAGAGATCCTGAGTGCAAAAAAAATTCTTGAAGGTTACAGCAGAGTGCGGGAAGGGGGGGGGGGAATCTCCTACCAGTACTAATTATATTTTTTTCATAGTCTTGACGAAATACATGTTTTTCACAATATGAACAAAATTTGCGTTTTTTAGAGATCTTTTGATGAGTTTTGGGGTTATTTCGCCTTCCTGGTGACAAAATTCACGATTATTTTGCCCTCTTTTGAAAAAATTTGCATTTTTTTTTCAAATTTTTTTTAACAAAATTTGCAATTGTTTCATTCTTTTGATGAAATTTATGGTCACTTTGCAATCTTTTTGATGAAATTTGTGGTCGTTTCATGATTTTTTAAAATAAAATTTGCAGTTGTTTTGTGATCTTTTGACAAAATTTACTGTTCTTTTGCGATCTTGTGGCAAAACTTGTCATTTTTTCGTGATCTTGTATCAAAATTCACTTTTTTCCAGCAATTTTTGGATAAGATTTGTGGTATTTTTATGTCCATTTTTTTTTTTTTTTTTTTTTTTTTTTTTTTTTTTTAATTTTCAGAACCAAATACTTTCAATTTTTGGAAAATTTGGAACAGAATCACCCGATATATGATATATATTATTCTGAGATCAATTTAATGAAGGTCACCATACGGAGCTTTTTAGTTGTAGTGAATTTTTTCTATCTTTAGAGATTGAATTTGATGTTAAAATCGAAATCAATTATATATGCTTCTGAAAAAATTTCCCATGTGGTTAAAATTTCTCCCGATCTTAGATCGCCAGATCGGACATATTATGCACCCCTGCATGTACGTTATTCTTTAAAATTATTTTTCTTATCTATTTTACATTTACCAGAGGACAGAAATGCACAAGAAAGAATTACAATTCAGCAATTTTTATTTCAGATTCTTGTTCTTTGATTAAGGTAAACTTGTCTATAGATCAATTATCTTCAGAGTCATAAATTGTACTCCATTTTAATTTGCAATATTTGTATTTGAATGAAGAGTGTTCATTTGATAGCATAAAGGCATTTTTAACATAAAAGCTTTATTTTTTTTTTTTTCAGTAATAACAAGTGTCAATTAATAATGCTGCAGATTTCCTAGTACCTAGTATTAGTAGGCATTACCAGTAATTGATATTTAGCATAAGCAAATGATAAATCATGGAATTTAAAAATATATACATTTTTGCAATATATTTAGTTAACTTGAATAATGTGTTTTGTATTAAAGGATTCACAATTTTAACAGAAATTCTATTTCACATATTTTAGAAACTTAAGAAATAGCAGCTACATCAAAATAAGCCAATTCAATGACGGGAGCAAAACAAATTCCTATGTTCTCAGGAGACAATGCCAAATACAACAAATGTAGTTGAGTAACAAAATATGAGCTTTGTGAAAATTAGTGAAACAATTGATGTAATTGGTAGTCCATGATAAATAAAATGAATGAGAAAACTTCAAGTGAATGAAAAATAAACTGTTTTACTATTCTTACTGTTTTTTAAGGGCTAGTAAAATAAAATTTTTGATATTAGAAAAAAAGTTTTTCCTTCAAGCTTTGATTCATCGGATAGTGATAAATTTACTTTGAGAAATCATATAACTGATGATGATAATTATAAAAATAAAATAAAATTAATAAACAAAAGTTATTGAAGGTTTCTTTTTTTAATGAAAAATAATATTTAAGTTGAATTACCGACTTGAACCCTATAGAATCTTAAACTACATTTTAAGGAGAAACAATAAGCAATAAATATATTTGGCCATCAAAGTCAGATATAGTGAATCTAGAAAATCTTTTCATTTTCTGTAGTCCTATGAAATTGTTAGGTAATGATTTGTTCTTTTTTATTTGGAGCAAAATGAAAACAAAAAATTTTATATATTTATTAAAAATTAATTTAAAAAATGCATGTTTTTGAAAAAAAAAATCCTAACTTTGCACATCTGTAATTCCAAAGCAACAGCCAATGATGATTTTTGATAGTGATATTCATTTTCAGTAGTTTGATTTCATACATAATTACACACTTTCACTTCAAAGGCAATATAATATCAATGTTGTATATTGTTATCAAAATAATTTAAATTCATCATTCATTCTGAAAAGTTTGATGTAAGTATTGGCTAAGTTACATAATGAAAATATTACAGTATGGAACCACTTATCCGGAAACCAGTTAACCAGAAAACCAGTTATCCGGAATGATATTTCTAATACTGATGTTAGAATCTTTTTAGAAAAAAGTGTCATGCACAATCAGTTTGACAAATACATTGCTTGAAACAATTGTATAGTTTGATAACAGCATCTAGTATTGGGAATAGAAGCATATAATCATATTATAGATTAATAAATAATATTATAGATGTTTTCATTTTTATGCCGAGAAAACGGAGGAATTTTTGTTCAAGGAGTTCCCATAAATTATCTTCTTTCAAACTCTAACAATTGATCTTATTTGCATCAGATTCTTGGTTGAAGTAATCTAATAATCAATTTAAAATTAGAAGTAATACCACAATTACATATGTTTCACAAAACTTATCAAATGGATGCTGCTTTAATGCCCAACCAGTTAACTGGAAAAAACAGTTATCCGGAATACATTTGACCCCAACCATTCCGGATAAATGGTTCTGTACTGTAGTTACATGTAATTGTTTTTTGGGAAAAAATAAGAAAATCAAGGTTTTTTTTTTTTTTCCTTCTTCTTTAAGGGGATTATATACATAGATAACACTTATCAAATTTTCATAAAAGTATAAAGAATTCTGAGGAAAAAAAAAAAAAAAGATAGCAAATTATTATGAACTGTTTTAGTCATGTTATTATAATATACAACAGAAAGTCTTCAAAATATATAACTGAAATTTCAAATCAAAACTTTTTGAAATATAAAAATCAGCAATAAATTTAGAAATCTTTTTCGTGAATGTCAAGAAATATTATCTGAAGCAAAATGTACAAAACTGGATTTGAATTTTGAATGGAAATTGACAACAGTTGTAAAAATTAAATACTAACGGATCTGACAGACATTGTCCTGGCACCGACAGACGCTGTCCTGTCACCGAGCCCAGAAAATCAAATAAATGTACATAAATATAATAATACGCACCATAAATACTACAGTATTAATTTAATTTCGTATTACAATTATGTAAGGAAATTATTTTTCACTTTGCAGTAGTTTTTCAAATCTGCTCAATTTTTGGTAGAAAAGTTTATTTTTCTCTTTTTAGTTAAAAGGTTAACAATTTTCTGAAGTCGGTTAATTAAAATTATAATACAGGAAAAATTATTGTAAATCATACAAGAGTGGGGTTGGAACATGCAATCTCTTTCTTCAAGAACTAGAGCTTAAATCTGGCACCTTAGACTGCACGGCCATTCCGTCCACATTCTATTCAGCAAAAGCAAAAAAAAAAAAAAAAAACTATTAATTTTTGCCTAGTTACTAAAACAGTACTGAATCAATTTCGATGAAATGTGAATCTAAACCATTCTCGAATTCACTGGAACACGCACACAAAATTTCATTAAAATCGGTCCAGTCGTTTAGGAGGAGTTCAGTAATAAACACACGCACAGAAGATTTATACATATAAAGATTTGCATTGGTTACTTAATTTTAAAATCAAATAAATGTACATAAATATAATAATACAAACGATAAATACTACGCTCTTAATTTAATTTCTTATTACAATTATGTAAGAAAATTATTTTTCACTTTCCAGTAGTTTTTGAAATCTGCTCAATTTTTGATAGAAAAGTTTATTTTTCTCTTTTTAGTTAAAAGTTAACGCTTTTCTGAAGTCGGTTAATTAAAATTATAATACAGGAAAAATTATTGTAAGTCATACACGTATGTCAGGAGTGGGGTTCGAACACACAATCTCTTCCTTCAAGAACCAGAGCTTAAATCTGGCGCCTTAGACCGCTCAGCCATTCCGTCCGCACTGTATTCAGCGAACTTATTCAACACTTTTAATTAGCGAAAAATCACTAACTATTAGTTTTTGCCTAATTACTAAAAAAGTACTGAATCTATTTCGATGAAATGTGAATCTAAACCATTTTCGAAACCACTGGAACACATACACAAAATTTCATTAAAATCAGTCCAGTCGTTTAGGAGGCGTTCAGTGACAAACACATGTACAGAAGATTTTTATATATAAAGATTTAAAAAGAAGAATAAGAACTTCAAAAGGCAGTTAGTAAATTTGAATCTGTATTTTTACATTTAACCTGTTTCAGAGATTAAAAATCGTGAAAACTTCTATTTTTCAATGAGAATAATAAAAGTTCAAACTTTTATTATTTTTATCTTTTATTTTACAAAAAAGAAAAACAAAATAAATGTTATAAATTTTGATCATATTATAATAACTTAATGCTTATCAATAACCTTGAAATCCAGTGTGCTGTTCCTTTAATTAATTCAGGACACCATATGTTAGTTAACTTTGCTACAGACAGTGCACAATATACTCCTCTAAAAAAGATAGAAAATAAAAACATTAAATACAACTAAGGTCAATTTTAAAAAAAATATTTAAAGTAAAAAAAAAAATAATAATAATAAAAAAAAAAAAAAAAAAAACGTACCTGATGTCTTTTTCTGAACCATCATGCATTTTAAAAGATCCATCAGGCATTTTCACTCGAAGTAAAAACCTTAAGAGTTTCTCCCTAGAAAATCATAAAATGATAGTTATGAGTTATTTAAGAGTTTACTTAGGATGCAACACTAGTCCCTGAAAAAGACCCAATGATAATGTTAAGTCTATGGGGACATTCTTTTCAAATATCTCGCTCAATTTTTAACATTTTTAGATGATTTTTTTTTTTTTTTTTTTTTTTTTTTTCATAAAATAGCTGAGGAGGATCTACAACCGGGCTAGTTTTTAGTTTTTACTTTTTTTGATTTTGGTTATCTATATTTTACATTATGATAGTTTCAATTTCAGAACTGGTTCAAACCAATTTGGAATATTAAAATATTTTTTTTTTTTTTTAATCTGAAACCAAAATCGAAAAAGTAAAAACTAGCCCGGTTGTAGATCACCCTCAGCTATCCTATGCAAAAAAATTATGTAAAAATATTAAAATTTGAGCGAGATATTTGAAAAGAACACTCCCATAGACTTAACATTATCAGGTGGGTATTTTTCAGTGACTAGTGTGGGGCCTTAAATGTAAAGTTAGAATAAAAGTACAAAATTAATTGAATATTTTGAGAGACATAATTAAACAATAGGCCACTAGGTCAGTCTAATATTAGCCATTTTTAATTCAAAATATCTACCAAAAATTCTTGATAGTAATTTTTTCAGTATTTAATGACAGACATTTTGCAACTTAATTAAGCAAATTTTATTACTCGAAATTTCTACTAGATACCTTGCAAAAAGAAATAGTATCCTGATTTTGCATTACTGATTATTGACATTATTATGAGCATTACCTATCAATAACTTCATAAGCTTCTCGGGATCTTAATGTGCACAAAGCATTAACAGCTGCATATGTTGGAGCTAAATGAGCATCCTGACCAGGACCTCCTAAAAACAAAATAATATAATTTTTTATATCCACTGTATTTACTCATGTATAATGCACATATATTTTCATAAGTTTAAGCTTAAAAAAATGTAGCACATAGTAATATACAAAAACCTTTTGGACAGATCTGTAAACTAGTCGTTGGGGGCCACCGTAATACTTACCCATCATATATATGCATATATAATATATGAAAATAATACATTTGAAAACTATTTATAAAATGGATTGCAATTTCAAAACAAAATTTAAACGTGTATTTATATTTTTATTGTGCATAGTAATGCTGTATTAATGAGTTGCTGATGAATCTCTTTCGATAAATTATACAACACGCCTAACTACTCTAGTACTGAATTGCGAAAAAGAAACATCCTTATAACTCCAAAAATAATAATCTTATTAACTAACAGTTTATTGCGTCGGATTAAGCGTCCCATTACCAATTAAAATATATCTTTGAATTGAAATTTGAATGAAATACAGGGTCATGAAAAATCAAAGAATGTGGAAAACAGGATTACAGATACCTTGGCAACTAACAATTCGATTAACTTCATTCTTTATGCAAAATTTGTGTTATTTTATTGCCTTTTACGATCACCCCTTAAAATAAAAAATTCCAAAAATTTTTATATACCTTTCATCAGAACAAATTTTTCGAGAGTCCGAAAAAAATAGTTCCGGATAATTGGGGTTACTGATATTAAATAGGCTTCATCCCATTCTTACATACTAAGCACATACAAAATTTCAAGTCTCTATCTCAATTCGTTCGGGAGATAGAGCGTTTACAGACAGACAGACGGCAAATTTTTTTTTTCTAAAAATATGTTTTTCGAAATCTCCAGTGTCGAAAACGTGTAAATCCGTCAAAATGTTTTTTTCGATTTTCAAAACGATTGCAAGACTTACCCTATACTACATATAATGGGTAAGTAAAAACCACACATGTTTACACTGGAAGGTTTTCACACCGCTTGCCACTGTGCTAAATTAGGAAAAAATGCTTTAATTGGCAAGTGAATGAAAGAATAGACTTTCCAAATTGGAGAACTTAATTGCATGTGTGTGTGTGTCAGTGCAGGTGTAGAGTTGTCCTTGGCAAAAGCAAGGCTGACGGCAAGAATTTTTGCTTTCAAACTAGTTATATCATCCCATTCTTACAAATATTGATAATTTAACTTTTTAAAATTCATATACCAAAAATTTTTAATAGCAATTTTTGCTTTATTTAATGACAGATATTCTGTGATTAAATGAAGTCATTTATTCAACTACCAGAAAATTCATATAGTAATTTCTGCTTTATTTAATGACAGATATTCTCTGATTAATAAAAAGAAGGTATAATGGGTTATTCCTTTTTTCTGTAATTATGGGCCAGTCAGAAATTCATTTTTGACGTGTCAAGTCGAAGCATTTTTTCTTTCTTTATTTATGTTTTATATAGATTTTTTATATTATACAGTCATTAACCTTTTCAAGGACAGTGGTATAGTTATGAAACCACTTAATTTTACTTCCAAAATGACACAATGGCACCAGAAATTTGGTAACATATTTCCATCTAAAAAGTATGTGAAATGTAGCCTTTTTCTTATTTCTAAATAAATTTGTTGGTAAATTCTGGTGCCATTGTTTTATTCTAACACTTTAGCAATGAAAATACTGTTCCCCTGAAAGGCTTAAACAGAGAGACCCTGTACTTTTACTGTCGCAGAGAGATGCAAAAAGTATAGTTCCACTGGAAAATATACCTAATTTTTTAACTTGATTACAAATATTGAAGGTCATCTACACATTAAAAATATCGAGTTCATTTGAATTTTTCCATTTTTGATTTTTTAAATTTCTTTGACCAAGGTAACCCATAAAAAAGTTCTGATAGCATACCTTTTTAAAAATCTTTTGGGAGTTAAACAAATTAAAAGGTTTGAGAATGCTAAAGTTAAATCCAGTGGCAAAATTTTGTTTATTATCTTCCAAAAATCCACCTGTTTGATTTTTCTCAATAGGATGCAATATACACAGAAAGATGTTTCCAATATATAGATTTTTTTTTCAATTTGAAAAAAATTAAATAAAAAAATTAATTATAAAATCTTTTATTATTATTATTATTATTATATGACTGTATACATTTAACAAAACCTTTAGAAATTTATTTTGGCTTAATGAATTAAAGAGAAACATGTATTTTTTTTTTTTTTTTTTTTTTTTTTTTTTTTTTTTTTGTTACCTATTTCTTTTCTTCTATAGTAGGAGTTTCCAAAGTGGGGGGGGGGGTGGGGGGTTTACTTTTTAGGGGAGCAATTTCAAACCTGTTACTTTACCATTCATTGCCAATATTATTTCCTCTTTTTTTTTTTTTTTTTTTTGAAAAATGATATTGTACATAAAAATAAATGTAACACATGCAAAATGAAAAAAAAAAAAATAAAATAAAGTTTTCGTTGAATTTTAAAATAGAATAAACCAGAATAGTTATATGAGGAACTTAAATAATATTCGGATATTTGCTTCCTGTTCTTTAACTATTTGGAAAATAATTGTTGTTTTCGGTGAAGAACTAGGAAATTAACGTATATCTGAATTTTTTCTACTGGTTGAATTATTCAACTTATTTTATTTTATTTGTTTTCTGATTGGTTCATGTTTAATGTCCAAAAATGGAGCACTTCTGTCAATAAGATGACAAAAAAAGTAATAAAAACTTTGAAAAACAATAATAATTTGAAAACAAATTGTGATACACATTTCAAACAAATTTCATTTTTTTTTTTTTTTTTAAATCTACACAACAGTGTAAAAATTTTTGTGCAATGTTTTGAAGTTTAAAAATTTGCAGTTTTGAAAATTGCAAAACTGAAATTTCATTTAAAATTAGATTATGATTGGTCCAGCAATATTAATGTTTAATCCATGTCATACATAATATGAAGTGTCAGTCAGTCTGTCTGATTAACTCCCTCAAATAAAAATGCACATTTTAAACAGTTAAAGTTGTATATCTATAAACTACTGTTTTTTTATCATTGGTCTAGGAATATTAATGTTTAATGCATGGCGTACGTAATATATCATATGACTCATTATGATCATCATAAAAATGATGTTCATTATTATTATTATTAATTTAAATTTAGAATTTATTTATAATCCTTTAAAATTTTAGTCTTTGAAAATATCATTTTCCAAATAGTCGTCGTAATTTGTTAAGTTATTTTTTTCCCCTTGTTTAAATATCTCAATAATGTTTCTGGCTAAACATGTATTTTGCAATTTTTTGCAATTGCTTTGGCTGTTTATTGAATCAACCTTGTATTTTTAATCTCTCAACTATACCACAAGAAGTAATGTTTAGGTGTAAAATTATTTAAAGGTACTAGTAGATCGAACCTAGGCTTTTCAGGTTACAAAGTAAAGGTGAAAACCATTTTTTAAAATTTAAAATGGAAAACTCTAATATATAGATATATTTTTACATGTAATATGCTTTTTAAATTTCAACTAATTAAAAAATATATATATACATATGAAAAATATTTATTACGCAATCAAGTAAAGCTTTGAAATTGATCAAAAGCAATATTTTCATGTTAAAGCAAGCAAGAAGTTTTAACTGATGATTTTGCAGGTTACAGCAGCACTTTTGTTTCTGATCATTTCCATGTTTTGAGAGCAAATTCAATTGCATGTCAGTTTACATTTGTATTTGTTTATATTATTTTATTTAATTATTTACAGAGGATGTTTTAATGTTGCTATGGTTATTAGTCAAAAACAAATTCTGATTTCTTTACATAGTTTTAAAGGCAAACAGGTTAATCTTTCAGAGGAACACCGAACATGCCATTTTAGTAAACCTAAATAATATATATCAACTGCATGGTAACCCAATTACATTTATGTGAGAGAGAGCATGGACAGATAGGCAAACCAAATTCAAAAAACATTTTCAACAATATTGGAAAGAATTAAAAATGATTTTAATAGGTCATTGGACATATTGAAACTGTTTTAGAGAATATTTGTTTTATTTATATTTTGGTAACTTTTAGTCGGACAAAAGAAATTCTGAAAATTTAAAAGATGGTAAACTGTTGATGACACAATGATGATCACCAAAAAATTTCACTGCCAAGAGTTTTTTGGGGGGAAGCCATTTAAAATTAACCAGCATTTTCCAAAATTCTACCAATAGGCAATTCAAAAACATGATAATGATGTTTGTATATGAAACTATTTCAATATATTTAAGGTTGTTATTTTGGAAGGAAAAATGCAAATTGTACAAAATACAGCTGATCATTACAATAAAAAATGTTCTTTCAACAGCATTTAATTAGTAACTAAATATCTTTATTCTATTCAAAACTTTAGCATTCAATTATATGCTTAAAGGAATAGCCCTTTTCTCAAACTGCCCTTTTTTCTCCTGCTGTCAAACCTCTTTAACACAATGTTTATTTACAAATAGGTATCTGTTTCAGATTTCTATTTTCAAAACATTTTAAATGTAATTATATCTTTGTAATAGAAAAATTATCTTTATGAAAATAAAATTACTTGATGCAGTCATTACATTTGGTTATGTAGTATATTTCAATATTTATTTATCTATTTTTTCTGCATTTAAAAAAACAACAACAAAAAAAAAAAAACCTATATATTTATGTTATTGAATCAGTCTATATATAAAAACTATATATCAAATCATGGTAAAAAAAAAAATATATATATATATATTATTATTATTATTATGGACAGTGTAATATGTTTAAAATTAAATTTTCCTCTGATCTTCTATAACTTTGTGTTAGCAGGCAGTGTAATTAGAAATATCAAAGGAAGGATTGCACATGCATCACAGACTGGCCATCTGCCATATCATGTGTCCCAAAAGTCATTTAGTTAACAAGACTAAAAAACATAGTACTGCAATTATAGATCAAATCAAAAGGGTCAATAAAAAAGGAAAAAAAAAAAATAGAGATTTGTGAACCTGAAAAATAAAACAACACCATATGGAAATAAGACATATATGACAACATAAGGTGGGCAATTTAACATTTTTTTAATATATATATATAATCAAGATAAAATAAAGCTACAAGAATCAGCAATTCCAAAAAAATAAGTCAGAATGAAAAATCATGCATAAGGAATCATGAAAAATCATGCATAAGGAATCATGAAAAATCATGCATAAACACTTTTTAACACTAATTGAACATTATTAAGCCATTTTAATTTTTATAGAATGAATTTAGATACCTAACGAAGCAGTTTAAAAACTACATAACTCAGTAAAATATCCTTTTTCTGCAATTGCAGTTTATATATGGCAAATTGTGTAAACTCTTTTGCGCAACCCAGTATATCATCTATAGAATTTATATACACCAACTAATAAACTAAAAATTAGGTAAGTTTTAAAATGTATACCACAGCATAAAACAAATTTCAAGCAACTATCTATCGTAATCAGTCTTGTAAGCAAGTTCTTTAGTGTATCTCTGTAAGTGAACAATGAATGCTATGCAAACTGTAGAAAACATGTTGTAGTGATCTTTCTTAAGTCCATTATGTTTAAAGTATTATAACATCATCAAAATGCACTGCATTCCCCTCCCCCCTGTAGTTTAGGATGTTATATTCTTTTGTGCAAACTTGTACATGAATTATAAATGCTACTTATTCTATTCTCCTGAAAAAGAATGTTGTAATCCACCACAATTATATATACCAATCTCATTTATGTTTTAAGTATTGTAAGATAAATAAAATAAATTGCAAACACTTTTTACTCATAATCCAACAGAATTATTTTGTGTTTCTCTGTAAATGAACTATAATTGCTACCCACTTCATTTTCAATACTGAAGATGCTATAGTAACCCCAATAACATATAAAAAATACATGGCATTTAGAATATATTTACAAGAGCAAGGACCATTAGACAAATAAACCAAATTCATAACTAGTTTTCTACTATGCTAGAAGGGCTTTTAAGAAAAAGAGAAAATAAGATTAAAGACATGACTCTTGAGGACTTACAGGAAGGTTTATGAGTCATATAATGAGGAAAAGCAAAACTTAGTACACTCATAAATGAAGACAACTAAAATATTTTGTTGAAGCCAAAAAATCTTCTAGTCTGGCTCTTAATTGTTTAAAAGATTTTTCAATCCATAATTTAAAGTTGTCTTTTAATTTTTTCTGATTAAAAAATTAGGAGGAAGTAGGTATAAATAAGTTAAACTGTCTAACAGGCAAAAATCAAATTTTACAGAAAATCATGTACATGGAATTAAAGTATTTGCATGCATTCTGGCAGACAATTACGTTTACCTATTCACATTATCATTATTGCCTTTTTAGTTCTTTATTTTTTTCTGCATCACATGACAAGCCCTGCTTGCCTTCAAATTATATAAAAGGTTAATAAAAATTGGTTGAAATTTAATAACTTAAATGGTATTATACAACCTTACCTGCAAAGCCACCTTCAGGGTGCTGACACAGACTGAGGAAATGAATTATACTAAAATAGGAAACAAAACACAAAAACTTAATAAAATGGATAGATCTGTTAAACATAGATAACAGAAAAAATAAACAATCAATTTTGAAATACACAAATAATCTTTTAACTTAATCATAATAGAAACAATTTAAATAAATATTTGAAGTTATAAAATAATCAGCAAATAATTGCATAGGCAAACAATTAACAAAAAACTAGAAACATATAAACTAAATTTTTTAAAATGTATAAGATTTTATTTTCTACAGAAATGGATATTTTATGTTAGCTGGATGGCTGTGATAACTCGTCAAATCTTGTTTCAGTTGGCATCATTTGAATTGCAACCTTTGACTGAATTCATGTGAAAAAGAGGAACTGACAATCAATTTTTTAAAATTCTAAATGGTATTAAAATCTTTTTTGGATCTTTAAATAATGTAAGCTTCTTTTTTTGTGTGTATAAAATTAGATACAATACTTTCATTATGAAATATAATGTTTCTAGTTTATGCTATTGCTTATTTAAAAATTTTTGCTGTAACAGTTGACTAAGCCTAGTCATCAAGAGATCTGATTATGCAAGATTTTTTTCATTTGAACTGGAATGTTTGTGTTACATATTTTATCACAATTATTTTTAAGCTAAGTTTTTAAAGATACAGTAGATTTTTGGAATGCAAAATTCTATATAATGCATAAACTTATGTATTTTAGGTTTGTGTTATAAAGATCTACTATAATATAACAGAAATGATAAACTTTTTATAATTAATCTTAATTATTTTTTGTCCAAATATTTTAATTTATTCATTCATTTACAGAAAATCCTATCTGCCATTAAAACGCAAAATATTGGCAAATATTATAAGATTAGCAAAAAAAAAAAAAAAAAAAAAGAGTTGGTAAGAATAAAAAATTTTGGCAATTACTGGTACTTGGCTAATCCAGAAATGTATAAAATAAAAGCGTATACAGTAGAATAATAGTTCCCAATCTATGAGTTGCAGAACAAATGAGGTTTGTCACAAAAATACATTTTTTATTTCATCTGTTAAAAAAAAAAAAAATGTAACAAATACAATATTTTACAGCTGCAATAATCATGACAGCTATTAGCTTAAACTAAAAGTTCCTGACAAAACAGTGTTTTCTAATAATCAGTCAGTACTGATCTCATTGTGAGGTATGTCACTAGTCACACAATCATCACGGCAACCTTGGAAAAATCCTGAATTTTCTTCTGGATGAACATAAGAGCAGAATATCCAGAAATATCTAAATCAGCTTTAAGGTCCTTGATGGGGTTCAACACAACATATTTGTGGGAACATGCTTTTTCTACTTTGCTGCTTTTGAAAAACTAGTACAGATACAAACTGAATTTAAAAAGCAACTTAAAGATAAAATCATCCAGTTTTAAACTCTGATATAGATGCCTCATTCGTAAACACTAGTGCGCAAAATCTCACTGGTTATAAATTTGTGTTTGTAGAACAATTAAATATATTTTTTGATATATTTGTTGCTTTAATTTATTATTCAACTTATGCACATTGAGATTACCAATTCCTGTTTTTGTTGATAATGTATCCTTTGTATGAAAATTTGCATGTTTCAAAGGATAGGATAGAAGATAGTTTATACAAGTCATGCAAAATTTACATGCTTATATTAGGTGGGTCACATACTTAAAAAAAGGTTGGGAACTGCTACACTAGAATTTATTGAAATTAGGAGGAAAATACATTGCAGGTAATTTTTTATATTTGCATATGAAAATTAAGAACAAAATTATTATTCAAAGGTTGTATGCAGAACTGCTAAAATTGCTTATTAAGAAAATACTGAATTTTAATTTGCAAGTATGAGGTTCAACTTTACTTACCATTATATGCTAGCAAGATATACTAAGATAACAAGATAAGTAAAATCTATAAATTTTCCAAAATATAACCTTTAAATTTTACAACAATGAAACAATAAATAACTTCCTACATTCCCATCCCCCCCCTGCCAAAAATAAATAAAATCTATAACAAACATTTCTAAGTTATTACTTGTGTTCAATCTCTATTCCCTTTACTAGACACAAAAATCAGGGATCTGCCCAGATTTTTCTCAGAGGGCCCTGTTTTTGTGAAATTGTGAATTTTTTTTCTTATACTTGTGAAAATCCTGGTCAGAATTTTGTGAATTTTAAATTTTCGATGCCTTCAGGTTCTACTTTTCATATATAAAAAAGCTAAGTGATATGCTCTTTGGTGAGTTCAACTGCTTATTTACAAGCCAGATTTTATTATTAAATGATTGAATTTGTGAAAAGTTTAATTTGAAGGTGAAAAATTCTGTGAAAGGTGTTTTTAAGAGACAAATAATTTTGTGAAGGGTCCTGTTTTGGGATAAAATGTTTTGTGAAGAGTCCTGATTGGGGATAAAAAATTTTGAAGGGTCTTGTTTTATGATAAATTATTTTGAGAGGGGTCCTTTAAAGGACTTAAAATTTTTGTTGTATTTTGCGATCATTTGACAAAAATCACTGTTTTAATTTGCAATCTTTCGATGAAAATCATTGTTTTATTTTGGATCGCTTAACGAAAACCGCCATCACATTTCTCGATCGCTCAATGAAAATCGCTGTTGTATTTCTCGATTTTCAGCAAAAATTGCATTATATGTCACGATCATTCAACGAAAATTGCCGTTATATCCGCTATTGTCTGACGTAAATCGGCGTTTTATTTCGTGATTGTTTGATGAAAACCGTCGTTTTATTTCGTGACTGTTTGATAAAAACTGTTGTTTTATTTCGCAATCGTTTGACAAAAGTCGCTGTGATATTTCGCAATTGTTTGATGAAAATCACAGTGATATTTTGCAATTACTTGACGAAAATAGCTGCCTTATTTTGCGATCGTGAGACGAAAATCATTATTTTATTTCACGATCGTTTGGTGAAAATTGTTGTTTTATTTCGCGATTGCTTAACAAAAATCACGTATTCTAAAAAATTTTAAAAAAAAGGCGGAAATCTGCCATTTGGCAGAAAAGTGGCATCTTTGAAATAAAGAAAAATAGACAATACAAATTATAGCATTAGAGGTTATATTTTAAACTGAAGCAATTTGCAATCAATTCTTTTAAAATTTAAAATAAGTGCAAAGTTAAAAATTTAGTTATAATGAAATGCCATTTCTTCATATAACAAATGAACATTTTAATTTTCAACAAATTACCTGTTTCTTCTCTCTCGAGAAACTTCTTCATCTAAAATTTGTAATGAATGTAATATCCAAAAACACAGCCAAGATCGACTAGCATCTAAAACCTAGTGAGAAAATTTAAATAACACATGAGAAAGCTTAAGAATATATTAATGGTGATATTTAAAAATGTATAACAAAGACTAAGAAAAAAAAAATATGGTACAATTTAAAAATTATGTAATTTCATTTTTAGTACCTATTTTTTTGCCACTCACTAATATCAGTTTTTAGTGAACAAACCATTTGACAGCATTTAATTTACCCTTATTTTGACAAGTAAATTAACATACATGCACTCAGAACAGGTAGATTTGTTATTCTAAATAAATAGCAAAACTGGTTGTGATCCATAGTGATATTGTCACAAAATAACTAAACATTACAAATTTATAAAATTTTATTACCGTAATTTCATGTAGATAAGCCGCAGCTCAAACAATTCTGTTTCAACCCAGAAATTTTAAAAAATAAAATGCAACATTTTGTATTGCGGTATTTAATTATCCTAAATTACTGAATGGATTTTCTGGGTCGAAAATGAATTGTTTGAGCTGTGGCTTATCTACACGAAATTACGGTAATACAAGAAAAAGAAACTGTCATTTTCATCAAAAGACAAATTACTTTTATCAGCTTCCTAACTTATATAATACAGATAAACATGTTAACTATTAGATAAAATAATCAGATGATCTGCCCGAATTATGCATGTTCTAATTTCTGAGTTTGGGAAATGTTATCAAGGATAAAATGATTTAGTTAAGTCTGTAAAAAGAAAAAAATAAATGGCATCACTCTTTTTTTTACTTGGAAATGTATACTAGACAAAATCAGTGAGTAAATATCCCAAAAACTGTATTAAGAACATTTCCACTTTGCTATTAAAATATAAAGAAGAATCATTGACTAGTATATTTTAGTTAAAGACACACAATACAAGAAATTTAACAAATTGCATAAATATCCAGGATACCATTGAGGGCTAGCATCTGATGTCACAAGAAAAACAACAAAACAATTAACTATTATTATTTGCAAACAGCATAATAAAAATTATGAAAAAAAAAATTATCTTCATTTAACCCATAGGTTCCCAACCTTTTGTGGACCACTGCCATCATTATAAGAAAAAATTATTCCAACGCCCCCCCGCCCACTTCCATAAGAGTTTATTATACCAATAAAAATATTGTTACATATTATCTATACCTATTTTTTGTCTATTTATTAAGAAACTCAAACTAAAAATTATAATTAAAATGACTATCAAACGTAATAAAAAGTTGTTCAGTAAAAATTTAAAAAATAAACATAAAATAAATTTAATTAACTTGCTAAAAAGGGGCATTTAATACATTAAAGATGTCATATATTTAAAAGATGTTATTATATATAAAAAAACAGTGTTAAAAGCTTAAAACTTCAAATATTATACGCCGAACGCTTTTGATCAAAATTTCATTATCTTCAGGGCAGCTCTGTTATGTACTGAAATTCCTTTTTGTACATTAACATTACTCGAATGTAAACAAAGCTTCCCCTAGGATGATCAAATTTTGATAGAAAGCATTCAGTGTATAATATTTGAAGTTTTAAGTTTTTAAAACTGAGTTTTTATATGTAACATCTTTTAGATTTGGGACATATTTGATGCATTAAATGTTTTAGAAATAATATTGTGAATAAACAGAAAATTAATAAGAAATTAAAAAAAGTAACGACATAAACATAAAATCATTAAGAATTAAAAAATATTTATAAAATGGTTGAGGCTGATGGAATTTTAATAATTTGTTAATGTTGGGATCCAATTTTGTTAACAGCAGTCCTAAATTGTCACGTTCAGTGACGAGCAGCCTATTTCTTTTTTTAGCCAATAAATTAGATACTGCACTGAACCAACACTCAGCGAATAAGGTGACGGATAAGCAATTAAAATTTTTGTACTTTTGCCCACAATTCTTGGTAGAGATTTGGTATAGACTTGTAAAGTACCAAGAAGTCAATTCTGAAGTCTTACCTCTTCGCATCTACTTCCAAATTTTACTTTTAATTTTTCATTAATTGTGAGTTCTGTGAATTCCTCTTCTACATCTAATGATTCTGCTGTATCTGCTCATGTTTAAACTGTTCTGGAATCGCTCAACGAAATCAGTATAAAGAGTGTCAGGGATGAAAGTGCATTAAAGCCATTTTGTAGCAGCTTTGGAGCAGCAAAAATCGAATTTTGGAGCAGTAAAATCTATTTTTGTAGCAGCAAAAATAAAATTTTGTAGCATTAAAAGCTGTTTTAGGAGCACATTGAAATATTCTAATGCTAATAAACTCATAATAATTACAATAACTGCCATCTTGAAAAATATTTTTACATTTGAAAGAATAAATACTCAGATCAAATTTCTCCACATGTTTTAGACCTTTTGATGAAATTTGCGTTTTTTCGCGGTCTTTTAATATAATTCATGCTTTTTCACAATCTTTTGACCCTGTTTGTTCATTTTTTAACTAGATTTGTGTGTGTGTGGGGGGGGGGTTATGACTTTTTGATGAAATTTGTAAGTTTTCTGAGATCTTTTGACAATTTTTACGATCCTTTTAATGAAATTTTTGGTTTTTTCCACACGATCTTTTAAAGAAAGTAACTTATTTTTTTTTTAATTTCACGATTTTTTGGCCCTATTTTGTTCTTTTTATGATGAAATTAGATATTTTCTTTGACAAAATTCACATGATTTTTGTGATTTTTTGACGAAATACGTTTGTTTTTCAGAATCCTTTAGAGAAATTTGCGGGGTTTTTTTGCCATCTTCGACAGAAATGAATGTTTTTTCACAATCTTTTGACTATGTTTTATTGTCTTTTTTATGATATTAACGATTTTTTAGCAAAATTCAGGTTTTCTCGCGATGTTTTGATGAAATTCGAGTGTTTTTTGGTATTTTCCGATAAAATTTGCGTGTTTTTCGTGATCTATAGTAAAACTTGCATTATCTATTGTCGAAATTCGCGTCTTTTTTGCGATCTATTGATGAAATTCGAGTGTTTTTCACGATCTATTGGTGAAATTTGAGTTTTTTACGCGATATATTGACGAAATTCACGTACTCTTCGCGATCTTTCGATAAAAATTTGCGTGTTTATCGTGATTTTTTGACAAAATTCGCGTCTTTTTTGTGAACTTTTGACAAAATACGCTTGTTTTTCGGGATCCTTTAAAGAAATTTGTGTTTTTTTTCGCGATCTTTTCCAGAAATGAACGGTTTTTTTTCACGATCTTTTGGCTGTGTTTTGTTCACTTTTTTTTTAATGATAATAACGATCCTTTAGCAAAACTCACGTTTTTCCCGTGATCTTTTGATGAAATTCGAGTGTTTTTCGTGATTTTTCGATAAAATGTGCAAGCTTTTCGTGATCTACAGACAAATTTTTCATGATCTATTAATGAAATTAGAGTGTTTTTCACGATCTATTGATGAAATTCGAGTGATGAAATTAGCGATCCTTTGACAAAATTCGCGTATGTTTTTGACATGCTTCGACAATAATCCAAAATCGTGAAAAAGTTAGAAAAAAAAAAAACAAACTTTGTAATTTTTCCGCGATTTTTTTGACGAAATTCGAGCATTTGTCCTGATTTTTTGCTGAGATTTACGTTCTTTTCCTTCAGTGTTGAATTCAGGTGGTGGCCCGGTGGGACACCCCCCCCTTGGAAATTTTGGGTTTCAATGGTCAAAAAGTGAAATTCCTTCCCCCCCCCCCGAACTCTATTATATCCCCCGCGGAGCTACAGAAGTCCCTCCCGGAGAAAAGCGTCTGAATTCAATACTGTTTTCCTTTGACTGCGTTTTGTTCATATTTTGACAAAATAGCAATTTTTCTGAATAAAATTCTATTTTTTTTTTTTTTGGTAATTGTTTGACAAACATGTAGCGGATTTTCGTACACGCTTTCATTCTGTTTTCGGCTTTGCCGTCTATCGGCAGGATTCGCCGAGGAGCGAAATAATTAACCACTGACACGGGAAAGACAAAGAACAGGAAGATACTTAATTTACAGAAAATATGTACAATACATAAGACAGGGGCGATTCTGGGTGAAATTTTATTTTTGGAAATCGGTGGGGGGAGAAAGGGGGAATACCACGAGTTATTCCCCCCTCGTTGTTTTTCCACGAAATATTGACGAAATGTGTGCTTTTTCGGCGATCCTTTCACGAAATTTGCATTTCTCCGGGATTGTTTTTTCCGCGCACAAAACCATACAAGTTGGCAACCATGTGGAACTGATAACCCAATTTCAAATTTTCGGAAGAGGATGTCTTAAATTTTCGGAAATTTTGGACAAGAATCACCCCTGACATAAGAGGCGAACTCTTATTAATTGGGAATAAACATATTATGGCAGCTTTCATTCGTCTCCCCCACCCCAACGCACGCAGTACACGTCACATGACGTCCCGCTCCGAACTCTGCAATCAGCTGCGATGAAAATGAACGTAGGATGACTCGAGGGAAAAAAACTTGCGATCGTTTGCGGAGCCACGATAAAACTCCACAACATCGCGTGTTTTTCGTGACCGAATGCGCATGTTTTTTGCAATTTTTCGAGATCTTTTGCAATGTTTCTTTGTTTTTTTGACGAAATTAACAGGCTAAAAAAAGTTAATGTATAAAATTGAAGCTAGTGTTATACACAATTGAAATGAAAAAAACTTCTTTAAACACCATAAAATAAGTTAACTGCGCAAGGCCTTTCGAAAGAACTTAGTCTTTCTTCGTCAGGCGCAAAAAAGACGTGCGTCCACAATGAATGTAGCGGCACGACTGAAGGGGAATGCGGGAGGGAGAGGGAGCAAGCAGAAGGAACAGCCAATAGGAAAGAAGAAGACAACAGCCAATCACGGAAGAGCCTAAACAAAACTAGATAGACAATGAAGGAGAGGAAAGGAAGAAGGGGGGAAGGGAAATGGGAAAAAAGCGGGGTAAATTAAAAAATTAACTAAAAGGAGAGATTAAAAAGAAATAAAATGTACGCAAAAATATATAAATTAGTAATTAAAAAAAATTAAAATAAAATTACATAAAAATAAAAAATAGTTTACAATTATAAACACACATGGATAAACCTGAAAAATTGTATACATAATATATATATAAAATAATAATAATAATAATTAAATAATTAACTTAATTATGAAGCAGTGCTGAAAAGATTCTTCCAGGCAACGGAGAGGGTTTTAGAATCAGATTTATCATTAACAATAATATCACGATTAATATAAATAGCTAAATTTTCAAGAAAGTCTAATTCAGAGGAACTATTGGCATTAAAAATAATTTTAGCAGTTTGAAAATTGAATCCGGCCATAGTTTCAATTTTCAAACTGCTAAAATTATTTTTAATGCCAATAGTTCCTCTGAATTAGACTTTCTTGAAAATTTAGCTATTTATATTAATCGTGATATTATTGTTAATGATAAATCTGATTCTAAAACCCTCTCCGTTGCCTGGAAGAATCTTTTCAGTACTGCTTCATAATTAAGTTTATTATTTAATTATTATTATTATTATTTTATATATATATTATGTATACAATTTTTCAGGTTTATCCATGTGTGTTTATAATTGTAAACTATTTTTTATTTTTATGTATTTTTATTTTAATTTTTTTTTTTAATTACTAATTTATATATTTTTGCGTACATTTTATTTCTTTTTAATCTCTCCTTTTAGTTAATTTTTTAATTTACCCCGCTTTTTTCCCATTTCCCTTCCCCCCTTCTTCCTTTCCTCTCCTTCATTGTCTATCTAGTTTTGTTTAGGCTCTTCCGTGATTGGCTGTTGTCTTCTTCTTTCCTATTGGCTGTTCCTTCTGCTTGCTCCCTCTCCCTCCCGCATTCCCCTTCAGTCGTGCCGCTACATTCATTGTGGACACACGTCTTTTTTGCGCCTGACGAAGAAAGACTAAGTTCTTTCGAAAGGCCTTGCGCAGTTAACTTATTTTATGGTGTTTAAAGAAGTTTTTTTCATTTCAATTAAAAAAAGTTATTTGTTGTTTCCTGGATCGACGAAATCTCGATAAATTTCGTTTTGGCACTAAGTGCCTTTTGGTGCAGCTTTGGCGCAAAATTGAAAAAAATAGCTGTTTTGTAGCAGTTTGGCGCAGGAAAGTGGTTTCGGCGCAGGTCTTACATCCCTGGAGTGTCCAAATGTTGGCAGTAAGATAGTAAAACTTTCTTCTTTGCAGAGACTGCTGGTATTGTAGGAAAATGACTGTCTTCATCTCTACTTAGATTTCATTTGAACATATCAAGTTTTCTCACAAAAGCAGTTATGGCATTATTTGTTTCAATTAAATTTAATTCATCACCTTGCAAGTTTATTTCATTGAATATTCTAAACAGACCTGTCAAATAAGCAATGTCATTTTTGGTTGTAATCAGATTTTCATGCTATTTTTCATCTCTGTTTTCGAGGAAGTTCAGTATTGAGTCAAATAAATTGAAAAAACGATTCAGGCAAATATCTTTGGAGAGCCAGTAATCTTTTGTATGCAAGAGCAAGCAATTGTAATCTTCACCATTTTAACTACAAAGTTGGCCAAATAATCTGTCATGCAAATAATTGTTTCTAATCTTATTCACTGCCCATATAACACACTTGCTTCCACAGGATATCACCAGAAGGATTCGCAATGAAACAGCATCATCCACTAGACATCCCTAAATATGCAGAAAACTGTCACCAGGATGTCTTCAAGAGCAGAAAATTTCCACCTTACCACATCCTGGGGAGCTTCCCAGGTCCTCCTGGGAAGGTTCTAAGAAAGATTTTTAAAAGTGACATTAGAGGACTTTGGGAAACTGCAAGGTCACTTAATATGTTTAAAAATTTAAACTACGATTTAATTTAATTATTTTTTAGAAGAAAACACCCACACTTATTACCTATTATTCAGAGGGATTCACATACAACAGATAAATTAAACAGAAAGGTAATGATTGGGTTGTAGGAGAATGCATAAATCCATATTTCAAATATTTAATACCATACTGCAGGTATTTCGTCTTAGATTTTCAGACATTTTGAAATACAAAATTTGAAGTAGTTTAAGTTTAGATAGATTAACTTTGCAACACATTTATAGATAGGTATAAAAATAAAGGCTAATTTTATAGCTTTCACTCAGAATAAACGAATTTCTTGAGCAAGTACAAACTATAGTTTCACTTCGAAATCTCTATTCAGGCATAAGTCACCATATTTTCTACATTTTTCGAAATACCAGTTTTTCAAGAATAATTCTTGTTATTAAACTTTTAGTGAGCTTAATATAGCAAATTCAGCTCCAGTGATCATGATAATATTTTGATCAATATGTTTCTTACTAAATCAGAAGTTTTTAGTTAAATTTTTATTTTATAAAACACGACAAAACCAAATTATTCGCCACTGCGAGAGTAAAAAAATTCAGACTTTAGAGAAGCTTCCACGATGCAACTGGGTTATTCCATGCCAAATCAACCAGTGACTCAACCTGACCCTTTCCGATTTCAATGAAACTGCTAGGGATCATTCTCTATGATGATATAAATTAGAGCATATTTTTATTTTTTGTTTATCGCTTTAAATTTTTATACAATTAATTATTTAAATTTTGAAAAATCATCATTTTTTGACTTGCATAAATATTTTCAATTTTGAATTTCTCAAGTTCTATCAAACATAGAAAATTTTGTGACCACTCATTTCAAAGAGGAGTTTATAAGGTTTAATTTGATATGCAAGTCGACTATGTATAGTTAAAATAAATAAAATTTAAAAATTTAAAATTTGAAAAATTTTTAGACAGTCATTTTTAAAAATTTTGAAAAAAAATGTATGTTTGTTATAATATTATAAGCTTTAAATTCTGAAATTTTTAGAGTGGGATCTCAATGGGATCAGGAGTTATGAAATAAAAGCTGAAAATTACCATACAAATCATAAATAAATAACAAAATACAGAATTAAATTGCTATTTTAATGGTAATTTTTGCTTTTATTTAATAACTCCTGATCCCATTGAGATCCCACTCTAAAAATTTCAGAATTTAAAGCTTATAATATTATAACAAACATACATTTTTTTTCAAAATTTTTAAAAATGACTGTCTAAAAATTTTTCAAATTTTAAATTTTTTAATTTTATTTATTTTAACTATACATAGTCGACTTGCATATCAAATTAAACCTTATAAACTCCTCTTTGAAATGAGTGGTCACAAAATTTTCTATGTTTGATAGAACTTGAGAAATTCAAAATTGAAAATATTTATGCAAGTCAAAAAATGATGATTTTTCAAAATTTAAATAATTAATTTTATAAAAATTTAAAGCAATAATCAAAAAATAAAAATATGCTCTACTTTATATCATCATAGAGAATAATCCCTAGCAGTTTCATTGAAATCGGAAATGGTCAGGTTGAATATTGAATTTTTTTGGTTGATTTGACATGGAATGACCCAACTAGCATATATCGTAACCATAAGCAAGGGGCAAAGAAAGCATCACACGTCATTGGTTCGAATGGAAAGTTTTCATTAAGTGAAAGTAGATCCCAGCTGTAGGCTTGTTTTCATAGATTTTCTTTAAAAGCTATATTTAAGATTTTTATCTCATGCCCAAGCAATGCCATGGAGACAGTTCAACTTGTTTCATTTTATTAATTTCTTAAATAGGTCGGTACGTCATGGCCGTCCCCTTTTATTGTCTCAACCGCTTCCCATTTCCCTCTGAACCTGTCATCGCCCCCCTGGAAGGCTCCAGCGTCCACTGGGGGAGGAGGGGCGTACCACACCCGTTGGGAACCTATGATTTAACCCATAAGCATATGTGCTGGAATAAATCTCACCTCAATCACATTTTTTCTTTGAAAAAATGTAAAATTTTTTAGGAAACTTCTGACCTGCTTTGTACCTTTTGAGGTCAAGTGAAGGAGGCAGTCAAGGTGTGCATAAAGGAATGTCTTTTTGTTCACTAGAAAGACAGAAATATGGCTCTTGGGAAATAATCCTGGGCATGCAAAGACGCTTCATTCTGATATACAGTATGGAACCATTTATCCGGAAACCAGTTAACCGGAAAACCAGTTATCCGGAATGATATTTCTAATCTATGATGATGGAATCTTTGCAGAAAAAAGTGTCATACACATCTAATTTTACATAAATATTGCTTGAAACAATTGTATAATTTGATGATTACATCTAGTATTTGAGATGGAAATGTATTTAGTTATACTTTAGATGTTTTCTATTTTCATGCAGAGGAAACAAGAATTTTTGTTTCTAAAGCATTCCCATAAATTACATTCTATCAAATTTTATTTTTTAATCTTACTTGAATCTTATTCTTAATTCAAGTAATCTAATATTTAATTTAAGATTAGAAGTAATACCACAACCACATACATTCCATAAAACTTATCAAATGGATGCTGCTTTAATGCCCAACCAGTTAACCGGAAAAACCAGTTATTTGGAATGCATCTGACCCCAACCATTCCGGATAAATGGTTCTGTACTGTACATTCATTTGTTATGGGATAACATATACTAAAATAATTTTAACGATAGAATAAGATAAAAGCTACTTGTATAAATTGATGAAAGATTATTAAATGTAATTAATATCCATTTTGTGAAATAATTCATGTTTTAAGATATAAAACAAGTTGTTTGTATACTTTCTAAGAAAAAATGTGATACTTACAGAAACTGTTACAAAATCTGAAATTAAATATGAAAAGAATGATTTTTTTCCCCCTTAAAAATAAATAACACTAATGATTGCCAATACAGAACAACAGACTCATTTTTAAAATGTATTTATTTAAAAATATATAATGAGAGACAAAATGAGGTGAGATTTATCCCATACATCCAGGATTAGAAATTGTGAATTATAAGAAAGGTGTCAAATGACGCCTACAATTATTTTTCTAGGTGCCAAATAGAATTTCATGGTTGCAATTTTATGTTGCATCATATTTTCTCATTTCTTTTCTTTTTTTCTTGCAGCCATGCTAACAATAATAGTGTTTCTATTTTTATATGTTAAGGCAGAGGGATAATGTATACATATTAAACACTATATCCTTCTTTTAATTACTAAATCAAAATAAAAACTGGCTTTCTATAAAACTGATTAAACTACAATATAGAGATTCTAGAAAAATGCTCAACTAGTTCTTTTTATGAAGCTTATATGAATACAAAGTATACAAATACAAAGAAACAATATAAAAATTAAAATCATATTTAGTTTTTAAGATCAGGTATCTTAACTTGACCATGCTTCAGTCATAGGTTAAATTGAAGTCAACTTAGATTTGATAAACAAGTACATGAGAGATGAATTATGCTTTCGAACAAGGTGTGTAAGAGTTTTATGGACAAATGGCTCTCCATGGTCCTAAGTCTTTATAAGTAATTGGTTAAGGTGATTGATAAATGCAAGTGTTGTCTTAAACACATGCTACTGTCTAATATTTTACAGAAAACAGGATTCCTTAAGTGTATGTGGTGGGGGAATAACCTTTTTTCTAAAACTGGAATAAGAGCGTTTGTTTAAAAAAAATTAAAGTGAAAAAAAGCTAGTTGTCAAATTTGACGACTGGGTATAATTTTGTGGTTGCCAAATGTAATAATTTAGTTGCATTTGGCAACTAACGACCGCTAATTTCTAACTCTGCATACATCTGCTAATGTTACAAAAGTAGGCATATTTGTGCATGGGTTAAGCAGTAATAGACAGGGGTGGGGAAATACATCATTTTGCTCGCCAGTGGCGAGTGGATTTTCTGGCAAGGCGAGTGCATTTTTAGTTTTTTTTAAATTGTAGGCAATAGAGACATTATCATAGACACTTTTTCAATATAGATATTTTAACTTCCCAAATTATAACAGTGTAAATATGGTACTAAGTTCTATTTTATATTAAGCTTACCTCTGGTATATATATTTCTCAATTTTATAGGAAAAAAAGAATTACAAAAATGTATTGTAATAATAGTAATTTTGTATGCGATTTTGTCATAACTATTTTCAACTGCATGCGTGTTGCATCTTGCAGGCTAGTGAAATAAATCTTTGGCTGGTAAGATTTTTGAAAAATTCCCCACCCCTGGTAATAGATATATCCTTTATTTTTTTAAAAAAAATCAACAGCTTGAAGAAAAAGCACGTATGAATTTAAGGATTTTATAGTAGTACTATTTATATCAGTAGGTAATAGATAATATGAATTTTTTTTTCCATAAAAATTATTTAATAACAAGAAATAAAGATACAAAGATTGTTGCAAATGAGACAAAAAGTTCAAAAAAGCTTTTCTATCAGTGACAGTAACCCATTTATCCATCATCAGTATTTTTCTTATCAATTATTTGTGTAAAAATATACAAGTTTAGTTTCAATGGCATATTCCTTATTGTCACTGTGGTCCATAATTTTGTGCAGATTAATACAGGGTGTTTATAAAGTCCTGGACCCATTTTAATGTTTAATAACTCATAAAATAATGAAGATATAAACAAACTTATGGCATTTATTGATGGAATAACTCATATATTTTCAAACTTTATTATTGGGAACTTTTTTATTAAGAAAAAATTAAGACTGCATACATAGGAAGTTCAAATTGCTTAATTAAAAAATGCTTGCTGCTATATGGCATGAAATTTACTATCGACTTGATATTCTCCGTGTGATGAACAGGGCGCATGTGGAAGTTCATTGAAAAGAGTCATGAAACTTTTTGAGTCTATCTAACTATTTATGTTATTAATTTTAATCTCTTTATTATTTTATGAGTTATTAAACATAAAAATGGGTCCGGGACTTTATAAACACACTGTATTTATAATAAGGCAGAAAAATCTACTAGATTTATACTTTTGCATCAAAACATTCACTGTTCTACATCTACAGATTCAAATCAAAGATAACAAACCTCTAATGATGAAGGTAAATAACTCAGACCTTTCTTTAAAAACTGAATATGTTTTTCTCTAAACAACGTAGGACCCCTGAAAGGATAGAAGACATAAAATTGAAAAATAACAGCATGAATAAAACTACAAAATAATTTTAGTATGAATTAAAAAAAAAAAGGAAACAAGATGTAGTATTTGCTCAGAGTCTGCCATCTTATTTCTTTGTAAGTTACATAAATTTTAAAGCAGTTAAATAAAGCAAATATTCATTTAAAAAAATATACAATCTGAAATTACAGTAAAAAATGCTTCAGAGATTTATACAATAAAAAAATACAAATAAATGAATAAATTCAAATACAAAAATTTTAAATCGGCAAAAAAATGGATGACATCTCCGGGTAAATACTGCATGATAGTCAAAAGAACAGTTTTTAGAGAAATATACTTACTCAGGATTAATATCAATTGTATTCATAACTTCTTCAATGCACTTTTCAACAGTTTCTTCAACCTGAATCTGAAATGAATTTTGATAAAATTAACCAAAGCAGTCCTTGCTAATTAAATTGATAATCTCTTACATGGCTTTGTATTTATAAGTCAACTCAAGTCATTTAAAAATCATTTTGAATTTTAAATGATTAAATTGCAGATTTTTACTGCATTTTAAAATATTGATCTTTAAATTGCATCAACCTCTTTAAATCAATAATACAACTTTCTTTCACTAAAAATACTTGTGTTTGTTCTAGGCCAGGCATGTCAAACACATGGCCTATCAGCAACTTATCTGTGGCCAGTCAAGTATTTGTAATTCATCTCAGTCACGCAGAAAATACACTTTGTATATGACCCCATTTACACCAAGCATTGTCTTAGAGATAGCAAACATCAAAAGTGTATCACTGCTGTTAATGGTACATTTTTTCAATAATTGTACTACAGCTGTTTTCAAAGGTAATGTTTGCCTTATTAAGTTCATTATTGGATAAAAGTAACGTTACTCATCGGAAACAGCTGTAGAATTATGCATAAAAAACTGGCAATGCAGGTGAAAATAGATATATCTCATTTTTAAATTTCAGCTGCAAGAAATTGCGATATAAAATATAACTAATCTAAATGTAGCAAAGTAAATCTGGAAATTTAAATATTTGTAAATTTTTTATGGTATTTTACTTATAAATTTTATGTATTAACTAATAACTTTATTCTACAACTGTCTTTCATTTTACATGATATTACAAAATAATATACAATATTTATAAATTGTATTGAAAAACAAATAAAATACAGTACTAATAAGAATGGTCAAAAAAAAAAAAAAAAAAATCAAAGATTACATTAAATAACTTTCAAATAAGTAGTTTGAAAATTACACAAATAATTCATTTTCTGCAAGAAGAACCCTGAATATCTCATCTAGGATCTTCATTTAGAGTTTAATTAGCATAAATTATAAATTTTGGAATCAAGCTCTTTAATAATTTTCACTCAGTTAAAGTTTTAAAAAATCAATGCGTAAAATTAAATAACTTTCAAATGAGTAATTTTAAAAGTGACATAAAAAATCACTTTAATGTAAAAAAAAATAATAATAATAATAAATTGAATACCCAGGTCTTTTTATTTGAGGCTTAATTAGCATATAAATTTTGTGTAAGCTCTTTAATGGTTTTTATGATATACATTAGTTAGGATGAGCGAAGCGAATCCTCTACTAGGCCACTCAAATTACAGTTTGTCGTACACTTTAGAAAAAAACTATTCAATATTTTAATTTCAAATTAAACACAAAAATAAATTATGATCTGTAGATTTGCAGAATATAATTTTTTTTACAGTAAAACGTTAAAAAATTTATTATTTTAATTAATTTATTTTACATGCATTTCCAATACGGACGCATTTTAGCAAATAAATAAAAAATGAAACGCGTATATTTTCAGAAAAAAAAATATAAATCATGGTGTAAGTAATAATAGATAGAATCATGATTAATTTAATAAATAAAATATGTTTTCATTATTCAGCAAAATCGTTTGCACAGATGACACTTAAACATTAAAAAAAAATTGTATTATGGAATTTTTTTTTTTTTTTTGCAAAGTGGCAACAAAAGAATTGTAAACAAATAAAATTAATTGTTAAATTTGTTATATAAATGAAAAATTAAAATAAGTGAAGTGTGAAGTTGTTGCTTCGATTCAAGCTCTTTATAAATGTACTAATGCAAAGTTGGCCGATTCAGAAACGACAAATTGACTTTAATCATTTCTTACTTTTTCATTTGGATCTAAAGTAATGTTACGTTCTTATTTGTGGCCCGAAAAAGATTTAGTGAACGGGATTTTAGACTTTGTTGCACGTAATAAAGAAAATCACAAGCCACCAGACCAGATATCGCGAATAATCATGGATAAATTTGAATACTACAATAATTTAACTTATAAGAATTGGGGCGTACCAATTCCCCCAATAGTTAAATTCTAGAAAAATGGAAGCATAAATTGCTCAAGGAAAGAATTTCTTCTGCAGTTAGCTTTTGCTGTTACAATTCATAAATCCCAAGGTTTAACATTAGATGAAGCAGTTATTAGTGATGCAACGGATATCCGGCCAATATCCGATATCCGGCTGATTTTTCAATATCCGAAATATCATCGGATATCCGAATCACAATCACCGGATATCCGATCGGATATCTGGCAGAATGCAACAAACCAAATATATAAATAACAGTAATCGTTTGACCCAAACAATGCGAAAAACTTTTGTTTATAATGCAAAAGATGAAATATTATTATAAGTTCCCTATCGATGAATAAAAGGTAATTCTCAAAAGTTTAAAGAACTGCCAGCTTTTCAACTATTTATATTTCAAATCTGTAACTAATTTAAAAGTTTACGTTTACATCTTTTGGAAAATTGTATCTACTTTCAGATTGTAAAACAAAATTTGAAGTCAAAATAGCAAATGAAGCTTTTGTGCAAAAATGTATAAAGATAAAAAACCAACAATGAGAAATGCACAAATAATGCATGAAAAGAGTAGAAAACAGCCGTTTCGAATCTACTATCGAGATTCTTCATCAGTATAAGACTCAGCATGCTAGAAAAAGCTAAGCTGAGCAAAGCGACAGGGAAGCACAGTCTTATATGCCTATTACAATAGCGAATGGTAATAGATTCGAAACAGCTGTTTGCTACCTTACATGCATTTCTAAAGGTTGGTTTTCTATCTTCATAAAATTTGAAGTTGTTTATTAAACTGTGATTTTACTAATTTTCTTTCTTTCTTTTAATTTAAACAATGGGTTAATTGGTTTTTAAGTTACACAACTAAACAAACCTATTTTTAATTTCTTCTATCTTTCAAAAAAGAAATTATTGTAATAAATTTTTTTTGACGAATTTGCGTGTTTTAGGGATCAAATATCCCCAAAAACATGTTTATTCAAAACATCTGTCTGTCCCAGTGTCGCCATCATACTATCAAAAAGTGTATGAAGTTATACATAGAATGATCCAAATATTTTGTGCATATTTTTGACTGTAACCAGCAGGTTCTTCTTCAATATGGAAACATTTCGCTGTAAGGCGGTGCTGTAATTGCAATTTTTGTGCCATTTTCACTGTTCTACCATCAAATACTGTATGAAGTAATGCATAGAATTGAACCAAATTTCTTTGGATACATTTCTGGGAATGACTGTCTGGTCTTCCTTCAATTTGAAAATAGTTTGCCCAAAGATGGTACTGTAATAATGATTTTTGTAAAATAATTTTGATTTTTCATAATCCTCACAGAGAATTGGCGGTTCGTGCAGCGATGCGAACTTCGTATCTTTCTAAAATTGGCTATTAGCAAACAACTGATGTATAGCAGAACAGAAAAGAATATTGATTTTAATAAATATCATGATCGAGATTAACTCATTCTTAATCTAATTAACTGACTGCAGCAAAAATTCTAGATGGAAATAAAAGTTGGTATAGTACTGAACTAACAATATTGAAGTACTATTTATACAGTTGACTCTCTCTACAACGAAACTTTATCCAGTGAATTTATCTATTTAACGAATTTTTTGTAGGAACGGTCAATTCTTTTCATGATTACATTAAAAATATTCTACATATAGCGAAATATATATCTCCATTTAACGAATTGTTTCAAAAATGATATGTTCTGAAAACGCTTCAAATTATTTGTAAATTTTTTTCATTGATTTCTCGTTTATAAGTCATAGCTACATAGCATCCTCTACCTTATTCCTTATGTCTAAAAAAAGGCATTCAACCGACCCCCCCCCCCCCAAAAAAAAAAAAAACATTATTTTTGCATGGTTATACTTGACTTTGTTTTAGCCAAGGTGAGCTTGCGTTCTTGGAAAAAAGTGAAACATTTGCTTGCTAGATTTGCAATAATCACAAAGCATCCTAAAAGATAAAACTATTCCATTATCGTCTTGAAAATGCTGTTTATTTCTTGGTTTGGATAGTAAGTCAGCAAGCAATAAGGAAGGGGTGAGGGGGCAATTGCAGAAAAGGTTGTTTTTTTTCAGCAGGATTTCATCTATCTAAACTAACTCTCATTACTTTTAGAGTTTATGTTTGTTGCTTGTGGCGACTTGGAATATTTTTTGTTGTGAGAGATCATTTGAATGAAGAATTGTTACTAAACGTCATCTATGCTGGTGTTATCTTCTACTGCATCTGTATAAAAACTCCTTTGGGATAAGCATAATGCTTTCTTATAAAGTACACAATTTTTTGCCGTTTTCTATTCAATGAATTTTTTGACTGAACGATGGATTTCGTTATATAGAGACTCGACTGTATTTGTAAATATTTTTTGAAACATTCAGATATATGGAATAGAAGAGAGTTTTGGGATTGGTGCATTCAACTAGTTATTTTCATGATTTCATTATAAATATTTAAAATTAAATTATTCTTCTACTGCATCTGCATAAAAACTCCTTTGGGATAAGCATAATGCTTTCTTATAAAGTGCACAATTTTTTGCCGTTTTCTATTCAACGAATTTTTTGAATGAACGATGGATTTCGTTATATAGAGACTCGACTGTATTTGTAAATATTTTTTTAAACATTCAGATATATGGAATAGAAGAGAGTTTTGGGATTGGTGCATCCAACTAGTTATTTTCATGATTTCATTATAAATATTTAAAATTAAAAGGTTTTTTTTTTTTGGTTTATAAATTTGAAAGTGATTTAACTTAAAGTAAAATTAAATGTAGCTTAAGGTAAAACAGTATTAAATAATTAAAACATGAAAAAAATCATTGAGTAAACCCATGTTTGGAAATAACTCTTCACCCATTGGTATATTCATAAACCTTTTTGTTTACATTATAAATGGAATTTATGTATTTCTTTGTAAAATTACTTTACAGTTATAAAATAAACATATTGATAAATGTGTAAAATTTGTTCTATTTAAATTATCTGCATTTCATTGTACAAATTATTAGCAATTATCAACATTTCATTGTAATTATTAGCCATTATCAGCATTTCATTGACAAATAAGCAGAATATATGTTTGAAGTACATTTTTTATTCAATATTATTAATATACACATACAGGGCTTGAACTTTTGCATGGGATGGCTGGATTCATGCCTTAAAAAATCTTATGGCCAAGACATTCCTTTTACCCCCCCCCCCAAAAAAAAATCCCTTTTTGAATTTTTTTTTTTTTTTTTTTTTTTTTGGTTAAATGGCGATCAAATCTCAGGACTGATTGACTATTTTTGTGATATTTTCCGCTATCAATTGGCAAATCTCACAGTTTTCTCTTACGGCAATTATACAAAATTCATGATTGGTTTTTTGCATTTGATTGAAAAACTTTGCAATTTTTCTCACAATTTTCTCGCTTGCTAGCCTCGCAAACTTTTACAACTTTTTTCTCGAGACCGATTGCCAAATTTCACAGTTTTTTTCTCTCAACTGAATGTGACAAATTTAGCTATTTTATTCTGCGACTGATTGGAAAATTCCCCTTTTTGTTTTAGTGACATTCTGCTGAAATTAATAATTATTTTCCTGTGTCCAGCTGAAAAATTCGTGTTTTTTCTCTGTTACCTGCTGATGATTTTCATGATATTTGCTTGTGACAGGCTAACAAATTTCACAATATTTTACTGTAAATGACTGATGAATTTCACTATATTTTCACACTGCCCAAGTTCTTTCAAACTTTAAATTTTTTCAGACCGATTGAATATTTTTAAAAATTTATTTTTGCCATGGTGGACAAAATCAGCGATATTTTTTCTATGGCCGATTTCCGTATTTTGTGAATTTTTTTTTTCCAATTTATTTTGTCTCTTTTGCCGAAACAAGAAATTTCTAAAAGGGCAGTAATGGTCACTAGAGTCTGAGCTCTATCTAATTAGCCTGGAATCAGCATTAAACAAAATGAGATTAGATCTTGTGTTGCACATTGGAAAAAAAAATGTTTTTTTACAATCAATGGTTCAGCATTAGATATTTTTTCATTTTTCGAAATCATCGCAGATTTTGTAATCAATGGGCTTGATAATCATACTTCTTTTTTCATTTAAAAGATAATCTTTCATACGATGTTTCTGTTTGGATTCGTTTTTTTTTCCATGTCTGATAATTTGCATCTGAACATTTTGTAACTTTTTATTTTCTTCTTTATTAAAAATGACATTTATTTCCTATTCAAATAAAAATTCTTCTAAATTTAAAGAATTTTGTAAAAAAAAAATAATAAATAAATAAATAAATAAAATGAGGACATCCATTGTCCAAAGCAAGATGTTTAAATGTTTCCCATTCAGTTAATGAAAATCAGTAAAAACATTATTTTTATGATGATCAAAACATGACTCATGTAATAAGAGTCACATACTACATATGTCATGGATTTCCTGGACCAATAATAAACAAAATAAAATGCAGACACCACAAGGTCCATTCTCAATCAATAACATCAACCGCTTTCCAAATGATTGAAAAAAAAAAAAAGGCAAACTTTAAGGAAACACATTTAGAAACAATAAATAGTTTAAAATAAAAATAAAAAAATGCAACTTACAAAAGATTCTAAACCACACAAAATCTAATAAAATCTAAATTAAAATATTCATTTAGCAACTCAATTATTAATTGTTCATAACACTGAATGACAATTGAAAAATAGATATGATATATATAAGGCTTGATTCTTTTCGTTTGTTTTAATTAAAATAAACATTTTGAATAATTATCTTGAGTTGTTGATTTAAATTATTTTAATGGAATTTTGTCATGCTGGTATAAATTAAATATTTAAATGGCATGTAAATATAATAGTTTTTTTTTTTTTTTTTTTTTTTTTTTTTTTTTTAATTTCTTCCTTCTCATATAGTTTAACACCCCTGCATTTACAAATGTTATGAGGAAAACTCTCTCTGCCTGGGAAAACCTGAATTTCAAGCCCTGATAGTCAAAGATATATAGTTTCTGTAAATTATATTCCAAAACGTTTAAAAGTTGCAATGGTGTGTGAAACATGTTTGCAATTTATTATTTGAGATGGCACTGCATAAAGAAATAAACAAACATTCACCATAACTAAAAACATATTCAGTACCGGATATCCGATCGGATATCCGGCCGGATATCCGAATCCGGCAGGCAAATCGGATACTGGATATCCGATATCCGGCAAAATCAGTATCCGTTGCATCCCTAGCAGTTATAGATATTGAGGATATATAGACACCAGTTGGCTTAAAAATTTACGTAACCTTGTCGAGAGTGAAAATCCTTCAAAATTAAGCATTCAATAGGAAATTTTCCTTACGAAAAATTCTACAATATCAAAAATTCTGATACGCTAACATGTATAAAAATGAAGAAATTAGAAAAAAAGTTTTACAGTTAAAAATTCATAGTATCAACGAGAGCAGATTTCAAATGTTTTTCCAGAAAATAGGATTTTGACGAAGTAACTTTTTTCAAGTTCTCTTCAAATATATTATTTTAAAATAGCTATCAAAGATTATTTGATGTTAATTACAAAGATTGGAAACATGCATATTTCAAACAACTTTAAAAAACATAAGTGGTTACTGGAAATTGTAAAAACATCTTTAAAAGAGCTTTTAGTTGAAAATTTAAAAATATTTTGTAAAAGTTTGCTTCGAAAATATTTTATTATGCCAGTCTTATATCATAAATAAAAAATTAAAATGTGCCAAAACATAAAATAACGTTTTTGTTTAATAAAAATGCAAAAATAATATTAAAAAATATTTTTACTTTCAAATATCTGTTTTATAAAATAATGCTTCGCGAATCCTCCCCCCCCCCCTCCCTGGAATATAACCCAATCCTACTTTGCATTTATCCAAAATTTTTAACATAATAAAATGTAAAATTATAATTTGCTTAAAATTAAATAAACAGCACGTAAAGAAAAACTATCAAATTATTAATTAGATATTTTATTTGCCATTACTTATTTCAACTGACGGTAAGTTTTAATGCAATTTTTTTTTCGATTTTTCTCCAGATTGTAGCCAGAGGGGTGGAATTGTAGCTAGTGTCAGTGATGCAGCTGGACTTGAAAAATTCTGGGTCCCCGGGACTTCTAAAATTCTGGGTCCTTTTTCGACAAAAGCGGGTCCCCACTAATAATATTAAGTCATATTTTTCGACTCAAAAATTGAACTTGTTCATTTCCACAAGAAAAATAAAATGCAATAATTGTTTTAGTAATAATAAATAATTAAAACCAATATCAATTTAAGAGAAAATTTGGGTACTTTCTAAAGAATAAAAGTGCAAGATACAAATTTAATTATAAAATAATGCTTATTTAAGTGTAGAAGATAACAAACCCCTTTTAAAATGGGGCAAGACAGGTTTATTGAAAAAAACATTTTTGCTGAAAAAAGGGATATTTTTGTTGAGTAAATGGATACTTTGCTTAATGAAATGGTGCTTTCAGGAATCGCATTCACTTAGAAAGATTTGGAGCAATAAAAAAACGATTGGGAAACAGGAAAATCAGTTTTTGGAGCAGCAACAACAGTTTTGAAGCAGGAAAATTAGTTTTTAAAACAGAAAAATTCTCTCCCAACATTCACTTATTTATTTATTTTTCTTGCTTTTTTGTCAAAATTTCTGTTTTTCGTGTTATTTTGACGAAATCTTTTGTTTTTTCGGGGTTTATTGACGAAATGTACCATTTTTACGCGATTTTTTTTCTAAATTTGCCATTTATCGCTATTTTGTTCGAAATTTGCTGTTTTTTCGCGATCTTTTGAAGAAATCTGCTTTTTTTTCAGGTTTTGAAATGAAATTAGCCATTTTTTCGAGAATTGTTTGACAAAATTTGCTGAAAATTAGTTGTTATTTCGCGATTGTTTAACGAAATTTGCTGTTTTTTCGCGATCGCTTAACGAAATTACGCGTCCCGTGGGACACGTAAGAGCTATTTTTTTGCATCCCATCGCCGATTTTTTGCTTAATTTACGCACTATAGCGCATCTGTGACATCGCCGAAAAAAAAAAAAATCTTATGTGCGATTGGTTGCGGTTTTCTCAGGGCCTGAAAAAAGGCACTGGTGCTGCGGACCACTAAATTTTTCAAATTAGTGGTCCGATTAAATTATCGTTGGTCTCGGACCAGCGGACCACCAAGGATTTCGAACGCTGTCAAAGATCGAAGAAAATAAACAAATTTTGTTGAAAGATCGAAGAAAATACACACATTTTGTTGAAAGATCGAAGAAAATACACAAATTTTGTTGAAAGATCGCAGGGAAATGAGCGGTTAGTGTCAAACGAAAGTGGAAAATACAGGAATTTATCAAAAAATTGTGTAAAATACATATGAACTTTGTCAAAAGATCGAGTGAAAAATTAAGAATTTTGTTAAAGGAAAAAGTGTGATTCCTTTAAGTGTGTAATGGAAAAAGTGTGATTTTAATGAAATGTTCAATAACAGGGCTTGAAATTCAATTTTCCAGAGGAGGGGAGACTCCCTCCCAACATTTATAAATGGAGGGGAGTTTAGCTGTTTGGAAGGGTGGAAAAAAAAAATCTTTCAAACCTACTGTTTAATGTGCTATTTAAAGAATTACACAAATACAGACATGATAAAATACCAATGAAGCAATTTTTTTCAACAAATCGTTACGCAAAATGAGATTTTTTATTTAAAAAAAGTCACGATTTTATATTGTCTATTTAGTTTTCAAAGGAATAAATTCCCTTCCTGTGCTAATTACTTTTGTTTCAGGTCTAATAAATCAGGTCAGGCATGATTCTGGGTGGTTTTTTTTTTTCGGAAATTCACATTGCACTTTTGAAATTGTTGGGGAGGGGGGGGGGGGGTAATTCCGCAAGTTACTCCTCCCGCGAGGGGGATTATCCGCAATCTTCAGACGAAATCGGCATTTTCCAGCGATCTTCAGACGAAATCAGCAATTTATCTGCGAAATTTTAGCAAAGCGATTTATAGCGATCTTTTGTCGAAATCAGCGGTTTTTCCGCGATCTTTTGACGAAATCGGCGTTTGTTAAGACGATATTTAGACAAAATTTGCATTTTTATGCGATCTTTTCTCGAAAACGGTGTTTTATCCCTGCGATCTTTTGACAAAATCAGCGTTTTTCCCATTTTCTTTTGATGAATCGACTTTTTTGTTTAAAATGATTTTTTGACAAAATATTTTTAAGCGATCTGTTATCGAAAACAGCTTTTTTCTGCAGTTTTTAGACGAAATTGACGTTTTCGTTCGATCTTTAGACGAAATCAGCATTTTATCTGCGATATTTGATGAAATTGCCGTTTTTTTCCGCAATCCGCACAGGAAATTCGCATTTTTTAGCAATCTTTTGACAAAGTTCATTGACAAAAACACTGACGAAATTGTCGTTTGTCCTCGAAATATTGACGAAATGTGTGCTTTTTCAGCGATCCTTTTACGAAATTTGCATTTCTCCTCGATTGTTTTTTCCGTGCGCAAAACCGTACAAGTTGGCAACTTATGTGGAATTGACATCCCAATTTCAAATTTTTGGAAGAGGATGCCTTAAATTTTTCGGAAGTTTCGGACGAGAATCACCTCTGGTTCAGGCTGATTTTAGGTTGAGTTAGAACACCGAGTCCCCCCTTTTCACAGAATCCACTGTAACATTTCAGAAAATTTGCTGCAAATTAAAAAAAACACCCCTGAAGAATACTTTGATAAATTTGGTGCTTTCCCGCAATCCTTTAAAGAAATTCAAATACAGGGACCTACTAAGAGAAAACTGCGCTTGGGGCAAAGTTTCAATTTAGTGTTCTTTTTCTTCTTACCGGCCAAAAATGATGTTGGTTGTAGAAAATCGGTGCCCCTAAGTTTCTGCACCCGGGGCGACTGCCTATTCGCCCCCACCTGCTCCTTTTCACACGACGCTGTTTATATGGCGATCCTTTCACAAAATTCACATATTTTCCGCGATGCTTTCACAAAATTCGCGTTTATTCCTCAATCATTTCATGAAATTCGCTTTTATTTCACGATCCTTTCACGAAATGCGTGTTTATTCTGCGATTATTTAAAGAAATTCGTGTTTTATCGAGATCTTTTAAGGAAAGTCGAGTTTTTTTTTTTGCGATTCTTTGAGAAAATTGCCCGTTTTTATCGCGATAATCTAACAAAATTTTCAGATAACAATTGATGAAATTGATTGTGAAAATATGCAATTCAGCTCGGTTTTAAAAGCTATGAAAAATCGGTAATTAACTCAGAAATTTAGACATAACTATCCAAATTTCGGGGTTTATAAACGATGTTTCATAGCTTTTGAAATCGAATGCATTAATTGTTTCGAAATTTTGAAACGGAATTACTCCGTTCTCTGTTCTCGTGACTGTAAATCGCACGAAACTTGTCAATTGATCGACGGAAAAAAAATGCGAAATTTGACGATTGGTTGCGGAAAAAATAGCATGAATTCCAACGATTTTTCTCAGCAAAATATGTCATTTAGTCGCACGAAAATATGACAAAATTCGCAAAAAAAAAATTTGTAAGTTAATCCTAGTTTCAAAATGCAAAAATTTTCGGAAAATTCGTAATTTTTTTTTGGGCGGGAGCCTCTTGCCTATGATATTATTTTGGGCGGGATTTCAAAATTTCAGGCGCGAATCCCGCCCTGAATAATAATGCTAATTTCATCAAAAGAAAGAAAAAACGCTAATTTCTTCTAAACCAGAAAAAAAAGTGCTAATTTTACAAAAATATGTGAAAGTTCTGTTTTTTATCTTTTTGTACAGATTTTTTTTATTAAGTGCCATTTGTTCCCAAGCTTGCTCTGAAACCATAGGAACGGGCTTTCAGTGACAGGGTTTCTTTCCTTTTTTTTAAAAAAAATTATCTCTGTTGCTAATTGATGAATTTCTTTCTAATTTTCAGCAAATCACAATTATAATAAGTTAGCCGGTGTTACAAGTTTTTATTAAAATATAATAAGTTATTCGAAAATTAGGATACCCCTAAAAATAGGACACTACAGAGAAAAAAGAAAGCAAAGAAATATGAGATCTGCCATTGTTTTCGCTTATTCACTTACTTGTTTATTTAACTGTGTCATGATCAGAATGAGATCCTTAACTTTCGAAAGATAGTTTTTGTTCTGCAGAAAGGGACCATGCATAGATTTTTTTCCCCCTTTGAGTTAAAGAAAAAATACTTTGGTACAGTGTTTACAAACAAAATTTTTTCGAAAGACGAAATTTGTTAAAAATTTTAAAGATGGGGCGAGGGCGTAGTAAAATATTTTTACATATAAATACTATAAATTTGTATACCGTATTTTTGGGTGTATAGCCCGCACCCCATGTATAACCCGCACCCCTAAATCGACCAGTGCAGTAAAAAAAGTTTGTGTATAACCCGCGGAGATGCATCGGTGTATAGTCCGCGGGCTATACACCGTTTACAAACGTATGTTTCGATCAGGGTTTGAAATTAGAAGCCATTAGTCATAATTTTTAACACAAATTTACCAAATTTTTTCGTGATGCATAATACTTACAGTAATTCGACTAAAACATTATGATTATCAGCAACGTAATTTTCGGAAGAAACGCCGTGGCGTTTACGTGTTTTAAGATAAAATTTCAAGCGATGCGGCGTTTATGCGCATTTTTTTTTTCTTCAAACAAGCGTGATATTTTTTCTGAATTTTTCCGAAAATTAAAAAAAAATCAGTGATAAATTCAAAATTTTGGACATAAAATGTATACGTATCTTAGATCATTGGTTCCCAAAAGGATCGAATCCTCGGAATCGGTCCGAAATGCATTAACTCTGAAAAGGAACGATTCCTCGGACTCTATCTGAAATGAAACGACTCTGGAAAAGTTCGATTCCTTTTACTCGTTCCGAAATGAAACGACTTTGTAAAGGAACGACTCTTCAGAATTGTTTCGAAAAAGACCAAATGCTCTGAATCGTTCCAAATTGACATAAATCACGTACTTTTTTTGTTCTTTGCAACAGAGTAGGGTACCAACATTGACGTCTAATAATTGTTATTTCTGATCTATGGGTACCAACTCCGAAAAGGAACGATTCCTCGGACTCTATCTGAAATGAAACGACTCCGGAAAAGTTCGATTCCTTGAACTCGTTCCGAAATTAAACGACTATGTAAAGGAATGATTCCTTGGAATCGTTTCGGAAAAGAGCGACTGCTCTGAATCATTCCGAAATGACATAAATCACACATTTTCTTTTGTTCTTTGCAACACGATAGGGTAGTTTTTTTTTTCAAAAATAAACTAAATCTTAAATGATCTTAAATTCAGAATCGTCGAGGTTGGAAGGGTTCCGGATTTTGGATTTTTTACTCTACAAACACAATGGGGTGCTGCAGCACCGATTCGCTAGCAAATTTTTTTCTGATATTTTATTTATAGATTTTCTTTTAGGCCTCGCGTATAAGTCGACCCGCCACTTTGATGTTCTTTTTTTGTCTAAAATTTCACGACCTATACGCTAGTATATACGGTAGCTATTATAGATCTATCAGTGCAATACTTAGCGATAGTTGCGACAGTTCTTCCAAACCCAGAAATAACTGTATTTAAGCAGTAAAAAGAAAACCCTTTACATACATGGGAGAACTCTCTAAATTTCGCGGCATAGCGAAAAAAATTTACAAATTTTGTTTTTTTTTTAATTTTTTGAGGTTTAAAAGTTGTAGAAAAAATATCACGATTTCCAATTTAAAAAAAAAATCTTTGTATAACCCGCAGCAGCTTTTTGGAAGGTTTTTTTCTTGTATAAGCCGCGGACTATACACCCGAAAATACGGTAATATATTTTGTCTTTCGAAAAAATTCTGTTTGTAAGCGCAGTACCAAAAATATTTTTTCTTTAATTCAAAGGGGAAAAAAAATAAAAATCTATGCAAGGTTCTTTTCTGCATAACAAAATAAACTATCCATCGAAAGTTATCATTCTTCTTTGTGGTTATTTGTTTGTTCTTTTTACATTTTCTGAATAAATGAAAAAAAAAAAGTTTATTTTTAAAAATAAACTTAAAATGTGTGCACACACTAACTTTGCTAACTCTTTTTAGAAAATCTGGATTAAAACAAATGTATATAAAAAAAAAAAAAACCACTGCAATAAAATTATTGAGTTGAGTGTAATTTCGTAGTCTAACATGACCTGAACTGTGTTACGTGCGCCATCTAATGCCGTTTTTAAGAATTTTTTAGTCGAGATCATCGCAGAATTTTGGATATGATATCGTTGTTTGTTCCAGATTTTGTGTCTTCTGAATTTGAGGTCCAGTACTGTATATACATCTATAAATAAATATTATATACTTGTATATATATTTATGTATTTATTATACATGTAAAATTAAAACGAAAGCTATATTTTTTTCCGAAAAAATATGCTAAATGCTAGATACACAAAAACAAATATATATTTAAAGTCCATTCTAGTAGTAAAAAAGGAAATCCCAAAGGCTGGCGATCACAAGCACATCAATTCCTTTAATGCGCAAAAAAATAAATAAAGGAACAGAATATGGAACTTTTCTCGAATAATCGGTGAAATTTTGTAATTAGTTCGCTGTAAGTTAACTATAAATAGTTCAAACAATCAAATTTAAAGACATAATTATGCAAACATTTTCATTTTTAAAGCTAGAAAAATATAAATTAGCGTCTTTCATATTCTGAAAAAATCACACAAGGAAGAAAATTCTTTACTTGTTCCATAGAAGTTTTAGTGACACATGCATCATCTTGATACCGTTCGTTGTCAAAATCAGACGACAAACAACGTAGGCGAGCGGAAATGTCCTCGCAAAATTCTTCCATTATTCGGAACTTGTTAAAATAGCCAATTAAATTTTGTAGTACAACATAAAAATTCATGAAATTTACACAGTAAACACCATAATTGTTACAACAAAACTAACAAACTCTGCAAAACAATAAGCCGAATGTCAACAAAGCAGAAATGTTGCCAATATCAGAAAACTAATTTCACGACCAGAAAAAAAGACTGGCTGTGTTTGATTTACGCGCACTGCGCCCGCGAGCTCAGGAGGCAGAAAGATGGAGTGAGTCCTCTCTTTCACAGAACTGAGAAAGTAGTCGGTGCCACCGGATTTCTGTGAGGTTCACCCATATGCCATATCCCAAGTTTGGCGCGCGACGGGTACAATGATATCATCAGAGAAATGCCCTAACCTCCCGGCTAAATGACTGTTGAAAATAAAAAACAATCTATTCCGATCTATTCTAAAGAGCGGCCATCCATCATAGCGTTCCGACGACTCGCTCTAAACTAGAGCTCCAGATTATACGTTTATATGAGTATACGTATAATACGTATTATACAAAATATGTATTTGCTATACGTATAATTCGGCATCGGCAGTTATACGTATTATACGAAACAGCATATACGGTACATCGTATATACGGATTTTACCCAAGCGGTTAAACGTATAAACGTTTAAACGTTTTTCGTTCAATGCATGAAATTTGATGTTTCAATATTTTTTTGCGGATTAGAGACATTGGGAAATATCTGGTAGTGTATCCCCATTGCGATTCTTTGTTCAAAGAACTACGATGTGTTTACTTAACTACTACTTGTTATGCAGGTACTTAAAAAAAATCTGAAAACTTCCTCAGTTTAGATTTTTTTTTTCCCCAAAAAACTAAATTATTTATTATAAAATGTCTTACATTAGTTGTGAGTAGGATCAAACTAATCTTTGGAAAATCTGCGACGCAGTACTTAGTTTTTATATTTTCTTTTATCTTTAGAAGAAAGTATTGGATTCGGGAAAACTTTCGACGGGTTTACACGTTTTAAGGGTAAGAGAGTCCGAAAAACACGCTTTTACAAAATATCTGCCTGTGAGTTTGTGAGTCTGTGACTTTGTCTGTCTGTATGTGACATGAATTTTGTGGGTGCTCTATCTCAAGACCTAATATACAGAATTAAGTAATATTTATAGGGGAGAGTGGGGCATATGAGAACATTGCCATTTTTCACTAGTTATTATATGTTTTTTTTTATTTCAAAAAAATTACCAAAGATGAGAGCATCTATAGACATATGAAAAAAATTTTGAAACTCTTCGACATTTTATTTGTCCCCAGGAGCCAAAACACTGCTTGCTGAACTCAAAAGTAAAATCTCCAACTTGGTAAAAGAATAATTTTATTTATTTATTCTTTTTTTTCTATATTTAACATATACTATGAATACTAATAAGTATTTATGATATTTTTTATTTTAAAATTGAGAAATGCTAATGATTTGTCATTTTAACTCCTGTGGGAATGTGGGACACTTATTATCACATATTATTTTAATATGTGAACTAAATATCGATTTAATATCATTAGCAAGTGATATGTACTTTGGAAGAATAAAACTTTCATCTTACTAAAAGAACTTATTTAATACGGACACATTATTTACAGCAGACGATCACAGATACACACAATCGGCATAGAACACAATTGCCGCTTACATAAAACATTCTATTTACATTTTTACTTAAGTTACGGTTACAGTTAAATACACCACATCTCCTCCCTTCCTAAACTATCACTACAAGTCCAATCGCTGAGGAGGTCTCCGGATTCTAGTAGATCGGCGAACTGGTTGTGGTGTTGGAGTTGAACCGTGGACACTGAGTGGAGCATGCTCTTGTGTCGTAACTGAGACTGGCGTTGCATCAGTCGTCTCCGCCTCCACACTAGTGGGTGATTGTGGTAACTCAGCACTAGTTGTCGGAACATCAGCATTTTGCACAGGAATGGCAGGTTTTGAAAAGGATCGTCGGAGCTCGCTTTCTTTTTCCTCTATGTCTCCTCCATCCCGTATTTGATCGACATGTCTACGCCACAATTGGCCATTTACATCGACAGTGTAATGTAGCTGTCCATCTTTTCTAACGATTTTTCCAAACCTCCATCTCTTGTCGCCTTGTAGGTAATTTCGTACAGCGACATTGTCGCCAATTTGGAATCCTCTATCCGAGAATTCATAAGTTCCTTTACGAACTTTTTCTTCCACTCTGCGTTTAAGATCAGGACGCAGCAGATCGATTCTCGTCCGAATCTCTCTCTTCAACATAAGCATGGCTGGACTATGAAGTGTCGTGAGGTTTGGAGCTTTTCTGTATTGCATAAGGAACGTACTTAATTTTTGTTGTATTGTGCCACCATAATTTTGCATTGCTCTTAGAGATTGTTTGACTGTAAAGACGTATCTTTCGGCCTGCCCATTGCTAGATGGTTCAAATGGCGCAGTGGTCTTGTGTTTAATGCCGTTATTACGCATAAACATCTCAAAATCAAATGATGTAAATTGTGGACCGTTGTCACTTACCAGCATGAGTGGCAATCCAAATCGAGCGAAACAATCTCTTAAGCATTCGATGGTTTTGGTTGCTGTGGTGGATTTCATTGGATAAGCTTCCAACCACTTGGAATGAGCATCTACTATAATCAGGAACATATATTCAAAGATAGGCCCAGCAAAATCTATGTGAATACATTGCCACGGTGCACTAGGATACTCCCAGCAATGCACCTTTACTCTCTGTGGGTCGGTTTTGTACCGAGCACAGTCTACACAATTCTTTGAGCAATTTTCTATATCCTTATCGATGTTCTTCCAATAAACATACGATCTAGCGATAGCTTTCATCTTAACAGCACCCAGATGACCATGATGTAATTCTTCAAGCACCTGAGCCTGATATTTTTTGGGAACGCACACACGCTGGCCTAACATGACACAACCATCTTGTAGACTATATTCTGCTTCTCTCCCTCTTAAAATTCCTCCATTCTGTAAAATATTAAGCAATGGGGCGAGGTCTGCATCCAATAGAGTTTCTTTGGCTAAGTCTCTAGCTGTGATAGGAAGAGTTTCGATTTGTGCTAATTGAAATAGATCAATTTCATCTTTAACGTCTAGCTGTTCAGAGGTGGACGGCAGCCTAGACAGAAAGTCAGCGTTACCATGTTTTTTTGTATGACGATACTTAATGTCAAACTGGAAAGATTGTAATACTAAAGAATAATGTAACAATCTTGTCGCTGCCAGAACTGGAAGACCTTTCTTCGATCCGAAGATGGCTACTAAAGGTTGGTGGTCAGTTAATAATGTGAATCGTCTCCCTTTAAGGTAAAGATAAAATTTCTTGACACCCCACACAATTGCTAGTGCTTCTTTATCAATCTGAGCGTATTTTTGCTCAGTTTTTGTGAGGGTTCTGGAGGCGAAAGCTATTGGTCTTTCCGTTCCATCAGGTAAAGAGTGGGAAAGAACCGCCCCTACTCCTACAGGAGATGCGTCAGTTGCCAATATCAATGGCAGTGATGGATCATAATGCATTAGGACACGCGGAGAACAAATTTCATTTTTAATTTTTTCAAAAGCCTCCTGACAATCCTTTGACCAAACCCATTTCACACCTTTCTGTGTTAGTTTATACAAAGGATTCGCTATTGTAGCCAAATTAGGACAAAATTTTCCATAAAAGTTAACAAGCCCTAAAAAACTTTGTACTTCCTGTACGTTAGTGGGTCTAGGAGCTTTTGAAATCGCAGAAATTTTCTCATCAGTCTTATGTATACCGTTTGCATCGATTTTGTGCCCTAAAAATTGAATTTCTTTTTGAAAAAATTTACTCTTATCTAAATTTAATTTCAGCCCATGGTCTTTACATTTCTGAAAAAAATTTCTTAAGGCCTCTAAGTGTGATTTATCATCTGATCCAGTCACTCTAACATCATCCATAAAAACTTTGATTCCTTCCATCCCCTGGAAAAGACCATCAATATATCTTTGCCAAATTGCTGGAGCAGAATTTAAACCATACATAAGTCTTTTACATACATATAATCCCTTATGTGTATTTATCGTTAAGATCTTTTGACTATCTGGATGTACTTTCATTTGCAAATATGCATGTTTAAAATCGATTTTTGAAAAATGTTTACCCCCATTTAAGCTTGAAAAAATTTCCTCTAATTTTGGTAAAGGATGTTGTTGTACCATAATATTTTGGTTTACGGTAACAGAATAATCTGCACATAGGCGTATAGACCCATCTGTTTTTACAACCGGGACAACTGGTGTTGCCCAATCAGAGGTCTCTACTCTCTCTATGATGCCTTCCTTTTCAAGCCTATCAATTTCTTGTTCAATCCTGTCTTTTAAAGAAAAGGGTACAGGTCTAGCTCTACAAAATTTTGGCACTGAATCAGATTTAAGTTCCAACTTTACTTCATAATTATTAATTTCCCCTAACTTATCGTCAAAAAGCTCTTTATACTCTTCTAACAATTTACTCAAATTATAGTCATAGGATGTTCTTACAGCTTTTATAGAATTCCAGTCCAAATTTATACTATATAGCCATTCGCGGCCAAAAATTGTATCCAAATTTTCCTTAACAATATACAAATTTAATTTAAATTTTTGATTTTTGTATTCAACATCAACGGTGACAAAACCCAAAGGTACAATTATTTCACCTTTATATGTTTTAAAAACTACTTTTGTGGGTTGAATTCTTTTTTTCGAAATCTCACGAAATTTTTTTATGCTCATTACCGAGACGGCCCCTCCAGTATCAAGTTCCATACTCACAGGTTTATTTTCAATATTTACTGTTAACATAATTGGAGGTTTTCTTTGCTCCTCCTCTTTCAGCGAGTTCAAATCAAAAGAATACATTGGGATAACATTTTCACTAGAATACAGGGTATCTACCTGCTTTTGTTTTACCGTGTTCCCTTTTAACCCTTTTTTCTCTGCAAAACAAGCTTTTCGAATGTGCCCGATTTTTTGACAAAAATGACGCTTAGCTAATTTAAATCTGCGGGAATATTTATCGTGATCCGTTGCTGTACACCGTGTACAGCTCGTTTTTACTTTCTTTCCCGAAAGATTTTGTCTTCCAAAGTTTTTCTTTTGCGAAACAAATTTTGACTGCTCATTATTTTTCCTTACGCTAAATTCTTTAATTTCTAAAGATTTACCCATTATCTCATTTGCCCCTTTCATAGCTTTCTCCATAGCTAAAGCAATTTTCAAGGTATTCTCAATATCTATATCATCTTCCTCAAAAAGTCTATCTAATATTGCTCTATCCCTTAGCCCGCTTACGAAAACATCCCGTAACATCGTGTTCAACATTTCTTGTTTATATTGACAAGGAATTGCCAAGGAGCGAAGTTCAGCCATAAAAGCACTGACACTTTCCTCCTCCCGTTGCCTACGATTTAGAAACACATGCCTACTAGGAATTATAAGCGGCGTCGGAGTGAGATGAGCTTTTAATGTATTTTTTAGAATAAGGTAATCTTTATCGGAAGGATTGTCAGGAGCTAGCAGGTTTTTCAACAAATTATATAATTTTGCTGACAAACTAGAAATAAAAACTTTCCCACGTTTGCCATCCGGAACATTTTGAATATCCATGAAAGCTTCGAAGCGTTCTAAAAAAGAATCAAAAGCTTCATCTGTTTCATCAAATTTTTCAAATTGAACTGAAACTTTAGCTTCTTGCGTTTTCGGATCGGCAAAAGTGGTTAATTTCTCTAATAAAATTTTATTTTGTTCTATTAAACTTTGAACCAACTGCTCCATTTTTAATCTTCTTTAAAGATAAATACAAAAAGAATTTTTTACCTTGGCAGTCTTCAGCATCTAATGTACATGGATCCGATACTTTTTCATTCCATACATCGTCGCCAGATATCACATATTATTTTAATATGTGAACTAAATATCGGTTTAATATCATTAGCAAGTGATATGTACTTTGGAAGAATAAAACTTTCATCTTACTAAAAGAACTTATTTAATACGGACACATTATTTACAGCAGACGATCACAGATACACACAATCGGCATAGAACACAATTGCCGCTTACATAAAACATTCTATTTACATTTTTACTTAAGTTACGGTTACAGTTAAATACACCACAGCCATTCAATAGCTTTGAAATACACCACACTTATGAAGAGTCTAGTTGGGGCAGATCTGAATACGTCATTAAATTGCTCAATAATCACTCAGTGATTCTATTCCTTTTAGTTAACTTCGTGAAAATAATAACAGCTCCATTAACTATATTTTTATAGAAATAGAAGACATTTCTATCATATAAAGTTGATTTTGTGTAATAGAAACTTCTACAAACACAACTGTCAGCAAATACATAAAGATAAAGAACAACAAGCTCATTACGTTCAATTGTAATTTAAATAAATTTCATGTTTTCTAAATTGCAATAAATGCTATACATTATTTAATTTAACAATTTTCAATACTATTTTTATGCATCATTAATGCAAAAAATATTACGTTTAACAAATTTGCAAATTTTTCTGTTTCATTTTTTGCAAACTTGTAGTATTAGTTTACTTCCATTTCTAAAACTGCTATTTTATTTGGTGTTTTGAAAATAGATATATATATTAAGAAAATAAAATTTTTAAACTTATAATTACCGTGAAATTCCGTGAATTATTGACTCCCCCCTTTCTTTTAAAAGCAAAAGAAATTAAATTTGTTGGAAGCTTATAAATGTAAAACAATTTTTTATCCTTAATTTACAGGCAAATATAGGAATGATAATCGTTCGCCTTTTGGTAGTTTTCCTATAAATATTATCCAAACGCCCCCTCACTAAAATCTCTCTGAAACAAAAAACCCTAAGCAAAATTTAAATTCTTTAATTATTTTCTCAAGTTTACTTCTTTAATTTTTTTTTGTTATATTGCAACAATATTTTATCTATTATCTAAGCCCCACCCCCAAATCTGTTTATTTTTATTTCATAATAGTTTGCTTAAACATATCACTCAGAAACTAAATAAATATACATATATTTTTCTTTATGGTGAATTTACTAGATAATACAACTAATGATTAAGGTAACATATGAAAAAGGTAATAAAAACATGTCAAATTTTTTTTCCTTGTATTCACGTGTTTCCCTTATGTGTTTACAGCTGCTCTTTCGTTGGGGCACATATGAACATTTTTTTTTTAATTCAATAAACTATTAAGAAAAGTAAGAAGAACTTTAAAGGAAATTAAAAAAATACCATGCGTAAAAAAGTTCTGTTTACTATATTGAGTAGTTTTGCTTATAGAAATTAACCCAGTTATGAGAAAAAGCTATGGTTATGTTCACATGTATCCCAGTCTCCCCTATATATTCAGGTAGTCCCTGGTAGAAATAGTTGCTGACTAGTTTTGTATGTAAATCGTTCAACAGGGGTCTCTAATTTGCTGTATTTTATTTACGATTTCTGCAATAGCTCTATCTCTAGAATTAATGCACGGATTTTCATCAAACTATAGATTCAGTTAATGCTTGATATGAAGTGATTCTATGTATGTTTTGGTGAGAATGTCAAGATTAAAAAAAATGAAATTTCATTATACATTAACAGAGTTAGAAAATATTAGCTCCATAGAAAGAATAACATTTACGCTCGGGTGAAATCTTGAGTGTAAAACAATAAGTGAATAAAGAATTTTTAAATAATTAAAAAGAAAAAACTAAATTTAACAAGAATTCACAATAAATCTGAAACATTTATACTCTCATTCTTTCCTCAAAAAGTGTTCAGTTTTGCTGGTTATTTACAATGGATACAATTTGTATACATTACCTACACAAAATGTAAAATAACGGTGTATCTGAGCTCATTACCATGAGATGAACAAAAAAAAAAATCTAAATAAATTCAAAGTACAATGTTGCAAAATACTTTTGCAATTCACGGTAGAGGTCTGCACGGGCCCGGCCGCTAATTTCCGTTTACTCAAGGATACAGCGCTTGGCGAAATTCAAGGTGTGCCAAATGCTATTCCACCCATCATTCACTCCTCTTCCGAGATTCCGTGATACCATCGTACAGTGTCGCCATCTACTGAAAAAATGTATTATACAAATAATTTATTTGAAAAGAAAAATAATAATAAATTTAATGGAATTTTCTTTTTATATACGACCAAATATTAATGAAATATATACGAGTAACTTGTTGTGTTAATTTGTGAATTTTAATGTATATTTCTTTACATTTCTTATAGTATTTCAGTTTATAATGAATAATATAATAATGAAAAAAAATAAAAAGAACGAAAGAGAGCTGTTATTGTATTCGGATAAATTACATGATAATAGCTAAAAATAAATTTTATTTTGTTTAATTTATTTTCTTGTTAAGTATCAATTCAAGAACTTTATAAGAAAATACTGAGATCTGTTATATCAAATTTTTATTTATTTATTTATTTTACTAATGTGATATAAATCACCAAGTATAGCAATGCACTAAGATTGATAAATTAAAACTTCTTAATGTTGGAAATATATATGAATATATTCATAAATATCAACATATGTACATAGTATGTATGAACTTATACATTCATACATGTCTGCTTAAATATTATGTATGTGTATATTATATAGTTGTTATATAGTTAGGTCATTTAATTATATAGTTAGAAAATGTACATAATTTCGATATCATCTGTTCCGATCTATTCAGATTTTGATGTTGTACAAATATATCATTAACGTTGATAACATATTAAAAAAAAAAAAAAAAAGTATAGTTTCCAGATTCTAAGAATCATCAAAAAAGTATATATTTCAATTAATAATAAATTGTGTTAAAATTAAAATATTTTTTATACTTGGAAATTTTTCATTTGAAATAAAATATGTTTAGGAATTTACACCAACTTTTGTGACACTGATTTAATGCACCCTTCCTATTCATAAATTGATAAGTCTAAACTAAATATACATGTATATAATGATTGAATTTGTACAAAGTACAAATACAAAACAAAGATCACGTTTTATATAAAAAAAAAACCACCTTAAAAGTTTTTATCTAATGGAGATTGTTTTTTGTTTTTTTTCTTTTAATATTTAATATTTTACTAGACACTGAAAATTGAAGAGAACTAATAACAAATCACTAAACGAAAACATTAAAAACATTAATTGTCTGTTTAAATAATAATACTTATTAATATTAGTTATATATGTAATAATTAATAATGTTAATTAATATAATTTTATAATTATATATATATATATATATATGTGTGTGTATATATATTAATATTAATTAATAAATATTTAATATTAGTTATATATATTTAAATATTGATAATTTTTTAAAAGAAAAACTTAAATTATGTTTGTGGAAGATTAAAGATTTTTCTTTTTAGCTCACAGGCTATCATAGCCTGAGAGCTTATGTGCCCGTCCGTTCTGTATGTATGTTCGTATGTACGTAACGCGATAACTCATGATAAAAATATCCGATCCACTTGAAATTTTGTATGTAGGTATATCCTGACAAGGCGCTTCCCTGATTAGTTTTTGGAGTTCATTCGATATGTATAAGAGGGGGAACGGGGGGCTCATGCCCCCCGTTAGTTGATATAGATGGGATTTTCATGCAGAATTAAGTTTTCAAAATTTAGATTAGGATCATTCTGATGAGGCGATTCCGTGACTGTTATTAGGTGTTCATTGATTAAGTATAAATAGGGGGAACAGGGGTTCTAATGCCCCCCCCCCCGTCAGTTGATATAAATGGGATTTTCATGCAGAATTAAGTTTTCAAAATTTAGATTAGGATCATTCTGGTGAGGCGATTCCGTGACTGTTATTAGGTGTTCATTGAATAAGTATAAATAGGGGGAACAGGGGTTCTAATGCCCCCCCCCCGTTAGTTGATATAAATGGGATTTTCATGCAGAATTAAGTTTTCGTTCAAAATTTAGATTAGGATCATTCTGATGAGGCGATTCAGTGACTGTTATTAGTTGTTCATTGAATAAGTATAAATAGGGGGAACAGGGGTTCTAATCCCCCCCCCGTTAGTTGATATAAATGGGATTTTAATGCAGAATTAAGTTTTCGTTCAAAATTTAGATTAGGATCATTCTGATGAGGCGATTCCGTGACTGTTATTAGGTGTTCATTGAATAAGTATAAATAGGGGGAACAGGGGTTCTAATGTCCCCCCCCGTTAGTTGATATAAATGGGATTTTCATGCAGAATTAAGTTTTCGTTCAAAATTTAGATTAGGATCATTCTGATGAGGCGATTCCGTGACTGTTATTAGGTGTTCATTGAATAAGTATAAATAGGGGGAACAGGGGCTCTAATGCCCCCCCCCCCGTTAGTTGATATAAATGGGATTTTCATGCAGAATTAATTTTCGTTCAAAATTTAGATTAGGATCATTCTGATGAGGCGATTCCGTGACTGTTATTAGGTGTTCATTGAATAAGTATAAATAAGGGGAACAGGGGTTCTAATGCCCCCCCCCCCCTTAATTTATATAAATGGGTTTTTCAAGCAGAATTGTCAGATTTCGTTCAAATCTCTGAATAGTTTTGGAAGTTTAATGGTTAAGTATAAAAGAGGGGTATAACTCCTTTTAAATTATATAAATGCTAAATGGGTTTTTATTAAGAATTATCTCATTTGCTCTGAATTTTGGATATAGATTTTTTATATGATAAAGCATGTCTTTGATAGTATAGGAGTTTCAATGATTAAGTATAAAAAAAGAGGAAAGGGGAGAGCTGTTTCCCCTTCTTAATTTTTTTTCGAACGGAATTAACCCTTGAAAATATAAGGCTTTAATGTACAATTAGTATTTGTAGCCTGTGAGCTCAATGCCATCAGTTTAACTGGGCAGTATTCTTTATTTTCTTAAATTATTATCATTAATTAAGTACATAAAAATATTAAAATTTGAATATTTATAATTAATATTTTTATGTTTCACTACTTTATAATTGTAAATGTAACAGTAATTATTAAAATAAATACTAATAAATATATATATATATATATATATATATATATATATATATATATATATATATTGTGTGTGTGTGTATGAATGATGCCTCATTTTAAAACATAAGAACTTTAATAAATTGGTTTTACTAATTTGATATTCATCTCTTACAACACGGTGGTAGCATAACTAAAATAAAAATATTTTTTTATTTTATTTTAATAATTATTGTATTTTAAATTATATTTGTTTAATTATTAAAAAGCAGAATTTAAAAACTTATATTAATTATTTACATTTATTTCAAATTAAACTTTATTTAATAAAATTTTAAATAAATTTTTATAACTTAATTGTAATTAAAATTTAATTGTCTAATTGACAATAAAACTAATACAAAGTAACTGAGTTTTATAACATTCTTTATTGATTACTTAAATAAAAATCAAAACAAAAATCTACAAGAGCAAGGACACAACTCGCAATCTTATAATTACAAGCTTTCTGCTTAAACCACCTCGCTATGCCTCTGATACTCTACAACAGCTTCCAAGTGCCTCATATACGACAAAAATTGTAAGTAAAATGTCTGAAGCAGCCATGATGCGCGAGAAAATGCGTAGATGCTAGTCAAAACATTTGGCACACCTTGAATTTCGCCAAGCGCTGTATCCTTGAGTAAACGGAAATTAGCGGCCCGGCCCGCGGGCCGGGCCGGCGAATCGTTTCGAATTTTCTAACGGGCCGGCAGATTTAGAATAGGTTTTTCAACGGGCCGGGCCGACAAACAACATAAACGGGCCGGGCCGGCAAAAAATTAAACGGGCCAGACGGGCCGGGCCGATAAAAAAAATTTTCGGGCCTGCCGGCCCTTCTGAAGATTTAAGCAGAAACGATAAAATATGAGCTATTTTCAACGAAAATGGTTTTAACGAGAATAAGTATAAATGTGTCCATACTAGTTTGACAGCGTCAATATAAAAATGCACAGTGTATCGGCATCGGAGAATTACATTATGTGTAACCCGTTTTAATATTTTTTTAGCTGACTCATGCCTGTCCGAGATCACGCTTGCATTACTTTTCTACATATAGACTGGCCGGACCGGTACTAGACTTAATTATTGGCAGAAAACATGATTTGTAAAATTATTAATAGCGATAAAGAACTTATGTTAGCTTAGTCTTCGGATATATACTTCTTGATGATTTTTAAATTAATTTCTCAATAATGCGAAAGTTTGACACATTTTCTGATTAATTTTAAATTGTAAAAGTACAAAAGTGATATGCCTAACTATTGAAGGAATTTGGAATCGAATAGCGTTTTTCATTTTTGGTAAATAAAATACTTGTATAACCTTGTTGAGATATAATAGTTTCTCAAATGACTGCAGGTTTTTCTCCCTTGCCTTGCTATTGCTTCCGGAAATTCTATTCAAAACGCTAATTATGACAGTATTTTATTTGTTTGCAGTATTCTTAAATTGCTTGTATTAAAAAATGGATAACGCTATTCGATTATATAGTTTCTGAATAAAGATATCTGCTAATCTTATGCGTTTCTGAGAAAAAAAAATGAATTTAGAAATGTATCAGAAAGGAGCTTCTTTGTATTTAAGAATGAATTTGGAATTGAAATCTATAATAAAATGATATAGAAATATATTTATAAATCTTCTTTTATTAAACAGCTTCAAAATTAACGATGTTTTTAGCTTTCTTTCTTTTTTCTTTTGTTCTAAGCCATATTAATTTTTTAATGAATCTTTATTCGAATGTTGAAAGCCTAAGAATCTAAGTAATCATTAATGTTGTTAATGTGTATTTGCTGTAAAATATGAGTACTTTTGAGTACCGAACTTTTGAGTTTTACAACGGGCCGGGCCGGGCTGAAACAACTTTTTTACGGGCCGGGCCTGGAAATTCCGGCCCGTGCAGACCTCTAATTCACGGTAATAACTCGCTATTTTGAAAATAGATATTTCACTGTTAGTGAAAGGAGATTGGTCAATCAGGAATCTGATATTTTGTGAAATTTTTGCAAACTGTTTTAAAAAATATACGATTTTTATTGCTTGATCTTGTATATATAAGACATACTATATGGATTCCTATCATAACGCCACCGATTTCGAAATTATTCTTCATTCAGTGACATAAGACTGATGAAGTCCAATATTTAAATTAGATACGATACGTGGAATATACGTATACATTAAATATACATATTCTTAAATATACGTTTAAATGATACGCCTTATACGTATCCGGATACGTTTAAACGTATATTTTAAGGTATCCGTATAGCAGAAAAACGTATTATACGGATATACGTATATCGTTTAAACGTATAGCTGCTATACGTATCCTATCGCGAGCACTACTCTAAACTAACTACCACCTTCATCTCCGAACCTCCTGGGCCTGTCTAGAAAAAAATCCTTTCTAGAACATTTTAAAATCTTCAACTACTCCCTCATATAAGCAGAAATTAGCATCTGGCGTCAAGTTTAAAGCAATATGGAATTTTAAAATTTGAATTAGTTTTCGAAGTATTAATTTTTTTTTTCTAATTTGGATTAAATTTGAAAAATCATGAAGAAAAGAAATAGATAAAGATGTAGTATGCTGAAAAAGTGGTTTGCAATATGATTCACGTTATAACTAAAATTTAATCCCCTCAATTGGTCCAAACAAAACACGGACCGAATTCTCTAACATCATCCGTGTTTTGTTTTGTTTTTCTCAGAATGAAAATGATCTGCTTATATATAAGTATTCCAAAATAGCATTTCATTGTATTAGAATTAAAAATAGTTATTAAAAGTTTTCGTATTTTTGCGAAAGCACGTGTTTGTGCCATTTGTAGTAGATTTTAGGGTTACTTTTTTGGCAACACCCCAACCACCACTCTTCATCTTTTTTCTTTCTCTTTACCCTATGCATAAAAAAATAATTCCACCGTATCTTTCTTTAAGGTTTTTTTTTTTTTTTTAATTGACAATAGCGCATTAATCCGAAATAGTTTAAAGATAAAATATACAATTTTCTATGCATTTATTTTAATTTCTATACTGGAAATACTTTGAATCATCTTCCAAATGACGTTTTTTATGTGAAAGCTAAAGAAAAAGGAAAAAAACTAATAGGGATTATTATTTCTAAATTTCATAAAAAAAAAAAAAAAAAAAAAAAAAAAAAAAAAAACATACACCCGTATTTCCGCAAGATACGAAAACAATTTGCGGCGGAGTGTCAGTGTGATACCACGTGAAATCACTTTTTCGTATCCTATGCATTTTCGATCTGGCGAAAAGTGCTATTCTCATGAAACGAATTTATAAAAACAGATATGTGAAACGAAAGTATGAAATAATAATATTCCTGTGACGTTACAAATGGTAAAATAACGATTTTTATAGCCTCGAATCAAAAGGAAGAATAGGGTCCATTTCTTTATTAGGAATTATTAGATGGAAATAAGTGCTAAACTATTCATATTCTTTTAAGTGTAAACGAAATTTTCTATAATCATCTGTATGCGGTAAATTAAATAAGCTTTATTTGCGTGACGTCACAATCAGTAAAATGACGATTTTTTACAGCTTCGAGCCGAATGGATGAATACGATCCATGCTCAACTAAAAAAATAATTCAACTAAATAAAAAAATTCCTGGTTGGTTTTCTTTTCAATTTTAAAGAAAAAATGACATAAATAATGCGAAACATGATGACATCATTAGCAATAAAAAACTTTTGGAACTATAAGAGAAATGTCATTAAAAATTGAACTAAATTAACCTTTCAATAATATTACTTTTTTAATATTTTGCATTTAGAAATTAAAAAAATTATTACATTTCCTTTGGAACTGTTCTGATAACTGCTAAAACGAATATATGAAACAATAATCGCTCAAATGACTGTAAAAAAAAAAAAAAAAAAAAAAAAAAAAAAAATTCTTCGTTTAGGTTTTTTTTAAATTTTAGTAAGAAAATGACATCAATAATGCAAAAATGACATAATTTGCTCTTTTCTCTAGAGTATTTGCAGCAATGCGATTAAAATTTAAAACAAATTAATTTTTCAATAACATGATTGAATTATATATTTACACGTAAATCTGAAAGAGAAAAAAAAAACTTAAAAATAATAAAATTAATTCACGCAAATCAAATTTGAGGTTAAAAATTAAGCCATAAATTAAAACTATGCATTTAAAACGATTTATTTATGGACAATGTTCATTTGACGTCACATTGGGAATCACTTGGTGTAAAAGTAGCCACGGCAAACAAATTTGTTTCAGTATATGTCATGAAACAAATAAGGCACATATGCATAACTAGTATTAAAAAATGCTCTGATGAACACCAAAAAAAGTTAATATGTTTTTAAGTATGAAAAAAGATTTGACAAGTGCTTCTGTTAATTATTGAGCATCAGGAAGGACAAGGGATCCCTTCTTGGCTACAACTCACTTCAATGCCAACTTTGAAAAAATCATATTTGCGCTTTTTCCGTGAAAACAAATCAGTCGCAGTTACTATAAAAATGTGTAGTGTAAAGACGTAACCAGTAAAGATGCAGCTTAATTGACCACTAGCATTGGGCGGAGCCCGCAATGTTTCCCACAAGCGTTACGAAGCGTTATTTGATTGGCTTTTTGTGAACGCTTGTGGGATAAATGGAGAAGCTGATTAGCTATAATCCATCGTGACGTTCTTTGACGTCAGAAATATTTGTGGTCCATTGACCACTAGCAGGGACGGAGTTCGCAATGTTTTCCACAAGCATTGCGCTATTTGATTGGCTTTTGGTGAATGCTTGTGGGATAAATAGAGAAGCTGATGAGCTATAATCCATCGTGACGTTCTTTGACGTCAGAAATGCGTGTGGTCCATTAGACATAAATGTAAGCGAAGGTGACATTGAGCCATGAAGATAGATATAGTAGAAGGAGAACAAAGACGGCGCTTCCACTTTCGTCCCTAAAGTCTTTCCGAGTCTGGCTGGCATTTCCGGCGGTTTGGCAGCAGATGAAATCTAGCGCCCCCTACGTTCCGCTAGCAGACTAGTCGAGAGACCAGTCAAACAAGTCATGTGATCAAAAGTCCGTGCAGCATCACTAGCGCCACGCTATGCACCGGGCAATACTTTGGGGCTAAGTTCTATTGGGAAAAGCCTATCTTCTCGGTTCTCCTTCTTTTATTCTATCTTCATGCATTGAGCCAAAAACCTAGTTCCTGGATATCACATTCATGCACTGCCACTAAACATGCTCGCAGAGTAAAATTGCACAGAAAATTGATTTGTAGTATAGTGCAGAGTGAACAGTGCAGTTAACATCAGGATTGTAGTGGAGGCTATACGCCGTATACCTTCTGAACTTTTTAATAGAACACCATATATCCTCTGTTTCTCAAGAAAGCTATAGTATACACATTCTAGGGTATCCCTTTGCTTAGAGTATATATCCTCTGTTATTTTTACGACTACACCCCTGGTTAACATCTAAAGCACGGTGGGAAGTTCTACTAAAGTACCGCAAATTTCTTTTATATGGAAAAAGCGCAAATATGATTTTTTCAAAGTTGGCATTGAAGTGGGTTGTAGTCAAGAAGGGATCCCTTGTCCTTCTCCATGCTCAATAATTAACAGAAGTACTTGTCAAATCCTTTTTCATACTTAAAAACATATTGACCTTTTTTGGTGCTCATCAGAGCATTTTTTAATACTAGGACTTCCCTCAGAGGGATTAGTCTGAGCGATATTGCTTAGAACAGAGTTTTAATAATAATATGTTTTAAAAAAAGAAAAGGATACTATCTTTAATGTATTGTCACAAATTGAAATGGCAAAAAATAGCAAAGTTAATGGTACAATTGCTAAATATTACATAAAAATTCCTATGCACGGTTAAAAAAATGGGAAATCAAACTATACAAAACTGCCATGCATGGGTATAAAATTCGAAGTACGCAATACATTAAAAGTAATACAGATAATAAAGCATTAAAATATCTTTTATCGGAATTTGAACGCTTTGAAATGATGTCAAGAATATACACACCAATTTTAGTACCTAAAAGTGGCGCAATTCATGATGGTTGAGTAGAATGAGGGAATTTTTTATATGGTGTGGTGCCCTTAAATAGTTAGAACAGAATAGTTAATATGTGTAATAATATAATGTCTACATCTGTTTTATATGCATGCGATGAGGTTTTCGATAAAAATTTAGGGTATTCTCTCTTTAAAAAATGATGTATAAAAATCTCGAAAACGCCAACAGAGGAATACAATCTGTCCTGTCGAATGTGTTCCAAATATGCTCAATCTGATTTAAATGGGTTGTGGATGCTAGCCACTACATACGCTGTTCTGCTTTCTTTTCAAACTCATTCGCATGAAATTGAGCTGTATTTTGCTTTAGCATGCATAAAACAAAACGAATTGGCAATGATGAATGTAGTAGAGAGTTTACAGAGGTATACGCCGTATACTTTCTGGATTTTTTATGAACCACTGTATAACCCCTATGATATCAATGTATCATATATCATTGAATATGACGATGTTAGGTAACAAATTGATAAACTTATCTTTTCCTCCATTAAAAACAAAAAAAATCCTTTCTTTTAAAGTAACTAAAAATCATGATCACAACAAGATCTACATTACAGTTGAAGTTATAAATATATCGCCCCTTTTCTCATTTTAGTAATACTTAAACGACCCCCTTAATATAACGGTCACCGAAATGCCGGCACATGTATTTCACTCTTTCCATACCTTATATGGTCATAAAAACCGAATGTGGTTTTCTTAAAGCCAGCTGCTCTATAATAAAAATGCTGCATAAGATGTTTTGCGCGTCGTACATATTCGAATATATCTCCTTTCTCATGCTACCGTTCCTTATAGGGTATCCATTCGCGAATTTGAGCCCGCTTCAAGAGCCCCAAGGCCTAGCCCACAAAAATTCCTTTGCTTTTTCAAATTCCAATATCAAAGTTTAAACTCTTTTTGTCGCCAATTAGCGATTATCTTGTTAATATGCTAAGTACAAAATCTCTCTCTCAGAAGAAAAAAATTGCACGTATATTTTTGCCAAATACCATATACATGCCAAACATTGTAACCTTGGCGATAATTGACAACTGATGTTATCTTGGTTCTGACTCTAAGAACGGACACTTTGCCTCTCTCTGCTGTGATTGCCAGTATCACGTTGAGCGCCCATCTCTCTCGAAAGGGCAAAATAAAACTTTACTTTAAAAACGAACCTGGCTTCCTATTTGTCTTTTTGTCGCTCTCCTTTTCACGGCTTTGATGGTAATCGCAATGGACAATATTAAACCTACAAAACATAGTATTCAAAGAAAATTAATAGTATATAATTTGGTGCTTAAAGACCACATTTAGCCCGATTAGAGGAGTATGGGTGCTCATAAAATCCGGAGAAATCGCTGCTGACTCTAGCGGTTTCGCATCTTCTCTTCATGGCATGCGGCGTTTTCGAACGACACAAGATTTTTTGCTCCATCTGTGCATCGCAGGATTCGAGACGTATTCCATCTTCTGTCTTCCGTGTGTGTCGAAGGGTGTTGCAGACGGCAAAAGGGCTCATCGCACCCGCTATGACAGTTAATCAGGCCGTATCCAGCTGGAAAAGTGGTGTCAAAAGGACCCTGATCTCTCCCCGATAGCTCCCTGATTGATCGACCTTGGTCGCTCCGTCCGCTGTCAACATTCATCATCGCGTTCGTTATCTCGACTTGCTGCGGTCAACTCAGTGTCTTCGGCAGGTTTTTAATTTCGGCTGCCGTGCTCATCAGAATTGTTTGTGAATATGCACGTAATACCAGCAAAAAAATAGTTGTCTTCGGCAGGTTTTTATTTCGGCTGCAGTGTTCATCAGAATTGTTTGTGAATATGCATGTAATACCAGCAAAAAAGTAGTTGTCTTTGGCAGGTTTTTGATAAATAGATGATATCTAATATGGGATATTCCTGCCTATAAAAATAAATCCAAAAAGAAAGTTTGCTACAACGAAATGCGAAGTACGCAAAAATATTAAAAAAAAAGTGTGTGCCAATTATCTTTATTCCTTGAGTGCTTTCCGAAATAAATTATCAATGGTACGCACACAATTTTTGAATGTGAAATATGCAAAAATTAGTTTAAAAATGTGATCCCTGTTGACACGGGTGCTATAACAACAACACACACACACACATACACACACACACACACACAAAATTAAATTTGTGCTTTTTATAATCTATTAGAAAATAGTGAAATTTTCTTACATCAATGATGCCACAATACTTAGATTTATATTTTGCTATTGTTATTGTTTTATTTGGATACATGATTATTTAAATAACACTTTCTTGTTCAGAGCATTTAAAAAAAAAAGATAATAATAATGCTTCTTAAATATTTATTTGATTAAACTTTTTCTGATGATATTGAAACATCTCAATTATAATCGGGTCGGGCCATTATTTTTTTCGTTCGGGCCGGGCCAGGCTCGGGCCAAATTTTAACTTTCGGGCCGGGTCGGCCCAATATTTCTTTCGTTCGAGTCGAGCCGGGCCCGTGCCGAAATTTCAACTTTCGGGCCGGGCCCGGGCCTGGAAATTTCGGCCCGTGCAGACCTCTATTGTAACCGATTACTTTTGTGTGTCCTTGTAATTGGATTAAAAAATGCTATGAATGTCCTGTTATAACGTAATCGTAATGAAATTCAGTGGTTTAAATAAGTTTCACAAATTTGCAATAGCGTTATTTCATTAAAGTACGCTGCTAAGATAATGTAATGAAATTTTTTTGGGTGTCCCTATAGATAAACTATTATTCCCATATACTTCATATACAATACCAAACATGCCTAGGGCACCCTAAATAAGATTTGCCAATTCATATAAATCGGTGTATATTTACTGATGTTAGAGCGTGGACAGACGGATAGACAAACCGAATGCCTAAACACTTTTCAGCTTTGTTGGAAGGTGTAAAAAAAAAGCAACCTGACAAGCTGAAGATCGCAATCGCATCAATTCATTTAGTGCCAAAAAGAAAAAAAAAATTAGAACAGGATATGGTACACTTTTTATATAATTGGCGCCAAATATAGTTATTTACATCACATGGTAACCCGGCTATTGTTGTTTGTTTATTAATAAATTATTTATTTTTCTATATTCATTTAATTTGGATTTAATCTTGTTTTTTAATTGTTCTTCCTTTTTAAAATAACAGAAATTAATTTTAAAATGATTTTCGCCAAAAATTGCGCCAAACCCGATGCGTATATGATATCTCTGCCCTAATTTCATGGTACTTTTCCAATACCTTCCCTTTGGCGTTTTTATAAATCATGGTCCAGTTTGGGCTTCAGAAATTGAGATTTCAAACCTGATGATCGTTTATGTTTATTTTTACTCATAAATATGGCACATAGATGTGTAAAAATATAAGCTACACGTTAGACTATTTTTTTCCTGCCAAATTGGTGAAAACGTTGTTTTTGAATATTTCTATAAGTATTTTCCTATAAGTTTACGATTTAGGTACTTCTAGGTTATCCCGTCGACCAAAAAATTATCGTCAAATTTTAAGATTAAATGCCAATAATGAATGATCGCGAATGTCATATCCAATGACATTAAATACGATTCACGTGTTTAAAATGTCATTAAGCGATTTTTATTTCGTCTTTTTGTTTGTATTTTTATTAATACTAGGGGGGCCCCGCCCCCCTGCTCGCTATGCTCGCCAACCTCCCGCGTAATCGCTTCGCGATTCCAAATTATTGGCTACCCCTGCTTGCTGCTCTCGCCAATACCCCATGGTGTGAATAAGCAGTTGCAGACTTTTCAAATGATGTGTCACACGACTGGTGTTGTAAAGAAATTAAAAATGTGCCCCCCTGGAGGGCAGAGTGGGAGGCGACACAAAAGACATCCATAATATGAATAAGCAGCTGCAGACCCCTCAAATGATATGTCACACGACTAGCGTTGTAAAGAAATTAAAAATGTGCCCCCCTGGGGGGGCAGAGGGGGGGTTACACACAAGACATCCATAAAATGAATAAACAGTTGCAGACCTTTCAAATGATGTGTCACACAATTGGTGTTGTAAAGAAATTACAAAATGCGCCCCCTCTGAGGGCAGAGGGGGGGTTACACACAAGATATCCATAATATTAATAAGCAGTTGCAGACCTCTCAAATGATGTGTCACACAATTGGTGTTGTAAAGAAATTAAAAATGTGCCCCCCTGGGGGGCAGAGTGGGGGATGACACACAAGACATCCATTATATGAATAAGCAGTTGCAGACCTTTCAAATCTTGTGTAACACGATTAGTGTTGTAAAGAAAATAAAAATGTGTCCCCCCTGGGGAGCAGAATGGGGGATAACACACAAGACATCCATTATATGAATAAGCAGTTGCAAACCTCTCAAATGATGTATCAAACGATTGGTGTTGTAAAGAAATTAAAAATTTGGCGAAAAATTACAGTTATCGCCAAGTTGGCGTCACTTTTGACAACTAATTTTGGTCGCCAAATTTGGCGATATATCGCCAAGTTGGCGACAAACTTGGTGATTGTTGGCGATGGTAACCTTTCCTCTCTTTATGGTAACCCATACGGCGATGCATAGACGGAGCCCTTTCCTGATTGGTCTATTCGACTCATGGAAGGAGTGGACAACCCGGATTCGTTAGTTCCGGAAATCTTCCACATCAGCATCATTCCAGGAGTCATTCCTTTTAAGGCTAGTTTTTTTTTTACTATAGAAGGATACATATATAGTGTTAACGCACACAGAAAAAAAATCAAATCTCGGCCCGGTCGACTCTATTTTTACAAAACATGATTTTTTACTTCGATATGGTTAAAAAGTATTTTGCACGAGGAATTCTGATAAAAAATAACTAGCCTTTTACAAGTGTTCTAAGCGGCAATATTTATTTATTTTTAATGAACTAGGGGGGCCCCACCCCCCTGCTCGCTATGCTCGCCAACCCCCCGCGTAATCGCTTCGCGATTCCAAATTATTGGCTACCCCTGCTTGCTGCGCTCGCCAATACCCCATGGTATGAATAAGCAATTGCAGACCTTTCAAATGATGTGTCACACGACTGGTGTTGTAAAGAAATTAAAAATGCGCCCCCCTGGGGGGCAGAGTGGGAGGCGACACAAAAGACATCCATAATATGAATAAGCAGCTGCAGACCTCTCAAATGATGTGTCACAAGACTGGTGTTGTAAAGACATTAAAAATGTGCCCCCCCGGGGGGCAGAGTGGGGGATGACACACAACACATCCATAATATGAATAAGCAGTTGCAGACCTTTCAAATGATGTGTCACACAACTGGTGTTGTAAAGAAATTAAAAACGTGACCCCCTCCCCGGGGAGAGCAGAGTGTGGGGGTGACACACAAGACATCCATAATATGAATAAGCAGTTGCAGACCTTTCAAATCTTGTGTAACACGACTGGTGTTGTAAAGAAATTAAAAATGTGTCCCCCCTGGGGAGCAGAATGGGGGATAACACACAAGACATCCATTATATGAATAAGCAGTTGCAAACCTCTCAAATGATGTATCAAACGACTGGTGTTGTAAAGAAATTAAAAAATTGGCGAAATATTACAGTTGTCAAAAGTGACGCCAACTTGGCGATAACTAATTTTGTTCGCCAAATTTGGCGATATATCGCCAAGTTGGCGACAAACTTGGCGATTGTTGGCGATTGTAACCTTTCCTCTCTTTATGGTAACCCATACGGCGATGCATAGACGGAGTCCTTTCCTGATTGGTCTATTCGACTCATGGAAGGAGTGGACAACCCGGATTCGTTAGTTCCGGAAATCTTCCACATCAGCATCATTCCAGGAGTCATTCCTTTTAAGACTAGTTTTTTTTTACTATAGAAGGATTTTACTAATTATTTCTTTTTTCGTTATTTAAAATAAAAAATTATGTCAGTGCTGTATAATTTGGCTATTAGTTTGGCGATTCGTATAATTTGGCGAAATTGGTCGACGGGATAACAGAAAAGTACCACGATTTATTGTGATATTTATATTTTTTATTCTATTTATTATTATGTTTATTATTTATAACTGTTTATTCATCGCTTGAACTATTATTATTATTTTTTTGGTATCGCTTGATTAGCCCTTCGACCAAAAAGGTATCACGTATAAAAACATTTCATATTTATTTGATATGGGGGATCATCAAATGATCATCAAATGACATGGGTGTCATTTAATTTTCTACTGATTTTATATGTTATGAATACGGTTCTTATTAATGAACCGAAACATGTCAACTCTTTAATTTAATTTTTATTTGTGACACCTTCTAAGTAAATAAATATGAAATGTTTTTATACGTGAATGAAAAAAGGTGAAGTGATTTTGTTTTAGTTTTTGAAAAAACGAAAGCTAACAACAGTTTTAACAAAAAGGTATCGCCAAACAATAAGATAAAATGCCAATAATGAATGATCGTGAATGTCGCATTCAATCGCATTAAATACGATACATGTGTTTAAAACATCATCAAGTGACTTTTTATCCCACTTTTTATTTGTATTTTTATCAATGCTTCACTAATTTATTTCTTCTTTCGTTATTTAAAATAAAAAATATGTCAATATGAAACTTTTGACAAAACTGATCAACGAGATAACCAAATAGTACCAATATTTTATTTAAACACGGCAGAATTGTTTCCAATTTGCATATGCGAAATATAAAAGATGGGTACTACTCTATTATCCCGTCGACCAAATTTCGCCAAATTATACCAATCGCCAAACTAATAGCCAAATTATGCTTATTGACATAATTTTTATTTTAAATAACGAAAAAAAAAATATTAGAATATTATTAAAAATACAAATAAAAAGTCGAAATAAAATCACGCTATGACGTTTTAAACACCTTTATCGTATTTAATGTCAATGAACGTGTTGTTGTAAGTTATTTATTTATTTATTTATTTATTTATTTATTATTATTATTATTATTATTATTATTATTTGTAAACTTGAAATTTTGTCAAACCATTATATAAAACTACTTTTTTTCTGAAAGTGTCGCCAGGAATGTGGAGGTGGGAGGGGCCCAACTTTTTAATAGGCCCTGGCCCCAACCTCAGCTTGATCGAGCTCTGTAAATGAATTTATGTTCCGAAAATTCAAATCAAATGCTGTTCGAAAATCTAATTTAGTTTTGAGACCCTTTCACAGTTTTGCAGAATTACTAAATTGTATCTAAAATAAGTGCTTCAACACTTGTTCATCCTATTTGCACATGTGAAGCTAACATGATTTTTAATATCGCACCAGTTATACACTCACTCGAATTTTTCATTTTTCACATTCTTTTCTTACAAGGAAGGCCTCCATACGGGCATACTCCGAAAAATCTGAAAAAATTACAGAATGTTCTTCTCATGAGAATATATACGTTCATAAAAAAATTTTCGGCGGAACCTCCGTACCCTGTCCGTAAAAAAATAATGAAAATTTCATTATTTGGCGATTTAACATCGGTTGGCGATGAAAAGCAATTTCGAAAAATGTTTCTTTTTATGTCAAATGCATTTTAAAGGAAAAAAGTTTCATGTTCAACGTGTTTAGATAAATTAACTATCTTTGGTTTTGTCAGTTTTAATTTGTTTTAAGTATAATTTCGTTATATTGATATTTATATGTATTTATATTGAAATTTAACCATCAAAATTTGAGATTTGAAATGGAATTCAACTTTAAATTAATTAAAATTGTTTCAAGTTCAAAATCCTGTTGAGCATTGTCAATTCGATTTTGTTGCTATGGAAACGTTTAACTTTTATTTTGAATACGGTTAAATGTGTGAAAATAATTTTAATGAATAAGAATTTTTTATGTGTAAAAATATTTTTTCCAGAAGTAAATTAAATAACTACAGCAAGAAATAATATATACATATGCAATTTAATATATATATATGTATAAAATTTATTAAATTATCTCATTGTTCATGTTTAAATTCATCAAACATCATTTACGCGGATTCTAAAAATCTAAAATTTTCAGTTGCCTTAAAATCGTTTGCTTTTGGCGAGGAAAAGTGCTGCTCGCCAAATTGTGTGACACTTCGGTCTTTTCACGCCAAATATTCAAAAGTATTTTATTTTTTTACATGTTTTCTAATGCAATTCCGCCGCTAATTTTTACTGATCGTTTATTACATACATGAGTAGTTTAATTAGTATTTTTTTTTTCAAAAAAATCTGAGTATGCCCAGTATGGAGACCTTCCTTGTTAGCATAAAATGAAGGTATTACAACAGTCCGAATAATCTTAATGAGAAAGTCTTAATGAGAAACATAGTAACTACTTACCATATGAATATGCACTAATTTATCTTTCTGCGTCAGAGACAGAGAGAGAAAATATGCGCCCCCCTCCCCCACATTTTTTTGAACCGCCTCTATTATTCACTTCTAGCTACGGCCCTGGGGCTAATTACAAATCGTTTTGCAGTGGATAGGGGAAAGAGTCAGAAATTTTCATTCTGCCTATAAAAATAAAACGTGCAAATATTGATGATTTTAAGAAAGCATCCTTTAAAATGAATCTCTATTTTTTTTTCTTTAGGTATCTAGTTTTAGAAAAGATTCAAAATAAGCTCAAGAAAACCTACAAAGGAAAGAAAACGGGGCTGTAAACAGGGCCTGATTGTCAACGGGGCACTCTCTCACCAGGAAAAAGAAATAAAAATATATGAATATATATGAAATATATGAATATATATACATATAAATATGAAATATATATACAATCGAGTCTCTATATAACGAAATCCATCGTTCCAGAAAAAAATTCGTTATATAGAGAAATTCGATGTATAGAAAATGAAGTTAAAAATCGTATTTAATGTGTAAATTTTGAACAAATATTACTTTTTATGTTTTTAATTAAGAATTTGAAATGTTTAAAAGTAAATGTTAACCTAACATTTTATTTCTTAATTATTTAAGCAGTTTCAAAAAAGAGAACAGCCATTTATTTGAAAGCTTAATGAAAATCAAATAAGAAAGACTTGCATTAATTTCAGACGAACAAATCTGTAATTTTTTGTTGTTTTGATTTTAAAATTGTTACACTCTCAAAAAAATGCTCAAATTTGAGCAAGGAATGAAAAATTGTAGTTAAGATTTTCTTCCATTTGAAGGCCTCTCTTATGTGCCTCTCATTGATTCCTCTCTTATATGTGTAACAATCTAATTGACTCTATTTTGAGAAGAATGTTGAAAGGTGAGTGGGAGGTGGGAAGAACTCGTTGGATTTAAAGAACAAGGAGAGAAGTAATATAAAAAAATCTCAGCACTGAACGATAAATCAAAAATAAGTGACGGAAAATTGATTCCATATGATTTCGAAGCTTTTTTACAACTGAATAAATTAAGACCAATTTATGAAAAAATTCGTTATATGGAGATATATATTTCGTTATATAGAGACTGTTTTTAATGTATTCATGCGAAAAGGGGACCGTTTCTACTAAAAATTCGTAATATAGAGAAATTCGATGTATGGAGTTTCGTTATAGAGAGACTCGACTGTATATAAATATATGAAATATATTATATATATGACAGTATTTATTGCAGTAATTTTGAATGAAAAGAGCGTTTAAAGAAAAAGAAAATTTCTATAACCTTTTACTGGTGAGAGAGTGCCCCGTTGATAATCAAGCCCTGCCTGTAAAAACCTGCTGTAACTGGTACCTGCAACCTACAATATACAAACAACCACATCTCACTCAGATAAATACCGTAATTTCGGGTGTATAAGCCGCCGATCAAACAATTCTTTTTGGACCCAGAAATCTTATTTAGTGATTGAAGACAAATATTTACGTCGATCTAAGTAGTTACACTTATTTCTTAAAAAATTCTGGGTCGAAAAAGAATTGTTTGACCCGCGGCTTATACACCCGAAATTACGGTATATGAATCTGTTTAGTCTGATATTTAGTCTATTAAAGTGTCAACAGATGGCAGCACTATAAAAAATACGAGCTTTATTATTATTAAAAAAAGAAAAATGTTTTTTTTTTACGAGTTTTAGATTTAGACAGAGTGTGGAATTCTGGAAGAGAGTCGTTTGACAAGAAGAATCTCAGCGGTAACAAACCAGCATTTTGCGGAACAGTCAGTCGCATTGAACACCTGTTACTGTCAACATCTAATTCAGTCTTCGTTTTTTAGGATGATTCAAAAGTGAAAAAAAAGCGTGTTCCCATTTCGGTAAGTAGGATGTCTTGACTTTATTGTTATTATTATTACTTATTCATTGTTATCCATAATTTGATTAATTGCATGAGCGGATTTTTATTTTATTTTCTTTCTGAGTTAACTGCAAAGCAGCAGTTACCTTTGGGATCATACTTTGAATTCTTCAGATTGTTTATTTAATTTTCTCCTGGAAAGGATTTATTTTCATAAAATGTTTTAAATTATGGTTTTTTTTTTTTTTTTCCTTTTCTTTCTTTTTTTTATAATATTAATTGCATTATGTAGTATGTTGTTAAATTTATAATAATGTACAAGTATTTACAATTATTATAATACTTATTATAATTCTTCAGTTGACAATTTCCTTCAAATCCTTTATCAAAAATATAATTGATCATTAAAATTGAAAGTGGAGCAAAACTTACATTTTTATTAAGAAAAGAACTAACTCGCTCCGATTTGTTTAATTAACTTTTTTTTTTTTAATCACTCTTGTTATGAAATACTAATATAAAATAGATAAAATAGATATGGCATAGATAAGCAAATATAAAATAGATTTGCATATTTTTTTTTTCTTTTACAAAATAACTTAAAAAGTTATTATTTTAAGTAATTTATTTTACATGTTTTTCTCCATTACGGACGCATTTTTGCAAATAAAAATGAAACATGCATATTTTCAGAAAAAAAAAATAATAAATCATGGAGTTAGTAATTATAGATAGAATCATGATTAATTAATTAAATAAAATATATTTTCATTATTCCACCAAAATATCTCAAAAACCTTTGGGGACTAAAATTGAAATAGTTCCACGTGAAAAATGAATATAAAATAGTTTAATGAATGTCAGAAAATTTTAATGTTACGTCATAACTTTTATATACAAAATATCCACGTAAAAACGGAAAGTAAAATAACTTGGCAAATTTAATATATATATATATATATATATATATATTTGAAAATATAGCAGATGAATATGACGATTTTTTATATTTTAGATTATTCAAAATAACTGCAGAATTAGAGGAAAATATACATTTTAATAGAGTACTTTATTAAGATTGGTCGGAAATGGCGCATATTTTGATGGTCATTCCTTTTAATCATATACACAGTTTCATGATTTCTTTTATGAAATTTTTAAAATACTTTTTTTATAAAAATCATAGCATATTTTAAATGAATTAAAATTTGTGAAAATTCAATTATTTACATTCAATTATAAAAGTATTTTTCAATGTTAATAATTCAATCACACAATTTATTCTTTTTATGTGAAATCATTAACACAGACGATACTTACGCATTTAAAAAAAGAAAAAAAAAAATACATTCTGATTTTTTTTTTTTTTTTTTTTTTTTTTTTGGGGGGGGGGGGGGTAAAGTGGCAGCAAAAGAATTGTAAACAAATAAAATTAATTGTTAAATTCATTATATGAAGTGTTATTGAAATTCGAAGGATGAAAATTGAACCAAATGAAACATAATTTATTATTAACCCGGGAGAACTCGCTAGTGAGAATTTCTCTCACGGTGCCCAATTGTTTTTCTTTTTCTTTACATTCACTTAATATAAACTTTTTTTGTTTGGCTTAGTACTTTTATTCAAAAAAGAGGTAAAATAATGGAAATCACATTTTGAAATTTTATTAAAATGAAAAATGTTTTAAATAAGACTCTTAAAAAGGGTACGATAGAGAAAGAAAATCTCATGCAACGAGTTCTGCCGGGTTAAGAAGTAATTACTATTTATATTATTTCTAATACGTTTACCATTTAAAAACAATTTACAAATCTAAAATTAAAATGAGCCAAAGCATAAAATAACGTTTTTGCTTAATAAAGATGCAAAAATAATATAAAAAATAATATAAAAGTATTGCTACTTTCAAACATTTAACATATGAAATAATGCTTCGCGAATCCACGCAAAGCACGGCTTTTGCTAGATTATTTATATTTAAGAATTGCTGGCACTGGAATAACTGCTTTTTAGCTCACAGGCTATCATAGCCTGAGAGCTTATGTGCCCGTCCGTTCTGTATGTATGTGCGTTCGTGCGTAACGCGATAACTCATGATAAAAATATCGGATCCACTTGAAATTTTGTATATAGGTATATCCTGATAAGGCGCTTCCCTGATTAGTTTTTGGAGTTCATTCGATATGTATAAGAGGGGGAACGGGGGGCTCCTGCCCCCCCCCCCCCTTAATGGATATAAATGGGTTTTTCATGCAGAATTAACAGTTTTTGTCCAAAATTTAGCTATAGGATCATTCTGATGAGGCGACTCCGTGACTGTTATTATGTGTTCATTGAATAAGTATAAACAGGGGGAACGGGGGGCTCATGCCCCCCCCCCCCCTTAATTGATATAAACGGGATTTTCATGCAGAATTAACAGTTTTCGTTCAAAATTTAGATATAGGATCATTCGGATGAGGCGATACCGTGGCTGTTATTAGGTGTTCATTGAATAAGTATAAACAGGGGGAACGGGGGGCTCATGCCCCCCCCCCCTTAATTGATATAAACGGGATTTTCATGCAGAATTAACAGTTTTCGTTCAAAATTTAGATATAGGATCATTCGGATGAGGCGATACCGTGGCTGTTATTAGGTGTTCATTGAATAAGTATAAACAGGGGGAACGGGGGGCTCATGCCCCTCCCTTTAATTGATATAAACGGTTTTTTCATGCAGAATTAACAGTTTTTGTCCAAAATTTAGATATAGGATCATTCTGATGAGGCGATACCGTGGCTGTTATTAGGTGTTCATTGAATAAGTATAAACAGGGGGAACGGAAGTTCTAATGCCCCAACCTTAACTTGCATAAATGGATTTTTCAATCAGAATTGTCAGATTTCGTTCAAATCTCTGAATAGTTTTGGAAGTTTAATGGTTAAGTATAAAAGAGGGGAATAACTCTTCTTAAATTATATAAATGCTAAATGGGTTTTTATTAAGAATTATCCAATTTGCTCTGAATTTTGGATATAGATTTTTTAATATGATAAAGCATGTACTTGATAGTTTAGGAAGTTCAATGATTAAGTATAAAAAAGGAGAAAGAGGAGAGCTGTTTCCCCTTCTTAATTTTTTTTTTCGAACGGAATTAACGAAAATACAAGGCTGTAATGTACAATTAGTATGCGTAGCCTGTGAGCTCAATGCCATCAGTTTAACTGGGCAATATTCTTTTTATTACATTTTCGTAAATGAAAGAAAAAGATAAACAGCCAAAGACAGACTTAAAGAAATGGGATTCGGGGTAAAAAAAAAAAATGTTGCCCTCCCCGACCCCGACATAGTCAACAGTATGTATATACCAGGATAAATTAAGTAGTTCGTATCCAGGTATGTGCACTTTGGCAACGGGGGTAGTTTTTGATTGACAATTATAATTGAAAATTTTAAAATCGAAAAAGTGTAGTGAGATTTGTATCATTTCATGTTTATTTCTAAACTTTAATTTCTCAAATAAAAGAATGTGGAGAGGAATTTAAAACACTCTATCTCGGGTGTTACATGTATATTTTATACCACTGTCTCCACTGCTCATATATCGCACATTTTGAAATTTAGGGCTTGTTTTAGAGGTCTGCACGGGCCTGGGATTGGCCCGTACCCGGCCCGGCGGAATCGTTCCGAATTTTCGAAAGGGCCGGGCTGGCAGAATTAAAATAATTTTTTATCGGGCCGGGCCGGCAAAAAAATTGAACGGGCATACGGGCCGGGCCGATAAAAAAAATTAGCGGGGCTGACGGCCCGTTATAATGATTTAGGCACAAACGATAAAATAATAGCTGTTGTTAATGAATATGGGCTTTAATGAAAATAAGTAGAAATGTGCGTCACGAACCAACACTAGTTTGACAACATCGATGCAGAAATGTAACTTCTACAGTGTAGAGATCGGCAACGGACAGTTACATTGTGTGTAACACGGGCTGAATATTTTTAGCAGACTCGTGCCGGGCCGAAATCAGACTTGAATTGTTTTTCTACATACAGACGAGTCGGGCCGAAACTAGACTTAATTGATCTCAAAATGTATATGTCAGACAACATGATTTGTAAAATTATTAATAGCGATAAAGAACTTATGTTAACGTAATCTTTGTATATGTTACTTCTTTGTGATTCTTAAATACAGTTTTCTACAATGCTAAAGTTTCATAAATTTTCTGACTAATTTTTAACTGTAAAAGCATAATACTGACAAGCCTGATTTTTGAAGGGATTTGGAATTAAACAGCTTTTTTATTTTTTTGTAAAAAGGATACTTGTATAACCTTGTTGAAATATGAGTTATTTTGTCAAATGGTTGTAAATTTTTCTTCCAACCAATGTTGTCGCTTCCGGAAATTCTATTCAAAACACTAACTTTGACAGTATTTTTTTAGCTTTCTTGTATCAAAAAATGGATAAATCCATTCGATTTCACAGTTTCCGAATAAAAACATCTGCTAATCTAAAGCATTTTCGAAAAAAAAAAAAAAAAAATGAATTCAGAAAGTAGCTCCTTTGAATTAGAGAATGAATTTGGATTTGGAATGTTTAATAAAATAATATAAAAATATTTCCATAAATCTATTTTTACTATACAGCTTCAAAAGTTACGATGTTTTTAACTTTCTTTTTTCTTCTTTTATTCGAAACCATATTAATTTTTTAATGAATCTTTGTTTGAATATTGAAAGTCTAAGAATCTAAGTAATCATAAATGTTGAAAATGTATATTTCTGTAAAATATACTGTAAAATCCTCCCGGTGACATATATGCAGTATTCTTTAAAAGAATCTTAATTATACGATAAAAATCTAAATTTAATAGAAATATTGACGGCCCACAATGGGCCGGGCTTGTATTCACTCATTTTTGTATGGGCCGGGCCTAAAAATGTAAAATATGAACGGGCCGGGCCCGGGCCGAACTCTTGAGTTTTACAACGGGCCGGGCCGGGCCCGGGCCTAAAATTCCGGCCCGTGCAGACCTCTAGCTTGTTCTCTCACGCCACTATGCTCGGTATGTCTATAAATTTTTAATTTAAAATTTTGGTGATGGCAAATTTGTCTGTGAGTTATGTAGCGATTTATAAATAGATACAGGGACATTATTACCTATGTATTATTCTATGATTCTATTCTATTTTAAAAGAATTTTTCTAGTCTAGTATTGCAGTACACCTCGCGTCATACAATACGAAAAATCATTAGTCCAGTATTGCAGTATGCGTTGACGTTGGGCCCCACAAATTGCTTCACCAGAGCCCCGCGCTGTGTTCCGCCAGCCCTGTGGGGATTGCATGAAGATGTTTTTAAACGAATTTTTTCTTGTATTAATAGTGTTTCCAGGTTCAGTACCTCAAAAAGCGGGGCAGCGAGAAAAGAGACATTAAACAGAAATAAAAAAGAGGAGGAGGGATAACGACTTTTAATACAAGACATAAAATACTATAAATTCTTTTAAAATCGAATCTATCTGTAATGGAATTCTGCTAAAATAAAAATTTTGTCGTCCTCATAGTAAGAACACCATATAATTATACTGATAAGACAAAAAAAAAAAATGTTTGAAACAGAATTTTTCTTAGCTATCTGGCGTTTCCGTTTTAGTAGGCAGAAATGTATTAGAGGTTATACGGGGAAATACACCGACACCCTCTGGATTCTTTAAAGGAGCACCGTATACTCTGGGTTTCTTAAGAAAGTTCATAGTATACACTACACACTCTAAAGTATACTATCTGCTTTGAGCGTATATCCTCTGCTTAAGAATATATATCCTCTGTTATTTTTAGGGCTACACCCCTACTAAATAAACCCAACGATCTTATACAGGAAAACTTGTGAATGAAAGTTGCTCTGGAAGAATAAAATTTTTATTTTTTGAATAAAATTCCGTTATAAGCAACTTCGCTTTCAAAAGATTCAGTCAACAAAGTACAGTTAAACCTATGAAAACGTGGCTATGAATAGTAAAGAAATCATTTTAGACAGCCTTCCGTCTGGGCTATTAGGTATGTAGTTTGCAAGGTATTTCTTTCAAAGGAACTATGCAAATTTTCTGCTATAGACAGGTACTACCTTGACAAGCTTTATTGCATTAAGTTCAACACGATGCATTGCCCAGAGTATGTAGCAAAGAAGCTTTACAGATTGATTTTGAAAATACAGTAGAATCTCTATTAACCAAGCTTCGATCTATCGAGGTTTCAGTTAATTTAGTCGCATTTCTGCATGGGCCAAAATTTCCAGGCGCTGGTTCTGCCCGATCCGTAGGAAAAAAAAATCGGCCCGACCCGGGCCCGTATAAAGGTTAAATTTTCGGTCCGAGCCTGGCGCAGCCCGTAGAGAAAAAATTAGTCACCCGGCCCGGCCTGGTCTGAGTGAATTTCTACTGAACATTGATTTTTACTCTTACAGAAGAAATCCGATCAAAGTATCTTATCTTAGTCTTTTTTTTTTTTTTTTCATTTTTATATTCTTCATTTATGCAGATGTGCTGTAGGCTGCGATATTTATCTTTTTAATGAACCCCTGCCTGTTATATGTAAATGTTTTAGATATCATTAATATTATTAATCCATATTCCATGTAATGGAAACATAAAAATCTAAAAAATGGTATATGGTAAAAGCAAAATCTTCTAAGCCGAAATCGCATTACAATGAAAAAATGCGTTACAGACAAGTTCACTTCTTAGCAGGTGTAAATGTTCAATCTATTTTTTTTATCGCATATTATTGTATTAATTTTACATGGATTAAAAATTTAAAAGAAATTTCCAATTTTCAGTTTAAAAGAAAATTCCGTCATAGGCAGGTTCTTTTATCATGCGTTTAACCCTATTTTAAAAAGCTTACGATTCCGTAAAAAGAATAAATTTTAATGTTTAATTGTAAAATAATGGCAATTTAACTGTATATGCCTTTTTTGAGAAAATTTTTTGGACCAAGCCAAATTTACTGATTTTGAACAGACTTGTCCACGTCGAGAAAATTATTTTCATACGGGATGACTCAACCGGGATTGAATATTTTGATCCGTGAACATTGGGAAAAATGAAATCAGTCTCGGCTTTGTACGAAAAAAATAAGTTAGGCTCGATCTGATTATTCAGGAAAAAAGTAAGGCCCGAGCCTAACCCGAATGCCGTTATTGAAAATCGGCCCGAACCCTGCTCGTGCTGATCTCTAAGGTGCAATGTGTCATCGGACAATTACATCCCCAAACCACTTGAATGGTGACAGTGTAGAAAATTCTTTTTAAATTTCTTGAGTGTTAAACATAACTTTATGTATTTATTTTAATCATTTAAAAAACATTCTGTTGTTTTTTAGTTTAAGAAATGTTAAATTCTCGAGTACGGCGAGTTTTCAGATGCAATTTCTGCTAATCGAGATTTCCCATATCTGAAGTATTAGCGGTCCCATTTAACTCGAATAATCGAGATTGCACTGTAGTAAAATAATTTATGCGTCAATATTTCACATACACTGTTGGCCAAAATTTAAGCATAATTGGTAATTAAGTAATTATTTTTAAGTAATGAAAGAAATATGAATCGGAATGTGCTGAAACTCCAGGTGTGTAAACAAAATAGTACGCTTCACATATTTTCGCGAAGAGTTTTCTCCGAAATCGAACAGGGGACCGTCAACAAATTGAAAAAGAACGAAGATCTTTTGGATAACCCTGTCAAAACTAATGTAGCAAAAGTGTTCAAACTGCACATTATGATTAATTGGCTTATTGTAATGTACTGTGTTAATTTTTACAAGGATAGCATGTATACTCGTAGAGAAATTAAGGTTTTTATAAAAACAGTTCTAAATTTTTCCAAGTTTTTTGCTGATAATTTCTTATTATAAAATAATGTTCTTTTCTGAAAATATGACAAACATCATTGTACACAATACCCTGTCATCAGAATTTAAAAATAATAAAAATTGTATGAAAAATGAGTATGTTTAGTAAATAATTTTTCATTGCGCATGCGTCAACGATATCAAAATGTCATTTGCATATTGTGTTAGCTAAATGTATAGAGCAACTTCTGTAAAAGTTTCAAAAACATAGCTTGAAAATTCTGAAAATGGGAGCCTATAGAATCAACTCAAAATCCGTTATTCCTAAATGAAGCAAAAAAATCAGGGGTTTTACCTAAATATAGTTGTACGTGCAATATTGTGTAGGCTCTAAACAATGGAATATGGATACAACCCCTTATCTTTTTGCTTCATTTAGGGAATAAAGGATTTTGATCTCATTCTATCAACGAAAATTTTCAGAATTTTTAAGCTATGTTTTTGAGATTTTCACAAAAGTTGCTCTATACATTTAACTAACATAATATGCAAATGAAATTTTAATAGCGTTCACGCATGCGTAGTAAAAAAATTATTTAGTAAACCTGCTCATTTGTCATACAATTTTTATTATTTTTTAATTCTGATGACAGGGTATTGTGTACAATGATGTTTGTCATATTTTCTGAAAAGAACATTATTTTATATTAAGAACTCTGCAAATTATAAGCAAAAAACTTGGGACTGTTTTTATAAAAACTTTAATTTCTCTACGAGTATACATGCTATCCTTGTAAAAATTAACACAGTACATTACAATAAGCCAATTAATCATAATGTGCAGTTTGAACGCTTTTGCTACATTAGTTTTGACAGGGTTATCCAAAAGATCTTCGTTCTTTTTCAATTTGTTGACGGTCTCCTGTTCGATTTCGGGAAAACTCTTCGCGAAAATATGTGACGCGTACTATTTTGTTTACACACCTGGAGTTTCAGCTCATTCCGATTCATATTTCTTTCATTACTTAAAAATAATTACTTAATTACCAATTATGCTTAAATTTTGGACACCAGTTAATATCATCCTTTAACTGTGAATCAATAGCGGTATTTAAAGATAGAAAACCAACGATTAGAAATGCACAGATAATGCATGAAAAGGTTAGCAAACCGCCGTTTCGAATCAACTATCGAGATTCTTCATCAGTGCAAGCAGGGCCGTAGCTAGAAGTAATCTATAGGGGGGGGGGGGGGGGGCTCAACAGATTTTAGGGGGGGGCTCATAATTTTTTTTTCTCGTTCTCTGATACAGAAAGATAATTAAGCGCTTATTTACACTGTAGGTACTATGTTTCTTATTAAACTTTTGTAATAACTTCATTTTATACTAAGAAAAGTATATGACGATGAAAATTTTGAGCATATAACTGGTGCAAAATTAAACATCATGTTAGCTTCATAGCTTCATAGGATTAGGAGTGTTGAATTGCTTATTTTAGATACAATTTAGTAATTCTGCAAAACTGTAAAAGGATCTCAAAACTAATTCATTTTCATTTTAGCTTCATTTGCACTTTTGGAACAGAAAATCATTTAGTGACCTTGGAATCTTTTCCAGGTGGGGCTCAAAATATTTTAGGGGGTGCTGAGCCGCCCAAAGCGCCCCCTTAGCTACGGCCCTGAGTGCAAGACTCAGCGAGCTAGAAAGAGCAAAGCTGAGCCTGCTCAGCTTATCTTGCTGTCCATTAATTTTAACGTCGATTTCAACAAGAATTTCATGGATGTTATTTTATTACCTTCTTTCATCTTTAGATTTTACGACCAAACCTTGAAATCTGCCAACTCTTGAATTGGCTGGTTAAATCTCGAAATGCCAAATTTCATTGTACATTGATTGGCCCATATCCGAACTTTTTACTGATTCCGGATTTGGTCAATCCGTTTATAAAAATGTCGTGCGGCGATCGATCCAGTGGAAAGAAAAGAGTCATTAGCAGATTTTGAGGATCAGTATAATTTCATGCATTATGTTATTATCTATAGAATAAATATACAAGACTATATTTTTCTGCATCTGCTATTTGCTTTCTACTGAACCAATTTACTAATAAGAGCAGAGCAGCTTTAGCGCAAGCGTGGCACTAACAAGAGCGTAGAGAGAAATTTTTTGAAAAGTTAACTCAACAAGTTTTTTCATTGATTATATTTCGTTATAATACGAAAAAATTATACTAAAAAAAAGTTATCCAAAAAAACGTTTATATATATATATATTTATACAAAATATATATAGTTATACAAAGCTATACAAAAAAAAAAAAAAAAAAGTTGTAGGCTTTCCCCTTTCGCGGAAGTTTTAATCAATAAACTGAAAATAGTAAGGCGTAAAAAGAATATAAACAAACAAAGAAAAAAAATTATCAACAAAGGTAAAATGTACATGGAACTATTTGCCAGAACACTCCTGTAATGGGAAAAGAAAATATGTCTGTTGCTTTACAGGAGAATTTAAAAATATTTTGAGCTACGGCTCGCCAAATCTTCTATTATCTTTGACACGCAATTTTAACAAGAATTTCGAGAATATTATTTTTTCACCTTCTTCTAGACGTTACAGGCAAAACCCGAAACATGCCAATTCTTGAACTAGTAGACCAAATCTGGAAATGTCATACTGACTGATCATTGATATTATTATAAACAAATGCATACCGGGTGATCCAAAAGTCAGGACGAACTTTAAAAATGAATAATTTTAAAACGAATCAAAATACAAAGGTACGGTTCGCACTGGGCCGTAGCTAAGGGGGGCGCTATGGGCGGCTCAGTCCCCCTAAAATATTTTGAGCCCCCCCCCCTCCCCCCCTGGAAAAGATTCCACGGTCACTAAAGGCATTTTTGTTCCGAAAATTCAAATGAAATGCTGTTCAAAAATTTAATTTACTTTCATGATCTTTCCACAATTTTCCAGAGTTACTAAATTGTATCTAAATAAGTGTTTCAATTCTCCCTCATCTTATTTGTACATATGAAGCTAACATGATGTTTAATTTTACACCAGTTATACACTCAAAAATTTCATCATCATGTATTTTTCTTAGCATAAAATGAAGTTATTACAACAGTTTAATAAGAAACATAGTACCTACAATGTGAATATGTACAAATTTATCTTTCTGCCACAGACAGAGAGAGAAAAAAATATAGAGCTCCCCCCCCCCCCCCCATCGTTCACTTCTAGCTACGGCCCTGGGTTCGCACCAAACGGATGGAAAAGAAACCGCTTTTATGTGGCAACGAAAAAAATAGTTCTGCTGGAATTTATTGTGATACCCTTGCAACAGGCAAAAGTGACAGTCTGGTGTGGCTTCAGTGTGGATTTCATAATTGGTCCATTTTTTTCGAGGAAGTCACACAGACGGGTTTCACACTCTGTGACTTTTGACTATGGAGATTCTTGAAGTCAAAAATGTATTGAGACCATCCGTCATCACCAGCAGCATTGAAAGATGCCATCCGCCAAAATGTGTCTGCCATAATGCATGCAAGAAATGCTACTAAATGCTGTGAACGGTGTGATACCTCGTCTCACAGGTGTACTTCTGATTTATGGACATCACATTGAACTTTTATTGCAGTACTAATTAACTGCAATTAAACTGACTTGCAAGTTGATAACATTTTCTTATTTGTAAATCATCTTTTGATGCAATAAAACACTATCGAGTCATCTATTGGTCGCGCACAGAACTATTTTTTTCGTTGCCACATAAAACCCGTTTTTTTTTTTGCATCCGTTTGGTGCAATCCGTATCTTTTTATCTTGATTCGTTTTCTAATTATTCCTTTTCAAAGTTCTTCCTGACTTTTAGATCACCCGGTATTAGAATGGTTTTGAAAAAAGTTTTGTGATGATCACAGCATAACTAGTTTAGAATGAATACATAAAGCTCGAATTTCAATATTTTTTACTTTTTTTCCCTCTTTCTTTCTTTTTTCTTTCTGGAAATGTACTTTTTTATTTTCTGATACGAGACCGGATATTGACCACCCGAATGACTTGGGTTTGGATTATTGGAGTTTTACAGTAAATTGTTGAACCTTTGCAGCAAACTATCCTGCCATAAGACCATTTTTATAGAAAACGGTTTCATAACCGTAATTTAACTCGATTCTGATCATAATATCAACATGAACAATGATATGGTCCGAATAGAACTAAATTACAATTATATAACCGTTTTCTATAGAAAAAAGGTCGTTTCCTTGGACATTTTGCTGCAGATTTTTAACAGCGTACCTTTAAAATACGCTTCCAACAGAGAGTCTCTTTCTTTCTAGATTCTTAACTAACAAAAAATGAAAACGATTTTATTCTCACTTGACTCCAATTTATTCATTGGAAAAGTAGATTGAATCGACAGCTTCTGCCAAAAGTTTCCAATAAACATGATATCTTTTTAACGTGATAAATCGTCTGGACATTACCAATAGCTGAGAATTTCTTTCAATCATATTTTAAGTCGTCGTCAGTCGAGACGTTGGCCTTTGTCATTTACTGTCATTCATAAAAGACCCCAAAGCATGTTGAGACAATTGAGTGATTAAAGGCAGTAAAAAAAAGGGTCTCTTGAAGGTCATATCAAAATGGGCGTAAGTGATGGAAAATTTTCATTCAATGCTGTGTATAGGGCGTAAATGGGGTAAAAAAAAGTTGTGTATAATAGAAATGTTACATAATTTAAATAGTAGTGGATTCACTGCATTTATTCTCGCAATTTTAGTATGCGCTTATTTTATTTGCTATTTTTGAAATCATTTGTTTAATAAATATTCAAAATTTATTTGTAATTTGTTCCATTACGCTTTCCATCATTAGAGTCACCAACAAAAAATAAATCAAGATTAGAGATAAGCCCAGTTTAAGAATTTTATCGGGCCGCTTTCGACAAGGTTCGAATTTCATTTTCCTGTTACAGCTAGTTTTATCGGAATCATTTCGATACAATAAATTTTTCTTTAAACCCTGTTTTTCTTTAATTTGCTTTTGCTGTAAGAGTTGGTCTCATCAAAAACTTGTCAATATAAAAGTTGTAGATTATTTTAAGAAGATTTATAATAAAGTCAAGCGAATTTGATATCTTGTAAATTGGCCAAGTTATGATTTTTTCCTTTTGTCATTAACATTTCCACCCCTTTTTTTGTTTTTATTTTATTTATTTATTTATTTTTTTTTTGTGGAAATATTTGATCCTATCCAAAACTTACCAATATAAAAGTTGTAGATAATATTGAGAAGACTTATAATAAATTTAAGCGGATTTGATATCTTAAGAATTGACGAAGTTATAATTTTTCGCCCTCTAAAACCTTTTTTTCGGCCCTTGAGCCCATTTTTAATTTTCAGAAGTAACAATAATTTTAAACTGATTTGATATGTATTATAATTAAGAAGTTATGGCTTTTTTTCGATTTTTACAAAACTCCTCCCTATTTCCACTTCCTTGGTCCGATTTTGCAAATTAACGAATTTGACAAAGTTTATTTGTCCCTGTATCAGTTTTAAAGGCATTTGTGCAGAATTATGGAAGTTATCGTATCCATAAAAAAGGGATGCGAATCTGTCAGAGAATTTATATAGACAGATTCGCATACATGTTATATTTTTATTTAAGTTTTGAACTGGGTTTGGTTTTGAGTTGTATGGGTCATAATCGGCTCAGATCTGCAATTTTTTTTCAACAATTCCAACATTAGAAGAGAGTGAAATAGGTGCTATTTCTTACTAAATCTATCTAAAGAATGAATTACATAGTAAAAATGTTACATAATTTAGGTCATAGCGAATTCATCGTATTTACCCTCGTAAATTTACCTCCCGTATATTATTGCGTTTAATTTTTGAACTCAATTATTTAATCAATGTTGACAATTTGTTTCTAATTTTTCTCCCCTTCCTCTCTAATTTGAAGTGCTTATGGAACAGTAAATAGAATATATTTTTAAAGTAAAGTTTGAGCGAAAATTTATAAAAGAGGCCATAATGTGATGAGACAACTGGATCATTAAAGTTTGTTCAGAATTTTCCATTGAAGGATTCAAGAGCCGGCAGCACAAAAACCTAAGGTATCAAGCACAACAAAAAAACCTTTATTTTATGAAAGAGTAGTAATAGGGGAATCTAATGATCCATGTCTGCTGGAAGTGAAGTGGTGCATAAGCCAAAAATTAATACCACCAGTGGCTGAAGCGTAGAGTTATCACCGTGTTTATCCTATGTCCTGCAATCAAGTTTATGTATACATAGAGAACTGAAAACAGGAAAATACAATGATAAACCAACGACTCAACCACTGGTGGCATTAATTTTTGGCTTATGCACCACTTCACTTCCGACAGACATGGATAATTAGATTCCTCTATTTCTACTATTCCATAAAATAAGGTTTTTTTTTTATTTTTATTCTTGATAACGTAGATTTTTGTGCTGTCGGCTCTTGGACTTGCATGACAAAATTGGGCGCACGGTAAAACAAATGTTTTATTAAATACTGCGTATGTAACGTAAATTTTAGTGACTAAATTCATAAACTTCATTGCCAATATACTTTTCATACTATTGTCGACTTATTTTTAAAGTTTACCATTTTATTTTGAACGTGTTTTTTCTATATTTTTTCTTCTGCTTAATTCATAGTTTCTTTTGTCAAGGCGATTAGAGTTATTCGAAGATAGGGCAACCGGGCTATTTTTTAATAATAGGAAAGTTAAAGCCAGGGAAACTGATCTTTTTTTCACATAATTTAGGAATTAGTGAGAGAATTTATCGTAATTACTCCAGCAATATTATCTCGTGTTAGTCCAAGACCCGACAGCACAAACCCCTAAGTCATCGAGTACAAGAAAAAATCCTTTATGTTATGAAAGAGTTGTCATACGGGAATCTAAGGATCCATGTCTGCTGGAAGTGAAGTGGTGCATAAGCCAAAAATGAATACCACTAGTGTTGACTCGTAGACTTAGCATTATGTTTTCCTGCACCCAGTTTTCCATGTTTTCATGCTTTTGATTTGTAGGACAAACACAATGATAGACCTAAGAATGAGCCACTAGCGGTATTCATTTTTGGCTTATGCACCACTTCACTTCCGGCAGACATGGATCATTAGATTTCCCTATGACTACTCTTTCATAATATAAAGGATTTTTTTTTTTTTTTTTTTTTGTGCTCGATGACATAGGGTTTTGTGCGGTGGGCTCTTGGATTATGATAATGTTTACAAATTTTATGTGTTCAGCATTCAGGCAATCACAATTCAAGACATCTCATATGAGGAGTAAAGAAAGCCTGGTAAAATTTTTAGATATTTAAATAATTATGTTTTAAAATTTCATGCATTTAGATTCAACAATAAGTTGTGCATGTGTAAGATTTTACTTAAAACTAATTGTTTGTGTCCTAAATGTCAATGTAAAAGTCCTCTCATAACAGTTTTTAATAGATCACTAACTGTTTAACCCAGGCCTGTCCAACCTTTCACTAAGCAGGGGCGCATTTCAGCTCGTGGTAAACAGTGAAGGGCGCCATTATTAACAAAGCTCAAAACATGCAAGAAAATTATCTAACAATATTAATAAGTGCTATGCACATGCAAATGCATATTGTAGTAGGGTCCTATGAATCTGGAGTTCCGTATTTAAGAAAAATCAAAATAAAATGATTAAACATCGTAGTAAATTTCGAACTATACATTTTTCTGTTAGAGACCACCGCAACAGTTTTTGCAGTAGAAGGACCCATAGACATAATATCGCTTATAATTAAAATAGTGATAACATATTAGATATTTTAGGACGGAAAAATGCTCCCCGATTTATTTTGGCGACACAAATATTCCATCATAAACGGAACCAAAACAAAGACAGGCATGACAGTGACCAATCCATGGGTGGTCCCGAACAGATTTATTCATGGAAATCATTCCGCATGATTTTATAATTTAAAAAAAAAAAAAAAAAAAAGAAAAAATACCTGAAATTTTAAGGTTCTGGGAGAGTAAATGAGCCTTTTTACCAGCATTATAAAAAAACAGTGGAGCAATATTGCAACATCAAAAATAACAACAACAACAAAAAAGGCTATCCATTGTTGCACTAAGGAAGAGGGCGGACGCTTATTATTCTGTTTCACATTTTAGCACATTAGCAAAGTCATTGCGAACTTTTACCAATTTCCATCGTCAAAATTTCCAAAACATTTTTTTATAATACATAAATTTAAATTAGATGCAATAACGCATGACAATGACACTGAAATGTTTAATGTGCGTTTTCATTCTTAATGAGTGAAATACACTTACTTAGTTAAAAAAAAGTATTTTTCAAGCAAATAACAAAAATAAAAGAAAACATGCTTTTAAATAGAAATTTATTTTAAAAATATGGTAGTAACAGGAAAGCTTCAAAGGGGCGCCCAAAAAATCTACAAAGGGCGCCATGGCGCCCGCGGGCGCCGCGTTGGACAGCCCTGGTTTAACCCATTCTATGCACGGGAGATGCGTAGCACCATAAATTCGATTTAGAAAAATATTTTCTACTATTGATCATTTTTTTTATTATTAAATTAAATTTATTATGTTGTTATAGCAGCAGACGAAAATACGATATAAGAAAATAAATAAAATAATAATAATAATAATAATAATAATAATAATAATAATAATAATAAAGAAATATGTAATAGTCAATAACCAGTGTATTTTGTTTTCTATTTTTGAACGCTTACTGCGTAATTAGTCTATATTGACAATCTCTTTCTAATTGTTTTTTGTCTCCTTATTATAATCGGTGTATCTTTTTTTTTTCTTTCATGATAGAGAAGAGAATTATTGAATTCTGGCATGAAGGTCATGACAAAATTGGGCGTGAGTAGTGATGGGCGATTCTGGAAATTTTGAGAATCGATTAAAATCGATATCGTATAAAACAACATCGATCATAATAAGAATCGATTTCTCAGTTCTAGAATCGATACTAGAATCGATATTTCGATATTTAGGTTCACACAGAGAAGATCCAAATTACTAATTCCAAAACTTAGACAATCAGCAGGACCGTAATTACCGCCTCCCACCCCCCCATCCCCATTTAGGGAGGCATAGAATTAAGCTATTGCAGATTTTAGAGTCGGATAATAAGAATTTTAAAAAAATTTTAGCCCAAAATTTAAAATGATTGTCACTTATGGTTTTCAGTTACGCAAAAACTTTGACAAATTTAAGAGACATAACTCAACTAATAACAACACTGAGTAACTTGGCATTAAACCGAGCATAAAGAGTGCCAAGAGCGTGTAACTAGGATGGGGAACAAAGAGAATAGACAAAAAAAAAACTTTTTTTTTTTCTAATGCCAACCAAATGTTACACGAGATAGTTTGGAAGAACATAAAATATGCCCCATTCCCAAGGGGTCAGGTAACCCCCACTCTTGACGGAAAGGCGACCATAGCCCAAATGTATCTTTTGTCGAATTTTCAAAATTAGGATTTACAATAAAACAGAACGAGAATTGTACATTTTAAAAATTGCATGCATACTTTGAACGGCCCATTTAGTAAAGATTAGCAAGGAAGGGGAGGGGGGCGAGGGATTAGAACGAACGAACTTGAAAAAAAATAATTAACTAATAACCCAAATAACTGAGCTTCTAAACAAAAATATAGTGTTTAACTTAGTGTTGAATTCTTGGGGTGGCCCGCGGGGAACATGCACTCTTTGAAACTATAAAAAGTGCCAAGAGCATGTAACTAGGTGGAGAGAGGGGTAGTAACAGAAAAAAACGAGGAGATAAAAGCTTTATAAAGATATGTTACATGAGATGGTGTGGAAGAAACAAAAAATATGCCCCCCACCCAGGGGGGCAAGGTGAATCCCAAACGGACAGAAGGGCGACCCCGGCCCAAATGTATCTTTTGTTGAGGTTTCAAAATATGGATTTATAACAAAATAGAACGAGGATTAGACTTTTTTTAAATCGCAGTCATAATTTGAACGAACCTGTAAGTTAACATTGGTGAGGAAGGGGGGGGGGGGAGTAGAACGGGCGAACATGAAAAAAAAAAAAATAGTGGCACTCTGACAGTGCCGATAGAAGTGAAACCTTGAACAATTACGTGTGCATTTTTGAATCGTTAGGATGTATAATTTTGAATCGCCAGGAAATACTTTTAAATGAATAAAAAAAGGTTCTATAATATTAAAAAATATATTAGTGTCTAAAAAAAAAAAAAACGCGATACCATATGTCCAGCTATTGTAGTTAACTCACTATAACTACTTTCCTACATTTTAAAACGCGATAAATACACCAACCAAATTAGACCATACTATCGATACCTCAATCCTTATCCAAATAAATCATTTTGTTTTAATGCCTGTTACAATATCTGCAGATTACTTTTTGAATTATTCAAATCGGACATTCCATTCAAAAGATATTACGAATTTTAAAGATGACAATCTAAAGAAATAATAGCGCTGCTGAGTACTCGGTGGCCAAAAAGCTTAGGGATTATGTGTGCAATCAAACGATTGCGGGTTCGTACCCCAGTTTCGCTGATATGTATCAATGTTTTTTTTTTTTGAAGAAGAAGTTTGAAAAATTAAAATTTTAATACATTATGGGTCCGTAATGTGACCTGAAATGATGGGAGAAAATTTCTTTTGCTAGATTTGTAATGTATGAAGCATAAGCTTTCAATGGACATATTGTATCAACAAAAAACCCCTCTGCCCCCCCCCCCCAAAAAAAAAAGGTCCTATAGGGATAACCGGGAAAATGGAAAAGCAAAAAGAACGGCGAGAAATGGTTAGCTATACTAGAATTTTTCTCATCACTGTAATTCCTATAGAAGCAAAGTTATAGCCTTTTAAAGATTGAAATGAAGTGAAGAAATAAGCAAAATTAGGTGAGTGATCGACAGGGGGGGGGGGGGGAGAGAATCCACAGCTCTGGGGGTGCCATGTAGCTTAAACTTTTAAGTTAAAATGGTAGAAAATTAAATGAGCGAAATTTTAAGGTGTATATTGGGGGAGGGTGCAAGCCCACCCCTCTCAAATTTTTTTTTGTTTCTTTTGAAGAAACAAAAAAATATGCCCTCCGGCGGGGCGCAGATAAACCCCAAACGGGCGGAAGGGCGACTTTTTATTTATCTTTTGTCAAGGATTTAAAATGTGGATCTAAAATAAAATAGACCGAGAATTGGACATTTTTAAAAACTATGCATATTTCGAACGGCCCTGTAAGTTAAAACTGACGTGAAAGGGGGGATTAGAAGAGACAAACGTAAAAAATAAAACATAATAAACTAATACTTCAAATAAACTGGACATCTAAAAATAAAATATAACGATTTAACCTAGTGTCGAATTAATGGGGTGGCCCGCAGGGGATTATCCCCCCCCCAGAAGTTATGAGATTTTATGCTTTTTAATGCACAAATTGCGATTCCCCAGTGGTGACCATCCCCCTCCAAACCTAATGACGCAAATCCCCCCCCCGCCGCAAAAAAACCCTTCATACTTTAACATTTCCCCCCCCCCACCAAACATAATACAAATTGTAAATTATATTCTACCTATAATCTACTGCACATTCAAGAGATAGCGAAATGAGAATAGCAGAATGAGCTAATATTGCCCTTATCTAGAATTTAAAGAAAGAAAACATAGGAACATTTCTGGAATTAAATTTTGAAATATTAAAAAATTAAAAATCTCCCCCCCCCCCAAAAAAAAGTACTTTTTCTCAAATTCCCCCCCCCCCCCCAAAAAAAAACTAAATTGTATGACGCATCTTGCGTCACCAAACCCCTCTCTGGGCACCCGTGCACAAATTGCGATTCCCCCTCTCTTACAGAGCTCTAAAACATGATGCCTTTCTCCGGAGTCGCAGAAAAATACTTGCATTCAACACTGATTTAGCCTAGAAAGAAAAAAAAATCGAAATCGAATCTAAAGATCGACATCGAATCTAAAGATCGACATCGAATCTAAAGATCGAAATCGAATCTAAAGATCGACATCGAATCTAAAGATCGACATCGAATCTAAAGATCGACATCGAATCTAAAGACCGATCTTACGGGCAGAATCGATTTTACAGTTTTACTTTCTTTTGTAACTTTACAAGAAGAGAGTATTAGATTCGTGAAAAATTTTGACTTCCCGTTTTTGATGGATTTATATATTTTAGAAGGTTTTTAACACGATTTCATGTTTTTTAAGAAATATCTGTCTGTGTGTGTCTGTCACTCTGTGCGTCTGTATACGACAAAAATTTCTGACCGTTCTATCTGAAGAACAAATGCACGGAATTCCACAAAACTTTAGATTTAGTTTGACCTTGATATAAACTGAATCTAATTAATTTTTGGTGCATATAGCCTAACAGGTGGCGCTGCTATACTGCATTTTTTGCGATTTGCGCAACAGCTATATCTGATAAACGAATGAACGGATTTTCATCACATTTTAGATCCAGTTAGTCCTTGACATGAATTGATGTTTTCTGCATTTTGATGTATATAGCTTCTCAGATGGCGCTGCTATACTGAATTTTTCACAATTTCCACTCAGCGCCATATGAAAGGGGGGGGGGAGGTGAAAGGAAGCGGTCGTTCCGAGCACGGAAATTTTAGGGGGCGCCAAATTTTTACTACTAACATCACTTCTAGCCTATCACAAGAAAAAGTTAATGGGGGGGGGGGGGGAGGGCTAAATTGGAACTTTGAACCGGGCGCAGTTCTCTTTTCGCACGCCCCTGTTTCCATTTAGCTTTATCTCAAGAACTAATGCACGGACTTTCATAAAAATTTAGATTCAATTAGTCCTTGATATTATTTTGATGCTAATTACATTTTGGTGGAAATCGCTTAAGAGATGGCGCTGCTATACTGCATTATTCATGATTAACGCAATAGCGCTATCTCAAGAACGAATTTTCATCAAAATTCAGATTCAGTAAATCTCTGACATAGATTAGTGTTATTTAGTTCTTGGTGTAAATTGCCCCAGCAGGTGACGCTGATATGCTGCATTTTTTAGCTCACAGGCTATCATAGCCTGAGAACTTATGTGCCCGTCCGTTCTGTATGTTCGTGCGTAACGCGATAACTCATGATAAAAATATCGGATCCACTTGAAATTTTGTATATAGGTATATCCTGATAAGGCGCTTCCCTGATTAGTTTTTGGAGTTCATTCGATATGTATAAGGGGGAACGGGGGGCTCACGCCCCTCCCCTTAATGGATATAAATGGGTTTTTCATGCAGAATTAACAGATTTTGTCCAAAATTTAGATATAGGATCATTCTGATGAGGCGATTCCGTGATTATTATTATGTTTTCATTGAATAAGTATAAACAGGGGGAACGGGGGGCTCATGCCCCCTTCTTTAATTGATATAAACGGGATTTTCATGCAGAATTAACAGTTTTCGTTCAAAATTTTAGATATAAGATCATTCGGATGAGGCGATACCGTGGCTGTTATTAGGTGTTCATTGAATAAGTATAAACAGGGGGAACGGGGGGCTCACGCCCCTCCCCTTAATTGATATAAACGGGTGTTTCATGCAGAATTAACAGTTTTTGTCCAAAATTTAGATATATTATCATTCTGATGAGGCGATTCCGTGACTGTTATTATGTGTTCATTGAATAAGTATAAATAGGGGGAACGGGGGCTCATGCCCCCCCCCCCTTAATTGATATAAACGGGATTTTCATGCAGAATTAACAGTTTTCGTTCAAAATTTAGATATAGGATCATTCTGATGAGGCGAGTCCGTGGCTGTTATTAGGTGTTCATTGAATAAGTATAAACAGGGGGAACGGGGGTTCTAATGCCCCTCCCCTTAACTTGCATAAATGGATTTTTCAATCAGAATTGTCAGATTTCGTTCAAATCTCTGAATAGTTTTGGAAGTTTAATGGTTAAGTATAAAAGAGAGGAATAACTCCTCTTAAAATTATATAAATGCTAAATGGGTTTTTATTAAGAATTATCCGATTTGCTCTGAATTTTGGATATAGATTTTTTTAATATGATAAAGCATGTACTTGATAGTTTAGAAGTTCAATGATTAAGTATAAAAAAGGAGAAAGGGGAGAGCTGTTTCCCCTTCTTAATTTTTTTTTTCGAACGGAATTAACGAAAATACAAGGCTGTAATGTACAATTAGTATGCGTAGCCTGTGAGCTCAATGCCATCAGTTTAACTGGGCAATATTCTTTTTATTATGATTTCGCAATAGCTGTATCTCGCGCTTTCATGGATTTTCATCAAAATTCAGATTCACCTGGTACTTAATAAAAATTGATCCCGATCAATTTTTGGTGTACATCACTAAAAAAAAAAACGCTATTTTGCAAGGGGGGGGGGGGGGGCGGGTTCTGAGGTTTCTTTAATTCTTCTATCTTAGAAACTAATACATTGAAATTTTGGAATTGGCACATCCGTCTATTTTATCTTCGACTTTTGAAGGAAAATGAAAATTATATTACCTTCAGAGAAATCGATTAAAAATTTTAAAGTATCGATTAAATCGAGTTGGCCGTAGTATCGATTAAATCGATTTAAAAAATCGAAATCGCCCATCACTAGGCGTGAGTGAACGCAAATGTTTCATTCAATTTTGTTAACGAGACATAAATGAACAAAACTGATTTATGTAATAGAAATATTACATAATTTAGATAAGTAGTAAACCAATTCATCGTACTTATACTGTCTGGCATTTCAGCATGGGTGTATTTTATCTCTATTATATAAAAAGTTAATAAGTAATTAGTTTTAAGAGTAATTTTTCTTAATTTTCTTTCCATAATCGAGGGGGGAATATTTTTTTCCATGATCGACGTTCTTTTTCATCCTATGGATGAAAACTATATTCTTTTTAAGTAAAAAAAGGAAAAAAAAAATCCGAAAAAAGGCTCAAATGTGGTGAGACAATTTATCATTAAAGGCAGTACAGTTTTGTTTTGAAGGTCATGCAGAATTTGGCATAAGTAAAAGCACACGCTTCTTTGAATGAAGTGCATGGGACGTTAATGAAAAAAAAAAAAAAAAAAAAAAAAAAAAAAACAATCGTGAGTTATATAATAAAAATGTTGCGTAATTTAGGTAGTAGTGAAGTCATTAGTTATTTTCACAATTTTAGAAAACGTGCAACTCTCCTTCGCTTGTTTTAAAAAGAAATTGTTTAATGAATATTTTCTAACAATCTCATCTTGCAGTTTTTTTCGCCCTATCTCTGGATTCAAGATATCGATCTCATTTGTGACTATAGTTTTCTTTTCTTTTTGTTTGTTTCGTGCACAGATGTCAAAATTTATGTATATATTCTATATCTACATTAACATTATGACGATGGAAGTTTGTTTGCTTATTTGTAAGAGGTGTAATTCAGATTCAGAGCCCTAGCTAAAAGGGAATAATTGAAGGGGTGGAGGAGGGGGGCTCATGTTTTTTTTCTTTCTCTCTGACGCATAAATATAAATTAGTGCATATTCATATTGTATGTACAATGTTTCTTATTAAATTGTTGTAATAACTTCATTTTATGCTAAGAAAAGAGTATATACAAACATTTTTTTCCGTGTACAAATATACTTTCTTAAAATAACATGTTACTACTTTCTTAGAATCAAAAAGGAGTTATACTGTACGGTTAGATACTTTTTTTACACATGTGTTTTCCAGATCCCCGACGCAAAAATATAAATGCATTGCCCTTTTATATTATTTTTTTTTTAAATTAAACCTTTTAAAGTTTCAAAATAAACGCCAATCATATATTCAATAGAATTTATTTCTGTTTTTACACTTTTCAATTTTGTGACACCTGCCATAGAGAGAAATTACAAGTTTTAGGGCGGGGGGGAGGGGAATGCCAAATTGAAACTTCGCCCTGGGCGCAATCTTCTCTTTGCACGCCGCTCCTCTCTATAAAAGCAGCATTTTGGGCATTTTGTAAAAGCATTTTTATTGCACCAGCTAGAAAAATAAAATAAACCTGAGTCTTTGACCAGTAAAAGTAATCCATTTAAAACAAGTTTTCATCTTAGCAGGTATAAATGTATGATGCTCAGGTCCGAAATTTGCCTTTTTCGTACCCGGGGCAAACATGGATTTTAGCCCCCCCCCCCATTCTCAATAAAAGTATATTTGCAAAGATAATTTTACAAATTCTCTAATAGCCAACTTAATTTGAAATTTAAAATATATAACAATAAAATACGTTCTCCTTTGTGAAATATTGATTCATTAAAATCTTGCAAACGGAATCGAAAAAAAATTCCGTTTTATACAGGATTATTATGCTATATCATTTTGAAATTCTTCTATGATTCGGCATAATCCAGACAGAACCGTTTTAACAATACCGTGTTAAACAGAGACATGAGAAATATTAACATACAAAGTCTTCATTTGACGCCCTCCTCTCTGGCGGCCGGGGCACATACTCCCTCTGACACCCCCCCCCCCCCACACCCCTCTACTTTTGGCCCAGATGATGTTATACTTATCCGATCCATGCTATTTTCCTGTTAGAGACAAGATTTCTTGAACGAGTAGATTCCATTTTTGCAGGCTCTATTGTACCAGTAATAATTATATCGACAGGATCAGAAACCTGTCTAAAATGGAATTTCCTTCTGATTCTTTGCAATTTCGTCCTAGTGAAATTTATCGCATTAAGTTTTATCGAAGTATTTTACCTGTCTTAATTTTTTGCGGCCATGGCGATCGTATCATTTCTCTAAGACCGTCTCTGTGTACTTGCACGAAAGAAAAACCAGTACGATATACTTGAAGTAGAAATATACAATGCGTAATAACGGTACACGCTAAGTGATAACGATACACACTCAGGCTAATATACCAAGCCGTAAGTACCTTTTACATTACTACTCTAATGAAGTGGTGTAATAAGTGGTATCTAATAAAGTAATCTAATAAGTAGTTTTCTTATATAATTATGTAAGGTAATTTTTTTATATATAATTCAGTGAACGTGATGCAACTGCGTATTTATGAATAATTAGTGTCAAATTGAAATATATCATTTCATCTTTACATATCTAATTTATAGTTTAAAAGCGAGTTTCACAAATGAAAAGTAGCGAAAAAAGAAAAAAAAAAGTTTCTTAACTGCTGTTCTTGAAATTATTGAAAATGCATTTAATAATTATAAATCTCTCGCCGATTTTTTGTTGCTAGCCTAGAGAATAAGAGAAAGAAAATGTTCTTTAAGACTGTTGTTGATGGATTGTCTACGTTTGAAGATTTAGTTGTGAATTTACAGGCCGTGTTATTAACCGAGATAGTGTCTTTCAGTTTTTTCTCGACAGCTCGTTTATTATAAACTCTCCGACTGTAATTATATTCTGCACCAGTGAGAATCAGTGATGAGCTACTTCTGAATGCTTTATTTTGTTTTCTTTCTTCTCCCATTTCTTTCTTTCTTTCTTTCTTTCTTTCTTTTTTTTTGAAGTTTTGCATTTATATCTAGTATGCTGTGAGGTGCGGCCATCACAAAACTTTCTTCTATAGTATTCTAATATAATAATTTAAATACAAGTAGTACATCAATAATTACGAAGTATAATGAATATTTTTAAATTTAACTCGAAATTACCATGGCCAGAGAATAAATGAACTAATCGTTGGGGGCCACCATAACCCATCATGGATATGCATATACTATAAAATATGAAAATAAAACATGTGTAAACCATTTATAAAATGCATCGCCATTCTAAAATAAAATTTAAACGTACATTTAAATATTTTTAACACATAATAATGCTCTATTAATGAATTGCTGATGAACCAATTTCGATAAATTATAGAAAACTCCAAACTACTTAAGTAGTACCGAATTGTGTAAAAGAAACATCCTCATAACTCCAAAAAATAATGATCATATAAACTAACAGTTTACTGCGTCGGGTTAAGCGTTTCATATCCAATTAAAATATATATTTGAATTGAAATTTCAATGGAATACAGGGTCATGAAAAATCGAGGAGTGTGGAAAATAGGATTACAAATATCTCGGCAACTAATTATCCGATCAACTTCGTTCCTTATGTAAAATTTGTGTTATTTTATTGTCTTTTATATCCATTCCTTAAAATAAAAAAAAATCGAAAAAAATTATACACCTTTGATTAGAATGAACATTTCGAGAGTCCGAAAAAAATAGTTCCTGATAGTCTAGATTAATGATATTAAATAGGCTTCTTTCCGTTATTATATACTAAGTACACATTAAATTTCAAGTTTCCATCTGAATTTATTCGGAAGATAGAGCGTTTACAGACAGTCAAACAAACACACACACACACACAGACAGACGGACGGCAATTTTTTTTTTTCTAAAAATATGTTTTTCGGAATCTCCAGTGTTTGAAACGTGTAAATTCGTCAGTTTCTTTTTTTCGATTTTCAAAAATTACCAAGGCCTTACTCCATACTACGTATGATGGGTAAGTAAAAGCACGGTACAATCTCGCCCACTATTGGTTGTTGAAATATAAAATTAAATAATACCTATTTTAAATTATTATCCTTAAATATAAAATTTGGTGCATTTGTATGTTGCTTGACATTTGAGCTCCACCGCACTGGAGAATGCTTTAACCCCTTCGCGACCAGAGCTTTTTACTAAATTTTTAATGGGTACTTCTAGGTTATCCCGTCGACCAAAAAATTATCGCCAAACTATAAGATTAAGTGCCAATCATGGATGATCGTGAATGTCACATTCAATGACATTAAATGTGATTCACGTGTTTAAAATGTCATTAAGTGATTTTTATTTAGACTTTTTATTAATATTTTTATTAATATTCGACTAATTATTTGTTTTTTCGTCATTTAAAATAAAAATGTCAACATGTATAATTTGGCTATTAGTTTGGGATTTGTATAATTTGGCGAAATTGGTCGACGGGATAACCTAGAAGTACCTTTTAATGTTTCGCCACCGGTTTTTAAAAACAGAAATTTGTGCTTTGTTAAATCGAGAAAATGCTCCGATTCAATAAGGCAAATTTTACTAGTGGGAATAAACACGGATTTTTGCGGCACGTATACGTGTCGCTCGTCCCCAAGGGGCTAAGACCTATAACAATTACGCCTGTTGTCTCGAAGGATCCATATTTATACGCAGAAACAGATATACAAAACACAACAATTTTCTTATCTCTTCCATTACATCTGTATCTTTTTCTGTATTTCGCAGATAACCGATATACAGATAATCCATATGACAAACACAATATGACGTCCAATCCATGTTTTAACCCTTTATCTACCGAATTATGAATTTATGAAAATTTTACATTCTAAAGCATTTTACGTAAATTGTTTAAGCTAAATTAAAAGCTTTACATAATCATTTAACTAGTTGGATGTGCCAATCCCAAAACTTTCTTCTATCTCATACGTACATTTTAATATTTAAAAAAAAAAAAAATAGTTACTCATTTTAATGCTTTAATAATTTTAATTCAATACGATACCAACTTTGATTTTTCATCTTAAAATTTCTGCTTCAATAAATTGATCGGAGTAAAAACGAATTTCCGTCTCTGCACGAGCCGATGGACAATAGAATGATGGGCAGATTTTTTTTTTTTTTTTTTAAATTAAAGGAGGACCTACTTGCCTTATCAAAAAATAATCAAATACAAAAAATTTAGTTAAGTTCTAGAACTAATTCATACACTTTTATGTGGTGCAATATTGAAAATGGCATAAAATTCTCTATTGCAGTACCCCCTTCAGGCGGATTATTTTCAGATTCAGGGCGATCCAACTTGCCATAGCCATAAACTTACACAAAAAATTTCGTTCAGTTCGATGCATAACTTCATGTACTTTTATCGGTACAATATTAAAAATGGCACAAAAATCGCGATTGCAGCGCCCCCTTCTGGCGGATTATTTTTAAATTTAGGGAGGACCAACTAGCAATAATCATACACCCACACAAAAAATTTGGTTCAATTCGATGCATAACTTCATATACTTTTGGTCTGTACAATATTGAAAATGGCACAAAAATCACGATTGAAGTGCCCCCTTCCGGCGGAATATTTCAAAACTGAAGGAGGACCTGCTTGCCACAGCCAAAAACATTCACAAAAAAATTGGTTCAATTCTATGCATAACTTCATATACTTTTTGTTTGGTAGAATGGCGACATACACACAGACACACACATAGACACACGGACAGACAGACATTTTGTAAAAACATGTTTTTTGGAATCTCTGAACCCTAAAACGTGTAAATCCGCCAAAAACCGGAAGTCGAAAAAAATTTCGATTACAATACTTTCTTCTATTGAAGATAGAAGAAAGTAATAAATTTTTGAAAATTTTAGAAGGATTAATTAAATTTGAATTTACAGGGATTTTTTGCAATATTTTTAGCCCCACTCAAATCTTTTATTTTAAATTGTTTTCTTGGTATTTTGTAGAATTATAAAATATACAAATAGGATGTTCTTACAATATAAATATAGAAATATTTCCGAATTGAAAAATCCCCCTCCCTCAGCGCCAAGTAAGCTGAAAAGATACAAAGAGAAAAAAAAAAAAAAATCATCCTTTTAAAAATATTTTTGTTTTGTGTAACGAATAATGTTTTTGGAACAAAATAAAGTAATGTAACTGTAACTCATTCTAAACAGTATTATGACTAATCGATCTATTAAAAGAATTTTATTAATGAGTAATTTTAATGGTATATAGATAAAGGGTTAAAAAGTGATTTTTTTTTTTTTTCAGTTTGCGATTTTTAAGTGAATAGGAATGTTCAAAGAGATAAGACTTTTATAAATATTTTTCAATTGACTCGATTTTTTTTGTTATTTGACAAGACTAAATATAATAAAGTAAAAAACTTTTCTTTTACATATGATAATGTAAAATAAATTTAGTTTTTACTGTAATTTTAATCGTATTTGCGCATTTTATTATTATTCTCTCAAATTATCTAACTTACCCAATAAATCTTATTCTTAAAACTATTTAGCACGCCTCTACGAATAATTTGATAAAAATCAGCTCAAAATGTTCAAAATTGTAAGAGACAATCGATACATTTTAAAATTTACCTTATTAAAGAAAAAAAAAATTTCGAAGTTGTCCAGGAAAATCGAAAAATTTCTTAATAGAATCCTTTTCCTCCATTGAGTCCTTTATTATTATGCAAAAATGTACCTTAAAATGCTTAAATTAAAAAAAAAAAAGTTCAAAAGGAGCTGAGTCCCTTTAAATTCTTTTCTTGTATAATTGGGAAAAAAAAAAAAAAAAAAGCTCAAAATGTTCAAAATTTTCTGAAACGATAAATTTTAAAATTTACTTAAACTTTCCGAAGTTGGTAAGGGTAGTCCAGCAATTTCTTGATAGATTCCTTTTCCTCCATTGAATCCTTTATTATTATGCCAAAGAAGTTCTTTAAAAAGCTTAAAAAAAAAAAAAAAAAAAAAAAAAAAAAAAGGCAGTTCAAAGGATATCGAGTACCCTTAGGCTCTTTTCTTGCATAATGTAAAAAAAAAAAGAAAATATATCTAGTCTATTAAAATAATCTGACTTTTTTGCATATCTTTTACTCGATATTCAAACTTTTTTTTACGTTATCGTCGCTATATTCCCCCGAAGGAAGCCAACTGAGTGCGTGGGCGTCTGAGAAGGGCTGGCCGTTCACCTTTGAGCCGCTTTCTGCTGCCGCGGGACACCCAGTCTTGAGTCATCCACTTGAAGAGCCTTTAAAAGATTCGGGCTACTGTTGTAGTTCTGCTTTATTTGGGGATGTCGTTTATTTATAGGAAAGAAAGCTGTTCGGACGGATGTTTAGATTTGGTGGTTAGCAGACAAGGTCGTCCAACTTGAAAACATGCTTTTTAGCTCACAGGCTATCATAGCCTGAGAGCTTATGTGCCCGTCCGTTCTGTATGTATGTGCGTATGTGCGTAACGCGATAACTCATGATAAAAATATCCGATCCACTTGAAATTTTGTATGTAGGTATATCCTGACAAGGCGCTTCCCTGATTAGTTTTTGGAGTTCATTCGATATGTATAAGAGGGGGAACGGGGGGCTCATGCCCCCCGTTAGTTGATATAGATGGGATTTTCATGCAGAATTAAGTTTTCAAAATTTAGATTAGGATCATTCTGATGAGGCGATTCCGTGACTGTTATTAGGTGTTCATTGATTAAGTATAAATAGGGGGAACAGGGGTTCTAATGCCCCCCCCGTTAGTTGATATAAATGGGATTTTAATGCAGAATTAAGTTTTCGTTCAAAATTTAGATTAGGATCATTCTGATGAGGCGATTCCGTGACTGTTATTAGGTGTTCATTGAATAAGTATAAATAGGGGGAACAGGGGTTCTAATGCCCCCCCCCCCCCGTTAGTTGATATAAATGGGATTTTCATGCAGAATTAAGTTTTCGTTCAAAATTTAGATTAGGATCATTCTGATGAGGCGATTCCGTGACTGTTATTAGGTGTTCATTGAATAAGTATAAATAGGGGGAACAGGGGCTCTAATGCCCCCCCCCCCCCCGTTAGTTGATATAAATGGGATTTTCATGCAGAATTAATTTTCGTTCAAAATTTAGATTAGGATCATTCTGATGAGTCGATTCCGTGACTGTCATTAGGTGTTCATTGAATAAGTATAAATAAGGGGAACAGGGGTTCTAATGTCCCCCCCCCCTTAATTTATACAAATGGGTTTTTCAAGCAGAATTTTCAGATTTCGTTCAAATCTCTGAATAGTTTTGGAAGTTTAATGGTTAAGTATAAAAGAGGGGGATAACTCTTTTTAAATTATATAAATGCTAAATGGGTTTTTATTAAGAATTATCTCATTTGCTCTGAATTTTGGATATAGATTTTTTATATGATAAAGCATGTCTTTGATAGTATAGGAGGTTCAATGATTAAGTATAAAAAAAGAGAAAAGGGGAGAGCTGTTTCCCCTTCTTAATTTTTTTTTTCGAACGGAATTAACCCTTGAAAATATAAAGCTTTAATGTGCAATTAGTATTTGTAGCCTGTGAGCTCAATGCCTTCAGTTTAACTGGGCAGTATTCTTTTTTATTGTAGAAGTATCGGAACACCGGAATTTGTACGTGAATTTGGACACCTAAAGTGGTTGTTTCTCAAGTAGAAATCCTTGTTTATTGAAAACAGTGGTAAAGAAATTCGCAAACTGTGTGTGTGTGTGTGTGTGTGTTGGGTGGGGGGGGGGGGGGAATCAAAATAGTCCTTTTAAAGGACACCTGAATTCGGACATCTAAAGTGGTCGAGTTTTTCAAGTAGAAATCCGTGTTTATTTGAAAGCAGTGGTATAACAATTCGAAAATTTCGCTTTTAAGGGGGTCCGGGACAAATTTTAAAATAATTTTTATTTATTGAGTTAAAATTTTGAATTTTTTTCTGACCGTTATTTGAAAACAAAATCACACGATAAAACTTCTCAAAATTGAAAAAAAAAGCAAAAAAAAAAAAAAAAAAAAAAAAACTTATTAAAAAGGTGAGGTAATTTAAGATCGTTATAACTCGAAATATTAGTTGAAGACTTTCAAATTAAAAAAAAAATGAATAAACATAAATGTACAACATATAAGCTTTAATTTTTATTAAGCATTTTTAAAAATATTAGTTTAAATGAAAATTAAAAGTATTTATCGTAAAAATTAAAAGGTGGTGATTGCTCAAAGTTAGCAGCCAAGGCCGTCCAACTTGAAAACATGCTTTTTGTAGTAGTATTGGAACACCGGAATTTGTACGTGAATTTGGACACCTAAAGTGGTTGAGTTTTTCAAGTAGAAATCCGTGTTTATTGAAAGCAGTGGTATAGAAATTCGCAAACTTTATGGAAAAATCAAAATAGTCCTTTTAAGGGAGTCCGGGATGCATTTTGAAATAAATTTTATTTATTAAGTTATAATTTTGAATTTTTTTTTTTTTTTTTTTTTTTTTTTTTTTTTTTTGTGATGGTTAACTATATTATTTGCAAACAAAATCTCATAATAAAACTTCTCATACTTAAAAAAAAAAAAAAAAAACTTATTGAAAAAGTGAGGTAATTTAAAATCGTTATAACTCGAAATATTATTTGAAGAATTTAAATTTTTTTTTCATTTAAATAAACATAATATAGCTTATAAGCTTTAATTTTGACTAAGAATTTTTTAAAATATTAGTTTAAATAAAAATTACAAATATTTATCGTAAAATTATTAAAAAAAAGATTCAATTTTTATTAAAAACCATATTTTCAAAAGTAAATATATTTTTTAAATTTGCTGAATCTAAATTAAAGTAAAACAATTGAAAAAGACATGTTCCAAGTTTGAACCCTTTATCTTTAACGGTTCCTGACTTATAATAATTTGAATGGGAGAAATGGTGAGAAAACCGATCACGAAGAAAAACACATTTTAGCAAGAAATCATTTCCATAACAACCATTGCTTGAAAGCTACATTTTGAACGGAGATATGGAAAGATTAATATTTCCTTTTTCAATTGAGATAAAAATATAACTTAAACATCATTTTAAGCAATAAATAAATAAATAAATAAATAAATAATAATAAATAAGATAAATTTTAAACGCAATATTTTTTTAAAAAGAAAATTTGAATACTTTTGTGTCCCGGACTCCCTTTAAAGTAAATTGGACAATTAGAATTATTAATAATTGGTAAAATATTCAGGTTAACAATTAATAGTCAATATAATCATTAATGCCGCCTTCATTATTATCACGGAATCAATATTTTAATTACTTTATACAGAATATTTAAGACAATAAATTCTTGAGAACCATGAACTCATTTTGTAAAAACAGCTAAATTAATTCTTTCATCTTTTGCACGCACGGTAAACACACACCGCTGCTTTTTCTTAAAACAAAATCATTTTAATTTAAAAACACTTTATAATCGCGAAATTCGATCTTCAGCCACATCTTAAAATAATTTAATTGCCCCTTTTACTTATGCGTAAATTTACTGATCTTACAAAACTAGTAGTTTCCAGAAATCTGAGAATTTTTTTTTAAAAGTAAATACGTAAGATTGGCCGAATATGGATCACATAACGAAGTCATACTAGTAACGATGTGTTGTAATTTTTTTTAAGGCCAACCAAAACTCCTATTTGGAATGCTTTTAAAAATTGCATCGAAATAAATAAACAATTATATTAAGTTAATATTATTGAATTGTTTTTACTATTGAATAATCGAGCACGACCCAGCTGTGATGCACACCGGTGTGAACGAGTTAAGCAAAACTGTCTTCTGTTTTAAATGGAGAAAAGCTGAAACACTAGAACCTCTTCTCTTTCTTACAATCCTAGTTGAATTTGAAAACAAGTTTATCTGAATTTCTGAATTCGAACACTTAAGGGTATATGTGGTGGTTACCCCATAACCCCCCCATATGTTTAATTTAATTCATTTTTTATTAGTCATTTTATTTCCTATTACCTCTTTTTTATTAATGTTCTCAATTTAAATTTAATTTCGGTTTCGCTTATTTTCATTTCGTCGCCTGTAATGTTTTCTTTCTTACTTAGCTTTCGAATGTTCCAAGCCGGTAAAATTCTGTTTGAAATCATTCCTTCCGGTTTTAAATTTGTTCGAGAACTTTCTCGCTAGTTCTTTTGGGTGGAACTTCCGTTTATTCGGACACACCCCTAACCTATCAAATTAAATTTCACAGGTGACGTATTTCAAGCCGTTAAGTACATGGCCACCGGCTTTGGCCTCCCCTCTTAAGATGGTTATCAATTTTATTCTTATTAGTTACATATCTTTTCATACTGTATATTGTAATTTGGCTTAGTTTTTCCTCACCCCCTCTGTTGCTAACTGCCAAATTGGCGTATTTTGCATTTACAATAACCCTTTCTCCTTTTCCCCTGGGCTCGCGGCCACCTGCGTTAGTTGCGCTGCTAGACACCTGCTGTGATGGATGCAGTCGCATGAGTGAAAGTTCGGGGCAGAGGTGCTCCCCCGTTAACGAAGGATGGAACGGTTTTTTTTTGTTATGTTGAGATTATTACGATGCTGATTTTTTTTTAAGTGCGGCAAAGAAAAAGTGCTGCCCTCAAAATTCATCTAGGAAAGTGATGTTGATTTCTGTTAAGCCAAGTCCCTCTGTGCTGCGAGGAGCAATGAAGTGGTTTAATGCATTCCTGAATGTATTCGTTTTATGTGCCTTCTCTTTTGGAATTATTCAACGTAAATACGCGCACTCCATAGATCTTCTGGTTGGTGTTCTTGTGGAAGCATCATAAGTGATGTAGAATGTCATCATGAGTCCACTTAATACCTATTTCATCTTTCATCACCTCATCGTTAAAAAATAATCTTTCTGCAGCTATTATTGGTGCTCGAATCTTCTTCAATTATTGTTTTATGTGATGCCAGTCCTCTGACAAACAAGCAGAGGTAAAAATCTTTTCTTTTCGTGAGACGCAAATATTTATTTACATAAAGTTCCTTCATGTCGTTATCTGGCCCATTATATATATATAATTTTTTTTAATATTTACGGGGCGTTATAAAGAAAATATTGGCATGTATCTATACAATATGAAGTATGATGTATTTTGTTTTGAAAGTTCATATTATGAGAGGTGTTCTTTTTCAAAAAGAAATAATAATTTATTCTCCTTTTATGTCATGAAGAAAATTGTTTAATTACATGTTGTTGAGATATCTAGAATATGTTATGAAAAGAATTTTTATTGCTTGGAGATAGCAATAGTTGTGATTAACATATGTTATGAAATGGTTGTTTATCAAGTGAGAAATTAATATGTACGAGTCACCAAAAATATAAATTTGTGAAGAAATATTTATTCATGAAAAAAGCAACAAGTTCTTCATGAAATAAAATATATTTTTTTTTTTCTTCGAAAATTGTTCGTATATTAATTTCTTGTGCCTATTGTCTGGATTTATTTGTCATCAAAAGCCAAGGATTCAACAGGTAACTTTTTACCTTTTTAATTTTATATTTTTATAACTTTATACTTGATTTTTCTTCATCATTGGATAAAGAATATTTTTATTATTTTAAATGAAATAATGAAGAGAGTAATTAGGGTCGTTTGCAGGCCCCCATTCTCCGTGATGTGCTATCATTATCACGATCACTTTGGCCTAATTGTGGGTGGAGGCAAATAAAAAGTGCTTTTTCCACTTTCAAATAAACATAACATTATATTTTCTTTGATACCCTGACCAAAGCGTCAGCTCAAACATAACACTTAATTTCTTTTGGAGCCGTGACCAACGCTTGAACATTCTTCATTATTTTTTTTTCAAGTTATTTTTCTTCATATAGTGATTAATGTTTTATATAATTATATTTTGTTGGGTATGGTGCAGTAATCAAATACAATATTTATATTGATCTTGTATTGAAATATTATCTTTTTCTGGAGCAGTGCATTATATATACAACATAATTTATCAATATATTTCTTCTTGCATTATTATAGTTTATAACTAATATATGCATTATTTAACGGAGGTACTGGTAAAAATTATTGTTCATGCTAAGATAAATTATTTTTCTTATCATACATATAATAATTTATGTTTTGAGCCATATTATATATAAATATTTACATAAAATTTTTTGGGTCTTATATTCTTCATATAAGCGAACGTGTCAATTCTCAAATAAAATCGTCTGTGAACACAATGGCTTCACAAGGATGTGATATACCAACTGCTCTAAAAATTCATCAATCCATATATAACGCTACACCTCATCCAGCTACAAAGTTCTCCCCAAATCTTCTTCATTTTGGCAGAGAAATAAATGACATTTATTCCAATTATAAATCTCAAGTTTCATGGAAAATTCTCAATACTGCATATGAAATTCATAAATTGATGGATATTATTGAAAAAATATACTATCAAGCTTACAAGAATAACGAATCATCCAGACAAAAGGTGTACCAAAAATCCAGAGAAAAATTAAAGTTTTCCAACATCAATGTTAATGACATTGTTTATGCAAAATTTCCTACTGTGTTTAACAAAAAGATACAAGGCCCATATGTGGTAAAAAAAATAATTTCTCCTGTGCTCATTCAAATTCAAGATTCCAATAATAGTCATGCTTCCCCTATGTTGATTCACACTAATCGAATCTTGAAGCTTCAAAAGAGAAATGAAGCACTGCAACATCCTTCAGTTTCTTCAAAAGGTGCATCACATGATCAACCAGCTGTTGATAATGCATCCTCCACTCCTGTCAGACAACACTCTTCTATTCAAGTTTCAAATCATGATGCTGCATGTAGCACATCTCCTACAATTCTTTCTTCTTCTAAGTGTCAACAAACATCTGCTTGTTCAAGTAAATCAGTACTGTCACAAGCTCCTCCTGATAGCACTCATACTGGTGCTAAAAACAAATCCACTCAATATAGAAGTTATGATCTTCGTCCTCGCAATCATAAACTACATAAGAAATAGACTAACTTTCTTTTTCCTTTTACAGGATGACTTTTGCTTTGTAATATATTCAGTCGAAGCTAGCCGCACTGATTGTCCAGCAAGAAGAATCGCTATGTAATTTTTTTTTTCTTTTCTCCAGGCTGCAGGCAGCTGTTATTATTTTTTTTCATTTTATTTAAGTCTTCTTCTCCCTGGTACAACTCAACGGTCATCCTCAGGATGTATGTATGATTTTCAATAGTTTTATTATTTACTGTAATTATCTATAAGTCATAATTTTTACAATATTTACACATAATCTCATGTAGGCCATACTTTTAAATTTTATAAGGTCTTTAATTACAATAGTTGATAAAAAAAATTGAGAAAGAATTTGTCTTTGTTAGAATATGATGTCAGTATTTAAGGTGATTTTTGACAAATGTGCATTATAATAAGAAAAGTGAAATTGTAGTTGATATAAGGTAAACATAAATATGAGTACTCATCAAATTATTTTCCCTATTGTGTCTTCTCTTTACAATGCATGCATGTTTTAACATTTAACCTCTTTTGATAAAAAAAAAAGAGAGAAAGTGCATGATAAACTTATTCATACTAATATTTTCTTCTCTTCTTGTTGAAATATAGAAAGTGAATGACTCACCATAAGTAGTATATAATATTTTTTTTGTATACTTTTGAGTGTTTATACTTTGGATCCAAAGATGTTGATTGAGGCATTATATATATATTTTTCCAAAGATGTTCATTCAGTCATTATATATATTTTTATCCAAAGATGGTGGTTAAGTCAATATATATATTTATCCAAAGATGTTTAATGAGTCATTATATATATTTATATAAAGCAAATTCTTGATTTATGACAAATGTAAAAGTGATCACTTACTTAATTTTTTTTAAAAATGTTTGAAAATTATAAGTAAATATGTTCTAGATATCTTCTATATAGAAATTTTGACACAATTGATTTTTCTTTGTAAGTTGACATTATCAAGTCATATATAAGATTGACATATTCATATAAATTTCTTCCTTTTTCGGAATATTAAACATCTTATGTTTTATGTTTATTTTGAATGAAGTATAGTATTAAAGGTATTTATGCAATTATTGACAATTTATATTGAAAATGTTTAAGAATATTCCTTTATGAGAGTGTAAAAATTCTCTCTTTGAAAATTATTATATTCATTTTGAAGATATTTTTATTGGAAAATAATATCATGCTTTTGTTACCATTCTTTTTGCAACTTATTATTTTATTCTCTGCGAAAATGTGTTATTGAATAATACTAAAGTTATTCATTTAAGATCTATTGAAAGCGTAAAAGGCTATGTGGTGATATAAGTAAATATTTTTTTATGAGAGCATAACTAATCTCTCTGCACTATTTATATATATATTTTTATGGTTGTTCAATTTTCAACTTACAAATCCATTTAATTTATTATGTGTTATTTGAAACCATATATGTTATATATAATTATAACATGATTCATATACAGTTATAGTATATTTCATTTTTGTGCACAACTGAGAATATAAATATACATATTATTGTGTAATCAAATATTGTGACATATGCTAAAGCATTCTACTATTGTGATACATTGTGCACAGCCTAACAAGAGACTCTTCAAAGTTATGGACTGTTTGTCTGCACATAGTCTTTAATTTTTTTTATATGATAGATACCTCTGAAGGAAACTTTATATACCTTTCATGTTAACATTTACTACAGTTGGTATATTTTCATAAGGATTACTATCATAACAGTAATTATTTTTTTTTATTATTTAAATATCATGTACAACAATTATGTATATTTTTATAACTATTTCTGATATTTATTTTGTGTAATTATTTAGTATATTTGTACATGTGTTAGAAAATATTGTCTCGATGAAAAATTGTCATTTTTGTCATCTCACCAATATTTTCTTTTGGGGGACCCTGGGTAATATGTGGTGGTTACCCCATAACCCCCCCATATGTTTAATTTAATTCATTTTTTATTAGTCATTTTATTTCCTATTACCTCTTTTTTATTAATGTTCTCAATTTAAATTTAATTTCGGTTTCGCTTATTTTCATTTCGTCGCCTGTAATGTTTTCTTTCTTACTTAGCTTTCGAATGTTCCAAGCCGGTAAAATTCTGTTTGAAATCATTCCTTCCGGTTTTAAATTTGTTCGAGAACTTTCTCGCTAGTTCTTTTGGGTGGAACTTCCGTTTATTCGGACACACCCCTAACCTATCAAATTAAATTTCACAGGTGACGTATTTCAAGCCGTTAAGTACATGGCCACCGGCTTTGGCCTCCCCTCTTAAGATGGTTATCAATTTTATTCTTATTAGTTACATATCTTTTCATACTGTATATTGTAATTTGGCTTAGTTTTTCCTCACCCCCTCTGTTGCTAACTGCCAAATTGGCGTATTTTGCATTTACAATAACCCTTTCTCCTTTTCCCCTGGGCTCGCGGCCACCTGCGTTAGTTGCGCTGCTAGACACCTGCTGTGATGGATGCAGTCGCATGAGTGAAAGTTCGGGGCAGAGGTGCTCCCCCGTTAACGAAGGATGGAACGGTTTTTTTTTGTTATGTTGAGATTATTACGATGCTGATTTTTTTTTAAGTGCGGCAAAGAAAAAGTGCTGCCCTCAAAATTCATCTAGGAAAGTGATGTTGATTTCTGTTAAGCCAAGTCCCTCTGTGCTGCGAGGAGCAATGAAGTGGTTTAATGCATTCCTGAATGTATTCGTTTTATGTGCCTTCTCTTTTGGAATTATTCAACGTAAATACGCGCACTCCATAGATCTTCTGGTTGGTGTTCTTGTGGAAGCATCATAAGTGATGTAGAATGTCATCATGAGTCCACTTAATACCTATTTCATCTTTCATCACCTCATCGTTAAAAAATAATCTTTCTGCAGCTATTATTGGTGCTCGAATCTTCTTCAATTATTGTTTTATGTGATGCCAGTCCTCTGACAAACAAGCAGAGGTAAAAATCTTTTCTTTTCGTGAGACGCAAATATTTATTTACATAAAGTTCCTTCATGTCGTTATCTGGCCCATTATATATATATAATTTTTTTTAATATTTACGGGGCGTTATAAAGAAAATATTGGCATGTATCTATACAATATGAAGTATGATGTATTTTGTTTTGAAAGTTCATATTATGAGAGGTGTTCTTTTTCAAAAAGAAATAATAATTTATTCTCCTTTTATGTCATGAAGAAAATTGTTTAATTACATGTTGTTGAGATATCTAGAATATGTTATGAAAAGAATTTTTATTGCTTGGAGATAGCAATAGTTGTGATTAACATATGTTATGAAATGGTTGTTTATCAAGTGAGAAATTAATATGTACGAGTCACCAAAAATATAAATTTGTGAAGAAATATTTATTCATGAAAAAAGCAACAAGTTCTTCATGAAATAAAATATATTTTTTTTTTTCTTCGAAAATTGTTCGTATATTAATTTCTTGTGCCTATTGTCTGGATTTATTTGTCATCAAAAGCCAAGGATTCAACAGGTAACTTTTTACCTTTTTAATTTTATATTTTTATAACTTTATACTTGATTTTTCTTCATCATTGGATAAAGAATATTTTTATTATTTTAAATGAAATAATGAAGAGAGTAATTAGGGTCGTTTGCAGGCCCCCATTCTCCGTGATGTGCTATCATTATCACGATCACTTTGGCCTAATTGTGGGTGGAGGCAAATAAAAAGTGCTTTTTCCACTTTCAAATAAACATAACATTATATTTTCTTTGATACCCTGACCAAAGCGTCAGCTCAAACATAACAGTATATTCCGATCCAAACTGCCTTTTTTCAGATTTATTTTTAGATTCATTTTTGCTCTCAAATGCACCAAACTTTCGAATTATCTTATTTAGAAACTATACAAGGTGCCGTGATTATCGATTCCTTGATAAATGCAGAAAATATTGCAAAAAATGCTATCAAAAATGGCGTTTTGGACCAAATTTTCCGAAGCGGGAGGTCTGCGAACGAAAAAAAGGGACGCTGAGAAAATAATTGCTTAGAAATCAAAGTCTAATTAAATCAGCGAAAAATTACATCACACGGCACCTCGTACGTCCCTTCAAGAATCCCCTCAGCAAGTTTCATGCTTCTACTTTTAAAAATGTGTCTGAAATTGTATCGGAAAATTTCGAGCTGTTGAAGGTGGAACAGCATTTTTCCGAATATACCCTTAATGATGAGACTTTTCAAGTAGAAAGCCGTATTTTTGGAAAGTTATAAGCTTCAGTGGTTGAAAAGAACTAAAATCATCTTTAACTAAATTAAACAAGTAGGATTGTCAATTAAATTTCTTATAAAAAATAATTAGTTTTTAAACAGTTAATCGACCTAATTAACCCTACTTTTCAAAATTCTCCTGGTGATTATATTATATTGCAAATAATTTTTGTGTGGGAAAAAAATGTATAAATATATGTGCATGTATTTATGCTACAAATTTATATATATATATTTTTTAAATGACATTTTTTATTTAAAAGAATTCTTTTTTGAGATATGTTAAACATACAAACAAATAATAAAAGTTTTTTTTTTTTTTTTTCCGGTAAAAATACGTATTTGGTTTCTATTTATGTTGTCAAAATCCGATTTGTACAGGGACCATTGATTTAAATATTAACTTCTTTCGCAAGCATTTCGAAGTCTTTCACGCTCTGTTCCGGTAATTTTACATTGCAGGTCACTGACATCCGATTTCTATTCTCGATTGTCTTTACACTGTTACTGTTTCTAACCTTCTGACATTTCGCTTTATTCTGACGGGTGTCTGTGCGTCAAAGTAAAATTGGTTACTCCCTAAGAAAGTTTCTTTAGTCCTTTCGGGCGCAGTCTCCTTAAAAAAGGACACCTAATTTAAATTTTACTGGAACACAGAATATTTAATTAAAATTTTCTTTTTTTATGACATACCCAAAAATTAGAAAGTTCGTAATTCCTAGTAACTTTGGTGTAGGTTATTTATTTCAAACAGATTTACTCGGTTCCGGAAAGGGTTAAGAATCAAAATCTGTTAGGGATGTAAACTCAAAGACAGTACAGTGAAACTTCCATTTAACGAAATCTCATCGTTACACCTAAATATTTCGTTATGAAGAAAATTCGTTAAATGGAAATCAACTTAAATTCACGAAGTCTGTGTAATAAAATACAGACATGAAAAAATATATATGAAATGGAAATATTGGAAAAATTTATTTTAATTCGGGCAATGATTTTTTTTCTCTGCAATGTAGCTACATGAGAAAAATTTAATAATAATAATAATATTATTAATAAAACACATAATAAAGAGCGATTAAGAAAAACTGAAGCGTAAAATGCCTTTTCTCTCTTTTCTCAATATTGCAAATCCTCCACTTTTAAAAAAAATCTGTAATTTACTTTGTACAGATTTCTTATAAGAAAAATATGCTATACATTAAAATTTTCGTGCACCCGAACAGATCATCAGTAAATTTTTCGTGAAGCTGGAATTCCCTTCTTATTGCATTGAAGCCACCCATCTCCCCTACTGTTAGCATCAGAGTGCCTGCGTAACAGAGTGGTGATATTAAGCGGTTATATGACTGTGAAATAATATTGTTTGTTTATCACAAAGATGAATGAAAATGTTTAAATAAATAAATAACTTCACTTTGAGACAATCCGCTAAAATAAATTCATGCATCTATCGCAACAACAACCTGTCTGTTTAAATATTGCATACACGCACGAATGTGAAATAAACTTCGTTATATAAAATATAATTTTCGAAATTAGAAGATCAATTTACATGTTAATGTGGTCCAAAGTCAAGATTCAGCAGGACATTTCGTTAAGTAGAAAACTTCACTGAATAGGGACTCATTAAAGGGAACTTCCACTGTATTTATGTTTTTGAAGTCTTACGTCTATCTACTATAATGAAATTTGTTAATGCTACAATTAACTATTACATTGTATAAATTACGTAAATATTATTTTTTCCAAACGTTCACAATTCATTATTAATTATTTGATAAAAGATCAATTAGTAATAAGAGGAAGGTTATTAAACGTGAAGTGAGGCCAAATTTATAATATTCTATTGCAATACTGGTTTAATTAAAAAAAAAAATATATACATGCTTATGTGTATTTTTATTTTATCGGATTATAAAATTCTCTGAACATCTGAGGACTTTCTTGCATTTCAATAAAAATTTTATGAAACGCAATGAAAATTTCTTCTTTATTAGTTTTCTTCTAAAATGGCTTTCATATCTTCCCATCTTATGTACTCCTTAAACACAATTCTGTTAAACGTATTTTTGTTCAGAATTAATATAAGTTGTTTTCAAGTAACAGAAATCCGCTTAAAGTGTTAAAAACACTTGGGAGGTCTTTTAAAAATACATTTTGCAAAATACAGTAACTTTATTACAACCATTCCCGAAAACTGAGATACCTCTAATTAGCAAACACATTTTTAATACCCGAAACCTATGTGTTTGTGTTGTTTTAATCCCTGTTCTTTTAGCCTATTTAATGCCTCAAGATTTTAAAGATATTATTTTTATAGTGTTGACACTTGAAAAAAAGGGCCTCCGGGAATTTTTCAAAGAGGGAATACTATTCTTAAAAAGGAGTATATTTTATTCAAAATAAAAATATTATTCTTAAAAAAAACCGCACATTTTTTTAGGGCACATTTATTACTTTCTGCTCAACAAAAATATTTTGAACTGGTTTGTTTATAGTCCCCTAGAATTCGCGATATTTTCCCGGAATTAATTGAATTACTATGGGGCTCATAAGAAGTGTTAAAAAGGGCCGCCGGGCGCTGCGCCCAGCTACAACGGCTTAGAGTCAACACTATTTCATCGGTATACCTTTTATTGCTTAATTATTTCTAATTGAAAATATACTTTCGCAAATTATTTGAAATTATATTTAAATTTGGATTAAAGACACGTTACTTAAATTTTTTTAATTTTATATTTTGCTTTTTATGTCATCCAAGAAAGTGATACAGTTCAAAATTTGCATTACACTGTAACATTGGTGGCGGTACTTGATACACCTGAAGAATTTTATTTACGATAAATTATTTTCTATTACGGGGTGGGAAGTATGCCAGCATGGCATAGATAATTCTGTCATCGCATCAGGGGGAAAAGAAGAAGAAGGGAAAAAAAAAAAAAAAAAATCCAGAAACAGATAGCTCTATTTGTTTCTTGTTTGACTCGATCTCAAACATCTGGAGACATTTCTTTGAATTTTGTGCACTTTTTTACTGATTGTTCAAAGTTTAAGTATTTTTCTAAAAGCAAGCTAACATTTTCATTTCAAAAATATTTTATGTGTATTTTTCACTGTGTTTCTTCATTACAATAGTTAATTATTAAATGATAAATCATCAAAGAGTTTTTATAAAATTTATTATATTTTAACTTTATGACTTTTATTGTGTATGTTACAGGCCAAACCCGATTTTAGGCCAAACTAGATTGGCCTATGTTAGGATGTGTAAATATTTTCAGGCAATCTCAAAAATTCTGATTATTATCTTAAGTAAATTTAATTAAATATCAATCTATTAAAAAAAAGCAATTTTAATTCTCTGGAATTTTATTAATAAATCAAATAATTTTAATATTTTTCAGTTTAAACATCGGAGCTCTCTGTCATAACGTAATTGGAACAAACTAAAATTTTTTTTTTTTAATTATTTTATTATTAACTATTAACTCCTAAAACTATATTAATCGATTTTATTTTCAAATATAAATCATTTTTACATTATTACCCAATTCTTTAAACCGTTAGTTTGTAATTTATGCATTTTTAAATTTTGGCGCGATCACTTATTTTTATTATCAAAAACTGGCTTTTTCTCAATTTCAAGTTCGCCATTTACAAACCTGCCCCTTCGCGTCCCTTCATTGATGATTCATCGTGATCGAGATTGTTCCAGAGGCTTCCAGTGCCTTCCATTCTAACACCTCCCACGTAAAATTAGGGGAATCCCCTGATAGAAGCTTCGAGAAAACGCTTCTGATTGGTTGGGAGTGGCGTCAGTGACCAGCACTGAAATTTTTCGCGGGCGATTCGGAGAGATTCGAAAAAATTATCCAAGCGAGCAGGACGTAAAAGAAGATTGGGGATTTTTCTCCCCGCTGGACCTTCGGGTCCAGCGTCGGCAAAAATGTTTTTTTTCTAATTTGGCAGAGGTTCCTGTTATTTCAAGAGATGATTTTAGATATTTTCACAGGATGATCGTCTTTACAGTTTTGCATAACAAGATTTAATTTTTATTATCTTCGCTTCAAATATTAAGTAAAAGTATCTCCAGCCTAGCTCATAAATTTCCTTATACTAAGATAATAGTGATTCTCCCGTCATCCGAGCTAACTACTTCGGTTTGATCAATTTGCTGACAACTCCAGAGTCTTGGAAATTTCTAGCGGACATCGTGTGAACCTTCGTGAATGAAATATACCTATTTAAATGCAGGCAATCGATACAATGGATCAACGCCAGACGTTGTCCACCTCCAAGGCCTGATATCACTGGATTTCAACACAAGCCTCACCGGTGTAGCGAGGATCAACTGAACCCCGGCCAACATCATTTATTACTGTCAACACAGTGGAGGTGATTATAAAGTATCAGACTAAATGAACTTATGCGAACTGTAAATCGAACATTCAACTAGATATATCTTACAAAAATTTTAGTTTTTCTGTAAAGGAATGCATGGCCATGTTCTCCACAATTTATTATCTTGCCAATCTTAAATAAAAGCTGTAATTTGTAAGTAGAAAAATAGTGTCTTCCTTGTGAATGCTGTTTGGGTGAGTGTTTTATTATTTTTCTTTTCCTTTTATTTTAGGTAACATTTAACAGCTTGTTGAAATAGTTGGATTAATTTAACTGGCGGCACAACGCTTAATCGATTTACTTCCACTATTCGTTCACGCGCTGCTATCTGTATTTGAGGAGTCTGCTTCCGGGAGATATACTATTTGAGCTGACTTGTCTGTTTTGATGAGTTCAGCTGCCGAAATATCGCTCGGATCGGGTTCCCCAAATACAACCACATAGCATTAATTGGCGCCGTGTCACCGTTTAGGATCTTACCTAGTTCTTTTTTTTACTTTTGAGATAATTGTTAATTTATTTATTTAAGTTTTTTAAGATTAAATTTAGCTTTGTTATTTTTACTTTACTATCGGGAATTTTAACGATTTAGAGTAAATTTTTAACGATAGTTTGGAATTTTTTTGAAATAAATAAGGATTTTTATTTTTCTAACAAATTCATGTGAACATCAGGGTTTATCATTTTATAACATGTGAATAATATAATATTCTCATATATTTTGATAATAATGTATTTTTTTTAATGTGTACTCTCTTGTTTTTTATATATAACAGTAATTATGAAATATTATTTAAAAAAAATAAAAAAAATGGTCGATTTTCTAAATAAATATTTGTAGTGCCATAGTAATATTTTCCATATCAGGTACGACAATGATTTGATGTATTTTTTTATTTCCTGCAGGCAGGAAATGGTGTGCATAATTTAATGTACACTTTAATTAATTCATTAATGTTTGTTGTGTATGGTAGTGGTACTACTATTAAAATAATAATAAGTAAAATAAATCGATAAAATAAAAAATAAACAAAAATTGAACAACAAAACATTTATATTAAATTTGAACAATTAAAAAATATGCTATTTCTTTGTGTATGTAATATTGAGTAATATTTTCAAAAAAAAAAAAAAAAAAAAAAAATTACTATTGAATTTTCTCCAGTGCTATATTTTTCATACCCCTCAAATATTTTTATTTATTTTTATTTTCTAGAGCTTTACACCCACCCCCCTCTAAAGTTTCAAAAAATATTCTGGGGTGATAGGGGATAAAATTTATTTTCAATTTTGCTTTTTATGTGTATTATGATTTCATGCTTTTCTGTTGCTCAATAGTTTGAACTTTTAGGATATATTTGTCATTCATTTTCATTTATTATTGGGGCTGTCTATTCATTTAAATGTTTAGTAGTAGCCTGGAGAATAGAAAGTGCTTTGCACTGACCGGATTTTAGGGATGTGACACACGGAAAAATAGCTCTTTCCTCCACCCTCCGGATTTCTCGAAATGGTATTGTGAGAGGGATGATAAAATTCCTATCTTTATATTTTATTATTTAACTTATGCAATAATCAAACTTTAATAATCTTTATATCAATTTAAATATTTGTTTACACTGGGAGAATTTTTGTTCAATTTTGCTGAGGAGGCCAAAACTATATTTTAATAATTATTTTGAAATATATGAAGAAAGGGTACCCTAATCAAATATATAAAATGAAAGAAAAATAATAAGAAATATTCATAATAAAATGAATATAAATGAAAATTATTTTTGAAAGATGTATAAAAAATGCATCAATAATGTAAATATAGACCTTGGGATATTTTATCGGTCACTTTTTCTCTACCTAGCTTGATCGTACTATTCTCAATTGGTGCGGCTAGAAGAGATTTTAGATGTTTTGGCAGTTAGTTCTGCGGAAATTCTTTTTTTCCCATGATGTCACAATTAGTGATTTTGCGGCTGTGGTTTCCTCGTGTCACCACTATTGATGCTTAATTCGTTTGTTGACGATAGACTATTTTAGTGCCAAAACTATCTTTCTGGTGATTTTAAGGTCTTTTTTTTCCTTTTTGATTGAGATTGGAAAAACCAATCCATTTAATTTAATTGAGTTTTGCCAGATTCCTCAGTAATTATATTGGTAATTTTTCTTTATGACTATTTTTACAATATATCTTTGATAAGATTAATTAATATAATCTTAAAAATATTTATTTACTTTTATAATTATCAATAAATGAATTTAAGAGAGTCACAATACAACTTACCTTTTGAAGTTATTTTCTGTTTAGCACACTTTGATGAAATCTAAATTTCAAAACAAATCTCTTTTTTGTTCTTTTCTTTTTCAGATTATTTACCTGCCATTGAATTTTACATGATATTCTATATATTAATTTTATATGGTTTAAACTGTTTATTTATGGTAATGAATATAAAGGTTATTTTGTTTTAAGAAAAATATTGATTCAAAAGAATCATAAAATTGGTATAAAAGCATTTGTGTTTATTTTTGTGATTGTTATAATACTGAAAATAAATAAGCAAGCAATAAAAATAAATAATGAATAAATTATATAAATTGAAAATTCATATTAAATATTCTTTATTACAGGACAAAATTAATAATTTTTGCTTTTTAATTGTTGATCCCTTTGTTTATATTTATTATTTTAACTTTAAATTTATATTTTTTTTTTCATATATTCCTCTAAATTTTCAATCTTTTAGTATTTAAATTTTGACTTCTATAATTTTAAATGAGTAACAATAGTGTGACAACTGCTTGTTTTTATATGCTTTACTGATAAACAAAACAGGGACTGCCAAACCCGAGTTTGCTTTCGATATGTGTCAGGGTTGTTAAATACCCGGGTTTTTTCAGAAAAAACCCAACCCACTGGGTTTTTTCAGGGTTTTTGGGGTTTTTTCAGGGTTTTTTGGGTTTTATCAGGGTTTTTTGGGTTTTTTCAGGTTTTGGGGGGTTATGGGAGGTGGTTCAGAATGCTTGAAAAAAAAAAGTACTTATTACTAAATTTAAAGTAGCTAATTGATTACAAATATATATAAATCAATGACAGTAATCAAAATTATGCTTTGTTTTTAGATAAATTTATTATTAGTAATAATTTATAAAGTATTTTTTATTATTAATAAATAATAGAATAAGCCAAGTAATTCTACATGTCTACATGATTAAATTAGGATTCTAAGCATATATGGTATTTTGTTATGAGTTTCTATTGTATAACATAGAACGGATTACACACCAAAGTATTTTTTTACTGGGAAAGAATTTGTTTGTGTTACTTATACATGCTACAGAGATTAACTAACAATTATTTCTTTTAAAAATTGTAATGGTATAATTAGGACATTTCTTTTCTTTGAGGTGGGGGGTGATGGTTATAAACTTTATGAGTGTGTACTGATATTAAGAAATATATTACAATATATTATATAATGTGTAATATAAATACATTATATATGTAATTTAAAGTTGAAATTTTGAAAAAACCCACTTGGGTTTTTTCCTGGGTTTTTTCAAGTGGGTTTTTTCAGAAAAAACCCACCCGGGTTTTTTGGGCTGGGCAAAATCATAACAACCCTGATATGTGTGGCCGGCTACCACGTATTATCTTAAGAATTAGTAGGGCATATTATTAAATTTATTTAAATAAATTCTAATATTAAAAATCTTTTAAAAATAATACAGTAATTTCAATCAAATTTTAATTGTAGGTTGTCACTTGCTTTAATAGATATTAATCAAAAATAAGTGTATAAATAAATAGGGAAAAATTTTACTTTGCATAATTTTCAATTTATTGCTGGTTGTTATATACTGGGGTAATATTTCAATATTAAAATTCTGATTAATTTTTCAAATAATTCATAATTTGTCTTAAAATTTTAAAACAAGTAATCTTAAAACTTTGCCATTGCTCTGAAAGCTGCTCTTGGAATTTTTCAAATTTTTCTAAAAATTTTGGACAAAGCAGACGCAGGGGGTCAACTCGGCTTAGCTTGGGAATTAATCCAAATTCAAAGAATTTTGGCCCTCCGATATTCCCTCACGGTGCAGTCCATCATAAAATTTTTACGATGCTGATGATTCCTTATGGGTGTCTATAACTTCCACTTGTGGATTATTAGTTAGGTTCACTGTTTAGAATCTAGGACACCTAGAAAGATTTTGGATGCAGTGTTATTTAATTTTCAATTTTTTTTTTTCTGTCACTCAATTACAAATACTTTTGAAAAATAGATTATTTATGTTTATCACAACTTTACCATTCAGCATTGTCCTGTATATATGCATATTAACTATGGTTCATTCACTAGATACATAATAGTTTTTTCATGAAAGCCATATAGAATGTAATCATAATGTGCAAATTTTGAAAGTTCAATGAATTAGTGTTACATCAAGAAAATTTTACATAAAAAAAAATTTGATGCTATGTAATGGTGTTCACATGAATATTTTTTTTTTTTTCGCCTTCACTCACCCTTGGTTGTATTGAATAATGTTTGTATATATATATTTGTATTCTAGATCAACATATTTTAACATGTTTTGTTTATCTTATACCTTAAAATGTAATATTTTTTTATTGGGTTATGTGGTCAAAGAGAGTCTTACACATAGTCCAATCGTTTGTTCGCAAACGTGTAGGTTCCTTTTCAGTGCATATTATATGTACTTGAGATCCCAGGATCTCATATTTTTTTTTTTTTATTGTTTTTTTTTGTTAGAGGCTGGAGGTAATGTTAGGATGTGTAAATATTTTCAGGCAATCTCAAAAATTCTTATTATTATCTTAAGTAAATTTAATTAAATATCAATCTATTAAAAAAAAGCAATTTTAATTCTCTGGAATTTTATTAATAAATCAAATAATTTTAATATTTTTCAGTTTAAACATCGGAGCTCTCTGTCATAACGTAATTGGAACAAACTAAAATTTTTTTTTTAATTATTTTATTATTAACTATTAACTCCTAAAACTATATTAATCGATTTTATTTTCAAATATAAATCATTTTTACATTATTACCCAATTCTTTAAACCGTTAGTTTGTAATTTATGCATTTTTAAATTTTGGCGCGATCACTTATTTTTATTATCAAAAACTGGCTTTTTCTCAATTTCAAGTTCGCCATTTACAAACCTGCCCCTTCGCGTCCCTTCATTGATGATTCATCGTGATCGAGATTGTTCCAGAGGCTTCCAGTGCCTTCCATTCTAACACCTCCCACGTAAAATTAGGGGAATCCCCTGATAGAAGCTTCGAGAAAACGCTTCTGATTGGTTGGGAGTGGCGTCAGTGACCAGCACTGAAATTTTTCGCGGGCGATTCGGAGAGATTCGAAAAAATTATCCAAGCGAGCAGGACGTAAAAGAAGATTGGGGATTTTTCTCCCCGCTGGACCTTCGGGTCCAGCGTCGGCAAAAATGTTTTTTTTCTAATTTGGCAGAGGTTCCTGTTATTTCAAGAGATGATTTTAGATATTTTCACAGGATGATCGTCTTTACAGTTTTGCATAACAAGATTTAATTTTTATTATCTTCGCTTCAAATATTAAGTAAAAGTATCTCCAGCCTAGCTCATAAATTTCCTTATACTAAGATAATAGTGATTCTCCCGTCATCCGAGCTAACTACTTCGGTTTGATCAATTTGCTGACAACTCCAGAGTCTTGGAAATTTCTAGCGGACATCGTGTGAACCTTCGTGAATGAAATATACCTATTTAAATGCAGGCAATCGATACAATGGATCAACGCCAGACGTTGTCCACCTCCAAGGCCTGATATCACTGGATTTCAACACAAGCCTCACCGGTGTAGCGAGGATCAACTGAACCCCGGCCAACATCATTTATTACTGTCAACACAGTGGAGGTGATTATAAAGTATCAGACTAAATGAACTTATGCGAACTGTAAATCGAACATTCAACTAGATATATCTTACAAAAATTTTAGTTTTTCTGTAAAGGAATGCATGGCCATGTTCTCCACAATTTATTATCTTGCCAATCTTAAATAAAAGCTGTAATTTGTAAGTAGAAAAATAGTGTCTTCCTTGTGAATGCTGTTTGGGTGAGTGTTTTATTATTTTTCTTTTCCTTTTATTTTAGGTAACATTTAACAGCTTGTTGAAATAGTTGGATTAATTTAACTGGCGGCACAACGCTTAATCGATTTACTTCCACTATTCGTTCACGCGCTGCTATCTGTATTTGAGGAGTCTGCTTCCGGGAGATATACTATTTGAGCTGACTTGTCTGTTTTGATGAGTTCAGCTGCCGAAATATCGCTCGGATCGGGTTCCCCAAATACAACGCATAGCAGCCTAGTCCAAACTAGTCTATCCTAACGCCCATCGGATAAACTAGTTTTTCCTAGGCCAAACTAGTCTATCCGAACGCCCATCGGATAAACTAGTTTTTCCTAGGCCAAACTAGTCTATCCGAACGCCCATCGGATAAACTAGTGTTTCCTAGGCCAAACTAGTCTATCCGAACGCCCATCGGATAAACTAGATTTTCCTAGGCCAAACTAGTTTGGCCGAACGGTCATTAGGATGAACTAGTTTAGCCTGCTATTCATTGGTTTGAATTAGTTTATCCTAGGCCGAACTAGATTGTCCTAGGCCAATTCAATTTGGCGTGATTTTTTTTTTAATCTAAAGACCGCCACGGCGCCAACTTTCTAGTTTTGATCTAATTTAGCCTAGGCCAATGTAGTGTGACGCGATTTTAGCTCACAGACTATCAAAGTATGAGAGCTAATGTGCTCGCAAATTCTGTGTGTGTGTATGTCACCATGTACGTATGTATGTACGTATGTACGAACGTATGTACGTAATGCGATAACTCCTGATAGAAATATCCAATTTGCTTCAAAATTTGGACATAGATTTATCCTGATAACGAACTTTCCTGATTAGTTTCAGGAGTTCATTGGATAAGAATAAGGGAAGGGGAACAAAAAGCTAAACCGTACCCCCCCCCCCCTCCACTCCTTAATTTCGTTAAGTCAATTTTCATGCAAAAGTATCAGATTTTATTAAAAATTTAGGTACAATATCAGTTTGATAAGGTACATCCATGATTAGTTGTGGGTGTTCATTGTTTACATATAAAGAAAGGAGGAATGGGGGGTAACACTCTTAATTTATGTAAATAGATTTTTCAGGGATAATTTACCGATTTGTTTCAAATTTTGGATGTAGGTTTCTTCTGATAAGGCGTTTACCTGATTAATTTTGGGGGTTCTGAGTTTAAATATAAAGATAGAGCGGATTATTTTTTCAATCGGATATAAACTTTTGGTTTTATGAAAAGATTTTTAATTCGTAACAGATATTGGTTTTCACACACATCACTTCACGCGAAATTGTTCGTATTAAAAAAGTAAATATCCGAATCCTTTTAAAAATAAGAAAAAACTTAAATAAAGCATGACACTTGAAATTTAGGATATTTTTAAAAAGCTCAGCGTTTTTTTTTAAAGTTTTAGCTGCTAATTAAATATTACCAGTTTTGTGAAACTTTTTGAAACATGATATAACATGATGTTAAATATTTAAGAAAAAAGATGCCGCATCAAATACCACTATTTTCTATTAATAATTTTTGTAAAAATGTTAAATTCTTGTTGGAATTGTTGAAACTTTGTGATAGTTTATAACATGTGATAAAAAATTGTATAAAAAGTCCCATTACGAAAGGGAAAGAGGGGGGGGGGGCAAACAAAATCAGGAAATATAACGGAAATTCTAGGTTGATCTATTTGAAACTTTAAGATAGTTTATGACATATGATATAAAATTATAAAAATATATTTCGCATTTAATGCCACTATTGAAGAATAGTGATTTTTTCAAAAATCTCAAATTCTTGTTTTGAAGCACAGCGACATCGAGTAACACATCTACTGATAGATTCTTTAACGGAGTTTTCTTAAGATACAGTTTTGTTAGTAATAAGATACGCTCCCTGGTGATGGAATGTGGAACTAATGCGAGCACCCTGGTGTTGGAATTTGGAACTAATACAACGCGATTTAGGTATTTACGAATGTTGAATCGAAAAGAAAGAAACATGATGTAAATACTTAAGAAAAAGGATTCCGCATCGAAATACCACTATTTTCTAATAGCAATTTTTGTAAAAATGTTAAATTCTTGCCGGAACTTTTTGAAAAATCCGTAACAACGTCTTTCAAATTCTAATTCAAGCTGAAATTTGATGAAAATCTGTGTATTAGTACTATTTCAGATATTTGAATTATCGCAGAAGTCATAAAAAAACTGGATAGAAGCGCTACTTATTGAGCCATTTACTCTAAAAACAAAAGAATATTAATTTATATCAGGGGCTAACTGAATTTGAAGTTTGATGAAAATCCGTGCATTTCTTCTTGAGATATTGCGATAATTATGAATAATGCCACATAGCAGCGCCATCTGTTGCACGATTTACTCCAAAAACTAAAAAGTACTTTTGTACTTTTTTATATCAAGGACTAACAGAATATGGAGTTTCATGAAAATCCATGCATTAGATCCTGAGATAGAGCTATTGCAATAATCACGAATAATACCGTATAGCGGCGCTACCTTTCACGAGATTTACTCCAAAACTACAGAATACTAATTTATATCAGGACTTACTGAATCTAAAGTTTGATGAAAATTCGTGCATTAATTCTTGCAACAAAACTATTTCAGGAATCGGGAAAATTGAGCACAACAGTGCCACCTATTGAGCAATTAACACGAATACGTAAAAGATTTAGTTCATATCACGGATTTACTGATTCGGAAGTTTGATGAAAATCCGTAAATTAGTTATTGAAATAGTGTTAATGCAAAACAGTAAAAACGCACTTTAGAAGCGCCATATGTTGAACTATTTACATGAGAAAGTAATCAGCATCGATTTATATCAGGGACTATCTGAATATAAATTTTTATTAAATTCCGTCTATTAGTTCTTGAGATACAGCTATTGTGAAAATTGTGAAAAATGCAGCATATCATAGCCATGTTGAGTGATTTACTTCAAAATATAAACAACACCAACTCATGTCATGGACGAACTGTATCTAAAGTTCGATGGAAATTTGATTGTATTAGCTATTGAGATAAAGCTCATGCGTAAATCGTAAAAAATGCCAAACAGTACTCCAACTGATTAACGATTTATACCAAAAACTAATCAGCTTCAATTTAGATCAGAGACTGCCTGAATATAATTTTTTATTAAATTTCGTGCATTATTTCTTCAGCCGCGTCCCCACAGACTGCGGCAGCGTATAGCAGGTGTGCTGCAAGCGTACTGCCGAATGCGCTCTTCCTTTTCGAATGAACTTCGAAGCGAACAAAATTTAAATCGTAGCAAGCATGCTGAGCACGCACCACCGAATGTAACCCTCCTTTTCGAAAGAACCTCGAAGCGAACGAAATTCGAACCATATCCCCGCTGCCCACGCCAGTCCGATAGCGGGCGAAGCCAGCAAGTTTTAACTAAGCCACGTTATATTTGTTCCTCATTCCAACACCAGGGAGCGTACTCTATTATTAACAAAACTGTATTTTAATGAAACTCCGTTAAACAACCTATTAGTAGATGTGTTACTTGAGGTCGCGGTGCTTTAAAACATAGAATTTCCGTTATATTTCCTGATTTTGTTCGCAACCACATCCTCTTTCACGCCGAAATGTAACTCCTTTTTTTTATAAAATTATATCATATGCGATAAACTATCACAAAGTTTCAAAAAGTTCCAGCAAAAATATAACATTTTTACAAAAATTACTATTAGAAAATAGTGGTATTTCGATGCAAAATCCTTTTTCTTAAATATTTATCATCATGTTTTTTTTCACTTCGCAGTTCGTTCGCCTCAACATACGTCCGTTTCAAGATTTTATATAAAAGAAGGGGCCCGATAGCGGGTGAAGCCGGCTGGCTTGAACTAAATCGCGTCCAAATTCCAACACCAGAGTGCTCGCGTTATATTAGTTACACATTAGTCCGTTATATTAGTACGTATATACATAAGTATATACGTACATACATAAGTATATACGTACATACATACGTACGTACATAAGTATGTACATACGTACGTACATGGTTACATACACACACACAGAATCTGCGAGCACATAGCTCTCAGGCTTTGATAGTCTGTGAGCTAAAATCGCGTCGAATTGCATCGGCCTAGGCTAAATTAGATCAAAACTAGAAAGTTGGCGCCGTGGCGGTCTTTAGATTAAAAAAAAAAATCACGCCAAATTGAATTGGCCTAGGACAATCTAGTTCGGCCTAGGATAAACTAGTTCAAACCAATGAATAGCAGGCTAAACTAGTTCATCCTAATGACCGTTCGGCCAAACTAGTTTGGCCTAGGAAAATCTAGTTTATCCGATGGGCGTTCGGATAGACTAGTTTGGCCTAGGAAAAACTAGTTTATCCGATGGGCGTTCGGATAGACTAGTTTGGCCTAGGAAAAACTAGTTTATCCGATGGGCGTTAGGATAGACTAGTTTGGCCTAGGAAAAACTAGTTTATCCGATGGGCGTTAGGATAGACTAGTTTGGACTAGGCCAATCTAGTTTGGCCTAAAATCGGGTTTGGCCTGTAACATATATAAGAGAAGATGTGATGCATTAGTAAGCTTGGGGCATATGTTACTTCCTGTATTTCTTTCGATTAATTTGTTTTATTAATTTTCCTTTTTATATATACATTAAAAATCGTTGAGAAGCCAGAAAACAAGAATGATATATATTGCGACAGTCACACTCACAGATTATGAAAGACTTTGCATTATTACTGTTGCTAACATTTTACGCTTTTTTGTAGCAAGTTGTATCGTTTTAAATCGCCGTAATTTACCAATTAAATAAAGCAAAAATTTCTAGTACATTTTTGTGGCACAAAAAGCGATTTTTTTGGGATCTTTGAGCACCGAAACGTATAAATCCGCCGAAAAACGAAATCCAAAAATTTTCACGAATCCAATACTTTCTTCTTGTAAAGATAGGAAAAAGTAATAATTTGAAAATCTATTTCAAAGCCTTCACAAGCGATGTAATAATAATCAAAATGTGAAATCTTTTAATCTTGTTTCGGAGAATACAACAAAAATCTGAAAGAATTCCATTGTCTCAGGAATTTTGATCTTTTTAAATCTTGCCATTTTTAATATCACTAGAAGAAAGCGATGTTTATCCTGTTTTAAGCAGTACGTCACGCATTATTAGTTAGAGTACATGGAGTTAAAGAAATATTTCTTTTTAAGAAAAGTAAGTCTTTTTGCATTTTTATACCACCGGGCTTTTATTTCTTTAGATAAGGGATTTTTACGAGGTTTTTAAAATGCACCTCACTGAAAGACATGCATGTGCAAATTTGGTACTTCTTTGTTATTGGGGGCGTTTGAGTAACTCAGTGTTAAGAACGTTTAACGTAAAATATTATGAAACAGTCACGAAAATGAAACGTCGATGACTGATAGAAATGTCCAATTTTAAACGGTTTAAGAGTGTATTTGAAAAAAATATTTTCCCATTTTCAAAAGCTCGAAATTATCTGATTAATTTTAAAATTCATTTATAAAAGTAAAAGAGGCCATCCATAAATGATGTCACGCGTTTTTTCCATAATTTTGACTCCCCCTCCTCCCCGTTTGTCAACACATGTCACACTTCACTTTACCCCCCCCCCCCCCCCCCCCTCCTATGAATTCAATCCATATACTTTTGATTTTGTTGGCGTCAGCACAATAATAGACAAAAATAGTGTTTCCATGGGAGAAACAACAACGTATATAAAAGACGGTATTTCAAATGTTGTTGTTTCTCGCATTTCAATTTTAAAGGAGTCGTTCCTATTGGAAAAAACTATTTTTGTCTGTTATTGTGCTGACGCCAACAAAATCAAAAGTATATGGATTGAATTCAAAATTGGGTCGAAGAAGCAAAAGTGCATTTTCGAACAAGACCCACTCAGCATAATACTCAGCATGAATTAAGACCCAGCAGCAGCACCTTAATTCACTTCAGCGCTTAGTAACGTCAATATCAGCTTCAACAAAGCGCCTATCGCTCTCAGCGCTATCTGTGAGCGCTATTTTAAACTAAATTTTCTGATTTATACATAAGATTCTTACGATTTTTTTAAATAAACAAACCACTGGTTTCATGTTTCTATTTATCACCGTTTCCAAGTTATAGATTTTTAAAGTTAAGGGTCCTTTGTGAAACACCCTGTAGTTAATTTTAAATTCTTAACATAGGTTAAAATCAATATGTACGAGTCGATAATTAGTACATAATAGTAAAAATTGTGTGCTTAGTTTAAACGATTGTTGGTGCTGCGATGGCTGCAACCACAATATGATTAAATCTCGTTCCAACGTTATTGGAACTCCGGTAGAACCATATAGATCAAAAGTTTGGAACGAAATTTCACCATCTTATTGCTTCAGCTTGTGTGCTTGGTTGAACCAATTTTTGATTCTGCAATAGCTATACAACCATAAGATGACGAAATTTCCTTCCAGCGTTTGGAGTTCCGGTAGAATTTTAAAGCTAATTTTTGGAACGAGATTTCACCATCTTATTGCTGCAGTTAATGATGGGCGATTTCAATTTTTTGAATCGATTTAATCTCTACTACGGCCAACTCGATTTAATCGATACTTTAACATTTTTAATCGATTCCTCTGAAGGTAATATCATTTTTATTTTCCTTCAAATTTCGAAGATAAAGTAATCTTATGTGCTAATCCCAAAATTTCTATTTCATAAATGTTAAAACATCCAATTTCACTATCACGGTGTCAAAATTAAATGATAATTTATGCCCGACATTAGAATTCAATAAGCATAAGTTCATTGACGTATGTGCATTTTAAAACAAAAATATTAGCACTTCATTATCCAAACAAATTGTTGAATATCGACTCACACACTCTTAGATGTCTACAATCAAAATTTGAAATTCAAAGAGCATAAAAACGATACAGATTTGGGCAGTATACAAAGCCTATAATAAGGATCAATTTATGTAATAGTGCAGCAGAATATAAAGTTTGATTAAATTCCATGCATAAGTTTTGAAATAGAGCTATCACAAATATCGCAAAAAATGCAGCGCACTCTAAGCCAAAAATTGATACCACTAGTGGTTGACTCCTAGGCTTAGCATTGTGTTTTCCTGCACCCAATTTTTCATGTTTTCATACTTTTGATTTGTAGGACAAACACAATGATAAGCCTACGAGTCAAGCACTAGTGGTATAAATTTTTTGGCTTATGCACCACTTCATTTCCGGCAGACCTTGCTATTAGATAATATTTTCATAATTACAAACGAGGATGGAGAAAAGCAGCACCCTTTTCCCTTCATCTGTTACATTTGAACACATTTTTCTTCTTTTTCTCCGACTCTTTTACGTAAGTCATTGTTCTTCCTTCCCGTCGCTTGCTCTTCCTTATCTGGGCCAAGGACTAGCAGGCACGCTCTGCTCTGCACAAGGCCATATTTAAAGCACCCTGCATTCAGTGGAAGGATGACCCTGCTACATGCAGAAACACAACTGTTTTAAAAGCTGCTGAAATATGGTTAAATTAAAAAAAGAAAAAAAGAAATACGGAATGATGCGAAGAACAGTTAATGGAGATTTTCGTTACTATGTTGCGTATTTACTGACGTTGGCGAGAAAAAAGAAAGGAGATTACAAAGCTTCAGTTATTTTAGAGTGAAGCTCTTGTGAAAGAAATGGTTTTATGGTTATTTAATAGAAAAACTCAAAATGAGTTTAGAGTGGAATGTCACGTTCACCCTGCTTTATTATAACTAAAATATTTATATATTTACTAAAAAGGTGCTTAAAATTTATTTACTATTCCATTACAAATGAACTGGTCTTAAAAACTTAAAACCACTGATATTTTAAACATATACAGTCGACTCTCGTTAATTCGAACTCATTGGGACCACAAGAAATGTTCGAATTATGAAAAGTATGAAATGAAAACATTCTTAATATGGTACTGAATTAACGTTATAGTATTTTCTAAATTTATTTCGTCTGTTATCATTAGAATATGACTTAATATTAAATTAAAATACATAAATACATAAACTAATTAAAGGATTAGAAACATTCAGAATGGGAAAAAATGAAATGTTGCTGATAGTCCAAGAGCCGACAGCACAAGAAAAAAAAAAGTCCGCTTATTTTAATGAAGAATAGTAATAAAGGAATCAAATGATCCATGTCTGCCGGAAGCTAAGTTTTGCACAAGCCAAAAGTGAATACCACTAGTGGGTGAATCGTAGGCTTAGCATTTGTTTTCCTGCATCCAGTTTTCCATGTTTTCATACTTTTGATTGTACGGCAAACACAATGCTAAACCTACGAGTCAACCCCTAGTGGTATCAATTTTTTGGCTTATGCACCCCTTTACTTCCGGCAGACATAGATCATTAGATTCCCCTATGACTACTCTTCCATAAAATAAAGGATTTTTTCTTCTGCTCGATGACATAGGGTTTTGTGCTGTCGGCTCTTGGGCTGTGATAGAATGACAGGGCACTAAGAAAGTAGATATCAAATGCAAGGGATCATATGTATACTCGTTCGGAACATTTTTCACAAAAATCAAAGAAAAAAAGTTATTCAAATGATCTGAAGTACGTTAGAAAGGAAGGAAAAATAAAAAATCAGAATTCTCGTTAGTTCGAATTAAACGGAGGTCGGAGAAAAGGAGTTCGAATTAAGGAAAATTTTCAACGTTATTCTCCCATTGAAAATTTCAGGACCTCATGTTTAGTTCGAATTAAGCGAAGATTCGATTTATCCGATTTCGAATTAACGAGAGTCGACTGTATTAAGAAAGATGTTATATTACCACGAGATCTTTCGCTTACAAACGTGATTTTTTTCAAAGGGATAATTTAAAATATCCCCTTGAAATGATAACATTTGTGATCGAAAGATTTCAGGTTAATGTAATATCTTCTTCAGGAACAGTTAATAAATTTAAGCACCTTTTTTAGTAAATAGATAAATATTTTAATTTACTTATTTTAGTTATTTATGGTTATATTTCTAGATCAGTAAACCCGTGCGAGGTTTTCGTGTTGAAAGATGTGAATTCATTTTCTGACACATTTTTCACAAATTTATAATTAACTGCATTTTTTTTTAACCAATCATAACTTGTTTTAATAAAATATGACTGTATTATGTAAAAAGTCTGCCCAAAATTTTTTCGCATAATATCCCATTTATCATTCTGCGTTTTGTATGTTCATGAAAAAGGTATGTTAGCAATCAGAAATGTGCATGATGATACTTAAACTATAACTGAAGCGAAAGTTCACTATTCAATGTGAGTTTATAAACAAAACATTCTCTCCAATGATACCACATTCATCGTTGTATTCTGCACAACAGTTAAATTGGTATGCGATGTCATATGTGTACAAAAAAATCCTATCCAATAATACCACATTCATCGTTGTATGCTACACTACTGTTAAATTCAGTATGCAATGTCAGACGTAGACAAAAAATCCTGTCCAGTTATACAACATTCACCGTCCTATGCTACACAACAGTTAAATTCAGTATGGGATGTCAGATGTGGACAAAGAATTCTATCCAATTATATTACATTCACCGTTGTACGCTACACAACAAGTAAATTCAGTATGCGGGGTCAGATGTAGACAAAAAATCCTATCAAATGATAACACATTCATCGTTGTATGCTTACACAACAGTTAAATTCTGTAAGCGATGTCAGATGTGGACAAAACATCCACCCAATGATACCACATTCATCACTGTTTGCTTACACAACATTTAAATTCAATATGTGATGTCAGATGTTGACAAAAAGTTCTATAGAAGGATACCACATTCATTGTTATTTGATCACAGCAGCTAAATTCAGTATGCGATGTCAGATGTGGACAAAAATTTTTATTCAATGGTTCTACATTCATCGTTGTTTGCTTGCAAATTATTTAAATTCAGTATGATATGTCAGATGTAGGCAAAAAATTCTATCCTAAGATACCACATTCATTATTGTATGCTACAGCAATTAAATACTGCATGCGATGTCAGATGTCGACAAAAAATCCTAATCCAGTGATAATACATTCATCGTTGTATGCTACACAGCAATTAAATATAGTATGCGATGTGAAGCAGGCCCGTAGCCAGGATTTTCTTTCGGGAGGGGCTCAATTTTGGAATTTTTTATGTTTTTACAAAAGTAACTAGAATATTATTCAGTATAAAGTTTAAAAATAATCTAGGCTTATCCTAATGTATGTTTCTACATAGGATACTTGTTAACTATGTCAAATATTGTTATTTCATGTTTAATTTTTGCAATTTCTTTTGCATTTTTTTACTTTTAAGAGCACTTTCAGTTCCCAAACCGGTTCAAAAACTGGAGAATATTTAGGAATAATTTTCTGCGGAACTTAAAAAGCACAAACTAACAATATTTGAGATGAGCCTTAAGTAGGGGAGAGGGGGCACCTTTGAACACTCTAAATATTTTCCTTAAATTAAATTAATTTCTAAAAATGTCTATGGCAATACATTACTACTGCTTCAGTGCAATAAGTACAGTAGAACCCCGAAAATTCGGACCCCGTTAAAACGACTTCTCCGGATAATCCGGATCGGTCTAGTCGATTTTTTTCCCAAGTTTGAGAAGAGATCAGCAAATTTCCATAATATTAATTTATTTCATTCTCGTATTCTGAATAAAAAAGTCTTTTCTGAAGTCTTTTCGGAAGAATACCAAAAAGAATTTCTGAAAGTCATGGAAGAATTTATGGCCTGCAAATTACGATTTCTCGAATAATAAGCCCGCAACAAAAGGAAGAATAAGCGAGAATGAAAAAGAAATTATACATGAAGATTTTGTGAGAAAGTTAAAAAAAATGATGGTTGCTCAGATGTTGATATCAACGATTTTAGCAATTGGTTGAAAGCAGAAAATAATTAAGATTCCGCCTCACTTACAGTTGACAAAACAATCGCTTTGTGCACGGCTGAAGAAAATGAAGTTGATACAGACGAAAACATCCTCATCAACGATGATCAACCAAAAGTTATTAGTCATAGTGTAGCAATGTCTCATTTATAAGAATTAATGGTTTATTTTGAACATCAGATGGAGACTATACCCAACGAACTACTTGCAAGCGGATGCTTGACCGTGCGGTCTGCAAACGGTATACAAAACTGGTACAACAGAATATTACAAATTTTATAACTACAAAATAAACATTTTTACTGTCTGTAAACATGCGATATGTTTAGTATAAAGATGATTTTCTGTAAACATCCAATCATCCATAATGTGTCTTATTTTATTTGTTTTTTCTCTTTCTCCGGATAATACGAATTTTCGATAATCCGGATTGAATCCGTTCCAATTAATCCGAATTATCGGGGTTTTACTGTATACAAAGCTGATCCATTTTGTATGAACAATACTGTCTAAGCAAGATATGTATTTTTCTCTCTTATGAATCTAAACTTAAGAAAATAACTTTGTAAAATTTTTGTTCAAAATTTTGTATCCCTAAAATTTTGATTTATTGTTCAACACTTAAATAAAGATGTAATCTTTAGTTTATAAGCTTTGTTTTATTCAAATTCTGCAGCCGAATTGAGTAAACAGTTTTTATGTTGAACTTCATGTCATGGGGCACCATTGAACATCTAAAACTATGAAGTAAAGAGTTGTTGATGTACCTAAATATTACTATTTTTGGAATTTTTTCTTTGTGAAAAGAGGTTAATTAAGAAAATCAAAGAACATGAACTTATACTGTTAACAATCCTTCCTTACTGCACACATGTATTACAATCTCTGGATATATCAACGATTAGAAGTTTAAAACCTAAATTGATGATGTCACTCATTTATTTGATAATTGCAAAGTCCGAATACACAATAATGATTCATGGTTTAGTAGGTTTGTCTAGCAAAGCTCTTTCATTTACTCTTTCCCAAACTACGGAACTACTAATACTTTCATACTAGATAAAACGGAATTTAAATCAGGGTTTTTCATAAAAAGTGTGAATGAAAAATTTTAATTTCCCAGAAGCATCAGCTATAATATTGGTGTAACATGGATATTTTAAAAAAGTTTTCTGAACCAAACATAACTGGAGAGACATTCTGTGTTGTTTCAACAATGATTTTTGACATCAACTTTAATGGATTTAAGTTTGTTTAAATAATAGAAAAATTATTAGTTTCAATAAAATATAGTTATTAAATTTTATTCACATTACATTATATTCCCGAAACATATGCAACATTTTATGAAAACTCTCAATATTTTCATATTTTATTCATTTGTTCAAAGGTGCTCCAGCTGTTGAAGAAATCTTCCATGTGTGTTTCGAAATACTTTCTGAGCTAATACAAATCTATTTAAGTAACTCAACAAAAGTCAATATGCTTTCTTGTCTCTCGATAAAATTTGTATCACAAATGCGGAGAATTTATTTTCTTTTGTTTTCTCGGATATTTTCTTTTGTTTTCTCTTTTGTCGCTGCTTTAACAAGTCCGTGGTACTTTCAAATGAAGGGAATCAGCATGCTGTTGAACAAGGCAAGATTTAACCAATTGCTTTCACAGAGGACGTATCTAATTTTTAGATACTTTGAAGAATTCTAGAATTAACCCCATTAACATGACCAAACTTACTGGCTACTTTGTCATACGCCTATACGACGCATTTATATATGCCAAGACAAAATTTCGTTCTGCACAAAATAAGATTGCTTCAATCATTAGTCCAAGAGCTGCTCTGATTTCTTCTTTTCCTGGAGCTCTTTGAAAACTCAGCAATGAAAAAATTCTATTTATATTTTCCTGACGAAATCTAAAGTTTGTTTTTTAAAACAACATACGGTTTGTGATAATTTAATTGTATACGTTTTAAGACAAACATTTAGCCTTTTTTCCATTGACTGAAACATGTAGAAAATAGTCTTTCGTGACCTTTCTTATGCCGTATGTGTATTATACTTAATTTTTCTTGGTCAAATTAATGACAAGAAGTTACACTTGATCGAATTTTACTACGCATAAAGACTGTATAAATTACTTTTTAAAAAGACTTTATATTTTTAGTGGTACATACCTATTAAAAAAACAATATATTCAAATAACCGATATAATGAAGAATTACCGTAACTGTAATTCAATAAATGGATATTTTTACAGCTAAAAATGCAATTGATTTTAATGTAATGGAAGATAAAAACAAACAAAACTTATTTTTTTTTAATCATAAAGATAATTTTGTATTTTGAAACTTTCGGGAGGGGCTTCAGCCCCCTTAGCCCCCTCCCTGGCTACGTGCCTGATGTGAAGTGTGTAAAAGAAATAATATCGATTGATACCTAACTCAGAGCTGTATGCTACATATTAGTTCAGAAAAATAATTGTATTGATAAGATAAATAATACATATGTTTCAGATCACTTGTCCGTCTGAACCAATGACCTACCATACGTACATGGTAGGTCATTGGTCTGAACCGTGAGTGATTTGGTTGTTAGAGATGACACTGGCTCGGGATCGATTTTTATACCAGTCTTTAGAGTCGGATTTAAATTGGACGAAAATTTTATTCATTCACAAAAAAGAAAAAAAAAACACACAAAACAAAACAAAAACTTGCTTTTTGAGATGATGATCATGATCAGTTAAATGGTGACGACATCTTCCGAACATCTAGAATAGTCAGCTTCTCACTTTTTGCAATAGAAGATACCTAAAAGTAATGTACCTACAAGTGATTAATGTCAGTGGTATATATTATACTACACTATATTCTTTTATGTGAGCGTAAAACCGAGTTCTTATTTAGATTATCGTGCTGCAGAGTACTTTTCAGGGCTCTACAATTTTTTAAAGTTAAAAATGGATTTTATTCTTTTGGCGCTGTGATAAAGATTTTGAAATTTGTGTTACAAGTAGCTGTATCATCTATGCAAAATCGATAAAAGTTGTTCTCAAATCAAAAAGGGCAACTTTATGATATAAGTTTTAATTTATTTTTACTTGGAAAATGCATGAAACTAGCAGATACTGTTGGTAAGATACCACCGAATCGCATTCATTTTTACGTTATTTTGTAAAAACAATAGATTTTTCAGAAAATAATGTCAAAGTGCATTTTGAACAGACTTTCCGGGCGAGAGTTCAAAATAGGGTGGAAAAACGTCTTGTCGCGTGATCAAAAAAGTTTATAACCCAATAGGTAATTCTTTGATCAAAAAATGGGAAACTAAGTTAGATTCCAAATTGTTTCCATGTTCAGACTTAGCAATTTTATATCTTTCCGTTAAAAATGAATTTGTAAATGTGTCAAAACGTTTTGCGCTTGTTGAGCAGAGTAGTTCAGAACAGCCTTAACAGACAAATCTTTGCTATTTCTTTTGTTTTCATATGAACTGAAATAGAAATGCAAGTTTGTTGAGAAATAGCACATTATGCAAGACGAAACAATAGCAGACTGTCCCGTGACATCCGGGGGAAATATTTTTCGTAGTCTCTGCAGCAGACGTAAGAAAAGAATGATAAAAATGAAATTATACCATCAATGAATTGGCATTCATTCCAAGAGTAAGTGTGTTACTGATACATACACACCATAAAGCCTTGAGCGAACATTAAAAATTTTAAATTGCTTGTCAGATGAAAAAATTATCAAAAGCAATGCGAAACGGCCAACAAGTCCATTAGCCACGAACATTATTGGAATGCTAAGAGGAAAATGATTTCAATATCTGTAAAATTCTGTTGTGGTTGCTTGTAACAGAAGGAAGTATCCGAAAAAAGTGATGTAACTAACTTATTTTTAAAACTAGAAGTTTAGATGCAAACCGAAGAGCTTTTTTGCTTTAATTTATTTTATTACGATGAAAGAGTCGGATAATAATGAAAAGAAAGGAATGAAATGTGTAAAGCTACGTTTATGCATATAAAACGAAAGGACAAACAAACAAAAACAGGGTATTCAATGATAAATTTAAGCAAACATATTTCGGTTATAATCTTTTAATAAAAGAAGAGTGTTTGTCTGTATGGATGTATATCCTTTGAGATGGCAGGAACATCTATTGAGCGTAGACGTAGAAACATCTGATCCAGATGATTCATGCCTAGTCCTAATGCACCTGAGACTTACAGTGGGACCACCAAACATGGTGCGCACAGATTTTGATGAATTCATAGTATCTTGTAGGGGTCATATCATTAATTATTTGGCTGAAAGGGTTCCTTCAAATGGGCCTTAGTTTTTGAGAAATTGGGGGTCAAAGTTTAGCGTTTATTTCAAATAGCTGTTAGTATAGCTGTTGGTCAGCAGCTTCGTGACACCACGGTAACGTGCGAGATTACAGACTCGGACGTGGCGGGTTCAACTCTAAGTTGGAGCTTTTCTTTTTTTTTCTTTTTTCTTTCTTTATATACTTTTTACATGTTAAATATTTTAAGCAGAATTGGGAATTCTACAGCTTTGAACTTTTTGATATTTTCTTAATAAAGTAAATTTATATTTTCGAATTTATTTCATGAAAATTTCTTTTTATCTGCAATTTTTAAACTAATATTTTTATTGCCAAAACTGCATAATTAATTTATACCTTGAACCTTTTTTTTTATTCATTATTATGTAATTTCTTTTTTTATTAAGCACAATTCTGAAATATTAATTTTTCTTTTTTCTGTCGCTTTTTTTGTGGAATTTTTTAAATGAAAATTTATTCTTTTTTGTATAAATTATACAAAATAATTTTCCGGTGCAATTTCTCAAACATTTATAGTATTAGTTAATTTAAATAATGCATACCTTCGAAAGTGTAATAAAATATTAATGCAGTAGTGCTAAAATATTATCCAAATTTTTACTGATGTTTAAATACATTTATCTCTAAAGTTCAACCTGAACATTGTTTATCGTTTGCACAAATAAGAAATGACAGATTATATTTAAAATATATATATATATATATTATTTTAACAAATTAAAACACTATTCATAAAAAATCAACTAGATTGGAAAAGTCGTCTGCTAATGAAATAAAATTTACGATACGTAAAAAAATACATATTTATTTTATTCGTCTGCTTTTATTTTCTCGGTAAAATCACACAAAGATAGAAATTCTTTTTGTTTTTGTCATTAAGTTTCTTTTGCAGACGAATAAAAGATTTGGAATATTGGTATGTATATGCATAGGTAAAATTACGGTATGAAAATTGAGCGAAGGTAGATTTGTGTCGAGCGAAGTTTGCATGCTAAAAATACTGTAACGGAAGGAACCAGCAATAGTACAGAAAATTTTCGTTTCGAAAAGGAACAAAAAGGCGAAATACGAATGCATTAAGATATTGCGAGATGTTGTTATAAAATGATAATCTGCTTACAAATTCTACACCGGATGATACTTCCTGCTCTTCTATTGCTATAGCTGAAAAATTTCACAATTTAATATTAGAAATATGAGATAATCGACAATTTATTGAGGCAAATGAACTGATATTGAATGAAGAATGTGAATTTGACGAATTTACGTTTGATTAGGTATGATTTTTTTTTATTACTTAGCAATATATATAAATGTAATTGAGCAAAATTATTAATATTTAAAGTAGAAGGAATTTTAAAATATTCAAAATTTTTATACTTTTTGAAAATTATAATTATTCATGCATTTTTATTTATTTTATGAATTTTGAAGTGCAGTTAATTTATCATTTGAACTATATTTTTTTAAATAAGAAAAAAAAAAAAGGAAAAAGTAAACTATCCCCATAAGAAAGTATTAATTCCAAATTCTGGTTAAAATATGCAATATGTAAAAAAATATATACATAAGAAAAACTCCAACTTGGAGTTGAACCTGCCACGTCCGAGTCTGGAATCTCGAACGTTACCGCGGCGCCACGAAGCTGCAGACTAACAGCTATACTAACAAGTATTTGAAATAAACGCTAAACTTTGAGCTCCAATTTCTCAAAAACTAAGGCCCATTTGAAGGAACCCTTTCAGCTGAATAATTAATGGTATGACCCCTACAGCATACTTTGTAATCATTAAAATCTGTGAACACCATGTTTGGTGGTCCCTTTGTTAGACTTGTTAGGTTTTCGTAATTAGTTGAAATAATTTAATTTAAAAACTCAACGAATATTTATTAAAAAGATATTTTTTCTTTCAAAATGTGGCTCTCAGCGCTTTCAGAAAGATCCCTCTCAGAAAAAAACTGAATGTTGGAAACGTTTTATTTATTTATTTGAGCGTCTATCAAAGTCTCTATCGACCAAACTGTTCGAAATACAGGAAAACTAAAAACGCACCCTTTTTTTCGTATTTTCTAATGGCGCATTTAATAATAATAATAATAATTTAAAAAAAAAAGTACTTTATAAAATAGAGTGTGAAATTTTCGAAATAATAAACTCTTGCATTTTTTAAAATGATTTGTGAGTAGATATCTTCTTCTTTACAACGGGCAATTCTTTTTCAAAAATACGAATGTTAAACATTTAAAAAAAAATCGGGACTGCAGGTCACTTCTCGCTTTCCGGAGACAGTATTCTTTCCTACGCTATAAGTAAGTAAATTTCGGGATTTTAATACAGTCTTATTACATGCTCTTATTACCCTGGATATACATCACCTATAAAAATCTCATTCGGATGAATGGTAGTTGTTTAAAAAAATTGCAAAAAATTTCTCGTATAACACTCGATTATACGCTTGACTTCTGCTCATATTCTTACAATGATGAAATCTTTGCACAAACTTCAAAGTTATTATATTTGTTCCATATAATATTGATAAAAAAATTGTTCGGGCGATAAGAACTATTTATTTTATTATTATTATTATTATTATTATGCTAAACGCCCCGCATAAGAAAAAATAAAATAATATTTCTTTTCTCATTCTTTTTAAATCTTAAATGTAATTCGACAATAGTGGATAAGGGGAGAAAAAAATAAATAAAATAAAAGAAATATACAGAGTGGTTATAATTAAAGTTACCCTGTTTGGACCAACATAGAGTGTGTTCTGGTAGACAAATATCGATGAAACCTGTTAAAGACATTAAATGAATCCTGGGGAAAAGGAATTTACTATAAAAAATGCTTAAATTTTCGATTGACAGATGACGGTTTTCCCCGCTAGAGGGCGGAGGAGAAAGAACGAATGTTACTGGTAGAGTTGCAAAAAACCCACAGTTTTGGAGGGACGGGAATAAACCCGGAAATTTTGGGGAATATTGGAAATTTTGAAGAAGTTTTGAAAGTAAACAAAACCAGTCATTTTTCAACTTGAATTTTTCATTTTAAGACATTATTGCTCATTGTTCTGAGAAACTTAATTGGATTTTTTTAATTAACAAGACTTTTTATTTCAACATTTTGCAACTTTTTAAATTCCTAAAATTCATCAGCTTTGCAACAATGGTGACTGAATTAATGAAGATTTCAATTATTCTCTTAAAAATTAAAATTGTTTACTTTCTGTTACCTGGCATATCCAACACATATTCTTTATTTAATTTTTCTGTTTACGTTGAATCTCAGTACAAGGGTGATGTTTTCATTTGTAAATAAATCTGTCATTTCCCTTTCTAACTTATTAATATTTTAATGTATTTAGTTTTCATTTAAACTCTACTGGTTTTGTTTACGTTTCTTATTGTAAATATTTTTAAGCACTGAATCAGTAAGTTTCAAAATACACAAATAGTTGTAAAGACAGATTTATTATAGTTTCATACCCAGAACAACCTTGTGGCGAAAGCATCTCAGAGTCAGAATTCTTTTCTACTTTTAAATTTTCGAAAACAAGGGCTTATTTAATATTATTATATTTTTTTCGCTGTTTTGTTCACTTGTTGCATTAATTTTATTGAAAGTATAAAAATGAATATCTATGGATGGATTTATATTTAAATAAGAATATAGTAGATTCTCGTTACTTGTCAATAATTTTTCAGTGTAACAAATGTTGGCTGGCTGAGAAGTAGAGTTGAGTTGTTATTGCAATTACAGTTAAGAATAAAACAATTGAAATCATTACAAAAATATTAAATAATAAATTAAATATTTCAATGTTTAAAACGTTCTAAAAACTCCTGGAATTTTTCAAAATTTCCTTCCCCAAAACCCCGGTTTATTCTCGGGAATAAACGCGGTTTTTTCCAGCCTTTGCAACTCTAGTTACTGGTGAAGCTCCTTTATCAGAAAGGCAGTAATTTGTCATGAAAAATAGTGTACCATCTCATTTAGCACTGCTTTTGGCTAAGTGAGGTGGTGCACCATCTCCTCCGTCCTCTAGCGGTAAAAACTGCCATTTATCGATCGAAAATTAAGCTATTTTTTTATTGTAAATTTCTTTTTTCCATGGTCCATTTAATGTATTTCCAAAGTTTCATGAATATCTGTCTACCAGAACGAACTCTAGGTAGGTCCAATCAGGGTAACTTTAATTATAACCCTGTAATATATTAGAAGAACGCTTTTCGAAAGCCTTTTTCATTTAGTTTTTCGTTTCAAAATATAAATTCGTTTAAAACTTATTTTAATTAAATTTAAGGCTGTTTTCAAAGGCTCAGGTATCGCCCGATGGATCGGCTAAGTAAATAGATAAATTGAAACCACCTAGGCGATTGCAATAATCACGAGGGGGGAATTACCGCGATCTCTATGTAGAGGGCCTATCCTGTGAGTGGTCAGAGAGAGACATTACCCTTTAAGAGTGTATTAAAAAAATGATTTTCCACCTTCAACAGTTCAAAAATTTCCGATACATTTCCAGACTCATTTTTAAAAGTAGAAACATGAAACTTGCTGGGATGATTTTTGAAGTGATGTATAAGATGTTGTGTGATGTAATTTCTCGCTGTATTAATTAGAATTTGATTTATCAACAATTATTTTTTCAGCGTGACCCTTTTTTTTTCGATCTCAGATATCCCGCCTCGGAAAAATCTGTTCGAAAGACCAACTTTGACAGCATTTTTTGTAATATTTTCTGCATTTATCAAAAAATCAACAGACACGGCACCTTATATAGTTTCTAAATAAGAGATTTTCAAAGTTTGGTGCACTTGAGAGCAAAAGTGGATCTAAAAATAAATCGGAAAATACGCGGTTTTGATCGGACACCCTTAAGGGTGTATTCCAAACAAAACTGCTTATTTTCTCATTTATTTTTACATTAACTTTTGATCTCAGATACATCAAATTAGTAAATTCTCTTATTTAGAAACTTTATAATGTGCCGTGCTTGTCATTTTACTGATAAAGGAAGAAAATATAACATGAAAATTCTGTCATAATTGGTACTTTGAACCAAATTTTCCGAAGCGAGAGATCTGAAAACGAAAAAAAAAAAAAAAAAAAAATCATATTGAGAAAACAATTGTTCATAAATCAAATTCTAGAGCGAAAAATGAAATCACATGGCATCTTATACATCTCTTCAAAAATCATCTCAACGAGTTTCATGTTTCTACGTTTAAAAATGAGTCTGAAAATGAATCAGAAAATTTCGAGCCGTTGAAGATGGAAATATATTTTTTTGAATACACCCTTAATTATAATTTTTAATGCGGGAGAGCTATTTTTTTGAAGTACTCATCTGTGTCTCGTACTTAAAGCGTCGTACATTTAAAAATCTTATGATCGTGCCAGTTCATCCACATCGAGCAATCAGGAAGTGCACCGAAACCTAAGCCTATCACGCACGATATGCAGCGCGTCGCAGTTCCATCTTTCTTTTTTATCTCACTGAACGGTTCTTTTTCAGAGAAGGGTTAAGAACACTCTTATAAAAACAAGATACGCTGATAGCAATTTGTTCTTCCGACAGCTTCGGGGAAGAGTCAAAATCAATTGATAGAAACTGAATAACGAGACATTAAAGGCGGAAAAAAAAAGATGTTTCGCCAAGCGTTATGACTTTCACTGTGGTTTTTCATATGACAGTTTTCTTTTTTAAATTATTCTGATTCGTAAAACTTCTTTTTTAAGCTTTACCTTATCATTGGTATATCACTTTACGACGAACTGCTTAAAATAAAAAGAATTCTTAAATGAAGAATATATTTCCAGAATTTTGCACCGAGGGAATTCAGAGAAACGACAATGATCCGAATGCATTGTGAACAGTATTATTCATATAAAGTACAGAGCGTTACAAAAGTGTCTGCTCAAAATTTTAAGCATGGTAATTTGACTTAAATAAAAGGGTTTTTTTTCCTTTATGGTTATTTTTTTTAGAAGATGCCGATTTTAAATTGTTGAGGGCTCCTACGTATCACTGGGAGGTTACGAGGTGGGAAATGAAGTTTGATTTCTGCTTTATATCTGATAGCATTTTTTTTTCTTTTTATGTTAGAAACTTTGAGGAAGAGCCAAAATAAATTGATAAAAATTGAATAAACAGGCATTTGACTGAGAATTAAACAAAATGCCTCGTCAAGCATTGTGTAACTTTCACTGCTATTTCTTATACGACAGTTTACATTTAAAATTATGCCTAGAGAAAGTTTCAGAAAATTCCTTTAAGCCTTATCTTATCATTGTTATGTTAGTTTAACCACCCGTTACGTAAAAATATAGGAAATGAATAATATTATTTGCAAAATTTACATCAAGAGAACTCAAAGAAAGCACAATGACTCGGATGGAATAAAACAACACTAGTCATATAAAGTAGGAGAGACTAGGGATGGTTGACCATACGGAAGCATGGCTCATCCGTCCATTTTCATATCTTAATGTGTTTCAGACATTAATTGTTAGATGGCAATTAAAGCTAATGGAATGATCAGACAATAGCCTTCGTTTCATGCAGATAATTGAAACTGGTGTAGACAGAATCAGCTGTGATGTGTTTTCAACATAAAAGGTGAGTTTTTTAGACATTTTTGTAAAAGTTTGTCAGATAAAATATGCCATGAAAATTAAAGTAAGTAGCTTTTAATAAATGCACATATATTGAGCTTTCATTCTAGGCATGAAGTTTGCACAGTACTTAAGGGTGTATTTCGATTCAAACTGCTTATTTTCTGATTTATTTTTGAACTCATTATTGCTCTCAAATACACCAAACTTTCAAAATCTCTTATTTGGAAAGTACACAAGGTGCCGTAATTGTCGATTCTTTGATAAATGCAGAAAATATTGCAAAAAAAAAGCAATCAAAAACGGCATTTCGATCCGATTTTTCCCAAGCGGGAGATCTGAGAATGAAAAAAGGGGTCATACTGAGAAGATAATTGTTTATAACCCAAATTCTAATGAATTGAGCGTAAAAAGACATCACACGGCACCTCATACTTCCCTTCAAGAATCCTCTCAGCTAACTTCATGTTTCTACGTTTAAAAATGTGTCTGAAATTGTATCGGAAAATTTCGAGCTGTTGAAGATGGAAAAGCGTTTTTTCGAATACACCCTTAAGGCTTAAAATAACTATGTGCTATTGGTTACAAAATGGCTAAGTGGAGAGGCTTAACCCAGACAATATGAAAGAGGGCTGACCATGATGAAAGCTCCCTTAATAAAGTATTTTTTGAAATATTTTTGTTATTCATCTCGGTATATAAAATGTTAATGTTTAAATTTGTAAAAAAAATGTAATTTATTCTGTAAAGCTACAGGAGCGATACAAAACAAAGTTATTAAAAATTCTCTTTGACTGATGATGCAGAAAATATCACATAACTACTGTGAAGCGGTCTGTCAGACCGCTCCATCAAAAGTGAATTTAAAGCAATATTAACTTATAGGATATCGTTTTTGTACTTAAGAATTTGTACAGGACTGTTATAATTAAAATGCACCTATTCATATGTCCCTGGTAATTGCACTGATATTCCAAATGAAACAAAATTTCGGTATTGTTTGTACTTAAATTGAAAGTTACAAGTTAAACTGTAAAAATTAAAAAAAGCAGCGGTCTGTGAGATCGGTAACGTCAGTTAAAGGATAAAGGTATTCTGGGTTTCTGAAACTCATTTTATTTGTTTAAACCTTATAGAAAAAGGGTATTTTGCATTTTTAAAACTTATTTTATACGTATATTTGCTTATTATTGTCAATATTTCAATATAAAATACAGTGGGTTAAGCCTCTCATATGTGAGAAGTTTTGACCCGATATTTTCTGGTGATTAAAATCGATCTTTTTTCAAATTTTTAATACTTATGTCTTAATTTTATTCTGAAAGCTAATTGTATAACAAATAAAATGATACATAAAACATCGTTTAAGGTTAAATATTTAAAAAGTTAAAAATCTTTTGCTAAAAAGTGGGTCAACCCTTAATCTCTCCTATAGTGTATTTCAGAAGTGTCACTTCAAAATTTTAAATATTGCTAAAAGATTCTTTTGTATTTTTTTTTTGTAAAAGTTATTAGTTGTAGACAATGCTGAGTTTAAACTATTTAGGATTCTTGCGGACAGTCTTGCATGGATACCGGGTTGATCCAAAACGAACAAAGAAGAATTGAGTTAAGGGGCTGAATTGGAAATAAGTCTATGTCCAATATAGGGTTGCTAGTATGGCCTACATTTTTATTCAGAAATTTATTCTTCACACAGGAAATAAAGAAAAGTATTGTATACTTTATTTAATAAGATACATTTAAAGATCACATAAAGTGTAATTTTTCTTCCAGATTTTCCAGTAGGAATTTGAAATTTCGGAGAAAAATTGGAGACCAAATTGGTAATCCTGGTCTGATATCAACTGTTTTTTTGGATATTTTCTTTGAAAAGTCAAACTCAATTGATAGAAACTAAATAAAGAGGCATCTGACTGAGAAAGAAAATGATGTCTCATCAGGCACTGTTACTTTCACTAAGATTTTTTTTTTGACAGTTTATTTTATAATTTATTGACAGAAGATTTATTTTTCTCTTTTAATCTTGCCCATAGCCTACAGTAGAACCTCATTAACGCGAATACACAAGAGCAAACTTTTTTGTTCGTGTTAAAAGTAATTCGTGTTATTCAAATTTAAATACATTGTATACAACTAGATGGGACAATCAGAAACAATTCTTGCCCTTGCTAAAAGCAATTCGCGTCAAGCCTTTTCGTGTTAAAGAGGTTTGTCTATGTAGCTAACGAAAGAGACCAGTTGCGGCGCATTCAGCCCCCCTTTTTTCTGCCATGCGATCAAAATATGCTAGTTTCCATCAATTGTCGTAATCTCATGCGATCAAGATAGACTGAAAAGGAGAACGATATCCTGTCTACATTGGCAGAAATCCTAACCTTATCATTTAAACAAACTAATCAAGTTAACCATTCGAACCAATTAACACAAGTGTTACTTAAAAATAAATTCTTGATCCAAGAAAATATTTCAGGGTGGTTACTCTAAGGGTAGTTATGAGAAACTACAGTCTCTAAGATGTTCTGAAAACATGATTTTATATGAGAAGTTTACATGGGACGGATTTTCCAAGCCAGGATTTTTTTTTTATGTCCCTTATTTTTTGTCGGTCCAGCTCATAGATAAATGTGTCTTAATTCTTCCGGCCTAGCCCAGCCCAGCCCGGCTGCAAATTCGCAAACACTCATAACGTCCCAGCGCGCTTGATGCCAATCCCTCTAGCCAAGCGCTTTGGCAAAAACGTGAACTTCGACGCGCATACTTGAATGCTGCTAGTACCGTAGTTTGAAATTTCCATTGCAAATATTTATATTCGCTTTACATGAATATTTTAGATACGCTTACAAAATTCAAAGATATTTTTTTTTTTCAGATTAATTCAGTCTACACAAGTTGTGTTATTGATTATACTAGTTGAATACTGATGCTGTTACAATAAGATTACCGTTAAAAAGCTAGGATGACGCTGAAAAATTTAAACTGCATGTTTTTAGCATTATGAAGGTATAATAGATGAAATAATAAGCCGCATAGTTAATCAAATATCTTTATAAAAGCTAAATTTTTATTTTCTATTTTTTATAGACCAAAAACTTTGAGGGGAGGGGATTCTGTTCTTTATTGTATATTTTCAACCTGTTATCAATCTGCAACAAAGCACTTATTAAAGAATACTCTCAACTAGTAATTATATATAGTGAATTTTCAATTATTTATTATGATAATTTAAAGAAACACCAAAGTTATAGAGTGAATCTATAAGATTAAATATTTTCCTTGATCACAATATTATATGCATACATATATTTAGCAAATTCATAATTCAGGTGATTATTGTTGCAATGTATTTAGTGTACTAACACTAGATGGAAGCATATGGTACATATAAAACTGCATAAATAAATACTTAAGCTTGGAGAAAGGAAGGTCAGACTTATAGAGTATTCCTAATGAATATATAATATTTCAGAAGATGAAAAAAACATTTGTTAATTCGTACTCTTATTCTTGCAAGCATTCTATAAACAAGAACTACACGGTGAAATGAACGAAATGTCGAAAATCAAAGCAGCTTCAGAGCTTCAGACTTGCACGCGCTTCGAAGTTAATTTTCTCCCGAAAGCGCTTGGCTACAGAGGTTGGCGTGAAGCGCGCTGGGACGTTGAGGTGTTTGCTAATGTGCAGCCCGGCTCGTTTGAAAATTCGGCTTTATTTCGCTCGGTCCAAGCCCGGTCTCATGCCGATTTCTATTTATATCAAGTGGTCTCGGTGTTTCAAAAATATCTGTTCAAATCATAGAATTTGGGCTTGTTAATCAGCAGGAGTCGCAGCGTCCCTAAAATTTTCCCACTTTTCTACCAATATTTTAAATCAAACATTTTCGTGTCAGATTGTTTGAGCGTCTATCAGGAAATTGTAAGATAAATATTATCGGTTTAAAATTGTGGTAGGAAAGTGTGAAAATTTTAGGGACGCTGCGACCCCTGTAATCAGTCAAGATTAAGTTTAAATCAGATGAAATTGCACTGAATGATAGTCAAACTATTATTGGAAAATACCCATGCCGTATAGAAGGTACCTCAAAAATTTAGCCCTAATATAACGGTTTGTATTACATATCAATGTAAGCAATTTTCGTCTGGAAAAGATGAGTTACAAACCTCTTATTCAATCAAAAGATATCTTATTCCAAGTGATTTTTTTTCATAACTTTACCAGTAATGAAAATATTGTGCCAAGAATTAGTTTGCTTTCTAACATGTAATGACATCATGAGAAGCACTATAAATTTTCCAAATTCTTATCCAAACACCAATGAAGAATGAAATTGAAGGTCCATAATTCAGACAGTACATATTGCTCTCATTTATGAAATCCAATTATAATACACTTCAATTATTTCCCGTGATGGCATTCCATTCCAAAAACAAAATAAAACAAAAAAAAAATATTGGTTGAAAATATTGTTAAAATACAGGGTGGTCATAAAAAAAACTTTGCCGATATATGCAGCTCTGGCGGCTAGTCCGTTGAACCGATCGAGGTGAAATTTCATATATACCTATTCAGAGGTATGAGCTCGAGATTCTGTGAACGGCAACAAAATGACACTCACGGTTACGGTTATAGATACAGAAACTCGAAATTTTTCATTAGCAACACCCATTTTTTTTTCATCGCAAAATGCTCAGCGCATGCGAAAACCCTAAAGAGCGTTGGAACGGTATGGTTATTGCAATAATCGGACGCATTATGCTCGTACAAAATCAGCTCTACGAACGGCCTAAAAAAAACACGACCAAGGAGCACGAAGAAAATTTGAATATGACAGAGACAAAATACCAATCATGGAACATTGTTTGCCAGATAGTCAGCGTAGAAAACGGATAAAAAGTAGGGTGGGAATGTAAGTTCTTCAGTCAGAGCTCTCAAATCCAACAAAATGACTTCGTTCTTGGTGAGGTGATAAAACTATTATGAAAATGAGATGAATGCTGCGAAAACCTGGCGCGTTTACCATTGATACCATCGCCAAATACATGGCCTATGCATTTCACAAGCTCTTCGTGATTCAGTAATGAAATTCGAAGAAATTGGCTGCACCTGTGATAGTCCGCGATCCAGACGACCAACGGTTCCTGAGGATACTGTTATGGAAGTGCATCACATAGTGACCAGAGGACGCATGCAAACTATAAAAGGTACATCTCCATTTGATATACCAAAATCAATGGTCTTAAATTTATTGCGCTCTGTAATCCACGTTTCCTTACCAATGCCAGCACGCCCAGATGTTGGAAGTGAGAAACCATCAACAACATATAGACTTTGTTCATGAATTTCTTATCCAATATGATGGAGATAACGATCGGCCTCTTCGCATATTATGAACGGACGAGGCACATTTAACCTTAACTGGTAACGTCAATGGCCTCCGCGATTCCCCGACCTCGCTCCTATGGATTTCAGGTTCTGGAAATTTACTCCTTGAGCCTCAATCGTGTTTTTTTTTATGGGGAGGGGATTCGCAGAACAGTTTTTTGTGCGTGCATAACGTGTCCGTTTCTTGGGATACACGTACGGTTCCAACACTCTTTAGGGTTTTCGCATGCGCTGAACATTTCGCGATGAAAAAAAAGGGTGTTGCCATTGAAAAATTTCGAGTTTCTGTAACTATAACCGTAACCGTGAGCGCCATTTTGTTGCCGTTTACAGAATCTCGAGTTCATACCTCTGAATATATCTATAGCTATATCTGAAATTTCACCTCGATCAGTTGAACGGACTGGCCGCTAGAGCTTCATATACCGGCAAAGTTTTTTTTTATGACCATCCTGTATTTTTATTATTGTTACAATTATGAACGAAATTCAAGAATTTTCTTGAAATGAAACACAGGGCGCTGAATAATTATATTGTGAGCCAAGTTTCTTAACCACTTAAGTGATTTTTTTTTTTTTTTACGTACAATTAATTGAAAGTATGGGTTAACACCAATCTTTTAAAGTTAAAATATTCGCAATATTTAGTCTAAACAATTTCTCCAATTAAATAGCATGAAATTCTTTTTAAACAAGGGCGGCGCCAGAGGGGGGACCGGGGGGGCATATGCCCCCCCGTCGGGCATACCTGGCCCCCCCATCGTGGCCAAAATTCAATGTCGTCGGGGAAAATATTTTGACGTTTGAATTTCTGCCCGGTCGGATTAAATCAAAATATGGAGCTTTTTTTTTTTTTTTTTTTTTTTTTTTTTTTGCTATTAAGTTGGATTGACTAAACTAATTTTTTTGGATATGAGTCGGTTTCTGATTGAAATTTGAGTTCAAATAAACCCGATTTTTTTTTTTTTTTAAATCATAATTTCTTAAATTAAAAATCTACATGGATTACTACACAGAATGATACATGAATGACTCTGTACATGCTTATTTTTCAACAAAAAAAGATACGATTTATACTGTAGTTATAATCATGCATTATTATTTTTTAACTACATTAAATTGTGGATGAATTTCCGCTGATTGTGGATTTACGGTCGGTTTGACATGAAGAATTTTTGGTACGGTTAAGGGTACGCAAACGAAAATTATTTTGTCGGGGTTGTCTTGGATGACAAGTAGAATACTGCATCGGGTCGGGCAAACTGAATCTGACCCGACTCGCAGTCTGGACCGGATCGGGTTGAGCCCAATCTTTTGTCGTTGTGAATCGGATTCCAGTTTGGTTAACTTTAATAGTTTCAGGTTCAGGTTGGATATTGGCACTAATGGTTCTTGATTCGAGATAAATCCAACTCTCATAAGAATTTACAAAATTTATTTTACTATGAAAGACTATATATATGAATGTTAATGAGTTTATCTATGCTGATTTTTAATTTAAAAGTTAAAACTGATACCGAAGGTATAATTTTTTACATAACTACATTACAATATGGATATATTTTTTAATCAGTTACGGTTGGGGTCTGGTTGATGTTGAAATATTTTGGGTCCAGGCGTTCAGGTCAAAATGTGATGATGTCGGGCTCGAGTTTCTAGTAGAGTTCTGCATTCACCTCGGGAAACTAAACCCAACTTGACAGGCAGTTTGAGTCGCATCTGACTAAAGTTAATATATTTTCGGATTGACTTCTATTTTTCGAGTCGGATTGATTTTAATTGTTTTAGCATATAGGCTCGATTCTACTTGATTTCTCAAAAGTATCTCCGAAACATATTTTTAAATGAAAAATTATATTATCCGGGTGTCAATGAGTGCATATACAGATATATTGATTTTTCTACAGAAAAAAATATAATTTATACTAGTGATATTATTGTAGGCTACTTTTCTATTATTGCTTTACAAGATGGAAGTTAGTTTTTCATTTCGAGTTGGAATTGGGTTCGGATAGAATACTGTTGGTTTTATGTCGGAGTTTGTTGAGTTCGGGGTCATCTAATTTTTTAAAACTGGTTCAGGTTGAAATGGATATAGAATTAACTAGTTTAAGTCGGGTATAACCCAATGTGTGGAGGAGTCTATGCTCGAAAAATAATCCGTGGATTCAACTTCTTTTTCCCTTGATTATATTCCGTAAAAACAGAAAAAATTGCACTTTAACTTTTCCATTTCTACCCCCCCCCCTTAAAAAATACAGTAAAAAACACCAATTACCTAAAATACTCGCACTTAAAGCAGCATGTTCACCAAATTACACGCATGTTCTGGCAGCTGTGCTGCTTAGTACTTTTTCGTATTTAGAAAACTAATTTATAAATCCCTTTTATCTAAAAATACGTAAAAATCAGAAACCGAAGATCAAAATTTTCAAAAATCTCCAGTCAGAAGAAAGAAATTGCTTAAAATAATAGAAAACCTCTTTAAATCACAGGGATATTTCAGCATTGTCGAGACGGACTCGGCGAGAAATTTTGGCCCACGCAGACCACAGCTAGACCTCCTGCATAACTCGCGGTTCGAATCAGCGATATATTTTTAATTGCAGGTCGCTTTTCGCTGTTATTAAAATAATGCACTTTAAGATTCCCAACTATTTCACAAATTTTCACTTCATTTATATTTCTCTTCGGAATATTGTATTTAAGCTGTTTGTTTCAGATTTGAATCAAAATTATGAATATCACGCTTTCTGCATTCGATCGATATACATTCTAAAACAAAATGGAAATTGAAGATGTTTTTCCCATTGTTTTTATTATTACAGCTATAGCTAAAAAAATCTGCTTTGATTAAAATTAGGAAAAAAGTAAAACGTGATATTTATAAAGTCATAAAAGTTACCCATTTCAAATACTGTAGTTCAACTAATTAATTTCACACCATGCAAATACATTGACTTCAAATAAAAGAAATTAATATTTAGTACAGTAACGTGTTCAGATGGAATGAAAAAGGATATCGTTCTTAGCAAGCATACTGTTTCTTTATACATTTATTCTTATTTAGATTTGAATTTACCATGTTTAAGCCGCAGAGAACAGCTGCGATTCAGTAAAAGGAAATGCATGTCTGTCTGCTTTGACTAGTTTTCAAATTCTGTTCTGCAACTTAATATGAAACAAACTTTTCGAGTAATGAAATGATAAAGAGGTTGATGAGTACGTTGTTTAGCATCAGCAAACGTATTCCTGCTGATTGGTAGTAAAAATAATATTTACAGTAGACTCCCTTAAATCCGCACAGCTTGGGACCAGAGGTTTTGCGGATTTTAGAATTTTGCGGATTTCTGGTCATTGCTTTGTTTACATTTTTTAAAAAATAATTTGAATGTAATTAATAATGAAATCAAAAGTAAAATGAATGCATACAATATACTAAAATACTAAAATAAGTAATAAACTAAAATATTAAAAATTTAGATATTTTTAAAAATGATTAAAATACTAAAAGGAAAGATCAAGTTAATAATCAATAATGTACAATTAAATATTCATTATAAAAGAGGAAATGTGTTTTTCCTAAATTATTCAATGAAACTTGCATCATAAAGATACATATCTAATTCACATCAGGATCATAAAATAATGAAATTTAATTTCCGGTTTAGCCAGACTTAATATCCAAAAAAGCTTGATTAATACATAAATATATTTGGTAACATTGTGATTACCAATAATATTAGCAATATCTTTATTTTTTCAGAAATAAATTATCTTTTTTTCATGAAAAAACATGAATTCAATAACTTTAACAAAAATTATAAATTAAAAAATATATGGAATTGATATAAAACTGAAAAAATCAATTTTTGCACCTACATCTGAAATGAATGTTTCATTGTTTACATCCGTAAAATATGTGCGGATTTTAGAGAGTTGCGGATTTTAGGAGTGCGGATTTGAGGGAGTCTACTGTATTTTTTATTGTTGCTATGGGAATTACAAGAAAAACACCTGTTGTGATAGATTGGAAGGATGTTTCAGAGTATTTTATAATTAATCAGAAACCGTAAGAACAATGCTACAATGAATTTTTAAAGAAAAAATTTGACAATGAAAAAAATAAAGTTTACGACTTTGCAAATTTTGCATTAAAATTATTATTTCTACTAATTATAAATATTTTATGAGTTCCTTCTTTTTACGAAAGTACGAAGTTTAATATTTTTCTGCTGTATGTAAAAAGTTTCAAGACTTTCATACGAGTAAGTCGAAATGATTTCTTCTTTCTTTGCGTTTATATGTGATTTAATATTTTTACCCGAGTGTTTTAATTTTAAAACTGCTTTATACGCAGAATTCGTACTTTTGTTGAAAATAATAATTTAATTTGTCTTAATTATATAAGTTTTTCATTTTTATTTTTCCATTCAGTAATACACACAGTAGAACGCCGATTATCCGGACCGGTCGGTATCGAGGATAATCCAGTTAATGAAAAATCCGGATAATTGGGAAACTTTATAAACGCATAGGGCAATGTTTTTAGGCAACTTCCCTTCACATTTTTTCCAGGTTTCAAATTGGCAATTGTGGTAATGCACATTTTAGCATATTGAAAATGGCGTGTTTAGAAGTATTTTTTTTTAATTTTATTTTCTGCAAAATTGGTACAAAGTTGTATATAGAAATACACATAGAAATTATATACATACACTGTACAGTATATATATTTTTAAAAATTCTCGTGATAGGGAAAAAAATTCTTGATAGTCTTCTGGTTCACAGAGGTCATTCTTTTGTCTGCGTGGGACTCTCGTACATTAGAAGGGAAACTTTTAAGGTTCTAGAAAAAAACAGTTTTATGCATTGCTGTCTTTGTATTTGTTGGTGATTTTATTATTTCAGGATTAGAAATTAGTTATTTAACAGTTAAATTCCATGTCTTCTTGTCAAATTTACCTTACCCTGCCTGAAGAAGCTTGACTTTAAAATTTTTTGAAAAAATAGAAAAAAATAAATAAAAACGCATGGTCCTTGATTGATCCGGTTAATTGGACAATACGCTTAATCGGAGTCCAGGTAATCTCTACTGTATTTTAAATTTCATATTCATTATTTCAAAAAGCACTGCAATCGAAAATTAGTATTCCCAAATCAGACCTAAAAAATCTTGTGTAGCTGGGAAGTCTTATTATACCCCTTGGAGACGAGCGACATGTATACGTGCCGCAAAAAGGCTTAAGAATCATTGTTTATCAGTGTCATGCTTTTTAACTCACAGGCTCACAGGCCTGAGAGCTTATGTGCCCGCCCGTTCTGTATGTACGTTCGTACGTGCGTAACGCGATAACTCATGATAAAAGTATCCTATCCACTTGAAATTTTGTGTACAGGTATATCCTGATAAGGGGCTTCCCTGATTAGTTTTTGGAGTTCATTCGATAAGTATAAGAAGGGGAACGGGGGGCTCATGCCCCTCCCCTTAATTGATATAAATGGGTTTTTCATTCAGAATTATCAGTTTTCGTGCAAAATTTAGGTTATAACATCATTCTAATGAGGCGCCTCAGTGATTGGTATTAGGTGTTCATTGTATAAGTGTAAACAGGGGGAACGGGGGTTCTAATGCCCCTCCCCTTAATTGATATAAATGGGTTTTTCATGCAGAATAATCAGATTTCGTTCAAATCTCTGAATAGTTTTGGAAGTTTAATGGTTAAGTATAAAAGAGAGGGGGATAACTCCTCTTAAATTATATAAATGGGTTTTTATTAAGAATTTTCCGATTGACTCTGAAGTTTGGATATAGATTTTTTATATGATAAAGCATGTCCCTGATTAGTTTAGGGGAAGTTTAGGGGGTTCAATGATTAAGTATAAAAGGGGGAAAGGGGGAGCTGTTCCCCCTCCTTTGATTTTTTTTTCGATCGGAAATAACCCTTGAAAATATAAGGCTGCAATGTGCAATTAGTATGCGTAGCCTGTGAGCTCATTGCCCTCAGTTTAACTGGGCAATATTCTTTTTCTCTCTCTTCCTCTTTTTTTACTGCATTAGATCTGGAAATACTGTTATTCACAGACGTCTGTCAAAAAATTCTTTCCAAGAATATTCCACTCTTTATTAGAAAACGGAAAAAAATGAAAGAAAAAAGGGAAAAAAAAGTCTGATTCGGCCAAAAGTTATAGAAAAATGTGCTATAATACATGTTTTAAGAATAATAAATTTCAGGGCCGGCAGAACTTTCAAAAAAAAAAAAAATTTAGTCCGAGTCTTCAGATAAAATTAAGCTCGATTCGAGTTTAAAGAAAGAAAATTTCACCAAGCTTTTTCTTCTGGATAAGCTGCGATAGATGTTTGCATTGGCCAGGCTCGGGTCTGTTTTCTTTTACGATACTCGGGTCGATCCATGCCTGGTTTTCACTCTTTTCATGACTTAACTAACTTTTTCGATATTGAGCTAGAACTGCGCGGGAAGAAATTTTCAGTCCCGGTTTCGATGCGTATGAAAATCACTTTCTCGGAACGACCTGGTCCGAGTAAAAGTTAGTAAAATTTGACCCGTTCCAAATATTTTTAGGAAAAATGTATGTATTTTTATAAGTTTAACTCACCATTATCCTACAATTAAAATTTAAAATGTATTATTTACAACGAATAGTAGATTTTTAGAATAAAATTTAAATACAAAAAAATCTGTGAAATAGAACCTGCCTATGACGCATTGCTGTCTTAGGGACACTCTTCACTCACTTCAAAATACCTGCTCTATAATGTTAAACCAATGGGCAGGTTGTTTTCGAATTTCTCGTTTTATTTTAATATTTTAAACGTTTTTGAAAGGGATAACTGAGCTCAATCTTCAATATGACTATTTTTAACTTTTTCGATTTTGGTTGCAAACATAAATGTGTATAGTAATATAAAAAGCACTTTTAGTTCTAAAGCCGGTTCCGAAAGTTAAAGTATCTTTTTTTAACAAACTATAACGCATTTTTTTTTCGTTCCTATGGAATTTTGTCTTAGAAGATTTTATGTGTGGCATTTTTTTCTGATTTTAAAATCTCCAATACATGAAATAAGGATTAACAATAACTAACCCATTTACATGCAAATAGATATTCATTAAAAATAAATAAATATTGCAGACTAGATCACTTCTAAAAAAATGAATTATTTTTAATTAGAACTCCCCGTGAAAAACAGTTTATAACTATATCGAAGTAAAATTTCATGTTTTGTAGAAATATAGAGTCGGGTCGGGCCAAGATTTTAACTTATATAAATAAGCTAAAAAACTTTGTAAAATCACCATAAAAAGAAAATTAAACAGGACTCGTTTCGAGCTTCAAAAACACATCTCGTCTTCAGCTAATCCAAACACGTGTGTCCCTTGTGACACGTGTTTGGATTAGCTGAAGACGAGCTGTGTTTTTGAAGCTCGAAACGCGTCCTGTTTAATTTTCTTTTTATGGTGCTTTTACAAAGTTTTTTAGCTTATTTATAAATTTATCGCCAGTGATTTCGGTGTTTCTCAATATTTTAACTTATATATTTTTTTGGCCGGCCTAATATATATGTGTACATATATTGTACTCGCTACATCGTATAATCGGATCGATTTTTTAAATTTTCTCGCCGGTTGGACCATTAATTTATTTTGCGCGAACTGGATCGGGCTCGGCCCTAAAATTTTTGCCCACGCAGTTTTTTAGGCCCCAGTCCAGCACGCGTTGACCATTAATATATATTATGAACTTGGCCCCCCTGTCGGGGATACAGTGCCCCCCCGTCGGGCAAATTCTGGCGCCGCCCTTGTTTTTAAAAAATTAGGATCTCAAAAAGTTTTACATGATGAATCAAGCAAATTCTTTTTGCCCGTACGATGTACGGGCAAAACAGAGAAGTAGTTAAACAAAAAATGTTCCTTCTGTCGTGTTCTATCATCTCTTAACTTTTATTCCATCTTTTTTTAATAGCCTGTATATTTAAAAAGCCTATTTTTTCAAATTTTTTTAAATCGATGTATATAACTTTTTGTTCGCCGATATTAAATATTGGTATATTTAACATGGAAAGTTAGCAATGTTAATACACTTCCATATGTAGGTCAGTGCCCGAATGTTTAGATCATCTTGTAATTTTGTTTTCCTTTTCTAAATACCTATTTTTTTTTCCGTTTGAATCCGACCCTATCCAAAAACCTCGTTTATATATTTTGGAACAAGGTTTTCATTGAAGGCAGGGTAATCGTGCAGAATTGTGACAAAGAGGAGCTTTGTGAATGAAAAATCGGAATGAGGTCTTACAGTATAAAGTGTGAAGCGAAAATTTACACAAAAATCAAACAAAGGCACTTTTGAGGGATGAAACAATAGCAGCCGCTGAATCAGTTTCTGGGTGGAGACGTTTTTTCTATTTCTTTCTTTGTTTCAGTTCAGCTGGGGATTTATTATTAAGAGACGGATTGCTTTGAAACTGTTACATTAGTTTCAGGCGAAATAAATGTAAACCAGATTTTATTTCCCCTCCCCCCTCCCACTACTTATGGGTAGCATGTAGGACTTCTCCCCTTTCCAGACGAATAAATCACCTTCCTCTAGAGAACCTACAACTTAGTAAGTTGTAGTTTCACCAAAGATCACTACCTTCTCCCCTTTCCGGAATGCGTTGTATGATCAACGACAAAATGGATGAATGAGCATGGTCGTTTGGGGCATCTTTGGAATCAAGAAAGATTTCACCTGCTGAATTGTGAGTAATTTCAACAGTGTCTGACGATACATCAGAAAAGTTTTGGAGCCCTTCTTCGTACCTTCCTTCACGATGTATTTCAACAGCTCCATGAATGCGACCATTGCTCACCCACGTATTTGAAGAATCATAAAAATCTTTTCAACACAACAGGTGAAGCTTCTTTTTTGGCCTGCCTGTTCATCAGATATGGCACCTGTTGAACATGTCTGCGATTTCATCGGTCGGCGTACCGCGCGTGACGTTCGTCCAGTAGCTGATACGGCTATAAGGAAAGGGTAGCTGACGTCACTGTTGGTGGAATAACTGTGGATAAGCAAGAAATACCTGTCCGTTCTTCACGACTCCTAATGTGCACACGAGTTATAGCGATTTGATAAGGTCTGCATTCGACAGCTCTATGATATGATTGGCTTACGGCACCAAGATGGATCCTACAATGATCGTAATGACAAAAATATAGTGATAGATTGGTCGACGAATTGTTTGTTTGTAAACATGCCCTTTCGTTATAGTTTGGGTTCGAATAGAAACAATCAAGAATGTTCTTTCTCTGGTACCGTTTGATTCAATGACATATCGTACAGAAGCACGTACTGCAGTGCGTGATGGCTTCACCAAATACGGATTTGTTTTTCTGCTTTGTAAATGTAATAGTTTATTTCTATAAATGCAAATCATTTGTGTAAAATAATTCATTTTTTTTTCTGATGAATTCGCGGTGTTGTATTGTTTTACAAAGTGGAGTTTAACTGTTATTAGAAAGATATACGATAAATTTTTATTCGGCTGTCTCCTAGGTGGCGTTTTCATATTGATGATATTTTTATATTTTGTTTAAATACCTAATTGCCATTTAAAGTAAATTCTGTCTAAGGAAGAATCGATTGGGAGTGAGAAAATTTTCCGTGGTAGACAATATTCCAGCTTATTGCAAAATAATTCCTCCACTCCCCTTATTCACAGACACACACACACACACACAAATATCCCTTGCTGATGATTGTGTTTTATTGATATTTCTTACTCGAAACTTGGTTGAAAATTGAAATTCTGAATTTTATCTTTAGAAATAAATGAAACACGCCTTTCAATTTCTTAGTACTGCTGTAATATACGTTAACATGAAATTTATGCACACAAAAAACAATAAGCTTCGAGAATGAGACAGAAAGTTATTAATTTTGAATTTAAATACAATCTTAAACTATAATACATTATACTTTAGAAAATATATATTATATAAAAATTTTACTTTGCAACATTCATTTAAATTATTCTAAAGTTGTGGCATATTCATTATTTTCCTATTCCTTTATAATATCTATTATTTATTTCTATCTAATTTCTTAATTTTAAAATGCATGTATTAGTAATTACTTTCTTTGACACCTAAAACTTTTAATCAATTCATTAACATTTTCAACTACCGACCATATAATATTCTGAGAGAAGTTATTTTTTGTATTTTTGTTCACAACATTGGCAAAAATGAGATGATATCATAGGAAGCGACAAAATTTTAGTCAATGGTACAGTATAAGTACGGTTAGCTGCATTTTTAATGAAGGAATGTCTAGCTCAGTGTTGTTTAGATATGAATGATTGCAATTTTTATCACGTCTCGTTGTGTTATCATGTTTACTAGAAATTTAGAGTAACTCTGTTTACAATATAGTTGCGCACAAAACCTTCATTATTGTTAAAGTAGCAAAAGAAAATAAAAGTTTGACCTGGGATGAGATACACTATATTTTTGATTGAATAAATAAATTGCGATCCTGGTTTGCTAAACGAAAAATTGCCTGTTTTGATGCCTATTTTACCTCTGAAAGTTTTTCCATTTTCTTTTGAAAAATTCTCTTTGCAAAAAAGAAAAAAAACGAATTATTTACTAGACAATGCTTAGGAACTTGCTTTTGTACATCATTAATTCCTATGAAGATCATTTGTTGGTTAGTTTTTTTAGTGATACTTTTAAAACAGAATATATATATATATATATATATATATATATATATATATATATATATATATATATATATATATATATATATATATATATATATATATATATATATATATATATATATATATGTATATATAAGCATTTCTGTTTAGTTTAAAAATGATTCTGTCTAATTATATAAATATATTTATTAAGTGACAGTTATGAGTAGAAAATTGTGTAAGGCTTTAAAAATATTTTAAATAATTTTTTTAAATATTCCGTTGTTTGGCCAAATATCAGACTATTTGTCCAAACCAAATATTCGAAAAGCGTAATAGTTTGATGTCCGGCAGGTCGAATAGTTTAATATTTGCCCTAACCGAATATTCAGTAGTATATTCTAATACCGAATATTCGGTGCATCCCTATTAGAGATCATTTTTTTCAGTTGATTATTTACTGTAGGATTTTCAAATAACAACAAAATAATGTATGGTTTTAATCATTCGTAAAAAGTAATTGAACTAACAATGCAAGTTCCATCGAAATTCGGACAGAAGAACTTTTTACAAAGGCACTTCATAATTGGATTCAGCTACTGATAAACTTTCCTCCATAATTATGTAACTAAGCAATATAGAATAATATATACTAAAATTTGTCCTAAAACTTTATCTAATAGCATAAGTTCTATCAAGATTTATTCAACAAATCTCAAGTTACAAGTAGCCGTGACGAAATTCCCATTTGCGTAATGTACATGTACTATGTACGTGTATCTATATTATAAAGGCCAAACGTATCTGTGCGTATAACGCATATGTCATTTTACGAATGGCAACACTTAGAAGTTTTAAATGAAATTTCTGTATTGAAATTTTTGCTACTACAAATTTTTAAACTTCTAAATATGGTACATTTTCAATTCTTACACCATCGTATAGGGAAAAAAATGTACTTTTAAATGAAATTTGTTTGAAAGCTGTATCTTAATTTGTTTTTGAAACATTAATTTTTTTGTAGTTTTTAATACCGCTTTTCCAATCGTGGATACAGGAGTACTCCATTTCAATTAAAAGTAAAGGGAAAAAAAAGGGAAGAAATTGGTTACTGTATCTTTATGTTGCCATTTTCTCATTAAAAGGGAAAAATTTAAATTTAAATATCCTTTATTATAAAACCCGGTGAATTTTGATTTCATTTACAGAATTTGATTTACACATAAAATAATACCAACAGCTTAATATCTGTTTCAGCTAATAGCATTGAGACTTCAAGTTTTGAATCAAAATTATCAAATTAAAATGCCAATGTTGTCTGAAAAGGTGAATACAGATACGAAATGTGCATTTGTAAATTCTGATATGATGAAAATAATGCCGAGTTTAGATATACGGGAAAAAATTCTATGATTGTGACAAAATTGAATAAATTTTGCTTTTTCTCATTTTGAAATTCTAGCATAAGAACCTAAATTGATAACTTTATCATAATAACAGATCTTTATTATTTTTTTGTGCATACATGTACGATTAAAGTTTAATTTAACAATTTCTACAACTTAGTTTTATCGAAATAGTATTTCGTTAATTTGACGTTAAATATTGTTTGTTTAGAAATTAGACTTACCAATATAAAATGCATTTTTTACTATAACAAATTTTGTAGGTTTATAATAAATCAATGAAACAGTTCCTTTTAAAACTTTTTTTTTTTCGTCGAAATTCGGCGGGTTCTACCTTGTACAAATAATAGATTAGATAACTTTATATAGATAATAGTAACTTTAGAAAATATTCATTTTATTCTTTATTAAAATAACAAAAAATCCTTTTTTTTTAATTCTTATTTAAAAGTTTTTATTTACTTGTGTACGTAAATGCTTTTAAATGAGTTTGCTTTTATTTCCCCACACAAGATTTCTATAACAATGCACTGCAAAAAATAATTGTTAGTTTTACGGTATAATACTGGCACCCTTGCTGCCAGTATTATACTGTAAAATCTACAGTAATAAACTCTAAAACAAGCCGTAATATACCATTAAGCAGTAATATGCGGTATATTACTGCTACTGTATTTATAAGACTGTATATTAATGCTTATTTACGGTTTATTATTGTTAATTTTACGGTATAATGCTGGCAGCTGGGACGCCAGTATTATACTGCAAAACTAACAATATTTTTTTGCAGTGTGGTAAAAGTTTAAAATTTTCATGCATGCTTAACTGCGTTTGAATCCAGCATCATTCATATATATTGTACAGTAAATTCGATTGCAGATACATGCACATAGTTCTGGTTAACCGTAAAATACAAATTTTATAAATATTTAAATTTCAGATAAGAAGCTTCTAATTGTGAGAAAACCATTATAAAAATACGACTTTCCTTCTCTTTACTTGATATTATAAGTTTTGTTTCCTTTAAAAGTACAGTAATGCTATTGAATGAAAATAAATGAAGTACCTTAAGACAAATATTTTATTTTACAAATCTTGAAAACAATTTATTATAATACTGTTTTTATCATAAGAAAAATGACTTCCAAATGTACATTTAGCTACAATAATAGCATGACTTTCGTTCATACATAAATCAATATTTCCGATACTATAAATTTAATCCGATCAATTTAAAGCTTAAATTTTATTATTTTTATACATTGAATGTTCTAATTCAGTCCGTCAGTTAGCATGTTAAAGAGTGAATGCCTTAAATAATTTTATGAAATATTTATTACTTAGTTAGGTAAATAAAGGATATGTGTTATGCAAAAATATCGTCGCATTCTCTGTCTTTGTTTTTTTTTAAATACCATTAAATCTAATAAAAAACCGAACTATTTTTCAGTGCAAAGTGTGCATTGTACCTCATTACACTGTAAAAAAAAGGGTCGATCTACTAAAAAAACTTTAGTGATCCTTGTAATTACTAAAAATTTTTTAGTAATCTTAGTCGGTTACAAGAAAATCTGTAAGAATTACTAGAAAAAAGTTAGCAACGAAGAGAGTTAATAGTTTTATATTTTTAATAACTATTACTAAAACACACTTGGTGTGGCCTTGATAGCATAGTGGTTATAGTAACGGACTCCAGACTAAAAGGTCCCGGGTTCGATACTGGCCACCGCCAAATACGCCCCGAATGTATGTAGTGTAAGTACTCGTTAGTAAAGGGATTATGAAAATCCTGTCGGAGCAGTTAGCAATGTTTGGTGCTGCCATCTATTGCAGTTTTGCCGAAAATCTTCCGCTTCAGAAGTCTGGATGCAGCTCGAAGGAACCTTCGGGCGCACGTAATGGTTATTAAAAATAATTTTGGAGCTATTACTAAAATTTGCTTGGTGGCTCATACTAAACATTTTTAAGTTAGTTATACAAAAAATTCTTTTGTTCAGTTTACAAAAGAAATGCTTGTTTCACTTGCAAAAAAAAAAAAAAAAAAAAAAAAAAAAAGTTTGTAATGGTTACTAAAAAATTCTGTGGAATACAAATTTACTAAAAAAATTTTAGTAACCTCTTGAATTTTTTTTTACAGTGTATGCTTCATATCGTATTCTATAGTGGTACTTGATATCTATTTAATTAGTGGTTGTTTTAATTTAAAATAAATACGTTATAAAAACATTAGTCAGTTTTGTGTTATACTATGCGTGAAAAGTAATGTCAGAAGAAAGAATCTTAAAGAGGGAATGGCCCAGAATTTATTTTTCTTTGTAAACAAACATTATCTTAACCTCCTGAGTCTGAGACGAATATTACAAAAAAAAACTACAAAAACCTGTTTAAATTTCTATAAAACATTTCCAAACATGTATCAACATATGTATCAATACTTATGATATGCAACCATCTTTTAAAAACGTCTGGAATTAATTTTAACAATTCTAGAAATATTTAAATTGATTTAAAAGATGTTTTTTAGTGTCTCCTACAGGCGACATCAGGACTGAGGAGGATAATCATTCATTCGTAGTGCAACTAGTTAGATTGCTGGTTGAGCACAACTGATCAATCAGATGATTGTTATCTTATATGCCAACTTCACTCCTACACTGTAAAAAAAAAAAGGGTCGATCTCCTAAAATATTTTAGTGATCCTTGTAATTACTAAAAATTTTTTAGTAATCTTACTCGGTTACAAGGAATCTGTAAGAATTACTAGAAAAAAGCTAGCAACGAATAGAGTTAATAGTTTTATATTTTTAATAGCTATTACTAAAACTCACTTGCTGTGGCCGAGATAGCCTAGTGGTCATAGTACCGAACTCCAGGCTGAAAGTACCTGGGTTCTATGCTGGACGCCACCAAATATTCACCGAAGGTATGCAATGTAAGTACTTGTTAAATAAAGGGATTATGAAAATCCTGTCGTAGCAGTCATCATGGGTAATGATCTCTGAACTTTCCCTCCCCTTTAGAAACATGTCAAAATAGAGCAGGTAGCAATGTTTGGTGCTGTCATCTATTGCGGTTTTACCGAAAATCTTCCGTTTCCGAAGTCTGTCTTTTTACCCACTGGATGCAGCTCGAAGGAAGCTCCTGCCATTCGGGCACACGTAATGGTCACTAAAAATAATTTTGGAGCTATTGCTAAAATTTGCTTGGTGGCTCATACTAAAAAGTTTTAAGTTAGTTATACAAAAAGTTTTTTTGTTCAATTTCTTGATTTTTTTTTTTTTTTTTTTTTTTTTTTTTTTTTTTTTTTTTTTACAGTGTATATGTAACATTATTTCTATTATTGTTGAGCACACATTATGTATGTAGACTTTATGCCATAAAATCTAAATCGACCAACCAACTTATAGGTAAGAAACACCTACACACAAACGTACGCTATCTATCTATCTGTCTATTTATATTATAAAGGCCAAATGCACACGTACGTAACGCATGTGCCATTTTGCGACTGGCAAGAATTTGAAATTTGAAATGAAATTTCGGTTTTCCAGTTTTTGCTAGTGCAAAATTTTAAACGTCTAAACATCCCACATTTTCAATTTGTACAGCATCATATACGGGAAAAAATGTGCTTTTAAATGCAATTTGTTTGAAAACGTTATTTTAATTTATTTTTGAGACATTATTTTTTTTTTTTGTAGTTTTAATACAGCTTTTGTAATTGTGTCAACAAAAGTACTTCATTACTATAAAAATTGAGGAAAAGCAGATTACTGTATTTTTTCGGTGCCATTTTCTTACAAAAAATGAATAAAATTTGAAATTGATTTGCGTGCTATGTTAAAAATATTGTCTGTTATAAAACCCGATGAATTTTGGTTTTATTTTGTTTTTATTTATCAATTAAACATTTTTTTTTTTTTTTTGCTTATTACAAACTTACTCTCATTAGATGCAACACTTTCTCTATACAAAACTGTATTTTAAAGGATAGTTGTGTGATTTATTTTCTCCGCTTTTACTTAATTCGCATCAAACAGCTGAAAGAATGTAATTTTATTAATCCGTGAGTAAAATCTTTTTTCAAAATTTTAAGACATATCAATGAAGGATTTCCGATAAAACATGGAGTTATTAAAAATATGAAGGCATTTGAATCATTAGATACCAAATTTGCTTCTTGAATGACGAAATTGTTTTTTTTAGCTGAATTTGTGTGTTATTCAGGGGATAGTGACGTCACGTGTATACTTTTCTATAGATACTGTTTGAGAATAGATCGTAAAACAGGAGTGCTTTAGCGGATGCAAATTATGTCATTTTGTTTTTAAAAAAGCGTGAACTTTAATTCTTAAGACTGAAATATGTTTTATAAAAGTGCCCCCAGCTGCTTTGTGCAATATTTTTCAGATAAAAGTATTTCACTTTCGAAAATAACATAATCGAAATCACACACTGATAAAACGCACTGCTTTTGAGAAATTTAGAGTGTCTTTATAGAAGAGCTGTGACATACAATGTGCTTGGTGTGGTCGAAAGTCTTTGTCCAAAAAAAATAGCGACTTATGTTACAGAACATGGTGATTCTCGACTGTATGAATTCACATCGTCGAGTTAGACAATCAAATAAAGAAATTCTTTGCAATAATTCGAATTCGAGACAATAACAATCGCCATTTACCTTATGTGACTTCACAGGAATATTGTCTGTCGTAATTGCTTGCAGATTATTGCAGAAATTTTCATTTACACTTAAAAGAATATACATAGTTTAATATCTGTTTCTAGCTAATAGCAATCGAGACTTCAAGTCGTGAATTTAAACGTTTTAAGGTGAATATAGATATGAGAGGTGCATATGTAAATTTTGAAATGGTAATATCAGGTTTAGATTTCTCGGGGAAAAATTCTATGTGGAGTCAAAGTGAAATAAAATAAAATACCAAACATAAGAGCCTTAATTGATAACTTTGTCATAATAACGGATCTTTATTATATTTAACTGCTTACATTACGATTAAAGTTTAATTTTAATAATTTGTAAAACTGAGTTTTGTGGAAATAGTAAATTTTAGTTTAAATATCATTTTGTTGTATTTTCGGACTCTAAACTTCGAAACTCCATGGCGCACGAACATTTTGCAAGCTGCGTGAACTAATAACTTTTTTTTGTATTCTATTTTTGTTTTGTTATGTTGTTGCTGTTCTATGATTGTTCTGAGCAAACGAGAACGAGACGTACATTTTGTACGCATTATAAATTGAGATGTAAAAGAAAAGTAATATTGTTCATGTAATATTTGTGTTCGTCCTGTAAATTAAATGTTATAGTTTCGTCCAAAGGAATGTTTTATTGAAGAATATACTTATCATTCAGACGAGATAAACCACATAAAAGCGAATTACCTACATTCCGAGGTAAGAGTTTTGGATTAATAAAGATTCTAGTATTTTTTACGAAACACACATTTATTTAAAAGTTAGACTTACCAATATACGGTGCATTTTTTATTGTAACTAATTTTGTAGGCTTATTATAAATCAATGAAACAGCTTCTTTAATATTTCCTTTCGTCGAAATTCGACGGGTTCTACCACGGGTTATAATTAAAGCTTAAAATCAAATTTCTTCTACACTGGTAGAGAAGACTATTTTAAAACTAAAGCGTGCGCTTTAATTTCTTCTAAACGCATATTTTTCTTTCTTTTACTTTGCTTTAGGATCTTTTGCACTACAACAAATATGAAAATTTTATGAAAATATGACTTAAAAATTGTTTTGTGACTATAGCTTAAAATAGTTTAAAATAGTAATTTAAAAATCAATTTTCTTTTTTATTTAAAAATATAAGAAGTTACTTTTTACGTTCATTTCTTCAAATTATTTTGAGAATGAATGACTGTTGTAATTCGTAGAACAATGAACTGTACAGCTACACCCTTTCTTAGATAATTATTTGACAAACAATATAATTTGATTAGTTAGGCAAATTGTATGTTGAATTATAATTAAGTAATAAAACTTGGAAACTATTCATCTAGAGGAAGTTGCACCACACCTTTTAAGTTTAATTCATCATTCTTCGCTGTAGTTGCGGTAACATTATTTTTCTTTTCACAATTGTAGTAATGATGTGTTTTCTTTTTTATATAATCATATTTGCCTAATGTGTATTTGTGTACATCATGATTAATTGCTTGGAGAAAGAATGTTATTCAGCAATCTGATAAATAATATCCAATATTAAAATGAACGAAAAAACATTTATAGCTAGAAATACAAATTAATTAAGTTTCAGAATAATAAATTCAAGTAATTTTGGCCTATAATGTTTTATTGTCGCTTAGATAGTGTATCCGATGGGTACACAATTTTTCTCACAACTATAACTACTGCCGATTTCACCTGCTTTTCAGCCTAACTTGATCATAGGCAGAGGTGTAGTCGTAAAAAAAAAAAAAAAAAAAAAAAAAAAAACGGAGGATATATTTTCTAAGCAGAGGGTATACCTTAGAATATATATACAATAGATTACTTGAAAAACAGAGGGTATATAGTGTTTCTTCAAAAAATCCACAAGGTATACGGCGTATACCCACGTATACCCTCCATTAAATCCCTGGTCATAGGGCAATTCGACAATTGGCGGAAATCAGACTATCTTTAACACATGACTGTTTTCTTTTTCTTTATAAACCTGTCTCTCAAGTTTTTTTTTTTTTTTTTAAATGAAATTTAGGTTGCGGTGGAAATACTTTTCATTGCTTGAAAAGATATTGTTTTATGCTTAAATATTTTAAATTTATCCTTGCAATAATTAAAATTTGCTTTTCAAAGTATTTTATTGGATACACAGTCTGGATCTGATAAGGATACGATCATAAATAAGATTTAAAAAGAATTCCGTATTTTGTGGCGAAAAATAAAATAGAATAAAATGAAATGGTTAAAATCATATAGGCGGCGAAGAAGTCGCATTATTTTATTACAAAACTTGTTCCTGCTTGTGAATTTATTCAATAATTTTTTTTTTTTTTTTTTTTTTTTTTTTTTTTTTTAAGTTACGTGACTAAATTGTCAACTAATCGTCGTTAAATAGTTAATTCATTTATGCATTGTTCTTAATAATATTTTCGAATATAAAACACATTGCAAGAAGCTATAAGGAAATGTTTTCTCCACTCCTTTCTCTTGCATATCCCTCAAGAATTGGACTATACACTGTAAAAAAAAAAAAAAAAAAAAAAATCAAGAGGTTATTAAAAATTTTTTAGTAAATTTGTATTCCACAGAATTTTTTAGTAACCATTACAAACTTTTTTTTGCAAGTGAAACAAACATTTCTTTTCTAAACTGAACAAAAGAATTTTTTGTATAACTAACTTAAAACTTTTTAGTATGAGCCACCAAGCAAATTTTAGTAATAGCTCCAAAATTATTTTTTGTAACCATTACGTGTGCCCGAAGGGCAGGAGCTTCCTTAGAGCTGCATCCAGTGGGTAAGAAGACCGACTTCTGAAGCGGAAGATTTTTGGCAAAGCCACAATAGATGGCAGGACCAAACATTGCTACCTGCTCCTACAGGATTTTCATAATCCCTTTATTTAACGAGTACTTACACTGCATACATTCGGTGCGTATTTGGAGGTGTCCAGCATAGAACCCGGGACCTTTCAGCCTGGAGTTCGGTGCTATGACCACTAGGCTATCACGGCCACACCAAGTGAGTTTTAGTAATAGCTATTAAAAATATAAAACTATTAACTCTATTCGTTTCTAGCTTTTTTCTAGTAATACTTACAGATTTTCTTGTAACGGAGTAAGATTACAAAAATTTTTTTATTCATTTCGAAGATCACTAAAATTTTTTTAGTAGATCGACCCTTTTTTTTTACAATGTAGAAGCAGGGATATAGTATCTAAAATAAATAATTTGGAAATCTGCTACCCAAACAGTGCTAAAAAGTTTGAATCTCTTAAATGGGCAAAGATACTGAAATCCGAAGAGCCAATTGTCGTGACATCTAAGGTTTTTTTTTTTTTTTTTAAGAATGTTAATATAGTAAACTCTGTCTAAGGTGGAATTCATGGATGACAATATTCCGTCTTACACAAATAATACTTTATGAATTCTCAGGTATTTGAAAACTTTTCCGAGTTAGACAGATATAGATCTTACACAGAATCCGTCTTACAGAGAGTTTATTGTAAATATTATGACAAGAAGGCCAAAATCTTTTTTTAGTGTTACGTTCATCTCGCGAAGTAGTTTCGTTTCTCTATCCGTCCGTCAAAGCGCTCGTTCCCGGAAACTATTTCAGTTACAGACTTAATTTTTTCACCATGGGGTTAAATACTCCCTGTCATACTCAAAATCATAAAATTTTTAAAAACTTATGTTATTTTAATTAGATTATTTAATGTAACGACATTCCACCACTTAGAATACGAATAGAATATCCAGAAATATTTAAATGTGCTTTGAGGTCCTTGGTGAAACTCACTTCGTGCTTAGGAGAACATGATTTTTCTACTTGGCTGTTTTTGAAAGAGAAGTACTGAGACAAAATGCGTGTTAATGTATGTTCTCACATTAGTAAACACCAGTACCAGAAATCTCATCGATTATAAAATTATGTTTTCATAATAATTAAAAGTATTTTTAACTACTTTTGTAGTTTGTGCATAGTTTTAATTACTGTTCATTTTCACACATTGAGATTACCGATTCTTGTTTTTGTAGATCATGTATCTTTCATACGAAAATTTGCGTTTTTCGTAGGGTAGAATAGCTGAACGTATAGAGATCATACAAAAATTGCTTTTTCTTGGGTGGGTCACTGTTTTTTATTTTTATTTATTTATTTATTTATTTATTTATTGTTTTACTGAAAGGTGTGTCGCGAAAATTTTTTTCACTGAAAGGTGGGTCGCATACCAAGAAAGTTTGGGAATCGCTCAACAATTCATTTCATCTTATCGAATTCATTTATTGCTTCGAAATTTTTTAACTTCTAAACATCGCGCAATTTAACTTTTTACAACTTTAAATAATAAAGAAAAAAAATTTAAAAAAAACGCATTTTTAACTACAATTTTCTTGAAACCCATACATCAATTTACTAACTTTTTTATTACTTTTAAAGCAGTTTTTCAGGCGCGAGTTTATTTATTTATTTTTTTAAAATTAAATTAAAGATTATGGAATAGTAAAACTTTTGCACTTAAACAATAACTTAGTATGCGTTTGTTTCCTTTAATATAACGTAACTAAATTATCGTGCTAAATTAAAATATCACAGGTAAATAAATGAAATGAATTTAACACACATGTAATTGAACTCACATCCTTAAGCATTTAACTGATCAATACAGGGTGTCCCTAAACTCATGGTACATACGCTACGGGGTGATAGAACTCATCAAGACAAGTAATAGTAAATAGGAAACCAAGGGTCCCAAACGGTTTCCAAAGGAGATAGCCGCCATTAAAGTTTAGGTGCCAAAATTTCAAATAAACATAAAAAACGGAAAAAATGGTCGATTGGTTTGCGGTTTTCACTAAAATTATTCTTTATGTCGATATTTTCTTAAAAATAAATTATAAAGATAAATTTTTAAAAATGCCGGTAGATGGCTCTTTAGACTTTGGAGTAACGAACAACTATTTTTTGCATCTGATTAAATGTTTTCGTAAGCTTAGACTTAAAGTTAAATTTTGAGCTCAAAATCTGAATAGTTGGGAGTGGTTAAGTAGCACAAACTGAACTGTGTTCAGAGGGTTCAAATTTCAAATGATTATAAAAAAACAGAAAAATTAGTTGATTCGTTTGCGGTTTAAAATAAAACTACTCTTTAAGTCAGTATCTTCTTCAAAATAAATTTTAAAGATAAATTTCAAAAAATTCCGTTAGAGGGAGCCTTAAACTTCAGAGTAATCAACAACTAATTTTAACCGTTATTTTTTGTATCTAATTAAATGCTTTCAAAAGATTAAAGAATGCTTTCGAAATCCTAATTTAAACCTAAATTTTGAACTTAAATTCTGAATCTTTGGGAGGGGTTAAGAAGCGCAAACTGAAGTGTGTTCAGGAGTTGAAATTTACCTCCCCCCCCCCCCCTCGAACACAGTTCAATTTTGCGCTACTTAAACACTCCCAACGATTCAGAATTTGAGCTCAAAATTTAAGTCTAATCTTTGAAAGCATTTAATGAGATTAAAAAAATATATCGGTTAAAAATAGTTGTACGCTACTCCAAATCTAAGTCGCCTCTATTGGTATTTTGTGAAATTTATCTTTCAAATTTATTTTCAAGAAAACATCGAATTTAAGAGTAGTTTTAGCGAAAACCGCAGACGAATCGAGCATTTCTTCCGTTTTTATAATCATTTAAAATTTGAACCCTCTAAACACAGTTCAATTTGTGTTATTAACCATTCCCAACTACTCAGATTTTGAGCTCAAAATTTAAGTCTAAGCTTACGAAAACATTTAATCAGATGCAAAAAATAACTACAAAAAATAGTTGTTCGTTACTTCAAAGTCTAAACCGCACTCTATTGGTATTTTTTAAAAATTTATCTTTATAATTTAATAACAATAAAATACCGACACAAAGAATAGTTTTAGTGAAAACTGCAAATCAATCGACCATTTATTCCGTTTTTAGGTGCTTTCGTAATTATGTAAATACGTAGCACCTATTGTTTTCGCTCAGTCCGTCCGTCTGTCTGTCTGTCCGTCTGTCTGTCCGTCTGTCTGTCTGTCTGTCCGTCCGCATATAACAACGCAAAAACTACCCAACCGAATCGTTTGAAATTTAAAATTCATAATTATTACATAATTTTGTCGAGTCATTTCAAATTTTATGAAAATCGGATGGATAGATCAATTACAGGGACAATCAAAAGGATTCCGTTACATTACGGTCAATGGGGAAAAAAGTTTCAAATGCATTTTAATCGTTTGAAATTTAAAACGTATATTTATTACATAATTTTGTCGAGTCGTTTCAAATGTTATGAAAATCGGATGGATAGATCAATTACAGGGACAATCAAAAGTATTCCGTTACGTTATGGTCAATGGGGAAAAAAGTTTCAAATGCATTTTAATGGTGTTACACTCATTTGAATATAACAGAATTGACATGAATCTATGAAATATGTACTAAAAAATACATTCTGTACAATCTGTGATGCAAAGAATATTTATTATTAAATTACAGGGCCACACAAATGTATTCCACTAAATAATGTTATACGGAGAAACACTGTTTGGGGCGTGTTTTAATTATATTAAACTACTTCACATTTTATAAATAAGATATACGTTAATGAAGTATAATAAGAATTACTCCCTGCATATTTACAGGAACACAAAGATGTCGACCACTATACTGTATCCAAAGTACGCTATACTATATCAGAAAGATCTGAATATTTTAAAACTTCGTTATCAACGAACGCACCCCATTTGCTACGCTTTACGTGCAATTTCCAACTTGTTTATATTCTTTTGAAATTTGAACCCTCTGAACACAGTTCAGTTTGTGCTACTTAACCACTCCCAACTATTCAGATTTTGAGCTCTAAATTTAAGTCTAAGCTTATGAAACGATTTAATAAGATGCAAAAAATAACGGCAAAAAATAGTTGTTCGTTACTCCAAAGTCTAAAGCGCCCTCTATCGGCATTTTTCAAAATTTTTCTTTATAATTTATTTTCTAGAAAATTCCTACATAAAGAATAGTTTTAGTGAAAACCGCAAATCAATCGACCAATTTTTCCGTTTTTTTTTTATGTTTATATGAAATTTTGGATCCTAAACTTTAATGGCGGCTATCTTCTTTGGAAGCCGTTTGGGACCCTTGGTTTCCTATATACTATTACTCCTCTTGATGTGTTCTATCACCCCCTAGCGTATGTACCATGAATTTAGGGACACCCTGTATATATATAACCCGTCCAAATAATGCCTTTTTTTATCATGTCTTTTACAGAATTTTTAATTTTTTTTCACCAGTTTTTCGAAACAGAAATTTTTGCCTAATTGAATCAGAAAAATGGTCTGATTAAAAACAGTCGACTCTCGTTAATTCGAAATCGGATAAATGGAATCTTCGCTTAATTCGAACTAAACATGATGTCCCGAAATTTTCAATGGCAGAATAACGTTAAAAATTTTCATTAATTCGAACTCATTTTCTCTTGACTTCGTTTAACGAGAATTCCGATTTTTCATTTTTCTTTTCTTTCTCACGGATTTCAGATGCTTTGAATAACTTTCTTTCTTTGATTTTTGTGAAAATTGTTTCGAACGATTATACATATAATCCAATGCATTTGATATCCACTTTCTTAGTGCCCCGTCTGTTTATCGGTAACGCTTTAAATTTTTCTTCTATCGTGCTTGTTTCTAATCTTTTAATTAGTTTATTTATTTATACATTCTAATTTAATATTAAGTCATATTCTAATGATAACAGACGAAATAAGTTTAAAAAACACCATAACATTAATTCCTAAGTAATAGTATACCATATTAAGCATGTTTTCCATAATTCGAACTTCGGATAATTCGAACATTTTTTGTGGTCCCGACGAGTTCGAATTAACAAGAGTCGACTGTAATCCGAAATTTACGACAAAAATTTACTAGTGAGAGTAAATCATGATTGGAATATACATACCCGTACGTGAGCCGGGCAAATCATGATTGGAAAAAACACGTTAGGGAAGCGGTTAAAGTATTAATGCATTGATTTATTCCTCTAAATTTGGGATTTATGAGCTAAACATGAACTGCATTTGTTAAATTTTCAGTTTTCACCTGTCTAAATACAGATGTTTTCATTACTATCCCCCTTCTCCTTTACATTAACGCGTGACCTGTTTTTATCGTGTGTAAACCAGGGATGCCTACAAGTCTTTGGGGCGTTGCAGTTTCGCCAAAGAAATTCCTCCTGTACGAAATATTAAAAACAGAAAGTCAGTTTTGGAACACTTTCTCGAACGAATTGGAAAGGGATGAATCTCCAGTCATGTGTTTAAATTGTTTATTTTTTTTTTTCTTTTTTTGTCAGGCATGAAGTATGCGAAGAAACGTTTGTGTAATCTCTAATCACAGTTATTTGTGCCATAGATTTATAGATGTCAACAGAAGGCGGGTCACGAAATGTGTTTTATTATAATACTTAAAATAAAATATATTTTAAAGCTATTTCCATAGAGGTAATTTGTTTGTAGAAAACGAAGTAAGACATCTTTTCACGGGAAGAATTTATAAAGCTTCGAATGGAAATATTATGCAGTTCCGGGAGAGAATTTGCACTTCTAGACGATATTTAAGCGCAAAATTTCTTTTTTACGTTTCAGAACGAAAGAATTTTAGTGCTCCACGCCGGGTGAGGTGGAGGTGGGAGGAGGTAAATATTTCCCACATTAGCCAGATCCTGAATTCATCGCTATTGCTTGCAGTTAGTCTTAGATATGAAAACTATAAAATGTTTTGATTAGAACTGAATGCCTAAGAATGACTGCTCAGACCATGTAAAACATGTCTGTAGAGTATAGTGTCCCTCCTGGTCGCCTCTATTAAGAGCTTAAAAATACAATTTTTAGTTGTAAGGAAAAAAAATTATTTGACAAGCTGAAAAATTTACATGACAAGTTGAAGGCAGAAAAATGCGGAGCACACTAGATCTCAAGCTATACGACAGAAAGACAGACAGCTAAGAGGTTTGGATGGAAACATCCATCAAATACTTATAAATATTTTTTAATTTGGGCAGCAACATTGACCGAGATAATATCCCTTGTAGCCAGGATTGAGGGGGAAAGAGGGCATATTCACAGTATCCGCAAAGAAACTCTTCGGGAGGGTTGAATTCTGATAGGGATTGGCCGACGCGTTTTCACGTAACTTGGCGATAATTGTACTTGGCGTAGCGATAGATAGACGCTTCCGTCGAGTTTGATTTCCTTCGGAGCCGAGTACAAAGTAAAAATTTGTGTTTAAAAACTTTTAAAGAGTACAGCTTTCAGTAAGACATGTTCCATCCAATGCAATGCTGCAAGAGAAAAGTTACTTTGTACTCGGTTCGGAAGGAAATCAAGCTCCTCGACGGAAGCATCTATCGGTCGCCAAGTATAATTATCGCCAAGTTACGTGAAAACGCGTCGGCCAATCCCTATCAGAATTCAACCCTCTCGAAGAGTTTCTTTGCAGATACTGTGAATATGCGGGGAGAGGCGATATCTAAGGTGCCAGGGTTCATTGATTTTAGAAGTATTCTGAGGTTCCCACTTTACCACATTCACAGAATTGTGATGAGGCGCAGTGGATTTTTTAAAGATAATGTTTAACACATTCGCTGCCGATCACGCGCTAGAGCGTCATATGGCGTCAATAATCAGGGACTACTCACGCGCCAGCGCGTGATCTGGAGTGATGTCTCAATAGCCAGTCACGCGCCGGCACTGGAAAATCTTTCACTGATTCTTTGTACGTAGGTTGATCCAAAAAAAGTTTACAAGCAGAAGCATTTGAAACGTAATAATTATGGAGCGAATATTTCCACCCAGGGTGGTTGACAGATAGCGCTAGTTGTCCTACAGCGGTTCTACGAGCAAGTAGCGTCAGTACGCAGACAATTAAGAGCGACAGTAATGACGCGACGACTAGAAAACTGGTCTCGTATAGAGGTCCGTAATTCGATTCTTATGGGATAAGAATGTGGCCGCATCCGAAATTCACAGACAAATCGTTGAGCAAATTACTGAGCAAACTCGTCATTCTTCTGCATGACAATGTTCTGCATGACCTGGTATCTTTGGCATGCCAGGCCCCATACAGGTCGCCAGACTCAAGAATTGCTACAAAGGTTTAAGTGGGAGGTCTGGAATCACCCCCCATACGGCCCCGATTTGGCTCCAAGTGACTATTTCCTTTTTCCGGCGTTGAAGCGAGACTTATCCGGAACACGGTTCACCTCAGACAATGCAGTGAAAACAGCTTCCGAGAAATGACTCAATGAGCAGAGCCCTAATTACTACCAAGACGGGATAAATAAGTTGGTCGAACGTTCTGAAAAATGCCTAAACTGATTTGGCGACTATGCGGGAAAGTAAAGGCCAGATGTATCTCTTGATTGCCATTTGTATCTTGTTTCTATTGTTAATAAATAATTTTTCCTATGCCTTGTAAACTTTTTTTTGGATCACCCCTCGTAATAAAAAGTAAATCGGCTTCTGGGAAAAACCCACTTCTGCAGTGCGGCATTAACTACATCACATCTTCACATAAGCGGGAGCGAACAGGTTAAAGAGACCGTGGTCAATGAGGAATGCAGTGGTGGGTGGGGAAAGGGAATAAAGATTCCTAGATAAGAAAAATTCCTAGATATGATCAATTTGTGTGCGATTTATAAGAAAAATGAAGCAGCGTAGTACATGCTAGTTTGCATCTTGCGTCGATTGGCAGACTGGAGTACACTATCTACCAATAAGTATTTGGAAACTTTCATTTTTTGACATTTTGTCAAATATTTAAAAATATACTTGTCGGATTCTTCTGAAACTTCAGGATTATGAAGATTATATATGACCTCATATTTATCAACATTCATTTGATAAGCAGGCCAATTAGGCCGACAAAAAATTAAAGAATAACAGAAATATTTGGGATCACCCTGTACATGAAAATGCACGAAATGATTTATCGCTGCAGAATACAAATATGTGGATACTGCACAACATGTACACTGATTTTTGTAAGAATAGCATGTATATTCATGGAGAGTGAGGGATTTAAAAAAAAAATCAAAAATTCTGGTATGTTTTTTGTTTATATCATGCAGGGTTTTTGACCGAATTTAATGCAAATTTCAGAAATATTGGCAAAATCTATTAGAAAAAATATAGCGCAATTGGAATATAAATATATTAAATATTTTATGAAATATGAGCATTTTTATGAAATAATTTTTATCTGAGCATGCGCGAACGATAAAAACGATTCTTTTACATCATTTAATAGTCAATTCTATGGAGTAACTTATAAAAAAATCCAATCAAATATCGTGAAAATTCAAAAAGATATCATTATTATAAGTAAGCTGTTTTTACATTGCTCTCTAAAAACGGCTGAATGATAAAGGATTCTCCACAAATTGACATTTTTTATTGACTGACTTTTAGGAAAAAATTGGTATTATTTAATGAATACAATATCGAATACAATATTGCTGCTAATAAGTATCTTGACATCTGTGATAGAAAAGAATAAAAGCTGTTTTCCTTTTCTATCACAGCTATCAAGATACTTATAAGCAGCAATGTTGTATTAGATATTGTATTCATTAAATGTACTAATTTTTCCCTAAAAGTCAGTTAATAAAAATAAAAAATGTCAATTTGTGGAGAATCCCTTACCATTCAGCCGTTTTTAGAGAGCAATGTAAAAACAGCTTACTTATAATAATGATATCTTTTTGAATTTTCACGATATTTGATTGGATTATTTTTTATAAGTTACTATATAGAATTGACTATTAAATGATATAAAAGAATCGTTTTTATCGTTTGCGCATGCGCAGATAAAAATTATTTCATAAAACTACTCATATTTCATAAAATATTTAATATATTTATATTCCAATTGCGCTATAGTTTTTCTAATAGATTTTGCCAATATTTCTGAAATTTGCGTTAAATTTGGTCAAAAATCCTTCATGATATAATTAAAAAACATACCAGAATTTTTGAATTTTTTTTAAATCACTTTTTTTCTATGAATATACATGCTATTCTTGCAAAAATCAGTGTACATGTTGTGCAGTATCTACATATTTGTATTCTGCAGCGATAAATCGTTTCGTGTATTTTCATGTACAGGGTGATCCCAAATATTTCTGTTATTCTTTAATTTTTTGTCGGCCCTCTAATTGCCCTGCTTATCAAATGGATGTTGATAAATATGAGGTCAGACATAATCTTCATAATCCTGAAGTTTCAGAAGAATCCGACAAGTACATTTTTAAATATTTGACAAAATGTCAAAAATTGAAAGTTTTCAAATACTTATTGGTAGATAGTGTATAAACAAGTAGGTAAGTAGTGTGATCGCATATTGCACAGAGAATTTTGTTTAATAGTTTTTTTCAAAACAACTTATCCTTTAATTAATAAATGTAAATTGTTAATTTATAATTATTAAATTCTTACATAGAGGATATTACTAAAAAATTAATTAAAAAATAATTCTAAAAGGAAATTAGTTATTTTAATTAAATTAAATAAATTACTTATTAAATTGAATTTAAAAGTAATTATAAAAGGGAGTTACTCATTTTAATGAAATTAAAGATGTCCGAATCAAATTATTTAATAATAAAATCCAAAATTAAAGTTTTTTTGAAAATACGAAAAAAAAAAAAAAAAATACTGGAGATATAAATAAAGTTTTTAATTTCTGAAAGACAAAAAAAAAGTTTAAAATTAAATTTTTAAATTAAAATGTGTGAATAAAGAAACACTTTGCATGTTTCCATCGCTCGCCACTTTCAAGACATGAAAAATCAGTATGATCTGAATCTAGTGGCTAATGGGAACTACTCTGTATCTGAACCGAGTAGGTACTGTGAATTGCGAATATGCTTGCGGCGGTGAAATCAAGCATTGATTACGTAAGAGTAAGGTCTCTAGTTTCCAAGCAAAAGGTCCAGAGTTCGAAAACCAGACAATACCACTAAATAAGAAATTTATGTATATACACACAAATATATATATATATATATATATATATATATATATATATATATATATATATATATATATATATATATATATATATATAATTCTTCGTTTTGGTTTATTGTTTTATTGATAAAATCCATTGGTGAATCTTGTCTACTTTTAACGGTATTATATATATATATATATATATATATATAAATCTGGATACATAAGCCAGTGTTCGGTTTTGGAATTACTAAATATTTTTTTTATTGCATGCTTCATTTTTAAAATATGTTTTGTGCTGATATAATTGGATCGTTGACTTCGTTGTGCCATAGTTATGATGTACAATAATGTCTCGCAAAAACTTTTGCATACCACTGTCGTACCATCGTATGTAATCTCTACTTATACATAAATCATCTGACATAACCTTCATTATATTCTTTATGCTTCTAAGTCATCGAATGCTTCTCTTCCATTTTTGGGTATTCCATGGAGATATTACATATAGTGTCGGAAAGTGTGCATGCAAATAAGCCTCCCGCCGGCCTTATCTGAATTAAAACCTTCGTAGAAAACGTTACTCGCACCTCATCTTATCCTAATTTACAAGTTTTTGGCGTCGTCTTCACAATTCACGATTTGTGCCTGGACCACACCCGATATTGAAGGTAACCTAGGTCCCACTCATTTCCGGCTTTTAATGAATGGAGTACAGGACCGACGGATACTCACTCCACTACGAGGAAAAAAAATACGCATGTTTCTGAAGAAAAATGAATGGAAATAATTGCATCTTTAATATTCAATTCATATCCCAAGAAAATGATTTAAAACCTGAGTATAAAAATAATTTCTTTTTTCTTTTCTTTTCTTTTTTTTCTTTTTTTAAAAAAAATAAGTGATAAGGAACTTATACTGGTATATAAAAAAATAATCAAGTTTTCTTTTGAAATAGTTTTTATATTCTAGTTCAAAATATTTTAGGCTAGATCAGGGTTGTCCAATCCGCAGCCCAGTACTGTAATGAGTGCGGTTAAGCAAAGAATCGTTTTCTTTTTTAAAAATATATTTTCTTTTGAATTTGTTTATTAATTGTTAGATTGGTAAATTTCTAAGGGAATGTATTAGCTTTTGCGAACTAAAATGATAATAATCACTAAAATAAAAGTTAATCTGGAACATATGTTCAGAACAAGATCCTCACCAATTCGTCATTTGATAAACAGTTCGTCGTCAAATCGCACTCGGTCGTTGCCTGATTACATACATTTTATCCTGTCGTCGTCGCAAATTATTTTACTTAGATATTTCGCTATTCCATACTTTATTTTTACGTCTACGCTCAGTGAAAAGAATTCTAAGGTTGCCAAAATGTACAGTTAGAGCTTTAATTGTTTTTCTGAAAAATTGCTTCTTCAGTAAAATATTGTTGATTACGAAAAAATAAAACTATTTTCAAACCAGCATTTTTGTCAATTGCGATTGACATCCGTGAATTTTAGATATCTAGAGGGTACCGACGAGCTGCAATACTATTTGGCGACTTAAATTTAAATAATCAATCGACATTGTATTCATACAAATACCTAACAATAATCAAACTATAAGAACCTGTATGTTTTCTTGCAATGCGGTTTAAATATATGAAAAGGGAAAACTTGAGAAAAAATAAATTCGTTCAGAAAAGTGGATTTTAAGCTTTATAGCTTTATATATTTTAACGAAAGAAATATTTTAGTAGAAATAATCGTTGTCCATTACAAAAAAAAAAAAAAAAAAAAAAAAAAAAAAAAAAGAATCAGTACATTGCAATTAGTATTTTTCTTTAGAAGAGTTGCCAAAAATACTATCGCTGACAAATCCAGCAAAAAAACAATTTCGTCATTCAAGATGCGGCTTATTGATAAATCTATAACTGAAATATTCAGACATTTGCTTAAAATTATGTTCTTAACATATAACAGTTATTCGCATGTTTTTACAATTCGCTTGAATTGTAATAGTTTAGTTATCGCGATGAAAAAAATATGTATTATGTATATACACTATATTGCCATTGATTATGGGACACTTGCAATTTTAGACATTTTACTAAATATCTAGAAAAATACATGAGGAATCATCTCGAAACTCTTAGTGTATAAATATAATAGTATAAGTCATACATCTCCGTGAAGATTTTTTCCCGAAACTCCAAAGGGGACCGTCAACAAATTAAAAAAGAATGAATATCTTTTGAATAACCCTGTCAAAACTAATGTAGCAAAAGCGCTCAAACTCTAGATTGTGATTGAATGCCTTATTGTAATAAGCCTTGTTCATTTTTATGCAAATAGCATGCATACTCGCAGAGTAATTAAGGTTTTTATAAAAATGATCCCAAATTTTTCCAAGTTTTTTCCTTTTAATTTTCAGAGTTCTTAATATAAAATATTATTTTTTTTCAGAAAATATGACAAACAACATTGCACACAGTACCCTGTAATCAGAATTAAAAAATAATGAAAATTATATAAAAAATGAGTTGGTTTACTAAATAATTTTTTACTGCGCATGCGTCAACGATATCAAAATCTCATTTGCATATTATGTTAGCTAAATGTATAGAGCAACTTTTGTGAAAGTCACAAAATCATAACTTGAAAATTCTGACAATAATCGTCAATTGAATAAGTCGAAAATCCGTTATTCTCAAAATGAAGCAAAAACAAGAGGGGTTGTATCCATATATTCATTGATTAGTGTCAATATAGAATACACAATATGGGATGTACTACTGCATTTGGATAAAATCCCTCATTTTTTAGCTTCATTTTGGAAACAACGGATTTTGTCCTTTTTCTATAGACGATTACTTTCAGAATTTTCAAGCTATGATTTTGAGACTTTTACAGAAGTTGCTCTATACATTTAGCTAACATAATATGCAAATGAAATTTTGATATCTTTGACGCATGCGCAGTAAAAAATTATATAGTAAACCTACTCATTTTTCATACAATTTTTATTACTTTTTAGTTCTGATTACAGGGTATTGTGCGCAATGTTGTTTGTCATATTTTCTGAAAAAAATATAATTTTATATTAAGAACTCTGAAAATTATAATGGAAAAACTTGGAAAAATTTGGGACCATTTTTATAAAAACCTTAATTACTCTGCGATTGTGCATGCTATTTGCATAAAAATGAACACAGTGTATTACAATAAGGCATTCAATCATAATCTAGAATTTGAGCGCTTTTGGTACATTAGTTTTGACAGGGTTATTCAAAAGATATTCATTCTTTTTTAATTTGTTGACGATCCCCTATGGCGTTTCGGTAAAAAATCTTCACGGAGATGTGTGACGTATACTATTATATTTATACACTAAGAGTTTCGAGATGATTCCTCATGTATTTTTCTAGATATTTAGTAAAATGTCTAAAATCGCTAGTGTCCCATAATCAATGGCAATATAGTGTATTAATATATGTGGTTTTAAAAAATGGAAAATAATTCATTTTGTAAAGACAATATAACAATTAAAATGCAGCATTTTGTGTAGAGGAGAGTGTGGTGGAATGGGACAGTAGTTTTTTCTTTTTATGTGCCATTCTAAACTTTCTTCAATCACACACTAGATGAAGCAATGATAGCCCAATCTTCAGTCGAAAAAAGTTGCTGATTTGTACAAGCATATAATTGTATAAAGAAAAAGATTAGTTGAATAATTTAAAGTGAAGTTACTTCATATAATTTTTGTGCTTTCTATATATTAATGACTTGTTTATGCATAGATTTAATAATTTCATTATTTATCCCACATTATAATGTATATTATCTAAAATTAAAACTAAACCTAAAAGAAATATTTTTGTTTTTATATAAAGTTAATATAAAAGAAGGTAGTGGGTAAGAATAGGGCATGCCATAAAATTGGAAATGGGGCGCGTTCATTTCCTTCTTTTTAACACGAGGAATGTAAATTGCTAATAGGCAAATATTTTTAGACGGTAATATATTAATTATATTATTGATAATATATTTATTTACTTGAAAATGTAAATAAATTGAACTGATGATTTTATAATTCATCTATCATTGACAATCCTGGATTTTCTTTCTAGTGATGAAGGTACAGAAATCTGATATACATAGATTTTATTAGCCTATAATCTTTGTTACACTGTATATGTAGCCAATCGTAGATTATTTGTGCATTTATAGTTTTTTTGTATTGCTGTCTCATACTTATCTGTAAGTGGGGAGGTATGGGATACATTTTGAAACGTAAAATTTCTTAAGTTATAAAATTGTTTCTGCAGATTATGTTTCTGTATTGTTCAAGGAAAGTGTTTTAATTTGTATTCTATAAGTTGATATTTTGGGTTTTGTGTCAAACAAAGTTGATTTTCTAATTTTTGTAAAAAAAGCCCCATTTCTTCCCCCTCTCCCCTATACTTTTACCTTATTATTTTATCATTAAGCGGCTCTTAATTTTATTATTCATTGTTTAAAATATTCGACAAATCTATACAATACTTTTTTGCCTAAATAGTGTTCGTTAGTTCAGAGATGGTTATACTGAAAATCTTGAACTAGTAGCAAACCAATATTGATCCAACATTGCGCCATTATTCCATTTATTAGGATGAGCGAAGCGAATCCTCTACTAGTCCACTCAAATTACATTTTGTCGTACGCTTTACAAAAAGGCTATCCAATATTTTAACTTCAAATTAAACACAAAAATAAATTATGATCTGTAGATTTGCACAATATAATTTTTTTACAGTAAAACGTTAAAAAAAATTATTATTTTAATTAATTTATTTTACATGCATTTCCAATACGGACGCATTTTAGCAAATAAATAAAAAATGAAACGCGTATATTTTCAGAAAAAAAAATATAAATCATGGGGTAAGTAATTATAGATACAATCATGATTAATTTAATAAATAAAACATTTTTTCATTATTCCGCAAAATCGTTTGCACAGATGACACTTAAATATTTTAAAATAATTGTATTATGGATTTTTTTTGTAAAGTGGCAACAAAAGAATTGCAAACAAAAATATAAACAAATATATAAATGAAAAATTAAAAGAACTGCGTGAAGATGTTGCCTCGATTCAAGCTCTTTATAAATATACTAAAGCAAAGTTGGCCGATTCAGAAACGACAAATAGACTTTAACCATTTCTTACTTCATCATTTGGATTTAAAGTAATGTTACGTTCTTATTTGTGGGAATAAAAAGGTTTAGTGAACGGTACTTTAGACTTTGTTGCACGTATTAAAGAAAATCGCAAGCCACCAGACCAGATATCGCGAATAATCATGGATAAATTTGAATACTGCAGTAATTTAACTTATAAGAATTGGTGCGTGCCGATTTTCCCAATAATTAAATTCTGAAAAAATGGAAGCATAAATTGCTCAAGGAAAGAATTTCTTCTGCAGTTATTTGCTTTTGCTGTTATAATTCATAAATCCCAAGGTTTAACATTAGATGAAGCAGTTGTAGATATTGAGGATATATAGACACCAGTTGGCTTAAAAACATACGTAACGTTGTCGAGAGTGAAAATCCTTCAAAATTAAGCATTCAATAGAAATTTTCCTTACGAAAAATTCTACAATATCAAAAATTCTCATACGCTAACATGTATAAAAACGAAGAAGTTAGAATAAAATGTTTTACAGCTAAAAATTCATAGTATCAACGAAAGCAGATTTCAAATGTTTTTCCAGAAAATAGGATTTTGAAGAAGTAACTTTCTTCAAGCTCTCTTCAAATATATTATTCTAAAATAGCTATCAAAGATTATCGGATGTTAATTACAAAGATTGGAAACATGCATATTTCAAACAACTTTAAAAAACACCAGTGGCTACTGGAAATTGTAAAAACATCTTTAAGAGAACTTTTAGTTCAAAATTTACAACTATTTTGTAAAAGTTTGCTTCGAAAATATTTTATTATGCCAATCTTACATAATAAATAAAAAAGTAAAATACGCCAAAACATAAAAAAAAGTTTTTGTTTAATAAAGGTGCAAAAATAATATTGAAAAATATTGTTACTTTCAAATATCTGTTTTATAAAATAATGCTTCGCGAATCCAAACAAAGCATGGCTTTTGCTAGTTGAAAATATTGCCAATAAAACGCCAACATTGGTTAAATATTGGCATTTCATTGGAAATATTTCCGCATAAAAATGAACACAGTTTATTACAATAAACCACTTAATCGTAATCTACAGTTTAAAAGCTTTTGCTACATTAGTTTTGACAGGTTTATCGAAAAGATTTCCGTTCTTTTTCAATTTGTAGATGCTCTCCTATGGAGTTTCAGGAAAAAAATCTTCACGGAAATGTATGACCTATATCAGCGGTTTCCAGACTTTCTTGGTACGCGACCCTTTCAAAGAAAAAAAAATTTCGCGACCCACCTTTCAGTTAAAAAAAAAAAAAAAAAAAAAAAAAATCTGACCTGCCCAAGATAAAGTTGTATATCAGTATTGCAATTTTTGTGCGATCTCTATACGCTCGGTTATGCTACCATCGAAGAATGCAAACTTTCATACGGAAGATACATTTTCAACAAAAACAAATATCGATAATCTCATTGTATGTAAATGAATGGTAATTAAAACAATGCACAAACTACAAAGATAGTCAAAAGTACTTTAATTATTTATGAAAATATAACTTATAAGTTTAATTGAGTTTTCTGGTACTGGTATTTACCAATGTGGTAACATATATTAATAAGTAGTTTGTCTCAATTCTTGAATTTTAAAAACAAGAAACTATCAAAATCATCAGAGTATCAGAGTAAGTAAGTATCGAAAGTATCAGAGCTGAATTTCATCAAGGACCTCAAAGCTGATTTAAATATTTCTGAATATTCTGTTCGTATATTAATCTAGAAGGAAATTAAGGATTTTCCCTTGAAATGTTATTTTCTGTTGAAATTGTATCTTTTTAAACAGATGAAATAAAAGATACAGTTTGATGACAAACCCCAATTGTTCCGCGACTCACCAAAGCAGTTGCCGCGGCCCACCAGTCGGTCGCGACCCATAGATTGGGAACCGCTGACCTATACTATTAAGTTTACACTCTTAGAGTTTCAGGATAATTCTTCATGTATTTTCCTAGATATTTAACAAAATGTCGAAAATCGCAACTGGTCGGTCACTTTTGGCCATATAGTTTATAAATAAAAACACAAATACCATACTGTAAGAAAAAACAAATCTTTCTTAGTCTACGAAAATAAAATATAATCACGGACAAAAATCTTCCTTTTGACGGACCAACATTAGAACAATTTCAGGCTGGAAGCATCAAGGCTGTCAAATATTTTACATGCACTTTCTGAAATGGCTATATTGCTTATGGCATATTTCATACTCCGCCTTACTGATATATGGATTTACAAATGGTTGGATAGCCTTTCCACAAACCTGTTATTTTGGCAAGGGAGAAAAGATTGAATCCAGATAATTATACGTCGCCCATCGATGTTTGTTTTATACGTTTGGCGTGCAGGTAGTGATTTCATTGTTTAGATTTTTTTCCTTTATATTTTTTTACGAGCTTCATAAATAATGCATATCTTTATTATCGTAACGTGTTATTGATACTCGTTTCGACAGCATAAAGGTTAGCATAATAAGCTCTAATTCACATCAAAGAAAGCGATTATGATATTTATTAAGAAGTGACTTCTAAGTAAACAACTACAAATAAGATATTGAATTACGCTATTAATTTATTAATTATTTGCTAAAATAAATTTATTTGATTATTAAATTAAATTTTAAAAATGTAATTTAAATTTTATTCAAAAATGCTAGGATTTTTTTTTTTAATTTATTTATTAACACGTAAAGTGCCAAGTTAATTTTGTCTGTCTTTCCATTTGGGCCATGGAATAAGATTCCCGTTACACAATCCATACAGTGTCAGTCATCGATGACTGCCGCGGCATAAACGGAAAGTTCAGTGTCAGTCACAGGTGACTGACATGGCAATCAACGTGTTAATGGGCTGTTATCTTTCCTTGGAACATTTTATTGCAAATTAAAATTTATAAGATAGGAATCTCTTGATTGATTATTTGTCGCTTTATACGCAAGAAGTCTTTGAAATGGTTCTAAATTTCTTAGAGTATAACTGCTTTTAATTATTATGTGAATGATTTAATTCGACAAAACTAACCAAGCTTTACTAGATTTTAATTATTTAACAAAAAGGAATCTTTATTCTTTCTGTAAATCCAACGCAGAATATGTAATTTTAAGACTTAAATTTTTAATATTAAATTTAGATTAAATATACCTACATTTTGTGAAAAATAGGTGATTTATATAGGGCATTGGTCTGATTGAAAATAGCAAGGTTATCAGTTTCGATGATAAAAAGCAGTGTTGATGTGAGAAACAACAATAGAAAAAAATATTGTATATTACGACCGAAAAGAGCAAATTTCAGTTTTTGTATGGAGTCGTGCATTAAGAGAATATGGATTTTTAGAATTTCATTGATGTATGGAAGTTGAAACATTGCAGCATAAATACCTGTTTTAAGTGCTTAAATAAATAAATAAAAAGATTTTTTTATAACTCTGATTTCTAAATTTAATACCAGAAACATATTAAGTATGTCACATTTTGAAACTCAATTGAAGTATTGAAATGAAAATTGCAACATGATAATATTATAATATAAACAATACACAGAGTACTTTTAGCTGATATACCAGTATTTTATGTAAAAAAATGCGACTTATACAATCGCACGATTGTAAAAAGCATGTTTTTCTCAAAAAAAAAAAAAAAAAATGCACATTTAAAAAAAAACTAAAATGAGGAAAAGTTCCTGGCTTGTACGCTGTTAAATAAAAAAAAAAAAAACTTTTAATTTTACAGATGTAAAGTTACTTAAATCTTACTAAAATTTTATCTATACACCGTATAAAAATGATGTGAATCTACAAAACTAGTTTTTGTAAAGTTACATTAATCGAATAATTAAAAGAATCTTCTAAAATTGCAGTAATGTTACCAAAATTTTATCTGTAACTTGGTTGCAGTTAAATAAAAAGTTCGAGGCATTCCAGTTTTCTAAAAAATTCTTAGTAACCGCATGCATTTTTTGATTTGTCATGCAAACATGCATAAATTCAATTAAAGGGTCACAAAAGTGATATTTCGAATTTAATATTATTTAATTTACATAATTATTTACATATTTTCTATATACTAACCAAGTTATTAAACTTCATATTTTAATACTAAAAAACAGCTCCTCAACGTATACATGTGACGGGTGTGCGCTCACAAATGCATTGCCATTTATTTTGACAGAATGCATTTCGAAATCAACACAATGAAACATTGTAAGATTAAGTCATATGTACAGGAAGTTTTATTGTATGCACTTAATTTATTCCTGACAAAAGATTAAAGAAAACTCCCGCTTTCACACTTTTTTTTTAATTTCTCCTCGGAAAACTGTCTGATACATCTGTGTCAACAAAAAAGATTGCTCTGTGTAAAAGTAAACAGGCGCGTTACATTTGTCGGCAACTTTTTCTGAAGAACATGCAGGAAATGCAAGATAATATTTCTCAATCGTTCCTAATTTCTTGGATAACAGAAAATTCATCATTCTCTTATATTTTTATTAACATAAACATTTGCATTTATTAAAAAAACAACAAAAAGAAATGTGACTCCACTACTTTTTAATTGAATCCAAAATCTTTCCTTATAAGCTTGAAAGCATCGATTAATTTTCATGTTCGAATCTAATTAGTGTTCTCATACTGGTTTTTTAATTTCCCTTAATGAGACGGGACGAGCTGAAGCTTCGGAGTTCTGTCATGGTAGTTTGCATATTGAATACAATGTATTTCTTTGTAAACGAACTCTTTAAAAGAGCAATTCAAAACTTGTTATCTTGTAGAAAGCTTTTTCGTTATTTTTTTACGCCGCTAACAAGACATCACGCTTAAATTACTGTGGAACAAACAGCAATTCAATGGTGTTTATTTATGCAATATCTTTAAGTTTGTATTTTCCACTTTTTATACCATAATGTTGCTTATTGCTACCAACCAATCGCCGAAAAAAAAAAAAAAAAAAAAAAAAAAAAAAAAAAAAAAGTTGGATTATTTACATTTGGTTGGTTGCGGTCGATACTATTATCTTTTGCACAAGAGGGCTTTAGCCCTTCTCAGTTTTTCAATTCAGATACTTTTCTTCCGGAGAGATTTCCGTGGGTCCGAGGTGGGGGCAATATAGAGTTCCGGGGGGTAGGGGACTGCACTTTTTGACCATTAAAAACAAGAAATTTGAAATTTTCTGGGGAGGGGGAATCTCGTTGCTCCGGAGGTTCAACTCAACATTAAGTTTTTCATTTAAGGTATCCACACACCTTTGAAATGCAATTTTCGATTAAAATACCTATTTTTCATTTTTCATTTTGCAATAATAATTAAATCGAATCTTTCAGCTGTCGAATTATACTTAAATTGTGTCTGTATCTTTATTAGAACCAAAGTTACAGCCGTTTAAAGTTTCAGTTATTACAGATTTTGAATTATGTTTAAAAGTTATTTTATTTATTTATTTATTATTATTATTTTCCTTTTTCTCAAAATAAAATCTTTCAAATTCTTACTATACGCAAAACATCCTATAGCAAAAAATTCTGCATGAAATGTCTTGAAATTTTATGCACTTCTTTTACAAATGTTTGTTGACGGAATCGACCACAGACATGATAGTATATTAACTAGTAAATCTGCAGATCAGGAGCCTCAACGTCAGCTTTGCACATCATTTTTTTTTAACACACTTTGGATAATATTCAACTTCCTGGAAACTGTAATTTAAATTTTTCAAATTACGTAATTATTTATAAGAATAAAATAAGAATTAGAAGTTTTCAGCCATCAAAAGCGTTCAATTAAAGATTTAGTTATGTTAGGATATTCTGAAATTTTCATGATCTATTATTTTTGTTTTTTTTATTATAACATAGTAGATTTCTTCTGGGGGGCGGAGCCCCCCTGAAAACCCCGTAATCTCATTAAACTTAAATTTGTAACTTTCTATCAATTTCCTAATGGTTATCGTATAGCTTGCATTTCTTTATACATTTTGATTTATAACGATAAGTAACAGTTTTAATAAGTATTTTTCAGTATCCGCATACTTCTTCTACATACCTGTCCACCACAAACACCTAAATCTGATGTATCAGGAACTTTTGAAAGTGTAAACTCAGTAATCTAGGTTTTTACAATTTTGTTTCCGAAAAAAGGAAGTTTTGATTGCATTTTGTGGCAATTATCGCGGACAGACAGACAGAACAGACTGACAGGCGGAAAACAATAAATTTTGTGTCGCCAAAATAAGCCTTCACTGAAGTTTCGGCAATGACGCCATTATTCATGAGTTATTGCTATCCATGTTTCTAATATTTTTTACGACTACTATAAAATACCTGTTTTATTTCAATTATGACGTCAAATTTTATCAGGTGAAATAATTGTTAAAAATATAATTATTTTTTATTTCTTTTATTTCTAATTATGCCCCCATTTTTCTCAGAAAAATTCTTATTAACGAAACAAATTTCCGTGTTTAATATTTAACAAAGTACTATATTTATTTTTATTTTAATTCCGACGTCATATTTATTTTTTCTTAGTTTAATTTTTCGAATGGAAATTGCTCAATTGAAACTTATTGCCGTTGAAAAATTATTCCATATTTTGATTTTTTTTTTGGCAACGTTAAAGGAAATTGGTTAAATTTTATCTAAAAAATCGCTATTAATTCTGCATGAAAAAGAAGGAAATTTTGAATCATTAAGGAAAATATGTGAATAAAATTTATAAAACATAGCCTATGTTCTTTTCTGGGCTATGTTATAGTTATACACAAAGATACAAACACATTAATTCATCAGTTTTGACGTTGACTTCATTTAAATTTTCGTACACGCATTCAAATTTATAACATTATAAAAATAAGGATTATGATGAATGGTTGCTTAGCAACCATTAAGAGAAAATAAAGAAAATGAAATAAATACATTTGAAATAAGTAAATCTCTAAAACAAATTAGTTTATATTATTGGAACACATTTATAAAAAATCTCCAAAATTTACAGTAATAATTTAAAAAATCTGACAAATGTGTAGACAAAATTTCAAAACAATACGAATAATTTAATCGGTAAATTTCAGTATTCCTTTATCATTGAATTCCATTAATGAAATGTGACATTTTCTCGCAAGAAAAAAAAAAAAAATTAAAATCATCGGATTTGCCATAGAAAAGCATTATTCCGCAAAATAAAATATTCTATATTTTCCGAACGAATAAATCAAATCTTACAACAAACTATACAGCTTAATCCCAGTGCCTCACTAACATACCCACTTAATTTCAAGCCAATCGGATGCTTTTTACGGAAGTTATCGCGGAACAGACAGACTGACAAACTAACAGACAGACTGACAGACAAACACAAAAAAATTTCGTGTCTCCAAAGTAAGCCTTGACTGCCGTTTCGGCAATTAGTTTTATATTTACAGTGGTATAAGTTATGAATTTGCAGCAAATTTTACAAATTTTAAATTACATCTGTACTTTAATTACTACAGCATCTGAGATATATAGATGCTACTATAATGCGAATAGTCTATATCCTAGAGAAAGTTATTTTCTTTATTATGGAATTTATAAATTGTCAATAGATTGGTTTGTTTTTTAATTATCATGTTTTGTGGAAATGCCAATTTTTCACACAATTTTGACTATTTTTCTCTTTTTGCATAATTGCTAAAATATCTACATATTTTTCAAAGTTTTGACTCTTTACTGCACGATATTTATTTATTTTTTTAATGAAAAAAAAAAGGTATTTAAAGTCTACATATCGGGTCTAATAATAGAAAAAAATAAAAATAAAATAAATTTAAAAATTTCAGCTATACTTTGATATTTTATAGCTTGTACTCTATGTACACAATTAAGGTTTTTAAACATTGTATTGCTATAGTTTGCAATTAAATGAGCTTAAATTAAACAAGTTGGAAATTGCACGTGAAGTGTAGCAAATGAGGTGCGTCTTTACGATAATGAAGTTTAAAAAATATCACTCTCATGTATCAATCTCATAAAATTGTAAATAGTTAATTACAATTAAAATGCGCACCAACAATGTTCCTTCTATACCATTATGTAATGGAATACTTTTGTGTGGCCTATTAAATCAGTTGAACTTGTGTGTTTCATATGAACTTGTGAATCAAAGAACAAATGTTCTTTGCACCACAGATTATTCAAAATGTATATTAAAATATGTACTTTATAGATGCATATCAATTTTATTATGTTCGAATGAAAAATAACACCTTTAAAATACATTTGAAAAAAAAAATTTCCCCCATTGACCGTAATGTAACGAAATACTTTTGATTGTCCCTGTAATTGAACTATGCATCCGATTTTGATAAAATTTGAAATGACTCGACAAAATTATGTAATAATTATGTATTTTAAATTTCAAACGATTAAAATGCATTTGGAACTTTTTCCCCCATTGACCGTAATGTAATGAAATATTTTTGATTGTTTCTGTAATTTATCTATGCATCCGATTTTCATAAAATTTGAAATGACTTGACAAAATTATGTAATAATTATACATTTTAAATTTCAAACGATTCGGTTGGGTAGTTTTTGCGTTGTTACATGCGGACGGACAGACAGATGGACGGACTGAACGACGACTATAGGTGCTACGTATTCACATAATTACGAACGCACCTAATAATTTTATCTGCTTAACTCATTGAATTTTTTGTATTAATATCTTTTAATATTCAGTAAAAGTAAGGAAGTATATCTTACCTTAATAATTTGATCGAAATTTCTTTTGTTTCCAAAGAACAATTTTTTTTTTTCCGTGCAGCCACTTGACATGGACAAGATAAATGTTATTCCACTTTTTGAATTCTTCCTGATCGGGAACAATGATCATATTGGCCAAATTCATGGCACATAATAAAAATTATGTTTTTAGGTGTATGCCAGAAGTGACAATGTAATACAGTAAAGGATTGATTTAAATTTCATCATACACTGTTAAAACTTATGGTGACACATTGCACCTTTTAGGGGTGAAAGGCTTGTCTCACTGGTGACACCCTTAAAAGGACCAGAATGGCACCTTTAATTAGGGTGAAAAGATGGCATCCTTAATCCAGAGTGTCTAATAATAAAAAATTAAAAAATATACAAACCGACTTTTGACCGTCGAAGGATTCGAACTCACAACGTCTGATTACAAGCTCAGTGTTCTAACCGCTCGGCCATCGAGCTCACTTTCATTTACTCATAGCCATAGATTTTACTTGCCGTCACAGAAAACAGAAAGACACACGTCACAGCGCATGCGCATTGTTCCAGTCATCAGATGAGGTGCCACATTGCTGCCAATACGAAGTGCATGGCACCTTATTTAGCTCCAATCACCCAGTAAGAGACCTATCGGCACTGCAACCACATATCCAAGCCCTTATGGCACCCTAGGGTTCCAAATGCCCCGGGTTCCAATGGACCCTAAGTCCTTTTCACCTCCGGGTTCCAAATGGCACCGGTTTGTCACCTTCATTTTTAACAGTGTAAGAAATTGGCACTAACAGAATATTCCAAAATATCACCTCCGAAGGTGCGTGAGCTTAAAGTGGAATTCAACCACTTAAATTAAACATCCCTGCTTGAGTAGAGATTCGAACTCGGCACCTTTTGTATAGCAGCGAGCGCCCTCATCACTTGACAAAAAATTGAGTATGTCATATCTATTGCATGTAAGTGAAAATGCTATATGTAAAATAGTTGTAATTATGTAAAATGAGTCTAAGAATGTATTTTGTATATAAGTACTGAATTAATATATATAAGTTTGAAAAAAAAATTATTAAAGTATGAAGTAAATTTTTTATATTTGAAGATAATTTTGCACATTTTGAAATTTATTTTAATCTAGATTTTCTTAATGTAAAGATTCTAACAAAAGAAATTAGTTCAAAAAACTTTAGCGAAAAAATCTTGCCGATTTAATTAGCCGCACTCTGTACTCAAAGTCACTTTGTTCAAGAAAACATACAATTTTCTTAACTGTGTATCTCATGGAACAAAAATTTTACTTGTTAATGAGATTTTTGCTATAATATTTTTGTCTAGGTGTCATTGTTTATATTGTGACAATTGTAATCATGCTTAAACGATTGCATTTTCGCGATGTATAGCAAATATTTCTGAGTTTGGCAGAGAAGAGTGGAATGTCACTAACATTGTTAAAAGCAGAATATAAAGTTATTTGTTAAAAAATATTCCTAATTGGCTTAGAAGAAAGAAAATTTATGATTTACTTTGGATTTGCTGACTGGGAGCAATTAGAACTCACGATAAATGGTTGATTATTATGCTTATACTTTCTCATCTTCATATGTTACGAGCGAGCTTTCTAAAGAAGCCGAATTTTTATGAAATAGTTCCATTAACTTCAACCATATGTGGCGAGTGGGTTAGTCCTAAGCCATTAGCAAGTATTATCATCTCATTATGACGTCAGCTGAAGCTTTTTGCATATTAACTGGGAGTGTTCAAGCAATTAACGAAAAACGCGGTGCTTTTTCTAACATCTGTCTCTCGATTTTGTGTAGAACTTGAAGGTTACAAGCTATATAGTATTTATGCTCAATGCAAATGCATATTCATTACAATAATGTCGGTAAATTTACAAGAAACATAATGTCAAATAACTTCACATTTTTAAGGATCCATAAAAAAAGCCCTTCCGATGCATGCCCATAAATGTTTTGCTACTGTCGATAAAGTATTCGGAATTATTTGTGATTATCACATACAGAGGAATGTTCTGTCAATCTTATGTACGTAATTTGAAAACTTTTTTAACCTTTTTAGAAGTACGTTTTTTGAATTCCGTAGAAATGAGTTGAAAAGGTAACTTTGTGCAAAAACCTGGAATTTAAAAAATGAAAATTCCTTATCTAACGTCCACTAAAACACCGTTCGTTCATAAAGTTCTCCAACTACATTTCTATGAGATTTTGTTGTCTTTAAAGATGTAAACATATTGAATTCATAATATTTTTTACAACAGATAAACTTCGATATGTCTTCGAGTGACCATGATTTGAAGAATTAATCGATCTTTACAAGACCTATCGAAGCATTTCTCGTCCCCGTGACTCACTGGTGGGTCGCGCTCGCGACTCGTAGTTTGGAACCGTTCTTTGAATACGTTGTCAATATGACATTCGATCTCTGATAATCTTCAAGTGCAACGTGCTTTAAACTTTTATTCCTCATGCATTAAATTATGAAAATCTATGTGTGTACAAACATATTCGTAGCGTCACAATATATATACAGAGTGTCCCAGAAATTTTGGAACAAACCTTAAGGAAAGATAGGGAACATCACGAGGGTTCAGATTTGTACAGTAACCCATGGTCGGAAACGTTTTCTTGGTGCGGCAGTGATGACACAAAACACAAGAAGGACAAGACACGAATAAGAAGAGAAAATATCTTTATTATCCTTAATACAGCAGAAAAGTAAAAAAAAAAACATTAAAAAAAACACCGATCGTACCGAGCGTTTTTGATTAAACTATGTTTTCTGAATTGGTGACTTTCTAACTCGAAAACGGTCCAGTAGATTTTAATGAAATTTATACAGCTTTTGAAAAACATAAAAAACTAGTGCCTGATCGATGAATTTTTTTTTAACTTCGATTTTTTATATTTTTATAAACAATTAACTGTTGGTGTTTTTTCGAAAATCTGTAAATAAGTTTCCTGAGGCCGTCATTTTGTTCGTTTTTTTTTTTTTTTTTTTTTTTTTTCAAAGAGAAAAAAAAAAGGTTTGATCAGGCACTAGTTTATTTATTAAAATAACTAATTATTCTTGTCCGATTGATTTTAGGTGAATTTTCAAGGATTTGTGATGGTCACCGCAAGGCACTCCTTATGGAACATGATCCAACAAAAACATCGATAACTTTTTAAATTATTACGTTATTTTTTTTTTTTTCAAATTTTCGTAAAGTCGAGTCAAAACACGTAATCATGTCATATTATTAAATTAAAAAAAAAAGGATTTTCGTAACTTAAATATAATGATAATTATGTATAATAATTTAAAAGGGTAATAACATTAAAAAAGAATCATTGTAACTTAAGTACACTATTAATTATGTACAAACATTTAGAATATGTATGATATTTAAAAAATATCATAAAATAAGTAAAATAAAGATAAAATAATTATTCTTGATTAAATTAACATTATTTATCTTATTTTCAGAATGGAAATTGTACTGAAAATCATGCTGTAAAAAATAGAAGGTAAGTGCAAAAGTGATTTTAGCCTTCCCCCTCCTTTTTTTTTTATATTTGTAGGCCCAAGTAATCCCGGTTTACGATATTTTCAAGGTGATTTTGTGTTTAGAAATTACAAGAACGACCAGGATCTGTGAGGCTTTAATTATGGCTTTCGTGAGCACTCAAGAACATTTTAAAGCATATTATTCAGCAATTAACGATGATAGATGTGCAAAAATAATCTAATAGAAAGTCAACGGGGAAAAAGGGTGTTGGAAGAAAGGGTTGAGAGAGGTATAGATAAATATGTTGCATGAAAATCAATTTACAAGCTATAAATTAAGGGTGTTCTCAAATCTGAAAAGAGCGACTACACGACATACATTTTAATTAATTTTTGTTCGAAAATGCTTGAAAATAGCAGATGTTGTTGTTCAGAAACTATCAAATCAAACTCCCTTCTCCCCCCAATACACACACTTTTTTTTTTTTTTTTTTTTTTTTTTTTGTAAACGCAATAGTTTTTTCAGAAATTTCTGTCAAAGTGGGCGTTTTCGCGGTCACGCGAAAGAATAATACCCACTCAAGGAAGGGTCAGAAACGCCACGTGGTCAAAATCGCTTACAACTCAATAGGTAACTTATTTATTTAAAATTAGAAAACACAGTTCGATTCCAAATCGTTTCGATAGTCAGGCTTTCCAATTTGATATCTTTCCATTAGAAGATGAATTTTTAAATGCATCAAAATGTTTTGCCTTTGTTAAGCAGAGCAGTCGAGAACAACCTTAAGGGTGTATTCGAAAAAACGCTTTTCCACCTTCAGCAGCTCGAAATTTTCTGATACAATTTCAGACACATTTTTAAAAGTAGAAACATGAAACTTGCTGAAGGGATTTATGAAGAGACGTATAAGATGCCGTGTGATGTCTTTTTACGCTCAATTCATTAGAATTTGATTTATAAGCAATTAACTTCTCAGGAAGACCCTTTTTTTTCGTTCCCAGATCTCCGACTTCGCAAAAAATCGGTTCAAACTGTCGTTTTTGATTGCTTTTTTTGCAATATTTTGTGCACTTATCAAAGAATTGACCTTCACGGCACCTTGTGCACTTTCTAAATAAGAGAATCTGCGAGTTTATGTGTTTGAGAGCAAAAGTGAATTAAAAAATAAATCGGAAAACAAGCAGTTTGAATCGAAATACACCCTTAAACATCAAGGGTCAGTACGTCAGGCGGACAGGTCAAAATCACACACTGATTGAATTACCATAGTGCGTGTATGTAAATGTTATTGAACAACAAATCTTTACTAACAATACCCAATTAAAATTATTTAGCAATCGATAAATATTTAATATAGGATAGATTATAAAATTTGCTAAATGTAACTTGATTTTACTTATAATAAAATAGTAAAATAAGACATTTATGGACCCTATGAAATATAGTTTATTTAATATTACAGAAATGTATATTTATATTTATATATGTATATAATATATAATTTTTTATAACAAATATATAGAAATTTAACTTAATCAATTTAATTTCTCTTGAGGTCTTTTCATGTATAGACGAATTGTATTTTATTTTAATGCAGTGTAGATCCTTATGTTTCTGACATAAATATGTATAAAAATACCTTTGTTTGCTCTGTATGCAATAGTGTTAAGAATTGAGAAAAAATGATATTGAATAAATATACTAAATATTTAAAAAAATACAATAAACAGTTTTTAGAAAAAACATTTACGGTTGCTACTGAGTGCCACTTTCGAAGTTTTATCGAGTCAAGACTTTTTTAGTAGCCTTTGAAACTTGTTTATGTTACTAGTTAATGGTATTCTTTACTAGCCTACCTGGAAACCCGTAGGTTTATCTATGCTAATACATGCTAATTTTTTCACAAATCTCTGGAATGCATTTTTTTTTTATTGAAAATGAAAAAAAAAGTAATAAAATATGACATTAGTATTATCATAAAAAAATGAATTCATATGTTTTTGCGTATACGTGTTTAACTTTTTTTAGCATTAATTTATTTAAATATGTATTTTTATAGCTATGTTTTTTCGAAGGTGTAATTTGTCGTTCTTCAAGGACTATTTTTTCTTATAATTGCAAATTTGTTATCATGCGACATATTTAATTTAGAAATGAATATTTGTATTGTGCGCAGATGCATAATTTTATGTATTTCAAGGAAAGTATATAAATATTCATACAACTAAGGATCGACCGAAACAGATTTTTAGGACCGTAGAAGAAACCGAAAAAGAATTTCCGTAATATTCTTATTTTCGGCCGAAAACAGAAACGTCCAATATATTTTTCAAGTGGGTCCAAAACATAAAAATCTTCAAATTTTCTAAAAAAAAATTATTGAGTTAAAAACTTTCTCTGTTTTTTTTATTTTATGCTTAAAATGACGCTTAAATCATGTTTTTATCTGAAATCGAAAAGGAAATATTATTTTTTTTCTTGGTTTGTTTTTAATATCTAGCTTCCAAGCAATGGTTGTCATGAAATGACTTCTTGTGCAAATACGTTTCTCTTCATGATAGGTTTTTTTTTTTTTTTTTTTTTTCACAACCTCTCAGATTTAAATTGTTATAACTCAAGAACCGTTAAAGATAAATGCTTCAAATTTGGGACATGTCTTTTTTCATTGTTTTTATTTAATTTTGATTCAGCAAATTTGAAAAAAAAAAATTTACTTTTGAAAATAGGATTAAAAAAAAAATTAAACCTTTTTTTTCACATTTTTACTTTCAATATTTTTAGTTTTTTAAAAAAATATTTTTAAAAATTCTGAATCATAATCAAAAATTAGATACCTATGTTTATTTAAATGTAAACAAATTTAAATTCTACAACTAATGTTTTGAGTTATAACGATTTTAAATTACACCACTTTTTTATTAAATTTTAAATTAAAAATTTGTAAACAGAATTATGAGAAGTTTTATTATGCGATTTTACTTACAAATAAAATGACTAACCATCACAAAAAAAAAAAAAAAAAAAAAAAAAAAAAAATCAAAATTTTAATTTTTTAAATAAAAATTATTTTAAAATATGCCCCGGACCCCCTTAAATTAATACGTGCATAAATATACATAATTATTAATTAAATATAGGTTCAATTACATGTGCGACCCAACTTGGCTCTCTATCGAAAATTTCTTATTTTCAGACAAAACATAATTCATCTACACACAAAATAATTTTCTAATCGTACAAATTTCATCCAATTAAAAAATGTTTTAGATATACACATCTCGATTTACCTTTTATAATGATTTTCGGAAATAATCATGTTATATCAGAACTTTCTCAAAGCGTATTCGAAACACTTCTGCTGTTTCGAACTAAAAGTTTTTTATTACTACTAAGTCTGCAGCTTTTAATAAACACGTGAAAGCGTCTTCAAAGTTTCATATATACATTGCTTGCTTTATATTTTACAATCTTGTCTTGTATCAGTCATGACGTATAATTATAAACAGTAAAAGTTCATAGAAATAAATAATGTCTCATTTGAGCCAATACAGCTGAAATAAATGAGTAATGTTGAAATTTTTCGAAGGAAGATTTTAAAATATAGATAGTTTCGGTCGAGTTTCGGTCGAGTTTCGGTTCGGCCGAATTTTTTGCAGCACATAAAATCTCGGCGAAACTCAGATTTTGAGTTGAAAAACGAAAACGGAACCAAATTTTTGGTCGATCTCTAGTTATAACAAGTAGACAAGTGTGATGGAGCATCGCACAAAGAATTTCGTTTCATTTTCCTTTTTAAATACATCTTTTAATTAATAAATCCAAATCAATGATTTTTAATTATAATTATAATTTATAAATACACTAAATAACTAAGAATATTGATAACAGCACAGTTAAATTTAATAATAAAATGATGAGAAGAAAAAGCTATATTTTATTAAAGACAACTAATCCAGAACTTTTCTCAGACAATTCTAACAGTATATGTTTGTATAGCTAAAAATCCTGCTTAATTAACGATACATTTTTTGCCTTAAAATATAGTCGTAAAAAGTTGTTTATAATTCTTTAAATTTCTTATATTTTAATTTAAAATTCAGAAAAATTTAAAATTTTTGTAAAATAAATTAAATATTTATAAAGTTGAAAAATGGTCATAAAACTATCATGTGTTAAATTCTGGAAAAAAAAAATAATAAAAAGAAAAAAAAAAACCCCGAAATGGATAAAAAATACGATTTTTTAAAAATTGAAATCTATCGGACAGTTTAAATGTAAAAACTTGAAATTTTCACCTTCCACCGACATACTTCGAACGCGAGACCTTCAGGTTAGAAGTAACACATTCTACAACAGAATTACCGAGTCAGGAGAAGATGGTTGAAACTAAGGCTGTGTTTTGAAATCCTAAAAATGGTGGGATGGTTTTTCAAAATTTTGTTCTTTTGGGTATAATAGGGAGTATTTAGCTCTATGTAAAAAAATTCAATCTTAGTAAACTTAATTGTACTCGGATGGAAAGCGAGATTAGAAGGGTTCCGCAAGTTGAACGAAACATTAAAAATTTCAAATTTAAGGGGACGCCGCCGTACCTTTGAAACAATCCCTTCAATTTTGAATAATATTGTAATGCATGTGTTGGCACAATATTTAGTACTAAAAATTAAGTAAAATTAAAAGAAAAAAGAAACTTTGTAGAACCGCCTATTTTACTAAAATTTAAATAAGAATTTTTTTCTTTAACTTTTAAAAAATCCCTACTACTTTTTTAAATATGAATATTTTTGCTTCAATTTTTTCCCCACGTTCTTTAGAATATACTTCATAAAACTGTGCATGGGTTTTTAGATGTGTGGGATTTTACATTCAATACGATTTTTTTTCTCTCATGTATATTTAAAAATGAAGAGAATTTAACAAACTTTCAATTTAAATACTTTTTTTTTAAATAAATATAAACTTGAATGTTAAATCCATGCACAAAAATATTAAACACACCACAGAGAACAAGTAAAAAAAAAAAAAAAAAAAAAAAAAATCACAACTCTATTTAAATTAGCAGAAAAGCCTTAGTATTTTTCGATCATGCAATTTGTAAAATTATGAACAGGGAAAAAAAAAAAAAAAAAAAAAACAGTTGAAAGTTTTCATCTGTAGTAGAGGTCTGCACGGGCCCGGGCCTGGCCCGTGGCCCGTACCCGGCCCGGCCCGCGGGCCGGGCCGGGCCGGCGGAATCGTTTCGAATTTTCTCACGGGCCGGGCCGGGCCGGCAGATTTATAATAGTTTTTTCAACGGGCCGGGCCGGGCCTACAAACAACATAAACGGGCCGGGCCGGGCCGGCGAAAAAATTGAACGGGCCAGACGGGCCGGGCCGGGCTGATAAAAAAAATTTTCGGGCCTGCCGGCCCGTTCTGAAGATTTAAGCAGAAACGATAAAATATGAGCTATTTTCAACGAAAATGGTTTTAACGAGAATAAGTATAAATGTGGCCAGCCCTAGTTTGACAGCATCAATATAAAAATTGCACAGTAGCACAGTGTATTGGCATCGGAGAATTACATTATGTGTAACACGTTTTAATATTTTTTTAGCTGATTCATGCCGATCCGAGATCACGCTTGCACTTTTTTTCTACATATAGACTGGCCGGACTGGTACTAGACTTAATTATTGGCAGAAAACATTATTTGTAAAATTATTAACAGCGATAAAGAATTTATGTTAGCTTAGTCTTCGGATATATACTTCTTGATGATTTTTAAATTAATTTCTCAATAATGCGAAAGTTTGACACATTTTCTGATTAATTTTAAATTGTAAAAGTATAAAAGTGATAAGCCTAACTATTGAAGGGATTTGGAATCGAATAGCGTTTTTCATTTTTGGTAAATAAAATACTTGTATAACCTTGTTGAGTTATAATAGTTTCTCAAATGATTGCAGGTTTTTCTCCCTTCCCTTGCTATTGCTTCCGGAAATTCTATTCAAAACGCTAATTATCGCAGTATTTTATTTGTTTGCAGTATTCTTAAATTGCTTGTATCAAAAAATGGATAATGTCATTCGATTATATAGTTTCTGAATAAAGATATCTGCTAATCTTATGTGTTTCTGAGAAAAAAAAATGAATTTAGATATGTATCAAAAAGGAGCTTCTTTGAATTTAAGAATGAATTTAGATTTGAAATCTATAATAAAATGATATAGAAATATATTTATAAATCTTCTTTTATTAAACAGCTTCAAAATTAACCATGTTTTTAGCTTTTTTCTTTTTTCTTTTTTTCTAAGCCATATTAATTTTTTAATGAATCTTTATTCGAATGTTGAAAGCCTAAGAATCTAAGTAATCATTAATGTTGTTAATGTGTATTTGTTGTAAATTATACTGTAAAATCATTCCATAGATATGTATGCAGTATTCTTTAAAGGAATCTTAGTTATATGATAAAAATCTGAATTTTTTAGAAATCGTAGAAATTGTAACGGGCCAAAACGGGCCGGGCCGGGCCGGGCCTGTTTTCGCTGATTTTTGTACGGGCCGGGCCGGGCCTAAAATATAAAAATGTAAACGGGCCGGGCCGGGCCCGGGCCGAACTTTTGAGTTTTACAACGGGCCGGGCCGGGCCGAAATAACTTTCCTACGGGCCGGGCCGGGCCGGGCCTGGAAATTCCGGCCCGTGCAGACCTCTACTGTATGGGTAATTGCATTGGATCTATTAATAAAATTTACAATACCTCGTGATACAATAGTTTTGTAGCTTTCAGTTAATATTAAAAAGAGAAAATCGATATTTTGGTCAAAAGGAATTTGTGGTTACTGTGTTCCCTTAAGTAATTACAATTAATTGGAAATTTTTATGACAGGCCACGATTTTTTTACCACGCTTTTATTAGCTTCACCTGTATGTTTGTGAGTTTGTGAGTTTGTAACTCTCCTTATTTTATGTATGTTCACCGATTACTCCGAAACCATGCAACCATTAACTTGGTTTTGGTGTTAAATGAAAGACGATGCTCTCGCATTGGTACCACTTCAGTTTCATCGAAATTGGTTCAGTACTTTTTTAGTAATTAGGCAAAAATTAATAAAATTAGTGATTTTTCGCTAATTAAAAGTGTTGAATACGTTCACTGAATGGAGTGTAGACAGCATGGCCGAGCGGTCTAAGGCGCCGGATTGAAGTTCTGTTTTTCGAAAGAGATTGTGGGTTCGAACCGCACTCCTGACATTATTTACATCTATGTAAAAATTAAAAAAAATTCCGTATTACAGTTTTTATTTTTAACCGGTTTCAGAAAAGGAAGAGGAAGTTATCAATTCGACGCGTATGTATTTTTTTTTCTATGCATGTTCACCAATTACTCTGAAACTATCCAACCGATTAATTTGGTTTTTGTATTAAATATAAATATAGTTTAAAAAAAACTAAAAACCACGCTTTTAAAGTAATCAAACTAAAAAGTGAAAAATAAATATAGTTTAAAAAAACTAAAAAACACGCTTTTTAGGTATATCAAACTAAAAAGTGAAAAATAATTCGTACTATAAGCTGAAAACGAAAATAGATGAAAAATACCATATTACTATAAAATCATTGTTATTATAGAAATCAATTAATAAGCAATAAATAAAATTATCGTGGAAAAAAAGCGTGGGGTGCTCCATCTATCAGTTCTTAAGAAGCACCCCACGCTTTTTTTTCCACGATTTTTTTATTTATTGCTTATTAATTATTTCTATAATAACAATGATTTTATAGTAATATAGTATTTTTCATCTATTTTCGTTTTCAGCTTATAGTATGAATTATTTTTCACTTTTTAGTTTGATATACTTAAAAAGCGTGTTTTTTAGTTTTTTAAAACTATATTTATTTAATTATCACGACGTGTGTTATTTTTATTATTCTAAAGAATTTATGTACGAAAACACTATGTTAAATTGTAAACAGAGATTATTGCCTAAAATAAAATTTATAGATATATATACCATCGCTTTAGATTTTATACTGTAAAGATAGTTTTCAAAATGAAAGAAGCTTGTATTTTTCGTTGTGGAGTCGAAATTGAAGCAATTTTCTTTCTACTGAGATGAAATTGATGTATATGTATATATACAGTGAAACCTCCGAATAAGGGACACCCTTGGGACCAGAACTTTTGTCCCTTAAATAGAGGTGTCCCTTATTCGGAGTTTTTACATTTTTTTTTTAAAATTAATAATTCATAAGGACATAAAAAAACAAAATATTAAAATTTAAATTTTAATGTACCCTTGGGTTATTAGGATGAGCGAAGCGAATCCTCTACTAGTCCACTCAAATTACAATTTGTCGTACGCTTTACAAAAAAACTATTCAATATTTTAACTTCAAATTAAACACAAAAATAAATTATGATCTGTAGATTTGCAGAATATATTTTTTTTTTACAGTAAAACGTTAAAAAAATTATTATTTTAATTAATTTATTTTACATGCATTTCCAATACGGAAGCATTTTAGCAAATAAATAAAAAATGAAACGCGTATATTTTCAGAAAAAAAAGTTTAAATCATGGAGTAAATAATTATAGACAGAATCATGATTAATTTATTAAATAAAACATGTTTTCATTATCCCGCAAAATCGTTTGCACAGATGACACTTAAACATTTTAAAAGAATTGTATTATAGATTTTTTTTTTTTTTTTTTTTTTTTTTTTTTTTTTTTTTTTTTTTTTTTTTGTAAACTGGCAACAAAATAATTGTAAACAAATAAAATTAATTCTTAAATTTGTTATATAAATGAAAAATTAAAAGATCTGCGTGAAGTTGTTGGTTCAAGCTCTTTATAAATATTTTTGCGAAGGTCGTATTGTGACTAAATAATATCGACTCATTAATCAGAAGGATTTTATAGAAAAATAAGACTTTAATAAGTTCGCAAACACAACAATAATTATTCGTGAAAACGTCACTGCGAGAATGAGAGAGCGCTTCGTTAAAAAGTAATTCCATTAATTGAGTTGCCATTCGCAGAAAGTAAACAGTTCTCCCACGCGGAGAGCATTTTTGCCGATCCCACTGAAGCTAGCATAGGGGAGAAAAATACGGGCTTCTGATTGGTCAAAAATTGTTTGCAAATAGATCATCCTTTATGCTAATGAACATATTAGGAGCGTATATGGGTATATCATTAAAATAATAATAAGAAGAAATTGGAATTTTTTTAAGTAATATAGAACAATTGAGTTTGACGCCGTAAAATGAAAATACTATTATTTCTAAATAAATTGTTCTGATTGTGTATATATGTGCATATCATGTTAAAAAAATAGAAAGAAGAAATGGCAATTCTATTTTTATTATTTTCTAAAAGTAATACAGAACAATTGTTAAACATCCTGATTAACTTCTTTAATTATAAATTCCGAATTATCTATTTCTTTATCTATTAATAAATATGTAAAAACAGAAGGAAAATCTAGCTTTCAAAAGCTTTTCAAACAGAAATTGATGATTAAATAAACGTAAACTCAAAAATGAAGGAAAGCAAAATTATTCAACCAATCAGAAACCCGTATTTTTCTCCCCTATGCTAGCTTCGGTGGGATCGGCAAAAATGCACGCGGAGAGAATTACAGCAATTCTCATACGCTAACATGTATAAAAATGAAGAAATTAAAATAAAATGTTTTACAGTTAAAAATTCATAGTATCAACGAAAGCAGATTTCAAATGTTTTTTCCAGAAAATAGGATTTTGAAGAAGTAACTTTCTTCAAGCTTTCTTCAAATATATTATTCTAAAATAGCTATCAAAGATTATCGGATGTTGATTACAAAGATTGGAAACATGCATATTTCAAACAATTAAAAAACACCAGTGGCTACTTGAAATTGTAAAAACATCTTTAAAAGTGCTTTTAGTTGAAAATTAAAAAAAAAAATTGTAAAAGTTTGCTTCGAAAATACCTTATGCCAGTTTTACATCATAAGTAAAAAATTAAAATGCGCCAAAACATAAAATAACGTTTTTGTTTAATAAAGATGCAAAAATAATAATAATAAAAAATATTGTTACTTTCAAATATCTGTTTTATAAAATAATGCTTCGCGAATCCAAACAAAGCATGGCTTTTGCTAGTAAATTACATTAATTAGGCACAAAAGTAATATAGAATTAATTATTTTTTAATTGATTACTTAATTAATAAATGATTTGTAGAGTTATTGATTTGTATTTTTTAAGTAAATGTTTCTGTAACGCATAAAGTGCAACATTATTTTAAAAAATCTACTTGTGATGTAATCAATAAAAGTGACTGTTTTGCAGATTTCAATTTTACTGCTACTAAACTTTTCAGACAATCATTTACCATACTTAAGTTTTAGTCCTTCGTTATGAGCAGTATTTACGAAAAAATTATTCAACTGCTTTGCATATTTTAAAGCATCTGTGAAGCTCTTTATTTCACAATTTTCCTTTCTCTTTTATTTTCAGAATCATTCCTTGCAATTTTCAGCATTTTTTCAATACAGACTGAGAGGTGGCAGCACAGACAATCACCTCATCGAGTTCACGGCAGAAATTCTAAAATGAGCTAAAACTCAATATGCATGTTAAAACGCAATTGATCCACTAAGTCATATTTTGTTGGAAAACACCTAAAAATCTGAATTTAGGGGTTGACTTGTGGATTTACCATTATGTTTTCCTGCACTCAAATCTATGAAAATATGGAGGACTGGGTGCAGGATACCTCAATGATAAACCTACGAATCAACCACTAAAATCGGGTTTATATGTGTTTTTCACCTAGATATGACTTGGCAGATCAAATGAATTTTAATTTGTGAATCAACTTTTAACCAATTCTGGAATTTCAGCTGGGAACTCAATGAAATTATTTTGTGCACTGCCACCTCTGGCTCTAATAGGGATAAACCTACTTCGATATCTTCATCTGAATTGTGGATAAATAAATGCTCATCAGTTGAGTTGCATACCTCTGTACCAACATAACAGCCTCATTATATCAAATGCAAAAATCAACCCCTTTCACATTTTGCACTCATATGTCCAGTGTGACTGGGCAGCATCTTTCTTTGCAAAATTTGTTTTTGTCATACCAGTAACAAAGGAAAATAAATTATTTCATTAGTTATTTAATTAAAGCCCTTTTTTAAATTATGTACTTGAAGAAATTTTTTTTAAATGGTATCAACTGAATAAAATTTGTGTAAGAAATGCCCGAGTCGAAAGGATTAATCTCATTTTCAAGTGTCCCTTAAATCGAGTGTCCCTTATTCAGAGGTAAATACATTACACTTCCTATACCAAGGGACTGGGACCGGAACTTTTGTCCCTTAAATAGAGGTGTCCCTTATTCGGAGTGTCCCTTATTTGGAGGTTTCACTGTATATATATATGGAGACATATCATACAACTTCTAAGTGTATAGGGTAAATATATTAATTATCTATTTTTATATCTTAAATAATCTTATATTAAGATATTGAGTTTAGCTTAGCATACTCAAATTAACAGATTTTGTTTTAAATCTTAATAGGGTAAACTATTCGCGTTTGTAATGACCGAAAGGTGGCGTTGTATAGACCTGATAATCGTTTGTTTACGCAATGCTGTTTGTTCCATGCTGTAGCAGCGAAACCCGTTTAAAGAACTTTTAAAGTGCAGTTTTTTATCTTTTTATTTAATTATGGGAGATAAATTACAAATATCGACAATTTTAGAATTTCTAGATGCTGGAAAATCTAGTAATTGCTTTAGAGAAGCTGAAGCATGTAAGCATTGTGTTGCTGTCATGTTATTTTGCCATGAGTAAGTCAAATGTACTTTTTTATATTATAGATCTAAACTTTGTGTATAAAATTTTGATTTTAGATAATTTTAATTCAAAGAACCCAACGTTGCACGCGTTATAGAACTGTTTATTTATTTATCGGCCTTTTAAACACTGATTTCATGCTCACGGTATCAGTTCTATTTCGTTTCAGACTTTGTCCGCGAGAGGGCATCTATTTCATTTCAAACGCGAATAGCCTATGGTTTATTTTTTTCTGTTATCACATTACTCAGTTTTTAATTAATTAATTAATTTACTATTATCATGTTGACGATAATTATTTTTATTTTTAGCACTTTCCAACAAAGTTGAAAAGTGCTTTTGCATTCGGTTTATCTGGCCGTCTGTCCGTGCTCTAACTCTAGTAAATATACTCGGATTGCCATGAAATTTTTGGACGTTATTTAGGTTTACTTTAGCACGAACCCTATTGAAAATGAAGTTTCTATCGTGATTAATTTATTTACAGGGACAGTCAAAAGTTTTCCATTATATTACGGCCTATGGGGAAAAATCATTTCAAAGGCGTTTTAAAGATGTTATACTCTGTCAAACATATTAAAACTTACATGCATTTAAGAGGTGCACTAAAATATGCATTCTATAAAGTATGCGGTGAAAATATAGTATTATTCCTTTACAGGGCCACACAAAATTCCATTGGATAATGGTAAATGGGGGAATAGTGGGCGACATTTTTAAAATATGTATAACAAAATTGATATATGTCACTGAGACTTAATATAAATTATACGATACTGTCTTGCATAATATGAAGTACATTGCATTTACAGGGACACACAAAAGATTTCAAATATTATATTCCTTCCGACGGACTGTATATATTTCCGATGATGGCTGATGGATGGATGTAATACATTTTAATTATGGTATACGCATTTAAGTTTCACTAAATCTTTGTACATTATAAGGGTGTGTATAAATGTTATAGTTGATATAGAGGGCTATCCAAAAGAGCTCGCCAACGTTACTGAGTATGAACGTAAATTATTTAAAGGTGATTCTTAAATAAGGTTTATATTTTTACGCTGAACTCCATTCAATTTACAAAGAAATGTTTGCAGAATATAGATAAAACGATATACAGGGCCATGCAAAGAATTGTTCACATGGACACCTATGAATGATAATTTATAACAATGTGATTTCAGTTGTTTTAAGAGTTTTGGTTAATGAATTTTAGCTTCTTACTGACGTGTAATAAAGGCACAAGGTAAACTACAGGGCTGAACAAATGTTTTCAAGTATGTTTCTTTATTTATTAGTACAAATTGCTCAAAAAGAAATTTGCATAGCAGCCTTCGCCCGCTATGCTGGTCGGTTTCTTTAAAAGAATCTTATATCAAACAAAATGCATCTAGTAAAGATTAAAAACTTATTATCCAATCAAATAGCCATAATTGTTTCGTTATTTGTATAATCTCTCTTGAGTATCTTGCTTCTACCTGTAACTACTGCATACATATATCAAAATGTCTTAAAAGTACAACCGCTCTATTAAACCCCCTTAGGTGGGAATAAATTAAAAAAATACACTCCAGGGTTCCGACTATCGTAACACTCGGAAAACATCCCCCCTCTCTCTTTTTTAAAATTTTCATATTATAAATAATATTTATGAGAGAGCCCCGTAAAAAAATCCGATGTAAAATGATAAAAACACTGTAATTTCAAAAAGTTCGAAAATTGCCCCCGCCTTAAAGTCCAAATTGGGGAAAAGTAATGAAAAGTCCATAATCTGAAAGAGTGGTCCGAGTGCTTAAGATGATATATCACATGACGCATCCAAAAAAAGTTAGCCCCCGTCTGTGGTGGAAATTTTAAAATTGCTAAAACACATATTTAATTATTTTAATAACAGATTTATTTTTTGCAATTTCACATTCCTACTTAAAACGGCCGCTGAAATAAGCCAAATGTTCTTAACTTTTAACCCACTTATGTGGGGGACTTTGTAAAATTGCTGAAACATGTGTTTGATTATTTTTTAAGCAGATATATAGGCTGGAATTTCACATTCCAACCTATAACGACTGCTGAGATATAGCAAGATATTCAATAATTCCCCCCCCCCCCCCGATCTTTCCTGTCTTAAGGAGGAATTTTGAAAAATCTAAGAAGCATGTTATCCCCAATTTTCATGCTTCTAGATTCAGTAGTTTGGGCTGTGCGTTAATTATGAGTCAGTCAGGACAAACTATTTTATATAAATATATGGAAAAGTGTGCGTGTGTATGTGTGACAAGAAAGTAAGCTTTTCATAATAAGGTTGCTGTCAGCTATAGGAGTTATTTACCATATCTAAGAAATAAAATAATTTTTAATGATGCAAAGGTACAATTTCTGATAATTTTGACAACAGTTACTTTTTAATGCAGCTCTACTATCATTTCAAAAATAAATATGAAATGTACTTCAAATTTTATGAGAGATTTGTCAGATTTTAGCATAAAAGAATCCTTATGCTGTCAGTTTCTGGGTGGTTTCATCCTACTTAACATTTAAGAAGTTATTTTTAAAAAAAACTTATTGACGTTGTCGTAGATTCTCCAGGGGTGGCTCTGTTCCGAATTTTCTCAAATTTAAGGCATTCGGTTAAAGAAAAAAAAGTCAAATTCCGACATAAAAAACATCGCGAATTTCGTCAAATGGTTGCTAAAAAAAAAAAAAAAAAAAAAAAAAAGTCAAAAATTGCGAAAAACCACAAATTTTGTCTAAAGTCGCGAAAAATTCGAATTTCGTCAGAAGGCTGCAGAAAAAAAGGTATATAATGCCGTGAGTGAAATTTATTATTTACCTTCCCCAATCAGCTGTAGACTTTCAAAAAATTTGCCGTGGATTTCAGATTATTTTTTTAAAACTCAGAATTACCTTTTTCATATCTACTTTCTGATGTTGAAAGCCACACATTAATAATTGTATAAAGTAACGGATAATCATCTAATTAAATTTTCATACAACATCTGGTAGGATGATAAAGTGGCCTCTTAAAATACAGTTTATTATATTTCGGAATACGCTTAAAAAAGGGGCAATATTTCCGAATGAAGAATATAAAGAAGCATGCGAGCGACTGTAGTTTCCTTTTTCTTACATTTATAATCGACAGACAAAGTACAGCTTCAACTAAAGGAAAAACTTCATATAATTAGCGATTAAAAGTATCATCTAATCAAGTTATAATATAATAACCTTCTTTTTAAAGTGCGCTTTCATCTTTAAATGGGAAAACATTTAAGATTTTTGTATAAAAGAAAAGATCACTTCTTTTTTTTTCGTTAATTATACACGATATAGAATGTAGTAAAAGGAAAAACTAAAATAATTTTAAAGCGTGGAAAATAAAGGAGTGAATAGCACGACAAAGCAAAGAGAACATTTCTTGTCTACATTCATTGCCAGGTTTTTATCTGCAGCTGTTTCTAAATGGAGCCACCTGGCGGGAAATAATTGCATTGATTAATGACCGTAACTGGGAAATGCTTTTACTGGCCTTGCTTCACAAATTCATTTGCATGTTATGGAGATGTAAATAAGAAATGTCGAACAATAAAATATTCGACACCACTCTACTACAAAGCTCCAAATGGTCTCGGGTTTTCGATTTGAGGAGTGGCTTACACAATTAAATCTAGAGTTATTAAGTTAAAATTTTCAGTAACCGGACATGTATATCCAATCAGTGAAGTCGATTCCGACCGAAAAAGTTTAACTCTTTCGTGACGAACAGATTTATAGGAGTATACTCCGTTAGTGCTTCAAATACTTTTTTTTTTTTTTAACCAGTCTTTTCAAAAAATAATTTTTCTTTTTTTGATCTCAGAAATTCTGTGATTAGGAAAATATTTCTATTTTATACTAGGGCTAAAAAAATGAAATTGTGTATGAGACATTAATCACGAAAAAGTTTAGAGGCTACTTCACTCACGCGCTAATGTTAATACCATGGAAGAAAAATTTTAAGATACCTGCATTTTAATCTTTTTAAGCGATTTTTTTCATGGTATAGCTGAGGTCGATTTCAACACAGGCCGTTTTTTACTTTTTCAATTTTATTTAAAGTTATTTTTTTTGGGGGGGGGGGGCTACAGTATTTTTACTTTCAAAAGCGGTTTCGAAAGTGAAAAATATCGTAATTTAACCTTTTACAGGCCAAATTCAGATCCAAGCATATTTTAAATTATTTTTTTGCACATTATGCTTTCTAATGCTTTAGTTAAGAGATATTAGTCATTAATACGATGGAATTTTTTTATATATATAATTTTCAGATGTTCCCAATTGGGAACACTGGTCAATTCTGGCGGTCATTTTCCCGTGGCCATTGGTCATTTTTATGATTTTTTATACATTTCCCCATAAATGATAGAAATGTAACTTCTATTTCAAAACATCAAGTTATCTGATTCGAAAAATCTATTTCGAAAAATCATTTTTATGTCTGATCATTTTCCAGTGGTCATTGGTCATTTTTATGATTTTCTGTACATTTCCTCATTAATGTTTGGAATGTAAATTCTATTTTTAAAAATGAAGTCATCTTTTTACTATTTCTGCTAATTTTTCCATGTCGATTTTGATTAAATTTAATTTTTAATATATTTTCAAACTTATATTCCCAATTGGGAACATTGGCCTGTAAAAGGTTAATAAGAATAATAATAATAAAAACTGCAAAGGAATCGAAAAAAAAAAAAAAAAAAACGGCTTTTGTAGAGATCAACCTCGACTATTCGATGTAAAAGAAAAGTCGTTTGAAAATATTGGAATGCAAACGAGATATCTTAGAAAAAATCCTTCCATAGAATTAACATTAGCGAACGAGTGTTTTCGCTTGAGTGATGTAGACCCTTAATGATGTTCTTTCACTTTTCTTTCTCTTCAAAAAATTTTAGTTCAATAAAAGATGGTATGATATAAAAAGACAAATTCCCCCCAGAGATATCTTTCGATATCATGTTCCACACCCCCTCCCTCCTAAAATGATAACGATAAATATGCATAGCTCCTGTGACAAAACGAAATCATTTTTGCTGATTTTTCATTCCTTGATACCAAACATAATAGAATCATTTGATAACTTAACCCTTCACCATAATTACTGATGGATTTTTTATTTAATTACTCTTGGAGCTTTACTATAAATTTAATGTAACAGCCCATTTTCTTTCTTAGAAAATTAGAGATTTTGGGTTTTCAATGGTTAAAAATTGCAATCCCTCCCCGGAACTCTATAATGTCCCTCCCCCCCAGAGCCACAGAAACCCCTTCCGCAGAAAATTGTCTGAAATCAACACTGCCTTATGTAACCCTGCATAAATACGACATAGGTGTCTTTAAAAAGGCCCCACGGATAGCACGCTTGCCTTGATCTTAATTACCTCGAATTGATAATCGGTCGTCATAAATAATACCAATTGTATCATTGAGTTTAATTTCTATAACTTAAAAAAAAAAAATCCTGGTTTTTGATACATGTATTGATTTAAATGGGTTTTATTAGCCACTCTTTTATTATTAATATCATTTAATATCTTTATAATACGTATAATTTGTCTTCACTTAAATACGTCCAAATACTGATCAAACTAGTTTAGCTTTCTTTTTTTCCCTCTTGGATTGATGTAGAAATATTTTCTCTGCTTATTTTTTCGCTGCACGTCGCTGGGTATGTCTTCTGTTTCACCAACTGTTTATTATGTAAGCAAATAAATTTGACTATGCATACAGTACTACATAAACTATCGCTTACAATTCGGACTCTATGTGTTATGTTCAGCTAATATCGCATTAACTTTCGGAGATTCTTCTTGTTTGAGTAAATTATAAGCTGCCAACGGTAAATGATTGATGCTAAGGAATGACGTTGTTTTCTTTCAATAATGGCAGTCATAAAGGCAAACTTTGAGTGAATATTTTCTAGAGTATTGAACTCGACATTTTGTATTTAGTTACTTATCTCTTATAAGTTGAATTGTTTAATGGAATTTAACCCTTTAATCTACCGACGATACTTATAAGTACCATTAAAATTACTTATTATAAAATTCTTTTAATTCGTCGATTAGTTGCAGGGCCGTAGCCAGAAATGAAGGATAGGGGGGAGGGGGGGGGGCTCAAGAGAAGGCAGGGGGGGGGGCTCAAAATTTTTTCTCTTTCTCTCTCTGACGCAGAAAGATAAGTTAGTGCTTATCCACATTGTAGGTACTATATTTCTTATTAAATTGTTGTAATAATGTAATTTTATGCTAAAAAAAGTATATGATGATGAAAATTTTGAGTGTATAACTGGTGCAAAATTAAACATCATGTTAGCTTCACATGTACAAATGGGATAAGGGAGTGTTGAAACACTTATTTTAGATACAATTTAGCAATTCTGCAAAACTAGGAAAGGGTCTCAAAACTAAATTAGATTTTTGAACAAAATTTCATTTGAATTTTTGGGAATAGCAATTCATTTAGTGACCTTGAAATCTTTTCCAGCGGCGGGGGTGGGGGGGGGGTCAAAATATTTTAGGGGGGGGGGGCTAAGCCGCCCATAGCGTCCGCTTAGCTACGGGCCTGGTTGTAATACTGTTTAGAAAGAGTTATAGATACATTACTTTATTTTGTTCTAAAAGCATTATTGGTTACACAAAGCAAAAATATTTTTAAAAGGATGATTTTTTTGCCTTTGTATCTTTTCAGCTTTCTTGGCGCTAAGGGAGAGGGATGAGGGTTTTTCAATTCTGAAACATTTATAATTTTTTTGTTGTAAGAACATCATATTTGTACATTTTATAATTCTACAAAATACTAAGAAAACAATTTAAAATAAATGATTTGAGTGGTGTTATAAATATTGCACAAAATCCCTGTAAATTCAAATTTAATTAATCCTTCTAAATCCTGCAAAAATTTATTAAATGATTAATAAATATTTAAATTTAGTTTAAACAATTTACGTAAAATGCTTTAGAATGTAAAATTTTCATGAATTCTTAATGCGGTAGATAAAGGGTTAATCTAATACAAAATACAGTACTTTGTTACAGAAATCAAGTGTTAGTGCAATGTTTGATTAAAAACTGTATATTCATATTTTATTTTAGGATTTTCCAATGCGTTTATAACACATCAGATACAAATGAATTCATGATAAGGAATAACGTTGGTTATAAAAACAAGCTTTATATGAATATTTTCTAGAATATTGAACTCGATATTTTGTCTTTATTTGCCTTTCTCTTATAAGTTGGATTGTTTAGTGGAATTTAATCTAGTACAAAATACACTGTACTTTGTTATAGAAACTAAGCGGTTGTGTAATGTTTATTTAGAAACCGAATATTCGTGTTTAATTTTGGGATTTCCCAATGTGTTGTTAACACTAGAGCTTCCATACAAAAAATACCAGTATTTCTGATAAAAATAATTTGTTTGATTCAATAATTGAGATTTTGCAGTTAAAAATGGAGATTTTTATTTAATAAAATTTTATGACAAACAAATTTCAAACAAAAAATTTGGACATCCCTATTTAGAGTTTTCATTCTGAGCGGTGTCCACTGGGTAATTTCTAAAGCGTTATTCAGCGTACGTACATTTCTTATTACAAAAATGTTTTAAATGATGTAAAAAATATTTTAAAAGCTATTTGGTTCAATATTAGAAGATTAGAAAATTTATTTTTTATAAAGATAAAAAAATTATATTCTCTTACAAATAAAACTGACCGAATAAAAGCTGTTTAAAGTTGAAGTATCGGTTTTAGTTTTTTCCTGAAAAATAGAGGTTATTACTAGAAGTATAAATAAGCATCATATATATTTTAAAAATAATAATAGTTCTGATTAAAATTAATATTAAAATATAAATTTGAAATCTATTTTAATATTAAAATATAAATTTGAAATCTATTTTTATTCTGAATATTAAATGAAAATATATAACTTGCACTAAAATATAAGTGAAAAATAACACATTAAAAAAAATCATAAATGGAACAGCCTCATTTCTTTACAAAATACGACAATACAAATATTTTAATCAATCTGAAACTTCATTAATAAAAATTAATACTATTCTAATATTTGTACAATATGACTACTTTCATTTAAAGTACATTACATGCGAAATGTATTCGTATAATACTTCAAATACTTAGTGTACAGTCCTTCGAAGCATGGCCAACGGATCTATGTTCAGTTTCAGAAAATTGTTTTGGTCATGCAATTCAAAGTTTCATAACTCGGTCAATTTTAGTATTAGATGAAAGATACTTTTTCTTATTATTATTTTTATAAAATATTACTTATAATACCGAGGGATCGAACAAAAAATTAAATTTCAAAACTTTTTTAGAAAGGTTTTTATTGATCCAAATGAATTTATATATATATATATTTAATCTCATTTTTGTAATTGGTACTACATGTTTATTAATAACAATTTAAGAATTAGCCATTAAATATCGTTGAGAATGGACACATTGTAAATAAAAATTTCTCTTTTCAATAGAATAGAGAAAAAGTCTCTCTTTTTCTCTATTTCATGGGTTGACACCAAATTTACGCCCTGCACAGAAAAAAAAAAAAAAAAAAAAAAAAAAAACTACTTCTAAAATTTGCGGAGAGAAAAGAGAAAAAAAAGTTCAACTGTAATTTAATCTGCATAAGCAGGGGTGGGGAGATACATCATTTAGCTAGCCAATGGCGAGTGGATTTCCTGGCAAGACGAATGCATTTTTAGTTTTTGAAAAGCTGTAGACAATAGAGACATATCAGAGACACTTTATTTTATCTAGATTTTTTACCTTTCCAAATTATTACAATGTAAATATTGTACTAAGTTCTATCTTATATTTAGCTTACTTCTGTCTGTATCTTTCTTAATATTATAGAAAAAAGAATTACGAAAATCCATTCTAGTAATAGTAATTTCATCTGTAATCGCGTGCGATTTTGTCATAACTATTTTCAACTGCGTGTGTGTGTCGCATCTTGCGGGCTGATGAAATAAATCCTTGGCTGGTATGATTTTTGAGAAATCCCCACCCCTATGCATCAGAGTGAGTATAATTGAGACGCGAGTTTCGAAACTAGCCTTATTCAAAATTTAAAAAAAAAAAAAAAAAAAAAAAAAAAAATCTATATTTTTTATAAATATGTTCTATTGGTAAACCTGATTTGAAAAAAAAAAGTACAATCTGCAAAAGCAATGGACGCAGTCATATGTTTTTTGCGATTTCCCAAAATTTGATTTTTTAGATAAGGTGAGATTAGACTTAAAAAAGAGAGATCTAATTAAATTTATATGAATAAAAAATGTTAAAAAGATTAATTATTCAAAACAGCGATAGGAATAAATGAAAATTAAAATTTTAGTACAAAATTCACCTTGAGTTACATAATTAAAATTCTTATAAAAAGCACAAATAAATGTACTAAAATTACTTTTAGCTGCATGCATATAATATAAATTTATTTAAAATGCATTACAGCATCTTAAAATACCTAAAACGTTTTGGTTATTTCAACCCATTAACCGCCGAAACTATACGGTTGAGTTTTTGAACTTTTTTACTGAACGTCGTTTCCCAACAAAAATTCTGAAATGTAATTTTCACTTTATATGATCCTAAAATTTTATGTCTTTAAGTCAGTCCAATTTTTTAATTGAAAAATAGTGGTGATCATGTATATATTTTAAATATGTGCGTTTATTTCTTTTGTTGCGTGAACACAATATCAGCGGTTAAAGGGTTAAGATATTTTAATGTATTTTAAATAAATTTATATTAAATCTTAGCTGCCAACATCGTACGTTTTTTTTTTTGTACCACAAAAATTTTCTAATAAATTTTATCTTTTTTACTCGCCGTAATTTGAAGATGAAATAAAGCAAAATTTTCTATTAAATTTTTCTAGTCCAAAAAAGCAGAAAAGTTGGCAGCTATGATTATATGCGTGCCTCTAAAAGTAATTTTAGTACATTTATTTGTACTTTTTATATGAATTTTATTCGATAGGAAGAAGAGAAATCCCGAGGAACTTTCCCGGTTATAATTATGCAATTTTATATTCCTAGAAACATATTAGTATCATAATTAATAAATTCTACCCCCCTGTTTTTATTTTATAAAGAGATAATTTTAGATTGGTCACGGTCAAAGTATTATTCCCCTTTTCCGCGAGTAGTCAACTAATAAATTTCTATTCCGTCTTCAAAACTAGAAAATAACAGTTACTTGCTTCTGATGCTATGCCAATGAATGTGCACACCATTCTTAGAAAAGAAATTAAAATACTAAAAATTCCTTTCTGATCTGGGAATTCAATACAAAACATCAGTTAACAAGCATGCATTTAATAAGATTTGACCTCACATAGAGAAAAGTAATTAATGTCCTTGTGCAAAACTTAAAATTATCTGAATGGCTCTGGACTATAGCTTCCAAAGAAAACTATTGAAATTTGGAAATTAGCATAAATTAGAATCGCTTCTTTTTCATTTAACTTTCAAAAACTCTATTTGTAATGGTTAAACAAATTAAAGTGTTGACGCTCATTTCTTGAACGAGAGGAAAAACTTGAAGCTAAAAATGATAAAGGAAAAAAAAAAAATTAAAATCATGAAAAACGTTTCGTGTTTATTAAGTTTGTCTGAATGCAAGACGTAAGTAATTAAAGAGGAAGTGATATATGGTATTTACATCGCAAAACGGAAAATCCTGTCTATTCTAATGTATATTTCTTTCTGTAAAAGGATTCATTTAGCTTCTTTGAATTTTTTTATAAGTTGGTATTTTCAGAATATATTTAAGAGGAAACTACTGTTCATAAACGGAGAAAAAAAAATATTTTTCTTTTACATAAAAAAAAAGAAATGCCTGTAGCGCGTAGAATAAACACGTACAACGGTAAATGAAATTCTAAATATTTAGGAAGTAACAATCGATTAAAAGCAAACACACAGTTCTCAAAAACAACTGACATTAACTTTACTTTTCGAGAATTATTGAAAATATTTCATTTTTTTTTTTCATTAAATGTATTTTAACAAATTAAGGGTGTATTCGAAGAAACGCTTTTCCACGTTCAACAGCTCGAAATTTTCCGATACAATTTCAGACATATTTTTAAATGTACAAACATGAAACTTGCTGAGGGGATTCTAGGGACGTATGAGGTGCCGTGTGATATCTTTTTACGCTCAATTCAATAGAATTTAAGTTATAAACAATTACCTTATCAGTATGAACCTATTTTTCGTTCCCAGATCTTCCGCTTGGGAAAAATCGGTTCAAAATGGCGTTTTTGATTGCTTTTTTTGCAATATTTTCTGCATTTATCAAAGAATCGACAATCACGGCACTTTTGTGTACTTTCCAAATAAGAGATTTTGAAAGTTTGGTGTATTTGAGAGCAAAAATGAATTAAAAAATAAACAGTTTGAATCGAAATACACCCTTAAAACAACCGTCTGAAAAATGAAATTCTAATCAATTTAACATGTAGATTCAGATTCAGATGGCGAAAGTTTATTTGATTGAAATTTACCGGATTCAGATTCCAGTTTATCCAATGCAAATGGTCAGCTAATGGTTTAATAACATTAAAGCTTGACGCAGCGCTGCAGTCGTTACGTTAGCTTCAGAGCTCCGAGCCCACCCTTTCTGGTTTTTCGGTATCTTTCATTTAAAGATTTTCCTTTAAAATTTGTCCGGTTTCAATTTTTGATTTTCTCTCCCCCAACCTGGTTTTCGCTGGGAACTCGACTATTCGGGCTATTGGGTTTGGATCTTTGAACCTAGTTTCGGCTAGAGTTTAAGAGCTAGAAGAAAAGTTAAAGGATCACGGATGTTAAAAAGAGTAAAATAATAATAATAATAAAATGCGGACACCACAAGGTCCATTCTGAAGCGAAAACAACAATCATTTTCCAAAATTAACCGTTTAAACGCCAATGTTCCCAAATGGAAACATTGAATTATTTGTAGAGATGGGAATGCTTGGAAAAAACCGGAAAAATTGAGAAAAAAACCGGTTTTTTTCGGGTTTTTTCCGAAGGCTTATTTTTCAATTTTTCCGAACTGGAAAAATTGAAATTTCATTTATGAAATAATATAGTGAAAATTTTGTAATAGCTACATTTCATACTTTTTATTTTATTTATTTTTATGTTGAGTGTCCCACATGAAAACTTTAATGTGGGTAATCTGATCTCTGAGCAGAAATCTGTTTGAGAAGACTTGAAAAGATCCTTCACATTTTTTTCTTGTTTGAAACACAAGACCCTTCGCAAAATTTCTCTTGAAAATAGACATTTCAGAAAAAAGTTTAATCTACAGACTGAATCTTTCGCAAATGCAGTGATTGAAGAAAAAAAAAGTCTCATGCCATATAGCAGCTGAATCTTATCAAGTTGTATATATGCATAAATAACCTTATTAAAAATGTCTAAATAGGACTCTAAAAATAGTAATAATTTCTTATTCACAAATTCTGAATATATTTTGTATAAGTATATGTACAAAAAATTCACAATTTCACAAAAACAGGATTACATGAAAAAAATCTAGATGTATAATTAAATGCAACTTCTTTTTTTAAAAATTAATTCATGTGCGAAAATAATTTCAATAATATGCCGATTAATAGAAATGGTAAAATTAAAAAATTAACATAAAATTTGAAGCATGCATTTATTATTATTTTTTTTCTATCTTTTCAAGAAGTAAGTATTGAATTCGTGAAAATTTTGACTTCCAGTTTTTGGTGTATTTAAATATTTTAGAAGGTCCTGAACACGATTTGATAGTTTTTGGAAAATATCTGTAACACTGTGAGTCTGTATGGGACAAAAATCTTATGGGCATTCGATCTCAAGAACTGATGCACGTAATTTCACAAAACTTTAGATTCAGTTACACCTTGATATAAACTCGAGATGTTTAGTTATTAGTGTACACTTAAGAGTCAAAACATTATGACCACCCCTACATTTTGTAATAAACTCGCCTGGATGACGTGGGAGGCACGTGATCTGGTGGAAGTGGTATTTAACTGCTTCTGGAGAGTCTGAAGAATCATTCTTTCACTTACTTCTATGTGTGATGGGAAAGGCTGCGGATCTAAGCGACTTTGATAAAGGGCAGATTGTAATGGCTGGAAGGCTCGGAACAAGTATTTCCGAAACTGCACGACTCGTGGGTTGTTCGAGGTCTACAATTGTTAGCACGTATGCAAAGTGGATTTATGACGGTGAAACCAGCAGATGACGGCATGGTGTTGGACGTCCACACGCTATCAAAGAAAAAGGTCGTCGGAGACTGTCTCGCATGGTGAAGCAAAAACGGAGCCAGAGAGTGGCTCAGCAGACAGCCCAATATAATGCAGGGCCAAGTAGAATAGTATCGGAGCACACTGTTCAGCGGACACTGTTGGATACGGGGCTACGCAGCAAACGTCCCACTCGTGTGCCTTTCCTGATCAAGCGTCGTCGCCAACTGCGCCTGCGCTGGGCCCTGGAACATCGCGACTGGTCCATGGATCTGTGGGAGAGAATTGCCTGGTCAGATGGATCACGGTTTGTGATTCATCACGCCGATGGCCGTGTCAGGATACACTGTCTTCCAGACGAGCAGTTGCTCCCTCAATGTACTGTAGGTCACATACAGGCCAGGGATGGCGTTATTATGCTTTGGGGGACGTTCTCTTAGGCGTCTCTGGGACCCGTGGTTGTGGTAGAGCAGACCAAGAATGCTACAGGGTATCTGAACATCATTGCGGACCAGTTACACCCTTATATGGCCTCTGTTTTTCCATCCGGAAATGGAATGTCCCAACAGGACAACGCCCCGTGTCACACGGCTAAAATTGTGTTGGAGTGATTCCAGGAACATGATGCTGAATTCCAGTTAATGTCCTGCCCGCCTAACTCACCTGATATCAATCCGATAGAACACATTTGGGATTTCATGGGACGGCAGCTCAGAGTTCATAGACCACCAATTCGCAATATCTCGGATTTCCGTGACCGTTGCTTAAACATCTGGTACAATCTGTCTCTGGCCTTCTACCAAGGACTTGTGGCATCCATGCCAAGGCGGGTTGAAGCTGTGTTTCGCGCCAAAGGTGGAACAACTCGTTATTGACAGGTGGTCATAATGTTTTGGCTCTTGAGTGTATATCGCACAACTGACTGTCTATTTTATATCTCCCAACTGATGGCGATGCTATGCTGCATTATTAATAATTTCCACAATAGTTCTATCTCAAGAATTAATGTATGTATTTTCATAAAACTTCAGATTAAGTTAATCTTTGATATAACTTTGTGCACATTACTTTTTGGTGTAAATCGCTCAACAGATGACGCTGCTATGCTGCACTATTCATGATTATCGCAATAGTTCTATCTCAAGGACTAAAGGACGATTTTTTTTATCAAACTACAGATTCAGACAGTTCCTGATATATATTAAATTGTTTAGTTTTTAGCGTAAATTGCCCTATAGGTGGCACTACTATGCTGCATTTTTCAAGATTTTGTTATAGCTGATTAATTGAATGTTTTTTCAAGGTATTGAATCTAAAATTGACCTCCATTTTACCTCAATAATGTACAGTAATGTCGCAAAAACATGGGCAGTTTGCATTAGAAAAGTACAACTGCGATGAAAAAAAACCCCATATTTTATTACAAGTAACTATGTTCCAAATTATACATTCCCTTTTGATTAAACTTTGAATTTTTGTAGTTTTTTAAAGCAAACTAGAAATTTATCTCTGTATGTAACTGCTTTTGTTAATTCCTCACGAGCATTTTCTATTTGTAGTGTTCTGTTTTCATAACTTTTGAGTTCCATTCTTAGAAATATGAAATTACCATATGGAAACATTATTGAATATGGTTTCTTACTCAAGAATAGAATACCAGATTTCAGGATAAAAAGAAAAAAAATTACGTTTAATTAAACTTTAAAAAAATATTTTTTTGGTTTCAGTGAGTAAAAATCTACCAGTCAATAAATCCTATGCTATTTTTTAGTTGCATACCTGAGTAAGCTAAACAAAAACTTAGTTTTGTTTGAATTTAGATTATAAAACTAAATCAAAACTTTGAGTTGAGATTGGAAAGCTATACCAAAACTAAACATATTTTTTAAAGGAAATAAAATTACAATTGTAAGAAAAAAGTGTAATAATGTAAAAATATACATATTTTTAAAGAAACAATGGAATTTTTTTAAATACTGATATTGATAATAATGACAAAACTGCAACAATTTTTTTAAACTAGTATCATTTACTTAAAAATTATACTTATGTAAATGGAATGCATAATTTATTTCATTCCAAACTGCAGACATATTGGCTCAGGTTCTTAAATTAGGTCAATTGGTAGTTAAACATATAACTGAAAAATCATTTCAACAGAGATATGATATAACAAACAATAGTGTTTTAAAAACTCTTAGGCTGTGGAAAAAAAAAAAACTAAAATTTAAAAGCAGGCTTTGCTACTTTCTTTTTATTTTGTAATATATAGTGAAAGTAATTTTCATTTAATACAAATAAATGGAAAAAAAATGTTTATTATTTAATATTCTCTAAGAAAATATAATTTATTTGGGAGAAATAGTCATGAAAAGTCAATTTTTCCAATTTTTCCGTTTTTTTCCGAAAAAAAACCGGTAAAAAACCAGTTTTTTTCCGCCACTTATATTTTTTCGGAAAATTTACATCTCTAATTATTTGTAATACAAAACATACATTTTCAGCATAATAACGATGTATTTATTTTTTCTATAAAATATAAGGTTGATTTGAACTTTTGAAAAAAAAAAAAAAAAAATATTTATGTTTAAGCATTTATACGGGTATTAAGGATTATGTAAATTCATTAATTTGCAAAAACACATATTATTTGCTTTCATCGTTTTTTCTATATTACTTACATTTTACCACTAGGAATCTAAATATTTTTTGGAATTCGATAAAATACTCAAGAACAATATACAACAGATTATAGTGGAAAATAATTTGCTTTATTTGCATAGGTTGTCAATCAATAATCATGTTCCAAAATGCGAATACCGAAATGAAAACAGCCAAAAAAACTGCAGAACTATTTTTTTGTTATTTTCTAAATCTGTGTGCATAAATTAAAACATTTGAAGCTGAAATATAAGAAAAACAACATTATAATTACATTGCGATATTTATTCGGCGTGTAAACGGTTAATAAATATAAACTTTTTTTTTTTTTTTTTTTTTTTTTTTTTTTTTTAAGTTTATATTTTCAATTTTCTTTGAAATATTAAAAAACATGTCAAAATAATAAGAAAATTAACCATTTAAAAAAATTCAATTTCGAACCAAACATTTATTAAGAATAACTTCCTTAACCCCTTGAGGCGCGCTGGTATGTCTACGAAACCACTTAATTTTAATTCCCGTAGGATACATTGGCACCAGAATTTTGGTAAAAGAAATTTCAGTTCATTATATGGTGTGAAATACAACTCTTTCTTATTTACAAATAATTTATTTCTCAAATTCCGGTGTCACTTATTAATTTCAACACTTTAGCAAAGGAACTGCTTTGTGTCGTAAATAAAGGTTGAATCTTAATGCTAAAATTTTACACGAGCTGCAAAAATGTTATAACCGATAAAAATTTGAAGAAGTTCTAATAAGAACCATATATTTATTTTTTTTAATTTTGAAACGACCAAACTTGAAATGTTAAAAAAGAAAGAAAGAAAAGATTTAAAAAAATCCTCTAACAAGCACTTTTATCATTAAAAATTAATCTTTTTTCGAGATTTCTCCATTCAGTCAATTAGGAATGAGTGACTGCTATACGTGCCACTTATCAGAATACTTCATTATACTCATCAGTTATTTTTTTTATTTTCAAGTTTACCTTATTTAATTAGAGCATTTTCGCGATTCAACTAAAGAAAATTTTCTGTTCTGTAAAAAACCGGTGGAAAAAGATTAAAAATTAAGCACAGTACTCTTGTCGTGCAGCGGTTAAAATTATGAATCCAGACAAAACGGATTTAAAGATAAAAAAAATAATACGAATTTGAAATTTATCACGGGCCCGGGCAAAGCCGGGCGGGTCAGCTAGTAACACTATAAATTTAAAAGCATGTTTTCTGACATTTTACATGATCTTCGTATGCAATTTTTGCACTTTAGGTTTGAATCTAAACAAAAATATTACGCATGAAAAGTGATTCTCAGTTTCTGATTCCAAAAATCGCAAACATTCAGTTTTAGAGAATTGATGCTTGTTAACCAGCAAAGTCCACACATTTAGCATCAAGAGCCAACAAAGCATCAAATGCGCTTCTTAATTTCTAATTAAAAAAAATTATAAACATTCAATTTAACACAAATTTGATCCGGTTAAAAATAAATGTCCGAACATTTGGAACATTTCTTGCGTTTACCGACATTTTACGTAATTTTCGTTTTTGATTCCCGCACTTTAAGCTTGCACCTAAACAAAAGAATTATGCATGAAGGGCGGTTCTCTATTTCTAATTCCAGAAATTACTGACATGCAGTTTAACGAAATTGATGCTGGTTAAAGCTAAAAGTCCAAACATTTAGAAATGCTTTTATGTTTACATTCTCATGAAGTTTGCCAGAACTTTCCTATGCCACTTCTGTTACGTGCCCATTCGAACACTATTGGAACAAAATTTGACTTCCAAAATAAACTGAGTCACTCACTGTGTTGCTCGGATAAATTTAAAAATAACTTCCATCGTTTTTCCACCCGTGACGTCAGTTCACCATCTACTGTTCGCGTGCCAAAAGCCTTCTGTACCTGAAGAAAAGTTTCTGCCTAGGTCCCGTTATTCTAAAATCCAGACAGTCTCGATTTTTCTCTTGTTGGATTATACTACGAGGCAATGTTCTGAGTGGTGTTTGGATTACTAACTTAAATCTGTGTAATTTTCTTCTGTGCTCTTTTTTTTTTGCAAGTATGTAGTTTCAAAGTTGTTTGTGGATTAAACTTACAGGCTCGATTCCTCGCTATGACGACAAGGCATAAATATGAGACTACTATTTACCTAAGACCAGCTATCGTGCAGGTGAGATCTTTTAGAATTGGATATCGTGCCTGGCATAAGCCTGGTGGTTTGATTAATTATGTTTCTTGAAATTTTTTGCATCCGAGATTCCTTTCCTTTGCATTTTGCGATATTTTATTTGTTGTTTTAAATTACTTTAATTATTAACCTTTATTTATTTGTAACTGTTATTTACTCTTTTGTAGAAAAATCATTTTAATTTTATAAAATTAGTAATTTAATAAATGCTTGTATTTAGCTTAAAAAAATAAACTAGAAACTGTTTCTTTTACTTTTTTTATTCATTAGATATTACGTGTTTTAATATTAGATTTAATCAGGGCGTTCTTAGAAATTCTAAGACTCCGCTTCATTTAAGGGCGCACTACGTATTCCATATCCTGTATATGCATACGATTGGCACTTAGTCAGCTTTTCTGGTAGATTTAGATCCAGCTATATTTTAAAGTCTTTTTCTATATTTTCGACTTCCTAATGCTTTATTTTAATGATATTAGTCATTTAAATTCGGAAATGTATGTGTAAACTTTATGGTGCTTCCATTGTGATTATTCACCTAAAATTCGAACAGAACATAAATATGGAAAATCGGAACAAAAATCGGATCTGGCGAATTTTCAGAAAATATTATTTGCCAAGCATTTCTTTATATCCATTATCAAAACGCATCAAACAGAAATGTTCCAGTGGGCTTTGGTGCGCATTGTTCGACTCATATTTAAATATTCACTAAAAATAAAGAAGTATTGGACCTGCGCTGCCGTGAACTTCAGCGCAAATTCAGCACTTCTTGCAACTAAAGAAATGTATCAGTAAGGAAGTTTTACAAGCACGAATAACAAACAACAAATAAACATATAACACCACCTAGAGTAAAAATGTCATATATATGGTTGCGGTAATTCTGAAAATTCCTCGTAGCTGTTCGGAAATCTTGAGCAAGAAAACAAATGAACCTACAATTGCGAGTGCTTAGATAAGAATATACTCCAATTTGTGAGACATGCTGCATCACATATGAGAGTATTTTGGTGGAGTGCAAAGGATTAAAGATGCGAGAAAAAGGATAAGATAATTTAAGCTTTGGGGTTTTTTCAGATGCGTTATTCTGCTGGGCTACGGAGAGCAAGCAGTATTTATGAGTTCTTTTGAATTCCGACAAAAATTTAAACATTGACTTAAAAAAAAAAGGGAAGTATCAGAGCTAAGTACAAACTAAGCACTAGATTTCACATGATTCCTAAGGAATTTAATGAGAAACCGAACAGTGTTATTTTTTTTAAATCAGAAATTACATTTTTTCCGAAAAAAATTGCCAATTAGCGAAAACATATAAAAAAGAAAGAAAGAAAGAAAGAAACGCCGACGATTTGAAATCATGGTCGCGTGAATTTGTATTAGTGTGAAATTTACGTATTAATATCCGAAAAGGACGTAAGGCAAGTTTCGTGAAATATTGATTAACTTTAGTAATAATTCCTGAGAATATAAAAATTTCATTGAGAAATGATAACTACACTATATTATAAGATGTTATCCGATTTTTGTTAGGAATACGAACATTACATTAATCAATATCGCACTTGGATAAAAATAAACCTTTTTATTTATTTATTTATTTTTACTTTTTTTACTCATGGATAGGAATGGATGCCTAGACAAAAAAGTAAAAAGATGATATTATTTAAATAACATTTCTAAATAGGAATTTTTATAGAAATATCTGTAAATAAAAATCAATGGGAACCCCCAACTCACATTTCTTTTCCCTTTACAACAATGGCTAGTTTTAACAGTATTCCACTAGAGTTACTATTTTGTTTGAATTGTTACTGATTTCGGATGTCCTTCAACCGATTTTTCATATTTTTTTTATTTTCATAATATAAAATTCAAATACAACAATAGAGGCAGGAATATTAGATTATATGAATAAAGGAAGTATTTTCTCTGCCATTTTCATTGAGTGACTCAAACAAGAATTCTGTTTTTCTTTTTTTTTTTTTCCACTTTAACCTTCTGCTTTGCTCTTTTGAAGTATATCGTTCTCACTAATTTTTGGAGCCACTTTTTTTTTTCTCGCACCTACCATTGAGACCCTATTATTATTGAGACCCTAGCATTGAGACCATTTTAAACCCTAGATTAGGAAGTTTGAGAATCGGAATGATTTTTCTGTTAAAGTCTTTTTTTTTTTTTTTTTTTGCTGCCGCATAACTTTCTGTATGCTATTTTTGAGGCTACTTATCGGACTATTGACATAGTTTTTTTTTTTTTTTTTTAATAAAAGCATTTAATAAATTTAACTTTTTAAAAAAAAATGTATAACCGACTCCAAAGAAAAGCGCTAAAAAGAATTAAATAATTCTATAAAATTCTCTAATGACAAATCGTTATCCAATAACCACGCATTGACTATCATGTACCGGTATAAAACGGTTAAATCTAATATATAAAATTTAATATCCACCAAACAAAGATTTTCCAGAGAATATTTTTTACAAGAGATTAATTTACATATTTTTGATTTAATTTTTGAATATATACATATAAAAAGTAATGAATTACTTTTTGAAGTTGGTGCCAAACAATCATAATCGATAATGATTTTCCCATTTTATTTATGGTACTAGACATAATATATCCACAATTCTTACTATACTTAAGATAGTTTGGCACCAACTTCAAAAAGTAATTCATTACTTTTTATATGTATATATTCAAAAATTAAATCAAAAATATGTAAATTAATCTCTTGTAAAAAATATTCTCTGGAAAATCTTTGTTTGGTGGATATTAAATTTTATATATTAGATTTAACCGTTTTATACCGGCACATGATAGTCAATGTGTGGTTATTGGATAACGATTTGTCATTAGAGAATTTTATAGAATTATTTAATTCTTTTTAGCGCTTTTCTTTGGAGTCGGTTATACATTTTGTTTGAAAAAGTTAAATTTATTTCGTACTTTTTAGTTATTTATACCGTAATACATAATTACGTATACTGACATATGATGGCTCTTTGCAACGCATTACTAATGAACGCACTTTGCTAAGTTCTGATGTATTCGCTTTACTTGTCACTGTTTGATTGTCAACTTTTCAAAAGACACTTACAATATCGGTTAGTATTGTTGTGAATCTTTAGGCTTTCTGGATGTGGTAACTTCTTCGGATCTGGCACGACGAAAAGCTACTGCATTCATGAAATCTTAAAGTCAACATCTAATCGTACGGACATCGGAAATCGTTATCGAAAGGTGACAATGCCTCAAATAAAGTGTCCTTACACATAAGCGCGCGGCAAAGCGCTTCCATATATGAGTAAACAGCAAAATGACTCTATGTATCAATGAATAGTAAAATGCTTTTCTAGTGTAGTCAAAAGTACTCCCCCTTCAGTTAGAAAAAGCAAAAAGAAAGATTTTAACAAAAATTGCTCTATGATTCAATAGATAAACAACAACAATCTAATTCCTATAAATGAAGTAAAGGCATCGGAAATGAGCGGTAATGATTCGACGAGGAATCCGAAAATCATAACCTGTACTTGGCTGCATCTATAAGAGAGTGACAGAATTCGATGCCCAAATACTTTTTTCACGGACGCTTTTGTCCCAACTAAACTGTTAAAAATTTCACCCATTTGCTGCATCGTCACTCCACCACTTTTATGGAAAACGATTATTTCAGCCTATCATGGAGCATTCTCATGGGTCAAAAGACAAATATTTTATAAAAGCGGGGGAGTGACGATGCAGCAAAAAGGTAATTTTTTTACAGTGTATGTATGAGATATCCCATAAAAGGGATGCAGCAAAAGTTAAATTTTTAACAATGTATCGCAATGCTAGGCATTTTCTATTATAAAATTTGATGATGATTTCCTGGTAGAATTCGATTGTACGCCGAATGATCCTTTATTTCTACACAGACATAAATGCATAATCCATATTATTTTACAAATTCGTGGACATACAAGGACAAGATCGCACAAGGAAATATAATGACACAAGAAAAGTACAACCGGGAGCTACACATAAAGAGTGTGTGCAACGGAGCCAGTGGGATTCGAACCCACAATCTCCTACGCTCTCAAGAGATTAACAGCGTGGTGTCTTAACCACTCGGCCACAAGGACCCCCTTGATGACTCATTTTTGTCCAGAATCTTTTCATTCAATCGTATATTGTGCTCCATGTGTCGTCATATTCACATCGAGGAATCCTACATGAACAAAATCTGAAATCATTCTGGTGTCTAATCCGGTAACCAAATCTGAATCTAAAGATAATTTTGTTACACATATCTATGCACTTTATTTTGCATTGATATGTAGAGATAATTTTTTCCTCCGGAGCAAAAGGATTATATACTAAAGGATTTTCATCTTTTCAATAACTTAAGGATGTCGATTGGTATCGATATCTATTTCCGCTTTAGTGGATGCGAGAACTTGTCCATTTAAGCTTTAACATTCCGGAAATTTATCGCATCCAGCAAACTTTAAGGCCGCACACTAGGCACAGAAAAAGACCTGGATGATAATGTGAAGTCTATGGGGGCGTTCTTTTCAAATATCTCGCTCAAATTTTAAAATTTTTACGTGATTTTTTTTTTTTTTTTTTTTTTTTTTTGCATACGATAGCTGAGGATATTCCACAACCGACATAGTTTTTACTTTTTCAATTTTAGTTTCAGATTTTTTTTAAATTATTTTAAATTTCAAAACCGGTTTAAACGGTTCTGAAATTAAAACTATCATTATATAAAACATACATAAGCAAAATCGAAGAAGTAAAAACTAGGCCGGTTGTAGATCATCCTCGGCTATCCTATACAAAAAAAATCATGTAAATATATTAAAATTTGAGCGAGATATTTGAAAAGAATGCCTCCATAGTCTTTACACTAACATCAGGGTCTTTTTCTGAGACTAGTGTAGTGCCTTAAGGTCCACATTGAAATCTACAGACTTCGTAATTGAGCATTGAAAAGCTGACAATCCATCAGTATACGTTAAAATTGTGAAAAATTACCTTTGTTTTTAAAGCTATCTATTTTCTGACTAATGAGAGCGATCTAAAAACGTCTATGGAGCATTTTTTATTGGTCAGAAAATAGATAGTCTTTAAAAACAGAGGTAATTTTTCAAGATATTTTAAATAGGGTACACTGTTAAAAATTTTACCCTTTTGCTGCATCGTCCCTCCACCGCTAATATAGAAAACGATTACTTCAGTTTATTATAGAGCATTCTCATGGATCAAAAGTGAGATATTCTATAAAAGCGGGGTAGTGAAAATGCAGCAAAAGAGTAAGATTTTTTACAGTTCAAAGTACGCGTACACAATCAGAGCGCGTCAAGTTGCTTCTATGATTCAATGCATAGCAAAGTAGTTCTAAATGTTCGTATGCATTAAAATACTCTTTTCAGCCATAAAAACTAAAAAGGAAGATATTATCAAAATCACACCATGATTCAACATGCGTCTATATGAAAGTAGTAATATTTTTTGATAAACGCAGTTTTACAAAGTACAGAAAATTTAAGAATTTTTATTCCAAAATTTGGCGGTAGTCGCCTGATCGAGTTTGTTTTATGGGTGAAAGACATTAACTAGCTTAACTTTAATGGTAAGTTTATCAAAATTTTTCGGCATTTATATTTCTCCAAATGCAAATCTAGCACATAGCAATGTACTTTAATCACTTTGTGAATCCGGAATAACAAGCACTCTTATACACAGACACTCTTGCTTTAACGTGTAAGACTCTTTAGAGATGAATTTTCAGCTTTTCGATATCGAATTCTCATGTCTGGATCGATGTGGATCTTTCACTTTGGTGGATACGAAAATTGTTCCAGCTAAGATTTCGTACTTTGGAAAAAAACTAGCATCTCTGCAACAGTGTTTAGGATCCAGAAGGATTATTCGCTGTTAAGCAAAACAAGATTGACCAATCATAAGCCTTCATTTTTGAGAACTTTTCATTGTTCGAAGGAGAGAGTCTGGAATACGTGGAGTGAAAATCTGCTGTAGACACTGTAAAAAATTTGACCCTTTTGCTGCATCGTTAGTCCATCGCTTTTATAGAATTTTTTTGTTTTGAAAAATGAGAATGCTCATAATAGAGCGAAGTAATCGTTTCTTATAAAAGCGATGGAGTGACGATGCAGCAAGAGAGTTCAATTTTTTACAATGCAAGCAGTGCTAAAAATTTGTATCCTTTAAATGTGCAACGATACTACTGAATTACAAAGTGTCGATCACTGCGACATCAGCTTCATTTTCGTGATACATTATCAAGACAACAATAATTCTTGCATTTTTAGAAAATGTCCTGCAGATGTCGCTTCTATCTTTAAATTTGATTAGCATTGTTGCACATTTAAAGAATAAAACATTTTAACGCCTTTTTTAAGTGTTACAGAGGGCGTGTTCAGCACAACTTACCGGTTACTTACCGACCACTTACCGATTGTAGACAAGCACGAAATGAAAATCAAAGCGAAGTGTGACGTCAGCTGCAATTCAACAGAATAGTTTTCATTGATGCCACAATTTGCTTTCGTACTGCCCTACAATCGGTCGGTAACATTGGTTACTTTTGTAAGTTGCTCTGAACACACCCTGAGATAGACGATTTCCACACTATATCCCCTAGATGCTATATTTCCGGTTTCTTGCATAAGAGAACTTGTCCAGAATCCAGGTAGGATTTGCGCTGTTAGCGAAACCAGATTAACGAATCAGAAGCCTGAATTTTAGCAAATTTTTCAATGTTTTAAATAAATGTTCTTGTTGATAAATCTCGTTTCGCAAACAGCGCAAAATTTATGTGAATCCTGGCCCTCGTCCAGTTAGGATTTTACACTTTGAACACTGTTAAAAATTTGACTTTAAAACGTGACTTAAAACTTGACGTTAAAAATTTACTTTATCATCAATCCATCGCTTTTATAAAAAATGATTACTTCATTGTATTATGGTGAATTCTCATTGGTCAAAATAGAGATATTCCATAAAAGCGGTAGAGTGACGATGCAGCAAAAACGTCAAACTTTTAACAGTGAAAAGATCGTGTGTCTATGTAAGTGTAACATAAAAGCATGCAAAATGAACACTTCTAATTGGTCGATTGCTTCAAAATGAATTTGAAATTTGAAATTTGAAGTTTTTATTTTAAAAAAGTTCTAATTATCAGATTTTTATGAAATTCGAATGGGACCACATGGGCCTCATACGCTTTCAAACAAAAAAAAAAGAATTATCAAAATCGGTTCATATTTGCAAAAGTTATGCGTGAACAACAAATACATACAGGTCGAAATCATAACCTCCTCTTTGAAGTCGGTTAAAAATATAAGTTAGTTAATAATAAATATAAAATATTGAAAAAAGTTTAAAAATTCCTTGAAAAATCTACGAAATTGATTTTTGAAAAATTACTACATTTTATTCACATTTCTGGCAGGGAAGTTTGGTATTTTTGGCATATTTTCAAGAGTAGAGTTTTCCGGCAACCCTAGCCGAATGTCGTAGCCCCAAGATAAGGCAAATGGAAAGCGCCATATTTGGCTAATTAACTCACTTTTTACGTGAGAAATCAACAAATAAAAATCCAAAAATAAATAAATAAATATATATATAATATGATTTTAACAGAGAATTATTATCGGTTCTCTAACTTTTATATATAGGGCTAAAAAATGCATCAAGCCACCATCGTACACAAAGTTTGGTGTTGCTAGGTGCTAGCTACACTAAAAGTGGTTGGTTCCCTTGTAAATGTAACGACGTAATGTCACTGACATGTAATCCAACTACACAATAACAGCAGTTATGAAAAACGTGAGTTTTCTGTTGAAAAAAAAAAATCTTTTCTCGTAATATGTAGACATTAGAAATTAAAAAAATAATTTAATGTAAATAAACTTAAGTTATATCGCAAACATTACTACTTATCCCTCGCGGTTTCCATTTTTTTTTCTGCAATTTTCTAAACAAAAATACTTTTATGTTAGGGACCGTTCAAGTATTACGTAAGCATATTTTTAGTCATTTTGTACCCCTCCCTCCCCTTATAAGAAAATATAAGCAAATGCTAGACCCCCCCCCCCCTTTGCTTACATAAGATTTTATGACAGTTTATACATCAATACTTATTGACTTATAAAAAGTTACCAATCAATTACATTATTAACCTTACAAATTTATATAGGCATATAGGGACTGTGATATCAAAATATATAAAATGGTTTTAATATATTGTTGCTTATTGCATTAAACAAACCACATAATACAGAATGGTTGAAATAGATTGTTATTTATCACACTGAACAATAAAACAAGATATATAAGAAGTCTTAACTTGCTTAGACATCATAACTAAAATTTTTGACATGAATCATACAAATGTTGGAGTTCAATTTGGTGCTCATATTTTAATCTGGTGACCAGGATTCTTGAACTCATGTTTCAACATTGTCTATTATAAAGTTTTTACTGGAACAGTGGCCTGGGGTATTGCAGGTTTCCGGTCCCTGTTCTTCCACTTCTTTCTCCAGCCACTCAACGTCTTCATCACCATTGAGGGCTTGAAGAATGCACATCAGTTCATTGGCTCGCCGAGCCGCTATACGCAGTGGGCGCACTCGTGTCTGAGGGACATTTTGTTTATCTTTCCCATGAATATTTTTCCTATGGCGATCAGCTGATTTTTTGGACGCATTATAATGTCCACAAACCTGACAAATATGTTTTGATAGGTCCGGTTTCACTGTTGGACAGAAATAATCGTAAGGTAATTGAATGAACCCTGCTGAAGAAATTTCTAAATCTAGTGCAAGGCGGAGACTTAGGTCTAGAAATTCTCCTTCATCACTTACGACGAGATCATGTGATGTTTGATTCATTTTAGCTGGCGGTGGCAAGTAGCGTGATTTCAGAATCTTAAAAATTCCACTTTTAGGCCGAAGACAACATGTTTCATTTTTGCATTCCCTATCTGAAGCAAATATCGACTTTCCCGAACATGATCGGAATACCTTTTATATGTTCCTCAACTGGAAGTTCAGGCTCACCAGAATTGACGTAAGTGGCGTGGACAGGATGTCCATCGATGTTAATGGTGCTCCAGATCTCCGCCAACACCTTTCCAGCAAACTCGAAGTTGGATTTCTCCAAATAAACATTTATTGTACAGCCTTTGTCGTCGAGATGGGAGCCAAAATGATCATGAGGAAAAATTAGTCCTGCCAATTCCCGACTAAGAGGGGCCATTCTACGTTCAACCCTGTTGAATGCACTTCTTCCTGGTGCATTAGTAGCAATGAATAATGCATCCAAATTGTACATTTTGAAGTGGCGTATAGCAAAAGTGATTACCTTTCGATACCCAGGATTTTCATCTGGCCCTCCATTTACAGTCATAATAACAACAGGCTTTACAGAGCCATCCTCGGTTCTAACAAGTGACTGAAACTCATCAATATTGAGCAGTGTTTCAAAGTCCTGAGCATGCGTGTTTGCTGTTGACGAACTGTGTTTTCCACTTCTTATTGCAATAAATGTTGGTCCAGAATATCCTACTGCTTGTGGATTTCCAGGTGTCATCGGTTTTATTCCAATGCCAGCGTAAACTGAGGGTATGAATTTATGGCACTCTGCCACCACCCAGTCATGGTCAGGCAATGAGACACGGTATTCCATATGCATAAGCAGTGGTGCTTGTTTATTTGCTGCAGTGAGACCAATGGGAACCCGAGCCTTATCGTCTTGAGAAAGAAAAAGAACCTGTGCAGGTCCAAGAATTGAGGCTTGACTCTCTAGTAATGTATGGATGTAACACACAACTTAACAGACAACAATGAAGACAAAGGCCGAGTGGTTGATGGGAATCACACGACTGCCGATGGATAAGCAAAGGATAAAATCGAAAATAAACGGCGAATTTCAAACGGACTGTAGAACGTTCTTTCCCCATTATACTTTGTTTGGTTGTTGAATTTGAACTACAGTTGCTTCGTTGTTTAATGCTTACGTAAGAATTGTCGTGACCCCCGCCTCCCCCTTGTCAGAAAAAATAAGCAGACTCTGGGCCCCCCCTCCCCCCTTTAGTGCTTACGTAATACTTGAACGGTCCCTTACTAATGATAAAAGAAACTGCTCAAATCGCAAAAAATAAAAAGGATTTGCTTTTTTCAGTTAAAGAAATCGATATTGTATATTTTTGTTCGTAATTATAGAACATTTTAGTAAATTAAGAAACATCTATCTTTTTTTTTTGCAATGTAGTTCAGTTACACCCTACACCCTATACAAGTTATCCCTGCACCCTGTACCCTATATAATAAGTATCTGAAAACATACAACCTCAATTCCGTTAACTTTTTTTTATCGAATCCCTTTTAAAATATTTTGACAATAAAGCACTTGCGAAAATCATAATAATTAATCAGAATATATAAAAAATCAATTCCTCACAAAATATGAGAGAACATAACCGATTAAAAATAATCACACTTATTTTAATTATTGTGCGAGTTTTAATTAAAATGTCATGTTATGGATGTGTGTTATCAGATGACATTTTTGGGAAACGCTCTTGTTGACAGTATCGCCTGAATGAAGTGCATTCGATTTATTGATAGATGATGGATTACCCAATTCTTTATTTTATGCCTGCATTTAAGAATGAAGCTCTGCTTTCCATACTAACAACGGCCTTGATTTTTTTTTCGTTATTCAAAGTAACCGTGTTCACCATAATGCGTTCATTAATCATGCTCAAACCTGTTCGGTCAAGTTGATTTTGCAGAAGGTATACATTTACAAATATTTGAAATGTAACAATGCAATGACAGAATATTTTTTAAAGAACACCTCTTTAAGGTTAGTATTATTTAACTTTTGTAAGCTCTTATCCAAAAAGGGTATTTGTAATCTTTTATATTGTTTTATTTTTGCTATAGTCCATAATTTTTAACTCACAAGCTATCAAAGCCCGAGAGCTTAATGTGCCCGCCCGTTCTGAAAATACATCCGTATGTATGTGTGTGTAACGCGATAAGTCATGTTAAAAATATCCGATTTGATTCAAATTTTGAATAAAGGTTTGTTTTGGTAAGGTGCTTCCCTGATTAGTTTGGGAGTTTATTAGATAAGTATGAGGGGGAGAACGGGGGCTAATCCCCCCCCTTAATTTTAGTAATTAGATTTTTCTTGCAGAACTATCAGATTTCATTCAAATTTTAGATATAAGACCATTCTGATGAGACGCTTCCATGATTAGTTTTGTGTGCTTATTGGTTAAGTATAAAAGGTGGAATGGGGGTAACTCGCCTTAATTTATGTTAAATGGGTTTTTCCTGCAGATTTTACGGATTTGTTTCAAATTTTGTGTATAGGTTCATTCTGTTAGGCACTTCAATGATTTTTTTTTTTGGGGGGGGGGGGGGGGGTATTCATTTGTTAAGTATAAACGTGCGATATGGGGGACGACTACCTTTCTTAATTTAGACAAATGGGTTTTCCAGGCAGAATTAATGGATTTTCTTCAATTTTTGGATATAAGTTCATATTGATAAGATACTGCCCTGATTAGTTTTGGGGTTCTTTTGTTAAGTATAAAGGGGGGGGGGCGGACGATTACCAACCCTTAAATTAGATAAATAGTTTTTATGCAGAATTATCCATTTTGCTTCAATTTTGAATATAAGTTCTTTCTGATAGGCGAATCCCTAAATAGTTTTAGCGTTTTAGGAATTTGATGGTTAAGTATAACGGGGAAGGAACGTGGGATAACCCTTCTTAAATTAAATAAATGGGTTTCTGTGCAGAATTATCCTATTTGCTTCGAATTTTGGATATAGGTTCATTATGATAAAGCGTATCCCTGATTAGTTTTGGGGGTTTAATGGTTAAGTATAACGGGGATGAATTAAATAAATGGGTTTTTATGCAGAATTATCCAATTTGATTCGAATTTGTATATTGATTCATTATGACAAGGGCAATATCCTGATTAGTTTTTGCGGTTGAATGATTAAGTATAAAGGGGGGGGGGTAGGGGAGCTAATCCCCCTTTATTTGTTTTTTGAAAGGCATTATTCCTTTAAAAAATAAGGCTATAATATGCAATTAGTGTGAATAGCCTGTGAGCTCAATGCCCACAGTTTAACCGGTAATATTCTTTTTTTTTTTTTTTTTTTTAATTCTCCATTCGCACGATGTATAGCATTGGAATAATTGTTTTCTCCCAATGGATTTATATTATTTGTGTACCGAGTAGTAATTTGGCCGAGTAACTGAGTAATGGTTATTGTCATCCAGTACGACTGATGCACACATGTATACTGTAAAAAAAAAAAAAAAAAAAAAAAAAAAAAAAAAAAAAAAAAAAAAATTAGGAACGTTTAATTTCTTAAAATAAATTTCGGATTTCATTTTATTCCATTTTGAATATGGAACATCTTAAAAAATGATAGGATTTTTTTTTTTTTTTTTTTTGCTGCTATCCATATTTTCAGCTATTATCGTTATTAAATTAAAACGCTTCATTCTCAAACTAAATCTATTCGTTTCAGAAAAGGCATAAGGCAACTAGTTGCCATTTCCAAAACAAAGCCTATGCCACTTTTTTTTTTTTTTTTTGAGTGTAGTTAGCTTAGAGGTAACACCCCTACTTCTGTGTGTATATACATGTATATAACTATTATATAATGCTACAATTCAACATCTACAATGAATATAGAGTATATATATAAACATGCATCTTGAGCGTATTATATTTTTTAAAATTAACTTAAATTAGAGATGTGATTTATTCTGCAGTTTTGAAAACAATTTTTTTAAAGAGCCGCATAATTTAAAACATATGAAGAAAACAGCATTGATACATAAAAGTACAATTAAATAATATAAAGTGAAAATTGATTTGGTCAACTCATTATAACTCATTCTGAAAGCTGAAATTTCTCTATCAAAAGTGATTACTATTTGCTGTAACAATTCATTGAACAGTGCAAAATGTTTCACATTTTCTGACGACCATATTTTCTTTCGATTATATAAAAAAATGTGAGTGGGAATAATGGAGGTCCAACATATGGAGTGGATTATATTTGTTGATTTAATTTTGTTCTTGGGGTCCCGATTCTCAATTTATTCTATAATGACTACGTGTAGTATTTTTTTAAATTCTAATCTGACACCAGCGATGTCCAAATGATACTGACAAAGTTCAAAATCGAGGCGTAATAAAACTAGTCGTTGGGGGCCACCGTAATACTTACCCATCATGGATATGTATATGAAAATAAAACATGTGAAAACTATTTATACAATGCATTGCAATTCATAAACAAAATTTAAATATTGTTAATATACATAGTAATGCTCTATTAAAGAACTGCTGATGTACCGATTTCGACAAATTATATAAAACGCCAAACTACTCAAGTAGTGCCGAACTGCGTAAAAGAAACATCCTTATAACTACAAAAATAATAGTTCTATTAACTAACAATTAACTGCGTCGGATTAAGCGTCTCATTTCCAATTAAAATATACCTCTGAATTGAAATTTGAATGAAATACAGGTTCATGAAAAATCGAAGAATATGGAAAACAGGATTACAAATATCTCGGCAATTAATAATCTGATCGACCTCGTTTTATATGCAAAATGTGTGTTATTTTATTGCCTTTTACGTTCATTCCTTAGAACAAAAAAATTCGAAATTTTTTATATACCTTTCATCAGAACGAATTTTTCGAGAGTCCGAAAAAAATAGTTCCGGATAATCGAGGTTGCTGATATTAAATAGGCTTCGTCCCATTCTTACATACTAACTGCATACAACATTTCAAGTCTCTATCTCAATTTGTTCGGGAGATAGAGCGTTTACAGACAGACAGACAGACGGCAATTTTTTTTTTCTAAAAATATGTTTTTCGGAATCTCCACTATCTAAAACGTGTAAATCCGTCAAAAAATTTTTTTTGGTTTTTCAAAACGATTGTAAGACTTACCCTATACTACGTATGATGGGTAAGTAAAAATATTATTTAGAAAAATGAGTCCACTCTAATACGTTTGACTTCCAATATTCCCACAATTGCTGTCACTATTTCTGCGTCAATTTAGCGTCTATTGCTTACAATGCCATCTATCCCTTATACTTAAAAGTAAAACCGAGAATCAGAATAAAAATCTCTTGACATCATACATTACTCTTCTGCAAGAATTTATGTATCACTTAACTGTCTCTGTTATTTCTGTAACCGTTTGCTAGTTATTAAATTTTAAAATAGATTAGTACCTTTTATAGGACATCCCTACATTAATTTTGTGGTAATCAAAGTATATTTATGGGTTAGAACACAGCACAGACAGATGGCCAGTCGTTCGAAATGAAGTCTACAACAATTTTTGACTATGTTGAAAAGTTTTATTTTTTTTATTTTTTATTTTTTTTTTTTTTTTTGTCTTAAAGTTTCGTTGACGACCGAGAACTTTTAGAAATGAGGATGCAGAAAGATCTACAGACAGACGAACGGACAGAGTAATAAAGTCTTTTCAAGTAGATACTTCATTCATCAACTCTTGTTCAAGTGGTTTGTAGAATTCATCGAGTCCATAAACTCTTTTCAAGTAGTCTACAACATTCATCAAGTGATAAATTCTTTTCAAGTGGCGCATTAAAATTCTGTTGGAGGCTAAAGTTCATAATTTTATTTAAGCTTTGACTTTAAACAATCAGTCAATAGATGGTACCGTATCTTACATCTTTTGCGTGGTGCAGTGGCGTAAAACTGGGGTTCGTTAACCAATGGACCACCGCGTTGGCTCCTTGTCTTGCGGCTCGTGAATTTTTTATGACTTTACATACATGAATACATGCTTTTCACAATCAAGGAAAAGCGTAACAAGTATGTACAGTAGAACTTCGATTAAACGACGTCTGTTAACCGGGCTGATAACAAAATCTGATTTATTTATTTATTTGAAAGAATAAAAGTTGAAAAAAAAACACAGTTTTTTTTTTCATTGTCCGTGCTAAAGGTTCTTTTAGAGATCTGCACGCACCCGTTAATTCAGAATTAGGAAAATTTTTTCAACTAGCAAAAGTCTGTAAACAAAATGTGCTGGGTCAGCATAAATAAATGAATGGGCCTACCCGGCCAAGCAGATAAAAAATTAAGCCAACCTACTAACCTGATATAAAAATTTAAAGGAAGTCAATAACATATGAGCCATTTTCAATGAATAACACTTTTGCGTGAATAAGTATATAGATTAGCATCATGAGCCGATGCTAATTTGACAACATCAGTATAGAAATACAATATGTGCAACGTAGAGATTGGCATCAGAAAGTTACTTTGTCTTTGAACCCAAGGCTTAGTTTTTTCAGCAGACTCGTACCAAACCGAGACCGGTCGTGCATTTTTTTTTTTTACACAGTCGAATCGGGCCGGAACTGGACTTAATTGTTCTCAGGATGTGTAGGGCAGGTAGCATGTTTTGTAAAAATATTAATTCCTGTTAACGGAATCTTTGGAAATGGCTTTTATTTGTTGAGATGTGAAACACAACTTGATGTATGTACATTTATCATTCAACATTCTACTCTAAAAGATGATAAATTCACAAGCACGGCGGGTTTTTATACACTTATTCTATTAACCGAGATTTTCGATGTACGAGTACCTAGCAGTCTCAATTAGCTTGGATATAATCGAGGTTGCACAGTATTACTTTCATGAAAAAAGAAAAGTTTAACACTTTCCAACAAAGTTGAAAAATGTTTATTATTAACACTTTCCAACAAAGTTGAAAAGTTTTTATGCATTCGGTTTGTCTGGCCGTCTGTCTGTCCGCGCACTAACTCACGTAAATATTCTCGGATTGCTATGAAATTTTTATGTTATTGATGTTTACCGTAGCACGAACCATATTGAAAATGAAATTTCTATTATCATTAGTTTATTTACAGGGATCGTCAAAAGTTTTCCGATACATTAAGGCCAATGAGAAGAAATCGTTTAAAATGAATTTTAAAGGTGTTACACCCTGTCCAACTTATTCAAATTTACATGAATTCGCAGAGTGCACTAAAATACGCATTCTGTAAAATATGCAGTCAAAATAATAGTTATTATTCATTTACAGGGCCACTCTAAAGAATTAAATTACACAATAATAAAGGAGGGGATTGTTTGCGGCATATTTTAATAATGTGAGACGATTTCAAGGATCTTAAATTGATATACGTCGCTGAGACTTAATATTTAACGCACAATATGAAATGCATAACATTTACAGGGACACATAAAATATTTCAAATTTTATATTCTTATCCGATGTGCTTTGTATTATCGATGATAGCTGATGGATGGTTGAATTGCATTTTCCATTATGATATGTGCTTTTAAGTTTTACTAAATGTTCTGCAAATTATATGGTGTATATAAGTGTTATAGTTGATATACAGGGTTACACAAAAGAGTTCATAAAGGTTACTGAAGATGAAAGTAATTAACTTAAAAGTTGGTTTTTAAGTAAGTTGTGCATTTTTACGTTGAACTGCTTTTAGTTTACTAAGAAATGTTTGTAGAATACAGATAAAATGATGTACACGGTCACGCAAAGAATTAGTTACATGGTCACACATAGATGATAATTTCTGGATATGTGTTTTAAATAGTTTTGAGAGTGTGTTTGTTTGAACTAAATTTTAACAAAATACTGGCGTGTAATAAAGGTACTAGGTAAATTATACGGCTGAACAAAAGTACTGAATTATTTTCTATATATTAGAATAAAGTGCTGAAAAAGAAATTTCAACCAGTTATGCATTTTCTCGCTAAACTAAATTTTCCCATTATATAGTATAGTATATATATATATATATCATATATATATATATATATCAACCGACGGATCAAATATAGGGCTGTTCAAAAGTATTGGAATATATATTTGGCTATGAACAGTAGCATCTTATTTCCCTAAATAACAAGCTTTTGTTAAAGATTTCAGGAAGTGTTGCGAAGTGTTTCATAATCTATACTTAGCGCATGATTTTTCTTACTTGTTATTTATGCAATTTTCACATAAAAAAAAGTACTATCAAATGAAAAATCTGGACTGACAACATTCAACCCCCCCCCCCCCCCCACACACACACACACACACACACAAAAAAAAAAAAAAAGAAAGAAAGAAAGAAAAAAGAAAAAAAGGAATGTTTTTTTTTTAATTTATAACTCATTTAACCGAACAGGGTGGCCTACCAAAAAGATTTTGGCTTATATTCCTGCCAATGAGGAAATTTACCTATGAGTCACAAACAAGTTAGATCGGAAATCGACTGCACAAACCATCAGCTCAGCGAGTTAACGATTAAAATTCAAAGATTTGTTAAAACTTGGTTCGTATATTAAAATGAATTTGGTCTGTCAAGTCATATCTTGGTGAAAACACCTGCAAACCCGATTTTAGTGGTTGACTGACAGGTTTACTATGATGTTTTCCTTGTCCCAGCACTCCATGTTTTCATCCCTTTGAGTCCAGGAAAATATAATGAAAAACCTAATGCTCACCCACAAAAAAATCGCGTCTTCGGGTGATTTCTACCAAGATACGACTTGGCAGACCAGTTACATTTTGATATGCCAATCGAGTACTCTCTAATCCTGGAATTTCATCTGTCAATTTGATGAGGTGATAGTCTGTACAGCCGTCTCCCGGTTTAAGTGGATAAAAAAAAAACTTTGTGAAAGAAGAAAGTCCAACCAAAATTTTTTTTGGCTCTGCCAAGATCGAAAATTGTGGGAGATCCCTTAGCCCTCGGTGAAATTAATGACAAAATAGGATTATACTGGCATTATTTTACCGAGAAAATGCCTAAATAGAGTATAAAACAGAATAATATATGATAACAACAATTTTCCTTATCATACAGCACGATAGGGCTGTACAGAAGAGCTCAGCTGCATCTCTAATGTAGTCCAAAGTTTGCCTCTTAATAACTTTGGACCCAATCATCGGATCGCGACGAAATTGAAAAGGCGAAGTGTCCTACTCTAAATCTTCAAGTTTGCAAAAAATCATCCAGATCCACTGATTAGTTATGGAGATTCAGAACCCTGTTTTGTCACTTTTTGCTCGTAAAAAAAATAATAATAAATAAATAAATAAACAATTTAATTATAACCCGAACCAGGTAACATTCAGTGACGTGTAATATCTTGTCCGAAAGCTTTTAATTTAGGTATGTGCCTTTCGAAAGTCCTGCCAAAAAATATCTAATATCAAGAAAATGGCACCCATTTAAAATTTATATAACGCTATACCTTCCATAATTCAACATTATAGAAATCTTTCCTTTTTAATTTTTAATTCAATTATTTCTTTCGAGTTGCCATCAACTAAAAAAACAGTTCAATAATTTAAAAAAGAAATGATAACTTGTGTTCCTTTTTTTTATAGCTCAATAAAAATTCTGATTCTCCTGATAGATTTTTGAATTTTTGAAATTGACGTCATTCGAAACAGAAAATACATATTTTTCATAAACATGTATATAAATTATAACTAAATATGTATTAAAATAACATCGCACCTTTATTCAATGTTTTCGACTACAATACAGATATTTCAATTAAAGAGGGATAATTTAGAAAAAATATTCTTCTATATTTATAAAAATAACGATTTGTAAATGAAGCTATAAAAATCTGTGTAGATACCTATAGTCATAAGAAAATCAGCGTAGATACTGAGAAACTGCAGTAGAACTACCATCTGGGATGTGGCGGTTCTGTCGCCATATATCGCCAAGTTTTTCGCTAATTTGGTGATATATCGCCAAATTTGGCGAACAAAATTACTCGCCAAAATTGAAGCCAACTTGGCGTTATTTCCGATATTTCGCCGAACTGTCTAAAAATAACTTTAAACTAATACTAATAATAGTTTAGATTTGTTTGTTGAAAGGGATTGATAAAGTTCCTGAAAGGATCTGAAAAAGCTATGAAATCATATAAAAAACTGGTGGAACCAGAGAGAAAAGAAAAGCTCGATCTAAAAAAATGTCACGGTAAAAATTGGGAAATATTTTCAATCTAAAAATGTGCGTAGAAAAGAAATGAAATCAGATGATATGTAAAGCTCATAAAAAACCCAATTTTTTTTAGTTAAAAATGTGGACTGAGCTTTACTGGTGCCTTATATTCAGAATTATACTATTATCCACTCAAAATGATTACTGACGACAGTAGTCAATATAATATATTGTTATGCTGTCTCAAATCAGTTAAGCTCCACAACGCTAAACGAATATAAACCATGAAGTAATAATGAAAGTATAACATTAATATAATCAGGTTGTAGAGGAATTGATGTAGATAAATATGTCTGAACACAAACATTTAGTATATGGTTGAATCTTATCTGTTCAAGGTTTTGAGTTTATTTGGAGCTTTGATTTTCCACTTATCAAAACCGCTGGAATGGAATTGCGTCCACACTTTGTACTGAATGAACCGTTCTCATACTTTATTACATCAGCCTGTAGTACATAGTTATGAACCCAAATATTTAAATTGATTATGGATGACTGAAATACGGAGTGAGTTAAAAATACCACTTTTTCCCTGATTGATTTTAAGGCACCAGTAAAGCTCAGTCCACATTTCAGCTAACAAAAATTTGGGTTATTTCATGAGTTTTGCTTATCATCCGATTCCATTTCTTTTCTATGCACATTTTTAGATTGAAAATATTTCCCAATTTTTGCTGTAACAATTTTTAGATCGAGGTGTACTTTTCTCTCTGGTTCCACCAGTTTTTTGTATGATCATACATGCATTTAACATATTTGCTTAAACATAATAACACAAATAAATAAATTTCAGACACAATGGAATCGGCTGGATTTGAACACCGAATCTCACGTTTTGAAATTGGAGACATTTTCTTAAAGCCACTAATGTTCATTTGCAATGTTTATCGCGTACATTCTGTCACACTTCTTCAATTGGTTGCGGGCGCTATGGTCATCTCTTGCGCACAGAGCTAAAACATCAGACAGGCAGTACTTTCCACATAGAATAAGTCGCAAAATGGTTTGAAAATAGTTTAGAAATGGATTACTAAATACCTAATCCGTCGGTGACTTTTTATGCATTATCGTCAGACTTCGTCTTATTGTTTTCCAAGTTAAAAAAAAAAAAAAAAAAAAAAAAAAAAAAAAAAAAAAACTTTAAGCGTCTGTATTTACGGGTTCAAGTTATAGGTGCAGAACTATGATTGCCAGTCCCCACATGGCGATTAAATTATTTACTGGGGTCGCTAAGATAATTATTCTTTCAAAAATATAAATGTTTGGAGTGTACTCTGATTTTTACTTTGCAAAATAATCTCACACATTCACATTACTTTTTAAATAATGTTCTTTTGTATGATAAAATCAAAATAAGATATATTGTTTTCCTATATTTCCCACAATTCTGATTGCTTATGCATATTTTTTTAATAGGATTTTTCCCAACTATATCTTCTGATGGCACTTATTTTAAGAGTTATATTGTACGTACATAATTAATATTCTAATTTCAAGAATTTTATGATTAAATTAAATTGCACATTAGTCTATGTCTTGTTGCGCATTAAATAAATTGTTTTTCACTTTGAATTCTTGAGTTTTTTGTTCAGCTTTTTCTCATATAAATAAGATTCCTGTTATGCGTTTGTTTCACAATGTAGTCACTGAATATGTTTTGATTTAAGAGCCCACAATAGTCACAGAAAAAGTACACAAAAAGACCCGGATGATCATGTAAAGTCTATGGGAGCGTTCTTTTCGAATATCTCGCTCAAATTTTAATATTTTTGCATGATTTTTTTGGACAAGATAGCTGAGGGCAATCCACAACCGGGCTAGTTTTTACTTTTTCGATTTTCGTTATATATTTTTTATATTACGATAGTTTCAGTTTCAGAACCAGTTTAAACCGGTTTCGAAAGTTAAAGTAATTTTTTAAAGAAAATCTGAAACAAAAATTGAAAAAGTAAAAACTAGCCCGGTTGTGGATTGCCCTCAGCTATCTTGTGCAAAAAAAATCATGCAAAAATATTAAAATTGGAGTGAGATATTCGAAAAGAACGTTCCCATAGACTTTACATGGTCATCCGGGCCTTTTTCAGTAATTTTTCTGTGACTATTGTGGGCTCTTAAAGGCCAATTTACTCTTAGATTTGCGGAATCTATACCTATAGTTCAAGCTCATAGACTAATGCTTTCGAATTTTTTGTATAGATGATATGTGTATGTCTATAGAATTTATGCATAGTACCACGTAGTAAGCAAAAATTCAGTTAAAGTAAAAAAAAAAAAAAACGTTAAAAATAGAGAAAATGTACCCTATTCTACTTGAAAAATAAAGACATTTTTTATTATTAAACTTTATTTTACTGCCTGAAAATAATGTCTGCCTAATTGTTTTCACATTTCAGATGTGGCGTCATAATATGCTAATTTCGATGCTCCTCCTCTTGAAGTGTGACGTAATTTATTAACGACCACATAGAGTAGAAAGAAAGGATTAAAATGAAGTATAATGGCTAGGGGTGGAATCAAAAATGTAACCCTCAAACGCGCTACATTAGGCCCAAACAAAACCCATGCTTTCGCAAAAAAAAAGAAAACCTTTTTGATTTTAATTAAAGTGATACAATTTTTAATTCATAATGCAATGAAATGCTGCTTCAGAATATTTGAATATAAGCAGATCATTTCTATTTAGAGAAAAAATACACGGTTAATGTCAAAGAATTTGTTCCTTGTCCCACGTGTTTATTTTGTTTGGGTCAAATAAGGGCATTAAAATCCAAGCGATAACGCGCATCATTTTGCAAACAGATTTTACGGCATACTGCACCTCCATCTATATCTTTCCTCGATTGGAATGACACTCTTTTAATCACATATGCTGTCAGACGGTATTTTCTTTTATCATTTTCGATACATTCTTCGACATATTTTTTATAATAAATAAGTGAATTTTTATTAACATGATGACAAGAAGTTATTCAAAATATGTCTTTAAAATAGATAAACTATTTTTAAATAGAATTTTCAATTCAGTTTTGACACATAAAGAATGGGACACAGAGAAATTTATTTACTTCTAGTTATATATATATTCAAGGTATTTTCGTATCAAAACAAAATATGAAAGTTCAAATACATCACCGTGGAACAACAGACGGTGGCAAAAGAGTAACGGCATCCGCAAAGTGTTGCCAAAACACACTAGAAAACAATAAGCTCATTTTCATGCCACGTGACATAAAAACATCAAGGTTACTTCTTCTCAGACGATTTCTCTTCCCTCCTTGTCTTTCTTGCTATAAAAAGAGTAGCAATCAATTATGAGGGAATTAAGCAGTTGGAAGTTTAAGAGTTCGTGGTCTGTTCTTTCTAAAGATGGAACACTTTCTCTTTCTTTATTTATTTTTAATTGAGTGCCAAACACATTCTTTTAATATCAATTTTTTTATGCTCTGAAATTAGCAATATATAAGTTTGGTATAAATAGTATCAATTATAACATGTAAAAAGTAAGTATACAAGAGCATTTTAGATTTCATAAGCTAGCTTTTGTTAGCTTTTTCTTACTATTTATAAAAAAAAACTTTAATGTGTAGCGATTATTTAAAACTTCAGAAGGTTTATGATGCTGGATGATGATCATGTCGTCAACAAAAGTATCTAATAAATTCCATGGAGGAATGAGATAGGTGGAGGGGAAGTATTATCTCTGGGGGTGATGCTAAAAATGTAATCCTACATTAAGTCACATTAGTACAAACAAAACCGCGTGCTTTGACACGCCTATCAATTGTAACAGGTTTAAACCCGTATTTTTTTTTTTTTTTTTTTTTTTTTAAAGAACTAATCTATCGCTTCATCGGTAAGAATTTATTAATTACTTTATCATATGTATTTTAAATATCAATATAGAAAATTATTTTAACGTTTTGCTTGAAAATATTCGCGTTTGAAATGAAATAGACGCCCTCTCGCGGACAAAGTTTGAAACGAAATAGAACTGATACCGTGAGCATCTTCCGCTGAAATCAGTGTTTAAAAGGCCGATAAATAAATAAACAGTTCTATAATAAATAAATAAATAAACACTTCTATAACGCATGCAGCGTTGGGTTCTTTGTATTAAAATTATCTAAAATCAAAATTTTATACACAAAGTTTAGAACTATAATATAAAAAAGTACATTTGACTTACTCATAGCAAAATAACATGACAGCAACACAATGCTTGCATGATTCGCTGAAATTGCATGAAATTTTTTTTATTTTCAAATTTTTGTTTTCCTTTACTAGCAAACCTGAAATAATATGGGGATTTCCTTTTGTTTGGCTTGTTTGTAAACACGAGCCTACAATCTCTATTTCTTCTTCCTTGCACTCTTTAATGCCGCACCTTACTAATCTCTTTGAATCAATAATTGCTTCAGCTTCTCTAAAGCAATCACTAGATTTTCCAGCATATAGAAATTCTAAAATTGTCGATATTTGTAATTTATCTCCCATAATTAAATAAAAAAGATAAAAAACTGCACTTTAAATAGCTCTTTCGGGTTTCGCTATGCTAAAACATGGAACAAACAGCAAGCACTACGTAAACAAACGATTATCAGGTCTATACAACGCCACCTTTCGGTCATTACAAACGCGAATAACATTCTTTTGTTAATATCTTAAAATCGTCTGCAGTCAGAAATCTATATTTTAGATTAATATTTATTACTTAAGTTTTCATACATGATTTTAAAAGAATGTTTTCATCATTACATTTTAAATATTTATTTACATGCAATTATTAAGTGATAAACATTTTTCATCTACATTATAAATTATTTAAAATTACATTAAATTAGGAAACTTTTAGTAATAAAATTTTTAATTCGCATCAAATGTTTTCAATATCTTATTTAATTTCAATTTGACATTTAATTATTGCTAATTTTCCAATTTCTTTTATTGTAAAAGCGAAAATTTATTTTAATAAATAATAATAGAACAAAGACCATTTTAAAAATTTGCTATTTCTTCTTAAAATACGCTTCAGTTGTAATTTGTTTGGAACATTAAAATTTGAGCGATAAATGGATTCATATTGCAAACCTTTTTTGAGCCTTACTTTTGAGCCTTACTATCTCAATCCTCCATGAATAAATCCAAACAAATGTTTTTTTCGTTGATGGCCAGTTCTTTTTGCTCAATTACAAAATTTTGAAACCTTATAGTCGTTGTATAGCCGAACAAAAATGGGAAATAATTTTGCACTGGGTTATGTAACGATTTCTATTGATTTATTTTTCATAAAAAGTAGAAATTTTCATATTAAGCTGTAAAGCATAGCAGAAAGATTTAAAAAAAAAAAAAATCTGTATGGGGTTCAAATACTATTTCAAAACATCAGACATCAAACATCATCGAATTCAGGGAGGACCTGCTTGCCATATCCAAAAATAATTCTACACAAAAAATTTAGTTGAGTTTTCATACAATTTTTGAGGATACAATAATGAAAATACAAAGACATTGCGATTATAGCGCCTCCTTCCGGCGGATTGTTTCCAAATTCAGGGAGGGCCTGCTGACCATAGCCAAACACTTACACAAAAAATTTGATTCAATTATATGCATAACTTCATACACTTTTCAATGTTTCAATATTGAAAATGGCACAAAAATAGCTATTACTGCTCCTCTTTCCGGCGGAATATTTTAAAATTGAAGGAGAACCTGCTTGCTACAGCCAAAAAACATGCACAAAAATATGGTTCAATTCTATGCATATCTTTATACACTTTTCGATGTTACAATGACGACATACGGACGCACGGACAGGCAGACATTTTGTAAAAACATGTTTTTGGAATCTCTGATCCCTAAAATGCGTAAAATCTGAACCATTAAACCTGATCCCTAAATCCGTCGTAAATCGTAAGTCGAAAAAAATCTCGATAACCATACTTTCTGCTATTGAGGATAGAAGAAAATAGTAAAACATTGGATAATCTGTCATCTGTCAATAAAAGAGAGTGTGGCAAAAGGCAATAACTCAAGGAAAACTAAAAATATTCACGATCTATATAAACCTTATAATGATTATTATAAGATTTTTCTAAATAATATACCGTTCTTAAGGGGTTTTAGGACTCTTAAAAGTTTCAAATTTTCGAAATTTTTTTATTTATTTATTTTTAGATATTAAACTCTTACCTTATCTGAACATTTTTAGATGACTGTTTCCTTGAAATTCCTATTCCAACAGAAGTTATCGCTTTTAGATTTATGTCCGCACAATCGTTAAAGCGGCCGGCGTTTGAATGAGCATTGAATTCATTTTTCCCCAAATGATGTTTTGGGCTATAAGACGTGCGATATCTCGAAATCTTCTGAAAATATTTTTCATGAAATTTTCAAAACATTTATTTCATGTCAGTCTGTATAAAATAAACTTGAAGTTCCTTTTTATTGTTTAATATATATATATATATATATATATATATATTAAATGATTATACTGTTGAAATTTTCAAATTTTGAATTAGGTAAAATCAGGTTTATATTAAAAGCATAAAAATGCTTTACAAAAACCGTCTGTCGGTTTTCAAAAGGATAAAATTGTAATGTTGTTGTCTTTGCATTTTGTTATAGATACTAAGAAAATGTGATTTTTTCAGCATTCTATAAAAAACTAAATTACAAATATCAATGTAGTCCTTGAGAATATTAAACATTCTAAAAGGTACTGAAAATTCATTAAATCTATAGAATTATATGTGTGGCTTCCGGTAATAGCTAGGTAAAGGCACATTTTTGAAAACATTGAGATAATTTGGGAAAATGTACCTTTAAAAGAGTACTTTCATCTGACATAGTGCTGAAAAATGAAAATCGAATATTTCCCGTCATAGGGAGACTTAAATTTTTATTTAAAAATTGAAAAAACAGTAATAATCGGGTAAGTGCATAAAATAACGGTAATAACCAGATAAGATTTCTATTTATTTCTTTAAATCGTCTATAATTATAAAAATAACATAAAAAATGGCTTGCATAACTTGTAAATTTCTCTAAATAATTAAATTAACGTCAATAAACTATAAAAACTAGCAAAAGCCGTGCTTTGTTTGGATTCGCGAAGCATTATTTTATAAAGCATATATTTGAAAGTAATAATATTTTTTAATATTATTTTTGCATCTTTATTAAACAAAAACGTTGTTTTACGTTTTGGCGCATTTTGATTTCTACAAATGTAAGTTCAGCCAAATAACTATCAATTTCCTAGAATTTTTTATATTTATGATGTAAGACTGGCATTAAAAAATATTTTCGAAGCAAACTTTTACAAAATATTTTTTAAATTTTCAACTAAAAATTCTTTTAAAGATTTTTTTTACAATTTCTAGTAGCCACTGGTGTTTTTTAAATTTGTTTGAAATATGCATGTTTACAATCTTTGTAATTAACATCAAATAATCTTTGATAGCTATTTTAGAATAATATATTTGAAGAGAGCTTGAAGAAAGTTACTTCTTCATAATCCTATTTTCTGGAAAAACATTTGAAATCTGCTCTCGTCGATACTATGAATTTTTAACTGTAAAACTTTTTATTCTAATTTCTTCGTTTTTATACATGTTAGTGCATGAGAATTTTTGATATTGTAGAATTTTTCGTAAGGAAAATTTCTATTGAATGCTTAATTTTGAAGGATTTTCACTCTTGACAACGTTACTTACGTTTTTAAGCCAACTGGTGCCAATACATCCTCAATATCTACAACTGCTTCATCTAATGTTAAACCTTGGGATTTATGAATTGTAACAGCAAAAGCTAACTGCAGAAGAAACTCTTTCCTTAAGCAATTTATGCTTCCATTTTTCCAGAATTCAATTATTGGGGGAATTGGTACGCACCAATTCTTATAAGTTAAATTACTGTAGTATTCAAATGTATCCATGATTATTCGCGATATCTGGTCTGGTGGCTTGTGATTTTCTTTAATACGTGCAACAAAGTCTAAAGTCCCGTTCACTAAACCCTTTTCGGTCCACAAATAAGAACAAAACATTACTTTCGATACAAATGATAAAGTAAGAAATAGTTGAAGTCCATTTGTCATTTCGGAATCGGCCAACTTTTCCTTTAGTACATTTATAAAGAGCTTGAATCGAGGCAACAAGTTCACGCAATTCTTTTAATTTTTCATTTATATAACAAATTTAACAATTAATTTTATTTGTTTACAATTCTTTTGTTGCCACTTTACAAAAAAAAAAAAAAAAAAAAAAAAAAAGATCTATAATACAATTCTTTTAAATGTTTAAGTGTCATCTGTGCAAACGATTTTTCTGAATAATGAAAACATATTTTATTTATTAAATTAATCATGATTCTATCTATAATTACTTACTCAATGATTTATATTTTTTTTCTGAAAATATACGCGTTTCATTTTTTATTTATTTGCTGAAATGCGTCCGTATTGGAAATGCATGTAAAATAAATTAATTAAAATAATATTTTTTTAACGTTTTACTGTAAAAAAAAATTATCTTCTGCAAATCTACAGATCATATTTTATTTTTGTGTTTAATTTGAAGTCAAAATATTGAATAGTTTTTTTGTAAAATGTACGACAAATTGTAATTTGAGTGGCCTAGTAGAGGATTCGCTTCGTTCATCCTAATTACATATCTGTAATGGGAAACTGTAACCAGCTAGTGGATTAATTTGCAAAATAATCACACAAAGTGAATTATATTGTTAATGCTATGTATTCTTTTAATATAACATAAATAAACAATTATAATAATAAAAGTTGGTAAAAATGAAAATTTTTTATCGTAATTAGAACTGAAATTATAAATTTAAATTAATTGTCGTTGTTAATTGTTATTTTAATAAAAATATGTTGTCGAGCGCCATCTATTGTGAAAATTGCTAATAATAACGCCGCGAAAAATTCAAAAAGAACAAAAATAAAAAAATGACAATATATATAATTGTTGTGAAATTAATGTTTAAAAAGTATCAAAAAATGTAAAACGGCAATAACCAGATAAAAGTTACATTTTTAATTGGTTCTCAATAATAAAAATCACTTTTATACAACTATTTTAGCAAAAAAAAAAGAGGTTCTTATATCCTAATTGAATGTAGTGAAAATTATTAAGTTCTAATCTATTTTATAAAAGTAATGACAAAAATATATTTTTGAAAACTTTAAACGTTAATTACTCAAAATATTAAAAATATGCCTTACCTGGTTATTTCCGGAATCCACAGATATTATCTTTATATTGCAGTGAAACTTAAAGCTTTAGTGAACGGAATATTACGTGCCAAACATTTAGAGGGTTAAATAGAAATTTATTTAGATTCAGGGTAATTATTACAATCAGAAGTATAAGTAGGCACTAAAAATTTCATTCTAGTTCAAAATTTATTTTGTAATCTTGTGCGTAAGATGTTACACCAATTTTCTGATTGAAAAATGTCTAATAGTTTGGAACTCCTATAAATGCTTATTCTGCATCTTGCAGTTTTTTAAGCACATGGAATAAAAGAACCTAAAAAATAAAAAAATAAAATAAAAAATAAAAAAATTACGTCAGATTTAAAACAAAACATTTAAAATGCCTTATTTAAAACAACTTTCTTTTAGCGTTGTTCAAAAATACCGGGACGCAAAAGAGTCTGTTTACATAATTCATTTTATATTAGCTTATTTGCAAATGTTTAACAGATCTTATTCAAAGACAAAACAGCCGCTGGATTTCTTAAACAGAAACTGATTCGACCTTAAAATTTCCCAATCAAAGGGATTGGACACTCGTTTACAAGAAGATCGCCACTTGTTATTCAATTAATAATTCAATCCTCTGTAATTTTTTAAAAAGCCAATAAAATTAGCATGTTTTTAGAGTATGTTGCGTTTGAACGGGTGTTGACAAGCATAGCTCGTAGAGGACAGAGCCCTCTAGTTCAGAAAAAAAGTGGATCTTTTTAAGGACACCTCGCAAATTCTTTCCCTTCGCTCCCTGGGTCCGCTTTGTCCCATTTATTAATCATACTCGATCATAACTACAATGTCTATATCAAAATAATATAATTCAAACGCTATGATAAGCACTAATGCAAATAAAATAAAAATCTTGCTCTTAAGTCAAATTGGAGAAGAAATAATTTAATAATAATCAGTAATACTGCATTAATACTCAGTAACGAAGACGTTAAAACGGCACTCTTCACAAAATCTCTTAACTTAAACCAGGACTCTCTAGAAAATTCTTTGTCTTAAAAATAGACATTTCCGTCTTTAAAATCAACTTTGCATACAATTAGTCATTTAAAAAAATTAATCCTTGACTTGGCGTAAAGCAGCTGAAACTCACTAACCACTATTCGATTTTTCAAAAAAAAAAAAAAAAAAAAAAAAAAGGGTCCAATATATTCCAAATTAATTATTTTTATATAAAAAAGATAAAAATAACATTAGAGATATAATAGAATGTTTTTTAAGTAATGTATTCAAATGCAGATTAATATTCTATCACTGCAGGTTCGAGTTGAAGATTTTGTTTTTCTTTATCGATTGACGTTTGAAGTAAAATCTTTGGAATTGGACCAGGTACTAATCGATTTTTGCAGGGTTCTACACAGAACTTGTGTAAATAAGCATTATAATCCAAGAGCCGACCGCACAAAGCCCTATGTCATAGAGCACAAGAAAAATTCCTTCACTTTATGGAAGTGTAGTCATAGAGGAATCTAATGATCCATGTCTGCCAGATGTGAAGTGGTGCATAAGCCAATAATTGATACCACTAGTAGTTGACTCGTAGGCTTAGAATCGTGTTTTCCTGCACCTAGTTTTCCATATTTTCATACTCTTGACTGTACGACAAACACAATGCTAAACCTACGAGTTAACCACTAGTGGTATCAATTTTTTTGCTTATAAGCACCATTTTCCTTCCGGCAGACATGGATCATTAGATTCCTCTATGACTACTATTCTATAAAAACAAGGATTTTTTCTTGAGCTCGATGACATAGGGTTTTGTGCGGTGAGCTCTTGGAGCATGAGGACAATCTGTCCCTCTCTCCTTTCTCTGCCTTTATTCTTCACACAGATAGATAATCGGCCGCAACAAACACTGACAAATACGTCGGACATGCAGTTGATTCGGATCTTCAAATATAGTATCAAATATACCTCTTAGAAATCATTGAGTTTTGCGGTATTTAAAAAGCAATATTACGCAAAGAACGGACTTCATAAAAAAAACACTAAGACTAATTTCATTGATTGCGGTAAATTTGCATTCCGTTTATTCGCCTGTGGTTTCTTATGAAATATAATGATTTATTGTTGCCTTATCAAGTTAACTGTCATCACTTCTGCGAAAGAATCATCAATTTTAATAATTGCGCTACAGATATCTTGCTTACAAGATAAAAATGACAGAGGCGTATGCGGGCGACAATAAGTTTCCACTCAAATGCCATTATTATGTATTTAGAGAAAAAGATATACTCCCTGCATTTCCATAAATAATGATGAGAGAATATATTAAAAATTCAGAATTCACCCTTACGCCTTTTTAGTTCCCCTTTATCATATATGAGGATATTTTCTATTTTCATTCTTTTCTGAAAACAGTAAAAGAAGAAAAGCTTTTTTGAGATAAGAATTTAGTTTTATTTTGATTATAAAACGGGAAAAAAGAGTTTTCTAATTATTGACTTCAAACAACAAGAGTTATGCACTATTATTTAAAGTTATGAAATTCGTAGCAACTACATAGAGTGTTTAGAGCACACAATAATTCGCATAATGATCTTGGTCTTCAACCATTCATCTGCAGGACTACTATAATGTGGCTATTATAGTATGTACCGGGTGTCCCAAAAATGACTGATGGATTTTAAAATTCAATAACTTGCAAACGGTGACAGCTATTTAAAAAATTTTTGCAGGAGGGTTATGTATAATATCAGGAGTTTTTTTTTACCGTAATTTTTTATTTTAATTCGCATATCAAACAATAGGTGGCGCTGACCGCGATTGAAGGCCAGGTGATCAATGCTGAGTGAAGCGTCGACCTGGCCTTCAATTGCCGTCAGCGCCACCTATTATTTGATATGCGAACTAAGATAAACAATTACGGTAAAAAAAACTCCTGAGATTGTACATAACCCTGCTGCAAAAATTTTTTTTAAATCGCTGTCACCGTTTGCAAGTTATTGAATTTTAAAATCCATCAGTCATTTTTGGGACACCCGGTATTCTACTAAGTTTCACAGTTTGACACCTCCTTTTTAGATGTGCTCATAATTATATAAATACATAGCCCCTATAGCCATCGTTCAATCCGTCCGTCCGTCTGTCTGTTTGTCCGTCCATCCGCATATAACGACTCAAAACTACTCAAGACATCACCCTACATCACGCGCTGGCGCGTAATCGGCAATAAATGTGTTAATGTGTTAGTTGCATTGCTCTGTAATTGATGTATGTTATTGAGATTTACTTTGCCATGTTCGATACTGGAAATAGAGTATATTGCGTTCATAGCTTATTTGCAGAGACACTCCAAAGTATTCCATTACGTTATGATTAATGATGAAATGTCGTCTATACTAATATTATAAAGAGGAAAGATTTGATTTTGTTTGTTTGTTTGAATTGAATAGGCTTCGAAACTACTTGACGGATTTGAAAAATTCTTTCACTGTTGGAAAGCTACACTATTTCAGGTGAACATAGGCTATAGTCGCCGATTAAAAGGATAAAAATAAAACGCCGGATAAATGGATCAAAAGTAATTTGAGAAATTAAAAGTTACCTGACATCCTAGACACATGACAATCACTGAAACACATATGAAAATCTTAACTATGAAACAACAACAACAAAAAAAAAAAACACATTTGAAACTTTTTAGTCTGACCTGATATAAAAGCGTGTGTTTTAATTTTTAAAACTATTTAGCAATTGTCAAAAAAGGAAAAGAAATCCTGAAATGCGAATTAATTAAAATTTTAAAAAAAATCACAAAACTATTGTTTTGGAGTTTTCAAAAAAGTTATAACAGATAGTAAATATTTTAAAAAGTAATGAGCATCAAATATGGGACGAGAGGATTTTTTTTAGGGGGAGCGGTCAAATATTTAAAATTGCAACATGCTCTACCATTTCAAATGCGGACTTTTCACTAAGCCCAGAGATAAACACTACTTATTTAATTTAATATAAAGTTATAAAGAGGAAAGATTTGATTGTTTGTTTGTTTGTTTGAATTGAATAGGCTCAGAAACTACTTCACGGATTTGAAAAATTCTTTCCCGTTGGAAAGCTACACTATTTCAGGTAAACATAGACTATATTATATTAAAAAAAATTAGGGATTCTTACTAAAATGCTAATAATGTAATCTAAGGTGTAGAAAAATGACCTTAAAAAATCCTTACATCACGTGCGCTGCGAATACTATTCATTATAGAACAAAATAATCTACTACGACTTTGTAACACACTGTAAAAATTATCCGTTAATATACACAAACCTTTCCCTAAAATTTTAGGGAATAGTTTCATTTTTTCGAGAAAACAGTAGTATTTCCGTATTTCCCACTTTGCGGTTTCGAATCACAGAACTGCTCCGTTAATTTTTCCGAAAGCGTAAAACTTCCGTTTTTAAACAGCAAAACATTGGTATTTTTAACCGATAAGTGTCGTGGTGCCATCTGTATGAGGAAAATAGAGAAAAAACGTTATAACAATATTTCCCTATTTTTCTGTTTTAATAATGAAAAGGAGCACATTTTTACAATATTAAAATAACAATAGTAATAATAAAATTTATTAATTCTTTTTAAGTTTGATACAGTTGTAAAATTATTCTTTTTTTCAGTAAGATTTTAAAATAATGTTTATTTATATCACAGTATAAAAAGTGCGTACGATATTTTAGTGGGAAAAAATATACTTTTAATTTTAATATATAATACTTTTTAATCTATTCAAATTAAGAAGTTCGCACATAAAAATTAAAATATATCGAAATATATTACCGAAATTATTATTATTTTGGCGATTACCTAAGTCATAATAATCAATAAATGTAATTAATTTTGATAACCCATAGTAACTTTTATTAAGTTATCTTTATTGAGTTTACAATAGATCGTCACACAAAATATTTGTTAAAATATATGCTTTTTAAAAAAGTGTGTTAGTATCCTTTTATAAAATAAATAAATGAATATGAATAATATTACAATAGAACTTTAAAACTCTTCCAAAACAGAAGGAAACAAAAATTTTTAATACTTTCATTCATGCATGTAATATCTTAAAGGCTAAACTTTTTTTTTTTTTATAAAGCTAAAATTTAAAAAAAAAAATTAAATATCAGAAATTATAGAAAGAAAATCTATAAAACATAATTTTGAACTGTACGCTAATATATATATATATATATATATATATATATATATATATATATTATCGCTACAGAAATAAATCCGCGTTCAAAATCTTGTCTTTACTTTATGAAATGCATCTGAAATAACTAAAGATATTTGAAAAAGTGTTTTGTGTAATCATGGTGTAATGGTATTACACTGCAGGCTACGACCGAAGACGACCCGGGTTCGATCCCCATGGAAGGTAAGTCACATTTCTTCACTGTTATTTAAATTAAATGTATATAATGTGTGCCTGATGTTAACGTGTCTTTCTAAAGTAAAGAATAAAAATCACAAAGATGTTAGTTTGTCCTTGAAAAATTCTTTCAAATGAAAATTTTTGCATAAAAAATTATTAAAAAACGGAAATATTTTTTGAAAAAACGGAGCTATTCCTGGAAGTTTTTTTCCGTTAAAAAACGGAAGTAGTACTGGCGTCTAGATTACCAGTACTATTTCCGTTTTTTAACGGCAAAATTTTTTACAGTGCATATAATTATCTACAAAAAATGTCGCGACAACATCTGTCTAAGTGTTATAGTTAGTCACAATAAGTGTTTTTTTATTTAAAAAAATAATTAAAATGCCGTCTCTGTAAAAGCTCTTTATTTTTACCTTAGTATTAATCCTTATAAAATAAATTACTTCACAATCAAGACTGATTTAATACCTTTATATAACTTTTTGAATTATTCTATTCTGACATTCCATTCGAAAGATATCACGAATTTAAAAATGTAAGTACTATTAGAAAAAAGTCGCGTGGTCGCCGTTCACCCCGTTCGGCTAGGCTTCAGCATAATATGAGATGTAGGCGTCACTAGGGCACGGGAGGGGAGTCAATGTCACAGACGGCATTTTAATTATTAGGTTATGAGTCTGTGTGTAAAAATTTATAACATGAAAATTTTCTTTAATACCCGTGAGAAGCCGGGACGGGCTGCTATAATCTGTATACATAAAACAAAGTCGTGTTAGTTACACCATTTATAACTCAAGAACGGATGGATCGTTTTTTTTTTATGAAATTTTGTATGGAGGTATCTGACACCTTAGAATAACATATAGGCTACTTTTTACCCGACTACCTAAAAGGAGGGTAATGTTTTTAATAGTTGAATTTTTTTAATGGGATGAAGTGGTAGTAACAATTTGCGGTGTCAGTAGCGGCACGGGACTGAGCGACTTGCTCTACCCGAAGCAAAGCGAGGGCGGGCAGCTAGTAATCATATAAATATGTAGCACCTATATAGTCGTCATCTAGTCCGTCCGTCTGTCCTTGTAGAACAGCGCAAAAACTATCCACCCGAATGGTTTTAAATTTAATGCATATAAAAGGTGCAGAATTTTTTCGACTTATTTCACATTTAGTGAAAATCGAGTCAAAATTTAAAAAGATATTACAACTAAAGTGTTATTCATTCTGTTAAATCCTATCATGTAAAATTAATTAAATAACATTCCATGACAGGTAACAATAAGTAGGTTGCCTTAGTCATGACGTCCTATTCAAGATGGAGTCCTATTATTTCTGTATTGCTGAATTTATATATATATATATATATATAATGGTAACAAATTTTGTATTGCATTTTTGCATAAGGGTGCAACAGCTATTGCATCAAGATCTGAATATTTATAGAACTTCCTTATAGTACAAACGCACCTCATTCGCCACCTTTTACGTACAGTTTCCGATTTGTTCTTTATGTTTTTTTATGATTGTAGTTAGTTTTATTTAAAAACTAATATAGACCATAATTAATGCATTTTTAATATTTTGTTATTAATGTTAAATTTATTGCAAATTTTTATAATTTATTAATAATTTTAATGTTTCTGAAAATTGTTATTATTCTAAACTTAAAAAATGTGTTTTTGAATTAAAAAAAATTGAAACATATTTTATTCAACAGATTGTATCTCACCTTAAAATATATATATATATATCAGTTTATGGTTTATTGGAAGGATAAAAAATAAATGTTTGTTACCTAGATTTAACATTATCATCCACAAACTTAAAAGTCTTTTAATTCTATGAAAATTTAAAGATAACGTAAAAAGTGCATAAAACCATAAAACTATTCCTTTTAACGGAATGTAACAGTGCCACATGTTGGGCGATTTACAACAAAAAGTGAATCATATCAAACCATATTCAGGACTAACTGAATCTGAAAATCTATGAATATCTGGGAATTAGTTATTGTAATTTAGTGTTACGGAAATTGTAAATAATGCAGCGTAGCAGCACTACCTATTGGACGATTTACATCAAAGAGTAATCAGCACCAATTTATAACAAGGACTAACTGAATCTAAAGTTTAAAAAAATTCCATTCATTAGTTCTTGAGATAGATTTGTGTCGAATACAGACAGACATTTTATAAAAACATGTTTTTCGGGATATCTGACTCCTAAAACGTGTAAACTCGTCGAAAATCGAAATTCAAAAAATTTCTTATCTAATCTCTATCTCTTTGTACGCATAGTAATTTAACGTGACGAATGCTCTCGTCTATCCTTATGTAATACTTATTGAATTTTCGTGTTCAGATAAAATCGTAAGTCATCTTTAACATGTAATGTGTTTGTACTTTTCTATCTTTACAAGAAGAAAGCACTGAATCCGTGAAAAGTTTCGACTTTCGGCGTCTATACGGAATTTCACAAAACTTTAGACTCAGTTAGACCTTGATATAAACCGGAGCTGAGTAGTTTTTAATGTATTTTGTCCAACAAGTGTCTTGCTATGCTACATTTTTCACGATTTTCGTAATAGGTCTCTCTCAAGAACTAACGAGCTGATTTTCATTAAACTTCAGATTCAATTTCAAGTTGACTTAATTTGTTACTTGTTAAGTTTTGGTGTATATCGGCCAAGATGTAATGCTGCTATGTTGAAGTTTTCACGATTTCAGCTATAACTCTATCTAAGAAACTAATAAGCGGAATTTAATAAAGCTTTAAATTCAGTTCGACCTTGATAGAAACTGGTGCTAATTCGTTTTTGGTATGTATCGCTGAAACGGTGGCTCTGCTGTGCATCATTTTGTACAATTTTCAGCAATATCTCATGCATGGATTTTCATTAAACTTCAGATTCAGTCAGACGTTGACGGAAGCTGTTACTGATTAGGTTTTGGTGTAAATCGCACTACAAGTGGTGCTGCTATGTCGAAATTTTTACGATTTTCGCAAAAGCCATATCTCAAAAAAGAATGAGTGCAATTTACTCAAACTTAATATTCTATTACATTTTCCCGTAAATAGATCATTATTAGATTTAAGTGCATATTGAACAACATATTCTACACTGTTTAAGTTGGAAATTTTGGTTGCGGGCATGTAAGAGGATGGGGTTCCGAAATTCAACGATTTGTTTGAAACAATGCACTAACTTTATCTTTTGTTAAATTTATCAAATTCATTGAACCTAATCTTTTCTATCCTCAGGATGAGCATATTAGATTGTCCTTTAATTTTAGCGCTGTGATACCGAATTTTGAATTATTAACATGCATAAGATAGAAGAAAGTTTTGTAATTGGCACATCCGACTAATTAGATTTTGTTTGAAATGTTGTTGATTTTGTTGCTATGAAAAAATATTTTTATTATTCAATTAGTTTGCTTTCTAGGATCCAGGACCCAGAACGCAGATATGTAATAGGGTAACATCCCCAGTAATTGGCACATTAAGAATTTGTCTTTGAACTTACTTCAATTTTCATTACAAAGAAATAAGATATTTACTTGGAAATATTTTTAAACCAAAGAATGCATATCTGTGCATCTGCTTTGCCCACTAAAAGCAAAAAAAAAAAAAAAAAAAAAAAAAAAAAATATTGAAAAAGTATTTTTATAAAAATATATTTATAAAAAGTTGCTGAAATCACCAGTAATTGGCACCTAGAGCACCTTGTGATCAAGTAATTGGCACAAGTTTATATTTAGAAAAAACTTTACATTTTGCATTGGGTTTAATCGCTTTAAATGAATTTACTGTAGATGAAGATGCCATATTTCAGGTTTTTGAGAGAAAGAAATCAGCATATTAGTCTGAAATGTGAACACTTTAAAACAATACAATATACTTATATTAATACCCGGCAATTGTCATGCTGTCCCCAGTAATTGTCATATGAAGCTTTAATGGATTCCAATTACTGATAATATTTCATATTTTCAAATAAAAACAAATGATAAACAAAATCAGTCTATAACTTTAAAAGAACTTCCGAAAAAAGTGGTTCAATCTGAAATTCCTTGCGAATTCCTTGTAATTGGAATAGGTGCCAATTACTTGGAATTAGCAACATTGAAGCACCATTAATTGGCATCTATCATTAATTCAGAAATCCAAATATTTATGTCGAAAATACTTTTACACTATTAAAGTAACCCTTTTTAACTAAAGAAAACTGTTGTCAATTAAAATTTAAAATATATTATAAATCACATAATAATGAATTGAAAAGCATGCCTTCCTTAAGCCAAAGAAGAAGCCTTTCCAACAAAAATGGCTAATTTCATACAAGCCATAATTGTTTCTCTTTTCTAGGCACTATTGTCATTTAGTAGCATAAATCAAAGTTATAATCTGTAAAGTAAATGAGCATATAACTGGTATATGGTCTTGCATTTTTAAAAGACTGGATATAAATCTTATTTTAGGACATGTTTGTAGGATGTGCCAATCACTGGTGCATGACAATTACTAGGGATGTTACCCTACGTATATTATTTTTGGAAATAATGCATTATCCTAGTTATTACAACATGAAAATCGTTTAAAAAAATAAATACCTCGAAACATTAGATGTTTGAATTATATGCAATCACACTTATGAAATTACATTTTCCGACAAACTGTATTTTAAAATATATTTTCAAGTACTATTACTAGAGTGATATGGACCTCGTTTATTAAGAAATTAGCATAATGTTTTGGAAAGCTGCATGCCTAAATGTCGTGCTAAAGTCGCATTTACACACTCATAAAGATGTTTTTTAAAATACCAAATTGCATGTTCTGAACATATTACACTTCACGGTTAAACATAAATGCATATTTGCTTTACCTGTCTGATGATTCTGCTTGTTAAACTTCTAACAACAGTGCTTGAAATAATTCCTAAAAAGAATGCACCTGTTATTTTATTGCCAGAATCTTATAAATAATTGCATAATCGAAAAGTAAATGAATGCATGAGCGATAGCACGTGTGTGTTTGTGTTTGTGTGAGGGAGAGGGGGGGGAAGCAGCAAGGGTCGTTCCCCCTCCGTGTACTTTAAAATTTAATTATCTAAATTTTCTTTCCCTCTAATGATTTTGAAGAGAAGTAAAATTTAAACTTGCCAAGTGACTTAAAATAATTAAACACTAAGAGAAAAACTGAGTAATAATTTCTTGTCAGAGGAAAGGGAATCTTTGTTCTGAATCCCTTGTGAAAGACAATATTAATTTATGTTTATGTTTAAACAAATTGAAAATTGCACGCGAACGTAGCAAATGAGGTGCGTTCGTCCGATAACGAAGTTTTAAAAATATTCAGATCTTGCTGATATAGTAGAGCGTACTTCGGATACAGTATAGTAGTCGAAATCTTTGTGTTTCTGTAAATATGCAGGAAGTAATTTTTATTACACCTCAGCAACGTATATCTTATTCATAAAATGTGAAATAGTTGAATATAATTAAAACACGATCCAAACAATGTTTCCCCGTATAGCATTATGTAGTGGAATACTTTTGTGTGGCCCTGTAACTTAATAATAAAAATTATTTGCATCACCGATTGTACGGAATGCATATTTTAGTAAGGTACCCTGAGGTAATAACGCCACGTTAAGGTTCTATACCAATTTTGACGGCTCAGTTTTAGATTGTATTTTTCAAACAAATGTATGATTTGATACAGCAACTCATTGACTATCTATATAAAAAAAAAATTAACAGATATGTATTCATAAAATGTAATGGCGTGATTTCTTGACCAATGCTATTTGGCGTTATTACCCACCTATATGGGTAATAACGCCATGCAAACAAAACTTTGAAATAAGATGGAATAATTGCATGTAGATTGGCCCGATTCTAAAAATACAAACTCTACAAACTTAGAAATTGACAAATTACATTCTAAGTTATTGAAAATGTTCAATTTTTTGTGAAAGTGTAAGAAAAATAAATGTGGTGTGTGTGTGTGTGGGGGGGGGGGGGGGATGAGGCAAAAGAATATCAGACCGCGAGCTTCTTTTTGCTTAAAAAGGACCGCTTAAAAAGAATTATTAGAAACATTGCACAGTTTTAAATGTGTTTATTTGAATCAGTATTTAGGATGTAGCTTGGCCACTGTAGGGAACCAACCGGGGTATTAATGCCAAGGATTGGCGTTATTATCCCGTTACAGTTATTGCGCTGTACATTTTAAATTACAAATTATCTCGAGAAGATATCCAAAATCTTCAACGACATTTTGGAAGTTCATGAAATGTACTACAAATTTATGTAATTAACAAAGTATTTCCGGATAAAAAAATAGTCTTTACATCACAAAACGTATTTCGCAAATTTTAGATCAAGCGTTGATTTTAGTTGCTTGTAAAAACAATAAGACCTAAAAATGAAACAAATTAACTTGAAGCTGTTTTTTGCGATTTATATGACTCAAAACCCTTCTGCGCAGAGCACATGGGTGTCATTTACCAGATTATTTCATAATTATGCATAGTATTAGCACTTGGCGTTATTACCCCATACCACCTTATATATTTCATAGATTCATGCCAATTCTATTATGTTCGAATGAGTATGTAACATCATTAAAATGCATTCGAAACTTTTTTCCCATTGACCGTAATGTAATGGAATACTTTTGATTGTCCCTGTAAATGATCTATGCATCCGACTTTCATAACATTTGAAATGACTCGACAAAATTACGTAATAATTATATTTTTTAAATTTCAAACGATTAAAATGCATTTGAAACTTTTTTCTCATTGACCGTAATGTAACGGAATCCTTTTGATTGTCCCTGTAACTGATCTATCCACCCGATTTTCGTAAAATTTGAAATGACTCGACAAAATTATGTTATAATTATGTATTTTAAATTTCAAACGATTCGGTTGGGTAGTTTTTGCGTTGTTACATGCGGACGGACAGACAGACGGACAGACGGACGGACTGAGCGACAACAATAGGCGCTACGAATTTACATAATTACGAACGCACCTAAAAAAGGTGATAAAAATAAAACTGTTCCGATTCTCGTCAAAAAAAAAAAAATAAAAAAAAATAGTAATTAAAAGGTTTATTTTTATATTTTTAACTAGGGGGCTCTGTCCCCTCAATGAAAAAAATGAATTCCCAAAATTAAGTTAAAAAATACTCAATTTTAAATACTTCACATACTCAAAATAATTCGATTGAAATGTACTCAAAACTGCGGAACACATGTACTCATTTTTGATTCCGTGGTTGTGTGAAAATATAAATCGCTATGAACTGTACCCGAACTTAGAAATTAAAGTAAAAAAATGTGCTGGCATTTATTTCTTGCTCAAAATTATTAACAATAAAAGTTTAATTGATTATTTGTTGTTAAGAAAAATAGCAAAATTATTAGCAATACCAAAGTCGAATATTTTTATTGACAAGAGCATTATTTGCAAACACTTTTAAATTATTTTAAAGTACTGTGCATAATTTATTATTTTCATTAATAAGCACCTTTTATGCCGCAATGAATGAAATGAACCAATACAGGGTACAAATTATTGTTTGTTTGGTTTGATAACATATTATATTTGAAATTTGAGAAAGCAATGTGCTCATTTTTGATCCAAACATACTCAACTTGATACAGGGTGTCCAGCAAATAACACCCTAATTTCAAAATTAAATTTCTCAAAAACAAAGATCGATAGTAATATGCGGTAAACGGTTTTTTCATTAGGTAAGCTGTACAAATCTTATACAGAAATTTCAAACAGTGAATATTTTGAAAAAAATGCGTTCTGATTCATAGAATGCTTTGATGTGAGATTTTTCTTATTTTAGATTGCCTGCAGAGAAATAATTTTTCAGCTTATAGTGCAATATTTTAAAGATCTTTCGAAGTAAATTTTTAGAATTTCGAAATTTCAAAAATTTAATTTCAAAAAACTTTGAAATATGGCACTTTAAGCCGAAAAACACATTCTCTGGCAGCAATCTAAAGCAAGAAAAATGCCAAATCAAAGCATTCATTGCAATCAGAACACAATCTTTTCAAAATATTTACCGTTCGAAACTTTTGTATAAGATTTTTACAGCTTACCTGATAAACAAACCTTTTACTGCATAATTCTATTGATCTTTGTTTTTGAGAAATTTAATTTTGAAATCAGGGTGTTATTTGCTGGACACCCTGTATGAGTACATCGATTTACTCATTTCTGAGTACTTCATTTTTTTTCAGTGCTACGAGCTAATCCCCGTTCAGACACGGCAGACACTAAAAACACACTAGTTTGATTAACTTTAAAACATTATGAAAGACTGGATTATAGTTAAAAAACCAGTGAATATTTTCTTGTAAACAGGTTCTCATTCATTCCTCTTTCATTGGAAACCTTTAATGCCGAATCAGCTACCATTAGCATATCTGATGGTTATTTTCGTGTTTGATTATCTAAGATCTGTTAAACATTTAAAAATAAACTAGTATAAAATTAACTATTAGTTAATTTTATACTAGCTTATTTTTAAATGTTCTTTTAATGACATTTAAACGGAGTCTTTACCTCCCGCTTTTTTTTAACAATGCTATAAGAAAATTCTTCTAAGTAAGACATAAAAATGATCGCTATAAATCTGAAGTAATCTTCATCAATGTTTTGTTTCACATTTTAATATTTAGATGAAAATACTTTAGTTGTTATTAAAAAAATATTATATGCGCCGTCTTAGAACTCATAATAATAATTTAAAAGATCATCTCGAAATATATAATAAATGTCTCGTGTAAATATACTTTAAAACTTAAACTATTTGGAAATATTATTATTTGATCATGTTAAATATGCTGTAATTTTCACGATTTCAGCTATAACTCTATCTCAGAAACTAATAAACGGAATTTAATAAAGCTTTAAATTTAGTTCGTCCTTGATAGAAACTGATGCTGATTCGTTTTTGGTGTGTATCGCTGAAACGGTGGCTCTGCTGTGCTTCATTTTGTACAATTTTCGCAATATCTCATGCACGGATTTTCATCAAACTTCAGATTCAGTCAGACGTTGACGGAATCTGTTACTGATTAGATTTTGGTGTAAATCGCACTACAAGTGGTGCTGCTATGTCAAAATTTTTACGATTTTTGCAAAAGCCAGATCTCAAAAAAGAATGAGTGCAATTTACTCAAACTTAATATTCTATTACATTTTCCCGTAAATAGATCATTATTAGATTTAAGTGCATATTGAACAACATATGTTGATTCTACACTGTTTAAGTTGGGAATTTTGGTTGCGGGCATGTAAAAGGATGGGGCTCCGAAATTCAACGATTTGTTTGAAACAATGCAATGCTTTTATCTTTTGTTAAATTTATCAAATTCTTTGAACCTAATCTTTTCTATCCTCAGGATGAGCATATTAGATTGTCCTTTAATTTTGGCGCTGTGATACCGAATTTTGAATTATTAACATGCATAAGATAGAAGAAAGTTTTGTAATTGGCATATCCAACTAATTAGATTTTGTTTGAAATGTTGTTGATTTTGTTGCTATGAAAAATTATTTTTATTATTCAATTAGTTTGCTTTCTAGGATCCAAAACCCAGAACGCAGATATGTAATACGTATATTATTTTTGGAAATAATGCATTATCCCAGTCCAGTGCTATTACAACATGAAAATCGTTTATAAAAAATAAATACAGTCGGCTCTCGTTAATTCGAACTCGATGGGACCACAAGAAATGTTCGAATTATCCGAAGTTCGAATTATGGAAAGCATGAAATGAGAACATGCTTAATATGGTATTATTACAAAGGAATTAATGTTACAGTGTTTCTTAAATTTATTATGTCTATTATCATCAGAATATGACTTAATAATAAATTAAAATGTATAAATACATAAACTAATTAAAAGATTTTAAAAACAAGCACAATGGAAGAAAAATTTAAAGCGTTACTGATGGTCAGACAGGGCACTAAGAAAGTGGATATCAAATGCATTGGATTATATGTCTACTCGTTCGGAACAATTTTCACAAAAATCAAAGAAAGAAAGTTATTCAAATGATCTGAAATCCGTGAGAAAGAAAAAAAAAAAACGAAAAATCGGAATTCTTGTTAGTTCGAATTAAAGAAAATTTTTAACGTTATTTTGCCATTGAAAATTTTGGGACTTCATATTTAGTTCGAATTAAGCGAAGATTCGAATTATCCGATTTCGATTTAACGAGAGTCGACTGTACCTCGAAACATTAGATGTTTGAATTTTGTAATTGAATCATATGTAATGACACTTATGAAATTAATTTTTGCGACAAACTGTATTATTTTAAAATATATTTTCAAGGGACTATTACTAGAATGATATGGAACTCGTTTATAAAGAAATTAGCATAATGGTTTGGAAAGCTATACATGCCTAAATGTCGTGCTAAAGTCGCATTACACACTCATAAAGATGTTTTTTTAAAATACCAAATTGCATGTTCTGAACATATTACATTTCACGGTTAAACATAAATGCATATTTGCTTTACCTGTCTGATGATTCTGCTTGTTAAACTTCTATCAACAGTGCTTGAAAAAATTCCTGAAAAGAATGCACCTGTTATTTTATTGGCAGAATCTTATAATATAATTGCATAATCGAAAAGTAAATGAATGCATGAGCAATAGCACGTGTGTGTTTGTGTTTGTGTGAGGGAGGGAGGGGGGAGGAAGCAAGGGCCGTTGCCCCTCCGTATACTTTAAAATTTAATTATCTAAATTTTCTTTCCCTCTAATGATTTTGAAGAGAAGTAAAATTTAAACTTGTCAAGTGACTTAAAATAATTAAACACTAAGAGAAAAACTGAGTAATAATTTCTTGTCAGAGGAAAGGGAATCTTTGTTCTAAATCCCTTGGGAAAGACAATATTAATTTATGTTTATGTTTTAGAATTAGAAGTGTAAAAACCTTCCTTAAGAAAAAAAAAAAAAAAGGCAATAAAGATAAAACTGTTCCAATTCTCGTCAAAAAAAAAAAAAAAAAAAAAAAAGTAGTTAAAAGGTTTATTTTTATATTTTAACTAGGGGGCTCTGTCCCCTCAATGAAAAAATGGGTTCTCAAAATAAAGTAAAAAATACTCAATTTTAAGTACTTCACATACTCAAAATAGTTCCCTATTCAAATGTACTCATGACTGCGGAACACATGTACTCATTTTTGATTCCGTGGTTGTGTGAAAATATAAATCGCTATGAGCTGTACCCGAACTTACAAGTTAAAGTAAAAAATGTGCTGGCATTTATTTCTTGCTCAAAATTATTAACAATAAAAGTTTAATTGATTATTTGTTAAGAAAAATAGCAAAATTATTAGCAATATCAAAGTCGAATATTTTTATTGACGAGCATTATTTGCAAACACTTTTCAATTATTTTAAAATACTGTGCATAATTTATTATTTTCATTAATAAGCATCTTTTATGCCGCAATGAATGAAATGAACCAATACAGTGTACAAGTTATTGTTTGTTTGGTTTGATAGCATATCATTTTTGAAATTTGAGAAAGCAATGTGCTCATTTTTGATCCAAACATACTCAACTTGATATGCGTACATCGATTTACTCATTTCTGAGTACAGTCGACTCTCGTTAATTCGAAATCGGATAATTCGAATCTTCGCTTAATTCGAACTAAACACGAAGACCGAAATTTTCAATGGCAAAATAACGTTAAACTTTTTCATTAATTCGAACTCATTTTCTCTTGACGTCGTTTAATTCGAACTAACGAGAATTCCGATTTTTCATTCTTCCTTTCTTCCTGACGGATTTCAGACCATTTAAATAGCTTTCTTTCTTTGATTTTGTGAAAATGATTCCGATCGAGTATACATATATATATAATCCTATGCATTTGATATCCACTTTCTAAGTGCCCCGTCTCTCCATCAGTGACGCTTCAAATTTTTCTTCCATTGTGCTTGTTTCTAATCTTTTAATTAGTTTATGTATTTATACATTCCAATTTAATATTAAGTCATATTCTGATGATAAGACATAATAAATTTAAAAAACACTATAACATTAATTCCTTTGTAATAGTACCATATCAAGCAGGTTCTCCTTTCATACTTTCCATAATTCGAACATTTCTTGTGGTCCCGACGAGTTCGAATTAACGAGAGCCGACTGTACTTAAATTTTTTCAGTGCTACGAGCTAATCCCTGTTCAGACTCCGCAGACACTAAAAACACACTAGTTTGATTAACCTTAAAACATCATGAAAAACTGAATTATACTTAAAAAACCTGTGAATATTTTCTTGTAAACATGTTCTCATTCATTCCTCTTTCATTGGAAACCTTTAATGCCGAATCGGCTACTATTAAGATATGTAATGATTATTGTCGTGTTTGATTATATAAGATCTGTTAAACATTTAGAAATAAGCTAGTATAAAATTAACTATTAGTTAATTTTATTCTAATTTTTTTTTTAAATGTTTTTTTAATAACATTTAAACGGAGTCTTTACCTCCCGCTATTTTTTAACAATGCTATAAGAAAATTCTGCTGAGTAAGACGTTAAAAATGATCGCTATAAATCTGAAGTAATCTTCATCAATATTTTGTTTCACATTTTAATATTTAGATGAAAATACTTAGTTGTTATTAAAAAAATATTATATGCGCCGTCTTAGAATTCATAATAATAATTTAAAAGATCATCTCGAAATACAGTCGACTCTCGTTAATTCGAACTCGTCGGGACTACAAGAAATGTTTGAATTATCCGAAGTTCGAATTATGGAAAACATGCTTAATATGGTACTATTACAAAGGAATTAATGTTATAGTGTTTTTTAAACTTATTTAGTCTATTATCATTAGAATATGACTTAATATTAAATTGGAATGTATAAATACATAAACCAATTAAAAGATTAGAAACAAGCACGATGGAAGAAAAGTTTAAAGCGTCACTGATGGACAGATGGACAGAAAGTGGATATCAAATGCATTGTAATTATATGTATACTCGTTCGCAACAGTTTTCATAAAAATCAAAGAAAGAAAGTTATTCAAATGATCTGAAATCCATGAGAAAGAAAAGAAAAATGAAAAATCGGAATTCTCGTTAGTTCGAATTAAACGAAATCAAGAGAAAATGAGTTCGAATTAATGAAATTTTTTTAACGTTATTCTGCCATTGAAAATTTCGGTACTTCATGTTTAGTTCGAATCAAGCGAAGATTCGAATTATCCGATTTCGAATTAACGAGAGTCGACTGTATATAATAAATGTCTCGTGTAAATATACTTTAAAACTTAAACTATTTGGAAATATTTTTATTTGATCATGTTAAATATGCTGTAATTTATCCCATCTACTGCTTTTAACACACATTAATGAATTTATTATTTTAAAGTTTTCTTTCTCTTATAATGTTCACGTGTAAATACATTTTTTATGGCATATTTTCTATATTTGTCTGCTTTTGACGCGTAATTATTTAATTTTTTTTTAAATTCTGTTTTAAATAGTCACGTGTAAATAAATGTTTAATTGTCAGGAAATATTATTCTTTGCGCTGTTTTTACAATTGGTAACAATTTAAAATAACAATCTTTTTCTAAAATACGAAGAAAAAAAACTTTTGAAATGATGAAAATGTGAATAAAAGTTAAAAAAAAAAAAAACCTCTAAAGATCGGTTAAAAGAATAAATGCAATCTGCACACTGCAAATTTGTAATGCATAGCCATAAAAAAAAAAAAAAACCAATGAAACTCCTACATACAGATTTTACCCCTCTAAAACTTTTTCAGTGAAACGATTTTGGCCAACTTTAAAATTAAACATCTCTTAAAATGATTCTTATATTAAAAAAATATCTGCTTCAACGTGTCAAACATTTCTCTATAATACTAAGAATTTTCACATTTTAGTATATAGTAGTTTTCTTAATATTCGCAAAGAAAGATCCCCGCGAGACAAAAAATTTCATTTACTGCGGTGCGGCGCGGCGGTAACAACGTTAAAAATGCGAAGGAATTTGAAGCTAATGTTAAACATATGAGAACGTTATTTAAAAAATTTTTGTTTGCAGTTTATATTTATAACTTATTTTATTTTGCGTGAGATAGCTAAATTTAATTTTTGACCGGGTTAAATTTTACTTTTACATTTTTTTTTTTTTTTTTTTTTTGTAACGAGAATATTTTTTTTTCAGACCCAGTTCCGAAAGTGAAAGTAACCTTATAAAAGAAATCTGCTACTAAAATCGAAAAAGTAAAAACTGGCCTGATTAGAAATTAACTTTAGTTATCCTGCCGAAAAAAAAAAAAAAAAAAAAAAAAAAAAAAAAAAACGTTCCCATAATAGGGTTTAACGTTAGCATGCGAGTGTCTTAGCACGACTTGTGTAGCTTTCTAATAAAAAATCATATGTGAAAATTCCAAAAATTACAGGCTAGTAGAAACCAGCATTTAGCTTTCTAAACATTTAGTCTTTTAACAATATTTTTTTAACTTCTGATTATTTTTTAGCATATCTTTTATTAAGTTCCGCTATAAGCAGAAAGACAAGTACCTTTGTACGAAAAGAAATGTAAAGGAATTGAATGCTAAAAAATTGGGCTTTTCGCGTCTCCTGCAGTGATTCCTTTTAAAGGTACTCGACAAGCAAAATGAAACAGATTTCGAGAATTATTTAACATCATGCATTATGCTTAAAAATAGAGATAAAAATGATTTTTTTAACAGTAAATATACATATTATAGCCAATATATAAGACAAAAGAAATGAATTTAATACATAAAATAGTTCTCAAGAATCAATTGTTTACATATCTCTATGAAATTTTTTGAACAATATGTCTGTTTGGTTTACTTTTCTAAAAAACTGTTGATCACCTTAAAATTTGTTGTAGAGTCGCAATTTCGATGGCTTATCTAAAATAAAATTTTTGAAAAATGTACCACAGCATTAAAAAAAGAAAGAAAAAAAGAAAAGAAAAATTTCGGGAAAAATGCAGAAAACTATATACACCTCACAGTGCATAAAATATATTATTTTTGTAAGTTCCTACAGCATATTCTTTTATGTTCAGAGTCTTTATATTTTAGGACAATAATTAAAATTCAAAAATTGCAATCATTTAAGTTCCATGTGTCTTTAAGGGTGTATTTCGATTCAAACTGCTTATTTTCCGATTTATTCTTGAATCCACTTGATCTCTTGAATCTCTCAAACTCATCAAACTCGCAGATTCTCTTATTTAGAAACTACACAAGGTGCCGTGATTGTCAATTCTTTGATAAATGTAGAAAATATTGCCAAAAAAAAAAAAAAAAAAAAAAAAAAGCAATCAAAAACGGCATTTTGAACAGATTTTTCCGAAGCGGAAGATTTGGGAACGAAGAAAAGTGTCATGCTGAGTAGATAATCGTTCATAAATCAAATTCTAATGAAGGAGCGTAAAATGACATCACACGGCACCTTGTACCAGGTTGTTCAATAAGTTTTGTCGTTCGATAAGAAAAACACAATGTTATGGTTCAAAATACACTTTATTATTCAGTATAATCTCCCTGAACATTAATGCACTTGCTCCAACGATCCTCCAATCTGTGGATCCCATCCCTGAAGTGAGATTCCGGAAGGTCTGCAAAATACGCTTCAACAGTCGTTATGACCTCTTCATTTGACGAAAAACGCTTGCCACGCATAAATTTTTTGAGTGCTGGAAACAAATGAAAGTCGCTGGGGGCCAAATCTGGTGAATACGGCGGATGCTCCAACAATTCGAACTTTAATTCATGGATTTTAGCCATTGTCAAAATGTTCTTGTGACACGGTGCGTTGTCCTGATGAAAAAGGATTTTTTTTCTTCTGCAAACCGGGTCTTTTTTCACGAATTGTTTCCTTCAACTGGTCTAAAAGGTTGCAATAATATTCAGAATTAATTGTTTTACCAGTTTGCAAGTAAACCACAAATAAAATTCCTTTCGCATCCCAAAAAACTGATGCCAGAACCTTCTTGGCCGATTTCTGGACACCAACTCGTTTCGAAGCAGAACAACCAGGTTCACACCACTCTTTAGCCTCTTGTTTTGATTCAGGATCATGGTGATAGATCCAAGTCTCATCCATAGTGATGAATCGACGCACAAAATCCACTTTATTCTTTTTAAAACGCTCCAAATGTTGTTGAGAATGTCGCATTCGAATGTGTTTTTGTTCCATTGTTAGCGAATGCGGCACCCATTGTGCACACAGCTTTTTAAACTCAAAATTTCATTTAAAATATGACTCACACTGCCTAATGAGATGTGTAGAGTCTCTACTAAATCCCTCTCAGTCAATCGACGATCTTCCAATACCATATCCTGTACTTTGGCTACGATTTCTGGTGTTTATGCATTTTTTGGACGTCCTTCACGTGGATCGTCTTCAAGGCTTGTACGACCACGTTTAAATTCAGCAACCCATCTTTCTACTGTTCTAATTGAAGGTGAACGTTCATTATACACTCTTAACATTCGTTCGTGAATTTCTTTTGGTGCTACACCTTCCAAAAATAAGAATTTTATCACTGCACGATATTCAATTTTTTCCATTGTCGAAAATACTGTGACACGGCGACACTAAATGGCTTGTAAACAAAGAATGAATTGACTAATTGAAATGAACCTTCACATACGTTGATAAGAAGAGTGAACCAACAAAACAAAAACAAATTTGGACTAGTAGCAACGCCCTCTCTTATCGACCGACAAAACTTATTGAACAACCTGGTACGTCTCTTCAAAAATTTCCTCAGCAAGTTTCATGTTTCTACTTTTAAAAGTGTGTCTGAAATTAAATCGGAAAATTTCGAGCTGTTGAAGGTGGAAAAGCGTTTTTTTCGAATACACCCTTAATGGGTCACAATCAACCCCTCCCCCCAAAAAAGTAAAATAAAATTAGAACACCCCACGTAAATCGAGGCATCTGAAGACACTATTGAGACAACCAATAAACCGACCAAAAGACACGAACTGTATCTCAATAAATAGTCTCAAACAATGTTCTGGATTTAACTTTCAGGATCATGCATACTGTGATACAATGGAACAAGAAAAAAAAAAATACAAATATATATATATCTTTCTTCATGCTCGATAAGCATTTCCCATCAGCTAACTGCAGAAACTCCTATTCTAGCACACTTACAGGCAAAGCTTTTATTTACTAAAATACCCACTGGTGTGTAAAAAATATTCACATCAATTAAATTAAAATACTCCTTACAACTTAATGACGTTTTTCGTTGCCTTCTACCCGCTGATTTATGCGTGACGCGAGTGAGCAAATGCCATCTTCCTCTTCATCTTCACGAGTGATCGACCAACAACGGGAAACAGACGACACACGGAGAAGATTCGTGAGAAGAACGCGTGGAATATCGCTCGCATCCTGGAACCTATGTGGACGACGTTTTTCGTTCGGTTTTCGAGGTAACGAAAATTCGTCTCCTTAGGAAGAAAAATCAAAATCGCGCCATCGAAAAACACTGTGTTTAGAAAATTTGCACTTATAAATTAACTTTTTATGTTGAATTTTAGACCTTTTCTGGAAGATGTATTATAGGTTATGCATAAATGCTTTTCCCTATTTTAAAGCAGTTTCACGCAATAATATTTGGAAATCTTTCCTGGGAGAAAACTCGCCTTGCATACAATATTCATGTGAAAATCAAATTTCAAATTGCTAAAGAGGAGCAAATGCCAACCTAGTGAAAAAATTTTCCATGATGGCACTCGAACCCGGATCATAAGTATAGCACATTGGCGTTCTACCGACTAAGCCACATGGAACGATACCCAGCCTGGAACTTCTCACCATTACATGTTGGCAAGGCTACAAATGCAGCACAAGATGGAATATTTTTCGTGAGCCACCGACATGAGTCAAACACGAAATTCAAGTAATTCGAGCATCGATTGAATATATTAATACTTGGAAATTTTTCCAGGGAGAAAAATGCGCCTCTTAAGCAATGAAAAAATTGAAATCTGATTTTCATTTGAAATATTGTATGCAAGGCGAATTTTCCTATATTTAGTATTTAGCATATAGGAATATAACATATCCCTATATTTAGTACGCTTACATCACATCAAATAAATACACAAAAAAAGTGCGTTTTTTTTTTTTTTTTTAAGTATTTTTTCAGTTTATTTTACAATACCTTAAAGCGATTCTACCGACCAATTTGAGAAAACCAAAATTCAGGCACAAATGAGTTAAAGATTTCCTTTCAGAAGATTAACATTAGCGAACAGGTGTTTTCGCGTCACTGAAGTAGTCTCATAAAGAGAGATATTGTTACTGTCTTGTCCTATTACCCGGGTTCTTTTTTAATTTTCCAAATTCAACTGATATTTTAATTAACATTTATAACTTACAATGTTAAATGCGTACTTTATTCAACTCACAAGATGATTTCCAAGTAGGGAAAAACGTACGTATGCCCATTTGTCAAGGGCGGCTGTATTTCTATTACTGGTTTTCTTTTCTCTTTCAGCTTTTTTCCTTCTTTATTTTTTACCCTTTTTTGTGATGAGTGATTTGTTAATGTTTGATACATTAAATATGGTTCATAAATAAAAGTTCATTATTATTGTTTAGATTTTTCTTTTACTTTGTAATCTATTTATAATTTTAGTGATTGCACTTGAAACCTTAAAATTACTTTATTTCTTGAATAACGTCAGTTATCACAACTAAATTTATACACAAGCCAATGATCGGTTCGAGAAAACCTTGAAATTACACTAGTAACGAGTTCCAAAGAAAACGGGAATAGCAAAATAGACAAGGAAAAGGATTACTTGTTACTCTGAGTTGAATCATGTAAGTGTATTTTGGAAAGATTCCCTGAAGTCTTTTTTTTTCCCCCCTTTAAATCTGTTCTCTGGCAATAATGAATTTCTTGTAACAACAAATAGTGAAAGAAAGTAGTATCTATATTGATAGGTTGTTCCTTTGTTTTAAAAACTTTGTGACAGACAATGTTTTTTTTTTTTTTTTAAATAATTTTAAATACAAAGTATAGATAAAAGTATAGATATGAGTATAGAGATTACTAAAAATACAGCCAGCTCTCGTTAATTTGAACTCGCATGGACCACAAAAAATGTTTGAATTATCCAGAGTTCAAATTATGGAAAGTATGAGAGGAATATATATATATACCGGGTGTCCCAAAAATGACTCATGGATTTTAAAATTCAATAACTTGCAAACGGTGACAGCTATTTAAAAAATTTTTGCAGGAGGGTTATGTATAATGTCAGGAGTTTTTTTACCGTAATTTTTATTTTAGGTCGCATCTCAAACAATAGGTGGCGCTGACGGCGATTGAAGGCCAGGTGATTAGTGCTGAGTGAAGCGTCGACTTGTCCTTCAATCGCCGTCAGCGCCACCTATTGTTTGAGATGCGAACTAAAATAAAAAATTACGGTAAAAAAACTCCTGACATTATACATAACCCTCCTGCAAAATTTTTTTAAATAGCTGTCACCGTTTGCAAGTTATTGAATTTTAAAATCCATCAATCATTTTTGGGACACCCGGTATATATATATATATATATATATATATATATATATAAAATTTATTTCGGCTGGTATAATTAAAAAAAATGACTTAATATTAAATTAAAAGATATAAATACATAAATTGATTGAGGGATTGGGAACAAGCATAATCGAAGAAGGGGCAGAGGTGCCATTGATAGATGGACTAACAAAGCGGATATCAAATGGATGAGAATAAATGTATACTAGCTCAGAACAAGTCTGACAAAAATGAAATAAAGAAAGGTATTTCAAGAATCTGAAGTTTGTCAGAAAGTAAGGAAAAATTTAAAATCAGAATTCTCGTTAGTTCGAATTAAACGAAATACAGAGAAAATGAGTTCGAATAAATGAAAAATTTTAATGTTATTCTGTCGTCGAAAATTTCGGGACTTTATGTTTAGTTATTAAGCGAAGATTCGTTTTTTCCGATTTCAAATTATCTAGAGCCAACTGTAAGTAATTATTTTTAAAACTATTAAGAAACTAAAAAAAAAAAATGTATTCAATCTCCAGAATGGATTAAAAATTACAGACTAATTGTTTAGTTTCACAAAATGCCCTGTTAGATTTATAAATTCTTCTTACTTTATCTTTTTTTTTTATTATTAAGATTTACAAATCTTTTTTCTAAAAAAAAAAAATAAAAAAAAATAAAAAAATAAATAAAAAATTAACATTGTTCAAAATCATAAAAGAATCAAGGCCTATTTATTAGTTTGACTATTAGTTCTATTGAATACCATATTCTTTATTCAACCAAAATTGCTGAATTGAATAGAGATTTCACAAAAATAAATACCTGTCGAGTCTTTTTTTATAAAAAGCTAAATTTTTGTAGATCTTATTATAATCAAATTATTGTTCTTGGTGAAAGGTAATCGTATTATATTAAAAAAAAAAATTATTCAATTTCCCGAATGGATTAATAATTATAAACTCAATGCTCAGTTTTACAAAATGCCCTAATAGTATTATAAATTCGCAGTATTATAATATTATGTAAGGGGAACTGTCCATTCTTCTCTAGATCAAACTATTTACCCTATGGCAAGGATGGCGAACCTTTTTGAGTATGCGGTGCCAGAAATTTCAAAATTATTATGTGCCAGGAACATTTTAACGCAAACAAAATCCAATAATTAATTCTTATGGAATTTTTACTTAAAATATTTTTACAATTATACTGAATTCGTTTCCTAACTTATTTATCATGCTGTATTTACTCAACAAGATAGTAGCATGAAATTATGTGTGAAATTTTTCTTTTAATGTATACTTCCGAATCAGATAATTTTCAGTTCTTGAGGTAGAAGCAGTTTCAATAGATACATAATTTATTTCTAGCAGTTAAAATTCAGTTTTCAAAATTAAAACCTATAAATATAATAAAACCTAAAATAACTTAAAACCCTAAACCCAAATAAAATAAACACGATCTGAAATACAAAGTATGTTAGTTAAGCATACGTTAATATGCAAACTATCTCTGAAAATTAAATTTTCAAAATTAAAACCTATAAATATAATAAAAACTAAAATAACTTAAAACCCTGAACCCAAATAAAATAAACATAATTTGAAATACAAAGCATGTTAGTTAAGTATACATTAATATGCAACATATCTCTTAAGATTCCATTTTCAAAATTAAAACCTTTGAAAATTCATAAAGAAGAAAAATTCTTTGGAAAATCACTATATGTTGAATGGTTTGTCAAGAAAATAACGCCTCAAGATTCTTTAATGGGAATTTATAATACATTATTTCTTTCAGAAGTAACGGATCATTTAAAAGTAAAATATATACCTGTTACACAAATTTAATCAATTTAATTTTAAATGCTTTAAGTGATCAATTAAAAATAACACAAAAAAAAACTTATAGTTTGACATGTTTCATTGCTCTTGCGGCAACTTTTTCAAAAACAAAAAATCAAAAGCTTCACACATATTCAAATATTCAATCCAGCATATTATATGTAACAATTCATCGATGCTGTATTGAATATGTGTGAAGATTTTGATTTTTTGTTTTTGAAAAAGTTGCCGCAAGAGCAATAAAACATGTCAAACTATAAGTTTATTTTATTTTATTTTATTTTATTTTATTTATTTATTTTTTTGTGTGTGTGTATGTGTGTGTTATTTTTAATTGATTACTTAAAGCATTTAAAATTAAATTGATATTTTAAAGTGATGTTTTATATTATCTGTTATATATATATATAACTATAAAATGGATAGACTTTTTATATAAAATGAATATATAGTCTAATAAGTTTTTTTCTCGTGCCACAGAAGTTTTCTTACGTGCCAAGTTCGGCACGCATGCTTTAAATTCGCCAACCTTGCTCTATGGAATCTCACTGAAAAATATTCACGGCTTCCTTCAGGATTGCTCGGCTATGCTTTTATAGCAAACTCAAATGAAACTTAATTTGAAATTTTTTATGAAACAAAATTTATTACGCTCGTTAGTATATAGAGGTGTCTCTATAACAGCAATTTCCTCCTCTAAAAATGGCATTCAATAATTAAAGCTTTTATGCTTTAAAATAACATTTTGATCCCTTTTTATATGGCTACAGTTTGTAAAAAAAAGTTTAATAACTAATGTGCACAGTAAAAACTTCGTTCTATAAACAATTTTTGTAACAATTGCATCGAATATTTTACTAAAAATTATTAAAGGCAACTTTAATTGTTCATAGTTTCAGATTGAATTGTATTAAACTGCACAGTATTCTTTTCAAATTCAAACTTAATAATTTAATTAACTGAAGAAAAATTCTTTAAATTGGACAACCCATTTAAAATTGAAATTCATTATAAATTTCAGCAATAACTTCTATAATAAATTTTTTAAAATGTGAATACGTGACAGCTCTGATGATATTTTATATTTTGATGGGAAACTGAGAATTAATAGAATAGGCTTAAAATAAACTTAGTAAGTATATCAGTATAAAAGATTGGAAAGTGTTCCATAATTAATGCAACATGCAAGTATGACATCAGAGCTACGATTTCTTTGTAGAATCCTAATCACATTCGTAGTTTCTTGTACTTGAGTTTTCACTCTCCTGTATTTTTTTTTTCTTTTATTTTTACACAAACGATTTCATTTTAATTATATATGACGACCTCAGAAGCCAAGGGGTACAAGTGACAAAATTTCGATTTGGAGTAAATTGAGTTTAAAGATAATTGATGTTAAATTCGAACATCAATAACAATTGAGTGGATTGAAATAGGAAATTTCTGCTTGTTGCATTCTGGTCTTTGAACTCTTATTTCAATAACTGTTAAAAAATAATAAACTATTTTCTTTAAATGTGTAATTAATCAATATTGTTTGTTTTTCGAAAAAAGTGGTTTGCCTCTATAACTCAGCAAATAATAAGAAAATCACTTATATTTCTTTACCTGAAATGAAAAAAACATATTTTTAGGTCGTCTGTGTATTTAGTTTATTTTTTTCAATTTTGTCACTTATACCCCTTGGCTTCTGGGGTCCTCATATATATCAGCTATTCCTAAACTTTAGTTACCACGGACACCTTTACCAATTTTCTATGTACCCAAACTTTTTCCAGGATTTAAAAGTGATATTCTTCATTGCATTTTTTTTTCTGGTGTCTAGAGATACTATTTTTACACATTATACTCTATAAATTAATGATATTGTATTAAAATAGCAATTAAATTTAAACACTATTCTTAGTTTTTAAAAAAATGTAATCGGCTTCCTTAAAATATTAAATAAATTTATAAAAAAGAAAGTCACATGCAACATGAAATATTTGCGTATCTTCTGACGGTGTATTGCTGAATCCCTTGGTTCCACAAACCATAGTTCAGAAACTACTCATATTATATAAGTACTATTAATATATATAATCATAGGCTAACAAAGCATATTTGAACATAATTTTGGACAGTCCCTACTCGTCTAGTCACTGTCTGATGTTTAGTTACTTACAAAAGATTTTTTGCACTAGTTGTGAAATTGGAAGTGCCGGTTTAATTTAGGAAGCATCCGCTTATGACTTGTGTGACGGGTCTTCTTCGATATCTTAATAAAGTATTTTGTAGAGGGCCATTCCTTCTGTGTGATTATCAGAGGTTGTTACGTTATGAAACAACAAGCTGGTTCGAGGAACCTCACAAGTGTTTGAAGATGAGTGGATTGGCGCAGTTTTTTCCGCATCCCTTTGACCTTTAATGACTCTTTTCCTGTCATCTTTCTCTCGCACACTCATTGACTTGCCGACTTAATTTGATACACCGACAGCAACATTTCTGTTACGGGAATTTTTTTTTTTTTTTTTTTTTTTTTTTTTTCACGCTTTTGGCACTGCTAAAATATTTTTGCGACAATAAATCTTAAATCTTGGGCTCACTGATGCTTTCAAGTGTGAAATCAGGCTACAAACCATGCAATTCTTTTGACACAGCGTACATTGAAAAAATTAACATATCTTACCAATTTGGACATAATTACGGTCGTCATTCGGACGAGCTTTTCTAAAATTATTACTTTAAAAAATCCATAAAAATTTCCTTGCATATATATATGTAGAATGATTTCTTAAAGGGTTACACCTTTCATGCGAAAACACCCCCTTGCTAATATTAATTCTATGTTACAGTTCTAAAATATTTTGTTTAAATGCATATTTTGTGTTTCAATATTTTTTAGCGAATTTTTTTCATTGAATATAGCTGAGGTAGATTCTTACAATCGCAGCTTTTTACATTTTAAAATTTTGTTTTCCTGTTTTTTTTTTTTTTTTTTTTAAATGAAAATACGTTTGTGCCGGATTCTGTGATCCTCATTAAGCTAGGCAAGATTTAAAACTGCACTTTATGCAGACTAAGTTAAACGACTAATAGCGACTGGTGTGATAATAAGTTCCATGCGAATATTTAATATTGATAATTCATTCTTTAAACAATAAACATCGGAAGTAATTATTTTTAAATCGCAATGTGTCGAACGAACTTAGCTTACACGCATAGAAAATGAATCGGCTATTTAATCCTATTGAGGTGTTCGGGTCTATTTTGAAACAAAAGCCATATTCACTAGTATTTTTTGAGAAATTGCTGTTCTGTTAAATCATTCAAGTGTTCCAATTAAATGAAATAACATTTTCTGATTTGAAATATTGGTAGGAAACTTGATAGTTCTGCACATATGAAACAATATGCATTCGAAATTAAAACAGCATGAGGGTTAAGATCTGATTTTATCGTCTTTCGAAAATCTAGGGTGTTGCCTATCATGGTGACTACAACCAACTATTACACAGCAAACCATGGTTAAAAAAATAAATTATAAATACACAAAGAAAAAAAAGTAGCAAAGTATATTTTTCTCGAAAATAACTTACTTAACCCTTTATGTATAAATTATTTTTCATTATTCACAAAAAATCTTGTGATAAATGAAAACCCATTATAAAAAATTTTGCTATTGTGATGCATGCTAGCTTTGTCTGTCCACAAATCAGATCTCCATAAAAGAATGCTGGATTTTTTAAATTTAAATTTTTTATTTTATAGGGCAATACTTATCTGTCCTCATATAAGGCCCGTATGGGGCCGAAAAAGTTAACTGACCAGTACTTAGAAAAAAGAAGAGAGAGAGAACTCCTTACAAAACCTAGAAAATTGAAGAAAAATTTGCTTCGAAAAAAAATCTTTTTTTATATGGTATTACATAGAAACGTGCTACCATTTTAAGAACAGTTGCTTGATTCCTTTTCAAATTCTATCTTGATTTAAAGTGGTAACACAATTTTTTATATTCCTGATGATAAAAGAATAAGGTTTTTTCTAAACGCGCTAAGTACGTCTCTAATTTTTTGTGATGTTGTTAAGTGTTTTCCTTTGATTACATTTTTCACTTGTTTCTATTGTTTTGTTCTTTTTTTTTACTTATTATTTTTTTTTTATTAAAACTATCCCTCAATACCAGTCCTGACCGGAACTATAAACCAATAATACATACTTATACTTAAAAAAAAAAAAAAAAAAAAAAAAAAAAAAAAAAAAAAAATTATCTTAAAAATATTAAATGACTTCATCATAATAGGAAAATAAGTGCAAGAATTTTTAAGGATTTTCTCATCTTCCCTAATTAAGAAATTAAAATAAATGTAGTCACTTCTTTGAAAGCAATTACGCTTTTATTGTTTCTCTGACTTAAATGCAAGGAAACAGTTTATAATATCCATTCGAAAAGCGTGCATTTGACGAAGAGTGAGATAATATTCTTTGTATGATAATGGCTTTAATTAGGATTTCCCTATGAGCTTGAAGTGGTGCCCTTGGTATTTATTTCCAGCCTTTTAACCCAATTCGGGACAAGTAGCTTTCTTAAGAGATTTTACACACATTTAACCTTTTTTACTTCGCAAGTTTGTCTTGATCTTTGACCTATCCGTTGCACCGACGTAAATGCCGGCAACGGCGGGGGAAAAAAAATATGAAAAGTAAAAATAAGAGTAAAAATTCATAGCCTAAATAATCAGGTTCTTCCAGGAACGAGTATGCCAGGCCGCGTTGCTTAGAAAAACATTAAAGTAAGCAAATGAAAAGGAAAATAAAGAAAAAAAAAAGCTTTCGTTGTAGCTCGATCATCTAGACAAGTGAGCGCGTAGGATGATGTCAACTCCCTACATCTTTTTTAAAACAACGCCTCTGCAAATTTAACTCGTTGTCCAGAATCTCTGGGACTGTAGTTTGACTTTCTCACACACTCTCCAGCTGGATGTACTGTTCCTGGAACACATTTCCTGTAACAAGATTATTACAAAAGAACCTAAAAACAGCAAAAAATTGTGTGCTTACCTCGGCGTCCTTGGCATGTTTTGTTTTTTTGCTGGAAAATTTTGTGTTGCAGTCTTCAAATGCCCATTCGATTATTCATTGCAGAATGTTTCGACGATTTGTTCACGTAACAACGTCGCATTGAATGACGATCAAGCTCACTTTTCTTGTCGTAATTGCTAATTAATGAGGTTTTAATTAACAATTAAGGACTAATGGTAGTCGATGTCATCTATGTGGAGGTGGACTTTTTCTAGAAAGAAAGCGTACAATCTCCAAAAAACTGAGAACGTGACGATGAAGGCTACATTCCTTGGCGTTTTTAAGGGAAAATATCTCAGGGGTAAAAATAAGGTGAGTGGTGTATTCCTTATAATTCGTCTTGGCAAATAGTTGTCGGAAGTCGTTTTATAACTCAAGCGACAAATACAAGGTACATAATGCTTTTTATGAATGTATTATATTTCTTAAAATGTTTTGAATATTTATACCTTTATCGGTTATATATTTTTAGTAATATCTTAATGTGTACAATATCTGATAACCCTTTACGAAATTTTATAATTTTATATTTATATATTCCTAGAAATTCTTCTAAAGTTTAATATCCTATCTGATATAAACATTGCAATCGGTGTAATTTCTAATATCCTACTGGCATCTAATCATAAATAAACAAAAATCGTTATAAGTGTATTATAGGCTATTATTATTATTATTAGGATATCTGTATTTTGAGCGCTATAACCGCTATAATCAATATAAAAGTGACTCTCTTAAACCGACAAGTATATTTTTCATATATATATATTTTAAAGGACGGTTACTCAAATTTTACTTACTGACAAGGGATCTGATATTCATCTCTAGGACTGTAGTTTGATTTTCTCACACTCCCTTCGGTTTCACGTGATGATTTTGGAACAACTTTCCCGTCAACAAACTCTAAAACAAGATATCAAATAATAAAAAAAAAAAAGCAAGAAAGGACTCATGCGCAAGCGTAAATTATGTAGCACTTTCAAAGACATTCAGAATAATGTCACAAAACTGCACCGCTTAGTAAGCTAAAATACTATGTCTAATTCATCTGCAATCAGAAAATCATCAGAATTCTTTGAATAACCCTTAACTATTAACAGCGTATCTGTTATATATTAAAACCATCATGGAAAAATTATCAAACTAATAGTGTAAGTCTCATGTAAATTCATTTATCAGTATTCAAGTTGTAAGCAGATGGAACTAAATTTCCATTTGCATTTTGTATATAAAAAGGCATATACCCAGACTTCATGGTTTACAGAATATAGAGGAAAACAATTTATTTAATTGTTAATTACACTAGATTTTTTAGGTTTAAAGTTTTTTTTTTTTTTTTTTTTTTTTTTTTTTAATATGCACTAACATAACCTAAAAGCACATTTATCTGAAAAATAGTAATTTGTCTAAATAAAGTTTTAAAATTTATTAAAAGCGATAGTTTTGTATTGGCTTCCCTCCATGAGTTAACAACAAAACAAATCACCAAAGCTCGCTATTTAAAATCAACATTTTTTTTATTCTGATTATGTTTGATCACGTGTGTTAAATTCGTATTTATTTATATTTTAATTATTTATTTATTTATTGGTGAATTTTTTAATTTTGTTATGTCATACAAGCTGAAAATAAATGCTGATTGTTTATATTAATTTAAGTACATTCGAATTTACTTTATGTAATCGTAAGCACGGAATAGAATTTTTTTTTCTAAAATATCATGCCTGAAAATTAGTTTAAACAATAAAAATTTAGTAAATTGTAATACAAACCTAATAAAATACATTTTTCAAACAAATTGCATTTGAAAGTACATAATTTTCCTTATTCGGTAGTGTAAAAATTTAAAATGTACGATGTTTAGAAGTTTTATAAAATTGCAGTAAAAATTAAACTTAATCGTTTGGTTGTTTGGTCCACCGCCCCTTTTATAGAGTATATTTCTATAAAAGGGACTAAGAAGAATATATTCTTCTACGAGGACCAATAGAATGGTTTTGGACCAGTAGAACGCTTCTAGAGCCCTCTGAAGTGGGGGCAACTTATTTCTTACAGTCCCCGTAAGACTGTGAGAGTGTGACTATTGTTTCCCGAGTAGAGGACATGCCATATTCTAGCGTACTGAAAATCTTACGGTGGATTTTGCCTTTTTATTGACCAGTTTCACTTTTTAACATTATTTAACGAGTGGTTTACTTATTTCTTGATCACCTTGTGTCACCATTATATCTGATTTATTCTCTATTCTCTAATCTAATCTGATCTATTCTCTAATTTTACATCAAATAAACTTTAAAAAAAATATTTTACCTCCTTGCACTTGCCCTTGCACGGAGAGGTAGGGGGGGGGGGGGCAAAATCTTTTTATCAACAAAATAGATGGGCAACATTCTTTATCTCTTATTTACTAGTAAACACAAGTATCACTTCAAACATACACCGCACCTGGATTTTCAAACGGCGCACAGTGGAGTATTTTTCCATTTTAGCCGGCCAAAAGTCGATTTTTCGAAATGCAACTAAAGAGAAAATAATATAGCTAAGTATGAAGCTAACTAGATGGGGATTCACCGTACAATTATATTTTTTTCTGTTGGGCCAGCAAATAGGTACCAGGGTACCACAAACTTGTTACTTGCAGCACGTTAATTATTTGTATTTTAAAGTTCCAGTTGTGCTTGTTTGTTTCACTGTGATTTTTTTTTCTCTAACCTTTTTGCTTATACCATATAGTTGTGGATTCTCAAAGCCCGTATACATATGCTTTCATTTCACATGAATATATTTATATTTGTTAATTTAATAAATGTAATAAAGTGAAAAAAAATGTGCCGTATAGTTTTGAAAATTTTGTTGTTAATTTCAATATTCATTAAAACATTTGTTATGTATCCCGATGGATCCCGATGGTTCTTTTCACTGTAAATCAAAGTTAAAGATGTATAGTTAATAATTTTAAAAAATGTAGCTGCTACAAAGTGCAATTTTAGAAGAATTTATTTCAAACACACAACTGTATGTTTCGGTAAATGACAATTTTTGAATTTCCCTTTCGAATTGAAAAGTATTTTACGATAGATAAATTGTTGTCTGCGGATATAAAAAAGTTGCAATTTACGTATCTGACAAATATTTTTTTAAAATATCGTCTGCATGTGTTTCTGAAGTTCTTATGTTATTTTTTAATGTTCTAAACTTAAAAAAGATAAATGTCTTCTTAAGAAATGAAGTGCTTCTTTAGTTTACTTTTTATAAATTCTGTTTCTTAAATACATCTACTGTTTAACTATGGATAGTCAATGTCCAGGTAAATATGTTTATATTTCACAAGAATATGTTTAATTTATTTATTTATAATATATTATATGATAAAGAAACAAAAATATCTATCGCGCATTTTCATATTTGTATTATTAATTTCAATATTCTATAAAAAATTCGTTGTACTTCCCGATGAGTACAGATGATTTTTTTCTTTAAATAAGAGCTTAATACATGTAATTAATAACATTAAAAACAATATCTACGAATAATCACTAATTTAAATAATTTACTCTGTAAAATCGTAAACAAAAAGTTTCATTATTTTTTTTCATAGATAAGTAAGGTATAAAAATATTTAAACGGAAAGCTTTGTAAATTTTAAACAGCTTTTTATTGAAATATAGTATAACTTGATACCTATTTAAAACCATCAAAATACTAATGATATGAAAATGATAAAAATACCATATATATTCGAATTTCTAAAAGAAATTACAATATGATGTTGCAAATTTCAATTTTTAAGTTACTCTATATGAAAAGACATGTTTGTATTGATGGATAGAATGTAACGTACTCACTAAAAATCTTTTGCATCAAAGTCCTTTTTACATATTACTATGTTTTCTATATACCCTGTATCTTATATATATATGTGTGTATTTAAGTATTTTTTAAGGAAAATCCCTAAAATGTGATAATAAGATGATAAACTAATCAATAATTTACTTTACTCCAAACTTTTAATGAGAAATATTTTTGGCCGGCTAAATCTTCCAAATACTCCACTGTGCGGCGATTATACACTATATGGCCAAAGGTGACCGGCCACTTGCGATTTTAGGTGTTTCGTTAAATATCTAAATAAATACACGAGGAAGTATTCTAAAACTCCAGGTGCGTCAACAGAACAGTACAGGTCATATATTACCGTGAAGTTTTTTTTTTTTTCCAAAATCCCATAGGGACCGTCAATAAATTAAAAAAGAACGAAGATTTTTTGCATAACTCTGTCAAAACTAATGTAGCAAAAACGTTCAAACTGCAGATTATGATTAAGTGCCTTATTATAATAAACTGTTCATTTTTATGAGGATGTTTACACGTAGAGAAATTAAGGATTACATAAAAACAGTCCCAATTTTTTGCTTATAATTTGGCGCTTGATATTTACTAATAAAGAATGGATTTTACAATTCAAAGTGCTTTATATGCCTTTAATCTACTTTGATTTGATCCTATTGATCATTTTATTAAAATTACCATATATTTCCAATAATTTACATAAACTATGATTTGTTTAATATTATTCTTCGTTCTTAATATAAAAAAAATTTCTTTTTAGGAAATAGGACAAATAACATTATACATAACACCCTGTAATCAGAAATATAAAACAATAAAAATGGCTTGAAAAATGAGCAGATTTACTAAAATGTGTTTCATTGCGCTTGCGTGATCGAAATCAAAATATAATTTGCATAATGTGTTAGCTAAATATATAGAGCAACATATGTGAAAGTCTTATAAACATAGCTTGTACATTCTGAAAATTATCGTCGATAGAATAAGATCAAAATGCGTTATTTCCAAAATGAAGCAAAAAAATGAGCAGCTGTATCCATATAGCCATTGATTATCGTCAACATAGCATACACAATATTGCACACAATATTGCATTTGGATACAACCCCTCATCTTCTTTTTGCTTCCTTTTGCGAACAACGGATTTTGAGCTTATTCTATCAATGATAATTTTCAGAATTTTCAAGCGATTTTTAGACTTTTACAAATGTTGCTCAATACACTTAGATATAAACATATTATTTCATATTATAATAACATAATATGAAATTTATATTTTTATAGCGATCGCGCATGCGCAGGAAAATATTTTATAGTGTATTTACTATATTATTTATATATTTACTATACATTATATTTTTATTATTTTTAATTTTGATTACATGCTGTTTATGTTGTTTGTGCACAATGTTGTTTGTCATATTTTCTGAAAAGAACATTTTTTTATATATTAAGAACTCTGCAAATTATAAGCAAAAAACTCGGCAAAATTTGTGAATGTTTTCATAAAAACCTTAATTTTACTACGAGTATACATGCTTTCCTTATAAAAATGAACACAATTATAATCTTAATATAAGACACTTAATTATAATCTGTAGTTTGAACGCGTTTGGTACATTAGTTTTGACAGGGTTATCCAAAAGATATTCATTCTTTTTTAATTTGTTGACTGTCCTCTATGTTCGGGAAAAAGTCTCTGCGGAAATATATGAAATGTTCTATTCTATTTATACAAATGGAGTTTGGGAATAATTTAACACAAAATATGTATAGATTTAAAATCCTTTCGAATTTTTTATTTATCACTATTGTGACAAACGTGTGCAGTATCTTTTAAATTTCCAAGTTTTGTAAAAACAAACAAAATCGAAGTTTTTGGCCTGCTTAAAAAGATTTTTGAAATAGAAAATTTTGGCAAATGTAATTCTATATCTTTTTTATACAGGTTTCCATATACAAAATGTGAGGAAAAAAATAGTGTGACGACGGAAGATAAACAGATTTTCTAGTAAGACCCTTCAGGGCTTGCGAATCTATGGCGCGAGTGCCGAACTTGACACGTAAGAAAACTCTTCTGGCACGCAAAATAGTTATAAATTATATTCAGATTATAGAAAACAATTCATTTTATGCTTTTTTTATTTCTAAAAATATAGTTGTGTTTAGTAAATATATAATTTACTTTAAAACAATTCGTTAATTTTGAATGAATTAAGGAATTATAAATTTCAACGAAGGAACTTTGCAGCATCATTTTCTCGCCAAATCTTTCAAGATACAAAGTTTTCCTAATCATTTTGGTTCTCTATCAAATTTCAAAAATTTTACTTTTGGAAATTGAATTTTAAGTGATAGTTTGCATCTTAATATACCTAAATGACTCGCTTTCTACTGCAGACTAGTTTTATATTATTTATAGGTTAAGGGTTTAAATTATTTTAAGTTTTATTAAAATTTTTATTTTTAAAATTGAATTTTAATTGTTTTTGTAAATTATTATGTATCTATTGAAATTTATTCTACCTGACAAACTAAAAATGATCTGATTCAAAAGTATAAAACAATAAAAGGAAAAGTCATTTATTATATTAATATTGATACGGAATTTTGCGGCATGGCTATATTGTTGAGTAAATGCAGAGTAATAAATAAGTTAGGAATCGAATTTAGCTTAAGTATAAAAATATTTAGATAAAAATTTTATAAATATTAATTATTGGATTTTATCTATGTTAAAATGTTCTTGGTCCATTAGAATGTTGGTACATAATAACTTTGAAATTTTTGGTTTGATACTCAAAAAAATTCGCCATTTCTGCCCTATATTAACTCTTGTTTAAATAAATAAATCTGTGCATCAGAACGGAATTCCCGATTCTATTAATCTGTAGTTATTATAAAAAGCTAATTCTATTTATCTGTATTCGTAACAAGTCATTGATATTGCAATTCATAATGCTTTTTCTTATATATCTATACATATATATATATATCGGTTTCGGAATCAAAACTTTAAATATTGCCAACAAAAGAAAAAAAATAAGGTATTAATCATTTAAATATAAAATTATTAATTGAAAAATGTTATTAAAAGAAAAGACAAAAAAGGATTTATTTTATTTTATTTTATTTATTTATTTTTGTGATTAGATAGTTTAGACTAGAGTATAAGCAATACAGTACATAAAAATATTTAACTTAATTTCGTAAAAAAACCGATATTATATATAAGTTACACATAGTGTACATAATCACAAAAAATTTAAAAAAAAAAAAAATAAATAAAAAATAAAAAAAAAAGAAAAACGTGGCTTTTTTGCGCTAAGGTTGTTGTTGCTGTAAAACGAGTTTTACAGGTAAAGTTGAATGCTAATGCAAGTATTGGATAAGATTTTGGCGAGCGAATTTTGCGCCAAACTCTTGCATTGATAATCGAATAATCCGTCCTTCCGAAATAGCCCTATTTCCAGAAAATCAAATCAAGTGTCGTCGTATTTGGGACTGCACATATATTATACAGGGTGATTCAAAAATACGTGGACAAAATGATATGGCAAATCAAATATACAACAAGGATAAAAAATCACATAGGAACATAGGGTCGCAAACTACATATTGAGTCGAAAATACAGGGTGTTTCATTCTATCTACACCCGGTTTGAAAATAATAATTTCGAGGAAAATAAAAGTATTGCAATGAAAATTCAACGATATTTACTTTATTTTGTGTAAAATGTGATAACGTTACGAAAAGATCTAGAAAGACATATTGCTCAAACAATCGATGATACCGTATAAACTGATTATCACAGTCCAAAATGTGAGGTGACAAGTGCATATTGCTGGTGCGCATAATGCATACTTCTACCACTTTTTTTTTTTTTTTTTTTTTTTTTTTTTTTGGTGTAATCACATTTAAAACAACGGTGAGAATGTCTGTTAAATGTTTTATTAATAATATACTTCAGCTTTCTGAAATTTATTACCGTCAACTCAAATTGAATTAGGATGAAACACCCTGTATTTGTGACTCAATAAGTGGTTTGCGGCCCTATGTTCCCATGGGATTTTTTATCCTTGCCGTATGCCTGATTTGTCATACCAATTTGTCCACGTCTTTTTTTTATTACCTTGTATAATGTTATCACTTTAGAGGGAGAGGAGTGTGGCACTTGATATCCTACGATATCTCTGTGGAAAGGGTGGAGTGTTGACTTTTGATATCATTATTATTTTTGATGCAATCAAAATTGCCCTTTTTTGGTAACTTTTTTCTGCATTAATATAGTTTGTTACATTATTTTAGGTGCGTTCGTAATTATATAAATACGTAACGCCACTAGTCTCGTTCAATCCGTCTATCCGTCTGCATATAATAACACAAAAACTACCCAACCGAATCGTTTGAAATTTAAAATATATAATTGTTGCATAATATTGGCGAGTCATTTCAAGTTTTATGAAAATCAAATGCATAGTTCAATTACAGGGACAATCAAAATTATTCCGTTACATTACGGCCAATGGGAAAAAATAGTTTTATGTGAAATTTAATGATGTTACACTTTTTCGAACATAATAAAATTGATATGCTAGTATGAAATATATACTAATATATAAATTCTGTGCAATCTATGGTGAAAAGAATATTTTTTATAATTAACATGGTCACACAAAAATATTCCATTGCACAATGGTATAGAAGGAAACATTGTTTGGGGCGTGATTTAATTATATTACTCTATTTCACATGATTAAACTATTAACATTTTTTATACGTTGATATACGTTTCTGAGGTTTATTAAAGTTTACTTATTGTACAATAGAAAGCAGATAGTATTTACAGGGACGGACAAAATATTTCGAATACTTATATAGTATCTGAAGTACTGTATACTATTACGCTCAGATCTGAATATTTTTAAAACTTCGTTATAGTACGAACGCATTTCATTTGCTACGCTTGACATGCAATTTCCAACTTTTTTCCCCATAAAAATACAAGGTTATTATTTAAGAAAATGATTATAAAAATCATTTCATTTGAAAATATTTAATATCCCAACGTTCGCTATTCGCGTTCTTTTGGAATATACGTTTAAAATTCGTTGTTAGAGAAACCGGCAGCTTCTGAAGGATGTTTTCCATATTTAGTAGTAAAAAGAAGGGGGAAAATTGGAAAATTGTTGTTTGATATTTTCAAAGACTCAAATTTTAAAGACTTATAAATAAATTCTATGTTTAAACTAATAATACTAATACACATCATTTTTAGAATAATCATAACAATATTGTTAAAAAAATTTAATCAAAGAAATTAGAATTGAAGGAAAAAAATTGTAATTTAACAAATTACAACGGCTATTTGGAAAATGATATTTTCAAAGACACAAATTTTAAAGACTTATAAATAAATTCTATATTTAAACTAATAATACTAATACACATCATTTTTAGAACGATCATAACAACATTGTTAAAAAAAAAAAAAAAAAAAAAAAAAAAAAAAAGCACGGACGATTTTATGAAAGTATTACAATTTACTGCTTTTTAACGGAAAAAATTCCGTAAATTCCTAAAAAAACGCGAAAAAAGCCGAAATATTTTCCGGAATTTACGGAAAGTTTTTCGTGTACCTGTATATTATTGCATAAAAAAAGAGGAAAAAATGTAAAAAAAAAAAAAAAAAAAAACTAATTAATTAATAAAGAAACACTAATGATAATTCGTTGGTACCATGTCAAACTATCCAATTTGAAAATAGCCACTTTTCAAAAGAGCAAAAAAAAAAAAAAAAAACAGTTTTAATTGTGGATTCAAAATCAACGCTAAACAGCAGTAAACAATTATTAAATTTTTCGGGTGCTGTTTAATATCCTATTAAAGCATGCTATCGAGATAAATCATTTGAATTATTTTTCTCGTCTAAAAATCACATTGGATAGTTTGATATGGTATGATTTTTTGTACGTTTTTAGCTTCTCAGTACTTTTTCAACTTCAAATTATCCAATATGCACATTGGATAGTTTAACATGGTAAAAATTTTGTGCTTTTCCCAGGTTCGTTGTTTCAAAGTATCGAATATGCCGCACTGGATAGTTTGACTTTTAAATTATTGTAAATTTCTCAGGTTCACTGCGTCATGGTAACGAGTGTATCACATACAACAGTTTGTCTTGTAAAAATTTTGTTGTTAACATATTGAATTTAAAACATTTCGGAATTTTCTTTAATAATTCTATTAACAAATATACAGGGAATTAATAAAGAAAAAATTTGTTTTTAGACGCTATATAATTTTATAAAATGTAAGAAAAGACGGAAACAATTTTCAAACAAAGGCGCGGGAAAGCACGAGAAGTTTACCAGCCCTGTTTTGAATATTAAGCATAGCCTATCTAATAAGCGGGATCGATGGGGTATTTGTTACCAGTATTTTTGAATAGTAATCGTCGATTTATTTAATTCCTTTTAAAACAAGTTTGAATTTTTACCTTTTAATAAAATTTGAATTTAAAGAATAGGATCTTTTAATACAATAACTTCAAACGTTTTTCTTACGTGGTAAATCATTAAAATGTTGTAGCACTTTTTTAAAATGTTTCGCCATAATTAAAAATTGTTATTAATGACTTTGTTTTGCTTCTCTACTGTCATTGTTTTCTATACTCAGATATGTCCCATACTCAGATTGATATGGGATTTTTATATGGTTTTATCATTTACTATGATGCATGTTTTGATTAAAATGAAATGTATAGAATTCGGTCATCTACAGGGACTCTCAAAATAAGCACATTCCATTCCATTCAATACGATGTGATTTAGTGTATTTTAACAAACATAATGAAATTGATATGCTGTTATTCAGTGCACTAACACTTGCTTTCTGTAGCATATTGTGTGAATGTACAAATTAATTTTAGGATCATGGAAAAGAATTATTTTATAGAATAATCTATTTCTGTATTATAAAGTGGAAAAGTTTTTTTTTTGTTTGTTTGTTTGTAGGTGGTAATCTCCGGAACTACCGAACCGATTTCAAAAGTCAGGGTACTTTAATGGTGTTCGCCCAGAATCAAAGGTAGGCTAAATATTATGTCGATGCCACAAATCCAAAGGAGATGCAGGGAAAAAAAACGTTCTAAAAATGCGATTTTTGTGTTACTGAAGGGTTACAAGCATGAAATTCAGCCCGGTAATTACTTATAAGATGTAAATGGATCTCTAGCATTTCCTTAAAAATTCGAACGTACGTACATATGTTTGTTTGTTTGCTTGTCTGTTTGTTTGTTTGTTGGTTTGATTGTTTGTAAGTTTATTTGTTTACTTGTCTATTTGTTTGTCGATTTGATTATTTGTCAGTATGTCTGTCTTTTTGTCTATCTGTCTGTTTGTTTGTTGGTTTGTTTGATAGTCTGTTTGTTTGTTGATTTGACTGTTTGATTGTTTGCTTAGCTGTCTGTTAGTTTGTGTGTTTGTCTGTCACTCTGTCGGTTTGTTTGTCGGTCTCTCTGACTTTTTGTTTATTTGTTTGTCTGTTTTTTGTATGTTTGTTTGTTGGTCGGGTTTTTTGTTTGCCTATCTGTCTGCTGTTTGTTTGTTTGTTGGTCAGACTGTTTGTTTTTGTGTCTGTTTGTTTGTCTGTTTGTCTGTCTGGATGTCTTTTTGTTTGTTTTACAGTTTGTTTGTTTGTCTGTCTGCCTGTCCGTCTTACGGTTTGTCTGCTTGTTTGTTTGTTTATCTTTTTTTGTTTGTTTGTTTGTCTGTATGTATGTCTATCTGTTCATTCGTTTGTTTGTCTACCTATATGTCTGCTCCTCGGTCTGTTTGTTTGATTGTCTGTTTATTTATTTGCTTGTCTCTTTGTTTGTTTGCTTGTCTGTCTGTTTGTTTGTTTGTTTGCCGGTTTGCTTGTTTGTTTGATTGTCTGTCTGTTTGTTTGTTTGTTGGTTGGTTGGCCTGTCTGTCTGCCTGTTTGTTTGTCTGGTTGTTTGTTTGTCTATCTGTCTGTCAGTTTGTTTGTCTGTTTGTTGTTTGTTTGTTTATCTGTTTTTTCTGGAGTTTTTGTTTCCTTGTCTGTCTGTCTGCCTGTATGTTTGTTTGTTCGTTTGTTTTTCTGCTTGTTTGTCTCTCTGTTTGTTTGTCTCTTTGTTTGTATGTCTGCCCGTCTGTCGGTTTGTTTGTTTGTTTTTTTGTCTGTCTGTCTGTTTATCTATTTGTTTGTCGGTTTGTTGGTTGCTTGTCTGTATATTTGTTTGTTTGTCTGTTTGTTTGTTTGTCTGTCAGTTTTTATCTGTTTGTTTGTATGTCTGTTTGTTTGCTTGCTTGTTTGTTTGTCTGCCTATCTGTCTATCAGTCTTTCTGTCTGTTTGGCGGTTTGTTAATGTGTCTGTTTGTTTGTTTATTTGTCTGTCTGCCTGTTTGTTTGTCTGTTTGTTTGCTTGCTTGCTTGTTTGTCTGTCTGTCTGTTTATTTGTTTCTCTGTCTGTGTGTCTGTTTGTTTATGCTTAAGTAAAATGCTTAAAGTAAAAATCTTTAAAAAAGTAATGTAACTTTTTTAAAAAAATCATATTTTCGAAAGTAAATATTTTTTACAAGTTTGCTGAGTCAAAATTAAAATAAAACAACTGAAAAAGCCATGTTCCAACTGTGAACCATTTACCTTGAACGGTTCTTGAATTATCACAATTTAAATGTGAAAATTGGTGAAAAAAACCCATCTTAAAGATAAATGCATTTTCACAAGAAGTCGTTATCATGACAACTTTTGCTTGAAATGTAAATTTAGAAACCAAACCGAAACGAAAAAAATAATATTTCCTGTTCCAATTAAAATAAAAATATATTTTAAACGTCCTTTTAAGTAGAAAAAAAACGGAAAATGTTTTAGTGCAATAAAAGTATTTTAGAAAAATTGCGGATTATTGTGTACCGAACTCCCTTAAAAAATGAATAAATACCATCGGCATTTTTATTTATTTATTTTTTTTTTTAAGTTTAGTCGTTTTTTTTTTTTTTTTTTTTTTTCTTTTTTTTTTTTTTTTTTGTTAAGCCTGCTATGCAGCAATTTACTAAAAATTTATCTTTAACTGCATTATAGGTTTTTTTTTAATTGTTTATTTGGATATCTCAATTCAATAAAATGAAAGAATAAAACTTTTAATCTATGCCTGACTAATGATTTTCCTCTTCTGTTTAAAAGTACAATAAATAGCAGAGTCATAAAGTGAGTAATGACTTGTAAAAAAATATGCACCTGTTAAAGGAAACTTCAGTCGATAAATATGAATATAATCTTGTATTACTCTGTTTAAGAGTGTATTCGAAAAAATGCTTTTTCACCTTCAATAGCTTGAAATTTTCCGATGCAATTTCAGACATAAAGTAGTAACATGAAACTTGCTGAGGGGATTTTTGAAGCGACATATACAAGGTGCCGTGTAATGCCATTTTACGCTCCATACATTAGAATTTGATTAATGAACAATTATCTTCTCAGTTTGAAACTTTTTTTCGTTCCCAAATCTCCCGCTACGGAAAAATCTGTTCAAAGTGCCATTTTTGATTGCTTTTTTTGCAATATTTTCCGCATTTATGAAAGAATAGACAGTTACGGCACCTTTTGTACTTTCTGAATAAGGCAATTTGCCAGTTTGATGCATATGAGAGCAATAATGAATTAAAAAATAAATCGCAAAATAAGCAGTTTGAATCGAAATACACCCTTAACACATTTTTAGAATTCATGAAGCACTATTTAATAAGTATACATATAGAACATCACGGAAAGGTTTGCTTTCCAGAAATTTCCAGAACAGAACTTAAACAAATGTATTTTATTTCTTATGGCGATGTTCATTTATATTTCTTGTGATCATTTCCATTATTGTAGATGATTTTATAAAAATACGATCATATAATTGACAATTTACCTTCGGTTTTGCAACCCTTTGAAAGTTTCTTATTTATTTATTTATTATCTTTGAAAGTTTCTTATTTCAGCATTTTGTATCTTTACCTTTCCAAAATTTCTAAACTTTTAAATTTTTTTCTTCTTTTTTCTTTTTTTTCCCTTTTGCTTTTCTTACAAATTACTTGCATGCATCTATTTAGTAAAATTAATTATTTACTCAACATTTTTATTTAAAAAAAAAAAAAAAACCTTTATTTTACAGAAAATTTTATCCCTAATTTAATTTTATTAAATGATCTTAAAGGTCGTCCAAAAAATATAACGGTTCAATTGAAAAGTATATGTTGAATTTTTAGAATTTTGATGGTAATGAGATACTAAAAAAGGCATATTTTGAAAAAAAAAAAAAAAAAAAAAAAAGAATTTAAAGTTGCAATTGTTATATTTTTACAGCAAATATGATAACGCCGCCGCATCGTAACAAATATTTTTCGCTTATTTATAAATAATAAACAACGTATTTTTACGTAACTTCTACAGCTCCACCAGTGGCCGCGAGGTTCTGACCTCCAAGTTGGTAGACGGTATAGGTGCTGGGTTCGAACCTAATCGCGGCCGTCGGCCTAACCGTTCGGAGTTTTCCGGGTTTTTCTTCGAACCTTGCATAAATACGGGTTAGGTTCCCTTAAAAAGACCCCCCACGGAGGGCATCCCACCCCTTAGGGCCTATATCCGACAGTGTAGATAATTGGCCGACATAAATACACTGTAACTTCTACAAAAATATGTGGGGGATGCCAAAGTATTTTTTTTTTTAACCATTTCGGGGTCCGAATTTTTTTACATTTTGAGAACATTTTTTTTTTTTACTTTATTAATGTTAATCGTAGCTATCCAAATAGATTTACCGATGTTTAAACATTATCTTATTGTCTGAAAAGCAACAAATGCAAGGCTAAGGAAGAGTTTTTGGAGACGTTTGAAAATTACGTATTACAACAAAGTTTGAAAGGGTATTACAACTTTCTAATATTTTTTACTTTTCATTACACATGATTCGTTCTGAAAACAACCTATATTTTTAATTTAAAGTGTGAAATATACGCATAAAATAAAGGAATCGCCAACGGGTCAAAGAAAATTAAGTAAACTTTTATAATTACAATAGACTCCCTCAAATCCGCACTCCTAAAATCCGTAACTCTCTAAAATTCGCGCATATTTTACGGATGTAAACAATGAAACATTCAGTTCAGATGTAGGTGCAAAAATTGATTTTTTCAGTTTTATATTGATTCCATACATTTTTTAATTTATAATTTTTGTTAAGGTTATTGAATTCGTGTTTTTTCATGAAGAAAGAATAATTTATTTCTGAAAAAATAAAGATATTGCTGATATCATTGGTAATCACAATCTTACTAAATATATTTATGTATTAATCAAGCTTTTTTGGTTATTAAGTCTGGCTAAACCGGAAATAAAGTTTCATTATTTTATGATCCTGATGTGAATTAGATATGTACCTTTATGAGGCAAGTTTCATTGAATAATTTAGGAAAAACACATTTCCTCTGTTATAATGAATATTTAATTGTACATTATTGATTATTAACTTGATCTTTCCTTTTAGTATTTTAATCATTTTAAAAATATCTAATTTTTTATTTTTTTAGTTTATTACTTATTTTAATATTTTAGTATATTGTATGCATTCAATATACTTTTGATTTCATTATTCAAATTATTTTTTTTTTAATGTAAACAAAGCAATGACTAGAAATCCGCAAAATTTTAAAATCCGCGAAACCTCTGGTCCCAAGCTGTGCGGATTTAAGGGAGTCTACTGTATTATTATTATTACCAACTCGTCACCTGAGAATAAAAAGGTTCTATCTGTGTTTTTGAAAGAATTGGCTTACCGATATATATAAGTGCTATTTGTATCTATGAAGACATTTTTGCATCAAAATGATGTTATATATAATTTACATATGGTATAACGATTATGTTACGATATTATTTTAATCCAGAAATGCTTTTATAGGTACAAATATAATATTTCTATATCGGTAAGTCAATTTTCTCAAAAACACAGATAGAACCTTATTATTCTCCGGTGACGAAATGTCAAAACATAAATGAAATCATACTAAGAAAGGCATAAATATATACTATCATTTAGATATACAGTCGACTCTCGTTAATTCGAAATCGGATAATTCGAATCTTCGCTTAATTCGAACTAACCAAAACTTTCAATGTCAGAATAACGTTAAAAATTTTTCATTAATTCGAACTCCTTTTCTCTCGACTTCGTTTAATTCGAACTAACGAGAATTCCGATTTTTAATTTTTCTTTTCTTTCGTGCGGATTTCAGACCATTTGAATGACTTTCTTACTTTAGTTTTTGTGAAAATTGTTCCGAACGAGTATACATGTAATCCAATGCATTTGATATCCACTTTCTTAGTGCCCCGTCTGTCCATCAGTGACGCTTTAAATTTTTCTTCCATTGTGCTTGTTTCTAATATTTTAATTAGTTTATGTATTTATACTTTCTAATTTAATATTAAGTCATATTCTAATGATAACAGACGAAATAAATTTAAGAAACACTATAACATTAATTTCTTTGTAGTAGTACCATATTGAGAATGTTTTCTTCTCATATTTTCCATAATTCGAACTTCGGATAATTCGAACATTTATTGCGGTCCCGACGAGTTCGAATTAACAAGAGTCGACTGTATACAGATGTAGAATGGAATAAATTAATTGTTAAGACAAAATAATACTCGATGAAAAGACTTGTACTATTAATAATACACCAGACCCGAAAAAAATATGCAAAAGAAAATGAGAAAGTTCGCATTTTCGTTATTTTTCGTAAAATGATTGATATCGAGTCCCTCTCTCGTTTTGAACAGTGTTGTAATTTTTTGTGAATTCTTCCTACATCCACTTTTAAATTTGCTATGTTATGAAATCAATTTATCAGGGGTCAAATGCACTTTTGTTAAAGAAATTTGATTGCTATATTTTGCATTTTCACTTATTAAGCATGAAAAATGTCGCATATTTCACGCATTTTTTGCTTTCTGTGGGGAAAAAAGGAAAGCCTGACACGGCAAATAACTAGCGTATTGAGATATTTTATAATAACAGGTTAATTCTCATCAAAGTCGACCTTCAGTAGCCAGATTTCGCAACAAAACCTGACTGTGCGATATCTCTTGACTTGTGCTTTGCTTTATCAAAAATAACCACTAAAATCTTTTGTAGAAATATTTTGCCTCGTAAATTGCATGTGAAAGAATGCGGATATATTAATAAATAATTTCCACGTGTGTTGCATCATTTTTTCCCCCAATTTTCTATTTTAGTCGAAAGGCGTTTTTAAAAACTGATAAATTACGATTTCTATGCAATTTCAGGAAATAATAAACCTCTTATAAAAGTAATAGTCGCGAATTATTGGTGACAATTTCTGATCCTGCACGGGCTATATTTTAACCCGGTGCCACTACCTTTTTGGTAATTTTAAAATCAATGTTCACAAATTAATGGTGGTAATCCTTGCTTCAACAGAGGTATTTTATGCTGGTGCTACAAGATTGTAGACGTTAGAAAAGAAGCTTGGAATTTGATCACGGTGGTTAATTTTAAGATGTAAATGAGTACTAAGAAATTTCTAAAAAATTCAAAACATCAAATGAATATTAAAATGAACATATAGATTAAGCATAAAAGTTTTAAAATATTTTCTCAATTATCATCTATTTAGAATTAGTCTTAGTTCCTTTCATTTATTTCATCTCTTTTCTGTCTAATACAGTGTAATGATGTAGTTTAGTCAAACCGTGATTTAAATGTCAATTTTTGAATTATTCCTAGAAGTATAGTTTCTTATAATAGACATACAAATATCACTTGACATATTTCAGCTGTTACGCGAACAAAACCGTGGGATTTGCTAGTAATTTATGTTTCTCTATCTGCTCTTACAAAAGATTGATATATTTTCAGGTTGAATATAAATATAAATATAAAAACAAATTACGTCGTTGCTATTGATTTTCTCAAAGTTTGGGTCCTTTTTCAAATGTAGATGATTATTTATGTCAACAAACCTTACACCTCTAAAGATTTCTTTAGCTATAAGAATGGAATAAATCGGGAAGCGAAGAATCATATTACAAAAAATAAATTGCTAAATTATTATTGTTATTTTAAAGGAGTTTTTAATATTCTTAAAAAGAGTTTTCCAGCGATAATCGTCAAACTGAGAGCAAATACGCAAACTTAGCCAAGAAGATAACAATCTGAGAAAAACTTTAAATTATGAGTATAACCACAAATAAACATCAATTTTGCAGCAAAAATTGCAAACATTTATTACTTAAAATTTTCTTAAATTTAAACATCTTTCCTTTCAGTTAAAACTGAAATGAACCCACGTTCGATTTTTCTTTCTGTAAGGTAGAATCGTAATATGTTTGCATCTTTATTATAATAATATTTCATTTATGTCAAAAATATCTTTTAAATAGAAATATATTTTACTTGTTAAAATTATATTTACAGACATTGATTATAACATCAAATTTTACTGAAATCCGTCATTTTAACTAATATATTAAAAAATATATTTTCTTTACGGACAAGAGAAAATAGAATGCCGACGAAAAAAAGTAGAGTTGAAGAAGGCCTACAGAGAGTCTCAGAATATTTATATGTGCTTATGTTTTTACTTGATGGAGGTACGTAGACAATGTAAATAGAAAAAATATTCAAATTAAGAACTAAGGTTTTATTTATAAAATAGTGCTGTCATTAATTTTCAAAAAATTACAAATTTTATTCTTAAAATTTTTTTACGGTCTTTCGGCTTAAAAATTATATTTAGAAACATTTTTCCTGTGCTCTTACAATTACAGCAGTAAAAATTCCATTCTTCTACGATAAAAAATTATCGAGTAATAATACTTCTAGTTTTTTCAAATTTACGAGTACAGTTTTTTAAAAAATAACTAAAAAATCGTCTACGTATTTTCAATGCCAGATAAATCAAAAAATTTTTTAATTAAAGTAGCATAACTCAGTGAGTTTTTGTCGTAACCGAATGGAATGTTTGCTATTGCACTCGTCATAAAGTGAAAAAAATATATAATGCTAAACATAGCTTGTGGGATCCAGGGATAAAATCTATGTTAAATATATAATAGTTTTAATTAAAATCATTTGAAAAATTCAAAATATATAATATAGACTACAATGTATCAAGAATAACCTATAAAATGATATACAATAGGTAAAATAATAGTCTTAATGACGCTGAAGAAATATAATTTAATTATTTACAATACATAACTATACAAATAATACATAAATATGTAAAATAAATATATAAAACTATAAGTTATAATTAAATATATTTATTTTCTAAATGAAAAAGTATTTCTTAAAGCATGAAATAATTAAATTGCGATAAATGGTTTATAAATTCTTAATGTCAAGATAAACTTATATCAAAATCAGAAACATGACTTTATCAATTCTGTTTGGAAAAAAATAGTTAATTAAAAATAGATACATTTTTTCCACATATGTTTTCCGGATCCCCTTTCCCAAAACATAAATGCAATGCTCTTTTATAATATTTAGTTGTTAAAATTAAACCTTTAAAAGTTTCAAAATAAAGGACAAACATGTATTGAATAGAATCTATTTGTATTTTTACATTTTTCAATTTTGTGACACCTGTCACAAAGAGAATTGGTGATTTGGGGGGGGAGGGCGCCAAGTTGAAACTTCACACCGAGCACAATTTTCTCTTCGCACGCCGATGCTGATAAATAGCCAAGTATTCGTTATGGCTAACTATATAAGAGTTTAAAATAAATAATAGAGTTAATGGTACGCCAATCCCCGTTTACCAAAATAGTCCAATTGGCTATGAAATTGCAACAACGAAATATTTTAAACACTAAAAAGTAGAAAAAGAAAACTAAACATTGTAATATATTTTTAAAAGAAATGCACTTTAATAAATAATTTAAAATTAATGAAATGATTAGTATTTATTGAAAAAACAATTTAGAAATCCTAAATAGATAGTTTAAATATTTTTTTTCATGTTGCGATATATTAAAAAAGAAACATAGTACAAATTATAATTTTTTATATAAATTCCCTATTTTGCACTTCCTACTAAGCATGTATCAAAGAGGAACTCAGGCTAAATCAAAATATTGTGACGATTTTTTTAATTTATTTTGTAACAACTTGAATTACAATTATGAAGTTAGACGTGATTTGTAAGTTTAGTTGCTTTTAAAAGATCGTCTTTTTTCTTAATGTTTATACTTTTAAAAGAAATTTTTATGTTTAGCATTGAACGAGGTTGCTTTCAAGTTCATAATCTTACCGACCTTACTCTTTTATATACATATATTTAAAAACGTATAATTGGAATCCGACTTATTGCACTTATTGCTTGAGGCATCTAAGACCAAGTTCTGTAAACGATAAAGCCTTTTTTTCCCCCTTTTTTAAAAATCACGATGAAATTGCATTAAACAAAAAATGCCGTAATAAAACCTTGCAACTTGTTGCGTCACAAAATTTTTTATTTCGTAATTTTTAAATCATACTTGTTATACTTCAATGGTTGAATATAAATATGAAATATTTACTACCTCTTTAAAATTTCTTTCTTAGTGATTTTTCGACAATGCTACAAAAAATGGGTAATAAAAGATTTAAACTATAAATATATATAGGGCAGTTGCACCATAAAATTTAACTAATAATAACACATTGCTCAGTGGTGCACAAAACAGGAATTTTAATATACATTTGTACATATTAAAATAAAATAAAACTTTCAACGTTTCGCGCCGTCTTCTGCGGGCGTCTTCGGGAAAATATGATAATGGAAGGACTACGTTTGCATCTTGATCGAGAGATAATATTTCTACTAAATTAAAATCTAAATGAATTAAAATTAAAAAAAAAAATGTTGCCATTTACACATGAGTAAAAATTAAAATATTGCAAGGAAATAAAAAAAAAATTAAGTTATTATTAAAGTTTATTAAGTTATTATTAAAGTTTATTAAGTTATTATTAAGTTATTATTAAGTTATTATTAGGTTTAAATTAGTTGTATAATGGGAATCCCAAAATTTTATCTCAGACATTTTAATATTTCAAAAAGTAGTTACGTGTGTTAATACTTCAATAATTATTAGTTCAATATTATACCAACCTTGATTTTCATCTTAAATTTCTGCTGAATTTCTGTGAGCAATAAAAATATGAAAAATCGAGAAAATGATACGAAATCGCTATCATAGCGCTCCTTTCGCGCGGAATGCTTCCAAATTCAAGGAAGATCTGCCTATCATACAATCATTTCAACCTTTGATTGTATGGCAAAAAAACTGAAAAAAAGCTACGAGTGAACCACTAGTGGTGTTAATTTTTGAATTATGCACCATTTCACTTCCGGCAGACGTGGATCATTAAATTCCTCTATTACTACTCTTCCATAAAATAAAGCTTTTTTTTTCTTGTGATCGATACCCTCGGTTTTTGCGCTGTTAGCTCTTGGACTATAAGTTATTGTTTTTCATAAAGATATGAGACTGAAAGCACAACATTTACTTTTTTAGTTCTCAATAATAGTTAAAACGTTAACAAAAATATGGCTTTTATACTATTCAATTAACTACGTGAAAGATTTACTAGAGAGCATTATGTTATTGAAAAGCTAAACTTCAAAGCACTTTTAGCTAATCTCGTCCTTTTTTTTTCCAGATTATTAGTAATTTTTCTATTAGAGTTTATGTTTATACCTATATGCATATGCAATGGAATGCTGATTTGATTTTTTTTTTTTTTTTAATTTATTGTACGGTACTAAAGGAGACAGGTCATTTACTTCTTCAGCTCTTAAAAATGGTTAGGACATTAACGAAATTAGGGTTTTTATGCAGTCTAATTAAATATCTGAAAGAAAAATTGGCGATCATTACGTTTATAGGAAGGCAAAAGCCTGTCAAATACTTTTCTATTCCAGTCTTGTCTGCTGCAAGCATATTTTAAATCTGAAAATATTAAAAAAAAAAAAAAATTAATGATGATCATATGGTTACAGGGACGCAATTAATCTTACGGAGTCGTCTTCTGCATGTAATCTCAATCATTTTAAGTTTTTCGCTTGTTTACTAAAATCTGCCCCGCGGGTCTATTTGCATCAAACTGAAGACTTCCCCGCGTTATTATGTCGCTTTCACCCTGCACGTGCTGTGATGCATTCATACCTGAGAGTCGAAGAAAATGTCCGGGTCAAGGTTAAAAACAAGAAGATATGCGACTGATCCTCAACATCGTACACTTTTTTTTGGCGGGAAAAAAATTGCGCTCATTAAACTAAACAACAAATTATATGAAAGAGAAGAGTACGATTTAAATGTTTTCTCGAACACTGCTATAGAACGCCATACTTAGATTTGCGGATCTATGGTAGGAGGAGAACACGGGCTTTGAAATCAGGACTGTTCCATAAATTGTCATATTTTTGTAATTACATAGTTTTGGTAGAATTCGTTTAATCTGTACATATATTATAAAGAGGTAAAGTTTGTTTATTTGTAAAGGGTAATTTATGGAACTACCGAACAGATTTCAAAAGTAATGGTACCAAAATGACGGTGTTCGACCCGAATCAAACATAGGTCATAGGTTGTATTTTATGTCGATGTCCCTAACCCAAAGGGGGTGCAAAAACAAAAGAAGCTTTAAAAGTGCTGTTTCTGCGTTACCGATTACTGCGTTACTAGAAAAATGAAATTTGGTATGTTAATTACTTATAAGATGTAAATGGTCTCTAAGAATATTTTCTGAAAAATATATAAATTTAAAAAGGGTGAAAATGCACGAAAATCGCTTTAAAAATAATCTAAATTGTAATTTTTAAGCAATCTCGGGAACGAAAGTAACTATTTAAAAAATAATAATGTCAAAATGATAGTGACAGTCTTTCCTCCAACTTAAGCTACATCTTATGGGCCTAGAATCATGAAATAAGATACATAATATCGCTAAGAACATAAAAAAAAAAAAAAAAAATCGAAATTTAAAAGAAATGAAAATGTCTAAAAAGTAAAAACCGTTCTAAATTTTAATTTCTATTAAATCTCAGGAAATATCAAACTGATTTCGAAAATGATGTTTCAAAATGATGGTGATGGCTCTTGCTGCGACAAATGCTATATTTTATGTGGCTGTCACTACCACCTGGGAGTTACAGAAGCAAAAAACCTTCTAAATGGACGTTTATATGTTACGGAATGGCCTATAGAAACATGGAATAAGATACAAATGATCTCTAAAAACATTTCCAAAATTATTCAAAACTTAAAAAGAATGAAAATCGCGGAAAGTTTTTTTTTTTTTTTTTTTTTTTTTTTTTTTTTTTTTTTTTAATGTTCTAAAATGCAATTTCTACTCAATCTCATGAACTATCAAATTTATTTCAAAAGTAATGTTTGGAAATTGATGGTGTCAGCTCTTGCCCCAATATATTCGCTATTTCATTTCGGTGTCACTACTTATCTGGGGGTTGCAGGAGCAAAAAACTTTCTAAATTTTGATTTTTGTGAAACTACAGGGGGTAGCAACTTGAAATTTGGCATAGTAATTACTTATAAGATAAAAAATGCTCCAGAACAATTTCGAAAAAAATCGAAATTCAAAATGATTGGAAATGGCCGAAAAGCGTTCTAAAAATGCTCTAAATTGCGATTTCTACGCAATTCTAGGCAATATCAAATCAGTTTCTAAAATATCGGTTGCAAATTGATGGTGACTGTCCCCGCTCCAACATAAGCTATGCTTTACGGTGTTGTCACTATCACCTGGGCTTGCAAGAGGAAAAAAATGTTCCAAATCGTGTTTTTTGTACAACTGACGAGTCTATGATTTTAAAATTTGGCATGGTAATTATTTAAAGGATGCAAATGCTTTCTAAGAACTGTCAAAAAAATTCCAAATTTAAAAGGAAGAAGAGAGTTAAAAACTGCGATTTCTGTCACTCTAAATAAGCTAAAAGCTTTAAATATGTCATGGTAATACTTATAAAATATAAATGCCCTCCAAGAACAATCGAAAGTGAATTCGAATTTTAAAAGGGGCAAAGGGAAGAAGCAAAAAGTGTTTTTAAAATGTCCTAAATTACAAAATCTATGCAATCTTAAGAAATAATAAACCGATTATAAAAGTAAAGGTAGCGAATAAATGGCGATCGTCTATAAGCTTACACATACTGTATTGTATCCCAGTACCATTACCATCTGCGGTTGGCAGGAACAAACAAACGTTCTGAAAAAGGCCTTTAAAAACTTTCTAATTTATGTTTCTATGGAATATTAGGAAATGCCGAAGCGATTTCAAAATTAATGCTGTTTTTTTTTTTTTTTTTTTTTTTTTTTTTTTTGTGGCTGATATGAAGATGAAACTACACATTTTACTTGTATTTCTAAAGTATTTGTGAGGCTGATGATTCTGCTTTGATTCTACAAATTTCGATGGTATTTTTTTTTCCATGTTTCAGTGTGGTAATTTTGTATTAAATTCGATGGATTATATATAGTTTTACAATTAATGGTTATTTATATAAAGATTTTTTTATTATTATCTTTAGCCTTTTTAATCTTGCAAAATTTGCTACGTTTATTTTAGCAATCATGATGCGAACTGCTCAAATGATAAATTTCTGGATATGTGTCAGATATGCAACGCGATGGTACAAAGGTTAAGGCCCCTGTCCTCGATCGAGAAAACGCTCGCGACCTAATGCTATTCCTATGGGGAAGCATTTTTCTAATAACTCTTTCGCATTTTGACATTTTTGAATAATTTTTTTTGCATTATATAGCTGAGGTGCATGCCGACAGCGCACCTTTCTTACTTTTTCGATTTTGGCTGCAGATATTTTTTGCAAAGTTAGTTTCACTTTCCAAACCGGTTTCGAAACTGAAAGTGCTTTTTAAAAAATAAATCTGCAACCAAAATCGAAAAAGTAAAAAAAGGTGCGCTATCGGCATGCACCTCAGCTATCCAATGCAAAAAAAATTATTCAAAAATGTCAAAATGCGAAAGAGTTATTAGAAAAATGCTTCCCCATAGGAATAGCATTAGCTCGCGAGCGTTTCCTCGAGCGAGGACAGGGGCCTTAAGTTTTGGTGTAAATTGGCCAGTAGGTGGCGCTGCTATGCCACGTTTTTCCTGATTTTCATGATTGCTATATCTCAAGAACTAATGCACAGAATGTCACCAAACTTCAGATTCCGCGATACCTTAAGATACATAGCCGCTGATAAAGTTTTGGTGTGACCTGCCCTATAGGTGGCGCTGCTATGCTACATTTTGCACGATTTTTGCGATAGCTATATCTCAAGAACTAATGCAGAGAACTTCATCAAATTTTAGATTCTGTTACACTAGAATATATAACATAATTAGACGCTGATTACATTTTGGTATTAACCTTGCAACAGGTGGTGCAGCTATGCTGCATTTTGCACGATTTTTCCGATGGCTATATCTCAACAACCAACGCACAGAATTTCATCAAACTTCAGATTTTGTTACAAAATGACATATAACATAATTACACGATGATTACGTTTTGTTATAAATCCTTCAACTGATGGTGCTGCTGTGCTATATTTTACACGGTTTTTTTTAAACAAGCTCTATCTCAAGAACTAATGCACAGAATTTCATTAAACTTCAGATTCTTTTACACCATAACATAATTAGACGCTTTTTTACGTTTTGGCATAAATTGTCCAAGATATGGTGTTGCTGTGCTACGTTTTTCAATTTTTTGTTATAACTATATCTAAAGAACTAATGGACGAAATTCCATCAAATTTCAGATTCTGTTAGGTCTTGACATAAACAGATGCTTATTAGGTTTTAGTATAAATTACCCAACATGAGGCACTACTAAGCTCATTTTCTCAGAATATTAATTAAATTTTGCGTTTTAGGCTACCAGAATCCCATTAGGCTAGGTCAAGTGTTCGAGGAAATTCTTTCGCATTTTGACATTTCTAAATATTATTATTATTATTATTATTATTATTATTTTTTTTTTTTTTTTGCATTGGATAGCTGAGGTGCATGCCGACAGCGCACCTTTTTTACTTTTTCGATTTTGGTTACAGATATTTTTTACAAAGTTAGTTTCTCTTTCAAAACCGGTTTCGAAACTGAAAGTGCTTTTTAAGAAAAATATCCAACCAAAATCGAAAAAGTAAAAAAGGTGCGCTGTCGGCATGCACCTCATCTATCCAATGCAAAAAAAAATTATTCAAAAATGTCAAAATGCGAAAGAGTTATTAGAAAAATGCTTCCCCATAGGAATAGCATTAGCTCGCGAGCGTTTCCTCGAGCGAGGACAGGGGCCTTAAAGTAGATTTCCTCTGAAAAATACATTTTATGTGTTTGTATCTAAAACTACATTGAAAACACGATTTCGATTGTAATTTTGAGAATTGCTATTTTTTAATTGAAGAAAGATGCTTTGTGGGAAACTGATCACCATCGTAAGTCAACGATGGCAAAAATTTATTGTGCGCTTAAATAAAACATCAATTCAACTTGCACTGTTTAAATCGATAATAGTAAGTAAAATAGATTTTTGTGTATATTGCAGACAGTCACTCAAAAAATATTGGGACATGTGGCAAATATCAAATGTTAAGCAATTTATAAAAATATTAATAACATCAACGCCAAAACAACATTAAAAAGGAAATAATATAGCGTTTGGCAAACATTATGCATAAAAAAAATCTTAAATATTTTACAGTTGCAGTTTTTTCTAGCTGTAAAGACCTTATACAACCTTAAATAGATCTCAAAAAAGTTTTCTTTCTCAAAGGACACTTTCGGAATGAGAAAGTTAAAACTTATTTAATAAAAAGTAATTTACCACCAGTATATATTTTTCAGTATATTTAGGTATATGTTAGACGTTCAGTTTCAGAACTTTCCTGTCTTTCATGTAAGAATAAGAATAAATAAATCTATCTGTGAATGTGCGAAATCGGGTTATAAATCACTGGAAAATGGAAAATCAGTTCGTCGTATCGGAGAAATTTTGAGACCGAGTTAGTGTAGTTTATTTAATATTATCTCCAGATTCAAGAAAAAAAATAATGTTGAAAACAAAGATCAGGGCGCTCTAGGATATTTAGTGAACACGAAGAGAGATGGATTGTGAGATAAGCTCATATTAATCCCAGAAATAGCACCGTTAAATTGACTCTGGAAACTGAAAATAATTTAAGAAAATCAGAAATATCTTGAGAAAACACAAGTTTCATGCCAGAGTAACTAAGAAAAAACCCTACATCAGCGAAGCAACCCTACGTGCTAGACTGACATTTGCTAAACCCTATGTAAAGCAGCCAGCAGAATTTTGAAAAAAAAAAAAAAAAAGGTTCTTTTAGTGGGCAAGAGCAAAATATAACATTTTCTGATCGGATGGCGAGTAAAAAATTTGGCGCAGACCAAAAACTTAGGGTACACGACATTTCGGTCCCGCCATTTCGGTCCCGCCGTTTCGGTCCCGAGACATTTCGGTCCCTGGCCATTTCGGTCCCGAGACATTTCGGTCCCGAGACATTTCGGTCCCGAGACATTTCGGTCCCGAGACATTTCGGTCCCTGGCCATTTCGGTCCCTTGCCATTTCGGTCCCGAGACATTTCGGTCCCTGGCCATTTCGGTCCCGAGACATTTCGGTCCCTTGCCATTTCGGTCCCTGGCCATTTCGGTCCCTTGCTATTTCTTTACCGGCCACCTTATAACTTGGTTTCTGATCGATGAAGGCCTACTAAACGCTGTAAGCTCAACATTGTTTTGGCTTTTTTTAATATTTTTATTCTCCTGCCCCCCTTCCCTTAAATTTTATACAAAGCTGAATATAATAGTCCAATAAGTTTAATCTATTGTAACTCGTGATAATAAAATCACAGCAAGTTGAAAATTTGATTAAACAATGTTATATAATTTTACACTGTCTTTATTATTATTATTTAACATAATGAATATTTTAAGTTTTATCATATGTTCTTTGTATTAGGTATTTTATCTATACAAAAAACTAAAATACATATTTTATTGATTGTTTTAGCACACTTTCTTAGAATCTTTAAATTAGTGATTTCCTAACTAGGCGTGCTATGAAAATTTTTTGTTTAAAAAATATAAATGCTCCAACGACCTTTTTTATGTAATAATTATTGGTTGCAATTTTTTTTTTTTTTCACAGTTTTCTTACTTTATGAAGACAATTTTTGTGAATTAATTTTATTGAAAGTGGGCTTATTTCTTTGTAATAAAATGATTATTTTTCAATTTTATATAATAATGTAATTATTATTTTAAATAATTTTATTTTCAAATTTTAACTGACAAAACTAAGCTTTTTTAATTTATCGTTTATTTATTTATTTGCATTACCTTTTCGCTCCCACTTTCACAGAAAAAAAATTGACAATTCTTATTTTAATTTTATTATTGATTGAATTAATAGTTTTAAATTTCAGTAACTTTAAATATAAAATAAATAAAGAGGTAAAAAATAAGTTTCAGTTTATAACTACTACAAAACCTAATGATAAATTGAATATAAAACAGATTATTTATTGAGTTTATTTAAAGTAAAATTCGAAATGGGTATTAATAATTTGATCAATTTAATTAAATAAAGATTCATTAAATTAAAAATACATATATTTAATAAAATATTAATTTGATTTTAATTTTAAAATCACTAACTGTTTTGTGATTTAATTTATAGCAATTATTCATCACCATAAGTTTTTATTCAAAAATTATTATTTATTTCAAAAAAGAAAATTATTATTATTATTATTATTATTGAAAAATCAGTAACGTAACGTAATAATTAATTAAACATAATAATGCAACACTGTAACAATGCGTAAAAATATTTCTTAACAGTGTTAGGTAACATTATTATCCAGATGAAGATTTAAATTTTCTGAAACAAAGTTATAGTTTACAATTCGCAAAAAGCAATCATATATTAATTAATTATTTTTAAAGAGTAAGAAAAATATCATAAACTAACCAATAAATGAATAAATAACATATTTATTTTGAGAATCCTTATAATTTTTATATATCCTAATGAACTTGATAACATTATAGTAGCTGAAATTTAAAAAATATGTTTTTTCATTTTTGCTATAATAAGAGCTATAAACTAGATTTTAAACAAGTTATTGATAAATAAGTCACTTAAACAATTAATAGTTAAAATAATTTTGAATTCTTATTAATAAATATGTTTGATAAAAATAATTTAATTTTTAAAAAAATTTTAATTTAACAGCATAATTATTAATGCTTTAAAATTTTCTAAGATTATATTAATCATTTAATAAAATAATGTATAACATTAAGTAAGAAACAAATCAAAACCGAGTGCCGGGAATTTTTAAACACTTATAATTTTTTATGTTGGTGTTCCTATAAAATTTGAAATATATGCATATAAGTACCAGCTAAGTACTACTATTAACCTCTTTTAAGAAAAATTCTACATGTCAATCAATTGTCAACGCCCATCTGAACAAATAGTCATCTTTATACAAAATAGCTAGAAAAGATAGGTAGTTAGCTTTATTCTACTTATCTTGATCTTTATACACTTGTCAGATGAAATCCCTCATTCTATAATACAATGTCCTTTTTACTCTGGAGTTCCAATGCGGACGGACCTCCCAGATTTGACTTGTGTTTATTTCGCTCGTAGTTTTTGAATGTAATAAGCATAAAAAGTGTTTAATGTATTAAAAAGGATTTGTAATTTTTGCATTGTTATATGTAAAAAGGTTGTTACACGTAAAAAGTTATTTCGTAGCAATAATTGTTATATGTAAAAAGATTAACGCAAACTTTTAAATAGTTTTTTTAATAGCGAAATAAAATAATTATTTAAAAAATAAAATGTTTTAGTCAATCCCGATGCAGAACTTAAAAAATAATGTGGCTTTATCACAATTCCATGTTAAAAACCCCTTAAAAAAAAAAAAAAAAAAAAAAAAAAAATGTAAAATGACATAATCTAAAAATGATGTGCCCTTAAATAATAGGATGAAATAAAGATTTCTAAAACTATTTGCAGATTTTTTTTTTCATTGTTAAACACATATTGTACAAATTATATGCAACTGAAAATGTGTAGGCCATGGACATTTGCTTAAGCAAATTAAATTCGACTTATACGTGTTTTTAAATTACCAGATCTTCATGATTGAGGAACTTCTATATAAATCCACAGAACAATCCTCCCCTCACTCCTGAAAACAATTACTTCTGTCATGTGAAATTTGCATAGCGTTTGGATCCGCTGCAATATGTTTGAGTTTGGATCCGAGTTATACGTGTAAGCGGTTTTTGGGTACTTGTTACTTCTAATTAATCGCATTACACTAAAACTTTATGTGGTTTTCAGTTAAAAAACCAGCGTTGAATTCAGACTCTTTTCTCCGGGAGGAACTTCTGTGGCTCCGGGGGGATTCAATAGAGTCCTGGGGGGATTACACTTTTTAACACTGAAAACACAAAATCTCAAAATTTCCGGAGGGGGGCATTGATAGCTCTGGGGGGAATGACCCGCCCCTGAATTCAACACTCTAAAATGTTCCCTATAAAATTATGTCAGCTATTTCCCGTGTACAAAATTTCAGCTTGCTGGAGAAGGGCCCGAAATGTCTGAGGACCGAAAAGTCCAGGGACCGAAATGTCTCGGGACCGAAATGGCCATGGACCGAAATGTCTCGGGACCGAAATGTCTCGGGACCGAAATGTCTCGGGACCGAAACGTCTCGGGACCGAAATGGCCAGGGACCGAAATGTCTCGGGACCGAAACGTCTCGGGACCGAAATGTCTCGGGACCGAAACGGCGGGACCGAAACGGCGGGACCGAAATGGCGGGACCGAAACGTCCTGCTTCCAAAAACTTACGACCTACTGTAAAATACGGAGGCGGCAGCCAAATGGTTTGGGGTTGTATGGCGAGTTATGAGATCGGAAACTTAAAACATATTGATGGTACAAGGGACCAACATGTCTATCTTGACATTCTTAAATGGAATTTAATGCAAAGTGCAAATAACTTGGGAATTTCACGATATTTTAAACTGTATCAGGATCCGGATAATGATCCGAAACATAATGCTACATTTGCAAATTGTGGGTTCTCTATCATTGTCCTGGTGTAATTTAGAGCCCTGCCCAGAATACAGACCTTAATCTCATTGAGCATCTTTGGGATTATGTTCAACAAAAAAATTATGAGCATCCAATTTCTAACAAGCAAGATTTAAAAGAGCATTTTGTCGAAGAATGGGCCGAAATCGATCCTTCCTTTTGCGCAAAGTTAGTAAAATCTATGCAAAATAGACTACGAGTACGAGAGATCATAAAGCATAATGGTGGCCCAACAAGATATTAACTATCTCTTTCATATTATTTTCTTTATTTATTGGATAGTGTCCAAATACTTTTTTAAGAATTTTTTTTTTTTTTTTTTTTTTTTTTTTTTTACTATAATTCTTTTACTTTAAGTATTAACCATAATTGCAGTAAAATATGCATTGTGTTTTAGCTATTATGATTTGATTTCATCAAAGCATGATATTCAAAGTATATTCTTTTTTTCCCCTTCGTATATATCAGTTATATAGAAAATAAAGTTTTATGCAATTATATCGTGTCGCATGCAATACTTTTTTGAGAAACTGTATAACGTGGTGATAGAGATATTTAAAATAGATTTTCTTTGAAAAATATATATGTCTATACCCCCAAATTATGTAAAAAACATCGATTCTGGCTGATTTCAAGAATTTTAACTTCTTAATTGATGAAAAGTTGTTTTGAAAGCTGTCGCTATAATTCAGTCAACTACGGAAAAAGTTTAATTAGCTAATAAAACTGCAATTGAACTTAGGTCGCGCCGTATTTTTTTGTTTAAAGTTAGTAACTGAAAAGTTGCTGTGATACATTGGGCAGATTACAGTAAGATTTCGAAAATGTTGGTTTCTAGTCATCTATAATAAATTAGGATTTTTACTATATTTGTGTTTATTTTGAAAATAAAGATAGAAAAGTTTTCTCCATTTTTTTTTTCATGTGTATTTTAAACAAAAAAATAGTTAAAATGGTTAATTCGCCCAATCTTTTGCCCGAATTATTCATTTTATTGTTATAATAAACAGTTGTTATTATTGAACTAAAAAAACTGCTGTCAAGATTCATTGCAAAATACAAACATGCTCGAATAGGATTTAATAATAAATAAATAGGATAACAAATATAAAAAAATTGAATAGGATTTCCTTTTAAATGGCATTATATTACGCAGATTACAAGAAAAACGATTATGAGAGATTAATAATAAACAAACGATGTAAAAGGAAAAAGACATGACTGGCGTCTTTCAGAAATTTTTTGTGCAAAAAACAAAGCTTATAATTTATACCCATTGATAATATTTCATAACTTTTCATTTCGTGCTTCAAGAATGTAAGTTTTTTGTCATCACATGACAAGATGTAAATGAGAGTCATTAACATTCTGTCACACAAAGGCAAAATTCTTTCTTTAAAAAAGTATCTCACATTTAATCTGCAATGGGAGACAGTTTCAACAGCGGCTAATATTTCTTTTGTTTCGCAATATGTTTCTTTTCTAAGTTCATCAGACAGATTTGAGAAGTTAGGTGTTTTTTAGAATGGTAGAAGTTCTCATGTAACACAGGGGATAATATAATTATTGTTTCGGTTGCCTGGATTTAATCAAAGTTGAGATGTTAAATTATTGCCTTAATTTCCAGGCATTTGTCACTGAATTTATTTTTCTGAGAATTGGGAAGGAAAGCTTCAGTAATTAATAAACAAATAAACAACAACAAAAAAAAAGAATGAGAAAGAAAAAGAGAGCAGAAGCCAGCAATGTTTAAAGAGAGATTAGAAAAAGTAGCTATTTTTTAAACAAATTAAAAGATTTATAAGGCTATTCAAAAGGCTTAAATCATATGTTATCTAACACGAGGGAATAACGTCGTTAACTCGTTCACTGGATCTAACTTACATTTGATAAGTTATTGCATCAATTTTTAAGCATTTGTCATATAATTTTTTTTCCCATGAGAATTGGGAAGGAAAGCTTCAGTAATTAATAAACAAACAAACAAAAAGTGAGTGAGAAAGAAAAAAGAGAACAAAAGCCAGCAATGTTTAAAGAGAGATTAGAAAAAAATAGATATTTTTCAACCAAATTAAAAGATTTATAAAGCTATTCAAAAGGCTTAAGTCATATTATCTAATACGGAGGAATAATGTTAACTCTTTCGCTGGATCTAACTTACATTTGATAAGTTATTGCATCAATTTTTAAGCATTTGTCATAGATTTTGTTTTCTTTTCTGGGAATTGGGAAGGCAAGCTTCAGTAATTAATAAACAAACAAACAAAAAATGAAAAAGAACGAGAAAGAGAACAGAAACCAGCAGTATTTGAAAAGCAATCAGAATTTTGAAAAAAAGTAATAGATTTCTAGGATAATTTATTCAAAATGCTTAAATCGTATTATCTGACATGGGTGAACAATATAGTTACTGTTTCGATGCCTTACATTTAATAAGTTATTGCATTATAAAAGTGGCATTAGTGTAATAAGTGCACCATTTGAAGAGAAAGACGACTGCGTATTCTCCTATAGAAGGCGCAAAGTGCTGGGAATGCATGCGAAATCCCACTAAATGTGTGCGTAATAGCGTGGAAGCACGTTATAAGGCATCGTTCGCATCATGGATGCCTCCAAACGGCGTCAATGTGCTCGTCGTATAATTTTTAACAACGAAAAATATAAGTGCTAGTAAAATCTATTGTCAAATGAAACATGTGTATGGCACAGAGTGTATTTCATGCAGATCGGTATGCCGATGGTGTAGGGTTTTCCGTAGTTGAAGAAATTAGATCAGTATTGACGATAGGTTACGACCTAATCAAGTGAAATGTGGTCTTCTACCACTACGAAAATACTTACACCATCGGAAAACCGATCTGAATGACATATACTCCCTCCATACAAATGTCACATTCGACGACCGATTTCACCAATGTTCACATTTTCTGCTCTTAAAAATTGCTCAACTGCGCGTTGACACCATTTGGAAGTATCCATAATGTAAACGATGCCTTTTAACATGCTCCCACGTTATCATACACGTATCTGGTTTTTGACAATATCTGCATGCATTTCCAACACTTTGCGCTTTCTATAGAAGCATGTTGCTCAGTCATCTTTCTCTTCAAATGGAAAAGTTATTTTAGCAATGCCACTTTCATTTAGACGACTCTTATATTTAATTGTTTTGATGGCTTACACTTGATAAGTTAATCCTTAAGCACATGTCATTGAATTTGTTATGGGGTAAAGTGTGGCTGATTATTGTCCCTTTTCATAGCGATTCATATATATATATATATATATATATATATATATATATTATGCCAACGTATGTGGCACAAAAATCACGATTATTTATTAATTGTTAAACAACAACATCCAAATGAAATATATCTTATGGGTTACTATGCAAAAGTCCTTTGGTAATATTTACGCTGTGGTAAATTGGATTTATTTATGTTTTGTACCTTAGCTGATATTATGGAGCTTCGAAATATCATTATTTTTATTTTATTTTTTTCTGTTCTTTTTACTTAAAAAAAAATAAATAAATAAAAGTCATGAATTTTAAACCTTTCCGTTTCAAATTAAAGTTATGTATTATAAATGAAATGAGTGAAAGGATTACATTATTATATTTTAAATAATTAATGAAATACGAAAAAATGCCACGGGTATAATATTTAGTGATTTATTATCTGCGCCGAGCTAGCATAAAAATACTGAGTTCTTGATTTATCAGCACATATATCATATATGCACCACATTGGCGCGTTATTTCTTCTGACGTCAATTTGGCGAAAATTCCGTTTTCAAATACCACTGACATACATATTTTAAAACTAATTTCTATTTAAAATAATAATAATAATTTTAAAAAAGTTTAGTTAATAATTATACAACAAAACAATTTATATCATTTTAAAAAAGAAAATAAAAGTAAACAATCAGTTGATTAATAAATAAGTAACAATAGCCGGGTTACCATGGGAGGCACATATAATTGCCATTTTGTTGCAATCATGCCAATGTGGTGCGTGTATGACATCGGTGTCTATTTCTCTAGCAGAATCTTCTAATTTGGCAAAAAATTGAGTAATTAAAATAAATTATGAATAAAAGCAATATGATTTAATGCTTAGTATACATTCAACGGAGACCAAATTGCTCGCCAAGGGCGGCTAGTTATTAATAATTCATGACTAGTTTAATTTTTATAGCACTGAAACTAGGCCGTTAAAGACCTGCTTTAAAATCGCTGTACTTAAAGATTATTTTGATTTTAGACACATAAAAAATTAATTTGGAGGGGTGGGATTAAAAAAAACTCATTCGAAAACCCTTCTTTATCATTAATTTAGAAGTAAATTAGATGTTAATAATACAGAGGTCAGAATCAATCGTATTTTGGCAGATTTTTGATAAATATTATCTAAAAGCTCCCTCCGTAAAATCTCCTCGAAACAAAAACCCGTAAGCGGAATTTACAAGTTTTATTATATATATATTTTTTTTCAAATTTACTTCTTTATTTTTTATTTTATTACAACAATATTTAATAAATCGCCAAACTCCCCCCTCCCAGACATACACACAATCTACTTATTTTCATTTTATAATCTTGTGCTTAAACATTTTACCTAAAAATTTACATATATTTTTTTCTTTATAATGAATTTAACACATAACATAATTAATGATTATGACGACAAATGAATGACAAAATAAAAAGCATGTCAAAGGATATTTTTTCTTTGTGGCCACATGTACCCCGCGTGTGTTCACAGCTACTCCGCTGTTGGGACACATGTGAACAATTTTTTTTTAATTTATACAACTATTAAAAAAAGTAAGAAAAACTATAAAGGTAATTAAAAAAATATATACCATGTGTTTTTATTTTTTCTGTTTGCTACATTTAGTAGATTTTGTTTATAGAAATTAACCCAGTTATGAGAAAAAGTTATATTTACGTGAATTATTCACATGTTCCCTCCCCTAGTCTCCCTTATATAACAAAAGAAGTGTATTTTTTTTTCTTGGGGAGAAAAATTAAAAGACAAAGCGTGAAACAAATTCTTCCGTGGGGCCACTCCAGGTAATGATATCCCGAAACACCCATTGTACGTGCCCATGCACTCGTATTTCTGAGTGATGTGTGGAAATAGCCGGGCAAGTTGATGGGGTTGATTATTCCATCTTCCGAGGCCATACACCATCTGCAAGCGTAATCATCTCTAGGCTCGTTTTCATGCTTTACTTATTAGTCTTTTGCATTCCTGAAAACATCTTACTTTGTTTTGTGAATAAATATTCTTATTCACCGCACTTAAGAGGTTACTTTAGTCAAACAAAAAGATTCATTCACTAGTGCTAATCCTAGGGAAGACATTTATAAAGATATCTTGTTTGAATTTAGCTATGTTTATATAAATATTGCATTGAACAGCTGAGATCGATTTGTACCAAGGCAATTTTTTTCTTCGATTTTGTTTACATGTATTTTTAATGAGGGCATTTTTATTTTCGGTACTGGTTTCGCTAGTAAAAGCATCATTAAAAAAATATCTACAATCGAAATGGAAAAGGTAAAAAACGGCCTTCAAGCAAATTGATCTCAGTTTACCCAATTAAAAAAAAAGATAAATAAAAATAATGAAATGCAACCGAGATATCTATATAAATGTCTTCCTAAGGATTAGCATTAGAGAAGAGGCCTTTTCGCGTGATACTTAACATATCTGTAACATCAAGGTTTTTTTCAGGGTTTAAAAACTAGGTTTCGTTAAGATTTTAAACGTTAAAAGTATAACTCCCGCGTCATTCATTTTCATTTTTATATTTATCATAAAAAATTATTCTTAACAATAAGCAATTAAATTTATTTTTAAGTACTGTCAGTAATATATAATATATAATGGGTAGTAAAAATGAAAATATGAATTGATATTAAAGTAAAATAATTTATTTGTAGACACTACAAAAATAAAAATTGATGCTTAGTCTATCGCAACCATACTCACTTTTTTTCCCCCCCTCACCGGCTACAAACAACTGTTTGCGGTATTAAATAGGTGTGAAAACGGTGAAAAAAAAGGATAAAACTAGTCGTTGGGGGCCACCGTAATACTTACCCATCATGGATATGTATATGAAAATAAAACATGTGAAACTATTTATACAATGCATTGCAATTCATAAACAAAATTTAAATATTGTTAATATACATAGTAATGCTATATTAAAGAACTGCTGATGTACCAAATTCGACAAATTACATAAAACGCCAAACCACTCAAGTAGTACCGAACTGCGTAAAGGAAACATCCTTATAACTCCAAAAATAATAATTCTATTAACTAACAATTAATTGCGTCGGATTAAGCGTCTCATTTCCAATTAAAATATACCTCTGAATTGAAATTTGAATGAAATACAGGGTCATGAAAAATCGAAGAATGTGGAAAACAAGATTACAAATATCTCGGCAACTAATAATCCGATCGACTTCGTTCTATATGCAAAATGTGTGTTATTTTATTGCCTTTTATGTCCATTCCTTAAAACAAAAAAAATTCGAAAATTTTTATATACCTTTTATCAGAACGAATTTTTCGAGAGTCCGAAAAAAATAGTTCCGGATAATCGAGGTTGCTGATATTAAATAGGGTTCGTCCCATTCTTACATACTAACTACATACAAAATTTCAAGTCTCTATCTCAATTTGTTCGGGAGATAGAGCGTTTACAGACAGACAGACGGACGGCAAAATTTTTTTTCTAAAAATATGTTTTTCGGAATCTCCACTATCTAAAACGTGTAAATCCGTCAAAAAATTTTTTTCGATTTTCAAAACGATTGCAAGACTTACCCTATACTATGTATGATGGGTAAGTAACAATTTATAAAATGCATTACAATTCCAAAACAAAATATAAACGTATATTTAAGTATTTTTAACACACAATCATGCCCTATTAATGAATTTCTGATGAACCAATTTCGATAAATTGTATGAAACGCCAAACAATTCAAGTAGCACGGAATTGCATAAAAGAAACATCCTTATAACTCCAAAAATATTAATCATATTCACTAACGGTTTATTGCATCAAATTAAGTGTCTCATTTCCAATTAAAAGATATCTTTGAATTGAAATTTGAATGAAATACAGGGTCATGAAAAATCAAAGGATGTGGAAAACAGGATTAGAAATATCTCGACAACTAATAATCCGATCGACTTTGTTTTACGCGCAAAATTTGTGTTATTTTATTGCCTTTTATGTCCATTCCTTAAAATAAAAAAATTCGAAAATTTTTATATACCTTTCATCAGAACGAATTTTTCGAGAGTCCGAAAAAAATAGTTCCGAATAATCGAGGTTACTGATATTAAATAGGCTTCGTCCCATTCTTACATACTAAGCACATACAAAATTTCAAGTCTCTATCTCAATTTGTTCGGGAGATAGAGCGGTTACAGACAGACAGACAGACACACAGACGGACGGACGGCAAAATTTTTTTTCTAAAAATATGTTTTTCGGAATCTCCAGTGTCTGAAACGTGTAAATCCGTCAAAAAAAATTTTTCGATTTTCAAAACGATTGCAAGACTTACCCTATACTACGTATGATGGGTAAGTAAAAAAGTAATATAACAGTAAGACAAGATCAGGCCCGTAGCCAGGATTTTCTTTCGGGAGGGGCTGAATTTTGAATTTTTTTCTGATCTTACGAAAGTAATTTGTATAATTTACAGCAAAAAAATTAAAAATAATCAAGGCTTAACCTAAAGTGTGTTCCTTATAGGATACTTGATAACCAATCTTGTTATTTCGTAATTTAATTATTTTGATTTCTGTTGCAATTTTTGACTTTCAAGACCACTTTCAGTTTCCAAACCGGTTGGGAAACCGAAAGAGTTTATAGGAAAGAACTTCTATGTAACTTAAAAAGCACAAACTAACAATGAATAAGATGAGCCTGAAGTATCCTATGAGAAAACATTAAAAAATATTGAAATTCAAACAAGCAATATGAATTGATTTAAAACACAGGAGAGAATCTGGCATTACGAGTGCGAAGTCTTGAAACGATTGATTTATAAATGAAATTAATTACACGCATTATTTTCTCTAAAGAAAAATTAATTGCTATGTAATTATAAAAATGATATTTGTATTTCACATTCTCTGATTATAATAACTATAAATGCATTGGTACGATAAATTTACTAGTGCACACAAGCAATCATCCTTATTTCTTCTTAGCCGTGATGCTGATTAACTTATCTAGATCTACTGTAACGTCCCAATGAATGGATATCATTGCAAAACTACTCAGATTCTCATTGGTCATAACGCTTGGACAGAAATATTTAATTATTTTCATTTTCGAAAAAGATCTTTCAGCACGATTGTCACTACTGGGCTTTCATCCAAGACTGTCAGTAAATGTTTCATAATATTGTAATACATCACATTACAGTACTAAAACTTTTAGAACCTCTGTGTTGGTGTCAACATTCATTTGTACCCTAATTCATTTTCAGCTTTCATTTGCTACACTGTCACTTTATCCTGAAAATTTTGCGACACATTCTATAATTTGCTTGCGTTTTCCAGTGAAGCAAATTCTGGAAAATCTCTTTGAATGTCTTCATTCGAAATGAATCGATCATTTAAATTTTGAATAAGACTTTCTACATGGTGAATAAAGACCTTGATATTGTAATACTCTTCATCAGATTTAATTTGAGTGTTTGCACGTGTTGTTCGTCTAAATGTTAGTCTTCGGATCTTTATTTCAGTTTGAAATATGTTTTCCCTAAATTTTGATGCGCAATAAAATATTTCACAAAAGATTTTTAGTGCATTTTACTCTATATTTATGTAAAACAATTAGGACTCTTTAGCATGAGTTACAGCCAATATCATGTCACGAGTTTTCTTGAAGAACTCACTATGACTTTTTCAAGCAGAAAACCTTTTCTTCTCACAAACAGAAAGGCTTATGAGAAAATCATTCTTCTCCTTGACTGCCAAAAAAGCTCCAGTAGTTGAAGAAATTGTCCATGTGTTTTTCGAAATATTTCCCTAGCTAATGCAAATGTGTTTAAGTAGCTCAACAAAAGTTAATGTGCTTTTATTTCTCTCAATAAATATTGTGTCACAAATGCAAAAAAGTCATTTTTTTCTGGGGCATATGATGCAGTTGCTTCTTGAATCCTAAATTTGTCTTAAGGTGATTCTTAAAATCTTTTGTCGTTGCTTTACCAAGTCCATGAAACTTTCGGATGACGGGAATCAGCATGCTGTCGGACAAAGCAAGATTTAAACAATGGCTTTCACACTGGACGTATCTAATTTTTGGATACTAACAAGAATTCTAGAATGGACCCCGCTGACATGACTAGACTTATTGGCTGCTTCGTCATACGCCTATACTTTTATACATCTCAAGACATAGTTCATCACAATGTTGTAATATTACTTTTTTTTTTAATTTTTGGAAGATAAGACATTTATTGAAATAAAACCTAAAAAAAAAAATTCCAAATTATTGGGAATCGTGAATTTTTTAATAACCCACATATCTAACACAAAGGGAAAGCTGTTCTTTGTTTGAAATGTCCATAGTTTCATCAGAAATTAAGCTAAAACAGATCACGTTATTCATTTTGATATTTAGTACTTCGGCAACTGTATCCGAGGATATTTGAATAATTTCATTCTAAATGTCTGAGGGTGAAGTAAATAGCGTTTCTATGGATATTTATAATATCTCATTTCAATTCATTATCTCCATACTTTGCTCAAAACTCAAAAGAACTCTTAGTTAATAGTCTTTTTTACATTGATCTCTCTAACGTTAAAGAATCATCATCGTGATCATCAGGTGGCGTATTTGGCTCTGCACAAAATAAGATTGTTTCAAGTATTAGTTCAAGCGCTGCTCTGATTTTTTTTTCTTTTCCTGAAGCTCTTTAAAAATACAACAATGAAATAATAACTTTCTATTTTCTTGAAGAAATTTCGAATTTGTTTGCTAAAATAGCATATGATTTGTGATAATCAAAATGCATTTGTTTTAAGAAAATACATTTAGCTTTTTTTTTTTAATGTCTGAAGCATGTAAAAACTAGTCTTTCTGGGTTTTTTGTGACGTTTCTTTACCTATTCTTTCGTGGAAAAACAAAAAACAAGGTTTGCAATAAATGCGCTTTGGAATATATAAGAAAAGGAAATACTATTTTCTGGATATTTTATCCATTTCTGTTATTTTTATTTGTTCCTACAGCATTGAGCATCCTGATGGCATTGAGTTCCTACAGGTTTTAGAAAACTGTATGGCTACTTGGAAAGTAAAATGGAATAAAAAGAATGTTTCTCTTTGTGGCATCATCTAAGTCATCTCTAGTTACATAGCAACATTGAATTGAGTTGCTATCCATACTGTAGACTCATGTCTAGTACTTGACGAATCCCCAACAGAGTCAAATTGTTCCGAACGCTAACATCAAAATAAAAAGAATATTGCGCAGTTAAACTCATGGCATTGAGCTCACAGGCTACGCATACTAATTGTACATTACAGCCTTATATGTTCAAGGGTTAATTCCGTTCGAAAAAAATATTAAGGAGGGGGATCAGCTCCCCCCTTTCCCCTTTTATACTTACTTAATCATTGAACCCTCTAAACTGATCTGGGACATGCTTTATCATATAAAAAATCCATATCCAAAATTCAGAGCAAATCGGATAATTCTTAATAAAAACCCATTTATATAATTTAAGAAGAGTTATCCTTCTTTTTTATATACTTAACCATTAAACCTCCAGAACTATTCAGAGATTTGAACGCAATCATACAATTCTGCGTGAAAAACCCATTTATATAAATTAAGGGGAGGGGCATTAGAACCCCCATTTCCCCTGTTTATATTTATCCAATGAACACCTAATACCAATCACGGAAGCGCTTCATCAGAATGATCCTATGTGTAAATTTTGAACAAAAATTAATATTTCTGCATGAAAAACCCATTCATATCAATTAAGGGGAGGGCATGAGCCCCCCGTTCCCCCTCTTCTACATATCAAATGAACTCCAAAAACTAATCAGGGAAGCGCCTTATCAAGATATACCTATATACAAAATTTCAAGTGGATGGGATATTTTTATCATGAGTTATCGCGTTACGTACGAACGTACATACAGAACGGGCGGGCACATAAGCTCTCAGACTATGCTAGCCTGTGAGCTAACAATTATCAATTTTAATTTCTAAATATGGCTTGGTGCCAGGAAAAGTTGATATTATTGAAACTGGCTTTACATAAGGTAATTCAAGGACCCATTGTGCTGTTTTGTAATTTTGCAATTTAAAAAAAATAGTACACGTCTGAAAAATTATTTTTGCCGTTTCATATCATATTTTTCAGTTACTTAAAAGATTCCTTTAACAATCATTAACATTTTTGCTTCCATCTCATTTAGCCAATTGACAAAATACCGTATTTTCGTCATTTAGTCTGCTGCTCAATAAATTTATTTTAGATTCAAAAATTCTATTTGGTAAAATTTGTTTTTTTTTTTTTTAAACTCTGAATACATTTTACTTCAATTAATAAATTAAATTTTTGGAAGGGAACTGAGCCAGTGTTGTTGTTTAAATTTTCAATATATTCCTAGACACAACTAAAAATGTCCTTATACTGAATATAAAAATAGAACCCCCTAGCCCCTCAGCATACCCACCTACATCTGTAGATTGGCTTCACAGTGTAATTGGGGGGTAAATTTTTATCAAAATACGCATGTTGACGGGCTAGAAAGCTCTCTCGGTGGCGCTATGAAAAAAACATAGGAGTATCCATTCCTAAAGTGGATAGTTCTACAAAATACAAAGAAAATTTCCCTGACAAATCAGCTGCTTTAGGCACATTTTCATTGTATTAAAGATTCATGTGCAAACAATTCGCAGAAAAGTTCTTCAGTGAATAGACAGGGGGATAGCGTCTTTAAAGGTTTCTTGATACCGTATCGTTTTCCTTCGCATCATTATTTTTTAAAAATGCATTCTAATAGTTTATTTTTAATAAAAAGCGCTCCACAGTTATAACATCATTACCAAAGACACTTTCTTTAAAATTATATATATTTTTTCCCACATGATTTTACATTATAGGCGGCTATTAAAGTTTTTAGCTCCCTTCTCTGCAATTTTTTTGCAGAGAAAGGAGCCAACATGACAAATTTCAAGTTTCTAGCTCCATTAGTGCCACAGAAATCGTAATTTTAAAACGTACTCTGCTCCTACATCTTTATATTTATTTATTTTATTTATTGTTCTAAGTGAGTATTTGCCTTTTGAAAGCAATAGCCATGGCAAATTTCAAGTTAAAGTTCCAACAACATCAAAAAATTAATTAGTTTTCATAATGTTTTCCACTCATTTCATTTTTTTAAGCTTCGAGTTTAAAATAAGGTCCTTATCACGTTTATTTACATTCTAAAAATAATCCCCATGCAAAATTTCAAGTTTCTATCCTCAACAATATTATAGAAATTGCAGTTTCCGAACTTTTTTTTTTTACTTAGCTATTTATTTTGATTAATGGTGCTGATATTGAGCTGAGGTCAATATCAGTCCCCCTGTCACTATTATTTTGCTACTATTATTTTATTTTAAATCAGTTTGATAGTTCTTAAGACTACAATTGTCTACAAACAAACATTTCTCCTCTATAAAATTAGCACGGATAATGCGTACATAGTCACATATTTATATAAAGTACTCAATTAGTAGTTCTTTAGATTGAATTATAAAAAGAAAATTTAGTTCATTCAATCTGAAAATCAAGCGAGGGGCAATTATTTTAATGCCCTCGCCCCCTTTTTTAGGAATCCATGGCTGCAATTGTAATATAAACATTACATTTTAACCTAAATAAGCCTTTACAGGAATTGAAAAGCCCGCATAAGTTGACAAATTGTAGCAGAATTAAAGCTGAACAAAATGATACTGATAAAGAGATATGAATAACATCTTAATCTGAAAGGGAAAAAAAAAAAATCTTTTCCGTCTAGCGTGAAAATGCACTTTTATGTTTCAACGCCAATCATTCTTTTTTCTTTTTTTCTCATCTTCCTATCTAAGCAGGTCAGTGCTTAAGAATAATTATTTATGTTTGTACTTCCGGATGAACCACGCATTGTGAAATAGATGCAATTGTTCCTTACAAGTCTATTTGAGGTGGTACAGGGACCAAATGTTTTATTTTCTTTGATTATAGGTACATTTTAATGGAATTTTTTTCGTATAAGATATATTTGTCAAAAAATACTTTTCAGATAAAAAAATGTTCGTAACTATTCAAATTTTATTTTTAAAAAATACCTTTTTAAATTTTCAACTTATTTAATTTTTTCTATAACTCATGAAACTCTTGCTCAATTTCATTACTTTTTATTGTATGCAGAAAAGGTTTTAAAGAATTTTATTATTTTGCCTTCAGGATATTTATTTTATTTTATTTTATTTTTATTTATTTATTTATTTTATTATTACTATTGCTATTTTGCTTATAAAATTTATAATAAATTTAAACGAAAAAAAAAAAAAAAAAAAAAAAAAAAAGGATTTTTAAAAGTAACTAGTGGAATCCCGTCGAATTCGACGAATGAAATGTTTAAAAGCCCCGATCGATTTGGTTTAAAAAAAAAAGCAAAAGTAATTACATTATTGAATCAATATATAATGAATATATTTCCAAACTTAATGTCAAGTATGCCAGTTAAAATTTTGCATGCAAATATTCGCACATCTTCAGTTAAAATTGTAATCTGACAAGGAAGGTCTCCATACGGGCATACTCAGAAAAATCTGAAAAAATTACAGAATGTTCTTCTCATATAGTTATATATGTTTATAAAAAAATTTCGGCGGAACCTCCTTATAACGTCCGTAAAAAAATAATAAAAATTTCGTTTATTAGGCGATTTATCTCCGGTTGGCGAAAAAACGAAATTTTGAAAAATACGCTTTTACGCTTCGAATACTTTTTAAAGAAAAAACTTTCTATGTTCAATTTATTTAAATAAGTTTAGTTTAAGTAATTTTAGTTTTGCATTTTTACTTTACTTCAAGTGTAATTTTGTCATATACGTTTATATGTACTTATAACAAAATGAAATTAATGTATTTTGTAATTTAAAACACAATTTAAATTGATTAAAATTGTTCCAAATTGAAAAATACACTGTTAAAAATCTGCTGCATTTTGTTGCAACGCACTCCCTTGCTTGTATAGAAAACGGTTACTTGGCCGTGAAATGGAGCTTTCTCGTTGGTTGGAATAGAGATTTATATACAAGCGGTGGAGTGCGTTGCAACAAAATGCAGCAGATTTTTAACAGTGTATGACACGGTCAATTCACCGTGCTATGGAGCATTCTCATTGGTCAGAAGAGAGATATTCTATAAAAGTAGTGGAGTGACGTTGCAGTAAATGCTGCAGATTTTTAACAGTGAAGTCAATTAAAATCAATTTTCAGATTCATTAAAATCGTCTGCTTTTGGCGAGGAAATGCACTGCTCGCCAAATCCCGCGTCGCTTTCAGCTTTTCCTGCCAATTATTCCAAACTATTTTATTTTTTTACATATCTAATAATGTAATTCCGCCGCTAATTTTCACTGATCCTTTATTACTTACATGAGTAGTTTAATTCGTATTTTTTTCAAAAAATTTTGAGTATGCCCCCAATGGAGACCTTCCTTGTGAGTGCCGGCGAAATCCAGAAATTTTATATTATATGCACTCACAAAAAAATAGTTTTATTTGAAAAAAAAAAAAAAATATTTTTACTATGACATTATTTTCACTAACTGAAATCATCTGGAAGTAAAATCTCAATCTCAGTGTCCATAATGAAAAGAAATATTGAAATGTAATATCGTTATGAGTAAAAATGCGATGTTTTAAATAGTGACGTCATTTTCTCTTCAAATATTTTTTTAAAGTTACTGTTATTAGTAATATAAAAAAAAAGGCATCCGTAATAATATTGTAATTCCCATTTATCTGGTTGCTGAATGACATCATTTTCCTCATTTGAAATTTTTCTTATTTTACTTTAGACATTAATTTTTATTGTAAATTATTTTCTGTTATTTTATTTACATTATTAATATTATTTCTCAATAAATATATTTTTTTACCTCAATTAGTGCATAATTATACGCAATCATTTTATTGTGGTTAAATTTTACGAAAACAATTAACTTTTTCCTTTTAAATGCGAGGACATGCTCACTGATGAAATAAAGCTTCTGACTGGTGGAAAGTGATAATGAAAATAATTTTTTATTATCGAGAGAAAAGCTAAATTGAGTTGCCACCATTTTGAAGAAATATCGTAAAAAGCATTTAAAATTAAAAATAAAATATAAAAATGATAATAAATTGAAAAATAGCTAAAATTGACACAACTACAAATAAATAGCTTTCATTTAAAAAAATAATTATCAAAATCAGTTGAGTAGAAAATTCAGGGCTGATGACTAAAAAAACAGCCAGGTCTTTTAAATATATAGATTTTTACTGCGAGGGTTATCTTTTAGAAATTAAAAAAAAAATAATAATAACTACACTTTATGAAAAACATAACATAAATCTATGTACATATCTTTCATACATCTATCTTGCTGGAAAGTTTAGATGTATCGTTTTTAAAATTGCCATTTCTGACAAAAATCATCCGGAGATGAATGGACTTAAAGATTGTTAAAGACTAGCTTTGTTTGGATTTGTGAAGCATTATTTCATAAGATAAATATTTGAAAGTAACAAAATTTTTTATGTTATTTTTGCATCCTTATTAAGCAAAAATGTTATTTTACGTTTCTGCACATTTTAATTGTATAAATATAAATTCAGCAAAATAACTTAGAATTTCCTCGGAATTTTTTATTTATTGTATAAGACTGGTATAAATAAAAATATCTTCGAAGCAAAATTACAAACTATTAATTAATTTTTTTTTTTTTTTTTTTTTTTTGTTTATAGTTCTTTTGTTGCCATTTTACAAAAGAAAAAAGTCATAATATAATTCTTTTAAAAAGCCTAAAAGACATTTGATGCGGGTGTTTTTTACTTATTTAATTAATCATGATTATTATCAATTCTATAATTTATTTTTTCTTCTGAAAATATACGCGTTTCATTTTTTATTTGCAAAAACGCGTACATAAATTAATTAAAATATTAAAGTTTTTGGAGTTATTCTGAAAAAAAAAATTAATATTGTTCAAATCTACAGAGCATAATTTATTTTTACGTTTAATTTCAAGTCAATATACTTAATAGTTTTTTCGTAAAGTGTAGGACAAAATGTAATTTGTATAGCCTGATATAGGATTCGCTCCGCTCATCCTAATTAATAACTTAAAAGTGATTAAAGTCGCAGTTACGTGCAGAGCAGAACTGTTAGTAAAAGATATCTGGTTATGTAACCTTTGTAGAAATACCCAGTTTGCTTTACTTAATTTATTTTTACTGTACGCTATTTTATTAGCAAGAAGTAAATGTTTTTGAGAATTTTCATATCCAGACTCTCTCAATCACAAACATATTTGATACATTACTAATATACACTATTATTTATTACTTTTTTTTCTCTTTTGAAATATTTTTTTCTTTTTCAACAGAATTGTGGAAATTAATTTAAAAAGTTCTGCTAAAGAAAAAAAAAAAAACGCACATAATGCTGAAACCAGCTTAATACAACATACATAGAAATTAGCTTGAATAATTACATTTAAATTTTGTATAAGGAGGCACTTAAGAAAAAAAAAATAATGCGCGTTATTGTCAATTTTTATCTGAAATGATAGTTAGAATTGTAAGGACTGTCAAAAATGAGGTTTTGTAAAGAGGCACAAGAAATAAAAACACAAAATAGATGTTTCAAAGATAATTTATTTTTAAAAAGTCATATTAATATCAGGTTAATATTAATACTGTGAAACCTCTAAATAAGGGGCACCTATGGGACCGAAACTTTTGTCCCTTAAATAGAGGTGTCCCTTATTCGGAGTTTTATATATTATTTTTAATTAATCGTTAAGAAGGACATAAAAATAACAAAGCATTAAAAGTGAAATTTAAATGCATCCGAAATTTATAAATTACGTTAATCAGACACAAAAGAAAGAAAACAGATTTAATTCATTAATTAAAATTTTCGATTGATTACAAAATCATTAAATGATTTGTAGAATTATTTATTTGTAATTTTTATGCAAAAAGTGTACATGCAAAAAGTATAAAAACATTTAAAAGAATTTTACTTGAAGTAATCAATCAAAAGAGAGATTGTTTTGCAAATTTCAATTTTTTTCACTACAAACTTTTCAAGTGTTCAATCAAGGTTCGCACACTCCTTGGAATTTCCAAGGACTCTGGTACCACTATTAAAAATAAGAAAATTTACATTTAATTTTTAAGCCACAACATTCGCAATCCCCACCTACATTCACAGATTTTACGATATTTTTCTGCAGTGAAACACTTTGAAAATATTCTTAGAATTTAGTGGTAGAACTGTGCGAACACTGGTTAATTTACCATACTTATAAATTTTAGTCCTTCATTACCAGCAGTATTTACAAAAAGAAAAGAAAGTATTGAACTTCTTTGCGTATTTTAAGACAGCGATTCTCTCATAGTTGCTGTGCTCAATAAGCAAAAAACATTTTGTTTCGATTACAAATTCATTTTTAATGGAAAAGTATAAAACTAGAACGCTGAACTGTGGAAGCGATTTTAAATTGAATTGCATTTTCAATTTTAAATAAATTGACTATTGAGTTATAAGCGATTTTGATCACTTGACAAAGACATTATTTACCCTTTCTTGAGTAGTTATTCTCATTTTGCGTGAAAATTCAGCTCAAAACGCCCACTATGATATTATTTTTTGGAAGATCTCTTGTATTTTTAAATAATAGAAAAAACAGCTCAATTACATATTTTCTGAACAACAGCACCTGCTAGTTTCAGGTATTTCCGAATAAAAATAAATTAAAATTCATATCTAAGTTGCCTTTTTTGGATTTGAGAACAACCTAAAAGCATCTATAAAGTCCTTTATTTCACAATTTTCTTTTATTCCCTACTTTCAGAATCTTCCTCATAATTTCAATGGGGATAAATGCACTGATGTCAAATCTGAATTGTGGGGTGAACAAAAGCTCATTAATTGTGTCGTGTGTATCTGTATCTACATGACTGTCTGTCTGTTTGATAAGTTCACAAAAATCTGTATTTTCATTTTCATCACAAACTAATTTATTATCTGAAATTCAAATACCAGTCCTTTTAATCTCAGTTTCAAGTGTCCCTTATTCAGATGTAAATACATTACACCTCCTATACCAAGGGACTGGGACCGGGAGTTTTGTTCCTTAAATAGAAGTGTCCCCTGTTCGGAGTGTCCCTTATTTGGACGTTTCATTGTATATTCTTTAACTGATAACTGAAAAAGTAAAATATTATTTGTGTGTTTTTTCTTTTCTTTTTCGTATTTTTTAAGTAAAACCTATGTGGGCTTGGAAAAATTCCAAAGAAATAGCATCCCCCTCCCCTCTCATATCTTCCCTTTTTTAAACTTTGCGGAAATCATAAGGGTATTTTTCTTTTTAATCAAGATTCCGCGATATTTGCTCTAAGGGTTAAATATGTAATTTAATCAATATGTCTACTAATTATATATATATATATATATATATATATATATATATATATATATATATATATATATATATATATATATATATATACAGGGTGATTCCAAATTTTTTTTACAATAAAAGAGGGGTGATAGTACACATCAAGACAAACAATATTAAATAGGAGACCAAGGGTCCAAAACGTTTTTCTTAGGAAATAGCCGCCATTAAAGTTTAGGGACCAAAATTTCAAATAAACATAAAAAACGGAAAAATCGGTCGATTGATTTGCGGTTTTCACTAAAATTATTCTTTATGTCGGCATTTTCTTGAAATTAAATTATAAAGATAAATTTCAAAAAATGCCGATAGAGGGCGCTTTAGACTTTGGAGTAACGAACAACTATTTTTTGCCGGTATTTTTTGCATCTCATTGAATGTTTTCGTAAGCTTAGACTCAAACTTAAATTTTGAGCTCAAAATCTGTAGTTGGGAGTGGTTAAGTAACACAAACTGAGCTGTGTTCAGAGGGTTCAAATTTCAATTGATTATAAAAAACGGAAAAATTGGTCGATTGATTTGCGGTTTTCACTAAAACTATTCTTTATTTAGGTATTTTCGTGAAAATAAATTATAAAGATAAATTTCAAAAAATGCCGATAGAGGGCGCTTTAGACTTTGGAGTAACGAAACACTCTTTTTTGGCGTTATTTTTTGCATCTTATTATATGCTTTCGTAAGCTTAGACTTGAACTTAAATTTTGAGCTCAAAATCTGAATAGCTGGGAGTCGTTAAGTAGACAAACTTAGCTGTGTTCAGAGGGTTCAAATTTCAAATAATTGTAAAAAACAGAAAAAATTGGTCGATTCGTTTGCGGTTTTTGCTAAAACTAATTTTTAAATCAGCAGTTTTCTTGATAAATCAGTGTTTTCTTGAAAATAATTTTTAAAGATAAATTTCAAAAAATGCCGATAGAGGGCGCCTTAGACTTTGGAGTAGCGTACAACTATTTTTAACTGTTATTTTTTTAATCTCATTAAATGCTTTCAAATGCATAGACTTCAATTTTGGGCTGAAATTCTGAATCGTTGGGAGTGTTTAAGTAGCGAAAAATTGAATTGTGTTCGAGGGGGAAAGAGGGTTAAATTTCAACTCCTGAACACACTTCAGTTTGCGCTTCTTAACTCCTCATAACGATTCAGGATTTGAGCTCAAAATTTAAGTTTAAATCTAAGCTTCCGAGAACATTTAAAATGCTTTTGCAAGCATTTAATTAGAACCAAAAAATAATGGTTAAAATGAATTGTTGGTTACTCTGAAGTTTAAGGCGCCCTCTGACGGAATTTTTTGAGATTTATCTTTAAAAATTATTTTCAAGAAGACACTGACTTAAAGAATAGTTTTATTTTAAACCGCAAACGAATCGACCAATTTTTCCATTTTCTATAATTACTTTAAATTTGAACCTCCCCCTCCCCCTTGAACACAGTTCAGTTTGTGCTACTTAACCACTCCCTACTATTCAGATTTCGAGCTCAAAATTTAAGTTTAAGTCTAAGCTTCCGAAATCATTTAAAGAGATGCAAACAATTCGGCGAAAAATAGTTGTTCGTTACTCCAAAGTCTAAAGCGCCCTCTATCGGCATTTTTCCAAATTTATCTTTATAATTTATTTTCACGAAAATACCTAAATAAAGATTAGTTTTAGTGAAAACCGCAAATCAATCGACCAATTTTTCCGCTTTTTTTAATCATTTGAAATTTGAACCCTCTGAACACAGCTCAGTTTGTGTTACTTAACCACTCCCAACTACAGATTTTGAGCTCAAAATTTAAGTTTGAGTGTAAACTTACGTAAACATTTAATGAGATGCAAAACATACCGGCAAAAAATAGTTGTTCGTTACTCCAAAGTCTAAAGCGCCCTCTATCGGCATTTTTTGAAATTTATCTTTATAATTTAATTTCAAGAAAATGCCGACATAAAGAATAATTTTAGTGAAAACCGCAAATCAATCGACTGATTTTTCCGTTTTTTATGTTTATTTGAAATTTTGGTCCCTAAACTTTAATGGCGGCTATCTCCTTAAGAAAACGTTTTGGACCCTTGGTCTCCTATTTAATATTGTTTGTTTTGATGTGTACTATAACCCCTCTTTTATTGTAAAAAAAATTTGGAATCACCCTGTATATATAGAATAACTTTGGATGTATTTATAAAAGTATTTATATATATATATATATGTATATAAAAAAAAAAAAAAAAAAAAAAAAAAATCTGAAGCTTAAGTGCATTTGAATCTGTTTTGGAATAAGCTCGTCTAAATTTCAGACTTTTACATGCGGAATATTTTTCTAGCCATCGCGAACACACCACACACACACGTGTACAAACGTATTTATTTTATTAGTGATAGTATGTATTAATCTAATATTACATTATATTGCTCGTTATATGTTACAAAATTCGGCTTGTTTTAAATCAATTTAAAAGATAGGTTAGATTTTAGTTACTTCTTGTACTTTGCTTCTAGAAAATACAGGCAATTTACTTTTTAAAATGTTAGACCAATAGTAAACAACGACTAAAGCTGCAGGATGATTGAATATAATCGGTATAAAGCTGATAGCTGATTTTCAATGACGTCAAAAATCAGCATTTAGACTTTATTTATAGGTAGTGTTGATCATATAAACAGGGGCACCACAATTTTTCATAATACTTTTTAATTAAACAATCTTTAGTGTAAACGAAAATCCCATTTCAGCGTCATGAAATAACTCTTATTTTTGGTTTAATAAATGGAATACAACCTTGTTTTTCTATACAAAAATTGTTTCTCATGGTATACATTATTGATTTCTACAGTTTTTATTAGCACTTTCCAACAAAGTTAATAAGTGCTTATGCATTCGGTTTGTCTGTCCGTCTGGCCGGATGGCGGTCTGTCCACTCTCTAACTCTCGTAAATATACTCGGATTGCCATGAAATTTTTGGACGTTATTTAGGTTTACCCTAGCACGAACACTATTGAAAATGAAGTTTCTACCGTGATTAATTTATTTACAGGGACAGTCAAAAGTTTTTCATTACATTACGGCCTATCGGGAAAAATCGTTTCAAATGAATTTTAACGTTGTTAACACTTTCCAAAAGTATGAAAAGTGCTTATGCATTCGTTTGTCTGTCCGTCTGTCGGTCTGTCCTCTCTCTAACTCCTGTAAATACACTCGAATTGCCCTGAAATGTTTGTACGTTATTGACGTTTACCCTAGCACGAACCCTACTGAAAATGAAGTTTCAGCCATGATTAGTTTATTTATAGGGAGAGTCAAAAGTTTTCCATTACATTACGGCTTATGGGGAAAAATCGTTTCAAAGACATTTTAAAGATGTTGCACCCTGTCAAACATATTAAAATTTATATGCATTTAATAGGTGCCCTAAAATATTCATTCTATAAAATATGCGGTGAAAATACAGGTATTATTCATTTACAGGGCCACACAAAAGAATTCCAGTGGATAATGGTAAAGACGGAATAGTATGCGACATGTTTTAAATATATTAAACTGTTTCATGTATAATAAAATTGATATATATCACTGAGGCTTAATATAAATTATACGATACTGTCTTGCATAATATGAAGTACATTGCATTTACAGGGACACACAAAAGATTTCAAATAGCATATTCTTTCCGACGTACTGCATATGTTTCTGATTATAGCTGATGGATGGATATAATGCATTTTAATTATGATATGCGCATTTTAAGTTTCACTAACTCTTTGTACATTATATGGTGTGCATAAATGTTATAGTTGATATACAGGGATACCGAAAAGAGCTTGCCAGCATTACTGAATATGAGCGTAAATTACTTAAAGGTGGTTCTTAAAAAAAGTATGCATTTTTACACTAAACTGCATTCAATTTACAAAGAAATGTTCGCAGAATATATATAAAATGATATACAGAGCCACGCAAAAAATTGTGTACATGGACGGCTAAGAATGATAATTTATATAACAATGTGATTTAAGTTTTTTAAGAGTATTTCAGTTTAAAATAAACATTGGCTTCTTACTGACGTGTAATAAAGGTACAAGGTAAACTACAGGGATCAACAAAAGTTTTCAAGTATGTTTCGATTTATTAGCACAAATTGTTGAAAAAGAAATGTTAAGTTTTTTTCTTTGTAAACTAAATTTTCCCATTATATAGTATGCATATCAACTGACACATCAAATACAGGGCTGTTAAAAAGTATTAGAATGCATATTTGGCAATACACCCTTATTTCCTTAATTAACGAAGTTTTGTTAAAGATTTCATGAAGTGTTGGAAAGTGCTTCATAATCTATGCTTAACGCATGATTTTTCTTACTTGTTACTATTAGTTTATGTGTGCCCAGTGTTTTTGTACCGTCTCCATATGTTTCTTTTCCATTATTTTTGGTTCTAATTGATATACTCTAGTTGTATATATATATTGTATAGTTAATATATGTATTCTAGTTCTTTTTTAGCATTCAATTGCTTACTCAATCTTTTTCTTTTAGGTGAGTTCCATGCTTTTTTTACCAATGAAAAATCGTACTAATCTCTATTTATTTTCGTAAGTATTTTTTTTTAATATAAAAACTTTTTACATATTTTTTAAAAATCTAAAATATTTTAATTTTAGTTAGTGGGTTTTACATATTTATTGAAAAAGGAAACAAATGAATAATTGATTTTGACTTATTTTGCAAAAATTATACTCTCAAATCTTGCTATACAGGGTGAGTCATAAATATCGAAACAATAGGCTATCTCCTTAAATATTGCCCCTAGAACCGTACTTCCAAATGCAAAAATTCATAAAAAAAGGTAAATTTTTTGATAAAAATTCCAGTTAGGAAAACTTTCCTTATCCAGTCCTGAATTAGACACAAAAAATTGCATCTTCATATCTTCAAAACTCGCAGAGTTATAACGGTTTAAATAATTCATCAGGTTTTAAGGGATTAGACACAAATTGAAATGCGTGCAATTCAAGAAACAATGTTACTTTAACAGCTCTAGGGAACATGTAAAAAAAATCTATCTTTTGAGTTAGAATTTCGATTATTTTTTTTTTTCTGATAGTTAGCCATTTAATTTGCTAAGAAAATCACATCCTAAAATTTCTCATAAAATTTATAAAAAATTCCAAAACTAATTTAAATGGGATAATTTAAAATCGTTGTAATTCAAAACATTATTTATCGGACTTTAATTTCTTTCCATTTTATTAAAGATGAAAATCTAATTTTAGTTTTGTTCCAGGGTTATTTTTCAATAATTAAATTAAAACTATTAAAAATATTTATTTAAAAACTGATATAATTAAAAACATCATATTTTCGAAAGTAAATATTTTTTCAAATTTCCCGAAACAAAACTAATGTAAAATAATCATAAATGATATGTTTTATGTTTTTGCACTTTTTTTTCTTGAACACTTCTAGACTTTTAATGATTTAAAGACGATAAATAGTATAAAAAAATACTTTTCATGCAGAAAAACGAATTTAAAGTTTTAAATAAAGTTTGGCTCCTAATAAAATGTTTAAAGATTTTTAAAAAGTTGAAAGTTTAAAGTAACTCCTTTTTGTAGCTCAAACTTCCGATTGAGTTTAACTTTTCTCATTTCCATCTCCTTTCTGTAGTGTTTAAATGTCCATCAGTTTTTTAAATCAATGCTTTTTCTAAGATGCGGATTAAATCTTTTTTATTAAATTTAGCTCTCACAACTTTAGGCATTTTATCGTCCTGGAGAGGCTGTTAAACAAAATCTGTATTCTTGGCCCAGGCCCGGCCTAACGTATTTTCTATACCGGAGGGGACTGCTTCCTTCTTCCTAGGTCTGCACTGGACGAAATTTTCAATCCCCGTCTCGACACAATCCGTATTAAAATCACTGTCTCTGAATGACCTAATACGTGCATAAAATAAGTAAAATTTGGTTCAATCAAAATTTTTACGAAAAACACATACATTTTAAAATCGCTTTTTTTTGAAAAAAATCTGTCTATGACTGAATCCTGTCTTAAACGGAAAATTTGTTGATCCATGCAAAATAAATATAATACCTGAGAAAAAAATAAACTCCATTCAGACACCCCCTAAGTAGGGCATTTCTCTATAACGTATTTTTTATTTCCTATATGATTCCGTCTTAAAAGGTTTTACTGTATTACATTTTTCGAAGTCTCCAACGCATGTATCCAATATGGTATAACGATAGTAAAATATAAGTGAAACGTTTACATATAAATAGAGATTCATTGATAAAATAAATATATCACAGCCTTTGGCGATTCTTTAATAATATAAAGTATAAATATGGAAAACGAAAAGCTATAATAAGTATTTTTAGTAAGAACTCCATACGAAACAATTTTTAACCACACCGAAGTAAAAAAAAATTTAACCACACCGGGCTATGATCTAAAAAAATTTTCCCGGCCAGATCTAGTTATGATTTTAATATTTTTCCAGGCGGACCAATTTTTTTCCCTGTGGATTAGTTCGGGACCGGAACTAGATATTTCGACCCGTGCAGACCTCTAGTGCAGATGTCACTAGAATATATTTTCATACAAATTTAACGTAAAGTCTATGTTATGTGCAGTTTGTAAATGTTTCCTATCTAGCGTTGAAATTGAGTCAAAAAATTACCGTTTAGAGGCAAGCAAAAGTAGCGTAAGTCCGGAATGTCGAAGAATTTTGAATTTTAATATCTCTGTGAGGTTTTCAGATATGGAGATGAATGATTTTTTGTTTAATTTAGGAATGGATAAGGAACAATCTCCTAAATGCGAATTTAGACCTACGGGGTCGTATAAAAATTTAATTTTCGTATTTTTTCAAATATACACCCCATGCAGGTGCAACTTGTCTGACCAAAAACCTTTTTTATGAATTTTTGCAACTGGAAGTATGGGTCTAGGGGCAATATTTAAGGAGATAGCCTATTGTTTCTATATTTATGACTCAACCCGTATACTAAGACCATATACATATGAATGAAATAGCTTACCGCATAATGATAATCAGATTACTTAGCTTAATGGATTCTAGTCGAATTTAGTTAGTCTAATGGTTTATAGTTGAGTAATAGCTTTTAAAACCCTTTTCTATCTTTGCTACTCTACTGATTCCGTTGATAACTTTCGAAAATATTTGATTTGATTATTTCAAGTGAAGTTTATTTTTCATGATTAAGGAACAAGCTTAACCATCCGCCGCCCAGACGGGTTCAATGGACACGTCAGGTGCGTTCAAAATGATTCTTTGGTGGTTAAAAAAAAGACTGAAAAATCTAAAAAAAAAAAAAAAAAAAAAAAAAAAATCATACATTTAGAAAAGTTATATATTTGCAAAGTTTTCAGTTTTTTTCTTTTTTTTTTTTTTTTTTTTCTCCATGAGAAAAATCACATTGAATGTATTTGTCTGGACCATTGGATTCCTCTGGGAGACGGAGATTTAATCATACTTCTTATGCCTTCATAAATATGTAATTTCCCCTAAATATATTAATCTCCAAGCAGATAGTAAAAGCTAAAAATAAATTATTTTAGATTGAATTTCGCATCAAACTAAGAGTTGGTGGAGTTGAAAAAATTTCCTCTAGGCATGCTTCTATTTCGAGTTTTACTAATCTATCCTAGGAATTTCCCAAAACTATTTCAGTAAATGATAAAATTTGTGCTTATACTGGTTAATAAAAGCCCGATAACTAACTTAAAAATTATAATAATAAATATTCCCTAATAATAATAAACATTGAGTATTGCTTTATATATTAAAGATTGTTTAGACATGAATGGCTTTATTTTTTGGACGAAATTTAAAGTTATATATATTTGTATATACACTAGAATCTTGTTACAGCACATGTTACTTTAACGAATTTTCTAGCTTAAAATATATTATTTGGATTGTTAAAAAATTTCTATTATGCTATTTCATTATAAAAATGTTCATTTTATCATTTTTTTTTCAATATATCGAAATTATTTAAGCTGGCAAGTAAACGAGTCTTTACTAAAATAATATTAATATATACACGTAAATATAAATTCACATTGTTAACATTTGAAACAGTTCAAGTAACAGATTTTCGGTCATTTGATATCAAGCATATATAAAATGTATTCAAATGGTGTGATTAAAAACTAGTCGTTGAGGACCACCGTAAATCTTATCCATCATGGATATGCATTACTATAAAATAAGAAATTAAAACGTGTGAAAAAATTATAAAATGCATTGCAATACCAAAATAAAATTTAAAAGTGTATTTAAATATTTTTAATATACTAATATTCTATTATAGTAATATTTTTAGTAATATTCTATTACTAAATTGCGGGTACAGCTTGACTATCCCGTCACCCATTTCGACAAATTATATAAATCGCCAAACAACTGGCAAAATTCTACAAATTGGTATAATTTTTATTTTAAATAACGGAAAAAAAAAACAAACAAATAAATTAGAAAAAGATTAATAAAAATATAAATAAAACGTCAAATTAAAAATCACTTGAAAACGCAACAAAGCGTTTTAAAGCGTTATCGTAAATGTTACATTCACTTAATGTAACATTTACGATAAGCCATTTTAGCATTTAATCAGAATGTCTGGCGACAGTTTTTTGGTCGACGGGTTAATCAATTGCGTAAAAAAATATCCTTATAATTCCAAAAATTATATTCATATTAACTAACAATTTATAGTGTCGTATTAAGCGTTTCATTTCCAATTAAAATATATCTTTCAATTGAAATTTGAATATAGTACAAGGTCATGAAAAATCGAAGAATATAGAAAATGTGATTACTAATAATTCTGTTTAATCCAGGTTAGTTCTGTTTAATCCAGGTTCTTTTCATTATTATACACTAAGAACGCATCAAATTTCAAGTCTCTATCTCACTTTTTTTTGGGGGGGGCTAGAGCGTTTACAAACACACAGACAGAAGGACATAATTTTTTTTTCTTAAAATATGTTTTTCGGAATCTTCCGTATCTGAAACGTGAAATCCGTCTTTTTTATTTATTTATTTATTTATTTATTTTTAAACGGTTACAAGATTTACCCTATACTAAGTATGATTGGTAAGTAATAGTTCTTACCGTCCGAACTCTAAAATTTCTAATTGTTAGAAATACAGTAAAACCTCGGTTATCCGAAAATCATGGGCCAACACATTTTCGGTTGACCGGTGTTTCATGGGATTTATCGGACAACCGAGGTTGCATAGGAATTTTTGAATAATCGGAATGCTTATGGGTCAATTTTACCATTCGCTTACATTACATGGTAACGGAATAAAACTGAAAAAAAAAACTATTAAAATTAACTAGCTTATATATTTTCTAACTTAGATAATAATTTACATATACCTTCTAAAACTATTTAGTAAAGTTACTCAGCAGCTTACATTTCATTGCTTACATTTCATGGTAACAGACTTGACAAGTAATGGACTTGACATTCCAAATAAAACTATTAGAAATGAACTAGATTGTGTAATTTCTAACTTAGATAATAATACACATACCTCCTGAAACTATTTAGTAAACAATATTTAATTACAAAAGTGCAAAACTCATTATTTTAATAATAAAATTTACGGTAACAGACTTGACAGTGAAAAAAATACCAACCTTGATAAAAGCTTATTCTTGCCACTATTACATTACTTCACATTTGAAGAGTAAAAAATGGCAAGTAGTAGTTACGTGAATAGTTTAACTATATCACCGAATATTTGCTGTTAACTTTAGGCAGAATTCGAAATCTATTTTCACTAAAATAATCACAAGCTAACGGACTTGTCAAAAAGTCAGGGACAAAAGATTTCTGTTAATTTCTTAACGAAAATATCTTTTGTAATATTTTTTTTCATTAATATAGAACATACTAACAGTTCATATTTAAAATAATTAAACCTTTTTATTTAAAAAAGCTAGCTCAAATATAAAAAAAAAAACACAGTTAAAAACATAAAACTTGGAATGGGGCAGGCATTTTTGCTTAGAATCAAAATTTTAAAGATTAATCAAAGATTAATCAAAATCTCAAAAATGTTTATTGATTTTTTTAATTTTTCATGTTAGAAATGTTCAATATAATCTGCTTTAGCTAATGCATAGCTCAAATCAAACTTTAAATATTAATTTATGTTTGAATTTTCTTCTTTTTACTCTGGGACAGCATATGTAAACCGAAATTTGAAAATGGCCCTTATAGTCATAACTTGTTTGGTGAAAAGCTGTGATAGTAATTTAGAACATCATTGTAGTAAAAATGGTATTACAGATTATGGTATATGTGGTACAGAATTACGCACAGTGAAGCTACTAAGATCTTAGATGCGACACTTTGGTATATCGAAGTACAAGAAGATGCAACGGCAACTTTTGTGTTGTTATTTAAAAAGTGGCGTGGATAAAGCAGCATTAAAATGATGTAAAGTTGAAATACAAAAGAAAATCATAACATATTTTGTAAATTAATGAAGTATCGTATGTGTCTATATAATAAAGGTGCTCAAAATTACGTAATGGATCAAATAATTAAGTTGACTCTGTTTATTTATTTTATGAAGAACATGCTTTTTAACCAGTGTCCAATAACACCTTTCAAAGTTCTGATTTAAAATAAGTGATTTGTTGTTGCATTTTTTTTTTTTGGGGGGGGGGGGGGGTGAGGCTGCAAATATATTTCTCCGAAGGAAAACAAAATATGAATTAATTTGCTATGCAACTCATCACCATTGTGATTTAATGAGAAGTTTCGGATTTCACGAAGTTTCATCAAATATTCTGTATATGTGTTAATACTGGAAATTTTTGGTGATTATGTAAGATATTTCCTCTTCCTCTCTCTTATTTTCCACCATTTGCTGTATGGTAACAAATGTGGAAATAACTGCTACATCTTTGGCAAGACATACAAACAACCTGGCCTTTATGAAAGTTATGGCTTCCGTTCTAAGAATATTATAGAAATATTCATCATTATTGGGAATTTTTATAAGTAAAATTCACCTATTCAAAAGTAACTGAAATATAAAATTACTATTATTATGACAGGAAAAATATCTTAAGCTGGACTTTTATTCATGAATATTTTTCCGGAAAAAAACATTTTGCAATACGCTAAACCAACCGTTCCCAAACTGTAGATCGTGGAACATTCGAGGTTTGTTACAAAAATAAATCGTTTATTTCATCTATTTAAAAAAAACATAACAATTTCAGCAGCAAATAATACTTCAAGAGAAAACCCTTAATTTTCTTCTGGATGAATATACGAGCACACTATCCAGAAATATCTAAATCAGCTTTGAATTCCTTGATGGATTTCAACGCGTCATACTTGTGTGAACATACTTACTGTGCTTCGCTGTTTTTGAAAAAAAAAGTACAGAAATAAAGTTCGTACAAAAAATGACTTAAGGTTAAAATCAACGAGTTTTAACCCTGATATCCAATGCCAAAAATCTCAGATTACAAAATTATATTTTGACAATAATTGAACGTATTTCTAATAATTTTTGGAGTCTGTGATGTGTTTTAATGATAATTCCACTTGCACACACTGGGATTGTATATTCTTTTTTGTTGATAATGTGTCTTTCGTGCAAAAATTTGCTCCTTTCGTAGGATAGTATGTATAGCTTAGGAATAACAAACCTATGGCACGCGGCCAATTATTTTCGGCACGGCATAGCTTTGATTTCTCAAACCAAAAGATATTAAATTAAATTATATCAAAATTGAATGAAATGCTTAAATTTTTATTAAATTAAGTTTATTTAAATTCGATTAGCTCTTTGGTATTCATTGAAAAGAAACTATAATAATAATAACAATCCAGCTGAATATTGGCTCAAAAAAGTTTCAGTTTATGAGATTGTCGGAAAGAAAAAGTAAAAATGCATTTATAAGACATTTTAAGCAAAAATAACCGTGACAAATTGAATTTGATTAATTATTTATTATTTAGCATGGTACAATAAAAAATGCACTTTTAATTTACTTTATCAAATATAGAACCAAATATTACACATATTTTTAATTAAAAAATAAGTCATTTTGATTAATTATATTTTTTATTTGTTGGCACGTCAAGATCACGTAAAGTATATTTTTGGAAAAAAAAAATTGGCACGCGGATATGGAAAGGTTCGCCATCCGTGGTATAGCCGATAGCTTATTGAGATCTATTCAAAAAATTTTATACTGATATATACCCTTATATTAGGTGGGTCGCGAGAAATGTTTTTACTTAAAGGTGGGTCGTGTACCCATAAAGTTTGGGAAGCGCTGTGCTAGACACTTATTTCTTCACACCCAAAATTAGCTCTTCCATTTCACGCATAATGCATGGTCTTTATTGTAAAAGTTACATAAATTCCAAAACGCTTATTAGCAGCTTTGGCGGTGACAATAATGGCTGATTCTACTCAAGGTCTGCCTTGAGCTGTCTTTCATTTTTTTAATTAATCATAATATTTTCCACGATTTCGTACTTCCGTGAAGTTGGTGTTGTTCATCTAATTTTTAACACTAACAAATAAGATGCAACTGTTACTTAAAAGAAAAAAAGTATAACTACTATAAAAAATTAGTACAACTATTGGTTGAAAGAAAATAGCACAACTACTACTTAAAAAAAAAAAAAAAAAAAACACGTAATAAAATGGATAAATGTTAAGTTATTTTCTTTATTCAAAAGTCTAAACAGTAAAAAAAAAAAAAAAAAAAAAAAAAAAAAAAAAAAAAAAAGTTGAATACTATTTATATCATGCCATATTTTCGGGGGGGGGGGGAATTGTCTCGGGCTACATAAGCATTATATAGCCATTAATCGCCGAATACTCTCGAATACACCGAATACTTTCTGGGAATTGAGGATTGTAAAGAATATTAATTAAATAGCTCCAACTGAGCGAAAATTTGTCCAGGCCGGGAAATGAACCCAGATTCATGCTTTACCGTTTAAGCTAACTGGGTGAAAACCAGCGGCCATTTCTCGCTCATTTTTTACTCAGTTGGAACTATTCAATTCTTATGATAAATTTACCAATTGGTTTGTTTATGTTAAAATAACTGTATATAAAGAATATGTTTGATTTCATATTTACCAATAGCGATTTGATCAGAAGGCTAATTAGGACGCCCACAAAAAATCCAAAATAATAATAATAATAATAATAATAATAATTGGAATCACCCTGTAAAATAAAATTTATACGAAATGATCTATCGCTATAGTTTACGAATATGCGGATATTGTACAATATGTGTATTCATTTGTGTAAAAATAGCGACTATATTCATGGAGATATATTGATTTTTTTAAGTTAAAAAAATTCTTGCGTGTTTTTTGTTTTGTAATCATAGAGGGGTTTTCAACTAAATTTAACGCCTAGTTTCAAAAAAATTGTCAAAATGTAGTAGAAAGAACCTAGTGTAATTAGAATATAAATATGTTAAACATTTGATGAAAGATAAGCAGTTGTATGAAATATTTGGATTGGATAGCTGAGATTGATCTGTATGCAAGCCTTTTTTTTTTTACTTTTTTGGTTTTGTTTACAGTTATTTTTTATGAGGACACTTTCATTTTCGGAACCGGTTTGGAAAGCGAAATCATCCTCATAACAGATATCTGCAATCCAAATCGAAAAAGTCAAAAACGGCCTGCATCGAGATCAATCTCAGCTATCCAATGAAAAAAAGTCATTTAAAAATATTGAAATGTAACCGAGATATCTTTATAAATTTATTCCATAGGATTAGCATTAGCGAGTATGTCTTTTCATTTGACTGAAGCAGCCACTTAATTGCGCATGCGCGTACGATAACAAATATTTTTCATGATCTAATAGTCAACTCTCTCTATGGGACAACTGGGGAACTCTATGGAACAACTCATAAAAAAGGCAGTCAAATATAAAGGAAATTCAGAAAAATATCGGTAATAAAGTAAGCTGATTTTTGGTTGCTCTTTAAAAGCCGCTGTAAGAAAAGAGATTGTCCTTTAATTATCCTTTTTTAGGTGCTTTCGCAATTAATTATGTAAGTACCTAGCATCGATAGTTGTCTTTCATCCTAGTCCGTCTGTCCGCATATAACAGCGCAAAAACTATCCTACCGAATCGTTTGAACTTTAAAATACATAATTATTGCATAATTTGTCGAGTCATTTCAAATTTTTTAAAAATCGGATGGATAGTTTAATTACAGGGCCACATAAAAGTATTCTGATACATTACAGTCAATGGGGAAAAAAAAGTCTCAAGTGCATTACAATGGTGTTACACTTATTTTAGCATAAGAAAATTGATACGACATAGTAGCCGAAGTCTTTTGTAAATAGATATACATAGATATACATTTTTGAAGTATATACTATAATATATAATCTGTACAATCATTTCCTATATAATACAAAGCAGAAAGTATTTACAGGGACAATATTTATGACTATATACGGTACTATACCGTATATAAAATGCTGTATACTGTTAAACTAAGATCTCAATAATTCAGGTGCGTTCGTAATTATGTAAATACGTAACAAATATAGTCGTCGTCCAGCTGTCCATCTGTCTATCATTCCATCCGTCCGGCTGCCAGTCCGCATATAACAGAGCAAAAACTACTCAACCAAATCGTTTGAGACTTAAGATGCATAATTGGTGCATAGTTTTGTCGAGTCATTTCAAATTTAATGAAAGTTAGACGTATAGTTAAATTACAGGGACAATCAATAATACTCCATTACAATACGGTAAAGAGGATAAAATAGTTTCAAGTACATTTTAATGATGTTGATTTCTTCCGAATATAATAGAACTGACATGAATCTATGAAGTATATACTAAAATATACAATATACAATTTGTACAATCTGTGATGCAAAGAATATTTATTATTCATTTACAGGGCCACACATACGGGGTATATGGGAAAACATTGAGGCGTGTTTTAATTCCATTAAACTATCTCATCTTTTATAAAATTGATATACGTTACTGAGGTTTAATAAAAGTTACTTACTGTATAATATAAAGCAGATAGTATTTACAGAAACACACAAAATATTTATATACTTATACTGATATACTATAACAGCAAGATATGAATATTTTTAAAATTTTATCATAGTACGAACGCACCTCATTTTCTACGCTACATGGGCAATTTTCAACTTGTTATTATTGGCTTTCAGCGTATGAGATATTATTTAATGAATGTCAGTGAGTAGATTTAAAATAAATGCTTTAAATTTTGATACTTCTCTTTTTCTTGTAAGTGGTTCAGAGTCAGAGTTTTACGCCATCAGGGCATTCGGGGCACGGGCCCAGAACCTCTGATTTTTAAGGGCCCCGAAATGCTATTGAATGTCTATCAATTAATGTTCAAAATCTGATATTGTTTTAATGTAACCAGAAAGTGTAGTTTTAATATCCAATGAAATTCTCCATTTTATTCTACATTCTATTATGTTCATATTGTATTTTTTTTAACGTTGTATATTTTGTCTGAAACATCAATCTATTACTTTATTATTTGTAGATTTTTTAAAATCTTTATCACTTTAAAAATACATTGTACAGTAGAGCTCCGGTTATCCGAATCCCGTTTATTCGAAAATCGGCTTAACCCGAAAGACTTAAAATTTCTTAAAGTCCTTTTTAAATGTGAAAAATTTTACCGTCAACGCTATTTTTACCGATATCAAATGACAGCTTTCCGCATATTTTGATTTATGATACTATTCTATTTGTATGTTTCAGATAAAAACAATTCCAAATCATTTTTAATGCACCGAAGTGTTGTTTTAACATTTATTTGCTTTAAAGATTAGAAGCAAAATAAGTAAAAATCAAAGCTTTGGAAGTTGTAGTACTTGTAGAAATAATGTTAAAAAAGCATTTTCTTTATGAAATAAATAAGCAGTCAGTTTACTTTTTTATAGCCTTTAGGATCTCTATTACTATTTCATTACAGTCTGCGAAGTGCAATTTTTCTTTAACCGTGCACGTATTATTTTATTAATTACTTATAAAATTTACCATTTATATTTGCTTTGTGTAGCTTTGTACTGCGTGCGCGTATCACTCCTTGGCACAGAAAATTCTCTCTTCGCATGTTAAACGAACTCCTGTTCCGTCACTATCAGCGTTGACCTTCGATTTCGAATAGTAAATTATCGGCTTGCTGTTGAAGTGACTTATAATTTTGGTTTGTCAATCAGAGTGTGCTTTGAATACGCTACCAGAGCATTTTTTATTATAACATAACGATGCTCTAAATTACAATCACGCTTGTTCATCAAACAAGTTTTCTACATAAGCCTCCAGCCTATTCGAAAACTTCTGTTGAACCTCGGTTATCCGAAACTTCCTATGGAACCCGGTTAACCGAAAATGCTTTGGTCCCAAGCAGTGTTCTCGCTGACATTTGACCAACGTTAGTTATTTGGCTAATTAAAAATAAAAAGCATTCGCCAAATGAAAAAAAGTATTAGCAAAATAGATTCGTCGTGTACTACAAAAAATTATTTTTAATACTTTAATGTACCCCCCTTTTTTTCAATATGTTCTAAAATAACCTTAGTTTTTATAACTGCGACAATGATTGTTTTTTAATCTAATTTCAACTACCCTCTTTAAATACATTAAAAATATGTATATATTAAAAATATGTATGTATGCATATGTATGAAAAACGAAAAAGAAAAGAAAAAATTGCACTAACAATTTTACGAATCTAATCGCTTGTTTACTCGCCAAATGAAGAATTTAATCGCAATTTGGCGCAATGGCGAGCGACAGCGAGAACCCTGGTCCCAATTTTTTCGGATAATTGAGATTTTACTGTATTTTTAATTCTTGTTCAATCCTTTTCCTGTTATCGTCAGATTATTTGAGTGTGATGAGCGTCACTTGCAGGCTGTAGAGTCCTAATATTTTAAATAATTGCAGCTTGGCGTTGTCGAAAATTTATTCTTAGTTTTTGCATACTTTATCATTCCAGATAGGAAAAGATAATTAGCACCACACAGTTTATTATAAAATGTCTATCCATTTAAAATTCATAATTGTGAAATAATTATTTAAATGTAAGTTACTCATTATCATATTAAATTTTGTAATTTATATTTTAAAGTCAATAATGGTTACTTTAGTGACTATCTTTTTTTTTTTTTTTTTTTTCCGCGGTCAGTCAATTTTTTTGTACGTATCGGTGCAAGGGGGCCCCCATAAGCATCTCTGCTCAGGGCCCCCGAATTTGTAAATCGGTCCCTGAAAAAGTTCGGTCGGGTTCTTTAAAAAAAAAAAAAAAAAAAAAAAAAAAACTAAAGCATTAATTAAAAAAAAAATAAATAAATAAATAAATAAAAAATTAAAAAATGTTAAATCCTTTTTGGACAACTGTAGACCACAGTCTAATCCACTTTTTAAATATGCAAGATTTAAACACGAAATAAGTTAAACAAGGAATTTTTTGTGAGAACTTCGCATGCAAGACCATTTTTAAACATATCAATATATAAACCAATATAAAAATTTAGCAATTAATAAACATTAAATATTTTAAAATAAGTTTCTTTCAGTATTTTACAAATTGAGGAATTCAACCAGTTCATTTTGTTTTTTCTTCACGGGTCTTCTTCCGAAGACCTACTTCAATTAAAACTGTGAACGTAAAATGAAAAAACATAATTAAAAATTGCTCGCTTTGGCGGGTTCATCAAAAGGACGGGTGTGTGTGTGGGGGGGGGGGGGGATAAGACAGAGCCCACCTGACTATCCCCCCCCCCCCAAAAAAAAAAAAATCTCTTTTTTTTTTCCTTTTGCTTATTTTAGTGTTCAGTAATTATAAAATAAACCTTAGAAAAATCAATTTGATCATTTTTTAAAAATAATTATCAGAGAAAATTACTTAATTAAATTTTAAAATTCGGAAGGGTTGTGGTTCCCTCATGGCTTCTTATAGGCGCCTGCAGCAATACCAGTTAAGAACTACCAAGTAGCAATAGCAAGTACCACAGTACCACTATCCTAAGGAAAATCCTCGAAGTCTTTGATCTTATGTGAACTAAATTTTGTTTATTGCGTTTAACTGGCATTTTTTATTTGAGAATGTTTAACCGTTATAGTACCAAAGAGCGCCATCGTGCTCTTATCTCAGATTCTCAGAGCTACCACTGGCGACTATTTTTTTTTAATCTCTATTTTCGCACCAGTATTTTTCTAATATAAATTTAAAATGTATTTTTCATGCAAATATTATTAAGTATTTTTTGAGAAAGTTGTGTTAGTTAGAAATAAAAAACAGTCGCTTGTGGCTGACTTATTACCTAACACAGTGGCGCAGCCAGAATTCGGTTCTAGGGGGGGGGGGGGGGGGGTGAGTTTCTAATTAAGGTGAATGCTGGTTATTTGAATCGCCGGTTAATAGAATCAATTCTAATTAGAATATTCACTGTATAATACTTAAACTCAAAGAGCATCTGTGTGGCTGAAAATCATCATTATTTTAGCATAATAATGCGTCTCTGAAAAATGATTTAGTTCAAATAACCAATTTTTACTTAACTAATCCATGTAATATGCGCTTTCACAATTTTAAGTAGAATTTTTGCCATTTAATTGAATCACTTTTTTAAATAAAATGTGATTCAACAAAGCGGCGGATTCCGAAATGCGCCAAAACATCTAAATATTAAGTTTGGTTTTGATTCATATAAACGGCAATTATAGTGATCTTTCTTAGCTCTAGGAGGGGTTTTAATCCCAAAACCACCCTCTTGGCTGCGCCACTGACCTAACATCAAAAATTATATTTGCCACTAAAAAGCTCAAAAAAAAAAAAAAAAAAAGTCTTGATATGCCAGATTGTTTTCAATGAAATATGTTGAAGTTTTCATTCCAAATTCCTTTTCTTGTTATTTAGTGCTGCCATCTATGGAATATTTTAGAAATTAGATAATATAAATAGTAGTCTTTTACCTATGATATTAGAATATCTCAACTATAGCCGTAAATATTCAGTTACAGCATGCAGTTATTTATTCTTTCTTCTTCCTCTTCTTTTTAATGTATTCAACTTGATTTTAAAACGCCCTTGAAATATTTTAAATAGATGCGTAGAAATCAGGGAGTGCCCCCCCCCCCCCCATTCCTAGAAGGTTTGAAGTTTTGTGGGTTTTTTTAGACAAAAAGGACATTTCCCTTCGGAATTCTATAATGCCCCCCCCCCAGGGGTCACAGAAATCCCTTCCGGAGAAAAGTGGATAAATTCAACACTGCGGAGTTAAATTATTCTTTTAAAGGTATTCAAGATCGTAAGGAGGAGGTAGGATTGATTACAAATTACCAAAGCAGGGTTCTTTTAAACAGACCCTCTTGGGATCTGATTTAAAAATAAAACAATATAGATATAGAATCGAGCACCTTTTGTTTTTAAAGTAAAGTATTCGAGTTTGCAAGCATAGAAAAATTAAGTAATTAATTAATAGATATTCAGAACTTGAGTTGTGAAAACTATGCATGCTAATATTATTACACCATAATAAGAAATAGAAATAATTTAAATGTTATTCGGCCTCTAATGACTGATATACTACAAGAGAAGTGGTATAAATATAGAATGACAAGCCTGGCAACGTCCCGGGTATGTTAATTCGGGTTTTTCAGAGATTCAAAGATAGCTAAAAATTGGTATACGATTGCGAGGATTTTTAACGCGGACACTCATTTCTCTTTTCTTTTCTTTTCTTTTTTTTTTTTTTGTCTTTTTTTTTTGTCTTTCTTTCTTTCTTTCTTTTTTTTTAACATAAAGATTTTTGAATTCCAAGCAATCCTGTATTGCTTTTTAAAAAATAATTATTCGACCTTTATTTTATAATACTTAAGGGACACCATTAGAATCTCTGTACGCCCTAAAGGTGTTTTGATAGCACATTTTGAGGAGGAAACATACAGGGCATTTACAAAACTAAATATCTATATTATGTTAAAAAAAAAAAAAAAAAAAAAAAAAAAAAAAAAAAAAAAAAAAAAGCTTCAAAGTATTTTTTCTAATCTGAAAATGAAAACATGTAAAACAAAATTGTAAATTTTACAAATTATAACGACTATTTGGAAAATGATATTTACAAAGACTAATATTTTAAAGACTTATAAATAAATTCTATATTTAAATTAATAATAATAATAAACATCATTTTTAGGATGGTCACAACGTGGTTTATGTAATAACACAGTCATATATGTTACGTACGTTATGCATTAAACATTAATATTCCTAGACCAATTATAAATAATCAAAATATTGTGGAAAAAAACAAAAAACAGTAGTTTATAGATATACAACTTTAATTGTTTAAAATGTGTATTTTTATTTGATGGAGTTAATCAGACTGACTGACATGGATTCAATAAACATTAATGTTTCTGGATCCATCATAAACAAATTTTAAATGAAATTTGAGTTTTACAATTTTCGGAACAGCAAATTTTTAAACTTCTAAACACCGCACATTTTAAATTTTTACACCGTTGCATTGAAAGAAAAAAAAAAGCATTTTTTAATGAAGTTTGTATGAAATCTTTATCACAATTTGTTTTCAAATTATTACTATTTTTTTATTTTTTATATAGATTTTATTACTTTGTTTGTCATTGTGGCAACAATCAAAGAATGAAAAATAAATTGCAGAATTCAATCAATAAAAAGATTCAGATATATTTCAGATTTCCCAGTTCTCTACCGAAACAACTACTATTTTCCAAATTGTCAAACAAAAATAGAAGACTGAGAATATGTTAAATGTTATCTTTTTGAAGATCTTTAATATTCTTTCTCATCCTAGGAGTGCTATGGGGGGAGTTGCATTCCCGCTGTTAGATCATGTTTGAATTTTCTGGAAAAATATTTTTCAGCAGGTGTTTTCTAGAGCTGGGTGCTATTAACTGAACCGACTTGGAGAATATTCGCTTTAAAGATAGCTGGATTTTGTCCACACCGGAATAAATAACATTATCTAAAATTTATCGATTATACGGGGATGGTTCAATAATTATTGTCCCTAATTTATACTGTATGTATATAAAATATTTGTACCGCGATGGTTGATGTGGAATATCTAGTTTTAGGTGCCTATAGGCTCAATTTCATAACCGTAATTGCTATTTAACCCTTTATCTACCGACGGTACTTATAAGTACTATAACAATTACGTATTATAAAATTCTTTTAATACGTGAATTAGTTGTAATACTGTTTAGAATGAGTTTCAGATACATTACTTTATTTTGTTCCAAAAGCATTATTGGTTACACAAGATAAAATTATTTTAAAAAGAATAATTTCTTTTGCCTTTGTATCTTTTCAGCTTTCTTTTGGCGCTGGAGGAGGGGGATGGGGATTTTTCAATTCGGAAATATTTCTATATTTATATTGTAAGAAAATCATATTTCAGTATTTTATAATTCTAAAAAATACAAAGGAAACAATTTAAAATGAAAGATTTGAGTGGGATTATAAATATCGCACAAAATCCCAGTAAATTGAAATTTAATTTATACTTCTAAATCCTTCAATCCTTCTAAAATACTTCAAAAATGTGTTAAATAATTATGGAAATCTTTTAATTTAGTTTAAATAATTTACGTAAAATGCTTTAGAATGTAAAATTTTCACAAATTCATAATGCGGTAGATAAAGGGTTAACATATTTTTGGAGGGAGGAGTGAAAGAGTGGAGGTGAAAGCCTGATTTGGAACCTATACCCCGTTCACACCACAAACATAAGATATCTTAAGATCGCCGTGTTTGAAGTGGACCCTCCCGGAACTGGATGCCTGTTCACATTGAAAAATTTACCTAAGATATCTCAGCGAATGTCACTGTATCTCTGAACTGAACAAATGTAGCGTATGCGCATGCGCTTGAAATACAGACGGCCACAACAGCCAATCAGTAAAAGCTAAACTTTATAGCCAATGAGAGTAGGTGGTTGTTCCTGTATCTAGCCCGAGAGAGTTGAAACTCTCTGAAATACCCCGTTCACACTACGGATATTTAAGATATCTCAGGCCTGGAACTCTCTCAGAGAGTTCTACAAACTCTCTCAGAGAGTTTCAATTCTCTCGAGCTAGATACAGGAACAACCACCTACTCTCATTGGCTACAAAACTTTGCTTTTACTGATTGGCTGTTGTGGCCGTCTTTATTTCAAGCGCATGCGCATACGCTACATTTGTTCAGTTCAGAGATACAGTGACATTCGCTGAGATATCTTAGGTAAATTTTTCAATGTGAACAGGCATCCAATTCCGGGAGGGTCCACTTCAAACACGGCGATCTTAAGATATCTTAAGTTTGTAGTGTGAACAGGGTAAAAGTGTTTGTGGAACTCTCTGAGAGAGTTCCAGGCCTGAGTTATCTTAACTATCCGTAGTGTGAACAGGGTATTATGGATGAGATTTGCGACAGTGGATGAGACAAGGAGTTAGAATATAGATGCGAACACAAGAAGTTAGCTTTAACAACTATAATTAGTTTATGAAACTATTCAGGAAATCTAGCGGTAATTTTTCTTCACTGAAACGATTCAATATCGTTTCGTCAAATAGAAAAGAAGAGATGAGAAATTCTAGATCATTTCGTCTATTCAGCTTAGTTGTTTACCTTATTCGCATAGTTCGGGAATCTATAATTCTAATTTAGGGATTCCGAAAATAATCAACTATTAAATCTAGGGGAAGATGATGTATTTTTTATTCTCTGTGTACAAGTTGGAGATAAACTTATCGTATTAACACGGTTCTGATAAAACCAGCTCTTATAGAAAAGAGAAATTAAAAACTAGTCAAAAGCAGTCAGATGAAATCGTTAACTAGGTTTATTTCTAATCTTGATTTAGTTTTCGTTGTTAAAATTAATACTGAAGTTCGAAATATATGTCCGCTTGTTGGCCGAACCAGCAAGGATTTTTTTATATTCTAAAAATTTTTATTATTTTTTATATGCTTAAAATGATGCATTTTGTCATACGAATAAATATTTCTCAAATAGGAGTTATTGAAATACTAAAGATTGAATCATCAATATATATTTTTTTTTCTAGTAATTATCTCTAAAATATTGTAAGACTATTATCATTTATGCAAAGGCATAAAATTTGTTCGGGAAATATGTAATCGAGCAACTTATTCCATTTTTCGGTAAATACAAAAAATCTTCCACAAAATGCTATTAAATTTCGCGTTTCAAAATGAATTTCCGTACGCAAGGGGAGAGTGAAAAACTCTTATTTTGAACCAACATTCGCTTTAGACTCAAAACCTAATTCATTTATCAACAAGTCGAAACGGCACGTTAAACGTAGCAAATGAGGTGCTTTCGTACTATAACGAAGTTTTAAAAATACTCAGATGTTGATGTAATAGTATACAATACTTCGTATACTGTATAAGTATCTGAAATCTTTTGTGTGTTTCTGTAAATACTGTCTGCCCTGTAAATTAATAACAAACATTCTTTGCACTACAGATTGTCCGGAATGTACATTTTAGTAGAGGAGAGAAGATTTGAACAATTTTTTAGAAAATCAATACATTTCTTATTTAAATTATATTTATTGCGTTTTAAATTTTACATAATAAAAAAATGCATTTTTTATCACATGAACCACAAGTTAAATGTTTTCCATGTAAATTAAATAAGTTGCAAAGCTTTAAAAAATTGGAAGATTTCTGTTCTAACCTGCCCCATGTAGGGGTACCTTTGAACAAGCAAGGGGCACCTTTGAACAAATGAACAAAATATAAAAATATTGTCAGTTTTTATTAAAAAAAAAAAAAAAAAAAAAAAAATGAGTATGTTTCAGAAATATACAGTCATATGAATAAAATTAAATAACTACATATTATTTACATTGCTGATTTTTTTTTTTTTTTTTTAACCAAACTTAAATCCATCAAAGTTGATGTCAAAACTCATTCTTGAAACAACACACAGTGTCTCTCCAGTTATGTTTGGTTGGGAAATTTTTTTTTTTTACAATTCCTTGAAACACACCAATGTGATATCTGATACTTCTGGAAAATTAAAATTTTTCATTCAGTCTGTTTATGAAGAAACCTGGCATAAAAATCCCTCTTATAAGTTATGAAAACAAGAAATAATGTTTGCTAAGGAGAAAATGAAACAGGCTTTATTAAACAACACTGTTAAATCACGAATCATTATTGTGCATTCGGGATTTGTAATTATCCAATAGATGAATGCCATCATCAATTTAAATTTGAAACTTCCCACCACTGATGCATCTAGACATTGTAATCTATATGTGCAGTAAGGGGGGGTTGTTAACAGTAAAGGTTCATTTTCTTCGACATTCTTAATTAACATCATTTCACATAAAAAAAAATTTCAAAAACATTAATATTTAGATGCATCCATAACTCCTTACTTAATAGTTTTAAATGTTCAATGGTGCCCCATCAAATGGAGTTCAACATTACAACTGTTTTCTCAAATCGGCTGAAGAATTTGAATAAAACAAAGCTTATAAATTAAATCTAATATCTTTATTTAAGTATTTAAAAATAAATAAAAAGTTGAGGGATACAAAATTGTCAACAAAAATATTACAACTTTATTTTCTTAAGTTTAGATTCGAGAGGGTGAAAAATACATACCTTGCTTAGACAGTATTGCTCATGAAAAATGGTGCAGCTTTGTATACTTATTGCATTGAAGCAGTAGTAATGTACTGGCATATGCATTTTTAAAAAATAACTTATTTTAAGGAAAATATTTAGAGTGTTCAAAGGTGCCCCCAGTGCAAGCGTGCCCCCATCTCCCCTACATATTTCATAGATACATGCCAATTTTATCATATTCGAAAAAGTGTAACATCATTAAAATGCACTTAATTTCTTTTTTTTGCCCATTGGGCTTAATGTAACGGAACACTTTTGACTTCCCCTATAATTTATGCATCCGATTTTCATAAAAATTGAAATGACTTGACAAAATTAGGCAACAATTATATATTTTAAATTTCAAACGATTCGATTGGGTAATTTTTGCGTTGTTATATGCGGACGGACAGGCAGACAGACGGACAAATGGAATCAACGTTGACTATAGGTGCTACATATTTATATAATTTACAAACGCATCTAAAAAATGAAAAACTTTCAGATTTCATATCATTTCAGTAGTCATGTCTGCAAATGTCGTGCTTTTACTTTTAAAAATGCATTACTGAGTGGTAAAAATCATTTTTGAAATCCGTCTTTATATGGAATATTGACACAGTATATTGCAATATTATACCAATGGCGGATCTAAGGGGGGGGGGGGCGATGGGGCGATCGCCCCCCCCCCCCCTTGAGCCCAGTAAAGGGTCTGAAAACGTTGCCTGCACGGAAAAAGGATTGGACTTAAACTCGAGACCGGCGCGGCCCGACGCGGGCCGCGCCATTTTTAAGTCACGGAACTGGGTCAGGTCTTTACACTTTCAGAACTGGGGCGGATCGAGTCTTACTTTTTCCTGTAGAGCGGGATCGAGCCACACTTTTCTTTTCAGGGCGGGCCTGGCGTGGATTTCGTTCTTCCTTGAGGTAAACGCTCGGTCTACGATCGAACCAGACCATAACGGAGGAGAAGCAATGGCGGATCTAAAGGGGGGGGGGGGCGAAAAGGCGATCATCCCCCTTAGATCCGCCATTGGCGGATTCAAGGAAAATGCGCCTTGGCATTTTTCAAGGCGAAAGGGCGATCTCCCCCCCCCCCTTGGGCTAATAAAAGTTTCCTAAAAAGATATGCATCCTCGCAGGAAATGAATTGAAGCCTAACTCGAGTCCGGGGCGGGCCGCGCCTTTTTAATTTCGCGAGGCTCGGGCTGAGTCAGGTCTTCTCGTTTTCAGAACCGGGCAGTATCGTGATCATTATTTTTCTGCAGATTTGGGTCGGGCCCAATGGCGGGTCTGAGGGGGCGATCGTCTTCACTTCTTGGGCAATAAACGTTTCCCAAAAATACATGCATCCTTGCAAGAAATGAGTTAGATGATTACTAGAATTAAGCGCCCCCCCCCCGGCCGCGCCTTTTTAAGTTCCCGAGGCTCGGACTGTGTCTGGTCTTACCGCATTCAGAACTCGGCCGTCATTTATTTGATACTATCAAGATCATCATTTTTCTGCTGATTTGGATTGGGCCTGACTTATTTTTCTTCCAGATCGAGTCTGGCCTGGAGTCATTCTTCTTAGGTGTCTGCATTAGAGATGACACAGGTTCAGACTTAGCCCGTGTCCGATACGAGATCGTGCTCTGTTTTTATGCTGGTCTACTGATTTGATTCGGACTCATTTTTTCTGAAATCTGAAAATGTTACTTATCGATGAATAGAAATATGTAAAAAACTTTTTTTCCTCTTAAAAATTAGCACTTATTCCTTTTCAAATCCGTCTTGCTATTTTGATAAAAAATGAAAAAGAGGCACATTTTTTTTTAATTTTAGTATTTGAATGCTATTAAAGAAACAAAACAAAACAAAACAAACAATTAGTCATATCTACATCTGTAGATTTATGTTCAAGCATTGCCGACGACCGCCGATCTGGCGCCTACGAAAAAAGGCGGGAATAATGAATTTGCGTTTAGTTCGATTTTTGTTTGTGGCAGAGGTTGTTTTGCCATTGGATCTTTTATTATTATTATTTAGGCATATAACGCGAAAAGAATATTTTCTTTTGATTTTATTTTGCGGTTACCGAATAATTTAAATCTCTAGTGTTTGCAACGTATACAAGTCGTAATCGCTTTTCATATGGAAATAACTGTAGTAATTATCATTTCTTTTGGGATCTCTGCTGATGCCGTAGCGGTAAGTAAATGTATTTACCATATTCTTGCGATCGAGTAGTGTTTCCACTGTTCCTAAAAAAATTTTGAACTTTAAAATTTTTAATTTGAGGTTATTTTTTGGGTCATGCTATAACGAAGGCTTGTTATGAAGAATGAAATGGTTATAGTTAAAAATGTGCATTTTTTACAGAAAAATTAAAAATGTTGTTCGATTTGACAGATAATAGACAATATTTTCTACAGGTCCATGCATTTATTCATGAAACACACTTCATTAACATGTCCATTGTCCATAATATTTTTTTACTAAAACAGATACAACATATGAAAATCCTTTTATGCGTAAAGTATATTTTTATTTTACATCAAACTGTTCTTTTGATAATATTAAATTTAATGTTTCGTTTAACAGCCTTTTTTTAATATAAAAAATAGCTTTAAAATTATAATTACTTTTGGAACATTTTTTATTAGTATGATGGAATTTTTTCTACTGTATAATTTCATTGTCGGGTTTTGCTCTTGATGCCGCAAAATGTTTCTACCTCAGGAGGGACTAGGCTGTGGAATAATAGCCTAAATTTATCTCTAGTCCGCACTGACCAAAATTTCCCTGTTCGGGGCTCGGCTCGGAATGAAAGTAAAATTTCGGTCCGTGTCCGACCCAGCCTAGACGTATACATGTTCCCGGGCCTGTCCGAGTAGGCGAAATGGACAGGGGCCTCACTAAGGGGGGACAGGGGGGAGCCTCCCCCCCAAACATTCGCAAATGTTATTACACTTGGCAAGTTTAATTAAAATTTTAATAAAAACTGCAATATATTTCCTATTTTTGATAGAACTTTCAAAAGTTACAACTCTAATTGGGAATATTATTAAACATTTTGCAAATAAGAACTGTATTACATTTTCTAAGTGTGGTAACTTGGCAAAATTATAAAACGAGTTGGCAAATATGAAAGTTTGACTTGGCAATTTAAGGTCTTTTCCCCCCACCAATAAAAAGGCTTAGCGATGGCCCTGGAAATGGATCCGAATTTTCTAACGGGCCAACAAAATTTGAATAATTTTTACAACAGGCCGGGCCAATAAACAAAATAAACGGGGCGATCCGGCAAAAAAATTGAAGGGCCATATGGGCCGAGCCCATAAAAAAAAATTGCGGGCTCACAGGCCCTTTGTAAAAATTTAAGCAGGAACGTTAAAATATGAGCTATTTTCAATTATACGTGTTTAATGAGAATAAATATAAATGTGCGTCATCAGTCGAAACTTGTTTGGTAACATTAATACAGAAATCTAACTTTTACAGTGTAGAGATCAGCATCGAAGAATTATAGTGTGTGTAACCCGGGTTTAATATATATATATATTTTTTAGCAGGCTCGTACCGGCCCGAGATCAGGCTTGCATTGCTTTTCTACATATAGACGAGCTGGGCTGGAACTAGACTTAATTGTTCTCAAGATGTGTAGGACAGACAATATGCAGTGCCGTGCGAAAGGGGAGGCGAAGGATGCAGTCGGCCCGGGCGTGGAAATTTTGGGGGCGCCAAATTTATGCTATCAGCGCAATTTTTGGCCTGTCACAAGAAAAAGTTGGGTCGGAGTGAGGGGGGGGGGGGGCACATTTTGCTTTGCTCCGAGCGCAGTTTTCTCTTCGCACGTCAAATGATTGCGGATTTTTCTACCTTCTCATGCTGTCGCTTCCAGAAATTCTATTCAAAACGATAATTTTCACAGTATTTTCTTAAACTGCTTATCAAAAAATGGATTACGTCATAGTTTTTGAATAAAAACACCTGGTAATGTGATTCACAACATAAACAATAGTTAACCCGACCAGCAGCAAAAGAAACGAAGTCAACCGGACCCAAACCCGACTCACAGCATAAATTAGAAGTCAACCGAACCCAGACCCGACCCACAGCAAAAACTAGAAGTCAACCGGACCCAGACCCGACCCGCAGCAAAAAATAAAAGCAACATGACCCGCAGTGAAAAAATTAGCCCCGAGCCACGCATTAAAGTCGAGTCTCCAAATTTCTAAAATCGCCCCCCCCTTGAGGACTCTCCAGATCCGCCCTTGCTCGAGAGTCACATGCAGTGTGACGTAGTGTGCTACATAGTGATATGTACTTAGTACTATTGGTTTAGGGCTTTTATGATTAAAAAAAAATCCATTTTTATTATTATTTTTTATTATATACGAGGTGGAACCCGTCGAATTTCGACGAAAGAAAATGTTTAGGAAGGAACTGTTTCTTTGATTTATAATAAACCCACAAAATTAGCTGCAGTAAAAAATGCATCTTAGATTGGTCAGTCTAACTCTCAAACAAATATTGTTTTAAGCTAAAAAAAGAAAAAAACTATTTTTATAAAACTCAGGTGTCCAAATTTTTAAAATTAAACTTTATTGCATATGTGATAAGTAAAGTATAACAAAGATTAGTTATTATGATGAAATTATCAATTGAGGCTCTTATGTTTGGTATAAAGCGAATGAAAAAAAAAAAATACTAATTGACATGATCATAGAATTCCCATGAAAAATCTAAAACCGTCATAATTTTCATCGTCTCAAAATTTACATACGCACTTCTCATAGCATTTTATTTGATAATTTTAAAATCACTTCCTTTATATATGCATATATAAAAAAGTTATTTGCAACCGCTAAAAACATTCCATTTTTACAGATCCAGTTTTAAACATCTATAGAAAAGTATGCATATGACGTCATTAAGACGGAATATAACACCAACGCACCAAAAACAATATTCAATACACTTGGTAAAACAAATTGGATATCTGATGATTCACAAATCTTCACTTTTTTATTTATTATAGCCCCATGTTTTATGAGAAATCGTTCATTTGCATTTTTTTTTTTCAAAATTTGGAAAATATTATTGCATACACTCGTTTAGCTTTCTGATAACGAACTGAGTAAATACGGTGAAGTCACTCGAATATTATTTAAAATGCATTTTTGTAAAGAGAAAGTGTTGTATCCTTTGTAAATAAAGTTTGCAATATACTAAAAAAAAATTGATGAATAAAAACGCAATAGAATAAAAATTCCTCGGATTTTATATCACACGATTTCTTTTGACATGATATTTTTATTTCCGTTCTTGTCAATTTTAAGAGAATGTGGCGTATTTCTGTTGCCACAATTATAAAATTCATACAAAAACTATAAAAAAAATTAATAAATCACAAATAAGTTGAGATACAGCTTTCAAACAAATTGCATTTAAAAGTACATTTTTTTCTCAATACGACGGTGTAAAAATTGAAAATGTGCGATATTTAGAAGTATAAAATTCGTAGTACTGAAAATTGCAAAACCAAATTGCATGTGAAAGTGTTGCCATTCACAAAATTGCATATGCGTTACGCACAGATATGTTTGGCCTTTATAATATAGATATGTATTCAGTTTTACGGATTACAAATTAGTTTGACCAATGTAGAATTCAGGATATAGCCAGGGCAGGTGTGGTGGGTGTGCCGGGAGAATTCGAATGTCTCCCCCCCCCCCCCCTCAGCAAAAAGATTTGTGATTTCATTCAAATTAAGTGTCTGCAAGAACAATTTACCTTCTTAAACTTCAGAATTCTATGATATCTACTCCTCCATCTCTCAAGCTGTTGAAATCCGTCCTAAAAGAAAATTCCACAATTCGAAGATGTCCAAGGCCTAAATCAAGTTCTGCCTTAAATGCAAATTGTCAATTAAATTTACCATATCATCCTCATTCAAAATTTCTTGAAATTAACCTTACTTCATTCTTCGTAATGACCTCGTTTCAAATCGTATAACTTCCTAAAGCATTATAATCTCGTAGAAAATAAAACAAAAACAAAATCATACACGTAAATTAAGGATGATTATTCTCATTTCAAAGAGGGTGGATCTGAAAACTTTATATTTCGTTCAGGTATAAAGTAATCCGTCATGATTTTCTAATTTCTAGGTTGACGGTGTAATGGATGGAAATTCACGGTCTTCATTGGATTTAACAAAAAGTTTTCTTCTTCATGATTTAATGAGATTCGTTTCAATTTAATATCTAAGGCCATTATTATACGGAAAAATAAGAACAGAAAAAAAAATAATTCCAAAAGTAATTTCAAATTAATGATATGAAAGTAGCATTAAAGATGGGGTAAGCGTAATGAAGAAAACCCCCTGCTTGTCCTTGAATAGAGGCATTAGGGCATTATGATTCTTCAATAAACATTACGTCTCTCCCGATCTCTTTTTTCGATTTCATTTCGTTTCTTTCTGTTCTTCTAAGTCATTGTTTCATCCTCTCTTTATCGTTCTTTCTTTCTTTTTGTCTCACGGCACACTTTAAACCATGATTAAACCTCCGCTGCACACTAAACTTATGCAAATGAAGACTAGTCGTTGGGGGCCACCGTAATACTCACCCATCATGGATATGCATAATATAAAATATGAAAATAAAACATGTGTAAAATATTTATAAAATGCACTGCAATTCCAAAATAAAATTTAAACGCAAATTTAAATAGTTTTAATATACATAGTCATGCTTTATTAATGAACTGCTGATGAGCCAAATTCGACAAATTATATAAAACGCCAAAATACTCAAGTAATACCGGATTGCGTAAAAGAAACATCCTTATAACTCTAAATATAATAATCATATTAACTAACAATTTACTGCGTCGGATGAAGCGTCTCATTTCCAATTAAAATATATCTTTGAATTGAAATTTGATTGAAATACAGGGTCATGAAAAATCAAAGAATGTGGAAAACAGGATTACACATATCTCGGCAATTAATAATTCGATCACTCTTCTTTCTTTATGCAAAATTTGTGTTATTTTATTGCCTTTTACATCCACTCTTTAAAATAAAAAAATTCGAAAAATTTTATATACCTTTCATCAGAATGAATTTTTCGAGAGTCCGGAAAAAAAAGTTCCGGATAATCGAGGTTACTGATATTAAGTAGGCTTCGCCCCATTCTAACATACTAAGCACATACAAAATTTCAAGTCTCTATCTCAAAGAGTAGAGACGGGAGAGACGGGGTCTCAAAGAGTAGAGTAGTTGTTCAGGAGATAGAGCATTTACAGACAGACAGACGGACGGACGGCATTTTTTTTTTTATATGTTTTTCGGAATTTCCAATATCTGAAACGTGTAAATCCGTCAAAAAAATTTCGATTTTCAAAACGATTGCAAGAGTTAGCCTGTACTACGTATGATGGGTAAGTAAAACCAACAAAATGAATAAAAGCCTTTTAAAATCTATATTATAAAGCAAAAACAATTCAGTGAATGATGCTGACGTCATATTGAGAATGGCAATACCTGCCCATGAATTTTGCTTTTGCAACAATTATTTACTTTTTTCTATCGTTACAAGAAGAAAGCGTTGGATTCGTAAAAATTTTCGAATTCCAGTTTTCGACGGTTTTCCATATTTTAGAGATCAGAGAATTCCAAAAACATGTTTATACAAAATGTAAGTCTGTGTGTCTGTCTATAGGTATGTGACACAAATTTTGTGGGCACTCTCTATCTCAAAGACTAATGCACAGAATTTAATGAAAAAAATTACATTCAGTTAGTCCCTGATATAAATTGGAGCTCATTAATTTTTGGTATAAATTGCTCAGCAAATGGTATTGCTATACTTCATTTTTTGCGATTTTTGCACAATAATTCTATCTCAAAAATCCGGACGCCAGATTTCCTATCTCATAAATGTAAGAATATGTGATCTTGACTGAGACCGAGTTTTAAAACCTTTTAATGAAAAATGTTTTTTGAGTATTTTATTTTTTAAATGATATGTTTAACATGATTAAAAAATGGCAAGTCCAAAAATGATATGATTTTTTTTTTTTTAACTGAAATTTTTATTTTAGTTCTTAACTAAGAATGAACTCTGGGAACCTAAACCTTTCCGGAGATTTTAATACGCATTGACAGACGTATATACAAGAAATAAATTTAAAATGGCGAAAATAAATTCAAAGAATTTCAGAATGTTAAAATATGTCAATGTTTTCATAATCGGGTTTTTATCATGCCTCAATACATTTTTTGAAACTCATACGAAATATCACCTGACGTCCATTATATTTCCAATATGACGTACCATTCATTTTTTTTTTTTTTTTTTAATTCGTCAAACTATTCATTTCATTTTCATTTTTCATGTGGAAATCTTGCAATAGAAAAATAATTGTTGAGTTAAGAATTTTGTGTGGATTTTGGCAACTGCTATACCGTTGAATCGTTGGCAACTGCTATAACGGAAAATGATAGGAAATTTCTATTAAATGGGTGTTACTTTATATATATAAATTAAAAATAAACTATATATCTATAAATTATTTCCGATTTGGATTATTTTAGCTGCCTTTAACACACATGTACGTATCGTTTGATAGTTCTAGCTTCCAAACAGCACTAAAATAAAAAAGAATGTTGATTTTACAGTACAATACTGGCAGTTTGAGCGCCAGTATCACACTGTAATATACCGTCCATTAAATTAATTAAATAGTATATTAATCAGTAATTTTACGGTTTATTGCTGTTAATTTCACGGTTTTAAACTGATGCCGCAGCTTCCAGTGTTATATTGTAAAAACTTTTTTTTTTTTTTTTTAATTACAGACAGACAAATTTTCATTTTTATATATTAAAAATCTAAAAATATTAAAATATTGTATTGTCACAAGAAACGCATCTGTATGCATAATTTTTATAATTTTTGGCTATCAGGAAACAGGGTAAGCACGTTTTTGACAGTGTGATGGTTTTATCAAGTTTAAACCATGGTTTTAAGCGCCATGTCAAAAACCTCTTTTTCACATAATTTTTGACAATGACTGTCAAAAACCTAAATTTGAGTCCAAAACTATTTAAAAATTATTTTTACAGCATTAAACTAACAATTTTTCGCAATTTTTAGTTTTAGACACTTGAATAAACTTTTTGACAGTATTAAACATTAAAAATCACATATCCTGTATAAAACTCAAAATATGTTTTTGATTCAACAAGTTGCTTAGGAAATAGAAAATAATTGCAAGCTGTAGTATAGAACAAAAAATAATTAAAGTGTCGTTGCATCAAAAATGTAAACGAATCAAATGAAATATTTTAATTTTTAAAAATGAAAGTACATGGTGAAACTACTTCTATAATTTGATGTACAAAATTACATCTAAATAATATGTATATTTTTATTTTTATATTGTTTCAATATTAGTCCCATTCTAAGACTTTACCACAAAAAAATTATTAATACGGTTTAAGCTAAAAACTTGAAATAATGTACTCAAAACAAAATTTTTTTATAAAATTTGTTTATAAATTTCTTTACAGTTTTTCTCATTATAAAAATCCATTTTATAATGTATAAAAATAAAATTTAACATAAACAAATTGTTCTAAATAATTAAACTGAAATTAACATTATAAAATGATGATATATATGTGTCAATATTGAAAATAAACAAACTATTTTATTTTTTAAGTTATTGATTTAAAGAACATTTCATTATATTACATTTTATATTACCATTCATTTAATTACTCAAAGACTATTTGACTTGCAACTGTGGCTTATAAAAATCTAAGTAACTTATTGTGTGTCATTGAATATTGGCCACTTTTAAGCTTTACATCAACTTTTTTTCAAAAGCATATATTAGATAGTTAAATTTTTTTTACAACAAACTGAACATATAATAGTAATAAAGATATAAATTGTACTTTTAAAAATACATTAAATAATAGTTTAAATATTTTTACCTGTTTTTCCGAGCATGACAATTGACATATAATTTGAAGTATGATACATCATATCATTTTATTAGATTTTAAATAGCATTGACAACTAAATAAAAATTATTTATCTAACATATGTATTATCATTCCTTCAGCTTTAGTGTTTGATTTATTAACACTAATGATTGCTAAAAAACTGTGTATAAGATTTTTGACACTTTTCCAGAGTTGTTGATACTTTTCGACAGGTTTTTGACATGGCATGTCAAAAACCCAACCCTGTCCGGAAATGATTGAAAAATCGATTACAGTCATCCCTTAAAATTCGCGGATTTAACATTCGCGAAATAAAAAATGCGGAACATTTAAACATTCGCAAAGACTGAACTTGCTCATTCGCGAATTTTGTTTAATAAACATGCTTTTACAAAGTAAAATCACTTTGTTTTATCAGTTCTATGAGCTATGTAAAATTGAACGCTTATTTACTATATAGCCTACTGTATTACTGTTGCCTAAGTTGCGAGAACTTCAGCCCTTGTGTTGAAAGAAAATATTGATCAGTTCTTCCCTTTACTTTTTATGCAGATTTTTTTTTTCAATTTCCTAAAAATTAAAATTGTTATTGCAGGTGAAATATTTTCTGCAAAAATTCTCAGGGAAATTTTATTACATCAATAACAACTTGTTGAAAAAGCAATAGAATACGATTACTCACTGTTAAGGAGTCTTCGAGACCACAATTTTTTCTTACACGGAAATTCATAGATACAAGATCTGTTCTGTCAAACAATCGCACATCACTATTTTTTTTTTCCACCAAATAATTTTGTACAAGATGTTCATAAATATTTAAATTTATTTAATACATGTACTTTTAATGTATAATGCTTAATAAATATATTTTTGAACTTCAATTGCTCTTTTTCATTAAAAGAATAATAATAATAATAAAATATAACTTAAGATCCTTAGTCTTAGTACTGGAAGATTGTTCCTTCACAAACATTCACGATTTTGACATTCGCGATGTATTCGGGAACCTAACCCTCCGAACGTTAAGGGATTACTGTACAAAATTACATTTCTAAATACAAAAGCCAATGCGAGTTAAATCACTTATATTCAAAAATTAAGGGTAAGTGACCGGACGCTTTCAATTTTGCATGTTTTGTCGAATAACTATTGATATCCTTGGCAAATTGTTCTTCGAGGATATTAAGAATATGTTGACTTCATACTTTTCAGTGAAGATTCAGTCGGGCGGATAATTAGAGGGCTAATAATAAATTTAATAATAAAATAATATTTGCGATCGAGCATAAAATGATTAAAATGACCTGTCATTGTATTAAATGACTATATGAGTCCAACTCAGCATTCGTCTGCATTTGTGTAAGCATACCACTCATATTCGTAAAGATGTTAATGTTTCTGTGAAAAATTCAAAAGTTTTTTGTTTATATCATACAGAGTTTTACACTAAACTTGACACAATTTTCTGAAAAATTGACAAAGAGCAGTAGAAACAGTATGCTGCAATTAAAACGTGAATTCCTTTTGTATTTGTACAGGTACGGCCATTAGTATGAAACCAGCGGGCCCCTTCTTTTTATCAAGGCTTCTAATATTTACTTAATTTGCTTTTATACGTAATTCTAATAATATGAGATTTCGAAGCGAACGAATCTCGAACCTCGAACTTTATCCCCGCTGCCTACGGCACCATTTGGATGCACGGTAGGGCCCTTCCTTTCAAACGAATCTCTAATTTAGACGTAAATATCACGAACTAAACCAAACTCGAACCAAGTCCCTGCTGCCTTCGGCACTGTATAACAGGCGAGCATCGTACGCACTGTTTAGCCACTCTTTTGAACGAATCTCTAATACATACATATGCATTGAATATTTGTAGAGATACGACCATTATTATGCAATAATTTTTAATTGTGCATGCTTGGAAAATTCCAAAAAAATATTTCAGAATTTGTTAGTCTGATATTTTGCGTAATTTTTATGAAAGTTTAGTCAAACATTGTGAAAACTCAGAAAGATTCAAAGTGAGCTGATTAAATCAATTCACGAAAATCTCTTATAGTAAAACTACTTTTAGAAAGCAACTCATTATGTCGCATCTGCCTTTCTAAATATCCGCGATATTTGATCGGACTTTTTGTATAAGTAGCCCTAAATTATTGACTATTAAATTCTTACATAAAAATTTCGGGAACTTCTACGCATGAGCAGTTAAAAATTATTACATCATACCTCATCAAATATTTAATATATTCGTGTTTTAATTGCAGCATACTGTTTCTATACTGTTCTTTGTCTGGTTTTCAGAAAGTTTTGTTAAATTTAATTTAAAACTCTGTATGCTAAAACCAAAAACTTTTGATTTTTTTTTCCTGAAACACGTTAATATCTATACAAATACGAGTACTTTGCTTATATTAATACACGCAAACGTTGAACAGAAATTAAATAGTCATTTAACACAGAGACAGATTATTTTTAGCATTTTCGTTTACATTATATTATTTTATTATTATTCCTCTAATTATCCTGCTGATTAAATCTTCACTGAGAAATAGGAAGTCAAACGTGTTCTTTAGATCCTAGAAGTTAAAGAACAATCCGTTAAAAATTTCAGTAGATATGTGACAAAACATCTAAAATAGAAAGTGTCCTGTCACGTATCCTTAATTTTCGAACATGAGTGTAAAATAATGTAAAAAAATAGAAAGTGTCCTGTCACGTATCCTTAATTTTCGAACATGAGTGTAAAATAATGTAAAAAAATAGAAAGTGTCCTGTCACGTATCCTTAATTTTCGAACATGAGTGTAAAATAATGTAAAAAAATAGAAAGTGTCCTGTCAGGTATCCTTAATTTTCGAACATGATTGTAAAATAATGTAAAAAAATAGAAAGTGTCCTGTCACGTATCCTTAATTTTCGAACATGATTGTAAAATAATGTAAAAAAATTGAAAGTGTCCTGTCAGGTATCCTTAATTTTCGAACATGATTGTAAAATAATGTGAAAAAATAGAAAGTGTCCTTTCAGGTAGCCTTAATTTTCGAACATGATTGTAAAATAATGTAAAAAAATAGAAAGTGTCCTGTCACGTATCCTTAATTTTCGAACATGATTGTAAAATAATGTAAAAAAATAGAAAGTGTCCTGTCACGTATCCTTAATTTTCGAACATGATTGTAAAATAATGTAAAATAATAGAAAGTGTCCTGTCAGGTATCCTTAATTTTCGAACATGATTGTAAAATAATGTAAAAAAATAGAAAGTGTCCTGTCACGTATCCTTAATTTTCGAACATGATTGTAAAATAATGTAAAAAAATAGAAAGTGTCCTGTCAGGTATCCTTAATTTTCGAACATGATTGTAAAATAATGTAAAAAAATAGAAAGTGTCCTGTCACGTATCCTTAATTTTCGAACATGAGTGTAAAATAATGTAAAAAAATAGAAAGTGTCCTGTCAGGTATCCTTAATTTTCGAACATGATTGTAAAATAATGTAAAAAAATAGAAAGTGTCCTGTCACGTATCCTTAATTTTCGAACATGAGTGTAAAATAATGTAAAAAAATAGAAAGTGTCCTGTCAGGTAGCCTTAATTTTCGAACATGATTGTAAAAAAATAGAAAGTGTCCTGTCACGTATCCTTAATTTTCGAACATGATTGTAAAATAATGTAAAAAAATAGAAAGTATCCTGTCACGTATCCTTAATTTTCGAACATGATTGTAAAATAATGTAAAATAATAGAAAGTGTCCTGTCAGGTATCCTTAATTTTCGAACATGATTGTAAAATAATGTAAAAAAAATAGAAAGTGTCCTGTCAGGTAGCCTTAATTTTCGAACATGATTGTAAAAAAATAGAAAGTGTCCTGTCAGGTATCCTTAATTTTCGAACATGATTGTAAAATAATGTAAAAAAATAGAAAGTGTCCTGTCACGTATCCTTAATTTTCGAACATGAGTGTAAAATAATGTAAAAAAATAGAAAGTGTCCTGTCAGGTAGCCTTAATTTTCGAACATGATTGTAAAAAAATAGAAAGTGTCCTGTCACGTATCCTTAATTTTCGAACATGATTGTAAAATAATGTAAAAAAATAGAAAGTATCCTGTCACGTATCCTTAATTTTCGAACATGATTGTAAAATAATGTAAAATAATAGAAAGTGTCTTGTCAGGTATCCTTAATTTTCGAACATGATTGTAAAATAATGTAAAAAAATAGAAAGTGTCCTGTCAGGTAGCCTTAATTTTCGAACATGATTGTAAAAAAATAGAAAGTGTCCTGTCACGTATCCTTAATTTTCGAACATGATTGTAAAATAATGTAAAGAAATAGAAAGTGTCCTGTCACGTATCCTTAATTTTCGAACATGATTGTAAAATAATGTAAAAAAATAGAAAGTGTCCTGTCACGTATCCTTAATTTTCGAACATGATTGTAAAATAATGTAAAAAAATAGGAAGTGTCCTGTCACGTATCCTTAATTTTCGTACATGATTGTAAAATAATGTAAAGAAATATAAAATAGAAAATACATTTTTGTTGTTGTTGTTGTTGTTGTTAAACATCACTTTTAGAGTAGTTAACTCCTTATCTACCGCATTATGAATTCATGAAAATTTTACATTCTAAAGTATTACATGCAAATTGTTTAAACTAAATTAAAAGGTTTACATAATCATTTAATAAATATTTGAAGGATTTTAGAAGGATTAATTAAATTTGAACTTACAGAGATTTTGTGCAATTTTTATAACCCCACTCAAATCTTTTACTTTTAATTATTTTCTTAGTATTTTGTAGAATTATAAAATGTAAAAATATGATTTTCTTACGATATAAATATAGAAATATTTCCGCATTGAAAAATCCCCATCCCCCTCCCTCAGCACTAAGAAAGCTGAAAAGATGCAAAGGCAAAATAAATCATCCTTTTAAAAATATTTTTGTTTTGTGTAACCAATAATACTTTTAGAAGAAGATAAAATAATGTATCTGTGACTCATTCTAAACAGTATTACAACTAACTGACATATTAAAAGAATTTTCTAATAAGTTGTTTTAATAGAACTTATAAGTACAGTCGGTCTATAAAGGGTTAAACACGTCATCAATCAAATTATTGAAAGAATGTTTCTCCATTTTATGCCATTTATGTGAAACTTCCTAAAAAGTAAGAGCCAGCTATACACACTATATCCGGAACATAATGTAGCATTGAAAATTGCCCAATATCCTTTCCATCTCGCTCTTGGCAATTGCCCGACAGAGAGAAAGAAAGAAATAAAAGTCTACGATTTTCTTCGAGTAGTTCCATTGTTATCAACGTGTGACTCAGGATGAAGATGTTATATTCAGTTGGATACTTTATTTTCTTTTATCTGAAGAAGACGACGTTCTCTAATTTCACAACTATAAAGATTATTGAACTGAACGCGATATTCTGAACCCTCAAACTGAGGAAAGCAAATAAATAAAGGCGATCCAACTCAGGAATAAAGACTCTCAATGTGAACTAGATTGAACCTTTTTTTTTTTTTTTTTTTTTTGAGAAAATAATGTATAGAGATTCTTTAAAAAACAATAACAGATATCAAAACAATAATGTTTTAATAACCAATAATTTTCAATAAGGGTGTGAAATAATATATAGTATTAATTTCTGATAAAAATCAATAGAATTACTTTTTTAACAGCACCGCAGTTATTCCCGCATTTTCTCTCTTAAATAACAATTAAAGGCAATACTTTTTAACAATTTCCTATAATAGTTGAAAAGTGTTTACGAATTCTTTTTGTCTGTCCGCCTGGCCATCTGTCTCTGCACGCTCTAATTCGCGTAAATATACTCGGATTTTCATACAATTGATATATTGTCACCAGAGAATTATAAAATTCTAACAGACGTTTTTAAAAATGAGTTTTTGGCATAGGTTTCTGGATGCTCCCGACAATTTCTGATAGAACTATAAGTTATTCTCTATTGCAAGTGGAAGTAAATTAGATAGAACGTCATTTCAGTGCAGGAATGAATTCATAAGTACAAAAAGAACCTTACTACGCCAAAAAGTAGTTAAAAAAGCTGTTAGAACTTTATTGTTCTCAGGTGACGATATATTAATGATGTTTGGTGAACGACGTTCCCACCCAACTACAGCATTGTTTATAGAGACATGAAAATTACACATCGCACGAAAATATCTTGTTCAGTCCCTCTTATGAGGTCCTGAACGCTTTAATCTTTTTTCCATGGCAATGTCGGACTTGACTCTATACAAATTAGAAGCTTTTGTGAATGGTATGAGGTTATTTGCTTTGTAAACAAACAGTTATGTGTAGTCCAAAATACACGAGACGTTTTAGTAGGTCTGAAGATCTTGACAAATATTTTTAACTGCTATGTCCCATACATATGCGAAAGTTGTTTGTTTAAAGTCTTACTTCCTTAATTTATTATGTTTCCAGAGGGAGCATGTATAGACACACATTTATTTCTCCCTCATTTCACAGATCTGTTTTTCTTAAATCTTTAGAATAATATTTTTATTTTAAGACTCATAAAAATCTGGGATTGATCACGTCATGTAAAAAATAAATAAAAATCATTCGGTACAAAAAGGGGTTATACAGGGGTCCGACCTAAAAGATCTTGTCTCCAAAGAAGCGTAGAGAATAGCATCAGTAAACTCACAGGAGGTAAGGTTGTGTTTTTATTCTGCCGTTTTATTTCGGTTTCAGGAAGAGGTCCTATTATGTAGACTTGATTTTACTCTGTTTATTTTTAATTTTTTATCCTTTTTTCTATAAATTAATTTTTTCTACTTATTTCCCTTCCCGGAGCTTATTTAATAAGTCGGAAATTGCACGCCAAGGGTAACAAATGAGGTGCGTCCGTATTATAACGAAGTTTTAAAAATATTTAGATCTTGATGTTGTAGTATACAGTACTTCTTATACAGTGTAGGAGCCGAAATCTTTTCTTTGTCCCTCTAAATACTATCTGCTTTCTATTATACAAGAAGTAACTTGAAGTAAACTCCAACAAATTATATCAATTTCGTAAAATGTGAAATAGTTTAATATAATTAAAACGGCTCTCCAATCAATGTTCCCTCCTACACCGTTATGCAATAGAATACTTTTATGTGGCCTGTAAATTAATAACAAATATTCTTTGTACCAATGTACAGAATGTATATTTTAGTATATATTTCATAAATGCTTATCAATTTTATTATGTTCTGAAGAGTGTAACACCATTAAAATGCGCTTGAAACTATGTTTTTCCCATTAGCCGTAATGTAACGGAATACTTTTGATTGCCCTGTAATTAAACTATATATCCATTTTCATAAAATTTGAAATGACACAAGTAAATTATGCAAAACTTATATTAAATTTCAACGATTTGATTGGGTAGCTTTTGCAGCGTTATATGTGGACAGACGGACGGACTGAACGACGACTGTATAGAAGCTACGTATTTACATAATTACGAACGCACCTAAAAATGCAAATAGCAAAAGTATGCCACTTAAAAATTTTGCATTTAAATTAAATGCATAAATATCTTGTATTTAAAATAAATACAACTTGCTAAATGTTAAATGATAAACTGGCATTTAATATTAAGAAGGTAGAATCCGCCAAATTTCGACGAAAGAAAATATTTAAGAAAAAACTGTTTCATAGATTTATAATAAGCCTACAAAATTTGTTGCAATAAAAAATGCATCTTAAATTGGTAAGTCCAACTCTTAAACAAATGATATTTAATCTAAAGTTAACGAAATACTATTTCCACATAACTCAGTCTTATAAATTATTAAAATTAAATTTTAATCGTAATGTAATAAAATCTATAATTATGACAAAGTTATCAATTAAGACTTTTATGCTTGGTATTCCAAAATGAAAAAAAAAAAAAAAAAATCCACTTTGACTCAATCATAGAATTTTTGCTTGTGAAATTTAAACCCGATATCATTTTCCCCATCTCAAAATTTATATATGCACCTCTCATATCTGTATTCACTTTTTTTTTATGGTATTCTAATTTGATCATTTTAAAATCAATTAAATCCAAAATCTGAAATCCCGATTGTTATTAGCTGGAAACAGATACTAAACTGTTTATACTCTTTTAAGTGTAAATGAAAATTTTGAATTTTGAAAGTGTGAATGAAAGTTAAAATTAACCTGGTTTTGTAACAGACGATATTTTAAAGACAGCAAATATTTTAATTTCAAAATTTTTCACTTTTTAATCTTCGGATTTTTTCACTTTACTTTTAATAGAAATGATATACTTATGTTGTTACGTTTATAAAAATTGTATTAAAAACTACAAAAAAAATTAATGTCTCAAAAACAAATTAAGATACAGTTTTCAGACAAATTGCATTTAAAAGAACATTTTTGTACCTATACGACGGTATAAAAATTGTAAATGTAGGATGTTTAGAAGTTTAAAAATTTGCAGTAGCAATAATGGGAAAACTGAAATTTCATTTCAAATTTCAAAGTGTTGCCATTCGCAAAATGACATATGCGTTACGCACAGATACGTTTGGCCTTTGTAATGTAGGTTACGATGAATTATAATTAATGTAGTCTGTTCGTTTCGTATTTTACCCAACCTGCCTTTCTACTGTTGTGGTTGGCAAATGTAGTAACTTTTTGAGTTTTTCTATTCTCCTTTGAAAAATTCATCTGTGCTCTCAGACGTTTGTGTCCGTTATAAATATTATCGAAATCTTTTGAACCATTTATTAGATATACTTAGCTTGACCTTGATCCATTGTGATCCAGAATGATTAATTAATCGAATTTTCTTGAGCATACGACCTAGTCTAATGGTTTTTTTGAACCCGAAAATACAAACGATAGAACACAAAATTTAATCGAAATCATTAAAGCTGTTTTCTAGATAAAATTTTCTTGACCCACAGTGACCCAAAAATAAACCATTAATCGAATTTTCTCAAACATGTGACCTAGCCCAATGATCTTCTCGTGCCTAGAAACTGTATAATGCAAAATTTTGTCAAAATGTTTTGAGCCAAATTTTAGATAGCTAACTTGACAAACAGTGACCCAAAAATGACCCACTAATCAATTTTTCAGGAGCATGTGACTTAGCTAAATGATCTCCTCATGCCCCAAAACGGTATAATACAAAATTTTGTCAAAATTGTTCAAGCCGTTTTTAGATACAATTAGCCTGGCCTACAGCGACCCAAAAATGAGCCACTAATAGATTTTTTTTTTTTTTTTTTTTTTTTTTTTTTAACATGTGACTAAGTCTAATGGTCTTCCCGTAACCCAATATGGAAAATTATGTCAGGGTTAAAATGTTTTGTAAGTTTTTTAAAGATAAAATTAGTTTGACCCACAGTGACCGAAAATTGATCCACTAATTGAATTTTCTCGAACATGGGACTTGGTCCAATGGTCTTTCCGTAACCCAAAACGGTAAACTATAAAATTTAGGAAAAATTCCCAGAGCTCCCCCCCCCCCCCCACACACACACACACACTTTTTTGGAGATAAAATTAGTTTGACCTGAAGTGACCCAAAAATGATCCATTTATATAAAATTCTCGAACTTGTGACCTGGTCCAGTAGTCTTCTCGTGTTTGAAAACGGTTAAACACAAAATTTAGTCAAAATCGATTGAGCTTTTTTTAGATATAATTAGCTTGACTTTGACCCATAATAATCTAAGATGACCCACTAATAAAATTTCATGGCACCCAATGACCTTCTCATACCCGAAAACGGTAATTTGCACAATTCAGTCAAAATCGTTTGAACCGTTTTTAAGATAAAATTTACACACAAGATTTAGTCGTATTATAGTATAAGATATCTGTGGTAAACGTGTGATTATTTCTATCGTCTCACGGTCAATCTCTCTAGTAATTAAAATAGGAAATAAAGCCTTTGTGCAAAAATGTTTAAAGATAGAAAACCAACGATTATAAATGCACAAATAAAGTAAGAAAAGGTAGCAAACAGCCGTGCTTTATTTCCTATTTTAATGTATTTGGCGTCAACGGGCCTTGATTCCATTATTGTTGTTTCTAGCTCGCTGAGTTTTGCACTGATGAAGAATCTCTATAGTAGATTCGAAACGGCTGTTTGCTACATTTTCTTACTTTATTTGTGCATTTATAATCGTTGGTTTTCTATCTTTAAACATTTTTGCACAAAGGCTTTATTTCCTATTTTAATGTATTTGGCGTCAACGGGCCGTGATTCCATTATTGTTGTTTCTAGATCGCTGAGTTTTGCACTGATGAAGAATCTCCATAGTAGATTCGAAACGGCTGTTTGCTACCTTTCCTTACTTTATTTGTGCATTTATAATCGTTGGTTTTCTATCTTTAAACTCTCTAGTAATTTTCCTCTCTTCCCCCACAACCACCACAGCTCTCAGCACTTTGAAAAGATTTTAAATTTGTAGTACGAAATCAAAAGAAATTAGTAATATCAGTTTAAGGATAATTGCTTATAAAATTTCAATCGCTTAAAATTAGAGAGGGGAGGCAGGCCCAATTGTCCATTCTTTGATCAGACTCCGGTCACTATGTAAGTTGACCTAAATTTAACCTTTAACTGATGTTACCGGTCTCACAGACCACTGTTTTTTTTTTTTCTTTAAAAATCAATTTTTATGGGGCATGTTCAGCGCAACTTACCGAAGTAACCAATGTTACCGACCGGTTGTAGTGGAGTACGAAATCGAATTGTAGTACCAATGAAAACTATCCTGTTGAGTTGTTGCTGACGTCACACTTAGATTTGATTTTCATTTCGTACTTGTCGGCAATCGGTCGTAATTTTGGTTATTTCAGTAAGTGACCGGAAGTGACGAAACCCCAGCTAGCGCTGAACACGGCCATAGTTTAATTTGTAATTTTCAGTTTAACTAGAAATACTACCGAAATTTTGTTTCGTTTGGAACTTTAGTACTATCACCAGGGACTTTCAAATAGGTGACTATTGAATGTAACTATCCTGTAAAAAAATTTTAGTCTCTTATCCAGGGTTTTTGTGGGTTTTCTGGGTTTTTGTGGGTTTTAGTTATTTTTCTGTATATTTTTATATTCAATAATATATGTGTGTACTCATTTAAAAATATACTTATTAAGTTGCATTTTTTATTACATCTGATTTATTTATTACTAATTAATATTATTTATAATATCAGTTAATAAATTTATTCTATTGTGAATTAGTATTGATACTAATATCAATAGAAAACTTAGAACTAATATCAGAAAAAAATTATTAACTGATAGAAAATATCATAGAATATCTAGATAGAAAATCTTCATACTATTAATAATCATGTTAATTATTATTAATACTATTATTGACTGTTAATAATACTAATAATAGTACTATTATAATTAGCTTAATACAGTTTTAAGTGATAAAAGTGAGTTCTTATCATTTTTAAATATATTTTAGATATTAGAATGAATAATTAATTTTATTTTTGTAGTAACTATAATAATTAAAATTGTTATAATAATTAGTAACTATGATAATTAAACTAGCTGGCTTTGCCTGCTAGCGGGACTGATCCTTTTATAAGTAAATCTCAAAGTGAACAAACTTAGAACCAGATCCCCCTCCCTATGCCACCGCATAACAGGTCGAAAGCATACACTACTGGGCCCCTTCTTTTAAACAAATCTCTAATTTAGATGCACATCTCAAACTGCATCTCCACTGCCTACAACACCATGTAGAGAATGCTGTGCATGCACAGAAGGATCCTTCCTTTTAAATAAATCTGTAATTGATGTGGAAATGTCATGCCTAACATATTTCAAACTAGGGTTCTAGCTGCGTACAGCACTGTACAGCAGGCATACTTTGCACACACTACAGGTAATGCGCCATATTCTTAACAAAAATATATTTGAACAAAACTCTGTTAAACAACCTTTCTGATGTAGACATATAAGTCGAGGGAGTGACATTTTAAGGCAAGAAATTAAGATTTTTGCAGAAATTATTACAGAAAATAGCAGTATTTGATACAGCATTCTTTTTTATAAATTTTTATCGTAAGTTATAAGCTAAGCTACCTTAAAGTTTGAAACAGATCAAGCAAGAATATAAGAATTTTACAAAAATTAACAATAAAAAATAGTGGTATTTGAGGGAAGGAGTGTTTGAATTTAAAAAAGCAGCTTACAATTATATCATTAGTTCTTGAAGAGCTGCAAAAAGATACAATCACACTGTCATGTTCTGTTAAGATTTAGAGAAATTTGATGGAATCAGAAGAATTGAAATAAGACAAGGAAATTATGCCGAAATGCTACAAACAGATCATCGGGACTGAGCATTTTTTAGCTAATGTAATGGATGCAAAGTTTAGATGGGAAAGGCTTAATTTAACAAAAGAGGAAGAAATTGATGAATGGATAATGCAGTATAATTCAGAGTGGTTACCTGAGATATTAGCATTTAAAGACAGACTATTTTCCCAAATTGCTTTTCTCAAAAAGCATTATATTACAATTCTCACCTTCAAAATATTGGGAAATTCTTAAAGGAAAAATACAGAAAAAGAAAAACAAGTTAGGTTGTTATTTTTGTAGTTTTTTCCAATTTCTGCATTCTGTTCCATCTAGGTCTGCTTCCATCAGGAGGATTTTTTCTACATTTGGATTCATATAGTCTAAATTACAGAACAGACTAGACTCAGAGCAGTGTGAAAAATTATAAATATTACCATAATAATTAAAGTGAATGTGATTTTGATTGGTAAACTATAAAAAATTCAGTTATAATTATTTTGTATTAGATTGCGTAACTTATTTGAAATATATTTTGCGCTTAAAAGGAAAATTTGTATTACACTATTAGGGGGATTTGCAGATTCAGAAATTATTTTTAGAAAAAACCCACTTTTAACAAAAACCCAGGTAAGTTTTTGTTGGTGGACCCACCCAGAAAAACCCGGGTGGGTTTTTCTGGGCTGGGCCCACTTTGCCAACCTTGCTCTTATCAGTTAATCATATTTTTTATTCATCTTTCGATCTTGGTCTCTTAGACCGCTTCGCACTAGTTATGTTACAATTTCTGTCACATCAGTTAAAGGTTAATATGCTTCTCAACTCATACCCTGATTAATAATAGTTAACACAAACTGAACGCGAAATACAAAAGAAGAAAAAGCCAACATGACTCGAATGGATATTTAGATCGGGTCATATTGGATAATATCTGGCATACTTACTCGATATAGATTCCAATTTATACAAATGTAGAAATATTGATCTAAAATGATGAACATATAATTTTTTTTCAAACTAAACCTGGATAAATATTTTGGGGTATTTAAAGAGTTTTTCCATTTTTTAAAAGTTGAATCACTTTTAAATTTTCCAAAATAATACAATGATGTACGATTGTTTCTTTCTTTCTTTTTCTTTTCTTTCTTTCCTTTATTTATTTTTTTTTTTTTAACTGGTATAACAACCAATATTGTCTAAATATTACAAAAATATTTTGAATTGAGAATCGATTTTTTGAGTATTCTGAAACAGTGTTGAATTCAGATATTTTTCTCAGTGAAGGGGTCATTATGGAATTCAGGGGATAATTTGCGTTTTCTAACCATTACTATTTTAATGCTCCGGTTGGTGATGTCTCCCGGATCAACTCTCTCAGTTTATCAATGTTTGACAAGGGAAACATATTTATTTCTAAAAATTGCTGGCTTCTAGGATTTTCAAGCTGAGCCATTATTCTTAGGAAGATGGTATACTTTAATTTCATATATTATTGAATAAGTTTAGAAATCCTCCCGCAACTGTCAGCGATAAGCTGCTGTACATCCAAAGGTAGGTGCATTATAAATACCACTATTTCTGAATAGCGATTTCTATGAAACTATTTCTGATTATTATCGCCTTGTTTCATATATTGTATCATTTAAACATCTGAAATTAAAACAGACTAAGATTTCTGTTCAAAAATAGTGGTATCTATATCTCCCTCCTCCTTTGGGTACACCAATTACATCATAGAGCTTTGCAATCCCACGTTATCCAGCTTATTCTTCTGTTTATATGGTAAAATGGGCGATAATAAAAATGATTTCATGCGTGAAACATATAGCCACCTACACTTTTATACTTTATGGCATTAAATTATTTTTTTCCTTACTATTCTATAAAAGTAAATCCCACCTTTCTCGAATATATAGGTATAAAACGCCAACTTTCACATTATTGTCAAACAGGCGACTCCAAAATCCGTGACTCAAATGCGATGACTTCACCTTACGCAACCTGGCTTAAAAACTCAGAAAGACTTCCAACGTACACGTTTTACTTCTAAATCTGAAAAGTCGGTGTCTTTTTGAGGCAACCTGACTCACCGATTCTTTCTAAATGCAGAGCATTTATTGAACGTCCATGTTTCTTCCTCTTTGGAGTGCGTGGTCGTCTGCTCACACCTCTTGTTTTACGTAAGAAATATCAACAACAACAGCAGAAGAAACCAGTGTTAAGGTTGCTGGTAGTAACTTCTGGAACAATCTCAAATGCAAGCTTGTAGTTTAGTTCAGCTTGTGCTGTTCTTCCTTCATTCCAATTTGATTTAAGAATCGAGAATCCCGGGAGATACATTTGATTTATCTGGACATCAAGTACAGCTACGTGAAGTGTTTGATATATTTTAGCCTGGACGTTAAATACAACTACGTGAAGTGTTAGACATGGTTAATATTATTTCAGAAGACGACGTAAGCGAAGAGGAATTGATTGAAGATCAGGTGAGATAACTTATTTTTTTTATATTAAGGGTCTTCAAATTATAGACCTCAGAGAAACATTAATCCAACTCACAGAAATTATTAATCCGGCATCTGCCTGCATAGGCATTGAATTAGTCCACTAATTTAATATGAGTATTGCTTCAAACAAATTAACATGTTTTATTAACTAAAAAAAAAAAAAAAAAAAAAAAAAAAACTCAATTACTGGTTTACATAAAATTTGTGAGGTTCATGTTGTTAATATCTGTCTGTTGCTAAATCGTTTAGTTGAGGTGATTTTCATACAACAAAAAGGTCTTGTTTGTTTATATTTCGGAATTTTCGGATTTTTCTGGAAATGTGCCAAGTATTTGGCCCTCAGACTTTGCCGGATGAACAATACAGACTTCGGACTAGAAAGTTTAGAAATTGTTTCTGTCTATCACCATCATCAAGTAGTACATTTGACACTTATTCAATACATTTTTATTTCAAAGTAGAGTTCTAAAACTTGTTTTAATCATTTTTTACCATTTTTCAAACATCTTTAACTGTAATAACAACAATAGGAATCTCAGTAGATGGTATTACTGTAGTGTTTTCTGAAATTGCTATTTAATTTGCGTACTTCGTAGTACGTAAGGATTTCTCAAAACAATTTGCCCACCTAGTTTTTAAGCCAGATCCATTTTAACAAACATTGTTGTTTCGTGTATTTATTGACTTAACAAATTCGAAAATTTTCAACTATTGTTGGCAACAGTCAATCAGTTAGAGTGTGTTTAAAGAGTTATTCTACAGATAGAGTTAGACGCAAAATTTGTACCATTTCGAAGTTTGAAAATAAAGAAAAGAAAGAAAAGAAAAATAAAAGGTAAAGGATCGGAGAAGCTAGAGAAAAAAATCATCAGTTTTTTTTTAAAAAAGAAGGAAAATAATAATAATTTCACTGTTTGTTTTGATTGATGTATGGAGGTATGCCAACTTCTAAGCTTTTTTAAAGTCTATAAACGTATTTAAAAAAAAAATGATAAATAAAATAACAGATATACCACATTTTATTAAATAAACGCAGAACACATTTTACTAAAATATTCTTTTGGCTCAAGACATATTTATGTGACTTAAAAAATCGAAGACGTTGCCAGCTATGTATACGTAAATTATCACCCATACTCATATAAATAATAATAATTCCTAAAGGCTAATTTTTAACACAGCTGTAATGACAATACGTGTTAGTATAAAAGCAAACTTTTCTAATTTTACTGTTTTACTAATATATACATATATATGTAAATGGAAGGCATGGAAATATTCTAGGGGTATTGTCAAACATATTTAATAAATCTTGATTAAATAACGACGTTCAATAATATTTACAAATGCAAGATATGTATAAGTTAAAGATTAGGTACATCTTCGGCAATTTCTGCCGCTTAGGGCTCGGAGGGCACGTCTTCTCGAAGCAAGCCTGTTGCTAGGCGCTCGCTATATTTACATATATATATATATATATATACATATATTAGGCTAGAATAAAACAGCAAATGCAAGAACTTTAAGCGTAAAACCTAAAGCTTGTAAAACTATTATTTCAATAGAAAATTTATAACACAATGTAATACAGTAATTTCTAATCTGTAATTGTTTTTTTAATTGAATCATCGCACTAAAATAATAAATACGTTATTGAATAATCATCGTTATATAATAATGAAATCGAAAATATGTCACTGTAAAAAAAATTTCCGTTAAAAAACGGAAATAGTACTGGTAATCTAGATGCCAGTATCCATTTTTTAACGGAAAAAAATGTCCGCAAATTCCAGAAATAGTTCCTTTTTTCACAAAATATTTCCGGTTTTTTTTTAAATATCTCCTTATGTAAAATTTTTCGTTTGAAATGTTAAAAGAATTTTTCAAGGACAAACTAACATCTTTGTGATTTTTATTCTTTACTTTTCAAAGTCACGTTAACATCAGGGACACATTATATATATATTTAATTTAAACAACAGTGAAGAAATGTCACTTACCTTCCATGGGGTTTGAACTTTGGGGATTATTCAAACCACCGTTTCAAATATCCTTAGTTATTTAGGATGCATTTCATAAAGTAAAGATAAGATTTTGAACGCAGGTTTATTTTTGTCGAGATAATATTTTTCTATTGAATGTGTAATTCTAAATGTTTTACAGATTTTCTTTCCATAATTTCGAATATTTAGCTTATTAATTTTAGCTTTATATGTATATAAAAATTAGTCTTTAAAATATTACATGCATGAAAGAATTTATTAAGAGTTTTGTTTCCTTCTTTTTTGGAAACATTTTAAAATTCTATTGTAATATTATTGATATTTATTTATTTATTTAAAAAAATACTAACATAGTGAAAGAAATGGAAAAAAACTTGCATTTTAACAAATTATTTTATGACGATCTAAGGTAAACTCATTAAAGATAATTACAATGGGTTATAAAAATAAGTTTCAGTTATTGATTTTTTATAACTTATGTAATCGCCAAAATTATTATAATTTCGGAAATATATTTCGATATATTTTTAATTTTATGTGCGAACTTCTTAATTTGAATAAATTAAAAATATATATATATTAAAATTAAAAGTAGAATTTTTTCCACTTTTTTCAAAATATCCAACGCACTTAAAAAAATATATATATATATGATATAAATAAATTAAACATTATTTTAAAATCATAATCAACTTTCCCTTTCAGCTATTTCAAACTTAAAAAGAATTAATAATTTTTATTATTATTATTATTATTATTATTTTCTTAATATTTAAAAAATACGTTAGCTTTTTATTATTAAAACAGAATGAAATAGAGAAATGTTCTAGCAAATTGTTTAAAAAACATCATCTCGGTATAATGTTTTTATTTTTCTAGTAGATGGCACCACTACACTCTACTGTTTTGGGAAACTGACAAAAATAATGGAACACTTCCGTTATTTAGTGGGATTTGTGATTCCAAAATTTTCAAATACGGAAATTCTTCTGTTTTTTTGGGGGGGGGATGGGGACGAAATGAAACTATTCCGTAAAATTTTACGGAAACGTTTGTGTATATTCACGGATATTTTTTACAGTTGTCTTTATAGTTTCCAATCTTGCAATTATTAAAACATCTTTCTTCATACATTCCAGTGTTGAATTTAGACGACATTTTTCCCCCGTAAAGAATTTTTGTGGTTCCGGGGGGTAGGCGATAGCACTTTTTTGGAAATTGAAAGCAGAAAATCTCAAATCTTCCGGAGAGAAATATCATTGCTCCAGAAAGGAATGTCGTCTCCGGCCTATCTCATGAATTCAACTCTGATACATTCGACTTTCAAGATATTGAGATTTTATTTGAATCTTGTTTTGATTTATTTAATAAGTCCTTTGTTCGGATACAATGTTTAATAAATATTAACTAAACTGTTTCTCAAAGCTCATATAAGTTTATATCAATTATAGATTACATTGCATTGGTCGTTATATTTTATCCCCATATTTATCTTTCAAAAAAAAAAAAAAAAAAAAAAAAAACATTTTGCATGCACCATTACTTTTTTTAAGTGGCTATTTAGGAATACCATTAAAAATGTTTTATATGTTTATTTTGGGTGTGAAATTTTATTGTTGGTATAAGAATTATTATAATATGAAGGGAATTTTAGATTATAATATATTCTGAACACTGAATTACTCTTAAAAAAATTAAATGTTGTTTAAAATCTGTTTATCATCAAATATTGTAAAGCAAATTCATATAAATTGCTTCTCTTTGTATTCTGAATTCTGTCCTTTTTTAAGTTCTCTTTTAAATTTTCTTAAAGAAAAAAAAAAAAAAAAAAAAAAAAGCTTTTTTTTTCTTCGTTGGTTTTATAAAGGCAAATGAAGAGAATTGTATTGTATCAATTCAGTATTTGACAGCTAAAAACATAACATTTCCCATTCATTCGTTCTTATTTCCTAATCAGTGGCGTAGCTATGTTTTTTGGCGCCCGGGGCCAGCAAGAAATTTTGCGCCCCCACCCCAATATAGATATATAACAATTTCTCTCAATTTGGCGCCCCTAGGCCTCGGCGCTCGGGGCGGACGCCCCCCTTGCCCCCCCTTAGCTACGCCACTGTTCCTAATGTTAAAACGTGATAAGAATAAACATTGCGATTTCTTGTTTTACTTAGTTTTCAGTATGCCAGTATATTTGTGTATATCGTACTTTTGTTCCTAAAGGCACACAATTAAAAAACTGGGATTTCTGCTGATCTTAAGTCCCGATGGCACTTTAAACTACGATAATTTTCTATTTCAGTTAAAACGCACTCGTTGAAAGCATTTTGCAGTGGTACTTTTCGGGTACAATAATTAATACTTCCTTTAGCCATCAGCCATCACTAGATAGCAATATAGAAGTTCAATAAGTTGAAAATTGTTCACAAAGCTATTTTGGCGAGTGTGAGTGTCAATTCTGCTTTCATTTTCTTTTCTGACATAGTATCCCTAACTTTTGTTTTGAAATTTCTTAAATTTTAATCGTGAGGCTGTCACACTTTTTCTTGTTTAAAATAGATCTTTTGACAATATATTATACTACTAATAATAATAATTGACATTTTCTTTACTTTACATAGAACTTCTGACAGCGTACTTTTGAGTACCGTCAGGTCTACGTTGAACAGGGTTTTTATTTAATTTTTTATTGTTTGAATATACATGATGCATAGAAACTGTGCATTTACTGGGGATGCGTGGATGCTAAAAAGAACAATTTTGCTTAATTTATGTAAGACATTGATGATTTTTTAAAAGTGTTTTTATCTTTAGAAAAAAAAAATATTGTATTTTTATTAAAAAAAAATTATCAGCAAAATTGGAAAAAAAAAATTACAAGTTAGAATAAATCCAAAAATATCTTTTAGCCTTTTTATGAATCCTTTCGAATTTTCTACAGCTAAAAGTTTGGAAATGCCTTTCAGAATGCTCGAAAGTGTTACAATCGTAGAATATTCTTCTGATAGCGAAATGCTCAGTGATGATGTATAAACGAAATTATCATGTAGTTTTAAATACACGACACACATAATATAGATATATGCAAGATAAATCATATTAAAATAATCAGAAAAAATGGAATTTTTTTTTAATTCAAAATTTTGATTTTTGCCCAAGCGTTATGACCCAACGGTACTTTGAAGTTCCACATCAAGAAACTGACCGTAACTAACAATAAATAAATAAATCTTTTATTTTTAGTACGTATATTTTTTAATGTCTGAGAGAAATGAAAGCAAATAATTTTTTAATTCATAGTTTGGGATATAAAGAGTTAATACGACTAAAGTGAGTTTATTTAATTGGAACCTTTATAAATTTTTGAACTATTGTGGCTCTAATATACTCTCTACAAATCTTTCTACATTGGAAAATCAATTAATGTGTACAAAAAATCATTATTTTCGACCGTGGATAGAAAAGTTTCGAATAATTTTTCTGTCCAGTTTATAATAAATAGTGGGATTTATTGTTAACGGTAGTTTTTAGTCTGTCAGTTTATGTTTGTACCTCGTGCCTTTACTTTTATAATGACACAATTAAAAAAAATCGGATTTCTGCTATCTTAATATGAGTCAACTATAAATATATTTTCGAACCCGTCACTGAAAGCAAATTTAAATGCATTTAAAAATAAATGAAATGGAGCGTCTTTAATTTTTCTAATTTGGTATTGTACTAGCCTAATCTCTACAAATATTGTAATTTGTTTAATATGCACATAAAAAAAAAAATAAGTTTCATTCTGGATATAAATTTATTTTAATCCATTCTCTATCTAATTTATGCGAGGATAATTTTATTTTATGTGCAAAACTTTATTATGGCTGTCTTTTTTATATATTTTAACTTTTCTTTTTTTTTCACTCCTCTTTTTTAAACTTCCCTTTTCATCTCTTCCTTTTCATTTTTTTCTTTCTTCCTCTTTTTCAGTTGCGTCATTTTACGACTTGCTTATAATACTCAGAAACAGTAAACATGTCTGTAATCTAAAGATATTTTGTTTTTTATTCGAAATTAGGTGATCAAATTTATCTATTTTTTTTTTTTTTTTTTAACAAACATAATAACCACATAAACATATCATAATAAACATAACAGTCATAAAAAATCAAATATATATAATAAACTTAACATTAATTATCAATTCAAAATGTATCTAATGTGGATTCTGAAATATTCTGATTTCGGGAGATTTTTTTCCCCCCAGAAACTCTGAAATCTGTACTGATGAAAAAATATAGCGGTATAACAAGCGTAAAACAAACTATTTCCTAACGGAAAAAAAAGAAAGAAAATAAATAAAGAAAAGAAAAGAAAACTTTTGGACAAGAAGGAGTAGCTTTGTTGAATAAGAAATTTAAATTAAAAAATTCCAATTTTAGTATACCTGTAACAAAAAAAAAAAAAAAAAAAAAAAAAAATCTCGTGTTAGAAAAGGACAAATACAGAAAATAGCTTCATTAAATTTATTATATAAATACGAAATATATAAATGATATAAAAGCTTGTGCAATTTGATAAAATGTTTAAACATCTGAGACGAAAAAACTTTTTTTAAGTTTTATTATTATTATTATTATTATTATTATTATTATTATTATTGTTATTTTATTACCATTTAGATTAATTTAAAATTTAAATGTGGTTCATCCAATAATGTAATTTTTTAAATGTCAGCATGATTATATATATCAGGAATCTGGTTCCTTCATAAATGCAGTTCACCGTTAATCAAATCATATTAGAATAACATGTTTTCTACCTAAATCAATCGTTCTGATTAATAAAGAAAATATAAAAAGACAAAATTTCCTAACTGTGAAAAACTGCATCTAGATAAGGAGTCGAACCAAGGAACTCTAAATCAACCTGCTAATATAAAAGTAGTATAAATTACACAAATTTTGGGCTAAGATGAAGATAACCTTGTCAAAAATATTAATGACATGCATTGTACAATTTTTACAAATGATTTAGTTTCGCAATGTTCTAGGAAGAAGAAATGCATAAGCCACGTCAAACTTTCAGCATCCAAATGAGCTTGGCTCCTATCTATTTTCCCGTTTCACACTTTTTTTCACGCTTCGAAAAAGAGAAAGGTGCAATGACCTTAAGATACTTAGACTCCAAAATAGCAACCTTTTCGTAGGTCGACATGTGTGCCTTCCGTCACGTGACGGAGGGCAGATTTAGCACGCCAAACCGGTTTTTCTCCCGCCGAAACTTATACTGCTATGTTTGTCTTGAATTGGACCGCACTTCTTCTTTTCTCTTTGTGAAATCTGAAAGTTGCCAATAAAGCGATCACCGCCAAAAAACAGCATCTTTTCGCCAAACATGTTGGATTCGAAACCATGCCGAGATAACAATGGGATTTGGCGTCTACGTATATGAGAAAGTCAATGGAAAGGTGTCACCCGTGCCAGATTGTCGGAGTTAAATATAGAAGGAAAACAAACGGAGACTGCCAACAATATTACACACTGAAAAGTTGGCAGCAAGACCAGCAGAGTGCTCCGCATTCCCTATCTGAAGCGTCAGTTTGCTACTGTTGAGAGGCTAATCCCCCGAAAGTAGAACTAGAGATATCTGCACGGGTCGGGTTCGGTCCGGTTTTCATTGCCAGTATTCAGGCCGGACCCGGGCTTAACTTTTTTCTGAAAATTCAGGCCGGGCCTTATTTTTTTCCAGAAGGGTCGGGCAGGGCTGGACTTACTTTTTCCATACGAAGCCGGGATTGATTTCATTCTTCCTAGTCTTCACGGATCAAAATATTCAGGCCCGGTTGAATCATTCGGTCAATGAGAAATGAAAAATATTTTCTCGACGTGGCCAAGTCTGTTCAAATATCGGTAATATTTGGCTTGGTGCAAAAATGTTTGCAAAAAAGGCATATACTTTTAAATCGCCATTATTAAGATACAAATAATCATTAAGATTTATTCTTTTTAAAGGTGTATTTCGATTCAAACTGCTTGTTTTCCGATTTATTTTTGAATTCACTTTTGCTCTCAAACACATGAAACTCGCAGATTCTCTTATTTAGAAAGTGCACAAGGTGCCGTAAAGGTCAATTCTTTGATAAGTGTACAAAATATTGCAAAAAAAGCAATCAAAAACGGCAATTTGAACCGATTTTTCCGAAGTGGGAGATAAGGGAACGAAAAAAAAGTTGCTTCCAGAGAAGTTAATTGCTTATAAATCAAATTCTAATGAATTGAGCGTAAAAAGACTTTACTCGGCACCTCATACGTCCCTTCAAGAATCCCCTCAGCAAGTTTCATGATTTTACTTTTAAAAATGTGTCTGAAATTGTATCGGAAAATTTCGAGCTGCTGAAGGTGGAAAAGCGTTTTTTCGAATACACCCTTAAAGAATCGTAGGTTTCTCGGCTAATTAAAATAGAGTTAAACGCATGAAAAAAAGAACCTGTGTAGAACGCAATCTTTTTTTAAAACTGAAAATTAGAAACTTATTTTAAACTGTTCATCAATGCAAAATGAATACAATAATACGCGAGAAAAAAAAAATATATTATACATATAAATCTCCTAAGAAGGGAACTTGTTTACAATGTATTTTTTTCTTTCCAATTCTATTTCGTTTTAGAAGATTTTACTTTTACCATATACCATTTTTTTTAATTTTTATGTCTCCATTACATGGAATAAAGATTAATAATATTAATGATAACTGAAACATTTATATACGACAAACAGAGGTTCATTAAAAACATAAATATCGCAGCGTACGGCACTTCTGCATAAATGAAAATTATAAACATTAAAAAAAAAAAAAGACTAAGATAAGTTTTTTTTGGTCAGAACTCTTCCGTAAGAGTAAAAATCAATGTTCTGTAGAAATTTACTGGGGCCGGGAGGGGCTGGGGCCAATATTGCTATAGTTTAGGTCGGGCCGGGACGAATTCTTTCTCTATAGATCGGGCCGGGCACAGGCCTGGAAATTTCGGTCCGTGCAAACTCCTAAGTATAGAATCTCTCATAAAACTTAGAATAATGGCAAATCATTCCGATTTGTAACATTGATGTCGTTGTAAATAAAAATATAGCAGTAAGATCTTTAATTTAGGCACACATACAATTTATAACTGGCGCGCAAAATTTACATCATACGTTCATAAACGGATTCTCATCATAACAGCGATGTCAATAACATTTTAAAACGGATCAAAGTTTAATTTCGACATTTTAAAAATCATAACATTTCATAACAGATATTTTTTACTCAACAACATAAAAAAACAAAAACTTTTACATTACTTAATACTATTGCTATGGGATCGTTCAATTATTACGTAAGCAGTTAACGGGGGTGTCCAGTGTCTGCTTATTTTTGCTAACAACGGGGAAGAGCGGGTTCACAAAAATTCTTACTTAAACATTAGACCATGAAGAAATTATAGTTTAACAACAAAAAGCAAAATACCATTATTTGGATGAGCGTTCCGCGGATGTTTACGACTTTAAAAAAAGAGATATGAAGTAAATAAGGACTGGAAACGAGGAACATTCTAGCTGGTTACTACACTGAAAACGTAATACTAGACAATGCAGAAACATGGATTCTAAGATCTTTGACACCAGAGGAGAAATATGAATGCTGAACACTTTATATTCTTATGATTCTTGTTAAAATGTTTAATTATGTGCCTAAATAAGTTAGAGCCTGTTGTATTTCTTAAAGATATTTTTTTCAAGACCTATAAATATTAATATATAAAAAACTATTTTGTATTTTTTGAATTCTTTAATACAATAAGTAACAATATATAAAAACCGATTTTGTTTTCCTTAGATACCACAACTCCTATATATTTATTTATGTAAATTTGCTAGATTAATAATGTAAATTTATCGCTAACTATAATTTTTTGTGGCAAACAATTTTGGTGTTAGAATGTGATAAAATCTTACGTAAGCAAAAAGAGGTCGGAAGTCTATCATTTGCTTTTTTTTTTTTTTTTTTTTTTTTTTTTTTTTTTTTTACAAGGGGGGGGGGATATAAAATGATTAAAGATATGCTTACGTAATACTTGAACGACCCCTATTCCGTAGTTTTAAATAACTGATAAACAATTGAAAACTTAAACATTGAATTTTAGGTGACATGTTATAGCTGTGTGATTTCTAAAAATTGTTAAATTTTGTATTCTCGCATCCGGCGTTTAAAAACGTTCAAACACTTTGTCTTTGATGGTGTTTTTAATGTCACCATATTTTTAAATGGTGCAGATTTGTTACATTATTCTGAAGGTGTTGGAAAGCGTTTCATGATCTATGCTTGACGCATGGGTTTTTTTTTCTTTCTGGTTTTTATTATTATTTTTGTATAAAATGATATTTTTTGATTCTTTTAAAATATTTCCTTCCAAGATGTTCTCATTCATTTATTCTGAGACTGGTCAAGTTGATATTTCATTTCATTATGAGCCTTAAAATGATGCATGTAGAAATAAAATAAATTTATTTGATGTAAGATTAGCTTAACTAATGATTCTGCTAATATCCTACTTATTAAAGCGCAGTGTTTCTTGACATTTATTTGGCAATAACTTTACTCTTCAAGAGACGTGTAACGAGTATAATGATACATTTTTTACTTCGAAACACGAGAAGATCCAGATGAGTTTGTTGATACCATTTTGTGATATAATTTATTTTACAAAATTTCAGACTGTAAAAATTCTTACTCGGTCTTTTTTTATTTTTTTTTTGAGAAATTATTAAACTACCGTATTTACTCGTGTATAGGGCGCACGCGTGTATAAGGGGCACCCCTACTTTAGTAAACTAGTCGTTGGAGACCACCGTAATACTTACCCATCATGGATATGCATAGAACAATATATGAAAACATAACATATGTAAACAATTTATAAAATGCATTACAATTTCAAAATAAAATATTAACGTATATTTAAGTCTTTTTAACACATAATCATGCTCTATTAATGAATTTCTGATGAACCAATTTCGATAAATTGTATGAAACGCCAAACTATTCAAGTAGCACTGAATTGCGTAAAAGAAGCATCCTTATAACTCCAGAAATAATAATCATATTCACTAACGGTTTCTTGCATCGAATTAAGTATCTCATTTCCAATTAAAAGATATCTTTGAATTGAAATTTGAATGAAATACAGGGTCATGAAAAATCAAAGAATGTGGAAAATAGGATTTAAATATCTCAACAACTAATAATCCGATTGATTTCGTTTTTTTATGCAAAATTTGTGTTGTTTTATTGCCTTTTACCTCCACTCTTTAAAATAAAAGAATTCGAAAATTTTTATATACCTTTCATCAGAACGAATTTTTCGAGAGTCCGAAAAGTATAGTTCCGGATAATCGAGGTTACTGATATTAAATAGGTTTTGTCCCATTCTTACATACAAAGCACATACAAAATTTCAAATCTCTATCTCAATTTGTTTGGGAGATAGAGCGGTTACAGACAGACAGACAGACACACAGACGGACGGACGGCAAATTTTTTTTTCTAAAAATATGTGTTTCGGAATCTCCAGTGTCCAAAACGTGTAAATCTGTCAAAAAAAAAAAAAAAAAAATTTCGATTTTCAAAACGATTGCAAGATTTACCCTATACTATGTACGATGGGTAAGTAAAATGGCGATTTCTTAAAATCTCGTATGTAAGGCGCACCATAAATTTGATACGCTAATGAAGAATGACCAAATGAATTTCAATAAAAAAAAAAAGTCGAAAAAAACATTATACCAGACAATAAAACAAGACGAAAATGCATTTTTAGACTTCGGGGTGTAAAAGAATGATGGGATATAGGAATGAGTGATGGTAAAGAGAATTGCTAATTAGCGTTTAGATAATGTCACTAGCTCTGTTGTATAAAAAACCGCAAGGAGTGAAATAAATATGCAGTAATACTTCAATTAAGTAACATTTTCCGAGTTTTAATATCTTCTTTGAATAATTTCTTGTTTCATATTATATCGTTCGACTGCATCCGATAATAAAAAATTATTCCATGTATAAGGCGCACCTAGGAGTTTTGCCCTAAATTTTGGGGAAAAAAGTGCGCCTTATACACGAGCAAATACGGTATTTGATAATATGAGAAACGGAATCAAAGCGTTAAAATTTCTCATGAGTTTGATTTATGAGCCGGGATCGAGTCAAATTTGTTTCATTAGAGTCAGGCCAGGTCAGCTCCGAATTTTCATGTTTTCTACAGCTTTGGGCCAGGACTAGACTTTATTTTTCCTACTCCATATTGGACAGGCAATTTTTTTTCCCGTAAAGATAATAGTGATCTGTTATATATCTGTTACATAATCTTTGGAAATTTATTGTGGCCTAAGAAATTAAAAACAATTTTTTTATATAATTTATTTTTATTATAGAAATTCAAAATTGTGATTTCATTTTAACAATCCGTTTTTCCTTCTAAACTACATTATTTTTTTTCAACAAGTCTTCATTTAAATGTAATTGCCTAATGAAAAGATCATTAATTTTGCATCCTGTATTCCATAACTTGCAAACATTGAATCCGAAAAATGTTATACTTTAAAATTTTTGAAATAATTCAATATTATTTTTAAAGAATTTTAAATTTATGTTAATTTTGGTTAAAGAAAAATAGCCATTTTATGTAGAAATAGAGTTAAGTATGAAATTGAAAGTAGACCATTAAACTAAAAAATTTTGTACTTTTATTTTTTTAAACAAAAAAAAAAAAAAAAAAAAAAAAGAGAGGGAGAGAGAGAGAAATGTTGCTATATATTTGATATATATTATTTTTAAAGAATTTTAATTGCAAGGTAATGTTGGTTAAGAAATTAATTTTTTTGTAGAAATGGAGTCAAACCCGGGACTGGAAATTTTTAAACTCTGCAGGCTTTTAGAATGATTAATTAATTTATTTATTTATTATGAAAATATTTTTATGAATTCTTTATTTAGTTCTAACATTTAGTTTTAATTTTAGTACTAATATTTAGTTTCAATTTTACTTTTTGAATTATTTAATTAAAATTTAATTTAATTAGTTTTTTAATTATTTTTTAATTATTTAACTTTTTAATCCATTGTTAATTTGTTAAACATTTGCGGTTCTAAATAATTAATTTCTAATCTAAACGAATATTAGCGTGGAAAAAAAGAAGTATTTCAATTAAAATAAAATAAAGTAAAGTAAAATACGTAATTAACGTACGTCGAGAAGGAGCAAGTTTTTCTCTTTCATTATTCTTATCTCTTTATCAACAATTTGGTTATTAGATATCCCGAACAACTTCGCAAGGTTAAAAAAGAATTTACTGATGTCTGGTTTCAGATTTGCGCATTTTGCATACATAAATCAAGAACACCAAAAGAGCTTTGATTGAAATCCTTGCTTATTTGGAATAACTTTCAATGACATTATTTTGCAAAATTAATTGCATAATTTTTTGTTATCACTCCACTCTGAAATCTATCAAAATATCTACTGTTATTTTCTCCTGATATAATTCAAGCATTTTGAATCCATGAAAATTATATATCTCAGACGTTCATCTTAACTCTCGCAGTAATATGATTGTAGTAGTAATGCAGTTGTATAATTGACATTTTGTAGTTTTTTCTCATTTAGAACAGGTATGATAAAAAAAAAAAATCTTTGTTGATTTTATCTACTTTCAAGGAAGGTCTCCATACGGGCATACTCAGAAAAATCTGATTAAATTACAGAATGTTCTTCTCATATAGTTATATATGTTTATAAAAAAATTTCGGCGGAACCTCCTTATAACTTCCGTAAAAAAATAATATAAATTTCGTTTATTTGGCGATTTATCTCCGGTTGGCGGAAAAACGACATTTTGAAAAATACGCTTTTACGCTTCGAATACTTTTTAAAGAAAAAACTTTCTATGTTCAATTTATTTAAATAAGTTTAGTTTAAGTAATTTTAGTTTTGCATTTTTCCTTTATTTTAAGTGTAATTTTGTCATATACGTTTATATGTACTTATAACAAAATGTAATTAATATATTTTATCATTTAAAAAACAATTTAAATTGATTAAAATTGTTTCAAATTGAAAAATACACTGTTAAAAATCTGCTGCATTTTGTTGCAACGCACTCCCTTGCTTGTATAGAAAACGGTTACTTGGCCGTGAAATGGAGCTTTCTCATAGGTTGGAATAGAGATATTATATACAAGCGGTGGAGTGCGTTGCAACAAAATGCAGCAGATTTTTAACAGTGTATGACACGGTCAATTCACCGTGCTATGGAGCATTCTCATTGGTCAGAAGAGAGACATTCTATAAAAGTAGTGGAGTGACGTTGCAGTATATGCTGCAAATTTTTAACAGTGAAGTCAATTAAAATCAATATTCAGATTCGTTAAAATCGTCTGCTTTTGGCGAGGAAATGCACTGATCGCCAAATCCCGCGTCGCTTTCAGCTTTTCACGCCAATTATTCCAAACTATTTTATTTTTTTACATATCTAATAATGTAATTCCGCCGCTAATTTTCACTGATCCTTTATTACCTACATGAGTAGTTTAATTCGTATTTTTTTCAAAAAATTCTGAGTATGCCCCCAATGGAGACCTTCCTTGTTAGTAAGTACCGCATTGTTGCATTTCTTTGTTTATTTGTAAAAATTAAGAATGGGATCGCATGGACCTCGTCTTAAAGATAATCAGGGAATAAATAAAAGATTACTACCATTTTCACATTTCAAGAGAAAAAAAGATAATTTTTGGCATCTTGCCAAATGTCGTTACTATGCAAGCGAATTACTATGCAAGTAGGTTTTTCCTCATTTCGCTATTACTTTGTTCTTGTGTTCAATTGTGTGTAAATTTTGCTATTCAGTGAAATGAATCGTCACATCGTATGAAGATTATAATTACTTAATGGAGGGAGGGAGGGTAAATTACCTATAGCATAAACTTTTTTTAAACCTTAGACATTTAAAAAAATACATTCGAGCGTTGTTAACACGAATACTCACGAAGAAAATTTTTCTGTTCTCGTTATCCACACTTTAAAAATATTATGTATTCAATGCAACAAGAATAATAATAATAAAAAAATACACACGTTACCTCCAAAATCTACTGTGTTGATTTATTTCCTAAGATCGACACAGTTTTGTGGGAAAAAAACTTTACTTAGCGTCTCATGTATTTTTTCATCCCTCAATGCGATTCTTAAAATAGAATTTTATCTTTCGGTTAGATGGAAAGCGCAATCGTCCGACAATTTTACATTTGCTGATCTGCGGCTATCGAAACTAAAGACATATCTTTTCTGACACTAAAATTCTTTTAAAAATTTGTGGTTCAAAATAAAAAAAATGATCCCAGTAGAACTGCATTGAAAAGATTGGAAAACTTGCTGCGTTAGTAGTAAATATTTCAACGACCGATCTTTTTCTGTTCGTGATAAACAATATTTTGCATTAAGCGTGTTAGTGGTAAAAAGATTAAAATCACAGTAACTTGACGGAACAACTGGAAAAAGTTCGCATTAAAGGTAATTTGCGTTAACAGCAGTGTAGGCGTAAAAAAAGCAGATAGTATACGCTCAAGGCAGAGGGTATATACCCTAGAGTGAATATACAATAGGCTCCCTCAAATCTGCACTCCTAAAATCCACAACTCTCTAAAATCCGCACATAATTTACAGATGTAAACAATGAAATATTCAGTTCAGATATAGGGATAAAATTTGATTTTTTTAGCTTTTATATCAATTCCATATATTTTTTATTTTTTTTTTAATATTACTGAATTCATGTTTTTTTTTTTTTTTTTTTTTTTTTTTTTTTTTAATACGAAGAATAAATTTATTTCTAAAAAAAAATCAAGATATTGCTGGTATCACTTATAATTACATTCTTCTAATCAAACATATTTATGTATTATTCAAACTTTTTTGGTTATTAAGTCTGGCTAAACCTTAAATAAAACTTCTTTATTTTATGATTTTGATGTGAATTAGCAAAGTACTTTTATGAGGCAAGTTTCATTGAAAAGAAAAGTTCATTCAATCTTTATAATGAATATTTAATCATATGTTATTGATTATTAACTTGACCTTTGTTTTTAATATTTTATTTATTTAAAAAATTATCTAAATTTTTATTATTTTAGTTTATTACATTATTTATTACATTTATTATATTGTAAGCATTCATTATAGTTTCAATTGCATTATTAATTACTTTCAAATTACTTTTTAAAAAATGTAAACAAAGCAATGACCAGAAATCCGCAAAAATTCTAAAATCCACAAAACCTCTGGTCCCAAGCTGTGCGGATTTGAGGGAGTCAACTGTACTATAGTTTTTTTCAGAAACAGAGGGTATACGGTATTCGCTTAAAAAATCTAGAGGTATATGGCGTATACCCCCGCATACCCTCCATTACATCCCTGCGCATTAAGCGTGTTTGTTTTAACGAATTTCGACAGTATTTTGATTTTAGTATTGCGAGAGTTAAATATTTTTGTCCTCATATATGTTTACATCCATGAATTTATAACTTCCACTAAAATGGAATTGCTATTATGTTTCTATTTTATTAATTTATAATATTTTTAGCTAATATTTACGATTGATATTCCAATGTATACTTAAATATATAAAGACCTGCCAGAATGATGAATCTATAAAATAAAAAAAAAAAAATCATAAAATGAATTCTTTGCTCTTATTTTCCAGAATCGTGTGAAAATAAAGTAGGAAAATATACCATAGTTAATAACGGGATACATAATTTTTTCGGTCACACTTTAAACGATTTCAAACACAACTGAATATATTTGTTTATGGTATGTTTATATGCACGTCCTGTACGTACGCATGCATCATCGCCTGATTGCATCATTGCTCTCTAATTTTCAAAAGCTGCTTGGATGCTACAAAAATTAAATATGCTTTAACTGTCGCTATAATAGTTTTATTGATTGAAATTGGTATGATTAGCAATTATAGTTTTTTACGGGACTATGCAACCTGCGTATTTGATTGAACAAGCATATTTCGGTTTAATTTCTAGAGTTAGCATTCGTCTTCGTGTAATTTTATCATTATCTCATTTTTGTGTTTAAAAAGTTCGTAAATATATATATATTTTACTTAAAATGTTACATGTTATATATAGTGTGTGTATATTTATGATTAAAGGAAAACACACTTTAAATTTCAACATCGCGCCGTTTTCAACAGCTGCCATGCGCAAAATTATTTATTTAAAATTCTTTTATGTGTTAACTTATACTTTCATTTTTATTTTTCATGTTTTGCCATATTTTCCAACACATGCTTCTAAACTTCACTTTTTTGATGCACTTAACTCTTGGTATTCCCCTAAAATTTGTCATTTAAACACCCATATGTTACTTGGCCGTGATAGATTCCGATGAACTTGAGGTCTCGACGGGTAAGCAATATTTTTTTTCACTTCCTTTCTGTGTTTTCCGTCGTCTTGGTGACGCCTGCCCCGCCCGGCATAACCTGTTCGCGTGACCTGACTCTAAACCAAACCATCATCCAAATCCTGCATCATGATATAAAAAATCCATTGCGTAAAGACAAGAAGTTTTTTGTGAGAAGGGTTTTTGCTTATCACAGTCGTTTGACTGTTTCCTAAATCTAGGGAATAAAAAACTTTCCGCCTGGAGATCTTCATGGGACCAGGCCATTTTTAGGGTTTCGTTCTTCTGACGAAACCCTATTCGTCTCTGTCCTTTGTCTGTCTGTCACAGTATCCGTACACAAAAGCTATATAAGTCACAGAGTTCAAATTTTGTGTACTTACAGCTGAATACCTCTTGTTACACAACAAATCATAAAATTTTTGAAAAGACTAATATTTTAATTTAAATTAAATATTTTTAATATCGTCAGTTCTTTTTTTTTTTTTTTTTTTTTTTTTTTTTTTGTTGTTTTTCTCTTCTAATTGTTGCATGCAAGTTTAAATAGATATAAAAATTATTTCTTTTTTTACCCTTTACTTTTAAAAGAAATGAGGGTATTTCTGTTGCCACAATTACAAAATTAATTCTGTTCTGGTTGGCGCGATTGGCGAAGAAATCCCAAAATAGCACCAAAAACCCGTTTTACCGTTTGTTAATTTAAGATAAAGTGTTTTGAAGGAGATATTAAACGAAACCCTCTATGCGATCTGCGATCACACTTACCCACTTGTTCTTTCATTAGACTACATTGTTAAAAATTTTGTGCTACTTTGAACCGAAATTTTGGTGCTTAGTAACTGCCACCATAAGATGGTGAAATCTCGTTCCAAGATTTGGAACTTCGGTTGAACCATAGTACCATTTTTTCAAATAATATGGTGTAAACTCGTTCCAAGATTTGGAGCTTCGATTGAACCATCCTATGGTGGCAGTTGGTAATAGCTGCGAGCACCAAATCTTGGTTCAAAGTAGCAGGAAATTTTTAACAGTGTAGGGAACGGCAGGGTAGGGCCGGTCTGTATTTCCTTCTACCCGCGCTAGTGTTTAATAAAATAAACATAATAGTAATATTGTATAAAATTCGAGGTACAGTCGGCTCTCGTTAATTCGAACTCGTCGGGATCATAAGAAATGTTCGAATTATCCGAAGTTCGAATTATGGAAAGTAAGGGAGGAAAACATACTTAAAATGGCACTATTACAAAGAAATTAGTGTTATGGTGTTTTTTTTTATTTTTTTCATCTGTTTTCATGACTTAATATTAGATTAAAATTAATAAATACATAAACTAATTAAGGGATTAGAAACAAGCAAATTAGAAGAAAAATTTGAGGTGTCACTGATGGACAGACGGGGCTTTAAGAAACTGTATATAAAATGCATAGGATTATATGTATACTTTTTCGGTACAATTCTCACAAAAATCAAAGAAAGAAAGTTCTTCAAAGTATCTGAAATCCGTGAGAAAGAAAGGAAAAGGGAAAAACCGGAATTCTCTTCAGTTCGAAGTAAACAAAGTAAAAAAAAAAATATATATATATTTCGAATAAATGAAAAAATTTAACGTTACTCTGCCATTGAAAATTCCTTGACTTCATGTTTAGTTCGAATTAAGCGGATATTCGATTTATCCGATTTCGAATTAACGAGAGTCGAATATAATTCGTACCTCGTATAATAAAACCTGTAGAAATTTATATTGAGAAATCAATTAAACAAAAATGCTCTTAGAAATCTAATTTTTAACACTTTCCAACATTAGTTGAAAAGTGTCTATAAATTCGGTTTGTCAGTCCGCGTTCTAACTCACATAAATATATTCGGATTACATGTAAACGATATACGTTATTGGGGTACCGCAGTAGTTCATTTACACTGGTATTCAAACGAATTCCGTTACATTATGGCTAATTGGGGATGCTCGTTTGCCGTGTACATCAATGTTGTTGTAATGTTATGAAAATAGTGAAATTTATATGAATTTATGAACTTTATTAAAACACGCTTTCTGAAGAATATGGAATGCAAAGCATTTATCATGCGTTTATATATATACATTAAAAAAAATCAATTACATAATTGTTTAAGGATAAAAAGTGTTTTCAACGCATTTTAAATGTGTGTCACGATGTAAAAAATGATAAAATTGGTATGTATTACTGAGGTTTACTAATACCAGATGCTTGCGAAGAATATGATGCACAAAGCATTTATTGTTCAATACCAGGGACACATAAAAGATTTCGAATAGAGTACTGTATCCGAAGTATTATCTATCACTGATGATTGCTAAAAGAGCTTTTTCAGTTATAGTATGCTTTTTTAAGTTTAACCAGTGGCGCCAGCTTACATAGAATCGTGGGGCACAAGCCCACCCAGTAATATAATATCTTCGTTTAAAATCCGTTGGGATAATGGAAACACTATTCAGTTTTTTAGAACTTGAATTAGAATATTAACAAGTTTTATTGCTTTAGATCTATAAATTTTTTCACAAAAGCGTTAGGAAAGTAGTTGGTTTAGATTTGAAAATAGCTTTAAGCTATTTGAACAACATAGTCGAATAAGATCGCTTTCGTAAATATTGAACAAAAACAAGTAACGAGGTCTCGTCATTCCTTTAAAATGAAGTTTTAGTCACACAGAAGTATATTCTTTTCTCAACCCTTACGTATTTTTAGGGTATATATTTTATGCAATGTGATTTATGAGAGCTTTCTTTCTGTCAGTCTGTGCCTGTTATTTACTTTTTTTTAAATCTTGTTAGCTATAAATCAGATACAGGTGTAGAAAAAGAATTGGCTGGTGTCTGAATAGCAAGGTCAAGGGTGTATGTTTTTGTTTTCAATAACGAAAAAAAATCTAGTCGGATGTGAAACTTTCTTCTATTTTATATTCTATTTCATGTTAATATTTCAAAATTCGTTACCACAGTACCAAAATTAAATGACAAATCTATGCCCAACATGGGAATTTTAATGATATGAAATTCTATGCATTAGTTCTTGAGATATGATTATCGCTAAAATAACATAAATCATGTAAAATGCAGCATAGCAGCGCCATTTTCTGGGTGATTTACACAGAAATCTAATGTGCTACAACTTATGTCAACATCTAACTGAATCAGAAGTTTGATGAAAATCCGTTGATTAGTTCTTGAGCTAGGGATACGGCGAAAATCGAAAAAAATGCAGCATAGCAACACCATCTGTTGACAAAACTACATCAAAATGTAGAAAATCTCATTTCATGTCAAGGACTAGCTTAATCTGAAGTTTCATGAAAATCCGTGCATTATTTCTTGAAACAAAGGTGTTGCGGAAATATTAAATAATGCTGCTTAGAAGCGCCACCTATCGAGTGATTTACACCAAAATGTAAACAAACATCAATTCATATCAAGGACTAACTGAATCTGAAGTTTTATGAAACCCCGTTGATTAATTCTGGAAATAGAGCTATTGCGGAAATCGAAACAGCATAGCAGTGCCACCTGTTGAGCGAGTTACACCAAAAACTAATCAGCACCCATTCATATCAGAGACTGCTTGAATATATTTTTTTTTATTAAATTCCTTGCATTAGTTCTTGAGATAGAGTGGCCCACAAAATACATGTCACATACAGACAGTCAGTCACAGGCTTACAAACAGACATTCGTTAACATGTTTTTCAGGTTCTCTTACCACTAAAACTTGTAACTACGGAAAAACTTTTGAAAACCGGATTTCGAAATTTTTTACGAATTCTATAGTTTTTTCTTGTAAAGATAATAATAAAGCCAAACGTAGGTGACCACAGAACAAAATCCAGGGAGAGGCAAGATTCGGAAAAAGATGCTTCCATTTCTTTTACTGTTTGTTTTCTTTTAATGGAGAGTATAAACTTGTCATAGACTAAACTAAGAAATCTTTTTCAAAGCCTCGCAGCATTCTTTTTTTTTTTTTTTTTTTTTTTTTAATTAGGGGAGGAGAGTCTTCGAATTTCCTGTTTAAGTTCGATTTTTAACATGTAAGCGTAAAAAGAAACAGGAAACTAAATAGTTTCTTCCAGGTAGATTCTGGAGGCACAGCTGTTCTGATGAAAAACCCAGCTGTCCATCGTGTATATGTCTATCGTTGTAAATATACTCGAATTGGTATGAAATTGCGTAGTATTTATATAAAGTATGGAGACTTTGGATTTAAACGACGTTTAAACTTTTGGACGGAAAGTATGGATTAATAATTTTTAATACAGTTCTGGATTATCATATATCGATTAAATAAAATTATGTATAGTAAAAAGACTGGACATTACGACTTTTTAGCCGAGTTTCAATGATTACACCTTGAGGCAAGAGAGATATGCCTTCTTCAAAAGCTAGTCAACAAATGATACTTCTACACTTAAATTTTTAATTTCTCGGCGTTAAATCTTTTGAGTGCTTTCTTTCTTTATGCTGAGCCTAACAGACATCACGGGGCTAGGTTCGTGAGAAAAAGTTGAGCTTGTCTGTTGCTATGAGCCTGCTAAACTTACATTTATAATTAATTTATAGTGACGCACAAAAGGATTTCATTACATAATGGCCTGTGGAGAAAAATTGTTTGTAGTGCATTTTAATGATGTAACGATACTTCAAACATAATTGATATCATTGAAGTGCACTGTTTTTTCTATAGATTATAGAGTTCATAAAACTTATCGCTCATTAACCATAGACCAAAAAAAAATCGGTTAAAGGATTGACTCAGATCAATCATTTCTGGACGAGCTACACGAAAAAGTTCGCAGAGATTACCTGATCAGAACAGCAATTTCTAAAAAAAAATTTTATCTGTTTTTTTTTTTTTTTTTCCTAATTTTTTACTTTGATAAGTATCTTATTTCACACTCGGAAAAAAAAAGAGAAGTTTTTAAATTATATTTTGCTAATATTGGTAGTTATTTCATTTATGCATGATTTTTCACTCTTGTTTCTTATACATAAATTATTTATAATCACTTGAGAACATTAAATTTTATACTTTTTTCCAATGTCACCAAGAAAAGAAAATTTGAGTTAAAAACAACGAGATACAATCGTTCTCCCCTTCTCTTGCAATCATCCATGCAGTCGATAAGTATTCCAAGTTTTAATCAAACAAAGTATGACCTTTTTTTAGGTGCATTCGAAATCGAAATTTTGTAGCACCTATAGTTATTCAACCCGTCCATCTGTCTGCATATTACAATGCAAAAACGACTCAGCTGAATCATTTGGAATTTAAAACTTATAATTATTACACAATTTTGTCAAGTCATTTCAAATTTTATGAATATCGGATGCATAGTTCAATTACAGGGACAATCAAAAATATTCAATTACATTACGGTCAATGAGAAAAAAAAAAAAAAAGTTTCAAGAGTATTTTAATGGTGTTACACTCTTAGGAACATAATAAAATTGATTTGCATCCATGAAGTACATCTATAATATACATTCTTCACAATCTGTAGTGCAAAGAATGTTTGTTACTCATTTACACGGCCACACAAAAGTGTTTTATAATATAATGGTATAGAGGGAACATTGCTTGGGGCGCAATTTAATTGTGTTAAACTATTTAACATTTTATGAAATTGATATACGTTACTGAGGTTTACTACAAATTACGTCTTGTATAATAGAAAGCAGATAGTATTTAGAGGGACACACAAAATATTTCGGCTATTATACTGTATCCGAAATATTACATACTATTATACACCAAGATCTGAATATTTTTTAAACTTCGTTATAGTATGAAAGTACCTCATTTGCTACGTTTGACTTGCAATTTCTGACTTGTTCAACTCTGTATTTGAGAATATATATTTTATGGTACGTGATTTATGAACGCTTTCTTTCTGAAAGTCGAGGCGTTTCCTTTTTTTTATTTTTTATTTGGTTGGTTATAAATCAGATACAGGTGTAGAGAATGGATTGGTCGGTGTCTGAATAGCAAGGTCAAAGAGTGTACTTCATGTATGTTTTCGTTCTCAGTAGCGAGAGAAAAATGGTTAATGCTAAACTCAAAAAAAAAAAAAAAAAAAAAAAATGGTGGTAACCTTTTTTTACGTTACATTGTTTTTATGTATGCAAGTATAACACAACAGTTTTGTTTTTTGAGCCAAATAATAAGCATTTACTCAAATATATATTCGCTATTTTTGACAAATTCGCGAAGTTTTTTTTTTCTTTTAATTTTTAAACTAGTTTTTTTAAATGTAGAATGTACTGACATTTTGCAATTGTACTGCTAATTTTACGTATAAATTTCACAATTTGTTTTTGGATAATTATTTAATTAATAGTTGAACTCCTATCAAAATACGTTCACTAGATTTTTTAAAAATCTTAATCTTCTATAATATTATTAACCTAATTATAGAACTTTTTCTCATAGATATGTAGTAAAGAACACAGAATTGTATATTACACACTAAAACCTTCATTCAATAACAATGTGCCTAATAAACAATGTAAATCCCATAAAACTCCGTTTGGCAGAACGTGAGATATAAGCGTAAGAATGAAATTATCGTTTGCATATGATATTATAAATAATCTATCATGCCAAATTTCATGTTCCTAGCCCCTTCAGTCACACAAAAATTGCATTTTTAGAACGTTTTTCTCTTCTGCACTCCCCTTAGGAGTCTCGATACTCACATAACTATAGCCTATGTTGCTACAAGAGTCTATTACCATCTTCTTGACACCATTATTTTTGAAATTCTTTCGGTAGTTCATGAGATTGCTTAAAAATAGCTATTTAGAACGCTATTTTGCTATTTTTTATTATTATTTATTTTAGAACGCTATTTTGAACGCCACGGTGACGGGTCATTTTGACCCGTATCATTTGGAGAAATGTCGATTCGAACCAGAAAACTCTTAATAAAATAAGCTAAATATATGCTGAGCAAAATATTTTCAATAAATAACTTAAACAGATTCAAATGAAAATTCCGGTGAGATATATTTTTATAAAACTTGAATGAATTTTCCCGCGATTCTAGTGTTAAAGAAATGTTCCTGTGGATTAATTATATCTAATAAGTAACTATTATGCAAATTTCATGTTTATAGGCCCTTCAGTAATATAAAAACCGCACTTTTTTAGAATATTTTTTTTTCTCCTGAACACTTTTTGGGGTGGTAGCATAAACATAAGGTATAGCCTATGTTGGAACAAGGCTGAACGCCATCATTTTGATACTATTACTTTTGATATCGGTTCGGTAGTTCCAGAAATTTATCTCCTACAAAGAAACAAACAAACTTTATCTCTTTATGATATTGGTGTGCATATGAAGAAAATTCGCAGATATTCTTATGCCAATAATAACACGAACACTTCTTCTGTATCTATGAGGACAGTAGATTTTTCAGAAAATGTCGTCGAAGGTGACGTTTTAAACCAAATTTCAAGACATGGCAGTCAGGAAAAGATCGTCATTATGTAGAAATCGATTATAAATCAATGTGCAATCTACTTATTAAACAACGAAAAATGGGTCATGCTTAAATATCGTATATACTGCTGTATAAATCGACCCCCCCCCCCCTCTCCCAATTCTTAAGCGAAAGTGTAGCAAAAATTGAATTTTCATAGTTGAAACACATTTTTGAAAGTATGTTGAAAAATGATTCGTAATTAAAAAATAATAATAATAAATTTTCATTAAATTGGTAAACTTTTTATTTATTTATTTATTCTACGTTTCTAATTAAAAAATTATACGTTTTAAAATTGTATAACTATGTAAGACCGAAAAAGCTCAAACTATTTTGAAAACTATTTCTTAGCTCTTTCAAAATCTATTCAAGCCTCATTTACAAGGATAAATAACTTCTTATTAGACTGCTAAAGCATAGTACTTTTTTATATTTCAGGAGAGATATCTAAAAGTGTTCTAAAGTTAAAGTCATTCTAAAAAGGGGGATTAAGGTATCCGAAGACCTTTAAAACATAATAACTTTCAATAAAAAATCGATTTTTCATTTATGAAATAATATTAAAATCGACTCTTTTATGTGTTGAGTTCTGCTTAAATTGTGTCTGTATCTTAATTATAATCAAAGGCTAAATAAACCATTTAAAGTTGCATCTATCACAGCTTTTGAATTGTGTTTAATGATATTTTCAGCTTTTCTCAAAGTGAAGCTTTTCAGATTTTTACTATACGAAAAACGTCCTAAAATAAAAAATAAACAAGTTGGAAATTGCACGTGAAGCGTAGCAAATGAGGTGCGATCGTACGATAACGAAGTTTTAAAAATATTCAGATCTTGCTGATATAGTAGAGCGTACTTCGGATACAGTATAGTGGTCGAAATCTTTGCTTTCCTGTAAATATGCAGGAAGTAATTTTTATTACACCCCAGCAACGTATATCTTATTCATAAAATGTGAAGTAGTTTAATATAATTAAAACACGTCCCAAACAATGTTTCCCCGTATAGGATTATGTAGTGGAATACTTTTGTGTGACCCTGTAATTTAATAATAAATATTCTTTGCATCACAGATTGTACAAAATGTATATTGTAGTATATATTTCATAGATTCATGTAGATTATATTATGTTCGAATGAGCGTAACACCATTAAAATGCATTTGAAACTTTTTCCCCATTGACCGTAATGTAACGAAATATTTTTGATTGTCCCTGTAATTGATCTATCCATCCGATTTTTATAAAATTTGAAATGATTCGACAAAATTATTTAATAATTATGTATTTTAAATTTCAAACGATTAGAATGCATTTGAAACTTTTTTCACCATTTACCGTAATGTAACGGAATCCTTTTGATTGTCCCTGTAATTGATCTATCCATTCGATTTTCATAAAATTTGAAATGACTCGAGAAAATTATGTAATAATTATGTATTTTAAATTTCAAACGATTCAGTTGGGTAGTTTTTGCGTTGTTATATGCGGACGGACGGACAGACAGACAGACGGACGGACAGACGGACGGACTGAGCGACAACAATAGGTGCTACGTATTTACATAATTACGAACGCACCTAAAAATTATGCATTAAATGCCATGAAATTTTCTGCACTTCTTTTACAAATATCTTTTGAGGGAATAGGATACACTCATGATAATATATTAAATAGTTTTATATTTACACTGGTATAAATGACAAACTTAAGACAAATTTTGCGAATTTTTCATTACATTATTACTTTAACTGCCCTATCATCTGAGATAGAAATGGGATTATAATGGGTGTAGTCTAAGTTCAGAGAAAGTTATTCTGTTTACTATGCGTTGTACAAAACGTCAATATACATTGTTTTATTTTTGACTTATCACGTTTTGCGGAAATTTCAGTTTTTTTATATAATTGTGACTATTATTTTCTTTAAAAAATTATTTTTGGGTAATTGCTAAAATTTATATATAGATATATTTTAAAGTTTTAAGAATAACAAGAGAAAATGATTAAAATTTCAAAAAATCATTTCCGAAGGTATGCGGATACCTTGAAATGTTAAAAAAGGAATGTCCTTGTATGAAAGGAGTTCTATCCCAAAAGAAAATGGATGCATAACAATTACAAAGACATTAAAGACTTGCCTATTCGCTGATTATCTGCGTTTTTTTTTTTTTTCTCTTTTACTACCTGGTGTATGCGTCAGCACCCCATTTTCAAATCTCAAATATTGTCTATAACTACTCGACCTATACACGAGTATATAAAATAATAATATCTGCAAACTCCCTGCTTTTACATACTCAAATAACTTTTTAGCTATATCAAAAAGATCAGCGGTTTATAACAGGGAAATTAAAAATTTTGATCGTTAGCTTTCTTAAAAATAGCTAAGTTTTTGAAAATTCGTATTCTACAAAACAACCAGGTTTTTTTTTTTTTTTTTTTTTTTTTCACATATAAGTGTACTTTTTACTTATACTTACAGCTTTACAAACTACGTTCAGTTTCTTAGTTGAAGAAAAATAAAATTTATATGATCCGAAACGGATCCGTACTGGTTCTTTTTATTATTTTTGTTGATCTTAAAAAAAAGTTTTCCTGAAACACTACTACTTCAACTGACCAGCTATATATTTAAAATAAAAATGATGTATGAGAACAAAGTGATGCAATAAAAGAAAAAAAAAAGGAACAGCAGTTAATATAATTTTCTCCGGTTAAGTTGAATCGAAAGAATTGCTATTTCTACTTTCAATTATTAACTTTTTCATTTCAAAATGAAGTGACTTCTTTGTAAAAATAAACAGAGCCTCGGTAGCACAGTAGGCAGCGCAACAGTCTCATAATTCACTAAATAAACAGCTATTAGTTATTAAAATATCCATTGATGATAAGCTCGGGAAATACAGTCCAATAGTTACTAAGAAATTTTAAATAAAATGGATATTTTTAACTTGTAACATCACTTTTATTATTGTACTTTTACCTTTTAAATAAAACAGTAAACTTAAGTTCATATTGTACATTTTATAAAAGCTTTCCTTGTGAAATAGTAGCTGTTTTCATCAAACAATATAAATCGCAAAAGTAGGAGGCTGGTTTTAAAACGTTGCTTTTTACCAAAAATAGATTCGTAATTAGAAGTAAATTAGCGATAATTTTTTATTAAGACATATAGCCTTTGAATGCACCTGTTTTTCAAATTTTAATTAAAGATAGTTTTTTCTTTTTTTTTTTTCTAAGAATTCTTTTACCTTTAATGTTCATCAATATTTTTCCAGTGGAATTGCAAATCAACCGTTAACATCAAAAAATTAAATCATTAATATTTTTTATGAAATTAATTTATATTTCTAAGAACACATTTTTTATTTCTATTTATGCTTAAAAAAAGTACTGCAAATGCTATTTTTGGTAGAAATCCTTCTTAAAAATTAAGTTTAGCGCAATGATATTAAGGCTTTTTAAAATTTAGAACTTTGATATAATACTCACTTTTACTCAAATTTCTTCGGTGTCGGTTAATATAGAAATATTACATTACTAGAGTAGAATCGATAATAATCCATCTCCACGTCTAAAAAAAGAGAGAGAGAAAGGAAAAAGATCTATTTTTCTTTGCTGGAAGATTTTATTGTAATTTCAAAATGGGATTCTCTTTTACCCAGCAATAAGATCGTCCTTGCTGTAAAAAATGTTTTACAGGTAAAATGGGACATGGTATTTGGGCATAATCACGGAGTTTATACGTTATAATTTCTCTGAATTTTTATTTATAACAATTTCACAAGAAGGAAAAGGGACAATTATACGAGGTAAGCAAATTTGTTTACTTGGATTTCGGAAAATTATTTCGGCAGCACAAAAATGGCGCTATTAAAGATGAATCACATCTTTTTTGCTAAAACAAATAAAGGTACTACTCTGTTATCCCGTCGACCAATTTCGCCAAATTATACAAATCGCCAAACTAATAGCCAAATTATACATATTGACATAATTTTTAATTTAAATAACGAAAAAACAAATAATTAGTAGAATAGTAATAAAAGTATTAATAAAAAGTCGAAATAAAAATTACTTAATGACATTTTAAACACGTGAATCGTATTTAATGTCATTGAATGTGACATTCACGATCCTCCATTATTGGCATTTAATCTTATAGTTCGGCGATAATTTTTTGGTCGACGGGATAACCTAGTAGTACCCAAATAACACTATATTTTTATATTTTTAATGTAATGCACATGATTAGACAATACTTATGCTTCATTACCCGGTAAATGTGCTCTGTAAATCAGTTCTTATTTTATGTTCGCGTTGATCAAACCATTGCAGTGTTTTTTCGTGGTTTGAACTCAGAAATGGATTTTGGCCTGTAAACCTGATCTTTAATAATACTATACACTTGAATATAGGGGTGAAAAAACACCTTTCACTAGTCCAAATTATTGATATCTCAGTACTGGCAAGGGACCTCATTCAAGAAGTGCAACCCGATTTCGATTAAAATTTTAACACAGAGAGTACTCATGACATCATGTAAAATGATACCAGTTGTATCGGCCATCGTCAAGGCTTAGTATTTTAAAAATATATTTCTATCGTACAATTAAATGTTCGTCAAAGCAATGATATCATCAAATTGCACTTTCTTGTACATAGTCAAATTTCATCACCTCGATTTGTGGCAAATAACGAATGTTTGATTGTGTTCATACATTCCTTGGCGATGTTTAAATATGCTTGGTTTAAATGCAAATATCTCGAAGAAAAACCTGCGACTTTCGAGAATCCAGTTCAGTTTTGTTTCACAAGTAAAGGAACTAAATGTCATAAATGTGAAAATTTTCTATTTATAATTTGTAGATATTGTAAAAATCCATTGTCTTTTATTCATTTCTTTACTAATTATAATTTTATCGACGATTATTTATGTGAAATTATTGAAATATTTTTGAATAAAACATTTAAAAATTTTCATTAGTTTCTTCATAGATACTTTATTAATATTTTTTAAATACTAAACCGCAACGATGGCCGATAATAATATCATTCTTTATGAGATCATAAGTACTCTCTACAATAAAGTTTAATTGAAATCAGAGAGTATCTTTAGGGTAGGGTTCCTTCTTAGAAAAAAATCTATATCTGCAAAGTGCAAACTTATTATACAGTATTAATAACATTACGTTGAACTGGCAGTTTCCGTTTCCATTTAATACTTAGCAAACTCTCAGTGGAGTAGCTAGCGGAGGGCGGAGGGGCGGTCCGCCACGGGTGTCTTCCTCTAAGGGGTGACACCCAGAGTTCTCGCTGTCGCTCGCCATTTCGCCAAATTGCGACTAAATTCTTTATTTGGCGAGTAAAAAAGTGATTAGATTCGCCAAATTGCTAGTGCTCAATTTTTGCTTTTATTTATTTTTATTTTTCGTTTTTCATATATATGTACTTATGCATATTTTTAACATATTCATAATTTTAATATATTTGTAGCGGATAATTCAAATTAGATTAATAACAATCGTTGTCGCAGTTGTAAAAACTTAGGTTATTTTTGGACATATTAAAAAAAAAGAGGGGTACATTAAAGGATTAAAAATATTTTTTTTTTTGTGCTACACAGTGCATCGATTTTGCTAATACTTTTTTCATTTGGCGAATGTTTTTTATTTTTAATTAGCCAAATTACTAACGTTGAACTAGGTAATGTTGGAACACTGGTGACACCCAACCTTTATGTGCATATATATTATATAATCTTATAAGATTCTGGAAAAGAATTCTGAAATAAAATGAAGTTTCTTGCACATTAAGCAATAGAATTATTTTTACTTTCTTTGAGAATGTGAAATTTCATGCAGAATGGTGCGTCTAAATAAGATATGCACCAGGGAACAAAAATCAACCTATCCAACTAGTTGGTAGCAAAAGCAAATTTTAAAAGAAAAAATGTTCTTCTATATATAGACAGCATATTGACTTATGCAGACTATGGGTTGAATAATAAATCGCTCCTGTTTTTTTTTTTTTTGTTTTGTTTTTTTTTTTGTTTTTTTTTTTTTTTTTTTTAATGCAGGAGGACAAAAGAAAAATAATGAATGATATGGTCATTTGTTATAATAACGTACAATTGTGATTGAAAAAATATGATTGATCGGCGGTGGCGAGGCGGGGGGGGGAGGGGTGATACAATTTACAACCGCCCTGAGTGTCACCCATCCTAGCTCCACTGCAAACTCTTCAGTTATAAAACTGCGCAGCTAGTTTGCTTCTATATTCCTCCTTCATTTGTGATGTGAATTACTGTATTTAAAATAAAAACATCCCAACTGAGAGAAAAATCTGAAATAAATGGAAAAATAAGAAAAGTTCAGCCGTCTTTATGATGTTGAACTAGTGCAGACAAATGTTATAATAGAATTCAAAGAAAAAAAACAAAACATAATCAGTGATGAGTGATATCTATGGCATTTTGTCAACCACAAAGAATCTCTTTTTGCGTGGTTTGGAAAGAAGGTAGATGCACTTTTCAAATTCCACAACTGAAATGTGTCAGATAATACAGGCCCACATATTTTATCAGCAGCATACTCACTTTTTTTTTTTTTTTTTTTTTTTTTTTTTTTTTTTTTTTTTAATATCCTTATTGTGATTTTTTTCCCAATCGTCTATCTCAGTAGGTGTCCGACTGGAATAACATTTTAATAAAGTAGTAGTCATACCACCATCGCAAAAGAAGAAATAACTTTGATATGGATAAATATTGTAAAAAAGTATAAATATGTGTTATTCAAAGATCAGAAGTCATCCAATAATTATATCAAAGAGGGGGGTGGTTTTCAAGAGGGCGGGAGGGACGCCTATAAAGTGTGACAGGGGACAGTAAAATAAACATGCGTACTTGTGTACAGCTTCTATGCAGCACTGAACAAAATCCACGTCAGAAATTACGATTAAGTTTTATTTTATTTAATGGTAGAAATTTCATGATTACCTATATTATTATTATTATTATTATTATTATTTGTAATTTTTCAAATGGATTCAGCAATCCTGAATAAAATAGGTTGTACAGGCCCCGGCATGGAGGAGGGAGGATTTAACTTGTAACTTGTAGTGATGTAACATCTAAAAATAGTATCAATTAGCTAGGCAATTATTTTTAAGCAGCATAATAAAGTTTGCTAAGAAAAATCTTTTTTTATTCAGGTTTTTTAGTTTTATATTATTTGACTTTGAATTGGAACATCTTAAAGTAAAATCCGCCAATATCTTAAATATTTTACAGTATTTATATCAATAGGTAATATATCGTGTATAGCTTTATAAATAAAGTTATCAGCGAAAATGCAAAAAAAAAAAAAAAAAAAAAAAAAAAAAAAAAAAAATGTGTTTTTACAACAGTGGAAATAATATTAATACTCCAATGCAGGGTTGCCAGCTTTAACCAGCCCCCCCCCCCCCCCAAAAAAAAAAAAAAAAAAAAGCCGGTCGGCTTATTTGGTTTTAGTCATTTAAAAAATATCATCTTTAGTTGAAAAAAGCCGGCTTTTATTTTTTTTTTTAAAGATGGTTTTCAGATATTTCATATTAAATTTGGATTCATTTATTTTTTAACACACTTATAAATATTTTCTATTGAAAAAAATACATACTTCTACTAAATTTTATCAAACAAACAAGTCTTTATAACTACTAGAATGCATCTGTGAAGTTGAAAGCATTATGTCTGAAAAGAAATTATAAATATTCAAAAGAATATAGTAAATTAGACTCTAAAGTGGTGGTTCGGATTTTTTTGTTCTATAGCTTTAAATTTACCACACATTTTAAAGATTTTATGAAACAATAAGAAAATGTCACACACCAAAATAGAATTTTTCTTACATACAGCTGTTTATTTTTGAAATTGATTTAAACTAAATAGCTTATGTGTACTAATAATTAAAATTATCTTATATAATATTTGAGAACACCCATTTATATAATCTATATTCTAATAACTTATAAAAAAAAATGATAATGTAAAAAGTTTCTATCCTACTAAGTAGTCATGTAACTTATTCTAAATATATCTATATGGACAGATTAAAATTCTAGAATGAACCACGTTGAAAGAGAAATTATGAAGGCTGTAACATCCGAGGAGATTTTAACACATACATTTTAACACGTTCGCTGCCGCTCACGCGAAAGCGTGTGATATGGCGCCAATGTTAAGGGGCCACTCACGCGCCAGCGCGGTATGTAGGGTGATGTCCAATAGCCAGTCACGCGCTGGCGCGGGAAAATCTTTCACCGATTCTTTTTTATCAAAAGTAAAGCGGCTTCTGGGAAAAACCCACTTCTACGGTGCGGCATTATCTAGCATCACATCTTTACGTAAGCGGCAACGAACGTGTTAATAAATGAATAAAATAAAGAGAACGGTTTAAAAAAAAAGTCCAAATAAAACTTGTTGAATTAAAATTTTGAAAAGCGTATTGCTGATTTAAAGAGTGTGTATTTGTGCATAGATTCATGCATAGATTAATGCATAAGTTATTCATAATAATAGTGTTTTATTAGAAAGATTTTTTGTTTTTATCATGTGCAATTTTAAATAAAAAATTATGAGCAATAAATAAGATTTGTAGATTAATATCCCTTAAAATTAAGTAATAAATATGTAACTAAGCAGCTGTTATCCCTTTTAATTATATAAAGCAGTAAAAGTGAAAAAAAAAAGGAAGAGGGGTGTTAAGATTAGTGTAAACCAGATAAAGCAATTAATATGGCCCTTTAAAATTTAGTGACTTATTTGCAATTCTGACTGCAAATCACTAGCAGATCCATATATGTATTATTTCAAAATTAATGTCTTCATTATTCAGAAATTGGATTATATTGAATTCTATCTCAATTAAATGACTTTAAAATTAATTAAGCAACACATAAAAATGTTTAACTAATAAAAAAATACAACATATTGCTCAGTGGTGCACAAAACAAGAATTTTAATATACACTTGTACAATTAAAACAAAATAAAAATATCAACGTTTCGCGCCGTCTTCTGCGCGCGTCTTCAGGAAAATATGATAATGGAAGGACTAAGTTTGCATTTTGATCGAGAGATAATATTTCTAATAAATTAAAATGGAAATGAATTAAAAGTTTAAAAATGTTGCCACTTACACGTGAGTAAAAATTAAAATATTGCAATGAACTAAAAATTTTAAGATTTTATGATGTTGCCATATTTTTTGTATATTGTAGGATAAATTATCATTACATGGTTTATTTTCTCGTGCTATGATTTTGATAGATTCTCTTATTTTACCTTAAACTGGGTTATTGCACGGAACTATTATTTTGGCCTCATCGAAGTTAATATGGCAACCCTTGTTCGCCAAGTAGAAGCGAGAAAGGGCAGTATTCTGTTTATATTGTTTTATATCTCTGCTATGCTCTTTAATTCTAATTAAAAGTTTCCGCGTAGTCATGCCGATGTAGACTTTTTTAATATTATTAGATAAAGTGATGGAGATTTCATAAATACCAGATTTTTGATCTATTGGAATTTTGTCGATCTTATCTGTAACGATGTCAATGAGATATGGAGGTGCAATGGCGACAAGTTTTATGTTATATTTTTGTGCGATCTTTTTTAGTTTTTCAAATATGTAAGGGATATAATGAAATTTTCTGTAAACTACGAGCTTATCCTGTCGTTAGCCAGATGTGGGAGGAGTATTGTACTGTTGAACTATTTTATTTACAAATTTTGCAGGAAAACCATGGTCAAAAGCTATTTTCTGTATAAAATCAATTTCTTTATTTGGTATGTCATCGGAACAAATCATAAAAGCTCTTTTAATAAATGACCTGAAAGCAGATATTTTGTATTCGAAAGGCATGTTGGCTGAAAACGGGATAACTGTATTTTCTTTTATTGGTTTTCTATAAACTGAAAATTTTAAACTTGAATTGCATCTATTAATTTGAACATCTAAAAGTGGAAGGGAGGCGTTTTCTTTGATTTCAATTAATACTATTGCTTAATTTATTGACATCTTGTAGAAAGACATATAATTCAGCCAAACTGTGGTTCCATAGTATGAAAACATCATCAACATAACGGAACCAACATTCAGGTTTCAAATTAAACGTATTAAATTTTTTTTATTCTAGTGGTCTTAACACGAATTCAGCAAACAAACCGGATACTGGTGACCCCATCGGCGCATCATGCAGCTGCTGGTAAATATTCTTATTAAAAATGAAAATGTTACTGAAAACTATCAGGTTTGGGTCAGATTTAAGGGAGGTTTTGATATCTTGAAATATATTTGAATTTTTATCTATTATCAAATTAATATATTCTATGACTTACAGTATTCTATGACTTACTCCTCCCACATCTGGCCAACGAAAGGATAAGATCGTAGTTTACAGAAAATTTCATTATATCCCTTACATATTTGAAAAACTAAAAAAGATCGCACAAAAATGAACCTCAGTTATGCTGAATTATATGTTTTTCTACAAGATGTCAATAAATTAAGCAATAGTATTAATTTCACCCTTGGAATCGAAGAAAATGCCTCCCTTCCATTTTTAGATGTTCAAATTAATAGATGCAATTCAAGTTTAAAATTTTCAGTTTATAGAAAACCAATAAAAGAAAATACAGTTATCCCGTTTTCAGCCAACATGCCTTTCGAATACAAAATATCTGGTTTCTGGTCATTTATTAAAAGAGCTTTTATGATTTGTTCCGATGACATATTAAATAAAGAAATTGATTTTATACAGAAAATAGCTTTTGACCATGATTTTCCTGCAAAATTTGTAAATAAAATAGTTCAACAGTACAATACTCCTCCCACATCTGGCTAACGACAGGATAAGCTCGTAGTTTACAGAAAATTTCATTATATCCCTTACATATTTGAAAAACTAAAAAAGATCGCATAAAAATATAACATAAAACTTGTCGCCATTGCACCTCCATATCTCATTGACATCGTTACAGATAAGATCGACAAAATTCCAATAGATCAAAAATCTGGTATTTATGAAATCTCCATCACTTTATCTAATAATATTAAAAAAGTCTACATCGGCATGACTACGCGGAAACTTTTAATTAGAATTAAAGAGCATAGCAGAGATATAAAACAATATAAACAGAATACTGCCCTTTCTCGCTTCTACTTGGCGAACAAGGGTTGCCATATTAACTTCGATGAGGCCAAAATAATAGTTCCGTGCAATAACCCAGTTTAAGGTAAAATAAGAGAATCTACCGAAATCATAGCACGAGAAAATAAACCATGTAATGATAATTTATCCTACAATATAACAAAATATGGCATAACATCATAAAATCTTAAAATTTTTAGTTCATTGCAATATTTTAATTTTTACTCACGTGTAAGTGGCAACATTTTTAAATTTTTAATTCATTTCCATTTTAATTTATTAGAAATATTATCTCTCGATCAAAATGCAAACTTAGTCCTTCCATTATCATATTTTCCTGAAGACGCGCGCAGAAGACGGCGCGAAACGTTGATATTTTTATTTTGTTTTAATTGTACAAGTGTATTATTCTTGTTTTGTGCACCACTGAGCAATATGTTGTATTTTCTTATTAGTTAAATTTTATGGTGCAACTGTCCTATATATATTTATAAAAATGTTTAGTTTATAATTAAAAGGCTTCGTTGTATATGAGCCAATTTTGTCCAAAAGACGAATTTTGAACAAAGAAAAGAAAAGGAAAAAAAAACCGGTTAAAATTAATAAAAGCTACCGGCGTGGCTTTTTTTTATTTTAATTTTAGCCGGCTTTTTTGCAACCCTGTTCCAATGTGACAATCTATGATATTAGAGGGAGAGAGATATCTATGCAAAATTAAAATTACTCCTGTCGTTTCCGTCGTCCGTCATTTCTTCAGGATTTTCAAAACTGCTACGCTATGATGAATAATATGATCAGGTACTATACATGTTGGTAAGCCCTTTCATGATAATAAAACTTTTAAATAATCAAGTAAGAATTAATTAAACTAGCGAATATATATATATATATATATATATACTGGGTGTCTTAAAAATGACTGATGGATTTTAAAATTCAATAACTTGCAAACGGTGACAGCTATTTAAAAAACTTTTGCAGCAGGGTTATGTACAATGTCAGGAGTATTTTTACCGTAATTTTTTATTTTAGTTCGCATCTCAAACAATAGGTGGTGCTGACGGCGATTGAAGGCCAGTTCGACGTTTCAATCAGTACTGATCACTTGGCCTTCAATCGCCGTCAGCGCCACCTATTGTTTGATATGCGAACTAAAATCAAAAGTTACGTTAAAAAAACTCCTGACATTCTACATAACCCTGCTGCAAAAATTTTTTAAATGGCTGTCGCCGTTTGCAAGTTATTGAATTTTAAAATCCATCAGTCATTTTTGGGACACCCGGTATATGTTTACAATACAATGTTTGAAAAATGAAAGCATTTCAATCATAGCAAATTATCGCAAAAAAAAAAAGAGCCAGAAATGAAGAAAATAATCGTTTAATTTGATCCTAAACTGCTACAGACATCTGCTGCAGCAATTTAAAGGGGGAAAAAATCGCAATTAGAACGAGCGATATTCGTGGCATTCTGTCAACCACAAGAGATTCTCTTTTTTGCGGGGGTTTGGAAAAGGTAGATGAGCTCTCCAAATTCCGCAACTTCGTGAGTGACGTGTCAGATAATAACGGCCGACACATTTTATCGGTAACATACTCATCTTTTTTCAAAGCGTTTATTTTGATCCCCCCCCTACCTCCCCCATGGTTTATCTCAGTAAGTATCCGGCTAGCATCGTGTTTTAATAGATAGCTTTCGTTCTCATAAAATAAGGAAAAAGGAATAACAATGGCAATGATAAAGGATCTAGAAATGTGTTATTTAGGGGTCGTTAGACCGAAAGTATTTAGCCTTTCTGTTTATTATTATTGGTATATTTTGCTATCCCAAGCTCCTTAATTAGTTTAAAATAATAATTTTAAAAAGTAAATTACTTTCTTATCTAAATTGATGCTATTATCCATATTGCAGTTGGGGGGGGGGGGGACCAACTTTTATGCATAATAAGATCTGCATGGGACTGGACCTGTCGGAAACCCGAGACCCGTTCAGACTCGGTTTAACATTTTTCATGAGATTCGGGTCTGGTCTTCATTCTTTACGAGCCGTATAGGGCCTTGCTTGTCTCTACAAACACGGAGCGGGCCTTCTTTCTTCTTCCAGCGCCTATGTTGGGCTGACAATTTCATGTAATATTTTTTCTAAAAATAAAGTGATTTTTGCATTTTTTAACGAAATCTTTAGACATTTAATTTGGTTTAATAAGTTACTTAGAAATGTTTTTCACAACTTTTTTTTTCTTTTCTTTTTGAGAAGCGGGAACTTCTTCTTCTTTTTTTTTTTTTTAGAGGTTTAAAATTGTGATTTATTTATTTTAATTCTAAACTACGTTATCTTTCTTACTGAGCCATTATTTGAATGTAATTGTTTTTAGTGAGCGTTTACGTACGAAATTGTTTTAAGAGACTATTATTATTAATGCAATTCGTAATTCATGAAATGCGAATGTGTAATCTAAAAATAAAATATATACATATGAATGTGTGCATTTTGAATAATTTTAACTGTTGGATAATTGTTTCAGAAATGTCGGTATGCTTTGTAGTAGAAAAGAATTTAGTCTGGCCTGACCTTCATGTTTTAGATTTACGGGACAAGCCGGGCCATGTGAGGATTGAATTTCTAGCTTTTATACATAGCCAATAAAGTTTTTGTCATGAATTTAACCGTAATTTTTAATTTTTTTTTTCGTTACTTGCAGTTGAAAGTTAATACTCTAAGTCAAAAGCGTAACTACTTGAATCGTATGTATCAGTTAGTGATGGGCGATTTCGATTTTTTAAATCGATTTAATCGATACTACGGCCAACTCGATTTAATCGATTCTTTAAAATTTTTAATCGATTTCTCTGAAGGTAATCTAATTTTCATTTTCCTTCAAAAGTCGAAGATAAAATAGACGGATGTGCCAATTCCAAAATTTCAGTGTATTAGTTTCTAAGATAGAAGAATTAAAGAAACCTCAGAACCCCCCCCCCCACCCCCCCCCACCCTGCAAAATAGCGTTTTTTTTTGAGTGATGTACACCAAAATTGATCAGGATTAATTTTTATTAAGTACCAGCTGAATCTCAATTTTGATGAAAATCCATGAAAGCGCGAGATACAGCTATTGCGAAATCATAAAAAATGCAGCATATCAGCGCCACCTGTTGGGCAATTTACACCAAGAACTAAATAACACTAATCAATGTCAGAGATTTACTGAATCTGAATTTTAGATGAAAATTCGTTCTTGAGATAGCACTATTGCGTAATCATGAATAATGCAGTATAACCAAATTGTAATTAGCATCAAATAATATCAAGGACTAATTGAATCTAAATTTTTATGAAAGTCCGTGCATTAGTTCTTGAGATAAAGCTAAAATGAAAACAGGGGCGTGCGAAAAGAGAACTGCGCCCGGTTCAAAGTTCCAATTTAGCTCCCCCCCCCCCCCCCCTATTAGTTTTTTTCTTGTGATAGGCTAGAAGTGATGTTAGTAGTAAAAATTGGCGCCCCCTAAATTTCCGTGCTCGGAACGACCGCTTCCTTTCGTCCCCCCCCCCCCCCTTTCACATGGCGCTGAGTGGGAATTGTGAAAAATTCAATATAGCAGCGCCATCTGAGAAGCTATATACATCAAAATGCAAAAAACATCAATTCATGTCAAGGACTAACTGGATCTAAAATGTGATGAAAATCCGTTCATTCGTTATTCAGATATAGCTGTTGCGCAAATCGCAAAAAATGCAGCATAGCAGCGCCACCTGTTAGGCTATATGCACCATAAATTAATAGATTCAGTTTATATCAAGGTCAAACTACATCTAAAATTTTGTGGAATTCCGTGCATTTGTTCTTCAGATAGAACTGTCAGAAATTTTTGTCGTATACAGACTCACAGAGTGACACACACACACACACACAGACAGATATTTCTTAAAAACCATGAAATCGTGTTAAAGACCTTCTAAAATATATAAATCCATCAAAAACGGAAAGTCAAAATTTTCACGAATCTAATACTCTCCTTCTTGTAAAGTTACAAAAGAAAGTAAAAATGTAAAATCGATTCTGATCGGTCTTTAGATTCGATGTCGATCTTTAGATTCGATGTCGATCTTTAGATTCGATTTCGATCTTTAGATTCGATTTCGATCTTTAGATTCGATGTCGATCTTTAGATTCGATGTCGATCTTAGATTCGATGTCGATCTTTAGATTCGATGTCGATCTTTAGATTCGATGTCGATCTTTAGATTCGATTTAGATTTTTCTTTTTTTTTTTTCTAGGCTAAATCAGTGTTGAATGCAGTTATTTTTCTGCGACTCCGTAGAAAGGCATCAAGTTTTACAGCTCTGTAAGGGAGGGGGAATCGTAATTTGTGCATTAAAAAACATAAAATCTCATAACTTCTGGGGGGGGGGGGGGTAATCCCCTGCTGCCACCCCATTAATTCGACACTAGGTTAAATCGTTATATTTTTATTTAGAAGTCCAGTTATTTGAAGTATTAGTTTATTGTGTTTTATTTTTCACGCTCGTCTCTTCTAATCCCCCCTTCCACGTCAGTTTTAACCTACAGGGCCGTTCGAAATATACATACAGTTTTAAAAATGTCCAATTCTCGGTCTATTCTATTTTAGATCCACATTTTAAATTCTTGACAAAAGATAAATAAAGGGTCGCCCTTCCGCCCGTTTGGGGTTTATCTGCGCCCCGCCGAGAAACAAAAAATTTTTTGAGGGGGGGGGGCTTGCACCCTTCCCCAATATACACCTTAAAATTTCGCTCATTTAATTTTCTACCATTTTTAACTTAAAAGTTTAAGCTACATGGCACCCCCAGAGCTGTGGATTCTTCCCCCCCCCCTGTCGATCACTCACCTAATTTTGCTTATTTCTTCACTTCATTTCAATCTTTAAAAGGCTATAACTTTGCTTCTATAGGAGTTACAGTGATGAGAAAAATTCTAGTATAGCTAACCATTTCTCGCCATTCTTTTTGCTTTTCCAGTTTTCCGGTTTTCCCAATAGGACCTTTTTTGGGGGGGGGGGGGCAGAGGGGCTTTTTCTTGATACAATATGTCTATTGAAAGCTTATGCTTCATGCATTACAAATCTAGCAAAAGAAATTTTCTCCCATCATTTCAGGTCACATTACGGACCCATAATGTGTTAAAATTTTAATTTTTCAAACTTCTTCAAAAGAAAAAAAAAAAAAAAAAAAAAAAAAAACCATTGATACATATCAGCGAAACTGGGGTCCGAACCCGCAATCGTTTGATTGCACACGTAATCCCTAAGCTTTTTGGCCACCGAGTACTCAGCAACGCTATTGTTTTTTAGATTGTCATCTTTAAATTCGTAATATCTTTTGAATGGAATGTCCGATTTGAAAAATTCAAAAAGTAATCTACAGATATTGTAACAGGCATTAATACAAAATTATTTATTTGGATAAGGATTAAGTTATCGATAGTATGGTCTAATTTTGGTTGGTGTATTTATCGCGTTTTAAAGTGTAAGAAAGTAGTTATAGTGAGTTAACTACAATAGCTGGGCATATGGTATCGCGCGTTTTTTTTTTTTTTTTTTTTTAAGACATGAATATGTTTTTTAATATTATAGAACCTTTTTTATTCATTTAAAAGTATTTCCTGGCGATTCAAAAATACACACGTAATTGTTCAAGGTTTCACTTCTATCGGCACTCTCAGAGTGCCACTATTTTTTCAAATTTTTTTTTTCATGTTCGCCCGTCCTACCGCCCCCTCTTCCTCACCAATCTTTACAGGTTCGTTCAAATTAAGACTGAGATTTAAAAAAAGTCTAATCCTCGTTCTATTTTGTTATAAATCCATATTTTGAAACCTCAACAACAGATACATTTGGGCCGGCTCGCCCTTCTGTCCGTTTGAGATTCACATTGCCCCCCTGGGTGGGGGGGATATTTTTTGTTTCTTCCACACCATCTCATGTAACATATCGTTATAAAGCTTTTATCTCCTCGTTTTTTTTCTGTTACTACCCCTCTCCCCACTTAGTTACATGCTCTTAGCACTTTTTATAGTTTCAAAGAGTGTATGTTCCCCGCGGGCCACCCTATGAATTCAACACTAAGTTAAACAGTATATTTTTGCTTAGAAGCTCAGTTATTTGGGTTATTAGTCAATTATGTTTTTTTTTCAAGTTCGTCCGTTCTAATCCCTCGTCCCCCCCCCCCCCCCTTCCTCGCCAGTCTTTACTATATGGGCCGTTCAAAGTATGCATGCAATTTTTAAAATGTCCAATTCTCGTTCTATTTTATTGTAAATCCTCATTTTGAAACTTCGACAAAAGATACATTTGGGCTATGGTCGCCTTTCCGTCAAGAGTGGGGGTTACCTGCCCCCTTGGGAATGGGACATATTTTATGTTCTTCCAAACTATCTCGTGTAACATTTGGTTGGCATTAGAAAAAAAAAGTTTTTTTTTTGTCTATACTCCATGTTCCCCATCCTAGTTACACGCTCTTGGCACTCTTTATACTCGATTTAATGTCAAGTTACTCAGTGTTGTTATTAGTTGAGTTATGTCTCTCAAATTTGTCAAAGTTTTTGTGTAAGTGAAAACCATAAGTGACAATCAATTTAAAATTCTTATTATCCGACTCTAAAATCTGCAATAGCTTAATTCTATGCCTCCCTAAATGGGGATGGGGGGGTGGGAGGCGGTAATTACGGTTCTGCTGATTGTCTAAGCTTTGGAAAGAGTAATTTGGAGCTTCTCTGTGTGAACCTAAATATCAAAATATCGATTCTAGTATCGATTCTAGAACTGAGAAATCGATTCTTATTATGATCGATGTTGTTTTATACGATATCGATTTTAATCGATTCTCAAAATTTCCAGAATCGCCCATCACTAGTATCAGTTTTGGTCGTAATGAATTAAACTGAAATATGAGTTAAGCAATTAACATATGCGTAAAGTTGTAAAAGTGACGTAATGCATTTTATTTCTTGCTTATTAAATATTTATGTGACTATTTTGTTTCGGAATTCGTATACGTTGGAACTGCTTTTTAAAATTAACACATTTCTTTGTAAAATTCTCGCTGAAAGTTATTTATTTCGAATTGGTTAAAAATAATCTTCACATCTACAGAAATGTAATTAAATGTTTGGATGGAATTAATTATCAGCATCAAAATTATGCTTGACATTATTGAATATTTAATAAGTGAATTATTGTCTTAACTATCTAAACGTAGAACCAACATTGTGAAAAAGGTTCGAGCCGGGGACTGAACCCGGAATCCCTGGAATAACGCTCAAAGTGCTCTACCACTAAAGCTACGAGGACTTTCACATATTCACTATTCAATAATTTCAAGCATAATTTCACTGCCGATAATTACTTAAAATTCACCGATGCTAGGTTTATTTGTGTCTCATGTTATGCCTCAAGTCTGCACGCTCATGAAGATTATTCCATCTGGTGCTTACAGTGCAGCCTTAGCAAAATATAGGAGTGAGAAATGCCAAGCTGGTCATCGTCTTCATATCTTTAGTGGTAAAGTACTTGGAGTGCTATTCCGGGGGTTCCGGGTTCGATCCCCGGGTTGGACATTTTTCACAATGTTTTACGCTTAGATAGCAAGTGATATTTTAGATATTAAATATTAGGATGTAATTAAAAAAAATACTACATTTTCAGTAAATGTTAATTTAGATATATGCAGATATGCATTTGATATTTCCCTACATTGAGCGATTCGAACCATCTTTTTTTGTGTATTTTATACACAAAAGTCGATTTGTTTGAACTTTAACGTTATAAAGATTGTTTCGAACTTTGAATTGACATTGCTTTGAGGCCTAAAGCTGCTATGGCTGTCGCCTCAATTAATCCATTATACACAGAAACAATACAGAACGCATTTTATTACCGATATCCATTACATACATATTTACACTTCAAAGGGACAACACACCATCCATGTCCATACCCCGATTCGAACCGGAAACCCGCGGTGGATTGTTTCGAGCTTATTTATTTATTGATCAAAATACATCTAACTTGTGTGCTCTACACTGTTAAAAATCTGCTGCATTTTGCTGCAACGCACTCCCCTACTTGTATATATAGAAAACGGTTACTTGGCCGTGAAATGGAGCTTTCTCATTGGTTGGAATAGAGATATTATATACAAGCGGTGGAGTGCGTTGCAGCAAAATGCACCAGATTTTTAACAGTGTACAATGAAGCCTGCTTATAAGTCATCGTCATACAGGGACGAGATAGCACAGGGAAGTTTTACAACACAAGATAAATACAACCAAGAGCTCCGCACAAAGAGTGCATGCAATGGAGCCAGTGGGGTTCGAACCCACAACCTCTTACGCTCGAAGGCGATTAGCGGCGTGGCGCTTTGACCACTCAGGCCTGTTTCGAGCTTCTTGAGTGTTAATAAAATGTAATTAAACAATAGATATTAGAATAATAGCAGATGGACTTGAAATTTGTACTCGAGAGGGGACTCTTATTCACCACTAGTGTTGTCAGGTGAAAGTGGCCCTCGTACCTCGGGATGCCAAATGCTTTGGACACTACTAGTAACTTATCGTTATTTTTTGTTCTCAAGCTTTTATCGCAGATTATTTGTACATTAGATAAGGTGAAGAAAACGAGTTTAAAATACTGGTGTACAAAGCATTTGAAGCACCCATTTACGCGGGACACTACTAGTGGTCAGTAAGAATCACCTCACGAGTACAAAGTGTTAAATCGAGGATTTCCATGAATGGCGATAACATGGTTAAGATATTTTCCCTTTATTTTATTTACTTATTTATTTTTTTAACTATTTAGAGAAAATAGTTGTTGTTCTTGGTAGAGAATTGGGAAATCTAAAGTATATCTGAATCTTTTTATTGGTTGAATTCTGCAACTTATTTAATTTTATTCGTTTCCTGACTGATCCAAGTTTAATGTCTCAAAAATAGAATACTTCTGTTTTTTATTTTATTCGTTTTCTGATTGGTCTAAGTTAAATGCCCAAAAGCAGAATACTTCTGTTGCCACGATGACAAATATAGTAATAAAAATCCCAGTGGCGTGGTTGGCAGCAGCAGCTGCTTCCACACCGCTGGTCCCTGGTTCGAGTTCAGCTAGCGGCATGGGTGTCTGTGTTGTCCCTGTGATGTGTATTAAAATGCATGTACTGGTTTTACTGTAATTATAAAGTGTTCTGTATTTGTTTCTGTGTTTTCTGGATCAATCGAGGTAACAGCCATTGTAGCTATAGACCTCAAAAGCACTATTCACTCAAACTCAAACAGTAATAAAAACTTAAAAGAAAATTAATAATTTAAAAACAAATTGTGATAGAGATTTCAAACAAATTTCATTAAAAAGTGCATTTTTTTTCCTCTACACAACGGTGTAAAAATTTAAAATGGGCGCTGTTTGGAAGTTTAAAATTTTGAAGTTCCCAAAATTGTTAAAGTGAAATTTCATTTAAAATTTGTTTGTGATGGATGTAGGAATGTTAATGTTCAATCCAGTCATACGTAATGGGAGGAGGCGTTCAGAAGTCAGTCTGATTAACTCCATCAGATAAAAATGCACATTTTAAACAGTTAAAATTGTCTATCTTTAATCTACTGTTTTTTTTTTTTTTTTTTTTTTTTTTTTTTTTTTTTTTATCATTGGTGTTGGAATATTAATGTTTAGTGCACGGCGTACGTAATACATGACTCGTTATGATCATCATAAAAATTATGTTTATTATTATTATTAATTTAAATATAGAATTTATTTATAAGTCTTTAAAATTTGAGTCTTTTGAAATATCATTTTCCAAATAGTCGTTGTAATTTGTTAAATTACAATTTTGTTATTTTTTTTAATTTGGATTTTTCTGTTATAAGAAGCTTAATGCTGTCATATTCAACCTAGGCATTTACAGTTAAAAATAAGTGTACAGGGAGTGGGGGAGAATTATTTCAGGAATTCATATAGATAAACACTAGACTCGGAACTCGCTTTTTTCTCCCTCAGAAAATTGAGTTTTTTGCTCAAATAAACGTGGCAAAATGCAGGGTGGTTATATTATTAAACCAAAAGCGCTAAGGGATTTCTAGAGAAGGATATAATAACCAGGTTCGTGTGAAACTTTGCATACGCACAGTCCATGTTATAAAGAACAAACCGAACTGTGCAGTCCTTCAAAATGTCATTTTCAGATTGGCAACACTGGAAGATTACATTTCGGTTTTGCAGTTTTTTTTTTTTTTTTTTTTTTCTAAACATCAAACAATTTTTACATTGTCCTTTAGGGGGAAAATGTACTTTGAAATGCAACTTATGTGGAAAATGTGTCACAATTTACTCCTTTATTTTCTCTTATATTTAATCTTCAAAATAATTAAGCTTATTTTTTTATATATCTTCAACATATGAAAGCTCCATTACGAAAGTATAACAACCTTTTTGCTTTTAAAAAATTATAAATAGTTAGGCATTTGTCTCCAGCTAATTTTCCATAGCAGAATTAAAACTTCATAAATAAATAAAGTAAAATAATTAAAAAACAAATTTAAGATATACGTTATCGAACAATTTCAATTTTTTCATGATCGAATAGGAAAAAAAATGTATTTCCTAATATAATTTGCTTGGAAACTGTATCTGAAATTACTGTTTCCCGTTGTAAGAAAATCACAATAATTGTAAGACCTTTAACACATTTTTTTTCCTCTGAACCAATGCTTTGGGGATTTTTCTACTCCTTTTCGGTAGTAAATCTATATTTTCTACTGCAGTCATGTAAATAAATGGAAGCCTTATGAATTTTAACTACATATTTCCGTCTTTTCACCTGCCAAATATTTTTTACACAATAAAGGCGACGGCCATCAGAATTTTGTTTTGTTGTTGTTTTGATTAGCTTTAAATCAGATTTTATAATTTTGTTTCAGTTCCTTTAGAGATGTTTAAAAGATTTGCCATAATTCTTTCGGGTGAGGGATTTTCTTTTCTTTTAACGTGAGAAGCACCATTAGAAATAAGGGGTTTTGCATATATAATATTATTTCTTTGGGGGCAGGGGAGGGGGTGTCTGGCATATGGTATCGAAAGCTATCTCTAGAGAATGGAAAGAGACGTTACCTTTTGTTATTGTTATCATTTTTGATCCAACCAAAATTTTCTCTTTTTACTTATAACTTGCTCCTTACATCAAAATACTCTACAATCTTTTTAAGTCTCTTGTGCCTTTTTATGAAAATACAAAGTTATTCTTGAAATCATTAACTTATTTTATTCCAAAATAAAGATTATCTCAACGTTTGGCATTAACATTCTTCTGTCATACGTGCATGCACATATAATCCGCTGTTTGAGAAATTAAATTTCAAACATGTTTGAAATGATACTTGTGTTGATCAGTAAAGAAAAGAGAATGTTGTCCACCTGTTTTGTTGATAAAAAGTTCTGCTTACTCCTCTTTCGAACACACATCGCGTGGGGGCAAATACAAGAAGGCATTATTACTGTTGAATTCATTGTGTAATAAAAATACATTATTAATTACTTTTATATAGTAGTATTTCTTTAAGTTTTCCTTGGTGTAAAATTACTTCACATGTAATAGTGAAATTTTATGTACTTCTCTTCATTTGAATCAACAAAGTATGCAAATAATAAATGTATAACTATATCTGTATAGCACTACAAACAAAAGAAAAAAAAACGCAGAAATCAAAAAACTATTTTTGACATTGATAGCGCTATCATCAGGGGGGGGGGGGGTAAAGGGGCGTCTAAAATAAATAAAAAGTTGATAACGTTATATTTATATAGCGCCTAAGAAGCGGTGAACATATTTTTTATTGTGTATGAGTTTCTTTTTTGCTCGTATAATGTAAATTTGACGTCATTTGTAAATTTGTAAACCGTTTTTTATTATTATTAATATTGTAATTATAATTATGAATTGGACAATTGCACCATTAATTATACTAAAAATATGTACTAAGATAAATACAGATTACTAAATGGTACACTTATAAAAAGAATATACACTGCTCAAAACAATTAAAGGATATTTGAAGTTTTATATAAAATAAAGATATAAACGATTTTTTTTTTTTTTTTTTTTTTTTTTTTTTTTTTTTTTTTTTGCCGAAAATAGAAGAAGAGAATCACAAATGCAAATTTTTCTGGTTTTCAAACTGTGGAGTTTGCAAATTTTGAGTTCGACCTCAAAAACGTCGCTTCAGCGGCAGCGAATGAAATTTGACTTTCAACTGGATAAAAGAGAATGAAGACAAGGATGATCGGCATTCAGTGATTGCTTTCTTTCGATGAGTACGATGTCTCAGCGAAGTCATTTGACAGATTCAGAAGCTTGGAGAATTGTTGGTAGGTTAGAAGGGGGCCAAACTCAAACCGAAGTAGCGCAAGCCATTGGAGTGTCACAAAGTGTCATTTCCAGGATCTGGAACCGTTTTTTGGAGAGTGGATTTGCAGGCCGAAGACCAGGGCAAGGTCGTAGACGGGCAACAACGCCCATTGAAGATCGGTATTTAGCGTTAACAGCTCGGAGACACCGAAACATGAACGCTACTCTTCTCCAACAGCACCTTCGCTCGGCTACAGGCACCACGATTTCAACTCAGACTGTCCGAAACCGGCTCCATGCTGTAGGTCTGTATGCTCGCCGACTGATGGCATGTGTTAGATTAACATCAAGGCATCGTCGCGACCGCAGGAAGTGGGCAACCGAACATGTCAACTGGAGGAGAAATGAATGGAGCAATATTCTGTTTTCTGACGAGTCCCGTTTTTCTGTGCATCCGGATAATAGGCGTATTTTCATCTGGAGGGACCGTGGCAGTAGGAATAATCCTGCGTTCGTGCACGAAAGTGTCAGATTTGGCGGTGGAGGAGTGTTGGTGTATGGTGGCATCTCCATTGACGGGCGCACTGACCTCTACATCATTCGAGATGGAGCTCTGACTGGTCGCCGATATAGGGATGAGATCCTCAGACCTATTGTAGTCCCTTACGCTGCAGCAATCGGCGATAACTTCATTTTAATGGACGATAACTGCAGGCCACATCGTGCAAACCTGGTGGAGGATTTCTTTTTCGAGGAAGGAATCGTTCGAATGGAATGGCCAGCGTATTCTCCAGACATGAATCCAATCGAGCACGTTTGGGATACTCTAGGAAGACGAGTTTCTGGCCGCCAACAACCCCCACAAACTCTCCAAGAACTGGAAAGAGCTCTTCTGGAAGAGTGGGGCAGAACACCCCAACTCGTCATTAATAGCCTCATTGAGTCCATGCCTCAAAGGTTTTCAACGTTGCTGGCCGCCCGTGGAAAGCACACCCCCTACTGAAAATGATTTTCTTTGAAGAAAACAGCTTTTCTTATTCTTTTTTTCTCATATGCACAAATTGTGTTTTTTTCCTTTTGTACACAAATGCGCAATAAAATGCATTTTTTTCTGCCAAACGTGTGTAATTTATTCTCATATAACCTACTATGTCTGTCGACTGTCGACCATGTATCAATCAGCTAAAAAGTTTCCCAGATATAAAATCCACCTAAAACTGCAATATCCTTTAATTGTTTTGAGCAGTGTATTTAAAATACACTTAAAAATTATCAACGTTTCATTCTCTTCTGCGAACGTCGTCCGGATACAATTGAAAGATTTTAAATGAAATTTAAAGTTTCAAAATATAAACACATACATCCACGGGCATAGTTGAGTTGAGATTGCGTAAACCTGCTTTTTAATTACTTATAGCATATTATGCCAGATTTTATGAATGGAATATGATAAATGATCGTTACAAGCTCGTGGTCGAGCTTAATGATAGTAATGGACTCTAAAATTTTATTGCGATATATGGATTTTTGCATAGAATTATAATTTTAGCTTCATCAAAATTAATTTTGCTACCTTCATTTGAAAAATATAAATCTTGCGAGCAGGGCCGTAGCTAGAAGTGAACGATAGGGGGGGGCTCGAGAGAATTTAGGGGAGGGGGCTCATATTTTTTTTCTCTCTCTCTGTGGCAGAAAGATAAATTTGTGCATATTCACATTGTAGGTACTATGTTTCTTTTTAAACTGTTGTAATAACTTCATTTTATGCTAAGAAAAATACATGATGATGAAATTTTTTAGTGTATAACTGGTGTAAAATTAAACATCATGTTAGCTTCATATGTACAAATAAGATGAAGGACAGTTGAAACACTTATTTTAGATACAATTTAGTAACTCTGCAAAATCGTGAAAAGATTTCAAAACTAAATTAGATTTTTGAATGGCATTTCATTTGAATTTTCAGAACAGAAATTCCTTTAGTGACCGCGAAATTTTTTCCAGGGGGGGGGGGGGCGGCTCAAAATATTTTAGGGGGGGCTGAGCCGCCCATAGCGCTCCCTTAGCTACGGCCCTGCTTGCGAGGGCTGTACTCAGTTTTGACTGTGCAATATCTCTTTTGTGCTCTTTAAATTTCTTTGAAAATTTTCGTTTAGTTTCACCAGTGTATAATAATCTTTCGTTGTTTGCGAGGATAACTGGAATTTCATATTGTGTTACTTATTTTGCGTGCATAAATATTAAAACCATGCTTTTCACACCTTCTCTTCGTAAAGTGCAAACGCATAACCTTCGATCTATTGTGTATTTTTCCGAGACATTTTAAAGGAGAGAATATTTATAAATGTAGGCAATTATTAAACTCTTTTCTGAATTCATGCCCTATAAGAGTGTTTTATTACCATTATTTAAATTTCAATCGTAGAAAAAGTCAAAATTGTTGCAAAAATGGGTGAACACTTTCTGCATTTTCACAAGTTTAACTTAAACACATTTATGTTCTCTAGAGTGGCAACGTTTTAGAGGATACCTGTAAAAACGAAATTTGTCTATAACAAGATCCTATGTTTAACAAAAACATGGTCCCAACGAAAAAAATAGCTTAAAATTATATTTTCAAAAAAAAAAGGGGGGGGGGAGGTAATGACACTTGTTCATTATGATACCGTTAAGCAGTTTTTTACTGTTTTTGTATCCATAATTCAGTTAAAAAGAAGAATTCGAACTAAAGGGCCCAGGCCCCTAAATTATTTCATTTAAATTATATGATAAAACCCTCAATAATTTGAATAAAATAAGAAATATGGAAGGGGTAGTAAGTCTTAGGGTAACTGAAAACACGGAATTATATGACATTTTCTTCTAATATCAAATGCCAGCGGCTAAAAATTTGTGACCATTACGCATCTTCCCCTATGACTCACATTATTCATCTAATGCACCTTGATTGCTCTCTTACTTACAACAATCCGCTACCGATCGCATTTTTCTTTAATGCATCATCATACGAGAGCGGCAATAAAACTACATTTTATTTATTTTTATTTTTTTACTCTACTAACGGAAAACCGATTCATGAAATAAAGTTGTCATCTGCAAAAGATTTTTATGAATGAATTGCTTTCGCGGAAATGACGTCGCAGAGTAGAACGTATAAATAGCCAATCCGCTGTCTGGAATGAGTCACGACGAGTAGAAAAGTCAGTCAAGTCTCATTTGGGACTACAAAGTTGATTTGGAAACTGTTTCTCGCGCCGCTCGTGTTTTTGCTGTAATCAGGTGATTTTTATTTTTTTTTAATTCTTTTTACACGTAAAATATAAATGATGTGTAAAATTCAAGCTTGGGCGTGATAAAACAAAATTTCAATGGATGTAGACTTGTGCTGCAACAGGTAAAGGGAAATATTTTACCGCATTTGAGATTTATAAAAGGATTTCAGAGTGAAACGACACAGTTGAGTAAGTTATTTTAAAATTATACAGTTATTTTTGTCTTCTTCTTCTTCTTCTTCTTTTTTTTATATTTAAATAAATTTTTGATCTAAACTATGATGTATATGTAATATGATGTATTTTGATGTACTTTTGTTGAAATCATTGCGATTTTACATTTTATATGAAAATTGTTATTATCATAAAAAAAAGGATAAATAAAGGAATCTGTAAATTTTATTTAACATTAATTTGTGTGTGACATTAATTTGTGTGTGTATTTTTTCTCTGATAAAACAGTGGTAAAGACCGAGTTTTTAAAATTCTACAGGTTTTTATCTGTGGTTGGGTATATTGACCTACTTTTGCTATTTGATTTCTTAGGTGTATCTAACTTGTGTTCAGAATATGTAAGGATAAATAATAATAGTTTACTCTGTAAAAATAATTTACACTGATCTATTTAAAAATTACACTGCTACTGTTACAAGAAAACCTGTTAACACAAAATAACAAGATCGAAATAAATTCACTTAAGACAGATTTCCTTCTGTTCACTGTCAATTACAATTGCAGCAACGAAAATTTTTTTATGATCCTCAAGATTTTGACGAGAATCATAAAATTTTTTCGTTTAAGATGAAATTCAGTCAAGTACAGGCTCCTACCATAGGTTTTATAATATTTTGAAATTAATCAGCATTTGTAGTTATTATTTTTATTATTATTTGAAGAATTACAAGCTTCTAACCAATGCATACCATTTGCTATTTTTTAAACCTACATTTATTGCTTCTATTTAACATTTAATTAATGAAATTTTATTTATAAAAAAAATATTTCTATATTACCTATTAATATATTTAAAAATAAATAAGTGGTTAACTCAGAGGTCGATGCGAGGATTTTTTTCTCGAGGTTCATTTTGAAAAAAGTAAAAGTTATTTTTGTGAAATTTATCATATATATATATATATATATCTTTTAATTTATTTTACTTTTGTGATAAGTAATTTTTTGTAACAAAAGAAAAATTTAGTTACTGAAATTCAAACCAAACATTTATTAATAACTTCTTTAAGTATTGAGAAACACCGAAAAAAACTAGCGAACTTCTTTAAGTGCTTCTGCTAAAATCTAACTTTCAGGCGAATTTGTTTTATTTACAATTTAGACATTTTAAAACCTAACAATATTAAGATAATAAGGAGTATCTTTGTATGGAATAAGTTTTTGTGAAAAAGCCTGTTTTATTAAAGGAATTTTTGTAAAGGGACCGTAAGTGGGTCCCAAATTTAGTCTGGATCGACCCATCAACGCCTTTTAACCATTTATCTACCGACAGTACTTATAATAAGTACTATAAAAATTCTTTTAATACGTCAATTAGTTGTAATAATGTTTCGAATGAGTTACCAAAAGCATTATTGGTTACACAAAACAAAAATATTTTTAAAAGGATGATTTCTTTTGCCTTTGTATCTTTTCAGCTTTCTTGGCGCTGTGGGGAGGAGGATAGGGATTTTTCAATTAGGAAATATTTCTATATTTATAGTGTATGAACATCCTATTTGTACATTTTATAATTCTACAAAATACCAAGAAAACAATTTAAAATAAAAGATTTGAGTGGAGTTATAAATATTGCACAAAATCCCTGTAAATTCAAATTTAATTAATCCTTTTAAATCCTTCAAAAATTTATTAAATTATTATGTAAATCTTTCAATTTAGTTTAAACAATTTAACTCATTAAATTTATTGTTATCCCATTATTGTCTAAAATACGAAAAAACAAAAATTAAATATCCAAATTTATACACATTCTGCAAACCAAATTTTGCTTAAAATGTAGTAATTTTTTTTTTAAGTTTTGCAATAAAATGTATAATTTAAAAAATGTAGACATGGATTTTCTTTTAATTATTTTAATAAAAAGAACCTTTTTACAAAATACAGCTTATTTTAACAATGAATAATTTTTATAGCAAATACGTAAAATGATAAAATTTGTTTAAATTGAATATTATATACAGTCGACTCTCGTTAATTCGAAATCGGATAATTCGAATCTTCGCTTAATTCGAACTAAACATGAAGTCCCGAAATTTTCAATGGCAGAATAACGTTAAAAATTTCCATTGATTCGAACTCATTTTCTCTTGACTTCGTTTAATTCGAACTACCGAGAATTCCGATTTTTCATTTTTCTTTTCTTTCTCATGGATTTCTGATCATTTGAATAACTTTCTTTGATTTTTGTGAAAATTGTTCAGAACGAATATACATATAATCCAATGCATCTGATATCCACTTTTTTAGTGCTTTGTCAGTCCATTACTAACGCTTTAAATTTTTCTACCATTGTGCTTCATTCTAATCTTTTAATTAGTTTGTTTATTTATACATTCTAATTTAATATTAAGTCTTATTCTAAAGATAACAGACGAAATAAACTTAAAAAACACCATAACATTAATTCCTTTGTAATTGTACCATATTAAGCATGTTTTCTTCTCATATTTTCCATAATTCGAACTTCGGATAATTCGAACATTTCTTGTGGTCCCGACGAGTTCGAATTAACGAGAACCGACTGTATATATATTTTTTAATTCAACTATGATATTTTGCGATTACATTTTCAAATATTTAAATAGCAGTATGTTTAATTGAATTTTACGGTTAAATTGAAATGACAGTCGTAAATAATTTATTTATTATTAATATAAGTGCTGTAGTAAATTATATTTAATCCTATAGTAAGACGTCTATCTTTCTTTCTCTCTATGTATATATATATATGTGTATCTGTGCGATGGTTTCTGTTCAGACCACTGCATGCCGGCTATAAAATTTAACAGAAAGACACCTGTAGCTTGAAGTTCTACACTTCACAACCAGTTTTTGAATTTTATAATTGGATTTTTAAAATTAATATTTTGTGTGATTTTTAGCATTTTTATTCGTGATTTTTTTAAACATTCGTAAAAGGAATCTTGTTGTAATCATTTCGTCCAATATGGAAATTTTTGTCCTTATTGAATTTTTAATTTTTCGTTGATTTTTTGTGAGATTTTTAACGATTTTTTGCGATATTTAGATGGTTGTAAAAATAATGCTATAATAATTTTATTCCAAATACTTCACATTGTCCTGTGTTTTTAATGTTTATGAATTTTCTATGCGATTTTTAGCCAGAGGTTTTTTTTTCCTCTATTTTTTATTCGTTTATATTATTTGTGTGTCTGTTTTTTGAGTTTCGTAACATAAACCCGGCTTCAAAATTTTAGCAAATTTTTTATATAGCAAATTTTTTATATAGCAAATTTTGTCCTTTGCATTTTTAATTTTTTCTTGAATTTGCTGCGTCATTCTTACAATTTTTGGCGTTTCTCAGAAATTTTTTGAAACTCATAAAATAAATCCTGTTTTATTTTTTTAGTCCAATATAGTAAATTTTGTTCTGTTGCAACTTTTTAAATGTTTCCGAATTTTTTATGCGTTTTTTCACGTTTCGAGAAGATTTATTGACTTTTTTTTTTTTCCCCTCAAAAGCTTTTTGTCACATTTCGCAATTGCCTCGCTTAAATTCAAGTTGGGTGAATGCCAGATCGATTCTTATAGCAACATGAATGGCAATACTGGAAATTTCAATTTGCAATTTGTAAAAAAAAAAAAAAAAAAAAAAAAATCGTAATAGTTTATGGTTTGTTTGGTTTGAGAATGGGACTGGCGTAGACTTCACTGATATATGCTGCCGAATGAAAACCAGATCAGCAAACCGCCACTTGTTAATAAGCTACTTAAACCAAACGAAATTATATGAATTTATGAATGCCTTGTTCTAGTGTGATCGTAATGAAATTCAGTATCTTATATTAATTTCAATACATTTGAAATAGCGTAATATCATTAAAATACTCTTCAAACAATTCCCCTCGCGCCATAGACTGTAATGTAATGGAATTCTTTTGAGTGCTCCTGTAAATGAACTAACTATTAATCGTACATACTTCATTTGCAATACCAAACACGTTTGGTGACTCTAAATAAGCTTTATCAATTGCATGAAAATCCGAGGATATTTACGGGAGTTAGAGCATAGACAGACGAACAGACAAACCGAACCATAAACACTTTTCAGCTTTGTTGGAAAGTAGCAGTGGTTGGTAGTAAACATCACAAATGAAGTTTTGAATTGATTATTTATATGTCTTTAAGGGAAAAAAAAATACATTTTTGTCTTTGAGTCAAAGAGTAGCTGATTGAACCATTTGCCTGGTGGAAAGTAATAACATACTTTTTGTGGAAATTTTACTTTTTTTATTATTCTGCTCTAATTTCCCGAAAGGAACTAGAATATTTAAAGCTTTAAACAGAGACTGCTTGTAGTTTAAAAACCGAAAAAGCAAAACACCCCACATCCAAACACTCCTTTCTTTCTCTTGCACTTGTTAAAAACATTTGCTTGATTTATGTGTTCTAAAGCTACAGCAAGGTTTTATAAAGTGTAATCTGTCTATTTTTGTTTTTAAAGGGTTAAATTTATTTTATTTAATTACCTTAATTAAAAAAACAGTATCTTTCTATTTTTAAATTATTTTTAAAGATTTTTTTTTTAATTTTCCATGCTTATTGCTAATTTTATGCAATTTTTCTTAGTTTGTTTGTTTGTTTCTTTTTTTTTTATGTTTTCTGCGCAAATGTTTTCATTACAGTATCCACTTTTCTGTCGAGATGTAAGCTATCAAAATCTCATTTTGTTATATTTGAAGTATTTTTATATTAACATTCTTACTTTTCGTTCCAAAATTCATTTAATTTTTTTTTATATATATAATGAATTGAACTTTAATTGATTTTGATAAAAGTTTTACGATGCCTGTAAATTTACATTTTAAAACTTGTCGATATGGAAATTAAATTATTTATAATAATAAGTTTTATAAACATTATTAATGTCACAAAACTTAAAGGTTTAAAAAATTGTATTAAAAACTAATTATATCGCAACAAAATTGTTCATTAATTAGAAAAAAACAATAAAAATTCTCTAAAAATCGGATAATTGCATAAAACCGTCATATAAATAGATTATTAGAACTTCAATTTATTATTATTATTATTTTGAAGATATTAATTAGTAACATAGAATGTCTAATTTATTGATTGCATTTTCAGATTTTAACATTCACTTATAACACTTATTAATTGTGTTGATAATCATTTAACAAATGTGGAAAAATCCGTTAAATACAGTAAATCTTATAAAAATGCAATATATATATAATATTTAGTTGTTCGCTTTTACGTTTTATTTCATTATGTTACATTAGAAAAAAAAAACTCTTAAAAGTTAACAACAATAAAAAAAGAAACACTTTTGTATTTTTGTTTAAAATTATCATCTATTCGTAGCTAATAAAAGAGTTTATACATATTAAAACATTTAAAAAAATAAAATAAATAAATAAAACTGGCAAATTGAAAGATGAACGCCAAAGATAAGATTAATGTAAGCAAATATTATGTCGTTTTTATATTTTCATTTTTCAGATTTTTCTTTTATTTCTTTTACAAGATCTTTTTTTGTTATTATTCATTAAACGCAATTAAAATGAACTAATATTAAATTATTGTATTTAACTATCACAATGACATAGGATAATCTTAAATATTTTCTATAAATCTATCTGGAACAGAACAAAATTGACAATCATAAACTTTATTTTCTATTACCGCTGACAAATTTAAAGTTAAAAAATATTAGAGTGTTTTCTCTGTTAATCTTGATAGTTATCGAGTTTTAAATTCTTAGTTTATAAAACATTTATTAAAACTCACCATTTTAAAATTTTATCACTATATTGCAGTCTTGAATTCAGGGGCTTTCTTGGGGATATATATCCCCCCCCCCCCCGAAGCAATGATGTCCTCTTGCGGATGATTTGAATTTTGTGTTTTCAATAGTCAAAAAATGCTTTCCCCGGAACTTTATAATCTCCCTTTCTTTGAAACCATAGAAATCCCTCCCGGGAAAAAAGTTTCTAAATTCAATACTGCGAGGTAGGTTTAAAAAAAAATCATTTTGAATAGTATTTATACAGTTTTTACAAATAATAATTATAAGTTCTTTGGTATTCTTCTTTGTAAAGTTGAATGGGATAAAGTTTTGTTTTTTAAGCATGAAAATATAGTCTCCTCTAAATTTTCTAATCCATTCAATTTAACCTCTGTAGCAAACAATATAAAATCACAAGCAATTGTTTAAGCAACATCGGATATTATTCTAGAAATCTGGAGATAAATTATGCAATTATAGCTGCTTTTCTCATTGCATTACATTTTATTTTATTAATTTTCAATGGTTTTTGATATTTTGTATCTGAATAAGAATGCAATAATCCGTATTGTTAAATAAAGTTCGATTTAAAATTCTTCATCCAATGTTCATAAATTTCGGTAAAATATTTAAGTATTTAAATTAATTACTGGTAATTTAAGCTTGAAGAAAGTTTCGTTTAATTGACCATGAAAGTCACAATTTCAGTCCAAGAATACAAAGATTTCCAAAATAAAGATATCTTGTGGAAGAAAATACAAAAGATTTTATCAGTGATAAGAAGATTGATTTCAATTTTAGTTTTCGATATTTATTAAAGTTATAATGTTGCTATGCATATCAGAATGTTTCCTTTAATCCTTTCCGGCACACTGTACCCAGTCCCTCCTAGGATACCTAATTTTAATTCCAAACTTGCAAGCGGCACCAATAATATTTTAGTAAAATCTTGCTTTTAGAATAAAAGCTTAAATTAAGGGATTTCAAAATATCTAAAATATCCGTTTGTAAATTCCAGTGTCAATAGATAAATTCTCATTTTATTAACAGATTTTGCCCGTGCCGGAAAGGGTTAAAGAGCCATATATACACTGGGTGTGGGGAAATTCAGGACGAGATGGATTTTTAAACGTATTGTGTAGAAGTTTTCCACATCGACTGAAATCATACTATTACCATACGATCTTGAAGATGTGAAAATATAGAACAAGTGATCAAACATATATAGTACCTGTGCCTAACCCTAAGGAAAACCCTATGGACACCCTAAGGAAAATGTATTTTTTTCACCCCCATGTACACGTGATAGAACTCCAAAAATATATGACCATGATCCCTGGACTGTTGACTATCATTATTAAAATTAGCGACGTTGTAACTATTATAATTTTTATTTAAATGATAAAAATAAAAAATGTTTACAAATGTCCATATAAGGAACCACTAGTCCCTATTATGGACAGGTGGCTTCTTATTGACCTACTGCACAGGGGGTATGAATGAGCCACTCTTCTATGGAATTTTAGATGAGAGGGGATAAAAAATATATCTTAAAGTCTTGCGGGATAGGTAGGGCACTGTAAAAATTGTCAGAACATGCATTTTAGAACGGGGGATCATTTTCGGTTGTGGCTCTTCGAAAACCGATGCAAAGCACCCCAGTTACTACAAAATATTATAAAATAATGATAGTTGGTTTTGCTTATCTTTCTATTTTTGTGAATCTGAAGATTCATCTGCTGTACTTCCAATGTGGACATAAGGTGTCCATATTGGGAATCGGGAGTAGCTTTATTAAATCTTGTAATAAATAATTAAAGAAAATGTTTTTAAGCAATATATACAATAGCAATCGAAAATATGTTTTAAAAGCTTTCTAAAACACTCCACTTTTCAATATTTAAAGTAATTTTACAATATCTAATAAGAATTTAAACTTACCTGTAATTACTAACAGCACACCACGAAAAAACAAGTTTCCTTCTAAATAGCGAACAGCGAGCTTTTTTGTACTTTGCTTTCTTAATTACCTTAACTGCTTTTTTTCACGGACATGTAGAGCGATCTCTCTATAAAAATTGTTACCTTTAAAAATATTAGGGGTGTCCATATTGAGAGCACTGTCCATATTGGGTACAAATACCTTATTTAAAAAATGCGTCCTGTTGCCTTTTATGGATTTTAATTTATCTGTTTCATTTATAGTTTTTGCACACGTGTGTGTATATATATGTATACTTTTTATAAATAAATCCAATGCAACGTAGCTATTTACCAAAATTTAAAATTTAGTAAGAACAATACATAAACTGTCTTGTAACATGTATAATGAACATAAAAAGTTAAACTCCTATTTAAGATAAACAAAAAAAAAATCACCATTTGAATTATGAAGCTCTATGGAATGAATGTAAACAGAATTATGCAAAGCAAATGGATGAAAAAACAACATAAAAGCTTATATTGTAAATCACTCATCAGGGGTACATAATTTGCAAATTATTGATTAACAATAATCAAATTTGATTACAATAATCAAAATTGTAATTAATAACCAAATTTGTAAAAATTTTTAATAATTTGCAAATTTCCAAGAGCCGACAGCACAAAATTCGAGCACAAAAAAAAAAAAAAAAAAAAAAAAAAAAAAAAAAAAATCCTTTATCTTATGGAAGAATAGTAATAGCGGAACCTAATCACTCATGTCTGCCGGAAGCGAAGTGGTGCATAAGCCAAAAATGAATACCACTAGTGGTTGATTCGCAGGCTTGGGATTGTGTTTTCCTGCATCCAGTTTTCCATGTTTTCATACTTTTGATTGTAGGACAAACACAAAGTTAAACCTATGAGTCAACCATTAGTGGTATCAAGTTTTTGCTTATGCACCACTTCACTTCCGGCAGACATGGATTATTAGATTCCTCTATTACTACTCTACCATAAAATAATGGATTTTTTTTTTCTCGATGACATACGGTTTTGTGCTGTCGGCTCTTGGACAATAAGCAATGATCCAATCAGTTTCTCTAATAGATCGAACTATCAGCTAAGAAATTTGACCTATTATGTACCCTACTGACTAGATGAAAAAACAAAATAGAAAAAAATTCTAAACTTGAAAACTTGTATTAACATTGAATAAAATAATACTCCTAATATTTTATACCTGCTTATCCTATAAAATAATATAGTAGCGAAATTCATCATTGGCACATGTTACATGCCATCAAATAATGTAAATTTACTGTTAGTATAAAGATTATCAGTTACAGTTAGTAAATCAAAAATATATAATAAATAAAATTTAATAAAAATATTTAGTAGAACATATATTATTTATAAATAATATACTAATCCACTCTTATTATGTTATAATTAAATTTAATAGCCAATATTCATATTATTATTACTATTTAATTTAACTAATAATATTATTAATAGTAGCCTATTATTAGCTTAGATTCTTGATATGATTTCCGTACACAACAAGACAAAATACCAAATGCTGTAATTTAAAAGTTTTTAATTTTTAATTTTACACTGACAATTCCATGCTGCTGCTTTTAAAATGGATAGCGTGATCAAAGATGAACAAGCATTGTGTCAATGCAAAATCAGTTGTAGATCTCTACAATCTAACAGACTGATTCAGACAAGCTTATAACAAATCCGTTTGATCGCTGTCTGTCATATTCTAATTCGTTCTATTAGACGTTTATGCATTGTATGCATTTAATATAGGGGCCGTCCATAAATGATGTCACGCATTTTTTCCATAGTTTTGACTCCCCTCCCCCCCTTTTGTCAAGAATATCACACTTCACTTTACCCCCTCCCTCCCTCTTGTCACATGTCACGCTATATTACGTAAAAACATTTACTTGCAGTTCAGAAACAAAGTACTACGTTTTAGATCACATTTCAAAATTTACTTTGGACTTTAACTATGTATTTTAATGATATTTGTGAGCTGAACAATAAAATTGATTGGTATTTTACATGAAATAAGGTTTAGAAAATAATAATAATAATAATCAATATAGAACCGTAATAAAATATGGATATGAAAGAGCAATTGAAATTGTAGTATTTTGGAATTTGAAATAGAATTTAACATATTTGGATTTTATCTTTATGAACACAAAATATTTTAATGATAAAATAATTTCATACTTTATAGTTTAATCTACTGAATTTTATTGCTTTTATTTTAACCAAAGTATGATGTCACATTTCTTCTTTCCCCCCCCCCTAACCCCCTTGTCACAAACTGTCACAATTTCATGAACTCCCCTCCCCCCTTCAAATGTGACATCATTTACGGACGGCCCCATACGTAGTATGTTACACAGTGTCCTAAATTTATCTTTACAACTTTGATCCTCCATAAAACTTAAACAAAATTAGATAACAAAAATCTTCATTGTATAGTGTAAAAAAAGTACCTTTGGTGTGCACAAATTACTTCGAGACGATATTCAGCCTTCTCTTATATTTTTTGGAGAATGTCCACAGGAATTGTAGCAATGACCGCAATAATCCTGTGTTAAATCCTGTGCTGAATATCGACTGGAAATTCCTTTGGACTTGTGTATCTGATTTCGTCTCTATGAACCAGGCCACAGACTGAGCTTTTTCTCGTGGTATAACCATCACCAGTTTTGTATCTTAATGGCTCATACCTAAAAGCAAAAATATGTTTTTAGTACAAATAAAACTTTATGAATTGCTGTTATATGCATACAAAACCAATTTTAGGTACCTTATTTCGTTCAGGTTTAAATTAGACTATGCTTATTTTGTTTAGAATCAAAGTTATAAAAAATAAATTTGCGAGACCCTGTACTATGTAGGCATTTTTTTTTTAAATATAGCCATTGGTTGAAGATGACGTTGTGTTTTGCGCCATTTTCCATTTAGGTTCATATTTGGTACATAGGCACACATTTGGCACTTCTCTCAATAACTATACAGTGCCTAATATTGATTCAGCACCTTCATAGTTAATCATGAAATCAAAAAGTGTTTTTATGCAGTCACGAATCGTGTTTCTATTCACGTTTTCACTAATCGATAAATACATTGCACACGGTGTTGAGGGCTATACAATATATAATTACGCGACGATACACATACTTATAACATTTGAAGCGTGAGTTATCGATTAAAATCACCTTTGTGTCTTTGTTATCCTTCTTGGCACATATATAAAAAAAAATTCTGTGGCTAGTTTGATCAGTTTTGTTCTAAGTTATAAAATGCTTATAGAAAAATGATAGAACAACCGATTCATTATTACCTACAACTCGGTAAGATTTTGTGCGAGTTACAATACTAAGTTTAGGCTCATAGTTTATAATGATAAGGATGTTCGTGTATTTGTTGCGAGGTAGAAACTCACCGTTTTCTTATGGTATGGAAGTTAATGATTTCTTCTAGTGCTTATAACCTCCTACTAAAGCAGTTTTTGACACCTATGTGTTATTCTTTATAAAAGTAACTTGGCACGGCGTAAATTTTATAAATGCCAAAATTTGCTCATTTAAATTAATATTCAAAGATGGAATGGTACATTTGGATCATTATTCGAACAGGGTGAAAAAATCCACACCAGGGCTCGAACCTGGATACTTTGGCTTATCGTGCCGTGCCAATATTATTTTTTTGAGCTATACGGAGGATACGTGGCTGATATAATTCACTGTTATTTGGATATGGCTGTGTATTGCAATAATAATTTCACCCATTCAAACTATAATTATAGCATTTACATAACAAAATTGTGTTTTAAAACAGCAACTAATTTTAATTAATATTTTTTTCTTATTGTAATTTATTATCCTTATTCTTTGGACATAAACATATTTCATCTACCTTATTCCAACTTTCACCAATTTCTATTTACATTTTTCTGACTAGTGTTTTTGTATATTCAATGTATGGGAGCAATCTTTCTTTTATGCGAACTTTAGACACCATAGGGGAAAAAATCTGATTTTATAATTACTCTTGGATTATTTTTTTTTCGATTTAACAATATCGTAATTGAGTTAATAATGAGTTAACCTTGCCGTAACTTTATTCATTTTTATATAAAGATGTAAGTACCGGTTTTTATTAACTATAAAAAGAATAATATTGGTTCTTCTTGTTACCTTAAATATTTTGAGATACATTTTATTTGCAATACAGTCAAAAATGTATATCGTACTTTTGACCGAGTTGGTGAAACCCAAAAAGATACTAAGGAAAGACTTATTCCAAAAACCATTCAATGAATCAAAAAAAAAAAAAAAAAAAAAAAAAAAGCCTCAACTGTCGAAATGGACCACCTGCTTGTCACAGCTATATGGATGTGTAATATAACATGAGCGTAGATGCCATACAATTTCTCGGGAATGGCGGTCAATGTACGGGTATCGCACAACTTATACCATTTTTTTATATTAATTTATTCAATTATGTTTTTCTTTCTGGAATAAGTAATTCAGAAAAATGACACATTTATCTTCCCGTATAAAATAAAAACACATTTTTTTGTTCTCTCAAATAAACTTACTCAGTATAAGCAGGCTCTCTTTTTTTTTAATGATACAAACATGTATATACAGGGTGATTATAAAAAAAACTATCCCGATATTTGGGCCTCTAACTATTATACCATTCACAGAAACTGACTGACATTTTGGCAAAAGGTATTTTTAGGTATGTGCTCAAGAATGATATGGAAAACATGAGTGTCACTGAAACAGTTACGGTTACAGTGAAAAAATTTCGAAAAAATCAAATGGCAAAACCTAGTTTTTTGAATTGGAATGTGATTTCCATTGTGAAAAACCCTAAATAGCGTTGGAATGGCAACTGTAGCTTGAAAATCACCGGAACTAGGCAAGGGAAAAGTAAAAAGGACTTTGCCGTGCACTAGAACATTAATGTTCGTTTCATTTACGTCACACGTCACACCGTTTCTTCGGCTGATATCCCAGCATGATTTGTTTTCCACAAAACGAGAAGAAGAAACCAATAAACGCAAATTTCGAGTTTACGTAAGATACAGTCATGATTCACGTCGTTACGCTAGGTGAAAGAAAAGGCACTGCGAAATGCAAGCCGCGTATGTTGCCTTCTGCCATTCCAATCAAGATGCCGCTTTCAGGGAAAGAACGTGGGGAAATCGTAAAGATTTATTACCTGAATGGACAAAATGCCGCAGAGACACTGCGTGTTTACCGCCGCAACCATGGATTATGGCAAGGCCCGTGCACTGTCAAAGCTGTACGGCACTTGATTCATAAATTTGAAGAAACTGGTTGCACATGCGATCGACCTCGGTCTGAACGACCTTCCATTCAGGCCCTTATTACTGCAAGGCCAAATCGGGACTTTGCCCAAGGGCCCCAGACCTTAAGGGGGCCCCAAAACCTATTAACCTATTATAAAATACATTAAATTATAAAATATTTGCTTTTTTTTTTCAATTTCAACTCTTCCAGATGTTGAAGTTATAAATTCATCTTAAAGTGATATAACGAATTGCTAAAGTTATATAAAAGAATTTTGTTCCGTACAAAGGAAATGAAAAAAGGTGTACTTTTTTTTAATTAAGGTATTAAATTTAGATTTGACGAAGCTAAGAGTTTTCTTCTATTTATAGCCAAGGTGCGAAAACATGCTAGTACTATTTGAATAATGTTGCAATGATTAGAAAGGGGCCCCCAAATTTGTCTTTGCCTGGGGCCCCAATTAGTCATAATCGGGGCCTGCTTCCATTCCTGTGGAAGCTGTTGCAAAAGTTCATCAAACGATAAGCACAGTTCGTCCCGCAAGTGCACGCGGTGTTTCGCGTGTTCTGAATATGTCGAATTCAACTGTACGCAAGTTTCTGCGCTCTGTTCTAAACATGTTTCCGTATCGATTCCAGCGTGTCCAAATGTTGGAAGCAGGAGACTATCAATTTCGGATGGATTTTGAAAATCAATTCCTTATCCGGTACGATGAAGATAACAGCTGGCCTTTACGCATTCTGTGGACAGATGAGTCGCATTTTTCGTTAACTGGTAACGTGAATTCAAAAAATTCTGTGGGCAGAGAATAATCCAAATGATGTGCTTTCCCGTTCATTACACGAAGAAAAAGTGACAGTGTTATGTGGTATAATGAGTACGTTCATCTTCGGAACTTACTTTTTTGAAGAGGTTATTGCCGGTAATCTGCAAACGTGTACAGTAACGAGGGACTGCTATCTGGACATGTTAACTCGTTACGCGATTCCCGCATTGCAACGGCGAAATGCTATATCTGAAGTTGTGTGGATGCAAGATGGTGTGCTCCTCCACATGTTGAGTCTTCTGTCAAACGTGTCTTATGTCAACAGTTTGGTGACAGAGTTATCTCCCGTCATTTCCCGTTTCCGTCGCCACCAAGTTCTCTTGATCTGACACCAATGGATTTCTGGCTGTGGGGATATTTGAAATCCAAAGAGTATCAGTTTCGTCCTCAAATTGCATCTGATTTGAAAGATGCCATCAGAACTGCGATTCAAGAGATTCCTATTGCCATGGTACTTTATTGTAGTGTTATCCACCATCTGCCGCATGCAAAGCCTCATCGTGTGTGAAGAAGGTCATGTGGAAAATTTATGAAACACAATAAAATGCTTTATTTTATGCTGCTTCTCTGTCCTTATCGGATGGTCTCACTTTTAGCCTATCTACCGCCGCTGATTTTCATGCTGCAGTTGCCGTTCCGACGCTCTATGGAGTTTTTCACAACGACAAATATTTAAAAAATATTTTTATAATCACATCCCAATTAAAAAAACTGGGTGTTGCCATTTGATTTTTTTCGAAATTTTCCCACTGTAACCGTAACTGTTAGAGTGACACTGTTGTTTTCCATATCATTCTTGAGCGCATACCACAAAATATCGTTTCCCAAAATTTCATTCAGTTTCTGTGAATGGTATGATAGTTAGGAGCCCAAATGTCGGGATAGTTTTTTATAATCACCCTGTACATATGTTTCTTCACATACTAGAAGGCTCTGTCCCTTACAAGCTACGCTCGCCAACCCCATCCAAATTCCACATGCTAATTTGCTCTCTTTTAAACAGACTACCCAATTATAGAAGATTAAAAGACGACCATTGATGATTTTTACCATTCATTTGATATTGACTAGGGAGTTTAGTTCCCAAGGCCGCATCCGCCCCTGTCACACGTATTGGCGGTTATTTGCACGATTTATTAAGCTAAATCAACTAATGGCTCAATTTGATTGATTCATTGTACTTATTTTAATGCTATTTTGCGATATTTAATAAATGCTACAGTTTTATTATCGTTATAATCCTTTTTAGAGTTCGTATTTAAAAAGCACAAACGGAACCATTGTAAGATCGTTCCCGTATCTGTCATAGCCTCACTACTTGTAAACTATGGAAAATTCAAATTGGGAAACGGAATAAAAATACTATTGACCCACATATTTACAGATTATTAAACATTCATAAATATATTTAAGAAAAATGTCGAAAAGGTAATTAAATTACTTTTTTCTTATGTCGTGTCGGGTATCGTATGAAAGCTTTTGTAATGCTAAACTCAAAAATACGTTTATTTTAATCTTAGGTTAGTTTATTTTCAGACATATATTCGAAAATGTAGTATAAAAATATGCTTTCCTTACCTCTTTTCTATTTCTGAATCTAATAAAACTAAAATTGTGAAAATATTAGAATTAATGCCCTATTAAACCTTGCAGGAAAACCATAACAATTACCCTAGGTCACATACTTTTTGAGAATGAGCATTTTTCCGCTACTCACAAATTTCAATTCACGGGCATTCAGCAAAGGTGTTGAACCGCAGCTGGAGGTCCCTATCAAAGCAGAAGCATCAAAGTATTGTTAATAATGATTTTCGGAAAAAAAAATCGTCTATTACTTTACGAGATTTTAAATTTTAAAGACACGCACGGTTTGAACTAAATATTCAAGAAAGAACTGTTTCGTTGATTTATAATAAACCTACAAAATTATCTACAGTAAAAAATGCATCTTACAATGGTCAGTCTAACTCTCAAACAAACATTATTTAAAGCTAAAATTAAGAAAAAAAATGCTATTTCTATAAAACTCAGTTGTCCAAATTATTAAAATTAAACTTTAATCGCATATATATAAAATTATAATAATAAAGCACAATATAATAAAGATCAGTTATAAGATGAAGTTATCAATTGAGGCTCTTATGTTTGGCATAAATGCGTATGAAAAAAAATATTTCAAATTGACCTTAGAATTTCACCTGAAATCTAAACCCGTCATAATTTTTATCTTCTCAAGATTTACTTGCGCATATTTCAATTTTAGAGAAAATGGCGAATTTCTGTTGCCACAATTACAAAATTCGTACTAAAAACTATAAAAAAAAATTAATATGTCAAGAATAAACTGAAATACAGCTTTCAAACAAATTGCATTTAAAAGTACATATTTTTCTCTTTATAATGATGCAAAAATTGAAAATGTGCGATGTTTAGATGTATAAAATTTGCAGTACCGAAAATTGCAAAACCGAATTGGATGTGAAAATGATGCCATTCGCAAAATGACGTATGCGTTACGCACAGATACGTTTGGCCTTTATAATATAGATAAGTGCGTAATGTGCTCAGCAGTAGTATAAAATTAATAAACGTCCAGTTGCTAAAAACAGACTAATTTAATTAGAATTAATCTCATAAATAATATGGAATTCGTCATTAAATTGGGTGACTAAAGTGAATATCTTAATAGGCCTCCCGTGTCTTTAAAATTTAATGCAAAACGTATCTGTAAAAACACGTCACGGACCAAGGCGGCGTTGCAACTTTTTAATCTACTTCCGAAGCATTCTTAGCACAATGCCAAGTTTAAACTTTGAACAAGGGTTTTGTTTTAACTACACTGTGAAAAAGAAATATTATTACACTGAATTTAATTTTATAAAATGCTATATGAAGTTTAAATGTGCACTGCTTCTGCTGTCAGCATATGCATATGTTGTTTTCACCTATATTCTGTAACTAAAGAAAGCTCTTTTTCGAATTCCTTTTAAAACCATTTTAGCTATCATGTTTTTTTCTCCTTCTGTGTTTTTTTAAATCGATATTCTTAAGAAGGTTGAAATAACGAAGTGTTTCTCTTCCAGGGGTCTGACGCCTCGCCCGAGGACCCTCCGAGCAAGATGATGTCCACGAACGGCGAGCTGGGGTCCCTGGTGGACTTCAACAAGAAGGCTTCCGCGGCCACCATCATCAACAAGATCAACAACTCCTCCTCCGCCTCCTACGCCTCCTCCTCCGAGAAGATGATGAAGAGCAGCAGCAGCAGCAGCAGTTCTTCCAGCAGCTCTATGCTCAGCAAGAAAGCGCAGATTCTGCACCACGCTTCCCTGAGCCAGGAAACGAAGCAAGAAGCACTCCAGGTACGGCTTTTTAACCCTCTCACTGACAAGCACTTAACCCTTTCCGGCGCACTACTCTTTAAAGTTGGAATTTAAAGAAAAAAAAATTAGGTAATCTATTTAGGCCTAGAGGAGTACACAGGTATTGTTTTGTAAAGATTGCACAAACCATTTTAATTATACAGCTGTTGCCGAAGTGGTCACCTCCCATAAGTAAAGCATTAATAAGCGCAGTGAGAAGAGCATTGCTGTGAAGCGCGAATTACAGTAAAACATTTTACCTATTATTTAAAAACAGTAGAGTTTGATCTCTGTGGTGCTGCCATCTAGAACTCACAAGAAAGATTTAAAGTAGCCATTAGAGTAGTTTTTGAAATATTCACGGAGGTTTTGTGTCTCTACACAGGGGGAACTTTAGGTGTTGCCGAACCGGCAACACTGCGCATTAAGGGGTTAACACGTTCACTAAGCTCCAGGTTTCACTGCAATACAAGCAATATTAAATTAATGTAATTGTATTCATATAATACATTTTTTATACATAGAGCAATAATTAAAGCGTTCAAGGATAACATTCATATTTGCTTTTAAGTTTTTTATATAATTTTGAAAGAATCGTCTTTTTTAGCATTTATATATAAAACAAAATGCAGAGAATACAACATTACAATTTTGCCCTTTTGCAAGACTGTCAGAGGGTAAAGCTTTTTAAGAAAGCTGAAAAGTGTTTATGATTTCGGTATGTCTGACCGTTTGGCCACCTGGCCGCGCTCTAACTCTCGTAAATGTACTCGGATTCTCCTGACATTTTTTTTATGTTATTGACGTTTACCCTAGCACGAACTCTGTTGAAAATAAAGCTTCTACCATGATTAGTTAATCTACAGGGACAGTCAAAAGTTTTCCGTTACGTTACGGCCTATGGAAAAAAATAGTTTCAAATGAATTTTTGAGGTGTTACACCCTATCAAACATATTCAAATTTATATGCATTTGCGAAGTGCACTAAAATATGCATTATATGAAATATTCAGTGAAAATAATACTTATTCATTTACAGGCCATACAAAAATATTCCATTACACAATATTGAAGGAAAAATTGTTTGCAACATATTTTATTTATGTTAAACGATTTCAAGTATAATAAAATTGATATACGCCGCTGAGGCTTAATATTTCACGCATAATATGAAGTTCTTAGCATTTACAGGGACACACAGAGGATTTCAAATAGTATTTTCTATTCAAAGTACTGTATATTATCAATGATGGCTGATGGATGGATGAAATGCATTTTTAAGTATGATACGTGCTTTTAAGTTGCACTAAATGTATCCATATTGTATGGTGTGTATAAATACTATAGTTGATATACAGAGTTACGCAAAAGAGCTCATAAAGGTTACTAAATATGAGCGTAATTTACTTACAGGTGGTTTGTAAATAAGTTATGCATTTTTACGCTGAACTACTTTCAGTTTACTAAGAAATGTTTGTAGAATATAGATAAAATGATATATAGAGTCACACAAAGAATTAGATACATGATCACCTATGGATGATAATTTCTGGAAATGTGATTTAAGTAGTTTTAAGAGTGTTTTTGTTTGAATTAAATTTTAGCGAAATACTGACGTGTAATAAAGGTACTACACTGTCAGAAAAATTCGTCAATATACATTAAGTTATCCTCATTTTTTCACAAATAATTTCCGTACTCCCAGAAAACGTGTTTGATCTGTGAATTCATTCCGAGCGTCGAAAAATGAGGGAGAGATTCTATTTATTTCTAGCACGCATGCGTATTGGGTCTGCGAATTCATTCCGAGCGTCGGAAAATGAGGGAGAGATTCTGTTTATTTCTAGCACGCATGCGTATTGCGTCTGTTAGTAATAAATTCGAATTTATTTTTAAAATGAAAAACAAAATAAACAAATTATAATGTCTAATTTAGTTTTAAAAAGACAAAAATGTTTTGGAATTTAAAAATAAATAACAATTACTTTCTTTATTCATTCAAAAGTTCTCACAATTTGTTATCCAAAGTTGGTTAAGTTGAATATACTAAGTTATTTATATAATAAATATTCGCATTTAAAATATACTTTAAGTGAACACATTTAAAAGATATTTTAATTAAAAAATAAAATGAAAAAAATTATATTATTCAAAAAAAATCTTATCGAATAAAAATATAATACCCAAACTTTTTCTTTAGCAATCTACGTAATATATTTAAAATTTACATTTTTATAGTATATTAATACTAAACGTAAAAAAAAAAACAGCCACAGTTTCATGAAAGATGCAATCTTTCCGAAAATAACTTCAAAATTAAAAGCTTTGTAACGAAATAGACCAATCACACCCATATGAAATGAATGGTTCTACTTTAAAGCATTTTATTAACGTACAACGGTAGCGCTGAGGTAGTACGTTCGTCTGCCAATGCTGGGATCGTGAGTTCGATCCTCAGCCGTGCCGGATTGATATTTTCAAGAATTTTTTTCAAATGACGGATATTTTACCTCTTTTGACGGAGAAAAAAATAAACGGATAATCGTCGTTATACAGACAATTACTGGCAGTAGTTCTGCCAGTACTTTTTCTGTAAAAAGACGGAAGTTTTTTTGAGAGTGTAGGTAAACTACAGATCTGAACAAAAGTATTCAAGTATGTTCCATCTATTAATATAAAATGCTGAAAAATAAATTTCAACCAGTTAAGCGTTTTCTTGCTAAATTTAATTTCCTCATTATATAGTATGTATATCAACCAACAGATGAAATACGGGACTGTTCAAAAATATTGGAATACATATTTGGCTATGAACAGTAACACCTTATTTCCCTAAATAAGGAAGTTTTGTCAAAGATTTCAGGAAGTGTTTCATAATCTGTGCTTAAAGCTTGATTTTTCTCACTTGTTAAATATCCGTAATGGGGCATTTAAAATACTATGGGGCATTATGAATGTCCGTAAAAAGACATTAAAAATATTTCAGTTTCCAGTAGATCTGTATAATATCAAGATACATTAAAAAAAATTGGAGCTACATTACAGCAAAATATTTTTTTTTGCTTCAAAGTAATTAGTTTATTTGGCTTGAAATCGCTTCGATCGTCCCATGCATTAAAAGCCCTGCCATTTATCGCCAATAGCATGTTCTCAATTTCTCAATACAAAAATCAATCTAGTTTTTTTTTTTTTTTTTTTTTGGGGGGGGGGGGGGGGGTATTATGTGAAAAGTAAATTTCATTATTGTGAAATTGATATATTTTTTTGAAAAATAACATTTTAATAACGAAAGATGAAGTTCTGCTATTCAAATTCGAACCAAACATACGTTCATAATAACTTGTTTAAGTCCTGTTAACGTTTTCCTTTATGGTTAATTTATCTCGTTTCCAAAATACACATTTTAAAACCTAACAAACTAAAAATAATTTATGATGAGTACGTTTTTATCGAATGAAATTTTGTGAAAGGGCTTTTTTTATGAAACGGAATTTTGTGAAGGGGCCTGTTTTATTAGACGGATTTTTGCATAGGGCCAAAATAGGCCCCAAATTTTATTTGGATCGACCCCTGCATTACCAGACCAAGCATTGTTGATTAAGGTTTTTTGCGTTGAATAAGGTCTGCGAAAGGACCCAATGCCCTAAAAAAGGGCCCATTTCTATACAGGCTATGTTCAAGATTATCAGGCATTATATGTTTTACACTCTTTTATTTAACTCAAATCCTGTGTTTTGTACGTAAAGATTAGATATTGTAATCGATTTTTAACCTTCTTCCTGATAGCCTACAATTATAAAGATTGCACTCAAAGATGAAAAAGCATTTTAATACCTTTAGGACTTAATAAGTTAAAATATTAATTTTAAGGTATTTTATTGTTAGCTCGCTATATACATCTCCTAATATTTTCTGTAGTTTGTTCAATTGTATCAAAGTCAAAACAATACATTAAGGATTCGCAATAAAACGACACTAAAAAGTAAAAAATAAAGGATAGATAAAAACAAGAGTATAATATTTTTTTAAATATGCTATTATCAATTAATATTTTCGTATTAAGTAAGTTTCTATTATACGTTGAAAAATCATAAAAAGATTGTTTAAATCATATTATTATTTTTTTTATTTTCCTGTCGTCCTGTCGACTAAAAAAATAAAAAATAAAGGATAGATAAAAACGAGAATATAATATATTTTTTAATGTGCTTTTATCAATTAATATTTTCGTATTAACTAAGTATCTATTATATGTTGAAAAATCATAAAATGATAGTTTAAATCCTATTATTATTTTTATTTTCCTGTCGTCCTGTCGTCTAAAAAATAAAAAATAAAGGATAGATAAAAACGAGAATATAATACAGTCAGCTCTCGTTAATTCGAACTCATCGGGACCACAAAAAATGTTCGAATTATCCGAAGTTCGAATTATGGAAAATATGAAATGAAAACATGCTTAATATGGTACTATTACAAAGGAATTAATGTTATAGTGTTTTTTAACTTTGTTTTATCTGTTATCATTAGAATATGACCTATTATTAAATTAAAATATATAAATACATAAACTAATTAAAAGATTAGAAGCAAGCACAATGGAAGAAAAATTTAAAGCGTCACTGGTAGACAGACGGAGCACTAAGAAAATGGATATAAAATGCAGTGGATTATATGTATACTCCTTCGGAACAATTTTCACAAAAACCAAAGAAAGAAAATTATTCAAATGATCTGAAATCCATAAGAAAGAAAAAAAATGAAAAATTGAAATTCTCCTTCGTTCGAATTAAACGAAGTCAAGAGAAAATGAGTTCGAATTAATGAAATTTTTTAACGTTATTCTGCCATTGAAAATTTCGGGACTCCATGTTTAGTTCGAATTAAGCGAAGATTCGAAGCTTGCGCTTTCTACCAAACCTAAAACAAGTGATTTTTTTTTTTTTTTTTTATAATCGAGTTCGTTGTTGAAATGTTCATTATATTTTATTTCAAGCTTCAATCGCATACATTTGACTTATACTTCCATAAATCCACTGCAATCTATAGCCCTAGCGGTGTTAGTGGATGAATCTCTACCGATGACATTTAAAAATAAAACTTTGTGATTAAAAAGTCTATCTTTCGCTGATCCCATTCCTGCAAGCCTCACCTTTTATCTACCATCATTTTCTTTAATTGATTTTTAAAGTTGTCATAAATTTTTGATGCATCCGGCATGGTTTTTCTTTTGTTACAGAATTGCATTAGATTTATGTAAATCCATAGCAAAAGAAATTTGTGCCTTTTATTTAAGAATTTTAACTTCCGCATTTTGTGATTGAAGACTTTCAATTGCTCATTTAATATAATTAGGTTACACAACAACATTTTTTAGCACCATTATCCCTCACTAAATCTTTTAGCCTTGAATAAGACTGCGCCTTAAATTCCAAACTTTAAAACAATGCCAACTTGTGTGATCCAGTTGTTCTCTTTTTCTTTCAAATAATTGTTTGACAAAAATATCATTTTTAATTGTTTGACAATCATATCAGTATGAGTTGTAAACTCCGTGAGGAGGGAGGGGGGGGGGAGGCAACAACAGATAGATATGAAATATTTAAATTTTCGTACGGCATATCTTTTATATTAATTTGTTAAAAAATATTTTGTTTAAAATTAAATAATGAATTTATTGATTCAAGAAATATTATGTATCTCTGTTGCTTCTTTTAACCAGACTTTCAATCAAGCAATGGAATAGTAATTTAAACATTATGGGGGGGGGGGGGGTCACCTTCACATAAAATAAACAGTCCTATAGTACCAGAGCTTACAATGTCGCAGCAAATCTATTTACCGACTGTTGCGAAAAATCACGACTGTCACGACTGGTGCGAAAAAAAATGTTTATTACTCTATCCATTATCGAGAAATTTGAAATGATAACTGTAAGCGCCAACGTAGCACCTATTCTGCTTGGCACCTGGCAGGGCTTAATTTGCGCCGTAGCCCACCGGAGCTTAGCTCCGGTACTTCTTTGTTTTTGGTAAATATTTAAATATTGGTTGGAATACACGGGAGTTCATAAGTGCAGGACTCCGGATGAGAGTGCATTATTCAGTTATACGTTGACGTAAGTTGTGTTGCGGACTATAGATTTTGGTGTAAACCACCTGATCGGTGGCGCTGCTATGCTGCATTTTTCAGGAAGTATTAACATACATAAGATAGAAGAAAAATTTGAGATTGTCATATCTAACTTTTTTTTTTTTTTTTTTTTTAAGTAATTGATTTAAATTGTAATATTTGAAATTTGTTTTTATTTAGAGTATAATAAAATTTAAATAAATCGGATATTATTTAGAGGAAACAGGCTAAAAAAAGAAAAAAAATGCTCAAGAATGATACATTTACATTCCCAATTATAGCTATCTGTATGTTTTTATTTTTTTCTTTCTTTCTTTCTCGAGACTACTAATTAAAAAAGTAACAGTATTCACCGTAGGAAAGATATCCCTGATGGCCTTTCCAGAACAAAAGTTACCCAAAATTGAATTGACTGTTATTTGGCCTTATTGCTAAGGCCGTTGTTGCCATTATATGCATCATGTAATTCTATTTAATATATCATTGTTGTAATATGCGTGATAAATTAATATTTTTTATTTATTTTTTTAAATATCTTGAAACGTTTTAATCTATAGTTATATTGCAAACTATAAGCGCATAGAAAAGCAGAACAAAGATAATAAAGGCTGTGGGCCTACAAATGTTTCTTGCCAATAAATTTTTGAACAAAAAAAAAATTAATGTTTTTTTCTGTTGAATGGATATTTGTTATTATTTTTGTTAACAAATAGATAATATTGCTCATACAATTGAATTTATTACATATACAGTCGGCTCTCGTTAATTCGAACTTGTCGGGACCACATGAAATGTTCGAATTATTCGAAGTTCGAATTATGGAAAGTATGAAATGAGAACATGCTTAATATTGTACTATTACAAAGGAAATAATGTTATAGTGTTTTTAAAATTTATTATGTCTGTTATCATCAGAGTATGAGTTAATATTAAATTAGAATGTATAAATACATAAACTAATTAAAAGTTTAGAAACAAGCACAGTGGAAGAAAAAATTGTAGCGTCACTGATGGACAGACGGGACACTTAGAAAGAGAATATCAAATGCATGGGATTATATTCGTAACAATTTTCACAAAAATCAAAGAAAGAAAGTTATTCAAATGATCTGAAATCCGTGAGAAATAAAAGAAGAATGAAAATTCGGAATTCTCATTAGTTCGAATTAAACGAAGGCAAGAGAAAATGAGTTCGAATTAATGAAAAAGTTTAACGTTATTCTGCCATTGAAAATTTCGGGACTTCATGTTTAGTTCGCATTAAGCGCAGATTCGAATGATCCGATTTCGAATTAACGAGAGTCGACTGTATATCGATTTTAAATTTATTAAAACATCTTTATAAAAAGCCGGGTGAGACCAGGATCATTGCAGTGTTGTACAAAGATATACACTGATGCTTCTATTTACAAAAAATAACAATAAGAAAAATACTAAACAAAAGTTTAAATATATTAAATAAATTTGGTAAGAATCTCGCCTCGGAAGGTAAAAAAATAGTTAAAAGTTTTTAAATATACAAAATGCTTCACACTACTATACCTAGATATGAGCCGACAAAACTGGTAAATTTCATTTATATTTTTACTTTTTAGGGGGTGGGGAAGGGGGTGTAGAGAGGATTGAGTCATCCTTAATTTTTAATATTTAAAAGAAGTTCAGAATTTAGCCAGTAGAGGAATAACCAAAGCTATTAAAGTACTCAAATGGTAGTCTTTGTTGCATGCACTCTAAAAAATAAATGTGTGAATTAGCTAATTTTACCCGAATATATGTGTAAATTTCTAAAATTACACACCTGTCGTAAAATGTACACATTTTTTTCTGAAATTTACCTGTTTATATGTGTATTTAGGATGTGAAAGTAAGTGTGTAATTTTTTATCAGTTGAAAAACTCAAACAAGTGTGTAAATGTCTAGAAATGCTTGGATTTACACTTATTTATGTGTTAGTCTAATTTAAACTTAATTATAAGTACACACATAAGTGAGTAATTTTTTACAAATGCATACTTGTCATAAAATTTACACATTTTGAACAAAAAATTACCTTTTTTTATGTGTACCTAGCATGTGAAATCAAATGTGCAATTTGTTATCGCTTGATTAACTCATACAGATGTGTAAATGTATAAAAGTACTTGCATTTACACGAATGAAAGTGTTAATCATAATTAAGGATCAACTGAATCAACGATTTTTAAGATCAAAACAGAAACTGAAACCGAATTTTGGTACTCATCCTATTTTCGGCCGAAAACGATAAAAAAAATTTTAAGTGATTAATACATACAAAATGATACAAAATTAGGTCCGTTCGTAATTATGTATGTATGTAAGACCGATTGTCGTTGTTCAGTCCATTCATTCGTCTGTCTGTCCGTCTGTCCGCATATAATAGAGCAAAAACTATCCAACCGAATCGTTTGAAATTTAAAATATAAAATTGTTCCATAATTTTGTCGAGTTTTTCAAATTTTATGAAAATCGGATGTATAGTTTGATTACAGGGATAATCAAAAGTATTACGTTACATTACCGTCAATGAGAAAAAAATGTTTCAAGTTCATTTTAATGGTGTTACAGCATTCCAAACAGGAAAAAAATTATATACATTTACCGAAGCGTATTAAAATATACATTCGGTGCAATATATGGTGAAAAAACGTTTATTATTCATTTACAGAGCTACACAAAAGAATTCCGTCACATAATGATATATGGGAAAACATTGCTTTCTTCGTATTTCAATCATGTTAAATTATTTCGTATATAATTAAGTTGATATACGTTGCTCAGTTTTATTGCAAGTTACTTCTTTAATAATAGAAAGCGCTAACAGTATTTACAAGCACTCACAAAAGATTTCGGATACTATACTGCACCAGAACTACTCTACGTTACAGATTTTTGCTAGAAGTGCACTTTTATGTGATATGAGTTTTTAAGTGTAACCATATTTTTGCATATTACTTTGTGTATATAAATGCTGTAAATCATATACAGGGTAACACAAAAGAATCTGTAAGAGTTACAGAGTAAAAATGAAAATAGCAGTGGTTTTCGAATCAGTTACGCATTTTCACGGTATCCCATGATAAGTAATGATTCTAGGTTTGCGATCTTGATTGCGTCCTATTTAAGAAGAGGTCCTATTATTTTCGTGTTACTGAATTGGAGATATATAATCGTATCAAATTTTATATTCATGCATTTTAGCATAAGAATTTAACAGCTAATGTATTAAGCTCAGAATATTTATAAAATTAATTGTAGTACGAACGCAGCTCATTTGCCACGTTTGACGCGCAATTTCCAATTTGTTAATGATGCTACACGCTTTCGAATATAATACAATCTATATGTATCTAAGAAGTGTATGATAAAATATACGTTCTGCACAATCGGTGGTGCAAAGAATATTCATTATTAATTTCCAGGGCCACACACAAGTATTCCATTACATAATATTATAGGGGAGATACCGTTCGGGGCGCGTTATAATACGGTTAAACTATTTCACATTTTATGTACGTTGTTGAGGTTTATTATAAGTTACTTCCTGTATAATACAAAGCAGGGATGTAGTGGAGGGTATACGAGGGTACACGCCGTATACCCTTTGGATTTTTTTAAGGAACTCGGTATACCCTCTATTTCTCAAAAGAGCTACAGTGTATACACTCTAGGGTATACCCTCTGTTTTATGCATATACCCTTTGCTTTTTTTACGACTACACCGCTGACAGAAAGCAGATAGTATTTACAGGGACACACCGAAGATTTCGGCCACTATACTGTATCCGAAATACTGTATCCATTACACCAAAAACTGAATATTTTTAGAACTTTGTCATAGCACGAACGCATCTCATTTGCTACGTTTAAAATGCAATTTTCAGCTTGTTATAAATTAATTATTGACATATAGAATCACATTTCTAACACACAAATATATATATATGCATGTGTATGTATAAGGTTCAAATAAAATGAAAACGTATTCCATGTATTAGTTCTTGAGATAGAGTGCCAACAAAATTTATATCACATAGAGACAGACAGAGTCACAGACATACAAACAAACATTTTATAAAAACATTTTTAACCTTATAAAATGTGTAAAATCCATTAAAAACAAGAATTCGAAAATTTTCACGAATCTAGTATTTTTTTCTTGCAAAAATAGAAGAGTGTAAAAATGTTCCAGGTTCAGGTATATATGTCAGTTTATCTTTTACGGTGATTTTTTGTCAACAATCAGCTGTCGTTAACAAAACACACTTCTGCGACACTTATACTTCTGTGGTTTCAAAAAGGAAAAAAAAATATTAAGCCTGCTGTTTTGAACGAACAGGTGATAAACTTGGAAGTTTAGTAATGTAAGCATTTTTTGCTTTATAATTTTTGCATGCGCATATGCCATGTGCAATAGGGAAAACTCGCAGACGATTTTTTAATTAAAGACAGTAAAGTTTATTTGTTGATCTTTGGAATACACAGAGAACGAGAACATTTTGTTTGTAAAAATAGCCGTTTATGTACGTATAGTCCGTCTAAGTTTAAAAATTTAAGCAAAAAATATTACAAGAGTATCGCAAAATTCTGTGTTTCATACAAAATACGTCCAAGAAAGTTTACAAATGCTGTTGGTATGTGTAAAATAGATTCATGCCACTGCTTTTGTAATTAATATTGGACTATTTGTTTTCTACAAATGATTCTATGGATTACCATCAAAAAATGAAGAAATATGTCGATGGAAAATAGGTATGAAAAATATTTTTTCTGTTTGCTTTTCTTTAAATTACAATGATTTTGTTGAAATAAATAAAAATCTATGAATAATCCATATGTTTGAAGGAATGAGACTGAAATGTCATAATTATATTGTCTATTTATTTTTTTTTTTTTAATTCTAGAAGCTTTTATTATTTTATTTTGTGAATGATTTTAATGAAAGGAATTTCAAAATATCTATACGATACACAGTATCAGAAAATATATGATTAACCCACGAAAAAAGAAATAAAAGATAAACAGTGCACAAAAATTACAATAATGCATACAACCACAGTTAAAATTCATTAGCTTTTATTCGATATATTTTTTAAATGTTTCGAGATTTTTATGAATTTAGATCTAATAAAACAAGTTTACAAACCAATTTCTAAATTTTATCGCATTCATTTGGATTTTACTTAGGGTGTTAACTATTTTAAAAAGTGGATTTAAGCTAGCGATTAAATCATTATTTTAATCAACAATTTGAAATAAAAATCAATTATTTAAATCAAAATTGATTTAAATCTAATTGTTCTAAATGACACAAACGTATTAAAATCTAAGATTAATGTAATTTGGAAAGTGTATTAAAATTAATGTAATTTGGAATACTGTATACAGTACACCAAAATCTGATAAAAAAGCTTTAAATAATTGTTTCTAATCTTAATTTCTGAGTCCTGCGAAACATTAAATACAATAACTTTGTTAAGGCATAAAAGATATTTCATTTAAATATTATATTTAAATCTAAATCTAATATAATTTGTGATGTCATAATTTCCTTTAAGTAATTAAATTGTTTATTCTTTTATATGAAATAAGCATTTAAAGTATGCTAAATTTCGGCTATATATATATATATTAGTATGCACATACATTGTGTAAGGTATGATTTATGCTATTAACAGTAATTTTTGTTACTACAAATGCAAAATGAGCTACCAATAATATTTGTTAGTTATGTTGGTTATGCCATATTGAAATTACTTATTTGCTGTTTTTATTAATTCTGTTGATTACTGTTTCATTTTGGCTATTTGTTAAGGCTGCAACACTTTGCCCCTTTTGAAATTAACAAAATGCACCCTACCTTTTAAAAAATAGTGAAATATAGCCAGATCTTTTTTGAAATAAATCCCTCCATACCGCAGTACTTCTAAATATGTGCACCCAAGACTTAACAAAAATAATAGAACTTTATTTCTTGGAAAAAAAGCAGGATATTATTAAAACATGTTATTTAATTGTATTTTTCAATTCGTGATTTATAGAAATATTGAAAATTAATGATTTTTATATTTATCATACTAAAAATTTATGTACTTATTTTTATTGCTACTAAGCACATTAGTAATATATTTTCTTATGTAATAGTGCCTTTTTTTTTAGAACAAGCATTCTGCCCTTTTTCTTTTTAGAATAAATATTAAATACTGAATTATCGTTTATTAATTTAAGCATTACAATATGCATTATATACCTAATTAAAGATTGTAATCAATTTAAAATTAAATGCAGCAACTGATAATTTTAATAAATGTAAAATCATTATTTTTTAATATAGTTTTACATAATTATTGCAAAATATTAATGTATATAACTTTATAGTATTATATTAATTAATGAAATTACTAATTTACAGTTTTTATAATTTTTGTAGTTACTAAATAATAATTAAATTTTATTGATTAAAGTGCAAAAACATAGATTATGTTAGTAAATAAAAGTCTAATTTTTTAGAAACCTAGAATCTATTAATCTTAGAAACCTAGTCTAAACCTTCATCTATTCAATATTTCAATGCTGGAGAGAAAAAAAAAATCCGATTCAAATAAAAAGAAATATTTAAATACAAAAATTCGATCTTTATTATTATTGCTTTTTAAATCATGATTTTTTTTACACCCTATTTTTACGGAATTTTAAACTAATTTTTGTTGGCCGATCCGACGGGGGAACTGTCTGGTAGGCGGAGTGTTAAAATAAGTTTTGTTATTTATAACTATCCTCCATACTTGTAAATAAAATATTAATGATAATATACCAAAGTGTGATTTTATTTTATGTATGGTCTGCAATTTTATACTTCATTCACATAAAAAAAAGTTATTAACTGTGTATTCCTACTTTGTTTTTAGCTGTGTCTGGTAAAAATAAGTACGGTTATATGGATTTCTAACAGACAATTATATGGAAAAAAATTTATCACATTTCATTTAAAGCCACTATAGTAAATTCTTATAAATCCGCTTGTATTATTTTATGACGATATCAGAGTGATATTGGCCCTGGCACACATAGATTCTTGGAAAATTGTGCAAAAACTTTCATATTAGACCTGAAAAATGAGCTTTATTTTCAAAAATGATAATCATAGATAGCAAGACTTATTATTTTTAAATGTACAATTTTATAAATAAAAATGTAATTTTCGCAATGAATGATTAAAATTTTTTTTTAATAACTAAATTTTTTAAAGTTTGAATTTTGCTTCAGTCAGATCATAATGTAAAGTGAATTACACCTTTGTATCTCCGTGTTACATAACTGCGATGTACACTAAAGTCAAAATGACCCGCGAGCATTAAGGGTGCATTCGAAAACATTTTTTTCACCTTCAACAGTTCGAAATTTTCTGATACAATTTCAGACTCACTTTTAGAAGTAAAAACACGAAACTTGCTGATGTGACTTTTAAAGAGATCTATAAGATGTCGTGTGATTTTATTTTTTGTTAAATTCATTAGAATTAGATTTATAAACTATTATTTCCCCAGTATGACTCTTTTTTTCGTTCCCAGATCTCCCGCTTCGGAAAATTCGGTTTAAAACGTTGACTTTAACAGCATTTTTTTGCAATATTTTCTGCATTTATCAAAAAATTGAAAAGCACGGGACTTAATATACTTTCTAAATAAGAGAATTTGCCAGTTTGATGCGCTTGAGAGAAAAAACGAATTTAAAAATAAATCAGAAAAAAGGTAATTTGTATTGAAATACACCCTTAATCGGGGGTCTCATTTATTACTGCTATCATCCATCATAGCATTTTTGCCACATATGTTCTTAAAATTCTCAACATACGACGATACTGAGTTTGATCACATGAGCAGTTTTAGATCATTATTGCTAAAATGAATTTTGAATTTTGATAGCCCAGAACAGATTTTTTTTCAAAGGTAAGTTCATTTATTTTACAATTAAACACTTGAAAATTATAATATGGATGAGAAGTGTGTTATTTTCTGCTTATTACAAATTTGGAAAAAATAATTTATTATTTTTGTGTTTTAAATCATTTCTTCATGTTTAAAATCACATATTGTAACATAAGAGTAAATATTTGCAGTTTTAACATTATATAGCATTTAAAATAATTATTCGGTTTAAATACTATCTATTTCAGCGTGTTTATAATATATTTTGCTATAAAACTTCGAGTTTTTATTATTTTACATGCTATACATTTCTTATTTCATTTTATACCGATGGCAAAAGACAGCTTTTCATAGATTTCAATTCATGGTTTTTCGTTTGTGATTTTTAAATTGAAGACTTTTTGTAAGCGTATTGCATTCAAAAACTACAAGAAAAATAAATAAAAACTCTAAAAAAATGTCATTTGATGTCAGAAGAAATAGTTTTTTTAACCTAGTCCGAAAAATTCAAATGTTTACACCAAATCCAATTACAGACACAGAAGCAATTATAACTTTGTTTCAGATAAATTTTTATAAAATTAAAACGCGTCCCAAACAATGTTTCCTTCTTTACCATAATGTAATGTAATATTTTAGTATGGCCCTGTAAATTAATAAAAACTATTCTCTGTACTACAGATTACGCAGAATTTATATTGTAGTATATACTTCATAGATGCAAGTCAATTTTATTATGTTCGAAAACGTGTAACATTATTAAAAGGCTCTTGAAACTATTTTTATACATGGGCCGTTATGCAAGGGAACGCTTTTGACTGTCTCTATAATTGAATTATGCATCTCATTTTCATAAAAATTGAAATGACTTGATAAAATTATGCAAGAGTTATGTATTTTAAATTTCAAACAATTCGGATTAAGTAGTTTTTGCGTTGTTATATGCGAACGGACAGATAGACAGACGGACGGATTGAATGACAACTATAGTTATTACGTATTTACATAATTACGATCGCGTACTTAGAAACAAGTCAAGCATACGAATTTGTTCTTCATGTAATTTTGTTTTGCTATTTTAAAAACTTTTTCGCAGTTTACACATCAAAGAATAAGGTAAATCTTTGTACACAAAAACCTATGTATTTTAAATATTACACAAAAATGTATTTTCCATGTTACATAGACATATGTGTAAAAACAGAATATTACACAAAAATCTGTGCATTCTGTACATAACACAAAAACATGTGTATTTTGCATATTACACAACATTGTAGGTATTTTCCTATTGCACAAAAATATATGTAAAAAAAGAGTATTACACATATGTATGTGTAAAAATAGTGCTCAGAATTATGTGTATTTCAGTGCAATTCACACATTAAAGTGTGTATTTCAAGAGTTATCAGATAACTTTTACACATTTGGACTTATCATCAAATTACACATTAAAATGTGTATTCTGAAATTTACACATTTGGCGCAATTTACACACAAATTTACACACATAGACATGTCGTTTTTGTATCATCGATTTACACATTTTTGTGTGTAAATTTACACATTTTTTTTTTAGAGTGTGCAGATAATATAAACAGGTGTAGAAAAATCAATTGTGAAGAGTTTTCAGCTTAAAAAGTGTGCTTTTTATAAACATTTGTAAGATTTTTTCAGTAAAATGCAGGAACTTAATCTATGTGTAGTTTCAGTATTAATGTCTTTAGTCTTAAGAAATCAGATTGCAGATGTGACTCAAAAAATCCGTCATCAAAACAATTTTTTCCTTTTTCTTCCTTTTATACTTTAATATCATGGTAGAAGAAAAAATAGAAATTCTTTATGAATTAAAAACTTCAAGATCGAAAGTAAAAAATTAAAAAAAGGAATATTTGTCTCATTTTTTTTTTCCATTTGTCAGAGATTATTTTCTGAACAAATTTTCTGGGAGCTGCAACTGTTGCTTAGCAACGGGAACAGCTTTTAGGACAACTGACGAATGCATATCACATATGAATTTTGACAAATGCATATCACAGTATGCGACCGGAACAAATTTCCGTCAACAGCGACATCAATAGTAAGGAAGAATTTTCCGGCTTTCACATTTTCCGTGGAAAGACCATCATTTAGGAGCTGTTTGAACAAACTAAATCTGTAAATGCATTAAGTGTCGGAAAATTGAAAATAGATGGTTGGCTAAGCATTGGTGAAAATTCATCAACATTGAACAACTTAACGGACAGCGAGATTGCTGAAGCTTGTGCTAAATAAAACACCGATAGTCACAATTTTAAATTTTCCGGAGCCTCACTAATGCAATATTGTTCATCAATTTATGATTTAGACTTTTGGGAAGCTTTTCATATATGAAAAAACTCTAGTAATTTGGTTAATGACATGTCCAGTACACCAAGATTTTCTGAAATCTGGTTTCCATTCCTGTAATATCACTCCCCTTCCCCCTCCTATTCTCCTTGATTTGGACTCTTCTAGTGGGAAGAGACGTCTGATTAATCTCCTGCTGAGTGCGCGTGCCAATTTACTTTCATTGCTGCTTTGCGACGTTTCATGGTTAGTTCGCCTTAGCGGCGAGCTGTGATGCGCGGTTCTATTTTTATTTAACAATGTGACTTATCTTTTACATTTTACACATTTTTAGCACTGATGATGGGACTTTAGAAGTCCCGAAACAGTTGTATGCTTTTAACATCTTTTACTTTATAATATTTGTGCTCTTTAACGTTGTTTATTTATTTATTTATACCGATAATGCTAGTAGTTGGTAGCAAATCAGAAGACGAGGATGAACAACCGGCAGAAGTCACTAGAAAAATGCATAAATTTGACTGGAAAATTATTATATACTTTTTAGAAACAAGACTCTATTTTCGAAGTAGGCATTCTTCATTTGTATAAAATGCACAAGAGATATGAAAAAAAAAAAGAAAAAAAAAGCCAAAAAATTGGTGCAAACAAAGTTGATATCGATGTTTCCGAAATTACAAGTGAAGAAATATTTCACTCTTTATTAGATTTTTTTTTCTGTAACAATATCAATTAAATTAAATACTTTTTATATTTAATTTTCATTTTTTTTCTAACATAATTATCCCTTTATAATCAATTAAATTTTGATTGAAGGCCACCACTGACCCCTTGGAGACGAGCGACTTGTGTACGTGCCGCAAAAAGGTTTAAAAAATCCTTGTTTATCCCCACCAGTAAAAATTTACTGTAAAATTTGCCTTATTTAATCGGCGCATTTCCTCGATTCAACAAGACACAAATTTCTGCTTTTAAAATCCGGTGACGAAACATTAAAAATTTTGTAAAACACTCCCGTCGCGAAGGGGTTAAGAATGTAGTACTGTTTTTGATATCTCTAATTATTACTTTTGATATTCCTTCAAAAATCCGGCATAGTTCCGGTCTCGATGATGCCGGATTTTTGAAGTTATACTGCATTTATTAAATTCTAACTCAATTAAATAGCTTTAAAACTAATTTTAAAGATATAAAAAGTTGCAGTTTAGAAAAAGGCTTCAAATATACAAAAGCTAATTTTGGCTAAAAAGAACCAAATTTGGCAAAAAATAAAATGGACTAATAAAAAAACTCATAAAAATTCCTGGTACGTCTTTTTAGGTGCGTTCGTAATCATGTAAATACGTAGCACCTATAGTTGTTGTTTAGTCAGTCCGTCTGTCTGTCCGTCTGCATATAACAACGCAAAAACTACTCAACCGAATCGTTTGAAATTTGAAATATATAATTATTGCATAATTTTTTCGAGCCATTTAAAATTTTACCAAAATCGGATGCATAGTTCAATTACAGGGACAATCAAAAGTATTCCATTACATTACAGTCAATGGGGTAAAATGTTTCAAATGCATTTTAATGGTGTTACACTCGTTCGAACATAATAAAAATGGTATGCATCTATAAAGTACATATTATAATAAACATTTTGTATAATCTGTGGTGCAAAGAACATTTGTTATTGATTTACAACGCCACACAAAAGTATTCCATTACATAATGGTATAGGGAGAACATTGTTTGGTGCACATTTTAATTGTAATTAACTATTTACAATTTTATGAGATTGATATATGAGAGTGATATTTTGAAAACTTCGTTTCATACGAACGCACCTCATTTGCTATGCTTCACGTGCTATTTCCAACTTGTTTAAATTTTAACCGACTTTTTTCTAACTCTAATTTAAAAAGAAAAAAAAAATCTACATTTTAGTTATACGTAAGCAAATTATTATGCGAATGTTCGGTAGAATATGGTTACATAAAAAATAAGCAAAAAGCAAAAGATTAAGAAGAAATGCTTTAAAAGATACACTCGAAATGCTCATTTTTTTTACATTTTTGTGACTCAAAATGTATTTTCTTTTAAAAACTCCGTTTGTTTGATTTATGATAGCGCAAAACAAATAAAGCAAGTTTTTTTTCTCTTTCGTTTCGTTCACTGTCACTCTCACTGCTGTTATTTGTAGTGTCTATCTTGTTTACTAGAGAGATCTTATTTCAGTAGCTGAAGAAGAAAAATGTGTAAATAAAATTGTCTCGTCTGAGAGATAAAAAGTACCATTATCTATTTTCAAAATATTTGCGGTTTCATTTACTAAAAAAGAAAAAAAAAAGAATGATATTAAATCAATTTCCTGGCATTCGAAATTCTCTAAAATTCCACATTTTGAAGTCTCAAATTGAAATAAATAAATAAACAACATGCTACTCAATCCTTTAAATAGAAATCTCAAAAAGAAAGAAAACATGTAACGTTCACGAAATCACTTTCATTTGTACACGAATAAAATATTATAATCCCATTTTTAATCGAAAACTTAAACTAAATTCAAAATTTTTATAATCCTATTTAATTCTTGTTTTTGGGCCTGTTAACTTTCTTGGACCAACTTTTATTTACACAAACAGAGTGAAAATTTAAAATTAAAATTAAAATCTAACAAGGGGAGGTTCCGATGTCGAGGGCAACGAATGCGGCGAATGCTCGTGCATCAATAGAAAATAGTTATTATATAAATGTATGAAAGCCATAAAACCTTTTCTTTGAAATCGAACCCCTGACGAACTCATACTTTTCATTAGCTTTGAGCACGTCTCATAACAGAAACTGGTTGGTTGTTTTTGCTTTTTCATTAAATTATGCACCCCTGAAGAGTAATTTAATGAAAAAGACTTCTAATGTCCATTTATCCATATATATTTTATTATTTTGGTAATCTGCCTTCTATTTCACTTCAAATTTCTACTGTTTTCAATAACATGATTGTAAAAATACTGGTTTCATTGGTTTATTGAATGGTATTGTCTGAATTACTTTGGATGTATTTATAAAAGTATTGATATATGTATATATATGTGTGTGTGTTTGTCAACATTTGAACGGAGGGTGGTTTTGGGGTCTGGGGGTCATGATCGGTGAAAATATACCAAAAATTTTCGTAAGTGCTTTCCTCCGGACGGTTACAATAGGTAGCTTTTTACTTTTTTTAATGAAAGCTACCTAAAAGGTAAAGAAAAGTCAAGAAGGAAACCAGAAAGAATTTCAAATATGTATAACTCGATAAAAACTAGATTTTTTTTTTCTTTTGAGTTAAATGTATCTATATCACGCACAATAAAGAAGTTACAAAGCTTTAAATAAAAATTCCGGTGTACATCTATTTAAAAAATAATAATAATAAACTTGTTTGTAATTTCCGTGTTAAAAATCTAATAATTACAGAATTTCATAATATTAAGCCAGGCAACTACTTTTTTAGCCAGTAAGTACATCTTCTAGTGTCTTGTTACAAAAAATTATAAACTACTGACATGATTTTTTTTTATCACTATAATAAAAATGGTCTATTTGCGTAGATTCATCCATACATAAAAATTTATATATATATATGTGTGTGTGTGTATGTATATAAATCTGCACCAAACTAGAAAAAAACCTATAAGCAACTGTTTTTAATTATTTTTCATAACAGTCTCCAGATTACAAAACATTAGGTTTCAGTACAGAATTTTTGCGGTATTCACAATTCTTTTTCCATAAAAAAATAATTATTTTATTATAAATTTAAGTAAAATATAGTTTATTTATTTATTTATAAATTAATTAATTTTAAATTTTGCTAATATTTTTTAATGCAGTTATTAGTATTTCACGTACTTTTGTTAATTGAACCCATTTTACAGCAATAAAATTGTGTAATTCTATCAAAGACAGCGCAATTTATGACAAACACGTTGCGTTTTCGCTTGTGTGCTAATTACGTGAACCACATTGGAGTGTTAAGTTATCCCGACACAGTTATGAAATAAAATCCGTTTCTCTATTGTGCCGTATGATGCAAAATATCTTTAATATATCTCACTATATCTAAAGGAAAAATACCCTATATATAAAAGCATTTTTGATAAAGCAAAAATAAGTATTTTTTCCGATTGTTTCAAGAAAATTAATATATAACAAGTTGGAAATTGCACGTGAACGTAGCAAATGAGGTGCGTTCGTCCGATAACGAAGTTTTAAAAATATTCAGATCTTGCTGATATAGTAGAGCGTACTTCGGATATAGTATAGTAGTCGAAATCTTTGTGTCTCTGTAAATATGCAGGAAGTAATTTTTATTACACCTCAGCAACGTATATCTTATTCATAAAATGTGAAATAGTTGAATATAATTAAAAAACGCCCCAAACAATGTTTCCCCGTATAGCATTATGTAGCGGAATACTTTTGTGTGGCCCTGTAATTTAATAATAAAAATTATTTGCATCACAGATTGTACGGAATGCATATTTTAGTATATATTTCATAGATTCATGCCAATTCTATTATGTTCGAATGAGTGTAACATCATTAAAATGCATTCGAAACTTTTTTCCCATTGACCGTAATGTAATGGAATACTTTTGATTGTCCCTGTAAATGATCTATGCATCCGACTTTCATAACATTTGAAATGACTCGACAAAATTACGTAATAATTATATGTTTTAAATTTCAAACGATTAAAATGCATTTGAAAAAATTTTCCCCATTGACCGTAATGTAACGGAAACCTTTTGATTGTCCCTGTAATTGATCTATGCATTCAATTTTCATAACATTTGAAAGGACTCGACAAAATTACGCAATAATTATATGTTTTAAATTTCAAACGATTAAAATGCATTTGAAACGTTTTTCCCCATTGACCATGTAACGGAATCCTTTTGATTGTCCCTGTAACTGATCTATCCACCCGAATTTCATAAAATTTGAAATGACTCGACAATATTATGTTATAATTATGTATTTTAAATTTCAAACGATTCGGTTGGGTAGTTTTTGCGTTGTTATATGCGGACGGACAGACAGATGGACGGACTGAGCCACAACAATAGGTGCTACGTATTTACATAATTACGAACGCACCTAGAAAGATAATGTCATTTGGTAAGTAAAGTATTTTGATGAGCAATTTATTTTTCGTCTTTAAAATTTCATCAAAAAACGGTGCAATAATGGCAAAATAATAGTCTTATATGAAAATAACATAACAGTATATAAAAATAAACCGCAAAGTCATCAAGTTTTCTGCTTACTCTTACAAATGTTCTGTTTGCTCCCCATGCGTCGCACGACATATGTCCAAACAGTATGTTGAACTTGTATGTTGAAGCAGTATGTTGAACTGTCAAAAATAAAAAAAGAAAACATTCACGCCACACACACACACACAAAAAAAAAAAAAAAAAAAAACTTTACGTTAGTTTTTGAAAGGAGAATGAGGAATTTTACAAAACTTAGGAATTCAATGTCACTAAAAGAAAGATTTACAATGGACCACTAGCATTTCTGACGTCATAGAACGTCACGATGTATTCTAGCTAATCAGCTTCTTGATTTATCTCACAACCGTTCACCAAAAACCAATCAAAAACCGCGATGCTTGTGGGAAACATTGCGAACTCCGCCCAATGCTATTGGTCAATTGTTTTACAAATTCGCGCTTTAAGAGCCCACAATAGTCACAGAAAAAGTACACAAAAAGACCCGAATGATTATGTAAAGTCTATGGGAGCGTTCTTTTCTAAACACTCGCTCAAATTTTAATATTTTTGCATGATTTTTTTGCACAAGATAGCTGAGGGCAATCCACAACCGGGCTAGTTTTTACTTTTTCGATTTTGGTTATATATTTTTTATATTACGATAGTTTCAGTTTCAGAACCGGTTTAAACCGGTTTCGAAAGTTAAAGTAATTTTTTAAAGAAAATCTGAAACAAAAATTGAAAAAGTAAAAACTAGCCCGGTTGTGGATTGCCCTCAGCTATCTTGTGCAAAAAAATCATGCAAAAATATTAAAATTTGAGCGAGATATTAGAAAAGAACGCTCCCATAGACTTTACACGGTCATCCGGGTCTTTTTGAGTAATTTTTCTGTGACTATTGTGGGCTCTTAATCTGAATTCTGAAGCTGACGATAGTAGACTAAGAAGAGAAATGGTGAAAAATTAAGATGCGTGTAAGTATCGAAGAAAATTTAGCTTTGTTTGACTTTTTGGAGATGGATCCCAATCTTATTGCTACGTAACACTCCGCTGATAGTAACATTTTAAATAACATTGTGAATAATATTGATGAAAGAAACAACGAACGTGAAAGTGAAAAGTTAAAACTAGGAAGAGAAATTATTATTGTCTTCGTCGTTACAAAGGGAGGACGTCGAACGGAAGATGTTTTCCACTCATATTTGCATTCCTTGTTAAAGTTTGAAAATTTTTACAAGTGCAAAAGCTTTAAAATCAAAACAACCGAAAATTACAGTTTTTTCGTTTTTTTTTTTAACTATTTTTTCAAATAAACATTTATTTTCTTGTTTTGGAATTGTTTAAATAAATAAAAAATAAATATCAAATTAATATTTAGCGTTAAACATTTCAAAACCTCAATTAAACTGCTTAAAAACACTTTTTATCAAAAATTACATATTAAATGAAAAAAATTGCGATTTTCTTTATACAACGAATTTTTTGACTGAACAATGGATTTAGTTATATAGAGACTCGACGGTAGTTCCACATATTTTGTAGCTCATCCTGTTAATGGTCATCGCTGCAACATTGATAGGTTCGCTGAGCTTTTCTAATATATTTTGATAATTAATGAGAGGTGGAGGGAGTTTCATGCATAAACAAGGTCCTTAAGAGGCTACTTCAATCACGCAAAAAGACCATTCGCCAATACTAATCCTATGGAAGAAATTTCGATTTTGTTTATGGATATTTTTAATGAGAAAACTTTCATTTTCAGAACCGTCTTTGAATATGAAAGCATCCTCATAAAAATATATCTATATATCTGCAATTCAAAATCGAAAAAGTCAAAAACGGTCTTCGTACAGTGGGATCACAGCTATTCAATGCAAGAAAAAAAAATATTGAAATGCAACCGAGATGTGTTCATAAATTTCTTCCATAGGATTAGCATTAGCGAACGGGTCTTTTTGCGTGATTGAAGTGATCTCAAAGGAAGAAGTCTCAAGACGTTAATACGCTCGCTGCCGCTTACGTGAAGATGTGATGATAGTTAATGCCGCACTGTAGAAGTGGGTTTTTCCCAGAAGCCGATTTACTTTTTATAACAAAGAATCAGTGAAAGATTTTCCCGCGCCAGCGCGTGACTGGCTATTGGACATCACGCGCTGGCGCGTAAGTGGCTCCTTAACGTTGGCGCCATATCACGCTCTTTCGCGTGAGCGGCAGCGAACATGTTAAATCAGGTGACTTGGAGGCAAGGGAACAAAGCAAGATTATCCTCACCCTCACTCATAATGAATCGATGCAGAAGTTCATCCTTCATAGTTCGGGAGCCGGTGACATCAATCATTTCGGAACTGAAAAAAGTTTATGTAAATAGATAATAAAAAATCATAAAAACAAAGTGAGGTTGGTATGACTTAGGTTTGTCAAGCCGAAAATAAGTTTCATTAAATTAATTATTGTTAAAAAATTGTAATGTTTTCCCGTCCTCACGGATTTTGATCATCGTTGAGCATTTTATGAAAAATTTTGTACTCTTTCAGAAAAAAAAAAAAAAAATTGGTATAACAAGCTTTATTCAGCCCGAAATGACTGTCATACCTATTTAAAGGAAGCGGACGATGATGAAATTACACATTTATTTTGCTTTGAATTTTTACCGGTGGCTACTTTATTTCACGTTAAGATTCTGACCAAGGATGATTTTCCCAGAAATCAATACAGCTTTTTAATAATAATTAATTTAATTAAACATGTTTTTGGTATATTGAACCTAGCCATACCTAGTTCATTTTCTTAATATGATTTTTTACTGTTGATTTACAATTTTTTTTTCAATTCCGCGATGATGGGATTTTTTATGTCACCGGCTCAGGGACTATCAGGTACCGACGTACCTGAATATAAATGTTCTAGTGAAGGGGGGGAGGGAGGTGCCCTGGCCCCTTGAAAGAGAAAATCTCTGGAGTCGTCAACCCGTTGCGTAAACAACTACAAAATCTAACGTATAAAACTTTTCTTGCTTTGCCAGCGTTTTGGGTGATGCTGCTATTGAACTCGGAGACCGCTGAACAGGCCCCTACCTACCGGATTCGACCCAGTTTAGAGGATTTAAGTTGCCTGGACAGCGAGGCGGAATTCGTCTGATCGCTGAATGGGGCGATCTACGATGACAAGTGCCTGGGTCGGCTGTTATGGCTAACGGCTGCTGTTCTGTGTTGTTTATTGCCTGAGTTAAATAACTGTGTTTTTGCGCCGTACACGCCACACTCACTCGTCATGCTCGATGGAATGGAGCTGTAACTAATTTTTTGTCAAAACGGTGGCACTGACTTAGCAGAGCACAGGGGAGGGTGCAATTTTGAGGGAAGTTAAGAAAAACAAAACCTGTTAATGTGGCCGAAATGCTCCGGAGAAGGGAAAAATTCCGGGCCGAAATGTTAGGCAGTCGAATCGCTGCTGGTGGTGACGTGAACCCGCCTTTTTACCGTACCCCACCGGGTAAAAACTGGCTCCGTGGGCTGTCTCATTGGAGCGGGTCCGGTAGCTCGTTCGGACAGAGTCCAATTGTACCTAAATCAGTAGTGTTCAAAATGTTCAAACTGTCAAAACTGTTAAAATGTTCAAAACTGTCAAAAAAAAACGAACACGTTTTGGATTATACAGATACCTTTGAAACTCTGCATCAATGAGATCAACGTGTGCGGTTCGGACGCGGTGAACTCAAAGATTGCTCCCATTGCTCTTTGGTCCGCACAGGGTCCCTGCGTCGATGAGGTCAACTTGTGAGCTTGAGAAACGTTAGTCCACGAGGGGAGGGGGGGGGAGAGGCTCCCGGACCGTGTCGGACCTCGCTGAGTCCCTTAGGACTCTGCGTCAATGAGGTCTGCCACTAGGTGCACACAATACAAACTTTGATGAGTTTGTGGGTATTTTTATATATCACTCATATTTGTACGTGTAATGGTTTTCAATATATGGCGTTTTGAAAATGAGGAAATCTTTTATATAACGCTATCTATGGTAATAATAAAAAAGATGCTATCTTCGGATACCTAATGGGAATTCATTCAGTAATACAGTTTAGGAATTATGCAGATCAATAGTTTGGATCTCCTAATGCTAAATTCCTTCTTAAGAATTACCAGGACGATTGTAATGCGATGGTAGTTTTTTAAGCATAATTCAAAAATTGTTAGGCAGAATGACCTGAATCAAAAGCTTCTAAAATTAATTTTTTTAATAAGTTGCAATACAGTTTTCAGTATGGAAAATGGTCTCATTTTCAATATTTTAATGGTAATTACCAGCGTCAGCTATAATTAGGGACATATCCTACGTCAAATAAAACGGACTGCGGTGTCTTTTTTTTCTGGTCATGCGGTTCTTTTCATGTTTTATTACTTTAGAAGGAACCAAATCAGCACGACGAATCTCTGCCTTTACATCTCTGCCAAAATCAAACTACATCTCTGCCAAAATCAAACTACATCTCTGCCAAAATCAAACTACATCTCTGCCTTTTTCTATCGTCCACCTTTCTTTTGTTGATGACCATACAATAGTTAGAAAATTAGACAAGGAATGATTTACGAGTTTTCGTCGGGTAAAACAAATAAATGCAAATAAACATAGACTTAGACTGTCTTCTGTTGAAATTCGCTAGTTCATTTAATCCCGCGACAAGTGACAATATCTTCCAAACCTAAGTCATAAAAGAAATAATGAAGCAATGTGCTAACATTAAATTTTATCGTGGAAATTTTCAAAACGATTCAGGCTATCTATGGTAATAATAATAAGGCAATGTGCCAAATATATATATATCTTAGAAATTATCATTGTGTGCCGATCGGGCTAATCAAGGAATATCACAAGAATTCAGAGGAGTCCCTCATTTGCGGCATTCATGACAATAAGCCGGTCCGCAAATGCAAGATTGAGTGAGATTTTTTTTCTTTTTTTTGGCAAAAAAAACAAACAATGTAATCTTTGATCATCCACCGTACTTACCTGATTTAGTTCCGTGCGATTTCTGTCTGTTTACAAAATTAAAATTTACAATGAAAAGAAAGCGTTTTGAAAAGACTTTAGCCATCCGGAAAGCTTCGACTGCAATTCGGAAGACTCTGTCAACTGTGGGGTGATTGTAACTAACGATGTTAGCCAGTAGCGGCTGATCAGGGGGTGCTGCATCAATTTATTCACACTACTAAAATTTTATGGTTATTTCTGTTTTATTTAATCAACAAAATTTGTCGAATAAATAATATGAAAGATTCTGTTAAATTTTAGTGGTGTGAAAAATCGGATGCAGCTCTTCCTGACGAGCCGCTGCTGATGTTAGCGCTGTGAAACTTTGACAGGAAAAATTCTAAATGTATGGTAACCTAATTATTCGTGCACAAATGGCGCTGGCAGTTACACAAAAATAAATTCAGTCACCTTTCCTACTGGACAAACTGTGAATTTTTTTTTTTTTTCGACTATTACTTTCATGATCTATATCTTTAATGGTGTATTCGAAAAAATATTTTTCTACTCTCAACAACTCGAAATCGTCTGATAGATTTTCAGAAACACCTTTTAAAAGTAAAAACATAAAACTTGCTGAGGTGATTTTTAAATCGATGTATAAGAGGCCGTGTGATTCATTTTTGTGCTCAATTAATTAGAATTTGATTTATAAAAAAAAATTTCTCAGTATGTTCATTTTTTTTTCGTTCCCAAATCTCCGATTCGGAAAATTCTGTTCAAAACCACAACTTTGAAAACATTTTTCGTAACATATTCTGCATTTATTAAAAAATCAGCAAGCACGGTACATTTTGTAGTTTCTAAATACTGCCAGTTTGATACGTTTGAGAGCAACAATGAATTTAAAAATAAATCAGAAAATAAGCAGCTTGGATTGGAATAGGGATGGGACGAATAGTGATTTGGCCGAATAGCCGAATACCGAATATTCGGCCAAGTTTTAGGCCGAATACCGAATATTCGGCCGGCCGAATAGTAAAACTTTTTCTTCAATAAAGAAAATAAATTTTGATTATATATAATTTAAAAAATAGAAGCTCATTAATAATTATTACTCTTAAACAAAACTTAACACAAAAAAATTATGAAATTTCATTATATCCTTTATTTTAATGTACATCAAATTGATTTTCAGTAAGTTAAGATGGGAAAATATTTCCATTAAAATATGAAGAATGTACTTCACTTTTATTATCAATTGATACTTCTCGTATCCAAAATCAATAATATTCTTAATCTCTCTCTCTCTCAGAGCTCACAAGGACATATTTTCTGAAATAACCTTTAATGAAGTAAATTTGATCATTTAGAGTTTGTGTCCCTAGTGATAAGCAAATTTGTAAGAATGAGACTGTTCTGAAATCAGATGCCAAGCTTTAAATTACAAATTACGTTAAAGCAAAAGGTTATGCTTAAAGTAGAATGCATATGTTAACAAAATCTTTGACATTTGAATCAGCACATACAATATTCAACTTCAATATTCCCCTTATTCAACAAGCATTAAAAGGATAAACAGAAATTGATAACAACATGAAGGAAGGAAGATTAAATTAAAAATATATACATAATAATGTTACATATTTAAGTCAGTAATTATGCAAATAATTATTTAAAAGTGAAAACTATAGAATGAAAAAAATATTTTGTTGAGACTTAGAATTTATATTAAAATATTTATAAAACCATCTTCATAAAGCAAGTTGTGTCATCTAATATGTATCGAATTTGACACCAGTTTTGCTTTCAAATTAACCGTTGTAGTTGGAATGGTGATAAATTATATTTAATTTTGAAAATGAATCTTCATTAACACACCTAGTGAATAAATTTTTTCATTTCTTACTTTATAGAAAATAAGTTATGAATTTCATAAGAGCCTTTTTTATATGTGCATGGAATTTGCAGACATTAAAAAATATTCGAGCGTTTTAGAATAAGGCAGCATTTTTATATTTTGAACTGTAATATATCATTCTATAATGATGACATTTCCCATACAATTAAATCTCCAACTTGGGCAGCATTTTCTAGAATATCACCAACTTTTATAGGAAATACAGAAAGGCTGTATATTTTTTAGTATCTGAATAACTCTATATTTTGTAAGTAAGAGTGAGAATGACTTCATAAATGAAGCAGCCAATTTGGATTAGAGGAAAAAAAGTTGCAAGAATGAAATTCTTTAAATCCGAAATTTATTTGGCAAGATATCTTTCACTATTCGGCGAGATTTTAGCAATATTCGGCAAGATATCTCTAAATATTCGGCTACAGGTATTCGGCCGAAGTATTCGGTCAACAAGCCTTCAATATTCGGCCAACCGAATATTCGGCAAAAGGGCCGAATAGGCCGAATACCGAATAGTGGCCGAATATTCGTCCCATCCCTAGATTGGAATACATCCTTAACTAGAAAGTTTGACGTGATAGAGCATTTTTCGTTGCATTTCCTGTTTAAGAATTAAAAATACTTTATAAAACACCTTTTAATCTATTTGTTCCAAAAGTCATGTAGACTGGTGTCATAAATTTACTTTTCTATTGCAGGAAAATCGCAATTTTTGCCGAAGCGTCAGCGTGACCAGCAACTCGAGTGCCAGTTCGGACTCCCGCCTCAAGATGGTCAGCAATTCTTCATCACAAGCGCTGGTGTCCGGAGGCCTTGTCCAAAGGGGCTTGTCTGTGGACGAGCCCCTGTCCGAAGAGGAGATAATGAGAGAATCATCTCCCCAAGAAGTTAAATTCGAACAAAAGAGGGTGAGCGCTACGTCCAAGATGAAAGTGAGTTCGTCCGACGGATACACTGCTGAAAAAATTGCAGCTACTAATCAAGAGAGGAAAAGGCTGCAAGCTGGAAGCATGAGTTACGAAGAAAAAACTGCTTCAGCTGCATTGAAACAGAAATTAGAGACCGAAGGTTTTTCTGCTGAAAAAGTAAGTGGGATTTGATAAATATCGAATACTAAAGTAATTTCTCAATCAAACATTTGCATCTCCGGCTATTCGATTTTAAATCTGGCTCCTGCAAAATGTGGGCAGGGGAGGGAAAATGCCCTTCTTTGGTTTTTCAAAATTACTTAGCTAAACTTAATTTTTCTTTGAAAAAATATGCATGTATATTATTATCAAGTGTCTTAAAATAATTACACATTAAGAAAAAAATGAACTAAGGATTTTTCGTTAGTGATAGAAGGATTGGGGGTGGCGCTGTCCCCTGAACCCTCTGTGGCAAACCAGGTTTCAATTTTATTATTATTATTAGTACTATGATCATGTATTTAAATTATCTTGAAGCCCATTGGCGTAGTTTCAAGCACATCTTGCTATCAAAAAACAGGTCCAGAGATCGACTCAGGCTGGGCAAGGTTCACCCCTTAGCATCTCATGGCAAAGTCACAACTTTTCATCCCTTCGAGGTAGGTACCAAGCTTGCTTGGGAATTAAACATTGAAGGCTTGCATTAGGCTAATCACCTAATCGGTACATGTGTTATATAGGCACTTTAGGGCCCACTGTAAAGAAAACTGAGCTGGGTACTGTAGACCAGGATTCTGAATGGATCATGGTGCGCCGCAGGTTTAGTTTAGTCTTGTTTAAATTACTTTAATGGGAGTTCTCAGAAAGCGGAATAATCCTATCTAAAAAAATAAAATGATTTCATTTTTTATTTTATTTATTTATCTATTTATTTTTGAAAAACAACCATTAAAAGATTACTTTTGGGTTTTTAATGTTACATTTATGTATTACATTTTTATGCTGGTAGAATTAAAAACTGCCTTGCAAACTGGCTGATTTTTAGTTTAATTTATTCCATGTTTACATTCTCCATTTAAAAAAAACAAAAGCAAAAAGCATAATCTCCTTTCGGACCTACCTTTTTCAGGATTCATTTCTAAGGACGCCCGTGTTTCGTGAGCATCAGTGGAAAAGATTTAAAACGAATACCCTTTCATATTTCAGGTAGCTGCTGTGAGGCAAGACCAAGTGCAATTGAAAACGGCCGATTCAATTCAGCAGCAGCAGAGGACAGCGATGGCAACTTCCTCTAAATTATCCACAGACGAGTTCACTGCCGAAAAGATTGCTATGGCCAAGCAAGAAGAGAGGCACATGTTCTCTCAAGGTATGGTGCAAGCTGAAAAGAGCGTTTCATCTTCATCTTCCGCCAAAATGACATTCACTGCTAAAGGTAATTTCAAGCTTTTCTTTGATAATCACCATAACACCATCTATTCGGTGATTCTCAAATTTTCCTCAACAAATTTTTCTCAAACCCACCTTAGGATTTCAAAAGTTTTCGTAAGTTACCTGATATATAGATGTATAAACTTTTCATGGATGGGCAGTTGTGAAAATATTACAACTTTTACCAAAGGATTACAAATCATTTATAAAAGAATATGTATAACTGAATGTAACTGAATTGCGACACCATCTATGACTCCTCGTGTTGCAGTTAAGCTTATAACACTCAACTATCGGGATTATTTTACATTCTAAACTTTATCTGTTCTTAAGTTTCTTTAACCTCTTGAATGCCAACGAAATTGGATGCGATCTCCAGTGTCTTATTTAATAACCTAAATCTACAATTAAACAAGGTGACGATTAATTTTCTGAAATAACAGTAAGATAACGCACATGTTATACACATGCAAAACACGGCTTTGTTGGGAAAATTGCCTCGCTGTAATGAAAATTCCTTATTTCTGTAATATGTGCAGGTATTCTTTGAAGATGTATGTATACGTCGGGGCAGTTAAGGGGTTACAAAATCAAGGAAGAAGAGCAGATTTAATCATATTTTACCAGATATTTTAGAACAAAAAAATAAAAACAAAATTAAATAGTAGTAATAATAACAATTATATGGAGGCATTTACGGAATATTTAGAATATCAAGCTGCATCTATTCAACGTCTCTCGTCACGCAAAAATAATTGGGCAGACAATATATAATCCTCTTTAATTTCAGTTAATAATTCCTTTTTACAATTTATATGGAAAATTTTCAATTAAAAGATTAATCTTATTAATTACTACTTTTATTATTTCATTGATCATTAGACATATCATAGTAAAGAGAAAAATAAATATAAAAGTTTGAAGAAATTTGACCTAATTGCAGTCCTATCAAAACCTAACTTTTTTCGTAATCAAGATAAGAATTATTCACAAATAGTTTTATAAAAGACTTCTTACTTTTAAAATCCATTGAATTTTAAAATTAAGTTATCTATTATGAAATACCCTGTAATATCTTTTACGATCCTGAACTCGCCAAAATAATTTTCGACGACCCGCAACCCGATCCGAACCTGATATACCTCAATTTATACCTGACCCGATTTTGAAATACTTCAAGTAGAAATCCGACCAAATCCGAAATGAAAGGAAAATAAAGAGCTATGTTTCAGGGGAAAATAAATTATTTGAATATGAATATATATTATTCATTTTACTGCATGAGAAATAATACACTACATGGGCATTGATGAACGTCCACTTGCAATTTTAGACATTTTGTTAACTATTTAAAAAAGTACATGAAGAATTATCCCGAAACTCTTTGTGTATAAATATAATAGTACAAGTCATACATTTTCGTGAAGATTTTTTCACGAAACTTCATATGGGACTGTCAATAAATTAAAAAAGAATAACCCTCTTTTGAATAACCCTGTCAAAACTAATGTAGCAAAAGCGCTCAAACTCTAGATTATGATTAAGTACCTTATTATAATAAACTGTGTTCATTTTTAAGTAAATAGCATCCATACTCGCAGAGAAATTAAGATTTTTATAAAAATGGTCCTAAATTTTGTAAATTTTTGCTTATACTTTTCAGAGTTCTTAATATAAAGTAAAATTTTTTTTCTGCAAATATGACAAATAATATTACACACAATACCCTATAATCAAAATTAAAAAATAATAAAAATTGTATGAAAAATGAGTAGGTTTACTAAATAATTTTTCACTGCGCATGCGTCAACGATATCAAAATTTCATTTGCATATTATGTTAGCTAAATGTATAGAGCAACTTTTGTGAAAGTCTCAAAATCATAACTTGAAAATTCTGAAAATAATCGTCAATTGAATAAGTTGAAAATCCGTTATTTCCAAAATGAAGCAAAAACAAGAGGGGTTGTATCCATATATTCATTGATTAGTGTCAATATAGAATACACAATATGGGACGTACTACTACATTTGGATAAAATCCCTCTTTTTTTTTTTTTTTTTTTTTTTTTTTTTTTTTTTTTTTGCTTCATTTTGGGATCAACGAATTTTGTGCTTATAGACGATTACTTTCAGAATTTTCAAGCTATGATTTTGAGACTTTTACAAAAGTTGCTCTATACATTTAGCTAACATAATATGCAAATGAAATTTTGATATCGTTGACGCATGCGAAGTGAAAAATTATTTAGCAAACCTACTCATTTTTCACACAATTTTTATTATTTTTTAATTCTGATTACAAAGTATTGTGTGCAATATTATTTGTCATATTTTCAGAAAAGAATGCTACTTTATATTAAAAACTCTGAAAATTATAAGCAAAAAACTTTGCAAAATTTGGGACCATTTTTATAAAATCCTTAATTTATCTACGAGTATGCATGCTATTTGCTTAAAAATGAACACAGTTTATGACAATAAGGCACTTAATCATAATCTAGAGTTTGAGCGCTTTTGCCACATTAGTTTTGACAGGGTTATTCAAAAGACATTCATTCTTTTTCAATTTGTTTAAGTTCCCCTTTGGAGTTTCGGGAAAAAATCTTCACGGAAATGTATGACTTGTACTATTGTATTTATACACTAAGAGTTTCGGGGTAATCCCTTATATATTTTTTTAGATATTTACCAAAATATCTAAAGTCGCAAGTGGACGTTCATCAATGGCCGTGTAGTGTATGTATGTAAGGAATGCAATCATGCATTATACTTTCTTTACGGTGCATTTAAAACCATTTTTCTTCGGAACATGAAACATACAGTAGACTCCCTCAAATCCGCAAACCAGAAATCCACAACTCTCTAAAATCCGCACATATTTTATGGATGTAAACAATGAAACTTTCAGTTCAGATTTGATCTACAAAATTTGATTTTTCTAGTTTTGTATCAATTCCATATATTTTTTAATTTGTAATTTTCTTAATAATACTCCATGTGTTTTTTATGAATAAGAATATTTATTTATTTATTTTGGAAAAAATTCAAGATACTGCTGATATCACTGGTAATCACAATCTTCTGAACAAATATATTTATGCATTAATCAAGATTTATTTTTTTGTTATTAACCTGGCTAAACTTAAAAAGAAAAATCCTTATTTTATGATTTTGAAGTGAATTAGCAATGTACCTTTATAAGGCAAGTTTTGTTGAATAATTTTGGAAAAATACATTTAATCTTTATAATGAATATTTAATCATGCACTATTGATTATTAACTTGACCTTTGCTATTAGTACTTTAATCATTTAAAAATTATCTAAATTTTTATTATTTTAGTTTATTATTTATTTTAATACTTTATTATATTTCAAGAATTCATTGTAGTTCCAAATGCACTATTAATTGCACTCAAATTGCTGTTTAAAAAATGTAAACAAAGCAATGACCAGAAATCCGCAAAATTCTAAAATCCGCACAACCTCTGGTCCCAAGCTGTGCAGATTTGAGGGAGTCTTCTGTATTATCATTATTTCGTTTTTGATACACAGAAAAACACAAGTGTCCTATTTTTGATAGGTTATGCACGCATACAAATGTTACGCTCGTAGAGCGAGAGTTGCCCATAAAAGTTCCGCGAGTGTCCTTTATAGAAATCTTATTCTATACAGATTTTTACAGATACATGAAAAGATATTTTGAATATTATTTTAAAAAATCATTCCGACATTGTAAGTCAAAACCCAACCTGAAACAATAAAAGTCAATCCCATTCGCAGCAAAAAAAGTAGAAGTCAACCCGACACGTAACGAAAAAACACAGCCCGCGGGTCTGGTTGGGTGCAGGTAAGAGCGGTTAATTTATTCCGCTGCGATGTATTCTCCGAATGTATTTCTTCTAACGTTGCCTAACTGTTTGTTATATGATAAATCCATCAAGAAAAGAAATGAAAATACTTTGCAGTATTTCTGTAGCGATTAACAACAAATTTGGTAATGTATCTGAAAATAATGACACACTGATATGTTACTTTAAGTGACTGTGGAATGTGGAATAAACAGTCAACAAAAGAGATTAATATTCGTAATGTTTTAAATCACATGTGCTGACCCAAAAATTATTATTTTAGTAGTCTTGAATATTTAAAAAAACTATTCTGTATATAATGAAGTACTGTATATATTACATTATTTACTTATAATTCGTAAATATGCAGATCGGGATCTCAACGGCAGCTGTGCAAGTCTCATTTTAATTTTGAACTCGCTGTATTTAATATTTGAAACTTTCAACTCAGTTTCATTTATTTAGTATTATATTATGACGGCAAATAAGATTTATAAAAACTTTAAGAGATTTAACTCTTCTGAACTACAACGCGAAATACGTTTGCCTTGAATGATGTTTTGAAGTTGTTTATTTTTTGTAAAAATATATTTTATTATATGAGGATCCTGCCCCCTTCTAACGATTACCACCTTTCCACTTTGCCTCATAGTTTCTTCATCGTAAGTCTATTGAATACGGTACCTGAAATATTCTATCTAAAATAATTAAAAAATTGACTTCGTGCTAATAGAATTATTAAGTAGTTCAAATATTTCGTTATTCTTATAATTCACTGATTACTGATAATTTGGATTCTTTAATTTATTTTTTAATTATACTTGATATTAATAATTTTTGAATTGTCACTTCACTGATATGGTCTCTTCTTTTTTTATGCTAGGTGTTAGCAAATCCTCCATATCCAGTCAAAATCATCATCAGGTGGATTTTGGAAACTTTGGAATGTCATTTGGTAGCATTTCTGGCTCATGTGAACCTTTTTCTTTCAATGGCAATAACTTGCTTGCAATAACTGAGGGTTTAGACGAAGATATGGAGACATTAAGTAAGGAGTCTCCATCTTCAGACGTGGAAAAGGCAATGAGCAGAATTTGCAGCAGAATGGCTACCTGTGTTGAAAAACTAAAAACTGCTTCTGTTGAAGAAGCCATAGACCTTTTGGTCACCATGAGTGATATGGTCAGGAAAGCATGGGCAATTCCAAATTATGGCCATGATTTGGGTATAAGCTTGTGCGACATCCTGCGTAAAAATGGTGGACTAAAAATAATTGTAGACAATTGTAGTCATGAAGATACAAATTTACAGTTCCGCAGTGCGGAACTCTTGGAGCAGTGCATGTCTACTGAAAACAGAACTTATGTTGTAGAAAACGGACTTGAGAAAGTTGTTAAAGTAGCATGCATGTGCAACAATAAATCTTCTCTAGCTTACTCTAGAGTAGGGACAGGTATTCTAGCTCATCTTTTTAAGCATTCAGAATCAACGTGTAGTGACGTTATCCGCATGAAAGGTTTGCAAACTGTGCTGTACAACTGTAGAACAGCAGATGTTGAAACGCTTCGTCACTGCGCGACAGCTTTAGCCAATTTATCACTTTATGGTGGTCCAGAGAACCAAGAAGCAATGATAAAGCATAAAGTGCCTGTATGGTTGTTTCCACTTGCTTTTAACAATGACGACAACATAAAGTACTATGCATGTCTAGCAATATCTTCTTTGGTAGCTAACAAAGAAATAGAAGCTGCAGTGCTAAGGTCAGGAACTTTAGACTTGGTCGAACCATTTGTAACTAGCCACAATCCCGAAGAATTTGCTAAAAGTCATGTTGGACATGTGCATGGACAGTCTAAAAATTGGCTTTTAAGGTTGGTAAATGTCTTGGACAGCAAGAGGGAAGAAGCCAGAAGTCTTGCAGCATTCCATTTTGCCATGGAAGCTGGCATAAAAAAGAGACAAGGAAATACACAAGTAAGTTCTTTAAATCCTACATTTGAATTTCGATTGTTAACGCTGTATCGATATTAAATATACCTGTTTAAAATTAATAGATATTTCATGAAATCGATGCAGTTCAAGCATTGAAGAAAGTCGCCAGCTCCCCCAATGCCATTGCATCCAAATATGCAGCTCAAGCATTACAGCTCATAGGCGAAGAATTACCTCATAAATTATCACAGCAAGTGCCTTTATGGACAGAAGTGGATGTCAAAGAATGGGTTCGACAGGTAATTCTAATTTTCTATTTTAAGTAAGTTTAACATACTTATACACGCATTTCAAAAATCTATGTGACAAAGCCAATTTGCCATTTAAACCAAATCAGCGAAAAATAATATTTGCAGTTCTGCACATTCTGCTTATTCCCATAGCCCCACATAAAATGCATGTGCTTTTTTTTAATGAAATTTATTCTAAACCGGGAGATAACAGCACAGACAAACCCCTAATTGAGTTCACGGCTGAAATTTCAGAATTAGTTGAAACTCGATTCGAATATTAAAACGCAATCGGTCTGCCAAGTCGTATCTTGATGGTAAACACCTAAAAATCCGATTTTAGCAGTTGACGCGTAGGTTTACCATTGTGTTCTCCTGCTCCTAGTCGTCCATGTTTTTATACCTTTGGGTGCAGGAAAACACAATGATAAACCTGCGAAACAACAGCTAAAATCTGGTTTTCAGGTGTTTCCAGCAAGTCATAATTTGGCAGACCGATTGTGTTTCAATATGCAAATTGACTTTTAACTAATTCTGGAATTTCATCCGTGAAGTCGACGAAGTGATTGTCTGTGTTGCCATTTTACGGTCTATTAGGATGTTTGCAAACAATTTGTACCTAAGTGTCTTCATATTTCAGATGTGATGTCAAAATGTATTAATATCCTGTCACACTATGTCGTAACCTCTAATCACTATTTCCACCCCTCTTTTGAAATGTGATTTAATTAATAGACAGATCACCCCTTAGTTTCGCTGCATATATTGTTCATTTACTTCTGGCTTACATTTTCTATAATGATATCTGTAACAAGGACGGGGTATTCTTTAACGCCGCTCTAAACAGCGGCTGAATGAAGATGTAACAAATTTTCATTCCGCATTGGAGTCATTGACTGCGAAGAACCTCGTAAATCTTCGTTAAATACCATTCTCAAGTCATAAATGATACTTTAAAACCTCCGACTTGGATAAAAAGAAAGAAAGAAAAAACTCTGCTTAAATTCGCTCCAAGGTTAGAAAATGCTCGTAAAAATGTATGAGGATTGTAAGCTATGTAGGGTATAAATGGTGCATAAATTGTCGTAAAGACATACTATTCTTTGTCGCTAAAGTCATCATTGACACGATGCGGGTTAGAACTTGCAGTTAATAATCGTAATTGCGCTGCGCTCATGTGGTAGTAAGCTTTCTAAAATATAATGACAGTATACAGAGTGTTGGATGCTATCTGGCCAAATTTTAAAAGGGGTAAAGGAGCCCAATTTATTTTTATTTATTTATTCATTGTTGTTGCTGTTGTTGTCAAAGCAGTATGTCCGAAAGAGGCACATTTAGGTGCCAGACTATGCTGTTTAAGTCAATCAATAGCAAGTCGTCTTGAAGCGTTTCGTATCTAGACTCATCATTTCGGAGAGGGCTAAGATATAGTAAAAGTTTTTAAGAGGGAATCACGATAATCGGAAAATAATTCCGCTTTAAATAGGTTTTTATCATAATGAATAATGCATCTATTATACAGCCAAACCTACTAATGTGGAATCGCATGGAACTAGGAAAATTTTCGTTTTAGGCAATTATTTTACGCATCTATTTGCCTTCTGAAGCTTAATTCCATAGTTATACCACATTTTTTTTAAACAAATACTGAAAATTATTTATTAAAATGTATCCCAATAAATAGCAAATAGAACTGAAGCAAACAGCAAATTTAAAGTTACTTAAGAGCGTTCTCATTCTATCCCACCTCCTTCAGCACATTCTAGGACCATTTTGAAGCATACGTGCCTGACATTTACAATACTTAAGCATTGAACCCCTTCGCGAGGGGATCATTTTACGAAATTTTTTATCTTTTGTCACTGGTTTTTGAAAACAGAAATTTGTGGCATTTCAAATCGAGAAAATGGGCCGATTAAACAAAGCAAATTTTACGATAAAATTTTACTGGTGTGGATAAACAAGGACTCTTAAGCCTTTTTGCGGCACGTATACGTGTCCCTCGTCCCCAACGGGTTAAAAAAGAGCTAATGTAAAACGGTTACTTGGATGAAATGCTATTTTATGGTTTATGCAAAACAACACATTTAAGACGAAAACCATATCTAAAACGGAATATTTTGCTGGTTTCCTTTGAATTTGATCTTTGAAAGTTTCATTACATTTTGTTAAACTTTCGCAGTCGAATTTGATATTTTCTTCAAATTTCAAAGGAGGTTAAAGCCTCATCAGACTGTGCTCTAAATACGCCATTGTCGTGAAGTATAAAGCGTTCTTTTTATCTCATTTCTTGTAGTTTTCTCAAAGTAAGGGGCTATGCAAATATAACATTATCAACTTTTTGTTAATTTTATATCCACTGACTCCCCGACCCTTCCCGTATCATACGTTAACCCCCCTCCCCCTCCATCGCTAATGATATCGTTATCAAATTATTAAAAAAAAAATTGATTTCTAGAATTCCTTTCTTTTGTTCGAAGTGATATGCAAAACTGGTTACATTTATTTTTCGCATTCGTAATATAATTTAAATGAAGAGAAGTCGATATAATACCACTTTACATATGAAAAACTTTTTATCAAGTAACACTTAAAAGAAATAGTTATTATTTAAAAGTATTTGACTATAGCTGTTTGCTACATTGCACTTGCCCCGACGGAAGAGGGGTGGGACACAAATAGAAATTCTTATCAACAAAACAAGTGGACAACATACTTTCTCTTTCTCTTTTATTTATTAGTAAACACAAGCTTCCTTTTAAATATTCTTCACAAATAGTTTGTCGAGCCTTAATTATGTTTGCAGACACATATGAAGAAGAATAGGAATGTCAAACAAGAAGTATTTCATATTTTAGAATTTTGTATCAGAGACCATCTTACAAATAAGAAAGGAAAATTTTGATTTAACAAAAATGATATCAAAAGACAGATAGACTAGAGATATCTTACGATATCATATGTTAGAACCCCTCCCGTGCCCCCTAAAATGATAATGTTATATTTGCACAGTCCCTATAAACGAGTAAAAGAGGCATTTTAGAAGTCTTAACAACTCTTAAAACCAGAAAATATTTAACATTAATATTAAAATCTGAAAAATCTATAAGAATTTCCAATTCAAAAATGCCTTTTACTTATGATCTGTAACTCGAGAAATCCGTGTTGGATCGCGTAATAATATGTGAAATTCATGTAAAAAGATATAAATAGTAGTCAAATAAGAATAGCGCCCATTTATTAATTCTATACATATTCACGCCTTGAGAACCGTTTGCATATTGAAAACTGTGCAATCTTTCTTTATTGAAATGTTAATACTATTGACACTTGAATAATGGAAAAAAAAAAAAAAAAAAAAAAAAATCGGTCTCGTTTCTCACCAAAATTAGAGTTTCGCCGAAAATGTCGAAAATTCGGCTCGGCCGAAACTTGACTGAAATTGTATTATTACAGAGTATTTTAAAAATCTCGTTTCTTCTTTCGTAAATTTTCAACATGACACATTGATTTGATCTGTATTTGCTCAAATGAGACACTGTTTTTTTATAGCTATGAAGTTCACTGATTATAATTATGAATCATGACTGACTCAAGACGTGAGTGTAAATTATAAAGCAAGTCCAATATGAAAAAATTTTAGACTCTTGTCACGTGATCTGCAGACTTAAAAATAATAGAAAATGTTTAGTTTGAAACCGCAGAAGTGTTTCGAATACTCTTTGTGAACGTTCTAGTACGAATTTACAAAAATCTTTATAAAAGATAAATCGAGGCATGTATTCCTAAAACAGTTTTTAATTAGGAGAAATTTGTGTAACTAGAAAATCATTCTGTGCCGTTTATGAATTAATTACATTATATTTTATATAAAAAGAAAAAGCTTTGATCACACACAAAGAGCCAACATGGGAAACACATATAATTAATTAATAATTACGTATATTTACTTAAAGTATTAATTACTTAAAAATTTTGAGGGACATTTTTGTTTTCGTTTTCGACCGAAAATAGGAAGATTGCCGAAATTCGATTTCGGTCAATTTTGTTTTTGGTCGATCCTTAGTTAATATTACCTTTTTTTAAAACTTTATAAGGATGTACAGCAAATAAGACCCCGATTTCAAAATTAAATTTCTCAAAAACAAAGATCGGTAAAATTATGCGGTAAACGGTTTATTTATTATCTAAGCTTGTAAAAAATCTTATACAGAAATTTCAAACGGCGAATTTTTTGAAAAGATTGTGTTCTGATTGCAAAGAATGCTTGATTTGACATTTTTCTTCTTTTAGATTGTTTGCAGAGAACGAGTTTTTCGGCGTACAGTGCTATATTTTAACGATTTTTGGACTTTTAATTTCTGAAATCTCGAAATTCCAAAAATTTAATTCGAAAAATCGTTAAAATATGCACTCTACGCCAAAAAAACTCGCTCTCTGCAAGCAATCGGAAACAAAGAAAATGTCAAATCAAGCATTCTTTGCACTCAGAACACAATCTTTCCAAAATATTCACCGTTCGAAACTTCTGTATAAGATTTTTACAGCTCACCTAATAAACAAACCGTTTACCATATAATTCTACCGATTTTTGCTTTTCAGAAATTCAGTTTTGAAATCGGGATCTTATTTGCTGGACACCCTGTATGAGTTCTTTGGATCAAATTAGCTCGAAAAAGTATATTTATTTTTGGGATAAAATAAATAGGGCTAGGGGGTGGGAGGTTCAGTAAAAGCTTAAAGAAGCCTGTAAAATTGTGTCTTACTTTCCCACTGGATTTTTGTGCATATTATTTATTGAAAACGAGCATCATATTTACGAACAACCTCGCATGCTTTGAAAACTTTGGAAATTCGCCAAAAAGGAACGAGATAGAGTTGATATGTATGGGTGTGTCAAGAATATGCTACTCTTCAGCAAAATTCGAATTACAAATGTAGAAAAGAATATGCCACGGAATAAAGTAAAATCCATACAAAATATACTGTATTTATGCATAAAAGTAAATAATCAAAAATCAGCTCCATAAAATTCAGAGAGTGTTTTACAGATTGCTGTAGCAATTTTAATTTTCTCTGTGATTTAAATTTAAATAATAAATAAACAAAAAACAAACAATCATCATCATCAACAACAACAAAGCATGCGTTAAATATAGATTATGAAACACTTTCCATCACATTCAGAATAATGTAACAAAACTGCACCGTTTAATAAATTAAAGTATTATGCATAACACACTTGAAAGCCCAATTTCACCTGTTTCCATCAACAATCGGAAAATTATCCGAATTCTTCGAGCAACCCTGTATATGATATGTAGATTTGTATGTATTGACTACATGCATGTCAAAATTTAGTTCAGTTAAGAAATACATAGATACTTTACCTGAAAATTCCCTTCTTGCGTTTTGCTATTAAGGAGAAAGGTACGTGAATTCTTTCGTGCAGTCCTGTATATAAGGTATAGAATTTATATACAACGAATAACATCCAAGATAACAGTTAATTTATAATAACAGAACATTAATATTATGAAGGAAAATTCGAATTTGATTTGAAATGAGATAGCTTTTATTTATGATTGGACCAGTAGATTGCGATCTTGATTTTCCATATAAAAATTCTTTGTCTTGCGTTAACACTTCTAGGTGTTCGTACTAATAATTTTAAATCATACTGTATTTATATATCATTCCTTCCATCGGAATAAGAAAATACATAGTATAGTAAACGGAAGATTTTTGTTCGAACAGATTAGTAAAAATAATTGTTTCTCAGCCAATATACATTATTAAAAGTGCCACCCCCCCCACCCCCCCTCTCTCTCCCCACGCACACATCATAAAAGTTTAGATTTACAAATTTATGGAAGATTGCTTATAAATCAGCTTCTAAAATGGCTTTAAATACTTCCGGTCTTCATTTATATTCTCCTTAAGAAAATTTTCTACAACTATTTTAGTTAAAACCTCTTTCGAAATTTAAAAATTTTAGTTAATAAAAGAATTGCATTTTTTTATGATAAAATTGCAGACTTATTATTAAAATGCAAAACATACAAGAAATTTTTTTAATAAAAATGGCGGAAATTTTATGAGCTATTGAAATGGTATAAGTTTTATTGTGTGTATAATATCTCGGAAGAAGCTTTCGCCAATTAAAAATTGATTGCATATGATTAATTTTGTGTGTGTGTGTGTGCGTGGAGGAGGGGGGAGGGGTCGAATCGCTTCTGCGCGTTGCAATTCAATTTCATAACTTAATAGAATATCGAAATATTAAAATAACTTTTTATGCATAACTCTATTCTCAAATCGGAAATTATACATACATACCACCATATACATCATACATACAAACATACCACAATATTAACTCTTATGATTGTTTCCATTATTTATTGTTTACGAATTGGCTAAAATTGTAGCAATTAGGAATTGACATGGTGTTTATAATTTAAACATTCCTTATATTTAATCTTGTTCTAAAATTTTAATTTTTAATTTGTGAATTGTTAAGCTTAATAGCATATTACAATTTAAATCCGCAACCTTATACTGCTGTTTTGAAAAATCGACTATGACAGGTATAGATTTCCATTTTGACACTTAAATTTAAACAATTACAACTATATTTGCAATGTTTGTTCTCATAATTTATGTACTTCCTCCAGTCCTGTACAATTATTCTTTACCCAGGCTCTCTACTTTCCTTTCCTCAATATATTCATTCATTATGTGAATAACAACAAGATCGTGATGAAATGGCTATGAAAAATCGTTGCAATTTTCGCACATTGCTACATCAAACAGTCTTAATTTACAACAGCTGTAATGTATTCCATCAATGTTGAATTGAGGAAACTTCATTCCGGGGGTTACTTTATAATCCCAGTGTTAAAAATCGAAATATTCCATTGTATGAGAAATTGTGTATGTGTGCGAGAAACCCCAGGTGTAGAAAAGCGATGTGGAATCTTCTGAGAAAATAACACTTTCATCATAATTTGATCATCAGTGTTCATACAATGTGTCCAGCAAAATAACACCCTGATTTTAAAATTAAATTTCTCAAAAACAAAGATCGACAGAACTATGCGGTAAACTGTGTGTTTATTAGATAAGCTGTAAAAATCTTATACAGAAGTTTCGAACGGTGAATCTTTGGAAAAGATTGTGTTCTGATTGCAAAGAATGCTTTGATTTGACATTTTTCTTGTTTAAGATTGCTTGCAGAGTTAGAGTTTTTCGGCTTACAGTGCTATAGTTTAACGATTTTTCGAATTAAATTTCTTGAATCTCGAAATTTTAAAAATTTAATTCTAAAAATCTTTAAACTATGGCAATTTAAGCCGAAAAACTCATTCTCCGCAAACAATCTAAAACAAGAAAAATGTCGAATCAAAGCATTCTTTGCAATCAGAACACAATCTTTTCCAAAGATTCGCCGTTTGAAACTTCTGCATAAGATTTTTACAGCTTACCTAATATACAAACCGTTTACCGCATAGTTCTGTCGATCTTAGTTTTTGAGAAATTTAATTTTAAAATCAGGGTGTTATTTGCTGGACACCCTGTATCATTTGTCTTTGTACAGTCGAGGCGGTAAAAAAGTAAACGCGCCCTTCTAATTCTGCAAAAAAAATATTGTAGAAGAAAGTTAGTGATACCAAACAATCGGAAATAGAGTCTACTTTTAAATAATGTACATAAAATTTGCTTAATGGGCCATCTACATATTAAAACAAACCCTGGCCTTTTTTTTTTTTTTTTTTTTTTTTTTTTTTTTTCAATAGCATAAATGAATTCTACACCCTTCAATTAGCCTAAAACAAATTTTCATGCAATTCTTACGATAAATTTCTAGGAAATCAAATATTTTAAAACAAGCATATTTTAGGGGTTTTATTCAAATTGAAGTTCACTACTCGGTTTTGACCAAGAGAGCCCCCTTCTCGATCAAGGCATCTTAGACGCCCCTGAATCAATCATTGAAGATTGCTAGATTACAGGATAGCATGTGAAGTTTCAAAATATCTAATCACATCTATCATAGTCCCTTAAACTATCATTTTGCTGTTTTTTAAGCATAATTCGAAAATTACTTGGTTGAAAAATTTTGAAATTTTGGATTTCAATACAGTACGACTTAATAAATCTAAATCCATCAAAAAAAAAAAAAAAAAAAAAAAAAAAAAAAAAAAAAGTAGCTTGCAATTTATAATTTTTTCGAATAATAATTTCACAATTCATATAGTAAAATTATAAAAAATACAAATTCATGTTTGAGTATTTTAGTATTATTGCTACATAAAAAAATAGCATAAAAAAATAGCGTAAATAATAGAAATATAATTTCAGGAGATATTAATAATAATATGAAAATGTAATTTAACATTAGAAGCACTAAATTTTGAATGTTTATAATTCAAAAACTTATCATCCAAATGACCTGAAATTTGGTGTCGATTCATAGATTGAACCAAAGATTTGAAACATCTTGTTAAAATTGTGTATTGCCATTGAAAAAAAAATGAAATTGGGGTTCGTTTTAATATGTAGATGGTTTCCTAAGCAAATTTTATATACATCATTTAAAAGTAGATTTTATTTCCAATCACTCGGTACCAGTAACTTTCTTCTACGATAATTTGTTGACGAGTTAGAGGGGATGTTCATTTTTTCTCCCATGACTGTAAATTAATTTGTTCAGACCTTTCCCATTTTCTTCCTTTATTTCCTGGACTAATGAAGCTTGCGTGATAGCTACTTACAGAAGGACCCCTTTCCAATCAGGCTACCACTTGTTCGGTGCATATGCTGAACATAACACCTCTAAGACATTAGTCAAGACAGTACATTCGAATAATGCAGTCTGTGATCCCATTAGGTTGTAACATCACTTACAAGGAAGGTCTCCATACGGGCATACTCCGAAAAATCTGAAAAAATTACAGAATGTTCTTCTCATGAGTATATATACGTTTATAAAAAAAAATTCGGCGGAATCTCCGAACCATGTCCGTATAAAATTATTGAAAATTTCGTTATTTGGCGATGAAAAACAAATTCAAATAATGTTTTTTTTTTTTTTTTTTTTTTTTTATGTCAAATGCACTTTAAAGGGGAAAAAGTTTCATTTTAGCGTATTTAGATAAATTATATCCCTTTGTTTTGTAAGCTTCAGTTTGTTTTAAGTATAACTTCGTTGTATTGATATTTATGTGTATTTATATTCAAATTTAACCATCAAAATTTCAGATTTAAAACGAAATTCAAATTTAAATTCATTAATATTGTCTCAAGTTCAAAGTCCATTTGAGCATTGTCAATTTGATTTTGTTGCTATGGAAACATTTAGCTTTTATTTTTTAATGCGCTTAAATGTATGAACATAATTTTACTGAATAAGAATTCTTTATGTATGAAAATATTTTTTTCCGGAGGTAAAATAAATAACTACAGCAACAAATAATATATATATATATCTATGCAATTTAATATATACATGCATATATTTTAAACTCGCTCATTGTTTATGTTTAAATTCAATTACACGGATTCTAAACATCCAACGGTTTTGAATTGCATTAAAATCGTTTGCTTTTGGCGGAGAAAAGTACTGCTCGCCAAATCGTGTGACACTTTCGTTTTTTCACGCCAAATATTCGAAAGTATTTTATTTTTTTACGCGTTTTCTTCTGTGATCCCGCCGCTAATTTTCACTGATCCTTTATTGCATACATGAGTAGTTTAATTAGTATTTTTTTTTTCAAAAAAATCTGAGTATGCCCAGTATGGAGACCTTCCTTGTTAGTTTAATTTAATTTAGTCTGTGCAAATTTAATTCATAACTATCCACTAGAGATTTTCAATTATATTAATTACTATAATATTAGTTTAATAATTTATTTTGTTAATTAACAGAAAAGTCTTTAAAATATACATACAAATAATTTTTCTATATAAATATTTTTTTTTTTTTTTCGAAAAACGTATGGAAAAATATTATAAAAGAATTTTCTTTATTTTTTAGGAATCAAATTTGTTTGTACTTTTATAGATGTTCTCTTATATTTCCCTTTTTTTAATTTCTCTATAATTTAGATTGGTTTTGACGCATATACCAATGCATTTTTAAACAGCAGAGTTGATGGGGATTTATTACTCCAACTGACGGAAGAGATGCTTAAAGATGATATTGGTATACAAAATGGAATCTTGCGGAAAAGGTAACTGATAGTTTTTATATACTATTTATATTTTTAAATATTTAAAAATTTCACACTACGTCGAATTCTTAGCTCAAACCCCGATTCTGTTGAAATTTTCATATTTAGATGGATTTAATTAAAAGGAATTTCGTATTTTTTGACAATTTAAGGGTTTATTATTCTGTGATTAATAATCACTGACATTCATAATATTTTTGGAATTAGATTTTCTTTTTCTTTTAAAAATTATTGCGATTCATTAATGATTCTGGATTTTAAATTTTGTTCAAACAATTTTGTTCGTTTTCAAAAATTTTAAATTTTATTTATATCTCCTCAAATTTTTTAAATTTCAGATTTTCAAAAAAAAATTGGAATTTTGGATTTTATTTAAATAATTTGATTTGCACATTTTAAATTTGATCAAAATAAATATTTTTCTTTTATAATTACTTTAAAATTAAATTTATTGGTGCTACCATCGATGTAAGAATTTAATAATTATAAATTAACAATTTGGATTCGTTAATTAAAGAATAAGTTGTTTTGAAAGAAATATTCAACATTGTTTCGTATTTTAAAACTGACGTAACCGTTTTCCAGATTAAAATAATAATAATTGGAGCATATTTCTAATTGTAACGGTATCATTTGTTTTTTAAATAATAATATTTACTATTAAAAAACTATTTTATGAGTGAAAATTTAATGTTTTCCGTTATATCTACAGTTTAACTGTCATCTATGACTTCCAGTGCGTTTTTAAGAGCCACGGTTTTTCGTCTGTACGCATATTTGGCTAAACTTATATACATTTTATCATTTCACGTTTAAAAAAGAGAGAACGGAGCGCGTTTCTTATTATTTAGGTTTTCTTCATAAACTATTGGTTCAGAATTGAAAGTGTAATATATATAAATGGCAAAAATTAAATCGACAATCATTACAAAGAGGGCCTCTCACAGGCCCAAAGCCGACATGCTCTAATGTTGTCTAGCGGACACAGTCTGCTCGCACTATGGGTGCCATAACCAATGGGGTCCCCAAGCCCGTGTTCGTTCGAATAGATTTTCTTTTAAAAATAATCATACAATTTCGAAGTTCGTTTGCAAAAAGAAATGGAAGCATGCGTAGCACATTCGCTGTACGCTGATGAAGACAATGAGGCCTTTGACACTGTTCGTTTAAAAGGATTTTCGCTTAAAAATACAAATTCATACAAATTTTGAACAGATTAGAGTGTGCGTTAATTTTATTGTACACACACATTTTATTGTTTTAATTTCGTAATATTATTTTTCCGCAACTTATTTTTTCACAGCAACTTTTCAACGTTGTCACGCTGACAATCAGTAGAGAGTAAAATTCGGCTCATAATTTAGCAAAAAATGGAAAACGTTTTCGATTACAAAATTCCTGAACAACAAAACCTATTCATTTTATGCCATTCTGAAAAAAAAAAAAAAAAAAAAAAATTAAAAACTGTGTTATAAAGTTGCCCTGGAGAGCAGCTTTATTTTCCCAAAAGACAAATCCATTGAAAATGTTCCATATTTCATCAGTTTAGCTTTTTTTTTTTTTTTTTTTTTTTTTTTTTTTCTTCTTCTTATTTTGACCCGGTTCTTTTGACAATTTATGGCCCTTTAGGAAGTTCGGTGCTTTGGCGAAGTCTCGTTCGCTGACAACCAAAGAAAAAAAAGGCAGCAAGACATGAAATCGCCAAACATGCCCCTTAAAATTTCACACTCCACTCCTCTTGACCTTTGGGGAGGAATTAAAGCGAGCTGGGTAATTTTTGCCGTTTGGATATGTGGTGGCGAAAGTAAAGCACCAAGCACTAGAATTTTGTTATATATATATATTAAAAAAAAAAAAAAAAAAAAAAAAAAAAAAAAAAGCATTAAATATTGAGATTCTTTTCAGAAAACAGAGTAGCTTAGAGGACGAAGTCCGCTTTTTATAAGAATAAAACTTGTTTTGTGATTATTTTGAAAGCAATACATAATTTTATTTATATCCACTATAAATGCGCTTAAATTTTCACAAAATTCTTTGAAAATGAAAGAAAAATATTAACAGTTACAGCTGAAATATTAGCGCTGGAACAGAAGTCCAGACAATCTTCTCATTTCTTCATATCCCTTCAGTTTTCACCCCACCAATGGCGCGAGGTTCTGACCTCGAACCTGGAAGACGATAGGTGCTGGGTTCGAACCCAATCTCGACCGTCGTCTTAACCGTTCGGAGTTTTCCATGGTTTTCTTCGAACCTTGCGTAAATACTGTCCGACTACTGATAGGTTTACTTTACTTTGTTTTGTTTATTTGCATTAGAACGTTTCCCAGGCTCTAGAGTCGGATGTTTTAGAAGACATAAAAGTCTATAAACATAAGGTAATAACGACACTTTATTTATAATTAAAGCATAATAAATACACTGTTATTCTTCCAATACATTTATTGGGATTTTGATTAATAATATAATACAGGATTTTAAGGATGCCTAATTTTACAGATATTAATTTAATTCGCATACGAAAAGGTTGCTCTAATACTTAAGAAAGAACCCGCTCACCTCTTAGATATACTAGGAACGTCATCGTCGGGCGTCAGGCACATCCCCAAACCGGTGCTCATATCCAAATCATCAACTTATTCTCTCATCCCAGGGAGAGCACAAAACAACCACAGTCATGGAAAACTATTCTAATCTATCCTTTTTTTTTTCTTATTTTCCTAGGAACCCGCATTTTACTAACTTCTCCCTGCCTGAAAATCCCTCCTAAAAATCTTATCCTCCTATAAAATTTCTCTCTCTTGCATATCATTATAATTTTTCAAGTAACGCGCAAATTCATATGCAGGTGGGCTGAAAACAAATCCTAGTAAACAGCTAAAACCCCTTTTACGATGTAATGTGAGAATCGTGTTACCGAATGCGACATTTTTTTAGCTAACATGTTAATCCCACTACTAAATTTGCAGACATTCAAATACCACAGTGGACATATTTATTACTTTGAACTCCCATATGCGCGAAGATTCTTACTCTTGTTTACAGGAAATTCAATCTTTTCCAGTCTAACTTATAAACAATCTTAACAAATTTATTGGCTAACTGACTGTTTAGCCAGAATTCACTAACCCCTTACCAAACATCCCGGTTAGACAAGTGTCGTTAAATCGTGGAAATTCTATCCTTTTGACGATTTCCCGCATGCACGTGAACCTCAAACTATCTGGTGTGGTCTACATCCTGCATTCCTATATAATATTCTTTTATTTTTTTACTGTACTTATTACTCCAGCGGGCCGCGTAAATGTGTCGGGTTTATCCCGACAATACGGGTACAAACGGGTACAACATAAAACAAAACCAAACCCTTTGTTTTCATATTAGTCTCATTGTGTTTGAAATATTTTAGCGAATAAAATCCACCATAAATATTTTTTCTCATAGATCATAATGTGACGGAATTTTTTTATGTGTATGTAAGAGAAATATAAATGCTACATAGTTCATTTTCAATACCAAACTTTGTATACTATATGTCAATAATATTTAAATATTGGAATCCCATCCTATTCTAATATATTTACGAGAATTAAAGCACGGTCAAACAGATAAACTGAATTTATAAACATTTTTCAATTTAGTTGGAAAGTATTAAAAATAAAAATTAGCATTTGGCTTCTAAAAATTAAAAAGCAAGCCCCAAAATCACGGAACTAGTTTCACTAAAAGTAGAAATTGATGCAATAGCTGTCACATGCAAAAGCTCACGAAAATTAAGTAAATACTAAAGAATTTAATAAGTTTTCAATTAGTCTATAGATATTTTCATTTTAGTCATTATCCCATGGGCAGTGTTCTCGCTGTCGCTCGCCAATGCGCCAAACTGCGACTAAATTCTTCATTTGGCGAGTCAACAAGAGATTAGATTCGCCAAATTGCTAGTGCTCAATTTTTGCCTTTTCTTTCTTTTCTTTTACGTTTTTCATACATATGCATATATATTTAATGTATAAATATTTTTAATATATTTGTAGCAGATATTTGAAATTAGATTAATAACAGTAGCTGTCACATAAAAACTTGGGTTATTTTAGAACATATTGAAAATAAGGGAATACTTTAAAAAAATAAAGGCGTTTTTTTTTTCTTTTTTTTCTGGTACACGGCGAATCTATTTTGCTAATACTTTTTTCATTTGGCGAATGTTTTTTATTTTTAATTAGCCAAATTACTAACGTTCGTCAAATGTCAGCGAGAACACTGCCCATGGGGGATACAGCAGAAGCCCCTGGATGAGTAAAGAGCCTCAGATTAGAAGAATCTGAACTCCTTAATATTAGCTTGTCTTTATTTTACTTTAAGATAATAATAATAATAAAAAATACATATATTTAAAATTTAAGAAAATTTGAAATTTTTCAAGTGGGTGAAAAATTGTTCAAACCAAAAGCCGAACTGAGGATCTCTTGCATAACGTGTGAACATTCTAACAACTGATCTAACCTGGATGATTCCGGCCAGCGCAATTCATGCTGACAATCTTTTGTTATTAAAATACGGTGCTTACAATAATAAACTTATACGATTTTTTTTATTAATAAATTCTACTGCAATGTGTCAGATATAAAATAATAAAGTATAATTACTGTCCATCATTTAAGTTACATGAGGCTTAATTTGTAGAGCTGCATGGCATATTATTCCAGTTGATTACAAAAGGATTTTCAAGGGAAGTGTGTCAGCCAGATTACCTCAATTGGCATAGCGTCAGCAAGTTGAATCAGGAGTCCTGAGTTCGACTCCTGGCATAGAGTTGTTAAAACAAAGGAGCTTTACTTGAAAATATTTTAGCAGATAATGGGTAAACAAGAATTAATTAACTTAATTCAGATAAAAAATATGAAATAAACATTACGAAGATAATTTTAATTTAGAAAAGAAAGGTAACAGGCTTCTACAGTGGAACAAGCTGAAAAAAAAAAAACTTATTTTTAAACCAATAACCAACAATTGCCACAAAAGTTAACAGAAGAAAACTACATATAGAAAGGCACGTTAAATACAAGGAGTATGAGTAAGAATTTAAACAGTCTAATAATTGAAGTTCATAATATCAACACTTCCCCTTGAACTTGCAATTATGGCATTCTTACCATACCCAAGAGAGTCCTTAACATTTCAAAACGTTTTCTAGGTAAGGCTTTTGTAAAAATATCCGCAATTTGGTATTCACCATCAATATGCTGGACACTGACTTCACCAATTAAACACCTTTCTCGAACAAAATGATATCTAATATCTATATGTTTAGTTCGCTGATGGAACTCAGGATTTTTAGCCAAACGAACTGCACTCGCATTATCAACTTGCAGAATAGGCGTTGATGTTAATGACGCAATGTCATCAAAGAGACGTTTCAGCCAAACAATTTCTTTGGTTGCCTCACTTGCAGCTATATACTCTGCTTCTGTGGTGCTCAGTGACACACACTGTTGTCGACGACTTGTCCAGTCAATGGCTCCTCCACTGTATTTAAATACAATACCGGAAACTGATTTTCTGGTTCTTGTGTCACTGGCATAATCTGCATCACTATATACTTCTAAGGTACTAGGGTGAAAACCAGACTTAAACACTAATGCAAAATTAGATGTTCCCTTGATGTACTTTAGTATTCGTTTTACCATTGACCAATGTTTTTGTTTTGCTTTATCCAAGAACTGAGAACAATATGACACAGCAAAGGAAATATCGGGACGGGTAGCAACTGCCATGTACATCAAACTGCCTACAGCTTGTCTGTAAGGAACTTTTTCAGAAACAATCTCTTCATTATCTTCCCCTGAAATATTATCCTTTTCTATGGGAGTAGAAACTGGATTAGCATCTTTCATGTTGAATTTTTCCAAAACTTTATTAGCATAATTTTGCTGACTAATAAAAATATCTCCACTTGTCAGCTTTTTTATCTCTACACCAAGATAATATTCAGCATCTTTGTATGTTACCTTGAATTCACGCTGTAATTCTTCAAGGAAATTATTCTTGATTTCAGGAGTTATGGCAACAAGTCCATCATCTACATGTAATGCTAATAACAATTTCTGTTGTTTCTCGTTACTGCAAAACAAACATGGTTCAGCAGCACTCTCTGTAAGACCATATTTTCCCAGGAACTCTTTAAATCGCTTGTTCCAGCACCTTGGTGACTGTTTCAATTTATATACCCATCTGTTTGTAATGGCTCGTCTTCCTTCTGGTAGATTTGTCAAATACCAAGTATTGTTTTCTAATAACGATTTAATTTCCTCATCCATTGCAGCTTGCCATTCATTTACCTTTTCCGATTTTACTGCTTGGTAGTAGTGTTCTGGTTCACTCTCTTCTGCAATACAGCATTCAATAAGACGTTCTGGTGCCTTTAACTCCGTCCTGTCCCTTAGATTTCGATCATGCTGTTTATTCAAATGTCCAAGTCTCTCATGCCAAAGTTGAAGCGAGTTTGATTCAGTAAATTGAGCTTTAGTAGAGGGCACTGTAACAATGTTAGTTGCACTGTTTACCGCAGGTACTATTACTTTGCATAGCAATCTGAATAAGTTACCTTGGCGTATTCCCACAGCAACAACTCCTTTAGGTTTTACAAATTCACACTTATTGTTACACATCTTAAATTTTGATCCATGGTCTAGAGCTTGACTTACAGAAAATAAATTTCTCGAAGCATCTGGAGCATATAATACATTTTCCAGTACACTGGCTTTCCAGTTGCCGTTAACTAACATTTTCACAGAGATTTCACCATGGCCATACGCTTTCATTGTGGAATTATTACCAACCCTTACTTCTATTGGGCACTTATACTGTGTAAAACTTTGAAAGACATCGTGTCTGTTAGTTATATGTTGCGTGGCTCCTGTATCAATGACCCATGTGTCATCACTATTGGCTGCAAGGCATTCACTAATAAAAACTTCATCTTTTGATTTTCTCTCATGCACATTATTAACTTTCTTAACAGTGCAATCACGTTTCATGTGACCTCTTTTCCCACATCTAAAACATTTAAACTGCTTCCCCTGCTTGTTTGCATGGTTGCCATACTTTTCTGCAGCACTGTGAATCTTTCCCAAATTAGACTTGGCAAGTAAGGCATTTGATTCATTTTCTTTGGAAGAGTCTAACATTCTTCTTTGCTCTTCTGCAACAAGTAATTTCTTAAGCTCCACTAGTGTCTGTGTCTCTTCAGGTCTTGCACACCAAGCCATTTTCAGTGGCTCAAAGTCACTAGATAAAGTCTCCAAAAGCTTACTCATTACCACAAAGTCATTTGGTTTGATATCCAAATCAGACATCCGTGACACTAGGCGATCTAGTTTTGCTATGTGCATAGCCATTGAATCCGTCGGATCTCGCACAAAAGATGAAAATTGCATTTGGCAGGCATATTGAGCTTGAGTATTTTTCTGCTCAAACAGTTCATGTAGTTTCACCCATATTTCTCTTGCAGTTTTGCACATAGATACGAGGTCACATATTCTGCTATCTAGAGTTCTTGAAAAAATACCTCTGGCAGCTCTGTTGCCTTTATTGAAGTTGGCTAAGTCTCTGTTATATTTGTTCCTATCTGCAGCAGCAGCGCCTTCAGGAACCGGTTCTGGCTGTACAATCTCGCCAGAGCACACCTCGAAAGCATTTTCTTTTTCCATTAGCAAGCCTTCCACCATCCATTTCCATCTGACCCAATTCTCAGAGCCAAGAAGTTTATCAGCCGTAAAAAGTTCCATATTTTTATCTTTATTAACTAACCAAACACACAAACTTGAAATGCGTTTTACCGTTGGTTAGGACTAATTCTCGTTACCGTAACTATCGCGCAGTACGAAGCAAGTCAGGGAGCATAACCACTTGAAAATATTTTAGCAGATAACGGGTGAACAAGAATTAATTAACTTAATTCAGATAAAAAATATGAAATAAACATTACGAAGATAATTTTAATTTAGAAAAGAAAGGTAACAGGCTTCTACAGTGGAACAAGCTGAAAAAAAAAAAACTTATTTTTAAACCAATAACCAACAATTGCCACAAAAGTTAACAGAAGAAAACTACATACAGTGTGATTCAGCTCGTCGGTGACAAACTTTAAGGATCGATAGAGCACACCTAGACGAACATTTTTGAATAGGGAATGTAGGGTCCCTGACGCGATGGTAAGGCGCTAGGCGCTTTCGAAAATTTGGGTGCCGAAATTCGAAACGTCATAAAAACTAGGGAAATGGTTAGATTTTCTTGCTTGTTGCGTCGAAATGATTCTGTTTGTTTAGACTTTCTTCAGTACCAATTTGATAAGCGTATCTCTTAAAACATGGATAGGGGGCGCTGCAGACTTTGGAGAGCTAGACAACAACTTTAAGCCCGTTATTTTGATAATTTAACACATGCTCGCCAAAGTTTATACTCTAACTTAAAGTTTGAACCCAAAAGTAGAGCCCTGCAAAAAGCGTAAGAGCCGGAATAAAATGTCAAAGTACAGGGTGGTCGAAACTCGAAGGCTCCTAAGAAATAAACAAACAGATTTCTTGACTTATGGCATGCATTTTCATGATTCTGTTTGCTGGGGCTCTCTGAAACTCAGTTGAACGGTACAAAAAGAAACATCCATAGGGGGCGCTTTGGGCAAAAAACATAATTCGTTGACATTTCGGACGCTAACTGGAAACGGGGCGCTACGATCAGTTAGTAATAATGAAAACACATTTTCTACCTCTGCTCAACACTTCTGAATAAATTTAGACCAAAAACATCAATGATACTGGAAATTTATTTACAAAAAATAACACTACAGAAGATGCTCGAAATTTCGACCTTGGGCCATGATGCAGGCTTCGCACATCCGTCGCATTGAGGAGTGTGTGTTTCCAACAATGCCAGGAGTATCTCTGATCTGCCCTGCAGCTGCCACAATGCGCGCCACAAGTTCTTCAGCACTGCTGACAGGTGTATGGTATACCTCGGCCTTCAGGTAACCCCAAAGGAAGAAATCCAAGCAGGTGAGGTCTGGTGATCGGGCAGGCCAGTGAACTGGACCCCCACGCCCGATCCACCGCTGGCCATACCTTGCGTTTAGATGGAGACGCACGTCGTTCGTGTAATGGGCCGGAGCTCCATCGTGCTGGAACCACATCTGGCGACGCGAACCTTCGGGTACGTGCGCCTCCTCCAGAAGCTGCGGCAGCACTTGATCCAGGAAAATCAGGTAATTTCCACCTGTCAGCCGTTCAGGTAACAAATAAGGGCCAATGAGGCAATCCCCGAGAATGCCGGCCCACACATTTACTGAGAAACGCTCCTGGGCTGCTCGGCTTCTGGTTTCATGTGGATTTTCATCACACCACACATGACTGTTGTGGGCGTTCCACATTCCCTCCCGGCTGAAGGTGGACTCGTCCGTAAACAAAATGCTGTTTATAAAACGGGGATCCCTGGATCTCATCGCCAAGTACCATCTTGAGAATTCCACTCGAGGGCCAAAATCCTGCTCTCTGAGCAACTGCACCCGCTGGATGTGGTAGGGGTGCAGATTCCGGGAACGTAAGATGCGCCACGCAGTTGCTTGCGAAATGCCAACATGTCTGGCGATATCTCTCGTGCTAAGACCTGGGTTGTCCTCAACCAGGTTAAGCACAGCCTCTTCGTTGTCGGGGGTGCTCACTGATCGCTCCCGTTCAGGCCTGCCTCCGTCGAAAGATCCCGTTGTGGACAACCTCTGGTGTACTCGAGCGAAGAAGGCATGGCAGGGGATTAGCCTGTTGGGGTAACGCTCGGCGTACAACCGCTGAGCGGCTCGTGGATCTATTTCCTGGATCAAGTGCTGCCGCAGCTTCTGGAGGATGCGCACGTACCCGAAGGTTCGCGTCGCCAGATGTGGTTCCAGCACTATGGAGCTCCGGCCCATTACACGAACGACGTGCGTCTCCATCTAAACGCAAGGTATGGCCAGCGGTGGATCGGGCGTGGGGGTCCAGTTCACTGGCCTGCCCGATCACCAGACCTCACCTGCTTGGATTTCTTCCTTTGGGGTTACCTGAAGGCCGAGGTATACCATACACCTGTCAGCAGTGCTGAAGAACTTGTGGCGCGCATTGTGGCAGCTGCAGGGCAGATCAGAGATACTCCTGGCATTGTTGGAAACACACACTCCTCAATGCGACGGAGGTGCGAAGCCTGCATCATGGCCCAAGGTCGAAATTTCGAGCATCTTCTGTAGTGTTATTTTTTGTAAATAAATTTCCAGTATAATTGATGTTTTTGGTCTAAATTTATTCAGAAGTGTTGAGCAGAGGTAGAAAATGTGTTTTCATTATTACTAACTGATCGTAGCGCCCCGTTTCCAGTTAGCGTCCGAAATGTCAACGAATTATGTTTTTTGCCCAAAGCGCCCCCTATCGATGTTTCTTTTTGTACCGTTCAACTGAGTTTCAGAGAGCCCCAGCAAACAGAATCATGAAAATGCATGCCATAAGTCAAGAAATCTGTTTGTTTATCTCTTAGGAGCCTTCGAGTTTCGACCACCCTGTACTTTGACATTTTATTCCGGCTCTTACGCTTTTTGCAGGGCTCTACTTTTGGGTTCAAACTTTAAGTTAGAGTATAAACTTTGGCGAGCATGTGTTAAATTATCAAAATAACGGGCTTAAAGTTGTTGTCTAGCTCTCCAAAGTCTGCAGCGCCCCCTATCCATGTTTTAAGAGATACGCTTATCAAATTGGTACTGAAGAAAGTGTAAACAAACAGAATCATTTCGACGCAACAAGCAAGAAAATCTAACCATTTCCCTAGTTTTTATGACGTTTCGAATTTCGGCACCCAAATTTTCGAAAGCGCCTAGCGCCTTACCATCGCGTCAGGGACCCTACATTCCCTATTCAAAAATGTTCGTCTAGGTGTGCTCTATCGATCCTTAAAGTTTGTCACCGACGAGCTGAATCACCCTGTATAGAAAGGCACGTTAAATACAAGGAGTATGAGTAAGAATTTAAACAGTCTAATAATTGAAGTTCATAATATCAACAGCTTTTAAAAAGCTTATATTTGGAAAAATGCAAGTTGTTATGCAAAATGTGATCTGGTATAATTTCTATGTCAAATATGCAATATTTCTCAATAAATAATAAAAATAAAATAAAAAAATAACTGTTCAAAACAATTATTAGTTCAATATGAGTAATGCAGTTTATAAATGCGAAAGGAAAGTTTACCATATGCTTTATTTTTCTCATATATTTTTCTTTTTCGTTATTATTCAGGTTTTTAAGAGAACTAAATCAGCTAAAAAGAATGGCAGACTATACTTCATGTGATTCTACTTACCTAAACCAAGTGCTACAGGGTCTTGGACCTGATTTTGCCCAATACACATATCAAATGTTACGCTGTGGTATACACAAAGAAACGCTCAAATACATATCCGAAGATCACCTTAGTAAAGACTGTGGTATTGACAATAGCATACATAGGTTAAGGATAGCACATGCTATAAAAAGTAAGCAAAGCTGTTTTTATAAAAAAATACTCAGTACTTATTCAAAAGTTTGAACACATATATTTTAAAATAAATACAATTTCTATTTATAATTTTTACAATAATATTTCAAATATAACCTTTATTCTACGTATTATTTGCAAAATTTTGTTGAATCATTTCAAATTTTATGAAAATCGAGTCAATACATAGTAAAAGTTTTCTCTAATCTATCAAATCCTATCATACGTAAAAAAATCAGTGATATCCTATGATTAGTAATGATTCTAGGTTGTCATGGTGATTATGTTCCACTTAAGAGGGATTAATATTATTTTTGTATTACTGAATTTAATGTATTGAATCGTAATAAATTTTGTATTTATGCATTTTTGCATAAGAGTGCAGCAGCTATTACACCAATATCTTAATATATTTTAAACTTTGTTATAGTAACAGCGCGAGTCATTTGATATTGTTTTGACGTGCAAATTTTAACTAGGTTTTTCCTATAAATATTTGTTATTCGAAAACTTTCAATTGTTTGCAAAAAGTTAAATATTACACAAAGTGTGGTACAAAGCAATGATTGGAAGAGCTGACTTCGAGGCTTCTGATCTGCAGATATACTAATTATTTTGTTTAGACTTATCGAAAACATAATACAAAATCTGCAATATAAATATTTGCAGCTCAAATTTGGAAAAAGTCTAAAATTTATTTCGATTTTGTTTGAACAAAATCTAAGTTTTTAGAGTGTTTAGATATATTGTTTGATTCTGATTTTTTAATCTTCAATTCGTTATATTATTTTTCATAATAATTAAACTAATTTTATTAATATTTAATATCTGGACTTGAACAATGTAAGAAATATTTTTTTTTTGTTTTATGCATACATGAACATACATACATATATTCTTGCAAATCGAGTTTGTGTGTAGGGGAAAGTAGGATAAAAACGAATACTTATTCTTACAAGGAAGGTCTCTGTATGGGCATACTCTGAAAAATCTGAAAAAATACAGAATGTTCTTCTCATGAGGCTATATATGTTTATAAAAAAATTTTCGGCGGAATCTTATAGCAGTGTCCGTAAAAAATTAATGAAAATTTCGTTATTTGGCGATTTATCCTCGGTTGGCGACAAAATACAATTTCAAAAAATACTTTTTCACATTGAATACATTTAAAAATTAAAAAGAGTCATGCTGAACTTGTTTAGATAAATTTAATTTAAATAATTTTAGTTCTGACAGTTTTAGTTTTATTTAAATATAATTTTGTTATATCGATATTTATATGTATTTATATTCAAATTTAATCATCAAAATTTGCGATTTAAAACAAAATTCATAATTTAAAATAACTAAAATTGTTTCAAGCTCAAAGTCCAATTGAACATTGTCGACTCGATTTTGTTGCCATGGAAACGGCTGACTTTTATTTTTGAATACGCTTGAATTTATGAAATTATTGTTTCTCAATATGAATTTTTCATTTACAAAAATAATTGTTTCCAGAGGTAAATTAAATAACTACAGCAATAAACAATATACGTATGGAATACAATATATATATGTATAGAATATATTAAATTCTCTCATTGTTTATGGTTAAATTCATTAAATACAATTTAAATGCATTTAATAAGTCTATTAAGAAACAATTTTCAGTTACATTAAAATCGTTTGCTTCTGGTGGGGAAAAGTGTTGGTCGCCAAATCGTGCGCCACTTGGTCTTTTCACGCCAAATATTCGAAAGTTGTTTATTTTTTTACATATTTCCTATTGTAATTCCGCCGCTAAATTTGATTGATCCTTTATTACCTACATGAGTAGTTTAATTAGTATTTTTTTCAAAATTTCTGAGTATGCCAAATATGGAGACCTTCCTTGTTAGTTACTTCTTGAAGCCAGAATTTCCAACATAATTTAGTGAGACTTTGTATAAACACTCTACACTTATCCTTGTATGAAATTATCATTATAAATGTATGATTTGTGCATCTCATTTTTATTAATTAATGCTTTTTAGAAAAAAAACCTTATAATTTTGCGGTTTTACCTACTAGTGGAATAAGACTGCATAAATATATTACCCTACGTGAAATAATAAAAACTTAGCCTTCATTTTGACAAGGAATTTATTTTTGATTTTTTCCCCACTTTAACTAAAGAATATAATAAACAATATTTTAATTAATTCAAATGATTTATTATTCAAAGTCAAAATGATAATTAACTTCATTATAAAAATGTTGGCAACAATTTCATTGTCTTAAATAAATGCTTATTATGTGTGCTACACACTGAATAATTCAATGTGTATAGCTACTGAACATTTTTCATTTAATTATTGCTTATCTGTCATTATTCTTATTCTCAATTTTTCTTATTCATTATTAGATTTAGCTCATACCAATGAAGAAGATGAAGAGGAAGAAGATAAACAAAAGAGTTTAGATGTTTTTATTAGTTATCGAAGATCAAATGGTTCACAATTAGCTAGGTATACACTTGTTAAAAAATAACTAATTTTTGAAAATTTGTATATTTTGTAACAGTTTGATATCTATAGTTATATTTTAACAGACATCTGTTTAGAAATTTTATAAGTAGATTAAAACCACAATCTTTTTTCATTTTATATTTAAAAATACATCAATTACAATTTGGATCGTGCTAGGGTCTTTTTTCTGAAAACTCGGGCCTTATTTTTCTGGAGTATCGAACCGGGCCTAACTTATTTTTCCGTACGTAGCTGGGACTGATTTTATCCTTCCTAGTCTTCACAGACTAAAATAATCAGTTCCGGTTGAATCATCCCGTATGAAAATACTTTTCTCGACGTAGCTCCAAGTCTGTTCAAGAAACAGTAAAATTTGGCTTGATGCAGAAATTTTTGCAAAAAAGGCATACACTTTTAAGTCGTCATTATTCTACAATAAAACGTTAGAATTAATTCTTTTTGAAGAATTGTAGATTTCTAGGCTTATTTAAATAGAGTTAAACACATGGAAAAAAAACCTGCCTATGACGGAATTTTCTTTTAAAATAAAAACTGGAAATTTCTTTTAAACTGTTCATCCATGCAAAATGAATACAGTAATACGGGAGAAAAAAAATTATTAAACATTTACACCTGCTAAAAAGGGAACATATATTTTTTTTCTTTCCAATGCGATTCTGTCTTAGAAGATTTTACTGTTACTATATACCATTTTTTAGATTTCTTGGGTTGCCACTACATGGAATATGTATTAATAACACTAATGATAACTGAAACATTTACATACAACAAACAAAGGTTCATTAAAAGCTTAAATATTGCAGCCTATGGCACTTCTGCATAAATGAAGACTATAAACACTAAAAAATAGACAAGTTTTTTTTTGTCAGAATTCTTCCGTAAGAGTAAAGATCAATTGTCTGTAGAAATTATCTCAGGCTGGGCCAAGCGTGGGCCTTGTTTTTAACTATTATATCGGGCTGGGCCAGGCCAAGCTCGGCCTGGAAATTTTAGCCCATGCTCATGTCGCAGTTAAACTGTATTTGTTTTGACTCTAGAGAGTGTTCATTTACAATAACTCTTTATTTACGCAACACTTGGAATTTCTTAGAGATTGAAATGTCCACGGTTACCCGACTTTTCCTTATATTATGTTATATTCCTACTACATTTGATCAACTAATATTTTAACTCCTGTGGGACCAAGGGCATATATATGCACCTTCAAAACGTGTTCTATTGCTTGTTTTTGATGCCACTAAAAAAGAAAAGTAAAATTTTCTTTATTTAACTAAGACATTTTCTTGATTGCGGAATTAAATTTCACTGTTTGACAAAAAATGGTGTCAACCAAATAAAATTCATGTAAAAAATACTGGTCTCGAACGGGTTAATGCAAATTAGTTTATAAAGATTGAATTAAACTGAGTGAATAATAATGTAAATGAAATCTTCATAGTATTCCATCATAAATTATACTATAAAAATGATTATAGAAATTTTTGCTTTAAAATTAATATATTTTTTTTTTCTCTTATCACATAGCTTGTCATATGTTGGAATAAAAATAAGTAAAATCTCTCCTTTTTTAAAAATCTTTTTAATGATAGCAAAATTTAGATAAATACAATTGAATACTAATGATAAGCATACCAAATTAAAATAATTTCTACTAAATGTTAAAATTTGTTCTAAAATTCATTGGTTTATTTCTTTCTAGTTTGTTAAAAGTCCACCTACAACTAAGAGGTTTTTCTGTATTTATTGATGTTGAACGATTAGAAGCTGGGAAATTCGATAATAATTTATTGAATAGCATACGCCAAGCCAAGCATTTTCTATTAGTATTGACTCCCAATGCTTTAGAAAGGTGTACAGGAGATAACGACTGCAAAGACTGGGTGCACAAGGTAATTAATTAACTTGCTCGTTAAGGAAAGTATTCTATTTTGAAGTAAATGCATTTTATAATAATGTAACGTAAAACAATAGGTATTTGGAATTTACACAAAATCTGTTAATCACTCATCCATATTGTAATGTCTGTGTATGTGAATTCTAAATTAAATGCAGGATGATTGAAAACTAAAGAGATAAACTCAAGAATGGTAGAACCCACTTTAACTATTCATTTATTTAATCAAAAATATAGAATATTGAATCAGCATTTTGAGTCATAACCTTAACAATAGAATAGAAGACCACTAATCCACACATTTTATTTCAAACCATTTTAAAGATTATAAGTCATGCCTATTTTATCTTTGTTTATACTTTTTAAATTCATAGTTTTCATAAATTTAAAATGTTATTGCTTAAAAAAACAAATTGCATACTTAAACGTATAAAATAAGAAAATTTAAAGAATAATTTGCTGATTTTAAAAGAGGACTCTATGTAATGAGGAATGATTGTAATCTTTTAATCATTGGTGTAGTAGTAAAAAAAAAAAAACTGAGGATATATATGCTACAGGCAGAGGGCATACAATGGAAAGTATACAGAATAATCCAGAAGATAATATGGCTTATGCTCTCCATTGTATCCCTACTTTTTATATTAACATTGATTTAAAGGATTAATACCTTGATTTTTACTTTCTTCTATCTTTACAAGAAGAAAGTATTGGATTCATAAAAATTTTCGACTTCCGATTTTCGACGGATTTATACGTTTTAAAAGGTCCTGAACACGTTTTGACTATTTTTAGAAAATGTCTGTCTGTCTGTATGTGACAAAAAATTTGTGGGCGCTCTATCTCAAGAACTAATGCTCGAAATTTAATAAAATTTTATATTCAGTTAGACCTTGATATGAATTAGAGCCTATTGGTTTTTGGTGAAAATTGGCCAGTAGGTGGCGCTGCTATACTACGTTTTTCATGATTTTCAAGATTGCTATATCTCTAGAACTAATGCACAGAATTTCACGAAACTTCAGATTCTGTGACCCCTTGATATACATAGACGCTGATTAAGTTTTGGTGTAAATTGGCCAGCAGGTGGCGCTGCTATGCCATGTTTTTCGTGATTTTCATGATAGCTATATCTCAAGAACTAATGCACAGAATATCACCAAACTTCAGATTTCGCGATACCTTGAGATACATAGCCGTTGATAAGGTTTTGGTGTGAACTGCTTTATAGGTGGCGCTGCTATGCTACATTTTGCACGATTTTTGCGATAGCTATATCTCAAGAACTAATGCAGAGAACTTCATCAAATTTTAGATTCTGTTACACTAGAATATATAACATAATGAGATGCTGATTACATTTTGGTATTAACCTTGCAACAGGTAGTGCAGCTATGCTGCATTTTGCACGATTTTTCCGATAGCTATATCTCAACAACCAACGAACAGAATCTCATCAAACTTCAGATTTTGTTACAAAATAATATATAACATAATTATACGATGATTACGTTTTGTTGTAAATCCTTCAACTGATGGTACTACTGTGCTATATTTTACACGGTTTTTTTTTAAACTAGCAATATCTCAAGAACTAATGCACAGAATTTCATCAAACTTCAGATTCTTTTACACCATAACATAAATAGACGCTTTTTTACGTTTTGGCATAAATTGTCCAAGATATGGTGCTGCTGTGCAACGTTTTGCAAATTTTTTGTTATAACTATATCTCAAGAACTAATGGACGAAATTCCATCAAATTTCAGATTCTGTTAGGTCTTGACATAAATAGATGCTTATTAGGTTTTAGTATAAATTACCCAACATGAGGCACTACTAAGCTCTTTTTCTCAGAATATTAATTAAAGTTTGCGTTTTAGGCTTTTCGGATACCAGAATCTCATTAGGCTAGGTCAAATGTTCGAGGAAATTCGATAGTGGGTAACTTTGAGGTCACCCTGCTTTTTTTTTTTTTTTAATATTAAAATGTACTTATGAGATAGAAGAAAGTTTTGGAATTGACACATCCAACTAGTTAAATAATGGGATTATTTTCAACTCCATAAACTGTGATTATTTCTAGATGAAAGATTAACTATGTTAGATGGTTGTGGTTGTGTTTATAAGGGCTAATTATCAACATGAAAGATAACCTAATAGTCTAAGATCCGGCTGCAGAATCAGTGTACTCATCGAGTGTTTGCTGAAAACCAAATTTTTACACATATTTATGATTAGGAGAATTTATATCTACCAGGTTGCCTATCAAAATGTGGCCGCTAGTATTTTTAATTAAATTATTAATAATTCATAATAAGAAAAAAAATTCACTGACTTGTTTTTTCAATAAAATGTCGTCTACTTTACGGCAACATCTATAAAGACTCTGAAAAATCATGGTTGCCGTTGCGCACCTGGCCGCACCTCTTCGCAGCCAGGTATACACAGGTATGATTTTGTTACATTTATACACCCACAACGTACATTCATAACTTATATATCAAATTAAAGCTACTTTTTTTCTGTTTATTATTATATACGGTTGCCTAATTAAATCTGGCCGCAAATAAGGGTTGCTGGCTGTTCAATTGTTGACCGTTTTCTATAAAAGCGGTGGAGTGACGCTGCAGAATCGTTTGTTTCATATACTGTTAAAAATCTGCTGCATTTTGTTGCAACGCACTCCATCGCTTGTATATAATATCTCTATTCCAACCAATGAGAAAGCTCCATTTCACGGCCAAGTAACCGTTTTCTATACAAGTAAGGGAGTGCGTTGCAACAAAATGCAGCAGATTTTTAACAGTGTATTTTTCAATTTGGAACAATTTTAATCAGTTTAAATTGTGTTTTAAATGATAAAATATATTAGTTTCATTTTGTTACATACATTCATAATTTATGTATCAAATTAAAGCTAATTTTTTTCTGTTTATTATTACATACGGTTGCCTAATTAAATCTGGCCGCAAATAAGGGTTGCTGGCTGTTAAATATAGTAAATATTAAAAGTAGAGTGAAAGAGAGCTAGCGCGTAACACCACTAGTCAGACGAGGATAGCAATTGCCAGCTGTCGGACGGTTTAAAGCCATTGCGTATGCGTCAGATGCTAGTGTTCTCAACGGATCAGTTGCGACTTTTATTCTAACAAGGAAGGTCTCATACGGGCATACTCAGAAAAATCTGAAAAAAAGACCGAATGTTCTTCTCATATAGTTATATACGTTTATAAAAAAAAAATTTCTGCGGAACCTCCTTATAACGTCCGTAAAAAAAATTAAAAAATTTCGTTTATTTGGCGATTTATCTCCGGTTGGCGAAAAAACGAAATTTTGAAAATATGCTTTTACGCTTCGAATTAGCGTTGCAAAGGTTAGAAAAAAGCCGGTTTAAACCCGGGAATAAACCGGGATTTTAGGAATAAACCTGGAAAAAACCCGGGATTTTTAGGAATAATTCGATTTTTTGGGAATAAACCTAGTCTATTGGAAATAAACCCGGGAATAAACCGACTTTTTGCAACTCTACTTCGAATACTTTTTAAAGAAAAACTTTCTATGTTCAATTTATTTAAATAAGTTTAGTTTAAGTAATTTTAGTTTTGCATTTTTAGTTTACTTTAAGTGTAATTTTGTCATATACGTTTATATGTACTTATAACAAAAAGAAACTAATATATTTTATCATTTAAAACACAATTTAAACTGATTAAAATTGTTCCAAATTGAAAAATACACTGTTAAAAATTTGCTGCATTTTGTTGCAACGCACTCCCTTACTTGTATAGAAAACGGTTACTTGGCCGTGAAATAGAGCTTTCTCATTGGTTGGAATAGAGATATTATATACAAGCGATGGAGTGCGTTGCAACAAAATGCAGCAGATTTTTAACAGTGTATGAAACAAACGATTCTGCAGCGTCATTCCACCGCTTTTATAGAAAACGGTCAACAATTGAACAGCCAGCAACCCTTATTTGCGGCCAGATTTAATTAGGCAACCGTATATAATAATAAACAGAAAAAAAGTAGCTTTAATTTGATATATAAATTATGAATGTACGTTGTGGGTGTGTAAATGTAACAAAATCATACCTGTGTATACCTGGCTGCGAAGAGGTGCGGCCAGGTGCGCAACAGCAACCATGATTTTTCAGAGTCTTTATAGATGTTGCCGTAAAGTAGACGACATTTTATTGAAAAAACAAGTCAGTGAAATTTCTTACGGATTATGAATTATTAATAATTTAATTAAAAATACTAGCGGCCACATTTTGATAGGCAACCTGGTAGATATAAATTCTCCTAATCATAAATATGTGTAAAAATTTGGTTTTCAGCAAACACTCTATGAGTACACAGATTCTGCAGCCGGATCTCGTACTATAATGGGGAAAGTGCCCTGTGCGTGGGGTCTTTCTAAGCAAACCTAACCCGTATTTATGCAAGGAAATCCAAAGTTAGAAGAAAACCACGGAAAACTCTGAACGATTGGGCCGATAGGTGCAGTTGGTTTCAAACGCAGGACATCCCATCTATCAGCTTTGAGAGTAACTATGTTGGGATATCAATTTTTTATTAATACCAATACATTTTTTGAAAACTGTATTTTTAAAAGTATTTTCTTTATATGAGTGATTTAATAAATAAAATACTTTTTACAGCATATGTATCCTGATGATATGGTTAAATGGATGTGAATGTGAATATCAAAGCTAAAGTAGTTATATAAAAAATGAAAGAAGTCTTTTGACATTAAAGAGAAAATTATAAGAGCCAAATATTGATACAATTTCTTTTTTACTGTTTCACATTTAAAAAATGGTTTAATAGGGAATGTATGATATATTTTAATAATAAAAGATGTGACAGTTAATAAAAGAAAATCCAAATATCATTTCAAGAAAAAAATTATACAGGGTTTCAAAACACTCACAACAATGTACAATGGCTGGTTATATAAATCATGAAAAACTTAACATTTAATTGATCAGCATAGATTTTCAAATTATGATCGTTCAGTAATAATGATAATAGGTTTAATTTACATGCTACCTTTTCATAGCTCTGCACAAATATAAAAAACTCAATATTTATTTATTATTATTTTCTAAGCATTAAAAATAATCCATTTCAAAGATTGTGCAAAGTGCGAAACAGTTTATATAAGTTTTATTATAGTAACAATTTGAGAAACGTCTTTAAATGTCAGACAATATCAGTTTTCATTTGTAAAGTGTACAGTATTTCCATAAACAACATACATGAAGCCATGGCCCCTTCCAAATGAGAAGCTTGTGACTGGCTGTTTGCATATTCCTAAGACCATCCCATGACTCAATAAATATTCTTAATAATGTAGACTTGTTATTTATGGATGTTTTTTCAATAGATGACTGTCAATATTTCTCTTGCACATATTAATAATAATTTTAAAAATGAAAACATTACGTTTTTTATTTTTTTTTTACTTAGGAAATAGTTGAAGCACTCCAGAGTCAGTGTAATATCATTCCAATTTTAGACAATTTTCAGTGGCCAGAACCTGAAACATTGCCAGAGGACATGAGAGCTGTTTGTTACTTCAATGGAGTCAGGTAATAGAGTCATGCAATCTTTGTTTTCCCCCCCTGCCAAATTTATAAATTCAGGGTTATTGTTGGCTTTTGACCAACATTAATGATTTGGTGAATAAGAAATAAAAAATAGTAACCAAATGAAAAAAAAAAAAAAAACGTTAGCAAAATAGAGATAGTGATAAACTGCTATAGAGAAATATCTATTGAATAATCTTTTCTGTGCTAAATTAAATTGGTGTTGACTCAATATTTCTATAAATAATGTAAATGACAAACTTCAATTAAACATAAAAAACAACATCAATGTATGCATGTAATACACTGCTGTAGACACTAGTTTTTTTTTTTTTTTTTTTTTTTTTTTTTTAATGTTTAATCTAAAATGTTCAATAAAGAAAAAAACAAGAGTCATGACACTGGACAACTTGTGAGTTGCAGAAGTTCTTACTCTTTTTTTCTACTCAAAGGCATTATGTTACGCTAGATTAAAAAGATAAATGAACTTTTTCTAGTTTTCTGAATGTCCAATTTCTTGTGTTATTTTGCTTACACTAAAAAATTATTTTCACTACCTTGGTTATAATAATCTTTCCCAGAGAAAATTAGTTCACTGAGCATTTAAATATTTTTTATCTTTACCCAAAAATTTTCAATTTATCTTCAAGATAGTATTATATATATATGTATTCAAATATCGTTTTTGTGATTTTGTTTTTTCAGTAATAATTTCAAGTCAATTTTTTTTTTTTTTCTTTAGGCTATTAGATTCAATAAGTAAGAGGAAAGGTAGACTGGCATTATTGAAATGCTGTAACTTGAACCAGACTTTTGACTATCCTCTTATTTAATTTTATATTTGAAATATCTTTTATCAAATTCTAAAAGCATAATTTCCTCAATCAAGAAATATTTCTATTACAGCCTCATTAAAATCTTAAAGATCATCTTCTTATTTTATTAATAGCTGTAAACAATCTGCATTTTTTTAAATAAAAATATTACGTGATAAATACTGATTTTTTTTTTTTTTTTTTTTTTTTTTTTTTTTTCAAAATCTATTTTAACTTTGTCGGTTTTACATGCTTATATTTGTTGAACATGGTTTAAAATACCTCTTTAGAGTATCAGATATGTTCATCAATGCAACATGCTAAAATCCTCTAACACATACGCAAGACCTAGACTAACAAGTTTTATATTGATAAACTATTAAAATTGGAATTTATTTATACCCAATAACATGAAACAGTTAAATTACAAACAAGAAAATATTATACTTGATTTTTTTTGCAAGTTTAGGGGCTTAAACTTTGGTTTAAAATCATACCAACTCTGACAAACAAGCATTGAATTTTGAATGAATAAATAAAATATTAGTATTCAAATTATTAAAACTAATAATAAAATAAAATAAAACATCATATATTAATTAGAATTACTTTTCTAGTTACTGTATTAAGTACACATACTAATGAAAATTTTAAAATTTTGATTATGAACACAATGAGTTCTTGAATAAGATGCCCAAAGGTTTAACAATGGCTAACATGATATGAGCGAAAAAAATAAAAAGAAGAAAGAGAAAGAAATTTTCATTCAAAAATTATAGTTTAATTTTCTCCTCAGGAACATCTTCTGCAAATAAAGCACCAAAAGCATGCATATAAAATAAGGGATTTTCAAAATGAGAAGTTCTTTCTCTGTAAACTTTTAATTTGTTTTTTTCTTTGTAGTCATACAGGGTTCCCAGCAAAACATGAATAGCAAATTCCCTGACTTTCCATGACCTAATCTTGAAAATTCCACGACTTTCCCTGACCAAATCTCAAAAAATTCCCTGAACAAGCAGATATACAATGAAATCTGCTACTTATTTCCAGAATTCTTTGTCAAAACTAGTGATTTTTTTCAACAATTGTTTTTCAAATTTCTAAATTTTCTTTTCCCTAATTATTCGACAAATTACGTGATTTTTTTTCCCAAGATTATTTGATGAATTTTGTATCATTTTACATTTTTTCTCCAAGAATTTTCCATGTCTTTTTAGAAAATATTTGTAAATTCCCTTACTTTTCATATATATTTTAAAATTTCCCTGACTTTCCATGACTACTTTGAAATTCCATGACTTTCCATGACTACTTTGAAATTCCATGACTTTCCAGGTTTTCCCTGACTCTCCATGACGCTGGGAACTCTGTCATACATTTTCTTATGATCATAATTTCTAACAAGATTCATTAATTTAATTCATAGTTACTAAAGTTGTATCATTTCAGGTGGATCCATGACTACCAAGATGCATGTGTTGATAAACTAGAACGTTTCATGCGAGGAGAAATGAATGTGAGAAGTGATGGCCCCCTAGGACGATATGTAGGCATTGGTGTTGGTGGTGCTGGGACACCAGGCACAACAAATGTAACCAACAGTCGAGGGAATCCAACCTATCAACGTAGTGCCAGTAATGACAGCAATAAAGGCAGCACTTGCTCAGACAAGGATGATACTAACGGACAAAGTCTAGTATCACATTGCTGAATTTATTCATAAATAACAAAGAAACATTTTTCATAATTTCTTAAACACTAGACTATTATAAATTTTTACAAACTTATCTTATAAGAAAAGATAGATGTATATTTATTTATAGCCATCATGCATTTATAAATTAAATTGTGTATAAAAAAAAATACACACAAGCCCTGCATATAAATTTTTGACGACTGCAATTTTCAGTTCATATTGTCAAGTCAGACCATTCCTATGTCATGAACAAGAATGATCCAAATCTATTTAAACTAGTAAATTCATTTGCAGAAAACTTTGAGAAAAATATCAATTAAAATGTACTTTTTTAATGCATTTAATTTTCACATTTTCTAGTAAGAAAAAAAGGAGAAAAAGAAAATTTTTGTAGATCTCTTTGCATTCTTATGAACATTCTTTAAAAAGAAACATAAGAATGTAATGAAGTCCTAATTTTTATATAGAAAATAATAATGTTGGAAGGGAGAAAAAAAATAAAAAGGTGGGTAGATAAGGATTATTTTATGCCCATGGCAAGACCAATTTCTTTCTTCTTTTTTTTTTTTTTTTTTTTTTTTTTTTTTTCCAAAGATGTTTTAGTTAAATTTAGGATAAAAAATTATTGACCTTTAGCTTGAAAGTTGTTTAAATATGTTACATAAGATTTGAAATATAGTTTATTTTTCAAATCTAAATGCCTTTGAACATTTTTTTAAAAACTTTTTAATAACAAGTGCTTATGACACCATCATAGATTTTACATATGTTTATATTAAAAAAAAAAAAAAAAAAAAAAAACATATATAGATAGCAAGCTGATGTTTTATAAGTACCTATTATAATAAAATAAAAGATTGAAGTACATTCAATTTGTTGGAATAACCTATGTTTCATATCCTATAACAGATATAAACAGTCTTCAAAGCAAAACCAATTAAAGAGCTAGAATATTTTTATCCCTGAATTTTATTAAAATATCTCTTTAAAAAGGTAAGAAAAATCTTGGTTCTGTTAGAGGTAAAAAAAAAAAAAAAAAAAAAAAAAAAAATAGTCTGATGGATACTGATTTCTTTTCTTTGGGGAAAACAATACTTGTAAATAATATGAAAAAAAATTGCTTTTACACATTTTTAAAAAAATACATGTATGATAATCATTGAAATGAAAATTTTACTACACAACAGCAAAAATCTATAGATAAGTTTGTAAACTTTTCATGAAATAAGACATTACCTCAGTGGTATTCATTGAACAAAGAAAATGGAGTTGAGGTACAAGAAAAATAATTTTTCCAAGACAGAGACAAGTAATCACAACAAGCTATTTATGAAGAAAGTAATTACTGCAAAGCAAACAGGTGGAAACTCTTCATATGTTGAAATCATTTGCATTTTGTCATTGAACATATGAACAATGGATTATAATTGAACAACTGGTTAATGTAACATGAAAATATGTATGATACACAGCACTGTAGAAATTATAAATTTATAAGTTAGCATTCATGTTTTGAATTAAAATAAAATATGTGAAAATGTGCATACTGCTATCATTTTTTATATTGAACCTTTAGAAATATTTTTCAGGAACAGGTAAAAAATTGAACAAATTTTTCCGAATCGAGTTTTAAAAAATATCCAGGCCGGAAAAATAAATCTCTGATGCAATGCTCTGCTAACTGAAATGGTGATTCTGATCACACACAATATCCAAACTAGAAATTTAACCAAGTTTGATTATCAGGCTGAATACTTTCTAAATTTTTAGGAAAAATTCATTTAGTCCTTTATCTACCGACGGTACTTATAAGTACCATTGTGGAAAATTTAATAAAAAACGTGTTTAATCAGTCCATTAAGTTCTTTTTCTTACCACATAATATACTTTACTCGATCTAATTTAGATAGAAAAGAAAAACAGTCAAATATTTTAAAAAAGAGGTAATTTTTTTAATCATTTTCATAGGTATATATTTTTTTTCTTCAAAAAAAGTTATATGAAGTATTTTCAATACTAAAAGCCTTTCCATTTTCAGAGAGGATCATAATACATTTAAATACATTGCTTTTATAAGAATTGTAATATTTCCATAAGAGTATTTTTGGTTAATTAATTTGATTATTTTTGTAAATATTTTACAAAAAAAATAAAAAAAAAATAAATAAATAAAAAATAAATAAATAAATAATAAAAATAAAATAAAATAAATACTAATATATTTAATCAGTTTTAATGAAAAAACACTTCTAAATTTCACATTTTTATTATTTAAAAATTCCGGTATGTCTTCAGATATTAAAGAAGACAATTACTGATGTGAAGCCATTTCTTGATACATAATTTGGTAAATAAAGTGTTAGTTTAAAACTCTGTCTGAAAAATTCCAGTAATTCAGGACTGAAATTTAATGGCTAAGAATTTTACAGTCTTTTGGTTATTCTTTTGTTTGTATTATTTCAAACAGTAATTTGAATATAATAATGCAATCAAAATTGTAAAGAATGCTTGCAATATAGTAATGTAATAAACTAATAAGTAGAATAAAAAGATTTTAAAAGTGATGAATTAAAGGTCAAGTAAATAATTAATAATGCATAATTAAATATGAATAATAAAGAGGAGATTCATTTTCCTTGAATTATTTAATGAAACTTTCCTCATAAAGGTACCTTATTAATTAAAACAAAATCACAAAGTAAGGAAGTTTTATTTCAGGCTTAGCCAGTCTTAATAACCAAAAAAACTTGTTTAATACATAAATATATTTGATAAAAATATTATGATTACCAGTGATATCAGCAATATCTTGTTTTTTTTTTTTTTTTTAATTTTTTTTTTTTTTTTTTTTTTTTTTCCCCAGAAGTAAATTTATATTTCCTTCTTGAAAAAAAGTGTTCAGTCATATTATCTACAGTTACATATTAAAATATATCAAATTATAAATTCTGTAATTTGGGCCTTACATCTGAACTGAAAGTTCCATTGTTTATATCTGGGATGATACATGGATTTGAGATAATCTATGATGGTGAAGTTTCCATGTGATGTATTTTCGCTGGTAAAAAACAGTGGGTTTGAATGACTAATGATACTATATGAAGTGAATTGTGTCAAATTAGAATTGTCTGGGACAGTTGACAGAGCATTGGCACATTGAGTCAAGGATCGATTTCTGGCCAGGATACTTTTCACTGATTTGAAAAAATTTCATTCTACACTGCTCAAAACAATTAAAGGATATTGCAGTTTTAGGTGGATTTTGTATCTGGGAAACTTTTTAGCTGATTAATACATGGTCGACAGACATAGTAGGTTATATGAGAATAAATTACACATGTTTGGCAGAAAAAAATGCATTTTATTGTGCATTTGTGTACAAAAGGAAAAAAACACAACTTGTGCATATGAGAAAAAAAGAATAAGAAAAGGTGTTTTCTTCAAAGAAAATCATTTTCAGTAGGCTGTATGGTTTCCATGGGCGGCCAGCAACGTTGAGCACCTTTGAGGCATGGACTCAATGAGGCTATTAATGACGAGTTGGGGTATTCTGCCCCACTCTTCCAGAAGAGCTCTTTCCAGTTCTTGGAGAGTTTGTGGGGGTTGTTGGCGGCCAGAAACTCGTCTTCCTAGAGCGTCCCAAACGTGCTCGATTGGATTCATGTCTGGAGAACACGCTGGCCATTCTATTCGAACGATTCTTTCCTCGAAAAGGAAATCCTCCACCAGGTTTGCACGATGTGGCCTGCAGTTATCGTCCATTAAAATGAAGTTATCTCCGATTGTTGCAGCGTAAGGGACTACAATAGGTCTGAGGATCTCATCCCTATATCGGCGACCAGTCAGAGCTCCATCTCGAATGATGTAGAGGTCAGTGCGCCCGTCAATGGAGATGCCACCATACACCAACACTCCTCCACCGCCAAAACTGACACTTTCGTGCACGAACGCAGGATTATTCCTACTGCCACGGTCCCTCCAGAGGAAAATACGCCTATTATCCAGATGCACAGAAAAACGGGACTCGTCAGAAAACAGAATATTGCTCCATTCATTTCTCCTCCAGTTGACATCCTCGGTTGCCCACTCCCTGCGGTCGCGACGATGCCTTGATGTTAATCTAACACATACCATCGGTCGGCGAGCATACAGACCTACAGCATGGAGCCGGTTTCGGACAGTCTGAGTTGAAATTGTGGTGCCTGTAGCCGAGCGAAGGTGTTGTTGGAGAAGAGTAGCGTTCATGTTTCGGTGTCTCCGAGCTGTTAACGCTAAATACCGATCTTCATTGGGCATTGTTGCCCATCTACGACCTTGCCCTGGTCTTCGGCCTGCACATCCACTCTCCAAAAAACGGTTCCAGATCCTGGAAATGACACTTTGTGACACTCCAATGGCTTGCGCTACTTCGGTTTGAGTTTGGCCCCCTTCTAACCTACCAATAATTCTCCAAGCTTCTGAATCAATCTGTCAAATGACTTCGCTGAGACATCGTACTCATCGAAACAAAGCAATCACTGAATGCCGATCATCCTTGTCTTCATTCTGTTTTATCCAGTTGAAAGTCAAATTTCATCCACTGCCGCTAAAGCGACGTTTTTGACGTCAAACTCAAAATTTGCATACTCTACAGCACAAATTTGCATTTGTGATTCTCTTCTTCTATTTACGGCAAAAAAAAATTTCGTTTATATCTTTATTTTATATAAAACTTCAAATATCCTTTAATTGTTTTGAGCAGTGTAGTTTAACCTCTGCCTAAAAAGTCTCAGTAATTTATGGCTGAAATTTAATGATTTCGTATTTACATATTAGATTTCAGTACTTTTAACTACATCATACAGCATGATAATGCTGTACAGCAAGATAATGCTGATACAGCATGATAATACTGTACAGTAGAGCTCAGATGCATCTCTAATGTTAAAGTCGAAAGTTCGCCTCTTAATAACTTTGCACCCAATCATTGAATAAGTATATGAATGTTTCTGCTATTTTCTCTACTAGTTGACTTGCCTAGTGTTGGCCTGGCTCATAATAACCTTAAATAAACTTCAGATTTCTATAATTTTATATCCTTTGTGTAAATTTATTACATTTAAATGAAAAACTTGCAAAGAAAACTATTAATATTTAGTTGAAAAAGTGCTTGGAAGAGGATATTTTCTTGTCTTTTCACTTAGAGTTGTTTCACAATTTTTTTTTTTTTTTTTTTTTTTTTGTCAGAAAAAATATTGATATTTTTCTGTAAAAGAATTCCCCCCCCCCCCCACCAGTTTCATTACACAATGACAAAAATAACAGTTCTTGTGATCCAAACTCTCAAATTTTAATCAGTTATTAATATAACTCTATCAAAGCTCTTTTTAAAATTTCATTAAAATATATTTATCTGGTAGCAAAAACATGAGCCAAAACCATGCAAAGCCTATTAAAATAGCAAACATTTTAAATTTTTATCGAAATTTTCTCAAATTTTATTCATTTTTAAAAAGATTTCTACTCGTTTGAACAATTTGTATTTTTTGTAGGCAATATAAATCTGATCTGCCGAGATTCTCTAAAAAAAAAAAAAAAAATAGTATTGAAAGTATGACAGTTAGTTACTTTTAGCATAGAAAAAAAATCTTCAGGAGATGCAAAATGACTTGCAGTGGCGCAGCCAGGGGGGTGGTTTTGGGGTTAAAACCCCTCCCAGAGCTAAGAAAGATCGCTATAATTGCCGCTCATATGAATCAAAACAAAATTTAATAATTAAACGTTTTGGTGTATTTCGGATTCCGCCACTTTATCGAATATAATTCCATTTAATAAAGTGATTTGATTAAATAGCGAAAATTCTACTTGAAACTGAGTGCATAATTATATGGATTAGTTAAGTAAATATTGGTTATTTGAACTAAAACACTTTTCTCAGACCTATTATGCTAAAAGAATGAGATTTCCTGCCACACAAATGCTTTTTCAGTTTAAGTATTACACAGTAAATATTCTAATTAGTACTGATTCTATTAACCGGCGATTCAAATAACCGGTAAGCTCCTTTATCAGAAACTCACCCCCCCCCCCTATAACCGAGTTCTGACTGCGCCACTGAGTTGCAAATGTTTTTGAAAGGATTAAAATTAATTGTTTTAGCTTAATTTCTATTGTTTTTCATCATTACCAGAAAGTTAGTTACTCTGACCTTTATTTGAGAGTTATTGAAAAGTAGAAAAAAGGTAAATGTGAAAATGAACCTTCTTGAAAAAACATTTTATCATAAAGTTAACAACATATTTTTTCTTTAAATTGATTGCAACATTTAAACTATGAAAGTATGAAATTTAAGAGCACATCTTTCATTTTACATATCCCAAACAGTCTGGTCTATGGGTATTAAAATATTTGCTCAATTAAACAAAAAGAGGGGTACTTGGTATTCCCTTCTATGCATTCAAGAAGGCAGAGACTAGGCGTGTGTAGACAAGATTTCTGAAAAAATAATGCATTTTTGATGAGTTTTTAATTAATATCTTGGTTAATTATTAAAAAATTATAAATATGAATCTCAAGTGCATCAGTATCTGCCTTGGAAAACCTTCATCATAATTTTCAGACTTGTATGTACAGTGTATTTCACTAGCCCTCACCAACAGACACTCACACACAGAATAAAACTTTCTTTTAGCTGTATACATTATTTCCACCCAATTTTCAAGCACAGCATTGTTACTTAACTTACATCATTAAGATGTATGGTTTTATGTGTGAAGGATCTTCTGGAGACAACATTCACAAATGCAATCTTTATAAGACATATTTATTGCTTTTAATTATACATTTCTATCCTTTTATATCTAACTTCCAAGTGTGAACTATATTATCTATCCGTAGTATATAATACTTTTTTTCCTTATAATTACAGAACTGAATACTACAGAGCTATTTTTTTAAGATAATTTTATGCTATATTAATATTAGACCACTTGGAAACTTCAAGAAAATGAATATGAGAAACCTTTGTATTACAAAAAGAAGTTGATGGTTTCCAGAATCATAAGAGACATTTGGTACTTTTTGTGTTGTGACTTGATGTCATTTATTTCAATTTTCCAATGTTTGTAATTTTTTTTCTTTCCTATGCCAATGCAATTTGAAATTGACATCACACACTACATAGTAAAAAAAAAAAAAGTCATATGAATGCCTTTAAAATATGCTATATTCAAATAATTGTAAGTTAGGTGCATTCTTCGGGTATAAAAGTCAAAATTCAACATTAACTTATATATAGATGATTTATATGCTATGAAAATACCAACAGCATCCTTTGTACACGAATAGCTTTTATAGCCTAAATATAATTTTTAGTGCTATTCTTGTTTCATTCAATGACTAGTAATAGTATAAACATATAAACATCAAAAACAGCTAAAGAAGAAAAAATAAACTGGAATTAAAGCAGTCAAATGTAGTAATACTTTAACATTTGCAACAGTTAGATTACACTGTTGATTATGTATAAGTTGTTATAATAAAATTTTAATCATTAGTTTTCTAAATGAAATATATATATATTTTTAATGCACAAAGGGGGTACTGGGAACAAAGAAGGGAGGAAAGATCACATGAATTTTGATCACTTTTGCTTAATTTTAGCTATTTGGCACTTTTCTATAAAAATTCTGAGTACTCCCTTGGGGGTGGGGGGAGAGGCTTAAAAAAGAAACTCAGGGCATCTGTTCTATATGCCTTTGTATTAGTCGTGCCTTAAACAATGAAGAGGAAATTTGATGTTTGACTACACCAAAACATAAAAAATGTTCCATTTTTTGCAACTTTTTTTGTCCTCCAAAAAAATGAATGCATATAAACTAGAAAAAATATATACATTTATTTAAGAAAGCATTATGAATAAAAAATATATATACATTGTTAGTGATACATTTAAGTCCATTCGTTCAATCTGAACTGTCATCGGAACTATCTGATGTCTCTTCTTTTTCAACAACTCTCAGGCAGTGTTCAACAAATTCAACAAAAATAGGTTCTTGCATTGCATGTTCCATATCATATGCTGGATTATTTGTTGAGTTCAAGTGACTTATCATGTCTCTCAAATGAGGATTTTTTATACATTTTCTTACTTTCTTATCATTACCTATAAATATACATTTCTGTTTAATAATGCAACTTAGCACAAACTTATAAGGATAAAAAAAAGATTAATCACTTTCTTATAATTATCTATAAATATATTTACTTCTATTTAAAAATACAACTCAGCACAAAATTATAATAATAATAAAAAAAGAGAGAGAAGAGAAATTTATAAATATTTAATAAATGGTTCGGTCCATATAAAAAAAGACATAGCCATCTTTATTCAAAACCATGTCAAGTTTACGTTTACAGTATTAATAATATTTCCAGTAAAATCACAAGAAAATTATCATTAGACACAGCAAGTTTTCTGTCAGAATAGGAATGTATTTATTGAATTATGAATTGCCTACAAATTAAAAATCTTACCAACTTTTATTTTTATTTATTTATTTTTAATGGCAATTCTTATTTTTGATACTTTGAGCTTTTTGGATCAAGTCAGCCGTGAAAAGAATATAGTTAATCACTTTTTTGAAATCTTCATAAAGTTACAATGAATAAAAATTTGAGAATAAAATGTTTAATTTTTCTTAGACATACGTGAGTATATATGGTAAATATCCAAGGCATTCTTGGGCAACACTGGACAAGTAAAGGATTGCTAGTTTAATTTTGTAACTTATGAAGATTTAAGAAAAAATATATAAACTACAGTGGAGCATCGTTTATACGACACCGAAGGGACTACCAAAGAACGTCGTGTAAACGATAACGACGTATAATCGATTTTCACTTCCAAAACTAGAATTAATTGTGTTTTCAAGTAATTTTAATGTTTAACGTGATGATTTGCATGAATTTGTAAGTTAAACAAACCAAAATAAGCAAATAACCAAAAAAAGGCAGGGGATTAATAAGCGATTTAAATATGTGTACATTTATTTATGTTTCACCGAAAGATTTCTCATTTGCAATACATCATTTCCTTTCCACTTAAAGTCAAAGATCAAAAACACTGCATGGCCAACTAAAAGTCAAAAATACTGATAACAATTAAAAGAATAGTCTATTTGCAACTTAAAACAGGTCGGGAAAGCTGGCCATCCCCGAAAAAAGAATAACTCCTCACACTGTAATCTGTTATTACATGTAAGTTGACTTTTCAGACTAATCGAACACCAGCCCACATTTTTATAATGTGGAGTGCATTTAAACATGCTTTTTGGTGTCATTCATAGCTGCTAACTTCCACTCGTTTGTAAAATACACAAGAAAAATAAACAAAAATATACCTAGACAAAATCGAAAAATTGACGTATAAACGATTTGGGCGTCGTATAAAAGATATATTTTTACATTAAAATGAATAGGAATGAATCAGAACCACATTAAAACGTCATATAAATGTAAACATCGTATAAGTGATCGTCATATAAACGATCCTTTACTGTATACTTTTTACCAAGCTGCCTTGATCCAAGGAGCTTAGATATGTTAGGGGTAGTATTTGGCCCTAGATAATTTTTCGGGCATATTCTTGTCAGTATTTCAAGACACTTTTACCTGGCAAACAAATCAAAATACCACCTGAACAGTGCCTCCAAACCCCACTCAATACATTTTTATTAAATCATAAATAGTTCATTACATCGAGAAATTTGTTTTAAAACTGTAAAAAAAAAAAAAAAAAAAAAAAAAATGATTTTAACCAGCACTTTTTGACCAAGCAGCCAAAAGTTTGTGATTTTTGCACTAGTAAGTGATGAAAGGTATGATTACTTCTTCAATGATAAACGAACATAGTAATTTCTCTTCGTGATCAATAAGTAAATATTACAAAAGTTTCTTTTTTTCTTTTAATAACAGATCAGTAAAGTATTACTTTTTGTGTCTTATATATAAAAATCAGGATCTTTTTTTAAATGATTGATTGACAAAAATCATGAATTTTTGTAACTAATCACTGAAAAAAAAAAAAAAAAAAAAAAAAACATTTTTTTGTGAGAAATGAAACTTGCTATTTCTAATAATCGATGAATAATATAAAAAAATAACAAATTTCATAATTGTTATGCATATTTTAAAAAGATAATCTATCAACACCCTCCTCCACACTTACACTATCATGCACAAACAGATTTTTAAACAAATTTGTATTGATCTGAGAAATGACCAAAATTATGCAGAGATTTGCATTTGCACAGAAAAGTAACATGTTGGAAAAATGAAAAAAAAAAAAAAAACATAATAAGTAATAAAAATTCAAAAAGATTAATGTCTCACCCTTTTCAAATCTCATTCTGTCTAAATAATTTAGCATGAAAATATCAGAGCACAAAATTCAGTTAATAAAAATACATATGTATACAAAAACATTATAGACAAATTTTACTTACATGTGCAGAAAAACTTTTGGAGTAAGTTTTGAGTACTAGACATATATTTACATTATAGCAAAATTCAACACATTTAGCACCTTTTGCCATTTGTTTAGTAAGGTGATAGCTTTTTTCTTTGTTTTTTGGTTTGGGAGTCATTCTGATATATATATATATATATATATATATATGTGGGATTAAAGAATGAAGTATTCAGCAATAAAAGATAATAAACTCAATGATTTAATGAACGTGACATCACAAGTGAGACTCATGCGATGATGCGTGGAAAGAATGAGGTGTTCTACAGATTTCAGCGATGGCGAGTTTGATAGACTTTTGATGTAAAGCTCAGGGAAGCTTATTTATACTGAATATTATTCAGTTCTACTGTTATTTTTGAATGTTACATATATATTTTATGTCTATTAAACCTTTTTATATTTTCAAGAATATTAATTTTGCTTAAATCATAAGTTAATCACTCAATATCCCACAAGTTTTGGGGGCTCGTTGCCGGGATTTGAATGATTTCGCTGATTTATATTTGGATTTGAATTTCCCGATGAAAGCTACTTTGTACTAAGAAGATCTAAGTCTGAGAAGAATGTTTTGTTTTTAAACTAAAACGTATTATATAAAAAAAGGAACTGTTTGTTATATGTGTAGTGATTAGAAATTATCCGTAATCAAGCCTGCAAGATAGTGCACTATATTGTTTTGTTGAAGTGTAAACAAAAATTATAATGTCTGCTCTGAATAAAGCTAGAAAGGTGGACTTGTTAACATTGTGTGATGACCTAGGTATAGTTGTGCCTCAGAGTCCAAGAATCATTGATTTGATAAAGTTGGTGACGGAATCAAAGGATTATGAAGAAAATTTTGTAAAAGTTCGACTTGAAGTCATTGCCGCAGAGAGAATAGAAAAAGAAAGGCTAGAGGCAGAAAAAGAAGAAAGACGGTTAGAAGCAGAAAGAAGATTAGAGGAAAAGAAGATGGAGATGGAGTACAAATTACGAAAAATTGAACTTTAAGGAAATATGACAAATACAAGTGACGGTTCGGCTGTAACTGGTACAGGTAAGCAACCAGATTTGTCTAAATTAATGTCACAATTTGATGGGAAGGGTGATATTAGTTTCTATTTAGCTCTATTCGAGAGACAGATTTTTAGGATGAATATAACAAAAGAAAATTGGGTCATGCACTTATTAAGTTTAATGCCGCTAGAAACTGCAAATGTTATAACTAGAGAACCAGAAACATTAACAAATAACTACGATTATGTAAAAAACTTGCTGCTCAAAAGATTCAAATTGACGCCAGAAGAGTTTAGGCAAAAATTAATATCGCATAAGAAAGAAAACTCAGCCACTTGGCGCGATCTAGCATTTGAGTTAAGAAATTATTTAGAAGAATGGATTACCGTTCTTGATGTATCCAATTTTGAAGATTTAAAAGAATTAATATTAGTAGATCAAATCAAGAGAAAGTTACCAATAGAAATGAAAGAACATTTTATCGATGATCTTCCCAAAATTAAAAATGTTTATGTATTAGTTTGTAAACTAGATGATTATGAAACAGCAAGGCGTAATGTTAAAACCATGAATAGAAACTCAAACCACTTTGAAGATAGGAAGTCAAAAATGCGTGAAAATGGCAATTCAAAACTGTGGTTACCATCTCAACGTTATGATACTTTAAGAAAACAACAATTTACAGATAATACAGCTAACAGAAATGAATCTTCTAATTTAAATGAAAGAAACAGGGCACAAATTAGATGTTTTAAATGTAACCGTCTTGGCCACGTAATATCCCAGTGTAAAAATGGGAATAATAGTCAAATAAATTATGACAGCCAAAATCGGAGCCAAAACCCGTGATTATCCAATCACAAAGAAGAGAATTGTGCATTAATCAAAGAAACAAACAGTGCCAAACCGGATCACATGTTAGACATCGATATTAAAGGGAGCCAAAACCCGCGATTATCCAATCACAAGGAGATAAATTTTGCAGTAATCAAACAAACAAACAGCGCCAAGCCGGATCGCATGATAAATATTGATATTAACGGTGAAAAGATACAGATCTTTTTTGACACTGGAAGTGATATCAGTCTGGTCAGTTATGAATATTATACGAAGATTGGATCGCCAAGATTACTTTCAAATAATATTTCTTTATCAGGCATAGAAAAAGTAATTGTTTATCCTAAAGGATACTTCCCATATGAATTTAATATTGATGGTTTTCTAATCAGAGCAAATTTGTATGTGTTAAAATCTTTTGCGTATGATATTTTATTCGGATATGATGTCATTAATAAGTTAAATTTGGCGATAGACGAGAACAGAATTAAGATAGTTGGCAAACGCAACAATATTCAAGTAGGCTACACTAAAGTTCAGAAGAATTCTGATATAAAATTGAATCATGTTGCCAGAAATAATAATGAAAAGAAAACGTCAACGTTAGATAATTCACGTGATGAAAATATTATAGTTGCAAATGATAATAATGTAATGATAATAAAGTAATTACTTGATTAATTTCGCGAGAGTCATAGAAGAAAATGAAATTGATTTGAATCACGTGAGAAATTTGAAAAGAAATAAATGAGAAAGAAGAAAATTTAATTAGTAAGAAAAGATTGAATGAAAGAAACGAGACATCACAAGCAGGACGAATGAATGACCTAAAAGAAAAACGAAATTTATGTGCACGCGCCAATGAAAATAAAAATGAAACGAGGAAAATTGAAAAATATTATAAACGGAAAAACACGAGGGAAGAAAAGAACATTGAAGGAGTTAATGCAAATAAACAGAAATTTATCAGAAATTACAAGAAGCGTGATTACAATGATAGAGATGAAGAAAAGAAATTTTATTTGAGAAATAATTTTAATAGAAAATGTCACACATGTGAAAATCGGAGAAAATATTTAGGGGAAAGAAAGCTTGAAATTTTTGAAAAAGAAAGGGTTGGACCGTGTGAAAGGAATAATAAAACAAGCATCAAAACAAGCTTTAATGTTCCACGTAGAAATCTATATTTCTGGAGTAACGGTAGTTATAGAAAACAATTTAACATGATGAGAAAAGTACCTAACAGATATGAATTAAATGATCCCGTGGTAATCCAAGAAACGCAGTATGGAACAGGACTGAAAAAGGGAAAATTCCATGGACCGAATAAAAACATAGAAAAATCACATGATCATTACGATGCAAAGAGAATTGGAGACCATGGTGGACAACAAGATATCCACTATTGCAGATTACATCAAGCCATGGGGTAACGCATCTGCATAACATGAGATGTTTTTGTTTTATATTTAAATGTTTTATTTGTATAAATTTGTGTCTAAATTTTTATAAGCAGCTGCCGAGAACGTCAGAAACGTCAGGATGACCGAGAATGTGGGATTAAAGAATGAAGCATTCAGCAATAAAAGATAATAAACTCAATGATTTAATGAATGTGATATCACAAGTGAGACTCATGCGATGATGCGTGGAAAGAACGAGGTGTTCTATAGATTTCAGCGATGGTGAGTTTGATGGACTTTTGATGCAAAGCTCAGGGAAGCTTATTTATACTGAATATTACGTACATATTTTATGTCTATTAAACCTTTTTATATTTTCAAGAATATTAATTTTGCTTAAATCATAAGTTAATCACTCAATATCCCACATATATATATTTTTAATACTATATCAGTAAAAATCACATTTTTTCATGATTGATTTCTGAAAATCATTATCACTGAAAAGCTGAAATTTGTTTAGCCATCTGACAAAAATCACTTATTTTACTGATAAATTGATGAAAATCAAGATTTTTATATTTATTATACATCTGTAAAAACATACATCTACCTCCCCTACCATGAATACTTAAATTTAATTAGAAATTTCCGGATTTTAGAAATAGCTAAAATCAAAGTAAAACCCCCCAAGAAATCAGTATTTCTGCAGAAAAGTAATGTGTTTGTAAGCATTCAGAATTTTCTGATGCAGCCTATTCCACCACAAACAATATTATATTGACTAAGCATCACCATCACAGAGTACCTGATGCCAATTTACTAAAAATTGTACCATAAAAATTAAACACTCTGATCTTGTCTACTTATTTGTCATTTCCACTTCCTGCATATTCATTGGGAGTAATTCCTACATCTATTCCGGAGGAATGATCATTTAGTGCATTGTAGGCACACAAGACTGCCAAAACTGATGTTGAATATTAGAAATTACCTATTGCAGAAAAGACATATACCAAAAGTTAAAGTACTTGGCATTGCTTTCACATTGAACTTATGATTGCAATAAATATTTTGTTGCAAATGGCTGTTGTAAATGGCTTTGGAGGATCAATTTTATTTGATCTTAAATACCTAGAAATTAGATTAAATAACAATAAAAGCATATATATTTTAAACTAACAAAACTATTTAAAAAATTATATATCATTGTGAATGCTTGTATGTAAATGTCAAAAAACAAACCAGTTTCTTCTAAGGTAAGATGGTGATAAAAATATTGGAGAAACTAATTTTGGATAATTAAATTAGAACTAGCTCTAACTATTTTAATTGTTTTTTTAGGTGCGTTCGTAATTATGCAAATACATAGCACCTATTGTTGTCGTTCAGTCTGTCCGTCTGTCTATCCGCATATAACACAAAAACTACCCAACCAAATCGTTTGAAATTTAAAATACATAATTATTACATAATTTTGTTGAGTCATTTCAAGTTTTATGATAATTGGATGCATAGATCAATTACAGGGACAATCAAAAGTATTCTGTTACAGTCTCTGTTATATTCTGTTCGGTCAATGGGGAAAAAAGTTTCAAATGCATTCTAATCATTTCAAATTTAAAATACATAATTATTACCTAATTTTGTTGAGTTATTTCAAATTTTATCAAAATCGGATGCGTAGTTCAATTACAGGGGGCAATCAAAAGTATTCTGTTACATTACAGTCAATGGGGGAAAATGTTTCAAATGCATTTTAATGGTGTTACACTCATTCGAACATAATAAAATGCATAATGTATCTATAAAGTACATATTATGTATACATTTTGCACAATCTGTGGTGCAAAGAACATTTGTTATTGATTTACAAGGCCACACAAAAGTATTCCATCACATAATGGTATAAGGAGAACATTATTTGGTGTGCATTTTAATTGTAATTAACTATTTACAATTTTATGAGATTGATATTTTAAAACTTTGTTATAATATGAACGCACCTCATTTGCTACGCTTTACGTGCAACTTCCAACTTGTTAAATATTTTAGAAATGAAGATAAAAATGAAATAATATTGAATAATTGCTTAGTTTAACAAATTTTCAACTTTCCCTCATTGTTTTCATGAAATATAATTTTGTTGAAAAAGAAAATTAGTTTGAGACAATATAGTACAAATAATGGATGCATTGTGGTGATATCATTGTGAATGCTTGTATATAAGTGTCAAGAAACAAACCAGTTTTTTCTAAGGCAAGATGGTGATAAAAGCAGTGGCGCCGACTTCCGGGTCTACGGGTGTGCCGCGCAGACCCTGAAAAATTTCTGCAGACCTTGCAATATTTTGGCAGATCCTAAAAAATGCAGGTATGAGATTTTTTCGTGAATTCGCGATTTTCCGTAGTGCTTTTCGCTATTTTTGCCGTTTTTCGCCTGAGTGATTTGTTCCGAAATTTAAGAAAGTTAATCATCAATCTGAAATTTCGGAGATAAGATCACGAAAAAAAAACTCAATTTTGTCAAAAGATCGGGTAATAAACGTGAACAATGTCAAAAAAAGTGGCAAAAAATTGCCAATTTCGTCAAACGATCGCAGAAAAACACCAATTTCGTCAAAGGGTCGCGAAAAAGCATTAATTTTGTGAAAGGATGGTGGAAAAAACACGAAAATCGTCAAAAGATTGCGGAAAATTTCGTCAAAAAGTAGTGTGAAAGACAACACATTTCTGTCAAAGAATCACAAAAAAAAAACTCATTCTAAGATAGTAGGGAAAACACAAAGAATCGAGAGATAAAGGCGGATTTTCGCTTAAGATCGGAGAAAAATGCGATTTTTGCAAAAATAGCGGGAAAAAACGCAGATTCTTTCAAAGAATCTTAGAAAAAACGCATATTCTGTCGAAAAATCGCAAGAAAATTGTGAATTTTGGCATAAAGTCTAAAAAAAATCGCAGTGAAGATGCGAATTTTGTGAAAAAATAGTGATGAAAACGCAAAAAATCGCGGGAAAAAAAACTTAATTTTGTTTAAAGATAGCAGGAAAAAAGGAAATTCTGTCAGAGAATAGTGGGAAAAACGCGAAATTTGGCAAAAAATCGCGGGGGAAAAACGTGAATTTCGGCAAAAGATTGCGAGTAAAAAATGAAAATTTCCAAAAATCACAAAATTTAGCAAAATGGAGCAAAAAACTCGAATTTTGCACAAAGACAGCAGCGAAAAAGCAGAAATAGAAGGAAAATATGGTAGAACTTGAATAATTTCATTTACTGTAATTTATATACTTCTATCTTCCATGTAATTTGCATTATTCTTTGACTTTTTTAAAAGTTTCTTTTAAGATACTTTTATTTGATTTGATATTTATTCCTGAGATGATTGAGTAAACTGTGTTATTTTCACCTGTAATAAAGAAAATTTTTTATCACATACCCATTTTTCTGCAATTTATGTGTTAAACTAGGCATGTGCAACCTGTGGCCCACGATAGGTTAATGTATCGCTCGCGAATGTCGTCAATTTACAACTGGAAATAATTGCAATTTTTGTGCGTATTTTGCAGGAAAAAATCGTAAATTTCATTACTTTATCGGGAAAAAAATAAAATTTCGTCACTTAAGAAACACAAATTTCATTGATCGGTACGGGAAAATCACAAGTTTCGCTCATCAGATATGAATTTTGCCCATGAGGCTAGGAAGAAAAAAAACAAATTTCCCCGATCGGGCACGGAAAATTTGCGAATTTTGTCAGTCGGATGCGAAAAATTGTATATTTCGTTGATCGGGCAAGAAAAAAATTTTCAGTTGTTTATGATACTCGAAAAAAATTGTAAAATAAATCCATCGGTTGCCAAAAAAAGCATGTTTTCTTGATTTATCGACTGAAAAAATGAGAATTTCGTTGATTGAACACACAAAAAAATCGCAAATTTCATTGATAAGAAACGGAAAATCGCGAATTTGACGATGCCGCTCAGAAAAATTTGAAATTCCATTGTTCGGCTGCGAAAAAATCGTGAATTTCGTCAATTTATCAAGAGAAAAAATCGTGTGTTTCATCTTGTCGCATAAAAAATGCAGATTTCGTCAGATTTAGTACAAAAATCGTGAATTTCATTGATCGGACGCGGAAAATTGCATATTTCGTCAAATAAGGGTGGAAAAGCGCGAATTTTATTCATTGGATTCCAAAAAATCGCAAATTTCGTCGGTCACAGACGAGAATATTGCGAGTTTTGTTGATCCCACATAGATCAATTGCTAAATACATCAATCAGGCTCTAAAAAATTCTAAATTTCGTTGACCAAAAAATCGATAGTCGGCTGGGATAAATCGAGAATTCCATCGATACAGCACGCAAAAATTGCTAGTTTTATCGATCAAGCACCGAAAAATCGCAAATTTTGTCGATCAAGCACGAAAAATTGCAAATTTTGACGATCGTGCGAAAGGAAGTTGCCTATTTTGTTGGTCTTTCGAAGCAAAATCGAGAATTTCGTCGATCATTTCGTAAAAAGCGCAAATGTCGTCGATAAGGTGCTGAAAAATCACAAATCTCGTTGATCGGCTTCGTAATAATCGCGAATTCTGTCGATCAAACGCAGAAAAACCGCAAATTCCGTCAATCAATCACGAAAAAATCGCAAATTTTGTCGATCAAGCGTGGAAAAATCGCGAATTTCGTCGACCATGCGAAGAAAATTTGCGAATTTCGTGATATAGTGCAGATAAATCGCGAATTTTGTCTATCAGACGCTGAAAAATTGGGAATTTTATTGATTATGCAAGTAAAAATCACGATTTTTGTCGATCAGCTTTGTAAAAATCGCGAATATCGTCGATAGGATTAGTAAAAATTTCAAAATTTTTAGATTGGTAGCGGAAAGATCCTGAAATTTTTTAAGTTGGCTTGGAAAAATTGCGAATTCCGTCGATAAAGCACGGAAAAACTGCCAATTTCGTCGATCAAGCGCGGGAAAATCGTAAATTTCGTCAATCAAGAACGGAAAAATTGCGAATTTCGACGATCATGCGAAGGAAAATCGCGAATTTCGTCGATATGGCGCTGAAAAAAATCACAAATTTCATTGATCGGCTTCGTAAAAATCGCAATTTTTTTGCCAGTCGCAAAAAAATCGCAAATTTCGTCGATCGACTTCGTAAAAATCGTGAATTCTATCGATCAAGCCCGAAAAAATCGTGAATTTTGTCAATCATGCGAAGAAAATTGCGAATTTCATCTTAAAGTGGTAAGAAGTCTAAAGTACTCTTAATTTGCATTAAAATTCTTAAATTGCATCAGCTTCTGGGATTATGACCAAGACCCTGTAGTTCATTCAGCTCGTTTTTTAGTGCGGCACATCGCGTGTTCACCAACATCCCCTCAAACAACTGCCCTTGTGGCAGACCTAGCTTTGGGACCAAAGTTGGCGCCTATGGATAAAAGTATCGGATAAATTAATTTTGGATAATTAAATTAGAACTAGCTCTAACTATTTTAATTGTTTTTAAATATTTTAAAGATCAAGACAAAAAAGAATTAAATAACATTGAATAGTTGTTTAGTTTAACAAATTTTTAACTTTTCCTCATTGTTCTCATAAAATATAATTTTGTTGAAAAAGAAAATTAGTTTGAGATAACATAGTACAAACCATGAATTATACCAATGCTTTTTTTTACTTGGTCTAAAACCTTGCAACCACTTAATAAAATGAAATTTCATTGAACAAAACTTATGGGTATCTACTACAATAATAAAAATGTTTAAAATACAGAACCTAAGTAAGAAGAATAAAAAATAAACAAACAGAAAATTATATTTTAATAAAAAATGTTCATTTTGCAGAGAAATGGGACAAATAAAACAAAAGAAATAAAAAGGGTGCACAAAAAGAGACAAACAATAAAAAATTAAAATTAATTTCATTCAAAATTTTTCACAAGATATTAATAATCACTTACCTAGTCGACGCAATTTCTTCGGCTTGACAGTATCTTCTGTTTCAAATTCATATTCAGGTGTGGCATTTTGTTCTATAAATAAATAAATAAAATTGTAATAACATTTAATAAGGATTAAACAAAATTATATTTGCTTATTATAGCAATCTTGGCAAGGGAAGAAAAATTCCATGCATCACTTCTGGCAACTTATTCACAGTTTAATACACATAACTTTTTATAATATTTATGCATGCAATTTATTTAAGAAGTTATTCACCTATTTTTATATACAAACAGAATAGGGAAGTAATTTTATTTAGCTATTTCAGGATTATCAGCAAAACATGATAAGCAAATTCCCTGATTTTCTACGACCAAATCTCAAAAATTTCTTTAACCAAACAGGAATTACAATGAAATTTATTACTTATTTTCAACATCCTTTAACAAAACTAATGATTTTTTGGTACTACTTGGTTATTCCATTGACCAAAAAACTATAAGATTAATGGATGATCGTGAATGTCATATTCAATGACATTTTTTTCACTTTTTATCAATATTTTTATTAATGTTTTAAACATTTATTTGTTCTTTCTTTATTCTTTTTAAAAATGCCAATGTGTATAATTTTGCTATTAGTTTGGTGACTCATATAATTTGGTGAAATTAGCCGATGGGATAACCAAGTAGTACCGTTTTTTTCTGCAATTGTTCAATTTCTAGGAGTTTTTTTTTTTTTTTTTTTTTTTTTTTTTTGTGATTGATGAATTTTGTAATTTTTTTCCCAAGACTATTTGATAACTTTCACGTCATTTTTTTTTTTTTTAAATGTTTGTGAGCAATTAACAGGATGAGAGAACTTAAGACTCTTAAGATTTGTGTTTAGGGATGGGATGGGAGGATTTTATTGAGATTACATATATACCAAAGAAAAAATTGGACAAAAAATTCAAAATATGACAAATTATGGGCCTCTGATAATTTAAATCAATTTTTAAAGGTTTATAAAAGCTAGGTTTATATTTGGAAATGGAAAAGAATATCAAAATTGCATAAAAATTAAGAGGTAGTCTGACTTTTAGAAGAGAGCTTATAATTGGGATTTTAAGGTATATTAAAATATTTTCTCTGCAACTAATCAAAACTTTCAGCTGAAGAAAAAACAAAGAAATTAATATTATCTTTTAAAATTATATTCTTGTCATCTACTAGAGTTTATTTAATATTTTACAAAACAGGGTTGGTAAAAAACTGGGTTTAAAAAAAAAAAAAAAAAACCAAAAACCATGTTTTTTTTTGTTTAAACCAGGTTTTTTTGGTTTAAACCGGGTTTTTTAAAAATATGTTTTCCTGTTACATATACGTGCATATTTATCAACAAAAATAAATATTTTTGAATATATAAGTAATAATTTGATTTAAAAGTAATTCTAATCAATATAATTATTGATTGCAATTATATACAATCAATTATGTAGAAAATTGAAGTCATTTAAAATATAAACATTTTTAGAAAAAGCCATGTCTTATATTTCATAAATAAAATTTTCTACATAATGAAACATTGATACCTTGGAAATCTTAATAAACAATCTTTTGATTACTAGCACTTAAATAAATATATGATATAGATTCATATATAAAACTTCACATATATTATTTTCAAATGGTTATTCAAAATAATTACTTTGAAATACCTGTTATATGTGATGTCTGATTTTTTTGTTAGAAGACTACATGAATTATCTTTTATTGAAAAAAAAAAGCTTTTTTAAAAGAATTTTTGGAATGATTTGAATTTAGCAGTAGAGTCTTTACACACTTCAAGTATTGTGTATATTGCTATTTGACACTTCTATGAAACTACCTGGTTAAAAGGAAAAAAAAAAAAAGATGACAGTAAAATAAACAAAAATACCTACTTAACAGCTTTTTAGACAATTGAAAAACATTGATCTTAAAATATAAAGTAGTTTTATGAATACTGTCATCCACCAAAGCATTTAAACAGCCATCAAACTACATGCTTTATTATAACACTTAGTATTTTTAAATGTCTAAACTAAAAATTACATCTTTTTAGGCATTTTTAAGAGACTGTTTTTCTAATATGTTTCAAGCAAACCTTGTCTTGCCCCCTCCCCCTTTCTGCCAATTTTCTTGGCTGATCTAAGTAATGGGTTTGATTATGCAATAGAAGATTTAAATCTATATTTTGCATATTTTAATTAAATGTAAACAGGTACTTTCATTAGCGCCCAATTTTTCAATGTTTTCTTATTTGACTTCATATCTTGAGTTTCTTTTTTATTCTTAAAAGATAACACCCCCCACCTCTTCCCCCAATCAAGAAAATTTTCTTTTAGAGCTTGACTGAAATTTTAAAGATCATTTTATGTCATTATCTGTACATCTGTGTTTCTCAAAGGAAAACATTTTTTAAATCTAAATATTGCATATTTTTCATCTACTTTATCTTTGCTAAATTTACTTAAGCATTTTCTTTACAGCTTCAGATATGTTCATCAATGCATGAAATTTGCATTCTACATGCATACCAACATGACCATAACTAGACTCATTATGTCTTATGGTGACTACTGAGATAAGACTTAAAATAGAAATTACTTTCATCCAATAATTTGAAACACTTAAATTTCAAAAATGAGAAAATATTACATTAGATTTGTTCTAAAAAACCAATTGGTTTGAACTGTGCCAACCTAGCTGGTAACAGAATAAAATCATAATGCAAAAAACCCAATCCCAATGAAGGAATGCAAGAAAAACAAAGGCCTATTAAAATCAATAACAACACCCCCCCCCCCCCCCAAAAAAAAAGAGCTTATTGCCAATTATTCAATAGCATACATAGCAAAAAGAAATCAATGGGGAAAATCACTTAAGAATGTCATATTTGAGACTTTCTGGAATGATGAAATCCTTAGTAAATCTTAACTAATCAAGCAATTTAAATAGTAAAAGTGCATTTTTAACTCGAGTCTGCCGTTCTGGATATATATATATATATATATATATATATATATGTTTTACAATTAATGGCTATATATACACATATAGGCCTTAAAAAAAAAAAAAAAAAAAAAAAAGAAAGAAAGAAAGAAAACTGATTAGTTTTTTCAAACCAACTAATTTTAGAAAATTTAGTTATTCTGCCATGTAGATTTATAGCTTACATAAAAAGTTGAGTTGATTAAAAAAGTTTGTCATTTTAGAAATTTATTAATTCATCATTTTTCTACAACTTTTCTTGTAACTTCTTCATAACTTGGATTTTGCATTTTTCAATAATGTGTAAAATAAAACATAAAAAGAATAAAAAAACCAGGTAAAAAAAACCAGCATGGTTTTTTTTTTAAACCACTTGGTTTAAACCATGGTTTTAACCACGGTTTAAACCAACTCGGTTTAAACCAAACAACCCTGTTACAAAATATTATAATATATATAAATGAAATATACTTACTGTCATGATTAACCACCTTTTCAGGGCTAGCTTTTATACAAGTTCCGCTTTCTTTATGAGTTTTAAAACAAGCTACACGGCAGCTGAAATAATGAAAGTATACACATTTATTTATTTTAAAATTTACATGTGTTATTTTGATAATTGTAGAAAATAATGCATGAATAATTAAAATATGAGAGACAAATTTTACTAATGAGTGGCTTTTAATTGACAACCTCAGAAGGGTTTATGGATCTTAATCATGATTTAAAAAAATAATTGATTTAAATTTGTTTTTAAATATTATTAAATAAATTAAGATGTAAACAAACACAATAATGGATTTTAATATAATTTAGTTTTGTATAACAAAGATAATAATGCTGTTTTTAGAAAAATAAAACTCAATCTTCGTCAAAACTAATTTTGGTTAGTGACTGAAAATCACATTTTAATTTTGAAATTATCTTATTTAGAGAATATAGCAATAATATTTATTGTTAACAATATTTCATATATTTAAAAAAAAAGTTAGGAACTTGGGTTGAAAGGTAAACAAGATTAAAAAGTCAAACGAAAAATTAAAGCCACTCCAGTCAAATATCTGAACCACCATACCAAGCTGTCATAATTTATACCTACATGAAGTAATATTAATTTAATACGAAAAACATCTGTTACTTTTTTATCCTGAGGAACTGTACCTCACATTAGACAGGGATTAATTCCACCTGACTACAACTTACTCATCATAAAAAGTACAATAACTGCTTACAACTACTGCATTCATGCAAATAAAATATTAAAGCTTACTTTAAAAAGATAGTGACCCCAAAAAGAAGTAAAAAGAAGTTTATTCCACCCAAAAAGAAGTGCACCCATCAAGAAATTTACCAAGATGATTTTTTTTTTAATAATATCCTCTCAAAACAGATGCTCTGATTCATATTCTGTGAAGTAGAACTTTTATAATAACATATTGCCTTATAATGAAACTTCATAACTTTTATTGAAAAGACCAGACCTTGGTCGTTTTGAATTGAATGCCATTTAACTATTTAACAAGATGCAGAGATTTCTCACACATCTGCTCATCAAATAAAATAAAATCAATGAAACTGCCAGCAGCTATCAATGGCTGGGCTTATACAGGGTGTCCACTCTCAATGATAGCCAATGGCTAATTCATTCATTAGTCATAGACAAATAGCTCTAATTACAGAAAGGTTTTCAATGAGGTAAAGAAATATTTTAAAAGCAATTTGAAGCAATAAAAATATTTCTTAAAAAATTATCAAATTTTAATTTTTATACAGTTTTTTATGGCTCTATAAGTTATATTTAGTAAAATTTTCCTGTTACACTGACACAAAGAAAGTCTCCTTCATATAGCTCTACTAAAATTAACAGTAATGAAACTTTAAAAATATATGACTTATACCACTTTTCTGCACATGAATACAAATGAGTTTGGCCTGCTTTGAGGGATCATATGCCAAGTGCTTAAAGTACAAGAACTTATTTTATGTGTATCCGCACAATTGAAAAATATCTCACAAGTTCTATGATTTTGTTTACTTTTAAGTTTTTGATTGGCTAAAATAATTGTATTTTAACATACGTTTTACTTCTTAAGATTTTGGGACTGTTTCTTTCAGTAAAAATTATGTTATTTTTATAAGATTTTATTTAATTTCACCGATCATAGGTGTGTTTTTGCAGTTCAATATTTATACTTGAACTTTAACTCACTTTCAGATATCTGATCAAAATTAAATTTTACATACTGATGTAAATCCAATGACAGTCTAATATTATTTTTTCAGTGGTTACTCTGCATTTATACTTATTTTACAGGATAACACAAAAAATATTGGAGAAATTACAGCTAAGAAGTTTTTTTAAAAAAAGTCAGGATTTTTCACAAATGATAAATTGTCAAAGTTAAAAAATAGAGGAGATGGCTATGTTTTAACTTTTAAATTATTGATTTTTAAGTAACACTACTTTTAGCACTCAATCTGAAGATGATCTTCATTTTCAAACATCAAGTTAGAATTTTTTTTGCAAATTGTAAATGTCAAAGTTATAATTAAGCAAGAATCTGAAGCTATAAAATTGATGTAAAACTTTTTAAATTAAATTTTGTTTAATTCAATAATGTGTTAATTTTTTTTAGCTTGTACTGGAATTCTAACAGATAGACAACTGAGGAGTTTAATGAGGTGGGTGAAGAAGTTCAATTTTAACTTTGAAATTCACCATTGCGAAAAATCTTGACATGATGGTTTAAAATAAAGGTCATTTTTGGTTCAGTGGTAAAAAATCTTAATTTTTGTAAAGAATTGAGGCTGTTAATTCTCATCATTTTATTTAACAAAAATTCAGTCCCTCCTCTCCCCCTCCCTTATATCTTTATTACGAATTGTATTTTTACATTATCGTATTTTCGGGCATATGAGCCGCACCTCCAAAAATACATTAAAATAAAACAAGTATTCGTCAGAAACGCCGACCGCCATAAGCGTTGCTAATATTTTAGAATGATTAACTATTTCAAATTTATTCTGTAATTTTAATTTCACTTTCTACTATTTTTTAAAAAAATATTTCTGATGAAATAATATTTCTACAAAATTTGAGAATGACCCATAATTTGAAACAGCTATTACTTGGTTTAACTTGAGAATAACAGGACCTTTTCTCCTATTTGTCAGTATAATTGGAAAATTTTACTAAATATAACTTATAAAACAAGAAGACCATATAAAAATTTAAATTTTACATTTTTTAAGAAAAGAGAATTAAGAATTTTTTTTTTTTACTCAAACTGTTTTCAAAACACTTCTTTAACTCACTTAAAACATTTCTCTAATTGGAACTCTATGAGACAGCAGTTAAAGAGTAAGCCATTGTCCACCCTTGAGAGTAGATACAAATATATGTTCCATTTCCTATTCAAATTCAAAAGTCACAAGCCCCACAAAAAACAATTTCTGTTCCTCAACTCTCTCCATGATATTTGGACAATGGCTACTGGATGCTAATTCTATCTGTTAAGCTGTAATCAGACTCATGAACGTTGCACGACAAACTTTTCAGTCTATTTTAACCCCAACTTTTTTCCATTCAAAGAGAGAAAAAGGTTACAATTGTCTTTAAAAAAGTAGGAGGAAAATCAGTTCTACTAGTACCAGGCATTAATATTTATCGCCTATTCATATCAATCGCTTATCTCTGATTCATTGAAATGTTCGATGTTGGATGAAAAGTTTTGCCCAGCGAAGATTTTTTGGAACTACAGAAAAAAGTTAGAAGACATAGCTGTTTGCTATCACATTGAGTTTTGTGCGGACATTTCGTGAAAAGTTGGAGGAAATCATGTGTTGACTCAACAGTCTCTTGAAATGTTGGTGAATCTGATAGCAGCTTTAGCAGGTTAGAGTGTAGCACCACATGAAAAGGAGGGGATGAATGAATCAAAGAGAGAAAAGTTGTCACTTGATCCAAATGGAAATGTGATGGATGAAATTATATTTTAATCTTTCACTGCACCATGTGTCACATCTAGCATATGTACCAAAAAATACTATAATTCTCATTATGTACAAAGAATTTGGCTAATATGATCTTTATCCCTGATCAAGAACCTAAGAATGGACCTAACCTAAGAACCTGTCCTATGAATAGAATTACACTTCTTTTTGTCCATGTCAAAAGGCTGCATTTGACAAAAAATTAGAATTTGTTCTTCAAAAACAATTAAAAAAAAAAAAAAATCAAGCTTTGCAAACTACAGAAATACGTTTAAAAAAAACCTTAATTGTGTACATTGAGTACATGCTATAAAATATCAAATTATAGCTGAAAATTTTTAAATTTTTTTTCCATTATTAGATTTTTTTTTTCATAGGAATAAAAAAAATTTATGCAGTGAAGGGTTAAAAAGCCTAAATTGATAACAGATGATGTTAATAAAATTATAAGACGTAATATTATATATAGAGCAGAGTTAGATAGATAGATGCAAGCGGTGCGCAGAAAATTTTAAGAAAGAAACAATTTTTATTTTTTTAACCTTTTTTAATACCAAAAAATTAAAATATTCCCTCAATTTTATGAATGAATTATTTACTGCTAACGCGAATGTCGTCAAAAGACCTTGAAAAAATTGCAAATTTCAACCAAAAGTTAGATTAAAAACATGGATTTCGACAAAGAATCATGTAAAAAATGTGCATTTCAACAAAAAATTGTGTAAAGAAAAAAAACCAACATTTCGACAAAATACCGTGTGAAAAATGTGAATTTTGTACAAAGGCTGAGTAAAGAATGCAAATTTCGTCCAAAGACCGCGCTAAAAACTTAAACTCCATCCATGAATCGCGTAAAAAAACGCAAATTAAGTCCATGAATTTCACAAAAAATGTGAATTACGTCCATAAATCACTCAAAAAATGTGAATTATGTCCATGAATCGTGTAAAAAATGTGAATTACATTCATAAATTGCATAAAAAATGCGAATTACGTTCGTGAATTGTATAAAAAATGCGAACTACATTCATAAATTGCATAAAAACATGAATTACGTTCATAAATCACTCAAAAAATGCAAATTTTGTCGGCAGAAAGCTCAAAAATGCAAATTACGTCCATGAATTGCATAAAAATAACGAATTACATCCATAAATCCTGTAACAAATGTGAATTGCGTTCACGAATCGCTTAAAAAACGTGAATTACATCCATGAATCGTGTAAAAAAACCACGAAATATGTCCACGAATCATGTAAAAAATGCAAATTATGTTCATAAAGTGATCAAAAAGTGCAAATTACGTAGTGTTCACATTTCTTTTGGAAAGGGGCAGGGCGCATTTAGTGAAAAGGGCACTTTTTTGTCAAGAAAAAGGGCACCTTTTTTTCATAAAAAAGAACAGTTGTGCAAGTAAAAGAACATCTCTGCTCCCAGGTCTCAAATGATGCGCATATCTGCGCCGAAAGAGCGTTTTTTCGTAAATTTGCCCCAAACCTACGCCAAAATGTACTTAGTAGCAAAATAAAAATTTTCTACGATTTTGTCAATTCGAGAAACAAAAAAAAATTCTATTTTAAACTTTTTACACATCGCTAATTTCGTCAAAAATGAAAAAAAACCACGAAAAATACGCAGATTATTTCGTCAAAAGATAGCTAGAAACACGCGGATATTGTCAAAACATCGCGAAAAACATGCGAATTTCGTTAAAAAAATCGCGAAAAAACGTGTCATATTTGACAAAGAATTGCGAAAAACACTATGTTCGGATAAAGATCGCGAAAAAAAACAGCAACTTTTTTTCACAAACTGAAAAACAGAAAATAACACCAGAAAGATCGCAAAGAAAAGAAAAAAAACCGCGTGAATTCGTCAAAAAATAGCGAAAAAACGAAAACCGGTGAATTTTTTCAAAAAATAGCTAGTTTCGTGAAAAAAAACGAACAAAAAACTCGCAAAAGAAATCCATAAATTTCTTTAATAGGCCGCCAAAAAGCGCAAATTTTGTCAGAAGATCGGGAAAAGACGCAAATTTCGTCGGAAGATTTTGCTACTACAAATTCATATTTACTATTACAAAGTCAGATATATGTTGCAACAAAAATGGTTTTTATGACAACAAAATCTGATTTTTACTTTCACAAAATCGGATTTTACTTCCCTAAAATTGAATTTTTGTTGCTCCAAAGAAAAAAAAATGGATTAATTGCTCCAAAATCCAATTTTCGCTCCTCCAAAATCCAATTCTCTGCCTCAAAATCAGATTTTGGAAGCTGCAAAACGTCTTTAGTGTAATTTCATCCATGTCCCCTCGCTACATTTTAAGTCAATCATTTTCAATAAATAAATCATTTTAAGTATATTTTAAAACTATCTCTCATTACAGACGCAAGAGATCTGCATGGGCTGGGCCGTGCCCAAAGCCCGGCATTTCCATTAACGGCATTCGGCCGTGGAATACTCGCTAGTCATTTCGGTCCCCGGCCTAACTTATTTTTTCCGTACGAAGCCGGGACTGTTTACATTCTTTCTAGTCTTCACGGACCAAAATAAACAGTTCCGGTTGAATCATCCCGTATGAAAATCCTGTTCTCGGCGTGCCCAAGTTTGTTCAAATATCAATAAAACTTGGTTTGGTCCAAAAATTTTTGCAAAAAAGGCATATTCTTTTAAGTTGTCATTATTCTACTATTAAACATTAAAATTTATTCTTTTTAAAGATTTCTTGTCTTATAAAATAGAGTTAAACACGTGAAAAAAAACTATGACGGAATTTTCTTTTAAACTGAAAACTGGAAATTTCTTTTAAACTATTCATCCATTCAAAATGAATACAATAATACGCGAGAAAAAAAATATATTAAACATTTACACCTGCCAAAAAGGGAAAGTATTTTCTTCTTTCCAATGCGATTCCGTTTTAGAAGATGTACCTTTTATCATGTACCATTTTTTAGATTTTTGTCTCCATTACATGGAACATGGATTAATAATACTAATGATAACCGAGACATTTACGTACCACAAACAAAGGTTCATTAAAAGCATAAATATCGTAGTCTAAGGTACTTCTGCATAAATAGAGATAATAAACTTTGAAAAAGAAAAAGAAAAAAAAAAGACTAAGATAAGCTTTTTTGATCCGAATTCTTCCGTAAAAGTAAAGATTAATGCTCTGCAGAAATTTACTCGGGCCGGGCTGAGCTTGGGCTTTATTTTTAGCTATTACACCAGACCGGGTCGGGCCACTAATTTTTCTTTACGGGCCGGGCCGATATATTTTTTTCGTTCGAGCTGGGCCGATTTTTTTTTTCTGTAAATCGGGCCGGGTTCGGGCCTGAAAATTTCGGCCCGTGCAGACCTCTAACAGACGTATTTTGAAAGAAAAGTTTTCTAACTCTAATTATTTTATTTCATTCATTTCAGATAGCAACAACCTAAAGCAATAAAAGAAAAAAATAAATAAAATACAGCCTATGAGCTAATGAGCCCGCACATAAAATCTTTTTGTTTAGTTTACATGAGTCATGTAGTTATGGTCTTTATCTCAGCACTTTGCAGAGAGGGAAAAAAATATAGGTCACGCGGTTTTTAGACGATTTGAACTAGAAAGGGCTTTTTTCTTTCTTTTTTTTTTTTTTTTTTTTTTTTTTTTTTTCTTCCTCCTTTACAAATTAATTTTGAAAGATAATTTCGGGAAAGAAAGGTTATCCAGGAATCCCCAGTGTCTAAAACGCATAAATCTTTCAAAAAAAAAAAAAAAAAAAAAAAAAAAAAATCGATTTTTAAAACGATTGCAAGATTTATATTAAACAAAATATGATGGGTAAGTAATAATAATAATAAACGGAAAGTTAACGTTTCTTTTCCATACTATTAATATGCATATCGTTTGTTAATTATCCGATTGCGTTCAAATTTTCAGCCAGTTCAAATAATAATAAATTAGGCCGCTTACAAAATTTCTATTAAGATATAATAAGTTTTCAGATAATTAGAACCCTCTAACCCCCCCCCCCCCCACTGTTAAGTTTACTTGGATAAAAAGATGACAACTGCAGTTTATTTGTTCAAATAACAGAACAGGGCATTACCAGCTTGCATCTGATAATGTACTTCGCCATGTTGAAAGGATTTATTTTTGCTCCATCAAAATCATAATTTGTAAATATAATGCAATAAAAGTTAAGCTAGTTATGCATATTTTCAACACAAACATTTAAATAAAATAAAACTGAAAAAAAAAAAATACTTATTTTAAACGTATCCGCTAATCTTTTGCATGATTATCTTTCCTTTTTTTCTTGCATCTTTTGATGATTTTCTATTACGGTTCGATGAAGGCATATCTAAATGAAATGTATGTAACAAGCACGTGATCTACGGGGGGGGGGGGAGACGATTTTAAAACTGCAAATGCAAATGACACTTTGGAATCTTTTAATACAGAACAGAAAGTAGTGGGAATGTTGATATCTTGAATACACAAAGAACTGGGGTTCCCGCACCTTTTCTAGCTTTGCGTGGGGAGGGTCCGATTGTCCGATTATCGTCACCTGCCGTGAACAATAGCGTGTTGGAATTTGGAAATATTGAACAGAATGCAGTACGGAAGGTTGAAATCTTGAATAAACAATGAATTGGGGCACCTGTTTCGGCTATACTTAGAGTGGGGAGGGTCCGATTGTCCGATTATAGTCACCTGTCGTGAGCAAGTAATTACGACATTTGACTGACTTGTTTTTCAAGCATGTAAATTTTTTTTCCCATAAAGGGAAGGAAAATAAGACATTTTTTCAAGAAATTACGGGGCGCAAAGTACATGTTTTGAGAAATGGGCAGGGCGCGTGTTATATACAAAAGGGCAGCAGGGCGCATCAATAATTAAATAAGGGCGGGCAGGGCGCGGCGCCCTTCGAAAAACGCATAATGTGAACACTAAAATTACGTTCATAAAGCGCTAAAAAAACACGAATTTTGTCGGCAGAATGCTAAAAAATTGCAAATATTACGTCCATGAATTGCATAAAAATAGCGAATTACTCAATAAATCGTGTTACAAATGTGAATTACGTTCATGAATTGTGTAACAAATGTGAATTACATTCATGAATCGCATAAAAAATGCAAATTACATCTATAAATTGCTCAAAAAACACAAATTACATTCATAAATCGCATAATAAACATGAATTACAAAAAAGAATCACACAAAAAACGCAGATCACACCCAACATTAAATTAATTTGCAGAAAGTATTTTGACCCAATATTACGTGCGCAGAAAGTTTTTGCTTTTATACAAGTCTGATATAGAGATTTTAGATTTAAAAGCTTTTGATGTAAAGCCATAAGAATTCTTGTCAACTCTGGCACAACAAAATTAATTTTGAAAAATTCCACAAAAAAAAAAAAAAAAAAAAAAAAAAATGCAGACTTCCAATCAATAAAAACTAATGAAAGAATCACAGGCATGTAAAAAAATATTTGAGAAGATAATACCACACATCACTTTCTATATTGCTTGGTTATCCTTTTCTGTGTGCAAAGTATGCACACTATTTTAAGCTATGTCTTTCCTCAAGAAACTTTTGAAATAGCACCCTTGCTTTCTACAAAAGAAAGGAATTCCTTATATAAAAAATTTACACAAACACAATTTATTTGTGGTTAATATCCATTAAGAGGATTTTATTTATGTTAAAAAGTTTGTTTTCTAGTTAAGATTTTGTTTTCAATTGTGCTTTTTTATCTTCAAATTTTCAGACTAATGATTGATCTTTTAAAATTCTCTAGAACATCTATCCTATATATGTACATATAATACCGGCGCCCGCTAACAAAAAAATACCTCAAAAAATCATACTTACAACTTTATTGAACAAACGGGACATTTATATTTCGAGATTTCGTCTTTGCATACTTCACATTTTTCGTCAGCCATTGGAGACGTCAGTATGAAGAAAAAAAAAACAGAAGATATGAAACAGTAAATTCTAAGAAAATAAAATTTAAAGTTGTATATTTTTATGCAATTATGCTGTACATTATTAGATAAATTCTAAAAAGGTTACGACTGTCACAAAGCATTTTTTTTTTTTAGCCATGCGATATGCGATCAACAAATTTGTAAACAAAAACATACGCAGATCGTCAAAGTCACTGTGATTTTATCACAGCGATTGAGAAGATTGATCACTGCAGTAAATAAAATCCAGAAATGTAATTAAATGACATTAAAATTTTTCACAATCTGAAGTCGCAATAAAGAACTTTAAGAGTTATTTTATTCAACAAATTGGAGACATATGACTCGGGATCAGGTTAGATTTATTTTTTGCTGCTAGCAAAACGAGATTAACCAAAAAAGTTCTGGCTTCTGATTGGTTAAACTCGTTTCGCTAACAGCGAACAAACTACCTGGATCCCAAACATGCTCATCTTACCTGTTACTATAAATATAATAATAAAAGAATGAGCAAAAAATAGAGAGAAAAATTTAAAAATATACTCATCTGTCTACTTTTGATGCAATTTCAGTGTTGTTAAAATAATAATAAAAAAATAAATAAAAAAGTTCAGTTAATAATTTTATGATTAGTTGTACTTTTGCTGATATATTGTAAAACGTTAAACTGGCAACTCGTGTTTCCGTTCTCTCAACTCCTCTTGTACCGCCATGTTTGATGTTATTGTTAATTTTTCTAAATCATGAGCTGTTAGTAATGCGATACCTTTCTGTTTTTTATTTGATGAGTCTCAGCGATACCCTTTTTTCGGAAAATCTATGATGTCTGTTGAAGAAGCTTTGATACCAACAGATTCTGAAGAAATTCGGATCGAAATGGTATCGGATATGTGCGTTCCTATCATTGGCACGAATGGTTTTTTCTTTTGTGATATTTGTGGTGAATATTTGATGTCAAAGAATGAATTGAGAAAACATAAAACAACTCATAATCCTCCTAAAACATTCAGCTGTGAAATATGTGGTAAATCGTTCAGTAAAAAGTATAACCTTCAACAGCATTTTATAAGTCATACTGGAGAAAAGCCCCATGTATGTACGGTATGTAATAAAGGTTTTACGAGAAAAAAGTATTTGTTAGAACATTATCTTGTTCACACTGGCGAAGAGCCTTTTATATGTGGTATCTGCAATGAAGGCTTCATGATGGAAAACGAGTATAAGGAGCACTATATGTTACATACTGGTGAAAAGCCATATGTTTGTAATAAATGTGGTAAAGAATTCGCTGATGAAATATTGTATAAAGGCCATTATATGACTCATACAGGAGGAAAACCCCATGAATGTGATATTTGCCATAAAACTTTTAAAAATAAAACTCTCCTTGGTCGTCATTATTTAATACATACTGGCGAACGGCCGCACGTATGTAGCGTCTGCAATAGAGGTTTTACAAACAAATCAACTTTAGATCGTCACTATCTGATACATACTGGAGAAAAGCCCTATATGTGTGAGTTATGTAATAAAGGATTTATCCAAGAGCATCACCTAAAAGAGCATTATTTTATTCATTCAGGTGAAAAACCTCATAAATGTGAAGTTTGTAGTCGAGGTTTTACTTACAAGAGTGCTTTACGCCGTCATTCTCTTTTACACACTGGCGAGAAACCCCATGTATGTGAAATCTGTGGAAAAGGATTTATTCAAGAGACTCATTTACGGGAACATTATATATCGCATAATGCTGAAATTCCACACATTTGTGAAATATGTGATAAAGGTTTTGCTAATAATGCAACATTGCAAAGGCATTATTTGACCCATTCAGGTGAAAAACCATTTACTTGTGATATTTGCAACAAAAGATTTACCCAGGAGGGTCATTTAAAACAGCATCATTCAACTCATACTGGACAAAAACCATTTTCTTGTGAATATTGCACTAGGACTTTTACATCTAAAAGTTTACTTAGAAGACATGCTTCTACCCATGCCAATGAAATTACTGAAGATAAGGTATTTGCATGTGATGTATGTGGTAATACTTTTCCTGATATGGATACTTTACAGGATCATTATCAGACCTGTATTGTTGAAAAACAGTATGTGTGTGAAGTATGCGAAAAATCATTTTTTAGTCCAAATGATCTTGAGCAGCATTATGTTGAACATAATAGTATAGTCGTAACTGAACATGCCTTATAGATATTGAATATTTGATCCATTTACTGTACTGTCCTGTATAAATTAGCAAAGTAATAAATGCATTCACTTATGTTCATGTATATATTCGGATTGGGCTTAAATTTCTTATTCTTAAATATATACACAAATTTTCAAATAAATTTGATCTTCTGGAGATTACATAGTGCATTTTGGTACTTGTGTATTATCCTTTCAACCCCTTTTCATAAAAAAGTGATCTCCAAATTAAACAAATAAAACACTGAATTTAAAATCTCTTGATGACATAACTCATTTAAATACATCTGTAGCCTTATTTTTGGCATTAAATCCTATAGTTTGGTGATCTTTTTTATTATGAAAAGTAGTTGAGTAATATGGACAAGTACCAATTTTTTTTTTTTTTTTTTTTTTTTTTGCCAGTTACATGTATTCTAGAAAGCCATATTTATATAGTCTGTATTAAAATTAAGATTCATAATAAAAATTGCTATTGTTACTTATTTCTAGATATTAAAATTATATGCAATGCTATGTTGTTAAAGACTTTCAGCTGACTAGCTAAAAAATGTGATCATTTAAAATTTGAGACTTATTCAATGTGCTCAAACTTGTAGAGTATTTGACAGAAATAAAAAATATTAAAAGTTCGTTACAATTACATTCCGCACCGTAATTTTCTCAATTTTTTTTTTTTTTTTTAATTGATAAAATAGCTATGTTCATATGATATTGTACTTCATGCTTGTAATGCTAAATTCTCCATGATCCGAAAAAATGTGTATGTAGCAAATATTTTCAAATCCTCTAGGATGTAAACATTTTATGTTATGTATTTATCAAGTGTTTGCCTTGTATAACGCAGTAGTTATGCTTCTTATGTCTCCAGTATGCATCATTGAGAAATGGTAATTTACATTAATAGTTGCATAAAAGGGAGTTCTTTTACTATTAGTCACAAATTTTAAAATACTTCAATAACTGATTGAGTTGAAATTTCTAAAATGTTATGAATTATTAAAATTTTATCAAATTGTGAAATGCAAGATTTCTACAGTATCTTGTGTATTGTCAAAACAAAGAAATAAAACATTAAGTTGCTATTTCTTATTCTAGTCCTTAATGAGTTTGTTATATAATAACAGCTAGTTGCTAAAAAACAAGCTGACTCTGACATCAGATTTTTTTCTCATTTTAAAGCAAAATTATATGTACAGTCGAACTCGTTTATAACGAGCACAAAGGGACCGTAACATGTACTCGTTAAATCCGAGTGCTCGTAATAAATAACTCCTCAAGGCAGGCGTGCAACCAGAAGAGGGGGGGGGGAGGTGCTTGGGAGGTCAAATGATTGAGTTTACTTAAAATTTAATTAATACTTACTTACTTTAATTACATTAATTAATTAAATATTTTTGTTATTTTTAATGACAACTAACCCTCCCCCCCCAACCAGCAAAAAATTTCTATTTGCGCTACAGTCTTAAAAGAAAGAAACAATAAACGGAAAGAAATATAAAGGAAAAGATTCTTACCAAAACATTTATTTTTTTCATTAATCTACATACTATTTAAAATATTTTGTTATTTTACTTTGAACTCGTTCCCTGTCTCTTTCCTGTGCTACTGTTCTTCGGAGAAGACTCATCGCCTGGAAGACATCATCACTGACATCCCTCGCTTCAAAAAAGGTCTGCATTTTTTCAACGAACTCCAACATAGTAGAACAAGTTGGGGGTGGTTCAGTTTCTTCATATTCATCAGTGTCCTCATCGCTTTCGCCATGTTTTTCTGCTGAATTTGCTAGTACGTCAGCTACAATATCTTCGGTAGTTGGTACATCTCAGGTCATCAAATCGTCGTCGATGGATACATAATTTAGAAATTCTTTTTTGGTCATTTCCAAATTTGCAGTTTGTAAGAAATTGTCAACCTCTTCTTCCTCAGTTGATTGATCGTCTTGACAACTCTCCAATCCAGCCTTATGGAAACACTTGATGATGCATGTTGATGTGACATTTTCCCATGCATCGTTCATCAAACGTATAGCTTCTAGTACGCTCACATTGGTATTTGATGCTGTTGCACTTCTATCTCTTCGGTCCAGAATCATCAAAATTAGTTGCTTACGGAAGTGGCACTTAAAACTTCTTATGACTCCTTGGTCCATAGGCTGGATAACAGATGTAGAATTTGGTGGCAAAAATTCAATCCTGATATTGGAAAGTCCAGTGATTTCGGAATGAGCTGAACAATTATCTATCAAAAGGAGAATTTTACGATTTTCTCTCCGCAGTTCTCTCTCCCATTTTGAAATGAATTTTGTGAAAATGTCTGAAGTCATCCAGGCTTTTCGGCTATGATCATAGTCTACCGGTAGCTTTTTCACATTTTTGAAGCACCTAGGGTTCTTTGATTTGCCGATAATCAAGAGTTTTTTCTTGTCAGTGCCAGACATGTTCGAACACACTAAAGCTGTTAACCTATTTTTAGAGAGCTTGCCTCCAATGCATTTTTCACCTTTAAATTTTAAGGTATACTGTGGGGTTACATTGTAGAATATCCCTGTTTCATCAGCGTTATAGATGTCATCTGCTGCGTATCCTTCTCTGATGCCTGGCCACTTTTCACTCAACCATTTTGCAATGTCCGCCATGTTTGCAGACTTGGCTTCTCTGCATATTTTTCCAAAAGTTATGCCATGTCTAACTTTAAACCGATCAATCCATCCAACACACGAACTCAGAATATCCAAGTTGTTCAGCAAATTTTTCTGCTTGCACTCTTAGAATAACTCCACTCACAGGAAAATCAGCATTACGTTGCACCTTCATCCATTTCAGTAACGCTTCGTCTAAATCCTCTTTCGAACACTTCTTCAGTCGCTTAGTCTGTTTTATTTTGGTCGTATGCATCCATTAACTTAGCTTTGTTTTTTAGCAGTGTGGAAACAGTAGATGAAGACAATCCATACTTTTTGCAGATTTCGACATTTTTAGCACCGCCATCCAACTCCTGTAAAATTTTTACTTTCTCGCAGGGTTGTTTGGTTTAAACCACGCTGGTTTAAACCGTGGTTTAAACCATGGTTTAAACCAAGTGGTTTTTTTAAAAAAACCATGCTGGTTTTTTTTTAATTTGGTTTTTTTCTCTTTTCCCTAATGTTTTCATTTATTTTACACATTATTAAAATGTGCAAAATCAAAGTTATGGAGTAGCTACATTGCTTAAGCAAAGCTTAAGACAAATTAAATTTTTAAAGTGACAAACATCTTTAATCAATCTAATTTTTCTTACTAGCTATAAATTGACATGGCAAAATATTTTTCTACAGTGAACTGTGGAAGATAAAAAAAAAGGTAGTTAGTTTTAATTATTTTTTAAATCTTTTTTTTTTTTTTTTTAATGTAAAAATGGCATATGCCAGCCAAAAATGCAATTTTACTGCTTAGATAGCTTGATTATGATTTACTAAGGATTGTATCATGTATCAAAGCATCAATAATGACATAATCACAAGTCATTCTTTCCATTGGTTACTCTTGTTCTGTATGCTAATGAATGATTGGCTATGAATTTTCTCTGTTCTATAGCTATTGGTTTTAGTAAGCTTTGGTTTTTCTTAGATTGGATTTGCAGTTTTTACATTATTTTTTTCTGTTTCTAGTTACTTTGTATTGTATTTTATTTTAAGAAAGCTACTTATATATATTGAAATAAAAGAATGTCTAAAACTAGAAGAAAGGAAAATATAATCTGGTTTTCATTTGAGGGAATAAGAAATACATCAAAAACATGTTTAAGAGCCAAATGTAAAAATTGCATGCAATGTAAATGCTGTCAAATTAGCTCTTCCTTATAATACTAGGTGTGATTCATTTTCAGATGCTTTAGATGTTTACCTTAAAATTTGTGTAGAAAATAGGAATGTATTGATAAAAATATTCAAAAGCTTGTATCTAATTTTTACTTTAAAAGAAATGTTGAAGATATGTTTAAACTGTTAAATTCTATTGCAGTTGCCCTGAATAATATCTAAAATAATAAGTTCCATTACTAATGCAGTTTATAATTGGACAGGTCTTCAAAGAATATTAAGAGAAAAAAAAATTTAAATAAAGAAGTCTCATAGTTTTTTAGTCCAGGTATAAAATAGCCTTAACACCCATGCCCTTTTAGGTATACATGCTTGAACCACAATACAGTCAAAGTGAACTATGTGAACAAGAAAAAAAGGATACATTAAATTTTACAAAACAAAAATATCCATGTAACTTGATGCTTGCACAGATAATAAAATTTAATGCTAAATCTTCACCTTTTGATGAACAAAGAAACGGAAAAAATAAAGTTTGCATAAAAAGTAATTTTTCTAAGCCTATGTCTCAATTTGTGATAGCATTACATTCGTTGATGTATCAAGTAAGTCAATACACATGTATTTTTTAGCATTAATAAAATGCATATTGATATTTTTTAAGTAAATATATCTTGTAAGAGATTAATAATCATTTGTTGATATTAATACTCTGAATAATTTCTAAATTATGCACAAGAAAATGGTTTCTATTTCAGCTTATTTCTGTTAATAAGTGTTTTAACAGCTTATTTCTGTTAATACATAGTAAAGGGCAAATATGTTCATTTGCCCTTTACTATGTTCTTCATTATCAACCTGCATGTAATTATTTCTTAAATTATTATCTAAAAGGTTTATATAAGTATACTAATAAATTAATAGTTTATTTTTTTTTCACACAATATTTCCCTATAGAAACCTAAACTTATAAGATAATTTAATTATAAATTGTTATGCTTTAGTTATTTAATTATCAAAAAAATAAATACTAATGTGAATGTTTAACATTAATTAACTATTAATTACAAAAAATCCTCATGACTTTCTAAAACTCACGTTATTTTTCTTGCAAATGTTATTTAAACAATGATTTGAAAAAAACCCGGTTTAAACCAAAAAAACCTGGTTTAAACCGAAAAAACCTGGTTTTTTGGGTTTTTTCAAAAAAACCGGTTTTTATACCAACCCTGCCTCGTCAATAAAGCTTTGCATTTCAACATAGTCAGAGGATAAAAATTGTCGCGTGTACTCAACGAGCTCAGGCCAAAGAATGAACATCTGACCATCCTACTTGACCTCTACACATTAGCAGGTGCAGCTGTTCTCACCCCCCCCCCCCCTGTTTACAATAAGCCCCACCTGTTGCACCGGATTATTGAATCCTCCCTATTGACATTGGAATGCTGGAGGAATTTTTTTACAAAAGTTTTAAACCGCAGAGAAGAAAAAAAGAGATAAGACAGAAAGACTAGAAAAGTGAGAAAAAAGATTGCAAGACAGAAAAATTTTGCTCGCTAAAACCGGGTCTTGCTCGTTAAAAGGGATTTCTGTTCCATAGACTTAACATTGATCCAACGAAATATTCTCGTTTGACTCGTTAAATCCGAGCTCGTTATAAACGAGTTCGACTGTAATTTTAAATCTATAAAGGGGTCATTCCATGTCAAATCAACCAAAAAAATTCGATATTCAACCTGACCATTTCCAATTTCAGTAAAACTGCTAGGGATCATTCTCTATGATGATATAAATTAGAGCATATTTTTATTTTTTGTTTATTGTTTTAAATTTTTATACAATTAATTATTTAAATTTTGTAAAATCATCATTTTTTGACTTGCATAAACATTTTCAATTTTGAATTTCTCAAGTTCTATCAAACATAGAAAAATTTATGACCACTCATTTCAAAGAGGTGTTTATAAGGTTTAATTTGATATGCAAGCCAACTATGTATAGTTAAAATAAAATGTAAAAATTTTTAAAATTTGAAAATTTTTTAGATATTTTTTAAAATTTTGAAGAAATTGTATGTTTGTTGTAATATTATAAGCTTTAAATTCTGAAATTTTTAGAGTGGGATCTCAAAGGGATCAGGAGTTATGAAATAAAAGCTGAAAATCACCATACAAATCATAAATAAATAACAAAATAGACAGATTTAAATTGCTATTTTAATGGTAATATTTGTTTTTATTTAATAACTCCTGATCCTATTGAGATCCCACTCTAAAAATTTCAGAATTTAAAGCTTATAATAGTACAACAAACATACAATTTTTTCAAAATTTTTAAAAATGACTATCTAAAAAATTTTCAAATTTTAAATTAAAATTTTTTTTTAATTTTATTTATTTTAACTATACATAGTCAACTTGCATAGCAAATTAAACCTTATAAACTCCTCTTTGAAATGAATGGTCATAAAATTTTCTATGTTTGATAGAACTTGAGAAATTCGAAATTGAAAATGTTTATGCAAGTCAAAAAATGATGATTTTTCAAAATTTAAATAATTAATTGTATAAAAATTTAAAGCAATAAACAAAAAATAAAAATATGCTCTAATTTATATCATCATAGAGAATGATCCCTAGCAGTTTCATTGAAATCGGAAAGGGTCAGGTTGAGTCACTGGTTGATTTGGCATGGAATGACCCAAAGTTAATTTTTTTTATTTATTTTGTTATCAGGCTACACAAGTTAAGAATGACCGATTTACCACATTGTACAAAGTAGATACAGGGGTACATACAGAGTAAATAAAAACTGTTTTATTATATATCTGTAGTAGATATTTTACATTTAATGCATAGTCACCCGGGGTAATTCCTGGTCACAGCCAGGCCCGTAGCCAGGATTTTCTTTCGGGAGGGGCTCAATTTAGGAATTTTTTCTGTTCTTACAAAAGTAATTTGAATAATATACAGTAAAAAATTTAAAAATAATGTAGGCTTATCCTAATGTGTGTTTCTACATAGGATACTTGTTAACTATGTCAAATATTGTTACTTCATATTTAATTTTTTCAATTTCTGTTGCAATTTTTAACTTTTAAGAGCACTTCTAGTTTCCAAACCGATTTGGGAACCGGAGAATTTTTAGGAAAAATTTTCTGCGAAACTTAAAAAGCACAAACTAACAATGTTTGAGATGAGTCTCAAGTAGGGGAGAGGGGGGCACATTTGAACTGGGGGCATCTTTGTACGCTAAATAGTTTCGTTCAAATAAATTATTTTATAAAAATGTCTATGGCAATACATTACTATTGCTTCAGTGCAATAAGTATACAAAGCTCATCCATTTTGTATGCACAATACTGTCTAAGCAAGATATATTTTTCTCAATCTTGAATCTAAACTTAAGAAAATAACGTTGTAAGATTTTTGTTCAAAATTTTGTATCCCTAAAATTTTGATTTATTGTTCAACACTTAAATAAAGATGTAATCTTTAGTTCATAAGTTTTGTTTTAATCAAAATCATCAGCTGAATTGAGTAAATTGTTGTAATGTTGAATTCTATGTGATGAGGCACCATTAAACATCTAAAATTATGAAGTAAAGCGTTGTTGATGTACCTAAGTGTTATTATTTTTGGAATTTTTTCTATGTGACAAGAGGTTAATTCAGAGTATCAAAAAACATGAACTTATACTGTTAACAATCTTTTTTACTGCAAACATGTATTACAATCTATGGATATATAGCGATTGGAAGTTTCAAACTTAAATTGATGATGGCATTCATTTATTTGATAATTGCAAAATCCGGATACATAATAATGATTCATGGTTTAGTAAGATTTGTCTATCAAAGTCTATACTCTTTCATATACTCTTTCCAAAACTACAGAATTACTAGTACTTTCGTACTAGATAAAACGGAATTTAAGTCAAGTTTTTCCATAAAAAGTGTAAATGAAGAATTTTAATTTTCCAGAAGCATCAAATATCACATCGGTGTATTACAAGGATATTTTTAAAAAGTTTTCTCAAACAAACATAATTGGAGAGACATTCTGTGTTGTTTCAACAATGATTTTTGACATCAGCTTTGATGGATTTAAGTTTGGTTAAATAATAGAAAAATGATTAGTTTCAATAAAATATAGTTATTAAATTTTATCCGTATTACTTTATATTCCTGAAACATATGCAGCGTTTTATGAAAACTCCGAATATTTTCATGTTTTACTCAGTTATTCAAAGGTGCCCCTTACTTGTTCAAAAATACCCCTACATGGGACAGGTTTGAACAGAAATATTTCAGCTTTTTAAATCCTCACAATTTTTTTTAATTTATATGGAAAACGTTTAATTTCTGGTTCATATGATAAAGAAATGCTCTGTTTTTATTATGTAATACTTAAAATGCAAAAAAATATAATTCAAATAAGAAATGTACTGATTTTAAAAAAAATGTTCAAATGTGCTGCCCTCTCCCATGAAGAAAAACGTTGTAAAATATTGAAATGCGAACACATAATATGTAATTGATTTAAAACACAGGATTAATGTTAACGTGCGAGAATCTGACATTACGAGTGCGAGGTCTTGAAACTATTGATCCATAAATAAAATAAATTTCATGCATTATTTTTTTGAAAAAAAAAATTAATTACTACAGCGATATGTAATTATAAAAATTATGTTTGAATTTCACATTCTCTGAGTATAATAATTATAAATCACAATCGCGGTAAAATAAATTTACTAGCAGTGTTATATTCAGGCACTTTTCTCCGTGAGGGATTTTTGGGGCTCGGGGGGGACATTATAGCATTCCGAGGGGGGGGGGTATTGTACTTTTTGACGATTGAAAACACAAAATCACAAATTTTCTGGGATGGGACGTCTCATTTCTTCGGGATAAGGGGTCCCCTTCTCCTCCTCCATCCTCCTCTCGGGCGACCCCCTGAATTCAACACTGTTTACTAGTGCAACAGAAGCAATCATCATAATTTCTTCTTAGTCATGATGCTGATTGACTTATCAAGAGTTTCTGTAATTTCCCAAAGAATGAAAATCATGGAAAAACTACTCAGTCTCCCATCGACCATAACGCTTCAAATCAGATTTAATTATTTTCTTTGCCGAAAAATATATTTGAGCACTGACTTTTGTTACTCATCTCAACCAAAACTGTCAGCAAGTGCTTGATTTTATCGTAATTACGTCACATTACAGTACTAAAACTTTTAAAACCTCTGTGTTGGTGTCAACATTAACAATTTGTTTGCACCCTAATTCATATTCAGCTTTCACTTGCTACATTGACACTTTATCCTGAAAATATTGCATTGGATTCTCTAATTTGCTTGCTTTTTCCAGTGAAACACATCCTGGAAGATGTAACTGGGAAACTCTTAGAATGTCTTCATTCGAAATGAATCGATAATTCAAATTTTGAATAAGACTTTCTACATAAGGAAATAAGACCGTGATATTGTAATACTTGTCAGTGGATGTAATCTGAGGGTTTGTACCTGTTGCCTGTCTATGTTAGTCTTGAGATCTTTATTTTAGTTTGAAAGATGTCTTCCCGAAGTTTTGATGTACAATAAAATCTCACAAAAGATTTCTACTTCATTTTTCTGCATATTTATGTAAAACAAGTAGGCACCTTTAGCATGTTTTTTTTTTTTTTTTTTTGGAAGAATTCGCTATGATTGTCAGACAGAAAACCTTCTGATAAACAGACAAGCTTATGAGAAAATGATTCTTTTCCCTGGCTGCCAAAAAAAACCTCCAGCTGTTGAAGAAATCTTTCTTGTGTTTTTCGAAATATTTTCTGAGCTAATACAAATATATTTAAGTAGCTCAACAAAAGTCAATATGCTTTCATGCCTCTCGATAAAATTTGTATCACAAATGCGGAAAAGTTATATTCTTTTGTTTTCTAGGATATATGATGCAATTGCTTCTTGAAGCTCTAAATTTGCCTTCAGCTGATTTTTAAAAACTTTTGTCACTGCTTTAACAAGTCCATGCATGATACTTTCGAATGAAGGGAATTAGCATGTTGTCGAACAAGGCAAGATTTAACCAATGGCTTTCACAGAAAAGTATCTAATTTTTAGATATTTTGAAGAATTCTAGAGTGAACTCAGCTAACATGACCAAAGTTATTGGCTACTTTGTCATACGCCTATGCGACATATTTTACATTTATATATGCCTAGACATAGTTCATCACAATGTTGTAAAATTATTTTTCTTGAATTTTTGAGACATTTATTGGAATAACACGCGAAAAAAATTTCCGAATTATTGGGTTTTGTGAATTTTTAGGTAGATTTAGTAAGAAATACTACCTATTGTAATCGCACCAGTTTATATATCTATCTATCTATCTATATATATATCTCACTTTTTTATGGACACGATAACTTCTATAATTCTCCACCAATCTCCACCAAACTCGTACATAAAATCAAAGGTGATAAAATCTCGGCTAAGTTCGTTAATGGGCAAAATTGGACCAAGGGGGTCGAAATAGGGGGCGTTTTTGCGAAAACAGAAAAAAGCCCATAACTTCTTAATGAAAATAGATATCGAATCAGTTTAAAGTTTATATTACTTCTAAATAACGGGCCAAAAGTTTATGCATGACAGATTTATGATAAAGTTAAAAATGGGCTCAAGGGGCGAAAAAAATAGGGTTTTTGGGAGAAAAAAAATCATAACATTGTCAATTCTCAAGATATCTAATCCATCTAAATTTTTTATAAATATTCTCAAAATTATCTAAAACTTTTGTATTTGTAAGTTTTTGATAAGACTAACTCTTACCGGTAAAAAAAAATTAAAAACGAAAATAAAAAGGGCTTTCGAAAAAGAAAAAAATCCATAACTTTGTCAATTCTTAAACTATCAAATCCAATTAAATTTATTTTACATCTTCTCAATAATATCTACAACTTTTATGCTGACAAGTTTTTCATAGGATCAATTCTTATAGCAAAAATAAATTAAACAAAAATTGTAGTTGGAGAAAAAACCTCTAATCCAAACTGCTTACATTCTGAATCGTTTTATAAATTCATTTTTTATTTTAAACTCATCCAAATGGCAGATCCTCTCATTTAGGAACTATATTATGTGAAACATTGGCCAGATTTTTGATAAAGACAGAATATATTTCAAAAAAGGCTGCCAAAAAGGGTATTTTGAACAGAATTTCCCGAAGTGACAGTGATAGGAAATTTGAAGAAGTATTCAAATAACAAATTGCGTTCTTCTTGACTCATTTTTAAATCCATTTTTACTCTCAAACGCATCCAGTTTACAAGTCCTCTTATTTATGAACTGTATAATATGACACATTGGTCAATTTTTTGATAAAGACAGAATATATTTCAAAAAAGGCTGCAAAAAAAGGGTATTTTGAACAGAATTTCCCGAAGTGACAGTGATAGAAAATTTGAAGAAGTATTCAAATAACAAATTGCGTTCTTCTTGACTCATTTTTAATCCATTTTTACTCTCAAACGCATCCAATTTACAAGTCCTCTTATTTTGGAACTGTATAATGTGACGCGTTGGTCAATTTTTTGATAAAGACAGAATATATTTAAAAAAAGGCTGCCAAAAAGGGTATTTTGAACAGAATTTCGAGAAGATGTGATTGAAAATTTAAGGAAGCATTGAAATAACAAATTGCGTTTTTTCTGAGTAATTTTTTAAATTCAGTTTTGCTCTCAAACGCATCCAATTGACAGGTTGTCTTATATAGGAGCTGTATAATGTCCCGTATTGGTCAGTTTTTTGATACAGGCTGAATATATTTTTTAAAATGCTGTCGAATTGGGCACTTCGCGCAAAATTTCCCGAAGCTTTCATGATTAAGAATTGAGGTTATATTCAAAATTGGTTATTTTATAACTCATTTTTAAATTCAATTTTGCTCTCAAACGCATTCAATTGACAGTCTTTTGTTATTTAGGAACTATATAATGTGCCGTATTAGTTGATTTTTTTTAATAAAGTCAGAATTATTTCAAAATAGGTTGTCAAAATGGGCATTTGATCCGAATTTAGCTTAAAATGATTCTGATAAAACCAGTCCTTACAGAAAAATGAAATTAAAAATTTTTCAAAAGAGGACAAATAAAGTTGTCAAACTGGGTTTATCTGTAATCAAATTTATTTTTTTGTTGTTGAAATGAGCACTCTTCGAAATCTACCTCCGCCTATAGGCCAAGCCGACAGGGATTTTTTAATAGTTCACATATCTAGCACAAATGGCAAGCTGTTCTGTGCTTGAAATGTCCATAGTTTCAACAGCAATTAAGCTAAAACAGATCGCAATATATATTTTGATAATTAATATTTCGGTAACTGTATCCCAGAATTTTTGGTTTCATTCTGAGTTTCTGAGGTGAAATAAATAGTATTTCTAAAGATATTTAAAATGTCTCGTTTCAATTCATTCGCTCCAGACTTTGCTCAAAACTTAAAAGAACTCTTAACTAGTCACTTTTATATACCAATTTCTCTAAAGTTAGAGGATCGTTATCGTGGGCAGTGACTATTTTATTCTGCACAAAATAAGATTGTTTCAAGTATTAGTTCAAGATCTTCTATAATTTCTTCTTTTCCTGGAACTTTTTGAAAACTCAACAATGAAATAATTCTATTTCTATTTTCCTGAAAAAATCTGAAGTTTGTTTGTTAAAATAGCATAAGGTTTGTGATAATCTAAGTGTTTATGTTTTAAGAAAAAATTTAGCCTTTTTCCAATGACTGAAACATATAGAAAATAATCTTCCTAATTTTTCGTGATCTTTCTTATGCCGTATACGTTTTATACTTAATTTTTCTTAGTCAAATTAATGATAAGAAATTACACTTGATTGAATTTTACTGCGCATAAAGACAGTAAAAATTAAGTTTTAAAAAGAGTTTATATTTTTAGTGGTACATACCTATTAAAAAAAACAATATATCCAAATAACCGACATAATGAAGGATTACCGTAACTGTAATTCAATAAAAGGATATTTTTACAGCTAAAAATGCAATTGATTTTAATGTATTCGAAGATAAAAACAAACAAAACTTATTAAAACTTATTTTTTTTATCATACGGATAATTTTGTATTTTCAAAGTTTCGGGAGGGGCTTCAGCCCCCTTAGCCCCCTCCCTGGCTACGTGCCTGGTCACAGCCCTTTTTATGTTTTAAGAGCACTTTACCAAATTCAAAGAAATCATAGAGGTACTCTGAACTATCCTCATTGGAATTTATTACTTAATTATGAGTTTACTGTTTATTTTGAAAAAAAAATCTTTTGAAATGGCTTGTTAAATTTTTGTAAAATAACATTGGCCTTAGTTATGATACATTTTTGCAAAGATCTTGGTCACAGCTAAAGTTTTAAATATTTTTCTTCTTTCTCTTTCTGGTTGAATTGTGAACTCTTTCAATTACTGAAAAATATTTCTGGATTTATTATTACTATTTTAAATAATTTACAGGAGTGCACCAAATACTGCCCCATATTCCCGGGGTAATTCCTGGCCAATACTGTTTTCATCATTATGCATTCTTATTTTTCCTACTATTGCCATATTTCATTGATTTTAATTATCTGTAATTAGCATCTTATAAACTTCAACATTCTCCTTCAAAAAGGTTGGCTGTTGCTCATCATCAGCATCAACTAACTGCAGCACACTTTCAAACAACTGCAGCATTTAACCCCGACACTTCTTGATCTCAAACAGAAGAGATCACACCAGATATTTGTGCACCAATTTTATCTGTTTCTAGTTTTTCAAGTGTTGGCATAAGCAAAACATCTACAGTTATCAGTCAGTCCGCTGCATCCACCTCGTTTGAAGACTTGCTAAGCACACAGTTTAGACAAACACCAAAAAAAGCAGAACGCTCAGACGTTCGGCGAAAGATTGATACAAAAGTTGCTGTCATAACCAATAATGATTTTCTGATACTAGTTGCAGAACGTGACTGAGAAATAAAAGAAAGGGCCAATCAAATGAAAGAGAGACAAGATAATAAGGGGATATGAAAAAGGAAAAAACACAGATCAGGACACAAATGAACCACCAGATATGTCAACCGTGACTGTGCAGTTGAATAAAAATAGGTCATCATTGCAAAATGCAAAAAAAATTTAATTGAAAACATACAGAATTCAATAGAAGAGCATAAATACTATGCTGTATATTATGATAAAAATCTGTTTTATGTTGGAAAAGTTACAAAAGTAGAGGGCAGTGAAGTGTGTGTATAGTTCTTAGAAAGAGGAGAAGGAAACTTACGCTGGACGAAGCGAGACAGAATAGAGACAATTGACATTCGCTATATTTTTTATGGACCTATTGATTTGACAGGTGTAGATCCATTCATAGCAGATATAGAAGCTATAAATATTGCATAAAAATTGTACAAAAAAATATTTTGGCTAAAGACGTGTAGCATGTATATTTTTCTCATGTTGAGTAAATTTGTATTTAACTCTGAAATAACTAGATCAAAGTGATTAATTAGCTATAGATAGATAATAAAATTAATAGTCTAATTAGTTTAATAAATTGTATTAATAATGTACAATGTATTAATAATATAAAAATGTATGTATTTGCTTCAATATGTGAGTGACCAATAATTACCCCATAAGTGGACAGGAATTACCCCATCCCTGGGGTAAATCCTGGTCACTAATTAAGTATAATTATTCAAATTATCTGTGCATTATTGGTAAAATAGATATTTTATTAGATAGGGTCACCCGGGGTAAAATGGGTAGCCGGGGTAAAATGGGTATATTTTATTTATTTATCTTATTATTTTACCAGACAAATTTTTAAAATAAATTAAAATTATGAACAAAGTGCTTACATATCTGGCAATACTTAAACCTTATAAAAACAAACTGGCGACGCATATAATGGGCTTAGCAACCATTTTGTTTTTCAGAAGATAGAACAAAGTGTTTTTAATGGTTGAAAAACTTCTTTTCAGAAAAATATACAGGAAGAATTTTAGGAATAAACTGTTTGATATTTACAGAAGAAGGATTCTTCTAACTGAAAACTGTTAAATTAAGTAAATTTATTTACTCACAAAAATTTTATAGCGTTTTTTGTCATATGGGGTAAAATGGGTATAGGTCAAGATATGAATGTATGAAGATTGATCAAAGTTGAAAGAAACTTTTGAGGGCAAATTGTTATTGATCCTATGTTTTAAACTGAAATTATGCTTTGTTATATGAAATTAGGCTATTACTTATATCATCAATTTATCATTTATATTATAAATTAGGCTATTTCGGGTGGCATTATAATACATGCAAATTGACTAAATGTACAGGAACACAAGGTAAGAAAAATATCGCAAAATTAAATTAAAACACATTTTCTAGTACTGGCGAGGCTATAAAAAAACTCAGAGAAAACGCAAGAGAGTACAAGCAAAGGTAGGAGAAGTTTTAACTACAGAGCAGGTAGCTGCAAGTCTAAAAAAGTACAAACAGTTAAAAGAATCGAAGCAACCCATAAAATAGAAGTTAAACCAAAGCTTTTCACTGCAATGAATCCAGGGATTGGCAATTGAGTCCCTGTAAAAGTTAATGTAAAGAAGTCTGTTCAAGAATTCACAGGTCTTATTGATATCCCTGATGAAGGTGAAAATACTGTGAAGTTTGCAACAAAGTCATCTGCTGGATTATTTTTATATCTTTCCTGAGAAAGACTATGTTGCTGATGTGAACGCATCCTAATTGCCAGAGAGCTATCTCAACAGAGCTGCAATAGTCCTTGCCAATATACACTTTGCATGTAAATTTTTATTATGTTATACCTATCTGCATAAATTGCTTTTGATTAAACATTGATTTTCCAGTGTAATTTAATTTCTCATTTTTTCCCTACAGATATTCATGCTGATATCTATCTGCTTTTGAATTTCATTAAATAAAAAAAATACTTTTAAAGAGAAACACGATTCACAGCATGTGCGTAAACTGATGTGGTGAAGGATAGGATTTGTCAGTACTCTCATCTTATTTACATTAGTTTCATAACAGTGTTTTTATATGTCAAGAAAAAAATGTAAGCAAATTGAAGTGGGGAGTTTTTGAAGCCCCTTCCCCTCACCTTCCAAGTTTACACATGATTCAGAGGATGAAAGTACAAAACTTTTAAATGGTTTACACATTAATTATAGTGTATTTAAGTATATTTAATTTATTATTCAACTTTAACCAGCATATACCCATTTTACCCCGGTGCATACCCATTTTACCCCGAACCACGAGGTAAAATGGGTATACACCGGGGTAAAATAGGTATAGTGTTTTACACAAAAATTTAAAAAAAAAGTAAATACAAATTATGTTTAATTTAGACCTAAGATACACAATGTCAAAAATATTGAACAAAAACATGAATTTATTTCATAATATTTCTGCTATGAAACATTAAAATTAAAAAAGCTGATTTTTATACCCATTTTACCCCGGGTGACCCTAGACATCACAATGTGCTTACTCCATGTCAAAATTGTTAACTCTAGCTTAGATAGATTTTGTAATAATTGAATGTTGATGCTTTTTGACCAGGAATTACCCCGGGTGACTCTAAGTACACTTCCAAACATATTTTTGGAATTAATAGATAGAACCTGTTGTTAAAAAAGGTCTGCAAATAAAGGGCAAAATTGGAAACTTCATCACTGTCAAGTGGCCACTAGTACCAGTACAAGTTTTGTAAGTGGCTACTTTTTTATTCAAAAATATTAAGCAGTAAACTTTTGTTAAAATTTCTATTAGTATTAATCTGATGTTAAATAGCACAAATAAATATGCTAGTATAAAAATACTGCAAAAATGGTAGAAATTGATTTTAAAAAAAGTCGCTGGTCTCAAGGACAAGTAAGCATGATAGTTTACTGGTCTGCAGATATTATTACTGACACACTACATAGAATTCTATTAAATTAAATACCTTTAACCCTTTGAGTAACGTCCTCCCTCTTCCTCCTAGAATATAAACCAAACATCCTTAGCAATTGCCCAAAAATTTCAGCATAGTTAAATATAATATTAAAATTTGCTAAAAATTGAATTGATCCTTCGAGATTTATGCATACAGTGAAACCCTGATCTATCGTTTTATTTCTATGGTCCCTGCACAAGTTATGCTAAGGAAACCTACAAGCATCGTTCTTCAAAATATTGTTTTCCCACATTCAATTCATCATTGTAAAATTTTTCTGAAGAGAGGTTGTTATATAGCAAAAGATGCGATTATGTGTCCATTGATCACTATGTTGCAACATGTGATGTTCTAAACATAGAAGAAGTGAGTGATAAATAAAAAAATTTTAAATAATGCCTAAGAAACAGAGGTTAACATTTATGTCTATGAAGCCCCCCAGTGCCAACTCTGTCTGATGCAATTATGGCATTTGAAACTATCAACTTTTATAGATGTGGCTTCCGGTAATAATCAGGTAAGGCACATTTTTGAAAAAATTGAGATAATTTGGAAAAATGTAGCTTTAAAAGAGTACTTTCCTCTGACATAGTGCTGAGAAATGAAAATCCAATACTTTGTCATAGGTCGACTATAAATTTTCATTTAAAATTTGAAAAAACAGTAATAAACGGGTAAGTGCATAAAGTAACGGTAATAAAGAGATAAGATTTCTATTTATTTTTTAAAATCGTCTATAATTGTAAAAACATAAAAATGGCTTGTATAACTTATAAATATCTCTAAATAATTAATGTCAATAAACTATAACAAGTAAGAAAAATCATGCATTAAGCATAGATTATGAAGCACTTTCCAACCCTTTATGAAATCTTTAACAAAACTTCGTTATTTAGGAAAATAAGGGTATAAAGCCAAATATTTATTCCAATACTTTTGAACAGCCCTGTTTTTAATCTGTCAGTTGATATACATACCATATAATCGGAAAATTTAATTTAGCAAGAAAATGCCTAGTAGCTTAAAATTATTCTATCAGCAATTTATACTAATAGATGGAAATGTACTTGAATATTTTGTTCAGCCTTGTAGTTTACCTTGTACTTTTATTACAAATCAGTATTAAGCTAAAATTTATTTTAAACTAAAACAATCTTAAAACAACCGAAATCACGTTTCCATAAATTATCATTCATAGACGTCCATGTACTCAATTCTTTGCGTGGCCCTGTATATCATTTTATCTATATTCTGCACACATTTCTTAATAAATTGAATGCAATTCAATGTGAAAATGCATAACTTTTTTAAGAACCACTTTTAAGTTTTTAATGCTCATATTCAGAAACGTTGGAGAGCTTTTTGTGTAGCCCTGTATATTAATTACAGCATGTGTACACACCATATAATGTGCATAGATTTAGTGAAACTTAAACGCGCATATATTATATTTATAATGGATTTCATCCATCCATTAGCCATCATTGGATACATATACGGTACTTCTGAAAGAATATACTATTTGAAAACTTTTGTGTGTCCCTGTAAATACTATGTACTTCATATTAGGCAAGGCAGTATCGTGAAATTCATATTAAGCCTCAGTTACATACATCAATTTTATTATACATGAAACTATTTAAAATGTCACACACAATTCCCTTTTTTACCATTATATAATGGAATTTTTTGTATGGCCTTGTAAATGAATAATAGCTGTATTTTCACCTCATATTTTATAGAATGTATATTTTAATGCCCCTCGTAAATGCATATAAATTTTAATGTGTTTGACAGGCTATAACATCGTTAAAATTCCTTTGTAACGATTTTTCCCCATAGGCCGTAATGTAATCGAAAACTTTTGACTCTCCCTGTAAATAAAATAATCATGGTAGAAACTTCATTTTCAATAGGGTTCGAACTAGGGTAAACGGCAATAACGTTCTAAAATTTCATGGCAATCGGAGTATATTTACGTAAGCTAGAGCGCGGACAGACAAACCAAGTACATAATCACTTTTCAACTTTGTTGGAAAGTGCTAAAAATTAGCTATCTGTGGCGGGAAACTGCACCCAGCTAGTGGATAAATTTGCGAAATAATCACACAAATTAAATGATCTGATTAATGCTATGTATTCTTTTAATATAATATAAATAAAAGTTGGTAAATTTTTTTTTTTATCATAATTAGAACAGAAATCATAAATTTAAATTAAATATTAATTATATTACAGGGCTTGAAATTCAATTTTCCAGAGGAGGGGAGTCTCCCTACCACCATTTATAAATGGAGGGGAGTTTAGCTGTTTGGGAGGGAGAAAAACCTTACTGTTGTTTCCTGTACTATTTAAAAAAATACATGAATACAGACACGACAAAATACCATTAAATCAATTTTTATCAACAACTCTGAATAATTATGCAAAATGGATTTTTTAGTTAAAAAATGAGTAAATCAATTCCCTCCCAATGCTAATTACTTTTGTTAAAGGTCTAGTAACAGGTATGAGATTGCAAAAAGTTAAAAAAAGAGGATAAGCGAGAGAACCAAAAATGAGAAATTATTTTTAAATTGTGCGCGTTAAAATCAATTAAAATAATTTTATTTGCAATAATAAAATATTTTTTCTTAATCCTGTTTTATTTTATTTTTGTTTGAGGGGGGGGGGGGGAGTCAGAGTGAATCAATTTATGCAAATGCTACTATAAGTAATTCTGAAATGAAAGTTTCTATTTTAAGTTTGTATTTCTAATGCAATTTTTGCGCAGCAATCTTAGCTAGTTGTCCAATTCAAATTTTATCATGCTTTCACTTAAAAGATCATTTAACAAACATAGGAAGCTAATGTTAAATTTGCCTTTATCTACAAAAAAAAGTTGTTAAAAACGTTAAAATTTTGTGTAATTTTTTGGATTCTTTGATGAAATTGACATTTTCCTGTGACTCTTTCACAAAATTTATATTTTTTGCAATCGTTTGATGAAGAACTCGTTTATTCACGATCTGTGAACGAAAAACGAATTTTTTATGCGATCTGTGGATGAAAACCACGTTTTTTTTCGCGATCTGTGAAAGAAAATCACGCTTTTCTCACAATCTTAATAAAAATCTTTTTTTTTTTTTTTTTTTTTTGCGATCTTCCGACGAAAATTGCGTTTTTCTAGCGATCTTTTGATGAAAGCCGTGTTTCTTCGCGACCCTTAGACAAAGCTAGTGCTTTTTTCACGATCCTTTGACAAAAATAGTGTTTTTTCGCGATCTTTTGCTGAAAATAGTGTTATTTTTTAGATCTTTTGACAAAAATTGTGTCGTTTCGCGATCTTTTGATGAAAACAGTAAATATCGCGATCTTTTGCCGATATAAAAAAATCAGAAAAGCAGAAATCTGCGGATCTGCAGAAGAATCTCATAACTGTGGTAAACACTGTGTTTGGTTCAGGTTGATTTTAGGTTGAGTGTAAATTCCTGCAAGTAGGGTTCAGGTTAATCTAATTTTTCAAAAGTTAATCCAGTGTATATTATTTCTGATTAAAAATTATACTTATAACAATAAACAGATGTGTTTGTGTGCGTGTTTTTTTTTTTTTTTAAGGCTATATTTTTCAGTTCCTACCTCTAAGGAAATTGACATCTCTTTTGCGATTCTGTGATGAAATTTGCATTTTTTTAGCAGCCCTTTGACTAGATTCACGTTTATTTGGCAGCACTCTGATGAAATTTACATATTTTTTGCGATTCTTCAACGAAATTTGCATTTTTTAGCAGCCTTTTGAATAAATTAGCGTTTATTAACGATCCTTTGATGAATTTCACATTTTTTTTCGCGATGCATTGTTGAAAGTACGGTTTTTCATGAATCTGTGACACAATTCAGGTTTATTAAGCAATAAATTGAAGAATTTTGGATTCATTAAGCGATCCAGGAGCGATTCTTTTAGGTATTTTCCAAAAATAAAAAAGAATCGTCATAAATCCAGAAATTTTGACAAAAAACATACTATGAATTTTGACAAATCGTTGCCCCCCCCCCCCCCAATAAAAAAAAAAAATCATTTTCACCCAAAAATCATAAATATCAGAGGTACGCTGGAAAATTGCGAATTCCATCAGAAGATCGAGAAAAAGAAGATCAGAAGATCGTGAATTTCGTCAAACAATAGTGAAAGAAAAACACAAATTTCATCAAAGATTCGCTAAAAAATGCAAACTTCAGTTAAGGATCACAAAAACATCGCCAATTTCGTCAAAGGATCGTGAAAAAATAAACGAAAAACACGAATTTCCTCGGCAGAAAGAAGAAAAAATGCAAATTATGTCCGTGAATCACACAAAAATAGCGAATTCCGTTCATGAATCGCATAAAAAACGTGAATTATGCACATAAATTGCTCAAAAACGCAAACTGCATTCTTAAATTGCTTAAAAAACACAAATTTCGACCATGAATCGCACAAAGAACAAGAATTACATAACATTAAAGTTGCAGAAAGTTTTTGACCCAATATTACGTGTGCAGAAAATTTTAGGTTTTATACAAGTCTGGTGAAAAGTAGCAGTAAAGATCTATAAAATAAAATAATACAGAAGGGGAAAAGCCAAAAAAAATGCTTAAAAAACGCCAACTACTGACAGGATATTGAAGAAAAATATAAGATAAGAATATATTTGAGGTCTACAAGTCAAGACCTTTAAAATTATATACTACAAAAGGGAGTAAAGTGCAAAAGGCAAAAAATGCCTCCTGGAGTCTGAAAATTAAACTATATTATGGAGAGATATATAGATATCCCAGGTCACGACCTTTCCAACAATGTCACATGACCCACCCATGCCTGTATTTAATTTTGATTCCCCTGCCCCCCCCCTCTCCCTCTGTGCTGGGATAGAGTATAGTGGCCAACACTATTCGATTGCCCATACTTTAGAATATCTTGACATCTATAAGTTTTAGCCTCTAAAATCAATGGTATGCCTAATATTTGAATTTGAAATTTTTGCTTTTAGAAAAAGTTGGTTTGAAAGAAAATCTTAATCCCTTCTTACATGAAATTTTACATGAATTCTACTAATCAATTCAAGATATTTGAGGTCTACAAGTCAAGACCTTAAAAGGATAGACTACAAAGGGGGGTAAGAGCAAAAGCCAAAAAAATGTTTAAAAATGCCACCTGGAGTCTAAAAATTGAACTATATTATGAAGAAATATACAGATATGGATAGCCCAGGCCACGATCTTTCCAACGATATGTCACATATCTGTATTAAATTTTGTCCCCCCCCCTTTAATTTTTTAATAATTTTGCATTATTTCAGCTATTTGATACGAATTAAGTAAGCCATACAACTATTCTATAAAATAGATTTTTGTAAAAAGAAAGTACCACAATTTCGGGTGCATAAGGCGCGGATCAAATAATTCTTTTTTAACCCAGAAATCTTATTTAGTGATTGAAGACAAATATTTACGGCGATCTAGCTTGTTATATTTGTTTCATAAAAAATATGGGTCGAAAAAGAATTGTTTGATCTGCGGCTTATATGCCTAAAATTACGGTATATCATGTGCAAAGTAAATTTATAATAAATAATAAAATTTAAAATCCCCCGCCCCATTTAATTGATATATAAAAATGAAGTAAAACCAAAATTAACTTAGTTTTATTGCAGATGATATTTTTTGACATGTTACACATTTTAATTTCAACATTTTTCACTTTTTATGAGAAAACGGCAACAAAAACATTCAATAATCTTCGGCTTTTTTCCCCTTACTTTTAATAGAAATGGTGTATTTTTGTTGCTATGGTTACAAAAATATTAAAAACTACAAAAATATTAATATCTTAAAAATAAATATAGAACAGATACAGTATATAGTATACAAACAAACTGTATTTTTTCCTATACGGTGGTGTAAAAATTGAAAATGTGCGATGTTTAGAAGTTTAAAAATTTACAGTAGCAAAAATTATAAAACGCAAGTTTTATTTCAAATTTCAAAGTGTTGCTAGTCCAAAATGATGCATTTGGCCTTTATAATATAGAAATTATTCCATGTTTTTGATTATTATCCATTTAGGAATAATGTTTTCAATTATTTAAGAAATCTCCTCTTTGTGATCTACAAATTTATATGACAATGATAACACTTACTGAATTAAACACAAACTAAAATTACTTACACTTTTGTAAACTGAATTCTCTTCACGTATTGAAAGAACTTGTAGATATTTCTGGAAGTTGTGGCAATATTTTTTTTGTCTGAAATTCTAGGAAGAAACCAACCCTCATTGTATTATGGGCCAAATAAAAATTAACAGCTGACTAGGAGCAAAACCATTTCAGAGATCATGAAAGAATAATGAAATTTTCCATATGGTGTCAATGTTGTAACCCTTCCTTTTTAAACAGATTCTTTTATCTTATTGTAATCTAAGGATGAACTTGTCAAAAATTCCATGACCCATTGTTCAACAGTTCCAGACCTAGAAGTGACTTTCTTCAAAAATATTATAGGAAATATAGGAATTTTTTTGAAGAAAAAATATAGGAATTTTATAGGAAATTTTATTTATACGTAAATACACCAACACATGTTTTAATACATTAACGTATGTATCAACACAGACATCAACATATTGTAAAAACTATAAGATAAGTAAAATATTTAATGTTCATTCCTGACTATTTCAGAAATTTTTAACACAATTCAGCAATAAAATACTGGTTTCAGGAGTTGAACACTTTTTCCTCCCAGCAATATTTAACATTTTTCACAATTATTTTCTGAATCATCATCACTTATAGAATTTGCATTTATCAAAACAAACATAATTGAAATAAAGGAATTGAAGTAAGAAATTTATATGAAATGAGTTTCTATAGCAAGAACAATTCAAAGTTCTAAAAAAAAAAAAAAAAAAAAAAAAAAAAACCTGAAATTTACAGCAAATTTTATGAAAAATTACAGCAGAGAAGAGGAATTGGGAAAATCAGTCCCTACATTAGATGTACATCTTTCCAATGACATTCCCAGATTTTTTTTCTGTAATGCTTTCATGGAATTTGCATTTTCCCTTCAATACTTAGGGGAAAATCCCACCTTTCTCGTGATCATTTAACATAAAAGGTTTCTTTTTTTAATTCTTTGATGAAATTTGAATTTTTTTTTCGATTTAAAGACAAAAATCGTGAGTTTCTCGCTATCTTTAGACGAAAATCACATTTTTTTTGCGATCTTTTGACAATAAACGCGTTTTCTTGAGATCTTTTGACGATAAACCCGTTTCCTCGGGATTTTTTGAACAAAATTGTGTTTTTTCATGATTTTTTTTTTTTTTTTTTTTTTATGAAACTTGCATGTTTTTTTTTTTTTTGCGATTTTTTGATGAAAATAGTATTTATTCGCAATCTATAGACGAAAATCATGTTTTTTTCATGATCTTTTGGCAAAAATCACATTATTCTCGCGATCTTTTGACAATAAATGCATTTTCTTGAGAATTTTTGAACAAAATTGCGTTTTTTTTTCACGACTTTTTGTTGAAACTTGCATTTTTCTCATGATCTTTTGATGAAAATAGTATTTATTCGCAATCTTTGGACAAAACAGTGCTTTTCTCGCGACCATTTCATGAAAATCGCATTTTTCTCGCGATCTTTTGATAAAAATCCCGCTTTTTTTCGCAATCTTCTGATGAAAATCACTTTTTTTCTCAATCTTTTGACAAAAGTAGCATTTTTTTGAGACTTTTCGACAAAAATAGCATTTTTTTCAAGACTTTTCGATGAAAATCGTATTTTTTTTTATGCGATCTTTCGATGAAATTCCTGTTTTTCTGCAATCTTTTCACAATATTAAAAAAAATCTAAAAAAGCAGAAAATGATTTTTTAAAAAAGCAAAAAATCGCAGATCCTTATTTTTTAATAAAATATCAGATATCATGATATTTTAAAAATAAATATCAGCGATGCTGCAGATGTGCCAAAAGTCGCAGATAAGGTGCAAAAACATAGGTTTTACACGTCCCGTGAGACATGTGATTTCATCAGAGGATCCCGAAAAAATGGCAAATTTCGTTAAAAGATCGAATTTTGTCAAAAGATTCACAGAAGAATGGCTAATTTCATCACAAAATCTCAGAAAAACAACAGATCTCACCAAAGGACAGTGAAAAAACCGATTTCATCCAAAAATTGCAATAAAAGGCAGATTTTATCAAAAAATTTTTAAGATACGGCAAATTTTTCAAAAAAAAAAAAAGCACGAAAGGGAACAAGATTTTGTCAAAAAATTGCAATAAAACGGCAGATTTCATCAAACAATTACAAAAACTAGTTGGATGTGTCAATCCCAAAACTTTCTTCTATCTCATAAATACATTTTAATTAAAAAAAAAAAAAAAAAAAAAAAAAAAAAAAACGTGGTGACCCCAAAGTTACCCATTATCAAATTTCCTCGAACATTTGACCTAGCCTAATGAGATTCTGGTATCCGAAAAGCCTAAAACGCAAAATTTAATTAATATTCTGAGAAAATGAGCTTAGTAGTGCCTCATGTTGGGTAATTTATACTAAAACCTAATAAGCATCTATTTATGTCAACACCTAACAGAATCTGAAATTTGATGGAATTCCGTCCTTTAATTCTTGAGGTATAGTTATAACAAAAAATTTGCAAAATGTAGCACAGCAACACCATATCTTGGACAATTTATGCCAAAACGTAAAAAAGCGTCTAATTATGTTATGGTGTAAAAGAATCTGAAGTTTGATGAAATTCTGTGCATTAGTTCTTGAGATATAGCTAGTTTAAAAAAAACCGTGTAAAATATAGCACAGCAGCATCATCAGTTGAAGGATTTATAACAAAACGTAATCATCGTGTAATTATGTTATATGTCATTTTGTAACAAATCGGAAGTTTGATGAAATTCTGTGCGTTAGCTGTTGAGATATAGCTATCGGAAAAATCATGCAAAATGCAACATAGCTGCACCGCCTGTTGGAAGGTTAATACCAAAATGTAATCAGTGTCTAATTATGTTATATATTCTAGTGTAACAGAATCTAAAATTTGATGAAGTTCTCTGCATTATTTCTTGAGATATAGCTATCGCAAAAATCGTGCATAATGTAGCATAGCAGCGCCACCTATAGGGCAGTTCACACCAAAACCTTATCAGTGGCAAAGTATCTCAAGGTATTGCGGAATCTGAAGTTTGGTGAAATTCTGTGCATTAGTTCTTGAGATATAGCTATCATGAAAATCATGAAAGACATGGCATAGCAGCGCCACCTGTTGGCCAATTTACACCAAAACTTAATCAGGGTCTATGTATAGCAAGGGGTCACAGAATCTGAAGTTTGGTGAAATTCTGTGCATTAGTTCTTGAGATATAGCAATCTTGAAAATCATGAAAAACGTAGTATAGCAGCGCCACCTGCAGGCCAATTTTCACCAAAAACCAATAGGCATTAATTCATATCAAGGTCTAACTGAATATAAAATTTTATTAAATTTAGAGCATTAGTTCTTGAGATAGAGCGCCCACAAATTTTTTGTCACATACAGACAGACAGACGGACAGACTCACAGACAGACATTTTCTAAAAATAGTCAAAACGTGTTCAGGACCCTCTAAAACGTATAAATCCGTCGAAAACCGGAAGTCGAAAATTTTCATGAATCCAATACTTTCTTCTTGTAAAGATAGAAGAAAGTAAAAAGGCAAATTTTGAGAAGAGATTTACGAGTAAACAGTAAATTTAGTCAAAAAAATCTCGAAAAACATCAGATTTCATCAAAAGATCGCAAAAAAAGCAGAATTTGTCAAAAGATCGCAAAAAAGGCAGAATTTGTCTAAAGATCCCAAAAAACTGCAAATTTTGTCAAAGAGGCATGAAAAAAAAATGCCAGAAGTGAATTTTTCTGTTCCAAAAAATATGTATCATGCATCAAATTTTTATTTATTTACTTTTTTGCTGCTTCAAGTACAGAATTTCCTGCCCCAAAATCCGCTTTTGACAGCTCCAAATCTTTCTGAGTGAATGAGACTCTTGAAAGCATCCATTCATTAAACAAAAAATACCTCTGTATTAAAGAAATGACTTCCTCATACCCGCAGAGCATGGAACCAGATTACCTCTTGTTCCATGTTGTACAAATGGAACCAGACTATTTAATATTCCAACGGAACTAGGTTCATTTGGATCATTTGTACAAATGGTCCATATTGTACAAATTTTAGAATTTGTACAACCTTAAAATTGTACAAATTTTAGAGTTTTGCACATTTCTGGTCATTGCTTTGTTTACATTTTTAAAACAGCAATTTGATCATAATTGACGTCACTCCAGTGGCGTGGTCAGTAGCAGCAGCTGCTGCCACACTGAGAGGTCCTGGTTCGAATCTAGGTGATGTATCGCATGGATGGTGTATAGTCCCTTTTAGTCCAAGAGCTGACCGCACTAAACTCTAAGTCATCGAGCACAAGAAAAATTCCTCTGTTTTATGGAAGAGTAGTCATAGGGGAATCTAATCATCCATGTCTGCTGAAAGTGAAGAGGTACATAAGCCAAAAATTAATACCACCTGTGGATCACTCGTAAGCTTAGCATTGTGTTTGCCGTACAATAAAAATATGAAAACACATGAAACTGGATGCAGGAAAACATAATGCTAAGTCTATGAGTCCACCACTGGTGGTATTTATTTTTGGCTTATGCACCACTTTGTTTCCGGCAGACATGGATCATTAGATTCCCCTATTACTACTCTTCCATAATGTAAATTAATTTTTCCTGTGCTCAATGACTTAGGGTTTTATGCGGTCAGCTCTTGGACTATTTGTAGTGTAATAAAAAATATTGTTCTGAATTGTCTCTGTTTCTGCGTGTAATGGATCAATCGAGGCGAAAGTCATAGCTGCTATAGGCCTCAAAGCAATGTCAAATCGAATCAAATCGTAATTGACAATGCAATTGAAACTACAGTGAATGTTTAAAATATAATAAAATTTTAAAATAAGAAATAAACTAAATTAATAAAAATTTAGATAATTTTTTTAAATGATTACAAATTAAAAGCAAAAGTCTAGTTAATAATAAAAAATGTATGATTAAATATTCATTATAAAGATGAAATGTTTTTTTCCTAAATTATTCAATAAAATTTGCTTCATAACAGTCGTAGACATTGAGAGGTAAAAGGCAGGCGTCAAATGACGACTACTGTAAAAATCTTAGGCATCAAATTAAGATTTTTAGTTGCAGTTTCTAAAATTCATATTAATATTAGTATAATACTATATGTAATTTTTCAAATTCACATAAAATTTTCTGAAAGGTTACAACAAAGACGGGAGAGAAATCCACACCCAGTAATGTTTTTTTTTTGCGCACCTTTTACAAAATTTGCTTTTTTTGCTAGCTTTTGACGAAACTTGGCGGGTTTTTTTTACTTTTTTTTTGACGAAACTTGCCGATTTATTCGTGATCTTTCAACGAAATTTACCGTTTTTTCGCGATCTTTTGATGAAACTTGCCAGTTTTTTCAATTTTTTGACAAGCTTTGGAATGTTTTTTTTCTCAATCTGTTGACGAACCTTGCTGTTTTTTGCGATCTTTTGATGAAACTTGACGGTTTATTGGCAATTTTTTGAAGAAACTTGTCGGTTTTTTTTGCAATTTTTTTGATGAAACTTGCCGATGTTTTCAATCTTTTGACAAGCTTTGCTATGTTTTTTCGTGATCTGTTGACGAAATTGGCTGTGTTTTTTAGCAATCTTTTGATGAAATTCGTCATTTTTCATGATTTGTCTACAAAATTTACCATTTATTTACCATTTCTGTTTTTTTTTTTTTTTTTTTTTGCGATCCTTTATCAAAATTCAGATTTTTTTTCAACGATCCCTTAAAAAATTTGCAATTTTTGTTGGAACGATTGACTAAATTGATTTTTTTTTGGCGACCCATTTTTGAAATTTTTTTTGGCTATTTTTTAATATATGCATATATTTTATGTCCTAATTTTCGGATTTATGACGATTTTTTGTAATTTTCAGAAATGATTACCTTAATTTACGTGAAAATTAGAGCCATAATCTCCTTGACACTACTTTTTAGAAAAGCATTCACACTTATTTTTATTTAAAATTATAAAAATTAATTTCTAAGATTATAATAATTGAAGCAACTAACTGTAAAACTGGTTTAAAGCTTAATTCTAATTATTGCTATATTTAGAAATAAATAGAAAAATGCACTTAATCTGCAAAAAAAAAAAAAAAAAAAAAAAAAAAACTTGGCAACTTTTTTATAGTATTGGTAATTACAGTTGAATTTAGTTAAATAATAATAATAATAATAACATAATGATAATGTATTTACATTTGAATCAAGGGGTGATTCTGAATAAAAAGAAATTCTGAAATTCACAGATTTTTTGAAAGGTTACAGCAGAGTGGGAAGGGCTGGGAATAGCCCCCTTCCTCGTTAATTATGTTTTTTCGCAAACCTTTGGTGAAAATTATGGGTTTTTTGTGATTCCTTGAAGAAATTTGTGGGGTTTTTTTTGCGAAACCTTGATGGAATTAACGGATTTTACCGTGATCCTATGACAAAATTCTCATTTTTTCTGTAATTCTTTGACAAAATTCGTGTTTTTTTTAAAGATTCGGTGACGAAATTAAGATTTATTTTCGCAATCCTTCATAGAATTTTTTTTTTTTTTTTCGAGTTACTATGACGAAGTTTACGTTTTTCTAGGGATTTTTTGATGAAATTACAATTTCTTTTCACGACTCTTTAACAGAATACGTGTTTTCCCAGTGATCCTTCGACAAAATTTGTGGGTTTTTTTCCGTTATCATATTTTAAAAATTTTGCTTTTTTGCTATTTTTTGAAGAAGAAAAAAAATCGCTTTTTTCGCGATCCTTTGTTGAATTTGGTGATTTTTTATGGGAACAATTGACGAAATTTTTTTTTTCACAATGTTTTTTAGTTCAGAATATTCACACTAGACCCCCCCTTTTTTTAATTTTTGAAACTAAATGGCTAATAAATATATATTTTTAAAGCTAGGCGTCAAATTTGACGACCGAGAATAATTTTGTAGTCATCAAATTCAATTCTTTAATTGCATTTGACAACTAACGACTGCTAATTTCTAACACTGCTTCATAAAGGTACATTATAAATTCATACCAAAATTATAAAATAAGGTAGTTTTATTTCAGGTTTAGTCAGACTTATTAATAACCAAAAAAAAGCTTGATTAATACATAAATATATTTGGTAAGAAGATTGTGATTACTAATGATATCAGTAACATCTTTAATTTTTTTTAAATTTATTCTTTCTTTATGTAAAAAAAAAAAACCTGAATTCAGTGACATTAACAAAAATTACAAATTAAAATATTGCATGGAATTGATATGAAACTAAAAAAGGTCAAATTTTATCCCTTTATCTGAACTGAATATTTCATTGTTTATATCTGTAAATTATGTGCAGATTTTAGAGAGTTGTGGATTCTAAGGAGTCTACTGTATTCTTTTTTCAGTGGTTGTTTTTTTTTCAATTAATTCTTTTTTGACCCTTTTTAAAAGAAACGTGAACAATAGTCATACTTAACATTAATTTATAACAAGATTTTTCAATTGGTAAATCAATTGTAACAGAATGTGATCGGTTAAGGTTATTTGGGTGAAATAGTTCTCTAGTGTTCGTGTCCAGGAAGAGCATTGGCGGCTTCAGCCAATACATCCCTGGTTCGAATCCTGGTCCGGACTTTTTTCACCCACATGGAAAATTTACTTCTGTTACAATAGTAATACTTGTTATCTTCTACACTCTAATAAGCCTTTTTTTTATAACTAAATTTGTATCTTGCACATTTCTTTTTAAAAAAATAAAGAAAATTTCTCTTAGGAGTTTAAAAAAAAATATTGGTTTTAATTATTGTTATAACAACAATTATTTTTTTTCATTTTTCTTTTCCAAATAAGAAAGTTCATTTTTTGCATCTAAATGATCTCTTGCATCTGAAATTCTCTTGAAATTGCATTGTGATGAATTACTATTAGTTGGGACCCGTTTTTGTGAAAAAAAGACCCAGAATTTCAGAAGTCCTGGGTCCCAGGGACACAAGACTTTTTAAGTCCAGTGACATCATCACATATTATATTACGATACATATCACCAAATCCTTCCTCTAACATCCAATTTCCTCACTAGATTTACCTTATTACAACCATTGCTGCATAAAAATGTACAAAAAAAAAAAAAAAAAAAAGGAAATCGTCAACGTTATGAGCATTATTAAAAAGAAATTTTTTTTTCTGAATAAATTTAAAACTTTATTACTCCAAATAAAACAACAAAAATGTAATACATATGCATAGATTATATGATACATATGCATAAACATAGATACATATGCATAAATTATTTATTTGGGTGAAATGCAGTTTACTCTCCTTCGCTAAGGCGACCTTTTTTTTTTTTTGCGATAAATGTTTCAATATGGCAACCCTGCATTTTCATTTAATCCGGAGCAAAACAGTGTGTTCCGGGAGACAAGACGCAAAAACGTGCCAATTTGACGATTTTTGAAAATCGTGCTAAGAAGGAGAGTAAACTGCATTCGCACCATTTATTTTATTATAAACAATTATTGTTTTATTATTTTTTTTTTTAATTTAGCTTAATGTTAAAAGAATAAGTGTGTAATAAAATGTAATATTCTTAACCCTTTGCGGATGAGCGATACAAATAACTGCTGCAAAAAAACTTAAGAATCCTTGCTTATCCACAATAGTAAAATTTTTATACAGTAGACTCCCTCAAATCCGCACAGCTTGGGACCAGAGATTATGTGGATTTTAGAATTTTGTGGATTTCTGGTTATTGCTTTGTTTACATTTTTTAAACAATAATTTGAGTGCAATTAAAATTGCAATTGGAACTATAATGAATGCTTACAATATAATAAAATATTAAAATAAGTAATAAACTAAAATAATAAAAAATTAGATAGTTTTTAAAATAATAAAAAATTAGATAGTTTTTAAAATAATAAAAGTACTAATAGCAAAGGTCAAATTAATAATCAATAGTGTATAATTAAATATTCATTACAGAGATTAGATGTATTTTTCCAAAATTTTCAACAAAACTTGCCTCATAAAAGTACATTCTAATTCACATCAAAATCCTAAAATTAGGATTTTTTTTTCAAGTTTAGCCAGGCTTAATAATCAAAAAATCTTGATTAATGCATTAATATATTTGATAAGAAGATTGTGATTACCAGTCATATCAGCAATATTTTGAATTTTTTCTAAAAAAATTTATTCTTGCTTCATGAAAAAAAAAACATGAATAGAGTAGTATTATTAAGAAAATTACCAAAAAAAAAAAAAAAAAAGGAATTGATGCAAAACTAAAAAAATCAAATTTTGTCCCAATATCTGAACTAAAAGTTTCATTGTTTACATTCATAAAATGTGTGCGGATTTTAGAGAGTTGCAGATTTCTGGTTTGCGGATTTGAGGGAGTCTACTGTATAAAATTTGCCTTATTTATTCGGAGCATTTTCTCGATTAAATAAGACACAAATTTCTGTATTTAGAAACTGGTGACAAAACATTAAAAATTTCATAAAAGGCTCTCATTGCGAAGAGGTTAAGATGCATTTAAAAACTGAAATTTTGACACACACATATAGAATTTACATTTTTACATTAGAGTAATCATTTTAAACAGTAATTAAATTGTTTTTTACGTCATCATCATCTGCAATAATATTTTCTGAAGAATTTTCAATTTCAGTACAATTTGCTGCATCATAATGTTCTAGTAAGAGTTGAGTTGTCTCAAAGGTCATTTGACATTTATCACAAACTAAAATTTTGCCCATTGTTTTTTGATGCTTCAATGAGTGACGTTTAAGTAAGGATTTAGACATAAACTGTTTATCACACTGATCACATGCAAATGGTCTCTGACCTTTGTGAGTGAGACTATGCTGTTTAAAATTACTTTCTTGATTAAATCCTCTTTTACATATGTCACAATTAAATGGCTTTTGCTCAGAATGAATCACCATGTGTCGCGTTAGTTTGCATTTATATGAAAATGTTTGAGAACACTGAGGACATGCAAATGGCCTAGGTTTTGTATGTATTGTGCTATGCTGTATGAGTTTCTCTTCAGACGTAAAACTTTTGCCACAAGAACCACAAATAAACATTTTATCCTCGGTGTGAGTTAATAAGTGTCCACTAAGTGAACCTTTAGTAGCAAACGGTCTGTTGCATATATGACATGGATAAGGTTTTGAATCAGTATGAGTCCTGTAATGGGATTTTAAAAGACGTTTTTGAGTAAATGATTTATTACACAAATCACATACATGTGGTTTTACTTCAGAGTGAGTTTGATAATGCTGAGTCAGAGTTGCTTTACTAGAAAATGGTTTATCACAGATTTCACAGATAAAAGGAATCTCAGCATTATGTGTAATGTAATGCTCTGATAAACGTTTTTCTTCCCAAAAACCTTTATCACAGATTTCACAAGTGAAAGGCTTATTTCCCATATGTGTTCGAGTATGGCGAGACAAGGAAGTTCTGCAACTAAATTCACTCTGACAAACTTGACACTTATAAGGTTTTATTCCAGCATGGCTAAATAAATGCTCCTTTAGCCGAAATTTCGTAACAAAAGCTTTACCACAAACCTCACATACATATGGCTTTTCCCCAGTATGTGTATAATAATGTTGTTCTAATGCAGTTTTGTATGCAAAGCTTTTATTACAGTCGCCACAAATATAAGGTCGTTCACCAGTATGGATGATGTAATGGCGATCGTGGTGAGTTTTATCTTTAAAACATTTTCCGCAAATATCACATTCATAACGTTTACCACCAGTATGGGTTAAGTAATGACCACGCAATTCTTCTTCTTGGGCGAACGCTTTGCTGCATTTGGGGCAAGAGAACGGTTTCTCTCCTGTATGTATTCTGTAATGTTTTTTAAAGTCTTCTTCAAGCAAAAACCTCTCATCACACACTTCGCACACATATGGTTCTTCTCCAACGTGAACTAAATAGTGCTCATTGAGGTAAGTTTTGCGTGTATAGCCTTTGCCACAAATAGTACAAACGAATGGTCGTTCACCAGTATGGCTTATATAGTGACTTTTTAAATTATATTGTTTATTAAACACTTTAAAGCACACATTACATTCAAACGTTTTGGGTTTGCGGTGATCATTATTTTTGTGCTTTGTTAATTGCACGCTAGTCTCAAATGGTTCTCCACATTCATCACAAAAATGATAACCATGTTTTGTTATTACAGAATCACACAACATCATATCCACACGCCTTTCTTCCATTTCATCTGATGTCAAGATTTCATCCTCCAACATTTTTGTTTACAAAAACGACTTTAATTTACGCACGCAGTAAAATACTACAATTTTATCTGATGCAAATTCAAGGTAAATCATAACAATACGAGTTGTTGCCAAACCAACTTAAGTGTTTGCAATTTGTACTTGCAATTTGTACTAGTTGATAATTGAATACAAATTAGTATATCTTCTAATGTTTGTTTAAATAATGTTTTATCTTGCATTTATGCAAAAGAAAAAATGTTGTGTGTACTTGAAAATTTATTTTTAAAAACTACTTCTACTGCTAATTTGCTAGTGTTCTGTGTTGCGGTTGCAAGTAGTCAGCTATGAAAATAACTGTAAATAAAAATGAAAAATGGAAACATATGACCATTGACTTTCTAACTTCGGCATGCATTATTTATTGAATATGGAGTTATCAGTAACATATCTTATCTTGGGTGAAATGTACTTTACTCTCCTTCGCCAAGGCGACGTTTTTTTTTTAGCGATAAATCTTTCGACATGGCAACCGTGCATTTTCATTTTCTCCACTCGGATCTTCAATATGGCAACCATAAAGAGTGCTTCGGTTTACGTAATGTACTGATTTCTAAGCCGTTTCTGATTGGACACTTCTGATGGCTTTTTCTTGTTACCGGATCGTTTTCTGAATTCTTTCGACGCCTACAGTTGTTAGTTCAGGAATTTTGATCGGTTTAACCGGATTGCACGGTTTCTTATCTTTTGTTTGATTGGCTTTTATGAAATGTCATTGTTACATCAGTCTATTATTGTTTGAATTAAAAAAGGAGATTGCATTATACATGTATGACTATATTTTCCCAGCCTTTTTTTCGTTTTATTTTAAAGATATTTCTTATTTTAATAAATAATAACATACATTTGGAGACAAGTATGCGGTACGAAATAAATTTCTCGAAATAAATATTCAATGATTTAAGTTATGATTTATCAATTTCATTTAAAAAATTGAGATGATGGGTTAATTTTACTGAAAGTGAATTCCTATTTCAGAAAAACTTTCTTTTTTATTTAAAAATTCGCGCAATATATATGTACCATAAATACATAAAAATATATATATATTTCAAAATTTTATCCCGTATTTTCGTACAAATTTACAAAGATTTTAATAGTTGGATATCTGCATTAATAACCGCAAATTTGCTCATTTTAGAAATTTCTTCAATGCGACTTTTGAGCATCCAGAGAATAATTTTTCGGTTATATAGTGTCGTTAGATAACGCAGTTTTGACAAGTTTTGTGCATTTTAGGAATTCTAACTTAGCGAGTTTCGTGAAACCAGCGATTTTTTTGTTTTCTTTTAATGGACGCGCAGCATTCATGCATGCGTTACTAATTGCGGCGTCGACGAGTTTCGTGCATTTTAGTAATTCCTGCACAGCGAGTTTCATGGATTCACTGATGTTTTTTTAGTTTTAATGGGCGCGAAGCGCTCATACACACGTCTGTGACTGCGGAGTTGACGAGTTTCGTGCATTTTAGTGATTCCTACACAGCGAGTTTCGTGGATCCACTGATGTTTTTTTAGTTTTAATGGGCGCGAAGCGCTCATACACATGTCTGTGGCTGCGGAGTTGACGAGTTTCGTGCATTTTAGTGATTCCTACACAGCGAGTTTCGTGGATCCACTGATGTTTTTTTAGTTTTAATGGGCGCGAAGCGCTCATACACACGTCTGTGACTGCGGAGTTGACGAGTTTCGTGCATTTTAGTGATTCCTACACAGCGAGTTTCGTGGATCCACTGATGTTTTTTTAGTTTTAATGAGCGCGAAGCGCTCATACACACGTCTGTGACTGCGGAGTTGACGAGTTTCGTGCATTTTAGTGATTCCTACACAGCGAGTTTCGTGGATCCACTGATGTTTTTTTAGTTTTAATGGGCGCGAAGCGCTCATACACACGTCTGTGACTGCGGAGTTGACGAGTTTCGTGCATTTTAGTGTTTCCTGCACAGCGAGTTTCGTGGATCCACTGATGTTTTTTTTAGTTTTAATGGGCGCGAAGCGCTCATACACACGTCTGTGACTGCGGCGTTGACGAGTTTCGTGCATTTTAGTGATTCCTGCACAGCGAGTTTCGTGGATGCACTGATGTTTTTTTAGTTTTAATGGGCGCGAAGCGCTCATACACACGTTTGTGACTGCGGCGTTGACGAGTTTCGTACATTTTAGTGATTCCTGCACAGCGAGTTTCGTGGATCCACTGATGTTTTTTGTTGTTGGTTTAATGCACTCATAATGTTTCAGTTTAAAATTATAGAAATTATATGATATAGAAATTATATTTTTTGATAAATATCCTTACTAAATTTTAGAAATAAAATATTTGTAAAATTCGCGAACGTAAGTTGTAAAATTTATATAACTAACTTTGTGCAAATTTACGCAGCAAAATTTTAAAATTCCTTTTCTGTACTTTTTTATCTCCAGTAAGTAGTTGTTTTTCCCGAATTTTTAAGTATGGAACGAAGCGTACGAAGAGGAAACTGTGACTGGGTCAAAGTCTCAATTTGGCGCCACCTCCCCGAACTTTTTCTTGTGACAAGCTAAAAATGACGTTGGTAGTATAAATTTCTGCGCCCTTAAAACTGCCATCTTCGCCCCCCCCCCCCTTTCGCACGGCGCTGATAAGTACACAATTATTTTTGTGACTGTTTATTGATATAAATAATATCTGTAAAATACACAAATAAGAAATTCCCCAATTTAAAATAATTCGCTTGAATGTACGCAGTGTCTTTTTAAAATTCATTTCTTTTAATTTTTACAGTGCTTAAGTAGTTTTTTACGCTGAGTTTTTTAAGGAACAAAAGTATTTTTCATAGCAGAAATCTGGATAGATTTTGTGCTGTTAGCGAAACGAAATTGACCAATCAGAAAATTCGCTCACTTAAAAAAGCAAAAACTTTGAATGCCGTTTTCTGATTGTTCAATCTCGTTTTGTCATCTCTGTATTCGCAAAATGTGCCTGAATACCGGACATTAGATGAAAACTTTGCATCAAATTTTGTAATTTCTGAATCGTCTGCCGCATGAAACGATATCTGGAAGCAGAAATAATTCTTTTAGTTTGTTGGATAGATTTTTAATTTGGAACGGGTGATGTATTTTCTTGGATAAATTATAAATAAAATAAAGTATCCTCTTTGTAGGATTCCTTAATGTAAATAAGTAAAGGTAAGTGAATTTTTTTTATGGCTATTGTATTATGTTTGTTTTAGAAACTGGTGTATATAAAATTTTATTATTAGAAATTAGATTTATTAGTATATTATTTATTATTAGTATATTAGAAAGTCAATGGTTTTATATATTTATTGTGAAATTTTTTTAAAATCGGTGACGATGCAGCAAAAGTTTCAAATTTTTAACAGTGTGTCATGTTTTTTCGCTCAATGTATGACAGGTCTGTGGCAGGCCAAACATTGAACGAAAAAACGTATGACATGGACAATTTCACAGTGATAAGAGAGAAAAAACCGGTTTGATTGCGTCATATTGCACGATTTTTGACGTATGTCTCTGTAGTGTGTGGCGGGCCTTGGAGAAAGACGCTCCGGGAGACAAGACGCAAAAACGCGCCAATTTGGCGATTTTTAAAAATCGCGCCAAGAAGGAGAGTAAAGTACATTCGCACCCTTATCTTTTCTTCTTTTTTAATGTTTTCTGATAACACAATTGGTTATAAATCAAAATCGGCTTTCAGACATTCTTTTTAAGTACTCATAATTGTGATTAATGTATGTTTTATATTTTTAAAATATAGAAGATGTCCAAAGCAAAAGAAATTTTTTTAAGTTTGTTTGAATATTATACGCCAAAAATAGTTTTAATAAAAAACAGAAAAGTTGGTGTATTAAATAGAATCGTTCAATTGGCAATCATAAGTTATATAATCGGGTGAGTGTAAATCATTTCACCTTACTACGTTAAGTCTTTCTGCTTTTAGATTTATTCAGCTGTTCAATAATTTTTATTTTGTTATTTTCTATCTTTTTAATAAATAAGTTTATAAAAATTTTCTTGTTCATGATGTACATTTTAATCGATCTGTATCAAAAATGAAGAACATAGAAAATTCATTTGATAAATGTATCTCTGTTTTTAAACTGAATTCTATATTGTCATTAAAGAATAGGGAAAATTTGATCATTATCAAAATTTGGCTAAAATACATACAAATAAGCTTCATGTACTATATTTTGTGTAAAAATATGCAATAGAAAAATCATTGCATATGCATAAATGAATACAATCCTTTGGTTTTGTATATGTAGAGCCCTAAGGAATAAAACAATTGGGCAAAATATCACCTAATTGTCCACTACAAATAACTAGAAAAATAAATCCAGTACCAATCACCAGGAAAGGATGCTCACTTTTCTTTGATGTTATAAAGACTTTTCTCTGGAAGACCCCCCCCCCCCCCACACACACACACACACAAAAAAAAAAAAAATGCATTTTTTAATTAGAATACATAATGTTTCACAATGTTCCTTAGATTAGGTTCACATTTATTAACAATTTTTTAAAAAGCCAATTTCAAGGATATATATGTACATATATTATATGGACAATGATGACCGGTCACTTGCAGTTTTATAGATACAGTAGACTCCCTCAAATCTGCAAAGCTTGGGACAAGGAGGTGTGTGGATTTTAGAATTTTGCAGATTTCTGGTCATTGATTTGTTTACATTTTTGAAACATTAATTTGATTGGTAGTTAAGCATTATAATGAATGCATATAATAAATTGAAACATTAAAATAATTAAGTAAAATATTTAAATAATTAAAAAACAAGTAATTATTACAAAAAAAAAAAAAGTAAAATAAAATTTTAGAAATATATTATAATAAAGTAAATAATTAAGATTCAATACTAAATATAAATAATGATGAGGAAGAATCAATCTTTTTTTATAAAGAAAAATACTTGCCTTTATTAATAAACAAAAAAAGCTTGATTAATTTTAAAATATTCATTTTATAGAGCAAAAAATTGTCCTGCCCCTCAAATTACAAACACTACCAAATGGTCATTGAAAATTACATTACGCTAGGACTACGATACGATAATGATTATTTTGATTAAATATTGATCATCGTAATTAGTAAACTGGATGTAGATCCAAATTCGCTTCGTAGCTAGCAGGGATAAGGAAATAGTAATAGAACTAAAAAATAATAATTTTATATAGCAAAAATTATCCTGCCACGTGAATTACAAACACTACCAAATGACCATTGAAAATTATATTACAGTGCAAATATGATACGATAATGATTATTTCAATTAAATATCGATCATCGTACGTCTAAGTAACATATTATTTAACACTGCAAAATTTAAATTGAAAGGCATTTTTTAAAAAAGGAAGAAGTTGAAAATGATTTAAAAATAAATATTTTTGTAGAAATATTTGTCTTGCGCTAGCTGCTGACTTCAGTGCCATCTTTAACTTCATTGTTTACATCTGAAAAAATGCACGGATTTCTGGCATTCGTGTATTTAAGGGCATCTACTGTATTTTATTAAATACCTAGAAACATACTTGAGGAATGATGAAGAAATTTCAAGTGCGTAAACAGCATAATAGATATGATATATTTCTGTAAAAAATTTTTCGCAGAACCCATTAAAAGACATAAACAAATTGAAGAAAAGTGAATATCTTTTGAATAATCCTGTAAAAGTTTAATATCGTAAAAACATTGAAATTGTAAAGTACATAATTAGGAGACTTTTTGTAATAAATTATATTCATTGTTATGAGAATAGATTGTATACTCTTGGAGAAATTAAGATTTTTATGAAAACACCCCCAAATTTCGCAAAGTGTTTTGGCTATAATTTGCACACAAAATAGATATAATATTATATGTGCAAAATATAGATTTCTACATAGATAGAGAAAATAGCCTTGCCAAAAGAAGGGAATGTTTCCTGCATATTCCTGGCTATCCATTCATTGTTTCTATACAGAAGCAAATTTTTCAATATTTATATAATTTATTTTATATACAGGAACCATTTATCTACTATTATATTATCTATAAGCAGAAATAATTCTTCAAATACATGTAACAAGAAGCAATTTTTTTTTTCAGTATATACATAAGTAAGTACAGTAAATCCTCCCTAAAGTGACTGCATTCTGTTCCAATAAAAATTGGTCACTCCGAAAAATGATCTCTTAATGGAGGTCATGTTCTAATCTAGATTTTAATTGTTAGAGAAAAATAACAATTAATGTTACTAAAATTTATTTTCTAGTGCAGAGTTTAAAATATGAATACATTAATGTTTGTTTTGATTTTATGGTTTTACTTTTAATAACTTTTATTTCCCAGTACTTTCAAAGTTCAGTAAATAAATGCAAATATTTTTGGATGGGATTTTATTATTTTATCTCTTTGACAATTTCCTGACAGAACAGGACAGGAGAGTGTATTTACCATCTATATTACAGTATAGGATCCGTTATCCGGCGTCCCGGTATCTGGAACGCTTCGAAAACCGGAATGCAAATCAATAACTTTTTTTTTTTTTTTTTTTTTTTTAGCGATGCCGAGGGAGCACTATAGCGCGTAAATTACGCAAAAAATCGACTACGGGACGGAAAAATTGTCTCTTACGCGTCACTTGGGACGTGTAACTTAATCAAAGGATCGCGAAAAAAAGGCAAATTTCGTTAAAAATCACGAAATAACGACTAATTTTCGGCAATTTTTGTCAAAAGATTTGCAAGAAAATGGGTAATTTCATCACAAAATTCCCAAAAAGACAGATTTTCTCCAAAAGATCGCGAAAAAATAACAAACATAATCCAAAAAATCGCGATAAAATGGCAAACTTTGACAAAAGATTCGCGAAGAACGGCAAATTTCGTCCAAAAATCCCGATTAAAGACAAATTTCTTCAAAAAATCATGAAAAAAACAGCAAATTTTGTCAAGAAATCACGAAAAACGGCAGATTTCGTTAAAGGATCGCGATAAAACGGCGAATTTCGTTAAAAATCACGAAATGACTAACTTTCGGCAAATTTTTTCAAAAGATTCGCGAGAAAATGGGTAATTTCATCACAAAATCCCCCCAAAAAGACAGATTTCCCCCAAAAGATCGCGAAAAAATAACGAATATAATCCAAAAAATCGCGAAAAAAACGGCAAATTTTGACAAAAGATTTGCAAAAAATGGCAAATTTCAACAAAAGATCGCGGAAAACGGCAACTTTCGTCCAAAAATCACGATTAAAGACAAATTTCTCCTAAAGATCACAAAAAAACAGCAAATTTTGTCAAAAAATCCCGAAAAACGGCAGATTTCGTCAAAAAATCATGGAAAAACGGCAAAATTCGTTAAAAATCAAGAAATAACGACTAATTTCCACCTAATTTTGTCGAAAGATTCGCGTGAAAATGGGTAATTTCGTCATAAAATCCCCAAAGAAGGCAGATTTCCCTCAAAAGATTGTAAAAAAAAAAATAAATATAGTCCAAAAAATCCGTGCGATAAAACGGCAAATTTTGACAGAAAATTCGCAAAAAACGGCAAATTTTGACAAAAAATTCGCGAAAAACGGCAAATTTTGACAAAAAATTCGCAAAAACAGCTAATTTTGACAAAAGATTTGCGAAAAATGGCAAATTTCAACAAAAAATAGCGAAAAACGGCAACTTTCGTCAAAAAATCGCGATAAAAGACAAATTTCTTCAAAAGATCAAGAAAAAAAAAGGACCCATCCTGAAGCAGAATTCTTAGAAATGGATGATGTGTTTATGGTGTTTTTGCCTCCAAATTATACATAACATCACTTATCCAACCATTGGATCAAGGGATTCTGAGATCTTTAAAAACTCACGACAAAAATGACTTCTTAAAAAAAATGCTCACAGAGTACAACAAAGGAATTGGAATAAAAAATTTCCTGAGAAGCTTCACAATCAAAGCTGCTTTATGGTGTGCTGCTAAAGCATGGCAGGCTGAGGATAAGGATACACAGAGGAGCTACTTCCATGAGCTGCAAATCATGATTCTATACAACATACAAGAACAATTAGTGCAAGAGACGCGCTTATAAGCAAAAAACTATCATTGACATGTTTGCTAAATTCCAATCAAAAGATTTTATTTCAAAATCTCAAAATTAAATTTCATATATATGTATATTTTTTCATTTGTTATAATTATTTTTATTTTTCATTTTGTGTAAATTAATCAATAAATTAAGGTATTTACATGTATTAGTATTCATATTTACCTATTTATTTCACTATTTATGAAATTATTTCGTGCATTTCTTATACTTACGGTAAAGTGTTCTGAATTACGGAAAAATCCCTTATCCAGAATGCCCTGGGTCCCAAGCATTCTGGATAACGGATCCTTACTGTATTAAAATCTGTGTGTGTATCTATGTATGCTTAAAAACTCTGAAACCTCACGACACAGGGCTACAAAATTTGGCACATGGGTTGCTGGTAGGGGGGCCATGAATGATTGGGTTCAAAATTTTTAAATAAATTCTTTTATACATAAAAAAAAAAAAAAAAAAAAAAAAATGTTTTTTTTAATTATTTGGAAAATGGTTGTTGCTCTCTGACAAAGAATAGATATACCTGAGACTTATGTGACATCTGTTGCCACAATCACAAAAAAGTAATAAAAACTACAAAAAATTAATAATTAAACTAAAAAACAAAATGAAATACAGCTTTCATATAAATTGAATTTAAAAGTACATTTTTCCCCTATGCGACAGTGTAATATTTGAAAATGTATAATGTTTAGAAGTTTAAAATTTTCAGTATCGAAAATTGTAAAACTGAAATTTCATTTAAAATTTGTTTATTGTTGGTCCAGGGATATTAATGTTAATCCATGGTGTACGTAATATATGACTCTGTTATTATGTAAGCCATGCTTTGATCATCATAAAAATGATGTATTTTACTTTTATTGTTTTTAAATATAGAATTTGTCTTAAATTTTAGTCTTTGAAAAAGAATAATTTTTCATGTAATTGTTGTAATTTGTTAAATTAATTTTTTTTTTAAATGTTCAACCTGTAATCGCGCGAGTTCTAACCAGTTCAATGTTTACTGCAATATAAGATATACATATTATGAACATCACATTGCAATAGGTAATTCTTTTATTTCGTATGCTAATATTTAGAGATTATTTAATTGAACTTAGTTATGTTATAACCTTTTAAAAAATAAAGAAAGAAAAACATTCTATCACAAACATTAGCAAAACTTTTTATTCTACTTCCTTACTATAAAAATATTGTTTTATCTTTTATTTTTGTTTTAAAATTAAGTTCATGAATTCCCATACATAGAATGGGTTAAACCGCTGCTAGTTCATAGTTAGTTTAATTCATAATTCTTCATCAGAGTTAAATTCATTACTTAAAAAGGCACAAAGGGGACTAAATACTTAAAAGTTACTGAAATTAAAACAAAATCCAAACTTAGTTTAGAAATTTGATGAATAATACTCTCTCTGGAGCAATTTTTCTAATAAAATCTTCTGCAAACGACTAGGAAAAAATGGAATTTGTTTAATTTTTTTCAAAAAATGATCATTCATGGAGGGAATTCAACTGGAATGGTCTCTGAATAGAGATAAAATTAGTATTGATGCTATGGGAATAAATTTCGTTCTATGAAAAAATGGCCGTACAGAAAGGTTTCCCTGTATGACAGTTCATCTATTTTCTTTTCATAGCTTTTATATAATTTGGCTACAAATAAGACTTTTTTAAACTTATGTTTTAAAAAGTTCAAAAACCATCTCTATACAGGCAAGTACCAGAAAATATTAGGATGATAATCCAAATTCATCTCCTGTAAATGACTTATTAATGTAGTTTTAGGGTATAGTTGTGAACTGTTCTGTCGATTTAAATGAAAAGTAACAAATGCTTAATTAATTATAATGGTAGTAGAAAAAAGAGATTGCATGAACAGTAGGGTGGAGCGAAAAAATTTTTTTTTTGAAAATCAAAAACGGGTAGGTGCCAAAAGTTGCCTTTATACTAGTACAACAACTGTGTGAAATTTTACCACTGAAAAAAAATGGCTTGAGTCTGCGCTTTTGCTCCAAAAATCAAAATTTTGGGTAAAATTTGCCATTTTTTGACATTTTTTCAAAAAAATTAAAAAATTCCTACAGAGCTGGTTAGTATTTAAAAGTGTTGCTTAGACCTTTATATTTATCTGCTTAACATATTTAAACTATAAAACAATATGTTTATTCCCTATAGCTGGAGCAAAACAGGCAACTTTTAGTAAGAAAACAGCATTACCACTCTATTGGGTCATACAACGAATTGTTGTTTTTAATACAGCTCTTGTTTTCAAAACTACCTTGGACATGCGTCGTGGAGGTGGCTATATTTCCTATACCACCCGGCCCAACTATTCGATCATCTTAGTACAGTGTTTTATTTATACATTGATTTGTGATTTTCTTTATAAAAATTTGGTATGTTTTCGATGCTTCCACCTTGTTTATTGCATCCACATGCTGCTGTAACTATCTTCAGGTATATTTTTACAGTTTATACAAAAAAATGACAAGCAGAGTAATGCATGGGAATCTATTAAAGGGCTATTCTAAATCTATTCGGCCATCTATTATATTTATCAAACTTACATTCAGTTGATGAATAGTGATTGGAAGTTCTGTTACCACAACATTTTTTCAGTCAATTGTATTTTTTTTACGTAATGATTTGCTTCAAAGATGATTTCAGATATTTCAACTATAAGTATGCCATCATTTATTCTACTTTTGCATTTTTATATGTTGCGAAGCGAGCTGTTTAATGTGATGGTGATCGTCAGCGAGAATTGCAATGAAAATTTGTTCTCCGTGTGTAAAGCAACCGCTGTTGTAAATAACTTTTTTTTGCATTAGTTTTATGCCTTTTTCTAAGTGTTTTCGTATCCAGGTACTTTCCTATTAACTTTTAGATCCTCTTTTTATGAGTGGACAACATTTGATGGTGAAATGTCCTGGGCATAAACATATAATGCATAGTACTTTATGAGGGAATGTACGGATTCAAATCGACTATAAGTGCTCATTTAAAATTAGGAGAATTTTATTTGTCACTGTGAACCATTTTGCATGGAGTAAGCTTAGAATTGTGTATAATATTGAATCATTCGGTACTTCAACTCCAGTGAATTTCCTCTGCGCCAGTTATTAGAGAAGTCGATATAAAACGTTCTAAGCTACATGGATTCACTGGATCAATAAGGAAAATCTTTGTCTACGTACTATTCACTTCCTATTGCAATTTTTTTTTATAAAATAGAGAATAATTTTGAAAAATTACTTTCTCAAATTGAGAAAAAGATACTCAGAACAGACTAGAAATTTCTGTCAGAGATTGCAAAGCTAATTCATAAGGAAAGCTATTTCTCAAAGAATGGGGAGTAGGAGTTTAGAAAACATCTCACACAAAAGACAGCTCATAAAGTTAATAAAATTTTCCGCTTTATATAAGCACAGATTGGCAATCAGCATCTATATGTTCACTCACAAAATGTATAATCCAAGTTTATTACCGCGGGATGTTTTATACCAAATGTACTACACACCTAAATAATAGATCTAAAATCTTATTAGAAATTACTAGACTATGGAACAACACAGGAAACGACATAAAGCATACTAAAACTTCTTTAGAAATATTGTTGTTTTACACGCAAATTTTGTTTGCAATCCTCTGTGACGATCGTCATAATATTAAGCAGCCAGCTTCTCAAAATATATTCAATGTAATAAGTACAGTAAATGATGACATACTAAAAATTGAATTCATACAATCAATTTTTAGGGAAATCATTATATATAAAATGTAATTGATTGAAAAAATGCTGTGGTAACAGAACTTCCAATCATAATGCATTAATTGCATGAAAATTTAATGAAGATAATAGACTGCTGAATAGGTTCAATTAAGAACATACCCAATACATTACTCAGCTTCTCTTCTGTTATTCATGGCATAAAAATTTACGTGCAGCAGGTCACACCAGCAATCCAAATCATCCAAAATCAGTGAATACAAAGAAGAGATAAATTACTTTGATATATAGAAAACTTATACTCGTCTTCGGGAAAAAAGTAACAATTCAATGCATAAATAAAACACTGGGCCTAGATGATTGGGTGGTTGAGACGGCTGGGATAATGCAACCATCTCTATGAGTTATATACATAGTAGTTTTGAAAGCAGCTAGGTAAGAAATGCACTCGAAAGAACATTTCGTCGTATGCTCCAACAGAGAGGTTAACGCTGATTTTTCACAAAAAGTTGTCAGATTTGCTCCGATTATACAGACTACAGATATATTGTTTTATAGTTTAAATATGTTAAGCAGATAAATATAAAAGTCTAAGCAACACTTTTAAATACTAACCAGCTCTGTAGGAATTTTTTAATTTTTTTGAAAAAATGTCAAAAAATAACAAATTTTACTCAAAATTTCAATTTTTGGAGCAAAAGCGCAGACTCAAGACATTTTTTTTCAGCGCTAAAATTTCACGCAGTTAATGTACTAGTATAAAGGCAACTTTTAACACCTACCCGTTTTTTATTTTCAAAAAAAATTTTTTTTCGCTCCACCCTAATGAACAGTACTACCAACCTTCAAACAAAAAAAGTCACATAATTTGAAACCAATGTAATTTATAAAATATTCCTGTATTTTGATGATTAAAGTTTTTTTCTTTTTCTTTTTCAGAAAGGTATTCCAAAAAATATCCTTCTTTGAGCAGCATAGACATTAGACATTTATCTGACTATGCCCCTCCTTTTTCTTGCAATATCCCAAAATAAAATAAATATCTTTTGCTTGTAATTTTAAAACTTTTATGTGCTTCATAATGTCTTATTGTAATTTTAAAACTTGTTCTAGGTATGCAATAGTTTGGAATCGAGGATATCAAGATTTTAGTTCCATTGAAAGTTCTGTCACAACGAAGGTCAAAGGTGTAGTTTATACTAATTTTTCAAAGAATGAATTTAATCGCTCAATACCAGATCCTTCATTATATCAGAGAATATGGGATACAGCTGACTACATTGTTCCTCCATCTGTATGTTGAATTTTTTTCATTGGTTTGGATATCTTTTTGTTTTTCAATGTACATTTCTAATTTAATGAATTTAGATGAATAAACATTAAAAAAGTCCTTTGAGCTTTCAAATAGATGTAATGAGTCCTTTTAAGACATTTAAATTTTTACTACAAAATTATGTGGAACTTTATAAATTAACTTTTTTATCCTTAAAAGTTAAATTTATTAATTTTTTTTAAATAATTAAATTATAATCATACCTTTTTAATACAAAATTTCAATTTGCAAGGCTTAATATTTTTAGTCTTTTACATGATTCATATATGCAAAGGTATTATTTTATAATAAATTTTTTCTCACTTTTTCTGATATGCTAGCTTTATTTTTAGAATTTAATTATAGATTAATATGTTATTTTTATGACATTTTTCTGTTAATCGGACGTAGGCGATAAATTATCAAATATTCTTTATGATGAGAATTGTAGGATACAAGTTACGACAAAAAAGGAGTTAATTATGCTCCAACTTATGCTTGTTAAATTATGCTGATCGGTTGTAAAACTGCAGCAATGAAACATTATAAAAGCAAAAAAGTAGAAAAGAAAGTATAAATTAAAAGTAAGCAATGTAAAGTACATAAAAAATTTAAGTTTCCTCAAAGCATCGCAAAAAATCATGCATTTTGTTGAAAGATCGCATAAAAATGCACATTTGACCGAAAGAACACATAAAAATATAAATTTCATCAAGCAATCATGAAAAAAAAACACAAATTTTGTCAAACGATCACAGAGAAAACACAAATTTCATCGAACAATCATTGAAAAAATGCACATTTTGTCGAACAGTCACGAAAAAAAAAAAAAATGCAAATTTCATCAAAAAATAGCTAAAAAAATCCTTTATTTCCTCAAAACATCGAGAGAAAAGTGTGATTTTCCTCCAAGTATTGCAAGAAAAATACAAATTCCATCAAAGCATTGCGGAAAAAATAAACGTGTGAATGCCATTAGAAAAATGTATAATTACTGTAGGGAGGGATTTTTCCACATCCCATTCTCTGCTGCAACTTTTCATAAAATTTGTGAGTTTCAGGAATTCTTTTTTTTTTTTTTTTTCTTCTTTTACTCGGAAAATCACCTTTACTAAAGGAATTTGTTTTATATGAATTTATTAGGAAAAAAAATCATTTATAACCTTTATTTCAATTATGTTTGTTTTGAATGATAAACGCAAATTCAGTGGGGATAATTTGGGAAAAAATATTAAAAAATATAGCTGGAAAAAAAATTACGTACAACTCCTGAAACCAGTATTTTAATCCTGAAGAGTGTTAAAAATTTCTGAAATAGTCAGGAGTGCACTTTAAATAGTTTACTTATGTTATAGTCTTTACAGTGTTGATATCTGCATTACTACATACATTTATTACATTATAACATGTTAAAACATGTATATGTGTATACATATAAATAAATATTCCTATAAATTTCCTATACTTTCTTGAAAAAAAATCTTATATTTCCTGTAATATTTTTGAAAAAAGTCATATCTAGGCCTGTTGATAGTATTTATTAATAGTTGCTTTGTAAATTTAAATTATCAATTAGATAATTAAATGAACATTTATCAAAATGCTATAACTTTTAAACTTTTATTAAAAATACTTTTATGTTGGAAATTTAATAACAGGTAAATATCAATTCAACAGAATTAATTTATTAATTTTCATCTTTTAAAATTAAGTATTCTTCTTCTTATATGAAACAGTGAATAAGGGAGAGTAAAGAATAATAAGAAAATTTATATTCATTTACTATAGTATTTATTATTATTATTATTATTATTATTATTATTTTTTTTTTTTTTTTTTTTTTTTTTTTTTTTTTTTTTTTACCAACTACTTGTTTATCTGTAGTTATAAAGTAGTGGAAGATTACTGTTACTATATTTTTTTTTTCTTTTTCTAATTAATTTTATATAAGTGTATAATTATTGATATTAAAGTACAATAGATATTTAAATATATATAATTATGTGAATTACTATTTTTATTCAAATATACATTATTAATATTAATATAATTAAATTAATATTAATAAATAGTATGCAAGGACTTGGGTATTAAGAATTTTTAAGTGAGGCATAATTTAAAAAATAACTTATTGTTAGCTATTACATAAAGCAAAAATATTTCTGTCAATAATGCTAAACTAAAATACAAAATACATGCTATTATATACATGGTATTATTTTCACTTTGATTGCATATATCTTCACTTCTGTAAACTTAATTTTTACTTATTTAAACAGAAATAAACTAATTACTTTCAAATAAATTTAGTTTGGGAACTGGAAATTAACATACTGATTTTATATATTTTTTTAAGAAGTAATTTTTCATCATATAATTATTTAATCTATCAACATGCGAAAAACACGACATTTATTTGTTACTGCAATGTTTTATAGCTGTCAGTTAAATTTCCGCACATTTTATTTTTAAATCCTTAAAATTAATATCCTGTTATGACCTATTATTACTTAAACAAATATTAGCAGCGATTCAAAAAAAGCTTCCAAATTTGATTTTATTTCACAAAATTTGATTTAATAAATGTATTTTGCAATTTGATTTAATAAATGTATTTTTCTTTAATTTTCTAACATTACACTATTCAAGGTCTAAATGTTGATTATCTCTATTGATTTTTTTTTTCAGGAAAACAATGCTTTTTTTGTGATAACAAATATAGTAATTACATCAAATCAAACTCAGAGTACATGTCCTGAAGTAAGTCAACATTCATTTATGTCTAAACTTGGCATAAAATAACATTTTCTTTTAAAATGTTATTAGTGTTGATAATTTATGTATTTTTATTCAAAATGTCCTTTGTAGAAGTAAAATTTATTTATGAATACTGTGTAATACATTTATTAGATATTTTTTAAATAATTATAAAAAATGTAAAAAAAAAAAAAACTTGCTGTTATAATTACAGACAAACAAGGTAAAATAGATTTGTCTTTTGTGTGCTTAGGAGTCACAAAAAGGCTGAGACAGAACATTTAAACGATTGGTTATTATTGTTATGACAAAACAATAAGTATAGCAGAAAATAAAAAATCCTTTGAAATTAAATAGTTTTTGAAATTTTTAAAGCTGGGAGAGCAAAGTGTAAGAACTGGAAATTTTGGAACAAAAAGGTTTTTTAGATGATTGTTTTGATGATGATGATGTTGTTTCTACAGAGTAACACGACCGAAAATTAAAGAATTTTAGAGATTTTAAACTTTGTTAGTTTGATGCATTGAAAGGGAATGGCAAAAGTAGAAATGATGATTTCAGAGAGAGGGAAGACAATTGATTATTTATCATCACAATAAAATAATAACTTAGGGTCAAGAATTTTGACATTGTGTGTTCTAGAGGTCTGCACGGGCCGGAATTTCTGGGCGCGGCCTGTAGGAAAATTATTCTGGCCCAGCCCGGCCCATTTAAATTTTTATGTTTTAGGCCCGGCCCGTACAGAAATCAGAGAAAACAGGCCTGGCCCGGCTCTTTACAATTTCTACGATTTTTAAAACAATTCAGATTTTTATCTTATAATTAAGATTCCTTTAAAGAATATTGCATACATATCTATGGAATGATTTTACAGTATATTTTAGAGGAAATACACATTAACAACATTAATGATTACTTAGATTCTTAGGCTTTCAACATTCGAATAAAGATTCATTAAAAAATTAATATGGCTTAGAATAAAAGAAAAAAGAAAAAAAGCTAAAAACATAGTTACTTTTGAAGCTGTTTAATAAAAGATGATTTATAAAAATATTTCTATTTCATTTTTTTTAAAGATTTTAAATCCAAATTCATTCTTAAATTCAAAGAAGCTCCTTTCTGATACATTTCTGAATTCATTTTTTTCTCAGAAACGCATGAGATTAGCAGGTATCTATATTCAGAAACTATATAATCGAATGGCATTATTCGTTTTTTGATACAAGCAATTTAAGAATACTGCAAGCAAATAAAATACTGTCATAATTAGCGTTTTGAATAGAATTTCTGCAATTTTTTTTTTATTGGCCCATCTGGGCCGTTTAATTTTTTTGCCGGTCTATTTATGCTGTTTGTTGGCCCGGTCTGTTGAAAAAACTATTCTAAATCTGCCAGCCCGTTAGAAAATTCGAAACGATTCTGCCGGGCTGGGTGCGGGCCAAGCCTGGGCCCGTGCAGACCTCTAGTGTGTTCTAGTTGAGCAAAGGGATTTTTTTTTTCTTTTGTAAGGGGAGGGAGATTTTGATGAAATATGAAAATCTGTTATAGTGCAGAAGGTTCTCGCCAAGAAATAGAGTGATGCCAAACAGTATGGTATGACTGAACTCTATGTGCAATATAAATGTAAATGTTACCTGTAAACAGGGGAAAAAAGAATAAATGGGTCTTGCAGTCAGTTTGATTGTTCCTTTTCTAGCTAAATGAAGCAATTTTTTTTTTTTTTTTTTTTTTTTTTTTTGTGGCTTGGCTCAATGTCAATTGTCAGTGAAAACCTAGATTGCATTTATATTTCATAATATCATTTTTAAGCAATGTTTTAAACATATTTATAATTCTTTATCAGTTTTGCATGAATATTTTCAATTCATTTAAATTTTTGCTTTTATTTGATGACTGATTCAATCGATTTCTTAATTTCAGATTCAGTAAAAACTTTTCCAGCTTTGTATTTTATTTATAATATAATTCACAAATGTTTGCATCATTAACGCTAATGTCATAATGAAGCTGACATTAATTTGGTTACAATTGTAAGAAATTTACAACAATAGAATTAATTATGTACCATACTCATTAAAATATACCACTTAACTGTTGGCTCACTTATTAATCTTTCTTCATACTTTCATATGCTAAAAATAAAACTATCTTAAACAGAGATCCTGAGTCAAATTCTGGACTTGACATAGTCTCAATTTTAATTTCCATACTGATTTAAAAATGTTTCTTTTTCTATTTTTTTTTTTTTTTTTTTTTTTTTTTTTTTTTTTTTTTTACAAATTTAAAAAGGGAAAATAAAAACTTTCTCTTAAAAAATAAAAATGTAGTCTAATTTTCTTACTTTCTTGAAGTTTTACAATCCTTTAAAAATGAGTTTTAAAGGGAATTGTACTGTTATTGATGGGATATAATTAAATTTTTTTTATCTGATTCTGTAGCCTTTGCATAGTCAGTGTTAGTAACATAATGAAGCTTGAAGTATCCCTAGTCTATCATTACTTCCTGTTTGAACTTTTTTTACAGAATTTACTAGAAAACATAACTCCTGTCTTTTTGTAATAGCTGTACAGTGATGTTAAAAATAAATAAATAGAAATAAGAATTGTGACCTTTCTCACATTTCTACAATCATTAAATGAAGGAGTATTTACACTTAATACTTATTTCTATGCAAGAAAAGATTTTTAAATCAGAAAATTAATCTTGGAATTATTTTCAAAAGTTATTAACAATTTCCTTTTGTGTACTTTAAGTATTGGAACTCAGATCATAGAAATATTTTTTGCTTTTGTATTTCAAATTGTCACATCCAGGCTCCGAAAAAAGAGCCCAAACAGATCTTTAATAATATTCTCTCTAATTGATCTCTAATAATAATAAAGTTAATATTAATTTTCTATAGGATCTGGATATTGAAGGTTCAAGATGTACATCAGGCTTGAATTGTCCCCAAGGAATATCATTACATGGTGGAAATGGTAAGTTATTTTTAACAAATAAATGATTTTTTATTGAATGCCCCCCCTTTTTTTTTAAATATTTTTTTCTATTTCAAGTCACTAATGTACCATCTTCTTTATTAAAAAAATCCTTTATGAAACATATTAAAAAATAAAATAAAGAGGACATTATAATTATTACTTTTCATGTAATTAGACAGCGAAATTTATATTTTTATAATTAAATAGCATGTTTATTAAATTAAATCTTACTTTTTTTTTTCTTGTAAATTTCTATCCATTTTCTTGTATCAAAAGTGTGCTACATGGTAAAATATATGCTGCTTCTTTTTCTTCTAAAGCATTTATTCTATATTGTTTTAAGTTAATTTTTTTATCTATCATTATTGTGTTATGTTTTTTCACGGGGCCTCTGTTCAACCATTAACAGTCAAAGTGCATTAAATAAGGCACCCGTGCCCTGCAAATGATCAGTAATTCTTATTCAGTGAAAAATTATATTTTTAAAATTTCTAATTGCCTTTATCTTCAAGAGCAAATATCCCATCAAAAATCCCTCTGATTCAGTGTCTTTGAGTGCCCTGATGACTACACTATACTATTTATAATTGTTGTATCTGTATATTTTATGCTGCTTCATTAGCACAAATTACCCAACTAGCTTAGAATTCTTTGATTAAAAAAACATAACAATTTTAATTTTTTTCACTGAATGTTATCTCAAAATTTCTTTTTTTACATTGCAAATGATGTATGAATTTTAGGCATTTGCAGATTTCAGGGTATTAGATTTTTTAGAAGTGACTTTATTAGTTTTCCACTGTGGTAAAACAATTATGTTGGAGATGTTCAACAAAACACTTCTAAAAGTTATCTAAGTACTGTAATGAATCTATTATTATTTTCCATTTTTTACATTAATTAAAATTTATTTTCAATTATTTTTTCTTTCATAATTTGTTTTTTTATGATTAACCAAATGTTTTAAATTTTGCATATCCACATTATGGGGCCATTCAAGTATTACATAAGTATATTTTTAGTTATTTTGTATGTACTTCCTCCCCATTCTAAGAAAAAATAAGTAAATGCTAGACACCCCCCCCCCCCTGCATCTTTTGCTTACATAAGATTTTATGGCATTCTAACATCAACACTGTTTGCTCTAAAAAATTACAATTAGTGATAAATTGCATTATTAATCCAGAAAATTTAAGCAAATAGGCATGTAGGGGTTGTTTTGGCATCAAAAGAAAACAAAATCAGTTTAATATACATTGTTACTTATTGCATTAAAAAATTTATTGAATACAAAATAGTTTTTAATGTATTATTATTTATCATATTGAAAAAAAAATAAGAAGAAGAAATAGAACAAGCTCTAATTTATTTAGATTGATAGTTAAAAATTTTAACAAGAATTATAGGAATATTATATGTTTGGCATTCACATTCTAGCTTGTTAAGATCTTTGAATCCGTGTTTTTGCATTGTCTGTTATTAGTTTTCAATGTAGTGATGAGCTGAAATGTTCTTTGTTTGCTCCATATCTTTTTTCTCATATCGTTCAACATCTGCGGAATGCTCATCCAAATCATACTATTTTACTTTTTGATTTTAAACTATAATTGTTTCATTATCTAATGCTTATGTAAGAATTCTCACGACTCTTCTCTGCCCCTTGTCAGCAAAAATAAGCAGACACTGGACTCCCTCCTTTTCCCCTTTACTACTTACATGATACTTGAACTATCCCTTTGTCCAGATTACATTAGTCTGTAGCATTGGAGTTTTACTGGGAAATTAGGGAAAGTTTTGCTGCGTAAATCCTATTTATTAGTTACACATGATCATTCCATATTAAAATACGTCTTGTTTGTTTGATTTTGAACAATGACTCATTTTTTTAAATAATATTTTTAGGTGTTCTTACTGGGAAATGTGTGACTTCTGACATGAATAAAAATATTAGTGTTTGTGAGATTCGAGGATGGTGTCCTGTTGAGAGAGATATAAATCCATTGTATGTTGTTTTTTATATTACAGTATTAATCTATTATTTTGTAATGCAGAGTAGTAACTGTACTTAAAATAGTTCATGCTAAGATTTTTTTTTAATAAACATCTTTTTTCTCCTTTTTTAATCTTGTAATTTTTTTTTCTATTTAATATAATATTCCATTTGTCCACATTTTTATATGAAATTGCTTTGATTGTAATATATATATATATATATATATATATATATATATATAATTAATAATAGTTTTTCTCCATGTGTTTGGATAATATTAAAATAAAAAATAATGCACTTAAATATAAACATACTAAACAAATTAAGAAGAAAAGTTTGTTAATGGTATATTTGTAAATGTTTAATGAGGTTATATAAATACAATTTTTCTTTGGTATACTTCAAAACAAATGTGCAAAAAAGTCTGGTATTACATTGACAATAAAGAAATGTTTTTATTCTTATGATCTTCTGATTTGCAGGGCTGTAGAGTTAGAGTCGGGCCCATTTTTAAGCATAAGAGTCAGAGTCGCTAAAATATAAGCTGACCCTGTCTCCTGCTTTTTTTGTTAGACAGTTTGAAGGGAAATTAAACCAATTATATGCAATTTAAAATCCATAAAAAGAATTTTTTTTTTTTTATTATTATATTGGGTACCGTAGTTAAAGACTTCCAATATACTGCCCGGCATATACAGTAAGTGAAAATCATTTTTAATTAAAAGCTTTAGTAGAATCCAAATTATCTCCGAATTAGTAAAATTTTCAACTTTATTATTCTTTTTCTTTCCATCAAAATTTTTCTACTCTGCAGGACATGAATCGACATCAAAATTGTAAATATTTACCCTTTTCAAGTCCATTGATCTTAAATAGTAAAATTTCTGTTTTGTTTTCTTCTTTTGATTTCGATAGTTGAAGTTTTTGGATTTGTGGAATGCAAAATTAAAAAATTGATAAACAGAATTTATCTTTACTTTTTCCTTTCAGAGCTTTAAAATCTGAATTAATATCAAAATAGTGAAATTTTCACTATATTTTTCTTGCATTCCATTATAATTTTAACCAACAGCAACATTAGTATATTAGCCAGTCCAGAATCAGAGTCAGAATCAAACTTGTTAAAATTTCCAGAATCAAAATCTGCCATTTTTCCCATTGACTCTGCAGCCCTGCTGATTTGTCCATTTGCTAAATCTTCCTGAATTCAGTTTATAGATTATACGTAAGCTAGATGCAATCTATGGCTTGAGATAGATTAACATGTAGCCTGCGAATTTTGTCAATTTATAGCTTTAAAAAAACTGCAATTTTTGGCAATATAATCACAGAAAATAATCACAAATTTCATCAAATTGCCATTGGAAATTTTGAAAATTTTGTCAGTCATTTAAGAATCTTTAATTTCATTGTTTGGGTCCAGAAAAATCACAAATTTTGTTGATAAGACTGGGGAAAATCATGAATTTCATTAATCAGACTTGGAAAAATCACAAATTTTGGCGATAATGCATAGAAAAATTATAATTTTCTCCTATCAAGTACAGAAAAAAATCATGATTTCTAAAAAAATCTACTCTATTAAAATCTGCGCGCATATGTATGCAGTGTTCTCGCTGACATTTGACCAACGTTAGTAATTTGGCTAATTAAAAATAAAAAACATTCGCCAAATGAAAAAAATACTAGCAAAATAGATTCGCCATGTAGCACACACTCACACAAAAATTCTTTAATTCTTTAATATACCACCTTATTTTCAATATGTTCTAAAATAACCGAAGTTTTTACAATTGTGAAAACGATTGTTATTCTAATTTCAACTATCCACTACAAACCTAAAAAAAAAAATGTATATATTAAATATATATGTATGCATATGTATGAAAACGAAAAAGAAAAGTAAGAAAAAAAGCAAAAATTGAGCACTAGCAATTTGGCGAATCTAATCGCTTGTTTATTCGCCAAATGAAAAATTTAGTCGCAATTTGGCACGTTGGCGAGCAACAGCGAGAACACTGTATGTATGTACGTTCAAAAACTCCAAAACTGCAAGATGCAGAGTTATGAAATTTGGCAGACAGGTTGCTGGTAGAGGGTCCATGAACGATTGAATTCAAAAATTAAAAAAAAATTAAATAGAATTTTTTCATGTATTTCTAACGAAATTTTATTCATTTTAATACAAGAATAGATATATCTCAGACTTATTTGACATACTTCTGTTGTCACAACAACAAAAAAGTATAAAAAATTACAATAATAATAATAATAACTAAAAAGCAAATTGAGACACAGCTTTCAAACAAATTGAATTTAAAAGAACATTTTTTTCTCTATACGACAATGTAAAATTTCAAAATGTGTGAAGTTTAGAAGTTTAAAATTTTTAGTACGGATAATTGTAAAACTGAAATCTATATACATTAAAATCTCTGTGGATATCTATGTCAGCTCAAAAACTCGGAAACCACATGGTGCAGGGCCACAAAATTCGGCGCACGGGTTGTTGGTAGAAAGTCCATGAAGGATTGGGGCTAAAAATTCAAAAATTTTACTTATTTTTATCTTTTTGACTTATATTTGCCTCTTTTATGTTCAACCGAAAATCGCGCAAGTTCTAACCAGTTCTAAATGTTCACTGCAATATGAGATATACATAATTATTACATAAGCCATGCTGTTTACTGAGGATATCTGCTCTAAATGTTTACTGCAATAGGAGAACTATATATATTATGTATGCCACGCTGAAATATTAGTTGTAGTGGGTATTATAATAATTCTGTTACTTCTCATGCAAATAATTAACGATTATTTAACTGCACTTTAATTATTACCTTTCTTTATAAAAAATAAAAAAAAATGCATTTTATTACAAACACCAACAAAACTTTTTATTCTATTTTTTCCATTATTCCAAAGATATCATTTTATCATCTGCTGCCATAGCAACATAAATTTAATTTAATTTTAAAAATACACAGTAATAGAACAATATGTATATATATTTCTTAAACATTATTGAACAGCTTAGCATTTTAGCATGGGAAATCTTATTCCTTATTTAGATATTTTAATTTGTTTGTTGTTGTTGTGTTTTTAATGCTAATTTTCGTTTCAGATGTGATTATTATTATGTTTTGTTTATCTGGTGTGAATGTTCCACGTACTGCTACTTTTTACTATAGATTTTAATTTTCAAAACATAGTTAATAAAGAGATAAGAGGCTTTTACATATTTTTTACTTTTGAAAACAGTGACAAAACACTCATGGACTGTTACATGTTTCTTTATTTCCTATTTGCAATATTTTTAATATTTAATCATAACATTGGGAATTGATGTTTTCAAAATAAGATGCATAGAGACCAAAAATTCAATAATTGGCAATTCCTCACAAAAACAAAGAACTCTATAAGACAGTGTGAAAGTCGGGCAGAGGAAGAAGTTGCCGCAAGAAAACTTGCCATGAGAGAAAGAGACAGGAAAAAACAAATGGGTAAATTTGCTGCTTAAAGACTCGCCATGGCAGAAAAGTACAGGCAAAAACAAATGGCGCTAACTGTGAAAGAAGTTGATTCAAGAAGATATATGTAGCTGCACTGAGAGCTCAACACAGACGTCATAATGAGGGTGCAGAACCGCCAGCTGTAAAGGAAAATTGCTTACAAGGCATTACTGAACGTTGAACAATGATCAGCACTAATAATGTCGGAAGATGTGGATTACACCCAAAGGTTGCAGAACAACAGTATGGTAATATCGACAATGCTTGCATCAAGGGTAGTGCTTTTTTTTTTTTTTTTTTGTGCTGAGAAGAATGCAAGAAAATTTTATATTCAGTGTTGTCACAATGGCAAAACAATTTTGGAATCTCTTCAACCATATCCAAATAAGGTGAAAAGCAAGTATATGTATCGTCAGCTCATTTTATGGAACACATAAGGACACATAATAGTGCGTTTTCTTTTGTCCCTATGTATGCTCAAGTTACACTGCCCCCCAGCACAAGCCCGTACTATTTCAGAATCCATGAACAAATCTAACATAATACTTCTCATCTTCATCTATCTGAAGTAAGTCAGGAAAAATATGCTCAGTTGTATACATCGGATTCTGATATAGCATTGCGGCAGCATATGGACATTAGAGAGAATTTACAGTTTAAGGAAGAAATCATGAGCAGGCTTGATGATGTGTTATCAGGCATGCTAATCCTTATGCACATGCATTTCAGTTGCTTCATGAAATTGAAGAATGAGTCAATGCAGACAATAGGCCTACAGCAGCAGAAAGTATGTGTTTGTATACATGCAATAAAAAATTATCAGCATAACAGCAACAAGTCAGATACTAATTAGCCAAATCAAGTGACAGAGCCATGGTTTTCTATAGTTCGGATTGTACAACACTGAATAGGGATATCTGCATATATCTAAAGGGAAATCAACTGTGTAGAATCCTAATTGTGACTCCATGACTTATATTTTGTTTTATCCACATGACTAAACGGATTGGAATGTAGATGCTGGATTTCTTAAACTTCAATTTCACAGTCATAGGTTGTCAGTGAGAAGAAATGTTTTCAACCCATGCGTAGAACGGGTTAAACAGCTAGTAAATTTTTTTAAAGTGTTTGCTTTTACTCAGGCATCTGTCAGTAATGTTATGAACATTTTTCGTTGAAAAAGTGGGCTGACATTGTGAAACATTCACCCTATTTAATCTTATTTATGCTTTACTACTTAACTTTACATTTTTTTAAAATTGAATTAAAAGATTTTTTTTTTTTTTTTTGTTGTTGTTTATATATTTACCACTTTTTATGTTAAAAAAAAAAAAAAAAAAAAAAAAAAAAAAAGTTTCAATGCAAAATATTTTCTTACTTTTTACAGGATAAATTCTTTGTTACCTTATTTTTATGCAAGTTTTTGTAATATCAGGAAAATAAATAATTAAATATATAATATTTATAATTATTTCTCCTTTTTAGGATGTATTGTTTTTTATTTAGATAATTTAATTTTGATGTAAAATATCAACAGTTTTCATAACATGATAGAATAAAAGTATTTTGAAATATTCCATATTTAGAATTTTTCCCAATGTAACAAAGCACTTTCAACATGTAACATTTTATTAAATATTGTAAATGAACTTTTTTGTTTATTTTCAATTATAATTAAGTCTTTTCTTATGTAAGGCAAATATTTTTGAATTTCTTTTATATTTTGATTTAATTCTCCGTTTTTCAATTTCTTAACAATTTTATTATTACTATATTTCTTTAATGAAAAAAAAAAAAAATCTATTCCTTCAAATTGAATAGCTTATAGTAAAAAGAACAAGATAAATGTTGAAAGATAAAAAAATGTTTACATAACCGTAATGTTACTTTAATTAAAGCAAGCTCTAAATTAAGAAGAAAAGGAGGGGAAGTGACCACAACAAAGAAGGGGCTATTAAAGTATAGCAACCTGTAATATAACAGAACAGTGGATTGGAAACTGTTATCAATAGAAATTGTTTTTATCCAATAATTTGAAACACTTAAAAATAAGAAAATGTAAAATTAAATTTGTCTTTAAAAAAAAAATGATTTTTTGGGGGAAAAAACTTTTGATTTAAACTGTGGTTAAAACCAATTGTTGTTGTTAATTAGTGTTTTTATTTCATCTTTAGCAGTTAGTTCTAAATATTGTTTTTATTTTAATTGTCACTTTTGATTTGAAATATTAATATTTTAACTAAAAATCCTTTTTTAGAATTGGAAATCGGGCTCTTTTGACAGCAACCAAAAAGTTTACTGTTTTGATTAAGAATTTTGTTGATTTTCCCAAGTTTATGATAAAAAGGTGAGAATATCTTTTACGTTCTGTTATTGTTATTATTACATTTGGATATAAATTTTTGTTAATTTTTTGAAAAATATTGTCATCAAGAAGAATATTTAAGAATATTCTTCTAAAAGTTACTTACATTAAGAACATAATTTTAAACTGTTTATATGTGAATGAATATCTCCAAAACTTACTTTAAAATATATTATATAATAAGTTATAACTGTAAAAAGGATAGAAACTTTATTATACTGATAGAAAAAGGTCATATTTTGTTTAAGATATCTATGCATATACAGTAGACTCCCTCAAATCCGCACAGCTTGGGACCAGGGGTTGTGCGGATTTTAGAATTTTGTAGATTTCTGGTCATTGCTTTGTTTACATTTTTTAAAAAGAAATTTGGATGTAATTGATAATGTAATCGAAACTATAATTAATGCTTACAATATAATAAAATATTAAAATAAGTAATAAACTAAAATAATAAAAATTTAGATAATTTTTTAAATGATTAAAATCTTAAAACAAAAAATCAAGTTAATAATCAATAATGTATGATTAAATATTCATTATAAAGATGAAATGTATTATTAAATTATTCAATGAAACTTACCTCATAAATGTAATTACTAATTTACATCAAAATCATAAAATAAGGCAGTTTTATTTCAGGTTTAGCCAGATTTAATAATCAAAAAAGCTTGATTAATGCATAAAAGCATTTGGCAAAAAGATTGTAATTACCAGTGATATCAGTAATATCTTCAATTTTTTCTAAAGTAAATTTATTCTTCCTCCATGAAAATGGATGAATTCTGTAATATTATTGAGAATTACACATTGACATGCATATGGAACTGATATTAAGATAAAAAAAAGTCAAATTTCTCCCCTATATCAGAACTGAATGTTCCATTGTTTACATCTGTAATATATGTGCGAATTTTAGAGAGTTGCAGATTTTAAGGTTGTGGATTTGAGGGAGTGTATTGTAAATATAAATATATTCTATATATAAAAAAAGTGTGCACCCCCCCTTTTTTTATAAAAAAAATTTAAATAATTGTGACCCCCAAAATACCTGGATTTCCTGATTGATAAAAAGATACAAATATGCAGAAATTTATCAGTCTACTTTGGCCATATTTAATCTTTTTTTCTCGTGGAACTCAAATATATGTTCCCGACAATAGGCAGACTGTAACACTTTTATAAAAAAAGAAATAATTAAAATTGTTAGGTAGAATAAATAGTACAACAAAGCTATATAAGAAAGTTATTTTTACTAGTACATTTGAATGTTTGTTGAGAAAGAAATTTTATCATAAAGTTTTAACAACATTATTTCCAAGCAATGAACTTTGTGATAGATTTCTATTGAAATATAAATATGCCACAGAGTTTCTTATTTGGAAACAGTACTTTAAATTTTTTTGGTTTCCAATATTTGCTGCAACAAACATCCAACCCTAAAAATCAGTATAAGCTATACAAATAGTGAAGAGTGGGGGTGGTGTGGGACACTTTTTACAAAAATTGGAAAATCAACTTTGTTTGACTCAAAAATAAAAATTTTAATTTATAGAGTGTAAGGTGAAGCACCTTTTAATCTCCTTGAACAATATAGAAGCATAACATGCAAAAGATATTTTATAACTAAAGAAATTGTAAATTATAAAATGTATCTCATATCTCCCCACTAAAAGGGAGGTAAGGGACAGCAATAAAGCAAAGCTATAAGGCACCAATAATCTAGTGTCACCTAGATATACAGCCAAACATAGATCATAAGTTGATAATGTATGTGCCACAATATAAAATTTCAATATCTTCATGATGGAATGAAAATTCAAATTTGTCAGTCATAGATGACATTAAAAAATCATCAATTCAATTTATTTACATTTTGAAGTAAATGGATATATTAGCAATGTTATTAGTAATATATTATCTTCTAAAAATGTTTCATGTTAGCCTTTTTTATTCATCTTATTAAGAAAAAAGGAATTGGGCATGTGCCATTCCTCCCCACTTCCTTGTTTTGTGCTTAACTTCTTGTATAAACAAAAATGTGTCTTTTAGGTTTAGTTTAAATTATGGATAATATAAAGTATAATGTTCCATAAGTAGGGAAATTATTGCAACTATGCATAAGCAAGTCATTAATATACAGAAAGCATATGAAGCAAATTTACTTTTGATTCTTGAAATAATCTTTCCCTTTATGCAATTGCAAGCTTATATAAATCAATAATTTTTTTCAGCTGAAGATTGGGTTACCATTGCTTCATTTTATGTTTGATTGATGAAATGTTTAGAATGATACACAAAGAGAAAAACCTACTGTCCCATTCCTCCCACTGTTCCACTCTCCCTTAAGTATAAAATATAATAATATAACAATGCAGAATTTCCAAATGTTTTAACTGTATTGTAGCACAATTAGAACTACATTAAAACCTTTTAGAGGCAAGTAATTGTGTTTATCCAATTTTAAATTCAAACCAAATAAAAATAAATAAATAAATAAAAATAAAAAATGCAATTTTACAGCCTTTTCTGCTAAAGTTATAAAAGTAAAATTTAAATAAAAAATTCTGATTGGACTCTTGATTGAAATAATGGGGGACAATACATTTAAAAAAATTGACAAAGAAAAAAAACATTTCAGAAATTTAAAGTAATTTTAAATTATAAAAAGCAAAGCAAACTTTATTTTCCCATGAAAAAAAAAAAAATAAAACAACATTAATTAAATTCTTTTTATGCACATCAATTAATTTTTTTAATGTGGATTAATTATTATGTATGTTGGACTGCACATGAAAGTCTGCTGGGTTGCATGTGGCCCATGGGTCGCAGGTTGAGTAAGGCTGATCTACCTGCACAAAAAGAAAAAGTGTCCAAAATTTACAAAGATTCTATCATTGGTCATAATTATTTGTTTATTGAAGGATTAATACATTCTTCTTAGAATAAAATACTGATTGATATAAACATATTTTAATTGGTGTTTTAAAATATTTTTAAGATGCAATTATTTAACTGATTTCTGTTTAAATAAAATAAATACAATTTACATGCTTAAAGAAATTCATTATATATTTATAGGAGAAATATTCCAGATTTCAGTGATCCTAATTATTTAAAACGCTGCACTTATCATCCAGATCATAATCCTTTGTGTCCTATATTTGTATTAGAAGATATTGTTCCTGGGGATTATGACAAAATGGCTGTAAAAGTATGTTTGAAACATTATTAATTTGCTATCATCTTTGTTTATTTACATTTATGGTAAAATTTATTTGGATTTTTGTAGCTTTTTCTTGTTAACTAATTTTATAAGCTTATTTGTTTAAAGCCATGAAATAACTAAAAGTATAGTATTATCAGAGTTGATATGTTACCTAAAAAATATGGAAAAGGTCAGGTATTTCAGAAATTGGTCAATCATGTAAAAAAGTTTGAAATTTTAACCAAAATCTAGAAAATTTGATAAAATTCCATGTTTATTGCCAATAACTTTGATCTTTGTACAACAAAAGGCAAGAATTATTCACATTTTTATAGATCCCATTGTACTCCCTTTTTTTTAAATGGAACTTTGTGAAAACAATTGCTGAAGTGATCAGTACACAAATATTGTGTTCTGAACACACAATATGTGTGTTCTCAGTCAACTAGCAAATTTTTACATCTTGAAGAAAACTTCATTTGAATTTTACTGTTTTTGAGTGATATATTATTTACTTTTTCTTAAAATGTCTTGTACACACTTATTAAGCTTTTATTATTATTATTATTATTATTTTTTTTATTTTTTTTTTAACACACTTAAAAAAATTAAGTTTTATTATTCGGGGTCATCACGACAAACCTGGAAAATATGATGATATAAGGAAATTTTGTTAATCAGGGAAAATTTGTGAAAAATAACAGAATTTTGATTGTTTTATATTATTGACTAGAAAAACTCTTTATTACTTTTACTATTTTTTTTTCTATTAGAATGACTATTTATTTCTTGATTACTAATCAAATAATCAGTGGTAATTAAAAAAAAAAAAGATCAAAACTGTACAAAATTATGATTTAAATATATAACTGAAAAATATGAACTCTATTTACCTCTTCAAACTCCAGGGTTTGTTTTTATGTATTTTTTTAAAACTTTGGTTATGAATTTATATTGAAAAAAATTAAAACTCATTTTTTGTACATAAAATTTGATGGTACATGGGGACCCAATAAGCACATTTTTTGACAATTTATTGAAATTTGTAATATAATTTTATTCTTTTTGCATTGTAAAAACAATTAAAAAGGGAAATAATTATGTATTTAATAATTTTTTATTACTAATGGATTCTACAAATGATATCTTAAACACACAGAAGAATTGTTTATGTTTTCATTTTTGTACATTTTTGCTGCAAGATATTTTAATATAATACATAACTCATAAAAAAAAAATGTTATAAGAAACAAGTTGCTATTTTTTTTCGTTCTGCTATCTGTTAGGCTCCATTCATACCAATTTCTTTATTTTTAACATTATTTATATCCATGACAAAAATTTTTTTAAATATGTGTATCCTGTACGATACATCAGGTCTGAAGAAGTTAAGATTACTTATTTCTTCCTAGAAGAGTCTTGATCAGTTTTCAAGATTACGTATCATGATCATCTGAAAAAAAAATTGTAAAATCATAGAAAAAAAAAATGGCAAAATCAAAAGTATTTTGATCTTTTTTAGTGACTTATTGAATTCTTAGCACTTTTTCAGAATCGACAATCCTTGTAAAATGACTTTCTATCTAGTCTCATGTTGGTATTTGTGTTACATTATTAAGGCAACCCAGTATACCCTTCAGATAAATTAGAAGTTTTCAAAGGTATATCATTCATTATAGTTGTACAAAAAACCTTTTTATTACATTATTTTCCGATTTCGTTTTTATGATATGCCAAATTTTCAACACTCTCAAAATTTTTGGTCTATTACATAACATTTTATTTAATAATATTAATGAACAAATGACAAACAGGATTTGATTCTCTCATATTGTCAATGGTGAAGTGTTTTCTTAACAGCTGTCATTTATGAAGAAAATGATAATTTCTTGATACCTCAATAAACAATATTGCTTTTGCAGTAATAATGTACAAAACCAGTTTTAATTTAGTATAGTCAATTTGTCTACATTATATCAATATTGCTGTAATCTGTAGTATACAATAGGTAATGTCCTTAGCAATAATTGAAAATAGGAAAACGATGGTGAAAAGGAAATTATCTTTTATGCTCTGCTTAAGACTAATCATTGAGCAGAAATGCATTAGTGAGTATCCACTGCATTTTTATAAATGCTTTTGATCTTTATAAATACTTAATTCTTTATTGTATTATTTGAATATTAATCATAAAAAGTACATAAATAAATTTTAAAATACAAAGTATAATATCAAGTAATATCAGTAACAAAAAAGAATTCTGGAGGAAAAAAAAAGTAAAGAAAAGGATTTTCTGAACTTAATTGTATATTAGCTTTCCTAAAATGCTATTTATGAAACTTCAGTTTATGAAATTAAGTACAAATATCTAATTATTTGACTTTATTTAATTTAATTATGTTTCTGTAAATTTTTTTTTATTATTTTACATTTGTTTATATTTTTTTCCATGAATTGGTCTTAATTAGGGTGCAGCTATTGCTATCATAATTCAGTGGGACTGTAATTTTGATTACAAAGCATCAGATTGCTTTCCAACATATAAATTTAGAAGATTAGATGATGAACATTCCCTGATTTCTCCTGGACTTAATTTTAGGTGATTTCTTTAATAATTTGTTTCTTCATATTTGTTTGTTTATAAATCAAAATTTGTTGATGAAATATGATAAATATGAAATATTTTAATTTGATTATTATTTTTTCTTTTTAAACTTATCTTTTTGTTTAAAATATGCATCCAAACATTTACACACTTACTGGTCAATTCACTGCGAACCTTCAATTTGCAGTTCAAATCCCAGTTGAGGAATTTAAGGTCGGCAAATTTAACTGCTGCTTAATATTTGGCATTCACCAATAACTCCAGAGCTGTGATTATTCGACTTTGCGTTACTCAACTTGAAGTTGAAAAGTACTTAGCTGATTAGCCAAAGGAATAACATGACCTAATAATTCCTCCTGCGAGTTCTATCATGGCTTGATACCATCTTTATCTGTTTCTTTATACTAATGAAACTAAAAGCAGTTTTGGATATGCATACTTATCATTATTATTTTTTAAATAAAATATCCTTATAAATAAATTTAGAATTATCATTTTGATTTGATGGTTTTGTTCATACATAAAACAAAATTTTGTGTTACAGTAAAATTTTTAAAAAACAATTATTTGATTTAAAAAAAAATTATTTTCTTTAATCTATAAGTTTAATAAACAATTATCTGATAGCATTATTAAGTAGAATAAAAGTAAATAACGCTATAGGTGTATTTATTTAATTTTTTTGCATTAGATATTGTGTATGAAGACATTTTCATACATTTTACTTCTAATGCATATGTTTTTTTATTTAATAGATGTAATTAATTATAGATTTAATTAAAATTTTGATTAAAACAGCATGTTGGTAGCAAAATTTAGAGATAACTTTAAAAAAATTGTGTTGGTTATTATAGATTTTGTTAGAAATCTTATTTACTGTATTTACTCGTGTATACCTCACATGCATGTATTACATGCACCCAGTGTTTTAGAATGAAAATGGTGATTTTTTGTGTCTTGTACATAACTCACACCATAAATTTGACATGCAAGGGAATGAATGACCAAATGAAGTTCAGTAAAGAAAATCAAAACAAGTGTTACGCCAGTCTAGAAAAGAAGTGTAAATTCTTTTTTTAAGTTTTTGTGTAGGGACGAGTGGGTGTTATGACGTGGTGAGGTGATGTCACTTGCGAATGAAATACTTCAGAACGTCTACATTATAAAAAAAAAAAAGAAAAGAAAAGAAAGAAATCTGTGATTCTACAAATGTATAGTTGTAGAAATCTGTATTCTTGCTAAAATTTAATCTGTACACTGAAAAAAGAAAAAAAAAAAGAAATCTGTAGCTTTACAAATGAATCTAGTAAAATTATACTAATCTTACTAAACTTTTGTCTGTAACTTGCGTCACAGTTAGATAAAAAATTCTAGGTTTTTTCCTAAAAAAATTTCTTAAGAATTTTTTAACCTTACAGATTTTTTTATTAATAGTGAAAATCTGTATCTATTACATGAATTTTTGTTGTTACCATTGCATAAAATCAGTAGTGGCAATGAGGATTGCTAAATAGTGTTTTAAAAATGTTTCTACTGCTTTTGTATAAAAAGTGCAAGGAAGGAAATAAAGATGCTGAAATGTTTCGATTCAGCAAGATTCAGTTGTAATTTCTTCTATGAATACATTTTTTTATTCATAGGTATTTCGTGTGATTACATAAAGCAGTAAAAAAAATATTCCATGTATAATGCGTGCCCAGGGTTCTCGCCCTAAATTTTGGGAGAAAAGTGTATGTTATACAAGATTCTGTTTGTCGCGCAATCTTTTGATGAAATTTGTCGTTTTCTTGTGATCTTTTGATGAAATTTACCATTTTTTTCACGATCTATTTACAAAATTAGCCATTTTTTTAAATCTTCTATTTTTTGGGGATCTTTTGAAGAAATTTTTTTTTGGCATCTTCTGACAAAATTTAATGTTTTTTCATAATTTTTTGATGAATTTTGCTGGGGTTTTTTTTTCTTGCGATTTTCTGACAAAATTCTCATTTCTTTCAATATCTATAGCAAAATTGGTGATTTTTCGTTGAATGGTTGACAAAATTGATGGATTTTTTCGACCATTTGTCGAAATTAGCAATATACTTTGTCCAAATTTATGATTGATATATTTTTTTTTTTTTTTTTTTTTTGGAAATGATTCCCTTAATTTTTCACAAAATTCAAAACAGAATCATTGTTGATTTATAGTTTAACATGAATCGGAGCTTCGTCAATCGCATGTGGTGTGGATCATATTGCAATGGCACAAGGCAAATAATTTCTAGCACATTTTTTTTCTCTAAATTTTAACGGTTGATAAATAGTCCGCAGATATTCTCAAGAGTCTGCGATTGATATGCATCACAGTGTTTCATTGATTCTGTACTTGGGATAATGGTTATATATAATATATATTATGTTTGTTTAAGTCACATTTTCACAAAGTGCTTTTTATTATTTTTGGATATATTAATTTATAACTAATTTTGATGATTCTGTTTGCATTTAAGATTGGTACAATCTGCTGTAATTATGGAAATCAGACTATCGAACTGTTTTTTATTAAAAGAGATATCCAAAATCACACTTTCATTCAAGTTATACCTAAGAAAACATAAGAGTGCAAAGCAAATATAGGGAAATTCCTCATTCAACACATTTTTTAAAAGTGCCTACTACAATTCTTCAGAGCAAAAATATGTTTTAATCCGAAAACAAAGGAGTTTCGACTGTTTGTTATGGTTGTAGAAGGAAAATCATGTTTGGCTGTGGTAAAGCATTAGTGGCTTTAGTTAAGACATTCCTGGTTTGTATCCTGGCCTGAACTTTTTTCATTTATATGTATGGAAGCTTACTGTTATTGTAGTGATTATTGTATTACTCTTATGATAATGATTATTTACTATTATGAAAATGATTATTGTTTGTAACAGTTAAAAATATTTTTATCCTTGTTTCATTTTTTCAGATATGCTCACTATTATGCAGATTCTCTAAGAACACTTTATAAAGCTTATGGTATAAAATTTATTGTAATGGCCCAAGGAAGAGGAGGAAAATTCAGTGTAGTGCCACTTCTTTTAAATATTGGTTCTGGTCTTGGACTTTTAGCAGTGGTATGCTATTTTAATTTTTAATGTTATATGAATGCTTTCCATGTTTTGAAACATACCAGAACAAACTGGAATGAAATTATGACAAGCATTGTTCCAGTTCGTGAAATTATAAATATTGAAGCAGTTCATGTATTTTTTAAAACACTATCGCAGTTTTATATAAATAGCTTATTGTGCCTTCTGTAATTTTTCAAATTATTTAAAATCTTATTTGCATTTTTTAATTGTTTTTGTGTGATTAGATGTAAAAATTTTTATACTTAAAAATTCAGTTACAATAATTTTGAAATGGTGCTCTGATTCATGGGTTTTTGCATTTCAAAACCCTTTTTTTCTGTTCAATTGGAGTTTAAACAGCATGTTTTTAAGTTAAGTAAAAAATTTCTTCTATTCCTTAATTATTTTATGTACAGATGATATGTGCATAAAAAACCACTTGCAGATAAAACATATTTGTGGGTTTATTTTAATTGCTTGGAAAAAAAAAAAAAAAAAAAAAAAAAAAAAATGAAGATTAATGTATGTTTATCAAGAAAATAGTTGCATGTAACTTTTTGCAGAAGAAAATATTTTGATATTTTATTCTTAGAAACACTACAAATTAAATAGAGAAAACTCAAAATGTTAACTTCTTAAATACTTAAAAACACCTTTCAAATGTAGAAAAGGCAATGTGGTCCACAAGAATAAACATTCCTACAACATAAAAGAAATATGCATCTACTATAAACACAGGAATAATTAAAAATAGGTTTTTAAAAATAATTCTTTTATACGCATTTAAAATTTATTTATAAAATCACAATTTATTTCATAACTGCAGTTCTTGTTTTCCGGATCATGTCTGTTCAATATGTGAATTGTGGATTGTCCTCAATTATGGACAATTCACAGTATTTATTTATGCTTAGTATCAAACAAAAATTAGTGAATTTATTTTAAAACTTTTATTTTTGTTTGGTTTCATTTTAAACTATAGCATCAGAAAAGAAAGAAAGCTATTTTATATTATTGGAAATGTTGCATTCCTAATTTAAGGCTGATTATGTTCAGATAATGTACCTGAATTCAGGTATTTATTTCCTTTCCCATATGCGAATTCTGATTTTTTTTTAATGGTTAAATCCATAAAATAGAATTAAAATATCAATTACACATGATTGCTAAGTGAAATAATTTTTCATAATGAGAGGAATTTACCTCCCTGTAATAAATTATATGTTCTCTCATTTTGCAAAAATTTGAGGTATTTTTTCATGAATTCACAATCATCCCTGATAATCTAGTAGCATGATTAAAAAAAAAAAAATCATTATTATTTGCTCAGTTTTTTTTTTTTAAGATACAGAAACAGGGGGGGGGGGGGGGAGGATATAAAAATAAACCATTTAGTTTGGATTTCTAAGTTGTTTTCTCAGCATATATTCATAATTTAACAAAAACTTTTCTTTTGTTTTACTGTTCTTCATCAATTTAGATTTACTATTGTGTGTGTGTGTCAAAAAACCATAATGTTTATTTCTCTGCTTTTTATTTTTTTATTTTATTTTTTTTTTATTTTAGTTCCTTTCAAATAGGAATTATTAAAAAAAAAAGAAACTTTGGGTAATGTTTCTATGTTTTCTTTATTTTAAACAAAGTTTTGGATCAAAACAGTTTTATGCAGATTGAGAAGAAGCTCAAAAGCTTGTTCAAGTTGGAACTGTTAAGTTGTTGTTATCCCCACATATGAGTATTTTGCCTATTTAGGATCATTTTCATTCATTGAATAAATTTTGAGGAGAAAAATTATGTATCAATGTTCTAGGAAAATTTTGAAATACCAGGTGATACAGAATTTCTAATAGTTTTCAAATGTTGATAATTAGAAAATTATATACAATAGAAAAGTGCGGTTTTCAAATATATGTGCAGAAAAGTGTGGGATTTTTGTTTACAATTAAAAACTAGTTAAATGTGGTAATCCCAAAACTTTCTTCTGTCTTATTTTGTTAATACTTCCTGAAAAATGCAGCATAGCAGCGACACCAATTAGGTGGACAACACCTAACCGGCACAACAAAATCTAGTCAACAACAACTTATGTCAACTTATAACTGAATCTGACGTTTGGTAAAAATCTGTGCATTAATTTTTGATATAGAACTATTTCAAAATCTTTTTAAAAAACCTGCATAACAGCACTCCAACATGTTGGGTGATGTGCACTAAAAAGTGATCAGGATCAATTTTTTATTCGATATTAACTGAATCTGAAGTTTGATGGAAATCCATGTATTAGTTCTTGAGATATAGCTGTTGCAAAATCCTGAAAAAAGCAGCTTAGCAGTGCCAACTCTAGGCGATTTACACCAAAAACTAATCAACACTAATCTATATCAGAGACTAACTGAATCTAAAGTTTTCGAAAAATTTATGCATTAGTTCTTGAGATAGAGCTATTGAGAATCATGAATAATGTACCATGGCAGCGCCACCTGCTGAGCAATTTGCACCAAAATGAAATCAGCACCATTTCATATCAAGTACTAATTAAATTTAAAGTTTTAGGAAAATCAATGCATTAATTCTTGAGATATGGCTATTGTGGAAACTATAAAGGATGCAGCATAACAGCACCACCTGTTGAGCTATATACACCAAATACTAATCAGATCTAGTTTATATTGAGGTCTAACATAATCTAAAGTTTTGAGAAATTCCATGCATTAGTTCTTGAGATAGAGCTGTTGCAATAATCACAAATAATGCACTAAGGCTGCACCATCTGTGAAGCAATTTGCACCAAAACATAATCTGAGCCATGTTATATTAAGTACTAACTAAATCTAAAGTTTTATGAAAATCCTTGCATTAGTTTTTAAGATATTGCTATTGTGGAAATTGTTAATAATGCAGCATAGCAGCGCCACCTGTTGAGTGATTTGCACCAAGATGTAATCAGCACTATTTTATATCAAGTACTAACTGAATCTAAAATTTTATGAAAATCCATGCACTAGTTGTTGAGGTATGGCTATTATGGAAATTGTAAATAATGCAGCAAACAGTGCCACCTTTTGAGTGATTACACCAAAAGCTAATCAGATCCAGTTTACATCAAAGTCTAACAGAATCTAAAGTTTTGTGGAATTCCATGCATTAGTTTTTGAGATAGAACGCCCACAAAATTTTTGTCACGTACTCACATACAGATATTTTTTAAAACATGTTTTTTGTATTTTCTGACCCCTAAAACTTGTAAATCTGTAGAAAACCATACTTCGAAAATTTTCATGAATCCAATACTTTCTTTTTGTAAAGATAAAAGAAAGTAAAAATAAATAAATAATTAAAAGTTTTTGCAGCAGTTGGTGCTTCTGTACAATATGAAAAGTATCTATACCTTGAATTATATGAACAGATGTATTTATTGTACAACATTTTTCCTAAGATATTGCTAAAAATATGCTTTAAGGGTTGTTTATGTTCGAAAACATTTTCGTAGGTTAAAGAAATTGCATTTAAAAGGAATTTTGATACGAAATTTTATGTGTAATTGCTATGTTTAGACATGCTCTCTTTCCATGAAAAAAGTTTGTTTGTTAAGCTGTTTTACAAAAGAGACAGATCCTCGAGTTTAACTTTGCAGTCTTTTTGTACAAATCATGAACATGCAAAATTGTTGCATATGGGTAAAAAAAAAAATACACATGGAAAGTCCCATTTTTGTGAGAACACCTCTTCATGTCCTAAAAATGATAATGCGGTACAACTTTACAGTTGATACAGTTTCTTTCATCATTAGCCTTTTTTCTCCATGGAAACTTTTGGTGGTAGATTGTTAACAGTTACTGTGACAAATGACAAATATGCAGCACTTTTAAAAAGTTGTATTCAAAAAGTGTAACTAATATAAGATATATATTTATTAAAAAAAGAAATCCCATAAGCTTCTAAACATTTCTGTGAAAACTCCATCTTTCTATTGCTTATAGTTTGCTAATTATTAGCATGTTAAAATTCCTAAAACTTCTTGATCATGCGGTATTTTCATTTTGTCATATTAAGGCTGGAGCCAAAATTTACATGAATTCAACAGGGTGTGTTGTTTACTTGCAAGAGGGAAAAGCACTCCATTCCATAACATTCATGCAGGATGGAGCATCTCCCCACAATGATCCTGTGTACTACATTTAGAGATACCTGTATCTTGAGTCTTCCTTTTTAGCGTGAATGGCCTCCAAGGTTTACAGATCCTTTGTGAATTATAGGGCTACTTGAAGTCCCATGTGTAGAAACATCGTCCTATGTAATTGAGACAGTTGAAAGATGCTATACACCATTCTATTTCAGAAATACAACTGAATTACTGTTTAATGATGTGCAGGCTGTTTCACATCATCTCATGGAGGTATTTTTAAGTGATGGAAGCCATACTGAAAAGTTGTAACCCAAGGGTAGTGATTGTTTCTTTTTAGTGAGCTGTATCATGCCACAGCAAAATTATACTACCAATTCCAGTATTACCTGTTGGCATAAAGTGTAACTAATATAAGATATATACATATATATTTCATTAAAAAAAATCCCATAAGATTCTAAGCATATCTGTGAAAACTGCATTTTTCTATTGCTTATAGTTTGCTAATTATTAGCATGTTAAAACTCCAAAAATTTCTGGATTACACGTCAGGGATATGGTTAGGAAAAATTTAGGTTCTTTAAAGGACCCTTCACAAAATAATTTATATTAAAACAAGACCCTTTACAAATTTTTTTTATCCCCAAACAGAACTCCTTCACAAAAAATTTTATCTCAAAACAGGACCCTTCACCAAACATTTTGGCCCAAAACAGGACACTTCACAAATTTATCTGTCTCTTAAATAGACCTTTCACAGAATTTTTTCACCTTCAAATTGAACTTTTCACAAATTTAATCATTTAATAATAAAATCTGGCTTGTAAATAAGCAATTGAACTCACCAAGGAGTGTGTTATTTAGCTTTTTATGTATGAAAAATAGAACCTGAAGACATCAATAATTTAAAATTCACAAAATTCTGACTAAAATTTTCTCAAAAAAAAAAAAAAAAAAAAAAAAAAAAAACACAATTTTACGAAAACAGGACCCTGTGAGCAAAGTCTGGACAGACCCCTGCACATTATTTTATCATATTAAGGCTGAATTAGTGATGGGCGATTCTGGAAATTTTGAGAATCGATTAAAATCGATATCGTATAAAACAACATCGATCATAATAAAAATCGATTTCTCAGTTCTAGAATCGATACTAGAATCGATATTTCGATATTTAGGTTCACACAGAGAAGATCCAAATTACTAATTCCAAAACTTAGACAATCAGCAGGACCGTAATTACCGCCTCCCACCCCCATCCCCATTTAGGGAGGCATAGAATTAAGCTATTGCAGATTTTAGAGTCGGATATTAAGAATTTTAAATTTTAAAATGATTGTCACTTATGGTTTTCACTCACACAAAAACTTTGACAAATTTGAGAGACATAACTCAACTAATAATAACACTGAGTAACTTGGCATTAAACCGAGTATAAAGAGTGCCAAGAGGAATATAGACAAAAAAAAAAAAAAAAAAAAAAAAAAAAAAAAAAAAACTTTTTTTTTTCTAATGCCAACCAAATGTTACACGAGTTAGTTTGGAAGAACATAAAATATGCCCCATTCCCAAGGGGGCAGGTAACCCCCACTCTTGACGGAAAGGCGACCATAGCCCAAATGTATCTTTTGTCGAAGTTTCAAAATGAGGATTTATAATAAAATAAAACGAGAATTGGACATTTTAAAAATCCCATGCATACTTTGAACGGCCCATTTAGTAAAGATTGGCGAGGAAGGGGGGGGGGGGGGGGCGAGGGATTAGAACGGACGAACTTGAAAAAAAAAATAATTAACTAATAACCGAAATAACTGAGCTTCTAAACAAAAATATAGTGTTTAACTTAGTGTTGAATTCATGGGGTGGCCCGCGGGGAACATGCATTCTTTGAAACTATAAAAAGTGCCAAGAGCATGTAACTAGATGGAGAGAGGGGTAGTAACAGAAAAAAAAACGAGGAGATAAAAGCTTTATAACGATATGTTACATGAGATGGTGTGGAAGAAACAAAAAATATGCCCCCCACCCAGGGGGGGGGCAAGGTGAATCCCAAACGGACAGAAGGGCGACCCCGGCCCAAATTTATCTTTTGTTGAAGTTTCAAAATATGAATTTATAACAAAATAGAACGAGGATTAGACTTTTTTAAAATCGCAGTCATAATTTGAACGAACCTGTAAGTTAAGATTGGTGAGGAAGGGGGGGGGGGGGGTAGGACGGACGAACATGAAAAAAAATATATATATATATATTGGCACTCTGAGAGTGCCGATAGAAGTGAAACCTTGAACAATTACGTGTGTATTTTTGAATCGTTAGGATATATAATTTTGAATCGCCAGGAAATACTTTTAAATGAATAAAAAAAGGTTCTATAATATTAAAGAACATATTAATGTCTATAAAAAGAAAAAAAAAAAACCGCGCGATACCATATGTCCAGCTATTGTAGTTAACTCACTATAACTACTTTCTTACATTTTAAAACGCGATAAATACATCAACCAAAATTAGACCATACTATCGATACCTTAATCCTTATCCAAATAAATCATTTTGTAATAATACCTGTTACAATATCTGTTAAGATTACTTTTTGAATTATTCAAATCGAACATTCTATTCAAAAGATATTACGAATTTAAAGATGACAATCTAAAGAAATAATAGCGCTGCTGAGTACTCGGTGGCCAATAAGCTTAGGGATTACGTGTGCAATCAAACGATTGCGGGTTCGAACCCCAGTTTCGCTAATATGTATGAATGTTTTTTTGAAGAAGTTTGAAAAACTAAAATTTTAACACATTATGGATCCGTAATGTGACCTGAAATGATGGGAGAAAATTTCTTTTGCTAGATTTGTAATGCATGAAGCATAAGCTTTCAATAGACATATTGTATCAGGAAAAACCCCCTCTGCCCCTCCAAAAAAGGTCCTATAGGGAAAACCGGGAAACTGGAAAAGCAAAAAGAACGGCGAGAAATGGTTAGCTATACTAGAATTTTTCTCATCACTGTAACTCCTATAGAAGCAAAGTTATAGCCTTTTAAAGATTGAAATGAAGTGAAGAAATAAGCAAAATTAGGTGAGTGATCGACAGGGGGGGGGGAAGGGTCCACAGCTCTGGGGGTGCCATGTAGCTTAAACTTTTAAGTTAAAAATGGTAGAAAATTAAATGAGCGAAATTTTAAGGTGTATATTGGGGGAGGGTGCAAGCCCCCCCCCCCCTTCAAAAATTTTTTTGTTTCTTTTGAAGAAACAAAAAAATATGCCCCCCGGCGGGGCGCAGATAAACCCCAAACGGGCGGAAGGGCGATCTTTTATTTATCTTTTGTCAAGGATTTAAAATGTGGATCTAAAATAAAATAGACCGAGAATTGGACATTTTTAGGTGCGTTCGTAATTATGTAAATACGTAGCACCTATTGTTGTCGCTCAGTCCGTCCGTCTGTCCGTCTGTCTGTCTGTCCGTCTGTCCGCATATAACAACGCAAAAACTACCCAACCGAATCGTTTGAAATTTAAAATACATAATTATTACATAATTTTGTCGAGTCATTTCAAATTTTATGAAAATCGGATGGATAGATCAATTACAGGGACAAACAAAAGGATTCCGTTACATTACAGTCAATGGGGAAAAAAGTTTCAAATGCATTTTAATCGTTTGAAATTTAAAACAAATAATTATTGCGTAATTTTGTCGAGTCATTTCAAATGTTATGAAAGTCGGATGCATAGATCATTTACAGGGACAATCAAAGGTATTCCATTACATTACGGTCAATGGCAAAAAAAGATTCAAATGCATTTTTATGATGTTACATTCATTCGAACATAATAGAATTGGCATGAATCTGTGAAATATATACTAAAATATGCATTCTGTACAATCTGTGATGCAAAGAATTTTTATTATTAAATTACAGGGCCACACAAAAGTATTCCACTACATAATGCTATACGGGGAAACATTGTTTGGGGCGTGTTTTAATTATATTCAACTATTTCACATTTTATGAATAAGATATACGTTGCTGAGGTGTAATAAAAATTACTTTCTGCATATTTACAGAAACACAAAGATTTCGACCACTATACTGTATCTGAAGTACGCTCTACTATATCAGCAAGATCTGAATATTTTTAAAACTTCGTTATCGTACGAACGCACCTCATTTGCTACGTTCACGTGCAATTTCCAACTTGTTTAAACTGTATGCATGTTTCGAACGGCCCTGTAAGTTAAAACTGACGTGGAAGGGGGGGATTAGAAGAGACGAACGTGAAAAATAAAACATAATAAACCAATACTTCAAATAACTGGACTTCTAAACAAAAATATAACGATTTAACCTAGTGTCGAATTAATGGGATGGCCCGCAGGGGATTCCCCCCCCCCCCTCCCAGAAGTTATGAGATTTTATGCTTTTTAATGCACAAATTGCGATTCCCCCTCTCTTACAGGGCTGTAAAACATGATGCCTTCCTCCGGAAGTCGCAGAAAAATACCTGCATTCAACACTAATTTAGCCTAGAAAAAAAGAAAAAAAAAAATCGAAATCGAATCTAAAGATCGACATCGAATCTAAAAATCGACATCGAATCTAAAAATCGACATCGAATCTAAAAATCGACATCGAATCTAAGATCGACATCGAATCTAAAGATCGAAATCGAATCTAAAGATCGACATCGAATCTAAAGATCGACATCGAATCTAAGATCGACATCGAATCTAAGATCGAAATCGAATCTAAAGATCGACATCGAATCTAAAGATCGAAATCGAATCTAAAAACCGATCTTACGGGCAGAATCGATTTTCCATTTTTACTTTCTTTTGTAACTTTACAAGAAGAGAGTATTAGATTCGTGAAAAATTTTGACTTCCCGTTTTTGATGGATTTGTATATTTTAGAAGGTCTTTAACACGATTTCATGGTTTTTAAGAAATATCTGTCTGTGTGTGTGTCTGTCACTCTGTGAGTCTGTATATGACAAAAATTTCTGACCGCTCTATCTCAAGAACAAATGCACAGAATTCCACAAAACTTTAGATTTAGTTTGACCTTGATATAAACTGAATCTAATTAATTTTTGGTGCATATAACCTAACAGGTGGCGCTGCTATGCAGCATTTTTTGCGATTTGCGCAACAGCTATATCTGAATAACGAATGAACGGATTTTCATCACATTTTAGATCCGGTTAGTCCTTGACATGAATTGATGTTTTTTGCATTTTGATGTATATAGTTTCTCAGATGGCGCTGCTATACTGAATTTTTCACAATTTCCACTGAGCGCCATGTGAAAGAGGGGGGGGGGGGGGCGAAAAGAAGCGGTCGTTCCGAGCACGGAAATTTAGGGGGCGCCAAATTTTTACTACTAACATCACTTCTAGCCTATCACAAAAGAAAGTTAATAGGGGGGGGGGGGGCTAAATTGGAACTTTGAGCCGGGCGCAGTTCTCTTTTCGCACGCCCCTGTTTCCATTTTAGCTTTATCTTCAGAACTAATGCACGGACTTTCATAAAAAATTAGATTCAATTAGTCCTTGATAATATTTTATACTAATTACATTTTGGTGGAAACCGCTTAAGAGATGGCGCTGCTATACTGCATTATTCATGATTAACGCAATAGCGCTATCTCAAGAACGAATTTTCATTAAAATTCAGATTCAGTAAATCTCTGACATAGATTAGTGTTATTTAGTTCTTGGTGTAAATTGTCCAACAGGTGGCGCTGATATGTTGCATTTTTTATGATTTCGCAGTAGCTGTATCTCGCGCTTTCATGGATTTTCATCAAAATTCAGATTCAGCTGGTACTTAATAAAAATTGATCCTGATAAATTTTTGGCGTACATCACTCAACAAAAAACGCTATTTTGCATGGGTGTGTGTGTGTGTGGGGGGGGGGGGGGGGGGGGGGGTTCTGAGGTTTCTTTAATTCTTCTATTTTAGAAACTAATACACTGAAATTTTGGAATTGGCACATCCGTCTATTTTATCTTCGACTTTTGAAGGAAAATGAAAATTATATTACCTTTAGAGAAATCGATTAAAAATTTTAAAGTATCGATTAAATCGAGTTGGCCATAGTATCGATTAAATCGATTTAAAAAATCGAAATCGCCCATCACTAGGCTGAATCCAAAATTTACATAAATACAAAATTAAGGAATTGCTTGTTAAATATAAATGTTTGTCAATAATAGACTTTTTCAAAGACTTTTTTGAAGGTAGTGCAATATAGAAAATGTTATCAACATTATCTCTTTTTAAAAATGCTTTAAGTATCATTTCCAAAAGTTTTGAAGGCCATTACTCCCTGTGTTTGACTAATGTTGCTTAATCACATGTTTTAAGGCTGCTAGTCATTCCGCTTCTGAATTCCTCTTGCTAATATTAAGTATATGGGCATATGGTATATTCATATGTTTAAAATATTTCTCCAGAAAATCAATATTTGTAACTTATTTTTTGTATGTATTCATCTTAAAGGATGTTATTTTCTTCCTCAGTTGTCAAAATATTTCTAAAATATAGATTTAATTTTATGTGAAGTGGTAAAATCTTACTCACAATTCACCAGCTTCTAATACATGGAATATAAAATTAAGCATAGATTTTAGAACTATTTTGAGAACTAAGAGAAAAAGAGTTAAAAACACTAATTTCCAAATAGTTATTTTAAATACATGAATGCATTCTATGCCCATAGACTTAACATTAGGGAGGGGAATTCAGAAATTGAGTGACTAGTAGCCTTAATATTCTGTGTTGGAGTTTATATTAATCTTAAGACACTTTTGTCGAGTTTTGTTAACAGTAAAAATGTAATCATTTGATCATAATATCTATCTTTTTAAATTGATTCAAATATTGCCTTTAAAATAGCAAAATAAATTGATGTTAAACATTAAGTTAATGCTGATTATTCTATTTGGGTGAATTTCACATGAACTGCCAGTTTGATGTCCTGACGTTTAAATCTAAATTTCATATTAAGAAATTTATTTTTTGATATTCTAAAATCAGGTGTTAGCACATCTTTTTATGCTTAATTCAATGCATTAATTAGATTTTTTCAGAGTTGTGAAATAGTGATCTTTTTTTTTGTACTTTAGTGAGCAAGTAATGTGAATTTACTTGTCCTGAATAAAAAACTCGCAAAATTTCAATCTTTTTTTATGCTTCCAAACATTTTAAAATTTTTATATATAGATTAAACGTAAAATATCCTGTGTTAATTAAACAAATAGATAGTTTATATATTTAAAATTAGTATTTAAGAGTTAAAAATTTAAATGTATTTTGTGTCCGCATATGCAGAACATGAGTGTTACTTTAGGGAAGTTAATATTATTTGTTTTCAAAATATTTGTATATTGCAGTTGGCAATGGTAGTGAGAAAACGATGTTGTTTCTTTTTTACAGTGCGCTTATTTAGAACGCAATAATTTTGTTTTATAATTGCTATTTATCTGAATGTTCATTTCAACATGGTGAGTATTTTTATTTTCTTACAGGAGTGTTACCCATTTATTTATTATTATTTTTTAACGTATAAAAATATTAATTTAGGGAATGCTGTATTTTTTGTTCAGGAATCAATAGGCCCAACTAAAATTTCAATAAAACAATTAGAATTTATTTTAGTAAAGAATTCCTTAATAAATGTCATGAGTGTTACCGTACATGAGTGTTACCTTACATGAGTGTTACTTGGAAAAAGTAATACTCATGAGAAAAGAAGTTAAGTAATTCTAAAACTATAAATCATGTAAAAGATTTAAGTTATTATTATAATAGATTCATGATTCAGGGATATATTTTGTCATATTATATATATTTATAATTATTTAAAAATTGTAACAGGATTTTCATGCCTGCACACGTGTTTTGTAAGTGCTATTTAAGATTCAAATTTTTAATTCTTAATAAATAATTTTCGATGGACTATCTATTTTACACAAATCATAGTTTAAACTTTTAGAAATCTTTCTTTATATATATTGTTACAAAAAAGCTGTTTGCTGCAAGATGAGCCTTATCGCTTGTCATGAGTGTTACCATTTTCATGAACGTTACTATAACTAAGAATCAGAATTTTATTAATGCATTTATTACTTCACTTAAATTAATTGTTTTGTCTATTAGAACTTTCTAATTCTTTATTATAACTGCAATGAAAATAATTAATTTTTAATTAAATTTGTTTTTAATCAGAAGTTATACCCTTTATTTAAGAAGCAAAGTAACACTCACGGCATAAACTATTAAAATGCTTTAAATTTATGAAATAAATAAATACTAATACATTTTTGATTTATTAATACGTATGTAAGAACCTTAAGCAATTTTTAAATTAATTATTGATACAAAAAAAATCAGAATATTTTATAGACGTCACACTTATGAGAAAAATAGTGACTGGGGAAGACATTTCTTGAAATTTCTGAAATATAAATAAAAAAACTCGCAAATAATCTACTGCTTAGAATGTTGTAAACTATAAGCAACTCATACCCGAGTAAATTTTTATATTTAAACCAAATTATTTTTTCAAATTTTCTTTCACCTAATACGGCAATACATTTGAAAACCACCCATTTATAGATTATGACATTACTATCCTTCTAATACAAATCTTAAAACTTAAATATATATATATATATATATAATCTTTTATTTATTTATTTTATTTTATTTTATTTTTTTTTTTGTGATTTTTTTTAATGTACACTTTTAAAACAGATACATTAATTTATGTTATTTATTTTAAATGTGTTGCTTATATTTTCATTCTTTGTATTTTTCAGGCAACTATTCTATGTGATATTGTTGTTCTCTACATTGTGAAGAAAAGAGATGTATATAAGTCTATGAAGTATCAAAGTGTTGCTGATGAAAGTGTAAATGTGAGTTGAACAATTTTTTTATTGATTTTTTTCTGCTTATATCTTATAAAGTTATTACTTTATTTTGTTAATTTTTCTTTTCAGACTCATAATTAGTACTTGTAGCATCATGATTTAATAAAACCTTGCATATACAATGCAACTTTGAAATTTAACGACCTTTTCGGAATCTCAGCAGACTAGACGTTAAATCGAATGGTCATTAAATCAAAAGTTGCTAATTTCGATGATTATAATGCAATTCAAAAATACCTAACATTTTAATCTGATAAAAACTACTTATTTGTACAATTAAAAGATATTTGAAGTAATTTTTCTGAAGTCATCTTCCTGCAACCGTCCATCTGATCCTTCTGTTAAATTCCAAGTTATTTAACAAAGTTGTTGTTAGATTCATTGTCCTTTGTAGAGTGTGTATGGAAAAAGAGGGGTGGAGGTGGTAGAGCTACTGTTGAATTCACATTTTTCTTAGGGAGGGACTTTTGTGGATCGGGGGGGGGGGGGGGGGGGGATATGTGTGTGTGTGTTCGGGACGCCTCCTGAAATCAACACTGGATAGAGATGACCAACCTCTGAAAAGGTCAGAAAAAAGAAAATTTTAGTTAAATGATTTTCTTTAGACATGTTGGAAAGTTTGAATACACTGTGCAGTATTTTCATATTCTCGGGAAGGTCACTAAATCAAGATTCAAATTAGTTGTAGATTGTTAAAACAAGCAGTGAAAAGCACTATAAATATTGAAAAATAGTCAGAACCTCATCCCAGACTTATATAAAACCAAAAACTTTCTGCGCATGTAAATGTTGGTTAAAAATTTTCTGCAAATAATTTAATGTTTAATGAAATTATGTGTTGTATTACTTTAACGTGGACGAAATTAATATTTTTATGCAACTCATGGATGAAATTCATGTTTTTTGAGTGATCTGTCAATGAAATTTGTGTTTTTTATGTAATTCATGGACGAAATTTGCGTTTTTTATACAATTCATAGACGAAATTTGCGTCTTTTATATGATTGATTGTCGAAATTTGCATTTTTTGTGCAGTCTTTGAATGAAATTCATGTTTCTTTGCACAGTCTTTGAACGAAATTTATGTTTCTTTGCACAGTCTTTGAACAAAATTTACGTTTCTTAGCACAGTCTTTGAACAAAATTTCATTTTTCGTGTGGTAATTTGTCAAAATTTGTGTTCCTCATGTGGTTCTTTGCCAAACTTTGCATTTTTCGTGCAGTCCTTTGCTGAAATTTGAGTTTTTTGTGCAGTCCTTTGCCGAAATTCGCATTTTTTGTGTGGTCCTCAGCCGAAATTCATGTTTTTCTTGTGGTACTTTGTCAAAATAAAAAAATTTCACACAGTCCTTTGTTGAAATTCACAAATTTTCAAGATCTTTTGACGAAATTCACATTTTTCTCATGATCCTTTGACGATATTTGTGTCTTTTTGTGACCCTTCAACGATGTTTCGAGATTTTTCTGCAGAAGTTTGTCTAAATTTGTGTTTTTTCCATGATAATTTGACAAAATAGGAGATTTTTTTTCTGCAAATGATGAACGAAATTGATTTTTTTACGACAACTGTTGTCAAAATTCACAATTTTTGGTATCGAAATTTCAGACCAATGAATTTTTGAAGTTTTCAGCATCAAATACCTTAAAGTTTCGGATAATTTGAAAATGGGCCCTGCTTTTAACTGTGCACTAACAGTAAATAATTTGTATGTAAAATTGGGGGAATATTTTTAATTTTTTGGTACTAAAAGAAGTTACAAAAATAAAAATTGTTTCTTTCCTAAAATTTTCTGTGCATGGCTTGCGTCTATATTATACAACTCTACTTCATCCAATGATTGTTAAATTGCGAGTTGTCATAAAATCACAAGTCTACTGTATTATCTAATTTTCACTGTTGAACCAATCATTTCTCTTGCATTATAATGCATTTTTTATTAAAATTTCAGCAAATCATGTAATTATCAAAACAGTTTTATTATTTTCTTTGTATACTTTTTGTTTTCATTTATTTTAGGGAAAGAAAAATTTCAGTGTATTAAGAAAGAAAATAAGTATTTATACATCTCAACTCTTTTTGTTATTTTATTTTTAATCTTGTTGAAGCTACACATATTTTACTTTTAAAAGAATTTTCATTATGAATTTTTATCATGGTTTTCGTAGCAGAATCAGGCAAGTCATACACTAAGGCGACGTGTAAGATATGTCATTTAATTTTCAAGGGAAAACTGGTTTGAAACTGGTTTGAAACAGCTTCCTCCTTTGTTTCAACTGGTTTTTTCTCTGGTGTTGTGCTTTGTTTTCTCCTGTTGTCTTAGTGTGTAATGTGCCTTACATTATAATGTAATTTTTTTATTAGTTTTGAAATGACTGATTTAATGATAATCCTACATTATTTATCTGTCCTGTTCCCTACTCAAAATAATGATAACCACAATAATAATAATAATAATAATAATAATAATAATAATAATAATAATAATAATAATAATAATAATAACAATGAAACAGATAAATTTTAGATTATGATGTAATTTAGTTTTTTTTCTTTTCTTTAATTAGTTAAGATTTTTAGTCAAGTAGTCAATAGCTTTTTTCTAGTATATTTCTAGTTTAAGAATAAAATAGCCATTATTTGGATAAAATCTTGCATGCAGTGCCAATCCACTTCATTGTTTCAAATATATTTGCAAACTTAAAATCTTTGTTTTGATCTCTTGCTTCCATAACCAGCCATCACGTGTTTCATCCACTATACAATGCATATTTTCTCTAATTGATAAATTATCCAATTAACAATGAAGCTATTGTGTAAGTCTAATATGGATTTTTCTTTTTGCTTTGAGGTCAGGCATCTTTGAAAGATAACTGAAATGCAGTTGCAAGATACTGATTAAGAGAGAAATCCAACAAATAAAGAATATCAGATATGCAAATTTAATACCAATAACAAAATGATCAAAACTATATACAGTAGACTCCCTCAAATCCACACTCCTAAAATCCACAACTCCCTAAAATCCGCACATAATTTTTGGATGTAAACAATGAAATATTCAGTTCAGATATAGATGAGAAATTTTTACTTTGTTACTTTTATATCAATTCCAGACTTTTTTTAATTTATAATTTTTGTTAAGGTTATTGAATTCATGTTTTGTCATGAAGAAAGAATAATTTATTTTTGAAAAAAAAATCGAGATATTGCTGATATCATTGGCAATCACAATCTTACCAAATATATTTATGTATTAATGAAGCTTTTTCAGTTATTAAGTCTGGCTAAACCTGAAATAAAGCTTTTTTAATTTATCATCCTGATGTAAATTAGTAATGTACCTTTATGAGGCAAGTTTCATTGAATGATTTAGGAAAAACACATTTCATCTTTATAATGAACATTTAATTGTACATTGTTGATTATTAACTTCACCTTTGTTTTTAATACTTTTATCATTTTAAAAATTATCTAAATTTTTATTATTTTAGTTTATTACTTATTTTAATATTTTAGTATATAGTAAGGTACTTTTATAGTACATTATACTTTTGATCTCATTATTAATTACATTCAAATTACTGCTTAAAATATGCAAACAAAGCAATGGCCAGAAATTCTCAAAATTCTAAAATCCACACAACCTCTGGTCCGAAGCTGTGCGGATTTGAGGGAGTCTACTGTAGTTCAAAAAGCAGCATCACATTTTTACAACCAATTTTAGCATTGGGGATTTTTGTATGTATGATAGGTTAAATGGTACAGTAGACTCCCTCAAATCCGCAAATCTATAAAATCTGCATATGATATATGAATGTAAACAATGAAACTTTCAGTTCAAATATAGGGACAAAATTTGACTGCTTTAATTTTATATCAATTCCATGTATATTTTAATTTGTAATTTTTATTAATATTACTGAATTCATGTTTTTTCATGAAGGAAGAATAAATTTATTTCTTTTTAAGTTCAAGATATTGCTGAGATCATTGATAATCACAATCTTTTTACCAAATATATTTATGCGTTAATCAAGATTTTTTGGTTATTAAGTCTGGAATAAAACTTCCTTGTTTTAAGATTTTGATGTGAATTTGTAATGTACTTTTATGAGGTAAATTTAATTGAATAATTTAGGAAAAATACATTTAATCTTTTAATGAATATTTAATAGTACATTATTAAGTATTAACTTGACTTTTACTTTTAATATTTTAATCATTTTAAAAATTATCTAAATTTTTATTACTGTAGTTTATTACTTATTTTAATATTTTATTATATTGTAAGCATTCATTTTAGTTTTGATTGCATTATTAGTTACATTCAAAGTACTTTTTAAAAAATGTAAACAAAGCTATGACCAGAAATCTGCAAAATTCTAAATCTCGCACAACCTCTGGTCCCAAGCTGTGTGGATTTGAGGGAGTCTACTGTACTGATAACTGAACTGCCAGTCATACAGCAGCATACTCCATTGTAATAAGAAATCAATAGCAATCCAATTACTTATGTTATCTTGACTCAGGGGCATCATCAGTTATCAGTTTGCCATTTACTTCATAGTGCAGAGAGCTGAGCAGTGCTGCTATTGCAATCCCCTTTCTTGTGTACCAACTGGATGCTTTATTATTGGTACTATCCAATCATCAAAGCTAAAATTGCTTGAAAATACTTAATGCTACTTCCCAGACTATTATCTCTGTTAAGGACTCAGCACAAATAAAAAGAGAGAATTCTAAAAAAAGAAATCGTAAGATAAACAGAACAATTAAAAAAAAGAAAAACAAATCCAGAAATAATTGAACAGATATGAAATGGATAATATTAATAATAATAATTTGTTTTCTTATGTATCCATACATTTTCTTGTGCTTTAAATTTTTAGACAGGTAATTTTGTTTTCAAGAGTTCTTCATTGATCAGTGTTTTCGAGTAATTAGCAATTATTTCTAATCACCACAATGGAAGTGCTCCCTGATTTTATTTTCTATAGCATTAAATCTAAATACTCTTGAAAATTCATCCCTGGGTGATCTTCATTTACAGTTGTTGTTTATCCAGAAATTTTATTGCACCTCCAGTTTTGGCTACCAGGGTGTTGACCTATTCGATTTTATTACAATCATTGATTTCCTCTTGATTTTTCTTTCCTGTTTTCATACTCAAAATGGTCAATAGGGGGCCAAACTGTGGTTCAGTCCCTTATTAGACCACAGATTTTTTTTTTTCAAAATTTCTTATGTTTAAACAAATTTTTCTGTACATAAAAAACACTAATGTAAGTTGATTAAAGGAATCTATGTAAGTTTTAAGACTGTTTGATCTTTTGAATAATATTTTTCAAGAGAAAAAAAAAATAAGATACTAAACTCTAGAAACAAAATGATATTCAAATACTTTTAAATTATCTTCTTTTTTTTTTTTTGAGAAAGAGAATTCTTAAATTGAAATTAGGCTTAGTGAAAAAATATGAAATATTGAAATATACATGAAAGTGTGTAATTATGCCCTTATTGAAATGATCTAAAATCAGTTATTATTTACTAATTAAAATGCAGTTTCTATGCCATAGTAATGTATTTCTTATATTCAAAACTGTTTCTAACAAGATTAAAAATTATATTAAAATATTTTTTTAGATTTTTTTCTTTTGGATTACTTTAACACAAAAGCTTATACTGTGTATATTAATAAGTAAAATATACTTCTATTTTTCTAAAATAAAATCTATGAGAAAGTCATACACAGTTATAGTAATCAATCACTCTCCCTTTCTCTGCTCTACATTTTTTTTTTTTTTTTTTTTTTTTTTTCGACACATGTAAATTAGAAGGATATTTTGGCCCAAAACTCAGTTTTGATAGAATCAAAACCTGTTACTTAAAAATTAAATAGTGTATTTCAATTTGTTAAAACTGGTCAGTCTACTAGAACAAGGAGTAATTTCTTGGAATTGGTCCTTTTTAGCACTTTTCTCAACATCTGTCCTTTTTGAAATCACAACATTTTTTACTAATTTCGAGTAATCAGTTCTTTTTGGAGTTGATACATTTTGACTGATTCAAAAAAAAAAAAAAAAAAAAAAGGTTTTAAAGGCTGGAATTGTTTTTTCAATTTTACTGCTTGAAAGTTCCTAGACTAATGTTACATCTCTAATTTAAATTGCCTAGTCTGTTTATAGAACTATATAGCTTTAATCAACTTACATGCACACAACATTTATCCAACAAGTCCAATTTACAATCTGTTAGCAATAACTCGAGTAAAGCTCTCTCCCTTCCCTCCCAGTCCTCTCTTTCTCATATAATGTTGAGATTCTAGATAAAATCTGTAAGTTTCAACTATTTTTTCTTCCTTCATCCCACGCCACAACTTTTTATTTATTTCACTTTTTCAACAAACTTATTGAGGAACTTTATTATTATCTTCAGCTGCTTTATCGCAACTCTGCTGTACATTTGTGAAAATAAATGAAACTAGAATTGTAATCTAAAATGAAATTAGAATTGTAATCTAAAAGTGTGCTAAACACATAAAACATTTTCTACAAAAACTTTTATCTTTTTAAATTGATATTCATTTACAAAATTTTAAGATTCCAAATTCATAAAAAAAAAAAAAAAAAAAAATGTAAAATTTGTACATAGGTTTTAAGTTTATTATTAGTGTGTGTTGAAAGGCATGTAATGTTGTCTCAGTTCTTAAAACTTTATAAAGATTTTTTTTTTCTTAAGAACAGTGCATTATTTTAAAAATCTTTGTAGGTCATTTAATTCTCTATTTATTCTCACTGACCCAGTTTCATTTTCTGAAAAGATACTTATTAGAATTTAGATGTATCAAGCGAGATTGATTAATACCTACCTAACCTCCAACAGTTGTTTACCATTTTATTTAAGTTGGTAAAAAACCTCTCGTGATATTTATGTGATGTTATACATACATACATATATATATATATATATATATATATATATATATATATATATGTTATGTTTGACATATAATATCTCTTGTGAAGCCATTCACAGAAAACAGCTTCATTATTTTAGTTTAGAGAAGAAGAAATAAAGCCAAATCCTTCTAACATTTAATCACTTTTGAATCACTAGTATATAATTAATTAATATTTACTTCTTTCCCTAACTAATAAGTTTATTTTTTCCCTTATAGCTTTTTACTCCTATGCCTATCATGTCTGCTTCAAAATGATTTCTTTTATATCTGTATTAATTCTTGATTACTAATATTGGTATGCTGTTTACTTTATGCCTTTTAGTTATTCTTAATTTTTTTAACTTAACAACTTTTGTTTATTTATTTATAACTTTCTTTTTCAATCCTTAATTAGCATTTTATATTTCTTTAACATTCTTTTGATCTCTTATTATTAACATGCCTTTTAATGCTTTATTTTTCAAAAATATTATATAAATAGGCAGTATTGATACGGTTTAAACCAATTGTTTTTAACCATGGTTAACCATGGTTTAAACTGTTTTTTTTTTTCTTTAAAAAAAAAAAAAATGGATTTTTTAGAAGAAATCTAATGACATTTTCACTTTTTTCTTTATAATTACGTGTTTCAGATTATTGAATATAAATAATTTCTGCTTTTAACACTTTATTATCAGCAATAAGAATTAGATATAGTGGATTTAGGGCATTTTTTTATGTATACGATTAAAATTAGTATGTATGCATTGGTGAACATTTCTATTGCTCTAAAGAAAAAGCTTCAAATATGTGAATTGATCAAAGATAAAATAGATTTAAAATATTCAATATTTATTATAAAATATTTTTTTTTTCTTTTAATGCAGATTATTTAACACAATAACATAACACAATGATCTTTAAGATTTTGTTCAAACTATAAAAAAAAATTTTTTGGTTGGGAAGATTAAAGAATTAAATCTTCATATTTTGATTAAAGAATTAAATCAAAATATGAAGTTGAATAAGAGAGTATGCAAAGATTGGGTGCTAATTAAATAGTATTTTAATAATAACAATCTTTTTTTTTTTTTTTTTTCCTGTTAGCTGCTAAATCTAATGGCCAAAAATGTTGACTTCAAACTGTCACTCACAAAAAAATCCCAAGAAGCATTTGAAATTTATTTTTTGAATAACTTTGGAAAAGAATGTTATATTTATCAAACTACATATAAATATTTATTACTAGTAATCAAAAGATTGTTTGTAAAGATTTTCAGAGTATCACTATTTCACTGTATAAAGCAGTTCATTCTTTGAACATAAGACTGCTTGCTCATGGGTGCAAGATCTTCAGTCTCAGGACTGATTTCAGTCTTGAAGAGATTTTTGGTTAATTGTAAATTCTTTTTTATATGTATAAATTTATAGCAATTTTACTATGAAGGACTTTTAATCACTTTCCTTTAGTGTAAGTGATCAATTTTAACCATAATGCAAGGCATATAAATTGTCTAGCCCATTTTTATTTCGTTATTTCTAATACCTGGAAAAATTTTCAGTCTTGACTTGGATGGACTTCTTGCACCCATGGAAGCTATCTTAAATATAAAAAAGTGATATTTGAAATTTGTTACAACATTTTTCCTATCAGAAATACCATTTATCATTTATTTACAGGGATATTAAAAAGTATTTCCAAACACCATGATCCAACAGATAAAGAAACTTAAATTAATTTGAATTTTATTTAACAATTACTTTTCTCTGCAATTCAAATTGAAAAGCAAGTTTCAAAATAAAGTTTATCCAATTGGAGATACGACTCTAACTTTTGAAACTATGAGCGTCCACCCACTATTTTTTCCAAGACTACACCGCCGCTGTATCATGATAATTTCTGTAATGATTTGAATATAACAATCATAACTAGTTGAATTCCACTCAACTTGACTTGCATGGCTTGTTTTATTTTCATCTTTGATAGAGTAAATGTTACTACAAGAGAATATTTGGATCTCTATTAGAGGATCTCTGTAAGAGGGTCCGTGTCTTAAAATTTTTAAGAAAGAGAGGATTTACCTTGAAAACTACAAATTTACCAATAATTCTTTATCCTCTTCTTGACAAGTGTTCTGCAAAAATTCTGCAATCAGATAAAGCAAAGATTACAATTCAAAAATAAGTTCCATATGTGCTATATGTAGCATGTATATATGATACTCATCCTGAAAAAAATTAATATTTTTCTTTTAGTGTATATTATACTTTATCTGTTGTAAATGATATCACTCACCCGCAAGAAAAGTGACACATCTTGCAAATATAGAAATTGTGTTTCATTCCACTAATAGGTCTGTCATAAGTGTATCTTGAAACACAAAAACTTTCTTATGTGTAGTTATATGGGAAATAACTTTATTACACTATTCATCCATTTTTGACTTAAAAAAAAGGGGTGGATTGTGTAGGGAGGTAGAGTTCTCCAACCCTCAAAACCACATCATGTGTCTTCATTCTTAAGAGTTTTATGATTTTATGCATGTTTCTTCTCCTGCATGCAGAGCTAAGTGCCAGAATTTCAAGTTACAGGAAAACCATGCATTCCCCCCCCCCCCCCCCCTCTACTGTGAAATTTACTTTTGTCAAGATGTGTCACTTTTCTTGCGTGGGAGTGATATATTCATGATCTATATTTTGTAACTTTTAAAAGCCATTTTTAATTAATTTTTCCTTAAATTTGTTAATTATTTTTTCTTTTCTTTTTCAGAACAATCTGACTTCTTCTTATAAAAAATAAGGAGTAAATATCTGCATAAATTTCGAGATGTGATCTTTTTAGAATTGTACAATGTACAGTACATATCATATGGATTTTGTAAAAGAATATCTGTGATGTTGCAAGAAAGATTACATATAAATTTTGAGAATTTATAGCTACCTTATATTTTTTATGGAATTATACATCAAATGTTGCTGTTTTCAGCTTATGTAACTACATTTCAAAAAATATTTTGAAAAAAGATATTTTGTGATACTCAATCAAATGCTATTTGTGACCATACCTAGATTTTAGGTAAATTTATGTGTATATTATAATCAAGCATAAAAAGTGAATTTAAGTATCATAAGTTTTTATTTCTATATCAATTTTTTATTAGTGATATTCTGAAACTTTGGTCTTCAATATTGTTAGTAAATCCATGGTTTTGGTAATATAGATTATTGTTAATAATGGTGGAATACTTACTATAACAAGATTTGAGATCTATGCAATTTTTGCTATCAGAAAATGTGCCAAACATTTAATTTTTAAATTATCTGAATAGGAAGTTGCATGGTAACTAAAAATAAGTATAAAAAAAGAGCAAAAGTCTATTTATTTGCTTTATGTACTTGTGCACTATTAGGGATGACTGAGCTGTGCTCAGTCAAAATTATCTTTGTGTTCAATTCAATATTTTATTCTCGCTTTATCATTCTTTTGTTGTTTAGTTACAATTAGCATGATCCTGAGCCTGATTTAATCAACAACTTTAGAGTCGTTTTTAAGATGAAATTTACATACACGGGCACACACATACAAGATTTGCTTGTATTATAATATAGGATAAGTCAAGGAATTTCTGACAATTTTTGGTCAGGAAATTGGAGGGAAGGGGGGACACTAACTTATAACGAATCAATTAAAAAGAAAAGAAAAAAAAAAGAAAAAAAGAATGCTGCAAAATTTTGGCTCTTAATAAGTATAGTTTAATAAAATAAAATATATAAAATTTACAAATAATGATAATTTATCATTAAAATAATTCAATGACTTGTGTTTGTTTAATTACTGATTTTCTGCATTGTCATACGAAATCTTTTGACTTTTTAGAAGATGGGGGGGGGGAGGGAGCTATTCCAAATTTGTTACTCATCCATTTCCTGTTAGATTTTTTGGAAAACAATGTTGGAGTCTAAAAATGAAAGTAATACACTTAAAAAAATTTTTAATGTATTTTTCGTTCAATTAAAAAAAATATATATATATATATATATATATATATATATAATACAGTAAAACCTCCATAACGGACACTCCCGAATAGCGGACACCTCTATTTAACGGACAGTTTACCGATCCCCACTCCCAAAATCTAAATTTTTATATGTTTAACCTCTGAATAACGGACATTCCGAATAGCGGACAGTAATTTTGGGAATAAAGTATGAAAAATTGTTTTTTAACGAGGAAAAAAAAAGTAAAAAGCCTCTAAATTTATCAGGGCAATGTGTTCAAAATTTTGGGATCACAGATAAATGTAGAGAGTGGGCCGGGAAAAATCTTTCCTCCCACGTTCAGTATTAAATTCAGGGAATGGTCCGGAGGGACATTACCTCCCGGAGCATCACAATGCCCCGCCTCCACTCCCCTCTGTAAGATTTGATATTTTATGCTTTTAAAAAATGGCAAAATACAATGAGCAGTTACACTTTTTTTAAAATGATTCAGAAAAATCAAAACTATTAACAGGGTTAAAATTTCTCATTGAAAAAAATTACATGTAATCTTTAAACGCAAATGAAACTTTTAAAATACGTTTTTTCCTTAAGAATGTAATAAGCAGTGTACAAAGGTATGTACCATTTTATTTCAACTTTATTGCTTAAAAAATTATTTTAATTTATGATTAACCATATATTAGAATTTTAGGACATATGAAAGTCAATTAATGAAACTTTAAGCATTTCTTAACAATTTTTGAATCTCCGAGATTTTTCCCAATAGCGGACACCTCCGAATAGCGGACAGTTTTCGCGCTCCCGAGGTGTCCGTTATTTGGAGGTTTTACTGTAATAATAATAATAAAAATATTCCTATTAAAATTAGAAAACAGAATAAAACTAGATTCTAATAAGTTACATCTTCCTATTTTATGTATATATTTAAATCTTTCTGTAATTTTTTTTGGTTTTTAATGTATATGTATATATACCTTTTTTTTTTTTTTTTTTTTTTTTTTTTTAACAATTATTTACTATCTATTTGAATTTTTTTTATGGAATGAATCTTATATTTCTGTTTTCTTTCTTATATTTCACATTAAGAAAATCTTATATGTGAATCGGGGGAAAGTTATATCTAAATCTAACTGTCTTGAACATAATTAAATTAAAAAAAAAATAAAAAAAAAAAATAAAAAAAAATATCTAAATCAGGTTCTTCCAGTTTTATAAAATTTATAAATTTTAAATAGCATTACAAAAAGAAATGAAATATCAATGGCTTTGATGTTGAGCTCTTACTCAATAAATAATTGTATATTATGACATACATGTTTTGACTTTTAAAATCAGACAATACATGGCAGTTAATTAAAGATAATGGAGAAGGGAAACAGAGAATTGTGTTTTGGCAAGGAATAATGACTTCTTAAAATTAATAAATAACAAAAGCTCTAAGTACTTATTGCCTAGTGTGTTATCCATAATTATAAGATTTGTTGCCCAAAGCTTTTCCTCGCATTTTAATAATATTAAAATAAATTATAAAATGTGTCAGTGTTATCAACTTTTATGTTTAATCAGAGTCTGCCCATTATAATCCTGAGGGTAAAAATGCAAACAATATAATATTTTCGTTAACATTGTAGTAAGTTGGAAAGGAACAACAAAACTTTTTTCTGATATAAACGTGAAGATGCTTCAATGAATTTATAAAGTTATATTAAAAACATATTTGTGACAAAAATTCACCTCTTAGATAAGTTTTAAAAAATTGAAATGAATAGTGTTTGCTAAGGTTCTGCTAAAATAGAGTTCAATTTTTTAATAATAAAATATATGTAAACTTAAAATTAAACTATTTGTAAATTACTTAAAAAGATGACAAAAAAATATTTAAAAAAGTGTTAAATTACTTTAATCATCGTATCCTTCAACTGTAAACACAGCCATCGACAGAGAATATAAAAATACAAAAATTAACATCTTAATTTTCAAATGTCAAGTAATTGGTTTAAAAAAGGAGTGAAAGTGAAAGTCAATTTTTAGAACTGGAAAACACTGGGAAAATAAAATACAGATATTGCTGAAAGTGGAATATTTCTTGTATTATGTTTCTTTAAGTAAATTTATCCAAATTCTTGCTATGTTGTACTATAAAATGTCATTACAAACAATATTTTCCTCAGTAATAATTTCTATTGATTCTCAGATGGTTGATTCATGTTAATTCTTCAAGGGACATATAATTTTTGCATCTTCAAAATTAACTTGAATATTTTGCTTCTAGTTGAGTCTTGACAGGGATGTTGCTAGGCGATTGTACTTCAAATCTCTCAAATGTTCTTTGATACGATCTTTAAGTTTACAAGAATTTATTCCTATTTATTTGAGATAAATATTTTCTGTTTTATAGTGGAATTAGATATATTCCAGAAATTTCATCTTTCGGAAATGGATCTATTTTGGCACTAATTAGACCTTTTAATTTTACTGGAGAAGTGGTGATTAAATTTACGCCAAAGCGAAAAACCCATGTCTGAATTTTTTGAAAAGTACTGGTATGTACTTCATTTTGCAATATCTCATGTCATGTTACTCTGTGGTGGTTTTTGTGTTTCCATATAGTTTTTCTGCAAGTTGATTAGCTTATCAATAATCCATATTAAAAAATTATTCTTAATTGTAATATTTCTAACGGTATTTAATTCATTTTCAAGATAATTAACAGAGCAAACATATGTTCTTTTGACACCAATTATGTGACATTTTTATGTTAATATTTGTACTTTTATATTCTCTGTCGACAGCTGTGTTTATAGTTGAGAGTACTAAGAATTAAAGTAATTTAACACCTTTTTGAATATTTTTTTTTTTTGTCATATTTTTACTGAATTTACATAGATAGTATGCATAGTGTAATTTTGAGTTTATCTTTTTAAAGATAAATTTAGCATTCTATTTATTTATTTGCTGATAAAAGATATGTGTCATGATGAGTTGTGGGCATTTTGATTTTCCAGATGCTTTGGTGGGCGTGACCCATAAAACCCTGGGAAACACTATTCTACAGGTAATAGTTCCAAGTACTAGCATTGTATAATTTTGAACTGATTTAAATATTTTTGTTTGTGTCTGAATATTCAAAGTTTTAGTATCATCTGAAAGAATATTTCTGATAGATCATTATTTTATGATGCTTAAATATTTTTCAGAACAAATTTCCTTTAATCTGATACGCTTTTGGTCTTATTACTACTTATGACTCCAAATAAGTGAGCGTCTATTCTATTTCAAAGTTTCTGCAAATACATGATTGCTTAGGAACAGTGTATTAATCTTTTAAAGTTTGTAAATATTTAAAAAATAATAGAAAGCTTGCACTCATTAAAATAATTCTATTAAACATTTCCTTAATGGTAAACATAACACATGCGTATGCTATTAAACATGAATGTGACTAAGAAATAAATGGCCCCAATGCTTCTCCCTTTAGATCACAAGTATAAAACAAAGCAAACTTAATCTTTTCCATAAGTGATTTAAATAAAATATATGCATAATGGACACAATGTTTGCTTTTCAATCAACAATTGTCAATTATTCCATTTTATTTATATTGGAAATAAATTTGCAAATAATAATTCCAAAATTTGATTTTATTCTGTAAGATCACATGTTGCATATGTTATGCTATTTAATGTTTTATATTAATGGATAAGGTTGCCAGGCTGCATTTTTTTCTTTCTCTTCTCCCTGTCTTCCCTCCCCCCCCCCCCCCCAAAAAAAAATAGCATATTTTTCAGATTTATTTTACATTGTATGTTTAAATTTTTGTTATATTTTCGTTATATTTCTGTGGGTTTTTAACGTGTGATAATTTTCAGAATTTTTCTCAGTTTACAAAAGATTTGTATAACTTAGGACATTTTTATTTTTAAGTTGTATTATTTTATTTGTTTCTAAATACATTTTGTTTGTAGGTCACTTATTATTAAACTTTTCTTGTCCAACATTCAGCTTTAGAAGATTTTAATTTAATATGGTTCCTACAGATATATATTTGTCCATAATGGAAAATATGGCTACAAAATTTGTTAAATAGTGTTGATAAAATAGTATAATACTAAGAAGCTATATTAATAAACATTAAAAATAATAGGTAAGTAATTATAACTATAATGAACTATCTTTAAGAAAAATTCCTGTCTAAAACACCTTACTGACACATTCAGTATAGTTTAGTTAGATTTGAAAAATGATGGTAGTAAAATAAACTAAATACTTTTTTTTTCTTTTTTGAGAAATAAGTTTGGCAACCTTTCTAAAGGCTATGTATGAATAATCTTTTGTAGGAAATGGGATTTTTTTAATATCCAATTTGTGTTGTACAGTTTGAATTTTTATTACATTTTATGTACATACGTTAATAATTTTTCCAATTTTTATGATTGTAGAATTATATTCAATTATATTCATGTCCCTTTAAGTATATGTTTTGAATTAAATAAAATTATGCTCTCTGTTTTTTACATTTAAATGTGGAACTAGTTTGCTCACAATTTTTAAGGTAAATATGTTGCATACTTAAAATTGTCTGGTTATACTGTTTTGTGGAGGATTTTTTTCCTTTTTGATTGTTCGGGTTTTTGTATGTTTTATACTTTTGATTATTCTTATTAAGTTTATATTATATCATATTATTGAAATTTTGATAAAGGGAATATTGACTTACATTATTGTTATTTTTTCTGGAATGTTTAAAATATGGCTAGTTATTATTATTAATTTCTGAAGCATATTTTATTATTCTCTCCATATTTATAAAATACTGATTTTATTGCTCTAAATTTAATGATATTTTAAAATATTGTAAATAGAAATGAAACTTTATTTCATGCACATTTTTTTTATTTGTTTCAACGGTTATTGCATGATTTTTAGTACTCTCATATTATCCAGTGACATTTTCTTTATGACCTTAAACTTTATTTGACTTACAAGTACATTAAATAGTATTAAACAATAGTAGAAGCCTTGCAACAATCGTAAAATAGTGATAGTTATTCGATTTTCTTATAAAACATATATCTCTATTTTTGACATACCATTTTATGACATGTTTTCCCACTATAACTTTATAAATTTTAAAGAGTAACAGATTTTCTGATGTTTCTGACTTTCATATATATGTGTGTTAATGACAGTAAATTTTTTTTTTTAAAAATATGATACAATGGTAATATGCTGTTTTCCAGTAACAAAAAAGAATGTATTTTAAAAATAGAGTAAAAATTTGTTGAATCTTTTATACATTTTAACTGTGTAATTTTAAATATACAGTTTCATTAAAATATTTTTTAAATTAAAATTTTTGATTATGCCTAAAATGTGTAATCAAATTTCAAATGTATTTTTATAATTGTATGTTAAATTGTACAGAATTTTTTAAAAATTTATATGTATGCATGATACAGTGCAATGTTTGTATTTGTCCTGAAATTCCTAAAGTACCTGAAATAAAAATTCTGAAATGCCCTAAAATGTGATAGTCTGCAATAAAATTCCTATTACAAGTTTTGTACTATATCAGCATTCAAAATCATCAAGTTTATAGTTATAAACAACAAAATTTTTATTGCAATCATAAGTGCAGTACGTAGGCAATGTCTGGTATGTCTACAATGAATCAATGAAATACTAATGAATCAATTAGTCAGTTTTCTTAAAATGGCAGAAATTTCTCACAATGAATGCACAGTAGTAGGTAAAAATAAATACCACATGTGCAACCAAAATTAAAGTATATGTTCAAAAAGACCTGAAGAGACAAATCTTACATTTTTCTGGTAGGATTTTCTGATTTCATAGTTGTAAATTACAATTGACAACAATTATTATTTTTTTTTTTTCAACCGATCTTGTATTGTTTGTAATGAAAAAGATTATGCAATTGTTTCACTCTGGGATATTGTGAATGTTGACAAATGTGTTACTTTTTTGCAGAAATGATCACAAAATTCGTGATTTTTTTTCCATCCATTAAAAATAATTATTTTCATCCACTTATTAAAAAGAGTATAGATTTTCATGGATTGGTTACAAAAGAAGTCAATACTTTTATAGATTGGTAATTTTTCTAAAAAAATCCTAATTGTCATCTACAGGTCACAAAAAATCATAAATGTTACTAATTAAAAAAAGAAAAAAAAAACTTTCATGCAAAATTTAGATTTTTTAGGAACTTTGTTAAAAAGTAATGGTAAAATCTTTTTATATATATGTATATACATTATACATATCACTTAAAAAAATAATTGTTCATAGTAACTATTAAGATACAGTATTTAACCAGATCTAAGGAGTATTTTGGTTGGTCTTTCAGGTAAAAGTGTCCTGATATTGTCCTGAAATATAACCTAGGACAAATAATATGCTTGCATAGTGATAATATAAGGTCGTTCAATGAAACTGTAATTTATATTTTTGTAATGTATCAATTTTTAATGCTTCCATTTTAAGTACTTGTGCAAAAAATGCATTTATTAATTTTCGCCTTATTGAATTTTCTTTAAACATTTCATTTCATTTGAATTGAATAAAAACTTAGTTAATACAGAGATACCAATTTCCTTCTATAATTAAAATACTTTGTGTAAGGCTCGTGATTTTCAGTGATAGTCCTTGGATTTCTGCTTGTGAGATATTACTATCAATATTACCAAAAAGTCTAAGAATAATTATTAAAAATCAAAAATCTTATTATCAGAGGTGAGAATCTTCCATTTTTCAACAGTTTTTTGCTTAAAAAGGCATCTAAAGCCCCCCCCCCCCCCTCTTCTATCATCCTAATCTAGCAACAAAATTTTAAAATCTTTAAAGCTTCTTGTTTTTTTTTTTTTTTTTTTTTTTTTTCTTCTATTTCTTATTTTATTGTAACAGAAAATAATTAAACATTTAAATTCTACCCAAAATTATCATTTCTTCTTTCTAATTATGACATGTTCTTTTAACTATTATGTCATTATGATAAAAGGACTACAATTTAACATTAAAATAATCATTATCTTGGATATAGCATTTAAATTTTTGATATCACTTTGTGAGGAAAAAAAACTATCTAATTTAAAATGCCCATTTGTAATTAAAAATTAAAAAAAAATGTTTTACATTATGATAATTTTGGGATATTTGGCATATCACACAGCAGCTCTATGAGACATGTCTTCTAAAAATTGGTCCATGCCCTGCAAATCATGACTCTTTGACAACACTTATTTTCAATCTTGAATACAGAAAGATCTTTCAACTACGGAAGGAGGTTGGATTCTCTGTAAATACTTTATATTACTGTAGTCTGTATTTTAATGTAATAAACTAAACCTACTTTACCTGGTGGTTTTAACTGGAACTGAAATATATATATATTAACTTCTGTGATAAGTATCTCAATCATAAGTGGATATATGTATTGTACTTTTTTCTGTATTCTAGTCAAATGAGGCATCTGTTTATCCATGTTGGGTTTTAAAAGAATTGTGAAATGCATATACCATTTAAGTACTATATGTTTTCATTTTGTATTTCTTGTAAAATAATGTATAAATAGTTTAGTGGTATAAATTGCACTTCCACTATCAATATGAATTTTTTATAAAATATTTGAATAATACAGCATGTAAATATTATTTTAAGTGTTATAACTACCAATTACAAGTATTTAGCGAATAGTATTACATTTCCTTGTTAATTTTTGAAATAAAATTTATTGACGTTTTTACATATGTTTCCTTATTTGGTCTCTATATAAGAACAACAACAACAAAAAAAAAGACATGTCATTTTAAGTACATTTTATTAACAAAAACAACACACTGATTTAAAAAAATAATGATTACAAAAAACATTGCAAGATGATCAGTACATTATATTAAAAACATAATTTTGTGAAATAATTAATATATTTTTGCAAAAGTTTAACCCATAACTGGAGATGAGAGTCAAAATGACTCAGCAATGTTCTTTGAATCTGATTAACACATGCTTTTTTTGTTCTTGAATAAAATAATCTCTTCAGTACCATCAAGTTCTTTTATGATTGCATGATTTTCAGAATATGTTTTGTTTTCTAAATAAATTCCATTGCAAAGACAAAAAAGAAATATCATTGCACAAGGAAATTCACGTTTCCAGTTATGGGTTAAAATCATTTACATTAAAAATTGTATATTTTTGTAGCATAGCAACATATTCTTGAATTTAATTTAGCACTAATGTTCTGCGCATTGGATAATTATCACTCTTCAATATTATTAAAATGTATTGATAAAATATCATGTTGAGGAATGAATTATTAGTCAATTTGGTACTTTGTAACATAGTATAAAAACATTTTTACATTTATTTACTTAAAACAGGTGTCACAAATAAAAATTTTAAATGTTGACATGTTTCGGTTTAATAATAACTGTATTCATAATACATAAAATCAGTAGAAAATAAATGACACTGGAACAACATTTAAAATTTTTATTTGTGACACCTGTTTTAAGTAAATAAATGTAAAAATGTTTTTATACGTAACTGAAAAGGTGATGTGAATTTGTTTTAGTTTCTTACGAAAACTAACAACAGTTTTTAACATTCTAACATAGTATTTACTACGTAGAGCTCATTACTTTGAATGTTATATAGCCTTTTTAGCTTGCTTTAAAACACTGAATTCTTTTGCTTTTTCTACAATAAATATCTTGACATAAATAAAACACTAATGACAAGCTAAAGAGGCCATGATAAATGTTCATTAAATAAAACATGTTTTAAAATTAACAGGTTTATTTTTGGTCTTATTTTATTATAGCAGTTAAAAGTGATAAAATAATGGCACAAATCACCTTAAAGTATAATCAAAACATGTAAAAAAGGAGAAGGCCATTTTAGAATATCATGCATTATGTAAGTGTGTGTATTGGTGAGGGGGGGAGGGATGTGGAGGGTAAAAACTGCACAGTAATATTTTTCAATCTTTCACAGTTTTTAATAAATTTATGCTTTACAGAATTTTTAAAACTTTCCTTAATTTATATTTATTAGACATACCTTCATTTATGTTGTCTGATCTTTTCTTTTAAAATATATGTTATAAATATATTATTACATATGTGTAGAAATTCTAGTAGAAAATGCACCAAAAAATTGGCATCAGATAAGTAAAATACAAAAATTTTGTAATGGGACGTCAGAAAAATATAATTATCCCAAGGATTGTTTCTGAGTGGAGTACATAAGATAAGCATGTTCCTTTATCAAGTAAAAACAGCTGGCAAAATATGCAACAATATGTGACTGTTCTTATCTCAGAAGGAACGGGCGTACATAACATTCTATTTTGAAGCAATTTTTTGTGATAATTTATATTTTTCTGAATTTCAGTACAAAGTTTTTGTACTTTACTAAAAATTATACAGCTTAAAATTGTATTTAACTACAATTTATTTTTGCAGTCAAAAAAGCTTTACAGAGTACTTTTTGGCTTAATTATTTCACATATTTTTTTCATTAGTTTCCCACATTAACTTTGCAAAATTTGATCATTTTTAAATTAAAAATTAGAAAAATGTTAAATTTTATGTATAATGTGATCAAAATAGTAACAATTCATTGTTTTGTATATTCTTAATTAAAAACACCAAAGAAAATATTTCAAGCATAATCATGTGTTGTTAGAAAAAAAATATACAGTAGACTCCCTCAAATCCGCAAACCAGAAATCCACAACTCTCTAAAATCTGCACATATTTTATGGATGTAAACAATGAAACTTTCAGTTCAGATATTGGGACAAAAAATGATTTTTTTAGTTTTGTATCAATTTCATATATTTTTTAATTTGTAATTTTCTTAATAATACTCTATTCATGTTTTTTTCATGAAGGAAGAATAAATTTTTTTTGAAAAAATTCAAGATATTGCTGATATCACTGGTAATCAGTCTTCTTACCAAATATATTTATGCATTAATCAAGATTTTTTGGTTATTAAGCCTGGCTAAACTTGAAAGAAAAATCCTTATTTTATGATTTTGATGTGAATTAGTAATGCACTTTTATGAAGCAAGTTTTGTTGAATAATTTTGGAAAAATACATTTAATCTTTATAGTGAATATTTAATCATACACTATTGATTATTAACTTGACCTTTGCTATTAGTACTTTAATCATTTTAAAAATTATCAAAATTTTTATTACTTATTTTAATATTTTATTATATTGTAAACATTCATTATAGTTCCGATTGCACTATTAATTGTATTCAAATTACTGTTTAAAAAATGTAAACAAAGCAACGACCAGAAATCCGCAAAATTCTAAAATCCGCACAACCTCTGGTACCAAGCTGTGCGGATTTGAGGGAGTCTACTGTATATCCGTTAAATGTAATTTTTTAAATAATCACTTGTTAAACTATATATTGCATTTGAAAAGGCAAGGAACATAAATAGTCACTTTTTTACTCTTCCTTTGTTCATCGCACACTAAAATTTCAAAGATGCAAATGAATGCACTGAATTACATCCATCTCTAGTAGCTCATCATTATTGTATATATTAAGATCCAATATTGCATTCATCAGAATTGCTTCCAATGAAGTATCAATATTAACTTAATATTGACTATACATTGGAATGCCAATATTGTAGCATTATTGACTTAACATTAGAGATATTTGCAAGGAAATATCAATAATGATTAAATATTTAGATTTAAATTGGAAATTTGCCAACATATTTGGCTTTATATTGAAAGTATTTGCTATGAGATGCCCAAATGGTAGAAATATTGGTTTTACATTTTAAATGTCACACAACAGAAGATCTTTGTAACTCGCACTTTGATGTTGGGGGGTTATGCATTTTATTTTGCATTATATGGTTTATTTCAAATATCTTTAAACTTACCATATAAATATGACCAGAGTTCTTGCTGCTGTTTGTGTCTTGTTTTGATTACATCAAAGTGCAACAGAATGCTTTATTTGGCAAATAAATGAATGAATAAATTCGCCAAATTGCTGATGCTCAATTTTTGCATGTGTATGCATCAGCACAAATGACTCCCTTATTCCCAATTACTGAATTCTTATTGTAGAAAAAGAATCTGGGAGATAACATATATTTCTATCAAAGAAACAATTTGCAGCAACTTTATGTTTTAAAATACAACACAATTTACTTTATTACAATCTTGCCACAACATTCAGGGAATTGTCAGAGAAGATTTAACTTAACAACAGGAACACAATGAAAATGAAATTTCTTTCAGTATGTTTCAATGGGTCAAATAAGCAGCATAACAATTTAGAAGAGAGGGCAAGGAAGAATTCTTGGGAAAAAATGTTTTATAAATGTCATTTTAATATTTATGTTTTGAATTTTTAACAATTCATTAAATGTAATTTTATAATTCTCTGGTACTTTTATTGGAAAATTTCATTTCATAATATTTTAATGAGTTAAAATGGGTTTCATATTTTTTCTCTAGTGTAAGACATTCAGTATGTAAATATTTTTAATAGTTTCCATAGCTAAAGTTTGTTTTAAATGAATAGCTGATCTATAAGCAATTATAAAATGTTATTACTATTTTTTTTTTTTTTAAAGTATAATGTGAAAAAAAAGTTACATGAAAGGGTTAAAAATAAATTTTATTAGAGTTTCATGGCAGATCTATTTTGCTAACATTTGTCGCATTTGGATACTGTTTTTCATCACTAATTAGCCAAACTGTTAAAGTTGGCTAAAAGGCAGCAAGAATCCTGAAAAACATTGCTAAATATATCTGGAACATAAACAGTAGATGATATTTATATTACATTCCTTGGGATCAAAAGTGCAGATTATTACTTTTTCATTAGATGGATTATTTCACTGTTTTGATTTGATAAGTTGTGTAGTGTATATTACAGAGAAATACAGATACTTTTCCATTATATCAACACCATTGACGTCAAGACTAGTTGGTGCCAAATGCAACATAAAAACGATGTGAAAATGAGCATTATATAGCAAAATAGCAAAACTATAACATTTCAAGATTACAGATTTTTGAAAACTATTTTATTATATCAATACAAATATGTATTTAAAATAAAATAAAGAATATATATTATGCAATAAATTAACATTTAATGTAAATTGCAGACATTTTTTATAGCATTGCAGTAATCCTTTTGTTTTTGTTTTTTTAGTAAAAAATATTCAATAAAAAGCAAATTACAATGTTTGTCACAGTTAACAATAAAAAATCTGTACACAGTCATGTTAAAGTAAGTGGCACATTAGCATATAGTTTAGCATGGTGTTGGTATAACAGAAAATTACCAAATTACATCATATAGATTTGAGTTATAAACATCTACTGTAACAATATTAGCGCCATTATTGGCACAATATAAATACAAACATTTTTATCAGAGACAACTTTAATGCCTCTATAAATATCTTTTGTGCATAAAAGTAAAAAAGATGGAGTAGTTTTATGATTAATGCATTAATAATATTAATATATATATATATTTCCATGCTTCTTAAATGAACAAGAATGAACTTCTTTAAGAAATTCTGTAATAATTGTTAATTTTAATTGGTAAAAATGTTTGAGTGTTTTAATCACAAATTAAAATATCTTTTCCTTCCAGCTTTTTTTTTCTTTTCTTTTTTTTTTTTTAACACTTATTGACTTATTGATGATTTTACAGCAGGAATAAAAGAGATAATTTCTCCACACAAAATTTTTAAAACATAGCTAATTTTTCTAATTTTGTTTAGAAAAATATATAAACCATGCAATATTATTTTTATCAGTGAAAAAATTTGCTCCTCCTAAGAGGCTAACTTTCTTTATTTACGGGGTTACATGGCGAACTGTAGATTGACCCTTGTTTTTGTACTTTTTAATAACACTAAATCAGAAATCCAAAATAAGTCCGAAAATACTTTTAAGGTGGGTGGGGTGGGGTCGGAAAGAAAAAAAAATCCTAGCAAATCTTTGGCTCTAATGTTGAGTTAATATTTCGTCATGGCACCCACACAAAAAAAAAAAAAAAAAAAAAAAAAATCCAGGGAGAGGCAAAATTTTGGTACATGTTTGTAGGTTGAAGATCACATTTAGAAAACTAAGATTGTAAACATGAACTAAAAACTTTTGTCGGAACATCCTGTACATTGCATTTTTTCAGAATATCAATACAAAAAGCAATATTAAAATGCAATAAATACAAAATACAATCGAACCTTGTTAACGCGAATACTCAAGGGGAAACTTTTTGGTTCATGTTATCCGAACTTAAGTATATTACATGCAACTGAACGGAGCAATTGGAAACAGTTCGTTCTAAAATTAATTTGCGTTAAGCGTGTTCATGTCAACAAGGTTTCGCTGCATTAAAAATCTAAAAGTAAGTTTAAACCGACTTTTTTCAAAAGGAAAAATTGAAAGAAATTAAAAAATTTATTACTTTTTTTTTATAACTAGTATAATTCCTGTCTTCTGTACGCTGCATTCAAGACAGTTTTTAGGTAGATGATCGTAAAAAAAAAATTAAAAATTGTCACATGTTGTTTTCAGGAGCCTCCCTAATGAAAAATCTGTAGTTTAATTTTCTCTTGGTGTTTGATTATTTTAAGAATAAACTTCCATTATATTCATCCATATCATCACGGTAAAAGGGAATTTTATTAATCATCATTAAAAAACTAAAATAAAGTGACTACTTGCCCCTCCTTGTCTCTTCTTGAGGCACTAGAAAAGACAAGGAGGATCCCTTCCTGTTTCCCCTCGAGGCACCCATGTATTTCATTTTGTATTTTGTAATACAAACAATATTTTGATACTAGGTGTAAAACATTTTGTATTTCCAAGTGTTTATGGCATGGATCAAAATTATAGTCCTCTTGCCTTCTTTACGAGACTGATTTTCGATTCTACATAAGGAAATTCTCTGTATGAATCTCTGTGTAGTGGTCCACCATATGAATAATAATCATTTCCCAAGTTTCCATACTTATGTTTGTTTCTTGTAACTTGTCTAAGGTAATCTGGTTCCCCTTCATACTGATCTGTGGCACCAGCATAATTTAACAACCGTTTTCTGATGCTTCCTGTGATAGGTTCATTACTTTTGATTGAGTAATTTTCATGGTAATCATCTCCATCTGTATAGCCAGATGAACCTCCACTAGATGGGTAACTAGATGATAAGCCTCCACTGGATGTATAACTAGATGATGGACCTCCACTGGAAGGATAACCAGATGATGGTCCTCCACTGGATGGGTAGCTAGATGATGGACCTCCACTAGATGTATAGCTTGATGGTCCTCCACTGGATGGGTATTTTGATGGACCTCCACTGGAAGGATAGCTTAATGGACCTCCACTGGATGGGTAGCTTGATGGGCCACCATAACTGCTGCCAGGATAATGGATGGGTTCTTCGTATTTACCAGCACCGTAAGATGGAGTGTCGTAACTATAAAAATAGGATGTTTTATAAATTTTTATTCATTACAAATAATTTTATGCATTGGCGTAGCAGTTGAAATAATATGGGAAACTCTCAAGTAGTCTTTTTCAAATAAATTGAATAATTAAAATTATTAATAATCAATAAAATATTTATGAGAATAATTAATTGTTCAAATCAATTTTGGGTACTTGCGTATTAACGCCACCGCAGCAGAAGTTGCGCTAATGAGCCAATAAAGAGCAATCTTGTTGTTCGCACGCGCATGGAGTTATCTTTTGGATTCCTTGTTGCCTTGTTGTTTGCTGATTTTTTACGCCATTTTTTAGTGCATTTTTAGTGCTTTTTTTTTTTTGCTCATTTTTGACGTTTTTTTTTTGCGTGTGCGAACAACAAGATTGCTCTTTATTGACGCATTATTATTTTAGATAGAAGAAGTTAGATACTGATGTTCTAGAAATAGAAAGTTACGATTATAAATTAATGAGACAGCAGGAGGCAAAATCCTCCTAATAATATATATTTTTTAAATATTTCACAGAAAATAAACAAATAAACAGAGTATCAGGTATCCAATATCAGTACATGTAATTATTTTTCTGTTAAAATTTGTAAGTGTTAAATCTCATAAACTACATGGAATTTTGCTGAGACATTACAATTAAAGTATGAGCAAATGTCTATGTTCAAGTGGAAATTAACTGCTTTAAATTTTTTACTGTATAAATGAATCGCAACTCAAGTTTCGTATGCGCAAATTGTTTGTTCTATCTCCCTGCAAAATATTGAATAATTGGTCTGAATCATCCTGTATAACTAGGTAAACAGGCTCCCGTACGCCTCACATCACCTTTTCGTTCAAATGTATAGATTGGCCCTATAATGGCGTATTCTTGTAGTTCAGTAAAATCGTTTGATTTCTCCTGTATCTTTTGCTTTTTCGCACAGTGGAGAGACTTACAAGGTCATAGTAAAAGTAGGGTCAAGCTGAAAGCAATTAGCCCTCCGAATCTCTCATAGAGGGGTCGTCTATTGTATACAGGGGTTTAAATATAGAATGCTGCGCATCTTTTCTTTAAAAAGATTTGGTGGGATAAACACAAAATGGTTTTTCCTTTGATAATGCTATTGTGTTTCTACACTTTCAGTTTGGAATATTTTTTAAATCTGAGCTTCAGTATGTTTTATACGAATTACATTTTCAGATATAACTTGTGAAAAAGAATTAAATAACTGTTCTTTTATTTTTATTATATTTAATAAATGTTTTTAAAATCAATTAACTGCCAATTGCTACCTGATAAACATCTTTTGTCATGACCACATCCATAGTATATTATCAAAAATCAAAGCTAGTATAATTTAATGAAATATTTCAGTTTTATAAAACTAGGTAACGTTAACTACTAACTTATTTAAATAAGTGTAAATCTAAACTAAAATAAAATAAATGCAGTGAATATCGGTATTATAAAGGCCAAACGTATCTGTGCGTAGCACATACGGCATTTTGTGAATGGCAACACTTTCAATGCAACACATGCAATGTTGGTTTTGCAGTATTCGCTAATGCAAATTTTTCGCTTCTAAACATCGTACAGTTTTAAATTTTCTCATCATCGTATAGAAAAAAATATGTACTTTTAAATGCAATTTGTTTCAAAGCTGTGTCTCAATATGTTTTTGAGATATTAATTTTTTTATAGTTTTTATTACCAATTTTGTATTTGTGGCAACAGAATCACTGCCTCTTTTTTTCTTTCTCAAAAAGAAAAAAAAAAGAAAAGAAATTAAAATACATATACTTTGTTAAAAATATCGCCTGTTATAAAATTCAGTGATTTCGGGTTTATTTTTTTTATTTATTTTATTTTACTTTTTCATCAATTAAATGACTTCAACTTTTGAGTTAAAATGATTTTTAAAAGATCAAGTTGAAATACCATTTTATTAAACGTGCTGAAAACGAATATGAGAAATGCGAGTGTAAATTTTAAGAAGATGAAAATGAATACGTGTTTTAATTTCGTATGAAATTTTATAATCCTGTCAATTTGGAATAATTTTTTTTTTCATTCGCATTTATACCAAATATAAAAGCTTCAATTGATAACTTCATCATAATAGCTGATCTTTATTATATTTTACTAATTACACAGGGGATTAAAGTTTAATTTTGAAAATTTGTACAGCTGAGTTTTATAGTATTTTGTTAATCTTAACTTAAAATAGCATTATTATTTGAGAGTTTGATTGATCAGTATAAGATGCATTTTTAATAATATTTGTTTGAGAATGATATTGATCAATATAAGATGCATTTTTTACTGTAACTAATTTTGTAAATTTATTATAAATCAATGAAACAGTTCCTTCTTAAACTTTTCTTTCGTCGAATTTTGATGGGTTTCACCTCGTTAAATGTAATGAGTTTTTCTGAATCATTTATTTAAATCCGTACGCGTGAAGGATTTTTACTGTTTATTACTGCATATGTAGATAGAAAAAAATCATTTCAATATTATTGTCTCAAAGATAATGAAACGTTTGCTACTAACTGTTTTAAATAAATGAAAATGTAAAGACAAAGAAGAAAGAAATTTAAAGAAAGAAAAGCACTGAATATTAAATGTAAATCCTTTTTCTTAATTATTTACTTAAATCTGTACGCAAGTAAGATTTTTACTGCATATATCGATAGAAAAAAAATCGATTCATGTTAATTGTTAAAATTCTGTTTCAAACATAAGGAAACTGAAGTGCATTTATGAAATCCAATAAAACGATATTTCTGTAGAATACGAAGTGCAAAACATTTGTCGTTCACTTACAGATCACATAAAACATTTCTGTTAAATGATGGTCTTCAAGTAAAAACTGTCGACAGTAAAATTTAGTGTTGTTATGCTATTTTAAGCATAATGAAGATTGTATTACTTTACTGATGTGCATTATACGTTTCTTACTGAAAAATATATTGTGAATTGCATTTATAGTTCGTTCACTGGGGCATACAAAGTAATTAGACTACAGCAATACGATAAAATGTGTATGCGCGTTTTCAAATTTATAAAGCTGTTCTTAAATTCAAAGGGGCTATTCCTGACTCATATTGTTTTTCATTTTTGCTGGGAAATTCATGAAACTGGCAGAAACTATGTAAACAAATAACATTTTCCACATTTTGCTAAAGGCGTCATATATTTCAGAAATTATCACTAAAGATGATGTTTTAAATGAATTAACTTCTGAACACCATGTCCATAACTAGAAAGGGGCACGATAGGCTGCGCCCCCACTCCTATCTTTTCACCATTTTTATTTTTTTTTCGACAACATGTATACTGTAACTAATCTGGAAAAAAAAGCGCTATCTTACTGCGTTAAATGTGGCGAAATGCTTTATTTTTGAAAAAAAAATATTCAGAAGCATATTAGTTTTGTTATATATCTTGTCGTACAATTTCTGAAATGCAAACTAATTAGGAAAAAATTCCCTTTCATGGAAAAAAATCGACTCCAGATCACCACCAATTAAGCAAGTCACCACATGTTTTTATGCGTCTCAAAAAGTAGTTTTAATGTCATTTTGAGAGCAATGATAGAAGAAGGGTAAACGGATGTAGACATATGTTATTTAATCTGATCAGTGATTAATAAGCGATAGTTACTAAAAGCATGCTTCAGTAAATTTTACAGGTTTTCATCTTTTCAAAAATATATATTAAATATTTATTTGCTACAAAGGACGTCAAATGCTAATAAAATACATTAAAAGATCTTAATAATTTGACATGTTTCGATTGAATTTACTCAATCATCATCAGAAAAACAAAATATACAAATAAAACACAAAGATGGAAAATGACAAAAATTATTTATTGTCCATTTATTGTCATTTTCAACAAGTTGACAACAAGTGTTTAGCTGACAATATATTAAGTTAACATAAATCTATTGTCTATGTAAAATATCGCTTTGAATAAGAAAAAAGAATTTACAAAGAAAAAAAATATTGTTAATTTACACAAATAAAATAGAGGAAAAAAACTTTGTTTTAACGTTTTAAATTGTTTCGTGTATCTGCAGGGATATATCAGGAAAGCTGTAGAGCCAGGGTTCTCGCTGTCGTTCGCCATTGCACCAAATTGCGACTAAATTCCTCATTTAGCGAGTAAACAAGCGATTAGATTCGCCAAATTGCTAGTGCTCAATTTTTAATTTTTCTTTCTTTTTTTGTTTGTTTTTCATATATATGCATATATCCATATTTTTAATATATTTATAGCGGATAGTTGAAATTAGATTAATAAAATCGTTGTCGCAGTTATAAAAATGTAGTTTATTTTAGAATATATTGAAAACAGGGGGGGGGATACATTAAAGGATTAAAGTTTTTTTTTTTTTTTTTTTTTTGTGTGTGTGTGTGTTTACACGGCGAACCTATTTTGCTAATATTTTTTTCATCTGGCGAATGTTTGTTATTTTTAATTAGCCAAATTACTAACGTTGGTCAAATGTCAGCGAAAACAGAGCTGTATGTTCTTGCTTGTTTTTTAAACTTTTATTTAAGTCTTTCTTTTGTTAATAACTATGAAAAAGATTTTTTTTTTTCAATTTGCCTTATAAAAAATTAAATATTAAGCAAAAAAAAAAAAAAAAAAAAAAAAGGAATAAGGTCAAGTTTTTCTGAAATATTTTAAGATAAAAATCACTTCGTTTAAACTGCGGATTTTGAGTTTATATCTGTTTTCAAGTTTAAATGCATTACTTTCTGACATATCTGCATTATTAATAAAGATATAAAATTTATGTAGTTACTTGGGTTCAAAGAATTTAACTCGTTTTAAGCTTTATAAAACTGTTTTCAAATCTAAACAACCAGTGACTTCCGCACTTATTCGTGAAAAATATTTATCGATTAAAGTATAAAATTTGTAGGTAAATAAAGATTTGAATGGTGTTTTACGTTTTCATATAACAATAAACAATCTATCACTACAAAATGGGTAAACGGAAAAAAGTGACATAAACTGCAAAAGCGGAAAAAAGGTGACACGGAAAAAAAGTTTCCGGAAAAAAAGTGACAACGGAAAAAAATTATCGGAAAAAAATGACAAAGAATTGATTTTGGGGATTCATTGGTGATGTATAAAAGAGGAATCTGGAAGAGGCTCATAATTTAGGTAAATGGGTTTTTTTTATGCTGAATTAACTGTTTTGGTTCAATTTTTAGATGTACAGTAAAACTCCGATAATTCGGATTAATTGGGACCGGACCCTATCCGGATAATCGAAAATCCGGATTACCCGGAGAATTAGAAAAAAATGAAATAAAATAAAACATACTTACAGAAAAACACCTTTATGTTAAATTTATTGAATATTTACAGACAGTAAAAATGTTTAGTTTGCTTAGTTCTTCCGAAAAGATTTCAGAAAGATTTGTTTCTAATATTCACGCGTAAATGTATTTTTTTAATTAAAAAGAAATACTATTATTTGTGTTATTATTTTTAATTAAAAATATGTAACTTTGAAAGTGGTATTGGAATTGTAAAAGTTAATGTTTATTCGAAAAAATATTTTTCCAACCTCAACTGCTCGAAATTTTGAGACATTTTCAGACTCATTTTTAAAAGTAAAAGTAAAAACATGGAACTTGCTAAGACGATTGTTGAAGAGATGTATAAGAGGTTTTATTTTTCGATCCATTCGTGATTTTATTTTTCGATCCATTCATTTGAAATTGGTTTATAAATCATTATTTTCTCAAAATGACCCCCCCCCCACACAAGGTTCGGAAAATTCGGTTCAAAACGTCAAATTTGACAGTATTTTTTACAATATTTTCCACATTTATCAATAAAAAAAATTTTTTTTGACAAGTACGTCACATTGTGAAGTCTCTAAATAAGGAAATGTTCCAGTTTGATGTGTTTAAGAGCAAAAATGGATTTAAAAATAAATCAGAAAATAAGTAGTTTAGATTTGAATATATCCTAAGGTGCATTCATAATTATATAATTATGTAGCACCCATAGTCACAAAAGTCGCCGTCTATTTGCTCGCCTGTTTACAAATAACAGATCAAAAGTAACCTAACCGAATGGTTTGAAATTTAATATAGATAACCGTTGCAGAATTTTGACTATTCGTGTAAAATTTTATGGAAATCGTATCAAAACTTAAAAAGATGTTAATAAAGTTTCCTTCCTGCAGTTAAACCCTATCATACGTAATTAATTCAATGATACCCTATGATAGGTAATGATTTTAGGTTTCCATGGTGATAACATCTTTTTAAAGATAAAGTCATATTACTTATGTATTGCTGGATTCAATACATATATAATCGTAATACATTTCGTATTCTGGCCATTAAACCTTAACTTAGCCATTTAACCTTAAAAATATTCAGAGATTGTCTTTATGAGAAAGAACCTATATCCAAACTTTGAAATTGATCGGATTATTGTGCATAAAAAACAATTTATCTAATTTAAAGGAAGGGGGGTATAAGTCTGCTGCCTCTTTTTAAATAGCAAAAGAATCCCATAACTAATGAGGAATACGCCATATCATAATGAACCTAAATCCAAATTTGAAGCAAATCGAATAATTCGGCATGAAAAACCATTTATTAAATTTAAGGGGGGGGGGGTATCTTCTGTTCAATCCTCTATATTTAACCATTGAACCCTTAAAACTATTCAGAGATTCACTTTATCAGGATTTATCACCTTATCCTCTATTTAAAATTTGAAATACATCGTATAATTCCACATAAAAATCGATTTATCTAATTTCTGGAAGAGATAATTCCCTGTCCCCCCCTTTATAATAAACAAAAGAACCCCATATCTAATCAGAGACTGTGATATTATCATAATTAAACTTTGTCAAAAATTCCAAGCAAATCGGATAATTCTGCGTAAAAACGTATCAATTTAATTTAAGAGAGGTTATCTCTCGTTCCCTCCTTTTACTTAACCATTAAACTCACAAAAGCTCTTCAGGCATTATATGCTATATATAAGCCTTATCAGAAAGAATTTATACATAAAATTTGGTACACGTTGGATAATTCTGCTTAAAAACCCATTTATCTAATTTAGGGCGGACGGGCGGATAGGGGAGGGGGGATTGGTAATCGTTCGTTCCCAAAACTAATCAGGCAAGCGTTTTTTCAGTAAATTTGAAAAAAATGTTTACTTTAAAAAATATACTGTTTGCGATCATTCCATCATTTTTTATGTAAATATTTTTAATAGTTTTAAAGTTAATATTGATGACAAAAACCCTGGAGCGAAATTAAAATCAGATTTTCCCCTTTAACTAAATTGAAAAAATTTGAAATCCGAGAAGTAATGTTTAGAGTTATAACGATTTTAAAATATTCCACTTAAAACAATATTAATCATGTGAAATTGGTATAAATTTTATGAGAAATTTTAGGATGTGATTTTGTTAGCTGTTAGAGTAACATTGTTTCTTGAATTGCAAGCATTTCAATCTGTATCTAATCTCATAAAACCTGGTGAATTATTTAAACGGGTATAACTCGAGTTTTGCAGATATGAAGATGCATTTTTTTGTGTCTCATTCAGAACTGAATATCACAATTTTCTAAGCGGCGATTGCCTTGTAAACGGTTTTCCATTCATTTCCCTTTGATTGGGGAATTTTAAGACCAAATCATATGCTGCTAAACAAATACTGTCTATTTACATGTTTTATTAAACAAGATTAGTTAAATAGTGAAATGCACAGAATCTTGGCCCATTGATATTTTATGTATTGCGGCATGCGAAAAAAATTTTAGCAACGCATTTTAAATGTAAATTTTGATTGGATGCAATATTCATTTTTTCTTTCTTTTTTTCATATTTACCAGTGAATACTTTTGTTGTTTCAAAGGAAATATTATCTGTGCCGTGTCAGAATTCACAAAAATAGTTTAAAAGATATAATAAAATATGAAATAAATATCTCGTCTAAGTATATTTTTAAATTGCAACTTTTTTGCAATTTAACGTGATCATTTTAAATATGAAATAATTTCTTTTATTTGCTGCTTTTAACGCGCATTAATGAATCTATTATTTAAAACTTTTCTTTCTCATTTTGATATTCTAGTGAACATATTTTTATTGCAAGAAAGGAAATATATCTGTTTCCACTGCCTTAGAATTGGCGAGAATAGTTTAAAAGATGTGAAATGCCTTACGTGTAAATGTAAAATACAGGGCCGAAACTAGAGGGGGGTAGAAGGGGCACGTGCCGCGGGCGCCGCCAGAACAGAAACTGAATGGGGCGCCAAATTAAGATTTTGTTTGGTGTGTTTGATATAAAGAATGCACATATGTGGGGGATGAGGGGGGCGCCAAAATACATGTTTGCCCCGGGCACAAAAAAGGCTAGTTTCGGCGCTGGTAAAATATATTTTGAAATTTAAACTGTTTGCAATATTATTATTTGGCTATTTTAAATATGGTAAAATATTTTAATAAAATCAATATTTTAATATTTTCTTTCTGTTTTAATAGTCGGATTTAAACATAGTATTATGACTAATTTTCCCGATTTTAACAGTAATTATTTAATTCTCATCATTTGAATTTTACTTTTAGTTTGTGATAATTCAGTGTACATATATACACTATATTGCCATTGATTATGGGACACTTGCGATTTTAGACATTTTACTAAATATCTAGAAAAATACACGAGGAATCATCTCGAAACTCTTAGTGTATAAATATAATAGTATACTTCATACATCTCCGTGAAAAGTTTTTACCGAAACTCCATAGGGGACCGTCAACAAATTAAAAAAGAATGAATATCTTTTGAATAACCCTGTCAAAACTAATGTAGCAAAAGAGCTCAAACTCTAGATTGTAATTGAATGCCTTATTGTAATAAGCCTTGTTCATTTTTATGCAAATAGCGTGCATACTCGCAGAGTAATTAAGGTTTTTATAAAAATGATCCCAAATTTTTCCAAGTTTTTTCCTTATAATTTTCAGAGTTCTTAATATAAAATATTATTTTCTTCAGAAAATATGACAAACAACATTGCACACAGTACCCTGTAATCAGAATTAAAAAATAATGAAAATTGTATAAAAAATGAGTTGATTTAATAAATAATTTTTTACTGCGCATGCGTCAACGATATCAAAATTTCATTTGCATATAATGTTAGCTAAATGTATAGAGCAACTTTTGTGAAAGTCACAAAATCATAACTTGAAAATTCTGACAATAATCGTCAATTGAATAAGTCGAAAATCCGTTATTCTCAAAATGAAGCAAAAACAAGAGGGGTTGTATCCATATATTCATTGATTAGTGTCAATATAGAATACACAATATGGGATGTACTACTGCATTTGGATCAAATCCCTCATTTTTTTACTTCATTTTGGAAACAACGGATTTTGTCCTTTTTCTATAGACGATTACTTTCAGAATTTTCAAGCTATGATTTTGAAACTTTTACAAACGTTGCTCTATACATTTAGCTAACATAATATGCAAATGAAATTTTGATATCTTTGACGCATGCGCAGTAAAAAATTATATAGTAAACCTACTCATTTTTCATACAACTTTTATTATTTTTTAATTCTGATTACAGGGTACTGTGTGCAATGTTGTTTGTCATATTTTCTGAAAAAAATATTATTTTATATTAAGAACTCTGAAAATTATAATGGAAAAACTTGGAAAAATTTGGGACCATTTTTATAAAAACCTTAATTACTCTGCGAGTGTGCATGCTATTTGCATAAAAATGAACACAGTGTATTACAATAAGGCATTCAATCACAATGTAGAGTTTGAGCGCTTTTGCTACATTAGTTTTGACAGGGTTATTCAAAAGATATTCATTCTTTTTTAATTTGTTGACAGTCCCCTATGGCGTTTCGGTAAAAAATCTTTACGGAGATGTATGACGTATACTATTATATTTATACACTAAGAGTTTCGAGATGATTCCTCATGTATTTTTCTAGATATTTAGTAAAATGTCTAAAATTGCAAGTGTCCCATAATCAATGGCAATATAGTGTATAAGTATACTTTAATTCGAAGGAAATATGATTATTTAGTCATAATTTAAAATAATAATCTTTTTTAAAATATGTGAAAAATATATCTCAAAATTCTGAAAATTTGGATTTAAAATGAAAATAAAACGCCAGAGAATTAGTCAAATTAAAATAATAATAATAATAATAATAAATGCAATCTATACATCGGGAATTTCTCATGTATAAAATGATCTTCAAATCATCTAAAAACGATTAAAATCATATGTATAATTCAAATGATTTTAATAGTACTACTGAAACCTTTTACTGAAATAATTTTTTTATATTTTCAAACATAATGAAAAATACCTTTTATATTTTTGATGATGAGCACTAAAAATTTGCATACAATGAAATTAAAAAGATGCTATCTGCTTTATTATTATTTTGTTGTAGTTCATGATAATCTAATTATTAATTTTAAATAATGATAATAGTACTGATAATATATATATAATTTTGAGCATTTTTTTCGTGATCTCGATATACGATAATACAGAAGTCCGAAGTAGAAGGGCCCCACTATTGGCCGAGAGGTTCAGACCTCTCAACTGGTTGATGGCAGGTGCTGGGTTCGAACCCAATCGCGGCTGTCGGCCTAACCGTTCGGAGTTTTCTTCAAATCTTGCGTAAATACGGGTTAGGTTCCCTTAGAAAGACCCCCAAGAAGGGCACTCCCCCCCTGGTTCTATATCCCTAGCGTAGATAATCGGACGACAAAAATAAACCAATCGAAGTAGAAGGAGCAATTTTTATTTATTTTATTTATTTGTTTATTTTTTACTTTCTTCCATTTTTACAAGAAGAAAGTACTGGATTCGTGAAAGTCATCGAATTCCGATTTTCGAAGGATTTACACGTTTTAAAAGGACCTGAAGACCATTTGGTGATTTTTATAAGATGTCTGTCGGTGAGTTTTCCGCCACATTGTCACTCTGAGAATCTGTATGAGACAAAAATTTTATGAGCGCTCCGCTCTATCTCAAAAACTAACGAACAGAATTTCACAAAACGTTAGATTATATTAGACCTTGATATAAACTGAAGCTGATTATTTTTGGTGTATATCGCTCATTAGATGGCACTTCTATGCTGTTTTATACATAATTTCCACATTAGCTGAAAATCAAGAACATAGCATAGATTTGTATAAAACTTTAGATTCAATTAAGTTTTGATATAATTTACACGTAAAGGCTGGGAACCTTTTGGTGTAAATCGCTCTAGAGATGGCGCTGCTATGCTGCATTTTTCACGATTTCGTAATAGCTGTATTTCAAGAACTAATGCCTGAATTTTCATCAAACTTCAAATTCAGTTAGTACCTGATAAAAACTGGTTATTAGATTTTTGGGGTATATCATCAAACAAGTAGCTCTGTTATGCAGATTTTCTTAACAATCCAAAAAAGTGCACCAGTCTGATACATATTAATGCTTCAAAATTTGCTATCACAGGGATAAAATTAAATGGAAATCTAGGCCCATTTTGAGGACTCGTATATGAAATTCGATATGAAATTCTGTGCATTAGCTCTTTAGGTAAGACAAGCTCAAAAATCACGTAAATCATGCAAAATGCATCATAGCAGTATCATTTATTGGGTGATTTACAACAAATCCTGCAACGACTTATGTCAAAATCTAACTAATGAAAATACGTGCATTAGTTTTGAGATAGAGCAATTGCGAATAATTTCACATAGCAACCCCACCTGTCGGGTGATTTACCCCAAAGTATAAACAGTTACCAGGCATATTAAAGCCTAATCGACTATACACCAAATACGAGTCAGGATCAATTTTTATCTGGTACTAACTGAATTTGAAGTTTGGTAAAAATCCGTACATTAATTCTTGAAATAGAATTATTGAGGGAATCGCAAAAAATGAAACATAGCAACGCCATCTGTTGAGCGATTTGTACCAAAATGTAGAAAACGTCAATTCATGTCAGAGCTAACTGAATCTGAAATTTTATGAAAATCAGTATTTTAGTTCTGGAGACTGAGCAACAGTTAAAATTGTGAAAACCGCTACATAGTAGCGCCACTTTTTGAGCAATTTACGCCAAAACCAATCAGCACCAATTTATATCAGGGACTAACTGAATATAAATCTTATGAAGTTTCGTGCCTTAGTTCTTGCATACAGTGCCTTCAAAATTTGACCAATGCACGATTCTTGAATTCCCACGCAAGTCGCAATGCTTGCGTTTATTACTTTCTTTTATCTTTACGAGAAAAAAGTATCGATTTCGTGAAAATATTTGAAATACGGTTTTCGACGGATTTACACGTTTTAGGGGTCAGAAAATCCGGAAAATTTTTTTCTTCAAAATGTCTGTCTGTGTGTATATAACAAAACATTTGTGGGCGCTATATCTCAAGAACTAATGCATGAAATTTCACAAAACCTTAGGTTCTGTGAAACCTTGTAATAGATTTAGTTAATTTTTGGTGGCGCTGCTATGCTGCATTATTTACAATTTCCACAATAGCCATATCTCAAGAACTAGAGCATAATTTCATAAAACATCACATTTAGTTAGTACTTGATATGACATAGTGCTAATTATGTTTTAAAGCAAACGGCTCAACGAGTGGCGTTGTTGTGCCACATTTTTCGTAAAAGCTCTATCTCAAGACCTAATGCACGAAATATCATCAAATTTGAGATACAGTTAATCCCTGGAATAAATTACTATTCTTCAACTTTTAAGGTAAATATCTCGGTAAACGGAAAAAAAGTGACCGGAAAAAAAAGCTATCGGAAAAAAGTGACATAAACTGCAAAAGCGGAAGTGACACGGAAAAAAGTTACCGGAAAAAAAGTTACCGGAAAAAAAGTGACAAGCAATTGATTTTGGGGATTTATTATTCATTTTGGGGAATCATTGATTATGTATAAAAGGGGGATAGGGGGAGGAGGCTCATAATTTAGGTAAAAGGGTTTTTCATGCTAAATTAACTGTTTTAGTTCAATTTTTGAATATACGTTCATATTGAAAAAATGCTTTCCTGATTAGTTTTTGGAAGGGACCCTTCCCCCCAATCCGCCCTAAAATAGATAAATGGAGTTTTATGCAGAATTATCCAAAGTGTGTGAAATTTTGGATATAGGTTCTTTCTGATAAGGCTTATATATAGTATATAATGCCTAAAGAGATTTGGGAGTTTAATGGTTAAGCATAGAAAGGGAACGGGAGAATAATCTCTCTTAAATTAAATTAATAGCTTTTTACGCAGACTTATCCGATTTGCTTGGAATTTTGGACATAAGTTCATTATGATAAGACGAATCTCTGGTTAGTTATGGGGTTCTTTTGCTTTTTAATAAAGGGGGGGGGGGGTGATTATCTCGCCTCAAATTATATAAATCGTTTTTATGCAGAATAATTCGATGTATTTCGAATTTTAAATATAGGTTCTTTCTGATAAGGCGAATCCCTGAATAGTTTTAATTGTTTAATGGCTAAGTATAGAAGGGGAATAGAATATAACCCCCCTCAAATTAAAAAAATTGCTTTTTATGCAGAATTATCGGATTTGCTTTAAATTTTGGATTATCGGTTCATTATGATAATGCGTATCTCTGATTAGTTATGGGGTACTTTTCTATTTAAAAAGGAAGGCGTGTGATTATCCCCCTCCTTAAATTAGATAATTTTTTAATGCACATTTATCCAATGCATTTCAAATTTTGGATATAGGTTCTTTCTAATAAAGTGAATCTTTGAATACTTTTAAGAGTTTAATGGCTAAGTATAAAGCGGGGGAGGAGGGGGCGGAGGATAACCCTCCTTAAATTAAATAAATGGCTTTTTAAGCAGAAATATCCGATTTGCTTTAAATTTTGGATGTAGGTTCATTATAATAAGTGTGGAGGGGAGGGGAACGGGGAATAACCCACAACTAATCAGCGATTCGCCTTATCATAATGAACTTATATCCAAAATTCGAAATAATTAATTCTTCGGATAATTCTTCATAAAAAGTCATTTATTTAATTTAAGGAGAAGGATATCCTCTATCCTCCCCTCTATACTTAGCCATTAAACCCTTAAAACTATTCAAGGATTCACTTTATTAGAAAGAACGCATATCCAAAATTTGAAATACATCGGATAAGTGTGCATAAAAAACAATTTATTTAACTTAAGGGGGGGGGGGGGAATAATCGCCCGCTCCCTTTTAAAATGATGCGTATAAAGTTATTAATTTAATTTAAGAAAGGTTATCCCCCGTTCCCCCTCTATACTTAACCATTAAAACTCCTAAATCTCTTCAGGCATTATATACTATATATAAGCCTTATCAAAAAGAACCTATATGCAAATTTGACGCACGTTGAATAATTCTGCATAAAAACCCATTCATCCAATTGAGGGCGGAGGGAGGGGGGTAATCGTCCCTTCGCCCCCCCCCGATCCCCCCTTCATACTTAAGGAATGAATCCCCAAAATCAATTCCTTGTCACTTTTTTTCCGGTAACTTTTTTTCCTTGTCACTTTTTTTCCGGTAACTTTTTTTCCGTGTCACTTTTTTCCGCTTTTGTAGTTTATGTCACTTTTTTCCGATAACTTTTTTCCGGTCACTTTTTTTCCTAGATTCGGCGCTGCTATCCATTTGTACGGTTTTTTGCAATGATTTTATCTCAAATACTAATACACTGATTTTCATCGAATTTGAGATTCAGTTAGAACTTGAAATAAATTGTTACAGATTAGATTTTGGAGTAAATCACCTAACCGGTGACGCTGCTATGTTTCATTTTTTTCGTAAGTATTAAAATGTATGAGATAGAAGAAAGTTCTGGGATAGCCACATACGATTATTTTCATGTCGGATTCGATGAGTCCATTTCAGGAACGCATTGAAGAATTAGCAAGAGTAAACTTTGCTAAACTAAGTTCTTGCAGAGGCAATGGCTGATATATGAAGCAAACACTCGGATGAAGCGGAAAGACCGACACAGCATTACAATTAGCATAAATATAAACGTATAAATTAAATGCAAAATAAAAAGACGGCGATTAAATAAGCTTATACATTGTAATAAATATGAAGCTGTCACATATAGACAGTCACAAACAAACATTTTGTAAAAACATGTTTTTTGGAGTATCTCATCCCTAAAACGTGTAAATCTGTCAAAAACCGGAAGTCTAAAATTTTCAAGAATCCAGTGCGTTCTCCTTGTATAGATAAAAGAAAGTAAAAAGCGAGACTCTGTACATTTACATTAGTTCTTGGTTAAATGCACTCGATGATCGAGTTTCTCGTTTATCATTTTACAGACATTTCCTCTATCTTATAACAAATTCCATGTTGGGATTCCAATTCCAAACATATTTTTATCTTTGTTGAAACATATAATTCAGAATACACACTTTTCAAATTCTTCTTTTAGAATTTTATTATAAATATTAAAATATTAAAAAAGGTTTTTTTTTTTTTTTTTTTTTTTTAACTTACAATAATTATTTAGAGAGGGAAAAATCAACTGTTTGGAGTCAATGGGGATTTTTATCGACAATCATTTTGCATTTGTTTCCTTCATCTGATGCCATAAGCTTGGTAATGTTAAAACTAAATTGCATAGTATTATTTCAAAGGAGTTGTAATTATTTCAAAGTTATTATTATTATTTAATTGGTAAATAAGTCAAAAATATATTAGTTTTCTAAAAACATATTATACAAAATGAATTAAATCACAACAAGTCTGAAATTGCATATCAAACGTAGCAAATGCGGTGCGTTCGTACAATAACGAAATTATAAAAATATTCAGATCTGGGTGTAATAGTACAGCACATTGGATACAGTATAATATTCAACATATTTTGTGCGTTCCTGTAAAAAAAAAACTATCTGCTTTTTATTATACAGGAAGTAACTTGCAGTAAACTTCAGCAACGTATGTCAATTTCATAAAATGTGACATAATTTAATTAAAAGGTGTCCAAAACAATGCTTCCCTTTATATCATTATGTAATGGAATACTTTTGTGTAGCCCTGTAAATGAATAACAAATACTTTTTGCACCACTGATTGTACAGAATCTATATTTTAGTATATACTTCATATGATTTTGTTCAAACGTATGTAACAACACAAAAATGCACTTGAAACTATTTTTCCTATTGACCGTAATGTAATAAAATCATTTTGATTCACCCTGTAACTAAACTATGCGCCTGATTTTCATAAAATCTCAAATGACTCGACAATATATCATCACCTTCATCATCATCAACCTTTTTCGATCCACTGCTGGATTAAGGTCTCCTCCAGATTATATATATACACATATATATATATCATATTAAATTCAACCCATTCAGTCGGGCAGTTTTTGTGCTCTTAAATGCGGACGGACAGACGGACAAACTGAGTGAACTATGACTATAGGTGCTACATATTAACATAATTACAAACGCACCTAAGAACATAAAAAAATACTTTTAATTACATTTCTTCTGTTTATTTTTCATAATGTTTACATGACGACACTTTTTTGTTCATTATTTCGAAGAAACGCCTCACCTGTGGCCGGGAGGTTCTGACTTCCAAACTGGTAGACGGTAGGTGCTGGGTTCAAACCCAATCGCGACCGTCGGCCTAACCGTTCGGAGTTTTCCGTGGTTTTCTTCAAATCTTGCGTAAATACGGGTTAGGTTCCCTTAGAAAGACCTCCACAGAGAGCATCCCACCTCTTAAGACCTATATTCCACAGTGTAGATAATTGGCCGATATAAATACAAACAAACAAACAATTTCGGAGAAACATTTTTAGTTTGAAGCGACAGTGGGGTCACGGTAAAATACATGTTATTTAAATTTCTGATAAACGAATTACACAAACAGTTATAAGCGATTGTTGCCTCACGATTACAGTTTTTAGGTAGATTTCGTAAGAAATACTACCTATTGCAATCGCACCAGTTTATCCATCTATCTATCTATCTATCTATCTATATATATATATATATATATATATATATATATATATATATATATATATATATATAAATATATATATCTCACTTTTTTATGGACACGATAACTTCTATAATTCTTCACCAATCTCCACCAAACTGGTACATAAAATCAAAGGGATTAAAATCTTGGCTAAGTTCGTTAATGGGCAAAATCGGACCAAGGGGGCCGGAATAGGGGGCGTTTTTGTGAAAACCGAAAAAACGCCATAACTTCTTAATTAATGTAGATATCGAATCGGTTTAAAGTTTATATTACTTCTTAAAAATGGGCCAAAAGTATATGCATGACAGATTTTTGATAAATTTAGAAGTGGGCTCAAGGGGCGAAAAAAACAGGGATTTTGAGAGAAAAAAAATTCATAACTTCGTCAATTTTCAAGATATCAAGTCTAACTAAATTTTTTGTAAATGTTCTTAAAATTTTCTAAAACTTTTGTTTTTACAAGTTTTTGATAGGACCAACTTTTACCGATGAAAAAAATTAAAAACGAAAAGAAAAAGGGCGCTGAAAAAAGACAAAAATCCATAACTCCGTCTATTTTTAAGATATCAAATCTGATTAAATTTATTTTACATCTTCTCAAAAATATCTACAACTTTTATATTGACAAGTTTTTCATAGGACCAATTCGTATAGCAAAAAGAAATTAAACAAAAATAGGAGTTGGAGAAAAAACCTCAAATCCAAACTGCTTATTTTCTGACTCATTTTTAAATTCATTTTTGATTTTAAACGCATCCAAATTGTAGATCCTCCTATTTAGAAACTGTATAAAGTGACGCATTGGTCAATTTTCTGATAAAGACAGAATATATTTCAAAAAAGGCTACCAAAAAGGGTATTTTGAACAGAATTTCCGAAAGTCATCGGGACTTAAAATTGAAGGAAGTATTCAAATAAGAAATTGCGTTTTTTTTTTCTGACTCGTTTTTAAATCCATTTTTGTTCTCAAACGCATCCAATTTACAGATCCTCTTATTTAGGAACTATATAATGTGATGCATTGATCGGTTTTTTGATAAAAACAGAATATATTATGAAAAAGGCTCTCAAAAAGGGTATTTTGAACAGAATTTCCCGAAGCCTTCGTGATTTGAAAATTTAAGAAAGTTTTCACATAGCAAATCGCGTTTTTTATGACTCGTTTTAAAATCCATTTTCGCTCTCAAACGCATCCAATTGATAGATCTCTTATTTAGGAACTATATACTGTGACGCATTGGCCAGTTTTTTGATAAAGATAGAATATATTTTTTTAAATGCTGTCAAAATGAGTATTTCGCACAAAATTTTCCGAAGCAATCATGATTAAAGAATTAAGGATGTATTCAAACAACAAATCGGTTATTTTATGACTCATTTTTAAATTCAATTTTTCTTTTTTCAAATGCATTCAACTGACAGTTTTTTGTTATTTAGGAACTGTATAATGTACTGTTTTGGTCGATTTTTTAATAAATTCAGAATCTATTTCAAAATATGTTGTCAAAATGGGCATTTGAGCTGAATTTTTCTTAAGATGATTCTAATATAACCAGTTTTTGCAGAAAAATTAAATTAAAAAATTTTGATAAACGGCCAAATGAAGTTATTAAACTGGGTTTATCTCTAATCATATATATATTTTTTGTTGAAATGAGCACTCTTCGAAATCTACCTCCGCCTATAGGCCCAGCCGACAGGGATTTTATTTTTATCCACTTCACGAAGGAACATTTTGTGATTTAAGCGACTGTTACAACTTGAATGCAACATTTTACTCATTTCTTTCCTTGATATATAAATTAAACATTGAGTTATAAGAGATTGTTTTTTTATGACGGTACTTTTTTATTCCTTTCGAACTGAAAATTTTTTGTTTAAAGCAACTAGTGTGCAATTTTTTTTTTTAAATTTAATAACTTAATTTTTTTTTTTTAATTGAATCACACATTGAGTTTTAAGCAATTTTTGTCTCAAGACGGCATTTTTCTTATTTCTTTCATTCTTTGATAAATGAGTTACACATTGAGTCATAAGCGATTGTTTTCTCATAACGACACTTTTTTTTTATTATTTTAAAAGACATATTTTTATTTGAATTTATGATTTTGATTTACAATTCGGATTAGCGATTGTTTTCTTCTGACGACATTTTTTTTTTTTTTTTCTCAAAAGAGCATTTTGATTTTTAAATGACAGCTGTGTTATGCCAAACAACGTTTTATTCCAATTTCTAATAAATGAATTGCACATTAAGGTTTAAAAGCGATTTTTCTCTCATGATGAAAGTTTTTTCATAAATTCATTTTTTTAAACGGTATTTTAAGTTTCAGGCACTTTTTGTCCCATAATGTCCCTCTTTTAATAATTCATCTTTATTAACTGGCCGAGAGGTTCTGACCTCTCAACTGGTAGACGGTAGGTGCTGGGTTCGAACTCACAGCGTCCGTCGGCCTAACCGTTCGGAGTTTTCGTGTTTTTCTTCGAACCTTGCGTAAATACGTGTTAGGTTCTTTTAGAAAGACTACCACGAAGGGCATTCCTCCCCCTGGGCTTATATCTCTCGTGTAGATAATAGGCCGACACAAAATAAACAAACATAAACAAACATCTTTAGAAACCTTTTTATGAAGCTGCTCTTTGAATGTTTCGAATTGCTCTTCATGAAAATCTTTACTAAACATTAAAATTACAAATAGGTAAGCAGGCTTATTATAAATATACATTATGTATATTACATAATGTATATTTATAATTATGTATATTATCTCTAAGATATCAAATTATCTTAGTTTTTCTTTTGTTTTCTTTCTAGGCTTTCCAAAAATCATGATTTAATTTAAAATTTTAAATATACATTTTCAATTGGGAGAATCCTCCATTTTACCCAAAAACATTTGTGTTCTTGGAATTAGATGCAAAAATTAAATTTTGTTTCTATGAAATACATTTTTTTCGTCTTAGAGTTTATTCCATTAGCTAGAATCTAGCTTTAGTATAAGTAATTTTGGATTCCATTTATCGATTATACTAATAACACTAATAACCAGCGGAAATATATAGGGTGAATGTTTTGTCTTTTAAATTAACTGAAAATTATTAGTAGAACATTTTCAAATAAAAAAGTTTTTGAGTAATTAAAAAAATAAATAAATAAAAATAAATAAATAAAGCAATTTCGGTGCGGTTGAAAAATAGAAAAAACATTATTTTTTGTCTGGTTCTTGTTCTTTGAAAAATATATTTCCTGCGACTGCCTTTGCAATTATGCTTTATATATTTCCACAGCCGAACTCGATCAGTCACGCGCTATACGGCCTTAACAAACACCAGTTTTCGCCAGTTAGTCACCAGTTTCAAGATCGAGTGAAGCCTTGATATTTCAATGAAATTTTTAAAATATCCCTTTCGTTTCACTTAATTTAGTTTACTACACGTTTCACAATAACGTTGATGCATTCAAATTTTAAAAGTATTTCAATACTGTTGGTATATCTAAAATACAAAATACCATTAAAATGTGAAAAATGCATAGTAATATATGTACTGTATATTTTATTACATTGCACAATAATATAAAATCATGATAAAGCCTTTTATATAAATTCTTCAAAACTAAAATGAAGTGCTTTTCTGTTTAATTAGAATAGGAAGCAAACGCGATGCAATTGAAAGTTTAAAGACAGTCCCCACATACTTTTAAGAAAAAACGGATATCAGATCATTAACAGATATCCCGTAGAAATGATAAATTAGACTGTTTGGGGACGCAGAAGAACTCAAGCGATTGTACCAAGCTATAAGGTTCTTCATTACCGGACGCATTTCCTGTCAATCCAGTCATTTGAATGGGTAGGTGATCAGAATGATATTTCAGCCGTTGTTACTTATCTTGTTAAAAGACTAAATCTAGAATTTTTTGCTCCAAAGTTGAGTTGTTCATTTTTTATGGCCCCCTAAAGGTCATCATGTCGTGAAAAAAATAAGCTTTTTTTTAAGACATGGATATTGCCATGACTCATAGCTCTTTGCGCATACAACTTGCCACCAAATTCTTTTTATATCTAGAATGTAAGAGGATTGAACTTTATATAATAGATGAAAAACCCGTGGCAAGTTTTTGCCGCAAGGGCACAGAAGGTCACAAAAAGATTCATTTTTGCTGTTTTTTTCCATTTTTAAGACCCTATAACAGCTTGCGCGTTCTACTTGCCATGAAAAATGAGGTGGCATTTGAAAGCCATGTATTAGCACTTTTAAAAATTGTATATATAATTGAGGCAAGTTGGATGCGCTTTTAGTTACAGAGTGCCAAAGTCTGAAAAATGTCATTTTTGACCAATATTCAAACTGTCATAATTACTTGCGGCAACAACATTTTGAAAAAATTCTTTTGCCATTGTTTTATTCTATTATTGTCTTTTTCAAAAAAGTAAACTCCATTGAGGCAAGTTGCTTTAAAAAAATTAAATGATTTTTTTAAATATGGCCTTTTTTCAATAGTCATGGCTATTTTATTATTTGAAACAACTTGACTGGATAACAATATTTTATACATTTGTTTGTCTATATAAATTTATATTCTAATATATTGTGAGATATATATGATGTTGATGGCATTTATTTAATTTTAACCCTTTCAAGTCCAATTTTTTTTTCAATTTTAGAAAAAAATTACTTCTACTTTAATAATATTGACACTAGCTATCCCAATAGATTAATTAGAGTTTAACGAATATTTCATTGTCTGAAACATAACTAATGTTGTTGTTTTCTGCACTATTAAATTCATATTCATGCAACAATAGGCTAAGGAAGAGTTTTCGGAGAGGGTTTTAAAATATTATATTGCAACAAGTTAGTGATGTTGCAATTTTCTAATACTTTTAGCGCTTTATTACAGATAATTCTTTCAAGGAAGTATCTTTTATTTTAAATTAAGAGGGAAATACATTTAAAATAAAATAATCGCAAACAATGCAAAGAAAATTAAGCAAATATTTATTTATATTACTAAATGCCTTAACATTAATGAAATCATATAATAAATGCACAGACACATAGTAACCTTGTTACAAGTAATTAATAACAAAAATATTTCTTAAAAATAATAACACTCAAAAAGACATGTATTATTAATAGTACACCAGCTTCGAAAGGGTTAAAACAGAAATATTTGACATTTACAAATTACAAGTAATTAAAATACAAATATAAATACAATCAGCCAACACTATTAATGTATTTACATTGATTTATCAGAGAAAAGAAAATCAAAAACATAACTGTATCTTGTAACATATATGAAGATGCCTTTTAACAACAGTTATGGGATTCTTTTTTCAACTTTATACAATTGTCTGGTGCCAATTATTTTACTGTTACATGCTTAACGTGTTCGTGGCTGCTGTACTATGAATAATATGTGGTTTTTATTGAGTATTATTTTATCTTAACTATTACTTTTCTTATTATCTGCATGCAGTAAAAGTAGTAAATTTCTATGTATTTTTTATAATGAATTTGTTTTGGAATTTAGTAATATGTAATAATAGTTTCAAAAAATTTTAAGTATATATTTTCATGTGAATATGAATAATATGTAAAATAACTACTTTTAATAGATTTCAGAGGAGGACATATTCATTAGTAATCTATTCATGTATTTCAGTTAATATATTTGGATAGCTATTAATGTAAAAAAAAATATATATATATTTTTCGCATACGTGAAAAAAAAAAAAAAATCTCATAAGGGTTAAAAACGTTTTGAGATATCTTAAAAGAAATGGTTATATTTTTGATTTTCTTTTCTCGTACTGATAAATCAAATGTAAAAATATTAACAGTGTTGGCTGATTGTATTTATATTTGCATTTTAATTACAAGTTGTAATTTGTAAATGTCAATAGTTTTCGTTTTAACAATTTTGGAGCTGGTGTACTATTAATAATACATGTCTTTTGAGTATTATTATTTTTAAGAAATACTTTTGTTATTAATTACATGTAACAATGTTAGTATGTGTCTGCATTTATTATATGACTTCATTAATGTTAAGGCATTTAGTAATAATAATAAATATTTGCTTAGTTTTCTTTGTATTGTTTGCGATTATTTTATTTTAAATGTATTTGCCTCTTAATTTAAAATAAAAGTTACTTTCCTGAAAGAATTATTTGTAATAAAGCGCTAAAAGTATTAGAAAATTGTAATGTCACTAACTTATTGCAATATAATATTTTTAAACCCTTTCTGAAAACTCTTCCTTAGCCTATTGTTGCACGAATATGAATTTAATAGTGCAGAAAACAACAACATTCGTTATGTTTCAGACAATGAAATATTCGTTAAACTCTAATTAATCTATTAGGATAGCTAGTGTCAATATTATTAAAGTAAAAGTAATTTTTTCTAAAATTGAAAAAAATTGGACTCGAAAGGGTTAAAATTAAATAAATGCCATCATCATCATATATATCTCACAATATATTAGAACATCAATTTATATAGACAAACAAATGTATAAAATATTGCTATCCAGTCAAGTTAAGTTGTTTCTAATAATAAAATAGCTGTGACTATTGAAAGAAGGCCATATTTTAAAAAATCATTTAATTTTTTTAAAGCAACTTGCCTCAATGAAGTTTATTTTTTTGAAAAGGACAATAATAGAATAAAATAATGGCAAAAGAATTATTTCAAAATGTTGTTGCCGCAAGAAATTATGACAGCTTGAATATTGGTCAAAAATGACATTTTTCAGACTTTGGCACTCTGTAACTAAAAGCGCATCCAACTTGCCTCAACTATATATACAATATTTAAAAGTGCTAATACATGGCTTTCAAATGCCACCTCTTTTTTCATGGCAAGTGGAACGCGCAAACTGTTATAGGGTCTTAAAAATGGAAAAAAACAGCAAAAATGAATCTTTTTGTGACCTTCTGTGCCCTTGCGGCAAAAACTTGCCACGGGTTTTTCATCTATTATATAAAGTTCAACCCTCTTACATTCCAGATATAAAAAGAATTTGGTGGCAAGTTGCATGCGCAAAGAGTTATGAGTCATGGTAATATCCATGTCTTAAAGAAACACTTATTTTTTTTCACGACATGATGACCTTTAGGGGGCCATAAAAAATGAACAACTCAACTTTGGAGCAAAAAATTCTGGATTTAGTCTTTTAACAAGATAAGTAACAACTGGTAATTTTTTGGAGAAAATCTGAGATGTCATGAATCACCCCATAATGCTAGGTGTGACACTTTCTCAGATTCTTGCTCTTAACAATTATTTAGAAATCAAATGATTCAAAGATACCAAAATAAAAATAATAGTAATAATAATTAAATTTTCCACAAATGTAGTTCATGCTAAGGATCAGCGTTAAAGAAAAAGTATGAAATATAAAACCTGTAAGAAAAGCACAAGCAAAATTATAATTCAATGAAACATTGATTGTCACAAAATTTTACTCCAGGTTGACTTTAACTGCAGTGAATGGTCTGTGAGACTCCTCGACATTTTTAACGAATCTTAGATATGTTAAAATGGATATTGATCAATTCTTTATTGTTGATATTCATTTCTGTTTTTGTCAAACATGCTTTTGAATGGAAATCTTAACAAATTAGCCAACTCTTACTAACTTGGTCGTACTTAATGTTTTACAGAGAATTGGAGAACATGGCAGTAATTTGGCACATGCATGTATGTGTATCTACGTGCAACTATTATTGTAAACAAGCATATATCCACATTGAAAAAAATACTTAACACACTGCCATATTTCTATCTTATAGTCATTATTATCTATATAGAGTAATACATTGTGTTTATAAAAGAATGTTCCAGTTTCACTGGTTTATTATAACACTTTAATTTATACTATTTACAACAAATCGTACGCCAAGTTTAAGTTTAAGGTAAAGTAACCAATAAGGTTATCTGAGCGAAAAATCACAGCCGGTTATCGCCCGGTTAGCTTAACAGGTAAAAGCATTGGCCTTGTAAGCCAAGTATCCGGGTTCGATTCCCCGCCTGGGCAATTTTTCGCTCTGCTGGAAATATTCAATTCGTATAAAGTAACCTAGTTTTTCTTACAAATACTTAATATGTGCTTCTTTAGTTATCTAACTTATTCGCACTTATCTAACCTAATATCCAATTCTTCCCACTCTTTGGCTAACAAATACAGAGTGATGGAAGCAATATCATTTTCAGTTTTGTGTCTCATCTCTGACAAATTATTAGGTACCAGCAGAATGTAGACACGATATTTTTTAATGGCACAAAAGAAAAAAAAATCATATTGCTCCAACCGCTTTTAACAGCTTTAGCTCAATAATAACGCTTTACGCCTAGGAATCACTATTTTGCCTATGTCGCACTGCAAGCTTGTCAATAACAAAGCAGTACTCGCGCATGCGCTTATCTAAAACTTTTTAAGTTACTATCTTTATTTGTGACCTTGAACAACACTCTACAATGCTTATAATTGATACGATTAAAATTTATAACGGACACATTCTTTTATGCATACTTTGTATAATGGTATCACAAGAGAAGTGGTATTCATCATGCTTTTATTCTTTATAATAAAATATTTTGAAGTAAAATAGTTTTATAAATTTCATAAATCTTACGGGAAATTGAATGATCTCCTTATTTGTGTGCAATAAAGCTCACTCAATGTTGAAAAACAAGTAACTAAACCATCTAAATATAATGATACTTCAAATTTTAAATTTGTAAATGTACAATACATATCATTGATTAGTGGTACCGTAAAATGGGGTGAATCGGAACACTTTTCAACTTCAACGTTAAAAAAAAGCAACAATTGATTTTTTTATTTTTTTATTTTTCTACTAGAAACTTCGGTCTTGTTCTGTTCTTTACTTTTTAAGCAAAAACGAAACATTTTTACTGTTTATATATGTATTATTTACTTTTTTAATGGTATTCCGATTCACCCCGCAGATAGGGGTGAATCGGAACAAATGTTATAATCTCTATTTATTCCGATTCAAACTTTAATAGAGTTAATAAAAACAGGTAATAATGATAAGGGAGGAATAGGAACACGTAGTTACTGTGAAACCAAGCCTTTATCTCATATACAAGTAAAGATATGCCTTTTTGAAAATTAAAAAACAACTTTGAAATCAAGAAAAATTTAAATTTATTTTAAGAAATTATATTCGAATTGCAGAAATAGAATTCAATACAAATTCAGATCTGTTCTGTGTTAGCCTTTACTAGAAGTCATTGTGTAAGTGAATCTATTGAGTAGCCCCAATCGCTGCATGTATTAATATGATCTACTAATACGCCCTCATCCCCAGCCCTTAGTACTGTTTGCATCCCTCTCTTTTTTAATTGGTTTTTCATTTTGAGATGTTTGTGTAATTTTGTGGATGTCAGAAAATAATTCTGTGCAGTTTTTTTTTTTTTTTTTTTTTTTTTTTTTTTTAAACTAATTTAGTATTTTTGAATTCTTTTATTGTGTGTTCCATGTCTGTTGGATTAGGCGTTGACTTTTTTGTTTAACCAAGTAATTTCTGGGCACCTTTAAACTCTTCAAGTAATTAGTACAAACAAAATATTGTTACAATACATATTCTTACTTATGTTTTCATATATTACATGAAACTATTACTGCGTAGAAAAATTAACCATAAGAGAAAACGTGTTCCGATTCACCCCATAAATCTTAAATCTCTGATTTTACAAGCCATTTTTTATTTTTTCATTATGTAGTTTATAAATAAATAGAATTTAATATAACATATCGTTTACAGATCTATCATTAATTAAAAATCCCTTCTCTTAGGTTTAGAATACGAAAAATACTAAAGTTACATACAAAGTTTTGAAGGCATTGAAAAAATGAGGTTTTTAAGGATCCTCTTGAAATTTTTTATATACCCCAGTAGTTGTGCAAACATGTCAAAACTGAATTTCCCAACTCTTAATGTTATTACCTTCTTATAAAAAATTGGCAACTAAAAATATCAGCAAATATATTTATAATAAATTTATTTGTATGACCGGGAAGTTTCGTTCCTATTCACCCCGCTGTTCCTATTCACCCCATTTTACGGTAATCAATTTGAATTCAGGAGGTGGTTCGGGGAGGAATTCTCACTAGAACAACGAGTTTTTGCCTTGAGATTTTGTATTTAAAATTATCAAAAAGTGCAATTTCCCCTCGAAACTTCATAATGCCCCCCCCCCCCCCCCCTGGAGACATAGAAATCTCTCCCGGAGAAAAGAACTGATAAAGTGTATAGTTTGGTGAAATTTCCAATGGAAACTGAATATAATTACAATATAGAGATGCAAATATAACTTTTGACGTATTGTTTTGTAATGATGAAAATTCAAGTTTTTTAGTCTAACTTTTTTTCCCATACGGGTTATGAAATGGACGATCAGGAGAATGAAAATCATTCAAATCTGCCAGTGAGCAATAAGGTTTGGTGGTATTCTCTGTAAAACTAAATTTTGACAGACACGGAGTTTTATCGCTCAAATACGCCGTAATACTTTAGAATTTCCAGCCAAAACTATCTGTTAGAACTTTGTTTACAAATAAAGAGAAATCGACTGTATTTTTGACAAAATGTGAGCTAAAATAAATCAATAAAAAAGAGGGAAAGAACATAAAAGATGACTGAAAAATAAATTGATATTTTAAATTTGTCGCCATTTTTTTCCCCGCTGTTTTGATTAATGTAGAAATATTTATTTGCTATTATCTCTAAGCGTTGCCATTAAATAATGAAAAAGTAAACCATCGAACTACACATGGAAATTGTAAAATTTCCCTTTAAAATGGTGAAACTTTTTTAATTAGTAAGTTTTAATAAAATATTTAAATCCCAGCTCATTTTGGGGCATCCTTTTAATTGAAAACTTATGACTTACGCATGTCCATATGACGAGGAGGGATACGTTTTCACCTTAGGAACGGGATAGAAAGAATCTCCTGGTCCAGCAGAAGGCGTTAAATAAGGATCGATTGGGGAAAGTTGATATTTTCTAGATCTTGATGGTCTAGGATATGAGTATTGGGAATATGGAATGTCGATGTCCATTCTTCTCGGCTGGAAATCCTTCTCTAGCTCGTCATTATTGCGGTACTTTGGCTGCACGTAATTCCTGAAACGCTTCTCGACTGAAGTATCGTCACTATCTTGTCGGCGAGAGGCATAGATGATCTTCCCTTTCTTCAAATGACTCTTCTTCACCGGAATACCATCTTCAGTTGCAGCATTAGAAATCCGACTGCCATAAGGTTTAGCCTGAATTAAAAATAAAAAATCTATCAATAGAGATTGAAAAAAATTGATACTTCTGCTTTTTGTTGCTAAATAAATAGAAAAAATTATATTACTTTAGAAATATTTTTGTGATATTCATTCCTGATTTTCAAAATTACAATGTGCAAGTATAGTAAAACTTGCTAAGATGGAATAGCAAATGACCGAAAAAATTTCGACACCGCAGGCATAATTGTATTGTACTTTTTTCAGCAGACCAATAAAAACATTTTCGTTTGAGGCAGAATTCCATTATATTCTGTTTGAACAGACTTTACTGCATCTAGTCGACTTAACATTTAGACTGAATTGAATTCGTAAACGAATTAATTCTGTGAGCTGTTTATGAAGCATATGCGCATCGTGAATATGTAAAATATGTCTTAATACTTTACACCTAGATAGTGGATAACAACGCTTTTGTCAGTAGTGGTTAAACATCAAGCCATGTGCAGTTGTGATGTTGGGAAACACAAATGTTAAATATTAATGAATATAACCAGCGATGTAAAAGCAATGAAGGCATGCTTCTTGTTACTGCTGTGTGATTTCGCACAAAATCATCTCTACCACTCAAATATATTCATTGTGTTTTCCCCAACTACAGTTGATCGCTGATGTTACGTCCAAAAACCACGCCTTCACGTGTGTCTAGTTCCAAATGATCTAATCTAAAAGCCTGTCACAGAAAATAAATTTGGAATAGAAGTTAGTAGATGTGTTGCATATTCTCCGTTATTCGTAACTATCGTCCTCATTTTACAGTGAATAAAAAATCGCAAGCACAAAAACAGTGTTTCTGAATGTATATGTATAACTGATTTTAAAAGTTATCACAATTTTGAATAGCCATACAAGTGCTGACTTAGCCAAAATGGACATTCAAAACTAATTTTACTCAATAGTTAATTGCAATTAGGATTTTTTTTTTTTTTAAGGTGCGCTATGTAACAATAAAAGCCAGATTTTTAAAAAATTAAAAATTTCAGGAAAAAAATACTTAAAATGTCAGGACATATGATAAAAATACGGTAAAAATGTTTATTTATTTATTTTAATAAACTATTTATGTTACTGAAAAATCGATCCAAAATTGTATTAAATTGGCCTTAACGATCGCCCATTCAAAAATCGATTAGTAAAAAAAAAATATGCTGTGAAGTTTTAGCATTCTGATCCATATGATGTATTGAGAAAAAAATAAAATAAAATAAACTGAAAAATTTAAATATAAATATTGCAACTCTGAATCCTTTGAATGAAAACGAATGCAATAAAGACAAGTTTTTTTAGGCATATTTTTAAATTATTTTCTTTATGATATATATATATTATGATATAATAATTTCTCCATGAATTTTTGCGATTATATCCTAGGGATATATAAATTAATTTAGTATTCTTTCTTAAATCGCCAAGTGCGGTAGTCTTGCCTGTTTTTAGTTTTGTGTATTAACTGAATACTAAAAATGTAAGTTTCAATTATTTTAACAAAAAAAAAAAAAAAAAAAAAAAAAAAAAAAAAAAAATCATTTCAATGTTAATATTGATAGATTAAAAAATTGCATTCGTTAAAATTTCATTAAAAATCGGTACATCGGTACATCTCAAAGTTAAAATTTTCAAATCAGCTTTATTTTAAAGAGCATTTCTTAAGTTTTATTCAATGGAGTAGAAATAATAATTAAGTGATATATAAAAGCAAAGGTATGGGCAATCGAAGCAAGAACATCTGTCACAACTAATGTTACCTTTTTGCTTAGAGTTAATGATTCACATGTTTGTACTTTATAATGTACTTTTTGTGTATAAAATGCCCTAAATTTACCATTTAAAAGAGACCCGTAAAAATATCATGACATTTCTGTGTGTATGTGTGTAATTTGGGACCACTGTGCCGGGTTACAATACGGAGTCGGAGCACCACCTGTAACTAAGTGAGTTGACAGCAGCTACTTTTTTTCCAGACATACTTTAAAGTGCTCTGCGATTTTTAGAATTAAAAAGTTAGTTCAACAAAGAGGTTGCCTTATGTTTTATGTTAACAAACAAAATTTCGTGTGCCGAATAACATAAAATATTCTAGAAGATCTATGATGAATCATGCATGCAAAAAGCATATAATAGTATAAAGTATTCAAAAAGGATCTAGAAGTGATAGTTGATTTGCCTCGTTCTAGTCGACCTTCAACGTCAACCAATGACTCAAACAGTGATAAAATAAGAAAAACCAATGCTTGAAAATCATCATATGAGTTTTAGAGAGTTACTAAGTTCAGTCTTTAAGCCCGTTCATAACATTGCGATTAACATTTTGAGCATGAAAGCCATTTTCATACGACTGGTTTCGAAAGAGCTAGATTTTCGCCTATTGTACAGTAAGAGTTTTTGACCAAAAATGCAACAATTGTCATCGACCAAGAGCCGTACTTGCCTGGTATGACCTCGTATGACTTTTTTCCTGTTCACGAAGCTAAAATTGCCACTTTGAGAAAACTGTTTTAAGTCAGTTGCAGTTAAAGAAGTAAATTCTCAGAAAATTGTAAATTGTGCTAAGCGTTTCTCAACTGAGCTAAATTTTAGCATTATGTGTAATACTGTTTATATAACTCTACAGATAATGTGCAGGGTTGCATAAAATAACTCGGATATTTTTGCAGATGTTGTTAATTACTGATATTGAGTTTTCAAGGCCATGCCAAATTCTACTTATCTAGAGAATATAAAGAATTGAGTGTTGTGCTATAGCATAGTTGTGTTAAACTCGATAAGGCTGCTTCGAAGATTTAAAAAAAAAAAATAGATTTTTAAAAAAAAATAATTCCACGTAATTTTTATGCAAGTCAAATATAAGATACTTTGTAACTAAGCAAATGCGTTCATATTGCTTTTATTAACTTGCAGCGATTTGAATCATAATTGAGTGTAGTTGTTGTTTGGGGTAAAAGGAAAATTGTAAAAGGAATGATGTTATACAATATTAATATTCTATTTGAATGTAATGAAGTGAATTTTTTAGTCTTAGATATTTAAAGTGAAATCCTCAAAGTGGTGTGGATACTATTATATATAATTCATACAGATATGCTTTCCAAATATCATATTTTACTTACCACCGGTAATTTTTCACTTGAAGTAGCACTTTCGTCATCATCAGATCGTGCTTGAATTACAGGAGTAAGCGTTGGTGCGATTCTGTAGGGGTAACCGTATTTATTACCCGATTCTACTGTCTGCACTTTGTAGTCTGATGCAATGCTTGGAGCTGCCTCTAGATCGTACATTACATTTGCTGCTGAAGTTAGACTTAGGAAAGAACACAATAACAGGAGCGGGAGTGTGAAAAGCACCTACAATGAAAATGCAAGGAATTAGAAATCAGAGGGACATTTGGCAACAGATATTATCTCAATGCTATGCACCAGTAACATAAAACATGTATTCAATTAATAAAAATAGACATGAAACAAGTCTACAAGGGAAAATACTGGCGGAGGAGGATCTTGGAATTATTGAACACATTTTAATATTCAGTGTGAAATAAGTATTTAACATCGAATATGCGGTTATTGAAATGCGTCTATGATAAAAAAGATTTTGCTTAAGTAGATAAAAATACGTTAACAATTCTATATATTTGAATTTATTTCATGTTTTAATGGAGAGTTTTATATAGATAATAATTTCTAGCGCTTTGTTATAAGACGGATTACTTGAAAACAAGATAAACAACACAAGGAAAACAATATATTCATGAAATTTAATCAACTCCACCTTAACAGATGCATGTTATCGCTAACATCCATCTTAATTCTTAGCATTTCCATCTACTTTTCTTAAGCGGTTTGACGGAAGTTTTTTGGAATTGAATTAAATATGCTGAAAGATGTTTTATGTTATGCATCTCACGCTTTACATTTTAATAGATACACAAATTGGATTTGCATGGAAGGGGCGGTGTTGTGGAACATCTCAAACTTTGTTCCATTTTTTAATTCAACTCTACCACAGCCCCACTAGATGATAAATGATGAGTTCTGAGAAATAGTGAGATGAGCTTATATACGAGCTGAAACTGATGGCGTGTTTCGAATTTTCGACGCCCCTTATGTAGTGACTGCTATGTGATTTCATGCTATAGTTTTTTATGACCCAATTTTCTTCACCCAATTTTTAAAATTTCAACCCTCACATAGGGCTGTTTAATATAGAATCCTGCTCAAAAATACTTTGTTTTTTAAATGTTGAATTCTTAGTTAACAGAGATTCTAAACTAAAACACATTGTTTGCTCGGTCAAAACTCATTATAATTTTGTCTCATTGACTATCAGTCATGTCTAAATGTTAACTGAAATCTTTTGTTTGCGTGCTAGTTGTATCTTTTGGACGAGGCTTTCACACTGCAATTCTTTGAGGTTATTTACTGATACATTTTTTCATTATTTTTTTATTAATTGCAACATACGTATATATATATATATATATATGTAATTTAAAAAATCATATATATAATTTTTAAAAACTCCCTGCCGGATAGCCTATAGGCGAGATAGATTTCGAAGTTAAGTACTAATTTCACCAATAAAAACTAAATCAAAATTAGAGACAAGCCCAGTTTCTTCACAAAGGATGAACTCTTAGAGACTTAACCTTTTGTGAAAATTCTATATACACGCATATACACACGCATGTATATGAAATAGACTTAAAAATAGCGAAAACAAATTTAAAAAACTTTAAAATGTTAAAATATGTCAATATTTCCATAGTCGGGTTTTTTATCATATGTCATTAAGTTTTTTCAAATTCACATGATGTCATATATTCACTTGGTGACACCTATTATATTTCCAATATGACGTAATTTCACATTTATATTTTTAATTAATTAAACTATTTATTGCATTTTCAATTTTCACGTAGAAATCTTTCTATAGAAAAGTTATGACGAAATATTCATTTTTTTTTTCGTCAAACTATGTATTTAATTTTTAGGTTTTCACATGGAAATCTTGCAATAGAAAAGTAATTATTACGGTGAGAATTTTATTGTACTTTCCTTTTTAATTGTTGGCAACTGCTATAACGAAAAATGTTTATTTTTTCTGTCATTTTCCTATAAGAGTTCGTTTTATCAAAACCATGTTAAGGCAGTATTCCTAATTTTTAACTTTCCCCTTTTCCACCCCCTCGGACCCATTTTGTCCATAATCCCCGTCGAGATATTAACCATATTATTGTTTTTGGCGAATTTGAAGACGTTCTATGTATAATTGCGACTTTTATCGTGCAGATATTTAGTACATACATATATATATAAACTTTTTAGATGGGGCTGATTTTGAAATCCTGGGGTTATATAATGAAAAGTTATGAAATTTTTTTACAAAAGCTGTACCATGGTAAGAACTGCAATAGGTAGTATTTCTTACGAAATCTGCCTATGTGAGTGTGTAACTTGAATCCGGTTCGAAACCCATCGAATGATGCTCATTGTCGCGTGTTTTGTTATGTGCACAAGAAAACTAATACTGACATCAGAGATAATATATAGATGATATGATACTTGCATTAGATGAATTCATATTTCTTCATTTCTACATATTCTAAAACTAAAGTTCTTGTTATTTTACTCATTTTTTTAAAAATGTAATTGTAATTGGGCTAATAAAATGATATCAACAAGGAAATAAATAAAAACAAATAAACTTCATTTTCTCTTTTCAATGCCACAATAAAAGTAATCCAATTGCTACCATTATAAAGAAATTTCACAAAAAACTTCCGCAATTAAATTTAAGATATAAAGGCGAGAATATAGTTTTAAAGCACTGGAACGGGCATATCTATAAATGAACGGCTTTCATTAAAAAAGAAAAAAATAATAATAAAATTGGTTCAGTATAGAAAGCTCAGGATAAATGACTAAAAAACCCAGCTATGTTTTAAATATACAGATGATCCAATTCTGAAATCTCCGCTAGTAAATAATCCATTCATTAACTGAAGCCTCGAGCTTTTTGTTGATGTGAGCTAAATTGAATCACGAATCTAGTATTTTTAATTAAGTTTGTAAATTTAGTACCTGTCTCCTAAGAATCATTCAGCGTAGTCATAACTTAACAATTATAGCTAAAGGATGAACGATTTTTTTCATACTCAAAGATAGAAATTAGAAATGTTAGACGGAATTATTTTTCTTTTCTTTCTCCCCCCTCTTTCCCCCTTACCCCAAATTTGAAAGAGGATTGTTAGTTTTTGTTTACGTAAAACACATTAATAGTAGGATGGTGCAAACATTAATAACAATAGTACCGTATTTTCGGGTGTATAGCCCGCACCCCGTGTATAACCCGCACCCCTAAATCGAGCAGTACAGTAAAAAAAGTTCGTGTATAACCCGCGGAGATGCATCGGTGTATAGTCCGCGGGCTATACACCATTTACGAACTTATATTTCGACCAGGGTTTTAAATTAGAAGCCGTTAGTCATAATTTTTAACACAAATTTACCAAATTTTTTCGTGATGCATAATATCTACAGTAATTGGGCTAAAAAATTAAGATTATCAGTACCGTAATTTTCGGAAGAAACGCCGCGGCGTTTACGTGTTTTAAGATAAAATTTCAAGCGATGCGGCGTTTACGCGCATTTTTTTTTCAAAGAAGCGTGATATTTAAAAAAAAAAAATCCGAAAATTAAAAAAAATCGATGATAAATTCAAAATTTCGGACATAAAATGTATACGTATCTTAGGTCATTGGTTCCCAAAAGGATCGAATCCTCCGAATCGATCCGAAATGCACCAACTCCGAAAAGGAACGATTCCTCGGACTCTATCTGAAATGAAACGACTCCGGAAAAGTTCGATTCCTAGAACTCGTTCCGAAATGAAACGACTCTGTAAAGGAACGATTCCTCGGAATCGTTTCGAAAAAGAATGACTGCTCTGAATCGTTCCGAAATGATATAAATCACGCATTTTTTTTGTTCTTTGCAACAGGGTCGGTAGATTAATTTTTTTGCAAAATAAAGTAAAAATGATCTTAAATTCAGAATTGTCGAGATTGGAAGGGTTGCGGATTTTGGATTTTGTACTCTACAAACACAATGGCTATTATACATCTATCAGTGCAATACTTGGCGAAAGTTGCGACAGTTCTTCCAAATCCAGAAATAATTGTATTTAAGCAGTAAAAAAAAGGCCTTTACAAACATGGGAGAACTCTCTAAATTTCAAGGCATAGCGAAAAAAATTTACAAATTTCGATGTTTTTTTCAAACTTTGTAAGGTTTAAAAATTGTAGAAAAAATATCACGATTTCCAATTTTTTTAAAAAAATCTTTGTATAACGCGCACCGTGTATAAGCCGCAGCGGCTTTTTGGGAGGTTTTTATCTTGTATAAGCCGCGGACTATACACCCGAAAATACTTTATTTTTAAGGAATCCGCTTAAAAAAAAAAAAAAAAAAAAAAAAAAAAACAAGAAAGTAAAATTGTGCACAAAAATCCTACATTATGAAAGTTTCCAACACTTCCAGAATACTATAACAAAACTTTGTCGTTTAAGGGGGCCCAGGATGAAAAAGTCATCAATAAAAAAAAAAAAAAAAAAAAAAAAAAGCATTTACTGCATTAATTTTTTTCTGCTTAAAAGGACGTTTAATTCATGTTTCTATCTTAATTAGAACAGAAAATACTAATTTTATGTTTTGATTTGTTTTGAAAAATCTAACTGCAATGGTTGTAATGGAAACGACTTTTTTTGAAAATGCGTTTTTCTTCATGATGTTTTTTTCGCCATTTAACTTATTTAAATTGTTGTAACTCAAGAACCGTTTAAGATATATGATTCAAAATTGGAGCGTATCTTTTTCAATTGTTTTACTTTAATTTTGATTCAACAAATTTGAAAAAAAAAATGTTTACTTTAAAAAATATCGTATATTTTTTAAGTTGCAACACTTTTTTTTTCAATTTTTTGCTTTAAGTATTTTTAATTTTTATTTAAATTAATATTTTTAAAAATACTTAATCAAAATTAAAAATTATATATTTCCGTTTATTTATATGAAAAAAATTGAAATTATGAAAATTATATTTCAAGTTATTGCGATTTTAATTTATCTCCCTTTTTATATAAATTTCGAATTTCATTTTTTAAAAATATTATGGTAAATTTTTTCATGTGATTTTGATTACTAATGGCATAGTCAATTATCACAAAAAATTTCAAAGTTTTAACTCAATAGATAAAAAATATTTTAAATTGTGTAAACATAAACAAAAAAAATGCGTAACCCATTTGAAAATTGTTTTTAATATTAAAGAACAGGAAATGTACTCGTATTCTTTTGTGCAGCTTTGTATGTGATCTATAGATTTTTATAAATACAACATAATATGTTAAAATTTAGTATAGTAAGAAAGCGCATTCTGCATTTAAAAATATCGAAATTTCTACCATTTATCGGAAATGTACGTTAATTCTTTTGTACCAGCCTTCATGACAAAAATCAGATATATATATATATATATATATATATATATGTCAACATTTGAACGGAGGTGGTTTTGGGGTCTTGGGTGTCATGATCGGTGAAAATATACCAAAATTTTCTGGAAGTGCTTTCCTCCGGACGACTGCAATAGGTAGCTTTTTACTTTTTGTAATGAAAGCGACCTAACAAAAAATAAACATGTAAAAAGAAAATATATTTTAGAACCTAATAGCAATCTCATTTTGAAAAGAGGGTTGGATCGAGAAATGTTATTGTATGTACCATAAGAAGAGGAACTGGACCAAAATTGCTAAAAAGCTATATATATACAGTCCTTTTATGAATTTTTAGAAGATTATTATTTAAATTAACATTTTATTTGTAATGTTTTCTCAATGCTTTCTTTTGAAATTTTAATTCAATAGTAAAACTTCGACATCTACTAACCTAATTTACTAAACAAAGAAGAGAGAGAGTAGAATTGAAGATTTCATAATTATAGCTCCAGGGCACCAACTTCGATTGGTTGATAGGTACCTTTTTGTAAAATTTATTGCGAAATGCATATACTAAAGTAAAAGAGGACCAGAATTTTGCTCTCATGTTCATTTAATTGCTATCGATTGAAAGAGATCCAGCTAATTTCATTGTGAAAGTGAAAGCTACGTGACAAGCTTATTGGATTTCAATTGTGTTAAAGAAATCTGATAAGTTAAGTTGTACTTACGATATGAGTAAGATCTGATCATAAAAAAGAATTAATATCATACATATTATTATTATAAACAGTTTCAAATGGTTTAAATCTCTTAATGTACAACAAAACGTGCATAGATATTGTTGTTATCAGTACAAATAATATATACACCTATACTATTATAAACATTATCTAAAGACACGTAATTAAAAAAAAAGAGAAAAATTAATGGAAATTTCGATTGTTCGACCCACGCATAAGTTTGCATTTTTTATACACTATATGGCCATTGATTATTGGACACTTGCGATTTTAGACATTTTGTTAAATATCTAGAAAAATACATGAGGAATCATCTCGAAACTCTTAGTGTATAAATATAATAGTATAAGTCATACATCCCCGTGAAGATTTTTTTCCCGAAACTCCATAGGGGACCGTCAACAAATTAAAAAAGAATGAATATCTTTTGAATAACCCTGTCAAAACTAATGTAGCAAAAGCGCTCAAACTCTAGATTATGATTGAATGCCTTATTGCAATACGCCTTGTTCATTTTTATGCAAATAGCATGCATACTCGCAGAGTAATTAAGGTTTTTATAAAAATGGTCCCAAATTTTTCCAAGTTTCTCCCTTATAATTTTCAGCGTTCTTAATATAAAATAATAATTTTTTCAGAAAATGTCACAAACAACATTGCACACAGTACCCTGTAATCAGAATTAAAAAGTAATGAAAATTGTATACAAAATGAGTTGGTTTACTAAATAATTTTTTACTGCGCATGCGTCAACGATATCAAAATTTCATTTGCATATTATGTTAGCTAAACGTAGAGCAACTTTTGTGAAAGTCACAAAATCATAACTTGAAAATTCTGAAAATAATCGTCAGTTGAATAAGTTGAAAATCCGTTATTCTCAAAATGAAGCAAAAACAAGAGGGGTTGTATCCATATATTCATTGATTAGTGTCAATATAGAATACACAATACGGGATGTACTACTACATTTGGATAAAATCCCTTATTTTTTTGCTTCATTTTGGAAACAACGGATTTTGTCCTTTTTCTATAGGCGATTACTTTCAGAATTTTCAAGCTATGATTTTGAGACTTTTACAAAAGTTGCTCTATACATTTAGCTAACATAATATGTAAATGAAATTTTGATATCTTTAACGCATGCGCAGTAAAAAAATATTTAGTAAACCTACTCATTTTTCGTATAATTTTTATTTATTTTTAATTCTGATTACAGGGTACTGTGTGCAATGTTGTTTGTCATATTTTCTGAAAAAAATATTATTTTATATTAAAAACTTTGAAAATTATAAGGGAAAAACTTGGAAAAATTTGGGACCATTTTTATAAAAACCTTAATTACTCTGCGAGTATGCATGCTATTTGCATAAAAATGAACACAGTGTATTACAATAAGGCATTCAATCATAATCTAGAGTTTGAGCGCTTTTGCTACATTAGTTTTGACAGGGTTATTCAAAAGATATTCATTCTTTTTTAATTTGTTGACGGTCCCCTATGGAGTTTCGGTAAAAAATCTTCACGGAGATGTATGACGTATACTATTATATTTATACACTAAGAGTTTCGAGATGACTCCTCATGTATTTTTCTAGATATTTAGTAAAATGTCTAAAATCGCAAGTGTCCAATAATCAATGGCCATATAGTGTATAAGTGAAAGTGGCCTGGCTAATATATATCCCATGTGTCAAAATATCAATATCTCAACATTTTTTGACAAAAGCTGGAATAAATCAACATTAAATAACTGCTTTGAACATAAAAGTGAATGACGATTTTTTTTTTAATTTAGTTATTCTAAAACAGTGGTTTCCAACTTTTTTTATTACCCACGTCCCTCCGAAACATATCTGAAACGACAAAACACGCTTTCCATTATCACCACAATTACCATTTAAATTTATATTTCTTAACATTTAAAAATGGAATATATTTCATATGGTAGAAGCCTAAAAGAATTTTAATAACACATAGTTATTTCACATTTCTTAGTTTATTAAACAGGTAATTTTTATGGCACTGCTATGTTTACATCATAACTGTTTAAAAGTAATGAGACCATATACGGATTCGGCTTATACAGAAAGCTCCTTTACAGAGACTGAAGAAGTAAACGCATTTAAGAGAAAGCTCCTTTACAGAAGTTGAAGAAGGAAACACATTGGACAGGTAGTGATTTAATTAAACGGCTCCATTCTTCTTTATCATAAGGAGCACCTTTGCAGAGGCTGAAGAAGGAACAAATTGAAAAAAGGAAATTAAAAAACAGCACGTATTGAAGAATGATGGATCTTTCATTCTCATTTTTGAAGAAATTTTCTTTTATAAGATGAAATGAAGAAGAGAACAAATTAAAGAAGAAATGTTAGAATAAAACCAACCCCCTTCCATATCTAAGAAAAAGCCTTTGGAAAGATTGAAGTAAGAAAAACATTGAAAGAAGAGATTCCTTTACCGAAACTTGAAACAAATGTAGGCAAAATATAATCTGGTTATTTGTGTTTTTCTTCCAGTCTGTTATTATTACTTTTTCTTTCTGCACAAAGATTTTTGTGCGCAAATGCAATAAAATATGATTACGTAAAATAGAAAATAAAAAATAAATAAATAAATAAATAAATAAATAATAATAACTTCTTTCAACATTTCTTCTTTTTTTCCCCGTTCACAACAAAGGAACTACGCATGCTATTTGATATTCGCGAAAATTCTTCCTTTCTTTATCAAGGAACAATGCATATTTTAACGAGAAAACGGCATGAACTGTTTGACCAGTCTCTGACCCATCTTCTTTTTTTCTTTTGATAACGGAAGGGCGCGTCTTCGAAACGAATGCGTGAGCCCATCAGGGATGGATGTTAAATCGGGTCAAGCGATCGAATGAGATCACTCTCGCTTTTTCACATTGCATTTCGCATCCAGACCTTCCGGCCACTGAACACCGTTCAGCTGATTCAGAAAAGGTGAAAGAGGAAAGTTGATTACTACAGCGTTTTTTTGTCTGGACATTGCGCCATGCCACGATCACTTCTGTAAGAATAAAAACCAAAATGATTCGTTAATTTTCACTGAACGCAACCCATTGCTCGTAATTGCTGTTCTTTTTGTGATGCAAAATGGAAATAGTTGACACAGAGCTCTATTGTTTTCAGCAGAAGATTGAGAATTCTTATAGCGCTCGTAAGCTTTGTTTAGAATAAAGTTTTCCTATGTTTTTTAACTAACGATTACGGCACACAAGGCTTTTCATCAGTCAGACTGCAAACAGTGGCGCAGCCAAGGGGGTGGTTTTGGGGTTAAAACCCCTCCCAGAGCTAAAAAAGATCGCTATAATTTCCGCTTATTTGAATCAAAACCAAACTTAAAATTTAAACGTTTTGGCGTATTTCGGAATTCACCGCTTTATTGAATCATATTTCATTTAATATAGTGATTCAATTAAATGCAAAAAATTCTACTTAAAACTGTGAAAGTGCATATTACATAGATTAGTTTAATATAAATTGGTTATTTGAACTAAATTACTTTTCTGAGATGTATTATGCTAGAAGAATGATGATTTCCTGCCACACAGATGCTTTTTGAGTTTAAGTATTATACAGTGAATATTCTTAGTACTGATTATATTAACCGACGATTCAAATAACTGGAAGACCCCTTTATCAGAAACTCAACTCCCCCTAGAACCGAATTCTGGCTGCGCCACTGACTGCAAATAAACAAATAAGTCAATATAGTCAAATAAGTATGTTTTACACGTGATTTATTTATTTTGAATGAATTATGCAACATTCATAATAACTTTTAAATTTTATTGAGAAAACACCGAAAATACTGGCGATAAATATATAACAATAAATAAAAACTTTGTTAAATCACCATAAAAAGATATAATAAACAGGACGCGTTTCGAGCTGCAAAATTACTGCTCGTCATCAGCTGATCCAAACACGTGTCACAACGGACAGAGTGGAAATAACAGTGAAATAAAGAGGGAGGAGATTACACAGAGTGCGACAGGTGGCGCTGCTTGTGAGAGCCAAGGAGAAAGAGAAAAGTAAAGATAAACTCAAAGAAGGAGGGAGGAGATTACAAAGAGTGCCCCAGGTGGCGCTGGCAAAAAGAACACAGGTGGCAGAGAAAAACTAATAAAAGATAAAGAAAACAAAATAAAAATAAATAAATAAATTAAAATAAATAAATAAAATCAAAATAAAATAAAATTAATTAAAAATGATAAAAAAAAGAAGTAATAATAATAATTAATTAAATAAAAAATTAATAATAATAATAAACTACAAAAGTAATTTCCATGCAGGAGAAAGGGAGGGGGATGAAGAGAGATCGTTGACAAGAGTATTGCAATTTTTATAAATAAAATAAGCTTCGTGAGTATCTAAATGAGAAGGAGAGGCAGGATTAGAAATAATTCTGGCCATGGAAAAATTGAAATAATGACCGGAAGACCAACAGTGAGAAGCAATGGAAGACCTAGATAATTCCTGATTTTTAATGTACCTCTGATGTTCATCCAATCTTTTCTTCAACGCTCTTCTGGTCTGACCAATATAACCCAAATTGCAAGAGCAAGGAATAAAATAAACACCCCACCGGTTCTCAACAGGAATAGGATCTTTCAAAGACGAGAATTTAATTTTATTCAAAGGTTTGAAGATAACTTTAAAATTGAAACGAGAAAGGATTTTAGCTATTTTGAAACAAAGAGGAGAATAAAAAGGTAGAACTATAGAGTTAATATTAGACGAATTATTAGAATCAGTAAGAAGACGTTTAGGCTTATTAAATTTATACAGAGCTTTGTCAATCAAAGAGGGATTATAACCACGAGTGAGAGCAAGAGATTTGAGGTAACTAATTTCCTTATTTAGAGCAGAAGAGTCAGAAGAAATCCGAAGTGCTCTGTAAACAAAAGTATAAAAGGAAGCCACTTTATGCTGTGGAGGATGGTTAGAAAAAGCATGCGGCGGTAGAGATACAGCGAAAGGTTTTCTATAAACAGAGGTAGAGAACCGATCAGGGTGTTTAGTGACCAAGACATCGAGGAAAGGAAGAGAATCATTCTCTTCGACTTCAAGAGTAAACTGGATGCAAGGATCAACAGAGTTGACAAGAGAAAGGAGATTTTGGAGATCCAGCTCAAAAGGAATTAAGATAAAAGTATCATCAACATACCTACACCAGAAGGGAAAATCAAATAAACTGAAGAGTCTTTCTTCCACAAAATGCATATAAATGTCACATAACAGAGGAGATAAAGGATTGCCCATGGCTAAACCATCCGTTTGAACATAAAATGAATTATTAAATTGGAAAGCAGTTTGCCTAACACAAATACTAACTAATTGCAGGATCTCGTCAATCTCGATGGAAGAGTAATGGAATTCGCGTAGCCTTCTTTCCAAACAGTCAATTGCTCCTTGAACAGGGACGTTAGTGAAGAGGGATTTAACATCTAAGGAAATCATTTTGTAATTACAAGGAGAAAGGCGTTTAATTTTATCAACAAAGTCAATAGAATTTTTAACAGTGTGAAAATTAGTGGAAGATAAAGGAGCGAGTAATTTAGAAAGGAACTTGGCAAGTTTATAAGAAGCAGTACTTCCACTAATTTTCACACTGTTAAAAATTCTATTGACTTTGTTGATAAAATTAAACGCCTTTCTCCTTGTAATTACAAAATGATTTCCTTAGATGTTAAATCCCTCTTCACTAACGTCCCTGTTCAAGGAGCAATTGACTGTTTGGAAAGAAGGCTACGCGAATTCCATTACTCTTCCATCGAGATTGACGAGATCCTGCAATTAGTTAGTATTTGTGTTAGGCAAACTGCTTTCCAATTTAATAATTCATTTTATGTTCAAACGGATGGTTTAGCCATGGGCAATCCTTTATCTCCTCTGTTATGTGACATTTATATGCATTTTGTGGAAGAAAGACTCTTCAGTTTATTTGATTTTCCCTTCTGGTGTAGGTATGTTGATGATACTTTTATCTTAATTCCTTTTGAGCTGGATCTCCAAAATCTCCTTTCTCTTGTCAACTCTGTTGATCCTTGCATCCAGTTTACTCTTGAAGTCGAAGAGAATGATTCTCTTCCTTTCCTCGATGTCTTGGTCACTAAACACCCTGATCGGTTCTCTACCTCTGTTTATAGAAAACCTTTCGCTGTATCTCTACCGCCGCATGCTTTTTCTAACCATCCTCCACAGCATAAAGTGGCTTCCTTTTATACTTTTGTTTACAGAGCACTTCGGATTTCTTCTGACTCTTCTGCTCTAAATAAGGAAATTAGTTACCTCAAATCTCTTGCTCTCACTCGTGGTTATAATCCCTCTTTGATTGACAAAGCTCTGTATAAATTTAATAAGCCTAAACGTCTTCTTACTGATTCTAATAATTCGTCTAATATTAACTCTATAGTTCTACCTTTTTATTCTCCTCTTTGTTTCAAAATAGCTAAAATCCTTTCTCGTTTCAATTTTAAAGTTATCTTCAAACCTTTGAATAAAATTAAATTCTCGTCTTTGAAAGATCCTATTCCTGTTGAGAACCGGTGGGGTGTTTATTTTATTCCTTGCTCTTGCAATTTGGGTTATATTGGTCAGACCAGAAGAGCGTTGAAAAAAAAAAAAGATTGGATGAACATCAGAGGTACATTAAAAATCAGGAATTATCTAGGTCTTCCATTGCTTCTCACTGTTGGTCTTCCGGTCATTATTTCAATTTTTCCATGGCCAGAATTATTTCTAATCCTGCCTCTCCTTCTCATTTAGATACTCACGAAGCTTATTTTATTTATAAAAATTGTAATACTCTTGTCAACGATCTCTCTTCATCCCCCTCCCTTTCTCCTGCATGGAAATTACTTTTGTAGTTTATTATTATTATTAATTTTTTATTTAATTAATTATTATTATTACTTCTTTTTTTTATCATTTTTAATTAATTTTATTTTATTTTGATTTTTATTTATTTATTTTAATTTATTTATTTATTTTTATTTTGTTTTCTTTATCTTTTATTAGTTTTTCTCTGCCACCTGTGTTCTTTTTGCCAGCGCCACCTGGGGCACTCTTTGTAATCTCCTCCCTCCTTCTTTGAGTTTATCTTTACTTTTCTCTTTCTCCTTGGCTCTCACAAGCAGCGCCACCTGTCGCACTCTGTGTAATCTCCTCCCTCTTTATTTCACTGTTATTTCCACTCTGTCCGTTGTGACACGTGTTTGGATCAGCTGATGATGAGCAGTAATTTTGCAGCTCGAAACGCGTCCTGTTTATTATATCTTTTTATGGTGATTTAACAAAGTTTTTATTTATTGTTATAACTTTTAAATTTATTTAAACGTGGTAGCAATGAATATAAAAACTACAACAATAACAACAACAAACAATGTTTAACTGGGGCTTTAAAACACAAATTCGATTTTCTCAGCGACCTTCAAACATACAAGGATGAAAAAAAAAAAAAATCTAAATTAAATTTTATCAAGACGATAAAAATAAAACAAAAACGAAGTTAATCCATTCACGGTGATCGTTAGCTGCAGTTTGTTGAATTTTTCGTCTCCATTTTTAAGTTTAAAGTTAAATAAATAAATAAAAAAAACTACAGTAAAAAACAATAACTTTTTTAAATGTTATTTTATTCGTCTCGTCGAATTCTATCTTAAAAAAAAAAAGGGAATCATTGTCACACGCCAACTGTTCCCAAGAAATTTTAGAAAGACATTTGTATTTTCCATTTCTTAAACATATTATACAAAACGCTATCGCGTTTGCTATGATAGATTTGAGAATTTTCGGATGGGACTTCAGCAGCTGAGTCTCTCTTCTGGATACGTACTAATATATCAGTGATGAATTCAGATTGAATGAAATGGTGAAACATTCCTAAAGTTCCACGGAGTATGAAATGCCCCTCCCTCCCTCTCCCCAAGATTTGGGATTTTTTACTTATTCTTGGACAAAAAAGTGTAATTTCCGCTTCTCCTTCTCTTTCAAAACTCCACAATGTCCCTCCGAGGTTTCAGAAATAATTCCCGGAGAAAAAGATCTGAACTTTTTAAATTATATAATATAATAACAATGGACAAAAGCTTAACACGAAATTATATAAGTAGTGGGCAACATACATTAAATTAGTAAGATACAAAAGTACTAATTTTATTCAATGCTCTCTTCTAAATGGGAAATACTTGCAAAATTGATGTCATAATTGATTTAAGGATTCACTTAACCATTCATTTGGAATGAAGGATTGAGAACGTATTTTACCCTCGCAATTAGCTTACATAATTCATATCTATTTTGTTTAGATGATTTCACCTGCTCAGAAATATCAGGAGGGAAAAAAAAAACATCAATTACTTAACAAAAAATAACAATTTGATTAGAATGCAACCCCAAACAATGCAAGTTTATTTACCCTATTGCAAAAGTTGCTTTTGTTGAAACATTTACATGTATTCTACTGAGTTCTTAACAGCAACATGCAATTTTCTAACAATTTATTTTATGTTGAAGATTTCGTGTGAGCGAAGAGGTAGTAAAACAAAAAAAAAAGTTTTATTATCACAGATTTTTTTTTCTTTTATGTTGTATTTAAAAGTTATCGAAAAGTGGGACGACAGCGTCTCAGTCTAGATTTTGGTACCTATGCATAGAATCAATTTCCTTTCATCATGTAATGTTTAAGAAAAACAAACAATTCCCGAAAGACGCGATGTGAAGTTAATTGAACAATGTAATTCCTTGAGAACTAAAAAATTTTTAATGGCAATAAAGTTTACAAGAGAGAAAAAAAAAAAAGTTTACATCAAATAAAGTTTACAAAATGAAATTTAAGCACTTGCATTTTTAAACAATATGTAATTTTATATAATAAAAAATGAATCTAATCAGTATAAAGATTGGCAAATTTCCCCCATTAATGAACTTTTATAAATGAAATTTGACAGTTTTACATTATTATTGTTATTTTAAATTTTTTGTGGGGTTACTCTACATTTATTTAACAGAAAGCATGATTGCATTTCTTTAAAAAATGTAGTCTTGTTCGACAATATTTTATGAATATTTCCTAAAAACAATGGGAATTAAACATCGTTATAAAAACCTATTGTCGTGGATTGAGCTAGATAAATTAAAAATTCTTGATTTTTTCATTTTACAGTCTTTTTATATCCTTTTCAAAGCTTTCGTTTATATTTCTTTAGAATATTTGATATTAGAATCGTACTCATCGCAACTTAATGAATAGCATGGTATACAACAAAATTTAAAAGCAATTACCGTAATTTCGGGTGTATAAGCCGCAGAACAAACAATTCTTTTTCGACCCAGAATTTTTTAAGAAACAAATATAACTAGTTAGATCGCCGTAAATATTTGTCTTCAATCACTAATTAATATTTCTGGGTCCAAAAAGAATTGTTTGATCCGCGGCTTATACACCCGAAATTACGGTATGCATTACAAAATTCTGAACATTTGTTTTTCGGCGCAGTGATACTGTAAGATGTTATTGAAACTAAAGGGTTACATGGCCGAAAATTTCACACTTAGGGCCTGAACTAAAGATATCTTAGTTTGGTTCATTCCTGTACGAAAACTAAAAAATTTGGATCTGGCATATGCCAGATAGTTTACTTTTTTGAAGATAGTAAGTAGTGTGTGGCCAGTTCGTACAAAAATCAATTAAATCATCGTCAATTTAAATGCCTATAATTCTAAACGAACATTATCCTGCAAGAATATTGCATACAAAATATTTATGCAAAGCTTTGCCATTTTGTATTGTATGCCCGTAAGCTATTAAAATATGGATTATATTTTAATACATATGTTAATATTTTAATACATTTAAACAATCACATAGAAAAATATAAAAACATACATATATAAGTAAAGAAAAAAGATTGTTAAACAAAATCACAATTTTAAAGCTGTGCATTAAAAAAAGTGTACTTTCAAAAATATTTCTTCTTAATTTATTAAGAACTGAAGAACCTTCTAAACTGTCAAAATATCAATTTTTATAACAAGTTATAACAAAATTTTAGTCTTTCGGAACATTTAAAAAATTCACTTTAGAAGTGAAGTTATGAAAAGGAATCCTACACGCAAGCTATACAATGTGGATTAATTGGAAAGATCATTAAATTTCAAAAACTTATATGCATCGAAACTCATTTTTTTAAAACAATAACTCTATGAATATGTCTCTTATAATGTGCGTATAAAATTTCATGTACAAAAGTTGATTAGATGTTAAGTTATTATAATCCATATGAGGGTCAATTTTACGTAGTTTAATGGTCATTTGCCACTTTAAAAGGTACCTGATTCCTTAAACCAAAATATCTTTTTAAAGACTTCGTTAAACAAATAAGTAAAATATCGTTTTTATTTTTAGAAAAAGAAAGTTCATCTTGAACTTAGCAATGAAAGAAAACCTAATGAAAGAAAATTGGCGCGAGCCGGAATGGGCTTTGCCTTCGGACCAGAAGTCCGGAGCAGTGAAGACCACTGAAAATCAGGATGACCGGCGACAACCGGGTCATTCCAAACCAAATCAACACAAAAGAGTGACATTTTCTACCTGACCTCCTCAGAATATTACTATATTAAGCTGAGTTGTCAGAACCCTATAAAGGAATGAATAAATAATCAGTGATTAGCTCATAATAGTCTTGTTTTGGAGATAAATTTCTTCAAAGATGGACGAAAAATGTAAATTTTTTGCATTTCATGCCATACAAGTTTAGCCATAATTTGTTCCCTAATTCTCAAAAAGGACTTTTTTTTTTCTTTTTTTTTTGTCTTTGGAAACTGTTTGAAAAGAGCATATATCACATGCAGGTGTTTTTTGAAATTTTAATTTCAAGGTCAAACAATTTGAACTTTGACCTTTCATGTCTCAAAATCGGATACCTCAATTTTTTGTATATATATATATATATATATATATATATATATATATATCCAATATGTAAAACAATCAACAATAAACAATAGAAATTCATGTGAATTGCGCCGAAACGTTGCATTAAAACACATAAATTAAAAATATAATTTCAAATTTATCAACTTAGCAAGAATCAGCACACCTCCCTCACAAAACAAAAATCCCTTAAAATTAAAAATTCAACAATCAAAATACAAAAACAATAGGCTGCCAGCCTCGTCAGCGATGGGTTTTATTAGACAAAAGCAGCCGGACACTCCAGTTTACAAAAACAAAACATATTTTGTTTTTGTAAACTCGTAAACTATTTTGTAAACTCGAGAACCCATCGCTGACGAGGCTGGCAGCCTATTGTTTTTGTATTGTTGCAGCGTATATAGGGTTCTTTCGATCTTATGGTTAGACAACTTCAAACTCTTTTCTCTTAGAAAAGTAGAAAATAATTTATTTACAGATCTTCAGAACAACAGAGTCTTCGAAACTCACAAATATTACAAGATATTCCAAAATAACTGTTTAAATCTATCGAACAAGTACAAATATAGGTCGCAGAGACTCTTTATACAATGTCTCAACACTATATCACATTCAAAACAACGTAGATAAAACTCAATACATCAAGCAAACTTGCTTGGACAATCTCTAGTAGCTCACTCAATGACTGACTGGTAAATAATAACAACAACAGCTCGTATCGCTCTCCTTATATATAGTCTCGTAGCATGTGCTAGAAATTTCTAGAAAAACCTGGAAAACCACGGAACAACAAACAATGTATCAGTAGACCTAAGGGGGGTTACCATAAATAGGGAAGGGTTACCATCGCCAACAATCGCCAAATTTGGCGACCAAAATTAGTCGCCAAAAGTGACGCCAACTTGGCGATATCTCAAATATTTCGCAAAGCTGCCATAGACATTCACTGAAAATAATAGACAAGTTTGCTTGATAACAGAGACAATGTAACAAAAACTAATATTACTAAAGAAATGGAGCTTAATAAGATTATTTACATTATTTTACAGTACAAACACTAACTATTTACAAAATTCGTAACACTACCCCCTCCTCAAAGACTGCACGTCCCGGGCAGTGCAATCCTTCAGTTAGAGGAAAACACTAAAAATAAATAAATAAATAAATAAATAAATAAATAAATAATAACAATAATAATAAAATTTACATAAATAAGAACTAATTACTATTTACATATTTACAAAAAGTGACTTTCATGACCATGGTCTGAAATTCAAGTTTCGAATTTCTAATCACTTTGGCCAAAATAAGGGGCTAGCCGGTTATAGTGTAGGACCTTCGGTTTGGCGTGTGGCGATTTTTGTATGCGTACAACGACGTCATTCAGCCTGTTGACGACTGTGTAAGGACCGTCCCAGTTTCTTTGTAATTTTGGCGACAGTCCCTTACGACGTATCGGATTCCACAACCAAACTTTGTCACCTTCGTTGAACTCATGTCCTGTTGCCTTTGTGTCGTACCGTGTCTTCATCTTTTCTGATGCCAGTCCAATTCGGTTCCTCGCTAGACAATGAATCTCCTCAATCCGCGCCTGGAGTTCATCGACATATTCCTCAGGCGATGAAGGAGCATCAGGAGGACGGCCAAACAAAAGATCCGCAGGTAAACGAAGATCACGACCAAAGAGCATTTGAGAAAAGGAGTAACCAGTGGCCTCATGAGTGGCACTCCTGTAAGCAAGCAGGAAAAGAGGCAATTTCTTGTCCCAGTCCTGTTGGTCTCTAGACACCAGGAGAGAGAGGCTATTTAGGATGGTACGATTGAACCGCTCCACCATGCCGTCCGATTGAGGATGTAGAGGTGTAGTTCGAGTTTTGTCCATGTCGAGTAGTCCGCACATTTCCTTAAACACAGCCGAATCAAAGTTTCTTCCTTGATCGGAATGGATTTGAAGAGGAACTCCGTATCTGGAAACCCAGTGTTGAACTAGTATGTCTGCTACGGTTACCGCCTCTTGATTAGGAATGGCATAGGCTTCAGGCCACTTAGTGAAGTAGTCCATGACAACGAGGATGTACTTATTGCCATCAGATGTTCTAGGAAGTGGACCCATGATGTCTAGAGCAATTCGTTCGAAAGGAGCTCCTACATTATAACGTTGCAATCGCCCACGGGTTCGCCTCTTAGGACCTTTACGTGCTACACAGGTGTCACAAGTTCGACACCACTTCTCCACGTCACTGGGAACATTATTCCAGTAGAAACGCTCTCGAACCTTTTGCAGAGTCTTCATTACACCAAAATGACCTCCTGTGGGACTACCATGCAGTTCTTGAAGGACCATAGAAATTCTCGACTTAGGGAGTAGTAGTTGCCATCTACATGTCTTTCCATCGTCAGACTCCCATTTTCGGTACAAGATGCCGTTCTTCAAATGTAAGGAATCCCAGAGAGCCCAATAACGTTTAGTCGTAGGGTGGTAATGGGCCATGTCTTGCCAGCTGGGCTTCCTGTTGGACTTCTCTTTCAGCTCTAGAATTGGCTTAATTTCAGGATCAGCAAGTTGATCTTTACGCAGGCTCTCGTCACTCCACGGATCTTGCGATGATGTAGACCCAGTTGTAACTTGTCTTACTATAGGACCTTTGACATTAAATTTCTTCTCAACCCGGTCGCAGTATCTACAATTCTCTGAGCAGGGTCTTCTTGAGAGAGCATCTGCATTTCCATGTGATGAGCCTTTTCGATGGCGTATCTCCATATCGTACTCTTGAAGCTTTTGTATCCACCTGGCTATCTGGCCTTCAGGGTTCTTAAAATTCAATAGCCAAGTTAGAGAAGCATGATCAGTTCGGATCAGGAATTTTCGACCGTAAAGATAGTGATGAAAATGGTCTATGGCGTTCACTACAGCAAGAAGCTCTTTTCTTGTTACGCAGTAGTTTCGCTCTGCCTTTGATAAGCACTTGCTGAAATAAGCGATAACACGCTCCTGGCCGTCGATTTCCTGGGACAGTACAGCGCCAATGCTTTCGTTACTTGCATCCGTATCAAGTATAAACTGTTTATCGATTTGAGGATACGACAGAATTGGAGTGGATGTCAAGGCCTCCTTAAGCTTTTCGAAAGCAGCGTCACGTTCCTGTGTCCAGATAAATTTTTGATTGGCTTCTGTTAATTTATGAAGTGGTCTTGCAATCATCGAGAAGCCTTTGACAAATTTTCTGTAATAGGTGCATAATCCTAGAAAGCTCCGAAGCTGGTGAACATCTGCTGGACGACTCCAATTTTTCACGGCCGATATCTTCTCCGGATCAGTCCTAACTCCTTCCGCCGAAATGATGTGTCCAAGGTAGGCGACTTCATTGCGAAACAAACTGTACTTCGAAGGGCTTAACTTCAAATTAGCTTCCTTTAACTTTTGTAGCACCCGCCTGAGGTTGTTCAGATGTTCATCAAAAGATTTTCCTATGATTATGATATCGTCTAAATAAACAAGACATGCCTCATATGACAGTCCCCGAAGAACCGTTTCCATAAGGCGTTCAAAAGTTGCAGGTGCGTTACATAGACCAAAAGGCATTACCTTGAACTGCCATAATCCTTGTCCCGTTGTAAAGGCAGTCTTCTCGCGGTCGTCGGGATGGATCTCTACCTGCCAGTAACCACTCTTCAGGTCTAAAGTCGAGAACCAAGTGTTGCCCGCAAGTGTGTCAAGAGTGTCGTCAATCCTTGGCAGAGGGTAACTATCCTTTTTGGTGACGTCATTCAGTCGGCGGTAGTCTACACAAAATCTTGTAGAACCATCCTTCTTTCTTACTAATACAATAGGAGACGCCCATGGACTTGTCGATGGTTCGATGACGTCATTTTCTTCCATATCCTTAATTAAATTCTGCACCTCTACTTGCTTAGCAAAAGGTAATCGTCTAGGGTGCTGTTTAATAGGAGAGTGATCTCCCGTGTCAATTCGGTGTTGTGCCATTTTAGTTCGTCCAAAGTCTTCAGATGTTTGGGAAAATAAACTTTGGAATTCTCTAATTAAAATTTCCGCAGCTTCCATCTGTTTTGGATTTAAGTCTGTATTTTGTAACAAATCCTTGACTAAATTATCTGAAGATTTCTCACAGTGACTGGAATTTTGACTTATGCACGTCACAGGAGCACATGACGCTATCACCTCTCCTTTCTTGATAGTCCTCGTCTTATCACTGATGTTAGCAATTCTGACTGGAATGGTCTTTTTCGAGAGGTCTACCACAGAAGAAGCCACCAATACTCCTGCTTGTGTACTATTGTCTTCTGGATAATCTATATGGCCAAATCGGTAATTAGTTTCATTATTAATTACAGCTGGAACTAAAAATTCTGTTCTTGGATATAGATTGATGTCTTCTTTGGCTATTACTGCTTGTTTACATTGAATTTCGTTATTTAATCCGAAAAGACTTATTTCTTCAAATTTTGAGAGCATTTTGTTATTTTTGAAATCAAGTTTGAAGCCAAACTTCTTTAGAAAATCTAGTCCGATTAAGCAAGGATCTGTTATGTCAGCCACATATGCCGTATGGTAATATTTCGTTCCTCCAAAGTTGATAGTTAAATTGGCCTTTCCATATATGCCTATCTTGTCGCCCGTCACAGTTTGCAGGGTAATGCATGGTGGAGTCCAGATGAGTTTAGATTTCAATTTTCGAGCCAAATCTTCTCTTATTATTGTCACATTGGCTCCTGTATCGACAATTATACGGCACTGAATTCCGTTAATAAAGCCTATCACATATAATTCATTATCGCCGCCACTCATTTTCGATATTTGAAGGATCTTCAGGTGGGGCTTTTTATTCTCTGGTCTTGAATTCATCCCACGTTCGTGGATTTTGGGGCAATTTCTTCGGAGATGTTTTGTATCACCGCACAACCAGCACGTGAGATTCTGTCTTCTTGAGCTTGTTCTTCCATATTTTAAAGCTTCAATCTCTTGATTTAATTTCCTAATTTCTTTCAAGAAGTCGATCTCAGTGTCTGAGCTTTTGTTCACCGTTGCCCCTCGGACTGAATGACGATCTCTTCGGCTGGCTTGTGTAGCTGCTTCCAACTTTAAGGCATATAGTAGTGCAGCCTTTAAATCCTGTACATCTGCCATTCGTACCGCTCTCTGCACTTCTGGATCTTTTATTCCGTCTACAAAATATTGCAGTGAGAGCATTTCCCGTACATTTGTTGGACAGTCAATGAATGCTAAATTTGCAAGCCGTTCAATTTCCGAGGCAAACTCTTGAAGGGTTTCACTCGATTTTTGATGGCGGCTCTTCATTTGTACTCTCGTATAATCCTTGAAGAATTTTTCGCCGAATCTCATTTCAAGTGCACAACTTAGAGTCTCAAAATTGAGTTGCGTCATATCGGGCAATGTCTGCAGCACGTCGGCGGCTTCTCCTCTTAAAGATGCTGCCAGTTGACAAGCTTTCACCTCGTCACTCCATTTGTTCGCTTCAGCTACAATGGTGAATTGGGTCTTGTAAACTTGCCAGGAACTCTTTCCATCGTATGTCGACAGCTTAATGTGCACGGGAGAAGCAGGCGGATTCCTAAATTCTTCATAATTACCACTAGACGCTGAAAGTTTCTTCTCAAGATCTTGTACTTTTTTATTTAGCTTTTCATCTACTTCACCTAGTATTTTCTCTTCAACGTTACTGATTTTCTCTTCAACGTTACTGATTTTCTCTTCAACTTTACAAACTTCATTCTGAATTTTCTCTTCTACTTCCGCCATTTTCCGTTCCATTTTCTGTTCAACATTACTAACTTCATTCTGAATTTTCTTTTCTACTTCCTCTATTTTCTCTTCTACCGAGCCTATTCTTCTCTCTACCGACGAGAACTTTTCTTCTAAAGTTTTCTTCATTTCTTCTTGGCCTTTATTAATCTTTTCAGTCACATCTTCTTGGCATTTGTTCATCTTTTCCGCCAACTCTTCTTGGCCTTTATTCATTTTTTCCGCCAACTCTTCTTGGCTTTTATTCATTTTTTCCGCCAACTCTTCTTGGCCTTTCATCAATTCTGCCTTTATTCCATTAATAGCTTCTAACAGTTCTTTCAGTTGACCATCCATTGTTCTTGTTTTCGCCATAAGATCCCGACTCCTGACACCAAATGTTGCAGCGTATATAGGGTTCTTTCGATCTTATGGTTAGACAACTTCAAACTCTTTTCTCTTAGAAAAGTAGAAAATAATTTATTTACAGATCTTCAGAACAACAGAGTCTTCGAAACTCACAAATATTACAAGATATTCCAAAATAACTGTTTAAATCTATCGAACAAGTACAAATATAGGTCGCAGAGACTCTTTATACAATGTCTCAACACTATATCACATTCAAAACAACGTAGATAAAACTCAATACATCAAGCAAACTTGCTTGGACAATCTCTAGTAGCTCACTCAATGACTGACTGGTAAATAATAACAACAACAGCTCGTATCGCTCTCCTTATATATAGTCTCGTAGCATGTGCTAGAAATTTCTAGAAAAACCTGGAAAACCACGGAACAACAAACAATGTATCAGTAGACCTAAGGGGGGTTACCATAAATAGGGAAGGGTTACCATCGCCAACAATCGCCAAGTTTGTCGCCAACTTGGCGATATATCGCCAAATTTGGCGACCAAAATTAGTCGCCAAAAGTGACGCCAACTTGGCGATATCTCAAATATTTCGCAAAGCTGCCATAGACATTCACTGAAAATAATAGACAAGTTTGCTTGATAACAGAGACAATGTAACAAAAACTAATATTACTAAAGAAATGGAGCTTAATAAGATTATTTACATTATTTTACAGTACAAACACTAACTATTTACAAAATTCGTAACAGTATTTTGATTGTTGAATTTTTAATTTTAAGGGATTTTTGTTTTGTGAGGGGGGTGTGCTGGTTCTTGCTAAATTGATAAATTTGAAATTATATATATATATATGGGGAGGAGGAGGGAGTGAAGCTAAAAGAGATTTCATATTATGAAGTAAGTAAATCTATGTATCTTACAAGGAAGGTCTCCATACGGGCATATTCAGAAAAATCTGAAAAAATTACAGAATGTTCTTCTCATATAGAAGTTGTTTATAAAAAAAAATTCGGCGGAACCTCCTTATAACGTTCGTAAAAAAATAATAAAAATTTCGTTTATTTGGCGATTTATCTCCGGTTGGCGAAAAAACGAAATTTTGAAAAATACACTTTTACGCTTCGAATACTTTTTAAAGTATGTTCAATTTATTTAAATAAATTTAGTTTAAGTAATTTTAGTTTTGCATTTTTACTTTACTTTAAGTGTAATTTTGTCATATACGTTTATATGTACTTATAACAAAATGAAATTAATATATTTTATCATTTAAAACGCAATTTAAATTGATTAAAATTGTTCCAAATTGAAAAATACACAGTTAAAAATCTGCTGCATTTTGTTGCAACGCACTCCCTTGCTTGTATAGAAAACGGTTACTTGGCCGTGAAATGGAGCTTTCTCATTGGTTGGAATAGAGATATTATATACAAGCATACAAGCGGTGGAGTGCGTTGCAACAAAATGCAGCAGATTTTTAACAGTGTATGACACGGTCAATTCACCGTATTATGGAGCATTATCATTGGTCAGAAGAGAGATATTCTATAAAAGTAGTGGAGTGACGTTGCAGTAAATGCTGCAGATTTTTAACAGTGAAGTCAATTAAAATCATTTTTCAGATTCGTTAAAATCGTCTGCTTTTGGCGAGGAAATGCACTGCTCGCCAAATCCCGCGTCGCTTTCAGCTTTTTACGCCAATTATTCCAAACTATTTTATTTTTTTACATATCTAATAATGTGATTCCGCCGCTAATTTTCACTGATCCTTTATTACCTACATGAGTAGTTTAATTCGTATTTTTTTCAAAAAATTCTGAGTATGCCACCAATGGAGACCTTCCAGTAAACAAACTTCTGAGTCATTCCACATCACATCAATATAGACAGACTAACCTAGTAATGTTACAATAAAGTTTGAGACACTTAACGCATATTTTCTTCAAAAAAATTAAGACGTCCGATTTTGAGATATGAAAGATCAAACGTCAAAATGTTTGACCTTGAAATTAGAAATATTAAAAAATTATATATGTGATATATCATATAAAAGCCTAATTCAAACACTTCCAAAGACATAAAAAGTAAGTCTTTCTGACAATTAGTGAATAAATTATGACTAAATTTATATGGCGTGAAATGCAAGAATTTACGTTTTTTGTTCATCTTTGAAGTTAATTACTTCAGAAATCAAATGAAATAGAAATTTATTATTGGATAATTATTCATTTCTCTATAAATTTAACAGTTTAGCTTAATATTATACAATTCTGAGGAGGTCAGGATTTTACTTGTGCTGATTCGACGCAACTGCGATACCTGCCAAGTGGCAAAACTTTTGGAGACATTACTTTTAAAACTTCTAAAGAGTTAAAGATTTTACACAAATAATACATAGACATACAAATAATAAATGCAATAAACCCAACTGGAATGAAAAATTAGCAAGAGCCAGTAATCGAACCCGGGACAACATCATTCCAGGCTGTTGCTCTAACCACTAAGCCACTCCGGTCGATGCCCAAGTCTGCAATTTCTCAGCCAAAATAAAACTGAGAATTCAGAAGTGAAAATTATATGAAAAACATTATCAATTGCAAGACGTTTTTTAAAATATTAAGAAAAAAATCGTAAAAAATTAAAATGTCGTTAGTAAACACTGTAAATTGTTGATTAACAAACAATTCTGATATATTCATTTATATATAATTTTAATTACAATAAAATGCCATATTCATTCGTACCATAGTTTTAAAAATAGAATTTTTGAAAATCTTTTTAATGAACATATCAGTTAAAGATATATTGTGGGAAAATGTACAGAAATATTCTTAATCTGCATATACACACACACTCTAGAATTTATCGAGCAAGGGTAGTAAGCAAGGAAAAATAACAAAATAACTGAATAAAATGACTCTCTCTTTCACCTTATGCCTCACCGCTTCATTTGTATTCACCCTATGAATGAACTCATTACACGTTTTTGAAAGTTTGACCTACTTGATGACTCTCAATTAAACAAACAAAGAAACGAAAAAAAAAGAGATCCTCCAGCAAAGGATGAGACGTGAGAAACTGACCTTTTCATTGAAATGAAGTTTTCATATATGCAATCTTAAATCTCCCTTTATTTCCAAACGTATTTTTATCAAGTTATAAACATCACACTTGAAGGACAACAAGGTTCCGTATGCATCACTCAGGTGATTTCAAAAAGATTTAAATCAAAAAAGCCATTTCAATTTCAAGGCCATAAATTTCGTTTTCCTCTTCTGTCTAGCTCTTTTGTTTAAAAAGATTTTACATTTAGTTAACATAAACATGGACATGTGAAAGTTATCCAATTCTTTCAAACTCGTAAAAGAAAGAGACAGTGAGAGCGCGCGAAAAACAAACTAAAATTTGTAGCCAATTCACCCTTTTTCAACAGATAATAATAATAAAAAAAAGCCTATTTAGTTGTGACACGAATTTAGCATTTTTTAAGATCACATTTTTCAAGGTATTCTTTTAAGAGTGTTTATAAGAAAATTTTCATTTTAATCGCTCTGCTATTTTTTGTTAGTTATAATTTATACCCCTTATAGGTTTTTAAATATTTAAAATAAAAGAAACTATACAGCCTACAAGAAAGATACAAGACATGGCTTGATTTTATAGGAGTACTAATATATAGGGTGTTTCCAAAATTTTTTTACAATAAAAGAGGGGTGATAGTACACATCAAGACAAACAATATTAAACAGGAGACCAAGGATCCCAAACGTTTTCAAAAGGAGATAGCCGCCATTAAAGTTTAGGGACCAAAATTTCAAATAAACATAAAAAACGGAAAAATCGGTCGATTGATTCGCGATTTTCACTAAAATTATTCTTTATGTTGGCATTTTCTTGAAATTAAATTATAAAGATAAATTTCAAAAAATGCCGATAGAGGGCGCTTTAGACTTTGGAGTAACGAACAACTATTTTTTGTCAGTATTTTTTGCATCTCATAAAATGTTTTCGTAAGTTTAGACTCAAAATTAAATTTTGAGCTCAAAATCTGAAAGTGGGAGTGGTTAAGTAGCACAAACTGAATTGTGTTCAGAGGGTTCAAATTTCAAATGATTATAAAAAACGGAAAAATTGGTTCATTGGTTTGCGGTTTTCACTAAAACTATTCTTTATGTCGGTATTTTCTTAAAAATAAATTACGAAGATAATTTTCAAAAAATGCCGATAGAGGGCGGTTTAGACTTTGGAGTAACGATACATGTTTTGGACCCCGTCTAACATTACAAACCTTTGTTTGCGGTTGTGGCCCGCTAGAATAAAAAGTTGAGTATTTATAACCATTTATAACTAATCATAAATAACTGTGAGTCTAATGTGTTAGTTTTATATTTTGTTTATTTCTGTTACAGTTAAGTTTTGAGAACACTTTTGATTTCAGGGCTGATAAACGGAACTCTAGCAGAAATCAGAAAAAATACAAAGCTATCATAATTCTTTTCAATCTCAGATATATCATATTCAAAAAGATACATTTAAAAATATTGAAATGCAAGCTAGAGATTTGTAGAGGCTAATTCCATGGGTTATGCAGTGTAAGTCACATAGCTAATAACCGCTATACTGGTTGGCCACCGTTATTTTCGAAAAGTTTGCTCCGCCTTATTCAATTAATAAGATATTTTGGATAAAATAAGTCATATTTTCTCATTCTAAAATACTGGTAGCAAAAAATCGTAGTATGTAACTAACACTACAAATACTTGTGGAAATAACCTAGAAAAGCTTTCATTGGTTTAACACAAGTTTGTAAACACCCTATTCTGACACGCTTGGACTTTTAATTAGTGATAGTTCTAGCATCTCTAATGTTTTACAGCTTTTTCTGTTTTAGAGTTACGATACGGTAACTTATGCGACCATGTGGTATCTCTATTTTATTGGGTATAAATCCAGAAATTCAAGAAAAAGCATATGATGAAATTCAGTCATAAACTACCGATCACACTGCACACGAAGAATCTACTAACCTTACATATTTGGAGGCTGTTTTAATGATAAAGTATTAAAAATGTTGACCAAAAAAGTTATTTTAACATGTTATTTTTTAAAAATAGTAATTTTTAATAAATTATTCCAAGCACGATTTCCGAAGCCGAAATATTTATTAAGAAGAGTTGGCGAATTTGGACAGATGGATGTTCTCCTTCACCAGATGCAAGAAATAAAAATTAACTGACTTCGAAATTACAAACGTGCCTCTCTCTCTCTCTGTGAGTTTTTTATTTTTTTTTTCCTCGCCATTATATTTCTACTTATGTACGCCATGAATAATTCTGTCACCATTTTAACAACTACGATCCATAATAGAAAAGTACATAATGTGCAAACACTGCTGTTCTAAATCCTTTCGGACAATTGTTTTTATTTCAGTCTTTATTATTATTTTTTTGCCTGTCGTGACGAATTTCTTTCGTTTTCGAAGTATCTTTTATCTTATTTTTAGACAGTTTTTTACTTCCTGGATTTATATTTTTCGTCGATTTTATTTTTATCGGGAGCGTGAAAATTTCAGCATAACAAATGATAGCGATAATCAGAGATTAATTTCTCCCAAAATATTTTGAAGATGTATAAGCTGAAAAAAATGCTTTTAGAAAAATGCGCTTCAGTTACATTATGTTTTATTTTCAATGAGTTTAAACATTACATTTTTATGATGTACATATTTTTAAAATATGTTTTGAAATTGCTTCATATTTTTCCAGCAAGATGTCGCACGTTTCCCGAATACTGTCGGCAAGAGTCCCGATTTATGTAGAATGTAACGATTTTCCATAATACAAAAATTCTTATAATTCTTATTTAGTACATAGTATTATTAGTCTGCATCGATTGTAATTTAATGCAATAAAATGTGCAAAAATAGAACCAATCTTTAATGTAAAATTTTTATGGTTTAACCGAAGGAAAACAGTACAAATGTATTGACTAAGACGGGAACCTGGCAAAAAAGGATTAGTTTTCTGGGTCATAACGATTCTGTTATAACATATTTTAACGTAATTTGTTCAGTATAGTCTGCAAAAAGGAAACATGTTAATATTTGAATTCTCCTTTAAACGTAAAGTTCCATATTCTCTATAGAAGGCTATAACTGCTCGCATCCGGATAAAGTTCAAAACAGGAATTTTGTTTACTTGCTTAATTACTATCCACTTTCATGAATTTAACTGCATTAAAATATTGTGTTTATTTAGTACAATAAAACAGCTTAAGACGAAATCTAAAATGACACAGTAAAATCCGTTTTAGGTAGGTTTCTGTCTTAGCAGGTATAATTGTAATGTGTTCCTTTTATCGGGACCATGGATTTTTTACTTTAAAGACAAGATTATGTTATAATAGATTATATTTTCATAAGATTTACCGTGTTTTTATGTCTTGATTTAGAAGTCGCTGTTTCACTTTTTTTGTGTCCATGTCCCTTTTTTGGGACATTGGGCCGGACGACATTAGTCATGAATATTACTAAAACAACATTCGTACTATTGGTGGATTTTTGCTAATTTCGAAGTTCACTGTTAATTATTATTCTTGTATGTTTTGAAATTAACATGGAGGGGACAGTTTAACTTTTCAAAAATTTTATTTATTTTTAAAAATATGGTTCATATAGGGAACTCACTGCATTTTAATGCTCAATTAAAAGTACATTTTGAGAAAAGATATATTTTTATAGCTAATTAAATTTAAAATAATTTTAAAAAAATTAAATTTCAAATCCCTGTTATTTTTTTAAAAATTGATATTTTTGCCCCCCCCCTTTTTTTGAGATTTTCAAATGTGCATTGCACAAGACTGCGTATGGATTTTTAGATGCATCTAATATTACATTAATATAACGATTTTACTGATATATAGTGTAAAACGATGAAATCTAACACATCTTCATATACTTTTTTTTAATAGCAAAAACTCTGAATTCTATGTGCTAATTCCATGTGCTAATTCCATGTGCAGATTTATCGCATATATCATAAAGAATATACGCAATAACGTTTGAATCTCAGGTCTCAAGTACAAACAAGTCGGAAACTGTACGCAAAGCATAGTAAATTAGGTGTATTCGTACTATAACGAGGTTTTAAAAATATTTAGATCTATGAGTAATAGAGTATACATATTCGGATACAGTATAGTAGCTGAAATCTTTTGTCCATGATAAATACTATCTGCTTTCTATTATACTGTAAGTAATTTGTAGTAAACCTCAGCATCGTATATTAATTTCATAAAATGTATAATATTTTAATGTAATTCAAACTCACCTCAAACAATATTTCCCCATTACCATTATGTAATGGAATACTTTTGTGTGGTCTTGTAAATTAATAGCAAATATTCTTTGCACCACAGAATGTACAGAATGCATATTTTCGTACATATTGCATAGTTGCATATCACTTTTATTATGTTCGAAAGAGTGTAACATCATTAAAATGCACGTGAAACTATTTTCACCATTGGCCGTAATGTAGCGGAATAATTTTGATTGTCCCTGTAATTAAACTATACATCCGATTTTCATAAAATTTGAAATGACTCGACAAAATTATGCAAAAATTATATATTTAAAATTTCAAACGACTCGGTCGGGTAGTTTTCGTTCTGTTATATGCGGACGGATTGAATAACAACTGTAGGTGCTACATATTTACATAATTACGAAAGCACCTAAAACGGCCTTAGCACTTTTAAACAGGAAAGTTAAGAAAATATGAACAATGAGAAAAAGTCATTAAAGTTTTAATAAGTATGGATAATTGCGCGGGGTGTATTAAAAAATTTTAGAATATCTCGCGACATAATTACCGTATGGGTAAAAATAAGGTGTTAAAATATTCAAAATTAAATTTCATTTAATATCTCAAAAAAAAAAAAAAAAAAAAAAAAAAAAAAAAGATTGATTATTGGACCAATTTTAAGGTAATCTGTCCTTTTAAATATTAGTTATGAAATAAAATTAATTTGTGTGTCATATTTTTGTAAAGAAAATTTATAATCACTTAAATTGGCAGTACAATATGAAAATTTTCAAATTTTGAGAATGATTGTAATCAAATAATTAAGAAATATATAAAACCAACACTGCAATCTGAGTACAAATGAAAACCATCCATACATTTTCAAGGTCCTTCGAGAGCTCTTTAAAAGAATTACGATATGATGTTAACCTTTCATTCATTACTTGGTTTCCTTATTTGTATTTTCATGCTTATTAATGCAAGCGATTACTTCATTCATTCTCCAAACTTGTGTTTCCTGTTTCAGGTAATCTCTTTTGTCTTTTATTTTCAACTTTAAGAGCATACTTAGTTTTTATTGGTTTGCTCGGGTCTCAGGTTGCATATTCAAAACAAGGCATTTTGCAATCATCCATGATGCTACCAAAATCGTGATTTCCTTGCCTTTTCTTTTCTTTCTCTTTTTTCATTCTTTTATTTATCTCAACCTGATTTTTGTATGTAAAGATGGAATTTTGCAATGAATTTTTAACCCACTTCTTAATATGATAGAATCAAATATATATACACCGCTCAGCAAAAGTTTAGACAATGATCGATTATGCTTCTATTTTCTGAAGTATGTACTGAATGTTTGTAATTCCTCTGTCAGATATTAGTTGTGACTTATCCTTTATTCACACACAATAAATTTTGAATTTTACCTTTTAAATAAAATATAATGACAAAAAAATAAAATTAACATTGTGGCAAAAGTATAGACAATTTGTGTATTTACAGAAAAAATAACTACAAATTAAAATCGAATTGCACCCGCATTGTTTGTAGTTAGTGCAAGAATATGACTTTTCATCGAAAAAACTAAATACTGCGTCACTTAGGGGTCTATTTCGTACCAAACATGTTCAACAGCAGCTCGAAACTCATTAAAAGAAAACTATAACAAAACATTTGCATAAACATTACGACATATGATGTTACAAAAGTTTTCGATTGGGTCCGGATCAGAACTACACGCCGACCAGTTGAGATCAATAGTATTTTCAGAGTTAGACGAAGTTCTTCTTTTGTATGCAACATGAATAGATGCTAAAATCCATACTTTAGATCAGCAAAAATTCCCCAAATGACTAAAAATTAATCGCCAACGTATTACGTAGTCTTGTGTTGCTTGGCAACCAATGAATCTCCACAGATGCACGAGCATTAAAGCTAAGTGAGGACCAAATTATTTAAAATTCACCTTCTTTTTGTCGACTTAATAAAGTCCCAGGATCTTTGCTTAAGTCATTCCAATGGTATGCCCACATGTTTGGGCCATTCAATTTCCACTTTTTTTTTCGTTACTGAATATCATAGCGTACCATTTGGGCCCAAATGACATATGTTTGCAAGTTAATTGAATTCTGGACAATTTATAGCGAAATTTTTAAAGCTGATTGTTTTATTATTGTCATGTAAATTGATTTACCCGTTTCTTTAATTCATCTACGCATCATGTCCGTCGACACAGAAATTCCTGACTTACTTTTAATGTGATTAACAATCATTATTTGTGTAAATGGCACTTTCTGGATCCTTTTGTCATCGCATTTTCTTGTCACACAAGGTCTTTCAAATTATGTTTTTTTTTTTTTTTTTTTTTTTTTTTGAGGAGTCATCCTTAGACTATACTTCATAGACAAACCACTTTGGACGATTCAGTGCTGCTGAAATTTCTACAACTGTCTTCCCTTTCCATTTCAGCTTCCCTACTTCAATTACCTCATCTAAATGAATATTTTTAGCTCGCGGCATCTTCACTAACTGATGCTATATCGAGGTATAATTAAATACTTCAGACATGTGACATCATTACTTGGAAATTTGCATTTATCCATGAACAGTTGGCTAAAAATAAAAAAAGTGACTAAACTTTTGCAAAATGCAAATTTTACTTTTTTCAGTTAAATTATATGTTATCTTACATTATAACCATTATTTTTATTGTACATTGTTTAAAATATATTTGAAAATAAGTATAGCCATTTCTAAAACTCACGTGTTCGTATTTTTTATTTAAAGGTTAAAATACACCAGTGTCTAAACTTTTGCTGAGCACTGTATAAATTAAATTTAATACAAATTACCACATTAAAACATGGAAAAAAATAAATAATTAAAAGGAGCATTATCGAAATTTGTAGAAGCAAAACAGATTCATCAGGCCCACAAATATTTTAGAACTACAAATAAAGCGCATGGTTTCGTCTTCTTATTTGCTGTGAAAAAGCAAAATAATAAGAATTCGGGGCTACCAACAAACATAAACCCAGAAAAAATTGGAGAAAACATTCAGATTAAAATATAATAACAAGATTAAAATGGATTGAAAAAGAAAAATTATACCAATAACTAAAGATCCACACTGAAAGATGCATAAAAAATACTGGCATGTTGCCAAAAAAGGGATATTTAAAAAATAATGCACCAAGGAGTAAGTCCCTATATTTAAGGGTGTATTTCGATTCAAACTGCTTGTTTTCCGATTTTTTTTTTTTAATTCACTTTTGCTCTCAAACACATGAAACTTGCAGATTCTCTTATTTAGAAAGTGCACAATGTGCCGAAAAGGTCAATTCTTCGATAAGTGCACAAAATATTGCAAAAAAAGCAATCAAAAACGGCAATTTGAACCGATTTTTCCGAAGTGGGAGATAAGGGAACGAAAAAATCCCTTTCGGCATGGCCTATAGGCGGAGGTAGATTTCGAAAAGTTTTCATCTCAAAAAAAAAAAAAAAAAAAAAAAAAAGAAAAATGCCTATTTTTACTCAAGTGCCCATTTTGGCAATATATTTTGAATTATATTCTTACTTTATTTAAAAAATTGATCAATATGCTCATTATATAGTTCCTAAATAACAAAAAACTGTTAATTAAATTCGTTTGACAGCAAAATTGAATTTAAAAATGAGTCATAAAATAACCAATTTATTATTTTAATACATCCACAATTCTTTAATCAAGATCGCTTTGAGAAATTTTGTGCGAAGTGCCCACTTTGACAGATTTTTTTAAATATATATTTAGCCTTTATCAAAAATCTGACCAATACGGCACATTACACAGTTCCTAAATAACAAATAACTGTCAATTGAATGCGTTTGAGAGCAAAATTGAATTTAAAAATGAGTCATAAAATAAACAATTTGTTAGTTGAATACAACCTCATTTCTTTTATCATGATCGCTTTGGGAAATTTTTTTGCGAAGTGCTTACTTTGACAGCTTTTAAAATATATATATTCACCCTTTATATAAAAATCGACGAATACGCACATTATATAGTTCCTAAGTAACAAAAAACTGTCAATTGAATGCGTGTCAGAGCAAAATTGGATTTAAAAATGAGTCATAAAATAACCAATTTGTTATTTGAATACCCACAATTCATTAATCATCTCGCTTTGGGAAATTTTGTGCGAAGTGCCCATTTTGGCAGCCTTTTTTTTAAATATATTCTGCCTTTATCAAAAAACTGGCCACTCCGTCACATTATATAGTTCCTAAATAAGAGAACCTGTAAATTGGATGCGTTTGAGAACAAAAAAAGATTTAAAAATGAACTCGGTAAAAACGCAATTTCTTAAATTTCCTCAAATTTTAATCACCATAACTTCGTGAAATTCTGTTCAAAATACCCTTTTTGGCAGCTTTTTAAAAAATATATTCTGCCTTTATTAAAAAACTGGCCAATACGTCAAGTTATATAGTTCCTAAATAATAGGACCTGTAAATTGGATGGGTTTGAGAACAAAAATGAATTTAAAATGACTCATAAAAAACGCAATTTGTTATACTTAATGAATTTTTTAATGATGAAAACTTCGGGAAATCTGTTCAAAATACCTTTTTTGGCAGCCTTTTTAGAAATATATTCTGCCTTTATCAAAAAATTGGCCAATACGTCGCATTATATAGTTGCTAAATAAGAGGATCTGTCATTCGGACGCGTTTAAAATCAAAAATGAATTTTAAAATGAGTCAGAATATAAGCAGTTTGGATTTGAGGTTTTTTCTCCAACTCCTATTTTTGTTTAATTTATTTTTGCTATAAGAATTGGTTCTATGAAAAACTTGTCAATATAAAAGTTGTAGATATTATTGTGAAGATGTAAAATAAATTTAATTAGATTTAATTGCTTAAGAATTGAGTAAGTTATGGGTTTTTTTCTTTTTCCTCCCCCCTTTTTCTTTTCGTTTTTAATTTTTTTCATCGGTAAAAATTGGTCCTATCAAAAACTTGTAAATACAAAAGTTTTAGATAATATTGAGTACATTTATATAAAATTTAGTTGGATTTGATATCTTTAGAATTGACGAAGTTATGAATTTTTTTCTCCCAAAAACCATGTTTTTTTCGCCTCTTGAGCCCATTTTTAACTTTATCAAAAATCTGTCAAGCATAAACTTTTTGCCCATTTTTTAGAAGTAATATAAACTTTAAACTGATTCGATATCTATTTTAATTAAAAAATTATCGCGTTTTTTCTGTTTTCACAAAAACCCTCCTAACTTCCACCCCCTTGGTCCGATTTTGCCCATTAACGAACTTAACCGAGATTTTATGCCCCTTGATTTTATGTAAAAGTTTGATGAAGATCTGAGCATAATTATGGAAGTTATCGTGTCTAGAAGAAAGTGATATACACCGATAGATAGATAGATAGATAGATAGATATATATATATATAAACTTTTTTACTGATGGTAGTTTTGGGGTCTAGGAGTCATGATTCGTGTAGATCCGCAAAAATTTTTCAGAAATTCCAACATGGGAGACAATGCAATAGGTAGTATTTCATACGAAATCTACCTAAAAAAGGGTCTTCCAGAGAAGTTAATTGCTTATAAATCAAATTCTAATGAATTGAGCATAAAAAGACTTTACTCGGCACCTCATACGTCCCTTCAAGAATCCCCTCAGCAAGTTTCATGATTCTACTTTTAAAAATGTGTCTGAAATTGTATCGAAAAGTTTCGAGCTGCTGAAGGTGGAAAAGCGTTTTTTCGAATACACCCTTAAGGTGCAAATTTTAATATGTGTGATCCTATAGTTTAGCCAAACTCTACTTAGTTGTCCTATGAAATAATATAGTGCTGCCGTCATTTGAGAAATTACTAAAATAAATGTCATGGAACAAACTAAAATATATTAAAGGAATTATTAATTTATTTTTTATTAAATGAACTATATATTTATTGGATGTTGTCTTACTGCATATACTCTCTTTAGGTATATAAGTTAAATTTAAAATATTTTATTAATTGAAAAACATCATAGGAATATGTAATTGACTTATTAAATATTAAAATATGTAAGATTTGGTATAAACGAATTATTCGTTAATGATTTCCCTAATTAAGTGTACCAAACTATAAAATAACAAAACTTAAATAATTGTTAATCCTATCCTAATTACTTAAGTAAGTATATAATATAATGATAATAAATTAAGTAACCACTACTCAAATTCATGAAAGTTATATAATAAAATACACATGCATGAAATGAAAAATACACCTAAAATGGAAATACATGAAAAGTGTATTTTAATTCGTGCATGTAATTTTTTTTAATGTAATTTAGACAGATGAAAAAAAAAATATTTAAAATACTGTCGAAAAAAAGAAATCACACAATAAAGAGAGGTAAGCGAAAACTGAAGCGAGGAGTATTCTTTCTCTTTTTTTCTGTGCATTCCAAATACTCAACTTTTAAAAAAAAGGTTTGGAATATTTATACAATTTCTTATAAAAATACACTAATCAGAAAAATTTTTGCACACTTTTTTTTGCGTTCGAACAAGCCATGTGTAACATTTTCGTGAAACTGGAATCCTTTTCTTATTGTATCGATGTCATTTAGCATTTTTTCTTTTCAATTGAAATGATTAAATAAATAAATAATTTCATTTTCATACAATTCGCTGAAATAAATTCATATTTGCATCACAACAGAAAGTCCCCAGAGTTGAATGTTGTACACACATGAAAGTGGATAAATTTCCTTATATTTAGAAAATTTTTCGTAATATGGGAATTAATATATATGTTAATGTCGCGATTTAGCACAAAATTTCGTTAAATAGAAAATTTTTTTAAAGGGAAGTTCCACAACATTTACCAATTAGCCAGCTACAGGTAATATGTCGCCCAGTTTCTGTTCCTAGAACAATTGTATGGGAGTTAAACAACAACAACGAAAAAAATAAATAAATAAATAAAAAATAAAAATAAATAAATAAATAAAATGTGTTTAATGATTATCAATAAATGCTTACCAAAATAGGCCAAAACTCTGTGCAATTGCAACATTGAAGTATTTTAAAGACTTAAAAGAATAAAATAAATTATACTTTTAAAAAAAGATCAGAAGAATTTGATATTGAAGGAAAATACGCTTTTATCAATTAATAATTAAATAGTAATTGATTTACAACTAAACGATGAGAAATCAACTTAGGAATCCGAAAAAGATAGTTGAAATAATGATTTATGTTTTTTTTTTTCTGTTCCTTTTCTTAGAAAAAAAATATTTTAAAAAATAAATTCATTTTAGAACAGTAGGAGGCAGCGCACACCATAATTTCCTCAAGTAGACGGTTGAAAATCCAAGATTAATTAAAACTCGATTTGCATATTAAAATACATCTGGTCTGCTAAGCCATATCTTAATGGGAAACACACGCAAACCCGATTTTTGAGGCTGATTGATAAGTTTACCATTGTGTTTTCTTGCTCCTAGTCCTCCAAGTTTTCATATTTTTGGCTGCAGGATAACTTATTATAAATTATTGGATCATTCGAGACAACAGCTCAGCCGCTATAAGTCTAAAAAAAAAAAAAAAAAAAAAAAAAAAAACCTCCAAACAAACAAACAAAATATTATAAATTTACCGATCAATCACTAATATTGGCTTTGCAGATGGTTTCCACCAAGATATGACTTGGGACCAGTTGCATTTTAATGTAATTAAGTTCTACCTAATCTTGAAATTTAAACCGTCAATTCGATCAGATAACGGTCTGTACAGTCAGCCACCTTCCAGTTTATTTGCTTGAGCTTTACTACCAAGCGTTAAAAAAAAAAAAAAAAAAAAAGCAGTGAATTTTTTTATAATCGAATTCGTTGTCTACAACAAATTAATGTATTTAACGAAAATTTTTGAGAGAAAAAAAGAAATTTAAGTAAAACATATCTATTATTTTCAAAGTGACTAATAAGTGCTTATTAAAGTTTTTAAGCTATTGCATAGCTTTTATCGCGGGCTTTGAGCGCGGTGACCGAATCCAAAAATTCCGTAACGCGGAAAATCCTAACACATCGGTAACGAAAAAACCTAACACTCGGCTAACGTCGTTTCCTTTCGGAAAACTTCGGAACGGTATCCTTCGGTAGACTTCGGCAGACATTGACGCGGTATTTTTCAGATATTAGAATATCAAGTCTCAAACTTATGTTTCTTATGATCTAATTTTCATAGCGCGGCCAAATTTTGTTTGGTAATTTATTATGAGACAGTGTTTATTTTGGTGGTCTTATTTATTTTGGTGACAAGAGACCCCCCGACCGTGAGGGTCGAAAAATTTAAAATGCTTATAACTCGCGATCTAACTTTCGTAGCGCGGCCAAACTTTGTTTGGTAATTTATTATGAGACATTGTTAATTTCTGGTGACAGGATACACCCCACGGTGAGGGTCGAAAAATTTAAAATGCTTATAACTCGCGATCTAATCTTCGTAGCGCGGCCAAACTTGTTTGGTAATTTATTAGGAGACAGTGTTAATGTTTGGTGACAGGAGACCCCAGACGGTGAGGATCGAAAAATTTAAAATGCTCATAACTCGCGATCTAATTTTCGTAGCGCGGCCAAATTTTCTTTGGTTATTTATTATGGGACAGTGTTAATTATTGGTGACAGAAGACACCCCACGGTGAGGGTCGAAAAATTAAAAATGCTTATAACTCGCGATCTAATTTTGGTAGCTTGGCAAAATATTGTTTGGTAATTTATTATAAGACAGTGTTAATTTTTGGAGACAGGAGACCCCCCACGGTGAGGGTCGAAAAATTTAAAATGCTTATAACTCGCGATCTAATTTTCGTAGCGCGGCCAAATTTTGTTTGGTAATTTATTATGGGACAGTGTTGATTTTTGGTGACAGGAGATCCTCCAAGGTGAGGGTCGAAAAATTTAAAATGCTTATAACTCGCGATCTAATTTTTGTAGCGCGGCCAAATTTTGTATGGTAATTTATTATGAGGCAGTGTTAATTTTTGGGGAAATTAGACCCCCCCCACGATGAGGGTCGAAAAATTTTAAATGCTTATAACTCACGATCTAATTTTCGTAGCGCGGCCAAATTTTGTTTGCTAATTTAATATGAGACTGTTAATTTTTGGTGACAGGAGAGCCCCCACGGTGAGGGTCGAAAAATTTAAAATGCTTGTAACTCACGATCTAATTTTCGTAGCGCGGCCAAATTTTGTTTGGTAATTTATTATGAGACAGTGTTAATTTTTGGTGACAGGAGACCACCCATGGTGAGGGTCGAAAAATTTAAAATGCTTATAACTCACGATCTAATTTTCGTAGCGCGGCCAAATTTTGTTTATTCATTTATTATGAGTCAGTGTTAAGTTTTGGTGACAGGAGACCCTCACGGTGAGGGTCGAAAAATTTAAAATGCTTATAACTCGCGATCTAATTTTCGTAGCGCGGGCAAATTTTGTTTGGTAATTTTTTATGAGACATTGTTAATTGTTGGTGACAGAAGACCCCCCCCCCCATGGTGAGGGTCGAAAAATTTAAAATGCTTATAACTCGCGATCTAATTTTCGTAGCGCGGCCAAATTTTGTTTGGTAATTTATTATGAGACATTGTTAATTTCTAGTGACAGGAGACACCCCACGGTGAGGGTCGAAAAATTTGAAATGCTCATAACTCGCGATCTAATTTTCGTAGCGCGGCCAAATTTTGTTTGGTAATTTATTATGAGACATTGTTAATTGTTGGTGACAGAAGACACCCTACGGTGAGGGTCGAAAAATTAAAAATGCTTATAACTCGCGATCTAATTTTGGTAGCTTGGCAAAATATTGTTTGGTAATTTATTATGAGTCAGTGTTAAGTTTTGGTGACAGGAGACCCTCACGGTGAGGGTCGAAAAATTTAAAATGCTTATAACTCGCGATCTAATTTTCGTAGCGCGGCCAAATTTTGTTTGGTAATATATTTTGAGACTGTTAATTTTTGGTGACAGGAGAACCCCCACGGTGAGGGTCGAAAAATTTAAAATGCTTATAACTCACGATCTAATTTTCGTAGCGCGGCCAAATTTTGTTTATTCATTTATTATGAGTCAGTGTTAAGTTTTGGTGACAGGAGACCCTCACGGTGAGGGTCGAAAAATTTAAAATGCTTATAACTCGCGATCTAATTTTCGTAGCGCGGCCAAATTTTGTTTGGTAATTTATTTTGAGACTGTTAATTTTTGGTGACAGGAGACCCCCCACGGTGAGGGTCGAAAAATTTGAAATGCGTATAACTCACGATCTAATTTTCGTAGCGCGGCCAAATTTTGTTTATTCATTTATTATGAGTCAGTGTTAAGTTTTGGTGACAGGAGACCCTCACGGTGAGGGTTGAAAAATTTTAAATGCTTATAACTCACGATCTAATTTTCGTAGCGCGGCCAAATTTTGTTTGGTAATTTAATATGAGACTGTTAATTTTTGGTGACAGGAGACCCCCCACGGTGAGGGTCGAAAAATTTGAAATGCGTATAACTCGCGATCTAATTTTCGTATCGCGGCCAAATTTTGTTTGGTAATTTATTATGAGACATTATTAATTTCTGGTGACAGGAGACACCCCACGGTGAGGATCGAAAAATTTAAAATGCTCATAACTCGCGATCTAATTTTCGTAGCGCGGCCAAATTTTGTTTGGTAATTTATTATGATACATTGTTAATTGTTGGTGACAGAAGACACCCCACGGCGAGGGTCGAAAAATTAAAAATGCTTATAACTCGCGATCTAATTTTGGTAGCTTGGCAAAATATTGTTTGGTAATTTATTATAAGACAGTGTTAATTTTTGGTGACAGGAGACCCCCACGGTGAGGGTCGAAAAATTTAAAATGTTTATAACTCGCGATCTAATTTTCGTAGCGCGGCCAAATTCTGTTTGGTAATTTTTTATGAGACAGTGTTAATTTTTGGTGACAGGAGACCCCCCCCGCCCCCACCGTGAGGGTCGAAAAATTTAAAATGCTTATAACTCGCGATCTAATTTTCGTAGCGCGACCAAATTTTGTTTGGTAATTTATTAAGCTATTGCATAGCTTTTATCGCGGGCTTTGAACGCGGCGACCGAATTTAAGAATTCCGCAACGAGAAAAATTCCTAACAATCCGGCTAACGAAGTTTCAGTTTGGCAGACTTCGGGAAGGTATCCTTCGATAGACTTCAGCAGACATTGACGCGGTATTTTTGCATAAGTTGATAAAAAATGCTATGCAATAGCTTTACCGCGGCAGTCCCCGAGTGGCACACATATTTTTTTTATAACTTTTTTTATTATTTTATTTTTAAATATCGATCTAATTTCTAAAGCCATTTTACTTAAGCTTTTTAAGATATTTTTTGTCCCTTTTGCTACATAAATTTTACTTAATAATAAGAATATTGTTTAAGTATACGTGTACATAATTTGCATCAGCGTGAGAAAAATTATATTAAAAAATTAAGTTACAGCTTTTTTAAAGTCGTAATTAAAAATAAATAATTTTATTATGCTAAAATAATGGAACAGAAGCTAAATTTAATAAATTATTTTTTTCTCTTTAATAACTATACATACAAATAAATAAATTTGTTGTTGATATAAATTTTCTTTAGCCGTTTTTATAAAATTTGCAAGGTAATTTTATCTTTAATACAACATTGAAAACTATAACTAAAGTAACAAGAAGTTAAAAAGAAAAGAGTGTTTACCTTTAAAGACTGCATGGGTGTAATGCATTAGAATTCTAAGCATTTTATGAGCAAAATTAGAATGGTAAAATCAGTTTTCTTTCCTAGGAAGCGTCTTCTGAAATATAGATTAGTCGTGTGTTTTCCGGGGTGCACAATTTTTGTTATTTATTCTGCTAAATGGAAATGACAAGCAACAATTAGGTTAACAGGAGGTTTAATTTCTCTAAGGAAAGTGGTTAATAATATGCGTAGACTTAAACTAGTTGGATTTGTCAATCCCAAAACTTTCCTTTATCTCATACATGTATCTTAATATTTCAAAAACTAGTTACACGTGTTGATACTTTAATATTATTAATTGAATACTATAACAACTTTGATTTATATCTTAAATTTGTGATTCAGTCAATTAGCCGGAGCAAAAACAAGTTAATGGGGATCATGATATTGAAACACAATATCACAATATTGAAAATGGCACAAAATCGCTACTGCAACTTATTTTTTCTAAAGATGACAGTAACAAAATGTTAAATTAATTGCATGGAATTAAAAAATAAAAGCAATCAATACAGATTTATTAAACTATTTAAAACTGTTAATCAGATTAAAACATATGCAGACTATGTTACTCACGATGTTTGTAAATACAGTTGTTTTTTTCTTTTTTAATTGCGTTTATAGTCATTTCCACATCCTAATTTGATTGTTAATACAAGGAAAATAAGAACTTAATGGAGGAAAAATGACAAATTTTGAGAAGAAATTAGTTTAAACTAATCAGCTTTTATTGTATTTCTTTTCTTTTTTTTCAGGGATAACAGTAACGAAATATTAAATTAATTGCATGAAATTAAAAAATAAAAGTTTCAATTAATCGATACAAATTTATTAAACTATTTAAACCTGTGAATCAGATTAAAATGAATAAAGATTATGTCATTCGCGGCGTTTGTAAATACAATTTTTTTTCATCTATGTCGTCTGGATAGCCTAATTTGATTGTTAATATAAGGGAAATAAAGACCTAATGAATGAAAAAGGATAAACTTTAGGAAGAAATTAGTTTAAACTAATCAGCTTTTATTTTTTTCTGAGCGATAACAGTAACAAAATGTTAATTTAATTGAATAGAATTTAAAAAAAATAAAAGTTTTAATTAATCAGTACAAATTTATTTGTTAATCAGCTTAAAACAGTTAAAGATTATGTTTCTCACAATAATCATTTGGACAACGTAATTTGATACAGTGGGAAATGGATTTATTAACTACTAGCTGACCCGCCCGGCGTTGCCCGGGTCCGTATTAACAATATTAAACGAACTTGAAATTTGTATGATTTTATCATTAACTGGAAGCATGCAGAAATGCATTGTCTGAAATACGTCGCAGCTGACTTTGTGAAAAATCGGTTTTAAAAACAACAACTAATATTAAGATCTAAAAATACTTAAAATGAGCAAGGAGAAACACGGGAGGGAACATGTATCCAACGATTGCGTTAGTTTCGTGTTAAAGTGTTGATATTTACCCGTAAAAATCACTGTTAAAACACGTAACTAATTATTTTTTTCGCATAGAAATCCCAAGTGAAATATTTTGAATTTCAAACTAATTATATTACTCTTAAATCCGACTATACCGTGAATGAAATCGATACGCGATGATAAAAGATTGGTATATAGTATTATAATTTCAGAGCCATTTAACAAAAGTGTATATTTTTATCAAAGCATGCGTAATGTTGACTCTGTGGACAAATTCCTAACCGTAAATTTTTGTACCATAACCATAATCTGTCTGCGACTTAACATTACCCTACCGTAACTTAAATATAACATAAATGTAACCTAGCCGTCACTTTGAAATATCAATATAGAAGCATCATTTAAGATTTTGCTTGAAAAGTTAACATTCTTTCGTTAATGTCTTAAAATCGTCTGCACTCTGAAATCTAGATTTTAGACTAATATTTGTTATTTAAGTTTTCGCGCATGATTTTAAAAGAATGTTTTCATAATTATATTTTATATATTGACATAGAGTTATTAATATATTGTTAAACTAGCAAAAGCCATGCTTTGTTTGGATTCGCGAAGCATTATTTTATAAAACAGATATTTGAAAGTAACAATATTTTTTTTTTTTTTTTTTTTTTTTGCATCTTTATTAAACAAAAACGTTATTTTATGTTTTGGCGCATTTTAATTTTTTACTTATGATGTAAAACTGGCATAAGATATTTTCGAAGCAAACTTTTACAAATTTTTTTTTTTAATTTTCAACTAAAAGCTCTTTTAAAGATTTTTTTTTTTTACAATTTCAAGTAGTCACTGGTGTTTTTTAATTGTTTGAAATATGCATGTTTCCAATCTTTGTAATCAACATCCGATAATCTTTGATAGCTGTTTTAGAATAATATATTTGAAGAAAACTTGAAGAAAGTTACTTCTTCAAAATCCTATTTTCTGGAAAAAACATTTGAAATCTGCTTTCGTTGATACTATGAATTTTCAACTGTAAAACATTTTATTTTAATTTCTTCATTTTTATACATGTTAGCGTATGAGAATTGCTGTAATTCTCTCCGCGTGGGAGAACTGTTTACTTTCTGCGAATGGCAACTCAATTAATGGAATTACCTTTTAACGAAGCACTCTCTCATTCTCGCAGTGACGTTTTCACGAATAATTATTGTTGTGTTTGCGAACTTATTAAAGTCTTATTTTTCTATAAAATCCTTCTGATTAATGAGTCGATATTATTTAGCCACAATACGACCTTCGCAAAAATATTTATAAAGAGCTTGAACCAACAACTTCACGCAGATCTTTTAATTTTTCATTTATATAACAAATTTAAGAATTAATTTTATTTGTTTACAATTATTTTGTTGCCAGTTTACAAAAAAAAAAAAAAAAAAAAAAAAAAAATCCATAATACAATTCTTTTAAAATGTTTAAGTGTCATCTGTGCAAACGATTTTGCGGGATTCGCATTTGTAATGATCGAAAGGTGGCGTTGTATAGACCTGATAATCGTTTGTTTACGTATTTCTGTTTATTATTGTTCTTGTTGTTTATTTTCTGTTTACGTAGTTCTGTTTGTTCCATGCAGCGAAACCTTTGGATAGCGAAACCCGTTTAAAGAGCTATTTAAAGTGCAGTTTTTTATCTTTTTTATTTAATTATGGGAGATAAATTACAAATATCGACAATTTTAGAATTTCTAGATGCTGGAAAATCTAGTAATTGCTTTAGAGAAGCTGAAGAAATTATTGATTTATTAATCATGCAAGCATTGTGTTGCTGTCATATTATTTTGCCATGAGTAAGTCAAATGTACTTTTTTATATTATAGATCTAAACTTTGTGTATAAAATTTTGATTTTAAATAATTTTAATACAAAGAACCCAACGTTGCATGCGTTATAGGACTGTTTATTTATTTATTTATTTATTATAGAACTGTTTATTTATTTATCGGCCTTTTAAACACTGATTTCAGCGGAAGATATCAGTTCTATTTCGTTTCAGACTTTGTCCGCGAGAGGGCGTCTATTTCATTTCAAACGCGAATAATGAAAACATGTTTTATTTAATAAATTAATCATGATTCTATCTATAATTATTTACTCCATGATTTAAACTTTTTTTTCTGAAAATATACGCGCTTCATTTTTTATTTATTTGCTAAAATGCTTCCGTATTGGAAATGCATGTAAAATAAATTAATTAAAATAATAATTTTTTTAACGTTTTACTGTAAAAAAAATTATATTCTGCAAATCTACAAATTATAATTTATTTTTGTGTTTAATTTGAAGTTAAAATATTGAATACTTTTTTTGTAAAGCGTACGACAAATTGTAATTTGAGTGGACTAGTAGAGGATTCGCTTCGCTCATCCTAATTAAAAACATTTTTTCATCTACGTTATAAAGTATTAAAAAGTTCTGAAAAAAAAAAAAAAGAAAACTTTTAGTAATACAATTTTTAGTTCAAATCAAATGTTTTCAATATTTTATTTAATTTTATTTTTACATTTAATTTTTTCGAATATATCAATTCCAATTATTTTAAAAGCAAACATTTTTTAAAAATAAATGATATAATAGAAAAAAGACCATTTTAAAAAATTACTATTACTTCGTAAAATACGCTTCAGCTGTAATTCATTCCTTTCAATTCGTCTTAATACAAAATCCCTTCCACATGCTTTTGTTTGGGACATTAAAATTTGAGCGATAAATGGTTTAATATTGCGACCCTTTTTCGGTTTACTTCACCACCACCTATCTTTTTCCTCCATGGTTTACAACCGCTGTGATAAAAAATCATCATTTAAACTGACAGTTTGCCAGTCTATGAATTTTAAAGGTCTGTTCCAGCTTTTTTAATTATTTATGCGAAAATTTTATGCAACCAACCAACCATAACTAAATGAAGGGAAAAAAAGAAGAAAAAAGGCGATTTTTTATAAGAGTGATCTTTGGAATTTAATTAATTACTCAGTTAATAAATAGAATTTCGAAATTCTAAAGCTCAGGTGCATCAGGAGAGATATTGGGCTACTCTCATAAAAATTTTGAGCTTCGTACGTCCCATAGATTTTGCTAGCCATCGCAGACACACACACACACACACACACACACACACGCAGACAGAGCGATTTGTTATTTTATTAGTATAGATAGTACAGTAGAAAGAATTTTATATAGTAGCACAGTCACTGTAGGAAAATAAAATTGGAGAAGGTGGAAGTGATTAGTTTAAACTTTTTTTTTTTTTTCTAAAACATGATAGTTACAAAATGTTGCTTATCAGTTACATTGGTAGCTATATATAAAAGAGAAAAAAAATTAAATTGTGATTAAATTATCTTGTAAAATTCAATGAAAGTTGGTTTCATCCGTTTATGTTATTAAATATCAAACTTTACCGATTAACACGGTAGTTTTTCTACTAGTTTTAGATTGTTACCAGGCTTAAAAAACATTGTGTAAGCTTCATGCTACTTCTGGTTTATAAAGCTCTTTTAGTGAAAAAGCAATGTTTTGTAAAAGAATTGACAATTAACAAAAATATCTCGAGATCCGTAGCCCGTCTTTCTAGCGAAAGTGGGCTTAAGAGCCCACAATAGTCACAGGAAAAGTACAGAAAAAGACCCGGATGACCATGTAAAGTCTATGGGAGCGTTCTTTTCTAATATCGCGCTAAAATTTTAATATTTTGACATGATTTTTTTTGCATAAAATAGTTCAGGACGATCCACAACCGGGCTAGTTTTTACTTTTTCGATTTTGGTTTTAGATTTTTTTTAAAAAATTACTTTAATTTTCAAAACCGGTTTAAACCGGTTCTGAAACTGAAACTATCATAATATAAAAAATATATAACCAAAATCGAAAAAGTAAAAACTAGCCCGGTTGTGGATCGTCCTGAACTATTTTATGCAAAAAAAATCATGTCAAAATATTAAAATTTGAATGAGATATTAGAAAAGAACGCTCCCATAGACTTTACATGGTCATCCGGGTTTTTTTCTGCATTTTCCCTGTGACTATTGTGGGCTCTTAACACGTTTGAGTGCCACGTCAGTCATCTATGATTAATTTAACATTTTGTGCGTTAAAAACTGACGAACGGAAAGTAAGATTTTAATACTTCATATAAAATTAAGCTTAGATTTTAGAAATATGTTGAAAACTAAGAAAAAAAGTGACATCCTTTAAAAAGAGATCACCGAAAGAAGAAGTTAAAAATATTAATTGCTTAACCCTTTGCGGCGCAGGGCAAATTCATTGCATAAGTATTGAAATTAATGATTGACACCGGGATTTGGAAACAACTTTATTTATAAATAAGAAAACGCTATATTTCGTGCATTCAATAAACAGTAATTTTTTTTTAACAAAATTCCGCTGCCAATGGGGCGTTTGGGAATTAAAATTAAGTGGTATATCTATGAAACCACCGCGCCACAAAGGGTTAAGGAGATATTTTAAATATAAAAGTGCATCAAAACCCCATAGACTTTACATTACGAAGGGTAATTCGAAAAGTAAGTGACCAGCAGCCTTAATGAATACATACAGTGAGTCGCAACCAGGATCGTAGCTAGAAGTGAACAATAGGGGAAGGGGGGGGTCGCAAGAGAATGTAGGGGGGGGGGCTCATAATTTTTTTTTTCTCTCTCTGGCGCAGAAAGAAAAATTAGTGCATATCCACATTGTATGTACTATGTTTCTTATTAAACTGTTGAAGTAACTTCTTTTTATTCTGAGAAAAGTATAGGATGATGAAAATTTTGAGTGTATAACTGGTGCAAAATTAAACACCATGCTAGCTTCATATGTACAAATAGGATGAGGGAGTGTTGAAACACTTATTTTGCAGAATTTAGTCTTTCTGTAAAACTGTGAAAGAGTCTCAAAATTAAATTAGGTTTTTGAACACAATTTCATTTGAATTTTCACAATAGAAATTCATTGAGTGACCTTGGAATCTTTTCCAGGGGGGGGGGGGGGCTCAAAATATTTTAGGGGGGGGAGCCGCCCATAGCGCGCCCTTAGCTACAGCCCTGGTCGCAACCCCTGTTAAACCCAAATGGAAAGTGCGAAAACATAAAATTATAATTAAATATCAAGGCATGTTAAAATTCTATTAATTTGGAAACTCAGATGGCGCGTAGAGGAACTAGTCTTAGTTTGCATTCCCGAGTTGAATTTGTTCTGATTAGTTATCACAGGAAGGTTAACAGATCTAAAGATCTTTTGTTGATACTGCTTGCAATAACTAGATTATCCCATACATTAGCACGAGCAACAGCAAGCAGTTCTGCTAATCATCATATAAATTAAAAATTCACAAATTTTGAAGTTTCATACTATAAGGAGGTTGGAAATTGCACGTCAAGTGGAGTAAATTAGGTGCGTTTGTACTATAAGGAAGTTTTTAAAATATTCAGATCTTGGTGTAATAGTATACAATACTTCGGATCCAGCATAGTGGCCGATATCTTTTGTGTATCCCTGTAAATACTACCCGCTTTTTATTATACAGGAATCAAGTTGTAGTAAACCTCAGTAACGTATATCAATTTCATAAAATGTGAAATAGATTAATATTATTAAAATGCGCCCCAAACAATGTTTCCCCCTGCATCATTATATAATGGGATACTTTTGTGTAGCCTTGTAAGTTAATAACAAATATTTTTTGCACTACAGATTGTACAGAATGTATATTTTAGTATATAGTTCATAGATGCATATTAATTTCTTTATGTTCGAAAGATTGCAACACCATTAAAATGCACTTGATTCTATTTTTTCCCGTTGGCCGTAATGTAACGGAATACTTTTGATTGTCCCTGTAATTAAACTATGCATCCGATATTCATAAAATTTGAAATGAATCAGATAAATTATGTAACAATTAAATGTTTTAAATTTCAAATGATTCGGTTGGTTAGTTTTTGCTCTATTATATGCGGACAGACCGACGGACTGAACAACGGCTATAGGTGCTTCGTATTTATATAATTAAGAACGCACCTAAAAAAGGCATTCAGGATTTCATTTATTTTTTGTTTTCCTTGTTTCTAATTTTATGCTAATTAATTCAAGCTTCCACCCTTAAATTTATGTATAATTGTTTTAACCTTTTATTCCTTACTTTAAAACTATACATTTTTATTTATTTGTTTCTCTATTTCCATTTTCTCAGTATTCCACTAATATTGTTCAAAATAAGGCAAGGTGGATTGGAATAACCTGTGGATGTTACCCTCATTGTGTTCCTATCTTGACACCATTACACGCGTGCAACCCAGCCTAACCTTCAGTAAAGAAAGAAATTGACTCATTTTCCTACAAAAAGAAAAAAAAAACTATCCTGCATTCCATTCGTTTTCTGACGATTAAATATTGAGAGATACAACTCTATTACCATGCTGAGTTCAAGAGATATGTTTGAAGGCATATTCATTCTTACAAATATTGCAAATTACAATTCGCTTTTCAGCTTACATCTATAATTTCAAACATTTATATGTTATTTCTCAGGTAAGAAATATCACGCTTGCTTCTTTGATTTTCAGGAATTCGATAGTTATCTCCTTCAAAATGGATGAAAAATAAATAAAACAGAATTCAATGTATTATTTTTTAGCTCACAGGCTATCATAGCCTGAGAGCTTATGTGCCCGTCCGTTCTGTATGTATGTGCGTATGTGCGTATGTGCGTAACGCGATAACTCATGATAAAAATATCGGATCCACTTGAAATTTTGTATGTAGGTATATCCTGACAAGGCGCTTCCCTGATTAGTTTTTGGAGTTCATTCGATATGTATAAGAGGGGGAACGGGGGGCTCATGCCCCCCGTTAGTTGATATAAATGGGATTTTCATGCAGAATTAAGTTTTCGTTCAAAATTTAGATTAGGATCATTCTGATGAGGCGATTCCGTGACTGTTATTAGGTGTTCATTGAATAAGTATAAATAGGGGGACAGGGGTTCTAATGCCCCCCCCCCTCCCTTAATTTATAGAAATGGGATTTTCATGCAGAATTAAGTTTTCGTTCAAAATTTAGATTAGGATCATTCTGATGAGGCGATTCCGTGACTGTTATTAGGTGTTCATTGTATAAGTATAAATAGGGGGAACAGGGGTTCTAATGTCCCCCCCCCTTAATTTATATAAATGGGTTTTTCAAGCAGAATTTTCAGATTTCGTTCAAATCTCTGAATAGTTTTGGAAGTTTAATGGTTAAGTATAAAAGAGGGGGATAACTCCTTTTAAATTATATAAATGCTAAATGGGTTTTTATTAAGAATTATCTAATTTGCTCTGAATTTTGGATATAGATTTTTTATATGATAAAGCATGTCTTTGATAGTATAGGAGGTTCAATGATTAAGTATAAAAAAAGAGGAAAGAAGAGAGCTGTTTCCCTTTCTTAATTTTTTAACGGAATTAACCCTTGAAACTATAAGGCTTTAATGTACAATTAGTATTTGTAGCCTGTGAGCTCAATGCCATCAGTTTAACTGGGCAGTATTCTTTATTTACTTTATTGCAGGGCTTTCCAATGTGGCGACAATGGCAGCCCTTTGAAAGTTTTCTTAGATATTAGATTTCTTTCTAATATTTCCTTTTATTAGTTTTTCTTAAAAATAAAAACCCATTTTAAAAGTACCCGCCCTCCCCCCCCCCCCCCTTGTTAAGCGCGTTCGTAATTATATAAATACGTATCAGCTATACTCATCGTTTAGTTCGTCCGTTTGTCCGCACATAACAGAGCAAAAACTGCTCAACTTTGTCAGTTGAAATTTATAATATACAATTTCTGTATAATGTTTTCGAGTCATTTCAAATTTTATGACAATCGAATACATAGTTTAATAACAGGGACAATCAAAAGTATTCCGTTACATTACCAATGGAAAAAAATAGTTTCAAGTGAATTTTAATGGTGTTACATCCTTTCGGACATAACAAAACTGACATGCTTGTATGAAGTATATACTAAAATAGATATTATATACAATATGCGGTGCAAAGAATATTTGTTATATATCCATGTAAATTAAATAAATTTACAGGGTCTCACAAAAATATTCCATTACATTATGGTATACGGGTAACATTGTTTGGGGCGCGTTTTAATTGTATTAAACTATTTAACATTTTACGAAATATATATACGTAGCTGAGGTTTGCTAAAAGTTACTTCCCGTATAATAGAGAGCAGGTTGTATTTATAGGGATACTCAATATATTTCGCATACTCTACTATTTCCTCTCAGAAAAATGTGCTTCTAAATTTGCTAAGATATAAGTTTTTTTTTTCCTCACAAATTATTTTTATCGGGAATTTCCGAATCGTAGAGTCTTATAGCAACCATTGTGAAATGTAAGAAAATTCTATAAAATTCATGATTGCCATTTTGACTTGAATTTTGTTCAAAATGTCTGCCACAGTTATCGCGTGTAGTAATTTTAGGTTTGATTAATTTTAGCTATTTCGAGATTAAGTAAAGTGAAAATCACTAGTCGAAAATAATGGTAGATATTTGGGGAAATAAAGGCGATAAAGTACTAAGACTGATAAGATGTGTATGTCTAGCACTACTACTCTGTTAAAAAAAAAAAAAAAAAAAAAAAAAACATTTGTCAAGCATAGATTATGAAGCATTTTCTAACAAAGGCAGAATAATGCAACAAAACTGCACCGCTTAAAAATTAAAATATTAAGTCTCATTTCACCATATAGAAATGTATAACTCATTTAAAAAACAAATTTCAGCTGTTCCTATCTAAAATCGAAAAATTATACGCATTTTTAGCAGCCCTGTATATCATATAGAGATTTCTTATCTATTTACAGCATGGATTCTAAAATTTAGTTCATTTAAGAGATACTTATAATTCAGTTAAAAATTCCCCTTCAGTAATTTCTTCTAATAATTAGAATGGTATGCGAATACTTTTGTGTAGATTTGTATATAAGGTAGAGAATCTCTATAAATAAAAGGAATTCCGAGGATAATTAATTGAATAATTAATTGAGGCACAGGAAAAAGCAAATCTTGGCAATGCGCCAACTCGGTCCAGAGGAAGCAAATCTTGGCAATGCGCCAACTCGTAAATATTAATCTAAAATATAGATTTCTGACTGCAGACGATTTTAAGATATTAACAAAAGAATGTTATATTTTCAAGCAAAACGTTAAAATAATTTTCTATATTGATATTTAAAACACATATGATAAAATAATTAATATTTTTTACCGGTGAAGCGATAGATTAGTTCTTTTTAAAAAACAACAGTCAGTGGCCACGTATTTCTGACAATGCATTTCTGCAAGTTTCGAGTTAATGATAAAATAATACAAATTTCAAGTTCGTTTAATATTGTTAATACGGACCCGGGCAACGCCGGGCGGGTTAGCTAGTTTATATATAAAGAGAAATATGCAAAAAACTAATTAAATTTAAAAGTGCATATCAAATTTTAAAACGCATTCTCCAGAAATTATTACTCAAAGACAATAGCTGCAACCGATTTTTTTTTTTGTGTGTGTTTCAATAAATTAATAATGCCATGAATGCTGTGTTTTAACGTGATCGTAAGGAAAGTCAGTTATTTATATCACTTTCAATGCATTTGAAATAGCTTGTCATTGATATACTCTCCAAACGATTTTTCTCCATATACCATAATGTAATCGAATTCTTTTGAGTGTCTTTGTAAATGAATGATTAATTGTATACATACTTCATATGCAATACCAAACATGCTTTGGTGATCCTAAATAAGGTTTATCAGTTGCATGAGAATACGAGTATATTTACAAGAATTAGAGCGAGGACAGACGACTCAACAAACCGAATGAACATGCACTTTTCAACTTCGTTGGAAAAGTGCTAAAAACACAAATAATTTTTAATATGCGAAAAAATATTGTAACCACGTAAACACAATAACTTTTGCTGAATTACACACGATTCCATAAAGGGTTTTTAATGTTTAAATACCTTAAAAACCAATATACAGTCGAGTCTCCCTATAACGAAACTCCATACATCGAATTTCTCTATATAACGAATTTTTTTATAGGAACGGTCCCCTTTTCGCATGATTACATTAAAAACAGTCTCTGTATAGCGAATTATCTATCTCCATATAACGAACTTTTTCATAAATTGGTCATAATTTATTCAGTTTTAAAAAAAAGCTTCGAAATCATATGGAATCAACTTTCCATCACTTATTTTTGATTTATCGTTCAGTGCTGAGTTTTTTTTATAAATATTACTTCTCCCACACACCTTTCCACATCCTTCTCAAAACAGAGTCAATTGGATTGTTACACATATAAGAGAGGAATCAAAGAGAGGCACATAAGAAAGGCCTTCAAATGGAGGAAAATGTTAACTACAATTTTTCATTTCTTGGTAAAATTTGATTTTTTTTTTTCTTTTGAGAGTGTAACAGTTTTAAAATCAAAACAACAAAAAATTACAGATTTTTTCCTCTGAAATTAATGCAAGTCTTCCTTATTTGCTTTTCATTAAGCTTTCAAATAAATGTCTATTCTCTTTTTTGAAACTGCTTAAATAATTAAGAAATAAAATGTTAAGTTAATATATATTTTTAAACATTTCAAATTCTTAATTAAAAAGATCAAAAATAATATTCTTCAAAATTTACACATTAAATACGATTTCTAACATCATTCTCTATCCATCGAATTTCTCTATATAACGAATTTTTTACTGGAACGACGGATTTCGTTATATAGAGACTCGACTGTATTTTCAATATTTAAAAAAACTTTTTTTTTTTTTTTTTGTTCTTACTTATTTTAGGAAACGTTTCCTTGTAGTTTTTATCGTGTATTAATCGGTTTTCTCAACTTCGGAATATCGGTTTTTAAGATGCTATCCATACTCAAGCAATCATTTTCAGCTACGTAACTGAAATTATACATCCAAAAGAAACAAAATATTATTAATTTTGATCTTAGTCTTAATACTATATTTATCAGACATGTCTATAAAAGATGCTTGTTAAGCATCAAAATGTTTACTCGATAAGGAATGGTATCCTAAAAAGGTTGATAAAAGGGATCAACACACTATAAAAACTACTGGGGAACGTTTTCGAAAATCAGGGGTAGCAGAAGGAACCAGAGTTTATTTATGTACTTTTTTAAAATTTCAGTTATGGATTTATATTAATAAACTGATAGAAAAAAAAAATTGGACAGAAAAAAAAATATATTTTATACACAAAATTTGATGATACATGAAGACCAAAAAGTACACTTTTTAACAATTTCTTAACACATTCGCTGCCGATCACGCGCTAGTGCGTGAAATTCTCAATCAATTAACGCTGAGGACGGAGTTATTGGTAGCGAACGTGTTAAGTTTTACTTTGTTGTATTTTACTTTTTACATCGCAAAAACATTGAAAAACATAAAATAAATATGTATTTAGCATTTTTTTTTAAATTACTAATGGACTCTACAAAAGGTATCTCAACGCACAGTAAAATTATTTACATTTTCATTTTTGTACATTTCGTACATTTCTGCTGCGTGTTATTTTTATATAAGACGTAGCTTGTAAGAATAATCGTAGAGGATGGAATCCGAAGGTACACATGCTTGATACGAAGAGGCCATGTGAGATAATTCATTTACATAATCGTAGAGGGCGAAATCTCTAAGTACTTGATACGAAGAGATCATGTGAGGTAATTCGTCTACATAATCCTAGAAGATGGAATCCCAAGAAGCTGGGTAGATCCAACGGACCCTGGCCGCCTGAATTTTAATTAACCTAAAATGCGTGTACCCACCTTATGCTTTTTTTTTTTTTTGTTTCCGTGTGCTGTTCTATTGTACCATAAATAAACATAAATTTTGTATGTTCCTGAGGGTCTTCATTTAAAATTAAATGCGGTATACTATCATTACTGATCTTGAGAAAATTATGTGTACGAACCTAGTGTCATACAGGCTTAAAAATCTTTTAATAAAACAGACCGGTTAACAGCGCTGTAGCTAAGGGGGCGCTATGGGCGGTTCAGCTCCCCTAAAATATTTTGAGCCCCCCCCCCCCCCCCATGGAAAAGATTCCAAGTCACTGAAGGAATTTCTGTTCCGAAAATCCAAATGAAATTCTGTTCAAAAATCTAATTTAGTTTTGAGACCCTTTCACAGTTTTGCAGAATTACTAAATTGTATCTAAAATAAGCGTTTCAGCACTCCCTCATCCTATTTGTACGTATGAAGCTAACATGATGTTTAATTTTGCACCAGTTATACACTTAAAAATTTCATCATCATATAAAATGAAGTTATTACAACAGTTTAATAAGAAACATAGTACCTACAATGTGAATATGCACTCATTTATCTTTCTGCGTCAGAGAAAGAGAGAGAGAAATTATGAGACCCCACCCCCTCTACAATCTCTTGAGCCCCCTCCCCTATTGATTACTTTTAGCTAGATCCTGCCGGTAAGTTTTGAACTCACAATCGGTGATACTGTGGACATCACTAATCATAAAATAAACTATTTTCGCAAATTATTTTTAATATTTCAAATACTTCAAATTGTTTCTCGCAAAAATAACTTTTTAAATCATTATTGATTTTTAAATTGTCACCAAAACTATTAGGCCTATTTTATAAAAGGTTTTTTTAAGCCTTTATGTTTATTAAATCACTTTTAGAACACACATATAGTATTTTAATGATAATAAGATACTTTTTTATATATTTCTATAAGAAATATCTATATAAAAATATTTTTCCTTATACAATAAATAATGCTTTTGAACATGATAAATTAAAGTATGTGTAAATCATCTTAAATTACTCGTACATTACCGTCAATTGATGCGTTAAATGAATTTTATAACAAGTTTTTTAATGGATTTTTAAAGTACCATCGAGTCACAAAGACACCTGAAAATCAACATCTGCTTACTCAGCATCTCAAAGTACATAATTGCATTTTATTTAAAAATAAAAAATTACGCATACGAGAGTGGCGTGATTATGTATGCTTGAAAACAGTTTATTATTTAATTTTGTTGTCAGGTTAAATGGTTTTTCGGCGTCTTTTTTGTTAGTGTAATGTTTCTTAAACTTCTTTCGTGTCACACATATTAAACTCAAAATTACTTTGACATTTAAAAGATCTAAAGAGTTAATTAACTTTTAGCGTTCTCATTGCTGACGAACGGGGAATAATTGTGAAATTAACAAGCATAGCTAAGGTCATTACCATTACCTCTTCAGAACTATCAAAACTAGTTCCCAAAATATAATGAATAAAATTGAACTAGTACAGTGACGTACGAATTAAAAAAAAAAAAAAAAAAAAAAATGTATGGCGGACTGTTATCATTTTAAGTTAAATTTAACAATTATGGCTACATATATATACATATGCATATATGTGTGTCTGTGTTATGATAATTTGTAACTTTCAGACGAAAACTGAGGGCAAAACAATAACAACTTTCACTTTAACTTCATTGAAATACTCCTCGAAAACCACTCACAAAATTCCATATTCAGGAACTTTCATCAATACCATTCTACCATAAGAACAATAGACGTTTTCAGTCGTGACGTCAGGTATGACGTTTTGCTTGTACACTGTCTCCAAACAAACCGTTGCTATGCTGTACTTTCTATTTTTACTATATTTTATAGCTACATCTTGCAGCTATATCTCATAGATATATGTATTAATATTTAAAAAGCAGTGGTAAAATTCTCAACGATTTATATTTAATAAGAAATGTAACATAGCAACTGTTTGTTTGGAGTCAATTTCCAAGCAAAACGTCATGAATGACGTCACACTGAAAGCGTCTATTGCTGCTGCTTTCATAGAAGAGGGACGCCTTCTGAGCGCCTGACGAAGAAAGAGTAAGTTCTTTCGAAAGGCCTAGCGCATTTGAAACTTGATAATGTTTGTATCACTTATTTAGTAGATAAATATTGAAGTAAATATACCAAAACAACATATTTACAGTCGTCGTTAGCCATTTCGAGCTAGATCGAATGATGGCGCTTCTTTATTATTAATAAAGCAAAATTATCTATATAGGAAACACTTTTATTTAATCAATTGAGTAGAATACTTTAAAGCGTTTTCCTCAGATTCATAGTATTTATATATCCATGTAACGACTCAGGGGTGTCATGAATCGTGGCATAAGAACTTGACTCGGGAGCCTCTTGTTGGTTCGAACTCTTTTATTAGGACGTTCTTCTTACAGATGGATTCGCGAGTCCGGTCGGAGGTCGCCCGAGCCGTTTACATGTATTATGGGGGTTTACATTGTCATAGGTTCCGCAGGCATCTCAAAACTGCTAAGTCTCTCGTTTTTCGCGCGTGTTCTTGCTAATATGTTGGGGATTGTCATATTTCCCATCAGAGGGCAGAGTTGTGAATTAGGGAGGAACATTTAATTTAATTGGTTAAGAAATATCTGGGCAATCTGATGTAGTTTAGGCGCGGTTGTCCAGGGCTGCATGCTGATCCTACAAATTAAGAATTGCGCTTACCTAAGCATTTTTAATCTTAAAGAACATCCAAAAACGATCTCTGAAAATAATAAATGTTAGGCTGGAAAAGAAAGTTATCAGGGGCAAAATAGCTTTTAAGCATCAGAATTAAAGTTAAAAATATTAATTGGGACTTTAAATTTTTGAATTTTAATTTTAAATTTAAGTTTTAAAAAAGGGTTAGTTTTTATCCTTTCATCCATATTTTCACTTCTTAAGTAGTTTGTCATGTAATTTTCTGAACTAGATTATGAAAAAGTGATGTTATGATATCAATCTATTATTCAAATAAGGAATCGCTAGATGCAAATAAAAGCGCAAATAAAGAATTGTTTTTATTCCAGAAGACAGGCATGAGTTTTGAAAGCAACAGGAAACACAAAAGTCTCAGCTCTTCACTCATGTTTTGGCATTTTAAACTTGTAACCAGACTTATTTTCATTCCATTGCAAATATATAGATTGGCGAAAGAACTGCCCGAACACGCGCAGCGGACTACATTTTAACTACGAACGAAAAAATGTAACGAGCCGATCTACCTGAAAAAGAACACGCAAGATGACTTTTATAACAATCAAAACATAAAATGGTACAAAAAAGAAATCACACATCTTCTTTTAAGATTGAAAAAATAACAGATCTTGAAGCAAATAATAATTACAGAAAATGTTTTTTAGAACAGATTTTGAAAATAAATAAAATATTAATATACGCATTTTAAATAGGAATGTAAGAAAACAGAATGATTGGAATGTTTCGAAGATGAGAAATAATTTAATAAACTAGGGACTATAGAATCATGTTTGATAGGAAATTTTTATGGAATAATTATAATAAACTGCGAAATTTAATTTTCGCGATGTATATATATATATATGTATTATTATAAGTCTATATTGATAAACGAAAGATATATCTCACTCTGTGTGTGTATATTTGTAATGATTTGGGAAATCTATCTCACATAAAGGTCTGAAAATTTGGACGAGGATACACAAAGATATTTCTGAATGCAGCTGCGGTTGAGATTTTTTTTCGTTCTTGATAATTTAGCCGAAATTCAAAACTCCAATTAACATCGCAAAACGGCAACAGTGCAACGTGCTACCAGTTGTGCTAATCCTCGGTTCTTCGAGTAGGCGAAAAAAATGTTAAATTTTTCTGTATTTTGCAATTGCCATCGCTTTATCCGCATGGAGTTACAAAAAGCATATTTTTATAATGTAAGAAGTCGTCTTATAAATGTGCAAGAAGAAAGAAAGAAGTGTATAACTTATCTTAATGTAGATATCTCGGGGGCTGCATTATAAACTTTTTATTACTTGAAAAGAGCGGCACTCACATATAGTACACTAACACAAAACATACAAATAAAACTTTTTACATAATTCTGGCGCACGCCACCATGAACCAACTTTTTAAACATCACTAAGAATAGAACCTTTTTTTTATAGAACTAGTGTTGCCAGATTTTTTTTTAAGACGAAAAAAATTACAACTACATTTTTTTTTAAAATTTAGCAAAACTCAGGTCACGTGACGCGTGACAGTCTATTTTTTTTTCTTTCTTTTTTCCTTTGGAATGCGCGTGTTACAATAATATAATTCTGTTTGTCTATTAGAAATAAAATGATTGGCTGTTTAAGTACAATAAGTTTTATTTTGCCCATTTGAAGAACGGGAACCTTGACTTAGTAATTCATTTTTAAAGGAATGCTAATATTTGCGCTGTAAAACATAAATATGCTGAGTATAAAAATAACTCACATTGTACTCAAAATATATTTAAATTTCAAGTTTCGCAAATAGGGCTGTGAAATTTTTTTTTTTTGCTTTGTGAAAACTTTTGTTAGTAGCATGATTACTGAAATGAGTACACCAAAAAGAAAGACTCGTTTAAAACAGAAAATGAAAAAGGGAAAAAAATGAAAACGTGGAATTCTCACGGAATTTTTTCTCAGCAACATATTTTCTTGAAAAAGAAGCATAAGGGCGATTCTCATAAAACTTGACGTTTGCAAAATAAACAAAAAACTTTAAAAAGTGACTGCTTTAAATTGTTTATGTTATTATTTTTTTTCCTTAAGTTTGCTTTAACCGCTTGCGGAACAAGCAACTGTGTTTCTATAATGTTGAATTCCAATCGGAAATTTGGAAAAATATGATTTTAAAATTAAAAAAAAGGGCAAATTTTCAGCTCTTTTTCACCAAAGGTATAAAAAAATATATATCATCGCCCCACAAGGGGTTAATTTACCTATAATTGGTACACGTTTATTTATATAATAAAAAATATATAGATAGATATCATATAATAGTAAACTATCATGAGTTTAAATTTTGAAATACCGTATTTACTCATGTATAGGGCGCACGCATGTATAAGGCGCACCCCTACTTTACAAGTAAAAGTGGCGATTTCTTAAAATCTCGTATATAAGGCGCGCCATAAATTTGATACGCCAATGAAGAATGACCAAATGAATTTCAGTAAAAAAAAAGTCGAAACAAACATTACACCAGACCAGAAAACAAGACGAAAATGCATTTTTAGACTTTCGGTTGTAAGAGAATGACGGGAAATAGGAATGAGTGACGGTAAAGAGAATTGCTAATTAGCGTTTAGATAATGTCATTAGCTCTGTTGTATAAAAAACTGCAAGGAATAAAATAAATATGCAGTGATACATCAATTAAGTAAGATTTTCCGAGTTTTAATATCTTCTTTGAATAGTTTCTTGTTTCATATGTATATCGTTCGATTGCATCCAACAGTAAAAAATTATTCCGTTTATAAGGCGCACCTAGGAGTTTTGCCCTAATTTTTTGGAAAAAAAGTTCGCCTTATACACGAGTAAATACGGTATAACTTTTCTGGCAGAAAAAGAAACACGAGGTGATCCAAATAACACGATGAAAAGCCCATCATCAGAACATACCTTCGAAAATGCTGTTACATGCAGGATGATGCACGATGCACACTGTCCAGTTGATGTTTTTATTTTTAGGCTAAAAACATTATTTAGTATGGCTGCAATTGGATAGGAAGCTGATAAGTTCACTGGAAACCCCCCCCCCCTCCCTTATAGTCCAGATCCAAATCATTTAAATTATTATAATTATTATTTATTTATCTATTTATTTTGAGGAGGCTATTAAAAACATAGTTCATAAAACTAACCGCAGTTCAATTACAGACTTCAAATCAGTCGTTGAAAGTGGGATTAATTTATTTGATTTTGTCATTCGAGTAGTGATTGGAATATAACAAGACTCAATACTGCTGTAATTGAAATAGTAAATATTTTGTAAACATTGTACATTAAATGACAAATGTATGTTTAAATGCTATTAGTTTCGAATATTTATCGGCAGTTGTTTTTCGTAGTAATCATCAACATCTTATTATGTTAGTTAAGCCATCCTGTATAAATCAGTTTAATAATGTATGAATTATTTACGCGTTAGTGAAATTTATATACATTAGTAATATTCAGCCCTCCAATAATTTGTGTTTTCACTCACAGAGCGTAATTTGACTACTGAGTAGCGAGATAAATAGTAAATAATTCAGCTAGCTGAGCAAGTAACTATATGCATTCACCATTACAATATTATTGTTTCATTGTGTTACATACTTCCTCAGCAGTCACTACGCTCAAAGTACATATGCTTTATAATCTCCTTGAGATATCAGTTTAGTATGCTTCTGCAACTTTACCTGGATGCCTTTTTCGTACCAACTAGTTTTTCGCAAATAGAACCATTCGAAATCACAAATACATACCTAATAATTTCACTGATGATTAAATTAGTAAATAATAGATCATTCACTAACATTGTCCGTCACGATCATTGAGTTTATAGACCGTGTCTCTATACGTGTTTGGATTTCCTAGAGGAAAACTCTGCACACACATAATGTCCGCTTTGGTCACTGTGGGAAACTTGGGATTGACCATGTGATTGACATATCACTATGTCAGTGAAAGTGTCCCGCACGCAAATATCTTGTTTAAGGATGAAAATGATATCGCTCAGATACGTTTTAAACTGTACATTAGGTCTGGTTCATTGACTATGCCCGGATTCAGAGAGTGAAAGTAGTGAAACACTGGAAAATTTCTTCCATGCGAATAAAAATTTCAATTCAGAGCATGTTTTCAAAAAATAAATTTTACAATAATGACATGAAGTTTCATATTCTTATTTTGAAACTATTTATACAATTATACGGAAATTCTGCAAAAAGTTAAATAAGTTTATATAATTCAAATTTAATGGTTGGATGCTCAGCGTAAATTGTATTTCCGCAAAAGGAAAATTATACCTTATTCTCTTGTTACCGTACATGTGAAGTAAAAGAAGTCAAATTAAATTAAATTTACTAAATAATGTTATTACATAATTCATAAAATAATTAATCAAATAATAACAGGTGTTCTATCTCTACAGATATATATAAACTTCAACCGTTAATAAAATTAATTGGGGGAAAAACTGTACTGTATGATAGAAGGATTATAAATATATATACATTCTGTTTACATTTTTATCCTCTTTTTATATATCTAAACATTAGTTTCTGTTACGTTTTTTCCTTATCTATCCATTTTAATAATGTTATTATGATTTATTTTTTATTTTTTTTTCTCCATTTTATTTTGGAATTATGTTTGTTGAAAACCCGGAATTAGTATTCCCCCTACCCCCTTTCATAGCTGATACGAAGATGAAACCACACATTTTTATTTGTAGTTCTATAGTGTTTGGGGTCTGACGAGTCTATTATATTTCTGCAAATTCCAATTATTCCTTCTAATTCATTTTTCATTTTTTGTTGATATATATAGTTTTACAATTAATGGTTATATATATATATATACCTTTGACAATAAAGTTCGGTGAATAGTCCTGTAAAATTAATGTAGATGAAATATTAACAAAAATTACCATACCATCCTTCAAAATAGTCTTCTCTCATAACTATGCACCGCTTCGATCTGCTATACATGTCCTGAGAAATTTGCAAGAAGTCTTCTTTTGGGATGGAGTTCAAAAGCTTCGTTACGTTTCGTTGGATGTCAGCAATATGGTCAAATCTCAGTTTAAGGTTTGGTTTTAAGCTTTGCAAGACACCAAAAAGAAATTCATGAGGGGTGGTGCAAACTGAACATCCACCATACTCCCCAGATCTCAATCATTCAGATTTTTTATTATTTTCACCATTCAAACTCTCTTTGAAAGAGATTTGACCATATTTCTGACATCCAACGAAACGTGACGAAGCTTTTGAACTCCATCCAAAAAGAAGATTTCTTGCAAATTTCTCAGGACATGTATAGCAGATCGAAGCGGTGCATAGTTATAGGAAGTTATAGGACATGGTGCATAGTTATGGGAAGTTATGGGACATGGTGCATAGTTATGGGACTATTTTGAAGGATGGTATGGTAATTTTTGTTAATATTTCATCTACATTAATTTTACAGGACCATTCACTGAACTTTATTGTCAAAGATAGTATATATGTATGTATAAATTGAAATATAACATCCTGAAAGTTATCTAAGTATTTCAAAATGCTACATATTTAAAATTTAGTAGGAAATTAATATATAAAAGTCTCTGCGCATTTCAACACTGCACATTCTATTTTGTGTTTATCTGATCTGTAAAATGTATATAATATTAATTTGATCGATAAGATAGTAAAAATTTTCATGAACCTAACAGATGCTAATCCTGAACTCTATTGAATAACCCTTGTACCAGTTCGAGTCCCTAAATACTTGTCGATAGAATTGAAAAACTCGCAGAATAAAATTATCAACCTGAATATCAGTCAAACTTGTTTCTCATTTCTTATATATACAATGTTAATATATAATAGGATAAATACGCATTTAGAGCGTGTCACTAAAGTTATACCCTAAATAAATAAATAAATATATAGCAAATAGATTTTTAAAAAAAACCAAAAATTTAAATTTTAACAAAACGATTTCCTTTTTTAGTTTTTTTATTAATAAGATATGTGCAGGTAACATGGCCACCTTAAGAAAAGAATTTTTTTAGCGACAATTGTAAGTGATTTTTAAAAAAAATAATAAAAATTGTCTAAAATAGAAGAGTCTTTTAGTAAAGGGAAAAAATAAATTTTAAATTAATCAACATTTAAACTTGCAGTAACTTTTTGAAAAAAGTCTAGTTGATGAAAGTAATATGCCCATATGCAAATAATATGGTCATATAGGTGAAATATAATAAAAATATTCATATTTAACGCATGAGAAACAAAAACCACAGAAAAACAAACTTATCTTTTGAGTTTTTACAAAAAATAAGGAATACTAATAATAAAAAAAAAGAAAATTTAGTATTTTATTTTAAGATTATTACATTTGATTTCTTTTGTGTTTACTTGGTATTAATATATATTATTAAAAGTTTATTTATTTGGTACTTAATGCTAATAGTACATTAATTTTTTTTTTTTTTTTTTTACCAAGTTTGCATAAATAAATAAATATAAAAAGTAAGGACATTTGTTTATATTAATGTAGTATACCATACTGGCGCAGGTAATGAGTTTTGAAAAAGTGATCGTAATTCTGTCTGTATACTCAGATATTAAAATTCATTGTTACAGTTAAAAAGGACTTTAAACCAGCTAAAATATTATGCATAACCATAAATACAAATACTTTGTTTAAATAAGAAAAATAACAAACTTACCGGAGAAAATTTTATAAAATGCCAACGCAACTAACAACAAATCAACAATGACTGCCCCCTATGCATATGATCAAGTTTTGGGGCCAACACTATGTTATTCGGATACTTAGGTAATAAATCCAAGCATCTTCTTTTGGATTTTACTGAAATTAATAACAATCTTGCAGGTTGGCCCTATTATCTGCATTGGCTATATTTGCATCAGATACCTTATAAAATAAGAAAAGGTAGCATTTTGAAATTGATGAAAACACAGATTGAAGCATAAAAATATTTCCAGCGTTCATTCACTTCTAGATTTTTAGCATGTAATATGCTGCATCATATCTAGAATATTTAAGAAGCGATTTTCACCTACGTGTAAGTTTTCATGATTATCTTTCCAAGTACATTTCGCTTTATCATTTTATCTGTCAAAAAGAAACGAACTACACTGAATGTACCTTATGCTAGGGATTATATCCTCCATCTATTTTGTGGGTTTTGTGTACATACTTATCTAATACACATATACTTATCTTTTGTTAGATTATTAAAGGTTTTTTTCATCTAACCTGCATATTTTACATTTAATTTATTATTTTAAATGACAAAAACACTTTATATAGATTGGAATTGTGTAAACTGGAAAAATATAATCAACGATAATGTGCAAAATGTATCTGTATTGGCACAATCTATAACAATTTGAATACATTCAATGAGCCAGACCCGCAAGAATGTGTAGTTGCCTCGAGGTAAGAAGTAATTAACCTTTAGATTACGGGACAGTACTGGGGACTATTTTTATATTTACTGGCATCACAATTTACAAAAGAATATCTTTATAATAGAGTTCTGTGGTGCGTATTCTAATGTAAGAGTAATGAAGGAATATTTTTTCAAAAAGTGGTGCGAATAGAATAAATAAATAGTAGTTGGGACGACATGTGTCCCAACCCCGTAATCAAAGGGTTAATGGCCGCTTCGTGAGATACATCTATGTAACTTAACAATGTATCCAATAAGATTAAAACTAAGCACACGCGATTATCACATAGTTTTATTTAATTTCCCTTTTCCCCTTTTAAACTTAATATTCTTGTCACACAATTTCAAGGATCATTGTATTTTAAAAATTAGGATTTGAAGGTCTTCTGTGTTGCACGTTTTTAATGATAGCCTCGTAGAGGCTTTGGTGGTCCAAGATGGACTCAATCTGGAAACTTCATCGTTCAGGGCGAGGCTTGGTCTTTCTCTCATCTATGCCCTTTAGCCTTACTCCACCCTTAAATAAAGAAAGCGATTCGAAACGTCCTCGCCCTGATTTTTGTTTTAAGATGCACCCGTTAAAGATATAACCGAAGGCATTTTTTTTACAAAGGAAAAAAAATACTTTCCACTCTGCCTGCATGTTTACTCACTTCACCTAAAATGATTAGTCAAGACAAAAGTGATAAGTGTTTTTTTTTTCTTTTATAAAGTAAGGTCAATTGTAAAATTTATTTCCTCCATCGTTTAATTAATTCTTTTGACACAAAATAACATTTTTTCCCATTAAATGCTTTTAGTTGCCCCAAAGAAAGAATAAATCGATTTAGAAGTTGTGTAGAAAAAGGTTTAACCCATCTTTTTAATATTTCCAAATAACAATTTTTAATATTACAACAACGTTGAAAAGTGTTTATGCTTTCGGTTTGTCTGTCCATCTGTCCGCGTTCTAACTCTCGTAAATGTACTCGGATTACGATGAAATTTTTGGAAGTTATTGAAGTTCACCCTTGCACAAACCCTATTGCAAATTAAGTTTCTAGCATGATTAGTTTATTTACAGGGACAGTCAAAAGTTTTCCATTACATTACGGCCTATAGAGAAAAAGGTTTCAAATAAATTTTAAAGATGTTACACCCTATCAAACATATCCACATTTATATGCATTTAAGAAATGCACTAAAATATGCATTCTGAAAGTATGCAATGAAAAGAATAATTATTATTCATTTACAGGCCCACACAAAAGAATTCAGTTACATAATAGTAAAAGAAGGAAATTGTTTGCGACATATTTTAATAATATTAAATTATTTAGTGTACAATAAAATTGATATACTCGCGGAGGCTTAATATAAGTTATTTCACGCATGATATGAAGTGTATAGCATTTTCAGGGACACAGAAACGATTTCAAAAAGTATATTCTCTCCGAAGTACTGTATATTATCGATGACAGCTGATAGATGGATGAAATGCATTTTTAATTATGATATGCTCTTTTAAGTTTTACTAAATGTATGCATATTATATGGTGTGTATGAATGCTATATTTGATATACAGGGCTACACAAACGAGCTCGTAAAGATTACTGAATATGAGCGTAATTTACTTATAAGAATTTTAATAAGAGAAATGGTGAAAAAAACCATATTGAAGAAAAACTTATTTTCACAATAAGTCGTTACCAAGACTAGAAACATGTTTTAAACGTCATTTTAAGCAGAAAAAAATAAAGAAATTTTTAATGCATAAATATATATATATATATATATATATATATATATATATATATATATATATATATATATGTATATATATATAAAAGAAAGAAAATGTAAAGATTTTTGTGTCCCAGGTTTCCTTAAGGGAGACCCGTAAGAAAAAATCAAAAAATTTTATTATTAATTTTAAAGTAATGAATTTTGGTGTACTACTTAAGAATCTTTTTATAAGGAATAATTAGCAAAAACAATCACTTTTTATTAAAAAGTATATTTTTTATGGGGATTTTTATGGTTTTTTTTTTTTTTTTTTTTTTTTTTTGTCGAAAAATACACTTTTTAAAATTACTACTCCTCATTCAATTTTCAATATTTTGGTATTACTAAAATTTCTTAAATAGTGTTATAGTATATAGAAAAGAACTAAGGAGAGATATTTATAATTTTCTATTTTAATCGGCTAAAAAAATAAATAAAATAAAAATACGCATGGTAAATTTCCTTAAATTCGTTATAATTTTCATGTTTACCAATTTATGTAAAATTTTCAGAAATAATTTAAAAAAAAATATCTCACCTTACTTTTGTTGCAATTTTTTTTAAGATTCTAAAAACATCAACACTTTGTTTCTAAATCATTTTACCACTGAGCCTTAGTACTTTGAACTTAGGCAAAATATGAAAAAAGTCATTTTCAGGAAAACACGTTTTAAATGGCCCCTAGTCCTTTAAACTCTATAGTGAGTACAATTAAAAAAGCTCATTTTCTACCTGTTCCAAGTGTCCCCGAGTTCTGAAATTTTGCATGGATATTCGCAAATATGTATTTTATCGTTTTCTGAGATTTAAAAAAAAAAAAAAAAAAAAAAAAAAAAAAAAAAATTGAACTTTTTATGTTTTTTGGCCGAAAATGGGTTTCGGGTCTCCCTTAAATACTTTATTATTTGTAAATTGATTTAATTATAGCACACACTCATATATTCGACTAAATTGAAATTGAAAATTATGGGGTATTGCAGAATTCTAAATAAAATCGGGATGTGCTGCTGATTAAAAAATGTTGAGAAACACTGCTACAGATGTTGATCAGAATGTTTGAATTGAGACTACTGCGACGGATTTACATTGCCTAATAATAAAGGGGCGTATGACTTGCATATTTTATCGAGATGAATTCGAATTCCATGACATCAGAAGATGAGTGAGAATAAATATTGAACATGAATCAAAACAAAGAGTTTAAAACAAAAATTATTTTTTGGGAAATCAAATCATTGTTATACCAAAATATAAAACACAGATTTGCAATGACGTCACGGCCGCGATAATTTTTTTTTTAAGATACATATATGTTGATGTCATAACCGAGGCAGTAATTCTGTTTTTATTTCTATTTAAATTTTCTTGTAAATTTAATATCACAATTGATTGGGTAATTTGAGAAATACCCAATCAGAAATTAATTGTGTTTTAACTTATATTTGTGGGATATTGCACCGGAAGAAATGTTCCACAATATGTTTTAATTTTTATTGGTACTGTATTTTAATATTCTTTTTGTAATTTATTCTACTACATTTTTAATTATTCCACTTTTTGATATACATAATTTGGATTCTCAGTTTTATTATTATTATTTTTTTTTTTCTGGTGTTGTCTTGTTGTATTTTTGCATTCATTTCGTAATTTTCCTCTTGTAAATTTTGCTCCTCCATTTTTTAAAACTTTATTTTCACTTTTTTGTTTTTCCACCTTTATACTTTGATTTACAATACAGTGAAACCTCCGAATAAGGGACACATATGGGACCGGGAGATTTGCCCCTTAAATAGAGGTGTCCCTTATTCGGAATTTTTATTACAATAAAAATTCCAAGTAAGAGACAGCTGTGGGATCAGAAATTTTGTCCCTTAAATAGAGGTGTCCCTTATTCGGAGTGTCCTTTATTTGGACGTTTCACTGTATTATAATACAGTAGAATTTCGATTAACCGGGAAATGTTTCTTCCCGGATAATCGAGTGTGCAAATTTTGCTGAAAAATTTTAGAAAAAAAAGACAGATAATGTTAAAATTACTATGCAATTTGGCATCAATAATTCAATTAATACAAAAGAAACAAGTATAAATTTTAATGGTATTTAAATTTAAAATTAGCATTAAAAAACAAACAAACAAAAAAACTAGAAATGTAGTTTATTTCACTGTTTTGTGAAGAATGAAACGCGTAACTGCCAACTTTCAACGAATCTTCCGTAATACCTGGAGTAGTTTGATCCAGATTAACGTCATTTCAAACCAGAAAATATATTTCATGAATCTTTATTTAATTTCAAGATTGTTAGTGGAACATATTTAATTTAATTTCTTTGAAAAATTTCTGGTTCGAAACTCATTAAACCAGGGTCAAATTAACGGATAATCTATGTCAGGTTGGCACCTATGGAAACGATAATAGCCTGCTTTTGTTCATGGTTTACTCTTCGACTAATTTTACCACTCAAATTTCTCAACATCATTTTTTCAACAGATGTACTTCCATCTTCTTGCTACAAGTAATTAAGTAACGCCTCAGTGTGTACTAATGCGTCACCGTGACTTAATTTTGAATGAAAGATTTTCGACTAGATTTACGAGATTTTCTTCATTAATTTCAGGTCATTTTTCAAAATTCCTTGTTTTTCCTGATCCATAAGCGTCATGCGACACAATATCGTCGTCACTTAAACTTCGTATTATCCTAATTTTGAATCTTGAATATCACTGGCTGCCAGTAATATTCTTAATGTGCACATTGAGACCTACATTTTGATGTATGTCCGGTCCTTGTACTCGGTACATAGGTAAACACTCAAAATTGACGTCATAAAAGTGCGGCTGTCACCGGGTTCCGGCAGGATAGGATCTGACAGCCAGTGATATTCTTAATGTGCACATTGAGACCTACATTTTGATGTATGTCCGGTCCTTGTACTCGATACATAGGTAAACACTCAAAATTGACGTCATAAAAGTGCGGCTGCCACCAGGTTCCGGCAAGATGGGACCTGGCAGCCAGTGATATTCTTAATGTGCACATTGAAACCTGCATTTTTATGTATGTCCGGTCCTTGTACTCGATACATAGGAAAATCGACGGCCGGCTCCTTGTCTAAATTAATTTCATGATTTTAATAACGTTAAGTTGTGTGATTAAAAAACTAAATTTAAGCTTTGCTATTTTTTTTTCTTCTGAAAACATAAAAGTGTATTTCAAAAATTTAATTCGTTAACTAAATACACGAAACAGAAGATTTTCTAGTTTTTTTCCTCTTATAGGAATTAACATTTTCAACTATACTTGAGTACGTCTTCAAATGTCCTCTATATTTTTAAATTAATGTAACTAAGTTTTCTTTTTGGATGATTTTGAAGTAATAAAGTAAAATAAAATTTCTTCTTTACAAGTAACTCAAAATATTTAAATAGTAAGAGAAAAAGAAGCTAACGATTTTTCATTCTCATGCCACCCCTCCTCCCCTAAAAGGAAGTAAGTATTTAGATCTCTATTTTTTTAAGCAGTATTTTTTATGTGGTCAGGCGCCCTATTTCTATTTCATGTGGTCAATTTACAAAAACTTGTCTAGGGGAATAGATTCAAAAATATTAAAATTGAAAATAAATTTTTTTCATTTCAAAACACTATAAAGATACACAGACTTTTGAAAAAAAAATATTAATAGCTTGCAAATAAATGAAACGCTACTTTAAAATCATAATAAAAATAAACTGCAACATTTTCTTTTTAATTGTCTCAAATTTAAAAAGAAGTACAATAAGATTTCAATTTTTAAAAAATATCATAAAAATATATTAGCTTTTATTTAAAAAAGAAAGAAAGAAAAATCATTATAAAGAGTTGTTTAAAATACATAGAATAGATGGCATGCTATTTATTTTCCTTGAAAATTTATCTACAACCAATATTTCTCCAATATTAGACAATCATTGGATATATTTTTAACATAGAACTCTGGGCCTGACTATCACACGGGCACCTGGGCACGAAATTTCTAAGGGGCACAAAATTCATCTTAATTTCCATTAAAGAAACATAATTGTGAAGAAAATGTAATATTTGAGATGCTAATGAAATGAAATGACAAAATATCTCTCAATATATGGTTAAAAGGACATTTCAATAAATAATAGAAGTTATTTTTTTTATATTTTTGGAAACTTTTTTCAATTTTCAGAAAAATTAATTCTTTGACTAGAATCAGTAAATCAACCAATGGGCACAAAAACTTGCAAGTCAGGCCCTGATATAACCACATTTAGCCATTATCGAGGTTTTACTGAAAATAATATCACTGTAAGACAAGTTTAACAACAATTAATTACATCGTTTACGAATACACACCAATTATTTCTAAATGTCATTTACGGATTTTTTTTTTTGTATTTTAAAAGCAATATTCCGTAAAATTTACAAGAAAACTTACTGGATTTATACGGATTTGTAATCTCAAAATGTCAATTATGGAAATTCTACTGTTTTCTCAGAAAAATGAAACTATTCAGTAAAATTTTACGGAAAAATTTGTGTGTTTTGACGGTGACGGTTTTTTATAGTGCACGGAGGAATAAAAACATACATGAAAGTATAAAATTCGTAAGAATAAAGGCATGTGATGCGGTTCGGAAGCTTGGATATTATTTATTTAGTGCAATAAAGTGATTTTCTGTTTATTTACCATTATGAAATTTTTTGTATTGCAAGCCACACGTATGTCAGACCTACTTCTATATTAAAATGCAAAATGAATTTTTGCGAGATGTATCACTTTTCTTGCGGCGGAGCGATATGTAAATCGTATTATATCTCTCATCCGCAAGAAAAGGGACACATCTCGACAAAAGTAAATTTCAGAGAAGAGGCAAAAGAAAGTTTGCGTGATTTTAATATAACATGTAATTATAGCACTTAGCTCTGTATACAAGAATGAAAACGTGCATAAAAGCACAAAACCCTTAAAAATGAAGACGTAGGATGAGGTATGGAGTGTTGGGTCAATTTATTGCCCCACACAATCCACCTCTCTTCTGTAGTCTCCAATGGACATATAGTCTAATAAAGTGATTTTCCGTATAGCTAGTGCTAAATTCAGGGGGTAGACTGGAGGCATCCCCCCGGAGTAATGAAATGTTCCCCCACCCCGGAGCCACTGAAGTCCCTCCCGAAAAATTTGAAATTTTGCGTTTTCAATAGTCAAAAAGTCTAATTTCCCCCTGGAACTCTATAATGTCCCCCCCCCCCCCTCTAAGTCACTGAAGTCCCTCCCGAGGAAAAGTGTTTGAATTCAACACTGCGCATAGCCACATTTATGAAACCTTTTGTGTAGCAAAACGCAACTATGACAGACCTATTAGTGGAATAAAACGCAAAATGAATTTTTGCAAGATGTGTCATTTTTCTTGAAGGTCAGCTATATGATATTTTCATAAAAGCATTGAGTTTTTTTCGATCTACAGACGACAACTGCTGAAATTGGTTTTTTAAATGAGTTCCGGATTTTACATATTGTTAACTTTGACACCATCTTTTATCTTATTAAACAGTAAGGTATTACAATATTATGAAAGTATTGGGAAGTGTTTCGTAATTTATACTTGATGCATGATTTTTTCTTTTTGTTTTCAATTTGTGAATGAATAAAATTTCCACTTTAAGGCTGTCATAAAAATCGAGCATCTGTTCGTCTCCTCCAGGGCCGTAGCTAAGGGGGTGCTATGGGCGGCTCAGCTCCCCCCCCTCCCTAAAATATTTTGAGCCTCCCCTGGAAAAGATTCCAAGGTCACTAAATGAATTTCTGTTTCAAGAGTTCAAAGGAAATTCAGTTCAAAATCTGATTTAGCTTTGAGATCCTTTCACAGTTTTACAATTTTACTAAATTGTATCTTAAAATAAATGTTTCAACACTCGCTCGTCCTATTTGCACATACCAAGTTAACAAGATTTTTAATTTTGAACTAGTTATATACTCAAATTTTCATCACCATATACTTTTTTTTATATAAAATTAAGTTATTACAACAGTTTAATAATAAACATAGTACCTACAATGTGAATATGCACTAATTTATCTTTCTGTGTCAGAGAGAGAGAAATTATAAGCCCCCCCCCCTCCCCTATTGTTCCCATCCTGCTACGGCCCTGATTTCATCACTCATTTCACCTTTATCCTCACCAATCATGAGATAAATATTAAGAGGAACCGCAAAAACCAGTTTAAAATTACTATAAAACATTTCCAAAGGTGTATCATTGTATATATTAAAGCTTGTGATATGCACGCATTTATTTAAAACATTTAGAAGTAAATTTAACAATTATGGAAGCATTCAAATTAATTTAAAATGTGTTATTTAATATCTTCCCCACACGACACCAGGACTGAGCAGGTTATGTAAACGCAAATCCTTTTATCAGGAGTTCTAAAAATATTAAAAGATTTATATTTTCTAAAATGACCCATGAGCAACCTTTCTAAATTAAGCAGCAAAGGAACAGTGTACGACAACCATACTATTTCAAGTGGTGACAGGACAAACCTTTTATTTCCAACAGTTAAAAGCTATTAACCTCCTTAAAACACACATTAAATAGAAAATCTTGGCGGAAAATTCTCCGTTGTTGGTATAAACATTTGTTTTAAAAAAAAACCCTGTTTTTTTTTTTTTTTTTTTTTTTCTGTAAAAGGTTGAATTTTTATCATGACCAGACTTCAAACATCACGTGTTTGTCTTTGCGGAAAATATATTTTGCAATTCTATTTTTTAAGTCTTTTTAGACCAATTCACAGTAGTGTTCGATTATGTTGGTTTAAACATGTTTTTATTCCTTACTTTCGTTAAAGTGACTGAATGTATGTGAATTTCTAAAACAACTAATTATAAAAATGAAAGTTAAATCAAGAATATAGGTCGCATCAGCAATGTTTTAAAAGAGTTAATATCATGTCCTTAATTTATATTATAATGTAATAATAGTTTATATTACAACCTAATTCATATAATTAATCTTTTTTTTTTTTTTTTTTTTTTTTTTGTAAGAGGGGTATGATATAAAAATAAAATATCGTTATCACTTCGTTTTATATTCAACGTTTACTAGAAAAAGTATCACAATCATACAAAAACTTTTGATGCGTCCTTTTAAAAAATGTATATATACTCACAATATGATGACTATTTATTGTCTTAAAAATTTCTCTCTGGTGTACTAAAATTGTAGCGTAAAAAGCTCCTTGTTCAGTATTATTATTATTATTATTACTATTATTATTATTATTATTATTATTATTATAGGGGGGACCCCATGTGAGTCACATTTTTTTTCTCTGTTGTGTCCCATCATATAAAAATAAAACTATGCTGATAACAGGCCAAAAGTTTGCTGAAATACCCCGATTTAAGAATGACATTTTTTTATTGACTTCGGTGTAATTCAGTATAATGCTCTTAATATTCATACTGAATTTTTTCATAAAAATCTAACATCAATGTAGCTCAATGATAGGACTCTTACTGGTGATTACACTGTCTAAAGTTATGTAGGGTTAAAAAGGAACTTCATTTTACCGTCTATAATAACTGAATTCCATGAATCAATTAAACTAGAACTTCATGAACTAGAAAAATAGAGAGTCATGAAACTAGAAGACAGTCACGAGAATTTTGTAAAATAATAAAAGTGCAATTTTTGAGAAAGAATAAATAACTTTCCCCTGAGTTTATCTTTGAATCATAGCTGCAGGTAACGACAAATTTAAGTTAAATCCTAATCTCACAGAGAAAGTAAAACTTTAGCAAGTTAAGCTACTAAAGAATGATTTTTCGCATGGTTTGTTAAGAGATTAGCGAGTCTGATAACAACAAACACTTTGTTTAGTAACACAAATAGGCTGCAAGACATATTATGCTGAGAATGAAAGTATAATTCTAAGGCAGAATTTAGAAAACTATTTATTTCACGTAATTTTGAAGAAACCTATTTTTTAGTCGAAATATTTAAGGAAGAAATTTTCCGGCGATTTCAATTTGATAAATCATTTTTAAAGCTTTCACTTCAACTCAACTTTCATCAAGCATTTAAGTTGAAAGTTTCTGTTTAAAATTTCGTTAATGAAATCATTTTTAGCTTATCGCATGGTGAATTGTAAATATGCATGTGTTCTTTGATCGAGCGTAAAAAGCGATTTTCAGTTAGCCGATCAACAAAGAAATCTGTAGTCGATTGTGAAAAGCTGAATACAAAATTTCTTTATTTCGCATATGACGTCAGAAATATGTAACAACGGAGTGATAAATTCAGCAAATGGTCCCGCGGACATCATTTCTACTATACCCCTTCGCAATTTTTCATGAATCCACCGGAATACTGATGAAAATCCACCACAATAAATTCCTCTTGAATTTATTAAATGACATTTACGGTAAATAAAAAGAAAAAAAAAACCTGAAACAATTAAACTTTATTCTTATGAATTTTCTGAAATAAATTTGAACTGGCATAATATCTATACTGGGACGCAGCAGCACAGACAATTACCTCATCGTGTTCACGAATGAAAATCATAAATTAGTCAAATATCGACTAGTATATTAAAACGCAATCAGTCCGCTAGTCATATCTCAGTGGAAAACACATAAAAAGCCAATTTTAACGATTGACTCATAGGTTACCATTTTGCTTTCCTAGCCTACGAGTCAACTGCTAAAATCAGGGATCCAAGAGTGGCTGGTAAAATAGAACAATATTATTACAGCTCTCAACATTGTCTCCCATTAAACCCTAGAGTACCAGTATTTGTTACTTAGTCTACGATAAACATCCAGATTTTAAAGATTAAAGACTCATAATTTCTTAATTAATAAAGACCAAGTATAATATTGTTTATAAGTTTTTATTTAAAATGTCGCAAATAAGTAGTTTTGGAATCTGACAGAAAAATTTTTCATATGAAAATAAAATATGCTTTTTAAAAAAAGTACTAACCGACTTAAAGAAAAAAAAAAAAAAAAAAAAAAAAAAAAAAAAAAATCAAACTTGGCGACAACTTGGCGCTAACGCATATGAATGCACAGTTTTAATATGCTTATGATTTGAAAACGGTTGCAACAATGAAAGATAATTTGCGATAAATAATTTTTTTTTTATCGAATCCACATTTTTTTTTCATTTTTAAACGTTCTAACCGTCAGAATTTAATGAAATTAAAATGGGACCACATGGGTATTTTATACTTTCAAACAAAAAAAGAATTATCAAAATCGGTTCATATTTACGGAAGTTATAAGTGAACAAGAAGTACATACAGATCGAAATCATAACTTCCTCTTTGAAGTCGGTTAAAAATATCAATTAACTTGGATTTTTATTTTTAAATTTTTCGTAAAGGATATAAGTAAAGTGATGCATTGCTTTCAAAATAATCACAACGCTAATTTTATTGCATAATTGGTAATCCTTTTCGCGTTTTTGACATTGACATTGGCCCCCATTCATTGACCTATAACAAAATATATATATTTTATGATTTTCAAATGTTTTACAATAATCTTTTTAAATTTCTACTTCTTTTGTTTGTTTCGGGTGTGAACGTGAGATAACGTTTTAGGAAGTGAAGAAGAAATGGCGACTCAATAATATTTAACGTGGATACCAAAATCGTAGCAAAGCTTGATTTCCAAGGTGTCGTACACTTTTGTTATATCATTATTATTATTATTTAAAAAATTTAACAAAGATTTTTTTCCCCCGTAAAACGTAAATAAATAAATACAAAAAGAAGTAATAGTCTACCAGTTTTCTGATCCACGATCAAACATTTTTTTTTTTTTTTTTTTTTTTTTTTTTTTTTTTTTGTTTTGTTTTTTTTTTTTTTTTTTGGGCCTCGTTAAGGGGTTTCAGGAATTTTTTTTTACCTGGTGTGCAATTTAGCAACATGTCACATTTAATACTTTTTTCAGTGCCTATAAAACATAAATGTATAATATTTTTAGTATAGAGAGCTTAATACATCTTCAGTTTAAAATATTTTTTTAAATATTCTACATCGAAATTTTTTTTTTAATGTTTAGTAATGATATATATAAAAATAAATAAATAAATAAATAAATAAATAGTTTTTTGATTTGCATCCACTGCGCGCAAGATTGTAGCAAAACTATTGATTAAAAAACCCCTCGAAATATTGGTAATAATATAAAAATAATGTATCTTGAACTTTTAACTTCATTTGAAAGGAGCTTATTTACTTATTTATTTAAAGTTTTAATTTTAATTAAAAAAACCCATTTTTTAAACTAAAAAATTGCCAATTTTAAATAATCAATGAAATTATAATACTAAATTTAATGTATAAGTCATTCTTTAATTCAAAATGAGAATATTTACCAAGTTTGATGGAAAAATTGCTTTATTGGTTTTTGAGACACGTTGCGCGTAATCAAAGGACAATTTAAAGATTTGTATCAAAATTAAACATAAAGGAAAATAAAATTTCAATATAAAACACATTTAGAAAATTATTTTAAATAGAAGAGATATTAAGTCATCTATATGTAAAATTTTATGCAATTTCATAGGGACTGAGGGAAAAAAAAAAAAATTAAACGTGGCATTTTGGAAAATTGCACCCCCAGGTAAAAAGTAAGACTACACAAAACACTTGTAGAATCAAGACTGTTTCGTAAGATTTATATTGCTGTAAAATATAATTGATAATAAGTAAAAAGCGAAACAAATTATCTTCTGCTAAATCTCCAGGCGTTTTTACGAAAATTTCTCCTCTTCCTCGAAGCAGGAGGTGATGAACCTACTTAAGCAGTCCTAACGAGCAAAAGAAATAGATCAAGGTTGAAGAGTTCTAACACATCCTCGTTGCACAAAAATGCTGATAGAGCCAACAGATAAAAAATTATTAATAATAACGAAAAGTTGAAGTGTTATGATTAAGAACAAGGAAAATATTTTGATGGCATTTATTCACTCACTTGACATAATTAAAAATAATAATAAGAACCAAATTTTTAATTTTGATTTTACAAAGAAAAAATCATACTGTAGAAAAAAAAAAACACAAGAAACAAGAAACAAAACAATCATGCGTCAAGCATAGATTATGAAATACTTTCTAACGCGTTCAGAATAATGTAACAAAAATGCACCGTTAAAAAAAAAAAAATAAAATATTATGTCTCATTTCATCATATGAAAATGTATAATGCATTTCAAAACTGAATTTCAACTGTTCCCATCTACAATCGGAAGATTATCCGAATTTTTTAGCAGCAATGTATATGATATAGAGAATAGAATTTATACATAAAAAGTAACATGCAAAAAACTAATTAAATTTAAAAGCGCATACCGAATTTCAAAATGTACTCTCCAGCAACTATTATGTAACCGGTAACCGATTTCTTTTGTGTGTCCCTATAAACTAATAAGAAATGCTATGAATGCTCTGTTTTAACACAATCGTAGTGAAATTCAGTGATTTATATCAGTTTCAATACATTTGAAAAATCTTAATGCCATTAAATTACTCTCCAAACGATTTTTCCCCACATACCATAATGTAATCGAATTCTTTTGAATGAACCTGTAACTGAACCATTTATCGTACATACTTCGTTTGCAATAAAATGTGTCTAAGTGTCTAAATGTGTCTTAGTGACTTTAAATAAACTTGATCAATTGTATGAAAATCCGAGTATATTTAGGGAAGTTGGAGCGTGGACAGACGGCCAGGTGGACAAACAAACCGAATGCATAAGCACTTTTCGACTTTGTTAAAAAGGGCTAAAAACAGATGGTTCAAAGTTTTGGGAAAATATACTGTAATAATAAATTAAAATATACAACAACCGCTTCTGAGTCACTAACGATTCCGAAAAGCTTGTTTTTTTTTCCTTTTTATCTTTAGAAATTTCAGAAATCAATATATTTTCGACATTTAAAGAGGTATTTACAAAAACAAACTTTTTTTAAATTAATTTTACACATTAATGTAATATAACACTAATATTAGTTAAATTACTTACTAAAACAGAGCTATCAAGTCGTCACTTGTTTTATGGAATAATTTAACTAATATAATGATACAATTTAAACTGATATAACTGATGTAATATTACACATTAGTGTAACGTAACACCAGTTATATCGGTAAAATTACTCAATAAAACAGAGGCAGCAAGACTGCCACCAATTTTATAAAGTAACATTACATAATTTTTTTACAATCTAGAATTATAAAAATATATATATTTATACAGGTGTGTTTCCAATAATAATACAATTTTTAATATTTTAGAGCTTAACTATAAATTAATATTTTAAATTGGGCATTTTTCGTTATATCGCCAAATTTTATTTATTGTTACAATTGTATACCAGTTTTAAAAAAAAATTCATTTAAATATGCCTCAAATTCCTCTTGCCAATAAAGGACAATTGCCTGTAAAACTGCAACGGCAAGAAAAAAAAAAAAAAAAAAAAAAAAAAAAAAAAGTTGTGGCGATTTTTGTGTAAACGAATTTTTATACCACTTTACGGAGGGATTGTAAAAGCCGAATCAGCCGCTGTTAATCGCTATTTTTGTGCTTGATTAAATAAGATTAGTTAAACATTTGAAAATTAGCTTATAATGAACTTAATCAACAATCTTTTCTTCCAGATATTTTTTTAACAACGCTATAAGAAAACGATTTAAATAAGAAATCTCAAGTGTAACTTTTTAAATCTAACATATTTTTCACCATTTTTTTTTTTTTAACATTTTTATTGTTAGCAAGATAATATAATTTTTTGCGCTAGAATAGGTAACAATAATTAAAAAGATCGTATCTAAATTTAAAATAAATCTCTCATGTATTTATATATTTTAAAATTTAAACTGGCAATATTATTATTTAGTCATTTTAAATATGACATAATTTCTTCCCTTTATGTTTTTTAATGTGTATTAATGAATCTATTATTTTAAAATTTTCTTTCTTTTTTTATAATCACGTGTAAATATAGTTTTTATGACGTAATGTTCAATATTTTCCTACTTTTAACTCGTAATCCTTAAATTATAATTTAAAAGGTTTTTTCTTGTTTTATAATAGTCAAATGTGAATATTTTTTAATTTAAAAGAAATATTATTCTTTAAGCCATTATAACAATGGGCAAAATTTTAAAATAATAACCTTTTTGCAAAATATGTAAAAATTATGTCTGGAAATGCTTAAAAGTTGAATTAAAAAATGAAATTTTTTAAAATTAAATAGAAAGATAACTTGTAGTTTAGCTACTTTCAGATCCATTTAAAAACTGGTCGTTGGGAGCAACCGTAATATTTACCCATCATGGATACGCGCATGCTATAAAATATGAAATAAAACATGTGAAAACTTTTTATAAAATGCATTGCAATAACAAAAAGCGTGTATTAATTAAAACATGTATTTAAATATTTTCAATGCATAATAATGCATTGTGGCAATTATGGAATTGCGGGTACTACTTGATTTTTAATGATAATTTTTGGATGGACGGGATAATCGAGTAATACCGAATTGAGTAAAAGAAGCATCCTTCTAACTCCAAAAATGATATATTAACTAAAAATTTACTGAGTAAGATTAATCGTCTCATTTCCAATTAAAAAAATTCTTTGAATTGAAATCTGAATGAAATACAGAGTCAGAAAAATCGAAGAATGTGGAAAATATGATTACAAATATCTTGGCAACTAATTATCTGATCGATTTCATTCTTTATGCAAAGTTTATCTTCTCTTATTGTCTTTTAGATTCACTCCTTAAAATAAAATAAAAAAATAGAAAATTTTTATGTATCTTTCATTAGAACGAATATTTCGAGAGTCCGAAAAAATAGTTCCGGATAATCGAGGTTACGGATATTAAATAAGCTTTTTCTCATTCTTACATAAGTACATACCAAATTTCAAGTCTCTATCGTAATTTGTTCGGGAGATAGAGCGTTTACAGACAGACAGACGGCAAATATTTTTTCTAAAAACATGTTTTCCGTAATATCCAGTGCCTAAAACATGTAAAAGCGTCAAAAAAAAAAAAAAAAAACTTTTCGATTTTCAAAACGATTCCAAGACCTACCCTATACTACGTGTGATGGGTAAGTAAAATATTGAAAGTGCTTCAATTCTTTCCGAGAAATATTACTTCAATATCAGCTATTTTCCATTGTGTTGTTGACCCTTCAAATAACAAACGAGGACTTTAAGTTAACCTTTCATTTATCAGATTGATATCAAACGCAAAAAAGTAGCTTCTGAAATATTCGAATTCAGAAATATTAATCATTATTTGTATGATATATGCGAACGACTCGTAACAAAATTGTGATAAATGTATTTTAACGAAGACACTTTCTCATTAACGGTGCTCTAAGTAAGCTTGTTAACCAATTATGCAAAGTATTCCTCGATATAAAATGGTAATTTGTACCTTTCCCAACCATACACTTTTGCGGTAAGTGAAAAGTAACCTTTTAAACTCTTAAAGTACTAGCGGCAAATCTCTTTGTAATTGAGTTCTGAGGAAAAAGGAGATTCTGTTACTAAACGCAAATTCAAGTTCACTAACCTATGATCGTGTTCTAGCTACCGTAACAGAAGACTCGGAGATTGACATCCTATGTTTCAGAGATGGGCCAATTTTCTCGCTTTTCACTCATCATGAAATTATGAACTACTATTTCATCGGCATAGCAATTCAATTTAGTCTTTGGGAACCACCATAATACTTACCCACCATGGATATGCATAGTATAAAATATGAAAATAAAACCTGTGTAAACTACAGTCGAGTCTCTCTATAACGAAACTCCATACATCGAATTTCTCTATGTAACGAATTTTTAGTAGGAACGGTTCCCTTTTCGCATGATTACATTAAAAACAGTCTTTATAAAGCGAAATATCGATCTCCATATAACGAATTTTTTCATAAATTGGTCTTAATTTACTCAGTTTTAAAAGGCTTCGAAATCATATGGAAGCAATTTTCCATCACTTATTTTTGATTTATCGTCAGAGCTGAGTTTTTTTTTTATTACTTCTCTCCTTGTTCTTAAAATCCAACGAATTCATCCCATCTCCCACACACCTTTCCACATCCTTCTCAAAACAGAGTCATTGGATTGATGCACATGTAAGAGAGGAATCAATGAGAGGCACATAAGAGAGGCTTTCAAGTGGAGGAAAATGTTAACTACAATTTTTCATTCCTTGCTGAAATTTGAGCAATTTTTTTAGAGCGTAACAATTTTAAAATCAAAACAACAAAAAATCGCAGATTTCTTCGTCTGAAATTAATGCAAGTCTTCCTTATTTGATTTTCATTAAGCTTTCAAATAAATGTCTGTTCTCTTTTTTGAAACAGCTTAAATAATTAAGAAATAAAATGTTAGGTTAATATATACTTTTAAACATTTCAAATTATTAATTCAAAAGATCAAAAATAATATTTGTTCAAATTTCAGGCATTAAATATGTTTTTTTACATCATTCTCTATCCATCGAATTTCTCTATATAACGAATTTTTTACTGGAACGGTGGATTTCGTTATATAGAGACTCGACTGTATTTATAAAATGCATTGCAATTCCAAAGTAAAATTTAAAAATACATTTAACTTTTTCGGGTTCGATTTTTTTTTCTTTTTCTTTTTCTTTTTTTTTTTTTTTTTTTTTTTTTCAGTTTTTAGAAAAAAAATACTTTTACGTTACTAACATTAACAATAGCTATCCAAATCGATTAATTAGTGTTTAGCGATTATTTCATTGTCTAAAAGATAACGAGTGGTGTTGTTTTCCATACCATTCAATGAATATTCATATGAGAATGGGCTAAGGAAAAATTTTTGGATATGTTTAGAAAATATTGTATTATAATAAAAATTTAACTTATATTACAATTTTCTAATACATTTTGCACTTTATTACACATGATTTTTTCGGAAAAGTAACTTTTATTTGAAATTCAAAGAGGAAAATGTGTGTTAAAATAAAAGAATCACAAACGGCGCAAAGAGAGTTATGTAAATAATAATTATTATTATTACTAAATGCCTAATCATAAATGAAGTCATATAATGAATGTATGGACATATACTGACATTTTTACAAAGAAATATTAGCAAAAATATTTCTTACAACAAAATAATACTCAATTAAAAAACATGTATTATTAATACACCAGACCCGAAAGAGTTAAGTATCTCTAAAAGATTCATTCACATAAATAATTATACAAATCTGTACACTTAAAAATAAATGAACAATCTAAACAAATATCTCAATTTATTCTGTAGAGTGTTTAAAATCGTGGCTTGATGACGTCATAAACTTTAAATGTTCTATTTCGGAATTGCGTAAAAGGGATAATCTTATGGCTCCCAAAATGACAATCATATTACCCCTGTAACTCATTTGAGTACAGTAATTTTTTTACGCACCCTATAAAAACAATTCAAAATAAAGTCTTTCTAAGATTCTTTAATTTTCGATGAAAGTATACTAATATTTTTAATTAAAAAAAAATGGGTTTTCATATTTTTTTTGTGTGTGTGTGATTTAGTGTCAGTTGTTAAACTACTTATCAACAGATCGAGGAAGTACTACATTATTACTATTTTTTTAAATCTATTTGAGAAAGTAGTGTTGTTCTAAACTATGTTTTTTTAGACAAATATTCTATAATTGATAATATGAGTTAAAATTTATGCAAAAAATATTGAGTATTCAGATTTTACACTTAGCTTTATCTTGCTTAAAAAACTTTGTGTCTAAACGAGAGAAAACGAAGAAAATAACCTAAAAATTTTTCTACCAGCCCATTTTGCCGTTTTAAAAAAAGTATGATAAAATAATTTGAATGTGCACCTGTTTTTGCTATAAAACTAAAAAAAAAAAAAAAAAAAAAAAAAAACTACATTTTGATGATAGTATTCTACTAAAAAGGATGTAATCACATAAAGTTTTTTGCAGCAAAAAATGATGACAACCAAATCGACAGCAAATTTAGTTGCTATTTTTCAATTATTTATAATACATATTATGCTTTCTCTGTAATCTTCTAAATACATCCTAGAAAAAACAAACCTAAGTTCACTAACACATAATTTTTCAAATAAAGTAAAATAAAAACAAGGTTGTGTAATCTGTATTTCTCTATCTTAAAATAAATTTTCTTGATTTTTTCTACCCCCCCTCCCCCTTAAAAAAAAAAAAAATCCTTTACTATTAAATGTAGCCATACTCACGACTTTTTAATCGTATGAATGGAATTATTTTTTTAATCATATAATACTTGCAAGCATTTTAAAAATTAAAATCTCTGCAAAAATGTACATATTTAGAAATCAAAGGGAAAAAAAAAACTACTCGCATTTCGTTAGGCAGGCACAATACAAATTATTATATGAATATTTCAATTATTTTAAAATACAAAATCATATTTCTATTCATCACATTTAAATATAAAATTACGATTTTATAATCAAGTGGGAAGAAAAGGAAATGCATAGTAATACTTATAACAAAAATGGGAAACTACAGACAAAACTAATAAATATTGTCAAAAGAATTCATGCAGCTGTCATATCTGTTTCCAAAGAAATACATTTTCGCAATTTAATTTTATGCTTTATAATTGTTTGTAAATACTTTTGACACACAAATAAAACACCTGATGACGGAAGCTAGCAATAAGCATGAAGAAGATACCAATCGGAGCTTATAAGAAAGCTATGCACATACACAATACGTGATCGGAGCAAATATTTTTTAACATGAAAATTGCCAACTCTTATCACGATTGTACCATAAACTAAATTATTTATAATGAAATATCATAAAACTAAATTATTTTTGACGTGCTTGATAATTATAAAATGTTTCTTAGTAAGGTGTTCTGGTGTAATAACGCCAAGTGTTAATATTATGCATAATTATGAAATAATCTGGTAAATGACACCCATGGGCTCTACGCAGAAGGGTTTTGAGTCATATAAATAGCAAAAAACAGCTTAAAGTTAATTTGTTCTATTTGTAGGTCTTATTATTTTTACAAGTAACTAAAATTAACGCTTGATCTAAAATTTGTGATGTGAAGACTAGGCTAGATAGTAATTTTTTTTATTCGGAAATACTTTGTTTATTACACAAATTTGTAGTGCATTTCATGTACTTTCAAAATGTTGTAGAGGATTTTGGTTATCTTCTCGAGATAATTTGTAATTTAAAATGTACTGCGCAATAAGTATACTGGGGTAATAACGCCAATTCTTGGCATTAATACCCGATTGACTCCCAACAGTGGCCAAACTACATCCTAAATACTGATTCAAATAAACACAATTAAAACCGTGCAATGTTTCTAATAATTCTATTTAAACGATCCTTTTTAAGCAAAAAGTAGCTTAGAATCTGACTCTTTTGCCTCCTCCCCCCCCCCCCAACCTTTATTTTTCTTACACTTTCACAAAAAATTGAACATTTTCAATAGCTTAGAATGAAATTTGTCAATTTCTAGAGCTGTAGAGTTTGTATTTTTAGAATTGGGCAATCTACATGCCATTATTCCATCTTATTTTATAGTTTTGTTTGCATGGCGTTATTACCCATATAGGTGGGTAATAACGCCAAATAGCATTGGTAAAGAAATCACGCCATTACATTTTATGAATACATATCTGTTAAGTTATTATTTTTATATAGATAGTCAATGAGTTGCAGTATCAAATCCTATATTTGTTTGAAAAATACAATCTAAAACTAAGCCGTGAAAATTGATAGAACCTTAACGTGGCATTATTACCCCAGGATACCTTATAATTTAAAAATCCAACATCAATGAAAACTTTTAAATATTAGGCGGCTCTGCTCCCCCTATGAGCTACTGTCGCCAACCCCTTTCCACACTCTAAAATTTCATAATTTGATTTGCTTTGAAAAAGTTTCGGAAGATTAAATTATAATTTAAAAACCAGTGGCGGTCACCCGGCAAACGGGTTTCCAATCATTTCCCTTTTATTGAGTTAATTTAAGGTCAAATCAACTGCTGTTAATTGTTGTTTTCAGGCTTCATTAAAAAATATTAGTTAAACATTTGAAAATTTTATAATATAAAATGCACTGAGTAAACAGAGTCTTTGCTTCCCGATAATTTTTAACAACGCTATGGTTTTAAATAAGAGTTTTAAATGCAACGTTTTAAATCTGATATAATTTTCACCAAATATTTCTTTTTCTTTGGAATATTCACCTGAAAATTACTTTATTTTTAGAAAAATAATATTATTTGCGCGCAATAAAAAGTTTAAAAGATCCTCTCAAAATGTGAAAAAAATTTCTCGTGCAAATGTATTTTTACAAAACAATTTTTAATGATGTAATGTTAAATATTTTATGCCTTTAACACGCAATCATTTAATCCTAATTTGAAAGGACTTTTTTTCTGTTTATAATAGTCACGTGCGAATAGAATTTTAATTTAAAGGAAAGTTTATTCTTTCGCTATTTTAACAATTGGCAACAATTTAAAATAATAACCTTTCCTAAAATATGTAAAGATCATCTCTGGAAATGCTGAAAATCAGAATCTAAAATTGAAATAAACTCTTAAAAAATTAAGCCAATTAAAAAAATAATCTGTGCTTGATGTATGATTTTTCTTTCTTACTGCTTTATAATATAGATTTTCTATGTCCATGCAGCTAAAAAGGAAAAATACATAATTGGTAATTGCAATTCTATTTAGTTGCGTTCGTAATTATATAAACACGTATTACCTACAGTCATCATTCAGTTCATCCGTCCGACCATCCGCATATAACAACGCAAAAACTATTCAACCGAATCGTTTGAAATTTAAAATATCTAATTTTTGTATAATTTTGTCGAGCCATTTCAAATTTTATGAAAATCGGATGTATAGTTCAAATACAGTGGTAGCAGGGCCGTAGCTAAGGGGGCGCTATGAGCGGCTTAGCCCCCCCCCCCTAAAATATTTTGAGCCCCTCCTGGAAAAAGTTCCAAGGTCATTAAATGTTCCGAAAATTCAAATGAAATTCTGTTCAAAAATCTAATTTAGTTTTGAGACCCTTTCACAGTTTTGCAGAGTTACCAAATTGTATCTAAAATACGTGTTTCAACACTCCCTCATCCTATTGGTACATATGAAGCTAACTGGATTTAATTTTGCACCAGTTATACGTTCAAAATTTTCATCATCATATACTTTTCTTAGCATAAAAGATGTTATTACAACAGTTTAATGAGAAACATAGTACCTACAATGTGAATATGCACTAATTTATCTTTCTGCATTAGAGAGAGAACAAAATAATATGAGACCCCCCTACATTCCCTTGAGCCCCTCCCCCTATATTCCCCCGAGCCCCCCTATCGTACACTTTTAGCTACGGCCCTGAGTAATAGTCAAAATTATTCCGTTACATTACGGCCAATGGAAAAAAAAAACAGTTCTAACTGCGTTTTAATGATGTTCATGTTACACCCTTTCGAACATAATGAAATTGATATGCATCTATGAAATATGTATTCAAATATACATTCTGCACAACCAGTGGTGCAAAGAATATTTGTTATTAATTTACAGGATCACACAAAAGTATTAACATTGTTTGGTGCGCATTTAAATTATAATAAATTATTTCCCCTTTTATGAAAGTGATATACGTTGCTGTGTTTTGCTGCAAGTTACTTCACGTTAGAAAGTAGGTAGTATTTACAGGGAAATACACAAGATTTCGGATACTAAACTGTATCCGAAATATTATATTTTAACGATGATTGCAGCAAGTGAATATTTAGTCTTGATATGAGTTTTTAAAAGTTTAACTAAATTTTTGCATTTTACGTCTTGTGTGCGAATGTTACAAATTCATTCAGGCTACACAAACGAATGCATAAGGATTACTGAAAATGAACAAAAATAGACTAAAGTTTTTTTTTATGAGTTTTGCATTTTTACGTTGAAAGTTGTCAGAAAGTTCGTAAAATTGCCTTTCTCGGATTATTGATTCTGCCATTATCAATCACGGACAAGAACCCTGTAACAAATAAGTTCCTAGTGAACTACTATGATTGCTTATCGTTCTATGTTAAAGAGTGCGTTGTTTATGAGTGTGTGAAATGAAATAAAAAAATTAATATGACATGTAAAATTGATGTTGAGATTCCCGATCTGGAAATTTACTAGTTAATAAAAAATAATATAAGGACAATGTACTGCGTTTCTCTGATTCGGAAAACTTCGGATACCGGATACTATGCTAAATCCGAAGTACTGTATACTATTATAGCAAGATCTGAATATTTTAAAAACTACATTATAGTACGAACGCACCTCATTTCTACGTTTTCCACGTGCAATTTCCGACTTATTTAAAATAGCATATTACTAAAGAATACGATAAATTCAGAAGTATTTTTCCTCTATTTCTGTTTGTGTTATTGTTACCTTCTGTTTAACTATATATTCTTTTTATTATTATTATTATTATTATCTTTTGGTCGATCATTATTTTCTTTCTAGCAATTTCAGCGTTACTTCACAAGTTTAGACACCTGAGAGAATGATATTTTTTCTTGACTTCTCATCCTTAATATTACCTATAGGTTATTGGGCAGGGAATCAAGAGCAAAAGACCAGCCCAAGATCATCAAGAACAGAATCATTGCAGGGAAAAAGAAGTAGAGATTATTTTATTCAAAAGGAGTAGTTGAGAGACGTTTGGAGCAATTAGCTCCATTAAAATACGAATAACAATCACATATAGGTATATCTGAACGACTTTTCGAATTACTAGGCTAGATTTTTTTCACTTTAATTTGAAAAGAAGTTCGCATAAAGAGATTGTAGTTACATTTGATTGGATTCTGTAAGTCACGTTTTAGTTATAAAGAGCGTGAGATTATGCAGAAAATCTTAAAGAGCGGATAATTAGACGGAAGGAATACTGTTTTGTATGGAACAAAAGAACGGATTTTAAGCTTTTAAGTAACGATTTAAGAAAATCAGTGAAAAATTGTAGGACAAACAAATAAAGCTAAAACAAATTAATACAGTCGAGTCTCTCTATAACAAAACTCCATACATCGAATTTCTCTATATAACGAATTTTTAATAGGAACGGTCCTCTTTTTGCATGATTACATTAAAAACAGTCTCTATATAGCGAAATATCTATCTCAATATAACGATTTTTTTCATAAATTGGTCTTAATTTATGCAGTTTTAAAAAGCTTCAAAATCATATGGAATCAATTTTCCATCACTTATTTTTGATTTATCGTCAGTTCTGAGTTTTTTTTATTATTACTTCTCCCCTTGCTCTTTAAATCCAATGAATTCATCCCACCTCCCACACACCTTTCCACATCCTTCTCAAAACAGAGTCAATTGGATTGATACACATGTAAGAGAGGAATCAATGAGAGGCACATAAGAGAGACCTTCAAATGGAGGAAAATGTCAACTACAATTTTTCATTCCTTGCTAAAATTTGAGCTTTTTTTTGAGAGCGTAACAATTTTAAAATCAAAACAACAAAAAATTACAGATTTCTTCGTCTGAAAATAATGCAAGGTTTCCTTATTTGATTTTCATTAAGCTTTCAAATAAATGTCTGTTCTCTTTTTTGAAACAGCTTAAATAATTAAGAAATAAAATGTTAGGTTAATATTTACTTTTAAACATTTCAAATTCTTAATTCAAAAGATCAAAAATAATATTTGTTCAAATTTCGCACATTAAATACGATTTTTAACACCATTTTCTATACATCGAATTTCTTTATATAACGAATTTTTTACTGGAACGGTGGATTTCGTTATATAGAGGCTCGACTGTAATTAAAATTTTTGAAAGTTTTTTTTATTGATTCCACATATAAACTTTAAAAGTATCATGCCTCCGCCCTCTCCTCTTCAATAAATAAATAAATAAAAATAAAAAAAAAGACGTGTGGCACTCGGGGACTGCCGCGGTAAAGCTATTGCATAGCATTTTTTATCAACTTATGCCATCATAATTATTTATTTACTTTTTATTTATGCAGTTTTTTTGTCTTTGATATTAATTCAAGTTATACTTTTTGAGCGTGATCACCGATAACAAAACATTTTTTTTCTCTTTTATTGAATAAATGAGAAATTAATATCGTTTAAAATATTTTTATTATCTTAAAACACATGTAGGTTAATCAGGAATTTTTATAATTGAAAATATACGTTTATGGTAGCTGAAATAAAAAACATAAGTTTGAGTCTTGATATTCTCAAGATATCTGAAAAATACCGCTTTAATGTCTGCCGAAGTCTACCGAAGGATACCGTGCCGAAGTCTGTCAAACTCAAGCGACGTTAGCCGGAGTGTTAGGTTTTTCTCGTTACGGAATTTCTAGATTCTTTCGCCGCGCTCAAAACCCGCGATAAAAGATATGCCAAACAAAATTTACCAAACAAAATTTGGCCGCGCTACGAAAATTAGATCGCGAGTTACAAGCATTATAAATTTTCCGATCCTCACCGTGGGGGTCTCCTGTCACCAAAAATTAACATTGTCTTATTAAAATTACCAAACGAAATTTGGCCGCGCTTCGAAAATTAGATCGCGAATTATAAGCATTTTAAATTTTGCGACCTTCACCGTGGGGAGGGGGGGTCTCCTGTCACCAAAAGTAACACTGTCTCCTAATAAATTATCAAACAAAATTTGGCCGCGCTACGAAAATTAGATCGCGAGTTATAAGCGTTTTAAATTTTTCGACCCTCACCATGGGAGATCTCCTATCACTAAAATTAACATTGTCTCATTATAAATTACCAAACAAAATTTGGCCGCGATACGAAAAATTAGATCGCGAGTTATAAGCATTTTAAATTTTTCGACCCTCACCCGGGGGGGGGGGGTCTCCTGTCACCAAAAGTAACACTGTCTCATAATAAATTGCCAAGCAAAATTTGGCCGGGCTACGAAAATTAGATCACGAGTTATAAGCATTTTAACTTTTTCGACCCTCACCGTGGGGGGGGGGGGGGGCTCCTGTCACCAAAATTTAACACTGTTTCATAAAAAATCATTAAACAAAATTTGGCCGCGCTACGAAAATTGATCGCGAGTTATAAGCATTTTAAATTTTTCCACCCTCACCGTGGGGGGTCTCCTGTCACCAAAAGTAACACTGTCTCATAATAAATTGCCAAACAAAATTTAGCCGCGCTACGAAAATTAGATCATGAGTCATAAGCATTTTACCTTTTTCGACCCGCACCGTGGGAGGTCTCCTGTCGCCAAAATTTAACACTGTTTCATAAAAAAATAATTAAACAATATTTGGCCGCGCTACGAAAATTGATTGCGAGTTATAAGCATTTTAAATTTTTCGACCCTCACCGTGGGGGGTCTCCTGTCACCAAAAATTAACAATCTCTCATAATAAATTACCGAACAAAATTTGGCCGCGATACGAAAATTAGATTGCGAGCATTTTAAATATTTCGACCCTCACCGTATGGGGGTTCCTGTCACCAAAAATTAAAACTGTCTCATAATAAATTACCAAACAAAATATGGCCGCGCTACGAAAATTAGATCGCGAGTTATAAGCATTTTAAAATTTTCGATCCCCAAGGTGGGAGGTCACCTGTCACCAAAAGTAACAGTGTCTCTTAATAAATTACCAAACAAAATTTGGCCGCGCTTTGACCTCGAGTTATAAGCATTTAAAATTTTTCGACCCTCACCGTGGGAGGTCTCCTGTCACCAAAAATTAACACTCTCATATAATAAATTACCAAACAAAATTTGGCCGCGATACAAAAATTAGACTGCGAGTTATAAGCATTTTAAATTTTTCGCCCCTCACCCGGGTGGGGGGTCTCCTGTCACCAAAAGTAGCACTGTCTCATAATAAATTGCCAAGCAAAATTTGGCCGCGCTACGAAAATTAGATCACGAGTTATAAGCATTTTAAAATTTTCAACCCTCACCATGGGGGATCTACTGTCACCATAAATTAACACTGTCTCATAATAAATTACGAAAGAAAATTTGGCAGTGCTACGAAAGTTAGATCACGAGTTATAAGCATTTTACATTTTTCGATCCTCACCGTTGGGAGTCTCCTGTAACCAAAAGTAACACTGTCTCATAATAAATTACCAAACAAAATTTGGCCGCGCTATGAAAATTAGATCACGAGTTATAAGCATTTTATCTTTTTCGACCCTCACCGTGGGGGGTCTCCTGTCACCAAAATTTAACACTGTTTCATAATAAATCATTAAACAAAATTTAGCCGCGCTGCGAAAATTGATCGCGAGTTATAAGCATTTTAAATTTTTCGACCCTCACCGTGGGGGGTCTCCTGTCACCAAAAATTAACACTCTCTCATAATAAATTACCAAACAAAATTTGGCCGCGATACGAAAATTAGATCGCGAGTTATAAGCATTTTAAATTTTTCGACCCTCACCGTGGGGGGTCTCTTGTCACCAAAAATTAACACTCTCTTATAATAAATTACCAAACAAAATTTGGCCGCGCTACGAAATTTAGATCGCGAGTTATAAGCATTTGAAATTTTTCGACCCTCAGCGTGGGGGTCTCCTGTCACCAAAAGTAACACTATCTCATAATAAATTGCCAAACAAAATTTAACCGCGCTACGAAAATTAGATCATGAGTCATAAGCATTTTAACTTTTTCGACCCTCACAGTGGGAGGTCTCCTGTCGCCAAAATTTAACACTGTTTCATAAAAAAATCATTAAACAAAATTTGGCTGCGCTACGAAAATTGATCGCGAGTTATAAGCATTTTAAATTTTTCGACCCTCACCGTGGGGGGGGTCTCCTGTCACGAAAAATTAACACTCTCTCATAATAAATTACCAAACAAAATTTGGCCGCGATACGAAAATTAGATCGCGAGTTATAAGCATTTTAAATTTTTCGACCCTCACCGAGGGGAGTGTCCTGTCACCGACAGTAACACTGTCTCATAATAAATTACCAAACAAAATTTGGCCACGCTACGAAAATTGATCGCGAGTTATAAGCATTTTAAATTTTTCGACCCTCACCGTGGGGGGGTCTCCTGTCACCAAAAATTAACAATCTCTCATAATAAATTACCGAACAAAATTTGGCCGCGATACGAAAATTAGATTGCGAGCATTTTAAATATTTCGACCCTCACCGTGTGGGGGTTCCTGTCACCAAAAATTAAAACTGTCTCATAATAAATTACCAAACAAAATATGGCCGCGCTACGAAAATTAGATCGCGAGTTATAAGCATTTTAAATTTTTCGATCCCCAAGGTGGAAGGTCACCTGTCACCAAAAGTAACAGTGTCTCTTAATAAATTACCAAACAAAATTTGGCCGCGCTTTGATCTCGAGTTATAAGCATTTAATATTTTCGACCCTCACCGTGGGAGGTCTCCTGTCACCAAAAATTAACACTCTCATATAATAAATTACCAAACAAAATTTGGCCGCGATACGAAAATTAGATTGCGAGTTATAAGCATTTTAAATTTTTCGACCCTCACCCGGGGGGGGGGTCTCCTGTCACCAAAAGTAACACTGTCTCATAATAAATTGCCAAGCAAAATTTGGCCGCGCTACGAAAATTAGATCACGAGTTATAAGCATTTTAACTTTTTCGACCCTCACCGTGGGGGGTCTCCTGTCGCCAAAATTAACCACTGTTTCATAAAAAATCATTAAACAAAATTTGGCCGCGCTACGAAAATTGATCGCGAGTCATAAGCATTTTAACTTTTTCGACCCTCACCGTGGGAGGTCTCCTGTCGCCAAAATTTAACACTGTTTCATAAAAAAATCATTAAACAAAATTTGGCCGCGCTACGAAAATTGATCGCGAGTTATAAGAATTGTAAATTTTTCGACCCTCACCTTGGGGGGTCTCCTGTCACGGAAAATTAACACTCTCTCATAATAAATTACCAAAAAAAATTGGCCGCGATACGAAAATTAGATCGCGAGTTATAAGCATTTGAAATTTTTCGATCCTCACCGTTGGGCGGGTCTCCAATCACCAAAAGCTACATTATCCTACCTTATTTTATCTTAAGACGATTTTTTTCTATACACATTCTATCAGGAATTTTCATCATTGAAACTATAGATTTATGGTAACTGAAATAACCGGGCAAGTCTCGATCAACCTTCAACTCGCGATTCAACTCACAGTTGAGAAACCTCAGGTTAGCCATTCTAACCGCCGGTTAATATTTGAAATTCATCGCTAACTTTACAGCCGAAATTAGTCAACCTTGGGTTAGTGAACTTCAGGTTGAAATGTGATGGTCATGATGTATCTGATTGGCCAAAAAATATCACATGACATGCTTATCGCGTTCATGAGTTCGATCCTTGCGTACTACCAATTTTTAATTGCGAAGCAAAAACAAGATTCGAAATACATACTTGTGTTTAATTTTTAGATCGATAAATTTCGAATTACGTTGTGATTTGGCAGTTTTGTTTATTCACAAAATTAGATTCAAAGATTAGAAATACCAATACAGTTATAAGATTTTTATTTTTACAAGACTTTGCGTTACAGTATCATTTTTTTCATAAAAGTTACTTGATTTAAAAAAAAAATATTTTTTTTTCTTTAAAAATTAAATTTAATAAACGATTTTCTAACCAGGCTAGCAATAGTAATTAGAATAAAAGAAACTAACGAGCTATATTTATTTTTCAACGAAAATTAAAATATTGAAAATGCATCTATTTTTTCATATATTTTTTCTAACGTAAATCTAATGTATTAATTAATTTATCTAATGTAATTGATGTGCAAATTTTTAAATGCGAAAAATTTCAAGATAAATCCTCAGAAAAATGCTTTTTCTAAACAAATGTAATTATTTAAAACAAGTAAGAAAATTAATTATTATAGTGTATTATAGTTCGACGTCTTATTATTTTGGGGTCATAAAATTCTTGCTTTTACGATTGCATGCTTTAATTAAGTAAAAAAGATGAAACTGAAATGTGAGAAAAAAACTGCTTTGCTTTATTATTATTATTTTTAAAATTTTTAAATTAATTAAGCAAAATTTTTCATATCAAAACTTTCTTTTTATTCATATTCAACAGATGGCGCTACCTGATATCAAAATTGCTATGCAAACTCAAACCTTCAAAGCCTAGAGACTCATCACAAATCAATGTAATTTTCGTTAATAGAGGTAAAAAAACCCCTCAAAAATTTAAAGCAACTCATTCTTTTATAGCATCTTTTATAATTAACATTTCGTTTACCTAGTGAGTTACAAACAGATCTCTGTGAAAAAAATCCACCAATGTTCAATTCAAAACAGCCGCCATCTTTGCTTGGACTGAGCATGCGCGGTCGAATAACCTCTGTCTCATATGAAGGTTGAGTAACTCAACTTTTGTTTCGGTTTCTCCTCAGAATTCGGCAGGTTGAGTTGACGGTGAATTAGAATTTACATTCAACGGAGAGTTATACGCTGAACTCGCGGTTCAGGTTGATGGAGACTTACCCGGTAAGAAACATAAGTTTGAGATTTGATATTCTCTAAATATCTGAAAAATACCGCGTCAATGTCTACCGAAGTCTACCGAACGATACCATGCCGAAGTCTGCCGAGCTGAAACGACGTTACCCGAGTGTTAGGTTTTTTCGTTACCGATGTGTTAGGATTTTTCGCGTTACGGAATTTTTGGATTCGGTCGCCGCGCTCAAAGCCCGTGATAAAAGCTATGCAATAGCTTAAAAATAAAATAAAATAAAATAAATAAATAAATAAAAATAATTACAGTTAATGTATATGAAATGTATGAAGACTACTTTAAGTTTAATTTGAGGGGGAGAGAATGTAAATTTCATAGTATTATATTTCCGTATCTCTCTTAGAGATCTGCACGGGCCGGAATTTCCAGGCCCGGACCCAGCCCGGCCCGTAGGAAAGTTGTTTAGACCCGGCAAGGCCCGTTGTAAAACAAAAAGTTCGGCCCGGCCCGTTTATATTTTTCATTTTTAGCTCTGGCCCGTACAGAAATTAGTGAAAACAGGCCCGGCCTGGCCCGTTATGGCCCGACACAATTTTTACTATCTCTAAATAATCAGATTTTTATTTTATAATTAAGATTCCTTTAAAGAATACTGCATGCATATCTATGGAATGATTTTATGTTAATTTTTTACAGGAAATACACATTAGAAACATTAATGATTACTTAGATTTTTAGACTTTCAACATTAAAAAAAAGATTAATTAAAAAATTAATATGGTTTAGAATAAAAGAAAGAAACGAAAGTTAAAAACATCTTAACTCTTTGAAACTGTTTAATAAAAGTAGTGAAAAAACACCGATAACACTGGCGATATTTAATAATCAGAATAATACACTTTGTAAAAATCACCTTTAAACGAAAAAACAAAGTAAAGTGCGTTTCGAGCTATTTTGTACCCTTACGGACTCGTGTTGATTCAACTGATGAAGAGCTGTTATTGTTGTGGCTCGAAATGCGTCCTGCTTTATTTTTTCGTTAAATGGTTATAAAAGTAGATTTGTGAAAATATTTCTATATAATTTTATTAAAGATTCCAAATCGAAATTCATTTTCATATCCAAAAGAGATACTTTCTGAAACATTTTTGAATTCATTAATTTTTTTGGAAATGCATAAGATTAGCAAATATTTCTATTCTGAAACTATGTACTCGAATGGCATTATCCATTTTTTGATACATCAATTTAAGAAAATACTGTTAAAGTTTTAAATAGAATTTCCGGAAGCGGCAGCATGGAAAAGGAGAAAAATCTGCAACAATTTGACAAGAATTTCTTATATCTCAACAAGATTATGCAAGTATCTTATTTACCAAAAATGAGAGCGGCTATTCGATTCCAAATCGTTTCAATTGTCAGGCTTGTCAAATTTATACTTTTACAGTTAAAGATTAGTTAGAAGATGCGTCAAACTTTCGCGTTGTTGAGAAGTGAATTTAAGAAAAACCCAGCATTATATATCCAAAGATTACGTTAACATAACTTCTTTAGCGCTATTAATAATTTTTCAAATCATGTTAGCCCTACACATCATGAGAGCAATTAAGTCTAGTTCCGGCTCAGCTCCTCTATATGTAGAAAAATAATGCAAGCCTGATCTCGTCCCAGCACGAGTCTGCTAAAAAAAATATTAAGCCAAAATTATGCACAATGTAACTGTCCGATCCAGATCTCTACACTATACAAGTTACACTTCTGTATTGATGTTGTCAAACTAGTGTCATCAACTAGTTGTCAAATTAGCACATTTATACTAATTCTCGATAAAGACTATTCATTGAAAATATCTCATATTTTATCGTCTCTGCTGAAATTTTTATAACGGGCCGTGGGCCCGCAAAATTTTTTTATCGGCCGGGCCTGGCCCGTTCAATCTTTTTGCCCGTTGCCTTTTGCCCGTCTTAGGCCCATTGAAAAAAATTATTCTAATTCTGCCGGCCCGGCCCGTTGGAAAATTTGGAAGCATTCCGCCCCGGCCCGTTTTTTTTTCTCCCTTTACACTTTAATAAAGGCGACCGGGAGGGATACTATGCTCTACAGACAACACTTTCTTATCTGAGCAGTCCCTCTTAGGCATTCAAAAGACTTCTAATCTTTCTATTCTAAAAAAAAGTAACTAACTCTGTTACTGCCGATGACAATGAATTTTTTTTGTTACCGCACGTCCTTCTTCGTTAATATTAAGAGAGCTGTTACATACAAAAATATGAAAATTGGTGATAATATAGAGATATGTGTAATAAACACGCTCGTCCAGGAAGTTTTTAAATCGAATAATTATTTTAAGAGATATTTAACATAAATTCGATCAAAATCGTTCCATTAATAAAGTGTCATAGCAGCAAAAACCATGCATAGGAATTTAAACATTTTTAGATCATTTCATACATTAGAAGTTCCCGGTGTACAGACTGTTTTTATTTATTTATTTATTTTTAATTTGACATTTTTTGAGGATTTATTTCCATTTGAAATTGAAATTTTCAGCATTTCCACAGAAATTTTTTACATATTTTAGAAAAGACTATTGTTTTAAATTCTTGTCAAATGATCAAAGACTAATATTTCCTTCAAATAAAAAAAGGTATTTACACGCGACTATCACAAATAGAAAATAAACTTTATAATGAGAATTAAATAATTACGAGTTAATAGCGGGAAAAATACTGAATACTACGTCATAAAACTATATCTACGTGTGAATATCAAAAGAGAAGAAAATTGTAAAGTAATAAATTCATCAATATGCTTGTACATTCGTACATAGAGAAAAATTACGTCAAATTTAAAAACAAAATAAGATAGTGCAAATAATATTTCCTTTCTAATGATAAAATATTTTCGCGTGAATACAAAAAGAAAAAAAAGCTTAGTGAAAGTTACATGAGATGTAAAACGTTACATTTTGAGAATCACTTATTTAAAGCCATTACTTTACAGCATATATTTAAAAAATACCGAGAAGCTAAGACTCTGTTGACTAAGTTTATTTTACATTAGCTTATTCAGAAATGTTTAAATTACCTTATTTAATCAAACGCGGAAACAGTCATGTCATTAACAGCAGTTTATTCGGTCGTAAACTCCTTCCGTAAAACGGAAAAGAATGAATTGCCATTTATAGGGCGATAACCACTGTTTAAAATTAATATTATTTAAATTGTGGGACGGGTTTTTTTTTAAAATATTATTTAAATTGTGGTAGGGGGCAGAGCCCTCTAATTATTAAAGAAAAAAAATCATTTGTTTATAAGTCTATTTGTATAAAGAAGAAAGTACGTTTCTTATATAATTTTTCAGATGTATTTAAAATATATTTGAAATCTTACGGAAAATGTTTTTGGCTTTTTTTTACTTTTTTTTTATTTTTTAATCAGACCATTTTTATCACATTATTTTTTATTAGAGAATTTTTGGATTTTTATTTTCAATTGAACATTTTACTACTGTTTAAAAGTTAGGGATAAATTATAATCAGAATTTATACTTCAAATTTCCATGCTTTCTGATAAAACATTGATTTACTTATAGAGAACTTTGAGGTTAAAAATCAGTATTTGTATGCACATATACACATTTATATAATGTATACCAAGGCATGGAATAAGTTTATAATGAAGGTATAGGAAAAGGCCTCAAATGAAATCGGATTTTCGATCCCGTTTTAGTGTTATCGGGCCTTATTTAGGGAACACACAAATTCAAGCTTTTTTGTTTTAAACGGAGTTTCTATTTAAGAGCCATCGTAAATGTATTTGATTTATTTCTGAGATTTTGCATTTACTAAAATGCACCAATTTATAACCAAAGTGTGTGAGTATATTTTTGTCATAAAAGTTTAACAATAAAATAAGGAAAAAAAAATAATACAAGCTGAACGAATAACATGTTGCTGTATAAAACTTTTCACTTGGTTTAAAAGCAGATTTTATTATTATTTTTTTTTTAATAAGACAAAAATTTCTCGCATAAAATACCAATGGAAATTTGCTCCGGCAGTGTAAAAATGATGTTCTACTGTAATTTAACGCAATTTACTCGTTTCTTTCTTATGTCTTTGGAAAAATGCAAAACTGAGATTCTAGTATATCTAATTTCAAACAGCTTTCTAGAAAAGATAAACTATAATTCAACTTACCATATTGGATTTTATATGTAAGTCCATGAAGAAGATTTTTAAAAACGGAGTCACACAGAAGAAAATTCACTGTAAAGTCCTTTCCAAAGGCTTTCGTTTTCCTTTAAATATTAACACCGTTCCACCTGAACTAAGATGAAAGAGAAAACCAAAGCAACAGAGAGAAAAAAAAGCATGTCCTTTCTCCAGCAGATGATGCTGAAATGTTTGAAAGTATCCACTTTGACTTTCCCGGGACGAAACTCGTTCTGTGGGTCGCCAATCACTAATGCCGCCAAATTTTTCTGCGATTGTTTGATATGGTTTAGTGACTGTGACAGAATTCCCGAGTAAATAATAATAATAAAAAAAAAAAAAAATAAGTGAAAAATTTTTGTGAGTTGGATATCTGAACATATTTTAAAGTAGTCCTGAAATCCAAATTGGCTACTTTCTGATGCATTTTATGTAATTCATTTTTGTTTGCAAACGTGAAATTGACTGATTGTCTAATTCGGAAACTTTGTAATCGAATTATTTTTCCATTTCCGGTAAAAATAAAAGTTATTTCTTAAAAAAAAAAAAAAAAAAAAAAAAAAATAGCTTTTTGAACCAATTTTTTTTTTATGCTACAGCCAGAAGAAGAGGAAAAGCGATGCAATAACCGCTTAAAACTCAAAATGTAACAAAGTTATCGAAAAGCAAAAAAAAAAAACTTTTCGATTAAAAATTATTTCAGTAATCATATCTGTAAGTGTTGTGCTTTAGGTTTTTTAAATAAAGCAGCAGAAGGTATGTCAGAAAGTTTAACGTTGATAAGTGGATTGAGATTCCGCTTTAAAATTAAAAAAAAAAAAAAAAAAATCTGAATCAACATTTAATATCGTAAAATGAGTATGATTTTAAAATGCATTTTTTATTGAGATAAAAGATATCAGTACTTTCTTTCATTTCACGTATTTAAAAAAAATGCAAGATGCAGAATTAGAGATCGGGAGGCGTCCGCACAGACAATCAATCGAGTTCACGGATTATCAGGGGTTCATGCCTTTGCAATTTCTTGGTTGGCTCCCTGGTAGAGTGATCGAGTTCACGGATTAACATATTAAAAACAATCGGTCTTCCAAATCATAGCTTGGTGGAAAACACATGAAAATCCGATTTTAGCGGTTGACTCGTAGGTTTGCCATTATGTTTTCCTGTTCCCAATCTTTCAGTTTTCATACTTTTCAGTACATGAAAGCACAATGGTAAACCTACGAGTCAACCGCAAAATTAGGTTTTAAGTGTTTTCCACCTAGATATGACTTGGAAGACCAATTGCATTTTAATAGGCGAATCGAGATTCAACTAATCCTATAGATTTTCATCCGTGAACTGGATGAAGTGACTGTCTGTGCTGTCGCCTCCCGGTCTATTAGTGCTCATAGGGGGCTTCAAACTGTCAGGTATTTCTCAAACTGGTATAACAGCTTAGGCATCCGATTACAAAATAAATTCTGCAACTAGAATGACATTTTTTTGTGCCTAACTATAATTCAGATTGTAATAATTACAATGAACATAAATAAATTTACACTTAAAACATTTTTATATTTTTAATACAAGGTTGTACTTACATAATACAGCCCCATCAGTGGCTGAGAGGTTATATTCTGGAAGCTGGTAGGTCCATCGGTCTAACCGTTTGGAGTTTTCCGTATTTTTCTTCGAACTTTGGGTAGCCTTGCATAAATACCTGTTAGGATCCCTTAGAAAGACCCCCCACGGAGGGCACCACCCTCGGTCTTTTAATCCCTAGTGCAGATAATCCCTAGGTCGTCATAAATAACTTTTAGGTAATACAAAATTTTCAAAATTTCATTCGTGTAATCACCCTATTTTTTTTTTTCTTTTGAACAACAGGAAAATAGGAAAATAAAAAAAAAATAAAAAGGAAATTTTATATTCAGTTTATATAAACTAACATGAAACATATATTTTCAAAACTTGACTGAAATATGTTAAGAAGTGTTTGAAATATCTTGCATTAGGTGCAAAAGTGCCATTTTGAGAAAAATGACTGCAAAATTTCGAAAACGACGTTTCTACAATTGAACAGGCCTAATTCCAAAATCCATAACATCTATTCTAATGGGAATTTCAAGGAAAGAAGTACATAAAAAAGGTCAGAAAAGATAGGAGTTTAGTATCTAAAAAAAAAAAAAAAAAAAAAAAAAAATTAATTTCGAAATTTTTGAAGTTGTAACAGTTTTGAGACCCCTTAAGGAGATGATTCAGTCAAGCGAACAGACCCGCTCGCTAATGCTATTCCTATGGAAGAAATTTATAAAGCTATCTCGGTTGCATTTCAATAATTTTATTTATTTATTTATTTATTTATTTATCATTGGATATCGGAGATCGATCTGTACAAAGACCGTATTTTACTTTTTCGATTTTGACAACAGATTTTTTTTTTTTTTTTTTATGAGGATGCTTTCACTTTCGAAACCGGTTTCGAAAATGAAAATGTCCTCGTTAAAAATATCTGTAAACGGAATTTAAGAAGTAAAAAATTACCTTCGTATAGATCAATCTCAATTATCAAATGCAACAACAACAACAATAATAATAATAATAATAATAAAATAAAATAAAATATCAATATTGAAATGCAACCGAGATATCTTTATAAATTTTTTCCATACGAATAGCATTAGAGAACCGGTCTATTCGCTAGACTGAAGTAGACTCTTTTCAAAAGTGCATTTTTTGTCGCTCAACAAAGTTGAGCTTTCTAACATGTTTGCAGAATCTTTTTTTGTACATAAAAGCGCTAGCAGAAATGGATATTGTTATGTTTTGGAATCGAATGGCATTTTCGTTTTCTAAAATATATATTATGCCTTGAGTTGTAAGCTGATGAGATCTTTCTTTTGCAGTCAAGTTCTGGCATAGAAAAACAACTTTGACATTAAAAAAAAAAAAAAAAAAAAAAAAAAAAAAATCTTTACATTTGTAGAAAATGGGAAAAAAAATCGATGTTTTAATTTTTAAATAACGACATTTTCATATTTAGTGCGATCGAAAATAACAAGAAAGAAAAATCATGTGCCAAGTATAGATTATGAAAAACTTTCCAACACTTTAATAAAGCTTTGCTGCTTATAAGGTAAATGAAATATTTAATTAACCCCTTAAGAGGTTGTGGGATATATTATATCCCATTTGCCATTAATAAATATTTCCACCAGAAACTTTAATAAATTTTACTTTTCTAACATTGGTTGAAAAAATTCGTAAAATTGTTTTTCCTTATTCTGCAATGAAATTGCTAGAAGATTCCAATGTGAGTTTGACATTACAGAAACACAATTACTTGTAGACTTCAACAGATGAATTATTGCTCATTTTCTTCTATAGCCAAATTATTATAAGTATCTTTGTAAATGAACGATGAATTGTATGCTCACTATGCTATATCTATAATAAAAACAAGAACTTTTTAATACACTTCAGTGATAAATATCAATTTCAATATGTTTAAAATAATGCAGTATCATTAAAATACACCGCAAGCGATTTTCCCTTATAGACCGTAATGAAATGGAATTATTTTGAATGTTCCTGTGTCTTAAATGCTACACATATTATTTTCAATACCAAACATGCCATAGTGATACCCAATAACATATATCTATTTCACCCAATGAGACGTTAGAGCACGGGCAAACAAACTGAATTCACTTTTCAACTATGTTGGAAAGCGATAAAAATTAAATCTCTTTGTTAACCGTGATAAGACGATAAAACATCAAATATTGATGATAATTTTCTTTAAATTATTAGAGTTGACAGGCGCTGTACTTCAAGTCAAGATTATTCAATTTCGACATCAATGCATATCCGTTTTTCTTTTCATATGCGATGTCACATTAGCCTTCGTTCCATATTTATATTAATTCACTTACATTATTAAGAAATACTTGAAGATCTTAGCTTTATTTCCAATATGACGTCATATCTACCCTATCTATATTACGTAGGTTGATCCAAAAAAAAAAAAAAGTTTACAAGCAGAAGCATTTGAAACGTAATAATTGTGGAGCGAACATTTCCACCCAGGATGGTTGACAGATGGCGCTAGTTGTCCTACAGCGGTTCCACGAGTAACTTCAGCGCAGACACTTAAGAGCGACAGTAATGGCACGACATCTAGAAAAGTGGTCTCGCATAGAGGTGCGAGCCGTAATTCGATTCTTATGGGCCAAGAATGTGGCTGCATCCGAAATTCACAGTCATTCTTCTGCATGACAATGCCAAGCCCTATACAGCTCGCCAGACTCAGGAATTGCTGCAAAGATTCAAGTGGGAGGTCTGGAATCACCTCCCATACAGCCCTGATTTGGCTCCAAGTGACTATTTCCTTTTTCCGGCGTTGAAGCGAAACTTATCCGGAACACGGTTCATTTCAGACGATGCAGTGAAAACAGCTGCCGAGAAATGGCTCAATGAGCAGGGCCCTGATTACTACCAAGACTGGATAAATAAGTTGGTCGAACGTTCTGACAAATGCCTAAACAGGTTTGGCGACTATGCGGAAAAGTAAAGGCCAGATGTGTCTCTTGATCGCCATTTGTATCTTGTTTCTATTGTTAATAAACACTTTTAACTTTGCCTTGTAAACTTTTTTTTTGGATCACCCCTCGTATAAAGGCCAAACGTATCTGTGCGTAACGCATACGTCATTTTGCGAATGGCAACACTTTCTGATGAAATTTTGCTTTTGCAGTTTTCGCTACTGTAAATTTTTAAACTTATAGACACCGCACATTTTTAATCTTTACACTGTTGTATAGAGAAAAAAATGTACTTTTAAATGCAATTTGTTTGAAAATTGTATGTATATTTGTTTTTGAGATATTAATTTTTTTGTAGTTTTTAATTCAATTTTTCTGGAGGTGGCAACTTTAGTACTACATTTCTATGCGAAGTAAAGAGAAAATAGCCATAAATTTAAAAAAAAAAATGTGGAAAGGACTTATAGTAGTTAGGAGTGATGCAAAAACGTAAACCTGAAATCCTCTACAAAAAGCCCAAACGCAACCGTGTGCTTTCCAAAAAAGAAGAAAACTTTTAGTACTACGGTTATTTACAGTTATAGTTTATAATAAAATGCAATGCTACTTTAGAATGCTTTAATATTAACAGATCGTTTTCATTTAGTGAAAAAAATGCACAGTTGATATTAAAGAATTCAGTATTTGTTTCATGCGATTATTTTGTTTGGGTCGAATAACTGCATTTAAAATTAGTGATAACGCGCATCACATTGCAAACTGTTTTTACGTTATACTGCATCTCCATCTATCTCTTTCCTCCATAGAAAATAGCAGATTACCATACATTTTTGTTCCAATTTTCTAATTTCAACATTAAAAAAAATTTAATTAAAATATCCCTATTTCAAGAGTATCGTCTGCTATAAAACCCGTTGTGTTTTGTTTTTATTTCGTTTTTATGCTTCAATTAAATGATTTTTAGTTTATTGTAAATGTACTTTACAAAAAAAAAAAAAAAAAAAAAAAAAAAAAAACAAGTTGAATGTAGATATTGTCATTGCAGAATTCAGTTTCGCCTCCGATTAGAAAAAAAAAAAAAAAAAAAAAAAAAAAATCGATAGAGATTTTTTAGAAGGGCGATCCCGTTTAGAATGCAATGAACTAACTTCGTTTTTCTTGTGTTTATCAATATAACAGCAAACAAAACGGCGTGAAATACCCAGTTGATTAGCTATTTCTCTCTGAGATTTTGGAATTGCGGAATAATAAAGAGATACAATTTGACGTGCTACTTCTTCATTGACTAGATTCATCAAAAACGGATTTTTTCTTTAGTTTAAACGCTTTTTTATAGACTCTGGGAAAAAGGAAATGCATTTTAACAATAAAACGAGTGGAATCCCGTCGAATTCGACGAATGAAATGTTTAAAAGACCCGATCGATTTGGCTTAAAAAAAAGCAAAAGTAATTACATTATTGAATCAATATATAATAAATATATTTCCAAACTTAATGTCAAGTTTTCCAGTTATAATTTTGCATGCAAATATTTGCACATCTTCAGTTAAAATTGTAATCTGAGTGCCGGCGAAATCCAGAAATTTTATTTTATATGCACTACAGAAAAATAGATTTATTAAAAAAAAAAAAAAACTAATTTCATTTTTACTATGACATTATTTTTACTAACTGAAGTCATCTGAAAGTAAAATCTCAATCTCAGTGTCCATAATGAAAAGAAATATTGAAATGTAATATCGTTATGAATAAAAATGCGATGTTTTAAATAGTGACGTCATTTTCTCTTCAAATGTTTTTTAAAAGTTACTGTTATTAGTAATATGAAAAAGGCGTCCGTAATAATATTGTAAATTCATTTTATCTGGTTGCTGAATGCCATCATTTTCCTCATTTGAAATATTTCTTACTTTGCTTTAGACATTAATTTTTATCATAAATTATTTTCTGTTATTTTATTTACATTATTAATATTATTTCTCAGTAAATATATTTTTTTACCTCAATTAGTGCATAATTATATGCAATCATTTCATTGTGGTTAAATTTTACGAAAACAATTAACTTTTTTCTTTTAAATGCGAGGACATGTTCACTGATGAAATAAAGTTTCTGACTTGTGGAAAGTAATAATGGAAAATAATTTTTAACCGACTTCAAAAAGGAGAGGAGGTTATCAATTCGACGCGTATGTATTTTTTTTTTTTTATGTATGTACACCGATTACTCCGAAACTATGCAGCCGATTAATTTGGTTTTGGTATTAAATTAAAGAGCTTACTCTCGGATTGGTACCACTTCCATTTCATAGAAATTGGTTCAGTAGTTTTTTAGTAATTAAGCAAAATCTATTAAAATTAGTGTTTTTTTTTGCTAATTAAAACTGTTGAATTAGTTCCTACACTTGAGTGAAGTCAGGATGGCCGAGCGGTTTAAAGCGCCTGATTTAAGCTCTGGTTCTCGAAAGTGACAATGGGTTCGAACCCCACTCCTGACATACGTGTGTACAATAACTTTCCGTATTAAAATTTTTACATATATATTTTACAAATTAAATACTAATTATGTTATTAAGAATATTTTTAACCGACTTCAAAAAGTAGAGGAGGTTATCAATTCGACGCGTATGTATTTTTTTTTATGTATGTTCACCGATTACTCCGAAACTATGCAGCCGATTAATTTGGTTTTGATGTTAAATTAAAGAGCTTACTCTCGGATTGGTGCCACTTCCATTTCATAGAAATTGATTCAGTAGTTTTTTAGTAATTAAGCAAAAACTATTAAAATTAGTGTTTTTTCTCTAATTAAAACTGTTGAATTAGTTCCTACACTTGAGTGAAGTCAGGATGGCCGAGCCGTTTAAAGCGCCTGATTTAAGCTCTGGTTCTCGAAAGTGACAATGGGTTCGAACCCCACTCCTGACATACGTGTGTACAATAACTTTCCGTATTATAATTTTTGCATATATATTTTACAAATTAAATACTAATTATGCTATTAAAAATATTTTGTATTTAACCGTTAGCACAGAGTATCAGAGATCTTTTATCAACTCAATACTTTATCAGTGAAAGAGTGCTAAATTAATTGACTTGCAAAAAGTAACATGACATTGAATAAGTTTCCGAACCTATTGCGTATTATAATTTTTACATATATATTTTACAAATTAAATACTAACTATGCTATTAAGAATATTTTTAACCGACTTCAAAAAGGAGAGGAGGTTATCAATTCATCGCGTATGTATTTTTTTAATGTATGTTCACCGAGTACGCCGGAACTATCCAACTGATTAATTTGGTTTTGGTGTTAAATTAAAGAGCTTACTCTCGGATTGGTACCACTTCCATTTCATAGAAATTGGTTCAGTAATTTTTTAGTAAACAGTGAAAAACTATTAAAATTAGTGATTTTTCGCTAATTAAAACTGTTGAATGAGTTCCTGCCATGGAGTGCAGTCAGGATGGCCGAGCGGTCTAAGGCGCCTGATTTAATTTCTGGTTCTCGAAAGAGAGCGTGGGTTCGAACCCCACTTCCGACATACATGTATACAACAACCTTCTCCGTATTATAATTTTTACACATATATTTTGCAAATTAAATACTGATTATGCTATTAAGAATATTTTGTATTTAACCAGAGTATTTGAGAAATTTTACCCACTCAATACTTTATCAATGAAAGAGTGCTAAAATAATAGACTTGCGAAAAATAATATGACGTTGAATAAGTTCACCGAGTAGGTTGTAGTCAAGATAGTCGAGCGGTCTAATGCACCTGATTTAAGCTTTGGTTCTCGAAATAGAGCGGGGGTTCGAACCCCACTCCTGACATAAATGTATACAATAACCTTTTTCCGCATACCTCCTTTTTCCAAACTATTATAAGTATAGTAAAAATTGTGGTTATATTATGCCTAATACCATAAATAAAATGGTAAAAACCATTATTGATTGTGATCGTTTGGCACCAACTTCAAAAAGTAATTCATTACTTTTTATATGTATATATTCATAAATTAAATCAAAAATATGTAAATTAATTTCTTGTAAAAAATATTCTGTCGAAAAACCATGTTTGCTGGATATTAAGTTCTATGTATTAAACTTATAACCATTTTTTTGTCGGTACATGATATCTGATGTGTGGTTATTAGATAACAATTCATCATTAGGGTATTTTAAAGAATTATTTAACTCTTTTTAGAGCGTTGATTGAAGTCGGTTATATTTTTTTTTGAAAAAGTTTATTTTATTTATTATCGAGAGAAAAGCTAAATTAAGTTGCCACCATTTTGAAGAAATGTCGTAAAAAAGCATTTAAAATTAAAAATAAAATGTAAAAATGGAAATAAATTAAAAAATAGCTAAAATGGGCACAACTACAAATAAATAGCTTTCATTTAAAAAAATAATTATCAAAATCGGTTCAGTAAAAAATTCAGGGATGATGACACGACATTTTTAGCTTGTCTGAAAAAAATAGCATCGGAGGCTAAAAAGAAAAAAAAAAAAAAAAGAAAAAAAAAAAAAAAGAAAAAAAAAAAAAGAAACAAACAAAAAAAAATTCTCTTTACAAAAATGCATTTTAATGAACCTTTTTGTGGATTATTTGCGCAGTATTTGTTTAATTCACATCAAAAATCTGAAGGAATCAATTTCATTAATTTCCGTGAAATAACATTTTTCGAATTTTGGAAAAAAAAAAATAATAATGATACCTGATAACACATGGAACTATTAAAAGAAAAAAAATGAAGGCATACGAATAATTTTACTATCGATATGTCTTGCTGATTTTTTTTAAATGATGAAATCGCTTTTTTGTTGGATTTCTGACGTCAGATGCATATTTTTCTATATATGTTGTATAAGATTTGACCCTAAAAGTCGAATGCTTTAGTGGATGCAGGAGTCGCAGCGTCCCTAAAATTTTCACACTTTTCTAGCACAATTTTAAAACGAAAATATTTATTGTAAAACTTTATTGTAGATTTAAAACGAATCTGAAACGAAGAGCGAAAATTTTAGGGACGCTGCGACCCCTGTGGATGCAAATGACGTCATTATACGTTTATATAAACGCGCGTTTAAAGTATTAAAACAAAAATATATTTTGTAGAAGTATATCATTTGCACTCCAGTGACTTTGAAATTCTTCATAGGTGAATATGCCTATTTTTGATTATATCATAATTGAAATCATACACTGATTAAATGCAATGTTTTAAAAAATTAGCCCGTGTTTATGGAAAAGCTGTAACATGCAGTGTGCGTCATCAGATTGGAAGTCTGTCCAAAATACAGCAATTTATATTACAGAACTTGGCTAAACTCTCCAAGTTGAATTTTCACTGCTGAATTAGACAACCAAACAAGGATGATCTTGGCAGTAATTAGAGGCTTAAAAAAGTATCAGGGTCTCTAAATTTTTGTCTAAAAGCTTCTCAACTGCAATAAAAAAGTATTGCTATTCTTTAAACATTCTACTGTAATCTCATCAAAATAACATAATTTGCATAATGTAGTATTTTATAATTTTCAGTTAAACTTACTAGATAAGACGATTTTTTTTGTTCTTTTTTGTTACCTGTCATTTTACCAAAAGGAAAATGCAAAACAAAATTATTTATTTTTTCTTTCTTTTTTGGATTTTTTTTTTTTTTTATGTAATTTTTTTTTTTTTTTACTTTATTTGTAGAATCATTTTTATTTTTCAAATATGTTTTCAGAAACAAACAAACAAACAAACAAAAAGTGTACATTTTTCACATAGAAAATTGATTCGAAATGGAAAAAGAAAGATGTAAATGATGAAATGAGAGTTTATAAATTCACCATTATCTGAGGTTTTAATTACAATTGAATATTTGTTTTGTCATCATATATAAAAATCAATGTACGCTTGTTGCACGGAAAATATGGCATCCGGTTTGTACATTGAGACATTGCAACTTTGGAGCGAGCTTTCTTTGAAAAAGTGCATGTGCTGTTGTTTCTTTACTTTACTATGCGCGTAGATTTTTCATATGCGCAACATATCTATCTGTATTATAACTAACAAACGATGTCGTGGGTAGCACTACATCATTTTGGCAACACTTCACGATGAAATGATTTTTTGCAGTTTTCGTTACTACATTTTTTTAATCTTTAAATCATCGCACATTTTAAATTTTTATTCCGTCGTATAGGAAAATAAATCTTCTTTCTATTGCAATTTGATTAAAAACTGATTAAAACTCACTTATTACGACTTTATATTTTTCAAGCATTTCATTTTAATCTCTATTCAAAGTTTTCAAAAGAAAAGCTAAATTCAAAGCTTTATTTGATACCATAATTAATATTTTCCGTTTAATCCTTTAAGCAGCCTAGCCGTGTTTTTCCATCGTGCAATGTTTCAATTCAAAAGCTTATTTAACACAAGATTGACATTAATGTTAACTTTTTTAATTGGATAAGATAAAAGGTACGTAAAGTTATCAAATACAATTCTGCATAACAATGCTTTTCACAGTTATTATTTTATGAGTTAAACATGAATGAAAATATCTGCAAGAAGCTTAAAGTATTAAAAATGCTTTTCCACTGTTAGTTAGTAATCTAAAAAAGCATATTACATGTAGAAAATTTATTAGAGTTTTGAATTTTAATGGTAAAAAGGCTTTTATCTTCACTATGTAACCCGGGAAGCCCTGGTTCGATCTACTAGTATATATAAAATCCTAATGAAACAAATTTAAGAAACGACTTTATGAAGCGATTTTATGAAGAAACTGATTAAACGACTGTTTTAGTTTCACAGCTATTTCTCTTAAAATAAACAAGTCTTGGTGGTGAAATAAACACCAAGTATCCCCATTTATCCACGCATGTTTAAAATGTGTTAGAACTTAAAAATTTGAATTAGCTTTGATGCATTCATTTTTTTTCTAATTTTAATGACACCTCATTAAGCATGGCAACAAAATTACTCCATTTTTGTGCAAAAAAGGGAAGAATATGGAAAATCTATAAGGATTATTAAATACCTTCCTTTTCATAATTTTCAAATAGGAATCGAAGTTATTTTTTAATTTAACCGATAATGAAGACTATATTGTGATTAAATTATGTTTTTCAAGAATATCTGCAGAAATAAAGACATATTATCTTATATTCAATCTTCAGAAATCATTTTATTTTGGAAAACGAGAAATCGGCTGCCATTTTCCTCATTGACATAAATTCCATGGACGTAAAAAAATATATATACATTAATTCCATCGTTGCTTTTTTCAGTTAGTTTAAAAAAGTGCCTAAAGCCTAAATGATTTAGAGAGAAAATAAGATTTTCAAAGCATTTATTCTTAATTTATAAACTGAACACATTTTGAGATAATTCGATCAAAAGTGTCTATGTAATTGCTTAAGGAAAGGGAAAAAGTAATTAATGATAATTTTATTTATTGATATCATATTGTCATTTTTTACAAATCTTTTTAAAATGAATTTATGAAATTAGATATGTGAAAAAAATGACACAATAATAGTTCAACCGAATGCAATGGACGATAAAAATTTCCTGTTTGGTTTTCTATTCAATTTTAAAGAAAAAATAACACCACTTAGGCTTTTCTCTGTCTCTCGTCTACTGCAATCGAAAAGAAACTAAAAAGAAATGTAATTTAACAAACTACAACAATTATTTGGAAAATGATTTTTTTCAAAGACTAAAATTTAATAAATATAATTTATGCTAAGCAAATAATAATAATTGTTATTTTCCTCACTTTTTGTAAACAATATATATTTATTTTACAATTATAGTTAAAAAAAGGGGGAAACATCTAGAAGAGATTATCATTTATAGTCTTTTTTCCTCCTAAGGAATTTATTAATTTAAAATAAATAAATAAATAAAGAGGTGATAGCGTTTCTTCTGTTCTAAATTCATTCAATTTCTTATATAATTATAGAGTCGGTAACCATGTCAAACTATCCAAAGGGAAAATAGCCACTTTTCAAGAAGAACAAAGAAAAAAAAATGTGAATCCAAAATCATTTATGCCCTATTTAAGCATGCTATTAAACATGCTTAATCTATTAAGTTAAATCATTTGAATAATTTTAATCGCCAAAAAATCACATTGAATAATTTGATTTGGTGTGCTTATTTATACGTTTTCAGCTTGAAATTATTCAATATGCTACATTGGATAGTTTGATTTGTAAAAATATTGTGCTTTTCCCAATTCACCTTTCCATAGTAACGAATATGCCATATGAGGTAGTTTGACTTGTTAAAAAAATTGTGCTTTTTCCTGTTCGCCGTTCTATAGCAACGAATATGCCACATATGGGATAGTTTGACTTGTAAAAAATTTGTGATTTTCCTATATTCGCCGTTTTATAGTAGCAAATATATCCTATTCAATAGTTTAATTTGTAAAAAAATTTGGTACTTACATTTTCAATATAAAACTCTTAAGAATTTCGTTTAAAAAATTGAATAACAAATCTACAGTAAATTAATAATGAAAAAAACTCATTTTTAAACATTGTGTAAATTTTATAAAAAATAAGAAAGCAAAAATATCTCAAATAAAGGGGTGGGCAGCAATACGTACTTCATACTTGTATTATAATTATAAATAGCAATTTATTCTAAGAAACTTATGGACCTCTTTCTACCATGATTTTCGAATAGAACTCTGTTTTATTTAATCCCCAATTAAAAAACATTAGAGCAAATGATTTTGAAGAAAACCTGGAAGAAATTCAATATAGGCTCTTTTAATACAATAATTCAAATGCTCTCTCGAACGTAGGGAATAATAATAGGGTACTCCTTTTTTTTTCTCAAGATTTTTCTTGATTATTAAAATTTTTTTATGACTTTTGATTTACTTTTCTGTTGTCTCACCAACCTCTAACTCCCGTGAATACACTCAGATAGCCATATAACTTATTTATGTTTTTGATATTTACGGTATATATACTGTGATCAATGGCCATTTTATATACTAGTCTTTACACTTGTTTTTCTTTTTTCAGTCGTTGATACAATTTTAAAATACTTTAGGTCAGAAATTCTAACAGGTCAACAAGATCTGGCGTATAATGGTATTTCGTTTTGACAACTATATCTTTTCTTGTCAGCGTACTTTTGAATTGTATTTGCACAAAACATTCGCAAAAGATCTATTGAAATTTTTTTCATCCATTGCTGAGGTCATTACCCCAAACTGTTCAATGACACGATTTCTCATAAATAAAAGCACTATTTAAATATCTTACGAACAGAAACATATTTCTACTAATTATGAAATATCAATATAAAAAAGTTAAGAAAAAAGTTTAAGAATGTTATGAAAAAAACTAAAATGATTTTTTTTAAATGAAACAGAAAAAAGGAAAAGAAAAATAATTAAATATAAGTTTAAAGAACTAAATCTCACCTATAATAAAAATGCAAAGGAATAAGTTGTAGTATGTTATAGAAAAACGATATAATTTTGTAGAAAATTTTTAAGCATCACATATGCTGTCAATTAAAAATTAAATAAATATTGAATATTCCGCAAAAATAATTTGTGAATAAGCACACTGAATAGATAATAAAATTAATGTTTGCTAAATTTTTTAAACACTCTTTTTTTTTTTTTTTTTTTTTTTTTTTTTTTAAGATTAGTTTTAGTTATCTATAGCATACTTCTATTTGAAGTCAAAAAGTATGAAATTGCTTGTAAAAATATTTGAGATATTTTCGGTATTGTTTATAACGCTCATTTAAATCTATATGCAACAAAAAAACACCCTAAATATAGTCTTATTCTATCCTGTGTTTGCCACTGCATATACTTTGATCTACTGTGTTGCAAAAACCGTAGACATAAGAAAACAACCGACGGGATTAGTATCTAAACTATTTTTCAACTATTCTGTGACAATAACTAATAAACATTTTCTCTTATATCTCAATCATTCAATTCAACTATTTTTATTGCTCACTTTTGCCTTATGGCGATTGAAGTATTAAGTTTCACATGAACCTGATTTCAATTAGTAATTTTTTTTTTCTTAAAAAAAAGAAAAAAAAAAGAAAAAGAAAAAAAAAGTTCGTTTTATTTAATTGATGAAATTGTGTAGAAATTCATACAACACACAATTTAGAGGAAAGATTATTAAATATCTACCTTTAAAACAACTTAAAAATATCATTAGCATGATTAAGTAAATTCAATTTCAATATTTATTCACGGACCCTAAAATCAGTATAGAAGGAATCAAAGTTTATTGAAAATTTCGTCGTTTGCTGCTTTACATATTGCAACTTTATCAATGAAAAAGCATGTTTACATTAGAACATGAGGTCACTTTAACCTTGGGAAAGAGTATGTTTTTGTAAAATTAAGATCTAAGCTTTTATTTATTTCTTTATTATTAATAATACTTATTTAAAAGAATAGTGTTTTGTAAAGTGTCCGTAAAGTCAAATGACGTCAGTAGAGATTGGTTTTTAAATGGAAATTCATATTTTTATTAATAAAAAATGAATCTACAATGATTACATGAAAAGGATGTCGTTTTTAGCCGCTTAAAAAAAAAACAATACATACAGTCGAATTTCCAGTTAACCAAGTTCCTATTTTAACGAAGTTTTCTACTTAACGAAATTTTCTGCTTTGAACACCTTAATATGTAAATTTATCTCCATATTTTGAAAAACATATTCTATATTATGAAGTTTATACCCCTTTCGTGCGTGTTACAATATTCAAATTGAAAGGTTGCTGTTGTTGAGATGGATATATGAATTTATTTCAGCGGATTGTACGAAAATGATATTATTTATTTATTTAACCCTTTCCGGCACGGGCAAAATCGGTACTAAAATGTGAAATTATCGACTGATACCGGAATTCACAAACGAATTTTTTAAATATTTTGAATTCCTTAATTTAAACTTTCATTGTAAAAGCAAAATTTTACTAAAATATTACTGGTGCCGTTTGAAAGTTTGGAATTAAAATTAAGTATCCCAGACCGGGCACAGTGTGCCGGAAAGGGTTAATCATTGCCATTAAAAAGAATAAATGATGGAAATCTTCGATATGATAATACGGAAATCCCAGTTTTAAGAGAATATTATAGACAAATTGTTCGGATACTTACAAAAGTGCAAAAATTTTTTACGAACAGTTTTTTTGTACATATATGTAAGAAACCTGTACAAAGTAATATCACAATTTTTTTAATATATTTTTATAATTTTTTTAATAATTTTTAATTAATTTTTTCATTTAAATTAGTATCTAAGAATTCTGAGAAATTTGGAATTCTGAGAAATTTGGAATTCTGAGAAAAAAGAAAAAAGGTACGCTACGCTTTATTTATTGTTTACGTCTCTTTATCATGTGTTTTTTTAGATACTATTCAAATTAAAATTTTCTCACATGACTACATTCCATTAGAAAAAATACTGCCAAAGTTAAAATACATTTTTCCAATATTTACATTTTATCTGTAATTTTAATTTTACGCATTTATATTTCACCATACAAATTTCATAAATTTGAGTTGATTTCTATTTAACGAATTTTCTTCACAACGAAGTGTTTAGATGTAACGATAAGATTTCGTTAAATTTAAGTTTCACTATATACATTATCATTAAGGAAGCACATTAGCTTTGAAAGCAGCTTTTCAATTTTATATAATATTGTAATAATATGTGGTGGTACAATACTTAGTACTAAAAATTAAGTAAAATAAAAAAAATCTTTTCGAATAGCCTAATTTTACTAAAATTTAAATTAAAATTTTTTAACTATTTAAAAAACCTTATTATTTTTATATGAGTATTTTTGCTTCATTTTTTCCCTTATTCATTAGAATGTACTATATTGAACCACACATGGATTTTTCGATGAATGGGATTTTACATTTAATATTATTTTTTTTTCTCTCTCGTCTATATTAAAAAAATAAAGGAAATTCAATAAACACTCAATTTAAATATTTTTTTGAAAAAAAAAACTATAACTTTAAATGTTAAATCCATGCAAAGAATATTAAATATACCACGGAGAACAAGTAAAAAAAAGCAATAAATTCAAACTTCTGTCTAAATTAGCAAGAGAGCCTTAGTATTTATCGAGCAAGCAAGTTATAAAAATATGAACAGGGAGAAAATTCAATTTAAAGGGGTCATTTGTATGGGTAATTGTGCTGGATCTATTTAAAAAATGCACATAATATCTCGCGAAATAATTGTCGTGTAGGTAAAAATGAGGTATCAAAATACTCACAATTAAAGAAGGTTTCAGTTAATATTAAAAAACAAAAAATCGATATTTTGACCAATTTCAAGGTAGTGCATCTCCTTAAATCCTTTATTGTTCCAACTCGGATAGAACTGTACAAGTAACAGAGATTATTGAGCGGTTTATCACGAGGTGGGCTAGTTAAAATGTGTCTTAAAATTAGTTTATTAACTTGTAGTTAATTTATGAAAATGTTAAAAAGCTATTCATTTGCACCGGAAACACAGCTGTGCAAGTATTTTTTACAAGTCTAGCCTATCAATAAATGGATTAAAATTGATTATAAAATTTCATCTTTACATAGAAACACCAGATTGAATTACAATAATAATAATAAATAAATAAATAAATAAACGAAATTATCAATTATCTATCCATTAGAAAATTTATACTTCAACAAACTTAACGAAATATGTGGTTAAAATGAGTAACCTCCTTTTCTTCTTCTTTTTTATATAGGCTACACTTTATTTTAGTAATAGCTGTCATAAGAGATATCTAATTTAAAAATATGATATTTTAATTGGAATCGCAGTCAATACTAATACACATATTCATTGTCATTATTCTCGAGTTTGACTTATTTCGTTTTGAATTGCTCTGAAAATGAACTTAACCGGTTCGATAAAGCAAATTGTTTACTTCTTATTTCCTCAGGAGATATTTGATCTGTAGGTTGATAATTTTAAATGTGAGACTCAGGGCCTGATTAATGCACGGGCCTCCGGGGCCTCGGCCCTGGGCCCACCAATTTCAGGGGCCCACAAATTATGAGGCTGATTTTTTTTCCCTTTATCAAATACTTTTCAAATAATATTGTTTTATAAAATATTCACAAAACTTTATAATTTCACAAAACTTTAGATTCAATTAAAGCTTGATACAAAGTGGATCTGATTAGCTGTTGGTATATATCGCCCAACAGGGGGCGCTGCTATGCTGCCTTTTTCACGATTTCCACAATCCCTACATTTCGAGAACTAATTGACGATTTTTTAGAAAAGTTTAGATTTAGTTAGTCCTTTATTTCTGAATACGTTTTAGTGTAAATCGCACAGCAAATGGCACTGCTACACGCATTATTCATGATTATCGCAATAACTCTATGTCAGGAACTAAAGCACGGATTTTCATCAAACTTCAAATTCAATTATTCTCTGACATAACTCAGTATTCTTTAGTTTTTACAGTAAATCGCTCAACAAGTGAAGCATATATCTATTTTATTACGGTTTCTGCGATAATTGTATCTCTAGTATTAATAATACACGGATTTTCATAAAACTTTAAATTCAGTTACACTGTTAAAAAAATTCTGAAATTCACGAATATTTTTTTCCTGAATTTCACAGAAAAGTCCCTTTTCACAACAAAAAGGCATTTTCCGTTAAAAATCAGAAAACTCCACCATATTTCCTGAAAATAACGAAACGGATGGAAGTAGAAACAAAAAGCGGAGACACTCCGTCGTTTGAGGGGCTCCGTGGCCGAGTGGTCAAGGCACCACACCGCTAATTGCCTCTGAGTGCAAATTGTGAGTTCGAATCCCACTGGCACCATGAAATAATGAAAACAAAAGATCGTTTTTGAATTACATTTTTTCTGTTTATTTTTCTCTTATTTCTTATTAAAAAATCTTTTAACTAATTAGCCAAAAATAAATAAATAAATAAATAAATAAATAAATAGTGTATGACAGTTTAAAAAAATTGTCTATAACATTATTTTTTGTAAAAAATGAATAAAACATTTTTTTTTCATTCATTCATTAAAAAAAAGTGTTTTTAAACAGTGATTTTTTTTTTAATTTAAACTAGTTAAAACATTAATATTGATTTTAAAAATAAGAAATATTATGCATCAGTCTAAAATAAAATAAATTAAACCGTTTACAAATATTCTGACGAATATATTTGAAAGAAAATGTTTAAAAATCACAAGAGATTTTCCCACTAATTCATAAAAGACATACTTTGTACTGGCCGGAATCAGCAGCTTTGGCTCAGTCAGTAAGGATTTGTTCCGCTATCAAAGGTCTCGAGTTCATGAATATTTAATTACCGGTTAGTCGGCGCATTACTATACTAAATCAAATGCTTCTTGCAGAATAAAAAAAAAAAAAAGTTCACCACTGTTTTTGTACGGGGAACTGGGGCACATTGATACAATTTTTTTTTCTAAGATTTTTTTTGGTAGAAAGTAGAAATTTTAAGATGTTTTTCCATGTGGTGTCAGTAAAACTTGTGTAGTGTGTTATAAAAATGTACAATCGTTGTTTTATATAGTATTTTTGCAATAAAAAAAGTCATACATCATTTTTTTATTGATACTTATGCAATAAAAAAAGTCATATGTATCAATGTGCCCCATCCCCGGGCAGATTGATACACCTCATAGGGCACTTTGATACGCTTGGGAATATGGACACAAAATAACACCAAAGCATATTTTTCATAGGAAACTAGTTAGCAGTTCATTCTATATTTATTTATATAAATTGAAATCACCCATAATTTATTATAAGTAATATTAAAGCAATCAAAATTAAATGAATAATGACTTGATGCTCTGGCTATTCCTTGTCTGATTGTTGGCTATGTTAACTTTGTCGTATCTGGTACTTCAACCTCAGCATTATATTCTTTCTTAGAAATGATGAAAAAATTACCAGGTTTTCTGTTTATAAATCGGTTTATAAACAGAAAATAAAGGACAATTATATAAAAAAGTCTGTTTATAATATAATTATCCTTTGTTGTTCTGCAGCTTGTTTCTCTTATTTAACATTTCTCACCTAGAAAATACTTTTTTTTCTGGAAAATCGATATAAATTCGCGATTTGCCAGGCTACCCCCCTTTCTTTTGTTATTCGACTAGCACTAGATGTTGGGTAAATTCGTACGTCTTCTTTTTGCAAAAATACTATAAAATGTTCTAATATATACAGGGTGATTCTAATTTTTTTTTACATTATAAGAGGGGTGAGAGTACACATCAAGACAAACAATATTAAATAGGAGACCAAGGGTCCCAAACGTTTTCCAAAGGAGATAGCCGCCATTAAAGTTTAGGGACCAAAATTTCAAATAAACATAAAAAAACGGAAAAATCGATCGATTGATTTGCGGTTTTCACTAAAATTATTCTTTATGTTGGCATTTTCTTGAAATTAAATAATAAAGATAAATTTCAAAAAATTCCGATAGAGGGCGCTTTAGACTTTGGAGTAACGAAGAACTATTTTTTGCCGGTATTTTTTGCATCTCCTTAAATGCTTCCGTAAACTAACACACAAACTTAAATTTTGAGCTCAAAATCTTAAAGTGGGAGTGGTTAAGTAGCGCAAACTAATCTGTGTTTAGAGGGTTCAAATTTCAAATGATTATAAAAAACGGAAAAATTGGTTCATTGATTTGCGGTTTTCACTAAAACTATTCTTTATGTCGGTATTTTCTTAAAAATAAATTATAAAGATAATTTTCAAAAAATGCCGATAGAGGGCGCTTTAGAATTTGGAGTAACGAACAACTCTTTTTTGGTGTAATTTTTTGCATCTTATTAAATGCTTTCGTAAGCTTAGACTTAAACTTAAATTTTGAGCTCAAAACCTGAATAGTCGGGAGTGGTTAAGTTGACAAACTGAACTGTGTTCAGAGGATTCAAATTTCAAATGATTATAAAAAACGTAAAAATTGGTCGATTCGTTTGCGGTTTTCGCTAAAACTAATTTTTAAATGAGCATTTTCTTGAAAATAAATTTTAAAGATAAATTTGACAAAATGCCGATAGAGGGCGCCTTGGACTTTGGAGTAGCGTACAGCTATTTTTAAACTGTTATTTTTTTAATCGCATTAAATACTTTCAAATGCATAAACGTGAATTTTAGGCTCAAATTCTGAATCGTTAGGAGTGTTTAAGTAACGAAAAATTGAATCGTGTTCGAGGAGGAGGGAAGGGTAAATTTCAACTCCTGAAGACACTTCAATTTGCGCTACTTAACTACTCCTAATTATTCAGATTTTGAGCTCAAAATTTAAGTTAAAATCTAAGTTTCCGAAAAGATTTAATAAGTTTTTGCAAGCATTTAATTAGAACAAAAAAATGATGGTTAAAATTAATTGTGGGTTACCCTTAAGTTTAAGGCGCCCTCTAATGGAATTTTTTGAAATTTATCTTTAAAATTTATTTTTAAGAATATACTGACTTAAAGAATAGTTTTATTTTAAAACGCAAACGAATTGACAAGTTTTTCCATTTTCTATAATTATTTTAATTTTGAACACCCCCTTTAAACACAGTTCAGTATGTGCTACTTAACTACTCCCTACTATTCAGATGTTGAGCTCAAAATTTAAGTTTAAGTATAAGCTTCCGAAAACATTTAATGAGATGCAAAAAATAAAGGCAAAAAATAGTTGTTCGTTACTCCAAAGTCTAAAGCGCCCTCTATCGACAATTTTTGAAATTTATCTTTATAATTTATTTTTAAGAAAATACCGACATAAAGAATAGTTTTAGTGAAAACCGCGAACCAATGAACCAATTTTTCCGTTTTTTTTTTATAATCATTTGAAATTTGAACCCTCTGAACACAGTTCATTTTGTGCTACGTAATCAATCCCACTTTCAGATTTTGAGCTCAAAATTTAAGTTTGGGTCTAAGCTTACGAAAACATTTAATGAGATGCAAAAAATACTGGCAAAAAATAGTTGTTCGTTACTCCAAAGTCTAAAGCGCCCTCTATTGGCATTTTTGAAATTTATTTTTATAATTTAATTTCAAGAAAATGCCGACATAAAGAATAATTTTAGTGAAAACCGCAAATCAACCGACCGATTTTTGCGTTTTTTATGTTTATTTGAAATTTTGGTCCCTAAACTTTAATGGCGGCTATCTGCTTTGGAAAACGTTTGGGACCCTTGGTGTCCTATTTAATATTGTTTGTTTTGATGTGTACTATCACCCCTCTTTTATTGTAAAAAAAATTGGAATCACCCTGTATATGTATATATAGATTATTTTATTTCAATAAAAACTAATATAAAAAAAATTTGGCGAAAAATGATTGGATTAAGGAGTGTATGGTAAAAAAAGTAATAAAAGGTAATGAAAAAATGAACTAGAAAAGGATTTAGGCTGTATCAATGTGCCCCGACATAGACTATATCAATGTGCCCCATACAGCCATTTTTAATAAAAGGAGTCTCAAATTCAATACTTCATAATTTACCTAAAATATAGAATGTGGAACTGATAAAGAGTAGCTTTACTTGCCAGGGAGAGTTATTATTTTCGGTTAAAAATACTGGAACAGTTGTATAATACCATTGCAACTGTACAACTCAAATTTACTTTTGACCTACAAAAACAATAAATCACCCATTCCATTTCATCAAACTACTGAATCATGCCAAGACATTCTATATGTAGCATCACCTATTGGATCTGTTGTGAATCTTCTTGTAATGACCCTATGAGCAGTAGAGAGGGTGTATCAATGTGCCCCAGTTCCCTCTATGTGCAGAGTAAAAATTATTTTGATATCAGGAAAAAAAAAAAAAAAAAAAAAAAAACACGAATTTTGTTTTCACCTTTATTCTAAAACCCAAGAAGTTCGATTTATTTCCTATTAAAGATACTAACTAATTTTCTTTCATATTCAACGTAATGCAGTGTGAAATTCTGATTTTATTTTCTTTCACGAATTCTATCTCAATTTAAGGCCATACTAACTATCTAACAACAGTTTATTATTATTATTATCATATATATATTTTTTAATTTGATCTCAATGTTAAGTAAATGTTCTATCATACTTTTTCCTTTTAGCGCTTAACGTTTGAATCTTGAATGGAAGGATATTACAATTCTTTTTCATTTTATATTCGCAGTATTTTAAGTTATTGAACTTTTAATTGTAACTTATAATATACAAATATCATGTTTTTCTATGCCTGTAAATAAATTGGAAAAATTATTTTAGAAATAAGGTATAAATACATTAGTTTATTTAAGATTTACTTGTTTATGCATTTTTTAAACATGTACATTTCCTCGTAAAGTAGAGCATTTTTTTAAAGCAATGTAAAGTTACCGCGTGCTTTTTAAAATGAGTTTTTATTGTACTTTTAAACACACAAACATTAATTGTTTTCATTTTTAAGGAACATCCAGCTGAGTATATAGTTGGTAAAGCACTCTTTTTAATAAACCGCTTATTTTTTTTCCATGACCTCATTTAAAATAAATAAACTTGCAAATATCTTTGTAATACTGTGTTTGATAAACTTATTGAAATCTGTTCTCAAAATTTTCTGTATGACCTAAATAAAGAACTGAAGAGTAATGTTCGAAATACGCAGAAGACGTTTTGTTAAGATTTGCTTTAAAAAAAATGACTAAATTTATATAATTGTCAATTCGTGAAAATTTTATATAGATTTAAATCTAGAAATCTAGGGTAATATTCTGAACTGCTACAGAATCGACAAATTAAACTTTTGGGTACAAATCTACAAATAAAAGAATAAATATTAAAAAAAATAAGATTCGTGAACAGAAAAAGAACAAATGAGTTAATCACGAAATAAAGAAAAACGGACATAAAACTTGATCTCGTTTCGAATGAAGATTCGCAAACTTAGATAAAGTTTTAGATATATATTTTAAACAGATTTTTTAAAAGTCAATTTAAATATAGTTGTGCTAGTCTGTTTGTAGATGATGGTTAGGTAACTATATCGTACATAGATTCTTGAAAATTTGGGTCCAAAGACAGGTCCAAATGTACTCCAGTGTTTGATTTTGGATTTCTTTCTTTTTTTTTTTTTTTTTTTTTTTTTTTAATTAGATTTTTTGTAGCTTTTTCCTAAACGGAAAGATTAATTTAATTCCCCGATTTTTCAGGCTCATGTGCGGCTTTGAACCTCTCATAAAATTATTTCAAAGGTGTCCTGGGATAATATAGCATTTAAACACACAATATCATGTGCAAAAATTTAGTTAAAACTCATACCAAAACTAAAAATTTTCAGAAATCATCACAAATATAAAGTATTTTGGATACAGTACAGCATCCAAAACCTTCTGTATGTCTCTGTAAATACTTTGCATTTTCTATAACACATGAAATAACTTGTAGTAAACTTAAGCAATGTATGTCAATTTTCTTATTTATGAAATGGCTTAGCATAAGTAAAACAAGCCGCAAATAATATTCTTACCTATACTTTTATGTAAAGGAATTCTTTTATATAGCCCTGTAAATGAATATTAAGTATTCTCTGTGCCACACATGTTTTAGCACATTTCGCGTTCATATGCATATCGATTTCATTGTGTTCGAACGGGTGTAACATCATTAATAAAAAAGAATATTGCTCAGTTAAACTGATGGCATAGAGCTCACAGCCTATACTTGAACGAAATCTGATAATTCTGCATGAAAAATCCATTTACATAAATTAAGGGGAGGGGCATTAACCCCCGTTCCCCGTCTTAATACTTATTTAATGAACACCCAATATTAATCATGGAGGTGCCTCTTCAGAATGATCCTATACCTAAGATTTGTGCGAAAACTGTTAATTCTGCAAAAAAATCCCATTTATATAAATTATGGGGTGAGACATTAGCCCACGTTCCCCTTCTTATACTTATCGAATGAACTCTCAAAACTAATCAGGGAAGCGCCTTATCATAATAAGCCTATATCCAAAATTTCAAGTAAATCTTATATTTTTATCACGAGTTATCGCGTTACGTACGTACGCACGTACATACATACAGAACGGGCGGACACATAAGCTCTAAAAAACACTTGAAACTGTTTCTTCCCATTGGGCATAATGTAACGCGATACTCTTGACTATCTCTGGTTGAACTATTCATCCAATTTTCATCAAAAATGTGAAATGATTCGATAAAATTATGCAACATATATATATTTAAAATTTCAATCGATTTGGTGGGGTAGTTCTTGCGTGATTTAAAATTGTGGTAATTTTGATAGTCATCATTTGTAGCACTTTCTGTTATGTAAAGGACATCGAATATTATTTTATTATTAAATTTATTATTAATCCCCTAATTGTCTTCGCCATAAAATTTTCATCGATAAATAAAAAATTAAACACGTTCTTTACAACCTTAGCAATTCAAGGATGTCCAGTTATCATCTCTTAAACCAATAATGATAACAATGTAATTCTAGTTGCAAAATGCATACTAATCAAGTTTAGCTATACAAGATATTACACTTGCTTTTCAAGGAACTGTTCACATATTACAACACTAATTTTTTTATATTGTGCTAATAATCTGAGACAGCTATAAAGGAGACATCTTCTTGTACCGGCAACTTTACCCTGCAGGCACACATCCTCCTCATCGAAACATCCTAATTAGTCCAGGCATTGCGTGCTCAAAAAGGACAAATAAATGCAAGTTTTGGTGTAGTTTTGATTTTTGGTTCCCTTTATGTTTCTTGGGTCGCTGAACACGAATCTGGCATTATCCAACAAAATTTCTCCCCGGAAACACGTTTTTTTGGCAAAAAACGTTAAAAAAACGTGGCTTTTTTTCGTTTTTTCTAAATAACTTCAAAATTATACATTTTACATAAAAGTCATCAATACATAAATTAAAGAGCACAAAATTTCCTACATTTTATGTATTTAAAGTTTTTTTTTCTGATCAATGGTTTAGCCGTGAGAGAGCCGCAAAAATGGGTGTGAAAAGCAGAAAATTCTGAAAAACGTGAATTACAGCACCGTACGTCGATGAAACATGAAAAACAACCATTTTACGCAAATTTTTCCCACTTAATAATACTAAATATACTATTATTGACTATATTTTATTAATCTGATGTTCATTGTTTCTTTCATAACTAAAAAATATATAAAAATGAGCATAATTTTGATCAAAATATTCATTTGCAATTACAAAATAATAATAGTAATAATTTCTTAATTTACTTTTAAATAATGTAAATAAAATAACTAAAACAGGCTTTAACATATAAAAGCTGACACGGATTCCAGTTCTTAAAGTTCTAGAAGTTCAAAATGTGGGTGTGAAAATTAAAAAAAATCCGGAAAATACGAATTATGGCATTGTACATAGATTTAACATGAAAAATGACCATTTTTTAGCAAAGATTGACTTTAAATGATACTGAAGATATTATGATCGACTATATTTTACAATGAAGTCAGAAGCGTATTAACTACCATCCGGGCCCCTAGGCTTGACTTTCTTAGGGCTCCCTTTCACTCTTTCAAAGAGGTATATACTAGAAAAATTAAAACACATGCTTGCTTCATTAACTCATAAATCATTGATAATAAAAATATGAATGATTACGACAAAGAATTTCGCACACCTTTTGTCTTTTGTATTAAATATTAATGTCCGACCAGTGTAAAAGAATATTTTCTTGTTCTTTATACTAGGAAAATTTTAGCACTGGGCCCCCTTTTCTTGTGGGCCCCTAGGCTTCAGCCTACTCAGCCTAATGGGTAATCCGCCTCTGAATGAAGTTGCTAACAGTAAAAACGACGACTCATTATGAATTATTATTTAATAATAATTAATTATGTACATTAGTAAGTACATTTACTTAAAAAACAAAGTTCTATTTTCGCTTTCTTTTATTTGAGGATCCCTGCTTTTCACCGACATCTACAAAATAGAAAATAGATGAATGGAATTAGTGGGTGTTTTTATAACTATCAATATTATAAATAAAAGTTTTTTTAATAGCAAATACTTGATACCTTGCGGCATAACTACTTCTCCTTCCATTGGGTCCTCTGATTCATTGTGTGGGCAATCCATTTCCAGATCGGTTTCAAAGTCTAGTTCATCCTCTTCGTCTTGACACACAATTGCGATGTTTTTGCAGTTTCCCGAAGCAAATCTTCTATCTGATATCTTCGCAAATAATGTTTGCTGCTGCTTCAAGCACTCGCAGTCTCTCATCTCGATCAGATTTACATGTTTGCTGATACCATGCATTAGTTAGTATCTTCCCTCCTATATTCTTGAAACACACAATGGACTTTTTTTCTGATTCTTTGTGATCAGTATGTCGTCTCCATATCTCTCAATGAGGTTAAACTTTATAGTTCTCATAGTAGGTTGATAAGCCCATGTAACCTGTTTCATTAGCTCTTCCATGGAGAATTGATACTCGTCATCATGATTTTCAAGGTAATCATATGTACTTTGCATTGCTCTGTCGATTGCCTCGGCAAACGGATTCTTATGTTTTTGGACCTTCGACCTCCTATAAATATATTTAAAACATTTGATGTGGTATTGAGCATCTGCTGCGATCAAATCCTTCACTGGCTCGATGGGCTGAATTATAGCCTGCCCATAATCATCATTGCGAGCTCTTGCTGCTTTCAGAATTGTACTCCCATGTGTCGCACACTCTATATAGTATTGCGTTCGCTTGGTGGATTTTTCGCTTGTGTTGCAATGAACTCTTCCGAAATGCACAGTCCACATCTAAAACAATTAGTTCGAAAATTAAACTGAGGAGTTGATGATCTTAAAATTTGAGAAATGCTAGCACTTTGTTCCTCAACTGTCTTCACATAAGCAGTAATCATCCGTTCATTTGCGTATGCTTTTCTACACTTAACATGTATATCTACTGGGGTTTTCCCCTTTGGGAAAACTGCTTTTCCATCCTTTCTTTCTGTATTTGCCTTGATTAACGCTGCAATACCTCGTTTAACTTTCACTGACGGCCCCTCTTCTAAAGAAGAGTCACAAATAAAACACAGCGACATCGCGCGAAACCACTTTAGCTGTTCACTATATTCACGAAGACACAAACAGTGAATTATTAAATAATAAGTAAGCAGTTGCATATGGAAACTGAGAGGAATGTGTCCTCCTGATAAGCCAGTGATCTGTGCGACGCATATTTCTAACAGAGGCGAGACTGGTGGGGAACAGGGGGGGCGGGGTAGTATTCTACTGAACGTGGACATGGGATGCGGGGGTGGTCGCTTGACCAACGTTATTTCACACTTGTACCACTTCAATCAAGAGGGAAAGTGCAGATGGGATCAGTTAAAGCCTGTTTTAGTTATTTTATTTACATTATTTAAAAGTCAAATTAAGAAATTATTACTATTATTATTTTATAATAGCAAATGAAGATTTTGATCACAGATATACTTATTTTTATTTATTTTTTAGTTATAAAATAAACGATGAACATCAGATTAATAAAATATAGTCAATAGTAATATATTTATTATTATTAAGTGGGGAAAATTTCGTAAAATGGTTGTTTTTCATGTTTCATCGACGTACGGTGAAGTAATTCACGTTTTTCAGAATTTTCTGCTTTTCACACCCATTTTTGCGGCTCTCTCACGGCTAAACCATTGGTCATAGAAAAAACTTTAAATACATAAAATGTAGGAAATTTTGTGCTCTTTAATTTATGTATGGATGACTTTTATGTAAAATGCATAATCTTGAAGTTATTTAGAAAAAACGAAAAAAAGCCACGTTTTTTGCACGTTTTTTGCCAAAAAAAACGCGTTTCCGGGGAGAAATTTTGTTGGATAATGCCAGATTCGTCTTCAGCGACCCAAAAAACATAAAGGGAACCAAAAATCAAAACTACACCAAAACTTGCATTTATTTTTTACCAAATGCCTGGACTAAATTGTTGTACAACATTTAAGGAAGACAGGCTGCGTGACTATTTGAGCTCTATCGATGAGGTAGACCAGGTGAAGGAGGACGGCAAGTTTAACCGGGTGATGTATTAGCCTACGCCCTCGCATATTCGAAATGCAGCACAAGAGAGATCAGTGAACACTTTGGCTTCTCAAAAAGTCAGGTTTGGAAAATCCTAGGCAAATTAAGCTGTCTTATATAAGGAAAAGGCAGCTGACGTCACTGTGGACAAAATTACTGTGGATCCACAGTAATTTCCTGCGCCTCTTTAAGACTCCTACGATACCCAAGAAGTCAAAGCGATCTGATTGGTCTAGGATTGATCTGATTTGCCTGCGATTAAAAGCTCTGTTGTATGATTGGTCAACGTCGCCATGATGATTCCTGTAATGATCGCGAAAGCAAAAATATAACTGGTACACTCTCAGAAATGGATACTCAGATTTCAGGAAATTTTCTTCGTTTTTGACGAAACCGTTTCCTGGGAAATGCTCCGAGCGAATATTTCGTCAGAAAGACGAAATTAGTTTCTTTGCTTATTTGACGATACTAATTTCTTAAAAAGTTTCCTCAAAACAGCGCTGGTGATGCCATCTATCGAAAAATTTAGAAGCACCCGTAATTTTTGACAGTAGGAAAAAAAAGCGCCATCGAGGGGACTCGAACAAACAACCTTCGGTATGAGAGCGCGCTGTCTTAGCCATTACGCCGTAGGGGCCTTGAATAACATTGTTTCTAAAGAGATATAATGGATTTGACTGCGTGTTTATATTTTTTAAAGTAGTTTGTAATTTTATCCATGTTGTTATATATCTTTTAAGTTTTAATAAATAAGGCTAAGTTATTGTTATGGTTTTCTTCTGGTTAACGAATAGTTATAATATGTCTTAATTAATAGAATTTATTAGAGAAATTTTCTTTCCTCAATGAATGATCAAAATATGGTCTGGTTAATTTATTGCTCTGAAATAACGAATTTTGATGTGCATATTGGGAAGTTTTTTATATGCTATAAGATAATTTATAAGATAAAGCTAAGATTTTAACACTACTCTTTATAAAAGGGAGAGGGATGAATTATGCACGTTTTCATTTGATTTATTTCTTGGATGGATAAAAGAGATACTAGAATTTTAAAATGTAAGTGACCAAATTTTCTTTTAGAACGATTTTGCATAACACAACAAGTTAGTTCTTTCCGAATTAAACCATACCGAATATCAACAGCAACAATAAATAAATAAACATTTCTAAAAATGTTAACAGCTAAAAAATAACTATTTCAGAAACAATGACTTTCCATATTTCAGTATTTTTTGAAAAGCTCTAAAAAGTACTGTTTTAAAATAAATTATTATAAGACTGACATAAACAACCAAATATCTACTTGCTAAAATCGCAAGAATTGCGGAAATAAGTAGTGCGTCTTTTGACAAACAACTTACCACAACTGTTTCTTTAAAGTGCATTGAATCAGGCCATGATTGACACAACAGTTTCGTCAAATATTTGAGGGTTTATGTTTCGTTAAAAGTCACGTGATTTTGATACAAAATGATCGTCAAAAACGACGAAATATAGCCCAAGGATTCCTGTATCGTCAAAACTGATAGTTTTATTTCTGAGAGTGTAGATTGGTTGAAGGAAGCGTTTGTTTGTAAACATGCCCTTTCCTTATACCAGGCTCGGACTGGCCCGCCGGCCCATCGGCCCGAGGATCGGTGCGCCCTCCTCCAGGGAAAACTTTGCGCCCTTGAGTGTCTTAGTCTCTCCAATATTTTTTTCGTTCGTTGTACACATGAATTCTGACTAGTGTACTAAATTTCGAGAATTCGTTAGAGAATAATAATCATTCAACAGACACACAAGAGAGGTATTTTTTTATCATAACAAAGAAATTAAATATATACCGAAATAATTTCAGGGTCGGAAACTAACGTAGGCATCTTTGCAGGTAATTGAGGAGAAAACATGCTCCCAGGGATAGTTATGACGCCCTCAGTTGGATTTTTTTATCGTTTCTATGAATGATATCGCTTAGATTTTAACCAAATATTTTGCATTTTTTCTGTCATGTCAGGCCATTATTACCGCATGGGCAAATCGGGACTTTGCCCATGGGCCCCAGACCTTAAGGGGCCCCCAAATCCATACGTTACATTATAAAATATTTAATTTCTTTTTCCAATTCTAATTATTCCATAAACTGAAGTTATTTATTTCATTTTACAGTATATAACAAATTGCTAAAGTTATGTAAAGGAGTTTTGCTCTGTATAAAGGAAAACAAGTTGGAAATTGCACGTGAACGTAGCAAGTGAGGTGCGTTCGTACGATAACGAAGTTTTAAAGATATTCAGATCTTGCTGATATAGTAGAGCGTACTCCGGATACAGTATAGTAGTCGAAATCTTTACGTTTCTGTAAATATGCAGGAAGTAATTTTTATTACACCTCAGCAACGTATATCTTATTCATAAAATGTGAAATAGTTGAATATAATTAAAACACGTAACAAACCATGTTTCCCCGTATAGCATTATATAGTGGAATACTTTTGTGTGGCCCTGTAATTTAATAATAAAAATTCTTTGCATCACAGATTGTACAAAATGCATATTTTAGTATATATTTCATAGATTTATGCCAATTCTATTATGTTCGAAGGAGTGTAACGCCATTAAAATGCATTTGAAACTTTTTCCCCATTGACCGTAATGTAGCGGAATCCTTTTGATTGTCCCTGTAAATGATCTATGCATCCGACTTTGATAACATTTGAAATGACTCGACAAAATTACGCAATAATTATATGTTTTAAATTTCAAACGATTAAAATGCATTTAAAACTTTTTTCCCTATTGACCGTAATGTAACGGAATCCTTTTGAATGTCCCTGTAATTGATCTATCCATCCGATTTTCATAACATTTGAAATGGCTCGACAAAATTATGTTATAATTATGTATTTTAAATTTCAAACGATTCGGTTGGGTAGTTTTTGCGTTGTTATATGCGGACGGACGGACAGACGGACAGACAGACGGACAGACGGACAGACAGACGGACGGACGGACTGAGCGACAACAATAGGTGTTACGCATTTACATAATTACGAACGCACCTAAAAAAGTGTATTTTTATTAATTAAGGTATTTAATTAAAATTAACGGAGCTAAGAATTTTCTTCCATTTATATCCAAAGGGCGAAAATATGTTTATGCATTGCGCATACACATATGATTGATCTTCAGTTTTATTTAAATAACGTTGCAATGATTCGAAAGGGGCCCCCTAATTTATCTTTGCCCAGGGCCCCAGCTTGTCATAATCGGGCCCTGTGTCATGTACCTTGTCCATCTTTTTAAATCCAGTCTTTAATGCACCTATAATTAAAACAGTTCTATTTGAAAAAACTTGAGAAAAGAAAGGAATAAGTATCAGAAGGCAAAAAAAGTGTGGATTTTGTTGCTGATTAGAAAACAATATCTTATTTTTCGAGGAATAGAAACTTGATGACACTTCTAGATGACAATCTTGCTAGTTTTGGAATCCAACGCGGCTAGCATATTTTTATTCCCAAAATCTATACCATAATATCAGATTAGTAATCTTCGTTTAATTTAATGATACACTTTCCATGTTTAAATAACTTTTAGAAGTTTCTAGTATGTAATTTAAATTTAAAAAATTTCAATTTAATCATGGAAAAATCTACCATTAAATAAAGTGATGGACATAATAAAAAATTATTGTAGTTAAAGAAAAAAAAAAATGTGTGTGGCACTCGGGGACTGCCGCGGTAAAACTATTGCATAGCATTTTTTATCTACTTATGCAAAAATATCGCGTCAATGTCTGCCGAAGTCTATCGAAGAATACCGTGCCGAAGTCTGCGGAACTGAAACGTCGTTAGCCGGAGTGTTAGGCTTTTTTCTCGTTACGGAATACCAGATTCGGTCGCCGCGCTCAAAGCCCGCGATAAAAGCTCTGCAATAGCTTAATAAATTAGCAAACAAAATTTGGTCGCTCTACGAAAATTAGATCGCGAGTTATAAGCATTTTAAATTTTTCGACCCTCACGGTGGGGGGGGGGGTCTCTTGTCACCAAAAATTAACAGTGTCGCATAATAAATTACCAAACAAAACTTGGCCGCGCTACGAAAAGTAGATCGCGAGTTAAAAGCATTTTAAATTTTTCGACCCTCATCGTGGGGGTCTCCTGTCACCAAAAATTAACAATGTCTCATAATAAATTACCAAACAAAATTTGGCCGCGCTACGAAAGTTAGATCGCGAGTTATGAGCATTTTAAATTTTTCGATCCTCATGGTGGGGGGTCTCCTGTCCCCAAAAATTAACACTGTCTCATAATAAATTACCAAACAAAATGTGGCCGCGCTACGAAAATTAGATCGCGAGTTATAAGCATTTTAAATTTTTCGACCCTCACCGTGGGGTGTCTCCTGTCACCAAAAATTAACAATGTCTCATAATAAATAACCAACAAAATTTGGCCGCGCTATGAAAATTAGATCATAAGAAACATAAGTTTGAGACTTGATATCCTAATATCTGAAAAATACCGCGTCAATGTCTGCCGAAGTCTATCGAAGGATACCGTGCTGAAGTTTGCCGAACTGAAACGACGTTAGCCGAAGCGTTAGGTTTTTTTCGTTACGGAAGTGTTAGGTTTTCTCGTTACGGAATTTCGAGATTAGGTCGCTTCGCTCAAAGCCCGCGATAAAAGCTATTCAATAGCTTAAAAAATGGTCACAAGATTCTGCATGTTTTAGAAATACAATTTCTCTCCATTTTCGAAACCTATATATTTATTTCCCTTGATCTCTAATTATGATAAAAATTTTACGAGTCTTGCGAAGAGTGTGCACAGAAGAGTAAATTAGAAAAAATGATTTTAACCCATATTGGACCACTGATTAAAGGAATCATAGGAAAAATGTAATTTTTTTAAAACATGGTCAGTATAAGATACTTACACATATACACAAGAAAAAATTAAAAAAAAGTAATATTTTTTGAATATATACTGTCTTATAAATAGGACAATGGTCCGATACACAATAAAAAATCAAAAATGTTGACTTACCTTCAAAAAAAATTATTTTGTTTGTTAGACAGAAAAAAGTCTCTACAGAGTCTAAAAGTTGCAAATTGTAAAGAGTTTTACGAATGGAAGTCCAAAAAACAATCTCTACATCTCATATTTTTGAACGGTTAAAATCATAACATTTTTCAGGTGTAATTTTAAAGTAAATTTTCCAAATTAATATATTTTTCAAATTTCATTTTTCACAGTAATTCAATTAATTTAGTCTATTTCTAGAAACTTATGTCAAGTTTTTGCATATTTTTAATGTTTCTTTTACATTATTGAGATTTTATTCAACTGTCCTATAAATAGGACAGCGGTCCAATCAGGGTTGCAAAAAAGCCGGCTAAAATTAAAAAAAGCCAGTCCGGCTGGCTTTTATTGATTTTAGCCGGCTTTTTTTGGCCAAAATTGGCCTTTTTTGGCCATAATTGGCTTTTATACGGTGAAGTCTTTTTATTATAAGCAACACATTTTTAAGTGTCTTTTAACTAATTTTAATGAATTTTTGAGTTTAATAAATTTGTTTCTTAATATGAAAAATTGAGATTTTAATTATGATTCACTGAGAAATTGGGTTATAACCCAAATTTTCAATAATGAAGACATTAATACTAGAATAACACATTGATGGAGTTGCTAGTGGTTTATAGTCAGAATTGCAAATATGTCAGCTAAATTATAAAATGGTCATACCAAGTGCTTTTTCTGATTTACATTGACCTTTAATCCTACCTTTGTTTTTCCATTTTTACTGCTTTATAAAATTAAAGGTTACTTAGTTACATGTTTTATTACAGAGTTATTAAAATGTCATGTTTTATTCGCTATAAACATTTAAAATCATACATATAAAAAAACACCATTTCTCACTATTGAAAATAGTATTTCGAATTATGCAGATTTCATAATATATTATATTTCACAATTTATTTCAGTATTCTCAATTAGCATATGCATGAATATATTCATTCATGCAAGTAGGCATATATGCACTTTTAAATAACAAAGAGCTATTTAAAATTTTAATCCAGCAAATTTTATTAGAACATTTTTTGTTGTTTAATTTTATGTAATTATGTATTAAACTTTCCTCAAATATTGAATCCTTCCTAATTTCTCTTTCAACATTGTTCATTTTATGACTTAATCTTTACATATTGACCTGTAACAATGTTTTCATGAATGCTTTGATGTGTTTCATTTTGTTAGTGTTCATTTTAGGCCATTTTTGAAGGGTGCAGCACACTGCCCTTTTTAAAAGTAGTAAAATGCACCTCTGATTTTACCCAGAAATTTTTGATAAATATTTTTTTTTTCTTTTCGTAGTATTTCTAATTTTGTGTGAAATTTCTAAAAATGATAGAATTTTTTCATTTCTTTAAGAAGAACATGAAACCATTCAACCATGTTTTAATTTAATTGTATTTCTAATTTTTATATCATAAAATCATTCGAAATTAATGTTACTTGATTTATCATATTTAAAAATTATGTATTTTGCTGCTTTCTTTTTTCCCTTTCTAAAGGCAATAACAATTTTTTTTCTTGAAAAAGTGCCCTTTTATGATACAGTAGTGCCTTTTTTGATGAATAGCACCTTGCCCTTTTTATAGCTATAGGGAACACTAATTTTGTCATAATTCCATTAAATATAATTCTTAAGAATGTGTAATATAAGTAGAACTATGAAATGTAGAAGTTTAAAACCCATTTTTTGAGTATATATTCTTTTTTCCAAGATTTATATTTTTCAGACATAATGCCTTCACAGTTGACTCCCAGCAGTTATAAAGACTTATTTATTTGAAAAATTAAATAGAAATTTATAACTTTTTTAGTAGTAAATTATTAAAAATGTATTTAAAATAAATCAATCAAAATTTAATATGGATTCAATACAAATTAGCACTTTAAAAATAAAAGCCGGCTTTTTTTAAGTGGATAAAACCAAAAAAAGCCGGCCGGCTTTTTTTGGCCCGGCTAAAAGCCGGCAACCCTGGGTCCAATATGGGTTAATGATTTAAAACAAATAAGGCTGATTTTTTGTATACCAGTTTTATAAAGATCTAATATAAATTAATTTATGGAAGGAAAATTTCTCTTCCCACAAGGTATCGGATTGCAAAAGAAATTGCTGATCAGATTGTAACAAATAAAATTTATTTCATTTTTAATTGATTGATGACTCATTCTTATTACATTAACCCCTTGGGGACGAGCGACACGTATACGTGCCGCAAAAAGGCTTAAGAATCACTGTTTAACCCCACCAGTAAAATTATACTGAAAAATTTGTCTTATTTAATCGGAGCATTTTCTCGATTTAAAAAGGCACAAATTTTTGCTTTTAAAAACCGGTGACAAAACATTAAAAATTTCGTAAAAGGCTCCCGACGCGAAGGGGTTAAAGATATAAAAACAAAGTTGAAGCCCTTAATTGCAACATTATTTGGCGCCACGAGCAAAAAAAATCTTGTTAATTTGCTACTAATTTTCTGTGCGACATTGATGATAATCCAAGAGCCGACAGCACAAAAACTTAAGGCATCGAACACAAGAAGAAAAAAAAACTATTTTTTATGAAAGAGAAGTAATAGGGGAATCTAATGATCCATGTTTGCCGGAAGCGAAGGGGTGCATAAGCCAAAAATTACAAATACCACTAGTGATTTACACGTAGGCTAACAATCAAAGGTATGAAATGATTATACGGCAAACACAATGCTAAACTTACGAATAAACCACTGGTAGTATTAATTTTTGGGTTATGCACCATTTCACTTCCGACAGATATGCATCATTAGATTCCCCTATTACTTCTCTTCCATATTTTTTTTTTTTTTTTTTTTTTTTTTTTTTTTTTTTTTTTTTGTGCTCGACACTTTAGGTTTTTATATTGTCGGCTCCTGGACTATGATAATTGGAATGAAAAAGTTTGGCCCTTACTTTTTCTGCTAAAAATAATCATAAAAAAATCTAAGTAAATATTAATTTTGAATATTCTCTGCTAATTATTATTAAGTATAAATTATGTTTATAAATTCAACTACATTTAAAAGTTGTACCAACTTTGAATTTTCAAACAGAAACGCCCAGTTTTGTCATCTTATTTGAGTTTATTGAATCCAGTCAGGGAAAGTTATCCACATTTTTAAAAATCTTCATAGAATTACTAAAGTGTAAATTTAAGGATGCTAAAGTAAACCCATTTCAGAAACATTAATTTATATGGTTATAAAAATCATCTGATTCAATTTTATATTAACTTATTAAACAGATACACCGAATATATCTACAAATATTATAGACTATTTTCTCCATTCAAAGACTTTTTTAAATTAATTAATATTAAAAGAATAAAATTCTGGATTATAACATACATTAATTTTTGAATATAACGAACCATAATTGTCAAAAATATCGATCTGAAAGTTTACAGTTCATTTGAATAATTAGTTTTCGAGATAGAGAAAATTTTTGCCTTCATTAATTTAAGAGGGACCATCTTATTATTATTTTTATTATTATTATTATAAATTTAAAATTTCTGTATAATTTTACTGGTGATTAATTGAGTGTTTTCGATGCTTTTTCTTGTAAGATCTTCATTTTCTTTTCCGAAGTTTATGGATCACTTTTTGTTTTATAATTTTATTAAGATTTAAGAAAATTATTTAAACTACTATGTATGTTTTTAGGATGGTAAGGGATTCTAATACGGTGTCAAACACATGTGATACCATTTTAAAAGTCAATGTTCACTTTTAATGTGTAGATAATCTCCAAAGTTGGTTTTGTATAGGCCCTAAGAGTGGGAATTCCCTCCGCGGTGGTCTTTCTAAGGGAACCTAATCCGTATTTACGCAAGGAAATCCAACGTTCGAATAAAACCACGGGAAACTCCGAACAATTAAACCGACGGGCGCGACTGGGCTCGAACCCAGCATCTCCCGTCAACCAGTTTCGAGCGCGGAACCTCTCGACCACTGGTGCGAACAAGAAGTTCAAAAGTAAAATTTATAAATAACATTTAATAGTCGATATTATCAATCAGTTTTTGCCTATGTCTTTTTCATACAGTCATTTGCAAGAGAATTACTCGGAGGGGGGGGGGGGGATAATTTTTTTCGACTTATGACCTTTTGGGAAAAATAATATTAAAAAAAAACATCCTAACCTACAAGCTAATCTGTATTCAATTTGCTGAAACTATTAGATGTTAAACGATTAGTTTCAGAACACTGCGTAAAGTTCTGTAGCTTTTATGGAACTTTAAACAGGCACGGAAAAGTAGAAGAAGTCTTCTATTTAGATTCAGAAATTAAGCCAGCTTCATATTTAAGAGGCTACTTCAGTTAAAAGAAAAGATCCATTCGCTAACACTAATCCTATGGAAGAAATTTATAAAGATATTTCGGTTGCATTTCAATATTTTTAAATGATTTTCTTTTGCATTAAATAACAGAGATCGATCTGTATGCATGCCATTTTTTTACCTTTTCGATTTTGATTACAGATATTTTCTATGAGGATGCTTTTACTTTCCAAATCGGTTCCGAAAATGAAAGTGTACACATTAAAATATCTGTAAACAAACTCAAAAAAGTAAAATCTAATCAATATCAACTATAAGGCGAAAAAAAAAATCATTTAAAAATATTGAAATGCAATCGAGATATCTTTATAAATTTCTTCCGTATAATTAGCACTAGCGAACGGGTCTTTTTATTTGATTGAAGTGGCTACGCCAGTGCGTTAAATCTTATTAAGCTAGGTACAACACAAGCAATTAAAATTGACGCGGGTTCATTAAATATTTTTGCGCCTTCTGAAAATCCAAGGTCTGCGCCCTTTACCCTGGTCCAGTCCGACCCTGCCTTATACCGATCAACACCTCAACAGATTTTACTGAACGGGATTGCCAAACGACGCAATGCATGGTGCAAGTTCTTTTTGAACCAAATACAAGTCCAACCAACTTTCTTAGCGGGTGTAGTGTGGACGGATGAGGCATACTTATCACCGAATAGCATGCAAAATAGGCAGATCACTCATTACTGAACGATGGGAAATCCCAGATATTTTGCCGATATTCGACATCAAATGCGGTTCGCTATTAACGGTTAGTGTGCAATTTACGATAACAAGCTGATCGGTCCAGTATTTTACGATTACACTTTAACGGCGCACGACATTTATAACTACTACAGAATGTAATACCCGATTTTGTGGAGAACCTTCTGTTGTTTAATCTTTGGAATCTATGTGGGTTTCAACATCACGGCGGGTCTATGCTTACAAGACATATCCAGTGAAGCAGTACCTTGTCAAGGAATTCTGGAACCAAATAATTTTTTGCGAACAAATTATATGTTATGCAATCATAATACTATAGTCTATTCTTTTTTATGTGGCCCGCGGGTTTACATATTGAGCTTTATTTGGCACTTAGTTAAAAAATAGTGATATCCGGCAGACCACATTTGACACACCTTATTTAATAACAGAGTAAATTAATATTTTGATATTACGTCTTATATTGTCTTTGACAAATGAAAAAAAAATATATATATATAAATGAAACTGCATACCATATAATTTTATTTGTCATTTCACTTAATGCAGCCACCTGCGGCGAATCGACCTTTTATTGTACGATCCAAGACAAAGAATATTTATGGAAATTGAGATGCGCACTGTACTGTAAAATTTTAGTTAAAAATTACGCCGAAGATCGTAATAGGGTAATTAGTTGTGCTGCGTTCTGTGTATACCAAGGCGTCGACAGGTAATTGGAATGTTGCAACATTAGCTAATAATTAATGAAAGATATTTATTAAAGACTTTATAAAAATGCAGAACTATGGTTACGTAAAAATACAAGTAACACTGAAATGATCTTCTAAGCAGGAACATTAGTTAACGGGCTAATTAGTTACGCAAAGACATTCGCAAGATAATGCCAAACCTATTCGTCTTCCAGAGTTCTTTTAAAATATGTCGTTTGCTTTTAACTTAGATCTTTCTGCATGAAAAATATATTTATCTACATTAGAGAGGTTAGCTCTTCTGTTCTGCCCTTTATACTTAACCAATGAACCCACAAAACTATTCATGTAAGCGTCTTATCAGAAAGAATCTTATTTACAAAATTTGAAGGAAATCAGATAATTCCTCGTGATAAGCTCATTTATTTAAACTAAAGGGACACACTTGGAGTTTGCCCCCCCCCCCCTATTCCGTCCCTTTATACTAAACCAATATAGCTCCAAAACTAATCAGGGAAGAACCTATTTACAGAAAGAACCTATTTACAAAATTGGAAACGAATCGAATATTTCTATCAAGATGTCACGTTATGTCCACGTATGTATACATACTACTTGCATACATACATAAGTACGTACATATAGAACATGTGGGTATATTAGCTTCTCGGACTTTGATAGCTTGTGATCTAAAAACTCAAAAATTTGAATTATTTTATGATCCGAGCCTTTAAAATGGTGAAGAAGAATATAAAAACTATGCAACGGCAAAAACGACATTTTTTTTTCTTTTTTTTTAGATATTGCTAAAAAAAATGATTGTGTCCTAGTGGTGCCATTTTCGTTGATTTTTCATTGCGTAATACCAAAGATCAAAGATTTCAATAAATAACTTTATAATTTGTTATCTAAATTGCTTGCAACGTATGTAGAAAATTAAAATATTAAATCTTTAATAATTTGAATTACTGAAATTAAACTTCAGTTAAAATGATATTTATTTTAAGTGTGTTAAGGCTAGGGATGGGCATTATTTATCGTATTAGGATAAATAACAGTGTTACTACCCTAGAACCTAATATTGCATTAATATGTTACTGAAAAGTCCCTGTTAAATAAATAACACATGGTTCTTAATGACAGTATCTTCCTTCATTTGTTTTAATCAATATTTCATTTTTTGTACCTCTAAAAAAGAATAATATTCATCAAAAACGTCCTTAATCGTTTCTTTTGAGACGTTTGCCGAACAATGTTGAATGTCCGGGCTGGGTTCCCGGACAGCCCCTCCTCCCTGCTTGTGCAGACCCATTCGCAATTATTTAAAAAATTTGCGTCCCCCCCCCCTTATTAAAACATCCTTAAAACCCCTTATTAAAAAAATCTCACAATTATACACTCTAAGATAAAAAACCTGTCTAAAACGGAATTTAGAACTGTTTTATAGGCTTCCGTTTTAGAAGGTTTTACTATATAAAATAAGATATTGTTTGTATCCAGCAAGTACAGCCCGGACAGCCCCCCCCCCCTGCTTGCGCAGACCCATTCACAATTATTTAAAAAAATTGCGTCCCCCCCCTTATTAAAACACCCTTAAAATCCCTTATTAAAAAAATCTCGCAATTATACATTCTAAGATAAAAAGCTGTCTAAAACGGAATTTAAAACTGTTTTATAGACTTCCGTTTTAGAAGGTTTTACTATATAAAATAAGATATTGTTTGTATCCAGCAAGTACAGTCCGGACAGCCCCCCCCCCCCTGCTTGCGCAGACCCATTCACAATTATTTAAAAAATTTGCGTCCCCCCGCCTTATTAAAACACCCTTAAAAACCCTTATTAAAAAAAATCTCACAATTATACACTCTAAGATAAAAATCTGTCTAAAACGGAATTTAAAACTGTTTTATAGGCTTCCGTTTTAGAAGGTTTTACTATATAAAATAAGATATTGTTTGTATCCAGCAAGTTCAGGTTAAAAATTCTGGGCATCCACCCGTTCAAAAGGCTGGTTACGCCTATGCAACCACAGAAGAAATAATTCCTTAATATTCGCTAATTCAATAACTGTTAGATTTTTCACCAGTTTTTCAATTCAGTTCAGTTATGTAGTTCTTTTCTGTTAGATTTTCCACCCGTTTTTCAATAAACGTAGTTTTTTACATAACAAAAGAACATTTTATCGCTTCGTAACTGTTGTTTATTTTCGAACGTTTTGTTACAAATTATTTGACAACCTTGAAAAGTGCTGAGTAATACACATTATCTGAGGATAATTTTGTTATCGTTAACGACTTTTGATTTAAAGTTTCGTTTCCTGTTTGGTTTTTATCAGCGGTTGTTGAAGAAAGAGGATAAATAAAAAATGATTTCGTCTCTTTTTTATTAAATATCAGAAAGACTGAATTTGAGATTTGTGGATTTGATTTCTAAAGGGCTCTTCTGGGGGGGGGGTTCACCCCTTAAACATACACCTTCAAATTTCGCTTATTTAGTTCTCTACCATTTTTAACATGACACCCCCCCCCCCTTTCGGTGACTCACCTAATTTTGCTCATTTCTTCACTTCATTTCAATCTTTAAAAGGCTATAACTTTGCTTCTATGGGAGCTAAAGCGGAGAAAAAAATTCTAGCATAGCTAACTTTTACTCGCCATTCTTTTTGCTATTTCAATTTTCCGGTTTTTCCCTATAGGACCATTTTTTGGAAGGGGGGGGCGTTTCTCATTTTTTGATGTAATATGTCTATCGAAAGCTTATGCTTCATACATTACAAATCTAGCATAAAAAAATTTCTTACGTTATTCTGGGTCACGTTACGGACCCATAATGGGTTGAAATTTAAATTTCTCAAACTTCTTCGAGGTTTTTTGCGAAATCGGCATCAGAAAAAAATTGTGCCAACGTGATGTGTGAATGACATCTGCGCCATATAAATATTATTCAGTCTTTTTTTATTGCAATTTTTTTTATGTAAAACAATATGCATTATTTTTCATGCACAACTGCGCATTAAATGAAAATTGTAATGTAATTTTTGTAGTCGTACTTTATAATAATGAATAAAAAAAACACATTATTTAAAAGTATTTCCTGCACAATAAAATGTTTCCTGACGATTACAAAAAAATATGTCCTGACAATTTAAAAAATAAAAACGTAATTGTCCAAGTTTTCACTTCTGTCGGCACTCCAAAAATGTCACTTTTTTTTTAGGGGGGGGGGGGTGAAAATTTTGTGGAAATAAGTCTTACTTTTTATTTATGTATGGATCCATATAAAAAAGTATGAGCTAGTGAACTTTGGAACCATTTTAATACAACTCATATTCCAAATATTAAAATAATTGAAAAAAATTATTAAAAAATTATTTTCAATTTAATCATTTTTATACTAAGTAAATGCAATTAAATTTCTTATAAATTGAATCTGGAATGTTTAGATAAGATTTTAATATTTACAAAATATAAAATACAGTACAATATATTAGGTTTACAGCTTTCTGAAAGACATAAAAATAGTAGGATAAAATTTAGATGCGTTCAAAATATTAGAATATTTTATTTTGCGCAACAATATTACCTTATTAATATGAAGTAAATGGTAGTTAATTTTTTGTAGCACCCTCTTTTGCTTTCATAATAGCGTACAATCGATCTTGCATACTATACATATCTGCTATTAAGAAACTAGCAAAAAAAAAAAAAAAAAAAAAAAAAACTGAGTCTGGAAAAAATTTCATTCTCTACCATCTGTCCTATCTCATAAGTTTCTTTGTCCTATCAGTTAATATTTGTTTTATGTTTTGCAGCCGCTCTAGTAGTGGCAGCACGCGTTGACTTGCTGTACGAAAATTCAGTAATGCATTTCATCTCAGATTTTAAAACATCAACAGTGCTGATTGAGAAAACGCGGTATACGGAAAATGGATTTTTGAAAAATTCTTTTTCCTCTGTATGTTAAAGGAAGTTTTCTTAATATGTTTTCTTGTACTTTCTAATTTTCCTGTTTTTCGTATTTCCTATAGGATACATTATTTTATATTCAAAAATATATGTGACTATAGATATTTTCTTAAATGTTGTTGCCCCATCAGTGGCTGAGAGATTCTGCCCTCAAAACTGGTAGACGGTAGGCGCTGGATTAGAACAAAATCCAATCGCGCTCGTCAGCCCGATCATTCGGAGTTTTCCGTGGTTTTCTTCGAACTTTGGATTTCCTTGCGTAAATACGGGTTGGGTTCCCCCTCCCCCCACGGAGGGCACCCCCTTAGGGCCCATATCCCATGTGTTGTCCGTTTGGGAGCATATTTAGCAATTGTTTATAAAATGTTTATTGTATCCTGTTACAAAAATAACAGGATGTTGGAACCTGTTACCAGCGCTACTGTGGTATAATGTAACCTGTTAACCAAAAATAACCATATTTCCCATCTCTAGTTAAGGCTGTGACGGTGCACTCATGCTGGGTGTCATTTGTCACGTTATATGCAGACATACTCATTAATTTAGGTTAAAACAACACAGTTTATTAAAATGATAAGGGCTAAAGGAAAGTGGAGCCAGTCTATAATTTCACTCACTGAGAACACTATGAAAAGCTAAATCATACTCACAGGCGTCGGTCTAGCTCAGCCGGGGCACCGTCTAACACTTGACACTATTTCCTGGCTGATCTACTAAACAAATCTTAATTTCACAGCCCGTGGCTGTGGTTATTTCTTTATTTGCTCCAATAATCAAAACGGAACGATTCTAAACTTTCTTACCAAGGCCGAATCTTTAATCCACTATCTGAACTCCTTTTCGCTTTACTGGAGGCCGTAGCTATTTTCTAAACGTCAGCACCTTACTAAACAATCATCAACTTCGTTGTCTAATGGCGGAATACACACAGAGGCTTCTGGCTGCTGGCTACTACCAGAAACACACAGACGCTGGCTGCTGGCTAAGGCCAGAAACACCCAGAGGCTGCTGGCTACTGCCAGAAACACACACACCACAAGCTCACACCCAAGCTTTAATACGCGACAAACTGAGGTACTTCTCATTAACATAATACTAATAACCGCGAGCTAACTGCGGAATTCGAAAGAGCACACACACTCTAGAAAGTTAAAGTAAAAGAGAGGATAGATGTCACTTTTACGCCTACAAAATGTTAAATTATTGACGTCACGATCTCAGAAACACTAGAGTGCCTTTATGACTAAAGGTCACTCCCTCACAACCCCCCCTCGAACTCCGCAGAGAAAAAGGGCTGGGCTAAATGCATGCCCAGAACTTTTTCTTGTTATAAATTTAGAGCCGTAATAAAACACAGTGATGGGTGAAATTTAACGCCGAAACATAACTTTTAAAATATTAACTTTAACCCATCACAACCAAAAAAACTCAGTTTGCCTCAAATAATCACATATTCCATCCAATCATTCTTCTATCTTATAAATAGCCTCCGTAAAACTTCCAAAAACTCGTAAAACTTTCAAAACTAATTACTTCTCTCAAAACAACCCACTCCACTGGGAGTGCTAAAATTTCTCAAAACACTAACCTTCCGAAATTTTCCTCAATATTGCAATGCAACTATAACTTTACCCAAAAATTCCTCCATAACTTTTAATATACTAGAATTCGCACCAAGTCCAAAAAACCCAATGCGCAAAAACTTTCCTCATCCAGATTCATCTAGAATTACATTTACTTCATACTAAACTAACTCTGCTACTACGTAATACCTACATCCCCATTAGCCAATGAACTAACTCCCAAACTTCTTCAGACTTAACTCCACTTGAACAATAATTGGGGCACATACGTACAGCGGCATATCGCTGTGCTTATGCAACAATCAAAAAATATCAAAAAATTTACAAAATGACGTCAGCAATCTCTTCATCTGTATTAACTAAAAGAAAAATAGCAGAATCAATACATAACAAAAAGTATACTTCCCTGCAAGAAAATCACATTAACATTCAATTTTAATACAATACAATTTCAAATTCAAATGCAGCTTAAAACTTCGCAACTTGCGGAAACCATTCTCAACTAAAGTACAAAACGCAACTCATAAAACACGAACGATAAGAAGAAAGTTAATTCATTAAATGTTAGTATAAGAGATAGAAACGCGTGTCAAGGACTTCTTGACCGCAAAACACGTGCGCGCCTGAACCGCGGCGCGTGTACAAAATAACCCAAATTACTATCTGTACTTTCTGAAAATTTAAACATACATTAACATACATTTTATAACACATGAACAATAACAATATAGTAACATTTTAACAAATAACATAACAATTTAACAATAGATCCAGAATTTTTAAAAGCAGTTAAGAACAAAATTTAAAACATACATAAAACTAACAATTTTGCAAACAAATTTTGAACACAATTAAGCACTAAACGTGAGTCCGTCAAAAAATTCCAAAAATGGCCAAAAGTACAAAACAGTCTCTCTGCTTTCTATTCCTTCACATTGCTACCACATATATGCACTCTAATAGAAATTTAATAAAGAACAGTATCACCCAATCATAGAGATGATTCACTGCTAGCAGGCTTCATACTGGAAGATGGCTTTCTCCTCCTGTCCCAAAAGGCTTGTACGAAGGATCTCTCGTCATCAGAACTGTACGGTGACGCCACAGTTGACTGTCGTGCCTGCAGCCTGGTTCTGAATGGATGCCGTGGAATACTCGTAGGTTCCACTCGACGACTCTGCTCCGGCCGGTTCGCTGGGTTCACTTCATGGCGAGGTTCACACTGTTGTTGCCGGTAAACTGAGAGTTGTCTCCTCTTTCTAGACGCACCCGAAGTTACCGAAGATCCAAGGCCACGTTTCTTTCCGGACCTATGTAGTTTCTTGTTAGGCAAAAATTCAGAATTTAAACTTCGCTTAACAGTTTTACGAGTGTCCAAACGAAATCTTTTCTGGGGATTAATCACTGAAGATGGTGAACTATTAGTTAATTTATGCTTGTGAGGTTGTTGTCTAATAGATGGAGGAACTGGACAATTTATAATTTTTTGTCTTTTATGACACACAGAGTCCGATGTATTTGACACAGTTCTCTTATTTTTATTATACTTCGCTCTCGGATTGCTAGGCTTTCGACTTTCAATAACAGTTTTTGGAGCTGTTTGACCAAATTTTCTTCTTGAATATTGATGAAAAGAATTAGACGAAGAAGTGCTGGACTCGGGACACTCATTGGATCGGGAATTTCGCGAAACACCACTCGACATATGAGAACCTTCACTACCATTTTCTCTAAACTTATACACTCTAACCTGATCCAGATTAACAGTCATTCTTTCACCATTGACATCAACAACCAAATTATTATTTCGAACTTCCAAAACCTCGAACGGACCTACAAACTTCGGACCAAACTTAGCTACTCTCTTTTGACGACTTGAACTTAACCAATGCTTTTCTACTAACACAAAATCTCCAACTTTCACTTCTAACTCCCTTCTACGCATATTATAATACTGAGCTTGTTTTTCTTGCGCTTTTCCCATTTGAACCTGAGCTTCCTTAACCAACCTCTCAATATCCTGACACATGTACTGACTTTCTGCATCTGACACCATAACTAACCTTTGGAATGGAGTAATAACTTTTCTACCCAAAAACAATTCAGCAGGCGTTTTCCCCGTTGACTCGTGAACTGCCGTACGAAGTGCGTACGCAAAATGCTGAAGAAACTGGTCCCAATTTGCATGATGAGAACCAACATAAGAAGAAATCATTTGAATTAATGTACGATTTACACGTTCAGCCATATTAGACTGCGGAAGTTCCCTACCGTCCGCAGTCTCCAATTTTTCCCACAAAGACTTAAAAATATTGAATATAAAATCGTAACGAAATGGTTTACTAGCAACTAGTGCGTCAAAACCAATATGAATTTCATTAGTTAAACTCGGTTTATCTGAAAAAACTTTACCACAATCGACTAAAGACTTATTAACCTCCACTTTCTTAACCTCACTTAAACTCGACTCCTCCAAATTAACTGACACTGAAACTTGCTCTTTCTTACTCACATTCTCATCATTATTCACGATTAACGACTTTTTAAAGAAATCCAAACTAATTCCTCTATCCCTCATATAATCCACACCAACTATACAATGCACTGTTAATCCATCCAACACACAAAACTCCCAACATGTCTTAACCGAACGAATTTCAACTTCCAATTCTACTGAACCTTTATTATCGCAAGCTACTCCCTGTGCTGACTGAACCACCAGACTTGACCTTTTCAACTTCTTATACGAAAAATATTTCCGATAACAATCAAAAGAAATGAACGACTTATCTGCCCCTGTATCGAAGACACTTTTAACGACAATACCATCTAACACAATTAACACTTCAGGTAACTCAACCGGATTAATAGTAACTTTATTTAAACTCACCGAAGACTTTTCCGACCTCTGAACACATCTCTTTTGCACTGATCTATTTTCAAAATTCTTATCCGAAGTTAATCTCCTTACTTGCGAAGAAACATTCCTGTCCCGTACTCCCCCACTACGATCATAACCACTATTCTGTCTATTTCCATGCATATTCCTTCCACCATTTCTAAAATTATTAGCACCACCACCATTCCTATTACCATTACTCGTATTCGACATATTACGACCAAATCCATCACTTCTATTACGCAAATTACTATCCGGAAATCGCTGTCCCCCTCTCACAAAATTACGTTCCCCCCCATTTCTCAAATTACCATCCATGAGAGGTCTCTGCCGAGGGTTACGCAAATCCCGTTGATCCGAGCTATGCCGAGACTCATACTTCGATAATATCTGGTGCATTTCTGCAAAATTCTTCGGTGCTCTAACTTCAATAAAGTCCTGTATATTTGGATTAAAAAGAGGAAAAACAATGTCCAACAATTCCTCAAATGTAATATCTAAATCTAATTTATTTTTTAGTTCCAGCTTACGAAGATAAAATTTTGACGCCGACTCATAAATATTCTGCTTATTACAATAGAACTCTTTTCTCAAAATACTTTTATCTTTAACGGGAGGAAATGCCTTCTTTAACTCAATTACAGTTTGTTCAAATCTTTTCGCTTCATCAGTAATCAAAAACTTTCCTATATTTTCTAACCACAAAAGTGCTTCGCCCTTTAACGAGCATTTGAGCACTACGTATCTACTTTTTTCAGGTATATTATTGAACAAAATATAATCATCTAACTTCACTAAAAATTCACTAATATCACCCTCACCGGTGAAATACACTCGTGGCACAATGTCCGACATTTCGTTGGGCGCCATTTGTGACGGTATATTCATGCTGGGTGTCATTTGTCACGTTATATGCAGACATACTCATTAATTTAGGTTAAAACAACACAGTTTATTAAAATGATAAGGGCTAAAGGAAAGTGGAGCCAGTCTATAATTTCACTCACTGAGAACACTATGAAAAGCTAAATCATACTCACAGGCGTCGGTCTAGCTCAGCCGGGGCACCGTCTAACACTTGACACTATTTCCTGGCTGATCTACTAAACAAATCTTAATTTCACAGCCCGTGGCTGTGGTTATTTCTTTATTTGCTCCAATAATCAAAACGGAACGATTCTAAACTTTCTTACCAAGGCCGAATCTTTAATCCACTATCTGAACTCCTTTTCGCTTTACTGGAGGCCGTAGCTATTTTCTAAACGTCAGCACCTTACTAAACAATCATCAACTTCGTTGTCTAATGGCGGAATACACACAGAGGCTTCTGGCTGCTGGCTACTACCAGAAACACACAGACGCTGGCTGCTGGCTAAGGCCAGAAACACCCAGAGGCTGCTGGCTACTGCCAGAAACACACACACCACAAGCTCACACCCAAGCTTTTATACGCGACAAACTGAGGTACTTCTCATTAACATAATACTAATAACCGCGAGCTAACTGCGGAATTCGAAAGAGCACACACACTCTAGAAAGTTAAAGTAAAAGAGAGGATAGATGTCACTTTTACGCCTACAAAATGTTAAATTATTGACGTCACGATCTCAGAAACACTAGAGTGCCTTTATGACTAAAGGTCACTCCCTCACAAGGCTAGTCAATATAAGATTGACTATTATTATTATTTTTTTAAATAAAATCAATCAATTGGCTTTTTTAAACATTTTTATTAGTCTATCGACCGGTTTCATCTAGTTGATTATTAATAATAATAGTTTTCAACCAAACTTTAAAATGTTCTCATATTTTAAAAAATAAGAGAAATCCAAAAAACGTAACTTTTAATATAAAAAAGAGGCAGGTCGTGAGATAAGCAGTTGACGGCTTGGGTAAGGTTAACTTTCGAAAATGGCACAGACAAATTGTTTTTATAAGCAGAACTAAAGTAAAGAGGTTGTACAAAAGAAATGAAATAAATAAAGTCAAGATAAAGAAAGAGAAACAAAAGAAAGCACAAAGCTCCTTCCATTTCATGAAAAGTGGAGGATTGTACAAAGATTACTAGCTGTTTAAACAAAAATGCATTCTTACATCTCTAAAAATAACATTTTACCCTTAATCTGCTATTTAGAAACATTATTGTATTTTTACTTTCTTTTCTTCACTCTTTTATTGTTTTGTCAGCTGAAATTGTGACGTTTCTCCCGAGGCAGAAGTTCAGTAAAGCCTCTTATTTTTGTTAGTTTTCTTTTATAATACTCTGTTATTTTTTCTCTCTCTTCATCTTGCTGTTTAGAAATTTCAATTTGGTGGAATTCCAGAATATTCCAGAATTTTAATTTGACTTAGTAAAATATTTAGAAAAAAACTAAAATCTATATATTTTTTCTAAACATTTTGTCTAGGATCCGGGGGGTTATTAATTTGAAAATTTCTAAAAATGATTAAAGTTATAAAACGAAAAATTATATATCTTTAATAGACGGCGGCAGCACAGACAATCAATTCACCAAGTTCACAGATGAAATTCTAGGATTAATTAAATCTCGATTCGCATATTAAAACGCAATCGGTCTGCAAAATCATATCTTGGTGGAAAACACCTAAAAACCTGAATTTAGCAATAGACTCATACTTGCTTTACTGCTCTCAATTTCCATGTTTTCACACTTTTGGGTGCAGGAAACCACAGTGGTAAACCTGCGAGTCAACCGCTAAAATCTCGCTTTTAAGTCCAAAATATGACTTGGCAGACCGATTGCGTTTTAATATGCGAATCAAGATTCAACTAACCCTAGATTTTCAGCCATGAACTCGACAGAGGTGGATTGTCTGTGCTGTCGCCTCCCGGTCTATAACATTTTCCGATAGTTTGATGAGCAAGTCTCGACATGAGATGAATTGAATTCGATTTTAATTGATGAAAATGGTGCTAAAGATAATTGCACAAACAATGTATGTTAACAACAATGTATTCGGAAACTTCTAAGTCTGACCATAAAGTTATGTTTTATTTTGAACTTTCCTGAAAATAAAGAAATTAACGAGTTTCGGATGTGGAAGAATGAATTTTTTATTATTTTAATTCTCAGAGCATCGAAATTATTTTTGTAAATGTAACTTATTGGACCCAAGAATTGCATAAAAATTAAAAAGTGTAATTAAGAAAAAGTTACTTTTAGGTTGTCCCGTCGACCAAGAAATTATCGCCAAACTAAAAGATTAAATGCCAATAATGGATGATCGTGAATGTCGCATTCAATGACATTAAATGCGATTCACGTGTTTAAAATGTCATTAAGCGATTTTTATTTCGACTTTTTATTAATATTTTTATTAATATTCTGCTAATTATTTGTTTTTTCGTTATTTAAAATAAAAATTATGTCAACATGTATAATTTGGCTATTAGTTTGGCGATTTGTATAATTTGGCGAAATTGGTCGACGGGATAACCTAGAAGTACCAAAAAAAAAAAAATTACTCGTGTTTGCCGGGCGAGGCAATCCGTTTCTCTGGAAAGGGGTATCCTGATTATTGAGGGAAACCCAACAGACTTCTGTGGTCTCTTCTTTAGGTAGAGGAAGGTGCATATTGGTTCCGTGTCCCGTATACGTTAATCGTTCGGTCAATTTTTATATCCCATAAGTAATATTTTTTTCTCTTTCCATCGAAATTTTTCTTCTCTTTAGGACGCGAATTAACATAAAAATTGTAAAGATTTCCCCGTTTCAAGTCCACGGATTCGAAATAGTAAGATTTCTGCTAATAGTCCAAGAGCCGACCGCACAAAACCCTAAGTCATCGAGCACAAGAAAAAATCCTTCATTTTATGGAAGAGTAGTCATAGGGGAATCTAATGATCCATGTCTGCCGGAAGAGAAGTGGTGCATAAGCCAAAAATTGATACCACTAGTGGTTGACTCGCAGGCTTAGCATTGTGTTTTCCTGCACCCAGTTATCCATGTTTTACTATTTTTGATTGTACGGCAAACACAATACTAAACCTACGAGTGAATCATTAATGGTATCAATTTTTGGCTTATGCACCACTTCGCTTCCGGCAGACATGGATCATTAGATTCCTCTATGACTACTCTTCCATGAAATGAAGGATATTTTCTTGTGCTCGATGACTTAGGGTTTTGTGCGGTCGGCTCTTGGACTATAAGAATGTATTTGTTAAAAACACATAACCTTGCTCATCGGTGCACAAAAACAAGAACTTTAATATGAACTTACATAATTAAAAATAAAATATAAAATCAACATTCCGAGCCGTCTTGAGATTAATATTATGGTGAAAAGACTAAAAATTTAGAGATGAATGCTTCCTACATGATAGGCAATTTTTTGAGCCTTTTTTGTCTCTCGCGCAGGAAGCATTCATCTCTGAACTTACAGTCATTTAACCATAATATTTTCCTGAAAGAGGCTCGAAACGTTGGTTCTATACTTCATTTTATTTTTAATTAGTTCATATTAAAGTTCTTGTTTTTGTGCACCAATGAGTAAAGTTATGTGCTTTTAACAAATACATTCTCAATACAGTCGACTCTCGTTAATTCGAAATCGGATAATTCGAATCTTCGCTTAATTCGAACGAAACATGAAGTCCCGAAATTTTCAATAGCAGAATAACATTAAGCTTTTTCATTAATGCAAACTCATTTTCTCTTGACATCGTTTAATTCGAACTAACGAGAATTCCGATTTTTCATTTTTCCTTTCTTTTTTACGGATTTCAGATCCTTTGAATAACTTTCTTTCTTTGATTTTTTTGTTAAAATTGTTCCTAACGTGTATACATATAATCCCATGCATTTGATATCCACTTTCTAAGTGCCCCGTCTGTCCATCAGTGACATTTCAAATTTTTCTTTAATTGTGCTTGTTTCTAATCTTTTAATTAGTTTATGTATTTATAAATTCTAATTTAATACAAAGTCATATTCTGATGATAACAGACATAATCAATTTAAAAAACACTATAACATTAATTCCTTTGCAATAGTACCATATTATGCATGTTCTCATTTCATACTTTGTATAATTCGAACATTTCTTGCGGTCCCGACGAGTTCGAATTAACGAGAGCCGACTGTAGTTGTATTTCATGACGCATTTGTCCAGTATGTGTTTAGTAAAATTTCTGTTTTATTTTCTTCTTTAAATTTCGATATGTGACGGTATATTCATGCTGGGTGTCATTTGTCACGTTATATGCAGACATACTCATTAATTTAGGTTAAAACAACACAGTTTATTAAAATGATAAGGGCTAAAGGAAAGTGGAGCCAGTCTATAATTCCACTCACTGAGAACACTATGAAAAGCTAAATCATACTCACAGGCTTTGGTCTAGCTCAGTCGGGGCACCGTCTAGCACTTGACACTATTTCCTGGCTGATCTACTAAACAAATCTTAATTTCACAGCCCGTGGCTGTGGATATTTCTTTATTTGCTCAAATAATCAAAACGGAACGATTCTAAACTTTCTTACCAAGGCCGAACCTTTAATCCACTATCTGAACTCCTTTCTGCTTTACTGGAGGCCGTAGCTATTCTCTAATCGTCAGCACCTTACTAAACAATCATCAACTTCGTTGTCCAATGGCGGAACACACAGACGCTGGCTGCTGGCTACTACCAGAAACACACAGACGCTGGCTGCTGGCTAAGGCCAGAAACACACACGCCACAAACTCACACCCAAGCTTTTATACGCGACAAACTGAGATACTTCTCATTAACATAATACTAATAACCGCGAGCTAACTGCGGAATTCGAAAGAGCACACACACTCTAGAAAGTTAAAGTAAAAGAGAGGATAGATGTCACTTTTACGCCTACAAAATGTTAAATTATTGACGTCACGATCTCAGAAACACTAGAGTGCCTTTATGACTAAAGGTCACTCCCTCACAACCCCCCCTCGAACTCCGCAGAGAAAAAGGGCTGGGCTAAATGCATGCCCAGAACTTTTTCTTGTTATAAATTTAGAGCCGTAATAAAACACAGTGATGGGTGAAATTTAACGCCGAAACATAACTTTTAAAATATTAACTTTAACCCATCACAACCAAAAAAAAAAAAACTCAGTTTGTCTCAAATATTCACATATTCAATCCAATCATTCTTCTATCTTATAAATAGCCTCCGTAAAACTTCCAAAAATTCGTAAAACTTTCAAAACTAATTACTTCTTCTCTCAAAACAACCCACTCCACTGGGAGTGCTAAAATTTCTCAAAACACTAACCTTCCGAAATTTTCCTCAATATTGCAATGCAACTATAACTTTACCCAAAAATTTCTCCATAACTTTTAATATACTTGAATTCGCAGCAAGTCCAAAAAACCCAATGCGCAAAAACTTTCCTCATCCAAATTCCGACTTCATCTAAAATTACATTTACTTCATACTAAACTAACTCTGCTACTACGTAATACCTACATCCCCATTAGCCAATGAACTAACTCCCAAACTTCTTCAGACTTAACTCCACTTGAACAATAATTGGGGCACATACGTACAGCGGCATATCGCTGTGCTTATGCAACAATCAAAAAATATCAAAAATTTACAAAATGACGTCATCAATCTCTTCATCTGTATTAACTAAAAGAAAAATAGCAGAATCAATACATAACAAAAGGTATACTTCCCTGCAAGAAAATCACATTAACATTCAATTTTAATACAATACAATTTCAAATTCAAATGCAGCTTAAAACTTCGCAACTTGCGGAAACCATTCTCAACTAAAGTACAAAACGCAACTCATAAAACACGAACGATAAGAAGAAAGTTAATTCATTAAATGTTAGTATCAGAGATAGAAACGCGTGTCAAGGACTTCTTGACCGCAAAACACGTGCGCGCCTGAACCGCGGCGCGTGTACAAAATAACCCAAATTACTATCTGTACTTTCTGAAAATTTAAACATACATTAACATACATTTTATAACACACGAACAATATAACAATATAGTAACATTTTAAACAAATAACATAACAATTTAACAATAGATCCAGAATTTTTAAAAGCAGTTAAGACCAAAATTTTCAACATACATAAAACTAACAATTTTGCAAACAAATTTTGAACACAATTAAGCACTAAACGTGAGTCCGTCAAAAAATTCCAAAAATGGCCAAAAGTACAAAACAGTCTCTCTGCTTTCTATTCCTTCACATTGCTACCACATATATGCACTCTAATAGAAATTTAATAAAGAACATTATCACCCAATCATAGAGATGATTCACTGCTAGCAGGCTTCATACTGCAGGATGGCTTTCTCCTCCTGTCCCAGAAGGCTTGTACGAAGGATCTCTCGTCATCAGAACTGTACGGTGACGCCACAGTTGACTGTCGTGCCTGCAGCCTGGTTCTGAATGGATGCCGTGGGATACTCGTAGGTTCCACTCGACGACTCTGCTCCGGCCGGTTCGCTGGGTTCACTCCATGGCGAGGTTCACACTGTTGCTGCCGGTAATCTGAGAGTTGCCTCCTCTTTCTAGACGCACCCGAAGTTACCGAAGATCCAAGGCCACGTTTCTTTCCGGACCTATGTAGTTTCTTGTTAGGCAAAAATTCAGAATTTAAAGTTCGCTTAACAGTTTTACGAGTGTCCAAACGAAATCTTTTCTGGGGATTAATCACTGAAGATGGTGAACTATTAGTTAATTTATGCTTGTGAGGTTGTTGTCTAATAGATGGAGGAACTGGACAATTTATAATTTTTTGTCTTTTATGACACACAGAGTCCGATGTATTTGACACAGTTCTCTTATTTTTATTATACTTTGCTCTCGGATTGCTAGGCTTTCGACTTTCAATAACAGTCTTTGGAGCTGTTTGACCAAATTTTCTTCTTGAATATTGATGAAAAGAATTCGATGAAGAAGTGCTGGACTCGGGACACTCATTGGATCGGGAATTTCGCGAAACACCACTCGACATATGAGAACCTTCACTACCATTTTCTCTAAACTTATACACTCTAACCTGATCCAGATTAACAGTCATTCTTTCACCATTGACATCAACAACCAAATTATTATTTCGAACTTCCAAAACCTCGAACGGACCTACAAACTTCGGACCAAATTTAGCTACTCTCTTCTGACGACTTGAACTTAACCAATGCTTTTCTACTAACACAAAATCTCCAACTTTCACTTCTAACTCCCTTCTACGCATATTATAATACTGAGCTTGCTTTTCCTGCGCTTTTCCCATCTGAACCTGTGCTTCCTCAACCAACCTTTCAATATCCTGACACATGTACTGACTTTCCGCATCCGACACCATAACTAACCTTTGGAATGGAGTAATAACTTTTCTACCCAAAAACAATTCAGCAGGCGTTTTCCCCGTTGACTCGTGAACTGCCGTACGAAGTGCGTACGCAAAATGTTGAAGAAATTGGTCCCAATTTGCATGATGAGAACCAACATAAGAAGAAATCATTTGAATTAATGTACGATTTACACGTTCAGCTATATTAGACTGAGGTCGATACGGAACAGTAAAAGAATGATCGATCTCCAGCTTCTCACACAGGGCCTTAAATATATCAGAAATAAAACAAGGGCCATGATCGCTCACTACCCTAATTGGTGCACCATATTTAGAAATATAATTATCGAAAAATGCATCGGCAACTGCAGGTGCAGAAGCCTTCCTGAGGGGGACTAACTCTACCCATTTACTAAAATAATCAACTATGACTAAAACAAATCTATATCTTTTAGGATTAGACAATGGATAAGGACCGATTAAATCTACACCTACACATTCATTAGGAAAATTTACTTTAATAGGAATTAATTTGCCAGCTGGACTTACATTTTTATAATTATAACGTTGGCATGTGCTACAGCTGGAGACATAAGCGCGCACTGCTTCCCGCATTTTAGGGAAGTAGCAGGATTCACAAATTCGAGCATAAGTTTTCCTGATTCCTAAGTGACCTGCTAATGGATTATCATGAAATTCTTTCAAGATGGCCTTACGAAGACTAGCCGGAATAAAAACTCTTAATTCTCCACGTGAATTTACAATTTTAGAATAAAAAAGAAGACCATCGATAAGCTTAAAAGATTGGGACCACTTCTCAAACATAGGCACATCTGCGCTCGGGACATCATCAGGATTTTCCAAATATCGACACAAACTACCAAATTCTTCGTCTTGCTTCTGTTCCCTTATTAACTGCTCTCGTGACCTTAACACCAACGACGACAATGCACAACACTTAACTTCCTCCGTGACCTCTAAACCACCATGCGGGTTTCGTGACAAAGCATCCGCTACCGCATTCTCCTTGCCAGCCCTATGTTCTATAACAACATTATACTCTGCTAACTTCAAACACCATCTGACCATACGAGACGACAACCCCTTTCCATTAGTTAACTTTGTCAAAGCTGAATGGTCCGTAATGACTTTAACCGGTATATTAGTGAAAAAACAACGAAATTTATTCAAAGCCCAAATTACTGCAAGACACTCCCTTTCCGTAATTGAATAATTCCTTTCCGCTGCATTTAAAATTCTTGACGCAAACGCTATAGGTCGACCTTTCTGTGCTAACATCGCTCCAACCCCCACTGCACTCGCATCGCAATATACTTCAAACTGAGACGAATAATCGGGGTGAGCCAAAACAGGAGGAGAAACTACTGCCTCTTTTAATAATTCAAACGATCTCTGAGCTGCTGATGACCATACAAACTTAACCCTTTTCCTTTTTAAATTATACAACGGTTCACATAACTCCGAAAAACGTGGAATGAACTTGGCAAACCAAGCCACCATCCCTAAAAATGTCGCCACTTCCTTACTATTTTTGGGGGGATTCATTGACGTAATTGCCTCAATTTTCTCATTATCTATATTAATACCATCACGCGTAATTTTAACTCCTAAATACTTTATCTCTTTTCTCAAAAATTTACATTTTTCTAACTTAACTGTTAACCCAGCATCTCTTAACAACGTAAATACTTCCCTCAACAATCTTAAATGCTCTTCAAAAGTAGCTGCCATTATAATTATGTCGTCCAGATAGACCAAGACACCCTTACCAAGCAAAGGTTTAAGGATATTATTCATGGCCTTCTGAAACGTTGCCGGCGCTCCCGATAAACCAAAACTCATTCTCTTAAAAGCAAAACAACCGTCCCGAGTAATAAACGCAGTCTTAGGTATGTCCTCCGGCTTCATTGCAATCTGAAAATAACCCGACGTAAGATCTAACGTTGACATATAATTCGTACTCGTTATATTAGCCAAAATGTCGTCAATTACTGGAATAGGATACTGAGGATATTGCGTTATCGCATTGAACTTTCTATAATCTACTGCAAACCTATATGCCTCTGGATTATCTAAACTTTTCCCATTATTTTTACGACATAACACTACTGGAGATGCAAAAGGCGACTCAATTGGCATTATAATATCGTCCGCTAACATTTTTTGAATATGATAATCAATTATACCTTGTTTAACTTTATCATAACGATATGGTTTACTAGCAACAGGTGCTTTTAAACCAGTATCAATCTCATGCCACGCAACATGCGTTAAACCCGGTTTATCAGAAAAAACCTCTCCAAACTCATTCAAAAACTTATTAAATTCCTCCTTCTCGATTTCACTTAACCCCGACTCCTCCAAATTAACTGACACTGAAACTTGCTCTTTCTTACTCACATTCTCATCATTATTCACGATTAACGACCTTTTAAAGAAATCCAAACTAATTCCTCTATCCCTCATATAATCCAAACCAACTATACAATGCACTGTTAATCCATCCAACACACAAAACTCCCAACATGTCTTAACCGAACGAATTTCAACTTCCAATTCTACTGAACCTTTATTATCGCAAGCTACTCCCTGTGCTGACTGAACCACCAGACTTGACCTTTTCAACTTCTTATACGAAAAATATTTCCGATAACAATCAAAAGAAATGAACGACTTATCTGCCCCTGTATCGAAGACACTTTTAACGACAATACCATCTAACACAATTAACACTTCAGGTAACTCAACCGGATTAATAGTAATTTTATTTAAACTCACCGAAGACTTTTCCGACCTCTGAACACATCTCTTTTGCACTGATCTATTTTCAAAATTCTTATCCGAAGTTAATCTCCTTACTTGCGAAGAAACATTCCTGTCCCGTACTCCCCCACTACGATCATAACCACTATTCTGTCTATTTCCATGCATATTTCTCTCACCACTTCTAAAATTATTAGCACCACCACCATTCCTATTACCATTACTCGTATTCGACATATTACGACCAAATCCATCACTTCTATTACGCAAATTATCCGGAAATCGCTGTCCCCCTCTCACAAAATTACGTTCCCCCTCATTTCTCAAATTACTATCCGTGACAGGCCTCTGCCGAGGGCCTGTCGCCCGTTGCGCAAATCCCGTTGATCCGAGCTATGCCGAGACTCATACTTCGATAATATCTGGTGCATTTCTGCAAAATTCTTCGGTGCTCTAACTTCAATAAAGTCCTGTATATTTGGATTAAAAAGAGGAAAGACAATGTCCAACAATTCCTCAAATGTAATATCTAAATCTAATTTATTTTTTAGTTCCAGCTTACGAAGATAAAATTTTGACGCCGACTCATATATATTCTGCTTATTACAATAGAACTCTTTTCTCAAAATACTTTTATCTTTAACGGGAGGAAATGCCTTCTTTAACTCAATTACAGTTTGTTCAAATCTTTTCGCTTCCTCAATAATCAAAAACTTTCCTATATTTTCTAACCACAAAAGTGCTTCGCCCTTTAACGAGCATTTAAGCACTACGTACCTGTTTTTCTCAGGTATATTATTGAACAAAATATAATCATCTAATTTCACTAAAAATTCACTAATATCACCCTCACCGGTGAAATACACCCGTGGCACAATCTCAAAATGTCCGACATTTCGTTGGGCGCCATTTGTGACGGTATATTCATGCTGGGTGTCATTTGTCACGTTATATGCAGACATACTCATTAATTTAGGTTAAAACAACACAGTTTATTAAAATGATAAGGGCTAAAGGAAAGTGGAGCCAGTCTATAATTCCACTCACTGAGAACACTATGAAAAGCTAAATCATACTCACAGGCTTTGGTCTAGCTCAGTCGGGGCACCGTCTAGCACTTGACACTATTTCCTGGCTGATCTACTAAACAAATCTTAATTTCACAGCCCGTGGCTGTGGATATTTCTTTATTTGCTCAAATAATCAAAACGGAACGATTCTAAACTTTCTTACCAAGGCCGAACCTTTAATCCACTATCTGAACTCCTTTCTGCTTTACTGGAGGCCGTAGCTATTCTCTAATCGTCAGCACCTTACTAAACAATCATCAACTTCGTTGTCCAATGGCGGAACACACAGACGCTGGCTGCTGGCTACTACCAGAAACACACAGACGCTGGCTGCTGGCTAAGGCCAGAAACACACACGCCACAAACTCACACCCAAGCTTTTATACGCGACAAACTGAGATACTTCTCATTAACATAATACTAATAACCGCGAGCTAACTGCGGAATTCGAAAGAGCACACACACTCTAGAAAGTTAAAGTAAAAGAGAGGATAGATGTCACTTTTACGCCTACAAAATGTTAAATTATTGACGTCACGATCTCAGAAACACTAGAGTGCCTTTATGACTAAAGGTCACTCCCTCACAGATAGTTTGAGTTTTTAGATTTTCGGGGCGCGAAATTGAAAAATTAGAAAAACGGAAAGTATATATATATATATTTTTTTCTTTCGAATTCTGAGAACTGAATTAATACCGTAATGATGAAATTTTCGCCTTTTTTTTTTCCTTGCGTTTCCTCATAATTTTAACCAACAACAACAGTTATTTTAGCCGGTCTGGAGTCGGAGTCGAAGTCGTTAAAATTTCCGGTGACGGGGACGACCATTTTTCTCACCGACTCCGCAGCCCTGCCTGAATGTATGTCATCTACACTGTAAAAAAAAAAAAAAAAAATTCAAGTGGTTACTAAAAATTTCTTAGTAAATTTGTATTCCACAGAATTTTTTGGTAACCATTACAAACTTTTTTTTGCAAGTGAAAAAAACATTTCTTTTGTAAACTGAGCAAAAGAATTTTTTTTATAACTAACTTAAAACTTTTTAGTATGAGCCATCAAGCAAATTTTAGTAATAGCTCCAAAATTATTATTAGTAACCATTACGTGTGCCCGAAGGGCAGGAGCCTCCTTCGAACTGTATCCAGTGGGTAAAAAGACTGACTTCTGAAACGGAAGATTTTAGGCAAAACCGCAATAGATTGCAGCACCAAACATTGCTACCTGCTCTATTTTGACATGTTTCTAAAGGGGAGGGAAAGTTCAGAGATCATTACCCATGGTAAATGCTACGACAGGATTTTCATAATCCCTTTATTTAACAAGTACTTACATTGCATACATTCGGTGCATATTTGGTGGCGTCCAGCATCGAACCCAGGTACTTCCAGCCTGGAGTTCGGTTCTATAACCACTAGGCTATCACGGCCACACCAAGTGAGTTTTAGTAATAGCTAATAAAAATGTAAAACTATTAACTCTATTCATTGCTAGCTTTTTTCTAGTAATTCTTACAGATTCCTTGTAACCGAGTAAGATTACTAAAATTTTTTTAGTAATTACAAGGATCACAAAATTTTTTTTAGTAGATCGACCCTTTTTTTTTACAGTGTAGCAGAGTTCTCACTGGCTTTTAACCACCAACAATAGCAATTTGGCGAATAAGAATTAAAAAACAGTCGTCAAATAAAAAGAAATCTTAGCAAAATAAATTCGTCCGGAAACACTGAAAAATGTATATTTATTGTATCTCTTTTTTTCCAAATGTTCTTTTTTTCCCCTTATAAAATAGAAATTCGACTAAGTTCATTCTAATTGTTTCCTCAATGTTTAAATTTTTTAGTCATTTAGCAAACTAAATTAATATTATAAACAGCTATCATTGATTTGTCATTGAACCTCATTAATACGCGGATCAGGGGTCCGGTTCAAAATTAGCGTATTAAACGGATTGGCGTATTAACCGAAAGTCGCGAATTTTCGTCGAGTGGTCTATCTAATAACAATCTATGCGGAAAAAGCACATTTTTTGTCAATTTTTAGCATTTTTAAGACATAAAATTACACTTTATTTATTTTAATCAGTATGTGCTTATTAAGCAGAAACGTTTGAAAGCTGAAAATTAAAAAAATCGTTATTTTCTCAAGTAAAAGTCCTGTGTTTTTCAAGTTTAAATTTATTATATATGACACTTAAAAATGAATAAGATGAACACAAAAATTTCTGCTAAACTTATTAACCAAAACAAAATTGAAATTTTCATTAGCTATACAGAACAGATAGATGCGATAATAAATCGTACTGTTAATAATAAAAAGTCAAAAAAAAAAAAATACTGAAGTCAATAATATTATAAGAATTACTTTTTTGAAAAGTAGCTGTCAATTTTGGCCTGTTTGATATGCGGTTGCGCCATCACCATGGTGTTTTCCGCCTTATTTAGATAGTGTTCAGTTTGTAGCGTACAGTTCGCTTGTTGAGGGTACTTTATCCAGTGACAACGCATATTGTCTTAGGAAATTGAATGCTCTGTAACTTTGGAGAATGAGGATGGTTCCGGGAGCGCATGTTCATCATCTTCTTCCTCCGCATCCGGTTTGTCAGTCGCAATTACATCGGCGATGATATCATCCAGACTTCTAAGTTTGGAGGTATCTAGATCTTTGTCGATATTTTAGAACGTGTCTAAATTGACAAAATTTTCCCCTACAGTTTCTTGTGCGGCCACCCAATCTTCTTCAACAGTTGGGTGCGTTTACTCTGCGTAAATGATGCCTCGCTACTTCTGAAACCCCTTTGTGAAAGCAATTTGTAATTGTTGTTGGTGTGACACTCTCCCATTCTGCAGTAAGCATAAGTAATTGATTGGACTGTAATTGGATGACACTCGTAGCAAGAAAGATTGCTGCCGTGTTCCATTTGGTGAAGGTATCGCCGTAAGGACGCGAGTCTTGTAATTTATTTTGACGCTGTTAATTATTCCATGGTCCATTGGCTGGGTGACGCTAGTCGAATTTGAAGGTAGAAATTCTATTTGGACCTTATTCAGATCTTTGTTATCTTTATAAAAACTAACTGACTCGCGCAGCCCGAGCCAATGTGAATGAACCTTACATGAATTTCAAGTTTGTATGATTTTATAAATTTAATTCCCTTTTTGACTACATTTATATTTTTAAATGACAAAAATCGCAAAAAAAGTATTGAATTGAAAGTACATTTTGCTTTGCGTAGTTTGATTTTCTGAGCCTATGCGCGCAGAAAGAGAGCGAAACCGCGATAAAACATTCAGGTTTTGATTTCAAAAAGTTTTGCATCAATTACTTTTTGATTTATATTTTCTTAATAAGCGTCTCATGATAGGCTGAATTGCATAAGTTAAAAATCTCTAAATGCTGTATTTTTAAAAAATTTGAATTTCCATTAAAATTTTACACTGTAGTTTTATATACTCTCCAAATGAAAACAAGTGTTTTTCAGAGCAGACATAATCTCTTTAAGTTTTGCACAACGCTAGCCTTGTCTCGCAAGATTTCATTGGGAGAGTTTTGATTGGGCTATCTTGTCCTCGGATCGCGATCCAAGATCCAAATCTAGTCAGCGTGTAGTTTTGAGGGAAAAAATGCTCAATTTTATTGGGTTTAAATAATTGTTGTATAAAAAATACGTTAAATAATTGTTTAAATAATTTTTGTCTAAAATGTTCCGGAAAATACTTCATCTAAAAACTGGTATGTTTAGAATTAAGTTCATTCGCGTATTAAACATAGGTTTTTCTTTCTAGGGACTGATGAAAATTCGCGTACTAAACGGGTTCGTGTATTAACCATTCGCGTATTAAAGGGGAGATTTTTATATGCGTAAGATAGGAGTATTTCAATGGATCAAAGAAAATTCGCGTATTAACCATTCGCGTATTAAAGGGGGGATTTTTATATGCGTAAGATAGGAATATTTCAAGGGACCAAAGAAAATTCGCGTATTCAGCGGTTTCGCGTATTAAGCGGGGCACGTATAAACGGGGTTTGACTGTATAAGCTAAAAATTTCTATCAGATTTCAAATTTTAATTAATAGAAAAAATTTGAAAAATTTGACCGAGGGCAATGATTATTTTGCATTCAATAGTACAAAACATAGTGATTAATTGGCAATAGAGAAATATGTACCGCATAATCATTTCTGTTTTTGGCCGTTGCTAAATTAAATTGATGTTAAGTCAATATCTCTATAAATAGGGGCATGGTGTGACTGAACATGTAAAGTTGCAACCATGAGCAATGCGGATAAGAATCTCTACTGTATTGACACACACACACACACACACACACACACACGAAAAAGAGCAGAAGTTGAGTACTCACAATTTGGCGAGTCTGATTTTTCTTTTACTCTCCAAATAGAGGCATTTTGGCGCAATGGCGAGCTGTAGCAAGAACCCTGTCGTCTAGTTAGTAACAGACAGTGGGAAATCGAATATACCCCAGTTGAAACTATTGTAATCATAGTCCACCGCAGTAAACTTGTTTAATTCTTTTAAAAATTGTTGTTCTAGATTATACTTATCCCAGCTTGTAACAACATACAAGATCCGAGAAGCAAGTTTCTGTGCCAAGGGCACTATCAGTTTTTCATGCCCCCTTAGATTAGTTAATTTACTTATACTATCTTTTTTTCATATATTATACACTCATTCAAAAAATGTCAATTAAAAAAATTAAGTTCCCTGGAAAACTGAAAAATGGTTCTAGAAATAAAAATGAATTTTTTTCTATTATTTATTAAAATGTGCTTTTAGACGTACATTAATATGTATTTTTGTCATTTCATTGTATTACTTACTATCTCAAATATTACATTTGTTTTCCCAATTATAATTTTCATATGAAAAATTTAGATGAAATTATGAAATATTTTGTGCCCTTAGAAAGTTCGTGCCCAGGGCTCAAGCCCCGGGTGCCCGTGTGATAAAAAGAGCCTGACAACAGATCCATTTAAACATCAACAAAAGCAATCTTATGTTCCATATGCAAGCAAATTGTAGAAGCCTATACAGAAAAAAAGGAAAAGTCATGAATACAGATGAATAAATAAATAAATAAAATCGCTGAAAAACTTCTTCCCAATGAAAAACTGAAGGGAAAAAGCAAGAATTCACTTCTTGGTCCTCCTGTTACTAATAGGCCTGTTACTAATATATGCACACATACCTCCGGCCACGTTGCGGCGACGTACGTCCACCTTGCGGCGACGTACGTCCACCTTGCGGTCGTTTTTCCAAGCTTTTCCCCCACCACACCGCAGAGGCGCCGCACACGCAATTCCGGTTCAAGTACCTTGTTGCCTACTGAGCGCTGCACACGTCCGGTAAAATACGTAAATACGGTAAGGATGGCGGACGTTGATATTAAACTTTTGATTGGATAACGCAAAAAAATTCCGCTTTCTAGAATACACGTCCATTGTTAACGACGGTCTGATTCTTACTGCCGCAGCTGGAAAAATCGGACATGTGCATCACATGCTGCGGGCACGCAGCGGCGCCGGAACTGGAAAAAACCGTACGTGTGCACCGGGCCTGCACACGTAAGGTTTTTTCAAGTTCCGGCGCGGATTCCAAACAGAAGTTTCATTATGCAAAAGAAGCTGTGAAATAAGAGTCTTACAAATATATAGCTTAGATACAAATGAGGAAACTACTATGTTTGAGAAATTTAAGCCTACGTAATTTAACTTGTTTTCTTATAATAATCTATGACTTATTTCAACCTGTTTAATTACATACTTTTTATACTTTTTATACTTTTCATACTTTTTTTTCGACAAATAGGAATGTGCAGATTTTAAGTATGAAATTTTGCCTTTAAAATATGATGTTTTGACTTCACTGAATTGTTTTAACAACATTTTTCATCGAATTACATTTTCTTTTTCGTTCAATTCCTTTTCATGAGAGATTTTAAGAAATTAAAATAATAATAATAATTTGTTTTTTGTTATAACTTGCTTTTGGTGAAGCACGTCCTTGTATGGCACTTCGTACAATTAAATCTCATGCAATCAATTAACCAACCATTTACATTAATATTCCTATTTCCTTTTGAAACTTTTCCAATTTAAATTGCCTGCTAATCTCCAACGGATAAAAAATTAAAGCACATTTCAATCTTTTTGGACTTGTTTTGATGGGAATTAAAGAAAACTAGTCGTTGGGGGGCCACCGTAATACTTACCCATCATAATATAAAATATGAAAATAAAACGCGTGTCTATGGCAACTCCAAAATAAAATTTAAACGCATAAATAAATAATTTTAACATACAATAATGCTCCATTAATGAATTGCTGATGAGCCAATTTTGACTAATTATATAAAACGCCAAAAGATTCGAGTAGTACCGGATTGCGTAAAAGAAACATCCTTATAACTCAAAAAATAATAATCATATTAATTTAAAAATTTACTGGGTTGGATTGAGCGTCTCATTTCCAATAAAAATATACCTGTGAATTGAAATTTGAATGAAATACAGGGTCATGAAAAATCGAAGAAATTGGAAAACAGGATTACACATATCTCGACAACTAATAATCCGATCGACCTCGTTTTTTATGCAAAATGTGTGTTATTTTATTGCCTTTTACGTCCATTCCTCAGAACAAAAAAATTCGAAAATTTTTATATACCTTTCATCAGAACGAATTTTTCGAGAGTCCGAAAAAAACAGTTCCGGATAATCGAGGTTGCTGATTTAATAGGCTTCGTCCCATTCTTAGATACTAACTACATACAAAGTTTTAAGTCTCTATCTCAATATGTTCGGGAGATAGAGCGTTTACAGACAGACAGACAGACGGACGGCAAATTTTTTTTTTAAAAATATGTTTTTCGGAATCTCCAGTATCTGAAACGTGTAAATCCGTCAAAAAAATTTTTTCGATTTTCAAAACGATTGCAAGACTTACCCTATACTACGTATGATGGGTAAGTAAAAGTGTTGAAGCTGAAAGAAAATATTCATCTAAGTCATAACTGATACGTGTATTTAAGAACACAGGAAAGCAAAGAAAAGTTGTCTGGGAGAGAGGAAATTCAGTGAAGCACGGTGAGGTAACGAGTATCGTGAGATATTTGAAGAAAATAAAACGAATCAGGAAATTCATTATGATTTGAAACTGATTCTTTGTTATTTTTAAGACATTTACTTCCTCTTTTTACTTATTTTTGTTTATGTATTTTTTAGGTTTTAAATTCTCAAGTTTAAAAGCTATTACTTTTTTTTTTTTCAAAGAAGCACATATTATAGAAAAGATTTCAATTGTTATACAGTGAAACCTCCAAATAAGGGACACCTATGGGACCAGAACTTTTGTCCCTTAAATAGAGGTGTCCCTTATTCGGAGTTTTTTGCATTATTTTTAATTAATAGTTCAGTAGGACATACAAATAACAAAGCATTAAAGACCAAATTTAAATGTACCTGAAGTGCATAAATTATGTTAATGAGACAAAAGGAAGACAAGAGAATTAATTAATTAAAAATTTCAATTCATTACTAAATCATTAAATGATTTATAGAATTATTGATTTATATTTTTATGCAAACAGTATACTTGCAAAATGTATAAAACCATTTGAAAGAATTTTACTTGAAGTAATCAATCAAAAGGGATTGTTTTGGAATTTGCAATTTTTCAATACAAATCTTTCAAATGTTTATTTACCATACTTATAAATTTTAGTTCTTCATTATCAGCAGTATTTACAAAAAAAAAAAAAAAAAAAAAAAAAAAGTAAAAAATAAATAAATAAAAATATAAATAATAAATAAACAAATAAAAATAAAAATAAAAAATAAATTTAAAAAATAGTAATTAACTGATTTGCGTATTTTAAGGGAACAAATATCCAAATTGTTCTGCTGAGCAATTCAGCAAAGAGAAAACGTTAGCACACGTTTACAAATTCCTTTTTTAAAGAAAAAGTATAAAATTAGAATATTTGACTATGGAAGTAATTTGGATTTGAACTGTATTTTTAATATTTTTTTTAATAAATAAATTACCTATTGAGACATAAGCGATTTTGATCACGTGACAAATACATTTTTCTACCCTTTCTTGAGTAGTTACATTTCTTTCACGTCGAAATTCAGTTCAAATCGTCCTACTTTGACAATATTTTCTGAACGATCAATTGTATTTGCAAAAAAATAGAAAAAATTGATCGACTGCATATTTTCAGAACAATAACTTATGCTAGTTTCAGGCATTTCCGAATAAAAATAAATTAAAACTTATGTCTTAGAAGTTGCCTTTTTTTAATTTGAGAACAGAGTAAAAGCATCTGTAAAGTTTTTTATGTTACAATCTTATTTTACTCTTCACTTTCAGAATAATCATCACTTTCATAATCTTCACACAATCACATAATCTTCACTTTCAGCATTGCTTTCAATATGGATAAATGCACTGATATCGAATCAGAATGGTGGGTAAATAAATAGTTGTTAATTGAGTCGTATACCTCTGTATCAACATGACTGTCTGTCTGTTTGATAAGTTCACAAAAATCTGTATTTTCATTTTCATCACAAACTACTTCATTACCTGAAATGCAAAAACGAGTCCCTTTGATCTCATTTTCAAGTGTCCCTTAAATCGAGTGTCCCTTATTCAGAGGTAAATACATTACACGTCCTATACCAAGGGACTGGAACCGGAGGTTTTGCCCCTTAAATAGAGGTGTCCCTTATTCGGAGTGTCCCTTATTTGAAGGTTTCACTGTACAATGATTTTCAGCTGAAAACGTAAAACGAGGTCAGACACTCGAAAATAAATAATTTACTTATTTATTATTTATAATTGATTTTCAGAACATATAAACTTTTATAAATTACATTTTTATTATACTCCAATGCATTTTTAATGTATTTGCAGCACAATACCTAGCTGCTCGCTTGTAGATAGCCCAAAATCAGGTAGTTGTTTGAGCCGTGCAGCTTTTATTTTAACATCTGCGCTTGATAAAGTCACCTGTTCTCGTTCTGTCGCTCCTTTACCATTTGCAAAGCATGTCTAAATCTCTGATAATCTGGCTTTCCTTCTTACTTTAAGCAATAATATGATGATTTAGTTTCTGTGGTCATTCAGTTGGTATTAATATGACCAGTGGTGTATGTGTATCTACTCTCGTTATTTAAGCTGAGAAACAATAAAACTTTCTAAGATGGAACACAAGCAAACAGAAACAGTTTTTTATGATAGTAAGTAAGGCATCTATTGTACAATCAAACTGTTAAGATAAAATCTAAGAAATATTTCGTTCTAAGAAGGTTTTTCCCTTAACAACTACACTCATGTCCACAAATTAAGGATAATTCAGAATTACCTGGAAATCAAACTCTAAAGTAAAAAATTCACTTGCAGAATTATCACACACATCTTCAAGACTAATATGTAAATTTTAGGAAGCCACCAGATGGCGCCGATAGTACGTCACAGTGACGAAATTGTGAGAGAGGAGTATATAAGGAACGGTGGCAAAGAAGTAAAACTGTTAACAAGCATTTTCTAAGCATCTCAGTGTCAAAACCGAACAGTTATAATACAGAGAACAAATGTGGATGATATTTTACGTGGTAGAATTATCGGCCGTTTGAAATGTGGGCGTATTCAGCTGGAAGTATCGGAGGAACTTGGAATTGTCCAAAGTGTAATCTCTAGACTTTGGCAACGATTCCAAAATGATGGAAATGTCAGTAGACTTACAGTACAGGTCGTCCCCGAGTTACAACCATGAATGATGACGGTTATTTGGCAATAACTGCCAAAAGAAACAGACGGAGCATAACAAAAGACCTGTCTCGTCAGCTATCTTCAGCTACGGATACAACTGTTTCAAGGCAAATCGTGTACAGACATTTGGGAAATATTGGTCTATATGCTCGCAGACCTGTTAGATGTGTTCTGCTCACGGCAACTCACTGTCGCCTGCGGTTAGCCTGGAGTAGAGACCATGCAATGTGGATATCGTAAAAATGGGCTTGTGTAATGTTTTCCGACTAGTCCAGGTTTAGCTTGCAGTCTCATTCATGTCGGACTTTGATATGGAGAACGCCAGGCACCCGTTACCACTAAGACAACACCACTGAACGACATCGTTACAGTGGTGCAGGATTGTTCGTTTGGGGTGGAATTATACTGGGCTTCAGAACAGATCTACATGTTCAAACTGGAACCATGACAAGCCAAATTTATCGGGACATCATTCTGGAACAACATGTACATTTGTTTAGGGATGCCATGGGCTCAGAATTTTTATTTATGGATGATAAAACCCGTCCTCACCGAGCAAACATCGTAAATGAATGCCTTCAAGTTGAGGATATCAACCGTATGGAATGTCCCGCATTTTCGCCTGACGTGAATCCGATAGAGCATGTAAGGGATATGCTTGGCCGACGGATTGCAGCCCGTTAACCACCTCCTACATGTGTGCCGGAACTTCGAAGAATATTGCTTGCTGAGTGGGTTAATCTTCCCCAAGATCAGCTTGATAATTTGATACTCAACAAGCCTAGACATTGTGCGGGCTGTATTTCATCGTCTGGGAGACATTTAATTTATTAACCATCATACAAACTGTATAATGTTAAGTTTTTTTAATGGGGGTACTTTTTGTAATTGCTCTAGGGAGCAACAATTGTAGATTTTAAGAATGTTATCCTACATATATCATCGTTTTTGTTCTTTTTCTTTAGTTTAATAAATGGGCTTGATGAATATGTCACGTTTGTTTTGTTTCAGTACTTTTATTGGATGGAACTGGCATTATCCTTAATTTAATGGACATGAGTGTATAATTCCATGGTTATAACTTTTCTTAACGGAATACTGAAAACTATCTGCTCAATAAACCGCAAATAAAACCAAAACCTCTGTATAATGGAAATTTTGCCGAAATGGAAAATTTTATGTTCTATGCGAAATAACACACTTTCTAATATTAAAATCTACTTAAAATTGAATTCTTTTCCAGTTACTTTTAATTTTCATCTCAGCAGGTTACTACATTTTGCTAAACATTCGTAGTTAAACTTGACATTTTCCATAAATTTCGGAGGGGCTGTAGCCCACCCTTTAGATACGCCACGGAATATGGCCGTAGAAATGAAATCCAGTACATCTGGTCGTCTCTCGCAGGGCCCTCTCTAAGATTTCTTATTCATGGGGGAGAGAGCCTTAAATTGTCAAGTCAAAATTCAGTACTTTCCAACTCAGTAAAAAGCAAACATAAATAGTTCTGGACATTTGCCAGCTAGTTTTAGAATTTTATTAAGCTATCACAATTAGAAAACATAATATAGTTTTTATTTCTTAAAAGCTTAATGATATTTTTAATTATATTGGTAGCTTTCATCAAATCTATCAGAAATAGAAAGCGTATCATAGTTTTTTTAAGGTTTTGAACTAATTTGCCAATTCAGTTTGTAAATTTGCCAACTGTAAACAGCATGTGCATATGTTTTTTTTTGGGGGGGGGAGTACTTCCCCCTGTCCCCTCCCTTTAGCGTACCCGTAGTCTCTCGCCCTCTGTGATGTGCAAGCCCCACTGAAATTTCGTATCCCTTTCGATTTTAAAAGTACTATCTGTCATGTGCTGGATTCATATTTTGCGGTCTTTTGCAGCTGTATATTCAACCGAGGCATTCGACAGCGTGGTGACTGGTAAGGGATTGAAACTCAGCATTTCAGTTAGAATCTTTAAGGTTCTGTTGTTAATATTATTGAAATATTGTAAAATTATATTTATAGTGTTTCAGGTGACAGTTTAAAATTCTAAGTATATTTTTATCATAAGCTGAAATGATCTGTTCTTGGATTTCTCTGAAAGATCAGCGTCGCTGCATTTAAGTTAGTTCTTGAATTTCATAAACTTAGAAGTTTAGAATTCTCTCACAGATTATTTTAGTGTCTCAAGTTTAATTTCAATCGTGATTAACTTAAAGTGCAAATTCAGTTTTGTTGATCCATTATTGTGAGACAAATTCTTTAAAAAAATCCCTGCTGTCTCGCCTTACCGTCAGAGGTAAATTTTAAAGTACTAATTTCACTAACAAAAACTAAATGAAGGTTTGAGATAAACCCTTTACTACACTGGTGTAAGAAATTAAGAGAATTAACGCATTTAATCTACGATCTCCAGAACTACTGGACATATTTTAATAAAATTTGGTATGAACACAGGTTGAAATCATACAAACAAAATAAACATTTAACAATTATAATAGACACACATGTTCGTGCGTAACACTCGAGTTTGAAGGTCTGAAACAGCGGTTGTAAAATACACAAAAGAAATGGGTCAGTAGGGAATATTGTCCCCTCTTGCAGCAATAGAGGCATCGCAGTGTGGTGTAATACTGGAAATAAGGCAGTTTATCAGTGTCTGTGGCAATTGGTCCCACTCATTTAGCAACATTATTTTTAGCTCCTGGATAGTTCTTGGATGGGGTTGAGAGTTGCAATTACCCTTCCCAGAACGTCCCAATCTTGCTCTATAGGGTTAAAGTCTGGAGACCTGGCTGGCCAGTCCATCCGACGAATATCCTCACACTCGAGAAATTTGTCAACCAGAAGAGATCTATGTGACCTCGCGTTATAGTCTTGAAAGATGAACTCTAGGCTCACTGCATACCGGAAAAAGCAAATATAGGGCTCCAAGACCCCGTCCCTGTTCGTCACACCAGTCTCAGAGCTTCTGTTAAAGACGTGGAGAAATGTGCGGCCTCCAAAATGATTTCTCCCAGACCATTACACCGCCACCGCCATAATTATTAATTTCGCGGACATTGGAAGGTAGGTAGTGGGTCCCTGGATCTCTCCATATGAAATTACGGCGAGAATCGGTGTTTAGGCTAAAACGGGGCTCGTCGGTGAACAGAACGGTCGCCCACTGCTCCATACTCCAATCACTATGCTGCCTGCACCTTGCTATACTAATCGGACTCTCCTTTTCGTTGACGTGAGCGGGACGCAAACGGCCGGTCTTCTGGCAAACAACCATCTCTAATTTAGGCTTTTGGAAGCAGTCACTCTTGTTACACGGCTTCCTGTGGTTGCATACAGTTACCGAGCGAGCTGAGAAGCTGTAGCTCCTCTGTTATGCCTCGCTAAAATGGAGAAATGGCGATCTTTTCTTAGCGTCGCGGCTCTTGGACAACCTTGCCCAGACTTTCGCTCGATGGATCCAGTATCCTAGAACTGTTTCCATAGGTTAAACACGACACTGGGCGTTAAATTATACTCTCTGCATACCTGGACTTGTGATTGGCCTGCCTCTAGCCTCGCTACAATTAGTCACCCCATTCTATCATCTAAACGTTGGTGGTTACTCATTTTTACTGTTCTGATGTGAATTTTACCGATTGCTGCAAGATGACACCAAGAAATTCGCCGAGGTGTCCAAGCGAACGCAATTTGTCTTACCCTCCACGTGCTTATAAAGCCTGTTTTTCTGCTGGATCCACTTACACATACGTATACACTTACGTGTTTGACGTATTTGCCTTTTTACCTAGAAGCAGTGTTTTTTCCTTCAGTTCAGTTTTTTCATGCAATTCGATAAAATATGAAAATTCTCTTAATTTATTTCACCAGTGTATTTCATCTGGCCGCTTTTGATAAATTTTTAATTTCATTTTTCTGTATGAGCTTGTTTTATCAGAATCACGACAATATTGTTTGTTCTCAAATGTACTGCTCAAGATCTCTGATGTCACAAGGGGTTTTTCTCCATTCGTTCGCTGTTTTTTTTCTACTTTTACTGCTAAAAATTAAATAAAATAAAAAAGAAAAAAAATCTTGTACATAAGCCCATTTTACTGAAATTTATTATTTTTAACGAAATTTAATTTTTTAAAAATCTTTACTACTTTTATAAATATGAATATTTTGGCTTCGATTTTTTTTTCCACATTTATTACAATACATTACATAAAACTGTGCATGGATTTTTTAGATTCATGGGATTTTACCTTTAAAATGATTTTTTTTCTCAAGTGTATATCAAAAAAGGAAGGAAAATCAACAAACTCTCAATTTAAATAATTTTTAAAGTATGACTATAAACCTGAATCCGTACACAAAAATATTATGTTCCCCATGGCCAAGAAATTAAAAAAAAACCAAACTTCTTATCTAAATTAACAAAAAAGACCTTAGTGTTTATCGAACGAGCAAGTTATATAAATATGAACACGGTAAAAAATTAAAGCTTTCATTTGTATGAGTGATTACGCTGGATCTATTAACAAAAGTGTACATATAATCTCGCGATATAATTGTCGTAAAGGTAAAAATTATGTATCAAAATATTCACAATTAAAAAAGCTTTCTGTCAAAAAAAAAAAAAAAAAAAAAAAAAAATCGATATTTTGACTAATTTTAAGGTATTGTGTCCCTTTAACCCTTTCAGGGGCAAAGTATTTCTGCCCCAAAAATGTTCAAATAATTGACTCACACCGCAATTTAAGAGCAAATTTATTTGAAAAAAATCAATAGCTCTTTTTCACGTATATTATGAGATCGAAATTGTACTAAAAATTTACTGGTGCCAGTTCGCAATATTGGAACAGTAAAATTAACCATTTGCAGACTGCAAATGGCGCCCCTGAAAGGGTTAATATAAAAAAGTTTCCTATAAATTTCCTTCGTTAATGCTCTTTCACTTTAAATTTCAAGTTGCAGTGAAACAAGTTTAGAGCCGTTTTTGTATGACTTAGATTTGAAATGTAAAGCTTAAGATATAAGACAGATATAAGATATATAAATTCCTTTTTAGAAAATAAATTCAGACAAATTTTCCGAGATAGTAAACGTTAGATATGTTTTTTTTCACTTAATATCATTGGTTGTAAACAGGATTTGAATTAGGAGTAACAAGCATTTGTTGAGTCGCTAACCCCAGATTATTAGAGTAACTGGTAGGTAGGAAAATAAAATGAAAGAAAAAGTATAATAGTAGAAGAGAAGAAAAAGTTCGCAGCACAGCTGGGAAACAAGAATTGAGCTTTCACATTTAGGAATAGGAAATAGTGATATCTTATTAAAAAGAGTTGCATAGCAGATTATTGTTATAAGGGCGTAAAAGTAAAAAAAAAGGTACCTTGTTAAAATGCTCAGGTGTTCACACGTGTACCCTATAATAAATTTCATATTCGTTTTGAAAGGGAGTCTTTCTCTAGGGTTCCTTCTGTACAGGTGATTTCCCTCACCATTGCGGGAGGAACGCTGGGGTTTTATAAGACTGGAACCCGTCTTTCAAATAAGAAATAAATGAATAATAGGATCAGGGATCTAGTTTAAGAATAGCAATGGAATTTAAAAGGCTTGTTATCGAAGAGAGAATATAAATTCGATACAGTATCCAGGTGCGAAAAAAACATCACGTTTTGGCAAAGAGAGTCACGTATCGAGGGAACTTTAATAATAAACAAATTTAAATATTAAAGAAGGGGTTCGCAAGCCAATGCTAGAAAGGTCTTTGTGAGAAAAGAACCCAATAAGAATCTTGGAAATAAAGAAGGAAACTAAGATTGGGTTATGTACGTAAGAATAAAGTAAAGAGAGAAGGAGGGGAAAACGAAAAAATGATAATAAGGAAAAGGGTAATAAGACAGGGTTATTTGGAAAAGGGGCAGATAGGAGATGGAGATAGAGATAGAGATATTTAGTGATACGGAGTTTTAGGATAAAAAGAGTGTCGCGAATCTTTGTAATTTTGGTGAGTGCTAGTGGAAAAATCTGATTGTCGCGGCTGATGCTACGGTTCGTGCCCTGTCATGATAATAAGGAAAAGGGTAATAAGACAGGGTTATTTGGAAAAGGGGCAGATAGGAGATGGAGATAGAGATATATTTAGTGATACGGAGTTTTAGGATAAAAAGAGTGTCGCGAATCTGTAATTTTGGTGAGTGCTAGTGGAAAAATCTGATTGTCGCGGCTGATGCTACGGTCCGTGCCCTGTCGCCCAATATGACTCCAGTGATGTCCCTCCGGTGCTTCTTAATTTTATCTGGTAAGCGAATTTTACAGTTTGTTTCTTTCTCAAGCACTGAATAATTGAAATTTAAAGCTACTAGTGATTAGGGAATCAGAGGGCATAGTTTAGGGCAATTAAATTATATTTAGCTTATGTGAATTGTTAATGAAATTGGCATTATGTGGCGATGACTTGATTTCTTATATTATTGTAAAATGTAATTTATATTGAATAATATTGCAGGTGTCTTTTATCTAAAAAAAAAAAAAAAAAAACGTTAAAAAATAATATGTTGTTTGTTTATGCCTAATGCTTTGGTTTATTATTTTGGGATATAATCACGGCCTTTATATATGTCCCAATTATAATTACTGATTATGCAAGGATGGTAAAATTTAATATACTAATTAAACTTGCTGTAACATCAGAGCTTAAGATTTCTCAAGAAATGCAAATACAAATTCTTCATGTACATTTAAAACAAATTGACGACGCCGTCAAAACACATTACTAAAAGGTATTAAGAATTAATTAGAGTAAAACTTTGAAAACGGAATCTGAATATCACTCAATCGTGGTTTAATCAGAAATAATTCTGTTCTCGGTGAAAAGAATTTAACGCAGTTATAACAAACGATTTATCTGTTAAAATAGAAACATCTCTCTAAAACGGAAAAATTCCTCTTCCTTGCGACTCCAAATTAGCATTTTTTATTGTATGTTAGACAAAGAAGTTATTTTTTTCCTTAATATTTTTAATATAACGCAACATTTAGAAAGATGCGGTATCTAAAACATGTTTAATTAATTTGAATTTATTAATCTCGATTAACATTTACAGCCAGAAAACCATTAGAAATGCACCTATAAATATTCACAGAAAAATACATCCTATCCAGTCCAATATACTTTTTCTTCAATACAAGTTAATTACCTTTCCATAACAATACAAGGTTTCCCTATTTCTCAAAAATACAATTCCTCCTATGTGAAATCCAGATTGCAGTGAAACGTGAAACTAGTTGCGGCTTCTTTCACCACATCTAAAATAAAATCTATGTCAAGCGTCAAATCTACTATCAAATTAGAATCTCTTTCATGAAAGGAGCTTTAAAAATATATTATTCGAGATACTGCTATATTAGAATTTTATCAAGATGTAATGAACTGACCGATAAGTTTGCCATTTACAGTAGAATAAAGCAGTAATATATACATAAATTTTATGCATCATTTATAGTATGTATGTTTTGAATATGCAATTTCATTGAGTTGCAATTTCATCGGACAAAAATCGTGTTTGGGTTTATGAATATGTTGGGTAACGAAATGTGATTATGAAACAAATGATTTTTATTAATCGGGCTACCACTGTACGTTACAATTAATAATGCTATTTACATAATATATACAGGCTGTACCTAAACTCTTGGGCAAAACTTTAAGGGGTGATAGTACACATAGAGACAAACAATATTATATAGAAAACTAAGGGTCCCAAACGTTTTCCGAAGGAGATATGCCCCATTAAGGGTGTATTCCGATCCAGACTGCCCTTTTTCGATTTATTTTTAGATTCATTTTTGCTCTCAAATGCACCAAATTTTCAAATTGTCTTATTTAGAAACTACACAAGGTGCCGTGATTATCGGTTTTGATAAATGGAGGAAATGTTGCAAAAAATTGCTGTCAAAAACACCGTTTTGCACCAAGTTTTCCGAAGCAGGAGATCTGTGAACGAAAAAAAGGGCACGCTGAGAAAATAATTGCTTATAAATCAAATACTAATTAATTCAGCGAAAAATTACTTCACACGGCATCTTCTACATCACATCAAAAATCACTCTAGCAAGTTTCATGTTTCTATTTTCAAAATTGAGTCTGAAAATGTGTCGGAAAATTTCGAGTTGTTGAAGGTGGAAAATCATTTTTTCGAATACACACTTAAAGTTTAGGCTCCATAATTTCAAATAAACATAAAAAATGGAAAAATTGATCGATTGATTTGCGGTTTTCATTAAAACTATTCTTTATGTCAGTATTTTCTTGAAAATAAATTATAAAGATAAATTTTAAAAAATGCCGATAAAGGACGCTTTAGACTTTGAAGTAACGAACAACTATTTTTTACCATTATTTTTTGCATCTCATTAAAAGTTTTAGGAAGCTTAGATTTAAACTCAAATTTTGAACTCAAAATTTGAAAAGTTTGGTTAAGCAGCGCAAACTGAACTGTGTTCAGAGGTTCAAATTTCAAATGATTATAAAAAACGGGGAAACTGGTCGATTCGTTTGTGGTTTTCGCTAAAACTATTCTTTAAATCAATATTTTCTTGAAAATAAATTTTAAAGATAAATTTCAAAAAATGCCGATAGAGGGCATCTTAGACCTTGGAGTAACGTACAACTATTTTTAACCGTTATTATTTTTTTTTTTAATCTCATCAAATGCTTGCAAAAGCTTAGACTTAAATTTTGAGCTTAAAATCTTAATCGTTGGGCGTAATTAAGTAGGGCAAAATTGAACTGTGTTCGAGCTGGGGGGGAGAGAGGGTTAAATATCAAAACCTGAACACAGTTCAATTTGCGTTTCTTAACCCCTCCCAATGATTCAGAATTTGAGCTCGAAATTTAAGTCTAAGCTTTTGCAAATATTTAATTAGATACAAAAAATAACAGTTACAAATAGTTGTTCGTTACTCTTAAGTTTAAAACGCCCTTTAAAAAAACTTTTTAAAATTTATTTTTTAAATTTATTTTCAAGAAATTATTGACATAAAGAATAGTTTTAGCGAAAATCGCAAACGAATCGATTAATTTTTCCGTTTTTTTATAATCATTTGAAATTTGAACCCCCCCCCCCCCCTTGAACACAGTTCAGTTTGCGATACTAAACCACTCCCAACTATTCAGACTTTAAGCTCAAAATTTAAGTTTATGTCTAAGGTTCTAAAAAAATTTATGAGATGCAAAAAATAATCGTAAAAAGTAGTTGTTCGTTAATCCAAAGTCTAAAACGCCCTCTATCAGCATTTTTTGAAATTTATCTTTAAAATTTATTTTTAAGAAAATACTGATTTAAAGACTAGTTTTAGTGAAAACCGCAAACGAATCTACCAATTTTTCCATTTTTCATAATCATTTGAAATTTGAACCTCGGAACACAGTTCAGTTTGCGCAACTTAACCACTCCCAACTGTTCGGATTTTGAGCTCAAAACTTAGCAAAAAAATAGTTGTTCGTTACTCCAAAGTCTAAAGCGCCCTCTATCGGCATTTTTTAAAATTTATCTTTATAATTTATTTTTTAGAAAATACTGACATAAAGAATAGTTTTAGTGAAAACTGTAAATCAATCGACCATTTTTTTCAGGTTTTTTTTTTAATGTTTATTTGAAATTTTGGGTCCTAAACTTTAATGGTGCATATCTCCTTCGGAAGACGTTTGGGACCCTTAGTCTCCTGTTTAATATTGTTTGTCTTGATGTATACTATCATTCCTTAAATTTTTGTCCAAGAGTTTAGATACACCCTGTATTATATTATTATATATATTATCATACATTATATTATATTGCAATATAATATTTGATGAATATGATAAGTAATTCAATGTATAAAATGTATTTATAATATATTTTTGTGAAATAAGTTATAAATCCAATTTCTATGCAGGTAATCTGTTGTATTCTTTTAATAGAAGAAAGAATAGCCATTATTTGTGCCATTCTAAGTGCATTAATTTATAAACTAGATAGTATTCGTGAAAATTTTACACTAGGCAATTTAAAAGAAAATTCTACGTGTTTAACTAAAAATTGCGCAATTTTTACGAATTGATTTCGATTGTAAAGATAAGAGATCACCTTCAGATTTTTGGATTATATTTATTTGCATATTTTTACTATACTTTCAATTTTTTGTATATATATATATATATATATATATATATATATATATACAGTTGGCAAAAAAAGTATTTGTACACTTCATTTTTTAAAATTATAATGAAATTAAACAAAAGATTTAAGCAAAAAATACTGTAATACATTAATTTATTGCATTATAATATTATAGAAGCAAAAATAAAATTATACGAATCGATTTTTTACATTATAATAAACAAATATACAAAAATATAATGCAAAAAAAGTATTTGTACACTATATTAATGTAATATAATCAATGAAAATTTAGTAAAATGATACAAATTAATATTTTGTGTGAATTCATTTAGCGTTTACGACTACTTCTAGATGGTGTGACATAGATTCCACCAACTTTTTTGTAGCGGTGTGGTTAATGTTATTCCATGACACAATAAGAGCTTCTTTCAAACTGTTTTCTACTGATACATATTTTTTTTTCGGATTTTTGCATCCAATAGCATCTACAAATTTTCTATTGGATTCAAGTCTTGAGATTTTAGAGGAGTTACCAGTCGTCTTCGAGTATTGTAGTAACCATGTGCTGGTTACAAAGTAGTATGCTTTGGTCGTTATCCTGCAGAAAGTGAAAAGCTTCCTCTACGCCTAATTTCTTAGCACGGTTTAATAAATTATGCCGCGACACATCAATGTATGTTAAACCTGTCCTTCCATTGTCAATAAATTTTAAATGTCCTGCTCCATTAGAAGCTATACACCCCAAAACCATAATATTTCCCCCACCATGCTTGATAGTTTGAAGTATACGTTTTGGATCTAGAACAGTTTTATTTTTACGCTAATTTTTTCGAATGCTTGGTGGTAAAAAAATTCCGAATTTTCCCTCATCAGAAAAAATTACTGTTTTCCAAAAATCCAATGTTATGCCTCAAGATTGCATGCTCTTATGAAAACTATTCCATCTGGTGCTGCAGTGCAGCCTAACTAACATGTGGGTGTGAGAAATGCCACACTATATGCCAAGCTAGGCGTCGTCTTCGTAGCTGAAATGGGTAGAATCACTTGGAGAGCTATTCCAAGGATTCCGTATTCGATCACCGGCTTGGACATTTTTCACCCTGTTTTTTTCTATGCTTAGTTAGCAAGTGATAAATCATGTATTGAATACTAAACATTTTTCCTTCTTTTTTTTAAATATTATATTCTATTGAAATAATCATCCGCGTTTCTTAGTGTACATGCCTTGTTGATCAATTGTAATAATAATTTTAAAAAACACTATCAAGAACTGTGCACCATTTTAACAGATTTAGTTTTACTACATGGCAAAACTTTTAATTAAAAAAAAATACAAAATCATAATTTAAAAAATATTTGATAAATTTTCCTTAATAATGATGATTAAAAAACACGCTCTATATTTTACTCATAAAATAAAATATAATTTATATTGTTGAATTGAGTTTTTAGCACACCAACAATATATGATAAACATCTTATGCCTCGAAAGGAGTTCGAATCGACGCCGCTTTAGAGAAACAAGATTATTCGAAAACCACAAATTTCTCAGAATTTATACAGACTTTATAGACATTCTATATAATATATATCGCTTATATAATTAAGAACCTTCCATTTTATGAAGTCTATATGTTAAATTCAAACTGCATGTTGATTGAAATCTATTATTTTTTAACAGTTTCTAGTACAGACAAATTCTGACCGTAAAATGAGAAATGATTGAGAAATAAATGACCGGGATTTAGAAATGACTTTTTTAGAAATTAAGAATTCCTTAATTTAAACCTTTATTGTAAAAGCAAAATTTTATTAAAATATTCTTGATTCCATTTACTAGTTTGGAATTAAAATTAGGTGTACCCGGAAGTGACATCACTGGCCGGAAATGGTTAAACATAATTCCCCCCCCCCCCCATAATCTCACTCTAAGATATCGATTGCAGCAGAAATAGTTCAAACTACTATCCATAAATGTAGATTAAAATCTAAGGAAACCCTATAGACCGCCTGGCGGCAGTACAGACAATCACCTCATCGAGTTCATAGATGAAAATCTAGGATTTGTTAAATCTCAATTCGCATATTAAAACGCAATCGATCTATCAAGTCATATCTTAGTGAAAGACATCTAAAAATCCGATTTTAACAATTTACTCATAGGTTTACCATTATGTTTTCCTGATCCAAATCCTCCATGTTTTCATACTTTGGGAGCAGGAAAGCACAATGGTAAACCATTAAAATCGGATTTTTATGTTTTCCCACCAAGTTACATATGACTTGGCAGATCGATTGCGTTTTAATATGCGAATCGAAATTTAACTAATCCTAAGATTTTCACCCATGAACTTGATGAGGTCATTGTCTGTGTTGACGCCTCCCAATTTAATATTATCAAAGAACACTTAGTGTTTGCAGCAGAAAAAAAAAACTATAGGGATAGTTAAATATTTATGAAAAGTACTACTTTCTAGCCTATCAATTCTATACAAAGTGGCTCAGAACTATATGCCAAAAATATAAAGCCGGGTAAAGAAGATTTTAATAAGTAAATTTCTTATGGGGATGTGGGTACGGAAATGCAGTGTTGAAGCAATAAAGGACGCTACTGAATATGGTGGATGAATGCTCTTTGTGTGCTTGAATCGTTATTTCCTGCACGGATTTCGAGCGATATGAATTATTAAACCAATTCGGAGGTTGCCGACATTCATTTCATGTATGGGATTTCGCAAAGAAATAGACTGACTGCTCAAAACAATTAGACGGAACGGTTCTCGGGTAGGATTTAGCCGGATCCCCAAACATTTGAGTGTCTTCTTTAGGAGTTGTGCTGGAGTGGATCTTTTTATGGTTCCAGGCGTGATAATGGCAACTGCAATATATTGCAGAATTCCTGCAGTAGAAGAAGCAGTTTTATGCTTTAGAGGATAGTCTTTCGACAAGCTCGAAAATTGTTGGACGTGCATTGGGTGTGAGCCATTTCTTAGCTTAGTCCCATACATAAAATGCATGTCGGAAAGTTCCGCATAGGTGATAGGCATTGCTCGAAATCCAAGAGGGAATGACGATTCGAGCTAGCGAAGCGCTTTCATTTACGGAACTTAACAGCGCCTTTTACTACCTCAACACTGTATTTCTGCACCTACATTCCTATACGAAATCTGCTTATTTAGGCTTCCTCTACCTGACTTTACATTTTAGGCATATAGTACTGAACCACCCGGTATGTTTGTTCAAATTAATTATCTTTCTACAACAATAAAAAAAATCCCATATACTATATATACAGAGTGTCCACTCTCAATGATGTCCAATGGTTAATTCCTAATCCATTAAGCATAGATACATAGTTCCTGTTTTAAAAATGGTAAAAAAGTACGTGTTTTAAAAGCAGTGTGGGTCAATAAACACATTTCTTAAGAAATCACGAAATTTTAATTTTTATACAGTCCCCCGGATCTATAAGCTATATCTAGTAACATTTTCTTGTTACACTGACATGTAAATAAAAAAAGTCACTTTATTCTGAGATTAAAACAAACCAAATAATAACTTTTAAATTTAAAACATCTTTTTTTTTTTTTTTTTCTGTGAAATTGAGCTCATTTACAATTTTCCTTCTATAGTAAAAAAAAAACTAGCCTTAAAAGGAATGACTCCTAGAATGATGCTGATGTGTAAGATTTCCGGAAGTAACGAATCCAGGCGGACCACTCCTTCCATGAGTCGAATTGACCAATCAGAAAAGGGCTCCGTCTTTGCATCGCCGTATGGGTTACCATAAAGAGGGAAAGGTTACCATCGCCAACAATCGCCAAGTTTGTCGCCAACTTGGCGATATATCGCCAAATTTGGCGACCAAAATTAGTCGTCAAAAGGGACGTCAACTTGGCGATAACTGTAATATTTCGCCAAATTTTTAATTTCTTTAGAACACCAGTCGTGTGACACATCATTTGAAAGGTCTGCAACTGCTTATTCATATTATGGATGTCTTGTGTGTCACCCCCCCCCACTCTGCCCCCCCAGGGGGGGCACATTTTTAATTTCTTTACAATACCAGTCGTATGACACATGATTTGAAAGGTCTGCAACTGCTTATTCATATTATGGATGTCTTCTGTGTCACCCCCACACTCTGCTACCCCCCAGGGGGGGCACATTTTTAATTTTTTTACAACACCAGTTGTGTGACACATCATTTGAAAGGTCTGCAACTGCTTATTCATATTATGGATGTCTTGTGTGTCAACCCCCCACTCTCCCCCCCCCCCAGGGAGAGAACATTTTTAATTTTTTTACAACACCAGTCGTGTGACACATCATTTGAAAGGTCTGCAACTGCTTATTCATATTATGGATGTATTGTGTGTCACACCCCCACTCTGCCCCCCAGGGGGGGGCACATTTTTAATTTCTTTACAATACCAGTCGTATGACACATGATTTGAAAGGTCTGCAACTGCTTATTCATATTATGGATGTCTTCTGTGTCACCCCCACACTCTGCTACCCCCAGGGGGGGCACATTTTTAATTTCTTTACAACACCAGTTGTGTGACACACCATTTAAAAGGTCTGCAACTGCTTATTCATATTATGGATGTCTTGTGTGTCAACCCCCCACTCTGCCCCCCCCCCAGGGAGAGAACATTTTTAATTTTTTTACAACACCAGTCGTGTGACACATCATTTGAAAGGTCTGCAACTGCTTATTCATACCATGGGGTATTGGGGAGCGCAGCAAGCAGGGGTAGCCCACAACTTTGAATCGCGAAGCGATTACAAACGGAACCGCGAAGCGATTACGCGGGGGGTTGGCGAGCGTAGCGAGCAGGGGGGCGGGGCCCCCTAGTACTAGAAATAAAAATAATTGCCAGATATAAGAAAAATAATAGTTGAGAGTAAAATTAACTTTGCAATATGAATTTGATATCTATTTTCACTGATTTATTAAAGAAAGATTACTTGTACTAAAACTATAAGTTAAAATATAACAGATTTTTTGTTACATGAAATGATAAAAAGAAACGGTCGTAGTTCTTTACGAAATCTCGTCTAATTTAAAACTTAATTAATAAAAATTAAAGTTATCATCAAACTTGCTGGAAGTGACTTCCTTTGAACTGCAATGCATAAATGTATACGCGAAATTAATCCTTCCAATACTTTAATCTCTTTGTGTAAGATCCCTCCCAGCATGGCTCAATTGTGTTCGAATGCAGAAAATTGCGGTATAAATCATGAAATTCATAGTCGACCAGTTTTAGTATTAGGTGAATTGGACTTTTTTTTTCTTACTTGTTAGCGTAATAGAAAATGTATATAAATATCACTTATAGGAGAAAGGTGCCGCATAAAAAGTTAAATTTCGTAACTTTTAAGAAATTGTTTTAATGATCAAAACAATTTTTAAAATAATTCTTTTCCTCCTTTAAAACATTTTGGTAATCGAAGCTATATGTCTATGACCAACGATTTAGAAATCAACCAGTGAACACCACTAACAGTGAACAATCTGCATAGGGAAAAATATACAGTAAAACCACGATCTATCGTTACCGCATCCATCGTTTTTTCGCATTGACCGTTTTATTTCTATGGTCCCTGCACAAATTATACTTAAATAATATTAACGAAACCCGCAAGCATCGTTCCTCAAAAATTGTTTTCCCAGATTCATTGCTATAAAAATTTTCTCCTCACCAAAATAAAATTGAAAGTCATGCAAATTCATATGACATGCTAAGAGAGATTGCTTCTTTTATCCTAAAATAACTCATAGTGGAGGGCATACAGGGGTATACGCTGTATACCTTCTGGATTTTTTAAAAGAACATCGTATACTCTCTGTTTGTCAAGTAAGCTATAGTTTACACGCTCTAGGGTATACTACCCTCTGCTTAGAGCGTATATCCTCTGTTATTTTTACGACTACACCCAGTGTTCTCGCTGTCGCTCGCCATTTCGCCAAATTGCAACTAAGTTCTTCATTTGGCGAGTAAACAAGTGATTTAGATTCGCCAAATTGCTAGAGCAGAAATTTTGCTTATTCTTTCTTTTCTTTTTCGTTTTCATACATATGCATATACATATATTTTTAATATATTTGTAGCGAATAGTTGAAATTAGATTGATAACAGTCGTTGTCGCAATTATAAAAAAACATATTAAAACATATTGGAAAAAAAGGAGGTACATTAAAGGATTTTTTTTTTTTTCTACACGGCGAAACCATTTTGCTAATATTCTTTTCATTTGGCGAATGTTTTTTTTTTTATTTTTAATTAGCCAAATTACTAATGTTGATCAAATGTCAGCGAGAACACTGACTACACCCCTGCGTGTTGTGTTGATGATGGTGGCAATAATGCATATGAAGAGTGGTTGTATCGAGCAGAGGATACGATTATGTTTCCATTGATCAAGGTGTTGCGACACGTGGTATCCTAAACATAGGAGAAATGTGTGACAATGTAAACTAGTCGTTGGGGGCCACCGTAACACTTACCCATCATAGATATGCATAATATAAAATATGAAAATAAAACATGTGTAAACTATTTATAAAATGCATTGCAATTCCAAAACAAAACTTAAACATGCATTTTAATACTTTTAATATACAATAGCTCTATATATATGCTCTATAATGAATTGCTGATGAACCCATTTCGACAAATTATACAAAACGCCAAAATACTCGAGTAAGTACCAGATTGCGTAAAAGAAACATCCTTATAACTCCAAAAATAATAATCATATTAACTAAAAATTTACTGCGTCGAATTAAGCGTCTCATTTCCAATTAAAATATATCTTTGTATTGAAATTTGAATGAAATACAGGGTCGTGAAAAATCGAAGAATGTGAAAAACAGGATTACAGATATCTCGGCAACTAATAATCCGATCGACTTCGTTCTTTATACAAAATTTGTCTTAATTTATTGTCTTTTATGTCCACTCCTTAAAATAAAAAAATTCGAAAATTTTTATATACCTTTCATCAGAACGAATTTTTCGAGAGTCCGAAAAAATAGTTCCGGATCATCGAGGTTACTGATATTAAATAGGCTTCGTCCCATTCTTACATACTAAGTACATACAAAATTTCAAGTCTCTATCTCAATTTGTTCGTGAGATAGAGCGGTTACAGACAGACAGACAGACAGACAGACACACAGACACACAGACGGACGGACGGCAAATTTTTTTTTTCTAAAAACATGTTTTTCGGAATCTCCAGTATCTGAAACGTGTAAATCCGTCAAAAAAAATTTTTCGATTTTCAAAACGATTGCAAGACTTACCCTATACTACGTATGATGGGTAAGTAAAAGCAGAGGATAAAGTTCATGCCAGTAAAGCTGAGCCAGCAGTGCCAGGTCTGGCTGATTCAATTAAGGCATTTGAAACTGCATGAACTTTTATATATACATGAAATTATAGAGATTGACCAGGAAAATGTTAAAAATGTTGTATATCATGAAAATTTATTTTTTGATTAAAAAAAAATTAACGGAAAACCAAACAAAATTATTAATTTTTTAAAATAAATATAAATTTCCTATAACTTCGATTTATTTCTTTTACAGTTTAGTAAGCAACAAATTAGTATTTATTATAATGTTGTATACATTGCATGCATTAGTAATGCATAAACATATTGTTGTTTTCGTGTTTTGAAGTTAATTCGCATTCATCGTTTTTTCCCCCACACCCCTTGAAAACCGATGGATCGATGTTCTACTGTATTTTTAAAGTAAAATTCTTTTACAAATTTCGACGAACAAGTGTAGACTTCTTTCTGTACATCTAGATTGAAATCTATGTCAAGCATCAGGCATATCATGAAAGAATGACTTCTTTGTTGAAAGGAATTTTAAACATATTGCCCAATGAACTGAATCAATTGTCATTTTACTTACCCATCATACGTAGTATAGGGTAAGTCTTGCAATCGTTTTGAAAATCGAAAAAAAATTTTTGACCGATTTACACGTTTTAGATAGTGGAGATTCCGAAAAACATATTTTTAGAAACAAAATTTTGCCGTCCGTCTATCTGTCTGTCTGTAAACGCTCTATCTCCCGAACAAATTGAGATAGAGACTTGAAATTTTGTATGTAGTTAGTATGTAAGAATGGGACGAACCCTATTTAATATCAGCAACCTCGATTATCCGGAACTATTTTTTTCGGACTCTCGAAAAATTCGTTCCGATGAAAGGTATATAAAAATTTTCGAATTTTTTTGTTCTAAGGAATGGACGTAAAAGGCAATAAAATAACACACATTTTGCATATAGAACGAAGTCGATCGGATTATTAGTTGCCGAGATATTTGTAATCTTGTTTTCCACATTCTTCGATTTTTCATGACCCTGTATTTCATTCAAATTTCAATTCAGAAGTATGTTTTGATTGGAAATGATATGCTTAATCCAACGCAGTTAATTATTAGTTAATAGAATTATTACTTTTGGAGTTATAAGTATGTTTCTTTTACGCAGTTCGGTACTACTTGAGTAGTTGGGCGTTTTATATAATTTGTCGAAATTGGTACATCAGCAGTTCTTTAATATAGCATTACAATGTGTATTGACAATATTTAAATTTTGTTTACGAATTGCAATGCATTGTATAAATAGTTTCACATGTTTTATTTTCATATACGTATCCATGATGGGTAAGTATTACGGTGGCCCCCAACGACTAGTTTAGTTATCCATTGTCTCGCTCGATATAAAGTTTCTTTTGGAACTTACAGTCTTTGTAAAAACACTGTTATATATATATATATATATATAAATATAAAGTATTCTAATTATTTAAAAATATATACATAATAAGTATTCTAAATATCTTTGCTCTAACTGTTAAGAAATATAAGTTTAATAAAATTGAATTTCCTCATTAATACGCTTGGCGTTCGCAGAAGAAAAAAAAACTGTAGAAATATTTAAATCATTACTGAAAGTATGTCCGCCACATTAAGCAGAGTATTTGTTCCTGCTACATGTAGCAATTAAACTGTCGCATCGTTTTCCTTAAGTAAAATTCCTCCACTTTGAAATTCGGATGGCAGAGCTGCTTCTTTCTATAGATCTATCTACATTAAAATTTATGTCAAGCACCGAATACGTTATCAAAGAACTAGTTTCTTACTGAAAGGCATTTTAAAAAATTATCAGAGGCGTGAATCAGTCTCCATTTTTTACATTGCTGCAATTGTTTATATAAAAGTAGGGAGTTTACACTGGTGGATATTGTTAGGATAAGTTTCTTTCGCATTTAGAGCCTGTTATAAAGCAATGCATATTATTACAGATAAAGGAATTATTTCTTTTAAATATTTTTGACATATGCGCAGTGTTAGTTATTGTTACAGTTATTAATTTTTATTAGTTAAAGGAGTTATTTATACTTGTAGACATTTTGAACAATGGCTATTAAGGCTTAATTTTCTCAAAAACAATAACTTTTACAATAAGTTAACTTATAAACACATACAAAAATAATTTTAATAAAAAAAACTCACCCATCTTTCATTGAAAAATTTAACGTAAAAAAACGATTTTTATTTTCAACTATATTTATCGCAATACACGCAGTATTTTTTTTCACATACACAACAGCACACATTTTTATTATTTTATCTTTTTGCATATTATTTAAAAATTAAATTATATCAGTGTAATCTATAGATTATTTTAAAATGAAATAAGGGACACACAATTTAGGTCAATAATAAAGTCTGGTGCGAATCAGATGAAAAAAAGACAAATTTGAATAAGGGACATACACCTGAAATTTGATTTATATATTTAAATAGACAGACAGATTTTTGTCAGACCATAAACATATTCTGTTACAGATAATTCCGTCACATACATATTCCATTTTAGGTTTCACAGTATTACTGAAAAAAGAATTATTTCATTAAGTCAAGATTCGCACACTCCTTGGAATTTCCAAGGACTCTGGCACCAGTATTAAAAACAAGAAAATTTACATTTAATTTTTAAACCACAACGTTCGTAATCCCCACCTTCATTCACAGATTTTACAATATTTTTCTGCAGTTAAACACTTTGAAAATATTCTTAAAATTTAGTGGTAGAACTGTGCGAACCCTGTAAGTAAATCTAGATTTAGACCGTTACACTTTGTGATGTTTACAACAGAAAATAATTCCACGAAGTTCCACTCTGTCAACTTGTAAAGTAAAATTCTTCCATTTTGCTGAAATCCGGATTGCAAGCAGAAAAGTTAAAGACTTCTTTTCTGTAGATCTAGATTGAAATCTATGTCAGATATGTCACCAAAAAGAAGCATCCCTTTCTTGCAAAGAATTTTAAACAAATTACCTAAGATACCGCAACATTTGATGTCGTTTTTAGCTTGGTGCCATTGTTTGCGAACAGTTTCTTTTAACGCTTTATTGTCTTTACTAAAAGTCATTGTTGAATCACATGAGCGGCGTCATAGCTCAAGATATAACAGATAGGTCAAAACTGCTTTCCTTTAATGCGTATATTTCAATTTACCCATTGTGTTGTCACCATTTTGCATGAGATTACCGAATCTACCATGTCACTTTAGAACAATATTTCCTGTTAAGCTATGTGCTTTGAAAAATACTTTAATGCCAATGTGTTGTGCTTAACTTTTTAGATGTTGATAAAAATAACGGCTTTTTCCTGGATCCAAGCTATTTTTTACGGATTTTAGGACAAAGGCTTAACATTATTTTTGTTATTAATCATTTGGAAAATGGTTGTTACTGTCGGTCGAGAATAGAGATTTCGGAAATCTTGTGATGTCCGAATTTTATTCGTTTTCTGATTGGTCCATGTTTAATGTCCAAAAATGGAATACTTCTGTTACCACGGGGACAAGAACAACATTAAAAAATCAAAAAATAATTTAATACATCAAAAACAAATTGAGATACAGCTTTCAAACAAGTTGTATTTAAAAGTATATTTTTTTCCCAATACAAAGGCGCAGAATTTGAAAATGTACGATGTTTAGAAGTTTAAAAATTCGCAATGCCGAAAATTTTAAAACTAAAATTTCATTTAAAATTTATTTATGCAGGAATATTGATGTTTAATCCATGGCGCACGTAATATATAACTCTGCTATTACATAATATACTTTTTGATTATCCTAAAAAGGATGTTTATTATTATTTTCTTTAAAATACAAAATTTATTAATAAGTGTAACATTTTAATCTTTGAAAACATAATTTTCCAAATTATCATAGTAATTTGTTAAATTAATTTTTTTTTCATTATTTTGCTTTGCTATTTTTATAATAATCGAATTCGAAGATTCTTCTCTATCTTATCTATTGCTCCTATAATGATGGATGTAGAGTAGCGCTTCCCAGCCTTTTTTAGCTCACAGGCTATCAAAGCCTGGAGAGTTTATGTTCCCGCCCGTTCTGAATGTATGTACGTATGTTCGTGCGTAACGCGATAATTCATGATAAAAATACCCGATCCATTTGAAATTTTGTATATAGGTATATCCTGATAAGGCGCTTACCTGATTACTTTTTGGCGTTCATTCGTTATGTATAATAGGGGGGAACGAAGGGCTCATGCCCCTCCCCTTAAGTGATATAAATGGGTTTTCCATGCAGAATTATCAGTTTTCGTTTAAATTTTAGATATAGGATCATTCTAATGAGTCTAATGAGAGCACCGCTATGATTAGCTTTGGGAGTTCATTGGATAAGTATAAAGAGGAGATGGGTGGTAATCTCTCTTAAATTATATAAATGAGTTTTTATTAAGAATTTTCCGATTTGCTCTGAATTTTGGATATGGATTTTTTATATGATAAAGCATGTCCCTGATTAGTTTAGGGGGTTATATGATGAATTATAAAAAAGGGGAAACGGGGGGAGCTGTTTCCCCATCTTAATTTGTTTTTCAAACGGAATTAACCCTTGAAAATATAAGACTGTAATGTACAATTATGCGTAGTCTGTGAGCTCAATGCCATCAGTTTAACTGGGCAATGTTGTTTTTATTTCTTTCACTTGTCCCTTTCTTAGTCTTTTCATTTCGGAGTATCCCCATTTCTCATAAAGCCGCCTATCTTCACCTCCTACACTCAGCTGGATATAGAAAACAAGTTTAATTTCATTAGCAATATTCTCATCACAATAGTATAACTAGTCATTGGGAAGGGGGGGGGGGGCGTAATACATACCCATCATGGATATTTATACTATAAAATATGAAAGTAAAACATGTATAAACTATTTACAAAATGCGTTGCAATTCCAAAATAAAATTTAAACGTATATTTCAATATTTTTAACACATAGTAATGCTCTATTATTGAATTGCTGATGAGACAATTTCGACAAATTACATAAAACGCCAAACTACTCAAGTAGTACCGAATTGAGTAAAAGAAACATCCTTATAACTCCAAAAACAACAATCATATTAACTAACAGTTTACTGTGTCGGATTAAGCGTCTTATATCCAATTAAAATATGTCTTTGAATTGAAATTTGAATGAAATACAAGGTCATGAAAAAGCGAAGAGTGTGGAAAATAGAACTACAAATATCTCGACAACTAATTATCCGATCAACTTCATTCTTCATGCAAAATTTGTGTTATTTTATTTCTCTTCTACATACACTCCTTAAAAAAAGCAAAATTTGAAAATTTTTAAGTACTTTTCACCAAAACGAATATTTTAAAAATTTTAAAAAAAAGTTTCAAATAATCGAGATTGCAGATATTAAATAGGATTCTTTCCATTAAAACAAACTAAATGACGTTGGCGAGCTCTTTTGGGTAGCCCTGTATATCAACTATAGCATTTATACATACTATATCAAGTGCATAGATTTAGTGAAACTTTAACGCGCATGTCATAATTAAAATGCATTTCATCCATCCGTCAGCCAACATCGGAAACATATACAATACTTAGGAAAGAATATACTATTTGAAATCTTTTGTGTATCCCTGTAAATGCTATGTATTTCATATTATGCAAGACAGTATAATATAATTTATATTAAGCCTCAGTGACATATATCAATTTTATTCATGAAACAGTTTAATATATATAAAATATGTCGCACACAATTCCCCCCTTTACCATTATGTAATGGAATCCTTTTGTCTGGCCCTGTAAATGAATGATAGCTATATTATCATATGGCTATATTTTTTAGAATGCATATTTTACTGCACCTCGTAAATGCATATAAATTTTAATATGTTTGTGTAACATCTTTCAAATTCCTTTGAAACGATTTTTCCCCATAGGCCGTAATGTAATGGAAAACTTTTGACTCTCCCTGTAATTAAACTAATCATGGTAGGAACTTCATTTTCAATAAGGTTCGTCAATGAGTTCCAAAAGTTCCAGAACAATCCGAGTGTATTTACAAGAGTTAGAGCTTAGACAGACGACCAGACGGCCAGACAAACTGAATGCATAAGCTCTTTTCAATTTGTTGGAAAGTGCTAAAGATGGAAAAAAATAAAACCATAATTATTTTCGATTAAAAATTTGATTCGTGTAGCTAAAAAATATCCAAAACTCATAAGGAAAAAGCACTAAGTATTTGCAATTCATTTTTGAATTTTCATCGGATATCACCTAAATACAGTGACATACATTTCTAACTAAATTTAACTCCTTCGCGACTTTGTGCTTTACTGAGTCGAGAAAATGCTGCGATTAAATATGGCAAATTTTATAGTAAAATTTTATTGGTGGAATAAAACAAGGATTCTTAAGCCTTTTTTTGCTGCACGTAAACGTATCGCTCGTCCCCAAAGAGTTAAAGGTGAGGGAAAAGTAGATGTTTTATCTCTTCAATCAGCATATCTTAAAATTTCCACACCAAAGTAAACATTTTCCGCCAATACAGTAAAATCTCGATATTTCGAAGTCAAAGTGCGCGAATGAAATTCGGAATATCAAGATTTTTAATCAAAATATTAAGGTTTTATATAATCGTAAATAATATTTCATATAATATATAATTTCATTTAACATCGCTGGGATATGTATTTAAGTATTTTATTTATTTATTTATTTATTTATTTATTTATTTGTTATATCGAGGTTTTTGAGTTCGCAATATTCGACAAATCAAAATTTACCTGTATAGTTTTATATAAAAAAAAAAAATAAATAAATAAAATAATCTGAAATATTTCCAGCTAAGAACAAATTCATATAAGTTTTCTTTTTTCAATTTTTTTTCTTTTTCTTCTAATTAAAAACAACAATAAAAAAATTTCTCAATTTCATCAGTTTTTATAATTTAATATACATATTTTTTATTTTCGACTAGACGTAAATTTTTCCGATCGAACGGGAATTTTTCCGACTGATGTTTTCATTTTTCCAATTAGTAAGCCCTTATATTAAATTATCATTTTTCCGACTAAACGTACATTTTTCCTATCGAACAGGAATTTTTCCGATTTATTTTTCCGTTTTTCTAATTTAAAAGTTTTTATAGATAAGTACCTTTTTTTTTTGCTTTACCGATCAGAAAATTTCTGACCGATTTTCTAGAGGGGGGGGGGGGTGCCGCACCCCCATACCCCCCTTCCCCCTTTACCACCACCACACGATTTACGCCCCTGTATTCAACATTAACAAAAGTATTTAGTAAAAGTAACAGATTTAAGCAAAGTTGCCATACATTTTTTTTTTTTTTCAATAAGACTAAATTTTTTCCGGATGGCTCACATATACTTTTCAGCAGACACAATTATATCGAAAAGAACTTTAGTAGTACAAAAGATGTTAATTAATTTTACTTTTCACTCAGCAAGCAACTTTGAGAGACAGTTTCGTGTGAAGAGTAATATAAAAACGATTCAATGCAGTCAATTTAATTTTGCTGCGTAAAAATTTCCGTTGATGCAGTTAAAAATCAATTTGCTTACTTGTGCAATGGTGAGTAATGAACCTTAATGATTTTGTCGCTGTTAAGGCCGGAACTTGTGAAAAAAATTCTTCCATAGGGAAAGTGATTATAATAATTACACGAAAGATTTTTTTCCCTTGTTGTTCCTTTATTCATTCTTTCTTCTTTTATAAAATATCATTTCTAATCACGAGCGATAGAAATAATACAGAATTTCTAATGCCATTTCAGGTTGTCATCATCGGAATGCGATACAAAAGTCAGCACAAAGTTTGGTTTTAAAAACATTAGTTACAAAACATATGCTAGCATATTTTTTATCATCTATGATTGTTGCGATTTGTTATAAAAGAGACTAGTCGTTGGGGGCCACCGTAATACTTACCCATCATGGATATGCATAATATAATATGAAAATAAAACATGTTTAATTTATTTATACAATGCATTGCAATTCCAAAACAAAATTTAAACGCATATTTAAATATTTTTAATATACATAGCAAAGCTCTATTAATAAATTGTTGATCAACCAATTTCGAAAAAAAAAAAAAAAATATATATATATAAAACGCCAAACTAATCAAATAGTACCGAATTGCGTAAAAGAAACATCCTTATAACTCAAAAATAATAATTATATTAACTAATAGTTTACTGCGTCGGATTAAGCGTCTCGTTTCCAATTAAAATATATCTTTGAATTGGAATTTGAATGAAATACAGGGTCATGGAAAATCGAAGAATGTGGAAAATAGGATTACAAATATCTCGGCAACTAATAATCCGATTGACTTCGTTCTTTATGAAAAAATTTTATTGCCTTTTACGTCCACTTTTTAAAATAAAAAAATTCGAAAATTTTTCTATACCTTTCATCAGAATGAATTTTTCGAAAGTTAAAAAATAGTTTTTGATAATCGAGGTTATTGATATTAAATAGGCTTCGTTCAATTCTTACATACTAGGAACATACAAAATTTCAAGTCTCTGTCTCAATAGAGAGTTTACAGACACACAGACAGACGGACGGACGTCGATTTTTTCTTCTCTAAAAATATGTTTTTCGGAATCTCCAGTCTCTGAAACGCGTAAATCCGTCAAAATTTGTTTGTCGATTTTTAAAACGATTGCAAGACTTACCCTATACTACGTATGATGCAGGGTAAGTAGAAAAATAGTTTTAATTTTATATTTTTGCATTTTCCGTTAAGATTTTTTATTATTGAGCTCTGTATTCCATTACTTTTTTAAAACAGCTTTTTATGTATCTGGCTAAATTTCAAAAGTAATATTAAATTATGTGTTTTCTTAATCATTTATTAATGATTATATATTATTAATGTTCTAAAAATACTTACTGATTTAAAATTATTTTAATGATCAGCAAAATTTCTTTTTAAAAATATGGAAAATCAACCTTATAAATTATCTAGAAATGGCCACCAAAATGAAAATGTAGTACTCTACAATAACAAAAGTTTCTTAATCTGCAAAAATATAATAAAATCATGGGCAAAATCTACAATAATCTATTACGAGTTATTCATGATTCCGAAAAACACACCTTATCTTCAGAACCAATATATTTTCGAGATTTAAACACGCATTTAAAAAATTAGTTATTAAATTCTAATTAATCGAGTATTTTAAACACTATATAAGTAATTTTTTTTTTTCATAAAATTTTCACTGCAGATAAAAAATATAATAAAACAAGATTCAAAATTTGTTTATATTGTTATTATTATTAACTATTTGGAAAATAGTTACTATTTGGAAAATAGTTACTGCCCTCGTTAGAGAATTTGGAAATCTGAAGTATATCTGAATCTTTTTATTGGTTGAATTCCGCAACTTATTTCATTCTATTTGTTTCCTGATTGGTCCATACTTAATGTCTAGAAATGAAATACTTCTGTTTTTTATTTTATTCGTTTTCTGATTGGGTCATGTTTAATGTCCAGAAATGAAATACTTTTGTTGCCACAATGGCAAAAAAAAAAGTATAGAAAACTACAAATAATAATAATAATAATAACTTAAAAACAAATTGAGATACATTTATTGCATTTGAAAGTACATTTTTTTGCATAAAACGGTTTAAAAATTGAAAATATGTGATGTTTAGCAGTTTAAAAATTCGCGGTACCGAAAATTGTAAAACTGAAATTTCATTTAAAATTTGTATATGATTGGTACTGGAATGTTAAATTTTAATCCATGGCGTGCGTAATATAAGACTGTTATTATGCAAACCACGTTTTGATCATCATGAAAATGATGTTTATTATTATTTTTTTTAAATATAGAATTTATTTATAAGTCTAAAATTTTAAATGTTTGAAACTATAATTTTCCAAATAGTTGTTGTACTTTGTTAAATTACAATTTTACTTTTATTTATTAGGTACGTTTGTAATTATGTAAATACGTAGCACCTATAGTTGTCGTTCAATCCGTCCGTCTGTCCGTCCGCATATAACAACGCAAAAACTAACCAACCGAATCGTTTGAAATTTAAAATACATAATTATTACATAATTTTATCGAGTCATTTCAAATTTTATGAAAATCGGATGGATAGATTAATGAGAGGGACAATCAAAAGGATTCAGTTACATTACGGTCAATGGGGAAAAAAATTTCAAATGCATTTCAATGGTGTTACACTCATTTGAACATAATAGAATTGACATGAATCTATGAAATATGTAGTAAAAAATACATTTTGCACAATCTGTGAAGCAAAGAATATTTATTATTAAATTACAGGGCCACACAAATGTATTCCACTAAATGTTATACGGGGAAACATTGTTGTCGCTCAGTCCGTCCGTCTGTCCGTCTGTCTGTCCGTCTGTCCGCATATAACAACGCAAAAACTACCCAACCGAATCTTTTGAAATTTAAAATATATAATTATTACATAATTTTGTCGAGTCATTTCAAATTTTATGAGAATCGGATGGATAGATCAATTACAGGGGCGATCAAAGGTATTCCGTTACATTACGGTCAATGGAGAAAAATGTTTCAAATGCATTTTAATTGTTTGAAATTTAAATTAAATACTTTTTACATAATTTTGTCAAGTCATTTCAATTTTTTTGAAAATAGGATGCATAGATCAAATACAGGGACAATCAAAAGTACTCCGTTACATTACTGTCAATGGAAAAAAAGTTTCAAATGCATTTTAATGATATTACACTCATTCGAACATAATAATATTGATATGCATCATAAAGTACATATTATAATGTAGATTTTGCATAATCTGTTGTGCAAAGAACATTTGTTACTGATTTACAAGGCCACACAAAAGTATTCCATTACATAATGAGTATAGAGAGAACATTGTTTGGTGCGCATTTTAATTGTAATTAGTTATTTACGATTTTATGAGATTGATGTATGAGAATGATATTTTTAAAACTTCATTATCGTACGAACGCACCTTATTTGCTACGCTTCACGTGCAATTTCCAACTTGTTTTTGTCATTTTACCTAATAAAAATTTCAGGCTTGTAGTAAATCGCAATCGCTCCTTGTTATAATCACATGAATAGGGCAATACACGCTTTATAGCACTTTTTCCGTCATCTGCTTTCTTTTCTCTCGCTACAATTTAAATACATTTTACGACAGATCTTTTCGAAGCGTTATCTGAAGTACATCACACTGATGGCGCAAAATAAGGTAAATTAAAAGCTTTGTTCACGAATAAATAACCGTTACAGATATTTATCGGTCGATAAAAGACTACTTTATTTGCCCGTGACTTACTCAGTTCCACTCATTCTAACCTCATAAATAGCGGAGTATCGAGCAATTGATATGCTTTACTCAAAATGAAGAGTGAAAAATAACCGTGATTAAATCAAATTGCCTTGTTTCAAAACGCTCTTCAGGCGGTAAAGAAAGAATGAAAAATTGAAAGTATTTTCTTTCACGTGTGATTTTCCTCAAAACTATGGTAGTAGAATTGCTAGCTATCTTAATTCAGATAATAGACGATGGGGAATATAAGAAGAAAATAAATTTCTGAAAAGAAAGTTACTTTTATGAGGTGTATGTATGTGTCTGCATTGGCTAAGAAAATCAACTGGAAGTGGAGGTCTGAAAATTTGGATGATGATAGTACAGGAGGGAATGTATTGGAGATGAACCTTATAATTTTTTTTAAAGATCTCCGTATATCATCTGTTTCTCAAATAAGGTTATCACGTATATTATCTAGCGCTTACGCTCTGTTCTAATCTGAGATGACAAGAGCTATGTACCCTGGGCCGTAGCTAGAAGTAAATAACAAGGGGGGGGGGGGTCAAGAAAATGTAGGGAGGCGCATATTTTCTTTCTCTCTGTGTGACGCAGAAAGATAAATTAGTGCATATTGACACTGTAGTTACTGTGTCATTCCAAAAATAAAGCACCCTCTGGTGTCCCGACACTTTGTATTGTTATATTTTCTAAAATTTTGTTTCAAAATTAAATTTAAATATTGGAAAATATATTTTAAAGATATTTTTCTTTAATGCAATTTTTAAATTTGAGATAAATTCCACTTATTGTTATTCAAATAACTTTCTTAATAATTGTGTCCTGTAAAAAGCCATGTCCCAAGAACAATTTTTGATTTTTAAACCCTACTTTTGTTACTATATGTATCGTTTAAGTTATCTTTCAAGATGTTTTTTATGTCTTTGTAGTCTTTATATTATCCCTATATACTTTAAATATTTTTTGTAAATATTTTTTTTTTCAATTTATAAGAAAAATTCACGTGTCCCTTAATTTTTGTCCCCTGTGTTACCGCCACCTTTTTCTTAATATTAAAATAAGAATTTGCAACCTAAATGTTGTTGACAATAGTCATTCATGTACTTTTAGAGTTAGCATTCGTCCTAGGTAGTCATTTTTCTCATTTGTTAAATTTTGAAGAATATTATCTAAGTAAAGGTGATTTCTGAAGGTGGGTGTGTTTTTTGTGTGTCTCCTGTGTTACTATTGATTTATTTTGATTAATTATTAATTTTGTAGTTTATTGGCATTTAAATTGTAAATCTTAGTTAAAAGAAAATATTCCATCTAACTTTATATTGTTTCTATGTAAATAGTAATACATGGGTGATAATTTATTTCATTTTGTCTCCTGTGTTACCATGATATTGGTAACCATGTTGTTAAGAGACAAAAAACCCAAGTTTAAAAATGAAATGCAACAGAATATCCTGTTTTTTAATGCATTTGTTGGTCTATATCAGAAATACATTTTTAATTAATACATAAGTACACTTTTAAGATTGTTAAATTTTTTTATGTTCAATTAGGATGTCCCCTTTGTTATTTTATTGTCCGCTGTGTTATTGACATTTCTTTTATCAGAACAAAAGAAAAAAAACTTTCTTATGAATCAGTTTTATAATATGCACTGGCTAATATGTATAAATAAGTTTTACTATATTTTTTTATATATTAGAGTAATTTTTACTAAGTTATATAAAGTTTTATGTAGGGAGAATACAAAGAAGGGTAACACAGGGGACATAATATGCCTATATCATGGAAAAATATATACATAAACAAAAACTATATGGTACTGAAAAATAACATTTATATCAAAGTGTTAATATTGTAAAAGCAATTCTCTATTTTAAAATGAAAAAATGAGAAGGTTATTTAAAATATGGTAACACAGGGGACATCTTTCAGCCAATGTGTCTGTGTTTCTAAGCGTATAAATAAATATTTTTTAAAAAGTGTGCTGCTGATATTCAGTTTCTACTCTTGAATATGTATACAACCCTCTCAAAGATTTTTTTATTTCATTTTAAATGAAAAATTTTTTGAAAAAAAATTTCTCAAAAGGGACCTTTATTTTTGGAATGACCCTAACTATGTTTCTCACTCTCACTGAGCAAATCGGTAAAAATATCTCCTTGTGGCCCTTCACCAACTTCACATTCCAGTAATAACCCTCTTCTGGAATTCTTTTTCATGCTTTTCCTGCACTTTGAACACGTAGGGTAAAAAAGGATGCGTCTGTAACACAAGTACGTAAATCGTAATATTCAGACAAATATAATAAACAAAGAAAATGCATTAAATAAACCGTGATTTACGTTAACCATGCATCATATTAACTTAATACTAAAACTTAATGCATGAGATTGATGAACATCTCGCGCATTTACCAAGCAAAGAAATTGGTGCCAAATTGTTAAATCCTTGGAAATCACATTTTGACGAATAGAAATTCAGGATACGATGCTACTAATATTTACCTAATAATATTATCTTCCAATTATACATTCAATTTAGTTTACTTTTGAAGAGTTAGAAAAGTAAGCAAACATAAACCTAACGATAGTGACAAATTTGACAAAGTTGACGATAGTGATAAGCTCTTTTTTTTTTTTTTTTATGAAGTCTTCTCGTACAGGTAGGCGGGTACACAGACATCAGACCTCATCAAATTGACAGCTGTAATTTTAGGATTAGCATATTAAAATATAACTATACTGCTAAATTATATCTTGGTGGAAATCATCTACAGACCCGATTTTAGTGGTAGATTTATCATTGTATTTTCTTCTTCTAACAGTTAAGAAAACATGGAGGACTGGGAGCAGAAATATCCAATAGTAAACCTATCAGTTATTAGTCGCTAAAATTGGATTTTCCACCAAGATATGGTAAACCAGTTCTTTTTTTAATATGCGAATCGAGTTTTAACTTATCCTGGAATTTCGCTGTATGTTTAATAAGATGATGGTTTGTGTATTCGCTTCCCGGCCTATCTGAAGCAGATTTTTTTTCTCCATATGCTACTACTCTCTTGTAAAGCCATTTTACAATAGACCCAGAGGCGGTAGCATAGACAATAACCTCATCGAGTTCACGGTTGAAATTCCATAGTTAATTAAAACTTTATTCGCACATTAAAACGCAATCGGCCTGCCAAGTCCAATCCTGGTGGAAAACATCTGAAAACTATTTTAACGGCTGACTCGTACCCGTAAGGCATGGTGACGTCACTGCGACGTCGTTGTGAAGTCACATTGTGACTTTGTGACCATCGATTGTCGATGTGACGTCACGTGACGTCGATGTGAAGTCACAGTGACTAAAATGTGAAGTCGTTATGGCCGTTTTAGAGCTCTTTTGTGACGTTTCACAAAGCGGTCACAATGTGACTGATTTGTGAAAAATGTGTCATTTGTGACTAATTTCACATTAACATTGTGACGAAACTGTGACAAAAGCAATGATATTTAAATTGCCAGAAACATGTTTTTTAAAGTAAATAACATGTTTTGAAGGATATTTATAATTTTCTATAAATTTTTAATAAAGTCCATCTCAGTCACAATGTGACGTCACTGAGTAGTGACATTTTGGTCACAGATGTTATGTGACCAAAGTGACTCATAGTGACGTCATTGTGACGTCACTGTGACCATGCATGTTATGAGGGTAGGTTTATCATTGTGTTTTCCTGCACCCAAAAGTATGAAATCATGGAAAAGTGGGAGCAGGAAAACAGAATGACATACCTACGAGTTAACCTATAAAATTGAGTTTTCAGGGATTTTTTTTTATTATCAAGATATGACTTGGCAGACCGATTGCGTTTTAATATGTGAATTGAATTTTAACTAATTCTGGAATTCCAGCCATTAACTCGAAGAGATGATTGTCTGTGCTGCCTCATCCCGGTGTGCAAAATACACAATTTTCTAAATTGTTAAACTTATCTTTCGTTAAGAATGGTGTGCAGATTATTGGCTCTATTTTACTATGGAGAGATAACTCACCGATCTATTTTCTGCCACGACCGCCGCATCGCACTTTCAGCACGCGCAAGTAAGGATTCCTGCATGTTTCTTAATATTAAAAGAATTTCTAAAAAATTCATGATGCTTTAATTAATTTTAGTTATTACTATACCTATTTTTTATATTTGTAAAAGTAATAAAAAAAATCATTTTTTTCTTTTCTGTTGCGCTTATCTAAAATTTCATTTTAAACTAATGTTAGCTTAAAAAAAAATTCGTAGAATTAAAATAAAATCTGTAGTTTTATGCATAACAAATGCATGAGTAAAATATATAGCAACTTCGTCGTATTTTAAAAAGAAAATTCAATTTGACAATATCTATCCCATACTACTAAACCGGGAGACGGCAACACTGACAATCACCTCATCGAGTTCACGGCTGAAATTGTAGAATTAGTTAAATTCACGTATTAACACGTTCGCTGTCGATAACTCCGCTCTCTGTGTTAAATGATTGAGAATTTCACGCGCTAGCGCGTGACCGGCAGCGAATGTGTTAAAACACAATCGGTCTATCAAGTCATACCTTGGTGGAAAATACTGAAAACCCAATTTTAGCGGATGACTCGAACATTATTAAAAATATAGTGAAAAAATTACCTCTGGTTTTAAAGGCTATCTATTTTCATACCAATCAGAACGTTCTAAAGGCAACTACAGTGAAACTCGTTTAAGATACGAATCAAGAGACCGAGAGTATTTTGCATCTTAAGCGGGATCGTGTCTTATCCGGATTTCATAGATTCTATATATAGAGAGAGTACGGAGGAGGGTGGTGTTGTCTGGATAAAAACGCAAAGGTTAATTATTTATATATATATATATATAAAAAAAAAAAAAAAAAAAAAAATTAGTGTGGGTTATTTATTTTAACATAATTTTTAAACTGTTTAATTTACACCAATATATGGATATTTGTCTAGTTATATCTATAATTAAATAGCTATATTTTAATTATCAAATTATTTTTAATGTTATTGATATAATTTTTGGTATTATTATTAATATTATTACTATTATTATTATTATTATTATTATTATTATTTTATTATTATTATTTTTTAATTTTTATTATCCTATATTAAGATAATGAGTTTTTACCATGTAAAGTCACAATAAATGTTACTGATTAAAGTAACAATAATGTATTTTAAGTTATATGTTAACATGAATGTTATCTCTTAATTCTAATTTTAATCATTTTATTAATTTAATTTTATGTTAATATCGATTATTAATTATTTTTCCGGTTCAATTATATTTCCATTCTGCTTTATCCTTTTTGTTTGTTATGGAAAACTATTATTTTTACTTACTTCCAACTCCTTTTTGTAAAATATCTTTGTTCCTTGTTTAATAATTTGGTTTTTGTGTGATGGTAGTCCCAAATTCGTATTGTTTTGCTTTTTCATGGCAAATGCGAAGATGAAACCACACACTCCATTTGTAGTTCCAAAGTATTTGGGACCTGAAGATTCTGCTTTGGTTCTACAAATTTCATTTGTATTCATATTATTCTTTTTTCCTTCCATGTTCAATGTACTATAAGTTATTAAATTCAATGGTTAATTTCAAATGGTTAATATTGTTTACTATAATTCAATTTAATTCTTTTATTGATAAAATCCATTGGTGAATCTTGTCTACTTTTAATGGTATTATATATATATATATATATATCTTATCGAATAATAATGCACATTGTTATTAACGTATTTTAGCCATTTATAACTCTTATTTTACGCATATTTCTAACAATTTTTAGATATTCTAGAAAATTTTAGTTTAAGGGATTAAAATAAGAACAGTTTTATTTTTCTCCAAAATTTTATTGAATATCTGTTTATACAGTAAAAAAATTAAAAAGCCTTTATACAATACTCGCTGTCAAACTAAAGCAAAAGACAATAGAACGAAAATGTTGTTAATTTTTAGAAATCAGTAACTAAAATACTTTACATACTTAAAGGGGAAGAATAATAATTTTTTATAATTTTTTGAAAGACAAACTAAATGTATGCAAGGAACAATAATTATTCGATACATTATAAAAATCGTGATGTAGTTTTAGTTTTTTCAGAAAAAGTCGTTTACTTTGGTTTGGTGCAACTTAGGGCTAAATTTCACTACGAAGATTTCTGCCTTGTTGATATGATAGAAAAAATCTTCAATGGAAGGACCAGCATCCATCGAAGAGGCAAACAGTCGAAGTAAGCAAAACGAACTCATGATGGTATGGTTGGACCATCAGTTTCTTCATCCGCGTCGTCTCCCACTTCATCTGAGACCGATTCCACGGAACTTTTGACGTCAGCAATTATATCTGCGATACAACGAACTTCATTTATCACAACCTGATCGTTAATTTTGACAGTCCCAATCTTAGCATTTATCTTGATACTGTTCTTATTCTGTGGTGTTAACAGTTTGAAAAGTGCCACTAAAAAGGAAACGACAAAAGGAAATAAATAAATAAATAAATAAAACAAATCCTGGGGGCAATTTATAGTAATAAAATTAATATAATACTAAAAAGCAGACAGATAACCTATAGAAAAAAATAAAAAGTATAAAAATATAGACCGTTTTCACCAAATTTTTTTTCCATCCAATCAGAAAAGAGAGCAACCAATGAAATTTCGGATACATCCACTCACGGAGTAATAAACAGGAGGGGAAAGTAATGTTAAAATTTTGCCATGCGGATTTTTTAAAGATAGGGGGCGACACCGTAGATGATGGGTTGTCGATCGATGCTTCTGCAATGCTTTTCAATGGAAAGAATGTTCATTTAAAAAAAAAAAATTACGAAAAATCTGAATTTTTAGAAAGTTGTAGAAATGAAAATCTGGTTAATTGAAGTTTTCTTCACAACATACATATTTTTTTAAAAAGTACTTGGCGTTTCATTTTCTTTTTTAAGCCATTTAAAATACGAGATCATTCTGACAAAAAACCAAAGGGCAAGGAAGCCATTTAAAAACATTGAATATCGCGGATTAAAATGACTGTTGTAAAGTAAGTTGAATATCGCAAAGAAATAGACTTATGATTTTTAGAAATTAAATGTTAATCAAATATTTTGGAGTAAATTTTAATTTCGCGTACAGTTTTTATAACCTTTGAACAATTTAATAACTCATAACTTTGGATATTTATGCAATTAATGCACGTAGAATTAAAGCAAATTTTTACTTTAATTATTTGGAAGGGAAAAAAAATGTGTAAATTATAGGATCTCCAGAACACACATTTATAATAATTTAAACAATGTTAATAAAAAAGAAAAAGAAAAAAAAGACTTTGTTTTTATTTTTTCTTTGTGATTGTGCAATAAAAATAAATCTATCAATCAAAATTATTTTTAGATCATTCAGGAATTTTTGCCTTTAAATCCCTTTCTTCTCCATTCAGACATTCAGGCCCGTGTGAAAGGGGGGGGGGAGGTTCCGTCCGAGGAGATTGAGGGAGCACCAAATTTATTCTACCAACACCAATTTCTTTTTTTTTATTATTATTTCCTTCTATCTTTACAAGAAGAAAGTATTGGATTCGTACAAATTTTCGAATTCTGGTTTTTGACGGATTTTACCCATTTTAGGGGTCAGAGATTCGAAAAAACATACTTTTATAAAATATCTGTCTGTAACATATATTTTGTAGGTGCTCTAGCTCAAGAAAAAATTCACGGAATTTAATAAAAATTGATATTTAGGTAGTTCCCTATATAAATTATTGCTGATTAGTTTTTGGCGTAAATCGTTCAACAGGTGGCGCTGCTATGCAGCATTTTTTACAATTTCCGCATCAGCTTTATCTCAAGTACTAATGCACGGATTGTAATAAAAATTTATATGATATAGTCTGACAGGTAGTCCCTGATATAAACTGATGCTGATAAGTTTTTGGTGTAAATAGCTCAACAGGTGGCGCTGCTATGTTTCATCTTTTACGATTTACGCAACAGCTGTATCTCAAGAACTAGCGCTCGGATTCTAATGAAAATTTAGATTTAGATGGTCCCTTATATAAATTGATGCTGATCAGTTTTTGGTGTAAATCGCTCAGCAGGTAGCGCTACTAAGTTGCTTTTTTTTACGGTTTACGCAACAGCTGTATCTCAATAACTGCGCATGGATTGTAATAAAAATTTATATTTAGGTAGTCCCTAATATAAATTGATGATGATTAGTTTTTGGTGTAAATCGCTTAATAGGTGTCGCTGATATCTTGCGTTTTTTATGATTTATGCAACAGCTGTATCTCAAGAACTAATGCACAAATTTTAATTAAAAAATAATACTCAGGTAGTCCTTGATATAAATTAAAGTTGATTAACATTTGGCGTACATAGCTCAACAGGTGGCGCTGTTATGCTGCATTATTTACAATTTCCACAACAACAATATCTCAAGAACTAATGCATGGATTTTCATAAAATTTTGTATTCAGTTAATACTTGATATAACATTGTGCTGATTACGTTATGGTTCAAATTTCTCAATTGGTGGTGCTGCTATGGTGCATTACACTGATAAACAAGGTTTCTGTTTCTAACTAAGTATGTGGTGACTTTTATATTTTAGGTGGTACTGTGAAAGAATATGCCATTAAAAAGTGTCCATCACCCACAGATTTTAAAAAAATTCAAAATCCTGAAAATCTCAATTTAGTAGTATTTATTCAACACATACACGTTATGAAATTTATCATTCGGTATTTTAGTAATGACAAGCTTTTAAATAAACATTTATAAAGCTTAAAATTAATATTTGAAATACTGAAAGTATGCATTGTTTATAAAGTTTCAGAAAAATATAGATTTTTTGTAAAAAGAAATGATATTAATAAGAAATTTCATACTTTATGAAGCGGTAAATGTCTTATATGTGGATGCTCTCTTATAGGTCATTGTTCCGAGTTATATTAACAATTTAAAGCAGACATTAAGCCACTTATATCATTACAATAGTATAAATCATCTTTTCTTTAAAAAAATTTTGAATATTTCTTATATCAATCTCGATAAATAGATATCTTTGTATTGTTTTTCAGGGGATTCCAACCTTGCAATTTTGATCAAGTAATTCTAAGTTTTTCTTTATAAATTTAAGTCTCTCACAAAATCATTTAATTCTTTTTGAGTAATTTGGTGCGGTTCTTCATTTATGCCACGAGAATAGTTCATATCAGATGTAGAGGAAGTTTCAGTTTCATCGATTTCCATTTCTACTGCTGCATCATCATATATAAAATACTCTGGAGGTTTTGGTATTTGTAAATCATCATTATGTAATGCTGGTTACATTGCTGAATCTAAGTTCATGTACTTAATTTTATGTTTACTTCTTGCAAAGAATCCTTTAATTTTTGTAATACATTAGTAGCAGTCGGTTATTTGATCCTTCGGCATGTGCCATATCATGGGTATAGCAAAGGACATACACTTTTTTGTACCTTTCATGCACGTACGGAGGTTTGTAGCACATTGTGTTTAACAAGAATGAAGTGCCCATTTCTTATCTTGTTCACCTACTTTATATCCAAAGTAAATATGATAGGTGCATCGATGCTTTTTCAAAGTTAGCTCCCCGCACATACAGCAAAAAGAATCGGGTTCATTAACTCATCCTCTAGATATGTTTTACATATTGTAGAGGAAAATACGATAATTATAATCAAAATTTAACTAAAAAGTCTTACAGAACAAAGAAATAGTAGTGTATTTGCCCCCGAAAGATAAGTTTCCACTGTCAGAGATTTGTGTTAAAGTCAAATACTGTGGGGGTGGCTAGGTCTGTTAAAGGTCGCTAACATAAAATTTATTGGGGAAACATCTGTTTCTACACTCTTGCTGTATCTTCTATCGTTGTAATAAGAAAAAGGAATGTTTATGTGAATCAAATACATGAAAGAGAATAATATAATATAATTATAATGCCTATATGATGCCTACATACTCCAAAATGTATTAATGAAATTTCTCAAAATTGGAGGGTGCTAGAAAATTTTTACAAACATATTCTTTTTCAGCAGCTTGAAATCTATAAGAAACACCCAACGTATATAGCGAAATCGAAAATTCGTTAAAATTTGTTTATCAGTGTTATTAGTGATTAACGCAATAGCTCTATCTCAAGAATAACTGCAAAGAATTACACAAAACTTTAGATTCTGTTAGACCCTGATATAAACTAGATCTGATTAGTTTTTGGTGCATATCACTCAAACAGGTGACGATGTTACGCTGTATTATTTACAATTTCCACAATAGCCATATCTCAAGAACTAGAGCATGGATTTTCATAAAACTATAGATTTAGTTAATCCCTGAAATAGATTTGTGTAGTTTAGCATTTTGTGTAAATTTCCCAACAGATGGCGCTGTTATGCTGCATTTTTCATAATTTCGCAATAGCTGTATCTCAAGGTCTAATGCATAAATTTTCATCAAACTTTAGATTCAGTTAGTACCTGATAAAAAATAAATAATAAGTAATAATAATTATTACTTATAATTGCTATAAAAATGCATAAAAAATCTTTGGCTACTAATGTTTTGTAAAATGTACAAGCCTTTTGCACATTAAATAACTTTCTATTTAGACACAAAACAAAGTCTGTGCTTTATTATTCCACATAACATGTAAAAAACATGTACACTAAGATCTATACAAAATAACAAAATTTCAGTTTAAATATAATTACAAGAAATAGCTTTATATTAAGGCCTAAAAAACACCACTCACTTGTGGACACGGAATAACACCCCCCCCCCCCTTCGCCTTTTATATACAGGGTGTCCGAAAAGTCTGGAAACGGCCGAATAACTCGAGAAATACATATGAGATTGAAAAACGTAAATATACGTGTTAAATATTTTTAAATAAGCTACTCTGTGATACCAAATTTGACCTTCGAAACCGATCCCTGGGGGGTCAGAGGGGGTCCAACTTTGAAATCTTAAATTATTGCAGATTCGGATTCTACGGACAAAAATACGTAACTTTTGTATTTGATGTTTATTTCAAATCTTCGTTTATCACGGTGTAATAGAGCATATTAAATCGATACATATTCCCGCTTTTCCAACGGGATTTTCCCTTATCGAAACTGATTGAGCAGAATTTTTGACGTCAAATTCCTCGTCTTTTGTAGGAATAGCGTTTCCTGAAAATCACCCGTGGCGATTATTTCAATAGTGCTACTTTACTGTGTTATGGAACATTCTCATTGGTCATGAAAGAGATATTCCATAAAAGCTATGGAGTGACGCTACAGCAAATGGATCAAATTTTTAACTGTGTAGCATTACCGAAATAATCGGCACGGGTGATTTTCAGGAAACGCTATTATTGCAAAAGACGAGGAATTTGATGTCATAAATTCTCCCCAATTAGTTTCGATTAGGGAAAATCCCGTTGGAAAAGCCGAAATATGTATCGATTTAATATGCTCAATTACACCGTGATAAACGAGGATTCGAAATAAACATCAAATACAAAAGTTACGTATTTTTGTCTGTAGAATCCGAATCTGCAATAAAAAATGGGGGTTATAATTTAAAATTTCAAAGTTGGACCCCCTCTGACCCCGGGGGTTGGGTACGAAGGTCAAATTTGGTATCATTGAGTAGCTTATTTAAAAATATTTAACACGTATATTTACATTTTTCAATCTTCCTAGGGGTCAGAGGGGGTCCAACTTTGAAATCCTAAATTATAACCCCCATTTTTTATTGCAGATTCGGATTCTACGGACAAAAATACGTAACTTTTCTATTTGATGTTTATTTCAAATCTTCGTTTATCATGATGTAATCGAGCATATTTAATCGATACATATTCCCGCTTTTCCAACGGGATTTTCCCTAATCGAAACTGATTGGGCAGAATTTTTGACGTCAAATTCCTCGTCTTTTGTAGAAATAGCGTTTCCTGAAAATCACCCGTGGCGATTATTTCAATAGTGCTACACTGTTAAAAATTTGACCCATTTGCTGCAACGTCACTCCACAGCCAGGCACGTAGCCAGGGAGGGGGCTAAGGGGGCTGAAGCCCCTCCCGAAAGTTTAAGAAAAATTTTGCAAAGTTATCTACAATGATAAAAACATACTAGTTAAAAAAATTCTCAAAATTGAAACTTTTTTTTTCATCTTACATTACATGAAAACTACGTAAATTTTAGTTGTAAAAATTTATTCAATTAATTGTGATGCCTTCAAATGAAGACCGGGTAGCGTGGTGCGGGTACTTCGGTGAGGCGGTGACTCATGTTTGAATTAATTAAAAACATTTTATTAAATGTTATAGAAGATTCTTGATTACACAAATCACAATCACAAGCATTAAGTTATAAGTCTATGAAAGGGTTCTGATTTCAATGAAGTTATTGAGATGAATGGCTTAGTCTAACCGTCTTTGATTATAGTCAATTAGTCCATTGTAATTTCACTACGAGCATTTAGTTGCTCAGATGGAGAGATGCAATCAAATAGTTCCTTTGACTCAAATAATCCGTTTTTCACTACTTCCCGACGAGTATCCACTCAGTCATACTTTTCTAAGTCCCATATCCGGAGTCATCTCCCTTGAAGATCAGCCAGGTCCGCTGAATTCAAGTCACTTTCCTCGAGAGAAAAACTTCTCTGCTCCAAGCAGGTGTCCTCACCTTTTCTCTCTCTTTCAGCACTCGACTCCCTCTTCTTTTTCATCTTTTTCCGACCCCCCTTCAAAAAACCTCCGTTACTTTTTTTGTCCATTTAAGTCTTGTCTCCCTTATGTCACTAACAAGCTGTTTTCTTATTCGTCGATCCCAGTTTCATTTTTGCCTTGCAATATGTTTTCCGAACCGTGGATAATCTCGGATTCTCACCGAAGCGGCAATTTCAAAAGGGCGACATTCTGTCGGGCCTATTTTCTGCTTCTCTGAAAAACTGTCTCTTGCTAAGATGAATTGATATACATTACTTCTTTCTACTTTTCCGACCTTTGCATGGGATTTTTCTTAAATGTTGTACTGTCCGGGGTTTTCTCTCGCAAAATCATCTAATTTCCTACATAATATTATAGCAGAACCTTGTTATAACGATCATTCTGATGCATTGTTCTTTATTAATATCTATCGCTAAAAATATAAGTTCTTCTTAAAATGCAATTTGAACTGTCTTTATGCACACTAAAATTCGATAAAGGAAATTCTATGTCATTAATTTGATTAAGAAAATATAAGTGTAATACACGTATGGCATATAAGTTAATTTTAAGAGTCAAATATAAAATAATCTTTCATGTTATGATATTCTTAATTTTTTTCTGTCCGCATTATATGATGTATGTAATGAAAACAGAGTCGTCAATATTAAAATATTTTGCAGAGAGAAGACAGAAACTTTAATGAATGCTTATACTGTAAAATCATGTAAAAATTAATGATTTTAAAGAAAGTAACTTTGAAAATGGCATTATAATTGCAAAAGCGTTTCATTAAAAAAAAAAAATAGTGAGAAATTTTGAAAAGGAATGGTTTGAAGAAAACTTTAGTGTTTCGAAAAAGCTGCGAAAATGCCACGGCGCGGCGTGTAGCGTCCTTTATGTCCGGATCTTCACTGAACAGCTTTTCTTTAAATTGTTTTCGCATGAATCTTTAATCGAAATAAAATGTGCCCAGAGTAGTCTATTCGTCTGATAAATTTTCTTTGTCTTTTGAAGAATAATCAATTTTGGAAATTGTTATCTCTATATAGGATTTTTTTAAACTTTTCACAGGGCTACCCAAGAGAATTTTCTAGGGCCAATATTTAATAAGCTTATTTTGTGTAGAGAGAGAAATACCACGTAGTAGTGATCATGATAGCAGTCCTCAGAGGAACCGAAAAAAAAATTGTAAGCTAACAGCCGTTGGTTGGTTTTATTTATGATGGTTAATTATCAGCATAAGGGATATAGGTCCTAATTGGGAAGTGCCCATTTTCGTAGTCTTTCTAAAGGATCCTACCCGTATTTACGCAAGCAAATCCAAGGTTCGAAGAAAACCACGGAAAACTCCGTACGATTAGGCCAACGGGCTTGATTGGATTCAAACTCAGTGCCTACCGTGCTGTCTACTAGCTTTGAGAGCAGAACCTTTTAACCATAGTGGTGCGTAAGCTAAAGATTTAGAAAAAAGGGTGGAAATGATTAATTTAAGTGACATTATAAATAATCGTAGAAATCCTGCTTATTTCAGCCCAGAGTTTTGGAGGGAAATTATTCAAATATGCTCGAGTATAGTTACCAAAAAACTAATTACCAAATTAAATAACAGGAAATGAATTAGCTTTTTTTTATTTCTAACTGATGACCAGGCCGCTATCTGCCTGATTGCTCCAGCTAAACGGGTTTGATACCTGGTATCGGGGTGAATGCCCGCGTAATTGTCGCGTCGCAGCAATAAATCGAATGAGTGTCTAGATCTTCATCTTAACGGCAGTGGCTACTGCTTATTTGCGAACTTTGTTAATCCGGTTGCTTAATATTTTGATCTTGTTGTTTCGTATCTGCGCTTTGTTACTCAAGTTGATCTCGTAATTTAGAACCTTGGTAAGGTGACGAAATCTTCACCTGACAAGTCATCTCCAGTGGTATAATTCAAGGAGAATTTGAAGGACTTTGCACCCACGACATGTTTTACATGACCAGGTACCATTAACATAGATGGCGGACATTGGCTGCATCTAATCCGATGACCAGATCCCTAGCTGAACGAGACACTTATCTGGCATCGGGGCGGTTGCTGATGAAACTCTGGAGATTTATTTCACCCACAGAATAACTTGCTCTTTGTGTTAGATATATGGAGTATTGCTAAAATTAACAAAACCCTTATTTCTGGAAAATTACTTAGGTTTATCTCTGTTAATAACTTGTCCGGCAAAATTCTAATAGAAGTAGTATTATAACGTTGTGATGAACTATGCCTTGACATGTCTAAATGCGTCGCATATGTGTATGAGAGAGCATCCAAATTGGCTGATTTTTGTTAATGGGGTCTAGCCTTGAATTCGTCAGAAGTATTAAAAAATTAAGTTTGTTCATTGTGCAAGCCGCCGGTTAAACGTCGGATTGTTCAACAGCATGTTGATTACTGCTATCTGAAACTGCCTTATAACTGATGATAATGTCTTCTAAACTAAAATAAAGATCCTAAGACTAACATTTAGGCAGACAACATGTGCAAACCCTCAAAAACATAACAAGAAGCACATAACAACATCCCAAGAACATTATAGGGTTCCAATCTTTATTTTTTAGGTTGAAAGATTTATTAAAAATTTAAACAAATTCATTTCGAATGAAGATATTCTAACAAATTTCCAAGTGCTTCTTCCAGGATTTGCTTATCCTGAAAAAAGAAGCATATTAGAGAATCAATATTTCTCAATATTTTAAGGTCCCAAAATCTTTAGAGTACTGTATGACGTATTACAATACAATGAAGCATTTGCAAACAGTCTTGGCTACAACTCTGATAACATCTAGCCAGTGTTGGAGAGTCTTTTTCGACAATAAAAACAATTAAATAATTGCTTTGAAGTGATATGGCCGATGAGAGACTGGGTTTAGTAGCCTTGTAATAATTTCCATTCATTGGGACTTCATAGTAGATCCTGATAAAGTAGTGATAATGGGCCTCATAGCTGAGAAGAAAGCACGAAGAATGTTGCTTCTGTAGCACTAGTAAACTTATTGCACCAACAATAATGCATTTATAATTATTCAAATTCTAATCAGAGAATGTCAAATATTAATGTAATTTTTAGGATTACATATATCTGTAACGGTTGCTTTCTTTCCTTTGAAAAAATATTTGGAATTAATTTCATCCGCGGATTAATCATTTTAAGACCCTGCGCTCATAATTCGAAACACTCGTATGCTAATATTCATCCTGGGTTTTAAATCTATTCAAATTACTTGTTTGCACTTAAATATTTTTTTATTAATGATTTTCTCATATTATACACAAGGCTTATCTCAAACATTGTTAGTTGAGTTTTTTTATATTCGTTTCCATTTCCCCCTAAAAGCGCATCCGGTTTCTGGACTTTTTTGGAAACTGTAAGTGCTCTTGAAAACCGTAAATTATAACAGAAATCGAAAAAATGCAAAATAACAATTTTTGACATATTTTCAAGTATTCATCGTAGAAATATACCTTCGGTTACGACTAGTTTATTTTTTATTTACGCTTTAAATTATGCAAATTACTGTTGTTAGATCGGAAAAAATTCCAAGATTAAGCCCCCTCCGAAATAAAATCCTGGCTACGGGCCTGTCCACAGCTATTATAGAATATCTCTTTTGTGACCAATGAGAATGCTCCATAACACAGTAAAGTAATCGTTTTCTATAAAAGCGGTGGAGTGACGATGCAGCAAAAGGGTCAACTTTTTACAGTGTACTTTACTGTGTTATGGAACATTCTCATTGGTCATGAAAGAGATATTCTATAAAAGCTGTGGAGTGACGCTACAGCAAATGGATCAATTTTTTAACTGTGTAGCACTACCGAAATAATCGGCACGGGTGATTTTCAGGAAATGCTATTATTGCAAAAGACGAGGAATTTGATGTCATAAATTCTCCCCAATTAGTTTCGATTAGGGAAAATCCCGTTGGAAAAGCCGAAATATGTATCGATTTAATATGCTCAATTACACCGTGATAAACGAGGATTCGAAATAAACATCAAATACAAAAGTTACGTATTTTTGTCCGTAGAATCCGAATCTGCAATAAAAAATGGGGGTTATAATTAAGATTTCAAAGTTAGACCCCCTCTGACCCCTAGGGGGTCGGTTACAAAGGTCAAATTTGGTATCACTGAGTAGCTTATTTAAAAGTATTTAACACGTATATTTACACGTATATTATCCTCTTCAGTCCTGATGTCGCCTGGAGGCGACACTAAAAATCACCCTTTAAATTAATTTAATTTCTGTTAGAATTGCTAAAATTACATTTAGACTTTTTTAATAGATGTGTGCATGTTAGAAGCATCGATATACAACCTAATACATGTTTGGAGATGTTTCATAAAAAATTTATACTTGTTTTTGTGGTGCCACGTAAAATTTGTCTCAGGACTGAGGAGGTCATACACGTATAAACTCATATGTATTTTTCGAGTTATTCGACCGTTTCCAGACTTTTCGGACACCCTGTATATATATATGTTGCGGCCAAAACCCGAAATCGGCCAATTCCCGAACTGGCCAGTAACGTTTAAAAATGACTGGCCAATTCGCGAACTGGCCAGATGCGATTAGCCAATTCCCGAAATAGATAGAGGCACTCGGTTTAATCATTTCTAACACAGTTGAAAGTGTCTATGAATTCAAATAGTGTAGTCGTCTACCTGGCCGTTCTCTAACTCGAGTAAAGGCTCGGGATGACTTGTATTTGTTATCTTATTTCGTTTATCAATTTATTTTGGCACTGATAGGGAATTGTGTACTGTTTTTTGTTAATTTACTGGGATATACAAAAATATTTCGTTTCAATATAATCAATAAGAATCGTTTTTACGGTACATTTTAATGTTGTTACATTACAATAAAATTGGTACCTATGTATCATTAATAAAGACGACAAACAGTTATCTATTACAGTGCATGAAATATAGCAATTCTAGATTTTTTCAGAAACACTGAAAATTTTATTACTAAGAAAATGATGAAAGAATTTTTTAGTGCCTTTTAATGATGTTACACTATTTCAAATTTAATGAAAATCACATGCTTCTCTAGTGTAGAAGAACTTTTTTTATAGAGTATATTGATTAAGTAGCCATTTTAGTTCGTTTATTGGGACGCCAAAATGAATTCCGATAAAGATTATGATATTGCCAAAAAATCCTTTTTAGGGCATTTTTATAATGTTACATTATTTGAAACATAATGCAATTTACAACCCTAGCTTATGTAGGAAGCAATTAAATTTTGTAGAGTATTGGTTAATTAGTAATCATAGTTCGTTAATAGAAACATCAAAAATGACTCCAATGAAGAATTATGATACATTTCATACATAATGAAGTTTATATGCCCTTCTCATGTGGGAAGCAATGCTTTTTTGTAGAGTATTGATTATGTAGTCAATATAGCTCATTTGTAGGGACGCAAAAAGTATTCCGATAAAGAATTATGAAAAATGCAAGGAATCTTTCATAAAGTATTTTAATGATGTTACACTATTTCAACATAATGCATATGTGGGATGTAAATTTTTTGTAGCATATTGAATAAGTAGCCATTCTAATGTACGTTTATAAGAACGCCAAAAAGAATTCCGATGAAGAATAATGATGTATGCCAAAATACCTTTTATAGGGTATTTTAATGATGTTGCACTATTTCAAACATAATGCAATTTACAAGCCTGTCTCATGTGAGTAGCAATATTTTTTTTTAGAATATTGATTAAGTAGCCATTATAAGGAAATATAATACATGCGAACAAATCTTTTATAAGGCATTTTAATGATGTTACACGATTTCGAACATAATGCACATGTGATACTTTTTTTGTAAAGTATTGATTAAATAGCCGTTACAGTTCGTTTACAGGAACGCCAAAAAGAATTCCGGTATAGAATTATGATGTATGCCAAAAAATCTGTTATAGGTTATTTTAATGATATTACACTATTTCAAACATAATGCAATTCATGAGCCTCACTGATGTGAGAAACAATGTCTTTTGTTGCGTATTGATTAAGTAGCATTTGTAGATCATTTATAGGGGCGCCAAAACAATTCCAATAAAGAATTATGGCATATTTCAAACATAGTAAAATTTATATGCCTCACTCATGAGGGAAGCAGTAGGTTTCTTTGTAGAATATTGATTAAGAAATCATTATAAATCGTTAATAGGGACTCCAAAAAAGTATTCCGATAAGGAATTATGATATATGCGAGAAATACTTTTACAGAGTATTTTTTTTTTTGATATTTCACAACTTCAAACATAATAAACCCTTTATACATTTCTAATATGCTATACAACATGTTTTCTATAGATTATTGAGTAGGTGGAATTTACCATTTATGTTCCGATTGTTTTTCATGTGCATTTCCAGCTGCGATAAACTTTTAATATTTATTTGTAAAGCAATTTGTAGATCATAGAAAGCTTTAATGAAAGATAAAATAAATAGATTACTAGTTGCGGAAACCTATTGCTGAAATGAAATTTTACTTTTTTTTTATGCTTATGTGGATATCTCTTTACATAAAAAGAACCGGATTAAATTCTCTTAACAACATTGCGATAGAGTTGCATGATATTTTGTAATCTACACAGTGATTCATTTCCTTTCTTGTTTTAAGTTTAAAATTGCATATTTGTCGATGAGTTACGTTTATTACTTTAAAAAAATCCCCCTTCATGTTTATTTTAATTTGTAAAGAATCTTCTGCAGAATGTAGTTAATCAGGTTCAAAAGAATTGGAAATAATGCGAAATACTATAAATTTACTGAGACCATTTTTATACAAATAAAAAATAATATTTCTATTAGAAAAAATGGCAATTTAGACCACTAAGGTGGCATATCAGAATAGCATGGAAATATCCTTTTCTGTCACGTGTGCATATCAGTGCCATCAAACGGAACCGTCGCAAATTACGTTCTTCTTTGAATAAGAAACAATTTCTAAAAGAATTTCATGACGGCGCCGCATCTACTGGGTAGCCTTAAATCCCCAATTCGGGTGTTGGCCAAGGCTTCTCGGCCAGTTCGCGAATTGGCCGGCCAAAACCCGAAATACGCTATTCATTTCATGTATTTCGGGTATTGGCCGGGAAGCTTGGCCAGTTCGGGTATTGGCCGGCCAGTTCTAGAATTGGCCAGGCTCCGGGTTTTGGCTGCAACATATATATATATATATATATATATATATATATACTATCATAGCCTGTTTTACATCCAGGAACACAGCAATTATATCCTATTTTAATTTATTTTATGAAATATCAATATGAAACTTAAACGAATAAAATAAAATATCTTTTAATCCGAACATATGCATATTTTACCCATACAGTCATATTGAAAGTCTGCTAAAAAAAACCAGCCTACCACATATTACAGCGCCCTCATTATTTACCAAAATTTCACTTTGTATTTTCGAAGAGTCATGCGTATTAAGTTTTCCCTCCTGTTTCTAACTCCGTGCATCCATTGCTCCGTAAAAGTGCTATTACACGTGCGCTGCTGCAGGCGTCTCCATGTTATTCGCGTTTGTAATGACCGAAAGATGGCGTTGTTTTAGACCTGATAATCGTTTGTTTACGTTTGTTTGTTTACGTTCCATGCTGTAGCACTGTAGCATAGAACCAGTTTAAAGAGCTAGTTAAAGTGCAGTTTTTTTATCTTTTTTATTTAATTATGGGAGATAAATTACAAATATCGACAATTTTAGAATTTCTAAGATGCTGGAAAATCTAGTAATTGCTTTAGAGAAGCTGAAGCAATTATTGATTCAAAGAGATTAGTAATGTGCGGCATTAAAGAATGCAAAGAAGAAGAAATAGAGATTGTAGGCTCGTGTTTACAAACAAGCCAAACAAAAGGAAATCCCCATATTATTTCAGGTTTGCTAGTAAAGGAAAACAAAAATTTGAAAATAAAAAAAATTTCTTGCTCTTGCAAAGCTGGGTCAAGCGAATCATGCAAGCATTGTGTTGTGGTCATGTTATTTTGCCATGAGTAAGTCAAATGTACTTTTTTATATTATAGATCTAAACTTTGTGTATAAAATTTTGATTTTTGATAATTTTAATACAAAGAACCCAACGTTGCATTCGTTATAGAACTGTTTATTTATTTATCGGCCTTTTAAACACTGATTTCAGCGGAAGATGCTCATGGTATCAGTTCTATTTCTTTTAGTTCGACTTTGTCCGCGAGAGGGCGTCTATTTCATTTCAAACGCGAATCCTATGAGACCAGGGGAGACGCTTGCAGAGCGCGCGATTCTCTTTTGTCGGAGCGTCTTTGACGCGTGGAACGAAGCGAGTCGCCGGCAACAGCCAATCAAATGCTTGGAAATCCAAATGATGGTGAAGACTCTTCTCGAACAACCAATGAAATGCTAAGAACACGAAAAAACGCAGGCGATTTTTTGTCGCTTGGAATTTTTACGTGTAATAGCACTTTAAGAAGAAGTCAAGGAAGAAGTATGAAGGTAAAAGAAATAAAAGCGGTGGTTGTTTTTGTATTTTGATGAAGAACAGAGAGTCAATTAGAATTGAGCTTGCAAAAGCAGTGGAAAAAAGCATATTTTAGAGAGAAAAAAGGTAAAAAGATAGTATCTTATGAAAAATAAATAAGATTTTACTTATTCTATCCTAAAGACACGTGATAAACTGATTACATAAGCACCATTTCGTATATGAAGCGGAGTTTTTCTGCATCAAAGGACATATTTTTTTCGTATATTAAGCGGGATTGTATCTTATGCGTAGCGGGTAATTTTACACAGGTTTAATAGGCAGTTTTCAAGGGGCCAAAGATAATTCGTATCTTAAGCGGGCGTATCTTAAACGAGTTTCACTGTATTCAAAGTTCTAATTTGTCAGAAAATACATAGCCTTCAAAACCAAAAGTAATTCTTCAAAATATTTTTAACAACACTGTAAAAAAATATAACTATTTTGCTGTATCATCACTCCGCCGCTTTCATAGAAAACGACTACTTCAGGTTATCATGGAGCATTCTCATTGGCCAAAAGAGTGATTTTCTATAAAAGCGGGGGAGTGACGATGCAGCAAAATAGTCATATTTTTTACAGTGAGTGTACATTGTTAAAAATGTGAACTTTGCTGCAGCATTACTCCACCGCTTTTATAGAAAACGGTCACTTTACTATGTTGTGGAGCATTCTCATTGGTCATAAAAGAGATATTCTATAAAATCTGTGGAGTGACGCTACAGCAAATAGGTCAAATTTTTAACAGTGTACGTTTATCATTGTGTTTTCCTACTCCCAGTCCTCCATGTTTTTATACTGATAAGTGCAAGAAAACACAACTATAAACCTGCGAGTCAACCGCTAAAATTCAGTTTACAAGTCATTTTCACCACGATATGACTTGACATACTGATTGCGTTTTAATATGCTAATCAAATTTTAATTAATTCTTGGTTTTAGTCTGTGGATTCAATGAAGTGAATGTCTGTGCTACCGCCTCCCGGTCTGTACTGTATGAGAGGAAATCTACGTTTTATCACAAAGCTTCCTCGGAAACTCTTTGGCATTGTGTTCATGCTCAAACCCGCTGGATTGAGTGTATCAGAATAGGAGTTAACCTTCCGTATTTTTGTGGTGCTATGTGTGGTACAGCTTAAGAGCCCACACTACTGACAAGGAAGGTCTCCATACGGGCATACTCCGAAAAATCTGAAAAAATTACAGAATGTTCTTCTCATATAGTTATATATGTTTATAAAAAAAATTTCGGCGGAACCTCCTTATAACGTCCGTAAAAAAATAATAAAAATTTCATTTATTTGGCGATTTATATCTGGTTGGCGAAAAAACGAAATTTTGAAAAATACTGTTTTACGCTTCGAATACTTTTTAAAGAAAAAACTTTCTACGTCCAATTTATTTAAATAAGTTTAGTTTAAGTAATTTTAGTTTTGCATTTTTACTTTACTTTAAGTGTAATTTTGTCATATACGTTTATATGTACTTATAACAAAATGAAATTAATATATTTTATCATTTAAAACACAATTTAAATTGATTAAAATTGTTCCAAATTGAAAAATACACTGTTAAAAATTTGCTGCATTTTGTTGCAGCGCACTCCCTTGCTTGTGTAAAAAACGGTTACTTGGCCGTGAAATGGAGCTTTCTCATTGGTTGGAATAGAGATATTATATACAAGCGGTGGAGTGCGTTGCAGCAAAATGCAGCAGATTTTTAACAGTGTTGCTCAAGCTACAACACCGCTAAAAATCTGTACCATTCTCTGCAGCGTCACTCTACCGCTTTTATAGAAATCGGTCAATTCACCGTGCTATGGAGCATTCTCATTGGTCAGAAGAGAGATATTCTATAAAAGTAGTGGAGTGACGTTGCAGTAAATGCTGCAGATTTTTAACAGTGAAGTCAATTAAAATCATTTTTCGGATTCGTTAAAATCGTCTGCTTTTGGCGAGGAAATACACTGCTCGCCAAATCCCGCGTCGCTTTCAGCTTTTCACGCCAATTATTCCAAACTATTTTATTTTTTTACATATCTAATAATGTAATTCCGCCGCTAATTTTCACTGATCCTTTATTACCTACATGAGTAGTTTAATTCGTATTTTTTTCAAAAAATTCTGAGTATGCCCCCAATGGAGACCTTCCTTGTGAGTGAAAAGAAAAAGAGCCGGATGGTAATATTAAGTCTATGGGGGTGTTCTTTTTAAATATCTCGCTCAAATTTTAATATTTATACATGCTTTTTATTTATTTATTTATTTGCATGGGATAGCTGAGGTAGAGGTCTGCACGGGCCGGAATTTCCAGGCCCGGGCCCGTCCCGTTGTAAAGCTCAAAAGTTCGGCCCAGCCCGTTTGAATTTTTATATTTTAGGCCCGACCCGGCCCGTACAGAAATCAGTGAAAACAGGCCCTGCCCGGCCCGTTTTGGCCCGTTACAATTTCTACGATTTCTAAAAAAAAATCAGATTTTTATCATATAATTAAGATTTCTTTAAAGAATACTGCATACATATCTATGGAATGATTTTACAGTATATTTTACAGGAAATACACACTAATGATTACTTAGATTCTTAGGCTTTCAACATTCGAATAAAGATTCATTAAAAATTTAATATGGCGTAGAATAAAAGAAAAAAGAAAGAAAGCTAAAAACATCGTTACTTTTGAAGATGTTTGATAAAAGAAGATTTATAAAAATATTTCTATATCATTTTATTAAAGGTTTTAAATCCAAATTCATTCTTAAATTCAAAGAAGCTCCTTTCTGATACATTTCTAAATTCACTTTTTTCTCAGAAATGCATAAGATTAGCAGGTATCGTTATTCAAAAACTATATAATCGAGTGGCGTTATCCATTTTTTGATACAAGCAATTTAAGAATACTACAAGCAAATAAAATACTGTGATAATTAGTGATTTGAATAGAATTTCCGGAAGCGATAGCATGGGAAGGGAGAAAAACCTGTAATCATTTGAGAAACTATTACATCTCAGCAAGGTCATACAAGTATTTTATTTACCAAAAATAAAAAACGCTATTCGATTCCAAATCCCTTCAATAGTTAAGCTTATCACTTTTATACTTTTACAATTTAAAATTAATCAGAAAATGTGTCAAACTTTCGCATTATTGAGAAATTAATTTAAAAACCATCAAGAAATATATATCCGAAGATAAAACTAACATAAGTTCTTTATCGCCGTTAATAATTTTACAAATCATGTTTTCTGCCCTACAGATTTTGAGAACAATTAAGTTTAGTTCCAGTCCGGCCAGTCTATATGTAGAAAAATAAAGCAAGCTTGATCTCGGACCGGCATGAGTCAGCTAAAAAAATAGTAAAACGAGTTGCACACAATGTAATTTTCCGATGCTGATCTCCACACTGCACATTTTTATATTGATGCTGTCAAACTAGTATGGCTCGTGACGCACATTTATACTTATTCTCGTTAAAACCATTGAAAATAGCTCAAATTTTATCGTTCCAGCTCACATCTTCAGAATGGGCCGGTAGGCCCGAAAACTTTTTTAATCGGCCCGGTCCGGCCCCCGTCTGGCCCGTTCAATTTTTTTGCCGTCCCGGCCCGACCGGCCCGTTGAAAAAACTATTCTAAATCTGCCGGCCCGGCCAGTTAGAAAATTTGAAGCGATTCCGCCGGGCCGGGCCGGGTACGGGCCACGGGCTAAGCCCAGGCCCGTGCAGATCTCTAAGCTGAGGAGGATCTACAACCGGGCTAGTTTTTACTTTTCGATTTTGGGTATATATATTTTTTATATTATGATAGTTTCTATTTCAGAACCGATTCTAACCAGTTTCAAAAATTAAAGTTTTTTTTTTTTTTTTAAATCTGAAACAAAAATTGTAAAAGTAAAAACTAGCCCGGTTGTAGATCGTTCTCACATACACTATGCAAAAAAAAAAAAAAAAAAAAAATCATGTGAAAATATTAAAATTTGAGCGAGATTTTTGAAAAGAGTGCCCCCATAGACTTAACACTATCATCCGGGTCTTTTCCACTCAGTGGTGTGGGCTCTTTAGTTACAATGTAATTTTTGAATTCTAGAAACTTAATAACCGAGTTTCAGGTAGATTTGAGAAAAAAAAAAATCTAGAGCCCGTATCTACACTGTAAAAAAATTTGACCCTTTTGCTGCATCATCACTCCACCGCTTATTTTAACTCCACCGCTAAACGGTTATTTCAGCCTATCATGGAGCAGTCTCATGGTTCAAAAGAGAGATATTCTATAAAAGCGGGGGAGTGATGATGCAGCAACAGGGCCAAATTTTTTACAGTGTATTGTTTTGTTATGCAGGCAGATTGTCACTTTGAGGAATTTTCATTTACTAATAATAGACATTGGAGTTGCGAAATTTCCTTTCGTAAACAGCACTCCATTTTTTATGGCGTATTTGGGCGGAATAATTCAAAACACCATTGGGAAATATGTATCAAGTATCTATATACTTAAATAAATGACATATAATTGCCTTAAAATAAAATATGATAGCTGCATTTTGTTTGCGAAAAGCGAGCATAGCTCTTTTATTTATTTACTTGCAACGGTTATTTGGACACTCGCATGTTATTTTAATGATTTGATAATCGAAATTGGCAACAGTTGAAAGTATTTTTTTTTTTATCTTTTCGCTGTGATTGATTGTTCGAAGGTTCTATTGACTGTTTAAAAATGAGTATTATTTAGTTTATATCTAGTTTAAAATGAGTGGATATCGTAGTAATTTATTAGAAACAAAAATGGATTTTAAACTGAACCATATGTTTGTTTTTACGACGGATATTAGCTTGAACGAACGGTTTACATTTAAGCCTCCAAAATGTGTGTTTATTTATAATAATGGTTATACATCATCATTTAAAAACAATGATGTTAAGGAAAGAATGGTATTTCCTAATCAAAAGAAGAGAAGAAACGACGTGTATTTCGAAGAAAGTAATATTGAGAAACAACTGAATCGATTGGCTAGTAAAAGACGTTCAGTTTCGATGACGCCTAAAACAGAAAGTAATAGTGCCGATTTTATTGATGATGAAGCATTACATTCAGATTTACGGTTCAATAGCTTTGTTTCCAGCACACCAAAACATGGCTTGAAATTTAGAAGATATAATTTTATTGGCAGACGATTCAAAAGATGGAATGAAAGACCTAAGCGATCATTTTGTTTCTCATCATTTTACGTACCTGGAAGATATCGTTATATACAGAAATTTCCGCATAAGTGGAGATCCAGACGAATAACCAAAGCTCAGCTAGATCATGAAATTGATGAGTACATGGCTGAAGCGAGAAAAAAATCAGTATGCTTTTCTAACGATGAAAAAAGTATTAGTACTAGCAACGAAGAATATTTGAAGGAAGCTGAAAAATACTTATTACAAAACGAGAGTGATCTGTGATCTATATAACGAATTCCGTTGCAATTTTATATATCCATCGAGAAATAATAGTAATAAAAGAAAACAAAATATATTTTTCATGTATGAAGGATTGAAATATCAAATATTTTATCATTTCTGAAGTGTATGAACGCTATATATTTTATTTGTGCTTTTAAATTCTGTTTAAATTTCAATTGAACATTTTTATGTAACATTTAATTCAAATTTGAAATCTTGGAACGCTTTTAATGGTTGATTTACGAAATTTTTTGCAAGTAGTATAGAATCTGGACAATTATCGTTTAGCATTAAGAATGCGAATACTGCCTTGCCAATTGCATCATATTTTATTTTTGTTATGTTGAAAATTAACCTTTATTTCCTGTTTTTATAACATATTTTGAACATTAGATTAGAAAAATATTATAATTAAAAAATAACGTATTTTAAAAATTAAGACTAAACAAATAATCCGGTATTCTGTTTAGTTATTATCTAAATGTCTTTATGTGTAAATTCTATAAATTTGACTGTATTTTGTTGCTACTTTTGAAAATTTTCTTGTACGCTCGCTTAAATTAAAATATTAATGTTTCGAACTCATTGATGTGTTTGACTTATACAATCAAGATGAAATGAGGTAAGTATAACCATCATAAAAAGTTATTAAATCTTTTAGATTTTTAAATCGCAAGATTTTAAGAAATACACCTTTTACATATAAACATTTCAATGAACAATTTTATTTTATTTGAGATAGGTGTAGCGAAAAATTAAAAACAAATGTTATTGGCATGTTTCAATTCCATCTAATAAGAACCATAATCATAATAAAATAATAAAAATCGTTTCACGATCACTACAAACAATGAGATGTAAAATAAATGTAAATGTAAATAAATAAATTGAGATGTAAATATATTTATTTTACATCTCATTGTCGCGAGCCGTTTGTATTGACAGTGAAACGATTTGTATTTTTATTTTACTACGATTATGATTCTTATTAGATTGAATCGAAACATGTCAATAATATTTATTTTTGATTTTTCGCTACACCTATATCAAATAAAATAAAATTGTTTAATAGGGATGCATCGAATATTCGGTATTCGGCCATGCTACCGAATATTCGGTTAGGCCGAATATTAAACTATTCGGTTGAGCCGAATATTCGGCTTGGCCGAATATGAAACTATTCGGCCTGCCCGAATATCAAAGTATTCGGCAGAATTCAATACTTAATAAAAACTTTTCACTATTTCTACTTTTAACTGTCAATTTTTTAATTTATATTTAAAACAATTAGAAACAAAATCATTTTTAAATAAAATAGAATGTTTTTACATTATTTATTTGCTGTTTGTAAAGTATAACTTAAGAAAATTAAACATGTGAAGGATTAAAATGGTGATTTATTAGGATTCTCCTTAGGAATAAATTATGTGCAGATACAAGTTTCTAAATTTTGTTTAGTAAATAATCTGTTTCTTGCTTTCCCCCAAATAAAAGTCCTTTAAAAGAAAAAAACAACTTTTCAGATTAGTAATAGCTATCAAGGCAGACAATTTTTGTTCATGAAACCATAATCATAATCAACTTATTGAGTCATAAGTACATTGTATTTGATCTCACTCTGGGTCAAAACTTGTGTGTTCGTTTATTACATTAACAATAAATAAGATAACATATTTTCAACTCACATGCTTTGATTTCTGTAAAATATGATATGATGGGAAGGGTGGAAAATACCACCATTCATAAGAAAAGAACTATGAGCCAAACATGCCTTTATTCAAAATTAAGTTGAAAGTATTTGTACTTTATATTGAAAAAAATTTGCCTCGAGTTATTTAAAAAGGACAATTATCAGACTGTAAAATTTTTCTTCGGCCATTTTTTCATTATTTGATTTAAAAATGTTTGTTTTGATTCGTAGAAAATTTTATTAATTAAGATTTCATAATTGCGCTTCTTAAATAACTCGACAGATTTTTTTCAATACTAAATGTTCTGATAAAGAACTCTTGTTTATCAAAATGTAAGTTTCTTTTATTAAATATTATGTAAAACTGTTTTAAAAAGTAACATTTTAATACCTTTTAAATTTAAAAATATAAAAAGAATTTGGAAAGCCGAATATTCGGTATTCGGCCCAACAATTACTATTCGGCTAGCCGAATATTCGGTATTCGGTTCACCTGTCTGCCGAATATTCGGTATTCGGCCAAAATCACTATTCGGTGCATCCCTATTGTTTAATGATATGTTTGTAAGTATAACCTCCTAAACTGTTATTTTACAGGATTCGTACTTCCCCGAGAGAATTTTGGTTGTAAATATTTCAAGACAATATTAATAAAAAAAAAAAAAAAAAAAAATCCGATGTAAACGCTGAAACGTGGGGTGGTTCGGGTCAGTTTCTGCAGGGATGTAATCGTAAAAATAATACAGAATATGTGTTCTAAGCAGAGTGTATACCCTAGAGTGTGTAAACTATTTCTTGTGAAACAGAGGTTATATGGTGTTCCTTTAAAGAATCCAGATGGTATACAGCGTATACCCTCCACTACATCCCTGAGTTTCTGCTCATGTTTTCACTACTAAATATGCATAATTTTTCACAAAAGTTTAAAGAGGTCTTGTATATATTTGTACTTATAACCAATTAAAATTTCAGAGTTCAAATGATAAGATTGTTTTATGACGCAAAGATATGAAGCTGAAGAAAAAAAAAGTATTTCTTTTTCAACTCGACGCGAATATATTTTTACGAAATTATTTCATGGGCTGCGAAACCGTTTTAGTTATGGAAATTAAATAAAAAACTTCAGTGAGTTCGAACAATAAATTTCTTTTTATTATTTACGAAACGACCTTTACTGGAAAAATAAAAAACCCAGGAAATATCTGAATTTATCCGATTTTAGCGGTAGTGATATCTTAAGAACTAAAAAACTGAATTTCATCAAACTTCATATTTTGTCAGACCTTGTCATAAATTGTTGCTGATTAAGTTTTCCTGTAAATCGTAGCAGCAGGCGCAACTACACTGTATTTTTCACGATTTTTGCGATAGCTGTATCCCAAAAACTAATGCACTGAGTTTAATAAAATTTCATAGCTTATGTTACACTTTCACGTAAATAGACCATTATTAGGCTTGGGCGTCAATAGATGTGGCTTTAATGCTCTTTGGGTTGTGAATTTCGGTTTCAAGCATCTAAGAGGGGGGGGGGTGAGTTAATTTATGATTAATGTGTTAATTAATGATTTGTTTACAAAATGCCATGTTCTATCTCCTTTTTAAATACCCAAAATTCAATAAGCTCATAACTTTAGAATTCTCATGATGGACAAATGTAATTTGATTTGGGTATACTGTAAAATTGAAATATTAACATGTATCTCTGCATTAGAGGTCTGCACGGGGCGGAATTTCCAGGCCCGGCCCGTTACAATTTCTACGATTTCTAAAAAATTCAGATTTTTATCATATAACTAAGATTCCTTTAAAGAATACTGCATACATATCTATGGAATGATGTGTACAGTATGTTTTACAGCAAATACACATTAACAACATTTAATGATTACTTAGATTCTTAGGCTTTCAACATTCGAATAAAGTTTCATTAAAAAATTAATATGGCGTAGAATAAAAGAAAAAAGAAAGAAAGCTAAAAACATCGTTAATTTTGAAGCTGTTTAATAAAAGAAGACTTATAAATATATTTCTATGTCATTTTATTATAGATTTCAAATCCGAATTCATTCTTAAATTCAAAGAAGCTCCTTTCTGATACATTTCTAAATTCATTTTTTTTTTCTCAGAAACGCATAAGATTAGCAGATATCTTTATTCAGAAACTATATAATCGAATGGCGTTATCCATTTTTTTTTATACAGGCAATTTAAGAATACTGCAAACAAATAAAATACTGTCATAATTAGCGTTTTGAATAGAATTTCCGGAAGCAATAGCAAGGGAAAAAGAGAAAAACTTGCAATCATTTGAGAAACCATTATATATCAACAATATTATACAAGTATTTTATTTACCAAAAATGAAAAATGCTATTCGATTCCAAATCCCTTCAATAGTTAGGCTTATTTTATACTTTTACAATTTAAAATTAATCAGAAAATCTGCCAAACTTTCGCATTATTGAGAAATTAATTTAATAAAAAGAATATTGCCCAGTTAAACTGATGGCATTGAGCTCACAGGCTACGCATACTAATTGTACATTACAGCCTTATATTTTCAAGGGTTAATTCCGTTGGAAAAAAAATTAAGAAAGGGAAACAGCTTTCCCCTTTCCCCTTTTTATACTTAATCATTGAACCTCCTAAACTATCAAGAACATGCTTTATCATATAAAAAATCTATGTCCAAAATGCAGAGCAAATCGGATAATTCTTAATAAAAACCCATTTAACATTTATATAATTTAAGAGGAGCTATCCCCCACTTTTATACTTAACCATTAAATTTACAAAACTATTCAGAGATTTGAACGAAATCTGACAATTCTGCTTGAAAAACCCCTTTATATCAATTAAGGGGAGGGGCATTAGAACCCCCGTTCCCCCTATTTATACTTATTCAATGAACACCTAATAACAGTCACGAAATTGCCTCGTCAAAATGATCCTATATCTAAATTTTGAACGAAAACTGTTAATTCTGCATGAAAAACCCATTAAATCAATTAAGGGGAGGGGCATGAGCCCCCCATTCCCCCCTTATACATATTGAATGAACTCCAAAAACTAGTCAGGGAAGCGCCTTATCAGGATATACCTATATACAAAATTTCAAGTGGATCCGATATTTTTATCATGAGTTATCGCGTTACGCACGTACGAACGTACATACAGAACGGACGGGCACATAAGCTCTCAGGCTATGATAGCCTGTGAGCTAAAAATCATCAAGAAGTATATATCCGAAGACTAAGCTAATTAAATTCTTTATCGCTGCTAAGACTTTTACAAATCATGTTTTCTGCCAATAATTAAGTCTAGTACCGGCCCGGCCAGTCTAAAAGTAGAAAAATAATGCAAGCGTGATCTCGGACCGGCATGAGTCAGCTAAAAAAAAGTATTAAAACGGGTTGCACATAATGTAATTCTCCGATGCCGATACACAGTGCATTTTTATATTGATGCTGTCAAAGTAGTATGGCCACATTTCTACTTATTCTCGTTAAAACCATTTTCGTTGAAAATAGCTCATATTTTATCGTTTGTGCCTAAATCTTCAGAACGGGCCGGCAGGGCCGAAATTTTTTTTTATCGGCCCGGCCCGTCTGGCCCGTTCAATATTTTTGCCGGCCCGGCCCGTTGAAAAAACTATTCTAAATCTGCCGGCCCGTTAGAAAGTTCGAAACGATTCCGCCGGGCCGGGTACGGGCCAAGCCCGGGCCCGTGCAGACCTCTACTCTGCATTAAAAAAAACAAACAAAAAAAACTACCGTAATTTTTCACGTAAACGCCGCACCTTTCATAACTCAATTTCCCACCAGAATTAATGTTTAAAAAATATTGCTTGCTTGTGCTTAGCACGCATTTGACTTCTTTTTCTCAATAAATTATCTGGTTTGAAAAAGACAACTAAGTAAGCCGCGGCGTTTACGTGCGAAAATACGGTTATGCTGTCACCGCTGCTGACGATGAATTTTTCGTGAACGGGAGTCATTCTTGGTTAACATCAAGAAAACTAGCACGCAAAAATATGAAAATTGCTGATATTATCGAGAAATATAATATTTGATAAACACGGTAATGCAGACAGTTTTCAAATCGAATAATTATTTCAAGACGTATTTGATATTAAAATTGGACAGCATTATTCCATTAAAAAAGTTTTATAGGAGCAAAAATTATACGTTGGAATTTAAACATTTTTAGATCATGTTTTATACATTAAGACTCTGTGTGTTAACTGCTTTTTTCTTCCTTTTTTTTTGGGGGGGGGGGGGGGGCTTATTTTTTGAAAATATATTTCCATTTTAAATTCAAATTTAGGTACTTAACGCCACCGCAGCAGAAGTTACACTAATGTGCCAATAAAAAGCAATTTTGTTGTTCGCACGCGCACAAAAAATGGCGTCAAAATCAGCAAACAAGACAACAAGGAATCCAAAAGAACTGCGTGCCTGTGCAAACAACAAAATCATTCTTTATTGGCACATTAGCGCAACTTCTGCTGCGGTGGCGTTAATATAGATAAACCACGTTTGAGAGAAACCTGGACAGAACTGCGCATGGGCGAAAAGAGCGAGTCCAATGCGAAAATGGGAGAGTTCGTACCATCTCGAGGATGAGTTTATTTATTAAACATCCTAGATATGTAGGATTTTTTGGGCGAATACCTTTTTGTATCTCTAATTCAATTATCTGTTTCTAAACATTACATTGTAATTCAGTTACACTAAAATAAGTTAAAAAAGACAAATATAATAAAAAAGATGATTTAAAGGTATGGTTATAAATAACTTTTTCCCTCGCAATATAGCGTAACTTAATCTTTTTAGAATTAACGCCTGAATGGTGTGATTTTAAAACTTGCCAGATTAGCAATTTTTTAAAATTATTTTGCTACATTATTGTGTACATTATTTATTTATATTATTTGCATACATTGGATATGAAAATGAGAAATGACGTAGATATCATATACGCGCAAGGTTTGGTAAAAAAAATTTCTAACGTCAATTTGGCGAAAACCTCATTTTCGAATGCTGGTTAAATATACATTTTTAAATTATTTTCTATTATTAAATAAAATAACAATATATAAAACAATTTTTAAATATAATAAATTTAAAAAACAAATAACGATAGAGCAAAAAACATTTTATATAATTTTAAAAAATAAGGTAAATAAACAATTTATCAAAAAATAAACAATATCAGGGTTGCCATATTAGGCAAAATAACGCCATTCTGGCGCCAAGTAAATCCCAGTGAGTATATGACACACAAGTGCCCTGAATATTTAGGTTGTTAGAATTGGCGAATTTCTTGCATAGCCGCCAAGTCAGATGCCAAGCAGTTAAAACTGCATTTTAGCAATAAAAATAAATGTAAAAAAAAAAAAAAAAAAAAAAACATGTTTTTATTAAAATTTACAAAAATGTAGGAGAAAGTATATATTTTAGAAAGGTTATTCCGAGAACTAATAATAGGTCCACAATCTATTTATTTTAAAATAAAATTTCACTCGGAACAAAAATTAGAAAACATTATTTAATATCATTTCTCGGCCTCATAGGCTATTACCCCCAAAGTCTGAATGGAATCGGCTTGGCATTCTGCCAAGTGAAGACCTTACAAAGCTGGTATATCAGTACGTAAATACCCAAATTTACAACATTTCGAGATATTTTTTCCGTATTGGGAATTAAGAAAGGGTGGAATAGTGTATTATTTTAAGTTGTTGCTTGTTGACGCGAAGAATAATATTTTCGTAAAATTAAAAATTTATTTATATGTGTCTTTATAAACAGGAAAAAAATTCTTTCAAATAAGAATTAAAGGATTATGTGTTAAAATCAGGAAAATATTGAAAATTATGAAAAGAACTAGTAAAAAAAAGAGAAAGAATGTTGGCCACCTGTTTTTTTGATAAAAAGTCAGCCTCCCCGCGCCCCCTATGCGGAAGCAGGATCGGGGATCAAGTCAAAAAGACATTGTTGAATGGGCATTTTGCTACAAAAATTATTAAATATATTTTAAAAATTATTTTTTTTTAAGTTTTATATGCTATAAAGTTATTTCATACATGAGGGACTCGCAATCATAGTAGACCAAGTCCATAAAAAAAAAAAAAAAAAAAAAAAAAAAAAGAACATTTAGAAGGTTTTTATCTGTTTTATGCACTTTCACAGGGAACCAAGCCTGTTAACAGATCCTATATATGAGAAAATAGACTTGGTTCGCTGTGGGAGTGGATAAAACAGATTTTAAGGACCTTCTAAATGAACTTTTTTTTTTTTTTACCACGCTTTTATTAGCTTCGCCTGTATGTTTGTGAGTTTGCAACTCTCCTTATTTTATGTATGTTCACCGATTACTCCGAAACCATGCAACCGATTAATTTGGTTTTGGTGTTAAATGAAAGACGATGCTCTCGAATTGGTACCATCGAAATTGGTTCAGTACTTTTTTAGTAATTAGGCAAAAACTGATGAAATTAGTGATTTTTCGCTAATTAAAAGTGTTGAATAGGTTCACTGAATGGAGTGTAGACAGCATGGCCGAGTGGTCTAAGGCGCCGGATTGAAGCTCTGTTTTTCGAAAGAGATTGTGGGTTCGAACCCCACTCCTGACATTATTTACATCTATGTAAAATTAAAAAAAAATCCGTATTACAATTTTTATTTTTAACCGGCTTCAGGAAAGGAAGAGGAAGTTATCAATTCGACGCGTATGTTGTATTTTTTTTCTATGTATGTTTACCAATTACTCTGAAACTATCCAACCGATTAATTTGGTTTTTGTATTAAATATAAATATAGTTTAAAATAAAAAGAGTATTGCCCAGTTAAACTGATGGCATTGAGCTCACAGGCTACGCATACTAATTGTACATTACAACTTTGTACGTTAATTCCGTTCGAAAAAAAAAAAATAAGAAAGGGAAACAGCTCTCCCCTTTCTCCTTGTTTATACTTAATCATTGGACCTCCTAAACTATCAAGGACATGCTTTATCATATAAAAAATCTATATCCAAAATTCAGAGCAAATCGGATAATTCTTAATAAAAACCCATTTAGCAATTATATAATTTAAGAGGAGTTATTCCCCTCTTTTATACTTAACCATTAAACTTCCAAAACTATTCAGAGATTTGAACGAAATCCGACAATTCTGCTTGAAAAATCCATTTATACATGTTAGGGGGAGGGGCATTAGAACCCTCGTTCCCCCTGTATTTACTTATTCAATGAAAACCTAATAACAGCCACGGTATCGCCTCATCAGAATGATCCTATATCTAAATTTTGAACGAAAACTGTTAATTCTGTATGAAAATCCCGTTTATATCAAGGAGAGGGGCATAAGCCCTCAGGTTCCCCCTCTTATACATATCGAATGAACTCCAAAAACTAATCAGGGAAGCGCCTTATCAGGATATACCTATATACAAAATTTCAAGTGGATCCGATATTTTTATCATGAGTTATCGCGTTACGTACGAACATACATACAGAACGGACGGGCACATAAGCTCTCAGGCTATGATAGCCTGTGAGCTAAAAAAAGAATATTGCCCAGTTAAACTGATGGCATTGAGCTCACAGGCTACGCATACTAATTGTACATTACAACTTTGTACGTTAATTCCGTTCGAAAAAAAAAAAAAAAAAAAGAAAGGGAAACAGCTCTCCCCTTTCTCCTTGTTTATACTTAATCATTGGACCTCCTAAACTATCAAGGACATGCTTTATCATATAAAAAATCTATATCCAAAATTCAGAGCAAATCGGATAATTCTTAATAAAAACCCATTTAGCAATTATATAATTTAAGAGGAGTTATTCCCCTCTTTTATACTTAACCATTAAACTTCCAAAACTATTCAGAGATTTGAACGAAATCCGACAATTCTGCTTGAAAAATCCATTTATACATGTTAGGGGGAGGGGCATTAGAACCCCCGTTCCCCCTGTATTTACTTATTCAATGAAAACCTAATAACAGCCACGGTATCGCCTCATCAGAATGATCCTATATCTAAATTTTGAACGAAAACTGTTAATTCTGTATGAAAATCCCGTTTATATCAAGGAGAGGGGCATAAGCCCTCAGGTTCCCCCTCTTATACATATCGAATGAACTCCAAAAACTAATCAGGGAAGCGCCTTATCAGGATATATCTATATACAAAATTTCAAGTGGATCCGATATTTTTATCATGAGTTATCGCGTTACGTACGAACATACATACAGAACGGACGGGCACATAAGCTCTCAGGCTATGATAGCCTGTGAGCTAAAAAAAGAATATTGCCCAGTTAAACTGATGGCATTGAGCTCACAGGCTACGCATACTAATTGTACATTACAACTTTGTACGTTAATTCCGTTCGAAAAAAAAAAAAAAATAAGAAAGGGAAACAGCTCTCCCCTTTCTCCTTGTTTATACTTAATCATTGGACCTCCTAAACTATCAAGGACATGCTTTATCATATAAAAAATCTATATCCAAAATTCAGAGCAAATCGGATAATTCTTAATAAAAACCCATTTAGCAATTATATAATTTAAGAGGAGTTATTCCCCTCTTTTATACTTAACCATTAAACTTCCAAAACTATTCAGAGATTTGAACGAAATCCGACAATTCTGCTTGAAAAATCCATTTATACATGTTAAGGGGAGGGGCATTAGAACCCCCGTTCCCCCTGTATTTACTTATTCAATGAAAACCTAATAACAGCCACGGTATCGCCTCATCAGAATGATCCTATATCTAAATTTTGAACGAAAACTGTTAATTCTGTATGAAAATCCCGTTTATATCAAGGAGAGGGGCATAAGCCCTCAGGTTCCCCCTCTTATACATATCGTTTGAACTCCAAAAACTAATCAGGGAAGCGCCTTATCAGGATATACCTATATACAAAATTTCAAGTGGATCCGATATTTTTATCATGAGTTATCGCGTTACGTACGAACATACATACAGAACGGACGGGCACATAAGCTCTCAGGCTATGATAGCCTGTGAGCTAAAAACTAAAAACCACGCTTTTAAAGTAATCAAACTAAAAAGTGAAAAATAAATATAGTTTAAAAAAACTAAAAACCACGCTTTTTAAGTATATCAAACTAAAAAAAAGTGAAAAATAATTCGTACTATAAGCTGAAAACGAAAATAGATGAAAAATACTATTTGCCGAAACGTTAGTGAAGTCTTACTTTGGAGACACGAAATTTTTTGGTTTCTGTCAGTCAGTCTATCTATTCCGCGATAACTAACGCAAAAAACATCCGATTGGCTTGAAATTAAGTGGGTATGTTAGTGAGACACTGGAATTAAGCTGCATAGTTTTTTGTTAGATTTGATTCATTTGTTCGGAAAATGTAGAATATTTTATTTTGCGCAATAATGCTTTTCTATGGCAAATCCAATGATTTTCAATTTTTTTTTTCCTTGAGAGAAAATGACACATTTCATTAATGGAATTCAATGATAAATGGATACTGAAATTTACCAGTTAAATTATTCGTATTGTTTTGAAATTTTGTCTATGCATTTGTCAGATTTTTAAAGTTATTACTGTAAATTTTGGAGATTTTTTATAAATGTGTTCCAATAATCCTTATATCCTTACTAATATTATAAATCGGAAAGTGAGTTTGTTTGTTTGTTTGTTTGTTCCGCTTTCACGCCGTAACTACTGAAACGATTGCTTTGAAATTTTGCAGACGTAAAGTTAGAAGTCCGCATTAAATAAAAGGGTACTTTTTATCCCGGAAAAAATTGATATTCCCGAGGGAAAACAAAAATATAGTTTGCTTGATGGATGGATTGGAGATGGCGCTGTGTGTCGTTTAAAACAAGATAAAATATTGCAAACGAATATAAACATGTAAATTTAGAAGCTAAATGATACGATAATGAATCCCCGAAAATGAGGAATTCCCGAGGGATGACGTACAATTTGTTTTATCGTCTAAACTTTTTTTTACATCTACTTATATATTGCAAAAGAATATGAACATGTAAATTTAGAAGCTAAATGATACGATAATGAATCCTCGAAAATGAGGAATTCCCGAGGGATGACGTACTATTTGTTTTATCATCTAAAATTTTTTTTTTTTTTACATCTACCTATCCTGAAATAACTATAAGTGAACGAATTACTAATTGGTATAAGTATTAGTTACGTTATTTAGTTCTTGAGGTTTGCGATAGATGGCCCTGGGTGTTTTTAAAACGTGGTAACGATGTGCAGTAGCTGTATAATAGTTAGGTTAAGTTAGTTTAGTGCTTTTTTTCTAGGTAGATATCTAAAGTAGTTATTGTTTTTTCGATAGGAAATTACGTCGCTTTGTTCGTCGTTTAGATTGTTATAGTTTGATGAGTTACTGAAAAAGAATAAATTGCTATATACAATTATGCTGCTTCACAATTTTCGACAAAAGTGCTTTTAGTGATAATGAAAAAGATACTGAAACTGAAGGTGTTTCTTGCAATATCGAGAATTTCCAAGAAACAACAAAATACAGTAAGCAGTTTTTTTTTTTTTTTTTTTTTTTTGTAAATAAAAGATAGTTTAGAAGGATTAAAATTACTGACAGAGTTAAAACTTCACATTGAAAAACAAATTACATGTAATCGCAAGCAAAAACACACTATTATATATTAAAAAAATTCTTTTAAACAGTGGATAAAAGTATGCACCGTTTTATTTCAGTTTTATTGTTTGAAAAAATAATTTTAAATTCTGATTATTATAAAACAGATGTTTTAGGACATGTAAAAGTCCTTTAATGAAGCATTAAGAATTTCTTAGCAATTTTTAAATATCTTATGTTTTCCCAGTTGCGGACACCTCCGAATAGCGGACAATTTCCGTCCTCCCGAGGTGTCCGTTATTTAGAGGTTTGTCCGTTCGGTGAAAGTCACAATTTTGCACTGATTGTCTTCAAACTCCCCAAATACTTTGAGATGGTTAATATCTCGGCGGCGATTAAAAAAAGGACAAAGTCGGCTCAAGGGGATGGAAAGGGAGAAGGTTAAAAAAAATTTATACCTTTTTAACCTGGCTCTGACAAAACCAGATCTTACAAAACGATGACAGGAAAAAAAAAAAAAAAACTTTTTCGTTATAGCAGTTGCCAACAATTAAACACACACACACAAAATTGAAAAAAAAAAAAAAATAGTTTGACGAATTTAAGAAAAATTGAATATTACGTCATAACTTTTTTCTAGCAACATTTCCATATCAAAACGGGAAATAAAATAGCTTGAATGATTTTTTTAAAGCAAAAATTACGTCATATTGAAAATATAAAGTTATGTGAAATGAAACATTATAAAAACCAGCCTAAGAAAAGATTGGCATATTTTAACAGTTTGAAATTCTCTGATTTCGTTTCCGCCATTTTTAAATCTCTTCCATATATACATATGCGTGTGTATATGCCTGTATCACGGAGTAAGACACAGGAGGGGAAACTTAATGCACATGACTCTTCGAAAATACAAAGTGAAATTTTGGTAAATAATGAGGGGGCTGTGATAGGTAGTAGGCTGGTTTTTTAGCTACTGCAATGCTTTTCAATGGAAAAAATGGCCATTTTTAATTTTTTTTTTACGAAAAATCTGAATATTTAGAAGGTTGTAAAAATGAAAATCTGGTTAATTGTAGTTTTCTTCACAACATACATATTTTTTTATAGGTATTTGGCGCTTCATTTTCGTTTTTAAGCCCTTTAAAATACGAGATCATTCTGACAAAAATCAAAGGGCAGGCTATTTAAAAACATTGAATACCGCGGATTAAAATGACTGTTGTAAATTAGTTGAATATCGCGAAGAAACATACTTATGATTTTTAGAAATTAAGTATTAATCAAATATTTTGGAGTTAATTTTAATTTCGCGTATAGTTTTTATAACCTTAGACAATTTTAATAATCCATAACTTTGGATATTTATGCAATTAATGCATGTAGAATTAAAGCTAATTTTTATTTTAATTATTTGGAGCAACTGCTTATTCATATTATGGATGTCTTGTGTGTCACCCCTACTCTGCCCCCCCAAGGGGGGCACATTTTTAATTTCTTTACAACACCAGTAGTGTGACACATCATTTCAAAGGTCTGCAACTGCTTATTCATATTATGGATGTCTTGTGTGTCCCCCCCACTCTGCCCCCCCCCAGGGGGGCACATTTTTAATTTCTTTACACCACCGGGCACATTTTTAATTTCTTTACAACACCGGGCACATTTTTAATTTCTTTACAACACCAGTCGTGTGACACACCATTTCAAAGGTCCGCAACTGCTTATTCATATTATGGATGTCTTGTGTGTCACCCCCACTCTGCCCACCGAGGGGGGCACATTTTTAATTTCTTTACAACACCAGTCGTGTGACACATCATTTCAAAGGTCTGCAACCGCTTATTCATATTATGGATGTCTTGTGTGTCCCCCCCACTCTGCCTCCCCAGGGGGGGCACATTTTTAATTTCTTTACAACACCAGTCGTGTGACACATCATTTCACAGGTCTGCAACTGTTTATTCATATTATGCATGTCTTGTGTTACATCCCCCCAAAGGGGGCACGTTTAAGCTGTTGCATAGCTTTTATCGTGGGCTTTGAGCGCGGAGACCGAATCTAGAAATTCCGTAATGAGAAAAAAAAACCTAACTCTCCGGCTAACTTCATTTCATTTCGGCAAATTTCGGCACTTCGGTAGACTTCTCATTTATTCTTTAATAGAAAAAAAATTGTTTTCTTATCGGTCATCACGCTCAAAAAGTGTAATATTAAATAAGGATAATAATAGTAAAATAAATAGTATAAAGTATAAATAATAGTAAATTAATATCAAAGAAAAATAAAAAACTTGAATTATTATTAAAAAAACTGCATAAATAAAAAAAAATAATAAATAATTATAGTTGCATAAGTTGATAAAAAATGCTATGCAATAGCTTTACCGCGGCAGTTCCCGGAGTGCCACACGTATTTATATATATTTTTTAACTTTGCTTCTATCTTTTATTTGTGACTGTGCAGTAAAAATAAATCTATTAATCAAAATTGTTCTTAGCTCATTCAGGAATTTTTGCTTTTAAATCCCCATCTTTTTCATCCGGACATTCAGGCCCACGTGAAAGGCAAGGGGAGGGGGGATCGCCCCATCCGAGGAGATTGAGGGAGCAGCATCAAATTTTTTCTACCAGCACCAATTTTTTTCCTTCTATCTCTACAAGAAGAAAGTATTGGATTCGTATAAATTTTCGAATTCTGGTTTTCGACGGATTGTACACTTTTAGGGGTCAGAGATTCCACAAAACATGCTTTTATAAAATATCTGTCTGTGACAGACATTTTGTGGGTTCCCTATCTCAAGAAAAAATTCACGGAATTTAATAAAAATTGATATTTAGGTAAAACCCTGATATAAATTATTGCTGATTAGTTTTTGGCGTAAATCGCTCAGCAGGTGTCACTGTTATGCTTCACTTTTTATGATTTACGCAACAGCTAAATCTCAAGAACTACGCACGGATTTTAATGAAAATTTATATTTAGGTAGTCCCTGATATAAATTGATGATGATTAGTTTTTGGTGTAAATTGCTTAATATGTGTCGCTGCTATATTGCATTTTTAAAGATTTATGCAACAGCTGTATCCCAAGAACTAATGCACAGATTTTAATAATAATTAAAAAAAAAAAAAAAAAAAAAAAAAAAAATACGTGTGGCACTCGGGGACTGCCGCGGTAAAGCTATTGCATAGCATTTTTATCAACTTATGCAATTATAATTATATATTTACTAGCTTTCCGCCCGCGTGGAATTCGGCTATATTGCGGTATAAAGCACAACTATAAGAAAACTTCTCATTTCCACGGAAAAATGTAAGAAGCGCGAAATAACGCTGGATACGATTAGTTGTTAAACCAAAGCTGAATGGTACACTATATTATATGTTTTCCCTTGTGGAGCAAAAACATGCAGATTTTGGGCACTGGAAACCCGGGAACACGCTACATAGAGCTGACCATGCTGACGTTGAGCCTGTTGCTCCTCAAGTCTTTGCTGGCGCTGAGATGGTAGCTCAGCAGCTCTCGAAGCAGCCTGACGCTCTGCTTGTTCGCGCCTTCTTAATTCAGCATGGAGAGACGATTCTTGAGATCGGGCAATTTTCATTGCCCGAGCTTTAGATGAGGTGCTCGACAAATTAGATTTACGTTTGCGAGGCATTGTGAAAATATGAGTAAACTATAAACCTAAACTAAACTAAAATCCTAAACTAAACTATAACAATCTAAACGACGAACAAAGCGACGTAATTACCTATCGAAAAAACAATAACTACTTTAGATATCTACCTAGAAAAAAAGCACTAAACTAACCTAACCTAACTATTATACAGCTACTGCACATCGTTACCACGTTTTAAAAACACCCAGCGCCATCTATCGCATACCTCAAGAACTAAATAACGTATCTAATACTTATACCAATTAGTAATTCGTTGACTTATAGTTATTTCAGGATAAGTAGATGTAAAAAAAAAACATTTTAGACGATAAAACAAATAGTACGTCATCCCTTGGGAATTCCTCATTTTCGAGGATTCATTATCGTATCATTTAGCTTCTAAATTTACATGTTCATATTCGTTTGCAATATATAAGTAGATGTAAAAAAATAGTTTAGACGATAAAACAAATTGTACGTCATCCCTCGGGAATTCCTCATTTTCGGGGATTCATTATCGTATCATTTAGCTTCTAAATTGACATGTTTATATTCGTTTGCAATATTTTATCTTGTTTTAAACGACACACAGCGCCATATCCAATCCATCCATTAAGCAAACTATATTTTTGTTTTCCCTCGGGAATATCAATTTTTCCGGGATAAAAAGTACCCTATTATTTAATCCGGACTTCTAACTTTACGTCTGCAAAATTTCAAAGCAATCGGTTCAGTAGTTACGGCGTGAAAGCGGAACAAACAAACAAACAAACTCACTTTCCGATTTATAATATTAGTAAAGATTTTTTATTTATGCAGTTTTTTTTTTTATATTAATTCAAGTTTTTTCTTTTTCTTTGATATTAATTCAAGTTACACTTTTTGAGCGTGATGACCGATAAGAAAACAATTTTTTTCTTTTATTGAATAAATGAGAAGTCTGCCGAAATGAAACGACGTTATTCGGAGTGTTAGGGTTTTTTTCTTTATTACGGAATTTCTAGATACGGTCGCCGCGCTCAAAGCCCGCGATAAAAGCTATATAATAGCTTAAATGTGCCCCCTGGGGGGTGACGCACAAGACATGCATAATATGAATAAGCAGTTGCAGACCTTTGAAATGATGTGTCACACGACTGGTGTTGTAAAGAAATTAAAAATGTGCCCCCCCTGGGAGGGCAGAGTGGGGGTGACACACAAGACATCCATAATATGAATAAGCAGTTGCAGACCTTTGAAATGATGTGTCACACGACTGGTGTTGTAAAGAAATTAAAAATGTGCCCCCCCTGGGAGGGCAGAGTGGGGGTGACACACAAGACATCCATAATATGAATAAGCAGTTGCAGACCTTTGAAATGATGTGTCACACTACTGGTGTTGTAAAGAAATTAAAAATGTGCCCCCCTTGGGGGGGCAGAGTAGGGGTGACACACAAGACATCCATAATATGAATAAGCAGTTGCTCCAAATAATTAAAATAAAAATTAGCTTTAATTCTACATGCATTAATTGCATAAATATCCAAAGTTATGGATTATTAAAATTGTCTAAGGTTATAAAAACTATACGCGAAATTAAAATTTACTCCAAAATATTTGATTAATACTTAATTTCTAAAAATCATAAGTCTGTTTCTCTGCGATATTCAACTAACTTCCAACAGTCATTTTAATCTGCGATATTCAATGTTTTTAAATAGCCTGCCCTTTGATTTTTGTCAGAATGATCTCGTATTTTAAAGGGCTTAAAAACGAAAATGAAGCGCCAAATACCTATAAAAAATATGTATGTTGTGAAGAAAACTTCAATTAACCAGATTTTCATTTCTACAACTTTCTAAAAATTCAGATTTTTCGTAAAATTTTTTTTAAATTGACCATTTTTCCCATTGAAAAATATTGCAGAAGCATTGATTGACAGCCTGCTAACAGAGGTTTCGCCGCCTATCGTCAAAAAATCCGCATGGCAAAATTTTAACACTACTTTCCCCTCCTGCTTCTTACTCCGTGGCCTGTATATTAAAATTTTCAGAAAAGGTTTAGGTCTTTGGAGTTTATTCTCAGTGATGCACTGAGTTTATTTTTAATCTTGATTTAGGTTTTACTGAGGAAATTTGTACCTGAAATCGAAATCTACCTCCGTCTGTAGGTCGAGCCGGCAGGGATTTTATATTTACAGGCAGCCCCGAAGCTCAGATTATCCACTTGTTTTCTCTTAAATTTCAAACATGTTCTATCTAATTACTTCCTGTTTACATCCAGCTTCTTTGGTCATTCCGAACACTTGTGATCCGTGAGATGTCTCGTGCTGTTATCACACAGAAACTCTGCTATCGGTAATTTTATGGTCACTGGTCAGACACATGTTCAGAATTTCCTGAAAGATTTTAATAAGGAGAGAAAAGTTACGAAGAAAATTTTTCTCGCTGAGATAAAAAGCGTGAAAATCTACTTTTATTCTGAAAATAAAATTGTTTATTTTGTTACATGAAAACGTGAGATTTTACATTACATACAATATAGCTATGCGAGTTAGAAAAATTCATTTCCTTGAAATCACACAGGCTTTTAAATCGGTTGTAGGAGTAAATAAGGAATTATAGTCATTATTAATAAGTTTGTTTACAGGTTTTTTTGTTGAGCAAGTTACCGTTGAGAAACATAGAAACCGGCAAAGGGAAAACTGTTGTTCCTCCTTGAATTTTTGAAATTTAATTAACACATTAAGTGTCACGTCAGTCACCAGTGACTGACACTGAACTTTCCATTTTGGCCGTGTCAGTAGTCGCCGGAGACTGGCAGTGTAAAGTATGATATAAAACTAAAAAAGTTATTTTGTTTTAAGTAATTACTGAATATTTGCTTAACTTTTATTTTTAGTATTATATCTAAGTAAATGTAAAGTTCAGTGTCAGTCACCCGTGACTGACACGGCACTCAACGTATTAACAAAATTTTCTTTACGCTCTGGTAGTTTAGAAGAAATAAAGTGTAAAATATCTTTTATACACAAGTGATTAAAAAAAATAAATACAGTGAAACCTCCAAACCAAGTAAGGGACACCCATGGGACCGGAAATTTTGTCCCTTAAAATAGAGGTGTCCCTTATTCAGAGTTTTGATTGTTATTTTTAATTAATCGTTCAGAAGGATAGAAAAGCGACAAATCATCAAAGGTGACATATAAATGTACCCGAAGTGTATAAACTACATTAATCGGATACAAAAAGATTGAAGGATTAATATATTCAGATTTTTAATTACAGTAAAATCATGAAAATTCGGATTAATTGGGACCAGACCCAATCCGGATTATTGAAATTCCGGATTATCAGGAGAGTGAGGGGAAAAAAAAAATGAAATAAGACATACTTACAGAAAATCATCTTTATATTAAACATACTGAATATTTACAGGCAATAAAAATATCTGTTTTAATTATAAAATCTTCTGCTGTGCTAGTTTTGTATAACTTGAGCGGGCCGCACGGTCACGCATCCGCTTGAACATAGTTAGTTTGTTGGGTGTAGTCAGTGGCGCAGCCAGAATTCGGTTCTAGGGGAGGTTTTGAATTTCTGATAAAGATGTTTGCCGGTTATTTGAATCACCGATTAATAGAATCAGTACTAATTAGAATATTCACGGTATAATACTTAAGCTGAAAGAGCATTTGTGTGGCAGGAAATCATCGATCTTTTAGAACAATACGTCTCAGAAATGTGATTTAGTTCAAATAATCAATTTTTGCTTAACTAATCCATGTAATATGCACTTTCAGTTTTAAGTAAAATTTTTGCCATTTAATCTAATCACTTTATTAAATGGAATCTCATTCAATAAAGTGCTGGAATCCGAACGTCTAAATTTTGTTTTGATTCATATAAGCGGCAATTATAACGATCTTTCTTAGCTCTGGGAGGGGTTTTAACCCCAAAACCACCCCCTTGGCTACGCCACTGGGTGTAGTCTCCACCTGATGTTCAAAATAAACCATTAATTGTTGTAAATGATTTGTTACTTCATTACGGCTAATAGCTTTTGGTTGATCACCATTGATAATAGTGTTTTCGTCTGAATCATCTTCATTTTCAACTTCTTCAGTTGTACATAAATTGATTATTTCATCATCTGTAAGTGAGGCGTAAACTTCATTATTTTTTGCTTCGTTCAATTGCTAATGTCGGTGATATCAACATTTCAGAACTATCAGTTTTTTTTTTAACAAGCTTACAAAACCTTCAGGTGTAATTTGCCTTTCACCCTCGTCTATTTTTCCTTCGCTTGTTATTCAAGAAATCTTAGCTTGTAAACCATAAATTTTTCCACGACTTTCGGAGAGTACTCTCAGCAACCTGCTTTCAAACTTTAAGTGATGCATTGTTGTTTCTTTGAAAGGTAACATCAAAGAGTTTAAATGAAAAAGATTAAGGTATTCTTCCGAAAATATTTCAGAAAAGGCTTTTTTATTCAGAATACGAAAATGAAATGAATTAATGTTATCGAAATTTTGCTAATCGCTTCCCAAACTTTGAAAAAAGAAACTGACCAGACTGATCCGGATTAATGGGGTCCGGATTAGCTGGGCTCTACTGTAATTACTAAATTATGAAATTATTTCTAGAATTATTGATTTTTATTTTATAAGCTAATTCTGTGCGCGCAAAAAGTATAAAAACATTTAAAAGAATTTTACTTGAACTAATCAGTCAGAGGTAATTGTTTTGTAAATTTCAATTTTTCACTCCAAATCTTACAAGTGTTTAGTTACCATACTTATAAATTTTAATTCTACATTAACAGCAATATTTACAAAAAAGTATTCAAGTCTTTCGCGTATTTTAAGGCAACAAACCTCTCAACTGCTATGCTCAGCAAGCGGAAAACCTTTTGATACATTTACAAATTTATTTTTGAAAGGAACGTATAAAATTGGAAAGCCAGGCTATTGGAGCGATTTGGAATCGAACTGTGTTTACACTTTTTTGGTAAATAAATAACCTATTGAGTTATAAGCAATTTTGATCATGTGTCAAATACGTTTTTCACCCTTTCTAAGTAGTTATTTTTCTTTCGTGTGGAAATTCTGTTCAAAACTCCCACTTTGACAATATTTTCTGTAAGATCTATTGCGTTTGTCTTTAATAATAATAATAATAATAATAATAATAATAATAATAATAATAATAATAATAATAAAACATTTCGATTACTTAGTTTCTGAACAATAACGCTTCTAGTTTCAGGCATTTCCGAATAGAAATAAATTAAAACTTATGTCATAAAAATTTCCCTTTTGGATTTGAGAACAGCCTAAAAGTGTCCTTAAAGTTCTTTATTTCATAACTATTTTTTTATTCTCCATTTTCAGAATCATCTTCAAAATTTTCAGCATTACTTTTGGGGATAAGTGCACTGATGGATGTTAAATCAGAATTGTAGGTAAATAAATGCTCGTCAATTGTGTCGTATGCCTCTGTATCCAGATGACTGCCTGTCTATTTGATAAATTCAGAAAAATCTGTATTTTCATTTTCATCACAGACTATTTCATTATCTAAAATGCAAAAACCAGATCCTTTAATCTCATTTCCAACTGTCCCTTAAATCGAGTGTCCCTTATTCTGAGGTAAACAAGTTACACGTCCTATACCGAGGGACTGGGACCGGAAGCTTTGTCCCTTAAATAGAGGTGTCCCTTATTCGGAGTGTCCCTTATTTGGAGGTTTCACTGTATTGAAGTTGATTAAATAGATAGGAAAAAGTAACCCCTTTTCTTTAAGGCCCTACAATAGTTACTGACAAAGACCTGGAAGATAATGTAAAGTCTATGGGAGCGTTCTTTTCAAATATCTCGCTCAAATTCCAATATTTGTTTCTCATAGGATAGCTGAGAACGATCTACAACCGGCCTAGTTTTTATTTTACTTTATTTATTTATTTATTTATTTTTTTTTTTGCTTCTATATTTTTTATATTATAATAGTTTCAATTTCAGAACCGGTTCAAATCGGTTTTGAAAGTTAAAATAATTTTTAAAAAAAATCTGAAACCAAAATTGAAGAAGTAATAAAAAGAATATTGCCCAGTTAAACTGATGGCATTGAGCTCACAGGCTACGCATATTAATTGTACATTACAGCCTTGTATTTTCGTTAATTCCGTTCGAAAAAAAAAATTAAGAAGGAGAAACAGCTATCCCCTTTCTCCTTCTTTATACTTAATCATTGAACTTCCTAAAGTATCAAGTACATGCTTTATCATATTAAAAAATATATGTCCAAAATTCAGAGCAAATCGGATAATTCTTAATAAAAACCCATTTAGTATTTATATAATTTAAGAGGAGTTATTCCCCTCTTTTATACTTAACCATTAAACTTCCAAAACTATTCAGAGATTTGAACGAAATCTGACAATTCTGATTGAAAAATCCATTTATGAAAGTTAAGGGGAGGGGCATTAGAACCCCCGTTCCCCCTGTTTATACTTATTCAATGAACACCTAATAACAGCCACAGACTCGCCTCATCAGAATGATCCTATATCTAAATTTCGAACGAAAACTGTTAATTCTGCATGAAAATCCCGTTTCTATCAATTAAGGTGAGGGGCATGAGGCCCCCGTTCCCTCTGTTTATACTTATTCAATGAACACCTAATAATAGCCGCGGTATCGCCTCATCCGAATGAACCTATATCTAAATTTTGAACGAAAACTGTTAATTCTGCATGAAAATCCCGTTTATATCAATTAAGGGGGGGGGGCATGAGCCCCCCGTTCTCCCTGTTTATATTTATTCAATGAACACATAATAACAGTCACGGAATCGCCTCATCAGAATGATCCTATATCTAAATTTTGGACAAAAACTGTTAATTCTGCATGAAAAACCCATTTATATATCCATTAAGGGGAGGGGCATGAGCCCCCCGTTCCCCCTCTTATTCATATCGAATGAACTCCAAAAACTAATCAGGGAAGCGCCTTATCAGGATATACCTATATACAAAATTTCAAGTGGATCCGATATTTTTATCATGAGTTATCGCGTTACGCACGAACGCACGTACATACAGAACAGACGGGCACATAAGCTCTCAGGCTATGATAGCCTGTGAGCTAAAAACTAGGCCGATTGTGGATCGTCCACAGCTATTCTATGAAAAAAAATCATGTAAAAATATTAAAATTTGAGCGAGATATTTGAAAATAACGCTCCCATAGACTACATTATCATCCGGATCTTTTTCTAGTGTTGCGCCTTAACCTGGTTGTTCGGCCTTGTAAACATCACGTAAAATCATGATTTCAAGTGCTGCGCATATCTGCGCCGAAATAGCATTTTGCTTTAAACTTGCGCCAATACGTATACTTAATACTAAAATGAAATTTAATACGATTTTGTCGATCCAAGAAACAAAGAAAAGTTCCATTTTTAACTTTTTCCACACCGCTATTTTCGTCAAAAAAATGAAAAAATCGCGATCGAAAGAAAAAAAAAAAAAAAAAAAAACACGCAAATTTCGTTAAAAGATCTAAAAAAAAAGCTCGTGAATTTTGTCCAAAGATCACGAAAAACACGCGAATTTAATCAGAAAATCGTAAATTTTGTAAAAATCGCGGAAAGCATGCGAAATTTTATCAAAAGATCTCGAAAAACACGCCATGTTCGTCAAAGGAACGCGAAAAAAGTGAATTTTGTTAAGAACAAACAAAACGTTGTTAGAAAATCGAGAAAAAATGCGAATTTCGTGAAAAGATCGCGAAAAACCCCCACAAATTTCGTCAAAATACCGCAAGAAACAGCCCATTCCGTTGAAAGATCACGAAAAACACACATATTTTCCGAAAGATAGCGAAAATAGCTTTAATTTTGACAAAAGAATGGTGGTATTGTAAAAAAAAACATAACGCGTTCAAAAAAAAAAAAAAAAAAAAAAACCTAAGAAAAAAAATCACAAATTTTGTCGAAAAATCGCGAAAAAATGCAAATTTTGTCCAAATATCTCGAAAAACACGTGAATTTTATCAAAAGATCGCGAAAAATACGTTATGTTCGTAAAAAAAAAAAAAAAAAAAAAAAAAAAAAAATATCCATTTACGAACAAAACATGGCCGAATGATTGTGAAAAAACGTTATTTTCGTCAAACAGGGGTGATTGTGTTCCGGGTGCACCCAGTGGCATAGCTAAGGGGGGGGGCAAGGGGGGCGTCCACCCCGGATGCCGAGGCCTAGGGGCGCCAAATTGAGAGAAATTGTTATATATCTATATTGGGGTGGGGGCGCAAAATTTCTTGCTGGCCCCGGGCGCCAAAAAACATAGCTACGCTACTGGGTGCACCTTGGATTTCCGGGTTTTTCGATCGATCCTTCAGGGTTTATGATATTGTGTTTAGTGGGAAATTCAGACATAAAAAGATATCGCGAATTTCTAAAAAATCGCGAGAAAAACGCAAATTACGTCAAAGATTAACGGGCAAAAAACATACATTTCTTTAAGGAATCGCGCAGAAAACAATTTTTTTTCTAGAATTCCGGGGTAAAAACGCAAATTTCGAACAAAAAAAAAAAATTATAAAAAGGAAAAAACGGTCCATTTCGTCAAAAAAATTGAAAAAAAAACCCCGATCGATTTCGTCAAAAAAATTGCGAAAAAACGATCAATGTCCCCAAAAAACCGCGAAAAAACGACAGATTTTGTCAAAAGATCGCGAAAAAGCCGCAAATTTCGTCAAAAGGTTGCAAAAAAAAAAAAATAAATAAATAAATAAATAAATAAAAAGTTATTGCTGGAGTTGAACTTTCTGTTCTAAAAACTGTTTTTGCTGCTTTAAAAACTGATTTTAGGGCTTCATTTTTTTTAATCTCTTGCTTTCCCCAAAAACGTTTTTTCTGCTCCAAAATTCTTTTTGTGCTGTTCCAAAATTGTTTTTGTTGCTGTTCCAAATTTTGTTTTTGGGCGAATGTGACCCTTGAAATTAGTATTTTTTGCATTCGGTAATTTTCAGGGTTTTTTACTTTGTATCAGATAATTTTCAGGGTTTTTTACTTTGTATCAAATAATTTTCAGGGCTTTTCACTCTGAGTCACACTCACCCCTGATCAAAATATGGTAAAAAACCTCAAATTTCATCAAAGTATTGCAAAAAATTTCAAACTTCTTGGAAAAATCGTAAGAAACACGCAAATTCCATTGAAAAATTCCGAAAAAAAAACCCGTGAATTTTGTCAAAGGAGCAGTGCTAGTATTGTGAAAGCGACAGATTTTTACTGTTCCAAAATCCAATTTTTGCTGCTCAAAAATGATTTTACTGTTTATAAAATCGGATTTTTGCTGTTCCAAAGCTGCTCCTAAATGGCTTTAGTGCACGTGCATCCGTGCGTTAAATGCATTATTTTTATTTTTATTTTACGCCTAAGTGTTTCCAATTTTTTCTTAAGGGAGGAGTTGAATAAATGAATATATTATTGGATTTTTTCTTATTTTCACTCCTCCCAAATTATTACTTAGTTAAAATCTGACACATTGGTTTCAACCCATTTTTGCATCATCTTCACACAATCAATATTGAGAGAATTTTATTAGAAGTACCTGGCAAATTAAATAATTATCTTACTAGCTTATCTAAATATATACATGGACTCCCAATAGTGAGATCTGTTGATCAAGTTAAATAACTTATCAATTTTGAAAGATTAAAGATTAAGCAGATTACAACATAAAACACAGAAGTTTGAAAAAATAACCAGGTAAGAAGATGATTATAAAATCTTCAAATTTTATAGACATACAACAACGATTCCATAACACTTTTTATTTTGTCTAAATCTTAAAAATGATTGAGTTATAGCATTTTGAATTTTTCTTATGGCTGTCATTTAAAACGATCTGATTTTTGTCACGTGATAACAGGCGTATTTATGAATCGATTTGGATGTAACTTGGTATGTACATAGTACATAATAAAGCCTGGGCCGAGTTCGTTAGCCAGTTCCATCCGCCATCTTGCTTCAAAATGGCGGCCATTTAATTTTTTTTTATTTAAAATTTAAAGTTAGGCACAAGAAAGTGAGAAATTGAAAAAGATTTTTCTTTTATGCATTTGACCTTGATACAAAGATTCCAGAGCATTTTTTGTTTTGTTTGTATCTTAAAAAATGGCTGAGTTATAGTACAGTAAAACCCCGATAATTCGGATTAATTGGGACCAGACCCAATCCGGATTATCGAAAATCCGGATTATCCGGAGAATTAGAAAAAACTGAAATAAAATAAAGCATACTTACAGAATATCACCTTTATATTAAAGTTATTGAATATTTACAAACAGTAAAAATGTTTACTTTATTTAATTCTTCCGAAAATATTTCAGAAAAGGTTTTTTCTATTCAGAATACGACGGTGAAATCAGTTAATGTTATGGAAATTAGCCAATCGCTTCTCAAACTTGAAAAAAATAATGGCCCAAACCGGTCCGGATTATCCGGAGATCCGGATTAACGGGGTCCGAATTTGCGGGGTTCTACTGTACTTTTAATTTCTAGTGTTGCTCACATTTTGAAATGACGTGATTACACGCGTATTTATAAACTGATTTGGATGAAACTTGGTTTGTACATAATATATACCGTTCTCTGGACCGAATTCGTTGGCCAGTTCCATCCGCCATCTTGTTTCAAAATGGCGGAATATTAATTTTTTTAAAAAAACTTTAAATTTTAAAATTAGGTGCAAAAAAGTAAGAAAAAAAATCGTTTTTGTGTTTGACCTTGATACAAAGATTCCAGAGCATTTTTTGTTTGATTTATATCTTGAAAAGTGGCTGAGTTATAGCACTTTCAATTTCCAGTGTGGTTGACATTTTGAAACGGTCTGAAATTTGTCACGCGATAATGCGCATATTTATAAACTGATTTGGATATAACTCCGTGTGTACATTGCACATAACAATGTCTTGACCGAGTTCACCTGCCAACTTCATCCGCCCTCTTGTTTCAAAATGGCGGCCATTTAAGTTTGTCAAAAAACTTTTAAATGTATAATGATGTAAATACAAAAATTTAAAATTGAAAAAATGTTCTTACTAAAGTGTTTATCTTAATAGTAAATTCCGGAGTATCTCTTGCTTTGTCTTTACCTTAAAAAACACCTGAGATATCAGCAGTTTGAATTTCTAATGTGGGTGACATTCTTTTAAAAAATCAATTTGCCCGCGACAGCACTCGTATATGTTAATCGATTTCAACATGAGTGTGCATGTGCACATGAATTAAGATTCGACCAAGCTCACTGGTTTGTTTTATCCATCATGTTGCTTTAAAATGACATACACTTCATGATATCGTGAAATTTAGCGACTCTCTAAATCGCTTAAAATAAAACCAGGTTGAATAAAAGATGACTAATTTCTAAAAATTCCTATTAATATTCAGTATTGATAAAAATTAGCATTCAATCTTATAAAATCCGGTTCCACTAATTTGAGCTTCGTATGTTTGAATAATATAATTTAATTTAAAATAAATAAATAAATAAGTATATGGAAGCTACCTCTTCCTCCCCGCACTGCCGGAAGGACTTTTTTTTAAATGAAATTTTACATTTGGAGGTATGGGTCTAGGGGTAATAGTTAGGGAAATAGCTTATTGTTTCGATATTTATGAATCCCCCTGTATAACTGATTACTTAAATTAAACAGTTTATATTACAAAGACTGTTCTGAATTATGTCCCGCATACCGTATTTACTCGTGCATACTGCGCACGCGTGTATAACGTGCACCCTGCACTTTACCAGAAAAAATGGCGATTTTTATAAAATATTGTATATAACGCGCAGCATAAATTTGATATGCTAATGAAGAATGGTTAAAGGAATTTCAGTAAAGAAAGACGAAACAAACATTACATCAGGCCAGAAAACAAGACGAAAATGCATTTTTAGACGTCGGGTAGTAAGTGAATACTGGGAAGTAGGAGTGAGTTACAGTAATGAGAATTACTAATTAGCCTTTAAATAATGTTACTAACTCTGTTGTTTAAAAAATTGCAAGGAGTGAAATAAAGACGCAGTAATACTTCAATTAAGTAACATTTTTCGAGTCTTCTTTGAATAATTTTTTGCTTCATTGAGTATATTGAGTGATTACATTCTACAATAAAAAATTATTTCGTATATAACGCGAATCTCGAAGTTTTGCTCTCCCCCCCCCCTTTTTTTTTTTTTTTTTTTTTTTTTTTTAAGTGCGCGTTATACACGAGTAAATACGTATTAGTTTTATGTTTAAAAATTAAAAACTTCAAACATAAGGCTTGGAAAATATATTTGTTTTCTTCGTTCGCTGCCAGACAGAAGTTTTGTATCAACATTATGACATTGTCAGGCCTCCGACTAAGGCTATGGGGATGGGGGGGGGGGGGGGGAAGCATCATTCTGGGGGGGAGGGGCTTCTATCTAACGACAGAATTTTTTTGTGAATAACGTGGAAGTGGCTCGTACTAAAGTTTGTTAGCAATGTATGTGTGTATAAATTTTGTACTTTGTGCAAAACTTGTATTAGTTGTATTGTTGTAAAAGTTGTACTTAACGTTAACTTGTGTATTTTTTTTTACTTTATAAATGTGATTAGGCGTTTCCTTGATTAGTTTCAAGGTTCCTTTTTCTCATTTAAACTATATTGGTTTTTAACTATATTGTATTTTTTAAAAAAAAGCGGTTTTTATTATGATTTTTTATTTTTACGGTTTTGTATGTTTATTGTTATCATTATCATTTTTTTCTTCGAGGCACATTATTAATTGAAATAGGAGTTTAAAATACAGTTTATGTGGATAAGCCTGTGAGTAGAATTTCATCTGTTTAACTGGGCCCTTTTCGTTTTATTTGACATTTTACCTCACTTCAAACGAAAGAAGAATTCAATAAAGGGGCAGCCAATCTGCAATAGAATTATATAACTCGTCTTTTATATTTTTTATGTAGTGTTGAATTCAGGGGGTGGTCCGGGGAGAGGATTTTTTTCCGGAGCAATAAAATGTCCCTCCCCGGAAAATTTGAAATTTTGCGTATTCAATGGTCAAAAAGTACAAATCTCCCCCCCTCCCCCTTACACACACACAGAACCAATGAAGTCCCTTCCTGAGAAAAGTGTCTGAATTCAACATTGTTTTTTGTATGTCCATCGGTTACCCCGAAATTGCGCAACTCATTCGTGTGATTTATTTAATTAAAAGAATATACAGTAGAACCCCGCTAATTCGGACCCCGATAATCTGGATCTCCGGATAATTCGGATCGGTTTGGTCATTTTTTTTTTCAAGTTTGAGAAGCGACTGACTAATTTCCATAACATTAACTTGTTTTATCGTCGTATTCTAAATAAAAAAACTTTTTCTGACATATTTTCGGAATAATAAAGCAAAGTAAACATTATTACTGTCTGCAAATATTCAATAAGTTTAACATAAAGGTGATTTTCTGTTAGTATGTTATATTTTATTTCATTTTTTTCTAATTCTCCGGATAATCCGCATTTTTGATAATCCGGATTGGGTCCGGTCCCAATTAATCCGAATTATCGGGGTTTTACTGTATTCTCAAATTGTCTTTTTTAACTTTCATCAAAATTGGTCCAGTGCTTTGTTAGGAAGTAAGCAGAAATAATTGAAAAATATTTCGTTTTTAAAGGTTTTCATCAAGTGATGTAGCGTTTCTCTTTGACCAAAAAGTCATTATCTGTCGATTTCCCTCTCTCTTTATAAAGTTTTGTTTCTAAGATTATTGTACGTAAAACCAAATATCAATGTTTTAATCTTTAAAACTTTTTGTGACGTAAACAAACATTTAAAAAGGAATCAAAATTATAAAGCATTTAAATTTGTCAAGATTTCTGTGACACACTCGCTTCATTTGAAGTACTATCTTGAATACTGAGATACAGTGCAGTTTTTTTCTCTAAATGTTTCTGGCAAATTTTTGAATTTTATGTAAAATCAAGTAATTGAAGTCCTTCTTTTGGCTAAAAAGTTTTTAATTATTAAACAGGGAATCGTAAAAATGGTGATGTTTTAACATATCTTATCCCTCTCTATGCACAGCGTCTACAATAAGTCAGTGGATGAAATTGCGCACTTATTATTAATCTAAAACAAACAAACAAAAAAAAAAAAAAGAAAAAAAAAAGATTTTTAAAATAAAAATTAATTAGATGTCAAATTTAAGAGATAAATCAAAATTTCAGCAATTAGAGCCTGTTTTCATTTTGAGGGACTATTTCGACATTATTTTTTTTTCTTATTTTAGAAACTGTTTAAAGAGAAATGTTCAAGATTATTTATTTATGTATTTATTTTTAAGATTTAATTCATTCTAGCTGAAATCTAATAGATTGTAATTTGAAAAAAATCTATTTTAATTTGGAAAAAAAGGAAATGTTGATAGTTTGAAAGAGATTCCATCACGATTCAAAAAACTTGTTTCAAGAAAAAAGTGCGGTTAAAGTTTTTGATCAACTCTTCTATTAGCTGTCTCTAATAGTTCGTTAAACTGATCATTGCGGTTTAATTATTGAGTGGAACAAAAACCGTGCATATTCTAAATATTTTAAGGATTCAAAAAAGTACTTTTTAAAAATTTCCATGAAACTTCACGAAACTCCTTAAAAAATCTATAAGATTGAAAAATAAAAAAATCTATTTCGAATCGTTACTAGGTAAATTAGAATTCAATAATTTTTTTTTTTTTTTGTTATTATAAAATTTTTTATGTGACTAATGACTGCGGAAATCAGCACGTAAAAAAGTTTTCAGATTTATGTACAGAAGTTTGAAAGGGGGTAAGATTTTTAACTATCACTTGTTGACTACGCGCTTGAATAAACAAGCAATCTCGAATGACTTAACCACATTCCAGTGGAAACATTACAGATTGTATAAATCATTATAAAAATTTTCTTAGTGAAGTGAGCCAAGTACAGAGCGCGCCCTATATTTCCCTTATAATAAAACAGTCTCTAGGATTCTTCAAATCGATTTGTGTGACGTCATTCAAACTTCTTTGCGTCACGGGAAGCGCATGAGCAATATACCATGGTAGAACTCCCGGTGCATTTGCGGGATTTCCTTAACCTGTTTTTACGAACAAATCTATCGCGGCAAAAATTTGCAACATGCGTACCGGAAATTGCTAGCATTTAAATATACCAGAACTGTGATATTTTTTTCTAATAGCAAAAATGGAATTTTAGTGATTATTTAGTGACATAATGCATAGAATTTTGTATGTAGTTTCGTTTTTTTTCCTGGGATATTCCCAAGTGGGTAAGTTATTTTATTGAATTTTCATTTGTCGCTCTTCGCATGGTCCTATGATTGTCATTTTTATAGTTTGCCGCAATTTGTCACTTTAATAAAATAAAATAATTACATTTTTCCGGAGCATGCAATACACTACTTTCAAATGAAGTTTATGTAAATTTTTTTGATCGCGTGTTCTACGATTGTCATTCTGATCGTTTGCCGCTTTTTGCTACAATTCATATTTTTTGTATATTTTTAAATGTAGATCAACTCGGACGCACTAAATTTGCACTGCAGTAAATAGAAAAAGTAATAAAGTATAATGTGCATGCATTCCTTAAGATTATTTTTAAACCATTTTAATAACATCAAATAATTACTTTTACGGAGCATGCAATACACTACTTTTAATTGAAGTTTATGAATTTTTATTTGATCGCGTGTTCTACAATTGTTATTCTGATTGTCTGCCGCATTTTGCTACAATTGATATTTTCTGTATACAGCAGAGTCTCCCTATAAAGAAATTCCATACATCGAATTTCTCTATATAACGAATTTTAGAAGGAACGACCCCCTTTCCTCGTGATTACATTAAAAAAGTGTCTATATAGCAAAATATCTATCTCCATATAACGAATATTTTCGTGAAATGTTCGTTATTTACTCAGTTTTAAAAAAATATTCGAAATCTCATGGAATCAATTTTCCATCACTTATTCCTGATTTATCATTCAGTGTTGAGTTTATTATATTACTTCTGTCTTTAAATCTCCTTGTTCTTTAAATCCAACGAATTCACCCCCCCCCCCTCTACCACACACCTTTCAACATCCTTCTCAAAACGGTGTCAAATGAATTGTTACACATATAAGTGCGGGATCAATGGGGCTAACTGAAGAAAAAAAATTAAAATTGCTTGAAAAAGGACAAATTTTATATATTAGAGGATAATGTGGATTCTGAGGACGAAGAAGATATAACTTGAGCGGACTTAAGAGAAATAGAAATTAATGAGGGAACGGGGAGATGTCGAAGACAGTTTTTAATCTCTCTGATTTTTAAAAAATGGATAACAATCTGACTACTGCACAGTATCCTACTGGTAGTGATATTTTAAACAAAGTTATGAACAGTGATGGTGAATGCGACAAATAGCATAATAACTAAAATCTACAACAAGAGAAACAAGTTGGAAATTGCACGTGAAGCGTAGCAAATGAGGTGCGTTCGTACGATAATGAAGTTTTTAAAATATCACTCTCATATATCAATCTCATAAAATTGTAAATACAGTAAAACCCCGATAATTCGGATTAATTGGGACCAGACCTAATCCGGATTATCGAAAATCCGGATTATCCGGAGAATTAGAAAAAAATGAATTAAAATGAAAAATACTTACAGAAAATCACTTTTATGTTAAAATTATTCAATATTTATAGACGGTAAAACTGTTTACTTTGTTTAATTCTTCCGAAAAGATTTCAGAAAAAGTTTTTTTTATTCCGAATACGACGATGAAACAAGTTAATTTTATGAAAATTAGCCAGTCCCTTCTCAAACTTGAAAAAAAAAATGAACAAACTGATCCGGATTATGCGGAGATCCGGATTAACGGGGTCCGAATTAGCGGGGTTCTACTGTAGTTAATTACAATTAAAATGCGCAACAAACAATGTTCTCTCTATACTCATTATGTAATGGAATACTTTTGTGTGGCCTTGTAAATCAATAACAAAAGTTCTTTGCACAACACATTAAGCAAAATCTATATTGTACTATATACTTTGATGCATATCAATATTATTATGTTCGAATGAGTGTAATCTCTATAAATAAAAGGAATTCTGAGGATAATTAATTGAATAATTATTTAATTAATTGAGGCACAGAAAAAATCGTCTGCTAAGAAAATCTTTTTTCATTTTGAACTTCTATAAATAAAAGGACAGATAGGCTCTCAAACAGTGAATCGTCGAATATAATTGAAGAACAAATGGAAGAACAAATGGAAGAACAAATGGAAGAACAGATGGAAGAACAGAAAGAAGAACAGATGGAAGAACAAATGGAAGACCTCTTCATTAACAATAAAAAAAGATATGCAAACGAAACCCCAGACAAATGGAAGAACAAATGGAAGAACAAATGGAAGAACAAATGGAAGAACAGATGGAAGAACAGAAAGAAGAACAGATGGAAGAACAAATGGAAGACCTCTTCATTAACAATAAAAAAAGATATGCAAACGAAACCCCAGAACACCGAGAGAACTGGCATTCAGATAGTCTTCGGGCTACTGAGGGCGGGCAACCGTCTAGTATTATTAAAATGCATTTGAAACTTTTTTTTTTTCCATTGACTGTAATGTAACGGAGTAGTTTTGATTGTCCCTGTATTTGATCTATGCATCCTATTTTCAAAAAAATTGAAATGACTAGACAAAATTATGTAATAAGTATGTAATTTAAATTTTGAACGATTAAAATGGAATTGCAACATTTTCCCCCCATTGACCGTAATGTAACGGAATACTTTTGATCGTCCCTGTAATTAATCTATCCATCCGATTCTCATAAAATTTGAAATGGCTCGACAAAATTATGTAATAATTATGTATTTTAAATTTTAAAAGATTCGGTTGGGCAGTTTTTGCGTTGTTATATGCGGACAGACAGACGGAAGGACGAACTGAACAATAACTATAGGTGCTACGTATTTATATAATTACGAACGCACCTAAAAACATCACGCAGCGAAATGGTGAGTTCTTTTGATCGTATGGAAAGTCTGAAGTTTCGTCTGAAGTCCTCTTGAAGAAGAGGACTTCAAACGTGGGAAAATGTTCTTTCTATATTTTTTTTTTATTCCTTGCCAAAATTTGAATATTTTTCCAAGTGTGTAACAATTTTGAAATCAAAACAACAAAAAATACAGATTTCTTCGTCTAAAATTAATGCAAGCAGAGTATCCCTATTTAATTTTCATTGAGCTTTCAAATAAATGTCTGTTCTCTTTTCTAAAACTATTTAAATGATTAAGAAATAGAATATTAGATTAATATTTAAGTTAATATTTCAAATTCTTAATTAAACACATCAAAAATAATATTTGGCCAAAATTTATACATTATATAAGAATTTTAACGCCATTTTCCATACAACGAATTTCTCTATAAAATGAATTTTTAACTGTAACAATGGATTTCGTTATATAGAGACGACTGTATTTTTAAATGTAGATCAGCGCGGACGCACTACATTTACACTGCAGTAAATAGAAAAAGTAATAAAGTATAATGTGCATGCATTTATTAAGATTATTTTAAAACCATTTTAATAATATCAAATACTTACACTTTAACGGAACATGCAATACACTATTTTCATATGAAGTTTATGAATTTTTATTTGATCGCGTGTTCTAAGATTGTCACTCTGATTGTCTGCCGTGTTTTGCTACAAGTAAATAATTTCTGTATCTTTTTTTAATGTAGATCAGCACGGGCGCACTAAATTTACACTGCAGTAAACAGAAAAAATAATAAAATATAATGTACATGCATTCATTTTGGATTTTTTTAAAAATCTTTTTAATAAAACCAAATTAATACAACTTGCCAGATCATGAAATATATTGTTTCAAAAGGAAGGTTTGTTACATTATTTGTCTGTAACGCGTGCTCTATGATTGACGTTTTTTTAGTCTATGACTATTTTCTATATTTAATATTTTTTTTAAATGCAGATTAAAATAGAAACTGCAAAATTTGCCTTTCAGTAAACAGAAAATGATTAAGATACAGAATTATAAATCGTTTTAAGAAATTCATAATATCATGAGTCGATCTAGACAAAATTTTGTGGCTCCTTCAGAAAAATCCATTTAATTAAGCAAGCCCCTTCTCAAAATTACTTTTAGTGTGAAGAATTCTTCATAATATTGACACTTGACAAAATTATGCATTTTTTTTTATCAGTTTTTAAAATGCGTAATTTACAAACAAAACTGATTCACCAGAAAGAAAATCTTTTAGTCAAAACAAATCAAAGGAGCACTTTACCAAGAAGACTTGCAGAAGCTATAAATAAATCTTAGGTTCATAATCAAGTAACTTTTATATTTCTTTACAAAATGATATTTTCAGCAAAAATAACTTTTTCCCCTTCGAAATTTATTTTGTGAAAAGTTAAAAGGCTCTGTGTCTATCCCTGAATGCAATTCTAACGGAGTATGTCCAGTAGCGTAGCTATGTCTTTTGGCGCCCGGGGCCAACAAGAAATTTTGCGCCCCCAACATAATATATATATATAACAATTTCACTCAATTTGGCGCCCCTAGGCCTCGGCGCCCGGGGCAGACGCCCCCCTTGCCCCCCCCCCCCCCCTTAGCTACGCTTTAGTGCCATTGCATATTATTGCTGTATATGTTATTTATGTTATGGAATGGCCCGTTTGTAATTTGGCTGGTTGGTTGTGGAATATTTCCTCCGGGGATTAAACACCTATGCCAAGTTTTTTGGTGGGTGCCCCGGATGGGTGATCCCCCCCTTAGCTACGCCACTGAGTATGTCAATACATTATTTTAAAAGGGTTTGTCTGCCACTTTCGTCGCTTGTTCTGCGATTGCTACTTTTATAGTCTGTCTTTATTTGCTGCAATTGATTATTGATGTGTATATATTTAAAATGTAATCCATTATAGAAGATGGACATTTGCCTTGCAATAAACAGAAAAAGAAACGAAATATATAATGCAAGCAGTGATTTAATTATATATTGTAAATAGTTTTGATAAAATACGAGTGCAGTTTTACGAATGCGTATACATTGTTTTAAATTAAGATTTTAATATTTATTTTTTCAGAAACTTTAAACAATCATATTTTTCAGAACATTTTAAAAATATTTCCTTGTACTCCCCCTCCCCCCCCCCCAAAAAAAAAGTTTCATTGTTTTCTGGTCCTTTTAAAAATGGTTACGAAGACACACATTGTATTTAATTTCGTTAGTCTTAATAAAGTTAACATTTAAAATAACAATCGAGATCTCGTACTTTTTCCAACATTTTTAATGATACTTTTTATGAAGTTTTCTCGATTTTGCCTTTTAAGGAATAACATACAAAATCTTTGAGGAAAAAATATTCTGTTATTCCTTCATTACGTCACGGAGAAATGCTTCAGGTACTATTCGACGAGAATTTAGATATCATATGCAAGATCCTGGGATCAAAGTAGTCCCGATAAATGTTTATACTTTTTCCTTAAGTTTCCATGGTTATTTTCGAAAATTAAGACCTTGCAAAGAGTTATAGGAGGAACATTAAGTCTGTTATCAGAAGAATTATGTAAAATTTATAAATGTACATTAAAATCTTTGGCACATCTACCCTATAAATATATATAGATAGTTATGGACCCTCTTAAGGAATTTCTTTAAAAAATTTTTTATTGATAGTTATAATTGTTATATTCTAGTTTTTTTTTCATATTACCTTAATCTTTCAACAATATTTAACTAATCCCATAGTTACATCCCCCCCCCCCCAAAAAAAAAATAAAAATTTAATTTTAAATAATACGTCAAAACACCCAAAAGCCAGTAATGGACACCCCTCCTAAAATTTTAAAAATCGTAAATAAAATTTTGTAAATGACCATTGGTATATGGAATTAAAAATTTTATATTACTATCCAAACAAAAACATTAAATTTTTACAAGAAAATAAAGAAGATTAAATAAGTTAAGTCAGCTCTTAGCAATATTATATATATAAAACATAAATAAAATATATTTAATATACAGCAAGCATACAAAGTATAGAAGCAAATTTACTTTTGATTCTTGAAATTTTTTCCTTTATGCAATTGCAAATTTATAAAGATAGGGCTTCCTTTTTTGTGTGATTGATGAAATGTTTGAATGGTACATAAAGAGAAAAACCCACTGTCCCAGGCCACCCCACTATTCCCTACATATATAGTATAATTTTTTTTTCATAGATTGTTTAAGAATTTCGGTAAATACAAAGCGATAATTGAGGCGATTTCTTTAGATCAGCCAACATTGATTTGCGACGTTAGGTGGGCCGCTGCACGAGTGTAAAATTGTAAAAAAAAAAAAAAAAAAAAAAAAAAAAAAAAACTACTGTAATAAATTAACATGAGTAGTTAAAACACATTTGATAGTATCAGTAAGGTTGATCATTTGTCTCTAAAGAAATGTTGCCAAAACGTTTTAACATAATTATTTTTTTAAAATAAATCTTGCCTCTTTCGATTATAAATATTTTATTAAATGCTAAAATTTTTATATTTTTTATTTGTAAAAGTATTGTGCATGTTTCATTAGGATTGACGATTAAGGAGTGTATATACTTCTTTAGCACAAATAAGACTACAACGATCTGTAAAGAGCATTTTTGACGAAGAAAATGGTAGTTAAGATGTTTTAACATAATTTTAAATTAATTATAAAGAAAAGGACATATTTTGTCTTCCCTTGAAAATATATAAAACAATAGCGAAGGACATTAATTTTTATGCGCATCTCAATTTTAACTGGGGCGGCATATGAAAGTCCGCTGGGCCACATGTGGCCCGCCCCCTATCCCTGCCGAAGACACTCGCGAGCTAATGCTTTTCCTATTGAGAGGCATTTTTCTAATAACTTTTTTGCATTTTCATATTTTATTTATTTATTTATTTATTTTTGTATTGTATAGCCGAGGTTTTCAAGATTGCTCCTTGATAATTTTTAGATTTTGGTCGCAGATATTTTTTATAAAGTTGGTTTCACTTTCGAAACCTGTTTTGGAAGTGAAAGTAATTTTACAGAAAACACCTGCGACCAAAATCGAAAAAGTAATCAAGTAGCGATCTTGAGGGGGACCTCAGCTATCCAATGCAAAAAAATTTAAAAATATGAAAATGCAAAAAAGTTATTATAAAAATGCCTCCTCATAGGAATAGCAATAGTTTGCGAGTGTCTTCGCGGGCAGGGAGAGGGGCCTTAAGTATGGCTGTTTTAGACTGTCGAAAAAAGAAATTTATCTATAATTGAAAATAAACTACCGGAATGAGCTTTAAACGTGCATGTTCAATGTAGAAATATGCATTATTAAAAGACATATGGTTTGTTTTATGCAAAAATTGGTGCAGGCCATAATTCATATATATTTTTAAATGTAAATTAATTTACGTAATTTGAAATAAGTTTTTGGATCGAAATAAACGCTGGGAATTTATTTGGGTCTATTCATTGTTTCACAGGGACGATATAAATTAGTTTGTCACTCGGATCTAGAATCGACATCTTCAAATTTTGAGCTCTTGCAACTCTATAAAGATTTAAGAAAAAACATATAATATTCAGGTTTTTGTCGTATTTACACGTTTTAGGAATCATAGAACCTCCCCCCCCCCCGAAAAAAACACGTTTTTACAAAATGTCTCTTTGTGTGTGTGTGTGTGTGTGTGTGTGTGTGTAAGTGACACAAACTTTGTGTCGAACAAGAACTAAGAGACAGATTTTCATAAAACTTCAGATTTCGTTAGTCCATGATATAATATAATACTGGTCGCTTTATGATATAAATATCCCAAAAGATGACGCTGTTATTCGGAATTATTCATGACTATCGCAGATTTATCTCAAGAACTAATATAAGTACTTTCATGAAACTTCAGATTTAGTTAATCTCTGGTATAAACTAATGCTGTTTAACCTTTGGAGTAAATCTCTTAAAAAATAGCGCTTCTATTCAGATATTTTTACATTTTCTTCCATGGTTCTATCTTAAAAACTAACGCACGAATTTTCATCAAACTGCAGATTCATTTGGAATTTAACATAAATTGTTGTTGATTAGATTTTGGTGGAATGATCTAACCGGTGGAGCTGATATGTTTTATTTTTCAGGAAGTATTAATATGTATCCGATAGAAAAAAGTTTCGAGATTGCCGCATCCGATTTTTACTTTTTTTTTTTATAAGACCTGTCATTGCTATTTATGAATCGCTTTAATAAATCAATGCAGTTTTATACAGTATGAAATATTTAAGGGGTCTCAGGTCTCTTAAAACTTTCGAATTTTGTTTTTCAGATGTTGAAATTCTATTTTTTAACATTTTGTTATGATTGTTTCTTTTTAGGTGCGTTCGTAATTATGTAAATACGTAGCACTTATTGTTGTCGCTCAGTCTGTCCGTCTGTCTGTCCGCATATAACAACGCAAAAACTACCCAACCGAATCGTTTGAAATTTAAAATATATAATTATTACATAATTTTGTCGAGTCATTTCAAATTTTATGAAAATCGGATGGATAGATTAATTACAGGGACAATCAAAAGGATTCCGTTGCATTACGGTCAATGGGGGAAAAAAGTTTCAAATGCATTTTAATCGTTTGAAATTTAAAACGTATATTTATTACATAATTTTGTCGATTCATTTCAAATGTTATGAAAATCGGATGCATAGATCAATTACAGGGACAATCAAAAGTATTCCGTTACATTACGATCAATGGGAAAAAATGTTTCAAATGCATTTTAATAATGTTACAGTCATTTGAACATAATAGAATTGACATGAATCTATGATGTATGTACTAAAATCTACATTCTGTACAATCTGTGATGCAAAGAATATTTATTATTAAATTACAGGGCCACACAAATGTATTCCACTTTGTAATGCTATACGGGGAAACATTGTTTGGGGCGTGTTTTAATTATATTCAACTACTTCACATTTTATGAATAAGATATACGTTAATGAAATATAATAAAAATTACTCCCTGCATATTTACAGGAACACAGATTTCGACCACTATACTGTATCAAAAGTGCGCTCTACTATACCAGCAAGATCTAAATATTTTAAAACTTCGTTATAGTACGAACGCACCTCATTTTCTACGCTTCACGTGCGATTTCCAACTTGTTGAAATTTCCATTCGAACAACTTTTGTAATTATATCCGCTCAATAGCTGAAGCACCGCGGCGTTTCTGAAACTTGGAAGTCATTTTTCTCCAAATGACGTTTTTGTCTATAACGTGCAAGGTATCTCAAAAACTTCTAAATATTTTTTCATGAATATTTATAAATATGTGTTGCACGTATAAATTGAATCTAAAATTTGATTTTCATCGTTCAAAAAATGTTTTTTTTAGGAGATTATTATACTGTTGAAATTTTCAATTTTTTTGAAAATAACCATAAGTACAACCTTGTATCAAAAATATAAAAAAAGATTTACATACAATTTATTTAAGTTCAGGGTAGTTATTACAACGTGAAAATAAATAGGCACCAAAATTATTTTAGTTACAATATTTTATTTTCTAATTTCATTTTAGTTTCAAAATTTCTTTTAATCGTACGCATCACATGCTATTCCACTTTTCTGCTCGACAATTATCTGATAGTTTGGAGCATCATATAAATTCTAATTAAACATCTTTCACTTTTTAGGTGCGTTCGTAATTATGTAAATACGTAGCACCTATTGTTGTCGCTCTGTCTGTCTGTCTGTCCGTCCGTCTGTCCGTCCGTCCGCATATAACAACGCAAAAACTACCCAACCGAATCGTTTGAAATTTAAAATACATAATTATTACATAATTTTATCGAGTCATTTCAAATTTTATGAAAATGGGATAGATAGATTAATTAGAGGGACAATCAAAAGGATTCCGTTACATTACGGTCAATGGGGAAAAAAATTTCAAATGCATTTCAATGGTGTTACACTCATTTGAACATAATAGAATTGACATGAATCTATGAAATATGTAGTAAAAAATACATTTTGCACAATCTGTGAAGCAAAGAATATTTATTATTAAATTACAGGGCCACACAAATGTATTCCACTAAATGTTATACGGGGAAACATTGTTTGGGGCGTGTGTTAATTATATTAAACTACTTCACATTTTATGAATAAGATATACGTTAATGAAGTATAATAAAAATTACTCCCTGCATATTTACAGGAACACAAAGATTTCGACTACTATACTGTATCCAAAGTACGCTCTACTATATCAGCAAGATCGCACCTCATTTGCTACGCTTCACGTGCAATTTCACACTTGTTTAAATACATGAAATGAACGAATACATTTAAATCTAGTCTTAATAAAAAAATTGTAACTTTAATACGGTGAGTGACTGACAATGAACTTACCGTTTAGGCCACGTTCGTCACAAGGTGCCAGACTGTATAAAATATAATATAAAACTAAACTAGTCGTTGGAGGCCACCGTAATACTTACCCATCATACGTATGTATAATATAAAATATGCAAATAAAACATGAGTAACTTATTTATAAAATGCATTGCAATTCCAAAATAAAATTTTAACACATATTTAAATAGTTTTAATATACATAGTAATGATTTATTAATGAATTGCTGATGAGCCAATTTCGACAAATTATATAAAACGCCAAACTAAGTAATGCCGGATTGCGTAAGTGAAACATCCTTATAGCTCCAAAAATAATAATCATATTAACTAGCAATTTACTGCGTCGGATGAAGCGGCTCATTTCCAATTAAAACATACTTTTGAATTCAAATTTGAATGAAATACAGGGTCATGAAAAATCAAAGAATGTGAAAAACAGGATTACACGTATCTCAGCAACTAATAATTCGATCGACTTCGTTCTTTATGCAAAATTTGTGTTATTTTATTGCCTTTTATATCCACTCCTTAAAATAAAAAAATTCGAAAATTTTTATATACGTTTCATCAGAATGAATTTTTCGAGAGTCCGAAAAAAACAGTTCCGGATAATCGAGGTTACTGATATTAAATAAGCTTCGTCCTATTCTTACATACTAAGTATATACAAAATTTCAAGTCTCTATCTCAATTTCTTCGGGAGATAGAGCGATTACAGACAGACAGACACACAGACGGACGGACGGCAAAATTTTTTTTCTAAAATTATGTTTTTCGGAATCTCCAGTATCTGAAACGTGTAAATCCGTCAAATTTTTTTTTTTTTTTTATTTTCAAAACGATTGCAAGACTTACCCTATACTATGTATGATGGGTAAGTAAAATGAATGATATTGTTTTAAGTAATTAAGAAAGTATAATCATGTAATAAGTGAAAGTTAAGTAAATTTTGATTTGGGTAATTTCTCCTTTTCACTTGCGATAATCGAACATCTTGTCTTTTTAGGTGCGTTCGTAATTATGTAAATACGTAGCACCTATTGTCGCTCAGTCCGTCCGTCTGTCTGTCCGTCTGTCTGTCCGCATATAACAACGCAAAAACTACCCAACCGAATCGTTTGAAATTTAAAATACATAATTATAACATAATTTTGTCGAGTCATTTCAAATTTTATGAAAATCGGATGGATAGATCAATTACAGGGACAATCAAAAGGATTCCGTTGCATTACGGTCAATGGGGAAAAAAGTTTCAGATGCATTTTAATCGTTTGAAATTTAAAACATATAGTTATTGCGTAATTTTATCGAGTCATTTTAAATGTTATGACAATCGGATGTATAGATCAATTACAGGGACAATCAAAAGTATTCCGTTACATTACGGTCAATGGGGAAAAAAGTTTCAAATGCATTTTAATCGTTTGAAATTTAAAACATATAATTATTGCGTAATTTTGTCGAGTCATTTCAAATGTTATGAAAATCGGATGAATTGATCATTTACAGGGACAATCAAAGGTATTCCATTACATTACGGTCAATGGGAAAAAAAATTCAAATGCATTTTTATGGTGTTACACTCATTCGAACATAATAGAATTGGCATGAATCTATGAAATATATACTAAAATATGCATTCTGTACAATCTGTGATGCAAAGTTTTTTATTATTAAATTACAGGGCCACACAAAAGTATTCCACTGCATAATGCTTTACGGGGAAACATTGTTTGGGGCGTGTTTTAATTATATTCAACTATTTCACATTTTATGAATAAGATATAAGTTTCTGAGGTGTAATAAAAATTACTTTCTGCCTATTTACAGAAACACAAAGATTTCGACTACTATACTGTATCCAAAGTACGCTCTACTATATCAGCAAGATCTGAATATTTTAAAACTTCGTTATCGCACGAACGCACCTCATTTGCTACGTTCACGTGCAATTTCCAACTTGTTTAATGTTTCTTTTCAGTTTTGCCATACATTCGAAAATTTTGAATTTAATGGCATTTTTTTTTTATAGGAAAATCAAAGCACAGCTTCTAGTTGTTTTTTAATCTCATCTTTTGGTGGTGGAATGTTTCTTTTCTCGTTATCACTATCTACCGATTTCTTAACCAAAACAAGTCTAAAGTTTGCTTTTGAAGAAGTAACTAATTTTACAATTCTACCTATTAAAATTTTCAAAAAAATGCCCACATTTTTTCGTAATTTCACTTTTATAATTTCATTTGTCCTCATAATTTCACGAATTTTATTTTTTTAAATCAAAATAAATAAATAAAATAAAATAAATCACTGTTTCCAAACTGTGCATCTCTTAGAGCATTCGACATACGTTTTGCACCACTCCTTAAATTTCTACTCTTTCTTCTGATAAATATATTATCGAATCAGGCCATAATTTTGTACATTGCAGTTGAGATAACCGGGAACGTTAGAATTTGATGGATATAATTATTACTTTTGGCAACCTATAAGTACCAATCTAAAATCATTTAACTTTTTAACTTGATAACATAAGAGATGTCACTGCAGCACCAATTACCTAAGGGGGCATAAATCATTTTATCAGCGGAAGGTTAACAATATTTTGTGTTTTCACATTACTGCTAGAATGTCGCTTTATATTTTGTTATCTACTTTTATTGAGGAAAAATCACAATGTTTTTAAAATAAATCTGTCGTGATATTTGTGTAGAGGATTATATTTGATGTCTAATTCGAAGCTGAAAATCTCCCAAAATTGGATTTTGATGCGAACAGCGATTGTAATATGATAGTGTCAAATAACTAGAAATATATATTTAATGACATTTCTCTGTCATTGATTTTGGTTTAAATCACAGTAAGCACATTTTATTTGTACTGCATGTTTGTATTTTAATAAACAGCAAACATATTACTAACGAAACATATTTGCACGTAGCCTTGAGGGTCCACCGCGGTCTGCTTTGCCTAGGACACCACCAAACCAGTCCTTGAATTTAAACACAATACCTGGGAGTCTTTTGTTTTTTTGTAAATTTGTGAAAAACACAATGATATATTATCTTTTTGTGCAGCAACCATATCTGGTAAGTATAACTAATTAAAAACTGAAATGACTCTCTTTGTAAATTTTCCAATTGTGCCAGCATTGTGGCGAATCGTCGCCTTGGAGCGTCGTGGTTCTAGCTTGGAAAATTTGTTTAAAAATAGACCATCATTACTGTATGTCTAGCCCACAATTTGTGCTACATACATGGCATTTTAATTAATATTTTGAATAATATTAAAGCACTAGCAGTGCTCTGTTATTATAGAAATTAAGCTGAAAAAAGGGAACTTTCATCTCATTTTTTTCCCTGAAGAATCTAAAAAGAAAAATAATAATCAGATGTCGCAATCCCAAAATTTTTTTCTATCTTATGCTTGTAAGTACTTCCTGAAAAATGCAGAATAGTAGCGTCACTGGTAAGGGGATTTAAGTCAAAATCTAGTCATCAACAACTTATATCTACTTATAACTGAATCTGAGGTTTGATTAAAAATCCGTGCATTAGTTTTTGAGGTAGAGCCAGAGTTCTCGCTGTCGCTCGCCAATGCGCCAAATTGCGACTAAATTCTCCATTTGGCGAGTAAATAAGCGATTAGATTCGCCAAATTGCTATACTTTTTTTCCTTTTTTCGTTTTTCATACATTTGCATATATAGATATTTTCATATACTTGTAACGAATAGTTGAAATTAGATTAATAACAATCGTTTTCGCAATTATAAAAACTTAGGTTATTTTAGAACATATTGAAAAAAAGGGGGTATATTAAAGGATTAAAGATTTTTTTTGTGCTACACGGCGAATCTATAGCCAAATTACTAACGTTAGTCAAATGTCAGCGAGAACACTGGGTAGAGCTAATGCAAAATCTTAAAGTAAATCTGCATAACAGTGTCACATGTTGACTGATGTACACCATAAACTAATCAGTATCATTAAAAAAAAATTTTTTTTTTATCGGATACTAACTGAATATGAAGTTTGATGAAAATCCATGCATTAGATCTTGAGACAAATTTATAGCAAACTCGTGAAAAATGCAGCATAGCAGCGCCATCGTTAGGGCGATTTAAACAAAAAAAAAAATAAACAATACTAATCTATATCAGGGACTAACTGAACTGAAGTTTTAGAAAATTCCATGCATTAGTTGTTGAGATAGTTATTGCGATAATCACGAATAATCTAGCAATGCAGCGCCACCTGTTGAGAGATTTGAACCAAAACTTAATAAGCTCCATGTCATATCAAGTACTAACTAAATATAAAGTTTTATGAAAATCTATTGCACTAGTTCTTCAGATATGGCTGTTGTGGAAACTGTGAATAATACAACATAGCAGCACCACCTGTTGAGCGATATACATTAAAAACTAATGAGATCTAAATTATATCAAGGTCTAACAGAATTTAGTTTTTTGAAATTCCGTGCATTAGTTCTTAAGATAGCGCACCCACAAAATTTTTGTCAAACTGACATGCTCACAGACATTTTGTAAAAAAAAACATGATTTTCAAGTTCTCCGACCCTTAAAACGTGTAAAACTGAATTTCGAAAATTTTCCCGAATTCAATACTTTCTTCTTGTAAAGATTGAAGAAAGTAAAAATAGTAGCTTGTCATTCCAAAATAAGAAAGCAGGGTTGGAAAAAAAAAAAAAATCACGATTAAAAAAATAAAATAAAATAAAAACATCGGATTTTTTTTTATTTAAATAGGATTTTTTTTTTCTTAATTTAAATCGGATTTATTTGATTTTTTTAGAATTCTATTTTTAATTATTGTGTTTTTATGTTTTTACAATACATGGAGCAGTTTTTTATAATAAATAACTAAAAAAGAATAAATAATATTTATAATTTATAAAAATAATATAAGAAATAATTATAAAATTTAAGAAAATACTATATTTCTAGTTACTGATTGATACTAAAATTTAAACATCTAGGCTTTAATCTAAACCATTCTATTATTTTGTAATTGAATTGTATACACTAAATATGAAATAAACTTAAATATGTTGTAAGTAAATAGAAAATAATAAAATTTAAAAAACAAATTAAATATTCATTTAATGCAAGCTGTTATTAAAGAATAAAAATCACAATTAATTCAATAGCAGTAAACAGAAAAAATAATAAAATATAATGTACATGCATTCATTTTGGATTTTTTTAAAAATCTTTTTAATAAAACCAAATTAATACAACTTGCCAGATCATGAAATATATTGTTTCAAAAGGAAGGTTTGTTACATTATTTGTCTGTAACGCGTGCTCTATGATTGACGTTTTTTTAGTCTATGACTATTTTCTATATTTAATATTTTTTTTAAATGCAGATTAAAATAGAAACTGCAAAATTTGCCTTTCAGTAAACAGAAAATGATTAAGATACAGAATTATAAATCGTTTTAAGAAATTCATAATATCATGAGTCGATCTAGACAAAATTTTGTGGCTCCTTCAGAAAAATCCATTTAATTAAGCAAGCCCCTTCTCAAAATTACTTTTAGTGTGAAGAATTCTTCATAATATTGACACTTGACAAAATTATGCATTTTTTTTTATCAGTTTTTAAAATGCGTAATTTACAAACAAAACTGATTCACCAGAAAGAAAATCTTTTAGTCAAAACAAATCAAAGGAGCACTTTACCAAGAAGACTTGCAGAAGCTATAAATAAATCTTAGGTTCATAATCAAGTAACTTTTATATTTCTTTACAAAATGATATTTTCAGCAAAAATAACTTTTTCCCCTTCGAAATTTATTTTGTGAAAAGTTAAAAGGCTCTGTGTCTATCCCTGAATGCAATTCTAACGGAGTATGTCCAGTAGCGTAGCTATGTCTTTTGGCGCCCGGGGCCAACAAGAAATTTTGCGCCCCCAACATAATATATATATATAACAATTTCACTCAATTTGGCGCCCCTAGGCCTCGGCGCCCGGGGCAGACGCCCCCCTTGCCCCCCCCCCCCCCCCCTTAGCTACGCTTTAGTGCCATTGCATATTATTGCTGTATATGTTATTTATGTTATGGAATGGCCCGTTTGTAATTTGGCTGGTTGGTTGTGGAATATTTCCTCCGGGGATTAAACACCTATGCCAAGTTTTTTGGTGGGTGCCCCGGATGGGTGATCCCCCCCTTAGCTACGCCACTGAGTATGTCAATACATTATTTTAAAAGGGTTTGTCTGCCACTTTCGTCGCTTGTTCTGCGATTGCTACTTTTATAGTCTGTCTTTATTTGCTGCAATTGATTATTGATGTGTATATATTTAAAATGTAATCCATTATAGAAGATGGACATTTGCCTTGCAATAAACAGAAAAAGAAACGAAATATATAATGCAAGCAGTGATTTAATTATATATTGTAAATAGTTTTGATAAAATACGAGTGCAGTTTTACGAATGCGTATACATTGTTTTAAATTAAGATTTTAATATTTATTTTTTCAGAAACTTTAAACAATCATATTTTTCAGAACATTTTAAAAATATTTCCTTGTACTCCCCCTCCCCCCCCCCCAAAAAAAAAGTTTCATTGTTTTCTGGTCCTTTTAAAAATGGTTACGAAGACACACATTGTATTTAATTTCGTTAGTCTTAATAAAGTTAACATTTAAAATAACAATCGAGATCTCGTACTTTTTCCAACATTTTTAATGATACTTTTTATGAAGTTTTCTCGATTTTGCCTTTTAAGGAATAACATACAAAATCTTTGAGGAAAAAATATTCTGTTATTCCTTCATTACGTCACGGAGAAATGCTTCAGGTACTATTCGACGAGAATTTAGATATCATATGCAAGATCCTGGGATCAAAGTAGTCCCGATAAATGTTTATACTTTTTCCTTAAGTTTCCATGGTTATTTTCGAAAATTAAGACCTTGCAAAGAGTTATAGGAGGAACATTAAGTCTGTTATCAGAAGAATTATGTAAAATTTATAAATGTACATTAAAATCTTTGGCACATCTACCCTATAAATATATATAGATAGTTATGGACCCTCTTAAGGAATTTCTTTAAAAAATTTTTTATTGATAGTTATAATTGTTATATTCTAGTTTTTTTTTCATATTACCTTAATCTTTCAACAATATTTAACTAATCCCATAGTTACATCCCCCCCCCCCCAAAAAAAAAATAAAAATTTAATTTTAAATAATACGTCAAAACACCCAAAAGCCAGTAATGGACACCCCTCCTAAAATTTTAAAAATCGTAAATAAAATTTTGTAAATGACCATTGGTATATGGAATTAAAAATTTTATATTACTATCCAAACAAAAACATTAAATTTTTACAAGAAAATAAAGAAGATTAAATAAGTTAAGTCAGCTCTTAGCAATATTATATATATAAAACATAAATAAAATATATTTAATATACAGCAAGCATACAAAGTATAGAAGCAAATTTACTTTTGATTCTTGAAATTTTTTCCTTTATGCAATTGCAAATTTATAAAGATAGGGCTTCCTTTTTTGTGTGATTGATGAAATGTTTGAATGGTACATAAAGAGAAAAACCCACTGTCCCAGGCCACCCCACTATTCCCTACATATATAGTATAATTTTTTTTTCATAGATTGTTTAAGAATTTCGGTAAATACAAAGCGATAATTGAGGCGATTTCTTTAGATCAGCCAACATTGATTTGCGACGTTAGGTGGGCCGCTGCACGAGTGTAAAATTGTAAAAAAAAAAAAAAAAAAAAAAAAAAAAAAAAACTACTGTAATAAATTAACATGAGTAGTTAAAACACATTTGATAGTATCAGTAAGGTTGATCATTTGTCTCTAAAGAAATGTTGCCAAAACGTTTTAACATAATTATTTTTTTAAAATAAATCTTGCCTCTTTCGATTATAAATATTTTATTAAATGCTAAAATTTTTATATTTTTTATTTGTAAAAGTATTGTGCATGTTTCATTAGGATTGACGATTAAGGAGTGTATATACTTCTTTAGCACAAATAAGACTACAACGATCTGTAAAGAGCATTTTTGACGAAGAAAATGGTAGTTAAGATGTTTTAACATAATTTTAAATTAATTATAAAGAAAAGGACATATTTTGTCTTCCCTTGAAAATATATAAAACAATAGCGAAGGACATTAATTTTTATGCGCATCTCAATTTTAACTGGGGCGGCATATGAAAGTCCGCTGGGCCACATGTGGCCCGCCCCCTATCCCTGCCGAAGACACTCGCGAGCTAATGCTTTTCCTATTGAGAGGCATTTTTCTAATAACTTTTTTGCATTTTCATATTTTATTTATTTATTTATTTATTTTTGTATTGTATAGCCGAGGTTTTCAAGATTGCTCCTTGATAATTTTTAGATTTTGGTCGCAGATATTTTTTATAAAGTTGGTTTCACTTTCGAAACCTGTTTTGGAAGTGAAAGTAATTTTACAGAAAACACCTGCGACCAAAATCGAAAAAGTAATCAAGTAGCGATCTTGAGGGGGACCTCAGCTATCCAATGCAAAAAAATTTAAAAATATGAAAATGCAAAAAAGTTATTATAAAAATGCCTCCTCATAGGAATAGCAATAGTTTGCGAGTGTCTTCGCGGGCAGGGAGAGGGGCCTTAAGTATGGCTGTTTTAGACTGTCGAAAAAAGAAATTTATCTATAATTGAAAATAAACTACCGGAATGAGCTTTAAACGTGCATGTTCAATGTAGAAATATGCATTATTAAAAGACATATGGTTTGTTTTATGCAAAAATTGGTGCAGGCCATAATTCATATATATTTTTAAATGTAAATTAATTTACGTAATTTGAAATAAGTTTTTGGATCGAAATAAACGCTGGGAATTTATTTGGGTCTATTCATTGTTTCACAGGGACGATATAAATTAGTTTGTCACTCGGATCTAGAATCGACATCTTCAAATTTTGAGCTCTTGCAACTCTATAAAGATTTAAGAAAAAACATATAATATTCAGGTTTTTGTCGTATTTACACGTTTTAGGAATCATAGAACCTCCCCCCCCCCCGAAAAAAACACGTTTTTACAAAATGTCTCTTTGTGTGTGTGTGTGTGTGTGTGTGTGTGTGTAAGTGACACAAACTTTGTGTCGAACAAGAACTAAGAGACAGATTTTCATAAAACTTCAGATTTCGTTAGTCCATGATATAATATAATACTGGTCGCTTTATGATATAAATATCCCAAAAGATGACGCTGTTATTCGGAATTATTCATGACTATCGCAGATTTATCTCAAGAACTAATATAAGTACTTTCATGAAACTTCAGATTTAGTTAATCTCTGGTATAAACTAATGCTGTTTAACCTTTGGAGTAAATCTCTTAAAAAATAGCGCTTCTATTCAGATATTTTTACATTTTCTTCCATGGTTCTATCTTAAAAACTAACGCACGAATTTTCATCAAACTGCAGATTCATTTGGAATTTAACATAAATTGTTGTTGATTAGATTTTGGTGGAATGATCTAACCGGTGGAGCTGATATGTTTTATTTTTCAGGAAGTATTAATATGTATCCGATAGAAAAAAGTTTCGAGATTGCCGCATCCGATTTTTACTTTTTTTTTTTATAAGACCTGTCATTGCTATTTATGAATCGCTTTAATAAATCAATGCAGTTTTATACAGTATGAAATATTTAAGGGGTCTCAGGTCTCTTAAAACTTTCGAATTTTGTTTTTCAGATGTTGAAATTCTATTTTTTAACATTTTGTTATGATTGTTTCTTTTTAGGTGCGTTCGTAATTATGTAAATACGTAGCACTTATTGTTGTCGCTCAGTCTGTCCGTCTGTCTGTCCGCATATAACAACGCAAAAACTACCCAACCGAATCGTTTGAAATTTAAAATATATAATTATTACATAATTTTGTCGAGTCATTTCAAATTTTATGAAAATCGGATGGATAGATTAATTACAGGGACAATCAAAAGGATTCCGTTGCATTACGGTCAATGGGGGAAAAAAGTTTCAAATGCATTTTAATCGTTTGAAATTTAAAACGTATATTTATTACATAATTTTGTCGATTCATTTCAAATGTTATGAAAATCGGATGCATAGATCAATTACAGGGACAATCAAAAGTATTCCGTTACATTACGATCAATGGGAAAAAATGTTTCAAATGCATTTTAATAATGTTACAGTCATTTGAACATAATAGAATTGACATGAATCTATGATGTATGTACTAAAATCTACATTCTGTACAATCTGTGATGCAAAGAATATTTATTATTAAATTACAGGGCCACACAAATGTATTCCACTTTGTAATGCTATACGGGGAAACATTGTTTGGGGCGTGTTTTAATTATATTCAACTACTTCACATTTTATGAATAAGATATACGTTAATGAAATATAATAAAAATTACTCCCTGCATATTTACAGGAACACAGATTTCGACCACTATACTGTATCAAAAGTGCGCTCTACTATACCAGCAAGATCTAAATATTTTAAAACTTCGTTATAGTACGAACGCACCTCATTTTCTACGCTTCACGTGCGATTTCCAACTTGTTGAAATTTCCATTCGAACAACTTTTGTAATTATATCCGCTCAATAGCTGAAGCACCGCGGCGTTTCTGAAACTTGGAAGTCATTTTTCTCCAAATGACGTTTTTGTCTATAACGTGCAAGGTATCTCAAAAACTTCTAAATATTTTTTCATGAATATTTATAAATATGTGTTGCACGTATAAATTGAATCTAAAATTTGATTTTCATCGTTCAAAAAATGTTTTTTTTAGGAGATTATTATACTGTTGAAATTTTCAATTTTTTTGAAAATAACCATAAGTACAACCTTGTATCAAAAATATAAAAAAAGATTTACATACAATTTATTTAAGTTCAGGGTAGTTATTACAACGTGAAAATAAATAGGCACCAAAATTATTTTAGTTACAATATTTTATTTTCTAATTTCATTTTAGTTTCAAAATTTCTTTTAATCGTACGCATCACATGCTATTCCACTTTTCTGCTCGACAATTATCTGATAGTTTGGAGCATCATATAAATTCTAATTAAACATCTTTCACTTTTTAGGTGCGTTCGTAATTATGTAAATACGTAGCACCTATTGTTGTCGCTCTGTCTGTCTGTCTGTCCGTCCGTCTGTCCGTCCGTCCGCATATAACAACGCAAAAACTACCCAACCGAATCGTTTGAAATTTAAAATACATAATTATTACATAATTTTATCGAGTCATTTCAAATTTTATGAAAATGGGATAGATAGATTAATTAGAGGGACAATCAAAAGGATTCCGTTACATTACGGTCAATGGGGAAAAAAATTTCAAATGCATTTCAATGGTGTTACACTCATTTGAACATAATAGAATTGACATGAATCTATGAAATATGTAGTAAAAAATACATTTTGCACAATCTGTGAAGCAAAGAATATTTATTATTAAATTACAGGGCCACACAAATGTATTCCACTAAATGTTATACGGGGAAACATTGTTTGGGGCGTGTGTTAATTATATTAAACTACTTCACATTTTATGAATAAGATATACGTTAATGAAGTATAATAAAAATTACTCCCTGCATATTTACAGGAACACAAAGATTTCGACTACTATACTGTATCCAAAGTACGCTCTACTATATCAGCAAGATCGCACCTCATTTGCTACGCTTCACGTGCAATTTCACACTTGTTTAAATACATGAAATGAACGAATACATTTAAATCTAGTCTTAATAAAAAAATTGTAACTTTAATACGGTGAGTGACTGACAATGAACTTACCGTTTAGGCCACGTTCGTCACAAGGTGCCAGACTGTATAAAATATAATATAAAACTAAACTAGTCGTTGGAGGCCACCGTAATACTTACCCATCATACGTATGTATAATATAAAATATGCAAATAAAACATGAGTAACTTATTTATAAAATGCATTGCAATTCCAAAATAAAATTTTAACACATATTTAAATAGTTTTAATATACATAGTAATGATTTATTAATGAATTGCTGATGAGCCAATTTCGACAAATTATATAAAACGCCAAACTAAGTAATGCCGGATTGCGTAAGTGAAACATCCTTATAGCTCCAAAAATAATAATCATATTAACTAGCAATTTACTGCGTCGGATGAAGCGGCTCATTTCCAATTAAAACATACTTTTGAATTCAAATTTGAATGAAATACAGGGTCATGAAAAATCAAAGAATGTGAAAAACAGGATTACACGTATCTCAGCAACTAATAATTCGATCGACTTCGTTCTTTATGCAAAATTTGTGTTATTTTATTGCCTTTTATATCCACTCCTTAAAATAAAAAAATTCGAAAATTTTTATATACGTTTCATCAGAATGAATTTTTCGAGAGTCCGAAAAAAACAGTTCCGGATAATCGAGGTTACTGATATTAAATAAGCTTCGTCCTATTCTTACATACTAAGTATATACAAAATTTCAAGTCTCTATCTCAATTTCTTCGGGAGATAGAGCGATTACAGACAGACAGACACACAGACGGACGGACGGCAAAATTTTTTTTCTAAAATTATGTTTTTCGGAATCTCCAGTATCTGAAACGTGTAAATCCGTCAAATTTTTTTTTTTTTTTTATTTTCAAAACGATTGCAAGACTTACCCTATACTATGTATGATGGGTAAGTAAAATGAATGATATTGTTTTAAGTAATTAAGAAAGTATAATCATGTAATAAGTGAAAGTTAAGTAAATTTTGATTTGGGTAATTTCTCCTTTTCACTTGCGATAATCGAACATCTTGTCTTTTTAGGTGCGTTCGTAATTATGTAAATACGTAGCACCTATTGTCGCTCAGTCCGTCCGTCTGTCTGTCCGTCTGTCTGTCCGCATATAACAACGCAAAAACTACCCAACCGAATCGTTTGAAATTTAAAATACATAATTATAACATAATTTTGTCGAGTCATTTCAAATTTTATGAAAATCGGATGGATAGATCAATTACAGGGACAATCAAAAGGATTCCGTTGCATTACGGTCAATGGGGAAAAAAGTTTCAGATGCATTTTAATCGTTTGAAATTTAAAACATATAGTTATTGCGTAATTTTATCGAGTCATTTTAAATGTTATGACAATCGGATGTATAGATCAATTACAGGGACAATCAAAAGTATTCCGTTACATTACGGTCAATGGGGAAAAAAGTTTCAAATGCATTTTAATCGTTTGAAATTTAAAACATATAATTATTGCGTAATTTTGTCGAGTCATTTCAAATGTTATGAAAATCGGATGAATTGATCATTTACAGGGACAATCAAAGGTATTCCATTACATTACGGTCAATGGGAAAAAAAATTCAAATGCATTTTTATGGTGTTACACTCATTCGAACATAATAGAATTGGCATGAATCTATGAAATATATACTAAAATATGCATTCTGTACAATCTGTGATGCAAAGTTTTTTATTATTAAATTACAGGGCCACACAAAAGTATTCCACTGCATAATGCTTTACGGGGAAACATTGTTTGGGGCGTGTTTTAATTATATTCAACTATTTCACATTTTATGAATAAGATATAAGTTTCTGAGGTGTAATAAAAATTACTTTCTGCCTATTTACAGAAACACAAAGATTTCGACTACTATACTGTATCCAAAGTACGCTCTACTATATCAGCAAGATCTGAATATTTTAAAACTTCGTTATCGCACGAACGCACCTCATTTGCTACGTTCACGTGCAATTTCCAACTTGTTTAATGTTTCTTTTCAGTTTTGCCATACATTCGAAAATTTTGAATTTAATGGCATTTTTTTTTTATAGGAAAATCAAAGCACAGCTTCTAGTTGTTTTTTAATCTCATCTTTTGGTGGTGGAATGTTTCTTTTCTCGTTATCACTATCTACCGATTTCTTAACCAAAACAAGTCTAAAGTTTGCTTTTGAAGAAGTAACTAATTTTACAATTCTACCTATTAAAATTTTCAAAAAAATGCCCACATTTTTTCGTAATTTCACTTTTATAATTTCATTTGTCCTCATAATTTCACGAATTTTATTTTTTTAAATCAAAATAAATAAATAAAATAAAATAAATCACTGTTTCCAAACTGTGCATCTCTTAGAGCATTCGACATACGTTTTGCACCACTCCTTAAATTTCTACTCTTTCTTCTGATAAATATATTATCGAATCAGGCCATAATTTTGTACATTGCAGTTGAGATAACCGGGAACGTTAGAATTTGATGGATATAATTATTACTTTTGGCAACCTATAAGTACCAATCTAAAATCATTTAACTTTTTAACTTGATAACATAAGAGATGTCACTGCAGCACCAATTACCTAAGGGGGCATAAATCATTTTATCAGCGGAAGGTTAACAATATTTTGTGTTTTCACATTACTGCTAGAATGTCGCTTTATATTTTGTTATCTACTTTTATTGAGGAAAAATCACAATGTTTTTAAAATAAATCTGTCGTGATATTTGTGTAGAGGATTATATTTGATGTCTAATTCGAAGCTGAAAATCTCCCAAAATTGGATTTTGATGCGAACAGCGATTGTAATATGATAGTGTCAAATAACTAGAAATATATATTTAATGACATTTCTCTGTCATTGATTTTGGTTTAAATCACAGTAAGCACATTTTATTTGTACTGCATGTTTGTATTTTAATAAACAGCAAACATATTACTAACGAAACATATTTGCACGTAGCCTTGAGGGTCCACCGCGGTCTGCTTTGCCTAGGACACCACCAAACCAGTCCTTGAATTTAAACACAATACCTGGGAGTCTTTTGTTTTTTTGTAAATTTGTGAAAAACACAATGATATATTATCTTTTTGTGCAGCAACCATATCTGGTAAGTATAACTAATTAAAAACTGAAATGACTCTCTTTGTAAATTTTCCAATTGTGCCAGCATTGTGGCGAATCGTCGCCTTGGAGCGTCGTGGTTCTAGCTTGGAAAATTTGTTTAAAAATAGACCATCATTACTGTATGTCTAGCCCACAATTTGTGCTACATACATGGCATTTTAATTAATATTTTGAATAATATTAAAGCACTAGCAGTGCTCTGTTATTATAGAAATTAAGCTGAAAAAAGGGAACTTTCATCTCATTTTTTTCCCTGAAGAATCTAAAAAGAAAAATAATAATCAGATGTCGCAATCCCAAAATTTTTTTCTATCTTATGCTTGTAAGTACTTCCTGAAAAATGCAGAATAGTAGCGTCACTGGTAAGGGGATTTAAGTCAAAATCTAGTCATCAACAACTTATATCTACTTATAACTGAATCTGAGGTTTGATTAAAAATCCGTGCATTAGTTTTTGAGGTAGAGCCAGAGTTCTCGCTGTCGCTCGCCAATGCGCCAAATTGCGACTAAATTCTCCATTTGGCGAGTAAATAAGCGATTAGATTCGCCAAATTGCTATACTTTTTTTCCTTTTTTCGTTTTTCATACATTTGCATATATAGATATTTTCATATACTTGTAACGAATAGTTGAAATTAGATTAATAACAATCGTTTTCGCAATTATAAAAACTTAGGTTATTTTAGAACATATTGAAAAAAAGGGGGTATATTAAAGGATTAAAGATTTTTTTTGTGCTACACGGCGAATCTATAGCCAAATTACTAACGTTAGTCAAATGTCAGCGAGAACACTGGGTAGAGCTAATGCAAAATCTTAAAGTAAATCTGCATAACAGTGTCACATGTTGACTGATGTACACCATAAACTAATCAGTATCATTAAAAAAAAATTTTTTTTTTATCGGATACTAACTGAATATGAAGTTTGATGAAAATCCATGCATTAGATCTTGAGACAAATTTATAGCAAACTCGTGAAAAATGCAGCATAGCAGCGCCATCGTTAGGGCGATTTAAACAAAAAAAAAAATAAACAATACTAATCTATATCAGGGACTAACTGAACTGAAGTTTTAGAAAATTCCATGCATTAGTTGTTGAGATAGTTATTGCGATAATCACGAATAATCTAGCAATGCAGCGCCACCTGTTGAGAGATTTGAACCAAAACTTAATAAGCTCCATGTCATATCAAGTACTAACTAAATATAAAGTTTTATGAAAATCTATTGCACTAGTTCTTCAGATATGGCTGTTGTGGAAACTGTGAATAATACAACATAGCAGCACCACCTGTTGAGCGATATACATTAAAAACTAATGAGATCTAAATTATATCAAGGTCTAACAGAATTTAGTTTTTTGAAATTCCGTGCATTAGTTCTTAAGATAGCGCACCCACAAAATTTTTGTCAAACTGACATGCTCACAGACATTTTGTAAAAAAAAACATGATTTTCAAGTTCTCCGACCCTTAAAACGTGTAAAACTGAATTTCGAAAATTTTCCCGAATTCAATACTTTCTTCTTGTAAAGATTGAAGAAAGTAAAAATAGTAGCTTGTCATTCCAAAATAAGAAAGCAGGGTTGGAAAAAAAAAAAAAATCACGATTAAAAAAATAAAATAAAATAAAAACATCGGATTTTTTTTTATTTAAATAGGATTTTTTTTTTCTTAATTTAAATCGGATTTATTTGATTTTTTTAGAATTCTATTTTTAATTATTGTGTTTTTATGTTTTTACAATACATGGAGCAGTTTTTTATAATAAATAACTAAAAAAGAATAAATAATATTTATAATTTATAAAAATAATATAAGAAATAATTATAAAATTTAAGAAAATACTATATTTCTAGTTACTGATTGATACTAAAATTTAAACATCTAGGCTTTAATCTAAACCATTCTATTATTTTGTAATTGAATTGTATACACTAAATATGAAATAAACTTAAATATGTTGTAAGTAAATAGAAAATAATAAAATTTAAAAAACAAATTAAATATTCATTTAATGCAAGCTGTTATTAAAGAATAAAAATCACAATTAATTCAATATTTTTTAAGCAAATAGAAATAAATTTAATTATTTCAGCAAAAACACTAATTTAGAATCTTTGCCCACTCCTAATTTATTATGAAGGTTTGAATAAACTAGTCCAAAAGAAGAAAATTGTCTTTCTACTCCAGCAGATGAAGCCATGGCGGTTGTTATTTGGTAAATAAATCCAATTTCAATTTCGCTGACTCTCTCTTTACCTCCCATTTCATAAAAGGACCAATCACAATCTGTCATAATATCAGAAACTTTTTTCTCAAGCAATGGTAATTTTTGGAATGGGTCATTTTTGGCTTGAAAAATGTGCTACCGTAAAATGGGGTGAATCGGAACACTTTTCAACTTTAGCGTTAAAAAAAAGCAACAACTGATTTTTTTATTTTTCTACCAGAAACTTCGGTCTTGTTTTAATCTTTACTTTTTAAGCAAAAACGGAACATTTTTACTGTTTATATATGTATTATTTAATTTTTTAATGGTGTTCCGATTCACCCCGCAGATAGGGGTGAATCGGAACAAATGTTATAATCTTTATTTATTCCAATTCAAACTTTAATAGGGTTAATAAAAACAGGTAATAATAATAAGTGAGGAATAGGAACAAGTAGTTACTGTGAAACCAAGCCTTTATTTTATATACAAGGAAAGATATGCCTTTTTAAAAATTATGAAACAGCTTGAAATAAAGAAAAATTAAAATTTATTTTAGGAAATTATATTTGAATTGCAGAAATAGAATTTAACACAAATTTAGCCCTGTTCTATGTTATCCTTTACTAGTAGTCATTGGCTAAGTGAATCTATTGAGTAGCCCCAATCGCTGCATGTATTAATACAATCTACTAATACGCCCTCATCCCCAGCCCTTAGTACTGTTTGTAACTCTCTCTTTTTTAATTGATTTTTCATTTTGAGATGTTTGTGTAATGTTGTGTATGTCAGAGAATAATTCTGTGCACTTTTTTCTAACTAATTAGCTATTTTTAAATTATTTTATTGTGTGTTCCATGCCTGTTGGATTAGGCGTTGACTTTTTAGTTTAACTAAGCAATTTCTTGGCACCTTTAATCTCTTCAAATAATTAGAACATCAAAATATTGTTACAATACATTTTCATACATATGTTTTCATATATTACATAAAACTATTACTGTATAGAAAAATAAACCATGAGAGAAAATGTGTTCCGATTCACCCCGTAAATCTTAAACCTCTGATGTTACAAGCCATTTTTTATTTTTTCATTATGTAGGTTAGAAATATATAGAATTTAATACAGAATATTGTTTACAGGTCTATCATTAAATAAAAATCCTCTTTCTTAGGTTTAGAATACGAAAAATACTGTAATTACATTCAAAGTTTTGAAGACGTTGAAAAAATGAGGTTTTTGAGGATCCTCTTGAAGTTCTTTTTATATACCCCAATAGTTGTGCAAACATGTCAAAACTGAATTTCCCAACTCTTAATGTTATTACCCTCTTATAAAAAAAAATTGGCAACTAAAAATATCATCACATATCTTTATAATGAATTTATTTGTATGACCAGGAAGTTTCGTTCCTATTCACTCCGCTGTTCCTATTCACCCCATTTTACGGTACATTGGTGATAAGATTTGGACAATTTTCTTTAGTGAATGTCAAACATTCACTTCGTTATTTTCCTCTACACTAAGTGAAATTTCATTTCGATTTAAAACAGAAGGACTTAATAAAACTCCAGCAAAATGACAGCCATTAATAGCTTGTTCATATCTTGCTTTAAATTTTGTAATTCTATCTAATACATTTTTTACCCAAAATTTTCCTTTGATATGTGCATTCATGTGATATTGCAAAAAGTGATTTAAATCAAACGATTTTAAAAAAATCAGTTTATTTAAATCATGCCAACACTGTTACATATATGCAGTGTTCTCGCTGACATTTGACCAACGTTAGTAATTTGGCTAATTAAAAACGAAAAACATTCGCCAAATGAAAAAAGTATTAGCAAAATAGTTCGCCGTGCATCACCCCCCCCCCCAAAAAAAAAAAACTATTTTTAATTCTTTTTACATTTTCTTTAACTCTTTAGTACCTCTTCTTTTCAACATGTTCTAAAAGTTTTTATAACTTAGTTTTTATAACTGCGACAGCGATTGTTATTAATCTAATTTCAACTATCCACTGCAAATATTTTGCAAATATGCATATATTAAAAATACGTATTCATGCATATCTATGAAAAAAGAAAAGAAAGAAAAAGCAAAAATTGAGCATTAGCAATTTGGCGAATCTAATCGCTTGTCTATTAGCCAAATGAAGAATTTAGTCGCAATTTGGCGCAATGGCGAGCGACAGCGAGAACACTGCATATATGTATATAATATATTAAACTCTCTCAATGTTTATGTTGAAATTCATTAAATACCATTTACACGGATTCTAAAAATCCAAAAGTATTCAGTTGCATTAAAATCGTTTGCTTTTGGCGGGGAAAAGTGTTAATCGCCAAATCGTGTGACACTTTCATCTTTTCACGCCAAATATTCGAAAGTATTTTATTTTTTTACGTGTTTTCTACTGCAATACTGAAAATTGCGCCGCTAATTTTCACTGATCCTTTATTACATACATAAGTAATTTAATTAGCATTTTTTTTCAAAAAAAATCGGAGTAGGCCCAGTATGAAGACCTTCCTTGTTCGCAAGCTTTACTGTATTTTTTTTCCTTGTGCAAATAATATTAGGGTAATTAAAAGATCTAAAACCTAATTTGCCACGGGACTACATGAGCGTTATCACGTCATTATCTCAAATTTTTAATAATTTAAGGGCCGTCCATAATTGATTACAGGCTTGATGAGAAGGGGGGGGGGGTTCTTTTGAAGTTGTGACAGTTTGTGACAAGGGGATGGGAGGAGATAAGAAGTGTGACATCACACATTTTGATTAAAATAAAAGCATTAAAAATCAGCAGCTAAAATTTTTAAATTATTTTGAAATTAAAGTATTTTGTGTTAATAAAATACAGATAAGATTTAAACCCAAATATATTAAATTCCATTTAGAACTCCAAAATACTAACGGTTTCAATTCATCTTTCATATTAATGTTTTATTACAACTAGCTGACCCGCCCGGCGTTGCCCGGCTGGAAGCATGCAGAAATGCATTGTCTGAAATACGTCGCAGCTGACTTTGTGAAAAATCAGTTTTAAAAACAACAACTAATATTAAACTCTAAAAATACTTAAAATGAGCAATGAGAAACACGGGAGGGAACATGTATCCAACGATTGCGTTAGTTTCGTGTTAAAGTGTTGATATTTTCTTAGCAGACGATTTTTTGTGATAAATACATTATCTGTTTTATATTTCTTAATGATATTCCTCTGGACCGAGTTGGCGCATTGCCAAGATTTGCTTCCTCTGGACCGAGTTGGCGCATTGCCAAGATTTGCTTTGTATCCAACGATTGCGTTAGTTTCGTGTTAAAGTGTTGATATTTTCTTAGCAGACGATTTTTTGTGATAAATACATTATCTGTTTTATATTTCTTAATGATATTCCTCTGGACCGAGTTGGCGCATTGCCAAGATTTGCTTCCTCTGGACCGAGTTGGCGCATTGCCAAGATTTGCTTTCCCCTGTGCCTCAATTAATTATCCTCGGAATTCCTTTTATTTATAGAGATTGTATATTATGTTTTTTATTGTAAACCGTAATCTTATTTCATATAAAATAAGTACACTAATCGTATTTACTGTTATGCTCATAGATATCATTAAAACATAAAGTGTTGAAATAAATTTGAAATAAGATTAAGTAATGCTTTTTTTCTGAACTGCAAGCGTACGATTATGTAATGTCGCATATGGTGAGGTGTGACACTTTGTGACAAAGGGGGGGGGGGGAGGCTGAAAAATATTGAACAAAATTGTGAAATCATTTATGGACAGTAGAGGTCTGCACGGGGCGGAATTTCCAGGCCCGGACCCGGCCCGTCGTAAAACTCAAAAGTTCGGCCCTGGCCCGGCTCGGCCCGTTTAAATTTTTATATTTTAGGCCCGGTCCGACCCGTACAAAAATCAGCGAAAACAAGCTTGGCCCGGCCCGTTTTGGCCCGTTACAATTTCTACGATTTCTAAAAAATTCAGATTTTTATCATATAACAAAGATTCCTTTAAAGAATACTGCATACATATCTATGGAATGATTTTACAGTATATTTTACAGCAAATACACATTAACAACATTAATGATTACTTAGATTCTTGGGCTTTCAACATTCGAATAAAGATTCATTAAAAAATTAATATGGCTTAGAAAAAAGAAAGAAAGCTAAAAACATGGTTAATTTTGAAGCTGTTTAATAAAAGATTTATAAATATATTTCTATATCATTTTATTATAGATTTCAAATCTAAATTCATTCTTAAATTCAAAGAAGTTCCTTTCTGATACATTTCTAAATTCATTTTTTTCTTCTCAGAAACGCATAAGATTAGCAGATATCTTTATTCAGAAACTATATAATCGAATGGCGTTATCGATTTTTTGATACAAGCAATTTAAGAATACTGCAAACAAATAAAATACTGTCATAATTAGCGTTTTGAATAGAATTTCCGGAAGCAATAGCAAGGGAAGGGAGAAAACCCTGCAATCATTTGAGAAACTATTATATTTCAACAAGGTTATACAAGTATTTTATTTACCAAAAATGAAAAACACTATTCGATTCCTAATCCCTTCAATAGTTAGGCTTATCACTTTTTTATACTTTTACAATTTAAAATTAATCGGAAAATGTGTCAAACTTTCGCATTATTGAGAAATTAATTTAAAAATCATCAAGAAGTATATATCCGAAAACTAAGCTAACATAAGTTCTTTATGGCTGTTAATAATTTTACAAATCATGTTTTCTGCCAATAATTAAGTCTAGTACCGGTCCGGCCTGTCTATATGTAGAAAAATAATGCAAGCGTGATCTCGGACCGGCATGAGTCAGCTAACAAAATATTAAAACGGGTTAGACATAATGTAATTCTCCGATGCCGATACACTGTGCATTTTTATATTGGTGCTGTCAAACTAGTATGGCCACATTTATACTTATTCTCGTCAAAACCATTTTCGTTGAAAATAGCTCATATTTTATCGTTTCTGCTTAAATCTTCAGATCGGGCCGGCAGGGCCGAAATTTTTTTTTATCGGCCCGGTCCGTTGAAAAAACTATTCTAAATCTGCCGGCCCGGATACGGGCCACGGGCCAAGCCCGGGTCCGTGCAGACCTCTAATGGACAGCCACTAAGAAAATTTCTGTTCGGATCAAAAATTTCCCAGTGAGAATATCAGTGCTGTAATTATGGGGGAACGCCATTCCTATAAATATTTGGTTTGTTACTACAGGGTTGTTATAATTAAAGTTCGCCTATTCAGAAGGCTCTGGAGCCGGTTCTATTGCTCCAAACGAAACAAAATTTCACTAGTACGTAGTTAAAGAGATGCGCTCTGCAAAAATCGAAAAAAAAAATTAGTCAAATTTTTTGTCACTAGGTGGCGCTGCGCCAATATTTAAAGTTATGTTTTCAGATTCATTATATCAATATCAGTCAACACGCAAATTTAAAAGTTTCAACAAACTTCGACGAACTGCGAATTGTTATAATTAAGTTGACCTAATCAGACAGCTCTAGAGCCTGACCTATGACTCCAAACAATACAGAAAAATGAATATCATTTCATGTGATGTAAACTGCATCGACAAAAATAAAACATGTCGCTCGGCAGTAAGGAAATAACGAAGAATAACATGATGCACGCTCAATGAATCTTCTGCCATTTTTAATAATGCATTCCATTCTCAAAATTGTGCTTTCTCCAATACTGCGTAAACTGTCCTGTAAGATTGAGTGAATGCGAAGATTGTCTTTCAGATCAGAGATTGTCTGACATCTGTCTTTAGATACAGAATCTTTCAAAAATCCCCAGAAAATAAAGGAATCCGCAAATATTGGCTTAAATATTGGCGCAGCGCCTCCTACTGACAAAAATTCTAACTAATTTTTTTTTTCATTTTTGCAGAGCGCATGTCTTTAACTACGTACTAGTGAAATTCTGATTTGTTTGGAGCCATAGAACAGGCTCTAGAGCCGTCTGAATAGGCGAACTTTAATTATAACAACCCTGTATATATATAAAGCATCGCACACGGGCACAATTTTTTTTCCAAGCAAAATGATAATTATTGTTATTTATGATAACAATTATCAAGTTTATTGATACTGGTGATAAACATAGAGAAAAAAATCCTCTTCTCCAGAAATCTACTCCTTATTGAAAAAGCCAGTTCACTTATATTCACGAACCGTATAAGGTCACCCTTAATAATTTTTTACAAACCATATCTGAAGTCTTGGTTGTGATCAGGAAGAACATTAGCAGACAAGACAGTTTGTCGTAAATCAAGGAAAACAGAAAACACCTCTAATTATCGTTGTTTATCGGGAACTTCTGGGATAGATGCGCAGGAAAATAAATATCCCATATGAATTCAATTCAATTTTGATTTATAATGGAAATTTTCACAATGAGATTGATTAAATATTGCTTTCAGATGAATGCTATATCCATAAAGCATGGTGACGTCCTTGCAACGTCGTTGTAAAGTCACATTGTGACTTTGTGACCATCGATTGTCGATGTGAAGTCACAGTGACTAAAATGTGAAGTCGTTATGGCCGTTTTAGAGCTCCTTTGTGACGTTTCACAAAGTGGTCACAATGTGACAAATTTGTGAAAAATGTGTCATTCGTGACTAATTTGACATTAACATTGTGACGAAACTGTGACAAAAGCAACGATATTTAAATTGCGAGAAACATGTTTTTTAAAGTAAATAACATGCTTTAAAAGATATTTATAAATTTCTAAAGATTTTAAGAAAGGTCAAATCTCAGTCACAATGTGAAGTCACTGAGTGGTGGCATTTTGGTCACAGATGTGATGTGACCAAAGTGACTCGCAGTGACGTCACTGTGACCATGCATGCTATTAGGGTACAAATACAATACTATATTTGTATATAGTATTGTAATAAAGACAAGAATATAATAATTATAACTGTTAATTTTAAGAAGTCTGCTTTTGGCTAGATGTTTTAAATTGGCTTTTTGATTAATAAAAATTCGGTCGCGTCAACATCTACTCTATGAAAAGGTGAGTTTCCACAAATATTTTTTTTTCAACTGCAGCACTGGAGAAGATTAATCGTCAGTCGCGTTCTTTGTTTTTTTTGGGGGGGAAAAGTTATAGATGCGTTTCAATGACACATTGCCATCTTCGGATTACCTTTCATCTATTTATCAGATTAGCTGTTAGTTCCACTTGCTTTCGCCATTGTCTGCTGAAAGTGTATTTGCGATTTCCAAAGCAGTTAAACAATGTTCGTCTGTCGCATTCATATTTCAACACCCCGTCTCCGAATTGTCTTCCTGTAACTACACAACGACTTTATTTAAAGGATGCAATTTTTATTTCATCGAAATATTCTTGTTCTAGATTCTGCTAACTGTGACAGGAATCGCAACGAATAATTTTAAATACGAAAATTTTAAATACTCTTTGGCAAAACATCAATGGAATTTTTTTTTATTTCTCGCATCTAAAGTATTAAGTGGATTAAATAAAATAACATTCTAAAGAAAAATAAAATTTAACATTTTTTCTTAACACGTTCGCTGCCGCTCATGCGTCATCACGTGATATGGCGCCAACGTTAAGGGACCACTCACGCGCTAGCGCGTGATGTGGGTTGATGTCTAGTAGCCAGTCACGCACTGGCGCGGGAAAAATCTTTCACTGATTTTTTGTTATAAAAAGTAAATTGGCTTCTGGGAAAAACACACTTCTTCAGTGCAGCATTAACTATCATCACATCTTCACGTAAGCGGCAGCGAACGTGTTAAGTACATGTTCACACACAACCCTGCTTGGGTCGTGATATTTCTTTCAATCTACAAAAAGAACTATTTTCAAAAATGTCCTATAGCAGAAATTTTAAATAATACATATCCCAGAGAAGTTTCTTCAAAACTTTTATGTTTAGGAATCTTAATTTATTTCTGTATAGCTTTGTTCCAGTCTGTTAGACTATTTATAGATAGTATTGTTGTATAGTGAAAAATGATAAAACCGTCTTAGTTCAATCCTCTTGAATCTTTTTGGTGTCCAAATTTTTCTTTTTAATTTTGACGAAAAACAGTTTTTAGGCCTAAAAATTTGTTTAAAGAAGCTATTCGAGTGGCAAAAAAGTATTTTATCTTATATTTCTCAAATAGTTGCTTACTATTAGTATGACAATAAGCTAGAGCATGAGAAACGCCATTACAAATAAAATAAAATAGACATAGTCCAACACTGGGAAATATATTGCTGTACGATACTGTTCGACTAACTTTTTTCAACCTCATGCGTTACCACATACTGCTTTCCATTCCTTACTCTGTCTTTTTAGTTGCGTTCTTCATTATGTAGATATACATATCATCTATAGTCGTCGTTCAATTCGTCCGTCTGTCTGCATATAACAACGCAAAAACTATTCAACCAATTCGTTTGAAATTTAAAATACATAATATTATATAATTTTGTCGAGTCATTTCAAATTTTGAGAAAAATATTTATAGATCAATTACAAGAGACAATCAAAAGTATTCTGATACATTATGATAAATAAGAAAAAATAGTTTCAATTTTAATGTTACGCTTTCGACCATGATAAAATTCATATGCATCTAAAATATACACTAAAATATTTATTCTGTACAAACTGTGATGGAAAGAATGTTTGTTATTAATATACAGGGCCGCACAAAAGTATTCTATTACATAATGGTATAGGTTGACATTGTTAGGGATGCGTTTTTAGTTATATTAAACGATTTAACATTTTATAAAATTAATATACATTGCTGAGGCTTACTACAAGTTATACGAATTTGAATATTTCCAACTGAGCGAAAAATTGTCCATGCTGGGAATCGAACCCCGATACTTGTCTTACAAGGTCAATGCTTTACCTATTAAGCTACCTGGGCGATAGCCAGCTGGGATTTTTCGCTCAGATAACCTTATAGGTCATAACATCTGGCCTGTCATTTGCACAGCTCAACAGAAATAGACCGCAGGTAATGGAATTCCATATGACGATGGGTACGAAGATAGACTATTATTTTCAACACAATCCAACTGATTGGTAAAGTAATCATACGAATTTGAATATTTCCAACTGAGCGAAAAATAGTCCAGGCTGGGAATCGAACCCAGATACTTGGCTTACAACACTACCACAAGTTAATTCCTATATAGGAGAAAGCATTTAGTATTACAGGGTCAATCAAAAGTTTTCGGATACTGTGTTGTATCCGAAATACGGTATATATTTTAAAAACTTCGTTGTATTACGAACTAATTTGCTATGTCTGACGTGCGCTTTCCGACTTGTTCTCCTATCTGCTATATCATTTTGTTCTATTTTTACGGGAAACGCTGTGTTTTCTGTTGACCATTTCTGCTGTGAAAGGTGATTAAAGCAAAGTATAATAATAATAAAAATAACTAAATAGTACTAATAAGAATGTATTTATTAAAATACAACACATTGCTCAGTGGTGCACAAAACAAGAATTTTAATATACATTTGTACAATTCCATTATCATATTTTCCTGAAGACGCCCGCAGAAGACGGCGCGAAACGTTGATAATTTTATTTTATTTTAATTGTACAAATGTATATTAAAATTCCTGTTTTGTGCACCACTGAGCAATGTGTTGTATTTTAATAAATACATTCTTATTAGTTAAATTTTATGGTGCAACTGTCCTGTATATATTTATAACTAAATAGTAGTTCACATTAAATATACGTCTCATATTAGTCGTCAGTAGTATACTTGCGTTACCATATTTCAGGTACATAATTTTAGTCGTAAACTACTACAGTTTGTACAAGTAGCTCGTATTTATTTTTCAATTTATAGAATGAAACACATTTTTGGAAATAGGGTGTTAGAGATGGTGTTCAGAGCTTTAAGGTAGCTTAAGTGTTTTTGTTTCATTACTAAATTTCAAAATGTAAAGTTATAACAGTAATTGTACATACAGAATGCATGCGATCATTATTGTATGCGGATAACAAAAGTCATTGTAAAATTTTTACAATGACTTTTTACTAAAAACATATTAATATAGAGACATGTTCCATATAAGGATCAAGACCTGAAAGAATCAAGGATATTTAAATAGGCTTTTAATTGACTTGCTAATAACACTATTTTTGTCTCACTTTGCAATTGAAAAAAATGACGTTTTTAGATTTGAATCACTTTACGCAAAGTTAACGGTATATGTGTGTTAATCTTTTTCTCTTTTATTGACCATGGCATAATTTTGTCGGTATTTATAAATTTATCAGAAAACTGTTTAATATTAATAAAACAACTGCTTCCCTGTGAGGTTAAAAGAGAACAAAAGCCATCGACCATCAAGGAAATTGGGGGGGGGGGGATAATTTTATAAAACTTCCCCAATCGGAAGCCTCAAAAATGCGCTTAATCCTTTTTGAGGGACGACAAATTCTCTTCCACCGAGCATGACATTTATCGGATAAGAAATGATATTTATCCTCACAACAGCTACACGACGGAGGGAATTTTTATTTTTATATGCGTTTACTCAGTTGCAGATACGGAAGGTAATTAATTCGATTTTGGTTTTAAGCGAAACGTTTTTATGTTTTAATGAAGTCAATGAATGGCTAATGAAGAATTTATTACAGTTCATTCAACTCCAGTCGTCATTGCACTGAATCAAAGTTTCAAGAGTTATTACGAGTGTCTTTATATATGAAATGAACTTCCATAATCAACTGACAGGTATGAATAAACACGTTCTTGCAAAAGGCTCTTTCGGATAAGGTAATTTTGTGGATGTTCATAATGCTAATATCAAATGGGGTCCCCCTTCACACCTTCTTTCTGAAGGGGGAAAAATATATATATTCATCATCATAGATAATGAAACAGTTTCTAAATACAATTGACGTCGGTTATAACGTACTTTGGCTTATAACGTACTCAGATGCTTGGTCCCAGATGAAATCCTATATAAGTAATAATTTACAACTTCTGCTATAAACGGATTATTAAAAAGTTTTAACCCTTAACGCACAGTGTTGCTGGGTCGGCAACACCTAAAGTTCCCCCTGTTTAGAGACACAAAAACTCCGTGAATATTTCAAGAACTACTCTAATGTATACTTTAAATCTTTCTTATGAATTCTAGATGACAGAACCACAGAGATCAAACTCTACTGTTTTTAAATAATAGGTAAAATGTTTTACTGTAATACGCGCTTCACAGCAATGCTCTTCTCACTGCGCTTATCAATGCTGTACTTATACGATGTTGCAACTTCGGCAACAGCTGTATAATTAAAATGGTTTGTGCAATCTTTACAAAATTATACCTGTGTACTCCTCTAGGCCTAAATAGATTGCCTAATTTTTTTTTCTTTAAATTCCAACTTTAGAGGGTAGTGCGCCAGAAAGGGTTAATCTGATTAAAACGTACTTTTTAGACCTTGAATGATGTGTACAACAGCGCTACATTTTTCAATTTTCGCAGTTTAACTGTGCCTTCTTATAAAATTTTGTTTCATGTAGAATCCTTAGTACTATCGTCAGAATAATCAGATTTTAATTATAGTAGTCTTGTATATAAAATTGAGTACATAAACAGTATTCTAGGAGTTAATCGAATATTTTATTCAACCTTCGACCAAGCGGTATCAGAGGCCGCTCACAGTATCTATGCGAAAAATTTGTCATAGCTGTTATGACTTAGTATAATTAGAACTGCAGAATTTGGAGGATAATCCAAGAGATATTTTCCGAACATTCATTTTTGCATAATTCTTTATAATTTTAACCTATAACTATTGTTGTCCTGGGTTGAAACAGTATTCGGAGTTTTGCATTCACCTTTCAGTCTGCGGACAGTATCTATATGCCATGATCTTTTGTCAAAGAAAAGCGTTTATTCGCAATACATTTAAAAAATCAGTTGCAATTAAAAAAATTTCTTACGTGCTGAAAAGAAGTGTGCATATTGTATAGAGTGGGTGGAGGGTAAAGATACGCACTAACTGATTTAATATGAAGCAACGTTTGTACAATCACGACCACTACGTAGTAATTTGATTTCAAGTGTAGTATAGTTGTTTTCAAATTTTGTGAAAAAAAAGTAGCCGTCCGTGCCAAGAAAACGAGTAATGTTTAAAATTTCGAAGTTAGATATAATATTTAAAATTTTTCACTTTATTGTTTAGCTGACAATACCTTGCATGTTTACAGATTCATAAGTTGCGAACGGAAGTTCCTTAGTTTTTAAATACCGTGTAGATCGCATGTGTTTAAATTTGAGGTAGCCGGTTAAGCGAAATACTGTAATACAGGTAGTATGGGATAAAAATACACATCCGTCTTGGGGGAAAGATACGCATGTCCAAGATACAAATCTTTCCACAATTACGTTGTGGAAGGCTCTCTCTATATTTTTTAATTGCTAATCTATGAAATATAATAGCTTCTTAACTAATATAAGCAAGTGAACTTCCTTGTGTTCTTTAAATGGAATGGGACAGTGGGAGAAATGGGACAGTAGTTTTTTTCTCGTTCTAAACGTTTCATCAATCGCACACAAGATGAAGCAATGGTAGCCCAATCTTTAATTGCAAAAAAAAAAAAAAATATTGATCTGTATATACTTGCAATTTTATAAAAGAAAAAATTATTTCGAAAATGAAAAGTAAATTTGCTGCGTATGCTTTCTGTATATTAATGACTTGTTTATGCAATATATGAAATGGTTTTCCTATTTATGCAACATTATACTATATATTATCCATAATTTAAACTAAACCGAAAAGCAGCTTTTGTGTTTATACAAAAAGTTTAACACAAAACAAGCAAGTGGGGAAGAATGGGACATGTACAATTTCTTTAAAAAACTAGTTGGATGTGTCAATCCCAAAACTTTCTTCTATCTCATAAGTACATTTTAATATTTTTTAAAAAAACGTGGTGTCCCCAAAGTTACCCACTATCGAATTTCCTCGAACATTTGACCTAGCCTAATGAGATTCTGGTACCCGAAAAGCCTAAAACGCAAAATTTATTTAATATTCTGAGAAAATGAGTTTAATAGTGCCTCATGCTGGGTAATTTATACTAAAACCTAATAAGCATCTATTTATGTCAAGACCTAACAGAATCTGAAGTTTGATGGAATTTCGTCCATTAGTTCTTGAGATATAGCTAGTTAAAAAAACATGCAAAATATAGCACAGCAGCACCATCAGTTGAAGGATTTATAACAAAACGTAATCATCGTGTAATTGTTATATGTCATTTTGTAACAAAATCTGAAGTTTGATGAAATTTTGTGCGTTGGTTGTTGAGATATAGCTATCGGAAAAATCGTGCAAAATGGAGCATAGCTCCACCACCTGTTGCAAGGTTAATACCAAAATGTAATCAGCGTCTAATTATGTTATATATTCTAGTGTAACAGAATCTAAAATTTGATGAAGTTCTCTGCATTAGTTCTTGAGATATAGCTATCGCAAAAATCGTGCAAAATGTAGCATAGCAGCGCCACCTATAGGGCAGTTCACACCAAAACCTTATCAGGGGTTATGTATCTCAAGGTATCGCGGAATCTGAAGTTTGGTGGAATTCTGTGCATTAATTCTTGAGATATAGCTATCATAAATATCACGGAAAACGTGGCATAGCAGCGCCACCTGCTGGCCAATTTACACCAAAACTTAATCAGCATCTATGTATATCAAGGGGTCACAGAATTTAAAGTTTGATGAAATTCTGTGCATTAGTTCTTGAGATATAGCAATCTTGAAAATCATGGAGAACGTAGTATAGCAGCGCCACCTGCAAGCCAATTTTCACCAAAAATCAATAGGCACTAATTCATATCAAGGTCTAACTGAATATAAAATTTTATTAAATTTTGAGCATTAGTTCTTGAGATAGAGCGCCCACAAATTTTTTGTCACATACAGACAGACTCACAGACTGACAGACTCACAGACAGACATTTTCTAAAAATAGTCAAAACGTGTTCAGGACCTTCTAAAACGTATAAATCCGTCGAAAACCGGAAGTCGAAAATTTCCATGAATCCAATACTTTCTTCTTGTAAAGATAGAAGAAAGTAATAATAATAAGATGAATAAAAATTGCTAACATGCAAACATTTTTAGAGGGTAATACATTAATTATAACATTGATAATATATACATTTTCTTCAAGATGTAAATAAATTAAATTGTAGATTAATAGAAAACTTTAGAAAACTAAAATTTCTAAAGTTATAAATTTTAGAAATTTTAAAAACAGTCTGTAGAGCAAATGCCCTCTTTTCAGGTCGTCGTATTACACTATTTGCACTCAAACCTCCCCAATAGGGTGGAGCGAAAAAAAAATTTTTTTGAAAATCAAAAACGGGTAGGTGCCAAAAGTTGCCTTTATACTAGTACATTAACTGCGTGAAATTTTACCGCTGAAAAAAAATGGCTTGAGTCTGCGCTTTTGCTCCAAAAATCGAAATTTTGGGTAAAATTTGTCATTTTTTGACATTTTTTCAAAAAAATTTAAAAACTTCCTTCAGAGCTGGTTAGTATTTAAAAGTGTTGCTTAGACCTTTATATTTATCTGCTTAACATATTTAAACTATAAAATAATATCTGTAGTCTGTATAATTGGAGCAAATCTGACAACTTTTTGTGAAAAATCAGCGTTAACCTCTCTATTGGAGCATACAACGAAATGTTGTTTTGAATGCATTTCTTACCTAGCTGCTTTCAAAACTACTGTGTATATAACTCATAGAGGTGGTTGCATTATCCCATTCGTCTCAACCACCCAATCATCTAGGCCCAGTGTTTTATTTATGTATTGAATTGTTATTTTTTCCCGAAGACGAGTATAAGTTCTCTATATATCAAAGTAATTTATCTCTTCTTTGTATTCACTGATTTTGGATGGTTTGGATCATGCTGGTGTGACCTGCTGCACGTATATTTTTATAACATGTATAACAGAAGAGAAGCTGAGTAATGTATTGGGTATGTTCTTAATTGAGCCTATTCAGCAGTCTATTATCTTTATTAAAATTTCATGCAATTAGTACATTATGATTGGAAGTTCTGTTATCACAACATTCTTTCAATCAATTACATTTTATATGCAATGATTTGCCTAATAATTGATTGTATGAATTCAATTTCTAGTATGTCATCATTTATTGAACCTATTACATTGAATATATGCTGAGAAGCTAGCTGTTTAATATTATGACGATCGTCACAGAGGATTGCAAACAAAATTTGCGTGTAAAACAACAATATTTCTAAAGAAGATTTAGCATGCTTTATGTCGTTTCCTGTGTTGTTCCGTAGTCTAGTAATTTCTAATAAGATTTTAGATCTATTATTCAGGTGTGTTGTACATTTGGTATAAAACATCCCGCGGTATAAACTTGGATTGTACATTTGTGAGTGAACATATAGACGCTGATTGCCAATCTGTGCTTATATAAAGCGCAAAATTTTATTAACTTTATGAGCTGTCTTTTGTGTGAGATGTTTTCTAAATTCCTATTCCCCATTCTTTGTGAGAAAAAAATTTCCTTGTGAATTAGCTTTGCAATCTCCGACAGAAATTTCTATTCTGTTCTGAGTATCTTTTTCTCAATTTGAGAAAATAATTTTTCAAAATTATTCTCTATTTTATTAAAAAAAATTGCATTAGGAAGTGAATAGTACGTAGACAAAGATTTTCCTTATTGATCCAGTGAATCCATGTAGCTTAGAAAGTTTTATATCGACTTCTCTAATAATTGACGCAGAGGAAATTCACTGGAGTTGAAGTAGCGAATGATTCAATATTATACACAATTCTAAGCTTACCCCATGCAAAATGGTTCACAGTGACAAATAAAATTCTCCTAATTTTAAATGAGTACTTATAGTCGATTAGAATCCGTACATTCCCTCATAAAGTACTATGCATTATAAGTTTATGCCCAGGACATTTCACCATCAAATGTTGTCCATTCATAAAAAGGGGGATCTAAAAGTTAATAGGAAATTACCTGGATACGAAAACACTTAGAAAACGGCATAAAACTAATGCAAAAAAAAGGTTATTTATAACAGCGGTTGCTTTACACATGGAGAACAAATTTTCATTGCAATTCTCTCTGACGATCACCATCACATTAAACAGCTCGCTTCTCAACATATAAAAAATGCAAAAGTAGAATAAATGATGGCATACTTATAGTTGAAATCTCTGAAATCATCTTTGAAGCAAATCATTAAGCAAAAAAAAATACAATTGACTGAAAAAATGTTGTGGTAACAGAACTTCCAATCACTATTCATCAACTGAATGTAAGTTTGATAAATATAATAGATGGCCGAATAGATCCCATTAATAATATTCCCGTACATTACTCTGCTTGTCCTTTTTTTTTGTATAAACTGTAAAAATATACATGAAGATAGTTACAGCAGCATGTGGATGCAAAGAACAGATGAACAAGGCGGAAGCATCGAAAACATGCCAAATTTTTCTAAAGGAAATCACAAATCAATGTATAAATAAAACACTGTATTAAGATGATCGAATAGTTGGGCCGGGTGGTGTAGGAAATATAGCCACCTCCACGACGCATGTCCAAGGTAGTTTTGAAAACAAAAGCTGTATTAAAAACAACAATTCGTTGTATGACCCAATAGAGTGGTAATACTGTTTTCTTACTAAAAGTTGTCTGTTTTGCTCCAGCTATAGGGAATAAACATATTGTTTTATAGTTTAAATATGTTAAGCAGATAAATATAAAGGTCTAAGCAACACTTTTAAATACTAACCAGCTCTCTAGGATTTTTTCAATTTTTTTGAAAAAATGTCAAAAAAGGACAAATTTTACCCAAAATTTCGATTTTTGGAGCAAAAGCGCAGACTCAAGCCATTTTTTTTCAGCGGTAAAATTTCACGCAGTTGATGTACTAGTATAAAGGCAACTTTTGGCACCTACCCGTTTTTGATTTTCAAAAAAAAATTTTTTTCGCTCCACCCTACTCCCCAAGTATTTGGGATTAATATAAAAAGTAACTAATTTAAATATAAGTTACTTTAATCCTCAGAATTTGGAACACCATACATTGTCCGAAAAGGGGAGAAAATTTACTCCTGTCAATATGTTTTCTTTTTTTTTCACGCCCCATTGACGAAATTTGTTTCTTGACGATCTTTTCACAAAATTTGGGTTTTGTCGTGGTCCTTTATCAAAATCACGCTTCTTTTTTTTTTTTTTCCTTTTTCGGTGATATATGTACAAAATTTCAGTTTTTTCGCGATCTTTTGGCAATTTTTACGGGTTTCCTTGCTATCTTTTGATGAAAGTTGAGGTTTCCTTGCTATCTTTTGATGAAATTTGAGGTTTCCTCGCTATCTTTTGATGAAATTTGTTTCTTCGCTATCTTTTGATGAAATTTGTAGTTTTCTAGCAATCTTTCGGCGAAATTTTCCATTTTTTCACAATCTTTTGACAAAATTTGCCGCTTTTTTTCGCGATCTGTTTACAAAATTTGCCATTTTGGGGATCTTCTATTTTAATGTCATATATGACTGACAATCCTGAATTTTCATTCCAGTCATGAATATACTGGAATTTTATATTGTACCACTACCACATATATTATCATCCTTCAATCTTTGTATGATTGTATCTTCCGACACTAGATTATTTGTGCCTTTTTATAGCTTTGTTTTATTGCTGTATCATACTTTTCTGTAAGTGGGAAGGTATGAGACACATTTTGAAATTTACAATTTCTCCCATACATGTTCACTCATAAATTATAAAATAACTTTTGCATGTTATATTTCTATATTGTTCAGGAAGATTATAAAGTGTTTCACCTAGCAATCTATAAATTGAAATTTTTGTTTTGTGTCAGAGTTGATTTTCTTATTTTTGTAAAAAGCGTTCTACACCACTACCCTCACCTCTCTATATAAAAGTAGAAATACTCTAGATTTCTGGAAATATTTAATTCAGTGTTTAAAATTTTATGAAAAATCAATTATCTTACATTGCTTTTTAACTACAGAAATAACTTTCTTTCTTTAATTAAAATACACTAATATTCCAAAAGTATCCAAATCAATAGCCGCCCTCATTTAAATCAATTATATGTATCAATAAATATGAAACGATTATGTGAATCCGGATTGATTTTTGAAGCTCGACAAATTCGGCAGGGGTGCTGAGTGATTCATAAAGGGAGTTTGGAAAAAAAGTGGGGGTAGAAATATTTTGAGTTTTGAAAGGAAAGTTTCCGTTTAAATTAAAGCTTGTTCATCAGGTTTTAACAGCTCATCGATGCATGGAGAAAAGCAGTTATAAAAAATAAAGTTCTTGAATAAATGTAACTTTCTATTTTAATAGCATTCAGTTTTGTATTAATAGAACCGAAACAGAACAGTTGTAGTGTATTGTTTATCATTCTTAAATACATTCAATTAACTCAAAATTCACTTTAGCTCGCATTAAAAATGAAACATGCAAAATTATAAAATTTATATTTTTCGTCCCTCCCTCCCCCCATTAAAAAAATGTAGATTTTCAGTAACCATGTCGCAGATGTCAAGCGAACAGTCGTAAATCGAAAATTTCAAAATTTTGTTTAATCTGTAAATGGGCATGAGATTTGGCTATGCTGGTGCAAATAAATCTCTAATTTGTATTACGCAAAAAGACAGCTATCTAGAGAATAAGTTTTTTATTCTTAAATAAATGCATGAATATTACAGAAGCTAAGCTTTATTTATCATATAAAATGGTACAGATTGCACCACCTGAAAAAGCGGTGTAACAAATAAAGAAATGTCTGCTTTGAAAAATTTCTGAGTTGCAGGGGGGGGGGGGGGTCTTTCTAGGTGGAAGGACGAGAGATATCTGTACCTCAGTAGGGAATATGGCCTTCTCGGGCATTTGTGTACATTTTACATCTGTTATTCATCCTATTGATTTGGAGTATTTAAGAGTCTTTGTGGGATATTGCCATTCTCTCTCAAGGCATGTTTTCAGTTCTTGTTCGGTTCTAAGAACATCCTAGGCATATTTTATGGATCCAATCGACAGGTTCTCTTATTCAGAAACTAAATAATGTGTCGTAATGGTCAATTTTTCGATAGAGGCAGAATATATTTCATTAAATGGTGTCAAAGTGGGCATTTTGAACGGATTTTCTCGAAGCGATAGTGTTGGAAACTAAAAATGTGGTCCTGTTGAGAAAATAATTGTTTATAAATCAAGCTCTAATTAATTGAACGGAAAATAAAACACCAGGCCGCTTATAAATCTCTTCAAAATACATGTCAGTAAGTGTTATGTCTTTTCTTTTAAAAATGAATCTGAAAATTTGGCAGAAAATTTCCAGTTGTTGAACATGAAAACTTTTTTTAAATAATCTTCAACTTATTTTATCACAAAACTTGTAAGAATTGTCTCCGTCTAAATAAAGCGACTGATTTTATTGATGACAAAGTTAAAATCATTCATACCCTGGGTAAGCGCGCGTTCTCCCGGGTTAATCACGATTTAGTGTTAGTTGTTGAAATTAGTACTTCGAAATCTATCTGTGCCTGTACGCCGAGCCGGAAAGGATTTTTAAATCGTTTAATTTATTTTTATTATTAATCACACTTTCGATGCATAGGCTTTGGCTGATGGTGACACAGAGATTGAAAGTTTTTTTTCTTTAGGATAAACGAATCTTAACCCTTCAATGAATTCCTAGGCTATAATGTCTTTTTTTTTTTATCAGAATAGGAGTGAAAATTCTTGTATATCGAAAGAGCAAATACTTTCCTTTTGTTTTTTTGGAACACTTTTCCCATACGATTATGTTGACAAAGATATATTTTTTAAATAAAGCTCGCACCCATTTTTTGAACTCAAATCTTGAACAAAATATTTTCAGTTTTGAGATCTTTGAATGTAATAGACAGAAAGGTAGCATCACAGATAATCACCTCATCGAGTTCACGGACGAAATTCTAGAATTATTTAAATTTCGATTAGCATATTAGAATGCAATCGGTCTGTCAAGTCATATCTTGGCAGGGTTAGAAATTAGCGGTTGTTAGTTGCCAAATTCAACTAAATTATTACATTTGGCAACCACAAAATTATACTCAGTCATCAAATTTGGCGCCTAGCTTTTTTTTTTCGCTTTATATATACATATTTTAACAAACGCTCTTATTCCGATTTTAGCATAAGTTATTCCTCTCGCCGTACAAACTTGAAGAATTTTGTTTTCTATAAAATATTGGACAGTAGCATGTGTCTTAGAACAACACTTCACAGAGAGTCACGTGTCCAGAAAACTATCGCACACCTTGTTCGAAAGCATAGTTTATAATTCTCATGCACTTGTCCATCAAATCTAAGTTGACTCCAATTTAAGCAATGACTGATGCATGGTCAAGTTAAGATACCTGATCTTAAAAAATAAATGTCATGAATTTTAATTTTTACATTGTTTGTATTTTCATACTTTGTATCCATATTAGCTTCATAAAAAGATCTTATTAAGCATTTTTCTACAATCTATATATTGTAGTTTGTTCTTGCAATTTTATAGAAAGCCAGTTTTTATTTTGATTTAGTTATTAAAAGAGGAATATAGTGTTTAATATGTATACACCTTCCCCCTGTCTTAACATATAAAATTAGAAATATTATTATTGTTAGCATGGTTGCCAAAAAAAAAAGAGAAAATATGATGCAACGTAAAATTGCAACCATGAAATGCTGTATGGCACCTATAAGGAAAAAATTGTAGGCGTCATTTGATGCCTATCATAAAATTTCCAATTTCTAACCCTGTTCCCCAACAACTTGGTGAAAAACGCCTTAAAACCTGACATTAGCTGTTGACTCAAAGGCTTAATGCACGTAGATGAAAATACTATTTTTTATTTATTTATTTATTTTTTTTAAATAGAATAAAAAAAATTAGAGAAAAAAAATTTGAATTTTTTTTTTTTTTTTTTTTTTTTTTTTTTCAAAATTATTGTCTACAGTAAACGAAAATCTTACTGTCGTGTTGATTTTATTTTGCTCACGACAATCATCGGAAACCAGATATGAATGCTTAATATGTGGTCCAATATTATTTTCAATGTAATCCAACAACATAGAAAAAATCTCATCTGCTCCCTTGGAAGCAATGTCTTCATGATACATGCTAAATATCGATTTACCATCGATTTGTTTTAAGAACCTTTATACCAAAACAATAGTTGCCGTAAATAGAAAATGTTTTGTATTGGTGTGTGGTATAATGGTACATTTTGCGTAAAACCGAATCTTATATGGCTGCAACGTCATCTGGTATTGAATGCAGAAACTAAGTTGCTGTTTGTAAAGGAGAGAATAAACTAACTTATGTGCTTGTTTTCAGATGATGGCTCTACTTTAAGAAAATATTTGCGGCAAAAAATATGAATTAGGAAAAACACTTGACCTATGTGATTTTTGAAATGACGTATTTGTATATTTTCAATCAGCCAGTATAATGGAATTCAAGAGATTGATATAAAAAATCTTATCGACAGTTTTTCCAGTGTTGAATTCAGGCACTTTTCTCCGAGAGGGATTTCTGCAGCTCCAGGGGGGGGGGGGGGCATTGTAGAGTTCCGGGTGGGAAATTGCAATTTTTGACCTTAATAAACAGTCTCGAAACTTCCGCGAGGACACATCTTTTTGTTCCGGGGGGATATATCCCCCCCCCCTGAATTCAACACTGAGTTTTTCCCTACACTTTAAATAAAAAACAAAATAAAACAAATTGGAAATTGCACGTGAAGCGTAGCAAATTAGGTGCGTTCGTACGATAACGAAGTTTTAAAAATATTACTTTCATATATCAATCTCATAAAATTGTAAATAGTGAATTACAATTAAAACGCTCATCAAACAATGTTCTCCCTATACCATTATGTAATGGAATACTTTTGTGTGGCCTTGTAAATCAATAACAAACGTCCTTTGCACCACAAATTATGTAAGATGTATATTATAATATGTACTTTTTAGTTGCATATAAATTTTATTAAGTTCGCATGAGTGTAACACGATTAAAATGCATTTGAAACATTTTTCCCCATTGACCGTAATGTAACGGAATACTTTTGATTGTCCCTGTAATTGATCTATCCACCCGATTTTCATAAAATTTGAAATAACTCGACAAAATTATGTAATAATTATGTATTTTAAATTTCGAACGTATAGAATATATTTGAAACTTTTTCCCCTTGACCATAATGTAATTGAATACTCTTGATTGCCCCTGTAATTGATCTATGCACACGATTATCAAAAAATTTGAAACAACTCGACAGAATTATGTAATAATTGCGTATTTTAAATTTCAAACGATTAAAATGCATTTGAAACTTTTTTCCCCATTGACCGTAATGTAAAGTAATACTTTTGATTGCCCCTGTAATTGATCTATCCATCCGAGTTTCATAAAATTTTAAATGACTCGACAAAATTATGTAATAATTATGTATTTTAAATTTCAAACGATTCGGTTGGGTAGTTTTTGCGTTGTTATATGCGAACAGACAGACGGACGGACTGAACGACCACTATAGGTGCTACGTATTATATAATTACGAACGCACCTAAAAAGAGACTGTAAAAGCTTTAAAGCATTTAAATGTTTTCTTTTAGGAGAGAAAAAATGAATAGTTTACAAGCTGACCTGCTCAGCAATCAATCTTTAAATATACATAAAATCAATGTTTAATGATTTTTGTAATTTTTAAGTAAAAATTTTCTAGAACAGGTCTCTCGCATTACACTAAAACCTTCTTAAAAATTCCTTTTAATTATTAAAAATTCCAAAATCTAAAGATTTTTTTGTTCTATATCAATTCACAAAATTACTGTGCCGAGTTTCTGGGGATTATGTAACACTGCGTCTATGCATGCATCTGTAAATTTGAGGAAATGGAAGTTTTTCTGAAAAAAGGAGGTAGCTCCATTTTGACATTTTTTTTTAGATGTCCGCACTTTCTTGTTTCAGAAGAGGTATTTTGGGATATTATTGGTTGTAAATGTTTATAAATATATAGAGTATTCCATAAGTACAAAAAAATACGTTTGACAAAACTTAAAAAAAAAAAGCCCTTCTATTATTTAAATCTTAAATTTTCCCAAAGGTGCAAAAATGGAGCTACCTATTTTTTGCAGCAAATAATTCAATTTTCTTAATTCAAAAGTGCGCATTATACCTGGCGAAGGGGGCGGTCGTTTTGGGCGCAGACATTGAGGGAACGCCAAATTTATACTACCATTGTCGTTTGTGTCTTCTTTTTTTTCATTTTTTGTAAAAAAAGAAAAAAAAATGTATAAACACATTAGAATTTTTTTTTTTGTGTGTGTGTGTGTGTGTAAAAATACAATCTAAAAACAACATGTCGCTTCTTGCTTGGAATCCATAAGGTGTTATACTGTACTGTTTGATACATTTTTTCGCATGTGTTTTCTAAATCCCCTTTCCCAAAATATAAATGCAATGTTCTTTTATATATTGTTTAGTTGTTAAAATTAGTCCTTTTCAAGTTTCAAAATAAACAACAAACATATATGCAGTAGACTTTGTGTTTTTGCACTTTTCAATTTTGTGACACCTTGAGAAATGGTGATAAAAGGGGGGGGGGGGATTGAAACTTCGCCCCGGGCGCAATTTTCTCTTCGCACGCCGCCGGCCATAATCAGAAACGTGTGTGTTTGTTATTGTGCTGTTGACGCATTATTCACGTTAGCAACACTGACTTATAAAATTGGCTTTTACCGAACTTGTGAATGGAACACAGCACAATTTAAATTCTTATGTCGAATGATAAAAATATCAAATTTTATTTGTTTGAATGAAATCTACTGTTCATTTTACTGTTTTTTTTTTTATGGTTGTAGAATAATTTTCAAGTAGGGAATTTTTTTCTCATTCAGCCCGATTGCGAGCGATTAACTCGTTTGCACTTAATTAGGGATGCACCGAATAGCGATTTTGGACGAATACCGAATATTCGGCTAGCCGAATAGAAATTGTTGGACCGAATGCAGAATATTCGTCCAGCTGAATAGTAACTATTTGGCCGAATATTCGGCTTTCAAAATACTTTTTTATATTTCAAAGTTTAAAGGTATTAAAATGTTACTTTTTAAAACAATTTTACATAATATTTAATAAGAGAAACTGATATTTTGATAAACAAGAACTTTTTATAAGAACATTCAGCATTGAAAAAAATCTGCCTTTTTTATTTAAGAAGCATAATTATGAGACTTTTTCAATTAGTAAAATTTTAAATTTCATTTCTTCTGCGAATTAAAACAAACATTTTGAAATCAAAGAGAAATAATGAAAAAATAGTTGAAGAAAAACTGTACAGTCTCATATTTGTTCTTTTTAAATAGCTCAAGGCAGATTTTTTTTCAATATAAAGTACAAATACTTTCAACTTAATTCTGAATAAAGGAATGTCTAGCTCATAGTTCTTTTCTTTTGAATAGTGGCATTTTCCATCCTTCCCATCATATCATATTTTACTGAAATCAAAGCATGTGAGTTGAAAATATAGTTATGGTATCTTATTTATTGTTGATGCAACAAACGAAAACACAAGTTTGACCTAGAGTGAGATGAAATAAAATGCATTTATGATTCAATAAGTTGATTATGGTTTCATAAACAAAACATTGTCTGCCTTGATAGCTATTACTAATCTCAAAAGTTTTCCTTTCTTGTTTAAGGACTTTTGGGAAAAGCAAGAAACAGATTACATACTAAATAGAATTTAGGAACTTGCATTTGCACTCGCATCATTTATTCCTAAGGAGAATCCTAATAAATCATAATTTTAACCCTTCTCATAGTTAATTTTCTTAAGTTAAACTTTACAAACAGCAAATAAATAATTTAAACACATTCTATATTATTTAAATATGATTTTATTTCTAATTATTTTAAATATATTAATAAATTAACAGTTAAAAGTAGAAATTGTGAAAAGTTTTTAAAATGCGTTTTAAAAGGCTTTATTAAGTATTGGATTCGGCCGAATACTTCGATATTCGGCCAAACCGAATAGTTTGGTATTCGGCCTAACCGAATATTCGGTAACATGGCCGAATATCGAATAGATACCGAATGTTCGTACATCCCTACACTTAATATAAATATTTGTTTCTCGCTAATGTTCCATAACGAAATTAAAATTCTACCAGTCAATCAAATAAAATAATACAAATAAAACACATACAAAGATTCTTGAACCTAGAGTTGAATTTAGACACTTTTCTCCGTGAAGGATTTCTGTGACTCCGAGAAAGCATCATAGAGTTCCGGAGAGAATTGCACTTTTTGACCATCTAAAACATAAAATCTCACATTTTTCGGGGGGGGGGATGAATTCAAGGGGTCCCCCCCCCCCCAATGGGCAACCCCTTGAATTTAACACTGTATGAAACGCATGCGCCTAAACAACTGAAATTATCGGATTGCAAAAAACGACCGTAAATCCAACAATCATTGGCGATTTTTTTTGGATATTAACTCCTGGCATACCGATAATCTGAAAGTTTTGCTTTTTAATATATTTAAAAATTTTACTTGAATGCATTATTGATATTTTTCTTAAAGTGCTGTGCTTTTCGGTGTTTCTAGTGAGTAATAAAATATGTTTAAATGTAAAGAAAAAAAAAAAAAGATTAGATTTCAATAATAAAAAAAAAGAAAAGAAAAAGATTCAAATCTATGGTCTGCAACCCCATAATGACGGGTTGGATCCTCTATTATTGATAATTATGAATTTCATTTCAAAATCTGCTTTATATGTAACAGTATTCTTTTTTAGTGCTGCCATCTGTGAAACAAAAGCATCATATTTATCTGTTTGTGCATTATTAAAAATTCAATAATCTTTATTTTTGAGATTTTATGTAGAAATCTTAACTAGAATGTCACAAATGTTAGCGCCTAATTGAACAATTATGTCTAAAAGTCCCGATCGATGTCAATAATTTCAATTCTAATGAATAGATCTAAAGAAATGTACAGTTTTGTATAAAATGCTTTATAAGCGCATGCGGTTTATTTTTATTTATTATAAGGGGTGTTCTACATATTAAAAAATTTACATAAACTTTCATCTTTCAACGATAAAACGTACTTTTGACATTTTGAGTTCCTTGAATGAATGCAGCATAGTAAAGTATATAGTTTATGCCCTTTTTCTTAAAATTACCATAATGTTGGAAAGAGTGAAAGTTTGACGATTTTATTGTTAAATTTACGTGGGTGGCCATGACCATGAGAGGTGCTAGTGTTTGCCTGAGGAGGGAAGGAGGGGGCATAGTCACTCTTTTAGGAGGGGGGGTATTTATATGTACCTTTTTATATGTAGACATTTTCTCTTTTCAACTAAATTTTTTGAGATTTGCAAATTTTATTTTATTTTAAAAGTTTTGGCGTTTTCACCTCTAATTTTTAAAAGCTCTAGTCACTTTTTCTTGAGTCCACTAGTTATGAAATAATTCTTTTAACTTAATCATTATCAAATTTAATTTCTTAATGGATATTTTAAAGTAATTATTAAAGTCATAATCGTTGTTTCAAACTTATCAGAATGAGAAAATTTAGAGTGAATGAAAGTCTTATGTCCGTTTCTGATACTATTTTTTTTTTTTTTTTTTTTTTTTTTTTTTTTTTTACTCAAGACTCCTGGTTGCATCACTGCAAGAGAGCCGTATTTTTAGCAGTATAGATAATGTTATCAATAAAACGTCATTTTCAACAATTCGTTAATACAACAATCACTTCTATAGAGGCTTTTCTTACAGTGCGTTAAGAAATTATAAGACAACTTTGATTTTGAAAATGATGAAGTAAGATATAAAAAAAATATTTATTAAACTTAGTTTGCAACAATTTTGAATAATGCAAGAAATAAGCATGTTGACAAAAATATAAGCAATGATTGAAAATACTGTTAACCAGTGTTGTAGTCGTTAAAAAAGCAGACAGTATATGGTATAAACAGAGGGTATATGCTGACGTCATGAACATTCGTAAGCAAAATAGAAGTTAGAGCTTTATTTGAGAAACAGAGGGTATACTTAAAAATATCCAGAAGGTAAATGGCATATACCCCGTATATCCTCCACTACATCCCTGCTGTTCACAAATTATAAAACCACTTGTCCAAAAACAAAACTGTGTAAATTAATACGATATTGATCCTCCATTTTCCTTTATAACCTCAAACATTCTGTTTTCATAGATGTGACTATGTAATTAAGTACTATTCAGAAATATTGTGCCATTCTTTTAGAATTTTTACTTCTAGGTCAATGGCAGATAAATCGTTTACTGGCAAAAACTTTGCGACTTAATACGCCCCAAAGATTTTCTGTAGGGTTCAAGTCTAGCCATCGACTTAGATTTAAAAAAATCATCTTTTCTTATGGCTTTTTTATACCATTGCTGGGTGAATTAAGACACTTGGAAAGAAGCATTGTCTTGCTAAAAAATCCTTGTTAACACCATCTAAAAGAAGGTCCAAATGTTATCAAATGATCACGTAACATAGCCTGATATTGCGCAGCGTTCATATGTCCCGAAATTCTGGTTAAATCACATGATGCATCATGACTAAAAGCTCCCCAAACCATTACTGATCCTCCTCCCATTTGTCAACTAAAGTATTGTTTCGATTTCTTTCTCAAATCATGCCAATAGTTTTTATAACTGGGCCGTCCAAAAAAGTTTTTTTTCATCTGAAAATATCACTTGTTTTCATTTCTTATTTCATAACCTGACATTTTTAGCCCATTTCAGTCTTTCTTCTTTATGTTTCACTAACCTCAGTTTTTTCAACAGTTTCATACATTTTGCATTGTTATTTGATTTCAGACTCTTTCAAACTGTTACGTGTGAGGTTCTTTTTCTGAAACGGTTTCGAAATTTTCCGAGTTAAAAGACCTTTTTGAGTTGATAATCGAAATATTTGTCGATCATCCCATGCTGTCAAAATTCTTTTCTTCCACATCATTTAGTTTTGCTGAAACTTTTTAGCAATTTCCAACAAAATTTAAAAGTGCTTATGCATTCGGTTTGTCTGTCCGCGCTCTAACTCGCATAAATATACTCGGATTGCCCTGAAAATTTTGGACGTTATTGACGTTTACCCCAGCATGAACCCTAGTGAAAATGAAGTTTCTACCATGATTAGTTTATTTACAGGGAGAGTCAAAAGTTATCCATTACATTACGGTCTATGGGAGAAAATCGTTTCAAAGGAATTTTAAAGATGTTACACCTTGTCAAACACGTTAAAATTTATGTGCATTCACACGGACTAAAATATGTATTCTGTAAAATATGCAGTGAAAATATAGCTATTATTCATTTACAGGGACACACACAAAAGAATTCCATTACATAATGGTAAAGAGGGGGAATTGTGAGAGACATATTTTAAATATATTAAACTGTATAATAAAATTGATATGTATCATTGAGGCTTAATATAAATTATACGATATTGTCTTGCATAAAATTAAGACATCGCATTTACAGTGACACTCAAAAGATTTCAAATAGTATATTCTTTCCGAAGTACTGTATATGTATCCGATGACGGCTGATAAATGGATGAAATGCATTTTAATTATGACATGTGTATTTAAGTTTCACTAAATCTATGCACATTACATGGTGTGTATAAATGCTATAGTTGATATACAGGGCTACCTAAAAGAGTTTACCAACGTTACTGAATATGAACATAAATTACTTAAAGGTGGTTCTTAAATAAGCTATGCATTTTTACACTAAACTGCATACAATTTACTAAGAAATGTTTGCAGAATATAGATGACATGATATACAGGGCCACGCAAAGAATTGGGTGCATGGACACTTATGAATGATAATTTCTGAAAATATGATTTCAGTTGTTTTAACAGTGTTTTAGTTTAAAATAGATTTTAGCTTAATACTGACGTGTAATAAAGGTACAAGGTTAACTATAGGGTTGAATATAAGTATTCAAGTATGTTTCCATCTGTTAATATAAATTTCTGAAAAAGAAATGTCAAGCTACTAGACACTTTCTTGCTAAACTAAATTTTCTCATTATATAGTATGTATATCAATTGACAGATCAAATACACGGCAGTTCAAAAGTATTGGAATGCATATTTGGCTATAAACCCTTATTTCCTTAAATAACGAAGTTTTGTTAAAGATTTCATGAAGTATTGGAAAGTGCTTCATAATCTATGCTTAACGCATGATTTTTCTTAGTTGTTTTTCTAATTATTTCTTAGTGGATGGCGGTCCCAACTTGTTCAAATGATCTCTACTGTATTTTACAAACGGCAATCGTGGGAAATTAACAGATTTCATAAAAAAAAGTAATAAGTGAAATCAATTGGTGACGGAGGGGGGGAAAAAAGCCCTGTTTTACACAAATGCCAGCTTTTTAGAAATGAGTTTTTTGTGATCACTGAGTGTTTTTAGATATTTACGTTACGACAATTTTTGGCCATGTTGTTTTTGAAAGAAACGAGATTCAGTATCATGCAAATGATAAAAGAAAAATACTGATCATATTTCTTTTGTGGATTTGACAAAATAGACAAATCATTAATGTCTGAATCTTAAAATGTGACTTTAGTGCATACATTCATCATTATATTAGATTACATTTTTGGGGTTTGTTCTTGTTAAAAAGTAATTCTCACGACTTTTGAGTGGCGACAGATGAATTTATAATAATAATTATAAAGAAGTAAAGTTTATAATGTTTAAAGTTTGTGTTTTAAAGTATGTGTTGTAGGGGGTAATATGGGGAACTACCGAACTGATTTTAAGAGAAAAAAATCAAATTGATGGTAATATTCCATCTTCTAAACAGGTAATAGTTTATGTCGATGCCACTACCCCGAGAGGAGAAAGGGGGGGGGGGAACAACAAAATATTTTAAAAATGCGATTTTTGAGCTAATGAAGGGCTAGGAGCTTGAAGTTAAGCATGGCAGTTATTTATAAGATGTAAATTTTCTCTAAGAGCAGTTGAAAAAAAATATTAATTAAAAAGAGGTGGAAATGCAAAAAGCATTCTAAAACCGTTCTAAATTACGATTTCTAGGGAATTGTTAAAGATAGAAATTTCACATTTGGCATAGTATAGATATTCATAGATGCCAAGCTCGCTAAGAACAATTTCTAGAAAAGAAAAAATTGTTGACGAATTGATGGTGACAGTTCCTGCTCCAAAATAGACTATATTTTATGTTGGCACCCATACTACCAGGGGATAATACTAAGCGTGTTCAAATGAAATCCGTTGGACAGTTCTAGTAAGCGGAATACGAGTAAAAGAAACACAAAACTGAATGAAATAAAAAGAATAGTATATTTAGACTTACAGAATACACACTTTTAATTAAAAAAAAAAAAAAAAAAAAAAAAAAAAAGTCAGCCATGGCGTTGAGAAACGCACATTCCATTTTTGGGACGGCGTGTCGAATGCCGTCGGCGAAAAAAAAGATTTCGGTTGTTGCTTGAATCAATCGTATGTCGCGTCCTGTACTGCCACATCTGAACAAAATTTTTGTCTTTTTTAGAAATTTCTTTAACGGCCCAAACAATATCAATAACCGTAGTCAATATATCGGTAACAACTCGGTTCGCCTGACTGGACGCCGCAAATCCATCGTTTTTCTTACGACCGCTGCGGAACATTCGCGATCAATCCGTGACAGTTGTCGGCCCCACCAGTGGCCGAGAGGTTCGGACCTCTCAACTGGTAGACGGCAGGTGCTGGGTTCGAACCCAATCGCGGCTGTCGGCCTAACCGTTCGGAGCTTTCCGTGGTTTTCTTCGAATCTTGCGTAAATACGGGTTAGGTTCCCTTAGAAAGACCCCCACGGAGGGCACTCCCCCTGGTCCTATATCCCATTAGCGTAGATAATCGGACGACAAAAATCAACCAACCGTGACAGTTGTCTTTGATAAACAATTTGTTCCATACTCCAGCAACGATTCTCCGATAATTTCAGCAGGCTTGCATCCTTCTGCCGTTAAAAATTGTATTACTACACGTTGGTCTTGTTTGGACGGTTTGAAATCGCTCCAGCTATTTTTAAACATTCTTCTATCTTCAAACAACGAAAGCAGAAGGGCCATTTCACAACGTACTGCAAGCTAGGTACATATGACGTTACTTACGTCGATTTCCAACTTTGAACGGGTTTCAAATGCGGCATGGTTGTTATATTTAAGTCGTAAAATCTTGCGAAAAACGATGTCTAAATTAGTGAAAATGTTAAATGAAAACTGAAACAGGCGTAAAAGCTTTAAAATATATTTTAAAACTATCATTTATTTAAAATTAGTTTTAGTTCTTCTCATTAATTTAAGTCTCAGGTTCGCCTGATGGACTGCACCTAGTACTGAAGTTTAGTCAGGCTGTGGCTTATTTAGTAATGTTTGAATTACCCGTAGCAGTATAATTTTTTCTAATAGGCACAATAGCACTTGGCATACTTGAGGTATTACGCGAAACTAAGCCGTGGATTTTGCTAATTAAAGTTATGTAACATTTGTCAACACACGTCAGCCTACCATAAAGAACACGTTTGTAACTGAAAAGGAATTTCAAAATAAATAAGTTCGCGTAGCTTTTTTAGGTGCGTTCGTAATTATGTAAATACGTTAGCAAGCACCTATAGTTGTCGTTCAGTCTGTCTGTCTGTCCGCATATAACAACGTAAAAACTACCCAAGCGAATTGTTTGAAATTTAAAATACATAATTATTTTATAATTTTGTCGAGTCATTTCAAATTTTATGAAAATCAAATGCATAGATCAATTACAGGGACAATCACAAATATTCCATTACATTACGGTCAATGAGGGAAAAAAGTTTCAAATGCATAGATCAATTACAGGGACAATCACAAATATTCCATTACATTACGGTCAATGAGGGAAAAAAGTTTCAAATGCATTTTAATCCTTTGAAATTTAAAATACGCAATTATTACATAATTTTGTCGAGTCATTTCAAATTTTATCAAAATCGGATGCATAGTTTAATTACAGGAACAATCAAAAGTGTTCCGTTACATTACGATCAATGGGAAAAAATATTTCAAATGCATTTTAATCGTGTTACTCATTCGAACATAATAAAATTGATATGCATGCATCTATAAAGTACATATTATAATATACGTTTTGCATAATCTGTGGTGCAAAGAACATTTGTTATTGATTTACAAGGCCACACAAAAGTATTCCATTACATAATGGTAAATGAAGAACATTGTTTGGTGCGCGTTTTAATTGTTGTAATTAACTTTTTACAATTTTATGAGATTGATATATGAGGGTGATATTTTTAAAACTTCATTATTGTATTAACGCACCTCATTTGCTACTCTTCACGTGCAATTTCCAACTTGTTTGAGATTAAATTCTTTACTTGTGAGACTTTTGTTAATAACTTATAATATTCTCTTTTTTTTTTCTTTTTTTGTAGGTGATGCCATTCACTGCTGGGAATGCAACTCCAAATATGATCCCAACTGTGGAGATCCTTTCAAGCCACACACGATGGCCATGGCCGATTGTAGCCAACGGTTTCTGACACACGAAACTGCCATAGAAGCTACAATTTGTAGGAAACTCACACAGAGAAGTAATTTTTGCCAACAGTTTCTCATTTATGGAAACTTTTTCTTTTCTAACGTCCAAATAATTACAATTCAAAATCGCGAAGCATTTTATTTTGGTTTATTTTTAAGCGGAATCAAACTTTAAAAAAAAAAGGGGGGGGGGTTGTGTCATTCTAAGATAACAATTTTATTTACTTTGTGATTATGTTGTTTCATCTCGATGCAAATGTTGCGAATTTTTAAAGATATTCTTAATCAAAAATAAAACCACATATTAAATTTATTTTAACTATTAGTTATAGTAAAGTTAGTTTAATATATTAACTAAATCTAGAATGCTTATAAATTTCTAATAATTTTAAAATTCAGAAAATATACAATGTATTACTGTAAATTTTCCTGAAAAAGTTTTTAAATTTTAGGATCTTGACAGTGTTTTCGTATCTGAATTAACTTTTACAAGTTGCTGCACTTTACAGAAATCTAAAATAATTTTTGGGATTCGCTGCTTGGCAATTTTTGAAACTCCCATGTGATCCTTTTCCTCTGATAATGTGAGAAATGCGCAGCTGTATTTCTGAGAAAATTCTGAAATTATAATTTGTTGAGTAAAATTATGCTAAAATGTACCAATTGTTTTATTCCAATTGCGAAAGAGGTTTATGCTTAACCCTCGCATGGAAAAATACGTCGTTTTGACATCATCTTCCATTGTTGAATAAGAGTAAGACTTAATTTATGGACAAAAAAATTAGTTTTTCAAGTGACTTTTTTTGTCATATCAGTATTGCACAATGCATCTAAATATCCAGCAACAAAATTGTCCTACATCTTTACTCGTTGAAAACAAAATTATTATGGAGAAAAATTTAAGATAAGGTTGTTTTTTGCAAACGAAATTATCTGAACGCAAAAGACTGTTTAGTTTACTTACATTTTGTAGCTTGAAAATAGTGGCGATGTGAAAATTCCCACACGGAAAAATTGAATGAGAAAATCTCATACTTTGCTCAAATTTAAGTGAGAACAAAACTTTTCACAAGTTTTACTTTTTAATATAAAGCGAGGGCTTTTCATCACGCATATACAAATTATTGCAATTGTCTGTTTTTATCTTGTTAATTTTTTGTAGTATCCAGAGTTTTGTACATCTATATCAGCATTTACTTTAAACTGATTATTTTTATTGGAGGAGGTGTTGAAATCTTTGCATTCATGCAGTAGTAGGGTATGTCTGGATGTTTTTTCTAATAAAATTTGCACCACTTCAGTATGATTTAAATTTTTTTAACTGAAGGCCTAAGAGAGGGAGCTGATCAAATTTTATCAAAATGTAGAACTTTGGTCCTTCTTCCGGGGATATTCCCCACACTCGGGGACTTGTTAAGAAGACTTGCAGCTCCCAGGCAAGAGTACACACATTTGAATACTAAGAAGGACATAGAATGTTTATTAAAAGTTAGACAAACACAAAGGCTGGCCCTTCTAGGAACGAACACAAAATAGACTTGGGCAGGGACTAAAAAAGGTTTGAGAAGGTGATAGCGTGAAAAGACTGATGGTACAATAATGCTATGGATGGTATAAGTAACTTTGCTGCTGGATAACAGATTCCCCTCGCGACATTGAGCAGTTAGGGCAATGAAGAGAGTTAATGGGAAATTAAGTTTGAATTTGGGACTTTTGTAGCTGTTTTCTTTTATTAAAACGCTCTGGTAAAATTTGTCTGAAGAGACTTTAGGAAGTTTGTTATATTCGGCTTCTCCCTAAAGCCATCACCAGGAAGATTCCATAGAGCTTGAATTTTTATCCTGGCAAGGTTCAATAAATAAAATGTTAGAATAGTTCAGTCCCTGAAAGGTAATTATGAAGAGGATGAAATTCTTGAAACTCATCGTTGGGGATTTGTTTAGATATGCTATGGAAATGCTTCACCTTGGTGAGAATTAAAAAAAAAAAAAAAAATTGCACTTCAATAAATTCTATGAAGCTTGATCCTCGCTTGTTGATTTTCACCACTATTTAAGAATTTTAAAAGCGTGCCATTCTCATGCTCTGTCGAGAACGCTGGGCGATATCGGAACTTTAAATGCGTTTCACAATATTACTAAAAATCCCGTCTTCACTTTTACGAAGTATACCTACATCTTATGGATTGTCCATCTCTTTAAAGCATCAGCTGAAAAGTACATTTTATTTAGTATAATGTTAAGTTTAGTATGATGTTTATTTAGTTTAATGAAACCTTTTTAGACGGAATCGCAAGGAATTAAAAAAAAAATCTGTTTTAACACTAGAATGCAGATTAGGTGTCAATTCGCATCTCCAGTAGATTAATTGTCGATTTGAACCAGAAAATTGTTCAAAAAATTAGTTAAAGATTAAATTTTCTGATTTCAAACATTTTTAACGGACTAAAAAAAGGAGAGGAGGTTATCAATTCAACGCGTATGATTTTTTATGTATGTTCACCGATTACTCCGAAACTATGCAACCGATTTCTGTTATTTTTGTTTTAAATGAAAGATGTTCTCGAATTGGTATCACTTTCGTTTCATCGAAATTGGTACAATACTTTTTTGGTAATTAGTCAAAAAACTAATAAAATTAGCGTTTTTTCGCTAATTAAAAGTGTTGAATGAGTTCACTGAATGGAGCGCAGACAGGATGGCCGAGCGGTCTAAGGCACCAGATTTAAGCTCTGGTTCTCGAAACAGAGCTTAAGTTCGAACCCCACTCCTGATATACGTGTATCATATACAGTATTTTTTTCGTATTATAATTTTTTTAACCGACATTATAAAAGGAAAAGGTTATCATCAGTTCGATGCGTATGTATTTTTTTTAATGTATGTTCACAGATTACACCGAAACTATCTAACCGATCAAACTAGTATTTGTGTTAAATGAAAGAGGTTACTCTCGAATTTATACCACTTCTATTTCATCGAAATTGGGTAAGAACTTTTTTAGTAATTAGGCAAAAACTAATAAAATTAGTGATTCCTCGCAAATTAAAAGTAACATGGACGTTGAATAAATTCGCCGAACGGAATGCAGTCAGGATGGCTGAACGGTCTAAGGCGCCTGATTTAAACTCTGGTTCTCGAAAGAAAGCGTGGGTTTGAATCCCACTTCGACATACGTGTGTTCAATAACTTTTTCCGTATACTTTTTATACATATATTTTACAAATTAAATACTAATAATTATTAAGACTTCAAAAAACGAGGATGAGGTTATCAATTCGACGCGTATGTATGTTTTTATGTATGTTGTTTACCGATTACTCCGAAACTATCCATCTGATTTATATGGATTTTGATTTATTGAAAGAGGTTGCTCTCGAATTCGTACCACTTTCGTTTCATCAAAATTGGTTCAGTACTTTTTTAGTAACTAAGCAAAAATTAATAAAATTAGTGATTTTTCGCAAATTAATATTGATTGTTGTAACCGTTTTCTCAATCATAAGCTAATATAAAAAAAACTAAAGTGAAATATAAACTTTTTTACCAAAAATAAAACAGACTTCAAAAACTACTGCAAAAAAAAAAAAAATAAAAAAAATAAAATAAAAAATAAATAATAATAAAAAAAATTCAGAATAGTTAATAAGAAATTAAACAAAGAGCATTGTATATTTACCATGCGTTTTGTTAGATTTATGTACATTAAATTGATTTTTTGGAGCCGGTGCCAGCCAAGCCAAGCTAAATGTAATTATCCAACAAGTTAATGCCTAATATGGACACCCTAGAGCAAATTTTTTTTCACACCCATGTACACATGATACGATTCCAAAAATATATGACCATGATTCCTGGACTGTTTACTATCATTATCAAATTTAGCGAGTTTGTAACTATTCCGGTTTAACTTAAAGGATAAAAATAAAAAATGTTTATAAATGTCCATATAAAGAACCACCAGTTCCTATTATGGACAGGTGGCTCCTTATTGACTTACTACACAGAATGTATGGAAAGGCCACTCTTCTATGGAATTTTAGAGGAGAGGGGATGAAAAAAATATATCTTAAAGTATTGCAGGAGAGGACAGGGCACAGTAAATATCTTCAGAACATGCACTATAGAACAGAGGGTCATTTTCGGTTGTGGCTCTTCGAAGACCGATGCAAAGCACCTTAGTTACTACAAAATATTATGAAATAATGTAGTTGGTTTTGCTTACATCATTCACCTGCAATCTGAAGATTCACCTGCTGTACTTCCAATGTGGACCTAAGGTGGGAATCTGGAGTAGTTTTATTAAATATTGTAATAAATAATTAAATAAAACTTTTTAAAGAAATATATGCAATAGCGATCGAAAATGTTTTAAAAGCTTTCTAAAACACTCCACTTTTCAATATTTAAAGTAATTTTACAATATCTAATAATAGTTTAAACTTACCTGTAATTACGATCAGCACACCACGAAACAATAAGTTTCCTTCTAAATTGCGAACAGCGCGCTTTTTTGTACTTTCATGGCTTAATTATCTTTTCAACTACTTTTCTTCACGGATGTGTAGCGCGATCTCTCTATCAAAAGTGTTACTTTTAAAAATATTAAGGGTGTCCATATTAAGAGCACTGTCCATATTGGGTACAAGTACTTTATAATAAACTTTATTTTTGAACTTGGCTTGGCTGGCACGGACTCCAAAAAATCAATTTAATGTACATAAATCTAACAAAACGCATGGTAAATACAATGCTCTTTAATTTCTTATTAACTAATCTGTAAAAAAAAAAAATATTTTTTACTTTGCAATAGTTTCTGAAGTCAATTTTTATTTTGGTAAAAAAGTTTATTATAAAACTTCCTTAAAATTTCCCGGCGTTTTGGCGTTCTTAGAAAATATAGTTTTATGGTATTTTTACCATGGAGAGAATGACATTTTTAGGTTTGACAGGAATGTATTATAGACCTGTTCCTTTACCACAAAGTTTATTATACTTTTATGTCCCGATTTAGCAGCCGCTGCCCCGCTTTCCTCTCAGTGTCCCGCTGTTTGTGATATTTGATTTGGCAACCCTAAGCTTGCTATAACTGTCTCTTGAGTATACCTGAAGTGTACTTTTGCATTTTAAAAATGCTGATTCTATTTTTTTTTTTTTTTTTTTTTTTTTTTTTTTTTTTTTTTTTTCAGTTGAAGGCGAAGAACGCATAATTAGAAGTTGTGGATATTTGAATCCAGAAGAGGCTGGAACATGTATATACAAAGCCGGTACCCATTCGGTATTCTCTGATTACTGCCAGTGCAAAGGTGATGGTTGCAATAAAGCCGGAAGCCTACAGCAACCGCTGATAGTGCAAGTTCTTTTGCTCATCACTCTGCTGTACTTCTTTTCTTGAAAGTTCTTCCCAGTGGAGATACTGCTTCAGTACTGCCCTTGTGGGCACAGCAAAAAAATAAAAAATAAAAATTATCAATTCCTCAGTGTGCCGTGAGCGGATCAAAACGTAGGACATAAATTATCCCAGCAAAGTAGTGGATGAGATGTCACACTTACGGAAAAAGAAATATTTTCCTCTTTGGGCATATTTTTGATTGAAATATGGAAGAAGTTCAAAGTTTATTTCTTAAGTCACCTAGATTTTACAAATTTCCTGGAAAGACTCCCTGTTATAATAATACATGATCTATGTTTTTATATCACCTAGCACTGAGGTATTTATACACGTTTCTTATAGAATGAAAAACCTCAACTTTGTACAGTCAAGTTTAGTTCTTTTTCTTGGTACGATCTGTGTACCGACAAACTTGTTAAATTCAGTGCTTTTTTCCTTGAAGTACAACAAGCAATATAAAACTGACTATAAATAGATGTAAAAGTCAAGTTACTGAGAGTAGATTAAAAGCTGTTGTTAAGTTCAGCTTTCTTTTGAGTTTAGTTTTCTTTTAATCAAGTCTGTTTGTTGAATTTTATTTTTTATTTTCAAATTTGTTTTGTAAATTATTTGTACTATGACACAATGCTGTTCAATCTTAAATACTACTTAAGATAATAATCTTAATATAAAATTAGGAAACTAATGTAATTTCTTTATTTTTGAGGCACTGAATCATTAAAATGAAAATTTCAAAAGTGAGTTTCTTAATTTGCTAAACATTGGTATTATCTGTGTATATTTACAATTTTTGTAAAAATATTTCTCATTTATTTTTGCAATTTTCGTTCTTCTTTTTTAAAGGTCTTATTTTTTGAAATATTAATATAAATATTTAGAGTTCTTGCCGAATATTCACTTTGAAATTGTATATTTCGGCCAATAATTATGGATTTCCAAATCTTGATGAACGGCACAAATTTTTTTATTTAATGCATAAAAATATGTTGTTGATTAATGAGTTAAGCAAAAATAAACCTCATATTGTGGATGTATACGGTGAATTAGTGCCAATTAAATATTAAAATTAACCTCTTCATGATGGGCATCTTTTACAGAATTTTCTTTTTTTTCACCGTTTTTTTTAAAACATATATTTTGTCTAATTGAATTGGGAAAATGCGCCGATTAAATAAGGCAAAGGATATAATAATAAATAACTGGTGAGAAAAATCGAGGATTCTGACGCGACTCCAGTCCCGAATAGGTGTTAAACAGTAATCGAAATCTCTTTAGTTGATTATCAAAATAAGTGTTGAAAAAGTTTATGCCCAAAAGTAACTTTGTTATAGCTGAGAAATGAAAATTATCTATATTTATACATTCCTATTTTTTTCTTTTTTTCGATTAGAATGAGTCATTAAAAATATATAAATGATCTTTTAGCCTAACAAGAATCTCGCATCATCATAAAATATTTTTATATTGTTTTCGTTCATTTACCAGAGGTTTACGCTGTCCAGATTTCATATATCTGCTATTATAGTGAAATTTTCAGAAGCTATACTGAAAGATGGTACTGTTAAGAGTCCTTGTGCTGTGCATCATCAATGATCCACACGAGTATGCAAAATAAAGGCCATGTGAATCATCTGTGATACACGCAATTCAATAAAGTTAAGCTAAAGCATCACTGGCGATTTACTCGGCGGTGGTCAATGTGCTTAGCGACGCATTGAGATTATCTTTGTTGTAAAAGAAATTAATCTAGATTGGTAGATGTAAATATTACATTTACATTTTTAAAAGTGTATGTAATCAAACTTAATACATAATAATTCAAACTTAATACATAATAATTCAAACTTAATACATAATAATTCAAACTTAATACTTAAAAGTTATTAATGTTAAAGAAATGCATCAGCGATCTTTTGAAATTTATTTAAAATTAAATATGGTAAAAATAAAGTAATGAACATTTATATATTTAGTTTCATTCGCCTTCCATTTTAAAATAGCAACATTATATGAATATTAAATAATTCGAGGCCACTTCTTGGAAGGTCGTCTCAATCGTAAAGTTCAGGAACAGTGTTTTTGATGGTGTGAGTACATAGGTGGCCAACCTCCAACTAATATTTCTACACATGTAATGCACGTAATAATGTGGGTTAATTTGAACCAGGTTTGATATGTTTCAAACCAGAATTTATGAAATTAAAAATGTTCTCGAAGAAACCTGAATTTAAATAATTGACCAAATAAATTTTCTTGTTAAAGATATGATTAACTTGGATCAAATTAATCACATATTACAGAAGATTAGTGTAGATTGGCAGCCATGTGTGCATAAAATATGTATTTAGATAAAATAACAATTTCGCAAGAAAACTTTCCCAGTAGCCATTACATGGTACCGCAATAGCATCTTCTATTAGGAAAGTAGGACAATTCCATTAATGTATTAGGTCCGCTCATGGCTGGCTTGTCCTTAAACTGGGACACATGCAAAATCTTTCAAATTTTCTTATCTTTTTATATAGAATATTCAAATTCTCCACCTTTCTCCACAGCATCGAACATATACATATAGATATAAATTATTTAAATCATCGTACACGATAAATTAGCTTAACTTTTTAAGAGCCAAGTACTGACTTGGCCAAGCCACAAGTCTTTCAAATTTATAGAAGTATGCTTTGTAGCAATAAATATTTTTCGAAATCTATATAAATATTTATCTGTATTAAAAACTCAATTAGCATGTAAAGAAACAGTTCTTTTGCGAAATTTCAAAGATTTTTAAAGTATAAAGAAGGATTTTCGCACAAAAATTATAAAACAAGTACTTAGTTATGAATTTCACATTTAAGAACGTATTTAGAAATAAAAATCGTGATGTTTTTCAATGGACTCTAAGAAAAAAAGGAAAAGCTGGAATTTCTTCTCCGTATATATGGACAAAGCACTAGAATACATTTTTCTGCATCCTAAGTTATCGGATCTGATAAGGAAAGCACATTGATTTTAGAACAGATATGTGACTATTTGCTATTATATTTTTTATGATGTGCATAAAGTAATTTATATGCAAAAAGTCACTTTCAAGTGAAGATAAGTTCTAGATCTGGGATTAGGAAAAAAAGTTAGATAAACATATCTGAAAGGTGGATAAATTACTTTATGAGCTATTTTAATGGTCTATCCATCCTTAGCCAATAAGTATTTGATTAAACATCAGTCCTCTAAAACATTGCGATGATTCTCTTATCTTCCCCATTCTGATAAACATTAAAATAACCTATGGCATTCTGTGCATTTACAAATAGCCTAACTGAATCCTAGAATTTATTCAATAGAAACAAGCCTTATAAAGCTTGGCTACTGCTTTAAACATAAATTGATATATTCTACTCTATACTCTTGCTTTAGATAAAATATAAAGGAAATAACTAATCACAAGTATGTTTTCTTTTTAGTAGGAAGATGGCTATATTTTAAAACGAAGACACCAATAGATACCGGTATTTTATTTTTTCGCAGGACAATCAAACATTTTCGAGTTAGAGATGAAAGGGTAAAAAAAAAAAAAATTATTCATGAAGTAGATGGTATCTTTAGTCTCCTATATTCTTAATTACAGAATCTGGTGCAAAGTCTTGTTTTTTTTTTTTTTTTTTTTTTTCAAATTATTTTAAAATTTGGAATAATGGAGGATAATTTTGCCTATTACTCAAGTAGTGTAATATGGTTTTTCTTGTTGATTGATATCACAGAAAACTTTAAGCATTAAGTCTTAAAAACCTTCCGTGAATATCGTAAGTATCGTATCGTAAAGGCACAAGTCTGAGCCTCCGGTTAAACAGTTTAAAAGACCACTTCCCCATGTGGTACATTATAAGAAATATACTTCACGCCTACCGAAATCTCATTAAAGATTTCGACAATTTGAAGATTAGCAATTACTGAAAGTATTTGTTTTAATAAAGATGAAAAGGATAAACGTTCTTTAATTCGTTAAGTGATAATTTATTAAGAAATGTTTGACAATCTTTAACATTTTATAACAAATGCCATAGAACAAAATAATTTGAACAAAAAATCAATCGTGATAAAAAAAATTGTGTAAACAGTAAAAAATTGAATATATTGCTTGAAAACCGGAACAAGAATAACACATTAACAGAAATATAGGAACAGAAATACATTACTGAAATGAGTCTGATGGTTGTCTAAGAAAACAGTTTATATTAAAAATAAATGTCATAACTGATATATAAATTTACAGAATATCTTTTATATATAGAAAAATTCAGAAGTTCGTTACAATTGTGAAGTAAAAGGGACTTCAAAAGCGAGAATTCATAAATACATACCACTGATTTATTTGTGTTTGATTGCACACAGTATTTTTTTTTTTAAGTAATTTGTTTTTCCAGTTAGTTTTTAATAGTTTGAATTATTTTTTGTCTTTTTAAAATTAAAAGTTATATTTTTAAGTTTTTCAAGAGCTTGTACTTTAAAGTATAGTTTAATCAATAGAAAAAAAAATCAAAGTTGTACATTTTTAAATTAAAATTCATTTCAGTCATTTATTTTAAAATTTTCTCTGCTTGAAAAAAAAATGAATAGGAAAACTAATTTCATTTAACTTCCGTTTTTTTAATTAAATGATATTTAATAAAGCTGTGAAACTCTAAAGTTTTTTCATCCTCTTCTCGTTATATGCCCGCTACTTACGAAAATTCTAAGCTAAGTAAAGTTTTTATTTATTTTTTTTTTTTTTTAAGAATAGACTTTAAAATTTAGTTTTCAACCTTTTCCCTTAATAATCTCATAATGAGAGAGCTTGTATGTAAAAAACATGGCCACTATAATATAGATTTGTAGTTATAAACTATTTATTTCCTGTTTTCTTATGGACATGAAAAATGTGCTGAATTTTTCTAGATTTAGATATTTAATGTGCAAAAATGTTGATAGAAAATGTCTTTGATAAATTTACTGTTTAATGTTTTATTATAACATGTATGCAGTAAATTCTATTTTAAACAGCTGTGTGTTAAATTTAACATACTTTATTTTAAAGAATGTTCTATGAACACTGCCATTTATAAATAAAAATGTTGTTCAATTGTTTATAGAAGCTCAGAGTTATACTTATTAGAAATAAACATATCTTATTTCTGAGATGTAGCTACTGGATTTATTATGTATGCATACTCACAAAGGAACTCCAAAACGCATGCATGTTTAGAAATTTCAATACTCTGTACAAATCGATCATTTTAAAATACTGTCTTTATACTCACGCATCAAACTGAATAAGTTTAAAAGATGAAAGATTTTATATTGATATTTAGTATGAAATATGAAATCCTATCAAATTAAATAAAATTTATCACTAATGGCTCGCGTATTTATATAATGGGTCACTTACTTTGATAAATGGGAAAAAGTTATTTCGCATTCATTAGTAAATAGTGAAAAGATATTGATTTAATTATTGACCAATGGACTGTCACTGTTGCGTAAAATTGAAAAAACTGTCATTTTTTTAAACCAACTGGGCTATTACTGAAGCCACCCGCCTTCTAAAAATTATCCATAAAAATGTTAATTAAAAAATTTTAAAACTAAATTAATAATCTAAATAAATTGACACAATAAATCTTTATGAAATTTTAATTATTAAAATTTTAATTTATTCAATTTAAAAAAACCCCATAAAATCATAACTATATTTATATGAACTTTAAAAGTAAAATGTGTTTATTTTATGTGTTTTCTTAATTTTAAGGAAATGAAACTCGAATATAGTAGTTGCAAAAACTGAATTGTCACAAGTTCGTCGTATGATGAATTTGAACAAGAAAACATTTATCGAATACTGAACAAATATTTCCAAAACTAGCTTCATATTTGTATATCCATGCATTTTGGGCTCCTTTGTTTATATATATATTTTCTTGCCAAATTTTTCTAAGATGAAATGCATATGTAATCAAAGCATTATCAATAATGGGTATGCATTTATTAGCCTGATACTTTTGTCCTTGTGTCGTGTGTTCCAACATATATTGTATGTTATGTTTAAAGGTTAAAATTACTGCAGGATCTATTTTTTTTGCAAGTTCTTACTTCCTAAAATACATAAATTTAGAATATTCGAATAAAAGCATCTAATTTTTAGTTTGTGGGAAACCGAGAATTTTATTGAAGTATAATTCATTAGCATATGCATATAAGTGATCAAATTTTATAATGTTTTCTGGTAACTAGTTTCTTTTGAGCTCTGGCTTTTTTTTTAGCTATGTTACCCGTACTCAGATATTTTTTTTTTTTTTTTTTTTTTTTTTTTTTTGTTTGTTTAATCAATCGCTAATTATGAGTTTTATATTACGTGATTGTAAAATTTCATTAATATTTTCCTTTTTCAGAAAACTAGTCAAAATATTTTATCCTGAAAATTAGACGTTAAAATTGGATGATTTACAGTTAAAATTTAATTAGAAATATTGATAAATTAATTTATTGAGCTATCAAGTTACTTGTAAATTATCATAAAATGTATTTATGATAACATACAATTGGAAAAGATAGTCATTAATGAAGATATTAATTAATAAACCTAAGCAAAATATTTTTTCAAAAAATCTGAGTAAGCCCAGTATGGCGACCTTCCTTGTTAGTTTGATATTTAACTCTTTCCATTATTATTTTCTTCTTCAGTGTGAAGGCAATCTATTTTGTGTAAGATATTATAGTGTTCAGTCATTTATTGATGTGTTGCAGGGATGATCATAGCTAGAAATAGTGTATATTTAGCTCAAACTAGAATTTCAGTAAACCAGAAAGCACTACTGTGGGGGAAATTACGCCAATTTCAAGATGTAAAAATCTTGAAGTTCTATTTTCTAAAAAACAACTTTTTGATCCATTTAGTGTCTGTCTTTCACCTGTAAACCGATGACGATACATATGTAGTGTTTCTAAATTAATGAAATAAACTTTCAGCTGTTCTAATACGCGTCAAAAAAAATTTTGTATTTAAAAACAAACCAAATACGGATTTTTGCTCCTAAATTTAAAACCTATTTTCATTATTTGTTAATCAGATTAACTTTTTTGCATGAAATGTCGTGATATCATTTGAAGGTCTGGAAATACACTATAGTTTGTTCAGTTTATCGGTTAAATTCTGAACTATGAGAATTTTGTTTGCATGCAAATGGTAGTTATTTCCGGTACATCTTGTGATGTCAATGTTACACAGGATTCAAAATAAGCCTGTTGATAATATTGTTATAATGTCTTGATTATTTTTAAAGCTATGGACGAAAATCCGTCAGAGTGGAATGAGGTATTTTTGTGTGAATAAGTGAATTGCGAAACTTGATTAAAATTGGTTTCATGGGTAATTATCCAAAATGGCATTAAGGCATAGGCATGTCCCGGATCTGTGGACTCTATTTTTTCAAATTATCTAACTAAATTTAAAAAATAAATGCAGAAATTTTAAAACAAACTATACAAATTATCATAGCAAAGCAGAGATATTGAAACATGAAATTAATACAAATGTTGTTATTTTTGTAATTTTAATCTGTAAGAACAATTACAAAATATCAAAACAAATTTGATTCTTCTGAAACCCAAAATTCATTTACCGCAGTTTTACTGTCGATACAAATATCTTGTCGTTACATATTTGCATCGTTATATAATTACCCGAGATTTTTTTTTTTATAAAGATTCGTCACACACCCCCTTTTTTATGAAACCTCAGAATATAATATACATTTTTTTCTAAGTTGTGTATAATAATTAAGTCTTGTTTGTTGCATTAAAAATAAGAAATAATTGCATTTAAAATTGTATAACATATATATGTAGGAAAATTAAATTATTTCAATTTATTACATAGCAGTATACACAGAGGGATCATTGTAACAAGAATGCATCCAGGCATTTCTGAAAGTATGTTCCATTAGTTTAGAAACACTTTCTATAACTTGGGACAAGTCAATAGATTAGATCAAGATATTGTCTAAGCTGACTTAAGGGTCGTCCATTAATTACGTCACAAATCTTGTAGTGTATTGATCCCTCCCCCTGCCTGGTGTAACATTTTTTTTTTCAGTCATTATTTTATATCTAGTTTCCTGTTTTTAGAGTAATTATGATCCGTTTCCTACAGATCATATCGCTCAGTCGCAAGAAAAGTGATGCATTTCGACAAAAGTAAATTTCACATTAGAGGCAAAAGAAAATTTGCGTGATTTTACCGTAACATGAAATTATTCTTAGCTCTGCAAGCAGGAATGAAAACTTCCATAAAACTCTTAAAAATGAAGACTTAGAATGAGGTTTGAAGGGTAGGTTAATTTTACCTCGGCACACAATCCACCCCGCTTTTGCGGTCATTAATGGACATACGACTATTAAAGTGATTTTCTGCATAGATACACGTATGAAAGTATTTGTGTATGTCACACTCATGACAGACTTATTAGTGGAATAAAATGCAAAATGAATTTTTGCTAAATACGACACTTTTCTTATGGGTGAGCTGTATGCAAATACTATAAAAGAGTCAAGATCTTATTTTAGCCTTTTAGTGCCATGGAGGGCCGTCGCGTCGCGCTGCTCTGTCGTCGTGCTGTATCTGAAAATTCCCTTGGGTCCGTCATTTTGAAATCAAAATTAGAAATATTAAAAAAAAATAATAATAATCACGATGTTTATATTAAAAATATGCGATCGAAGACAGTTTAGAATGCAATGTAAAAATATGAACACGGTAACATGGACGAATTTAAATAGCACTTTATCAAACACTGCGCGCGTCAAAAGTGAACTGTCAAAAGGAGTGCTATCGTGACGCTGGCATTTTTCGCAACTAGTGAGAGCAGCGCTCCTTGGCACTAAAAGGGGTTAAAGTTGTTTCAATTCGAAGTAATGGGGTAAATGTACCCAATGCTACCTAAATAGTTTTTTTAAAAAAATTCTGAAGTTTATTATGCCCTGGCAAATAGTTTCAATCTGCTTTCATATTTTAGATGCGATGTCGCAACAACCCCCGCCCCCATGCACTTTGAGCACTTCCTCCCTACTTTTTGATGTGTGACGTAATTGATGGTTGTCCTTCTATATGAAATGAGAAAGTGAAATATTTTGTATTCAGTTAGAGCTCTTTGAAATTCAATGCCTTACACACTCGATGTTCTACATGATTCTATGTGCAAAACTTGCAAAAAAAAAAAAAAAAAAAAAAAAAAAAAAATTGTCAGTTTAGCATCAAGCTTTGCACGCAGATATCCACTTATATTTCAAAGTTAAGACTATTGTAGATAAATTTATATTATATATACTGAAATAAAATTTTCTGCGATCACAGTTCGTTCAGATTTATCTTTTGATTAATTAGTACATTTTCCATTTTAACTCTTTGCACATGACAGGACTCTCATTCACCACTCATTCTATTGCGGCAATTCGAGAAGTAATTTAGCGTCGCCGTAAGAATTAATTTCGTTATTTTTTATTTTCAACATAAAGGCTCCTGTATTAAGAGAAGTACTACATAATCGCATATTCATGTAATAAACATATATTCAGATAATAAGTAAATAAAGTTTATTAATATATTGTAATAAATTTTGTCGAATTTCTATTTTCCACCCCCCCCCCCCATACCAAAAAGGCTTAGAGTGCAAAAGGGAACATTTAAGGTGCTTGCCTACCTTTTAAAATGCAATTTTTGGAAGAAAAAGAAAACCAAATTTCCTGTATTTTTGGTTTAATATTAAAATCTTTATATTTTTACTTTATAAATCAGTTTGAATATATTCCGTTTCTACCTTGGCTGGTTGGTTTTTCTTTTACTAACATTTTAATATTAATCAGGGGCAAGTTTTGTAATTTAAAATTGGCCCTCCACTACCGAAATGACCGTAAATACTTGCACCCAAAGAAATTTTCTTTTTTAAACCAAGAAAAAAGAATAACCGTTGTAAATAACAAATGCTGAACTTTATAAATCAGGAGCTTTTTTAGATTTTTCATTTAATAGATAAAATCTGGTTTTAAATTACATTTCATACTTTTTCTCACAATTTTTAACATTTTGCTGTATTGCAAAACATTATAACTAAAAAAATAATTGTAAAGTTGTGAAGTTTCTCAAAAATACTCTAAAAGGAGTTTAAGTTAGGTAATTAGTCTTTATTATTTTTTTTAAATATTTTAATTGACACAAATTTTGAACTGTCATGTTTTGATTTTCCTGTATGCAAAAACGTTCACAAATATATAATTTTATTAATAGCATGGTTATAGTTATGAAAAGGGTTCAGTACCTCAAGAAAGTTTCATTATCAAAATAAAATTCACTCTATAAATAATATCTTAATTTAAATTTGAGTTTTGATGTTTTCCAAAAGTGTCATTTTATAGTAATTTTTATGTATGTTTTGAGCTTAAAAATCAAAATATTTAAAAATATACATATTTTTACATGTCATTGACTGATTTATATCCTATAATATAATGTACGTCAGTAAGCAATTTTCAAATGTACTACCTCTGACAATAAAGTTCAGTGAATAAATTCAGAACGACCGATCTGGAAACACTGAGGAAATAAAACGCTGCACCTGCATAGAGGCAAGTGTTGACCATCTTCCCCCACCGTTGTTCAGTTGAGCGTCGTTTATGTTCTGTGTAAGATGTGCTTTACTAAGTGCTTATTCAGTGTGTTGATTCCAGGAAAATGAACGAACAAACGATCAGTTTAAAGTTTCGTTTTAAGCTTTGCAAGACACCGAACGAAATTCATGAAGGGTGGTGCAAATTAAACATCCGCCATACTCGCCAGATCTCAATCCTCCAGACTTCTTCCCATTTTCACGACTGAAACTTTCTTTGAAAGATATGACATATTGTTGACATCCAACGAAACGTGACTAAGCTTTTGAACTCCATCTCAAAACAAGACTTCTTGCGAATTTCCCACGACATGTAGAGCAGATCTCAGCGGTGCATCGTTATGGGAGATGACTATTTCGAAGGATGGTATGGTAATTTTAGTTAATATTCCATCTACATTAATGTTACAGGACTATTCACCGAACTTTATTGTCAGAGGTAGTATATTAAAAAACTTTCCGAAGGTAGGAAGATGGAAATTATCACATAATATCAACGGTCTTGTGAAAAACAGTTTGATCAAAAGGGAATAAAAGAGTAACTCGTAGGATGTTGTTTCTGTACAAAACTTTATGTACAGGACAATTATAATTAAATTTCACCTATTGAGGTCTCTAGTAAAAGTGTTACGGCTCTGAACGAAACAAAATTTCGCTAGTAGCTATAATTAAATAGAAAATTACAAATTAACCCTAAAAATTGAAAAAAAAGCAGCTGTGTGCGAGACCGCTAACAGCTAAAAATTATTGAAGATTTTCAACAAAATTTACAATGTTTTAAAATGTTATACTGAACACTGTAGATAATTACACTGCTAACCAGTACTTTTAAGTAAATAAGTTATCAAAATCAGCAGCGTAGAGAGGGATGAATATCCGGACCTTTCGATAAAAAGTAGCCTCTTCTACTACAGGCTTGATATTTAAAAAAAAAAAAAAATTTGAATTTTCAAAATTTCAATTCTGTATCTGTGAAAAAGAAGAAATACACTTCTCAAAACAATTTGTTCCTTTTTGAAGATTTGTGAATTCATATTTCTCTGACAAAAACATTTCATGAAAATGTAATGGAGCCCGCCCGCCCTATATTCTTCAGTCTACCCTACTTTAGAAAAACTGCTTCCAATAAATAAATATAGTTTTTAAGAGAAATATATAGCTAGTCGTACGTACATGTTTATTTGAATAATATAGATATTGTACAGAAATTACATAATGCATTACTTATTACCATTTAAAAGTTAATTTGATTTAAAAATTAAAGCAAATAAATATTTAAAAAAAGTAAAATAAAAATTTCATAACAAATTAAATATTACTAATTTATAAAATTCCTTACATTTTATGTGAATAGATATCAGGAAATGAGTTTGAAAATTCGCCTTATCCAAAATTTTAAAAAATCATGCATTCTGTATTTGTACACTGTTGCCAGTGGACTACTTTTTTAAAATTGATTTCTTGATTGGTACCAATTTTTTGAAACGGTAATTTACCTTTTGTTTATGCCTTAATTATCCTGTCATTGAATAAGGCATATTTTATCATTTGTAAAAAGTGGTGCCATTCGAGCATCTGGATTTTAAAAAAGTAGCCCATCTGGCAACACTGTATTTGTATTTCATTGATGCAATTGCACTGGAAAAGCTTAACTGTCCGAAAAAAGTAGGTTTTATCCTGCATTTCTGCCATTGCAAAATCTTTACGTTGAAAATCAAAAAGGACACTGTTCTTCCTTTCGATTCGAGGCTGTAAAAATCATCATTTTACATTTTGTAACGTCACAAGAATACTGTTCACAATATTTACCTCATGCAGAATATTACAGAAACTTTCGTTTACACTTAAAAGGTTATAAGTAATTTAGCATTTGTTAGAACTATTTACAAAAAATTCCTATTCTTTCGCGGACATACATATCGACATTTTACCTTTTGTGACTTCACAAGAATATTGTCCACGGACGCAGTTACAGGTTCGCGATTCCCTAAAATTTGATTTGCTGGATAAAGGAAGTTTTGAAACTGTCATCCTCATCTCTTCGTCTTTAATGAAAATATAAACTAGTCGTTTTGGGCCACTGTAATACCTACTCATTATGGATATGCAGTCTATAAAATATGAAAATAAAATATGTGCAAACTATTTACAAAATGCTTCGCAATTCTAAAATAAAATTTAAACGTATATTTAAATTCGATGTTAAGAACGATTGCGAGACTTACCCTATTAAACGTATGATGGGTAAGTAAAAATGTTTGTATGGATATTTGTGGATAATCACTTTTTAAAGAGCCAACATATTTTACAATTAATCGATATGTAAACTAAATGAACGTTTTGATAAGCTGGATATCAGCATAAAGACGGCATCCGGCAACAAAGCTTCAAACAATCAAGCTCGGAAGACATTGCCACGTTCATCGTTGACGAATATTAATCTATTAATCCCTTACGTGACTAATGTCGCGGAAAAGTGCCGCAAAAAAAATTCAGAATTCTTAAATTTTCTTGCAAGTAATTTTTAATTGAAAACAAGTTAAATGACCAAGTTTTCAAATTGGAATTAGACTAGCTTGAGCTTTTATCTTTAGAACTCATATGGCCTTTTTTAAGAGTACCATTAAGCCACTTTTGAAAATTTGTGAACGAGAGAATTAATTAATGCTTTCGTTGTCGTTTGGCAGGATTATTCTGTAACAATCTTTTCAGCGCAGTTAGTTTCAAATGAGGAGTACAATAAACAAAGTTCTACTTTAGTCACGTGAAAAGACCCGCTCACTAATGCTATTCCCATTCAAAAAGTTATTTTTTAAACAAAGCGACACGTTCACATTGTTTAAATCCATTTAAAATATGCATATCAGCTGAATTGGACAGTAATAGCAAAATATAAAATTTTGATTGCTAATACACTTATAATTTTTTATCGAAAAAGAAAAAATAGTTTCATGGGATAAATTCTGTTAATAAACTAAAAACATTGATTAAAGACACAGGATTCTTAAAACATTTTATTAACTTCTAAAATTTAGACACTTCTTGAAGTGATTTTACATAAAAATTCAATTAATGTCATCAAAAATAATTATCAGATACATTCAATATTCTGATTTTTCTAAAACGATACTGTATCAAATTTCAGTATAATATAATTTTTTTTTTCATCTCGTCTTCCTCGAACAATACATGTAAAAGTGTTTGTTAGCGCAATAAAAGGACAATTAAAAGTATATCGCTTAGCAGATACTTCAAAAGGAGGGAAACTTGCATTCGCTGTCAATTTTTTTTTTTAATATAACAAACTACTTCAAACACAAACTTCAATAACACTTATATAACATTTTGTTTTTCTAGACAATATTGTTTGTCGATAAAAATAATACATTTCAGACTAGACTATAAAGTTTGTGTACTTAGTAAAAAGCAAGGCCTTTTTTTCCCAAGGATGCTACGCATCGAATTGAAATGCGTTACATGATTTAATGGCAAAGAACATCAATGTTTTAAGTCAGAGGCACTTTTTGGCAAGATCTGGACGAATAAAATTTCTAAGCAGCTACGCGCCTAATAAATTACAGTAATCTGCCATACACAGTTGGTTGCTCTAACGCTTTCTACATATCAGTTCCATCTTCGCCTGCAAAAGAAATAAAAATAGAATTTAATAAGAAAACCAGATTTCATGAACATAAAATATAAATCATTACTTATATATTTTCAGTTATTCCAAGCAAGATTTTGGGAGATTCAAAAGGATTTTTTAAAGTTTTAGCTGCTTTCGAAAAATATATTTTCTTTTTTTACTTCCTAAAATTACTGAAGAAGCTGCTTTAGTCAAGCGAAAAAAACCCTTCGCTAATGCTAATCCAATGAAAGAAATTTATAAAGATATTTTAGTTTCATTTTAATATTTTTAAATGATTTTTTTTATTGGATAGCGGAAATCAATCTGTACAAAGACGGTCTTTACCTTTTCGATTTTGTTGACAGATATTTTTAATCGGGGCGCTTTAATTTTGTAACTGGTTTTCGATTGTGGTTCTTAAATAATAACAGTGTACGTAGTTCTCCCAAAGTGTAAATATCGCATTTTGTGTTTAATAAACTTAATATATAAAAATTCAAGCCAGATTGGTTTCGTTATAGGTCGTCGTGACATTACACATAGGATCAGTATTAGCGAACAGTACTTTTAGCTTGGCTGAAGTAGCCTCTTAATCCTTCAGCGCGCACGCGCCTACATTTATAGATGAGCTTCACAATGTAATTGGGGAAATTTTTATTGTAGAGCGTGAGTATGTGTGCTGATGGGTAATAGAGTATTCAGTTCATATGTAGTTTCGTGGCAATTTCTGCCTGGTTGGTAAATTACATATCCTCTTTAAACATATCGGTAATTATCAACAAATAAATTGTAAATAGATACAAGACACTAATGGGCATGACAGACTCAATTGTTTCTTGCTGCACAAAAAGCAACCACAAGAAAGTGCAGAAGACAAAGAGGGTGGAGCAATATTTCTTCAAGATTAATGAAAATGAATTGTAATATTTGACTTTGTGACGGTTATGAAAAACAAAATATTTTAAATGCATACAACTTATTTCTAAAAGGCTATTATTATTTAATGTCTGCTTCTCATTGCGATTTTCAAGGATCTTCACATATACAGGGTGTATCTTAACTACTGGGCAAAACTTTAAGGGGTGATAGTACACATCAAGACTAATATTTTAATGTTATTAGTCTTGATGACTAATGATAACACAGTTCAGTTTGCGCTATTTAACCACAGATTTTGAGCTCAAAATTTAAGTTTATGTCTAAACTTCTAAAAAAATTTAATGAGATGCTAAAAATAACGGTAAAAAATAATTGTTACTCCAAAGTCTAAAGCGCCCTCTATCGGCATTTTTTGAAATTTAGCTTTATAATTTATTTACAAGACAATACTGACCTAAAGAATAGTTTTAGTGAAAACCGCAAACGAATCGACCAATTTTTCCGTTTTTTATAATCATTTCAAATTTTGGACCCTAAATTTTGATGGCGCCTATCTCCTTCGGAAGACGTTTGGGACCCTTAGTTTCCCATTTAATATTATTTGTCTATATGTGTACTATCACCCCTTAAAGTTTTTCCCAGTAGTTTAGATACACCCTGTATTTATGTGCTATAAGATTGAGCTTTGCATTTTTTAACTTAGCATAACGAAAATCGCATTAAATGCCCCAAACGTTTCAGAATAATTAATTAGTAAAGTATTATTTGTAGCTGGGTCATTCCATGTCAAGTGTCCTAAATTTTGGCATGGTTCCCGCTCGACCCCCTTCGATTTTTATGAAATTGATACAGAATATACATGTAGGTGTATGATGAACATCTGGAAACTGTTTAGTGCAAAAAGTTGTATAGTTGGAGAACATAGGGTCCATTTGTACCAATCACTATTTCATGCTTGTAGAAAAACGGCCAAATCATGAAGTTTGGCATCATATTGCTCATGATATATGAAACTTTACTTATTGAAAATAGGTTATCTAGTACAACTTTTTGTGCTAAAAAATGTAATTGCAGTATTAAAAATCACAAATCAAAACTATCATGATTACTAGGCCTCAAAGTAGGCCGTACGGTCAATATGGTTGAATTTTACCCTTACTTTAACATGCTGTAACTACTGCAAATATTATTTTAAAAATTTCTCGCTTTACAAACTAATTACCTATGGATATATCATAAAGCCGCTGTAGTTGTTTTTTTTATTGCTTAAATATTCATTAAATTATTGATATTCAAAATCTAATAAAAAATTAAAATCGTCGATTTTGTCCCATATTCAGAAGCGTATCTCAAAAGGGACACTTCTGATTTGGTTATAATTAGTACCATTGGAAAGAGCATATCTTAACTTATAAAAAAAACTTTATTTCATTTTGGGCCTTTTAGATTCAGAAGAAAAATAATAAAATTCAAAAACCTGTTGTACGAGATAATTCAGATACATATAAGAAAGGTATATATATTACAACAGGGTCTTTCAATATATTTTGAACCATTCTTTTTTATTACAACGATTAATGCATATAATAATTATCACTTTTTCTGGTCACAGTTACTTCCCCTTTACCATTATGAGTGATTTGTAACCGCATTGCCAATGAGTTATATCCAATAACCAGGCAAGACAAGCTCCTGGTTGGGTATTGCATGTCTAACAAGATTTATACAAAAATATTCCTTTTCTCTTTCATTTTATGCTTTACATTACTGTTAAAACATTCTGTATTAAGATTTTAGCTCTATGGATTCTCATGATTATGATCAGAGTCAATGAAGCATTGGCTGTGCTGCTAATTCTCAGTGTCATTTGACGACTTATTGCGCACATAAAGGTTTTAAGCTTTTTAAAGAATTTTCCTCTGAGGAACCGGAGTTAATTAATCGCCGAAGTTTATTGCATCTTGAAGAAAATTCTCAAATATGCTTTCATCACGAAACATTGCTTTTGCATAAATTTGAGTTTCTTCAGCGAACATGCTGTAATCCTTTCACTAAAGACAATCATTGCGTACGAAAATCTTTGCGGTCCATTAATTTAGAAAGTTCTAATCATTTAACAGACTAAGAAACTAAAAAAATGTCAAACCAGACCAAAAAATATGTAGATCATGCAGAAAAGAATTCGAAGAAACAAGAACAACATGGTCCCCTTCTTCAAGCGAATTGAAGCAAGATGAAGTAGATGTAACAGAAACGTTGAACATAAGTCTAACAGCTATTGATTTATCTCCTTTAAAACTTCAACGAACATCAACAAGATATATTAAAAGCTATGCAAAGCGAAAGATAAGTGAAACTGAAGATGTGATTCCAAAGAAAATAGCTATTGTTGCTGGTATAGATCCATGTAAATTAAGACAACCTACTACATGCAACCAATGCCTAGACTGTTTAGATTACAAACAGCTAATTAAAGAATTGAAGGAGAAGTTACAGTTGTCAAAACGTCCAGAACAAATACAAATATTAACAATTAACAATGGTACCTCAAAGTTGGACAATAAAAGAAGTTATGGAAGAGTTTGAAGTTTCAGAAAGAATGGTAAAAGCAGAGCGAAAATTAAAAGCAGACATCGGGATATTGGCTTTACCTAGGGCAAAGTTTGATAAGAAGTTGCCAGAAAACATAAAAGAAGGAGTATTAAATTTTTTTCAAGATGAAGAATTTAATCAATATGTCCAGGAATAAAAGATTTCATTTCTGCTCCGATAGATGGAAGGAAAGTTCAGATGCAGAAGCATCTATTACTAAGCAATTTGAAAGAAATGTTTGCAGTCTATCAAAGTAGTAATGGACCGGAAATCGGATTCTCCAAATTTTGCGAGTTAAAACCAAAATGGTGTGTGACTGTTGTTGCAGCAGGTTCACATTCCCAATCTGTGTGAAAAATGAATCAAATTCTGAAGTTGATGCTAGCAAGCTGCCCAACTGATGTAGATTATAAATTCCTTATAAGTAAAACAGCTTGTGACTTGAATTCTAAAGATTGTATGCTTCATCGCTGCGAAGAATGTCCTGGAACAGATGATTTAAATTTTTTTTTGGGAAGTATTTTCGAAGATAGTGATTCAGAAGACGCCATTGAATTTAAACAATGGGTTCACACAGATCATGACCCGTTAGAAACAAAGCAGATGACAATTGAAGATTTTATTGAAGTATTGGTATTGAAAATCTCAGCAACGATGTCTTAATAAATTTTATGCACCCTCATGGACCTTCAAAAACATTTTATTAGCCCACTAGACAAGACCTCTGTTGGATTCCGGAAGAACATATAATTACTGTTCCATTTCCAATAAAAACAAAAATTAGTCAGCAATACAATTTACCGAAAGCTGTTGCAATCGAAATCAATAAGAAATTTGACAAACTGAACCAATGAGTAATGTTTTTTATAGATTGGGGAACAGGAATCAACATAATGGGAGCTTGGAATAATCAAAACATTTAGTCTATAATAATCTATGGATCCCGTTAGGTACTCACATTCAAAATTTAAAACATGCAATACCCAACCAGGAGCTAGTCTTGCCTGGTTATTGGATATAACTCATTGGGAATGCGATTACAAATCATTCATAATGGTAAAGGGGAAGTAACTGACCAGGAAAAGTGATAATTATTATATGCATTAATCGTTGTAATAAAAAAGAATGATGCAGAATATGTTGAAAGAACCTGTCGTAATTTATACCTTTCTTGTATGTATCTGGATTATCTCGTACAACAGGTTTTTGAATTTTATTATTTTCCTTCTATATCTCAGAAGCCCAAAATGAAATAAGGTTTTTTTTATAAATTAAGATATGCTCTTTCCAGTGGTACTAATTGTAACTAAATCAGAAGTGTCCCTTTTGAGATATACGCTTTTGAATATGGGGCAAAATCGACGATTTTAATTTTTTATCAGATTTTGAACATCAATAATTTAATTAATATTTAAGCAATCAAAAAACAACTACAGCGGCTTTACGATATATGCATAGGTAATTAGTTTGTAAAGCGAGAAAATTTTAAAATAATATTTGCAGTAGTTACAGCATGTTAAAGTAAGGGTAAAATTAAACCAGATTGGCCGTATGGCCTACTTTGAGGCCTAGTAATCACGATAGTTTTGATTTGTGATTTTTAATACTGCAATTACATTTTTTAGCACAAAAAGTTGTACTAGTTTACCTCTTTTCAATAAGTAAGGTTTCATATATCATGAGCAATATGATGCCAAACTTCATGATTTGGCCGTTTTTTCTACAACCATGAAATAGTGATTGGTACAAATGGACCCCTGGTGCTCCAACTATACAATTTTTTGCACGAAACAGTTTCCAAATGTTCATCATATACCCACATGTATATTCTGTATCATTTTCATAAAAATCGAAGGGGGTCGAGTGGGAGCCTCTAGGCCAGTTGACATGGAATGACCCAGCTATGTAACTTTTGGCATTCATCCTTTTTTTTTTCTTAAAAATTACATGGATTTATTTAAAAATCAAAATTAAATAGAATTTTTAAAAGACAGATACTAGACCAATCTTGGATTGTAAAAGCAATAGACGATGAGAGAGATACCCGGCATTAAATATCAATATTAAATAAAGAAGCAGCTTTCAAAGATTTGGGATATCACAGGAAAATATAGTAAAAAAAAAAATCTTTGCTAAGCAAAATCTTACATATAAAAATAGAAGCGAAATTATCGATCTTCGTAGCAAAACATAAGAATGATGGTGAGATATCTTGCTGTTAATCGCGGAAAAACCATTATCCACATCGCCTCTGGCTCACAGCTGCGAAAATAATTTTCCACTTTTTTCCTTCTCCCCTGGATCTGATAAGAAAGAAAGGGTTGATCGATTTTTTTTTCTCCCTAAGATGATTATAGTTAAAATCGCTTACTAAGCAGTTTAATTCAGGTTTTAGAGAGGATATTTAAAAATGGATTTAATAAAAAATATGCGGTTTTTAAAAAACAGAATTTTAAAAGTTATTTTTTTTTTATTTGAATATTTGTGAATAAAGTTTAGTAGTTCTTACAGAATGTCCCCAAAAGTATTTAACGTTTTTAAAAATCAATGAGAAATAAATGGCTATATTTATTGTAATTTTTTCTTCCTGCAAGAAATTACTGTACGAAATCAGGTATTTCTTTACTACACTTTCCTGTTTTTAGTTCCAAATGTTGTCGATAGAGGGCATTATATTTCATAACGCTGCATTAAGGCTAAAATAACTTAGCGGTTTTATTTAATTATATCTTTGCGTATTTTAATTATATTACATTAATGTTAAATTTTACTACCAAATTATATTGCATTAAATATAGTATACTAGTAAATTATAATTGCATTAATATGTTCAATTTTTACATTATATAGAATTATGTATGAAATTTAAATTATATTAAAATTTTTATACGTTAAAATCCATTTTTAGGATTTAGTTTATCGGATGAAACCCTATTCGTATCTGTCTTTTTGTCTGTCTGTTACAAAGTCCGTACACAAAAACTGTATAAGTCAGACTTCGAACTTTGAGTACTTACAGTTAAATATCTCGTGTTACACAATAAATCATAAAATTTCCAAAAAGGTCTTTTTTTAATTAAATTATTTTTTTAATGTCATTCATTCATTTTTGCGAATTCAATTTGAAGAGAGAACCTTAATTTGAACGTTTTGCGTGTAGACATCCTAGCTTGGACTGATAGCAACGCGCTAGTAAACATATGGTTTTTAGTTCTCGCCCCAGTGCTGGAACTTAGAATTTTCATATTAAGATGGATTTAAATGAAAGAAATTTCGTACCCCCCCCCCCCCCCCCAATTATATTATTAGGATTTCATTCACCTGATATTCACATTTTTTGGAATTCAAAATTACGCTGAGTAATAGTTCACGTCATACTAATAGACCAATAAGATTAAAAAGCTCCTACTACCGTCCTCAAACGCATTTCCGAAATAAAAGCAACCCTAAAGCCGCTCTAAAGGTCCACGCACATAACACTAACTTCTTGCTGTCAGGTATCGCTATTTTTGATCTTTCGTGTCGGCACTTTGATGTATAAAGTGCTTTTCCAGTGAACTTTTTTGAACTTCAAGGGAGAAATTGAACTCAAAATCAGTTGACAGCTTTACGACTGAAGATTGGATAGATAAAAGTTCCCCTTCCTTTGTCAATTTGGTAGGGTCAGTCCCTCAAAAATCATTCAAAGAGGTTTCACCTTTGTTCCCTTCTTAAACAAAGATTGATTGATTGCTCTTTTAGTGTAATAAAAACTAGTGCTGTTCGCTCGCAGCCTAAGACCGACGATTAAACGTAAACCAGAGCGAACTGCTCATTGCCAAAAAGCGCGCCAAAAGAAACCGCCAAAAATCTAGCACAGGATATCGGACTTGTCCCGTGATTTATTAATGATTCAGGATTTTAAATTTCATTTAAACAAATTTTTTCAGTTTTAGAAATTTAAAATTTTATATATCCGCTAGATTTTTTTAATTTCGGATTTTCCAAAAATTTCGAAATTTGTATTTTATTTAAATAATTTGTTTTGAACATTTTTAATTTGATTAAAATAAAGAACTTCCTTTTATAATTATTTAAAAATTAAGTTTGTCGGTGCTACCATCTATGAAAAATTTAATAAATATAAATTAACAATTTTGATTTTTTAATTAAAAAATAAGTTATTTTGAAAGAAATATTAAACGAAACCCTCTGTGTGATCTGCGATCCCATTTACCTACTAGTTATATATTAGTTCAGCATTTTACCATCGCAATTCCCTTTATGAGTGATGTTTGGAACTAGAACAAGGAAGCGTTTTATAAACTCCTTAGCTCTGATGTCGCTTGTATTAGGCACTAAAAAACACATATCAAATTCATTTAAATCCTTTAAGAATTGTTAAAATTACTTCTAGACCTTTTAGACACATTTATTATATGTGCATATCATAAGAATGGATATATAGACTTTTAATATCCATTTACAGTCTTAACTGCATGATCGTCCAAAAAGTAGGTTATATCAATATTTTATTTTTTGTATAGATTGAATGTAGGAAGAGAGGTACATGAAACTAACAAGGAAGGTCTCCATACTGGGCATACTCAGATTTTTGAAAAAAAAAAAAATTAAACTACTCATGTATGTAATAAAGGATCAGTGAAAATTAGCGGCGGAATTAGATTAGAAAACATGTAAAAAAATAAAATTTTCGAATATTTAGCGTGAAAAGACGAAAGTGTCACACGATTTGGCGAGGAGCACATTTCTCCGCCAAAAGCAAACGATTTTAATGCAACTGAAACCTTTTGGATTTTTAGAATCCGTGTAAATGAATTTAAACATAAACAATGAGCAAGTTTAATATATTATATACATATATATAAAATTGCATGTATATATATTATTTTTTGCTGTAGTTATTTAATTTACCTCTGAAAAAAATATTTTCACATATAAAAATTTCTTATTCAATAAAATTACTTTCATACATTTAAGCGTATTGAAAAATAAAAGCAGGGTTTCCATAGCAACAAAATCGAATTGACAATCTCAACTGGACTTTGAACTTTAATTGAAGCAATTTTTATTAATTTAAATTTGAATTTCGTTTTAAATCTCAAATTTTGATGGTTAAATTCGAATATAAATACATATAAATATTAATATAACGAAATTATACTTAAAACAAACTAAAGCTGACAAAAGAAAATATATTTAATTTATCTAAACACGCTGAACATGAAACTTTTTTTCCTTTAAAATGCATTTGGCATGAAAGCATTTTTTGAATTTGCTTTTCATCGCCAATCGATGATAAATCGCCAAATAACGAAATTATATTTTTACGGACAGGGTTCAGAGGTTTCGCCGAATTTTTTTTTTTTTTTTTTTTTATAAACGTATTTATTCTCATGAGAAGAACATTCGGTATTTTTTTTTCAGATTTTTCGGAGTATGCCCGTATGGAGACCTTCCTTGTAAGTACAAAATATTGCATTCTTTAGACTAGAATTTTTAATCCTTTCGGGTCTGGTGTACTATTAATAGTACATGTCTTTTAATGGGATTATTATTTTGTTTTAAGAAATACATTTGTTACTATTTACATGTAGTAATGTTAGTATATGGTCTATGCGTATACTATACAAATTCATTTATTGTTTAGGCATTTCTTATTAATAATAATTATTATTATTTGTTTAATTCTCTTTGCGCCGTTTGTGATTCTTTTATTTTAAACATATATTTCACTCTTTAAATTTAAAATAAATGTTACTTTCCTAAAAGCGTTATGTGTAATAAATCGTAAAAAATATTAGAAAGTTGTGATATAAGTTAAATCTTATTGTAATACAATATTTTCTAAACATCTCCAAAAACTCTTACTTAGCCTATTGTCATATGATTATTAATTGAATAATACGCAAAACAACAACATTCGTTTATGTTTCAGACAAGGAAATATTCGTTAAACACTAATTAATCTATTTGGATAGCTAGTGTTAATGTTAACAGCGTAAAAGTAATTTATTCTAAAAAATGAAAAAAAAAAAAAAAAACCCAGACCCGAAAGGGGTTAAAAATGTTGTGTTTGCATCATACCTTGAGAATCTGCACTCTCCCCCGTCATGGCTTGTAACAATCGGAAAGACTGGGATGGTATGCGTCCTCCCCTGTACATCTTCGGAGGTTCTTGAGTTGTTTGCTGCGAGGCCGGTACCGATGGTTGGGGAAACTGTTTAGGTGCTTCAGGTTGAGGCTCATTTTGGTTTATGTTCAGATGAAGGTTTGGCTTTCGTTTTGCCTGGAGTACTGATGGAACAATATTGCCCCCGGAGCCTAAATAAAAAGTAAAGTTTTTTAGACACGCTTAAGTAGTTTTAATTATTATTAGTATTAAACTCAATGTAAAAGGTTGAAAAAAAAAGCATGTTTCGCGTATGCAAGTGAATTAACTTTTAACAGTAAAACAGATGTGCAAAAAAGACAAAATGACATAATATGCAATGTCATTAATTCAGGATGTTAAAGTACTTTTTCTAATTTAAAAAATACAACAATAAAGCACATCTTCACTCCTTTTATTCAGGTTATTTGCAGTTTTCTTAGCTGATTCTTATACGTAATTCATGAATTAAGTACAAAATATTTTGTATAACAACTTTTACTAAATTTCGTCATCAACTACTTGCCAAAATCAACTTCCTTGGTTCCAATTCATTCGGACAGCCTCATTTATAAAGACATCTAGTCTTATCTGAAACAGACCAACAGTAATGGAATTGCTAAACATTGAACACTGTAATTACGTATGTATAATTTTATTAGCGCTCCATTACTGCAATTTATTGATCAAATACCAATAAGGTTTTCCATGTGAACTGTGACTGTAGATTTTTCCAGGATAGTTCATATGGCATTGGCAGCTTAAGCCAAAGATATCCGTTTCAAATCTTGGCTGGGTCACTTTTTCGCTCATTTGGAAAAGTACAACTCTTAATTGTTTACACAATAGAACGAGTATGTTAAAATCAATTAAGTGTTCTTAAGTTTTTTTTTTTATATCTTGCTGTGTATAGTAGAGATTTTCAATTACCATCTTCGTTCGCACCCGTCATCTCCTGAAGCATTTTGAATGATCTTCCGGGGATATAACCTCCCTTGTAACGGATATCTTGTGGGACGTCCTCCTGTCGAACGTCATCTGGACCTTCATTGGCGTAGCGTGCGTCTAGAACGGAAAAGAAACAAAATATATACTATAAATAAACTAATTATGTCAGAAGGCAGATTTATTTGAAAGATAAACAAAAGTAACATTTTGGTTGGTAGATGTTTCGGTTAATAACAATGATATAAGTTAATACCAATGATTTTTTATAAAATTGTCTTTCAAAACGTATTCTAAGAATGTATTATTATTTACCGAAACATGTTTAAAAAATCACCAACGCCTGGTGATTTTTAAAAAAAAAATCTTTGGTACTTACGTATTAACGCCACCGCAGCAGAAGTTGTGCTAATGCGCCTATAAAGAGCAATCCTTGTTGCCTTGTTGTTTGATGATTTTGACGCCATTTTTTTATGTTTTTTTAGAGCTTTACAGTTTTTTTTTTTTTTTTACGCCATTTTTTTGTGCGCGTACGAACAACAAGATTGTTCTTTATTGCCGTATTAGCGTATTAGCGCGGTGGCATTAATACGTAAGTACCAAATCTTTTATACTTTTTCGGTAAAGGGTTTTTGTGATTTTAGGTATCCAGATGCTTGATGAATCTGTATAAGCAATTAAACAATGTGTACCTTCTGGCCACTTTATGAAAAATATGAAATTATCATTAAATGCATGTGTTTTTAGTTAAAACAAAGAAAACTATGAATTCATATGATTTTTTAATGGAATTTTAGATAGAGATAAATAGTGCTTGAAAACTATTTTGAAAATCATGAAAATAATTCAGTAAATAGAAGTGCAAAGTCTTGAAGCAAATTGCATATGAAAGAACTTTTTTTCTCTTTTTATTCGACGATAAAGAAAATTTAAATTGAGTGATGTTTAGAAGTTAAAAAACAAAGCCGTAAAAAAACATATGAGTCAGGTGTTTCCACCTTCAATATGACATTTCAAACATTTTCCCTGAAATGTTTGTTTTATAATATATAGTAAAAAGTGAAACTTAGGAGGAAAAAAAAACCTTCATTTCGTTCTCCTCAAAATGTAATTTTTGTTTTTTAACTTTTTTCCGTGAGATTTTCAACTATGCAGTTCGATGAGACATCAGTATCTATATATATATATTACACTAACATATGTGCCACAAAAATCGCGGTTATTTGTTAATTGTTTAGTGGCAACATCTAAATGAAACGCATCTAGGGCCGTGGTAAATTGGGTTTACTTACGTTTTGTTTTTTCGCTGCAAATTATGGAGCTTCAAAATATCGTTATTTTTTTTATTCTATTGGCTTAAAAAATAAATAAAAATCAAATTTCAAACGTTTCAGTTTCAAATTAAAGTTATGTTAAAACCGAGTGCTTGATTTATGGGCACAGACGTCATATACGCACCATATTGGTGCGATTTTTTTTCGGATGCCAATTTGGAAAAAACTTTTCAATACCAGTTATATATATAACTCTTTTCTATTATTTTAAAAAAGGAAATAATAAATAAAATAAGTAATTAATAATTATAAAACAAAACAATTTACATCAAAAACAGTTTATTAAAAAATAAGAATTGCCGGGTTGTCATATGAGGCATATATTTGCCTTTTTGTTGCAATTGCGCCAATGTGGTGCATTTATGACATCTGCGCCTTAGCAGAATCTTCTAATTTGGAAAAAAAAAATTGAGCAATTAAAATAAATTATGAATACAAGCAATATGATTTAATGCTTAGCATGCATTTAAGGAAGACCAAACTGGCCGCCTAGGGCGACTAGTCATTAAAATTACAAGCAATTATGTTTTCTCACCTTGCTGATTAGCGTTTCCATCGGCACCTTGCGTCATTTTTTGGAGAGTATGGAAAGCTCGGGAGGGTATGGGGTTGTCTGGTCTGCGAATCCCCGTAAACCGCATCTCCTCCTCATCACGTTTACCCGGAGACGGCTGACGTTGAACTGCGTCTGGAGACGATATAAAGAAATATTCATTGCTATCTTTCAGAGATAATTTTGTATAATCTCAGAAAATGCAAAAGGTGTTTAATTTCTTTGAAATTTTCCAGATTTTTTCTTTTAATTACTTAAATGTTTTAAAAGCTCGACATTTTTCAAAGTTCTTTTTTAATTAAAATTTCTTATTAAAATTTTTTCAGATCCCAGAGTTTAAATTTTTTCGATTTTCTATCTCTCTTAGTTATCAAAACTGAAGTGAAAAAATACATAAAGTTATTTTTTTTTTCACATAAAATTTGATGATACAAAGGGACTCAAAAAGCACACTTTTTTGGCAAATTCTTAGATTTTAAAATTATTTTTACATTGCAAAAACAATTTAAAAAAAATGAAAAATTATATATTTAATAATTTTTTATGACTAATGGACTCTTCAAATGATATCTTAACAGAAATAAAAATTACTTACATTTTCACTTTTTGCACATTTTTGTTGCGAGCCATTTTAATATAGCGCCTATCTCGTTAAAAAAAGTGGTATAAGAAATTGCTATTTTGTTTAGTTGTGTTAGACTCCATTCACATTAATTTCTTTATTTTTAAAATTATGACGTGAAAAAAAATTGTAACGATGTTCATCCAATAGCACAGGCCTGTCCAATTTTTCAGTAAGCAGGGGCGCGCCCAGGGCCGTAGCTAGAAGTGAACAATAGGGGGGAGGGGGCTCATTTTTTTTCTCTTTCTCTGACGCAGAAAGATAAATTAGTGCACATTCACATTGTAGATACTATGTTTCTTAATAAACAGTTGTATAAACTTCGTTTTATGCTAAGAAAACTATAGGATGCTGAAAATTTTGAAAGTAGAACTCGTGCAAAATTAAACATCATGTACAAATATACAACAACAATATTTGTAACAAGGTACTTCATATGTACAAATAGGATGAGGGAGGAGTTGAAACACTTATTTTAGATATAATTTAGTAATTTTACAAAACTCTGAGAGGGTCTTGTGACCTTAGAATCTTTCCCAGGGGGGGGGGGGGCTTAAAATATTTTAGGAGGTGGGCTGAGCCGCCCATAGCGCTCCCTTAGCTACGGCCCTGAGCGCGCCCCAGTCCTTGACATTCAGTGAAGCACGCCATTTTCACATGACTCAAAACGTGAAAACATGAACTAATATTATCGCATAAGCACAGTATTAATTTACATTCACGTTTTTACATAATGCAAAAAATTCTTACAAAGGTAAGCAAAAAGTCCTTACGGTTGTGGAGTAACATGTATTAAATTTCAAACTATGCATTACTCTATGACAGGTCTCTATAAAAAATATTTGTAGGATAAAATTCCAGAAATTTTATTCGCGCTTATAATAACAAAACACATGTAAATCAGACATCAGATATATTGCTATATTTCTTTAAGGTATCAAAATACTCTTCGATTTATTTTGAATTTAATTTTACAAAAGTTAAATTAAAGTACAAAAGCTAAGACAGGCATGATAGTGGCTGATCCGGGTGGTTCCAGAGAGAAAGTCTAGAAGTGTTTTATAGATTGAAATAATTATGCACTCTTTCATTAATTTTTTAAAGCAAATATGAAAAAAGCCCCAAATATTCAGAAGTCAAGAAGAAAAAATTAAGCCCCTTTATCCTTCATATACAACAACCGATGGAGGCCAGTGTGGCAGCAAAAAAGATAAAAACTGAATTTTGATGCACATGTGTCTTCAGAGGAACGGGGGAAGGTGAAAAGGTTCATTTTTATGTTACTTCTTATGTATTAAAAAGCGTTATTTTCAATTATTAACACATTTAACCATTTTAATTACACTTTATAAACAATAACTACAAATCATAGAAACATGCATTATTAAATTTTCAAAGTATGTTTTTTCTTAACCTTAAAACATTAAGCGTGTTCGCAGATTTTGAAACTACGAATATTCAAAAAGGTTTTAATGCAAATATTAATGATTTTAAAGAAATCTTTCTTTATTATGGAATTTTATTTCTAAAAAATCAATGTTCAAAAGGGCGCTGCGTCGGACAGCCCTGCTTTAAGATACACCGGATCCGAAGAAGTGAAACATTCAACATTTACATTCAAAGTTAGACTATCCAAACATGAAATAGAAAATCAAGATAAGTTCGCTACGATAAATTGCCAAGGAACTTGTTAGATTATATATCTTGTCAAGGCTCTTGTCTATGTGCCTTTAAGATATCAATTTTGATCAAAATTTCGATTTTATAATGTAGAACTTTAATATTCTTTTATTTTCAAGTTTTTTTTAAACATTTATATTTCTTAGGTACAAAACTTTAAAAAAACTAAGTTGAAAATTGTTTTATGAAGATCAATAAATAATAGTTCAATTACCACATCTCTTTTTTGTTGTTTCAAACATACATACAAAAACACGCTATTTTTATGCTGATTTATTGAAAAAATTACGAATTACAGTTTTAATTTATAATTTTTGTTTTTCAGAATTTTCATCTTCTAAAACAGTACTACATTTAGTGTGGAATTCATAAAAGGTAGGGGGAACTGGGACACATTGATACTTGGGGCACATTGATGCACCCCCTGTACAGCACACAGGGTCATTACAGGAAGTTTCGCAACAGCTTTAAAAGGTGATACTAGTGAAATTAACTACATACAGAAAGTTTTGGAATGATTCAATAGTTTGATGAAATGGGATGGGTGATTGTTTTTGTACGTCAAAAGTAAATTTGAGTTGTACAATTGAAATGGTATTATACAACTGTTCCAGTATTTTCAACCGAAAAGAATACCCTCCCTGGCAAGGCAAGTAAAGCTACTCTTTATCAGTTCCTCATTCTTTATTGTTAAATAAATTATGAAGTGTTGGATTTGCGACTCATTTTATTCAAAATGGCTATATGGGGCACATTGATACAGTCTTTGTCGGGGCACATTGATACAGTCTTTGTCGAGGCACATTGATACAACCTAAATCCTTTTCTAGTTCATTTTTTCATTACCTTTTATTTTATTTTTTACCATACACTTTTTAATTCAACCATTTTTCGTCAAAAATTTCTACTATTAGTTTTTATTTAAGTGAAATAGCTCTAATTTCTTTGTATTAGAACATTTTATAGTATTTTTGCAAACAAAAGACGTACAAACTTACACAATATCTAGTGCTAGAAGAATTAACAAAAGAAATGGACGGCAGCTTGGCAAATCTCAAATTTATATCGATTACCCAGAGAAAAAAGTATTACGACCTGACAAATGTTAAGTAAGAGAAACAAGCTGCAGAACAGTACAGGATAATTATATTATAAACATAATTTTTAATATAATTATCCTTTATTTTCTGTTTGTAAACCGATTTATAAACAGAAAACCTGGTAATTCTTTCACGTTTCCTAAGAAAGAAGATAATTCTGGGGTAAAGTGACAAATATGACAAAGTTACCACAGCCAACGAACAGACAAGGAACAGCAATAACATCAAGTCATTATACATTTCATTTTGATTGCTTTAATATAGCTTACAAATAAATTGTGTGCGATTTTAATGCCTATAAATATATACAGGGTGAGTCATAAATATCGAAACAATACGCTATCTCCTTAAATATTGCTTCTAGACCCATACTTCCAATTGCAAAGTTTCATAAAAAAAAGGTGAATTTTTTGATAAGATAAGTTGCAACTCCATGGAGGGTCTATTTTAAAAAATACGAAAATTAAATTTTTATATGGCCCCCAGAGGATAAAACACCCAATTAGAAAATTTTTCCTTATTCATTCCTGAACTGAACAAAAAAAATTTCATCTTGATATCTTCAAATCTCAGACAGTTATGACAATTTTAATAAATCGTGAGGTTTCAAGGGATCAGACACAAATTGAAATTCGTGTAATTGAAGAAACAATGTTACTGTAATGGGTCCAGGAAACATTTATTTTATTTATTTATTTATAAAGTTGGAATTTTGAATGTTTGTGATGGTTAACCATATAATTTGTAAGCATTATCACATCATAAGACTTCTTAATATTTTTTTTTTCAAAAAAAAAAAAGATTGAGTAAATTAAAATTGTTATAACTCAAAATATTATTTGTCGCGTTAAATTTTTTCTTTTGATTAAACGAAAATGTCTAATTTTCAATTTTAATTCAGCATTTTAAATAATATGTATTAAAAAAAAATAAAAGTATTTAAAATAGCAATATTTAAAAAAAAGTAATTTTTGTAAACAAATCATTTTTAAAAGTAAATTTTCTGAGCTGAAAAGTTACCGTAACCGACGGTTATTGACGTATGTCAGTTTAAAAATGAGAAATACTGAAATAAAAACATTTGATGCAGTAAAGTGCATTTAGTTTTAAGATGGGCAAAGATGGGTTCCTAACGTTTAAATGCTGTATAGTCTCGATTTCAGATTTTGTTTCAGTTTTGCCATTTTCACCTTTTTTGATTACTGTTTAAATGCGTTAGTTAATTTAAACTTTTTTTATCACGTCGATTTCAAATTTTTTCATTGTGCTGTGACTCACAGACAGACATTTCATAAAAACATGTTTTTCGGTATCTCTGAGCCCTAAAACGTGTGAATCCATCGAAAACCGGAATTCAAAATTTTCATGAATCCAATACAGGAAGAAAGCAAAAATAGGTTTAAAACCTTCATAAATTTTGAAACTGAATACAGTAAAACCTCCAAATAACGGACACCTCAGGAACGCAGAAATTGTCCGCTATTCGGAGGTGTCCGCTATTGGGAAAATCAAAGATATTCAAAAAGTGCTAAGAAACGTTTAACATTTTATTAATTGACTTTTATGTGTCCTAAAACCTCTTTTATATGATTAATCAGAAATTAAAATTATTTTTTAAGCAATGGGGCTAAATAAAATTGAACACACCTTTACCCACTGTTCATTACATGCTTGTGAAAAAACCCTGTTACAAAAGTTAACTTTTGCTTGCGATTACATGTAATTTGTTTTTCAAAGTGACATTATTGGACATTAGAGTTCCGGTCGGGGAGGGGGATTGCACTTTTTGGCTGTTAAAAGCATAAAATCTTAATTTTCCGAGAGGATATTTCAATGCTCTGGAAGATGTCCCTCCTTGGCAACCCCTTCAGTTCAACTCTGAACGTGGGGGGGGGGGGGATTTTCCCCAGCTCATTTATCACAAAATTCCCTGATAAATTTAGAGGCCTTTACTTTTTTTTAATTTTTTTGTCCTTAAAAAATACTTTTTCATCCTTTATCGCCTTAAATAGTGTCCACTATTCGGAATGTTCGTTAATCAGAGGTTAAACATACACAAATTTAGGTTTTGAGAATGGGGATTGGAAAATAGTCCGTTAAACAGAGGTGTCTGCTATTCGGGAGTGTTCGTTATAGCGGTTTAACTGTAGTATAAAGTAGATTTTTAAAAATATTTCTATGTAATTTATTAAAATATATTTCCATTGATTCCGCTAATAGAAGAGTCATTTTCGCTATTACTATATTTACTAAACGTATTGCCTGCGCCAATAAGTTTTTAAGACACATTTAATGAGAGTTTAATTAATATCACTTAATTTGATAACACTTTTAATAAGTGTTTAATAAGACGGTCCGTTCAATGAATCGTGCCAGTTACGAAGTTGGCGGCAAGGTCGAAATATTGCAGACATCTAGCATATTTCATCGAAGTTTAAAGCAAAAACCTATACGCTTTTATTTTATATCTAAAAGTTTAAGTGTTGTCTTGGATCGACATTTAACAATACGTAAATTTATGGTCGATCCCTTAATTGTACTTCAAATGAACTGATTTTGCTGCGCTCAGAGGCATGCTTAAGCGGTGTAAGTCAGGAATTTTGGAAAATTTTGGATATTAATATCTTTCGGGGATTTGCAGATATCGAGATGAAATTTTTTTTGTTCAATTCAGGAAGGAATAAAGACATTTTTTCTACGTTATTGGAAGTTTTATCCTCTGGGGGCCGTATAAAAATTTAATTTTCGTGTTTTTTAAAACAGACCTCCCATGGAGTTGCAACTTATCAAAAAATTCATCTTTTTTTATGAATTTTTGCAATTGGAAGTATGGTTCTAGGGGCAATATTTAAGGAAATAGCCTACTGTTTCGATATTTGACTCACCCTGTATAAAATGGTTTGCTAACTATTTTTCTATAAAAAATATGCATTGGTGTTATTTTGTCTTCATTTTTCCCAGACGTGTCAAAGTGTATCAATCTGCCCCGGGGATGGGGCACATTGATACAAATTACTTTTTTTTTTTTACTTTTTAAAAATTACATGCAAAAATAATATATAAAACAACGATTGTACATTTTTATAACACACTATACAGGTTTTGCTGACATCACATAGAAAAATAACTTGAAATTTCTGCTTTCTAGACACCAAAATTTTTTTTTGAAAAAAAGCTGTATCAATGTCCCCCAGTTCCTCCTACTTACTTTTAAAAATTTTAAATAGCTTTGAGAAAATAGCATTTTTTAGGTGCATTATGTAACATTAAAATAATAATAATATCTTTGTCACAATTTTAATAATTAACAATTTTAAACTTAAAATTTACAAATATTCAAAAATTAGTGTGGAAGATATACAGATACGTTGACCTAGTAAGAATTGAATGAAAGTATTAAAGTCAGCAGTAAAAATATAAGGGCTTTCTTCTACAGAAGCTTGTAGAACATTCTCTACATGAGCTAGTAGAACATTTTCTACATGAGCTAGTAGAACTTTTTCTACATGAGCTAGTAGAACATTTTCTACATGAGCTAGTAGAACATTTTCTACATGAGCTAGTAAGAATATTAATACAGAAAATACTAACTACAGAGAATAATTTACACAATCATTCTCAGAGAGAAAAATGTATTCTAATTCGTTGTTTGATCCTCTATCACAGGGTTGGCGAACCTTTTAGTTGTCGCGTGCCAAATTTGATCAAAAAAAATTTTACGTGACCATGGCGTGCCAAAATAACAATAATAATAGTAATGAGTAGATGGATAAATAATGAATTAAAGTTAAATTTCCTATTGTGATTTAAAAAGTAGGAGGAACGTACATACAGGTATTATACACTATAATTATGGAAACAAATATATTTTAGAAATTAATTTTAAAAATGCGATGTAATTTGATTCTGTTGTTGCATCTTGATATATAGTTTATTTTAATAAAAACTGAACCGGATGTATCTGACAAGTGTTTTCAATTTCAGTTTTGATATTCATTTATGAAAACAGACTCGAAAGCAATAGATAGGCAGAAAAGTTGTTAAAATGACAAATGTCTATTTCTCTAAATAACTGAAATAAATTCAAAGTTGCCATCGAAGATTAGTAATGTCTAACAAATTCTTGTCGGTGGTTTTCAAATATTGTCTTTGTTTGAAAAATTTTGAAGACCATAAGTTATTAAATTGTGATATATGCCGAAATTAAAATTTTCAATTTCCATTTAATAGAAATGTAGAAAAATGAGTCGCAATTTTGCGTAATCTCATTTTATTTTTATTTCGAGCCACAAGTAATGCCATGCCAAAAATATTGCTCCGCGTGCCACTTTTGGCACGCATGTCATAGGTTCGCCGACCCTGCTCTATTACATTAACTGCCTTACGAAGGGTCGGAATGTTAAGAAATGGTCGTGGTATGTATTTTAAATGGAATAAACCAGCGGTTCCCAAATTTTATTAGTACGCGATCAATCTAAAAAAAAAAAAAATTGCGATTTATTTAATAGGAAAAGTGTATATAAAAATGGAAATTGCTATGTGAAATCTATAAGCTATCGGCTATCCTATCTTATAAAAAAGGGCAAATTTTCGTACGTAGGATACATTATCAACAACTATTCTTAGTTCTAATGTGTGTAAGTGGAATAATAATTAATATAACCCATAAAATAGAAAGATAACTATCAAAACATAACTTTATAATCAGTGCGTTTTCTGGCACTGTTTTTTACCGATGAAAGCATCTGTATATCAGGGTTAAAATTTGTTAATTTCAACCTTAATTCATTTTCAACCAGTGTTCTCGCTGTCGCTCGCCTTTGCGCCAAATCATGACTAAATTCTTCATTTGGCGAGTAAACAAGCGATTAGATTCGCCAAATGGCTAGTACTCAATTTTTGCGTTTTCTTTCTTTTCTTTTTCGTCTTTCATACGTATGCACACACATACGTATTTTTAATATATTTGTAGCGGATAGTTGAAATTAGATTAATAACAATTTTTGTCGCAGTTATAAAAATTTAGGTTATTTTAGAATATATTGAAAAAAAGAGGCTACATTAAAGATTTTTTTTTTTTTTTTTTTTTTTTTTTTTTTTTTTGTGATACACGCCGATTTTATGTTGCGAATACTTTTTTCATTTGGCGAGTGTTTTTTAAATTTTAATTAGCCAAATTACTAACGTTGGTCAAATGTCAGCGAGAACACTGTTTTCAACACAGTTTTTTCTATACTTGTTTTTCAAAAACAGACAAGTATAAAAAACATGTTCCCGCGAATATGTTATATTGAATTCCATCAAGGAATTGAAAGCTCATTTAGATGTTTATGGATACTCTGCTCGTAAATTTTTTCATATGGAAATTAAGGAATTTTCGTTGAAATATTATTTGCTGGTGAAATCCTATTTTTTTTAACAGATGAAATACAAAATATATTTTTGTGACAGACCTCAATTGCTTCCGCGACCCATAGTTTGGAAACCACTGGAATAAACCTTACGACGGTTATCGTTATATGACTGTAAATTTCTGTCTACATTGTATACTCTCATATCCTACGAATGTTTTATTTAACAGTAACTATGAAAGATGGCTGAAATCGAAATGATTAGTAACAAATGCGACATTTTTTCCTCGTTATAGCTACAAAAATTTCACGTAAATGCATGCGAATTTCATTTTTCCATAAAGGTTTCCAAGATGAAAATGCCGAGATTTCAGTAACAATGTCATAAACAAATGTATGGTTTGTTTTCAAAGTCAATTTACATGAAAAGGAAAAAAAAATGTAATGTGTTTAAAATTTATTAAAACAAATCTTTTATTCAAAAGCAAGTTCATCAATCGCATCACATTTGACTGTGTGGTAACAATCAAGTATCAGTTTTCTTAAAGAACGGTCTACAATATTTTCTCTGTCTTGAAATAAGTAGTTGAACGAAACTAAACAAACACGTTACAGATATCAGACTCTTAAGATCAGAACTACGTCACCTTAAGTCATTAAATAGCATTTCGAACTAATAATCAGTCGTTATTTTGAACAGCATGTAGCAAAGCGTGAAGAATGAAGTGGATTTCGAGAGCCCTATGTTTAGAGAAAGCATTGCAACTAAAAGAAATTTCAAGTTGAATTTTGAAGGAAAATGCTTTGTTTTAAAGTATTCAAAGAAAAACAAAAGCTTCATCTAAAAACAAGACAGAATAAATCATGCAACCAGCATAGATTATAAAACACTTTCCAGCACATTCAGAATAATAACAAAATTTCACCGTTTCTTCAATTTAATTATGATGGGCGACTGAATTATTCGGAAACGCATAACACATTTGAAAATCTAATTTCAATAGTTCCCATCCACAATCGGAAAATCATCTAAAATCTTTTTGCAGTCCTGTATATGATATATAGAATTTGTATCTATTAGCTATATGCAAGTCAAAATTTAGTTCAGCTAAGATATACACATGCTTCAGTTGAAAATCAGCCTTGAGCAATTTTGGCTGATAAAGAGTTACGTGAATTCTTTTGTGCTGCCCCATAAATAAGACATAGAATTTATATACAACCAGTAACATACAAAAAAGTTTTGAAATTTAAAAACTAATACCGAATTTGAAAACTCATTTCCAGCAATTATTGCTTAAAGACAGTACTGTGACCAAATTAATTTTTGTGTCCCTTTGAAAGAATGACAAATACTATAAATGCCCTACTCTACCGTAATCATTTTGTATCATAATTAAATTCAGTGATTTATGTCTGTTTATTTTATGACATTACACTATTCGAAATGTATTTAACCTCCAAATGATCCCCCCCCCCATAGCTTGAATTTAACGGAATTCTTTTAGTGCCCCTACACACGAACTATCACTACTACACTCTTTATATACAATACCAAACATGACATAGTAAGTCTCATTAACATTTTTCAATTGCATGAAAATCAGAGAATACAGTCGAGTCTATCGAAATCCACCGTTCCAGTAAAAAATTCGTTATATAGAGAAATTCGATGTATAGAGAATGATGTTAAAAATCTTATTTAATGTGTGAAATTTGAACAAGTACTATTTTTGATCTTTTGAATTAAGAATTTGAAATATTTAAAAGTAAATATTAACATAACATTTTATTTCTTAATTATTTAAGCTGTTTCAAAAAAGAACAGACATTTATTTGAAAGCTTAATAAAAATCAAATAAGGAAGACTTCCATTAATTTCAGACGAAGAAATCTGTAATTTTTAGTTGTTTTGATTTTAAAATTCTTGCCCTCTCAGGAAAAAAAAAAGCTCTAATTTTAGCAAGGAATGAAAAATTTTAGTTAACATTTTCTTCCATTTGAAGGCCTTTCTTATGTGCCTCTCATTGATTCCTCTCTTACATGTCAATCATACTTATCAATGTTTTGAGAAGGATGCGGAAAGGTGTGTGGGAGGTGGGATGAATTCGTTGGATTTAAAGAACAAGGAGAGAAGTAGTATATAAAAAAAACTCAGCACTGACGATAAATCAAAAATAGGTGATGGAAAATAGATTCCATATGATTTCGAAGCTTTTTAAAACTGCTTAAATTAAGACCAATTTATGAAAAAATTCGTTATATGGAGAGAGATATTTCGCTAAATAGAGACTGTTTTTAATGTAATCATGCGAAAAGGGGACCGTTCCTAGAAAAAATTCGCTATATAGAGAAATTCGATGTATGGAGTTTCGTTATAGAGACACTCAACTGTATTTACCTAAAATCTTTCTAGCGAATCTAGTACAGTATTTATTAATTTTTTCCGCATACTCCAAGAGTGTAAATCGATACTTAATGACTTTAAATTAACCCTTAACCTTGATGTTAGCGGCTTCATAAATAGCATTTTCATAGATTAACTTGTAACTTCCAGTTTAAATACTAAGACTACTGAAATTTTGTTTCGCTTGAGCCTCTAGTATTATCACCAGATAATTTTGAATAGGCGAATTTTAATTATAATAGTTTTAATTGTAACAGTTAAATACTGCAACATCCTCTTATCAGTTAATAGCAAGTTTTATTCATCTTTCAACGAAACGGTCTCGCAGACCACCCCACAGTATTTATTTGAGGATTTCTGTGGCAGCAGTTGAGGGTTAAAAAGACCTTACTGTATATACTGGTGTATAAGTTGAAGAATTTTAGACAAAATTGGAGTGTTAAAAATGGGGGAAAAGGGTCGACTTGTACACAAACACACGAAAAAAAAAATTAATGAATAAAAAAATAACCGCAGATAATGAATGGACAAGTTTTTGAAGCAATCATAGATAGGTCTAGGTTCGATAGAGAACAAAATTCTATCAATTTTTTTTTTCTGCGATTGACGAAAAAAAGCTCAACAATATTTCTGTACTTGTTCTGCACTAAATTTCTCTTGCGATAGAATTCAACACCGTTCAACACAGGAGCATTCCTTTCAACATTTTAATCCCCTTTTTAAAAAACGGTTAAACTTGAGAATAATTCTAGATATCCTCCTAAAAGTCTTACAATACAATGAAGTCTTATATTTTAGCAGTCTAAAGAAGTTGTTTACCCTTGTAAATAAGGCTTGAATAGATTTTTGAGAGATTTTTACTTTTATTTTCTTTTTAAGTATCATTGAATTGATGTGAATAGATTTCAAAATAGTTTGAGCGTCTTCGGTTTAGCATAATTATGCAGTTTTAGAACGTTGATTTTTGAAAAACTCCTATAAAAAAAGTAGAAAAAATTACTAATTTAATAAAAGATTTTTTAAATTCTTAGTTACAAATATATTTTTTAACATACTACCAGACAAAGTTTGACTTATGCACGAAAATTCCATTATTTTTCAAAATTTTGCTTGAGAATTGGGGGAACGGGGGGGGGGGGGAGTATACTTATACACGAGTATAGCATACAGTAGTTAAAAGTTAACTAATTCTTATTATTTATTATTATTTTTTTAATGACCTTATGGTAAATATACATTTACTTGAAAAACATTGCGTACAGAACAAAAGAGAATATTTTTACAATTTCAAAATACAGTCGACTCTCGTTAATTCGAACTCTTCGGGACCGCAAGAAATGCTCGAATTATCCGAAGTTCGAACTATGGAAAAAATGAACTGAAAACATGCTTAATATGGTATTATTACAAAGGAATTAAATGTTATAGTTTTTTAAAAATATATTTCGTCTGTTAAATTAAATTAGAATGTATAAATACATAAACTAATTAAAAGATTAGAAACAAGCATAATGAAAGAAAAATTTAAAGCCTGACTGATGGTCAGACGGGACACTAAGAAAATGATATCAAATGCATTGGATTATATGTATACTCGTTCGGAGCAATTTTCGCGAAAATCAAAGAAAGAAAGTTATTCAAATGATTTGAAATCCATGAGTAAGAAAAGAAAAATGAAAAATCGGAATTCTCGTCTGGTCGAATTAAACGAATTCAAGAGAAAATGAGTTCGAATTAATGGAAATTTTTAACGTTATTCTGGCATTGAAAATTTCGGTACTTCATGTTTAGTTCGAATTAAGGGGGCTCAGGGGTTTAAAAACTTTTCAAAAAATCGATTTTTTTTAATGATCTAGTTTGATTATTCAATTAATTCTTAACTCAATGCGAAAAACCGCATAAAAATATTAGCCTTTTTAACGGAGTTATAAGCATTTATGTATCAATATTTACATAGCCGCATCCATGTAATTTTCAACTTTAAGTCGTGTTTTCTCAAAACTTGATTTTCGACGACTAACACCAAGATTTAAAAAAAACTATTTGATGGAATGGCTTAAATTTTTTTTTTTTTTTTTTTGCATGCATATAACATCATTATCTAGATTATGAATTAAGGATATAACTATCACTTAAAAAAAACATTATTAAAAAATCTCTTAAAGTTAAAAATTTTAAAAACCCCTAGAAAATACAACTGTTTTTTCATTAAAAATACTCAAAATATTAAACTATCCAAAATATATTAATTGAAATAAATATTAAATAAATTTAAAGTTGAAATTATATGGATGCGGCTATGAAAGTGTTGATACATAAATGCTTATAACTCCGTTAAAAATGCAAATATTTTTATGCAGTTTTTTGCATTGAGTTAAGAATTCAATGAATAATCAAATTAGATCATTAAAAAAAAAAAAAAAAAAAAAAAAAAAACGATTTTTTGAAAAGCTTTCAACCCCTGAGCCCCCTTAAGCGAAGATTCGAATTATTCGATTTCGAATTAACGAGAGTGGACTGTAGCTTGGTAAAATTTGTACTGCAGCAGTTTGGCATAATACAACTACCAGTGAACATTTATAATGTGACGTAGGCCTACCTGTTTCGTCGTCTCCTCCCGTCATCATCTGCAGAATCCGGAAGGACCTGGACTGTCCGGGATAGCTGGAATTGCCATCAGTGGATGACCGGCGCTGAGCGTCCACTGCCGCCATCCTGTCACTCTGAGGTCCGTCACTCAAGTTCAGCCTGGCAATGAAAAGGAAAAACACTTTGAAATCACGGTTCACTCACGACACGTCACTCACGATCGCTGAGGAAAGGGAAAAAGGTCACGGAGAGTGTCAGCCAGGGAATGTTAAACTAAACGCTCTGGTAGCCATTCGTGGTCATTTCGTAATCATTCGTGAATGCTTAAAAAAAGATGTTTAGAACGATATCAAGTCTTCATTGAAGAACAAGAGCTCATTTTTTTAAATTACATCTCTGCATTAAAAGAAATAGTTGCTGGTACAAGCAGCAGGGATATAGTGGAGGGTATACGGGGGTATACATCGTGTACCTTCTGGATTGTTTAAAAGAACACGGTATAACCTCTGTTTCTTAAGAATCTATAGTATACATGTACTCTAGGGCAGTGTTCTCGCTGACATTTGACCAACGTTAGTAATTTGGCTAATTAAAAATAAAAAACATTCGCCAAATGAGAAAAGTATTAGCAAAATAGATTCGCCGTGTAGTACAAAAAAAAAAAAAAAAAAAAAAAAAAAACTTTAATTGTTTAATGCATTTCTTTTTTTTTTCAATATGTTCTAAAATAACCTAAGTTTTTATAACTGTGACAGCGATTTTTATTAATCTAATTTCAAACTATCCGCTACAAATATAAAAATATGTATACATTAAATATATATGCATATGTATGAAAAACGAAAAAGAAAATGCAAAAATTGAGCACTAGCAATTTGGCTAATCTAATCGCTTGTTTACTCGCCAAATGAAGAATTTAGTCGCAATTTGGCGCATTGGCGAGCGACAGCGAGAACACAGCTCTAGAGTATACCTTTACCTTGAGCGTATACCCTCTGCTTAGAGCGTAAATCCTCTGTTATTTTTACGACTACACCCCTGACAAGGAGTATATATGATAATGTAATAAGAAACACTAAGGAAATCCTCTTTTCCCCTTCCCGAAATAATTTCTGTAAAACGAAATTCTATGAGAGAAAAGAATTAAAGTCACTTTTGATCTACCTTTTAACATTTCTATCTCTAGCGATATTTTCTATTGAAAAAACAGCCAATACTAGACTTATAAATGTTTAAATGCTACTAAACATTAATTTTTAAAAACTTTGTTAAAACTCCAATTCAATGGCGCTGTAACAGTATTATTAGATATGCATTCCACAAATCTTTCATACTACTTGCTTGATCGGCGAACCGTTTAAAGCGATAACTTTGAAAAAAACATTTATAGCATTTTATCAGGTAAATATATATATATATTTTTAAATGCATGTTATCAAAACAAGTCTTTCAAATTTCCGAAATGAATTTCTTATTTTATTTTATTTTATTCAAATACGAGTTGCCTGAGCATTTAAAGCATAAGAATTAAAAATCAGCTTTGAGTGAGAAAGAGAGCATCTAGACGAAAATTACTTTTCAAAAATTACGAAAATCCTCTTTTTTTCCAAATTTATATCTTTAAAAAACTGAAATTTTATGGAAGAACAAAATCTGAAACTAAAGTCATTCGTGCAAATTATTATTTGTAATAATGTGTATTTTTCAGTCTAATTACGAAAATTAAAAACATTTCTTTCATTTTAAAGCAGTTCGGGGATTGAGCTGTCTAAAAGATTTAAAATAATTAAGTCTCGAAGCACACTCTCTCGTCCCTAATTCTCTAAACAAAATTTTTTCCAATTCTCTAAACTGAATTTTATCTTACTTAGATTTAAAATTGCATGCAAAAAATACTTAAGCAGCTCATATTCTAATAAATTAAATATTAGTTTCTATTGTTTTTTAAGTGCGAGTCATTTGAAAAGATGTACAAAAAATAAAATATCCGATAAAAATTACTCAAAGTAGACGAATAACAAATTTAAATGATTCTTCGGACACGCACGCAAGTAAAGTTGGGGAATTCTTTCCTTAAAAATTAATCTAGTAACATTTGCGCATTCATAAGTCTAGTATTGGTTACTTTTAAGTATAAAATATCATCAAAGATCATAAATAGACGTGTGCACACACTCTATCGTCCAACTAAAAATATCCTAAAGAGATTTTTTTTTCTTTAAATAATGATTTGTCGAATTCACAAATGCATCTAGCAGTGATCTAATAACTGACGTTTGGGGCTAATCCTTGTTGATACGCTGTCTTGAATCAATTTCCTTGATTTTAAAATACTTTAATTAAATTCTTGGTTTTTAAGAATTATTAGACAATTTTAATAATTGTTCTCTTAAGTTAAAACATACGGATCATAGCATTTTAATTATTTTCATGATATACTATCCCTGTGTTAATATAGTATAAATTTATACACACATTATTAAACTTTTACTCAGTTTAAAAAATGCTTTATTTAAAAGTTTTTAAAAACTCTCTGGATTTGGGGTTCCTGGTCTCTGAAGTTCCATTTTCTCATTTTTTAATATCACCCTTTTATCTAGAACGCAAATAAGTGATAACTTTCTGAATTTTCGATTTTAATTTTATGTTCACAGAATAAAAATAATTTGAAAGTAAAAGTAAAACTGTAAATCTATCGTTTAAAACAATGTGCTTTGATAAAATTAAAAATAATTTTCGTACTTGATATAAATTAAAATGTAAATGTTTTATTAGATGAAAAACATGAGTAATCCTTTGACAGTATACAATTGAAATGAGAATTTCACAAATATTTTTAGGCCATTGTTAAGCACTTTGTACTAATATGCAAAATTTATGTAAAAAATAAAATATTTACATGAAGTTATCTTCTGAAGATAATACTTCACATGCATTCTAGAATCGAAGTCATTTGATTCTTTTCAATAAGCTCCAAAGACCTTAAAGTTTTGATTCAGCGAAAATAATTCTGTGAAATTTTTCTAACATTTACAGAATGTTATCCGCATGAATCATCCATAAACAATAGCCTTGCATTATTAATGAATAGCTACGGTATAATATGATCCTAATTGTTATTCAGATAAGATGCTATAGTCAAGATCAATTAATAAGAGGTACAGAAAAAAAAAATACAAGATTTAAAAACTCTTGCAAATGTTTTGGACAATAGAGTCCGAAATTAAACTTACAAATTTAGGATATGCCCAGTGTTATTACATACGATACACAAAACTAAAAAATAATAGTTTAATCAAGATGTTATACGCGAAAAATTCTATCGGAATAGTTTGAGATTCTATAACATGTTTTTATATAGACAAAAAAAAAAAAAAAAAAAAAAAAACCACTAAAAACATTGTTATTATCGTAATTAATGGCTCATATCAAATCTTTAAACATTACACATTTCGTACCATGAAGTTTTTCATTACACAAAATTTTCTATTTCTTCTTTGTGTTCACGATAAGAAGCTAAAATTTAATACTGTAATGCACGAAAAATTTTCAATCGTCAATTAGTATTAAAAAAATGCTCTTAATTTAACGTTTATTTATTTTTTGATCGATTGTTATCAGTAATATTTAAAATTTCAAAATGATAGTAATATTGCAGTTAAATTTTTAACTGTATATTTTCCCGGGGACTTTTTATCTTTTTCAAATTTTTATCTTTTTCAAAAAATATTGTAAAGCTTTAAAAAAATTCCTCTAAGATTTTTAGATTTTTTTAGTTAAACTGAAAACTTTGAAAGGCGCAGACATAGATTTAGTATTTTAAAACAAGCTATTTTAATTTGTAATGAATGCATCAATAAATCAGTGAATGAAAAATTGAAATATGCAGGGTTTTAGAATATTTGAAAGAAATGATAAAAGTGGCTACTTTTTGCCAATGCTTACCCTATTAAATTTTTTTTATCTAAAATTTACACTTCATAAGCTTTTCGCGTAATTTGACGAGTAGGACACATCATGCGATTTGAAAAAGACGAATTAGCTAAAAAAAGGTGAAAATCGACACAAATTGTGTTAAAGAGTTGTCCACAGGAATGCATTCAAAAACTTATATATGTCCAGTTGGTTTGTGATAAATTTGCGATTGTTTGGCTATATTTAAACTAAAATTATCTGGAAGCGCATTTGTCCTTTGAGATTATCCTTATAATTAGCAATTAAAAAAGAAAAGATTATTGTAATATACGAATTATTATAAAGTGATTTATGCAAATCGATTACTACAAAATTTACAAATTTACTATTATAAAATGCAGATTATTATTATTGTAATAACTGATTTTATGCATAACCTTCAAGTTATTTAGAAAGCGTGATGACTCGACATTCTTCTTTCCCCGAAGGCAATTCTGCAGCTTCGGGAAAGGGACATTATAAAATTCGGGTAGAAGGGAATGGAACTATCATTTTTAGACAATAAGAACAAATTATGAATCCTTCGAGGGAGGTGATATTTTAATGTTCCTTATATTGATCCCCATATGTTATAGAAAATCACTCGATTTTAAACACAAGATATGTCAAAACAGGAATTTTATCACTATGCATTTTATTATATTGTTCTCAGAGTATATAACTCTGTCAAAGCGGAAATGATTGGAACCTATAAAAATTTCGATAGTACACAAAACTCCGCCTTGCACAATTTCTATTCTATGCCTGCCGATTTTAAAATCTTTCCGAATTACAGATTTCCATTTTACAGAAAGTTTACGTTTAACCATTATAAAATACAGCAAATTATCATCTATATTAAATATATATTGAGTTTTAAGACCATATTAAAAAATTATGAATCTTAAATTTAGAACAATACATTATTAAATGAAGTCATAAACGAAGATTTAAGACAAGATCCAAACATTTATAACTGAAGTCTTAAATAAGATTTAACCATTATAAATTTTAAATTTGGAAAAAGAATATGAACAGGTAAGTAAATGCGTAAAAAAACGGATTGTAGAAATATTTGACATATAGTCAAACTTTGTAATTAAAATATTTTAACAACCAGGAAAAAAAAATCATTGATAGTACCATTACATCTGTTTTCTAAGTGACCCAAGATGGAGGAATGGAGTGGTGTGTCTTCAAGCATCCAGACTGTCGTCATGCGATATCCTTCACCCAAAGACTTCTGGCTTGCCCAGACACACTTCCCTTTTTATGGTAAAGACGGTCAGCAAAAAGAAAAATCGCAGAAAAACGCGTGCGATTGAAAGAAAAGCGCACTATTAACAGTAGGTTTATTTATCACAGATTCATTTTCATGTCTAGCTTATCTATGAAATTGATATCTTTTTTTGGATATTTTGATAGAAAAGTAGCTGTTCTCACAGATGTTACAAAAGCTAAAAATAAAACTGAATAACAGAACCCAGACGGTTACGCAAGGGCTATCAAGAATTTTTATAACACATTTAAAAACCAACAGGGTAGGTATATGGGGAGGGAGACTTGTAGGTAAAAAGTATTTGCTGCTCTATGCAAGAAAATTTATTTTGTTTTTAAACTAAAATTGGAGCAACGAAATAGCTTTGATATAAATTTATCTTTGTTTTGCATAAAATCATTGAATTATTCAAAAGAAAAGTCATGCAACGTCCTCATTTCAGAAAAATAGTAAATTGCATGAAATATGTGAAAATACAATGTCAAAAAAGAGATACGTAAAAAAAATGTTTTTCGCTTTAAAATTTTTAATTGCGTTCTTGAGTGCTTATCGGGGAGTTTCAGTCCATCGTAGATTTCTTCTTCTTTAATAATTTTGAACAAGGTTTATCAGATTTTATTTTCTCACAAAATTATGCAGAAGAAAACGTAGAATTTGCTTTAACTTATTGCAATTCCTCCACCATAGAGACCAACAATATCATTTTGCATCCGATTTAGTTCATTAAAGGTATGCGAATCCATATTGACCGCTCATTACAAGATATGCTTAAAAGATAGCTGGATTTTAATCTGTTTTTAAACAATTACAAATAAACTTAATATTAAAAGTTTAACTATTAATTGATTTTACCGGTCTTACAGACCTCTGACTCCCCCCCCCCCCAATTTTTAGAGTTTAACATGTAATTTTCAGTTTAACTACGAACACTATAAATTTTTTGTTTCATTTGAAACTTTATTACTATCACCAGACACTTTTGAATCGGTGTGATTGAATTAATTATAACAGATCTGTTTTAAAGGTCCAGTACTTAAACACCATCCTATGAGTTAATCACGGATTTTATTCATCTTCCGATGCAGCGGTCTGACAGACCACTTCACAGTACAATTTCGTACACGTAACAATTTCTGCTACACCAGATAAAGGTTAGAGTTTGAAACTTCCGTATTTTCTAAAATGCTTGACCGAATGACTTCACGTTTGGTATCCGAATGTAAAAGTCCTAATATGATGTCAAAATGGGGATATTTGTATTTAAATTTTTCAGAATTCCGTACAATTTCAGTATGAAGACAACCCTCAAGTTTTTTTTTCTAATACAAATTGAAGAAAGACGCGAATCGATTTTGTCGAATGACTATTTAATTTTTTTTTTCTGGGACAAATTAGATTTTTTATGTGGAGAGAGGGAGGGGGTTAAAGGAGACGGCAGGTGACAGCATATGGTGGCTTAGTGTCCGGCCTCCAAAATTAATCTGGTCTAAAAGGCAGCTTGAAGTACTCCATCTTTCTGCAGATTCCAGAAAAAAAAAACCTTAAGATTTTTTAAAGTGTGTTGATTTAGTATCATATTTTTTCGTGATATTTGTTATGAACCGTAGACAATTTTTTAAGGTGTAAAGTCTCAGGCAAATGGTGGCACAAATATAAAAGCTTCGCTCGGTTAGAAAACGTCTATTTATAAAATGTAACACTTTTAATCATTTTTATTATTATCATAAATTTCCAAACTAATCAAGATTATAGTTCTTTAATTTGCTTAGCTGCTTAAAGCATATGCAAGCACGAGTTTTTTTGAAGAAATTTACGCATCCTTTACTCTGGATGGAGAAATACTCTGAATATATCGTCTCTACGTCATTTAAATCATATACAATGTAAATGTTAATCTTATTAGAATTTCATTTTAAGAATCTTTAAAAATAATATTTTCGCAATATTGCAATGCAAAATACTATTAACAGATTTATCGAAACTAGACATACAAGGATAAATCAGGCCATGTTATCTTTATAAACATAATTCAAGAGTCATTAACTTGCTCTGAAGCTACCTTAAATATATGTTTTGCTTCGTACCCATACTTGCCAACCTCCGGCTTTTTTTAAATCAAACAATTACATTATCAACCAGAATTTTATTTAAGAAATAAAATTAAGATTTAATCAAATGATTAATTCATTTAATGCTAGACAATTTAAACTAAACAAATTTTCTGGTTGAAAGTATGTTTTCTTAATTTAAAAAAAAGCCGGAGGTTGGCAGATATGCGTACCTTTAATTCCATCTTTGTAATTATACTCTTAGCAAAGAATTGTCAAACAAATCCTCTAACTTTCTCAGCGAATTCGTAAAAAGAACACACATTATCACCTCAATCAAATCTTCTCAAATTGGCTTCGGCTGAAGACTTTCTGCCAAGGCATTTCGTTTCCTGTTTTCATCCGTGCTAAAGTCAAATGGCTCTTTAAAATCTAAATTCATAAGAAATAAATCTGGACTTTTTCAGATAATGTTTAAGAACATTAAAAAGTAATCTTAGCTAATATTTTATGTGAATCTCTAATCTGAGTTTACCTTTGAGGTTATTTATAGATAGATTCTACTTTATGATTTCTAAGATAAGGATCTTAAGATAATAATCTGCATTTTACACTTTATCCCATCTACATTAACATTAAACCCTTCCTCTTTTAACAAAATTAAACTTTCCTTCTCTTTCTTTTCTTTTTCTTTGGGGTGGGGAGCGATGTGTGTGTAACTGTTGCTTTCTGAATATCAGATTTTATTAATACTCGCTTACTATTTTGTACCTAAAATTCAAATGGTCTGTTTTTTTCTGACTTTAAAGATGTCTTTTGAGTTAAGGAACACTCACTCTACTTCTCTTTCTAACAAATGAAGGACTGAACATCAATCCCCGTAAAGCATGGTAACGTCACTGCAACGTCGTTGTGAAGTCACATTGTGACTTTGTGACCATCGATTGTCGATGTGACTCACGTGACGTCGATGTGAAGTCACAGTGACTACAATGTGAAGTCGTTATGGCCGTTTTAGAGCTCTTTTGTGACGTTTCACAAAGTGTTCACAATGTGACAAATTTGTGAAAAATGTGTCATTTGTGACTAATATGACATTAACATTGTGACGAAACTGTGACAAAAGCGACGATATTTAAATTGCCAGAAATATGTTTTTTAAAGCAAATAACATGTTTTGAAGGATATTTATAAATTTCTAAAGATTTTTAAGAAAGTCACATCTCAGTCACAATGTGACGTCACTGAGTGGTGGCATTTTGGTCACAGATGTGATGTGACCAAAGTGACTCACAGTGAAGTCACTGTGACCATGCATGCTATTAGAGTCTAGTGTTGTATGTCACGTGCAGGTCCTGATTAGCTAAATAGCAAGCGGAGTTTTCTTATAAATTTTATGAGCTCTCTCCCTCCCCTCCAACAACAACAACAAAAGAGGCCTCTAATTTCCTTTTTACTTATTTGTTTATTTTTCACTTAGCTTTTTTTTTTAGAGTTATACAGAAATCTCACGGGTCATTGAATATACAGGGTGTTTCAAAATAACGTGGACAAATTGATATGACAAATCAAGCATACGTCAAGTGTAAAAAATCACATAGGAACATAGGGCCGCAACCCACTTATTGAGCCACAAATACAGGGTGTTTCATCCTAACTCAATTTGGGTTGACGGTAATAAATTTCAGAAAACTGAAGTATATTGTAATGAAACATTTAACAGACATTCTCACCTTTGTTTTAAGTGTGATAACACCAAACAAAAGTGGTAGATGTTTGCATTATGCGCACCAGCAATATGCACTTGACACCTCACATTTTGGACTGTCATAATCAGTTTATGCGGTATCATCGATCGCTTGAGCAATGTGTTTTCCGAGATTTTTTCGTAATGTTATCACATTTCACACAAAATAAGGTACATATCGTCGCATTTTCATTACAATATTTTTATTTCCTTTGAAATTATTACTTTCAAACCGGGTGTAGCTGGAATGAAACACCCTGTATTTGTGACTCAAGAAATAGTTTGCGACCTTATGTTCCTATGTGATTTTTGATCCTTGTTGTATGCTTGATTTGTCATATCATTTTGTCCACGTTATTTTGAAACACCCTGTACAACAACTATATATAACACAATCTATTTCGTCTGTAGCGGATATATAAAAAACAAAGGAAAATAATAGTCATTTAATAAAATATTTGATTTTGGCAAAGTTACGTCCTGGAATAAGGATTGAAAAATTTAAATTTCCAGATATTTGAAAAACTTCTCTAAAGAAAGGGAGTCCCAAAATGGTACTGTGCTTCTTCTATCTTAAAGAGTTCAATCGGTAGGTGATTACGGCCTGTTTGGGATGGATACAACGACAACTAATAACGTAATTTTTTTCAGGCTAGTAATCTAATGTTAAAATACTTCGAAGAAATTCATGGCTTCCATCAAATCCCAAGATTTAAGAGGAAAGATTGTTAAAATATGTTTTCAAAAATACAAAATCCCTTTTTGTTTAAGCTACAAAAAATACATACTCAATATATTGATTTAGCGATACAACTACTAACTGAATTATTACTTAAAGCATAATTCATTCATAATTTTGATATAAATCTAAAAAATTTTAACTTATTTTTAGGAATAAGCTTAAAGTTTTAATCGAAACACATAGCATCAAATAACTCTTATACATTCTTTACTACAGTCAAGAAACACCTCCTAGCGCTAGAGTTACGAGCATGCATACTACAGGGTGGTTATAAAATAAGTATCCCTATTTGGAGCTGTCTGCAGCTTGAAGGAATAACCCGAATGAAACCAAAATTGGTACACATACTATTCAAGAAGGGGGGAGAAGGATGGAACAATAAAAAAAATAGTTACAATAATCGGCAACAGATGGCGCCACAGGTCCTGTCGGTGCAAACGCCGTTGTAATCATTAGTAAAATCAAAACATGGGCTTTTCTGCCATTAATGTTGTAAGACATGGCTCTCAGTTTACCAGATCGCGCTTTAATTTTAAAACTATTCTAGGTTAACAGTTCAAATAGTGCAGCAGCTTTACGTGAATTTAGGCGTGTGAAAGGAATGCGTAAAGGAAAAGGTCCTTTGACATCGTGTGCAGTGAGAAGCATGGTAAAAAAATTCGAGGAGACTGGATCGTTTACTGTAAAATGTGGAAGAGGGAGGAAACCATTATCTCTCCGCACCCAAGAAGAAATTGCTACTGCGATTGTAGAGCCATCAGGGACTCCGGAAGACGGTCCTAGTGCGCGTAGAGTTGCACGTAATTTGGATATTCCATATGCTACTGTTCGAAAAGTCCTACGAAAGGTAATCCAATTTTATCCGTATAAAATTAGTTGTCAACAACAATTGTTAGCAGGTGACACAAAAGCGCCATCTGTCGGCGATTTGTGCAATTTTTTTTTATTGTTCCAGTCTTCTTCCCCCTTCTCAAATAGTATGTGTACAAATTTTGGCTTCATTCGGGTTATTCCTTCGAGCTACAGACAGCTCCAAATAGGGATATTTATTTTATAACCACCTGGTATATGATGTTTGGTATTTGTCTATGTACGTCCTACCTTCTACAAACATTTGCACTAATAATTTTGAGACAGTGTTTCGAAAAAAACATTGTATATCAGAAGTTCATGTGCCCAGAATTAAGAGAGCAGTACAATAAACATTGATCAAGTACGTTACATCTCATACAAATATTTGTGTATTTAATTTTGAAACATCCTGTTCAGCGTTTTGAGAAAAACATTGTAGATCGGCAGAGTATACTTCCAGAAATATAAGTAAAATAGTAAGCTCCGAGCCGTTAAATTGACTCAGAAATATGATAAAGTATCAAAAATAAGTAAAGAAAGAAGGTTTTGAAATAAAATAAAGATGAAAAAAAAAACAGAAGGTTTTAAAATAAAATGCAACTATGAAGGAGAAAAATATATTTATTTCATGTACTATACATTTCATTAACCACTTCGCGATGTGAGCTTTTTACGATATTTTTAATGTTTTGTCACCGGAATTTAAAAACAGAAATTTGTGCCTTTTTAAATCGAGAAAATGCTGCGATTAAATAAGGCAAATTTTACAGTAAAATTTTACTGGTGGGGATAAACAAGGATTCTTAAGCCTTTTTGCGGCACGTATACGTGTCACTCGTACCAAACGGGTTAAGGACGGAATAAACACCCGAGAATGAGACTCCATAACTTCATTGTTTAGCCTAACCTGACTAACAAAGAACATAGTGAAAGCAGGTTTAGTAATGAATCTTAACCTCTTCACATTGCAGTAAAAATTTAAATCTTTTTATATTAAAAATTAAAACGCATCTAAAACTTCTCATTAGTTTACTATATTTTAAGACTTATGATTTTACTGAAACTGGGGTAACTGGACCCACGAAGAATGGCCATAGACTTTATTAAAAAAAACCGTCGCTGTCTTAAAATTTTAGCTTTTATCAACATTGTACCTTCATCTCTACTTCTTAAAACAATGTGTGTAAATTAAATCATTATCTTATTTTTGCTGTGATAAGTTGCCGAAAATTTAGGTTTCTTTTATAACAAACAACGCGCAACTTCGATTTGGTTTAACTTTCTTGGCTTGTTATTCAATAATCGCTCATTCTAATGCCGAAATGTTTTTAAAAATAGATTTTTCAGTAACAGACATGGATAAATGTAAGTCGTACATGATAGTCGTAAGCCAAATTGACGCATGTAAAATGTACTACTATACACCTTGCAAATAATCATCAAGTACGATTTATCAGTGTCGAGAGGGTTGAATTAAAAGATCTTTTAGTGCAGTAAATGAAGGCATACTACTTACACCGGTATTGGTTCAGAACAATCATGTATTAGTTGTTGCGAGGGTGAATGAAAAAGTACCCTCGCGGTATTTAGCGATCATTGCGATTTTTCATTCAGGACAGGATTAAGTTTTTTAAAGGTTCTGTTTTCACAGGTTTTACTACACTATTATACATTTGTATTAGCTGGTTCATTGAAATGTACTCAGCCTGTCATAGCAACTTTCAAAAGTTTCATCTTTTATTCCTGTACCTGGAAAATATTTACGATGCACTTAATTCCATCAAAATCCTCCAATTCTTACTGATATTTGGAGATACTTTTATCATTAACATAAGAAATTACGGAAAATGAGAGATTCGTACGGTTAAATTAACAAATTTTATATATGAAATCTGATTATAAGCATTTTTGTCAAAACTTCTGAAAGTGATCTGAAGAATTCTTAATAACAGTGTCAATGCGCTTACCTTTCCATTTGGTTCTGAATTTGTTGTGGACCGGTACCGTTCTGTTTAGGCTGCAATTGTACTTGGTGGCCCATCACAGATGGCGGTGGAGGAGCATGCTGCTGGTTGGCCATAATGCGCCGTTGCATTTTGGGCGACCTTATCTCAGATAAGTCTATTCCGCCAGGTAGGTAAGTGAAGGGTTTCTTGTCCTTTTTCATGCTATTCACAATAGCGGCCGGAAGCTCTTGACTCGGCGTACCAGGAGTTTGTGGGACGTAGCCAGCAGCTGCTTTGGCCTCCTTAGTAGCCTAAAAGAAAAGAGACATTTAGAAAAATATCACGAGTAAATACAGTATTTTAAATGGTTAAAATAATGACATGAAACAAAATTCAATGAAACTAGCTAAATATATCCTGGAAATACAAAATCGTTATTTTTTTGATTGAACATGCCAGGCGTATCCAAGAAAGATGAGTTCAAACTGTTATTTTTTTTTTTTTTTTTTTTTTTTTTTTTTTGAGAGTCCGACGAAAACATTGTGTTTTCAGTGTCAGAGACCAAAAAGTATGCAGCGAAAATTGTTAATAATATCTAAAAAATAATTTAAGATTAATTTTCTCATTTAAAAATATCTTTTTACTTAAAAATAAATATTGATCCTAAAATTACATATCCCTGAAAATCTGTTAATTATAACTAACCACAGGCAGAAATCTGTCAAAAGTCACAATTCTTATTTTAAAATGCACAACTATTGGACAATGACGTTTTCCCTTTCCTAGTAACTCTGCAAAGAAACTTCTAACAAAAAGGTAGGATATACAAGAAAAATTCCAGGACTTCTCGAAGCGAGGGTTGCCCAACTTTACTGTAAGCACACCTCATCTAGTAACAAACATTAAAGGATACTATTATATATGAATGTCTGGAAACAGAACATTATCTACCTATAGTAAAGAACAATTTGACTTCCATTTTTACTCCGAAATTACGAAAGAAGAATTTATTTTACTTAATGACAGACACTTTAAGATTACTTAAAGTAAAAATTATACAGAATTTCTGGTATGTATTGAGATTTTCTTATTGAAAACAGGAAGGACCACACAAACAGTCCTTGTAAGAATTAACGATATGCAGACGTCCTATAATATGCCCAGGATGAAAGACATTAGGCCCTGCTGCTATGCAGAGGTCGATGTGAAAACTAATTACAGAAAAAAGCTTAAATCGTAGTAAATTTAGAATTACATTTTCCAGAGAAAGTCTATCAAAATATTTGGTAAAGAAAAGAACCAAAAATTTAATGCTGCCTAAAACAAAAAAACATCTAATGACTGTCAAAAAGCATTTTTTAAAAATGGATTTTTATTTAAATAAGCCGTCAAAAGTGCGAGTATTACTCGCGCTCAGAAGGTTCCGTTCTATACGACTTATGAACTATACTATAAAAAAAAATATTGTAGCTAAATGAATAATAAGGCTTCATGAGAAACTATACAACGCACGATAAGATATAGCTGTACATTAGAAAAATATGATTGTATATACCATAAAAGTTCAGAGATATGAAGCCTAAATAATATCAAATATTTGCATTCTATACAACTTTTTTAATCCTGCCCTAATCTGTTAATATGATGAACTTAATTTAACACTGGCAATAAAAGTAGCGCAACTTCATCTGACATTTCATAAAACTTAATTTAGCGTAGTAATAATCTTTTCTTTATAATGTAGCTTAAACAAAATCCTTGTACAAAGTTTAAATTTGACATCGTGCTAAGCGCGCTTCAAAAGAGGGTCGCAAAGTTGCAACGCCACATTGTTCCGTATCTAGTTTTTCCAGATAGGTTTTAAATAACTTAAAGTCACGGGAGGCGTATTTGAGCGATTAACTCAATGCAAACTTGACGTGAATGCCATAGTATTTATGCGATTAATTCTAATTAAATTAGTCTGTTTTTAACAATTTGACGTTTATTGCTTTTATGCACAAATATAACATTAAAAAGTTGTTATCTAGGCTTTAAAAGCCGAAGATACATAGAGTACGCCTCCCATATCATTATGTATGTCCAAACCGTCTATGTCTTTAAGGGTTAACCTCCGCTAATTACCAATGATTTTTTCGAAAATTATTATCAACAATGCTTTTATACTTCTCATACGATAGGTATCTAGTGCCGTTTTCTGAATTCCGTTTTTCCGTTCTCCACGTTTTCCGATTGCCCACAAATCGAAGTTTGTGTAACAGAAGAGTGCGTTTAAAAAAACTATGCGGGTTACGGTGATCGCTATAGTTTTCCTGCAAGGTTTAAAAACATTTACTACCTCTAATTTTTTCATAATTTTAGTTTCAGTGGATTCGGAAATAGATGGAGTGGGAGGAGGATATATTTTTGCACTACATTCTCGACTATCTCTGAAAACAGAATATCTAAAATTAACAGAAATGTATTCTTGAGTTTAGCGTTACGAAAGCTTTCGCACGATCAGGGGTGTAGTGAAGGGTATACGCGGTTATACGCCGTATACCTTCTGAATTTTTTTTAAGGAGCACCATATACCCTCTGTTTTTCAAGAAAGCTACAGTATGTACAATATAGGGTATACGCTTTGCCTTGAGCGTATGCCCTCTGCTTATAGCGTATACCGTCTGTTTTTTTACGACTACACCACTGCGCATGATATACATAAAATAAGGTTTTTCTTTTTGAAGTAACTTAATTAGCCTCGCTACACCTTTTAAATATATTTGTAAATATTTAACAATCTGCAAATATGTGGGAAATCGTTATTTCATACCCCGATTTGAACTCACCACGTTTCTTAGTTTATGAATAAAATGGTTGTGACTGACAGACACAGGAGTAATCTTATAATGGTACACTGGTAAAAATTTTTGCTCTTGTCTGAACCAAATTTTGGTGCTTAGTAGCTGCCACCGTAAGACCGAAATTTGCAGCTTCCTATTTCAACTTCCTTCCGACTATTGGAACTATTCTATAACAGGATTTCCAAATATTGGTTCAAGATTTTACCATCTTACAGTATCAGCTATTGAGCCCCAAAATTTGGTTCAAACTATGACAAAATTTTTAATAGTGTACCACTTTTATTTTAAATATGGAACCTTAACAACTCGTCATAAAATAACTCCTCGAAAATGCGCATGGATATCTCCCAAAGGCACCGCGTTGGACAGCATTGCTCTTTGTTTCCAACACTGAGTGTGGATAATAATATCTGTATTTGTACTTATATCCTATCGATAGCAAATTCAATTCTCTTACAAACAAATGTTTAAAAGATTGTAAAATATGTTATGAAATATACTATATTTATGTTTCTCAAATAAACATTTTTTTTTTCTTTTCTTCCAATTTGGGAATTAAAAGTTTTACTTTCAACCAAATTCCGAAGATTGGCCGAACTTGAAAAAATCTAGATATACCCCGTCTTATCTCTTGTACCTTACGAGTTACAACATCAATGAAATTAATTATGCACAAAATCGATGTCGCGAAAAATTGCCAAAAGTGCTTCGAAACTCCAACAAAGAAATATTTAAATACTAACAGCAGAAAATATAAATAAATAATGTAATATGTATTTAAAAAACTGTCATTTAATTGATTAATATTAATTAAATTACGATTGTACATTGAGAAACCATTTTAGAAATCCCGAATACGTTAAATAATGTTTAGTTTCTTTTCTGTTATGATGTGTTATTATCCTTAAAGAATTGGAAAAAAATTAAAAAATTGCAGATAAATTCAATAGTTCATGCTTTCTATTGCACGTTACAAAATTTCAATAATTGAACTCATGCCAAATTGATGTATTTTAACTTTTTTTGGGGGGGAGGGGGGGGGGAGTAATTACAGGAATTGCTGTCATGAAATTAGTAATGATTATCAAGTTAAACACCAAATGCTTATAGCAAACTTTTTTGGGAGTGGGGAGCGGGGAAACTATTTTTACTTTTATTACTTTAAAAGTTAAGCACAAAAATCTGGTTTCGGATTTGGAATGAGATTCCTTGCTTTACTCGCTGAATTTAATGGATTGAGATCCTTATTCCTAGTACAATTTTTTTAAATTGCACAATAGAGGATGTTTATAACGCAACTCTCTATATAACGTATAACTTCTCAAACGTAAACAATTTTGCAGCTAAGAAGCACATTCATTCCGCATTGTAAGAAAATTGCTACTCTCTGAAGACTAAATTTGATACATTAGTTCAATTTTATGTCTTAATTCAGAGCATTTTAACTGAGGAATCGCTATTATTACAATAAAAACTTTAGAAAATGTGTAATACAGCGTAGTGCAGTCATATTTGGGAGAAGTATACAGGTGAAATTTACCTATGTGTGAAACAATCTATATTATGTAAATTTTTTTTAAATTGCCCATCTCCTGATCCCAACGGATGCAATATAACGACACTATTTTGTATTTTGACATGTTGCAGGCATATTTAATCATATTTACAAAGTATACTTAATGATGTGTGAAATGTGATCGGCATAACGTAAAATCCCATACATCAAACCACGTTGCGTTTTAGGATTGTGTTATAATGATCTGTCTATCTGCTATGTGACTTCATCAAAGTTGGTAACTTCACTATGGAAACACTCTGTATATTACATTTTCTTTAAACATTGAATTCTTATTAAAACAAATTACGTAGCACACAAAGAAATGCAATATAAATAAATTTAATAAATAATGAAAAGATCTGCAGAATATAATTCCTCGTAGCAAACCAATATTGGTCCAACGTGACGCCAATATTTCATTAATTGGTAATATTGCCAATAAAAACGTCAATATCGCTCCAATATTGGGATGTTTACATTTTGCCCTTATTTAACCAATATTTGCAGCCAATATTATGCCAATATTTTGGTTTCATTGGAAATATTGCCAATAAAACGCCAATATTGTACAAATGTTGGCGTTACATTGGAAATATTTCAAATGAAAATCCAATATTTAACCAACATTGGATTTTTATTGAGAATATTTCCAATGAAACCCCAAATATTGGCAAAATATTGGCTGCAAATATTGGCTAAATAAGGGCAAGATGTAAACACCCCAACATTGGAGCAATATTTCATGCCAATATTGAGCCAATGTGCTAATATTGCTCCAAGATGTAGCCAATATTGGTCCAATATTGTTTGGCTACTGGGGAGTAGGCAATATCTTTAGTCTCGGTACATTTCTGTAAGCATGTAAATGGGTTATACAAGTAATGATGGTAGACATTTTTAATTTATAATAATATAAAAGAGTTTACCTATGTATATGATGGTAATTAGATTTATGATAAAATTACAACATTTAAATCTAAAAAAAAGAAATGTCTGGAAAGAAGGTCATTTTAAGGAGCAGAACAGTGTATAATTATTGATTTTGAAGAAATGCCAAATAGCCTTTCATGGAAGATTCATTTTTCATTACCTTCTACCAGGTATAATTTGTCCATTACTGTTGTAAATGTTGTTCTTTTCGTACAACTTTTTCGGTAGTGTGGCATGGCGTAAAAGTTTAAGTAACATAAAAGAAAATCTCAGTTTTTTTTCTGAAATTTCAAGCAATTTAACTGTAAACTGCACATTTTTTTCTTAAATTTTAGATTTGCACAACTTTACATTGTTTTTCCAATCCTGGATAGCTTAATGATATGCACTTTGTTATACTTTTTTTTCATATCTTTTGTGGGGGGGGGGGGGGAGTAGGATGAAATAGACGGGACAAGACATACTAGTTTTCTCGGGATTATCCTAATTTAAGACTTAACGTGCCGATATTTTTCTTAAATTGTCAGTTTAACAAACCATTAAATTATCCCATTTTTCACAAATCTAACTACAGAAAACTGGAATAAGCTTCGTTTCTTTGACTAAAACAGAATTCTTACTCATACAAAAAAAAAAAAAAAAAAAAAAAAGAAAGAAATTATCGGATTTTTTTTTTCTTTTATTTAGGAATACTTAAAGTTTGAGAATTTCATCCCGAGTGATTTTAAGTTGCGAAAATAAAACCCTATAAACAAAAGAATCACTGATCTAAATATCCTGAAATTTCAGCAGCATGCTTTCAAAGATGTGAGAATTTTAAAAATGTGGTTTAAAATAAAAAGAAATAAACTTTAAAATTACACCAACAGATGATACTGTAAGTTAACAGAAACAAAGAATGCCATCATTAGGAGGAAAATAATGAACGGTACTTTGAGTAAAAGAAAATTTTATTATGTATATAAAAATGGTACAGAATGCAGTAGTTCGAAAAAGGAACTACGAACATCTTCGCAGAAATAGAAATAAAAATATGGATTAAGGCATTCGCACGGAACTGTGGAACAAAACGCAAGATATTTTCAATGTGCTGCCCACCATTTTCAGCTGCGAGTTGGAAACGTGAAACTATATGTTTTACCGCAGAGCAATGAGTATCCAGGTACCTAACTAACCACGTATCCAACGTCCATGGCGCGTCGATCTTGCTTAAAAAACAGAATTTTACTCAAAACGCACTAGCTAAACAGTAAGTAATATTCTGCAAAAGAATACCTATTTTAGATATGCCAAACTACGATAACGTGCATTATTTACACAGTGCTGCTGCAGGCGACTATTTTTATATTCTGTTATATATTTAAAACATTACATTAGAAAAAAAAATGCTTTCTCTTGCAAATGTGGACAAAGGATGTGTTAAGAATTTCTGTTTTGAGAAAGTGGTGTTAGATCAAATTAAAAAATAATCGCCTGTGGCAGCTCTGCTTACAAAATTACATAATTATATAGATTGGTTTTGCAAACCATGGAACAACACCAATCGTGTCTATTCGAGATCGCATGAATTCAGAATCATATTTGAATATTCTAGTTGAAAAATTATTTCCCTTTATTTAGGTGGTAATTATTTATCTCGAGAATACAATGCAATTTTAAGATTGTCTCGTGCATCATGTTCATGGTTCGAGGCCAATTATGTTCAATATTTGGATTAGCCATCTAAAAGCACTGATTTAACCCCATTGAGAACCTATGAGACATTTTATTTAGAGGAGTATATAAGTATGGCACACAATATGCCAATATAGTTTTTTGATTCATTTCTACAACGATTGGCACTCCAAGTCTTCTCCTGTTTGTTAAGCTTGGCATTTAAGACCTTTTTTTTAAAAAGAAAATACAAACTGCATTCAAATTATACGATTATTTTCATTATGAATTTTTGAAAAAATTATAAACTTGTGTGTTATCCGATGCTGTATGTTTAAAAGGGTACCTGCTTTTCCAAATAATAAAAGTGACTGTATTACTTTTTGCAGTTAGCTAGTTAATTTGGCTTTTAGCCCAACCCCAAAGGCGTCATCATAGACAGTAGCTTCCAAGGTCGGTTTACTTTTTCGTTACAACATGCAAAGTCTGCCTATTTTCCATTACACAACGGAATCTTTTCCATCAACGTGGCGTGTAAAGTTGGTAAATGTTGCTCTCTGTACATTCCATTAGCCGAAACCATAAAAATAGACTATTTCGTTGAGTCAAATGTTAAGCTATGAATCAAAAATTTTACTTAGCTTGGCGAGCCAGGCAATATTTAAATATAGCTAGACATTTTCCACGCTGCTGGCAGGATGTCTAAAGAAACAACGCCCACGTAAGACATTTTAGTATAGTTTAGACACATAAAAATTTTAAAGACAGGCATAATTAGAAAGAAATTGTATTATAATGACGACAGGATTTTTTTTCTTGTTATACTTGCACTTTGAAAGACTTGATTGAAAGCTTTTTTAAAAAAAAAACTTTCGTAAAACAACCAGGACCAAAGTTAGGCATAGTCTACTTAGGGCAGGAAGCTGAGTGGTAAAAATTTAGGAGTAGCAAGAGAGATTTTAATGGAATTATTTAATAATAATAATAATATAAATAAAAACTTATGAAAGTTTCATTATGAAAATATTAAGCTTTTATTTTATTAAAAAGTATTTAATGCAATTTTAGGGGTTTAAAAATATTCAGCCATGATTTTTAATGGCAGGTATTATCCAAACAATTTTTTTCCACATATTTTTGAAGTTCTAAAAATTATTTTTAGTTTCACAAATTCCTATAGCTCATCATTAGCATAAAAATTCCCGTTTGCATCAAATCGTTATTTGTAATTTTACTAGTAAGTGATAAACTAACTAGATAAAGCGGTGGTGCAAAAGAGAAAACCAAAATTTTACTTGTTTATTTATTTAAACTGTTTTCTTTCTAAAATTCATTGTAATCCAGTACTGCATAGTGAGAGTACAAAACCAGATAAATTTGACAAGGCTTAGTTTTTTAATTTGTAGATTAACACAGAATTTCCATGTAATCCTCGCTTTCAAGCAATTGTGTGTATTATATTTGTAAAGTGAAAACACGCTAGGGAGCGATTGCCTTGCATATACGATTATCCGAGGCAGATTTTGGCTGTAGTCCACGTAACTTAAAACAATGTTTAATTGCAGCTATCAACAAATCCAATTGCATTTAAAATGAATTAAACCCGAAAAAGCACAACAAGAACTGCAACTTTTTTCCATCAGTTTTCTTTTGGTTTTTCAAAAGTTTTGTCCGAATAAGTTTTTTCATCGTCTGTCTTAAGAAAAAACTTAAGATGCAGTTTAAATTGCAGTGTAGTTGAAATTCAAAAAGATATTAAATACTGTTAATATGCATTTTCAACTAAATTTTGATACTTCTAGTAGTTAAATTTTTAATAGTACTTTATGCTCAACAGAATCCATACAATAAAAATCTTATCGGATCAACCAAAATATTATATTCATCAACGGGAATATTACACGGATAAAAAAAAAAAAAAATATTATATAGATCAACCGGAATATTATACGTATACCAACCGTGATATTATACGAATACTTTAATATTCCGGTTTAATTTTATAAATTAATGTGTATAAATTAAAATTTATGATAAAACTGATTGAGTTATGCAAAATTTTAAAAGCAGTAATTTTTTTTAAAATTCTAATCTACAAATATTCGAATATTGTGTCGAAATGTTGTACATGTCAATTGTGTAAAAATTTTGGAAATTTGAATATTTTCTTGAAATAGAGTAAAGTTTGCACAGTTATGCAATAATAAAAAATTGGAACATAATAAAATTTACTCTGCCATATAATCATTTTTGCATAGCTAGGTAGTAAAATTTTCATAAGTATATAAATATTTCATGTTTGTGTGATAAAATTTACAAAATCACACAGTTGATTATGCAATAAAAATACATTAATTGTGTAATAAATGTTTATAGTTATGGATTAAATTTCACAGAATTAAAAAAAAATGTTCTACTATCGCTTTTTCAAAACATTCTTATGAGACAGTAAATATTTTCATGCTCAGAGATTCAAAACTTACATTTGGTTTTGACAATGAGCATGATTTGTAAGCGTCTGTTGCGATATTTAATTCAGTCCATTTTACATGACGACAAAAAGCTGAAAGATTTTTCATCTATTTGCTTCTACATTTTTCTTTTATTTACTCCTGTGTCTGAGCGTTGTCGAGGAAACCTATTTCATGTACCATTTTTAAGCTTCATTTAATGATGCATGCTGCAGGCTGGTGTAAGATTTCACGTGACGAAGAACAAGCTCTTTCTTGTGGTATTTTTTAATTCTCTTCTTTTTCTCCTAAACTGATTATGAAGATGACTTAGAAGTTTGAGGAAAAAAACTGCCAGAAGAATTACGTTGTCTGTATCAAACGCTATCGTAATCTGGCAGTACTAATAACAAAAATAATAAATAAATGGATAGATAAAAAAGCAAAACTTAGTTATCTCCTATTGCAATGATTATGTAACATGAGATTTCATGGAAAAACTATTATGAAAACAGAATCTTTGCTTATACATTTAGTATAAAGAAAAGAGTTAATTATCGTACGGGCAAATAATTATTAAGCGTATTTTATATTATAATACTATCAAAAATTGTACGTGTGCATGTGTGTGTAAATTTTATCTCAAAAACGGTTCAAACAATTTTGACAAAATTTCGTATTTTACCATTTTCAGGCACGAGAAGACCATTGGGCTTGGTCAAATGTTCGAGAAAATTCCATTAGTGGGTCATTTTGGGTCATAATGGGTCTGGGTCAAGTTATATCTAAAGAACGGCTGGATCGATTTTAACGAAATTTTGCATATAACCATTTTTTTGGCACGAGAAAATTATTGGTGTACGTCACAGGTTCGTGAAGTTTAAATTAGTGGGTCATTTTTGGGTCATTATGGGTCAAACCAATATCTAAAAAACGGCTCTAATGATTTAAACCAAATTTTGTATTCTGCTGTTTTGGATTACGAGAAGCCCATTGAATTAAGTGTCAGAAAAAATTCGATAAGTGGGTCGTTTTCGGGTCACTATGGGTCACGCTAATTTTATCTAGAAAATGGCTAGCACGATTTTGACTAAATTTTGTATTTGGCTAGGTCATTGGTGTAGGTCACATGGTCAAGAAAATTAGATTAATGGGTCATTTTGAGTCATAAAGGGTCTGGGTCAAGCTATATTTAAACGACGACGTGATAGATTTTACCGAAATTTTGTATATAACAGTTTTTTGACTTGAGAAAATTCATGATTGATATAGAGAAAATACTATATCGAGTTGAACACAAAGTTAATTTTGACAGAGCTTAGCTCGGTCACCCCTGCTAGTATATATTATACATGTACAATAAAACCTCCATTACCGACACCTCTACTTAACGGACAAATTTCCAATCCCCACTTCGAAAGTCTAAATTTTTGTATGTTTAACCTCTAAATAACGCACATTCCGAAAAGCGGGACAGTAATTTTGGTAATAAAGAATGAAAAATCATTTTTAACAAAAATTTTAGTAAAAATTCCTTTAAATTTACTAGGGCAATGTGTCACAAATTTTATAATCACAAAATGTAAAACATGGGCTGGGAAAAACTCAACACCCAATTCAACACTCAAAAAAAAAAAAAAAAACTAAACACCCCACCCCGCCTCCACTAGGCGTTGGAAGGCGGAGTGTTGAATTCAGGGGGAGCACATTTCAATGCTCCGAAAGGAAGATTTGAGATTTTATGCTTTTAATAGTTAAAAAGTGTAATTTCCCCCAAGAACTCAATGTTAACTCCCCCAGAGCTACAGAAATCCGAAAATTGAACACTGTCCATCACAGAGTACAGACAGAGCCTCAACTCGGCTTGAAAAGAACGCCCTCAGTGGATGACTTAAAAACTAAACCATCGCGTTGGCGATTTTTATCCTCGTGATTTCTGTTTAACCCCCTGACTGCCCAGCCAAAGGGTAATATTGTAATGTTGTTTTGAATGAAAAAATATAAAAAAAAGATGTTTTTTCCAACCTGATGCAAAATACGTTATTCGTATCGGTGTATAATCTTTGATAGCATCAATCCTAAGTTAATTTTTCAGAACTGGGTTTTATTTGTGGAATTATACTAATTTAAATATTGCCTATGTTGCAGTGAAACCTGCAGCTTAGTGTGTGAAAAAATCAGCCGGCGGCAGTCAGGAGGTTAACCATATTCTGCCTTGGCACTTCTTGCTGAATGCTGATTTGATTATCTTTGCATACGTGCTTATGCTTTTTGATCTTAGATTTCCGCGCTTATATTGATTCGTAATTATTACTGTTATTGTTCTTGAATTTTCAAGTTTAAATTATTAGGTCGTTATGTTAAGAAGAGACACATGCATTGTTTGCAAGACGAATACGTCAAAGTTATATAAATATTAAAATAATTCTTTCATAAATTTCAAAACAAGAAGCAGCAAGCCGTCGCTGTATTTTTTCTTTTTTCCTATATCATTTGTCTCCAAGGAAGCGATGTTTCGCCGAATTAGCAACCTTTCTTATGTTATGATCGTAGTTTCAGAGTCATCCGCTCGTATCGCTACTGTCTATGCGTAATCCCACGTTAAACAAATTGCCATTACAGTGTATGAAAGTTGATTCTCTGTTCCGTACTCTGTGCTGTCCATGTCCCAGAGAAAAAAAAAAAGTCCCTCCTTGACAGACTTTGTATTTTCTGCGTTTCAATCTCTATATAAGTTAAAATTTCTTAATATACAGAATTCCATAATGCATGAATCATTTTCTCCTTCGTTTTAAATGAACGTAAGATAACTTCGATTTTTTTTTCTTAAGTTATTTACAGAGGATAAAAGTATGAGCAATTTTATTTCCATTTTATTGTTTAAAAAATCATTATAATTTTTAATTAATCCTATTACAGAGATTTTAGGACAATAAAAATGAATTAATTTCTCAGAAATTTTTTAATCTCTAAGGTTTTCCCAATACCAGACACCTTCGAATAACAGACAGTTTTTGAACTGCCAAGGTGTCCGTTATTTAGAGGTTTTACTGTATATTAACTATTACGTATATTTCTGATATCGTATTGATTTATTATATGATATTTCAAATTTAAATAATATTTTACTCTGCATATTTCTGTTTACAATTTTTTTTAAGTATAATTAAAATTTATCGCAGATTACATTTTCTATTCAACTCTTCAAAATACCATGTTGTAGACATGAAGCATTAATTACTACTATACTACTGAAAACTATATATTAATTTAAAAATTGAACTTTCTAAAACTATTTGATTCTCTGTCAAGCTTCAATAAGATTTTAAACTGAAATTACCTGCATTTTTATTTTAAAATAAATTTCTGTCAAAGCCTTGATTTTTGGTTTTTTGAACTATGTTAAAACTTAATTTCAAGTTTAAATTTTGTTTCTATCTTGCTTAAAACTTGCATTATTGACATTTTAATATTAATAATTTAAAAAGATAGCCAACAACAATTTGACATAATTTAATGAATAGTAGTTTGGCGTCTTATTAGCTTCGTTCCGATACATTTGTAATCATATCGTAGCAAAAACTTATGTTTCACGCCAAACTAAGCTGTAGACCAAATTACAGAAGAATGGCAAGATTTCACTTTAATGCAAATTAGAGGCTAATTTTTTCTACAAGAATTAGTCATCAAGTCCAGGTTAACACTCACGTGATTGCAATTGCTTTATAAATTAAAAGACAATGGAAATGACGCCATTTTAATTTTATTCAAACAATTCTATTTTTAAATTCCACTTTTATATTTTTAATTATCTTTTAACTATAATGTATATATGTCTTTTTAAAAGTTGCATTTTCTTTTGTGTGTAAATAATTTATTACTTTTTGACGGCATGTAACTCTTGTGGAATGCAAACATGGAAAAACGTGGTAGACTGCCAGAAAACGATGTGTTTTATGAAACATAACAGAACAACAGAGTGAGAACTGCAGACTGAATTTTCCAGAACAGTGCATAGTATCAAGTTGAGAGTGACGGAGTTCAAGAAGTAACAAATGAGAATAAATCACTAACATTATTTAGATACAATGGTTAATCTCTGAATCATAGCAATCTCCTCCATTTTAGTAATGTGGTGACTAGAAAACATTTTAATTCCTGTTGTCACAACGGATTCGCTTTCCTACGAAATTCTATTATATGTGATCAATTAAAAGAGTTGCAGCTTGATATCGCAAATTTTGTCCAACGCATTAAAAAATATAATAGTGCAATGAGATTTGTAATGTTTTCATCAATGCGGAAATATTGTAGATAAAGGTCCACATTTCTTTAAAATACGAAGGTTAAATCCACAGATATGTTTCGGTTGATTCAAGGTCAGTTTGGAAAAAATAACTTCATTGCCTGATAAAATATAAGTTGTGAACTGTTATACATTTTAAAGAAGGGATGGGAAAACTTAAACCCGCACCAGAACATAATCGCAATGGATGACCTGCTAATTAAGCATTTCTCACAAATTCTATGTTTTTATTGTTTTAAAATCGTAAAAAAGACACCCAAAGAGTCTTAAATCAAAAGTTAAATTTCCAAGACAATATAACGTTCACAATCATATTCTATAGAAATAACGATGAAGAAAGAGTAACTATTTCACCCTGCTCACAAAGGAAAAAGGCGACAGACATCTGCACGGGCCCGAACCCGGCCCGCGCGCCGGGTTCGGGCCAATCAAGATCCATCGGGCCAATCGAGATCCATTTTCTTTTTCAAGAAATACGGAAGCAACCGTCAATGAATGGGATTGCATTAAATACTAGCAGAATAAACTTATTTCGTTTAATACAATCATTGATACAGAAGAAAAAGTCGTTAAAAACGAATTAGTGTAATACTCAACGTTGTTACCTATGTCAGACAGCATCAAAACAGCATCTTACCGATCTGACATTTTTTATTAAAAGTGGATTGAGATAATTTAGAATTCAGAATATCTAAGTTACATGCAAAGATGTTTAGAGAGACCTTACATCTGGCAGACAACTGGATAGAAAAAATGAAAAGCTCGTACTCTGCATGAAAAGAAGAACACTGAAATTCCAAAATTAAATATGCAAAAAATATTTCGTTTACAATCAAGACTTCTCGTCGAGAAACTAAATCCCAGATTTGGAAGCACAAATGATGGAAATACAATTACGATTCTTTGAAAACGCAACTATTTGTGTTTCTAAACGAGCATATACGAAGATTTGATTAAACGTTTCTATGACATAAGTAATTTCTTGTAGCCATGTTATTTATTTGATAAACTTCGAAAATTTTCCCTTACAAAAAACCTCGTAGATTGAGCAGCACCTCTGGTTCTATATGCTTACTTCAGTACACAAACTACTTATTAATAACAAAGAAATAACATTATCTTCATAACTGTCAATTTGTCAAATGCCATAAGATAATCAAGAATCATGCAACAAACTGATCAAAAGGCATCGAAAAGATTTATCGCAAAGATGCAGTAGCGAGAAAAAAAAAGATTTTTAAGTCTTTTAATGTCATCAGATTCTTTCCTTTCCAGTTTAGGTAAATTATCGTAGAAGAAATTAAAATCATTGATCCTAAGAGACAGGATCTTCCAATACCGCCAACAAGTTCTGCTAACTATTTCGATACCTTGACCTCTGAAGAATCTTTTTATTATACTACAGTTTATTCTAAAGGTTAATTTCTGGATTATATTTTCGTTTTTATTTTAATAATATAAAAATTAAATAGTCTAATGTTTTACTTTCCATTAACGTACTTAAATTTCGTTTAAATATGTCTTGGTTTTTTGAAAATTCCCTTTTAGTTTACCTCGAAATTTTAAATTTTATTTAAATTTTATTGTTTTTACTCTTAATCTGTAATTTTATTTATTTATTTTTAAATTTTAACTTTTGAATCCTAATTAGCATCTTGAAAAGTTTACGAAATTGCATATAAATTGTATAACTTTCGAGACATTTAAATTTTTATTCCGCCATATTGTATCCGCCATTTTTTTTTTGCCCCACTGTGTATCGTGTCGTGGAAATGGAGTTTTTAGATTTTTTATTCCAAATGTGAGGTGCTAACCTGTACATGAGACTAATTTAGGAAGGGAGATGGGAAGGAACAAATTTTTGGGTTACCGGTAAGATACAAGTTGCATTTGAAACGAAAATTTAGAAGTCAAATTGAAACGGCAGAAAAATGATTTTGAGTTGGGTTATGTGCCTTCCATTGGGGGGGGGGGGGGGTCAATCTATGAAAACCTAACACGTATGGAATATTTATGCAATGTTCGGAGAAAACCACAAAAAACTCCGAGAGATTAGTCCAACGGGTGCAGTTGGTTTCAAATCCTCGCAGGAAATCATTTGGGGAAATAAGACCTGTCTCCTGTTACGTATGGAGCTCAGTGTTGAAAATGTAATTTTAAATACAAACAGAAATGAAATCACCCACTGGTGGAATGCTAGGCGTGAAGCATATACGAATTTTTATCCACGAGGGGAATGAAATGTTTAATGAAAATTAGTATTCTATATTACAGATATTGAATATTTAAATACGAAAGCAATATTAGTACCAAGTTTCTACAATTCTAATTTAGTATCGCAACATTTCTTTAAATAAAAGTAAAAAAAAAAAAAAATTCTGCACTGAAGAAAGTTTCCTGAAAATTTTCTAAAGGCATCACAAAGGAATTGCTAGGGAAAACTCTTTGCTCACAATAAATTCAGAAAAAGAAATAAATAAAAAAAATCACCAAAATAAAATTGCAAATTACATTCACGCGAATATTAAAATTTTCCACATTTTTAGGTCCACAAATAACCAACAAAAAATTTTGAGAAATTGTTATTTACAGGAAAGAAAATTAGTAAATGTCCAATGTGGGCGTGATATGCAAGAAAGAGTTGAACTAAATTGCACAGGCTATACAAATAAATGTTCTGAATATCTTTAAATCGTCATGAAACCAAAATTGGTTTTTCGAATGCCATATAAATCAAAAAGTAAGTTCGCATGGATTTTTACTGACCGAATCTTTTATTAACGTATGGGGATTGAGATGACCTTTTTAATGATTCATTGTAAATCGCGCATTGTGTTATAAAGGATATCTCAGTAAAGTAAAAGCTAATCTTCTTTAGCTTTGTTTCAGTCAAACTTAGATTCTTATCTTGATCTTAAAATCTTTTCTTGTCTTAATTTTGATTCAGTATTGTTTCTCGACAGATTTCTTTCTTGGAAAATAAGCTGGAAATACTTTCTGTTGAATTTAACTCTTAAGTGTTAACTTAATATGATGCGACAAAAATTTAACCAAAAAATTCAATTTGTTGTAAATTTATGAAACTTAATACAGGGATTCATTAGTTAATATGAACAAATATACCTGATGATTGAAGTTTTATACGTTCTACAATAAAACTGATATGTAAAATTTGTATACTTATGACAAAATCTAAGATTAATTCTTCATATTCTGTAATTTCGAGCAGAGGTCGCCAATGGTGATCCGCAAGAAATCTTCATGAGTTCGAAGAAAAATCTGAACAATATTACCATTTTCATGTTTTTATAATTAATAAAGCAAAGATATTAAAAAAAATTCTTAAGTTTATGAATTTTTTTATTTTTAGCCTTGAAAGTTTAAATAATGAGATATTAATACTCATGATGTTTGTTCTTATGCATTTGAAAATTGGGTAAATACTAAATTTTAAAAATCGAATGAAAAATTAAAAAATCAAATTGCTGAGGCGATAATAATTCAGATAACTTGATTCTTAAATGTTTTGGATACTTTGTAAAATGATTCAGGATATAATCCGCTGATTCACACAATGAGATGTTTATCAATGGAAATAATACTGATCTACCAGAAAAATCTAATTACTTTTCCAGTTTCAAAATTGTCTGAAATTTCCAAAATTTTCATTCATCTAGGAGTGCTTAGCCAAGCTTGTATACCTGTCAGGAATTTTTCATTTTTTAAAAATAAAACATAGCATTTAAAAAATATAACGTGTTCAAACTAGGATTGCCATTATTATTTTAATGAAAAAAAAAATCAGAAAGTTTTGATTGCAATAGTTAGTTTTGGTTTAAATCACTTTGTTCTTTTTTCTCATCATACTAAATTTAGTTGAATATGTCAAAGTTTTCGGTAACGAATTTGTTTCAAAAGAAATTAATAAATCGATTTAATCATTATTCCATAACTGTATATTGCATTATCCTGTTAATACTGTTTTTGCTGTCATATAAATATCATGAAAGAAAAATTGAAATGTTTGAACTAAAATTAAAAACATCCCACAAAATTTTAGCATGGACACCCACAAAAATGTTTACATTTTATTCCTTGATCTTTGTACTCGATACATTCATGGTCCAAGCATAAATCATGATAATAAAATAAACAAAATATTAAAACATAAAGATACAAATATACTAAATAAAAAAATATATATAAAGAAGATAATTATAGTCTAGAGTAGTGATGCATAACTTTTTTGCAAGAAAATTGTTTCGCACCGGAATATTTGAAAAGTGACGTTTGTTTTATTTAATAGCTAAGTTTCTGTCATTATTATAAGGAAAATCATTCTGCATGAAAATACACTGGTGTCCAAAATTTAAGCATAATTGGTAATTAAGTAATTATTTTTAAATAATGAAAGAAATATGAATCGGAATGTGCTGAAACTCCAGGTGTGTAAACAAAATAGTACGCGTCACATATTTTCGCGAAGAGTTTTCCCCGAAATCGAACAGGGGACCGTCAACAAATTGAAAAAGAACGAAGATCTTTTGGATAGCCCTGTCAAAACTAATATAGCAAAAGCGTTCAAACTGCAAATTATGATTAATTGGCTTATTGTAATGTACTGTGTTAATTTTTACAAGGATAGCATGTATACTCGTAGAGAAATTAAGGTTTTTATAAAAACAGTCCTAAGTTTTTTGCTTATAATTTGCAGAGTTCTTAATATAAAATAGTGTTCTTTTTTGAAAAAATGACAAACATCATTATACACAATACCCTGCCATCAGAATTAAAAAATAATAAAAATTGCACGACAAATAAGCAGGTTTACTAAATAATTTTTTACTGCGCATGCATGAAGGCTATTAAAATTTCATTTGCATATTATGTTAGTTAAATGTATAGAGCAACTTTTGTGAAAGTTTCAAAAACATAGCTTAAAAATTCTGAAAATTATCGTTGATAGAATGAGATCAAAATCCTTTATTCCCTAAATGAAGCAAAAAGATAAGGGGCTGTATCCATATTCCATTGTTTAGTGCCTACACAATATTGCACGTGCAACTATATTTAGGTAAAACCCCTGATTTTTTTGCTTCCTTTAGGAATAACGGATTTTGAGTTGAATCTATAGGCTCCCATTTTCAGAATTTTCAAGCTATGTTTTTGAAACTTTTACAGAAGTTGCTCTATACATTTAGCTAACACAATATGCAAATGACATTTTGATATCGTTGACGCATGCGCAATGAAAAATTATTTACTAAACATACTCATTTTTCATACAATTTTTATTATTTTTAAATTCTGATGACAGGGTATTGTGTACAATGATGTTTGTCATATTTTCAGAAAAGAACATTATTTTATAATAAGAACTCTGCAAATTATAAGCAAAAAACTTGGAAAAATTTAGGACTGTTTTTATAAAAACCTTAATTTCTCTACGAGTATACATGTTATCCTTGTAAAAATTAACACAGTACATTACAATAAGCCAATTAATCATAATGTGCAGTTTGAACGCTTTTGCTACATTAGTTTTGACAGGTTTATCCAAAAGATCTTCGTTCTTTTTCAATTTGTTGACGGTCCCCTGTTCGATTTCGGGGAAAACTCTTCGCGAAAATATGTGACGCGTACTATTTTGTTTACACACCTGGAGTTTCAGCACATTCCGATTCATATTTCTTTCATTACTTAAAAATAATTACTTAATTACCAATTATGCTTAAATTTTGGACACCAGTGTAGTGGTAGCCACATGTTGTGCAATCCTAGTCTACAGTAAAGTCAAGTTCACAGCGAATGCGCAGTTATTACACAACTTTTCCAATATTTTTGTATTTCTTATTGAAAATATACATATGGGCATAAATTGTTTAACTTATTTTCGGCAAATGTGAAATTTTGAAGCAAACTGAAAAAAGTTGATTATTTTAAATTATCAAAATTAAGATGTGGTAGAAAAACAGATGAAAACGTACGGGACACATTTAAACGTACACTGTACGATAAGTCTAAAAAGCACTAAAAAAGTACAACTTACGAGAAAAACGTACAATCTGGCAACCCTAGTTCAAACTTCGAAATAAAGTATATACTTAAAAAAAAAAAAAATGTTGCATGAGTCGCTTTAGAAGATCTGCAAAAATTTCAAGAACATGGGCGAGAGAAAAATGTTAAAAATGTTAATCGACAGGTGAACCGTTGTTCGACAACACTTTTAACCACTAAGAGAATCTAGCAATTGTTATTCATTGATGAAAGAGATTCTAGATAAGTAAATGAATATGTGATGTTAATAATATAATAATTTGCAGAAAAGTTTAATGGTGGTTATGGTTAACATAACATATACACAAAGATGTTATCGGCAGGTAGTATAACCATTCTTCAATCATTTACAGAAAACATTGTTGGTGTCGTTAAAATTTGAGCATTGGTCATCTGCGGACACATTGATATAAATTAAAAAGAAAAAATCGTCAAAATCACAGCCGGCAATAAATTGCCCGAACTTCCTTTTGATTTTAAGAAACTTTTCTGCTAAATAAAAAAATTTGTTCTTTTCATTAAAATTTTTAAACGTTGATTCACTTTTTATTGTGTATGTGTGTGTGTTGAGGAAAAATAAAAAGCACGTAAAAATTCAATTTTGTTATACAAAAAAGTAACGGGCGGCATAGTTTTCGGACCATATCTGAAGAATGACGAAATGTAGATTTAGATTGGAGAATTTCTGGTAATTTTATGTTAGATAAATAAATTTCCTGTATTTGGAAAAAAAAAAAAAAATGGATGAAATAAGCGGAAATTTTCGCATTTTAACAGAAAAAGACAAATCCTCTATTTCGCGGATTTTCTTGAAAGTATGTATGAAATGCTTTCAAGGAAAATTTGAAAGGAAAACTAATGTTTTCTGTAAAAGAAAAATCTCGGAAACTCTGCACAGTCAAGCACCAAAGTTGTTTTCGAATTCGCCAGCATCGTGCCCAAGCGCCTCTTTTGTTTCCAGCATGTGCTGTGCGAGTATAGAGAACATCGAATATAAGAATTGAAGGGTTTCCTGCAAAAAAGAGGAAGCTCTTTAACATTTTTTAGGTGTTTTATTTCTTGTTAATAAAAAGACACTCATAAAAGATATCTTTGCATATTATTGGGGGTAAAACATTTACAAGTGTATGAACTAATGTATAAGTTGGAAAAATGTTTTTTCGACGAAATTTTAAAAATTAAATATTAAAAAGGTCTTTGACACTTTCCAAAAAGTAGAAAAGTGTTTATGATTTCGATTTCTCTGTCCGTGTTCTAACTATCGTAAATATACTTGATTGCTCTGAAAATTTTGGGAGTTATTGATGTTTACCATAGGACGAACCCTATTGAAAATTAAGTTTCTAGGATAATTAGTTTATTTACAATTACAACCAAACGTTTTCTATTACATTACGGCCTATGGGAAAAAATCATTTCAAATTAATTTTTCAAGAATTTACAGCCTGTCAAACATATTCAAGTTTATATGCATTCTGTAAAATATGAGATGAAAAAAAGAAAAAAAAGATTATTCATTTACAAGGCCACACAAAAGAATTTCATTACATAATATTAAAGAGAGAATTGTTTGAGGCATATTTAATTATATTAAACTATTTCAAGTATAATAAAATTAATATATGTCGCTGCGGCTTAATTTAAGTTATTTCACGCATAATACGAAGAGCCCAGCATTTACAGGGACACACAAAAGATTTCAAATAGTATATTCTATGCGAAGTACTGTATATTATCGATGGTGGCTGGTGGATAAATGAAATACCTTTTTAATTATGATATGCGCTTTTGAGTTTCAGTAAATATATACATATTATATGGTATGTATAAAATGCTATCGCTGATACATAGGGCTACAGAAAAGAGCTCGTAAACTTTACTGAATATGAGCGTAATTTACTCAATGAACATTTTTATATAAGTTGTGTGTATTTGGGCTGAACTGCATTCAGTTTGCTAAGAAATGTTTGTAGAATATAGATAAAAAAGATATACAGGGTCGCGAAAAGAATTGGATACAGAGTCTCCTATGGATGATAATTTCTTTAAATGTGATTTCTGTAGTCTTAAGAGTGTTTTAATTTCAACTAAATACTAGCATATAATAAAGGTACAAGGTAAACTGCAGGACTATAAACAAAAGTATAGAAGTATGTTTCCCTCTATTAGTATAAATTGCTGAAAGAGAAATTTCATACTGTCCAGTGTTTTCTTGCTAAACTGAATTTCCCCCATTATATAGTATATATATCAACCGACACATCAAACACAGGACTGTTCAAAAGTATCAGAATTAATATTTGGCTATAGACAGTAACACTTTATTACCCTAAACAGCGAAGTTTTGTTAAAGATGTCAGGACGTGTTAGAAAGTGTTTCATAATCTATGCTTAACGCATGATTTTTCTTACTTGTTTAAATTTCTCAAAAGAGTTAAAATAGAGCTGCTTGCTTTTTGCAGCAAATTCTTCAATCTAAGCACAGAATAAAAGACCATCTATCATTCAACATCAGTCGAAAAGCAAAATTTCAGTCATCCATACCAAAATCTCATAATTTAAGTCTTTTTTTTTTTTTTTTTTTTTTTAAATAAAAAGTGATTACCAACTATTGAATTAAAAAGCAATAAAAATTCTTATCCTTAACATTTTGAATTCTCAACAGCATATTTGAGTGAAAAACACATTTCAGTCCCTCACACTATTAGAAAATTTGATATGTTTAGTCATATCGTCTGTCAATTTCGATTTTTCAATTGGCTAAAACATCAGATTTAATATTATTCATGAAATTAATGAATTTTAGGATTTTTATAGCACCTACAAAAATATATATTGATTGAGTTTTTAAAAATTATAACAAATATTTAAAGGATAATTTAGCGCATTTTAAAGGGATATAATGTTAAACATAAAAGTAAATGAGGGGATGATTAATACATTTTTTTTCTCTAAAGTATTCCCTTCTCTAACAACAATGTAACCGCTGTATATTACGGGAGAATTTTTCGCGTATTATGAGAAGCCCAGTGGTATAGTAAAGTGTCATAATAAGACAGTCATACCAATCCGCTACGCTACTGATCGGGAGTTCGACTCTCGGATGTGCAAAGTTCACTCAACCTTCCATACCTTCGATGTCGATTAAATAAGCAGATCGTGGTTTAGTACTAAGCCTATGAGAGTCTCGCATTGAGTTGATCAAAGTGACTGGGTATATGTTGTATACACCTCGGGGACCAGGGTCAAGTAAAAAGGATTGAGCATTGAAGATCCTAATCCTTCTTGGATCGAATAGCCATATGGCTTACTTGAGTTAGTAGAACATGAGACGCCGATTTTGATTTAAATTGAATTCAGTTATTTATTGTCTGTGTAAGCATGCTCTAACCCTCCTATACACAGAGGAGAAGGTTCAAATACTGGCTACTAGTTCTTTTGAGAACTGAGCACAGCGCGGCATAGTGGCGATAGATGGAGTTTGTACCTTTAATCGAAAGAAGAAAATTTCGAGAAATAAGTCCCTGAAACTTTTCCCATTTACAAACAAAAAGAGCAAAACTGTCGAAACGACGAGATTTGGGATGTCAAAAGTTTTTCAAGCATGTGTTGCTCTTTTTTCAAGTTTCACTATGTAGTATGTATAGAAATCTATTGATCATAGGGGTTGTACAAAAGAATTCGTATACATTACCGACTTTGACAGCAGTTGTTTAATTACTGTATGTGTTTTTTTTTTTTAAATGTTTACCTAGATTGTTCAATGTATGACAAATGGTGATGAAATTTCTTGGTAATCTACTTGGAGTATTAGAAAGTATTTCCTAATTTATGCCTCGTGCATAAGTTTTTGTTCCTATTCTTTTCCTTTAAAGATTCATTGCTGCTGAACGATAGCACATGTATTTACAAGCAAAAACAAACACTTCCCTTCTCAGAAATCTGGATTTTTTTAGGTTAGTGGGGCAGAAGAAAATGTACTCCTTAAAAGCTAGAATATCCAACACAGAAGACCACCATAATCTGCCAGGGAAGCCACCGTTTGGGAGAGAGCAAGGTACTGTTCTAATTTTGGAGGTTCCGAAAATATCTTATAAGTCACGAGGTGATAGCGAAGTGAAACCTACTGTCTTGGATAACTCTCAATCTCTGAAAGAGCTACGTTGTTAGAACTTTCAGGATTTAGTCAGTGGGCTGTTACATTTCATTTACCTCCTAATGAAACTAAATGACTAACCACCTTACTACGTAACAGGTACACAAGCAATCTGTCCAAAACACAATCGTTAAGTGCCAAAGAGCTGTAACACTGTATGAGAATCGGAACAAATTGTTTCCTAAAATTAAAAATGTATACATTGTTTTCAATTAAAATTATTGTGTTTTTAGAATTTCGTTCATCTGACGAAATCCTATTCGTGTCTGTCCTCTGTCTGTCTGTCCGTCCTTCACAGAGCCCGTACACAAAAATCATATAAGTCAGAGACTTCAAATTTTGTGTACTAACAGCTGAATACCTTGTGGCACACAACAAATCATAAAATTTTGAATAAGGTCCATTATTTTAATAAATTTAATTTTTTCAATGTCGTTCGTTCATTTTTGCGATTTAAATTTTAAAACAATTTTTACAACAACATCGATTTTAGACTTTTTATGTATAGATATCGTAGCTTAGAGGTAAAAGTATCTCGCTAGTAAACAGAAGGCTGTTAGTTCGAACCCCGATGATGGAACTTGAAATTTTCATGTTAAAATGGATTTAATATGAAATTTAATATTTTTGGCCAATTTAAGGTGTTTATATTATTAGGTTTTGTTCATCTGACATTCATTATGTTTTTTGGAATTATTTCTTTCTTTTTTAAAAACTTTTGCGATTTATTAATAATTTTTTATTTTAAATTTAATTAAATTTTCTTTTTAAAAATTAAAAATTTTAATTGTATCTATTTTTTTATTGTTATTTTGGATTTAAAAAAAATTTAAATTTTAGATTTTATTTAAATAATTTAATTTGAACATTTTTAATTTAAATTAAATAACTTCCTTTTATAATTATTTTTAAATTAAATTTGTTGGTACTGCCATCTATGTAATAATTTTATAATTATAAATTAATAACATGGATTTATTAATTAAAGGATAAGCTGTTTTGAAAGAAATATTTAACGGAACTCTCTTAGTGATCTGCGATCACACTTACCCACTTGTTTTACTCTTATTTAAATCAACCTACTTTTTGCAACGATGACATTTTACAAGTCTGCTTTAACCCTTTATCTACCGCATTATGAATTCATGAAAATTTTACATTCTAAAGCATTTTACGTAAACTGTTTAAATTTAAAAGATTTCCATGATCATTTAATAAATTTTTGAAGAATTTTAGAAAGATTGAAGGATTTAGAAGGTTTAATGAAATTTGAATTTACAGCGATTTTGTGCAATATTTATAACCCCACTCAAATCTTTTACTTTAAACTTTTTTTCTTAGTATTTTGTAGAATTATAAAATGTACAAATGTGATGTTCGTACAATATAGAAATATTTCCGTATTGAAAAATCCTCACCCCCCTTCCTCAGCTCCAAGAAAGCTGAAAAGATACAAAGGCAAAAGAAACCATCCTTTAAAAAATATTTTGTTTTGTGTAATCAATTATTTTTCTGGAACAAAATAAAGTAATATATCTGTAACTCATAATAAACAGTACTACAACTAATCGATGTATTAGAAGAATTTTATAATAAGAAATTTTATTGGTACTTAAATGTACCGTCGGTAGATAAAGGGTTAATCTGCATCTCGATATACAGGACATACAAATTATAACAATCACAAAGGTGTGTTCCCAATGGCAATAAAACATTAATGTTTTTACAACTTAATACATTAATTTTGTGTCATTTTCGAATGAGCATCCCACAGTTTATTAATCACCCTGTATTATCTGTAACTCGTACAATTGCATGACCATTTGAAAAATGGTGGATTTAATTGTCAATATATACTAGCAGAAATAGGACACAGCGCTGTGTGAAACAACATCAATGGAACCTTTTAAATACTTAAAAGTAGAAAATAAATTTTAAATAAAAATGAATAGCATAATATTTAAAAAATACGACTTTAACAATTAATAATTACATTAGTTTACGATTATGCATTGATAAATAAATTCAGAAATCCTAAAAAGTTTAAATAAAGTTTCATATTTTAGTTCATATCTCTTTTCTTGTAAAAAAAAAAAAAAAAAAAAAAAAAAAAAAAGAAAAAAAAAAAAAAAGAAACTGAGGAAAAAAATACTTTTTTATAAATTTCCTAGCAAATCCCGAGACTTTGCTCGCGTAACATTTGAAATATGCAAAGTAGCAAAGTGATATTTTTATGTCTAACTTTTATTAGAAGAAATTATACTTTTAGGAGTAACTCACAAGTTAATTAACACTAGAATTGCGGTGAGCCGTCATTTTGACCGTTAACCAAATGAGTGTACACCAGTTCGAACCAAAAAAATTTTTATGCAATTTGTTTTAAAGGCACAAAGAAAAACAAGTTTAAATAACTAATTTAAACTTTTCAGAATAAAAATTCTGGTGTTAACTATTTTTATGAATCTTAAGTAAAATTTCCCGTAATTCTAGTACTAAGCCACAGTTTGACTAAACTCCATTATTACACTGCATTAAGCAGAAGTGACATTTATACAAATAAAAAATAAAACACTAATTCTAAATAAATCATAATTTAGAATGCATTTTGAAAGTTTTATTTTCATTTCAGTATTCATTTGAAAGTTTTAAATTTTTCAGAAAACATCTTAGAACCCATTTACATCTTAAAATTTGCCATCAAGTCAAATTCTAAGCTTCTTGTTTAACGATCTACCACCTCCTTGGCGATAGTGGCACCAACATAAAACGCCTGTGTTGAAACAGCGACTGTCACAATAAATTCGCCAACATTAATGAAAACGTTTTGATATTTCCTATTATTCCATAAAAAACTTAATTTAAAGGCTTTTTAAAAAAGTTTGCTCCTGCTAATCCTTGATGGTTGCGACACCGGTATAAAATATAGTGTATGTAAGATCAGAGACTGTCAAAACTGATTTGCAGCCATTACATTTGTAATCTGTTTAATATTTCTCCGGATTACATAGAAATCGTAATTTAGGATTTTTTAGGCGGCTTTTCGCTCTTTCCCTTCACTTCACCCCTTTTTAATTTCAAATTTATTTTCGACTGTTCTTAGAGGGCTTTTATAACTACTATGTCATATTTCAAGTTTCTTCAGTATCACGAAAATAGCAATTTAGAACGTTTTTTGCTCCTGCAACCCCCTAGTGGTAGTAGCATGGACATAAAATATCGCTTATATTTGAGCAGGTTCTATTACCCCCAATCGGCAACCATTATTTTTGAAATCTGTTTGATATTTCATAAAAATCGCAATATAGAACATTTTTAGAATGCTTTTCGCTCAGTTTATACCTTTAAATTAGTAATTTTCTTTCGGTGAATTTTAGAAATTATTTACATCATTTAAGTAAGTACAATGCTGTTTGCAAAATCCTAGACCCCTCAGGATCACAAAAAACGCAATTTAGAATATTTTTTGCTCCTACAACGTTTCAGGTGGCAGTGAAAACAATATAAAATATAGCCTATTTCTAGCAAGGACTGTCAAAAACAATTTCCAACCATTTCTTTTGAAACCGGTTTGATATTTCCTAAAATTGCCTAGAAATCTCAATTTAGAACATTTTTTAGAACGCTTTTTGAAAAATTTCACCATTTAAATTTAGATTTAAAAAAAAAATGTTTTAGAGATTATTTTTATTTCATACGTAACTACAATGCGAAATTTCATATTTCTAGGCAGGAGAAGTATTTATGGGCTTCTATTCTTTTCAGAAAAAAGAAGGGTGGTAATCACCACCTCCCCCCGATCTCTAAATCCAATGTTGACCTAATAGAAAGTTTAATTAGGTGATTACTCATTAATTAACATACTTAACGAAATTTACGGTTTTCACCATCAGAAAGTACTTGTAAAATGCTGTTTTATGCGTCAAATGCATGTGTATATGTATATATGAAAGGATGAAAACTAACCCCTTTGTAAAACAAATTTAAAATTAAAATGTTAAAGTTCCAATTAATATTTTTAACTTTAATTCTGGAGCTTCGAGCTATTTTACCCTTGTTACCTTTCTTTCCCAGTCTAACATTTATTACTTTCCGATATCATTTTTGGATGCTCCTTAAGATTAAAATTTATGATCTAAGAGATTTGTGCAGCCATTTGTGGTTAGGGACTCATACGTCACAGACCCGTGAATTGTGCGGGCTTTGACCACATATTAATCAAAAGCTAATGAACCTATTAAATTAAATGTTCCTCCCTAATTCACAATTGTGTACTGTGCAGGAAAATATTACAATCTCCAACATATTAGCAAGAACACGCGCGAAAAACGAGAGACTTTGCAGTTTTGAGATGCCTCCAGAAACTACGGCCATGTAACGCTCCATAATCAACGCATCGGGCTCTGGGACCTCCGATCGAACTCGCCAATCCATCTGTACGAAGAACGGTCTAATAAAAAGAGTTCGAATCAACAAGAAGCTCTTGAGTCAACTTTTTATGCCACGACTAACACCCCTGAAGACGTTACATATATACATGCCATGTTTTCTTTATTCCACTTTTATGAGACTCTTCAACAAAAAACAAATTCCAAAGACTTCTTCCGTTTAAAATTTCAATTAGAAAGACACTAACTAGTTTTTGAAAAAGTACGATTCGTTCTATATGCTTCTGAAATTTTGCTAGTATAATAAATGATTCTTTTTTATATTTTTAACAAATTTCTAATTTTGGAGGTATCTTAACTTTCATTACTTGAATACAAATATTTTTTTTCTAAATACTGCACTAGATGCATTGAGTCGCCAGATAATGCTGTTAGACTGGAAGAATGTAATGAATTTCATGTAAAATCTGAACACAATAGATTCTGGATAGATTTAAAAACAATGTTATCGCGAATTTACAGTAATAAAATCTAACGGATGTAACAAAAAGTAAAAAAAAACTTACCTGTATTTGCTTTTTCCAGGCAGGTACTTCCTGATTTATTCCGGCCGAAGAAGGCATTGGAGGTGGAGGGGGAGGTGGTGGAGGTGGCGGTGGAGGAGCCACAACAGGGAGAGCTTGAGGAACAGATTGTGAAGGTGGTGGAGGAGGTGGCGGTGAGGGTAAGTCTGAAGGTGATGCCCAAGGTGCACTAGTAGTTTCAGATGAGGGTGAAAAAGGTGGGGGAGGTGGGAAACTTTCCGCGGATCCAGGTGACCATGGTTGAGACCCACCGGTAGATTGTTGCCTAGCAAAAGGTCCTGGTACTCCATAAGAATAAGGTGAATTAGCACTTTGTGGAGCACTATATTGGTTTTGTGGCTCATTAGGACTATAACTAGATTGATATGGTTTTGGAGATGGCTGATACTGCACTGAAGACTGCCTTCGTAATCCAGGAGTTGAATTTTGAGGGATGGGATCATAGCGGATTGCAGTATCCGGAGAAGACGGCGATACTGAATGTTGTTTAGAGAACAATCCAGGAGACGCAACACTTGGACTTGGCGGTTCGTATGGCACTGACTGCGGTCTGTATGAGGAACTCGACCAAGTATCTGGCGTACTGGGTGGATATGATGGTGAGCTTTGATTTACAGAAGTGTTAGACCAGGAATCTTGTCTTAATGGCTGATAAGAATTTTGTTGACTTGGCTGATACGAATCCTGCCGAGAGGTTTCATATGGCGAAGATGGGCCATTCCATGAATTTGGATATGTAGTAGAATTCTGTCTTTGAAAAGGAACAGAATCTTGCCTAGCAGTATTGTAAGGGGAAGGATCTTGCCTCGCTGTGTTATAAGGTATAGAATCTTGTCTCGTAATTTGTTGTGGGACAGCTGTTTGCCTTACAACTTGATACACTGGAGTCCCATTTACTCTGTTATCATAGGCATTGTTCTGAGGGTGAAAATACACACCAGGACTCGATCTCTGAGGAGATTGCTGTACTGGAGAAAACTGACTAGTGTTATTTTGAAAAGATGTTTGTCTAACAGGCGATTTAGATTGTTGATTTACCGGACCGGAATTTACTGCAATTTCTTGAACATACCTAGGTGATGAAACAGAATTAACAGATTGTTGTCGAGACGGCGAATTATTATAACTCTGCCATGGAGAGTTTTCAGAAGAATGCGATGACGCTGTCTGAGGAGTGGCTGGCTTCTTTGGAGCACCAAATGTGTGAACAAATCCTCCAGCAGGGTCTTGTTTCACAGATCCGAGGATCACTTCTTTATTTTCGTTTTTAGCCGGTGTCGGAAAAGAGGGTTTCCAAGTATTCTGTTCTACCACTGGTGTGAACTTTGTCGGATTAAACGTTGGAGTTTGGGGAGTGACAGTAGTCCACGTTGTCGACTGCGGTCTCCTGGAAGATAAAAGTTTCATTCAATAAGTTATTTCTCGTAACATTAAGAAAATTTCCAACAATTTAAAAATTTATTAAAAAGAATTACTTTCTTTTCGAGAATACATTTTGATGTTTTTTAGGTTAATTTATTAATTCATTAATATTGTTAAATAACAAAAATTATTCAAATACAATTGTAACTTAGAACTTTAGAGCAATGATTCAGCGAAATTGATCTAAAGCTTTTTAAAACAGCTTTTAAGGACAATACTTATTATTTACTTCGAGAAAAAATACTTTTAAATAACTTTCACGATGAAGATGCATGAGAAATATATAACTTAAAGAGTGAAGTTGTAATCTGATTTTCGTGTTTGGATATTACACATATTAGGTAGCTGTAGCATATGCGCCTTTCGTGTATTAATCTCAAAACTTTCAACAAACTCACGTGTTGTAAGCTTATTCTTAATTCATATGTTTCTTGGAAACACACTGTAATACACCTCTCCAATAAAAAATTTCATATTTTTTTTTTTTTTTTTTTTATTTAAATGAAAAAAATTTACAATTAAAAAGTAGCAGTAAAAAAAAGCCTAATAGTCAGCAATTTGCGATATTTATCTTAACCCTGTAAAAGAAAAAAGCTAGTGTCCAAAAAGCGCATTGATCTCTGATGTTAAAAAAATGCAAAATCTAAAGTAAAGGTAGGTTCCTTATCTATATTTCTTTCGAAATCTAGCATTTAAGAAACAAGAATAGTAATCCAAATAACTAATATCACTGTTTTGTAGTCCATAGTCTTTGAATTTTTAAAGCTTCCAATAAAACTAAGAAATTCATTCTTATTTATTTAAAGAGTATAATGACAAATATTCTCTCCAGTGTGGCTCTGCATGGAATAGATTGAGACAGTTTTTACTTGGTATGGGGGTATATTGGGACTACCAATGTTTTTAATTTTTAGAAAGTATTTAATGCTTATTTATGCATAGTACTTTAATAAAAAAAAATAGTAAGTTACAAAAGATTTTTTATGATTATTGGACTTCAAAATTATCTAAATTAATACATAATTCACATACAGTGGCTTTAATGGTGTACCACGCGAACTGGAGGAATTTTGAAACATCTTTATTGGCAACACTTATATCTTTATTAACTAAGTAAGTTCCAAGAATTCTCATTTTATTCTTAAAGAAACAATTATTTCTTAAAGAAACAATCGATTTCACATGACCCACGTTATTCAGAAAATTAAAACAAGCAGTGACTTAAAATAGCTAATAAAGCCTTTGTGCACAAATGTTTAAAGATAGAAAACCAACGATTATAAATGCGCAAATAAAGTATGAGAAGGTAGCAAATAGCTATTTCGAATCTACTATCGAGATTCTTCATCAGTGCAAAACTCAGCGAGCTAAAAAATAGCAAAAACTGAGCCAAAAATAGCAAAACTGAGTCTCGCTTTTGCTATTTTTTTAGCTCGCTGAGTTTTGCACTGATGAAGAATCTCGATAGTAGATTCGAAATAGCTATTTGCTACCTTCTCATACCTTATTTGTGCATTTATAATCGTTGGTTTTCTATCTTTAAGCAGTGACTTTTCTGACAAATTTGACAAAGTCATTTTTCTCTAATTTATCAATGACAGGTTCAAATAATTTTAATTTTTCATTAAAATTTGCTTCACAGTCAAGTTCAACGTCAGAATTATCTTTAAAAAAAAACTAAATTTAGAATGATTGAAAATGGAATTTTTACATAAAATATTTAAACTCTTTTAGCTGTTGCTTTGATTTAGTTAAATTTTATTTTCTTCAATTATCTTTTACCAACTTTTCTTTCTATTCTGTTTCTCTGTGAGATAGAAGTTTGGATACGAGACTTTTCAAGTATTCTATCAAATTGTTTTCTTTTCATACGGTAGCTTTTTGGATATGATCGTATGGTTTCAACAGTGACTGGAAAGAAAAAAATATTTACTTCATCTTTTGAAGCAGTAGCAAAATTGTTGCTAGTGCGAGTTTGAATAGCGCTAGATGGTTTTGAGTTTTGAGGGATGCAAAACATCACAAGTATCGCGATAATTTTTTAACCTGACTTTTGAATACATTTATTAAACAGTCAGGATTTAGTGTTTCTGTAACGTGAAAAGATCACTTGCACTGAAAACGCTTTAATTAAATGGCCAAATTCCTGTAAATTTAAACTCACTTGTAATACTACATGATGAATTGATACGGAAGTGTGTTACAAAATTAGGAATTATGCATACAAAAATCCTTTTCCGAGAATTTGAAATAATCCAATCATTAAAAACTCTTGATTGTGCGATTTATATTGTGCAGACTCCTATATCAAGAGGCTGCAGCCAATGGAATGTATGAGAAGGAATTGTTAATAAATGAAATATAATTACGTACAGGCTACACGGATTCATGATTATAGAGGATTGTCAAAATAGGTTTTTCTTTTGAGCTTTAGGCATTATATTGGAAATCCTTGATAGTTTCCATGAAGTGACATTTCATCCACATACTAGGGTGTTGAACTTAGTAAGATATATTTTGGAATCGCAACAATGGCCTTATTATATGTATTTCATATACTTAAATGTTCCTTACAATAACTTTCAAACAGAGTTCCTTATCTGGAATGATACTAATTTTTTTTGTAAAATTTGCAAAAACATAATGGTAATAGGTAATACTGGTGCCATCTTCTGACAGTATTTTAGAGGTCTGCACGGGCCTGGGCCTGGCCCGTGGCCCGTACCCGGCCCGGCCCGCGGGCCGGGCCGGGCCGGCGGAATCGTTTCGAATTTTCTCACGGGCCGGGCCGGCAGATTTATAATAGTTTTTTCAACGGGCCGGGCCGGCAAAAAAATTGAACGGGCCAGACGGGCCGGGCCGGGCTATAAAAAAAATTTTCGGGCCTGCCGGCCCGTTCTGAAGATTTAAGCAGGAACGATAAAATATGAGCTATTTTCAACGAAAATGGTTTTAACGAGAATAAGTATAAATGTGGCCAGCCACTAGTTTGACAGCATCAATATAAAAATTGCACAGTGTATCGACATCGGAGAATTACATTATGTGTAACCCGTTTTAATATTTTTTTTTAGCTAATTCATGCCGATCTGAGATCACGCTTGCACTATTTTTCTACATATAGACTGGCCGGACCGGTACTAGACTTAATTATAGGCAGAAAACATTATTTGTAAAATTATTAACAGCGATAAAGAACTTATGTTAGCTTAGTCTTCGGATATATACTTCTTGATGATTTTTAAATTAATTTCTCAATAATGCGAAAGTTTGACACATTTTCTGATTAATTTTAAATTGTAAAAGTATAAAAGTGATAAGCCTAACTATTGAAGGGATTTGGAATCGAATAGCGTTTTTCATTTTTGGTAAATAAAATACTTGTATAACCTTGTTGAGTTATAATAGTTTCTCAAATGATTGCAGGTTTTTTTCCCTTCCCTTGCTATTGCTTCCGGAAATTCTATTCAAAACGCTAATTATCACAGTATTTTATTTGTTTGCAGTATTCTTAAATTGTTTGTATCAAAAAATGGATAACGCCATTCGATTATATAGTTTCTGAATAAAGATATCTGCTAATCTTATGCGTTTCTGAGAAAAAAAGAATGAATTTAGAAATGTATCAGAAAGGAGATTCTTTGAATTTAAGAATGAATTTAGATTTGAAATCTATAATAAAATGATACAGAAATATATAAATCTTTTATTAAACAGCTTCAAAATTAACCATGTTTTTAGCTTTCTTTCTTTTTTCTTTTATTCTAAGCCACCATGTTTTTAGCTTTCTTTCTTTTTTCTTTTATTCTAAGCCATATAAATTTTTTAATGAATCTTTATTCGAATGTTGAAAGCCTAAGAATCTAAGTAATCATTAATGTTGTTAATGTGTATTTGCTGTAAAATATACTGTAAAATCATTCCATAGATATGTATGCAGTATTCTTTAAAGGAATCTTAGTGATATGATAAAAATCTGAATTTTTTAGAAATCGTAGAAATTGTAACGGGCCAAAACGGGCCGGGCCGGGCCTGTTTTCGCTGATTTTTGTACGGGCCGGGCCGGGCCTAAAATATAAAAATGTAAACGGGCCGGGCCGGGCCCGGGCCGAACTTTTGAGTTTTACAACGGGCCGGGCCGGGCCGAAATAACTTTCCTACGGGCCGGGCCGGGCCTGGAAATTCCGGCCCGTGCAGACCTCTACGAGTATTTACAGATCCCCCACCCCCTCCATAAAAATTGTGAGATAAGGACTTTGTTCCAATATAAAAACATTCTTTTAGAAAAATTTAAAACAGAACAAAATCTTATGGCCACTATGCAAGTATTAAAAGTCGAGTTTTTAAAATGTTCTAAGACAAACTTTCATTTCACGAATAAAGAAATCTTAATGTTCTTTTCAAATTTTTAAATTAACATCTTCTTGACGATATCAAATAAATATTTGCAAATTAATTCTATCAGTTTGATTTTGTATAGATCACACATATGCTTCCCTGCTTTAATTTTCTGAAAAGACTTAATTTTTTTAAAAGAAAGTATATTTTTTAAAATTTAAAAATGTGTCCTAACTGTACAGAGTATAGTCGAATAGCGGTACATGATATTGGGCATAACGAACCATAAATGGTGAAAGGTAAATTATAATATTAAAAAATATTTGAAGGGGTAAATATTTTATAATTCTGTAGCTAGCTTTTTCAGTGCAATAAATAGCAGAGGACAAAATTAACAAAATTTTATTTAGATATTTACTTTTAAATTAATATTATTTAACTTGTTTTAAACAGTACACGAATAAGAAAACGAACAAAAAACAATTTTCTTCGCAACTTCCTTATAATATCAGTTACATGAAATAAGTTTATCACATATTATCAAATTTACAAAATTTCTGTGGTATTAATGTCTTTATTATGGTGCATTTGTTATGTTCTAAAAAGAAAGGTAGATCCTTTTAAATAAATGTTTTTCCAAATTTAATACGAATTAGTAACTATATTTGTGAATATATTAAAATTCCGCAGAACACAAGCGATTGAATTATTGTTCCATTTTTCTTTAAATGTAAAAACAAATTAAAATAAATTAGTCTTCTTTTAACCGAATCTTTAATTTTTAGAGAAAAGGGAAAAAGGTATCTGTTTATTCCATATTTTAACGCAGTCTTGAAATGACAGCCAGTCACAAATAATTAGAAACAAACATTTTATGGTGTTTTTCGACTGACTATTTAACAACTGAATCCGTATTAAAGTGTCATCTATAACCAATGTTGCCAGGTGTTCGAATTTATGAGAGATGTCTAGATTTTAAAAATCTTTATAACAAGGTCCTATTTTTTTTTCCGACTGAAAACAAGCTTTAAGGCTAGAAATATCCATTAGTATATTGAAATTTATGCGTACGGAAGAGTGAGGCATATTTGACGATGGGATACTTTTGATCTATCTAAAGTTTGTAAACTTCTGTCATTCTAAATGGTAACATCCTTTATTGATCATTTTACTAACTGTGAACCATATCTGTGACACACTGTTTTCTTTCACTTTATCTTCAAATGAAAAAAGTAAGTTTGTTTCTGTTCCTGATTAGTAATTATTTTTAATTTCTTCTGTAAATTTTTTTTATATCAACAAGGTATAAGTTAAAATTTTGATAATGCGCAGGAGAAATAAAGGAGCAAACACCTATTCATATGTAAAATTGGCAATGTTAAAACAAAACTATTGTCAACTATTAAAACAAAATTATAGAACAAAATATTCCACATAGACACATAGGACAATGTTGATCACTGTAAATGGAACACCTTTGATAATGTTATTTATTCAACTCATGATGATTCTGACGCTTTACGAACAGGGTTGTAGTCTTAGAAATAACAGGGGATATATATGCTCTAAGCAGAGGTTATACCCTAACAATGAGTATACTATAAGCTTTTTTGAGAAACAGAGGGCATACGGTGCTTCTTTAAAAAAAATCCAGAAGGTATACAGCGTATACCCCGGTATACTCTCTACTACATCCCTGTTTACAAAGTACAGTAGATGTTGCAACTAATATTCCTATTTATTTAATTGAACTAAAAGTTAATGGCTATGTTAAATTTACAATGAAGACAACTTGCTGACATTTTTTAGGAATTACTGAGGGGGTATAAAATTGCATTTTAAACTAAAATTTTAAAAAAGAAACGATATATCCAAGTTTTATTACACAGATATTATTTCTTATATTGCCACTTCCAATTTTTTGTACGAGGAACTACACAGGCGATTGGTGCAATGACAGTTTTTTTTACAAACGTGTCCAAATATATTTCCTAAAAATAGTGCATTGCATTTTTTTTTGAAAATTATAAATATCCTTAAATAGTCATTTCACAGATTTTGCACATACAGTAATACTGATTGGATTTTATTTTGTATGTTCCGTTATGCATTTTATTTTTATATGTTCTTTTTTCACTGTAAAGCAGTTATAAAGGATAATGATAAAATATTATGAAAAAAAAAAATTTGTAACTCGTTAAAAATCAATTTTATTTCCATTTAAAATTAATTATCAAGCACCATAGCCGATCATTGTTAATCCATAATGGAACACATCTGGCCAATTTGAGCTAATTTACAAAAGAATTCAAATATACCAACTTTCTCTACAAATAACTATCTTCTATTTTTACATGTTCTTTTTTCACTGTAAAGCAGTTATAAAAAGATAATGATAAAATATTATGAGGAAAAAAATTTGTAACTCGTTAAAAATCAATTTTTTTTCATTTAAAATTAATTATCAAGCACCATAGCCGATCATTGTTAATCCATAATGGAACACATCTGGCCAATTTGAGCTAATTTACAAAAGAATTCAAATATACCAACTTTCTCTACAAATAACTATCTTCTATTTTTACATGTTCTTTTTTCACTGTAAAGCAGTTATAAAAAGATAATGATAAAAATATTATGAGGAAAAAATTTGTAACTCGTTAAAAATCAATTTTATTTCCATTTAAAATTAATTATCAAGCACCATAGCCGATCATTGTTAATCCATAATGGAACACATCTGGCCAATTTGAACTAATTTACAAAAGAATTCAAATATACCAACTTTCTCTACAAATAACTATCTTCTATTTTTATATGCATTTAATAAGGTTAAGACCTTACAAATATATTTTTATATTTTATAATTTCATGGAAATTAAGCAGAAAAAAAGGAAAATGTGAGCTAATTTACAAAAGTATTCAAATATACCAACTTTCTTTAAAAACAATTATTTTCTAATTTTTATGCATTTAATAAGGTTTAGACCTTATATATATTTTTATTTTATAATTTCATGGAAATTAAGCAGAAAAAAAGAAAATGTGAACAAATATGCTCCACTCTCCTATATTAATATGAAGTTAAGAGAAGACAAGACTGGGAGCAAACATATAGGAAATTGCTAACTTTAAGACTCTTTCCCTCAGAAATTACCCGACCGATTTTGATGAAATTAGGAATTCATATTTACTGGACTATGCTCAAAAATTATGACAGACAGTTTAATTTATTTATTATTATTTTGACTAAACATTTTGATTTTAGAGAAACGGCAATTTTTCAAAAATTTGTTTTTCTGTCACCATTTATATATTATATATATATATATATATATACACAGCTTGCCACATATCCTATATTTATAGTCTACCAGCAAAAAATTCTTTGAATCGCTCGAGTATTTTAGGAATTAATGAGGTTTTTGTCTGAAAAGTACAATTTTTCAGAGAGCTAAAAACTTAGGCACTTCTAACTTGTGAAGTTATTTGACATTTTTACCTTTTACATATACATGAATTAAAATACATATGAGGACATGGATAAAATTTAGTTAGAATGGATGAGCATAAAATATCCTGTAATGGATAAGTGAAATGAACAAGAATAGGCGTGTTGTTCCAAAGATGTATACCTTTAAAATAACTAAAACTTATGACATACTGAAAAATTCAAATATTACCAATCTCTACCTATTTTTCCCCCAAGAGGCAAGAAATAAAAAGTAACGCTATACCTGAATAAGATATATAATGAATCATATCTTAAAAAAGAAACTATTTTGAATTCTTAGACAGTGAGAAAATGATCCATAATTTTATTTTGGAGCTTGTTATCTAGAACTCGTAACACTGTAGGATGGAATGCTACCGATAGCGAATGAAGCATATTTAAAAGAGAAACTAGTCGTTGGGGGCCACCGTAATACTTACCCATCATGGATATGTATATGAAAATAAAACATGTGAAACTATTTATACAATGCATTGCAAATCATAAACAAAATTTAAATATTGTTAATATACATAGTAATGCTATATTAAAGAACTGCTGATGTACCAATTTCGACAAATTATATAAAACGCCAAACTACTCAAGTAGTACCGAACTGCGTAAAAGAAACATCCTTATAACTCCAAAAATAATAACTCTATTAACTAACAATTAACTGCATCGGATTAAGCGTCTCATTTCCAATTAAAATATACTTCTGAATTGAAATTTGAATGAAATACAGGGTCATGAAAAATCGAAGAATGTGGAAAACAAGATTACAAATATCTCGGCAACTAATTATCCGATCGACTTCGTTTTATATGCAAAATGTGTGTTATTTTATTGCCTTTTACGTCCATTCCTTAGAACAAAAAAATTCGAAAATTTTTATATACCTTTCATCAGAACGAATTTTTCGAGAGTCCGAAAAAAATAGTTCCGGATAATCGAGGTTGCTGATATTAAATAGGGTTCGTCCCATTCTTACATACTAACTACATACAAAATTTCAAGTCTATCTCAATTTGTTCGGGAGATAGAGCGTTTACAGACAGACAGACAGACAGACAGACAGACAGACAGACAGACGGCAAAATTTTTTTTCTAAAAATATGTTTTTCGGAATCTCCACTATCTAAAACGTGTAAATCCGTCAAAAAAAAATTTTCGATTTTCAAAACGATTGCAAGACTTACCCTATACTACGTATGATGGGTAAGTAAAAAACAACTCAATTTTATTCACCAAACAAAGATTGCACCAAGATTGCATCAAAATGAATAAGGCTCTCGATTCTGATAAGCATTCTGAGCGGTTATATGAAATGAATAATCGCTCAAGTAATAAACGGGTCATTTCACAGTATTTCGACAAACAAAGGTTGCCGCAACACTGACTTTTCCTCTATAGAAACTAGAAACCTATGTATATAAAATTAAAATATATTTGCAAAAATAAATTTTTATTTATTTACTTTTTTAATTAAAGAAGGTTGAAAACTGATTTTATAAAATCCAAATGTTTATAATATATTGCAGATCTTCCACAGAGTTGTGAGAAACTATAGCCAGCCACGAATATAAAGGATATTTAGAAACAAACATTTTATAGATAGTACAGGTAAAAAAAGTAAAAAAAAAAATGCATTGGAAATTGATGAGTTCCGATAACGAAACTTCTTTTTTTTGGGGGGGGGGGGGGGTGACAAAATAAAAAATTTTTACTTCAGGAGGGAATTCAAATTTCTTTAATTAGGTCAAGTAGCTATAGTTACTTATGTATTTTTTTATTATTATTATTATTCCGAATCGGACTGCACCATCCGCTGAATGATATGATCATTCGTTAGGAAGTTAGTCAGGCTTTATGAATATGAAGTCATGAATGAATTTCTAAACTACAAAACAAAAACAAGTTGGAAATTGCACGTGAACGTAGCAAATGAGGTGCGTCCGTACGATAACGAAGTTTTAAAAATATTCAGATCTTGCTGATATAGTAGAGCGTACTCCGGATACAGTACAGTAGTCGAAATCTTTACGTTTCTGTAAATATACAGGACGTAATTTTTATTACACCTCAGCAGCGTATATCATTCATAAAATGTGAAATAGTTGAATATAATTAAAACACGTACCAAACCATGTTTTTCCCGTATAGCATTATATAGTGGAATACTTTTGTGTGGCCCTGTAATTTAATAATAAAAATTCTTTGCATCACAGATTGTACAGAATGCATATTTTAGTATATATTTCATAGATTCATGCCAATTCTATTATGTTCGAATGAGTGTAACATCATTAAAATGCATTTGAAACTTTTTCCCCATTGACCGTAATGTAACGGAATCCTTTTGATTGTCCCTGTAATTGATCTATGAATCCGATTTTCATAACATTTGAAATGACTCGACTAAATTACGCAATAATTATGTGTTTTAAATTTCAAACGATTAAAATGTATTTAAAACTTTTTTCCCTATTGACCGTAATGTAACGGAATCCTTTTGAATGTCCCTGTAATTGATCTGTCCATCCGATTTTCATAAAATTTGAAATGACTCGACAAAATTATGTTATAATTATGTATTTTAAATTTCAAACGATTCGGTTGGGTAGTTTTTGGGTTGTTATATGCGGACAGACAGATGGACAGACGGACGGACTGAGCAACAACAATAGGTGCTACGTATTTACATAATTACGAACGCACCTAAAAAGTTGGCAAAAAAAGTATTTGTACACTTAATTTTTTTTTAAATTATAATAAAATTAAACAAAAGATTTAAGCAAAAAGTACTGTAATACATTAATGCATTATAATATTATAGAAGCGAAAACAAAATTAAACTAATCGATTTTTTACATTATAATAAACAAATATACAAAAATTAATGCAAAAAAAGTATTTGTACACTATATTAATGTAAAATAATTAAGGAAAATTTAGTAAAATGATACAAATTAATATTTTGTGTGAATTCATTTAGCATTTATGACTACTTCTAGATGGTGTGACATGGATTCCACCAACTTTTTTGTAGCGGTCTGGTTAATGTTATTCTATGACACAATAAGAGCTTCTTTAAAACTGTTTTTTACTGATACATATTCTTTTTTCGGATTTTTGCATCCAATAGCATCCGCAAATTTTCTATTGGATTCAAGTCTAGAGATTTTAGAGGAGTTACCAGTCGTCTTCGAGTATTGTCGTAACCATGTGCTGGTGATCACAGCAGTATTCTTCGGTCGTTATCCTGCAGAAAGTGAAAAGTTTCCTCTACGTATAATTTCTTAGCACGGTTTAATAAATTATGCCGCGACACATAAATGTATGTTAAACCTGTCCTTCCATTGTCAATAAATTTTAAATGTCCTGCTCCATTAGAAGCTATACACCCCAAAACTATAATATTCCCCCCAACATGCTTGATAGTTTGAAGTATACGTTTTGGATCTAGAACAGTTTTATTTTTACGCCAATTTTTTCGAATGCTTGGTGGTAAGAAAATTCCGAATTTTCCCTCATCAGAAAAAATTACTGTTTTCCAAAAATCCAATGATTTGCTTCTGTATGCGAAAGCGAATACTATGCGTTTTCACCTATTTGTTTCGCTGATGAATGGATTTTTCCTTGAAGTTCTTCCTTTTAAATCTGCATTGAGAAGAATATTTTTTATTGTTTGAGGTATTACTCTGATGCGAGAAGATGTTGCAAGGTCTCTAGCAAATTTTTGAACCGAACGCATAGGATTTTTTAAAGCTTTTTTAACAACAATCCCTTTTTCCCCCTCATTGTTAGTTTGCTGAGAAGTCCTGGTTTTCATTGAATTTCGATGCTTTTAATTTATTCATTGTTTCTCACTATACATCCAATAGTTGTAAATGTTAATTTAACAGCTTTTACAAATTCTTGTTGCGAATTTTAATTTTTATTATGGTCAATCATAGGATTTCATATCTAGAGGTGCCTCCCTAGTTTTAGGTTCTATACTCAATTACTTCAAGAGCAAATTAGATTAAATGTCATACAAATATAATATGAAGTTAAAAATTATTAACAGTTTTTGTAAAAGTAGTCTTTTGAACCATAAACACTATAAAACACAGTACATATCAGGATGGAGAAATGTACAAATACTTTTTTTGCCAAAAATTTTTAAACTTTTCCTATTAGAAAATTATTTTACATCTTTATCGAAATTTTCTGTTGTGTAATTTAAAACACATGGTAAACAGACTGTATTAAAACTATTTGACAAAATATCTGTTTTTATTTAGTTAAAAAAAAATTAGAGTGTACAAATACTTTTTTTGCCAACTGTTTGTATATACATATTTTGACAATTTTAATGATCTTGAACAATCCGATGATTCTGATTTTGATTATTGTTATTTTGAGGACATTTAATAAGTTTCAGATTATTTGATGTGATTGAAATACCGTGTCTAGAAGATAAAATAAATATGACAAAGATGTGCTAAATAATAAAACATAATTTGCGACTTCTTTAAACTTACCATAACTTTGTAGTGAATAATCTTAAAGATTTACGGATGGTTTCTTTCGATTCAGAATTTAAACATTCATAAGAAATGATACCACACTTGACCTATCATATTTTTCTGAGAAATTTAGAAAAAATTGATTTTCCAACTTCTCTGGGTTAAAAATGCCCCTTCCCCCGATTACCTTCCAACAAAGTATGGCGAACCAACTTTTTTGAAGGGGAGGCGCATCGGATTTTTATTTCCAGCGCGAAGTTTTCTAAATTTTGGTAAATGCCCATCAGTTGTTTCGAAAAAACCCAATTTTACCTTTATTAAGAGAGTATATTTTGCCTTAATTAGGAATATTTCTAGCATTCATTGTACTTTTAGCAAACTAAACCTAAAAAATAAGAAAACAATATTTAATAAATTGATTGTTCCTGTAATTTGAGGAGGCTATCTTCACCAATTTCAAGACTAAGTATCGACCGATTGGACAATGGTTTAGAGATTCATTTATAAAGAAACGTGCGTATGAAATGTAACCGATAATTAGTCTTTTTTATTTCTTTATTAGTTCAAGTTAGTTACGATCATTTTCTTTGCCTTTGAATCAAGCATACATAATATTAAAATAATATTTATGAAATATTTTTGGCGATTATTTTTTTAAATTAATTGGTTGTGGAAATGACAACATTTGATCTTACAATAACATTTGAAAGGTCTTAGATTGTAAAGTGATCGATGATTATATTTAATAAGAATTATTAGTAATGGCCAGATATGTTATGTATTGAATTATGATTAAATTTCACAAAAGTATTTGGTTAAATTAAAAACAAAGACGTATAGTAAAATTAATAGTTTCCCAAAAATATTAAATGTTTATATTATTTTTGAAAATCAAACTTAAATGAAGGGATCTGGCATGTAAACAAGGTAACTAACAAAATGAAAGTTTTGAGATATATTTAATCTACAAGTGTTCAAATGAAAGCTACAACCAACACTAATTCGATTTCGTCTTTTAAAACTGTCTTTTAAGGCAACCTACAGTTAACTTGTGAGATTTTTTGTCGGATAGATTTTATTTCATTGACTTAGATGCAAAGAATCATTAAAATTCATATTTAATTATTCAATCATTCAAAAGGTTGTTAGGATGCAGTTAAGCAATTCTACATGAAAATAAGAAAAAATAAAAATATCAGTCAACATGTTTTATACCAGAGTTTTAAAAATATTCGTGGAATTTCACTGCGATTGCATGCACATCCATACGCATGTGGTTTTTCAGTTGATAAAACCTAAAATATGGCAATTGTTTCTTTTAAAACATCTTATTTGTTAAAACAACATCCAGTTAACTTGTTTGCAATGTTTTTGTGCAATAAATTTTACTTTATTGATCTTATAGGCAAAGATCAATTTGTTATCAATCTGAATTTGTTATCAAAATTCAGATTTAAAATTTGGCATTGATTATGATATCATACATTAAGTAAATAGCACACTTAGTACTTTTAAGGGTTGTCACAATGCAGTTAATCAACTTTACACAAAATCAGAGAAAACAAAATCTCATTTATGTTTTAAAAACGAGCCCTACAAATATTGGTAAAATTTATAAGTAAGTTTTCAATTTCTTCATATAAATTAAACCTCTAACTAATATGGTTTGAAATTAATAAAATAAATGTATTTCTGTAGAATAATTAACAACATTTATATTTCATGTGGCTGGTGTATAGTATTACAAGTAAAACTTAGATAATATTTTTTTTTTCAAAAATTGTTCTTCAACCTTCAAATCATTAATACTTTTTAAAACATCAAAACAGTTAATTTATAACGTGGTAAATATTTTTAACAGTTAAGTAATAAAATATAACTTAGGAGATACGATTTTACTTAACAATAAAATCATGCTTGCAGCTCTTTAAAGTCTTTAAAGAGATGCAGGCACGATTTTATTGCAAAAAACAATCAAAAGAAAAATACTCTATAATCTATCGAATTTGTTTTACATATAAATTAAATATTATTTCTTTTATTCCAATAAAAAAGGCTGGAACTTACTAGTTTTAAACAGCAGTATAACATTTAAAAAAAAGTATTAAAAAAATAGACATATGTATAAAATTTTGAAAGTTTTTTACAAAATTAAATTGAAACTATTTTAAGAAAGTCCGAAAATTCCAAAAATACAACCTTTATTCTCAACATACAATTTACTACATAAAATATTTTATAAAAACGTCTATGCTATTCTAGAATAATCGCAATACACATTATTTGAAAAATAAATTTTATAATACTCACTGAACAACCACTGGCATGTTGTCAGCCGCTTACAGTAAACTACGAAATGAAAATTTCTCATAAAACTTTGCTGTGCACGACCATCGGAAATGAAATGACGTAATCGGCAAATATGTGGGCTATGCGTCAGATTACGTATATTTGGATTTTTGATAAGGATAAAATCGTGCAGGGGAAAATACCCTGCTAACGGATCTACTGCTAAAAGTTGTCTGGTTTTCCTCCATGAACTACTGGCTTAAAATTGACCTTTCCGGAATTACTTTCTTTGTTTTTGTGGCAACCTATTTGAAGAATGTGAAGAAAATGTGCCATTGCGGAAATATTATCTGGAGGTTCTGAATGGGGATGTGAATTAAAACACATTTATTATTATTATTATTTTTTTTTTCATAATCACAATTTTTGTGAGTAAATCATATCGTTTAAATGAAATTAGTGCAAATCAGAAAATATTTTCTCAAAAGGTAGAAAATGATTTTTAAAAAACATACAAAACGGTTTAAGGTAAGTCTCAAAAATGCATTTTTTTTTTTTTTTTTTTCGTTGAACAAAACGAAACTTTGACATATTTTTAAATATAAAAGCTTGATTCTCGCAGACATAATTATTGAAAGATTCTTTAATCGAACAGTTATTTTAGTTTTCTGATAAGATTCCATTTTGAGTTACAATCGGTTGTTAGTTTAAAACGGCACTCGGTTAAAAAATTTTGTAAACATACACACACACACACACCAGACAGTAAATTTACACTAGTTTTCGATTAAATGTATTCTATTGAGTTTCTTGGTCAGCATTTTAAAGTCATATCCTTCTTGTATGGAATCTCTTGTAACGATTTCCGTGTGTTTATTTAAAGATATTTTCATCTTTTGTTATAAAGGTGCAATTCAAAATACTCAAGTTATTTTTAACATTTTATTAGAAATATTAGAGAAGAAAAATATATTTTAAATTATTTTATTAAAAATTAGAATAATTTATGAAGGAAAAATTTAGTCTATTCCGATTTTAGTGAGAATTTTTATAGATAGTCACTTTGCAGTTGTTTCATTCACCATGTGCCTGAAGCATGGAAATATTCAAAGTATGATATTTTCATTAAAAAATCCAATAAGAATTTTATTTACTTCTTAAATTAGTTTTCTAAAATTATAATTAAACATATAAAAACATAAAAAATTATTTCTAAAAATTTTTGTAGATAGTAATTTTTTTATGTATCGACCTAAAATAAATTGAAGTAAATAGTATACTAATTTGTTTAACGAATATGTTTAAAACGAAATCATTGAAAACGATAACAAGTACAACAGACCCCCCCCCCCCCCACACACACACACTGAATTAAAAAAGACATCTTTTGTTGTTTGTTTCTAACCCAGAGAGCCCATGCATGATCGAGATGGGAGGAGGCTAGAATTATTTGTTGTAAAAAGTAAATAATATAGCATAAATTGCCAACTTTTACGGATTTTTCATACCAATAAAATTTTATGGAAGATTATAGCTAATTGAATCGCCGCAATTCAAGCAATTTTCTCGTTTAAATAAGAGAAAAAAAATTAATTAAATTTTAGAAATAAGAAAAATCCGTACAAGTTGGTAATTATAATACATCGACCAGATTTGTTGGAACAACTCTAGTTCTTCTTCATATCACTCGCCAATTTCGAAAAATAATTAAATTGTTATTATTAAAAGAAAGCTTACAATTTTTTTACTGATGTAAATTTTGTCCACTGTAAATTTACCGAGTAATTTCTCGGTTATTAACAGAATCTCTGTTTTTCGAATCTTTGCAATTTTATATAAGACTTAAGATAATTAACTACCCGTAGATTATCTGTAATTTCGCAGAATTTTTTTTAAACAATGCAGTTGTTTTCCTTTTCTGCACTGTCGTGTTTGAACTCTTGTTTCAAAACTCCCATTTTGACATCATTTTCTTATAAATCTTTCGTCATGATCAAAAAACTAAAAACTATTCGATTTTTCAATTTAACACGGTTAAGAATAATTGAATTAAAAAAAGCGTCAGAAAGTAAACAGTTTGGATTTCAATCAGATTCGTTTTAAATATCGAAGATATCGGTTTTTAAGACTTTTCATCAAAGCTGAACAGTATTTGATTTCGGTTTGTCTGGCCGTCAGGCTGCGCTCTAACTTTCGTATACATATTCGCACTGCTCTGAAAATTTTGGATGTTATTGACGTTTACCATAGCATGAACCCTATTTCAAATGAAGTTTATAGCACGCTCAATTTTTTTACAGGGACTGTCAAAAGTATTTTGTTACATTACGGCCAATGAAAAAAAAAAAACCGTTTCCATAGAATTTGAAAAATGTTACTTTTTCAAACACAGTACATTTGATATGCATTTATAAAGCGCACGAAAATATGCGGTGCAAAGAATAGTTATTATTCATTTACAAGGTCCCATAAAAGAATTCCATTACATAATGATATAATGAAGAAATTCTTTGAGGGGTATTTCAATTATATTAAACTAATGAATTGATTTACGTCTCTTAGGCTTACTATAAGTTCATTTACAGGAACACACAAAATATTTCAAATGTATATTCTATCTAAAGTAGTGTACATTAGCGATGGTGGCAGGAAATGCATTTTTAATTATGATATGCAATTTTTTGTTTCACTATATTTATGTATACTATATGATGTTAATTAGTGCTTTAGTTGATATACAGGATTTCACATAAGAATACGTAAAGGTTACCGAATATGAGCGTAAATTACTTAAAAAGGTTTTTTTTCTTTTCTTTTGCTGAACTGCATTTAGGTTTACTAAGAAATGATTGTAGAATATAAATAAAATTATATACAGGACCACAGAATGAATTGGATACTTGACCGTTAATTTCTGGAAATGTGATTTCAGTAGTTTAAATATATTTTTAGTTCGAATTAAATTTTAGCTTAACATTGGCATGTAATAAAGATACCAGATAAACTGCAGGGCTGAACAAAAGTACTCAAGTATGTTTCCATCTATTAGTATAAATTGTTGAATGAAAAATTTCAACCTGTTATGCCAAAAATAAATTTTCCCATTATATACAATATACATCAACCTACAGATTTAATACAAGGCTCTTCAAAAGTATTGGAATACATATTTGGTTATGGTTGGTAACTGATGAAATCAGTTTTTAAATTATTTTATCTCATTTCTAAAATGTTTTCTAAGCTATTCTATTTACCTTATTTCCCTAAATAACGAATTTTTTAAAAAGATTTCAGGGAGTGTTAGTGTTTCATAATCTAAGCTTAATGCATGATTTTTCTTTCTTGTTCTTTTGTTTATTCATACTAAAAAAGTATCTGGGTAGATAGATCACTTTTTGCCACCTGGCAAAAATTCCCCTTTTTCGAAGATCTTTTCACTGGTTTAGTATAATTTAAGATCTCTATTTAGCTCTTTTCCGGCACACTGTGTCCGGTCTGGGATACCTAATTTTAACTCCAAACTTGCAAACGGCACCAATAATATTTTAGTAAAATTTTGCTTTTACAATAAAAGCTTAGACGAAGGAATTCAAAATATCTAAAAAATTCGTTTGTGAATTCCAGTGGCAGTCGATAATTTCTCATTTTAGTTAGATTTTGCCCGTGCCGGAAAGGGTTAATGCCTCTCTGATTCTTGTTTATTTAAATGTATCATAGAAGATCAAAAACAACTTTATTTAGCAAATTGTAATAAGATATTTCAATAATATCAATTTGATTTTTTTTTTCGATAGAAAGTGTTGTTTAGAGCACCATCGTAGTTTTTATATGTTCATAATATGTTATGAAGTAAATGAAAAAAATATGATTATGTTACGAGCATATCTATCGGGGAAAAAATCGAACTGATATAATTGAAATGTATTATTAAAACTTGCTAAGAAAATATGTATTCAAACAAACGAGAATTAGAGAGACAGTAAATACAGATATCAAATTATATCAAAACAATCAAAAAATCTTTGATACAAAATGGAAAAATTTGGGGAAAAACAAGCTTTATTAACATCCTTTAATTAATTTGGTGCATTTTAAACGAAACGAAATTCAAAATTTTACAACAAAATTTATGGTGAAAAAAAAATCTTATTCCATCATTACGGTGCGGCGTGAGATACAGTCATATTTAAAATAATTTATTTTACAAGTTTATTTTTCAGTTGTCATGCATGATTTTACGAAAATGATTATCCAGATTTTCGCGAAATTTTTATTTACTCATGGTATGTAAAATGACGTAAAAATTTTATACCTTATATAATAGTCTTAAAGTATGCTAGCTTATGTTAATAACCCTTAACTTTTGTTACTCAAACTCAAATAACTGATATTTCGTCAATATTCAATCTCTCTATTACAAAAGACATACATACTAGTAAATCTGCAGATCAGGAGCCTCAATGTCAGCTTTTCACATCATTTCTTTTTTAAAACACACTTTGGGTAATATTCAACTTCCTAGAAATTGTAATTTAAAATTTTCGAATTACGTAATTATTTATAAGAATAAAATAAGAATAAGAAATTTTCAGCAATCAAAAGCGTTAAATTAAAGATTTAGTTTTGTTAGGATATTCTGAAATTTTCATGATATATTATTATTATTTTTTTTTTTATTATACCCCAGTAGATCTCTTCAGGGGGGCGGAGCCCCCCTCAACCGCCCGTAGTCTCATTAAATTTAAATGTCTAACTTTCTATCAATCTGCTAATGGTTATCGTATATCCTGTATTTTTTTTATACATTTTGATTTATAAAGATAAGTGACAGTTTTAATAAGCATTTTTCATTATCCCCATACTTCTAGATACCTGCCCACCAAAAACACCTAAATCTGATGTATCAGGAACTTTTGAAAGTGTAAACTAAGTAATCTAGAGTTTTACAATTTTGTTTCCGAAAATAAGAAGTTTTGATTGCATTTTGTGGCAGTTGTAGGGGACTGACAGATGGAAAACAATAAATTTTGCGTCGCCAAAATAAGCCTTCACTGAAGTTTCGGCAATGACGTCATTATTCATGAGTTATTGCTGTCTGTTTCTTGTATTTTTAACGACTACTATAAAATACCTGTTTTATTACAATTATGACGTCAAATTTTACAAAGTGAAAAATTTGTTAAAAATATAATTCTTTTTTATTTCTTTTACTTCTAATTATGCCCCCATTTTTGTCAGAAAAATTCTTATTAACGAAAGAAATTTCCGTGTTTAATATTTAACAAAGTACTATATTTATTTTAATTCTGACGTCATTTTTATTTTTTCTTAGTTTAATTTTTCAAATGGAAATTGCTCAATTGAAACTTATTGCCCTTGAAAAATTATTCCAGATTTTGAATTTTTTTTTGGCAACGATAAAGGAAATTGATTAAATTTTATCTAAAAAATCGCTATTGATTCTGTATGAAAAAGAAGGAAATTTTGAATTATTAAGGAAAATATTTGAATAAAATTAATAAAACATACCCTTAGTTCTTTTCTGGGCTATGTTGTATTTATACGCAAAAATACAAAGACATTAATTAATTCATCTGTTTTGACGTTGACTTCATTTAAATTTTTGTACACGCATTCAAATTTATAACATTATAAAAATAAGGATTAGGATGAATGGTTGCTTAGCAACCATTAAGAGAAAATAAAGAAAGTGAAATAAATACATTTTAAATAAGTAAATCTCTAAAACAAATTAGTTTATATTATTGGAAAACATTTATAAAAAATCTCCAAAATTTACAGTAATAATTTTAAAAATCTGACAAATGCGTAGATTAAATTTCAAAACAATACGAATAATTTAACTGGTAAATTTTAGTATCCATTTATCGTTGAATTCCATTAATGAAATGTGTCATCTTCTCTCAATGAAAAAAAAATTGAAAATCATTGGATTTGCCATAGAAAAGCATTATTGCGCAAAATAAAATATTCGATATTTTCCGAACGAATGAATAGAATCTAGCAAAAAACTATACAGCTTAATCTCAGTGCCTCACTAACATACCCACTTAATTTCAAGCCAATCGTATGCTTTTTGCGTCAGTTATCGCGCAACAGACAGACAGACTGACAGAGAGACAAAAACTAAAAAATTTCGAGTCTCCAAAGTAAGCCTTCACTGATGTTTCGGCAATTAATTTAATTTGGCGTCAAAAATAAAATTATCTGGTAATTTTGATACCCTTTCCCCCTACACATACACAAAATAAATAAATAATAAAAACGTACAGAAGATCAAGTTGAAACTATTTTTAAATATTTTTTGAGTTTAAAAAATAACGCTTCTTTTCATTGCATAAGTTTTCTATATGATACCTGTACTTCATTGAGACATTGAGAGTTGCCAATTTATTAAATAACGTTTTGTTATACGAATTTAGCTTTCTTTAAAATAACGGTCGTAAGGCTTCTACTTATACCCAGACATCAACTAGACATTACTTATCCGATTAATAATGTAATATACGCTATTTTAAGCTTATATTTTATATTTATGGAGAAAGAAAAGTAATTTTCTATAATTATTATTTTTTATTTTTATTTATTTATTCATTTATTTATTTTGTGACTGTATAATCACAAGAAACTTAAATCATATTATAGACTTCCTTAACATAAATTTAAAATTACTGCACAAAGTGCATGAAACAATAATACAGCGCAGAAGGAGGGATAGGGTTTGAATATTTTGAAAAATGAAATTTAGGAAAATGACCAGTCGGGTGAATTGTGGGTCGAATTTCTTAGCTTTTAGCACGACCTATAACAGAACCTGGCTGGATGCTTTTGCTTTTTTATCAAACCATAGACCCCTGATGAGTAGTTTAATAATAAAAAAAAGCCTTCTACTGTCCATTTATCCATTTACCTTTCATTATTTTGGTAATATGCCTTCTATTTCACTTCAAACTTCTACTGTTTTCAATAAGATGATTGTAAAAATACTGGTTTCATTGGTTTATTGTGTGGTAATATCTGAATTACTTTGGTTATATTTATAAAAGTATTTATATATTTATTTATTTATTATTTTTAAGAACTAGAGAATCTAACTCAGGTTTCTTGGAATGCATAAATGTAGATGAAAAGCGTTTTTTTTTTAATTATTGAAACCTAATGGATTTTTTACAATATATATACATGTGCACCTTTATTGCCCACTAATATATAATCAAAACCCATTCTTTGAAAAATACCAATTATGTATCTTTTATGTATTTTCTCTTAATAATTTTCAAAACTTATGTATTTAAATAAATTATTAAAATTATTAAAAGCAATAAACTCATACCAAGAGTCAATATTTGAACAAATCACCAGATATTCGTTATTTACAGCAAACTTGACTCTGTTAAATTCAGTTATTTAACTCCGATCACATTGTTTTGTACAATTACCGTAAGTTCCGAAAGTAAGCTCTCCTTTAGCAGACAGGAAATTATCACAATTTTAAGGGATGCTTATAATTGGAACTTTTGGGAAATACAGTCGAGTCTCTCTATATCGAAACTCCATACATCGAATTTCTCTATATAACGAATTTTTAGCAGGAACGGTTCCCTTTTTTTCATGATTACATTAAAAACAGTCTCTATATAGCGAAAACACTATCTCGATATAACGAATTTTTTTCATAAAAGGTTCTTTAATTATACAGTTTTAAAAAAGCTTCAAAATCACGTGGAATCAAATTTCCATCACTTATTTTTCATTTATCTTTCAAGGCTGAGTTTTTTATATTGCTTCTCTATCTTGAATCTCCTTGATCTTTAAGTCCAACAAATTCATTCCACCAGCCCCCCACCCCCCCTTCCCACACATCTTTTAACATCCTTCGAGAAACCGTGTCAGATTAATTGTTATTTGTTACACATATAAAACCTGAATGAATGTGGTAATTGAAGTCAGTGTTGATTTCTGAGGGTGGCTTGGGGGGGCATTCACTCCCGGAGCAATGAGATCGCCCCCCGAAAATTTGAGAAAACTTTGTTTCCAATGGCGAAAAAATTAACGTACGTTTTTCTTGTGTGATTTTTGTTAAGCTTTTAAATAAATGCCTATTCTCTTTTTTGAAACTGCTCAAATAATTTAGAAATAGGATATTACGTTAATAATTATAGTTAGACACTTCAGATTTTTAATTAAACGTATAAAAAATAATATTTGTTCGAAATTTGCATATTAAACAGAACTTTTAACGGCTTTCTCTATTCAACGAATTTCTCTATATAACGAATTTTTTACTGGAACAATAGATTTCGTTATATAGAGACTCGGCTGTAGATAGATAAAATTAGGAGGGTGGGAGCACATATTTGGAGTTTATAAATTTCTCAGGATTTATACAGCTTGCAAAATATACGAGCGGGGGGAGAGGGGGATAATATTTGGAAATATGCTTACTTTCGATACTTCATGGTATTTTATTTATTTTCTATATTTTTTAATTAATTACTTATGAAGTTTTAATATTGCTACAGAAAATTCGCTGAAGAATAGAAGTTATAAAAATAAATGCTAAAATATTTACATACTTTAACACTAGAACCGCGGGAAATTTTACCCAAGTTTTATAAAAATAATTCACACGAGAATTTTTATTTAAGTCTATTTAACTTATTTATTTTAAATAATTTTTGTGCAGCTTATATGTAAATTATTTTAGAAAACTTATCTGGTTCGAATCGACATCTTTTCACTGAGTACGGGTCAAAATGACCGATCTCCGCGGTTCTAGTGTTAAGTGTAAACGGATTAGTGTTATGCAACTGGACTGCACACAACAGAGTTACATTTAAAAAAAGCATGCTGAAAATAATTTTAAAATTATAAAAATAAGTCGGTTGAGATGCAATTTTCGAACTATTTGCATATGAAAGAACATATTCCTCTTATTTGGCGGTATATAAATCAAAATTATGCGATATGTAGAAGTTAAAAAACTTACTATAATCAAACAGAAATAATCTGAGAGTAACTCATACTGCGTAATATTGCTGCTTATAATATGTTTAACAATATAAGTTTTCATTTTTTCGGTTATGCTATTGATTTCTTAATTTCTGTTGTTGGATTTTTAGTCTTATTTTTAATTAGTGCATTTAGCAATATTGGACAAATATTTTTTTATTACAATCTGGTTATTGGTTAATTTATATTGCGTTGATTATCTTGTGATATAATAATTATATAAATTGCAAAATGTTATATAATCTCGTGCGATACTGAACCACTTCAAACAATAATGAAACAATGATTTTATTTTTAAGTTTTTATCGAATTGTGCTATAATTTTTTTTTCCATAGTAATTACAATTACACTAAATTGTCGCATTCAAAATCTATTGGGAACCCAGAAATTTTTTTTGTCGTATACACCATTTCTTTCAGATAGATTTTAACACATTAAATTTTTTCTTAAGATTTTTTAAAGTAGTGAGCATAAAACCCGCTGTACACAGAGTTTACTTTAGAGCTTATTACAAATTTATCAGCATTATATAAAGCTTGGATGCCGAAAGTATTTAAAATACACTAAATGCTGAAGTTCGATCAATGACATTACGAAACCGGAAAATGCCGGAAGTCATAGTGCTTCCTTTACAAAAATTTTTAAGCGATGGGAAGCCTGCATAGTTCAACCTTGAATCCTAATGATTTTCTGATCAGGTAATTTTACCTCTAATGCAAATGAAGATACAAAGAAATAAAGAGTTCAATTCTATCGAAAGCTAATAACATTGGATTCCTGATATTGCTACAACTGATCAGCTTACCATTTACTGCATTTTTTATACTCCCAATTACAAAAAAATTGTTAATCCTTACATTTTTTTTTTTTTTTTTTTTTTTTTGGGGGGGGGGGGGGGTTTAACTTGTAATTTTCAATTTAAATATAGGTAGGTACTAGTAATTTTTTTTTCGTTTAGAGATTTCTGCGCCACAGAAATATTTGACTGTAATCATTCGTTTTAATAGTAATAAATCCCGTACATAAAATGTAGTACAGAAACGGTATCCTGTGAGTTAATTGAACTTTTTATTCATTTTTCGATCAGTATTTGAGGCTGTTTCGAGTACTTATGCGATAATTTTTGTTAAAGCTGTTAAGAATTAATATTCTAAAGATTGAAAAAACAAAATAATAATAATAATAATAATAAATAACTAAAAAGATAACTTCAATTTTAAAGTAGAGCACTTGACTTTCATCGCTCGTGACATAAGTGACATAAAATTACGGTTGGTTTTTGTAGATTTTTTTTCATTTTGTCGTCTACTAAAAGAAAATGCAATAAATGTTAAAACTTTACTTACTAATGTCTAATTTTTAAGTCATATTTGAATTTATTGCTAAATTTAGCTTTCGGGTCATTCCATATCACGGGTGAAACAGCTTTTCTACACATCATTGCGATTTCAACAATGTTATATCCTCAAATTAAAACAACTGTGCTATTATTAAAATCTAGAGTTTTTAGTTATTTTTAATGTATAGTTTATGTTTTAATAACTTATAAATTGATAGATACATAGATATTTATGTAAATGTAGCGCGCAGGACATTTTGTCAGTTTTTTTAATGGAATGGTTCAGAAAAGGAAAATATTATATAAATCTAGGGCTTGAAATAGATATTTTATTATTTTCATTATGTATTATTAGAAACGAGCAACCTACTAAGGTCTAGGGATTTAAAATGTGGAGATTTAAAAATCAAAGGACCATTTCATATCACATGTGGAACAACTTTTCTACACATTTCTGCGGTTTTAGAATTGTAATCATATCCTCAAATTAAAACAACCGTGCTAATGTGAAAATATGGAGTTTTTTTGTTATTCATTATATATATGTTTTAACAACTTATAAATCGATAAATATATAGGTATTTATGTAAATGTCACGCGCTGGACATTTTGTCAGTTTTTTAATGGAATGGTCCTGAAAGGGAAAAGATTATATAAGTCTAGGGTTCGAAGTGGAGATATTGATTCTGTATTATTTTTATTATTTATGTATTATTAAAAACGAGCAACTTACTAAGGTCTAGGGATTTAAAATGGGTAGATTTTTAAACCTATAAAGGGCTATCACGTGTACCGTATCATGTATGGAACAACTTTTCTACATATTGCAGTTTAAATAATGCTATTGTATCCTCAAATTAAAAAAAAAACAATTATGATAATATGAAAATATAGCTTATTTCGTTAGTTTATAGTTCATATTTTAACAACTTATAAGTTAATATATAATTCCATTAATTGTAAAACAATATATGAACCATTGAATTTAATACAAAATTATCACACTGAAATATGAGGAAAAAAATAAAATGAATATAAATGAAATTTGAGGAACCAAAGCAGAATCATTAGGCCCACAAATATTTGGAACTAGAAGTAATCTTTGTGGTTTCATCTTCGCATTAGCCATGAAAAAGCAAAGCAATACGAATTTGGGACTACCAACACACAAAAAATTAAAATTAAATGGAGAAAAAACATTAAAATTAAATCATAATAACATTATTAAATTGGATAGAAAAGTAAAGAAGTCTTTAGATATAATTTTTGATTCAACAAAAATTGTCTCTTTCTATTTGTAACATGATCTTTACATCAAAATAGCATGTTATCTTTTTTTAGTTATCTTTTTTTTTTATAAAAATTCAAAGTTATAATTAAATCACTAAATTATCATAAAATTATTTAATTCCAAAATATGAACTACCTCAATGTTTCTTCTTTATATGTGTATACATATATAATTCGTGGTCGAGAAACTATATGCGAAGATATTTGAAATAAAACTTACATTTACTAGTAAATAAAAAAAAGGAAATAATGTTGTCCATCTGTTTTGCTGATTTCTACCCCCTCCCCTTCTCCGAGAGGGGTAAGCGCAAGAAGATATTAATTCTGAATGCATTATGAAACAAAAAGTTTTTATGAAATTCTTATAAATAATATATATTTCTTTTAAGTTTCTTTTGATATAAAGCTATTTCCTATATAAAGTTATATTTTATTGATCTCTTACTTTTAATCAATCAAGTATGCGAAAACTAAGTAACTATTTTTCAATATAACTTCAAACAAAAGAAATAAATTCCAAAAATTTTTACACATTGATAACGATATCATCACGAGAGGAAGAATTTCGAGAGATGATAAGTATGATTTCAGAAGGAGCACTGGGTCCAAAATTACCAAAAATTTGATAATGTTATATATGCATAGCCCGTTAGGAGTTACGAAGGTTAACTTTGCAAACGCTTAATTTTCTGCTGTGACAAAAATTGCCGCATGGACACTGTGAATGATCTGTGAAATCTCTTTATCAAAGAATGCATAAATAAGGTTCGATTAACTTAACTGATGTCTCGCAGGCCACTGTCTTTTTTTTTTTTCAATTTTTATAGTTTAACTTGTAATTTTCAATTTAACTACAGGAATTTTGTTTTATTTAGAACTTTAATACTATCACCAGAGACTTTTAAAACGGTGTATGTTAAATACAACAGTCCTGTACAAAACGTTTGATACAATAACACTAACCTATGATTTAGTCATGCCTTTTATTCATCTTTCGACCTTGCTGTCTCACAGACCGCTTCAGACTAGTTATGTTAAAATTTTTGTCACATCAGTTAAACATTAACACATTTAATACTGCTTCAGTAACTAAACTTTATGTACTGGACTATTATAATTGAAATTCTAGAAGAAAATTTAAATATCTGAATGAAATTCTGAAATTTTAGAAGTCCCTTAACGGTAGTATTAGAGCTCCAACTGAAACAAAATTTTATTAGAATATATAAATTAAACTGAAAATTGTAAGTGAGGTAATGAAAACTAAAATAATCACAATTCTATAATTTATATACATGAATTTTAACAAATCGATTTTCGAAAACATAGACGCTTGGATTACTTTTAAAATATTTTAGCTAGTAATTTAGTGTTGTTCTACAAAAGAAAAAAAAAATCGTATGGAAACAATAAAACTTAATTGCAGCGCCTAGTAATGTAGGAGTGTTTGATAAAAGAAAAAAAAAAAAAACACATAGAAACTGTACAATCTAATTGCAGCGTATTTAAGGAAATACCTGCATAATTTCCTTTCTTAGGGTTTTAAAAACTATTTTTACATAGTTATTAATAATCGTAATCCTGACTTTCTATAGAATACAACTAAGGCAAATCAAGCAAAAAATACTAAATAATAATAATAAAAAAAAAAAAACAGTGTCAAATGAAGAGCGTGAATCGCATAACTTAAACAAAAGAACTGTTTTTACAGCGTATATATGAATGTCCCAGTTCCATCGAAAATGTATAAATATTTAACGAATTCAGCTATTCACCGAAAGTTTTTTCCCCCATCAGATATAAGCTCATATTTTTGAGTCTTAATACTTTCTACACTTTGAATTCTTATTTTCTCCGTTCAAAAATTGTTAAAATTTTTCATCTTCTTTCCCCACACCACAATCACCTACTAACATTGCATTGCCATCATAACATTGTAAGGGCCAAAGAATCTAACAGATTTTAGTGTATTTTTTACAAGTATTTTTAATACTCTTAATTTGTTTCATGGTTGTATAATCCGTTCGTTCTCAGGTAGGATAAATGTACTGAGTATATATCCATTAATGCGTACTTAAATATTTAACTTATTGCAGTTTCACTTTGCTTAAAATGACTTTGTCTACTACATTGTTTTGTAACACGTAAACAGTTGTGACCATGAATGATTTTGACGATGCATCAGCTGCGGGTGATGAGCGCAAAAATGCCTTAAAATTAATTTATTAATTTTTAATCAAGTTTTTAAAAATACTGAAATATTGTATTGAAACAGTGCTGCTCCAATGCAATACTACCCACTGAATAATAAGCCTGAACGTTGACACAAAAATGGCCACTGCCAAAAGCGGATATTTTTTTTTTTTTTTTTTTTTTTTTTTTTGCGTGTGTACGATCCTTTGAATTTCGGTACCAATATTTTTTAAAAGTTCTTTTAGCTTTATTTTTCTAAGATTAAACAAGTGAAAGAAATATTCTTCAAAATACTGATTTTTAAATTTAGGCGACCATACAAAAGGAATTTAGGAGAACAAAATCCACCAACAATAGCCGCCATTTTTGTATCAGCACTGAAGCTTAGCATATTTAGTGGGCGGTGAATGCAATTAAAATACGAGTGTTAATTTTTTTTTTTTTTTCTCATGCCTATCTTTTTCTATCTTAGATCAGTTTTTATTATAACTTTGATGGAATAAATGAAAAGCTATTCTGGTTTGACTGATGATTTTTGCAAATAGTTTTATCCTTATCTTTAGATGTTTAACTTGGCATCTATACCATATTAGATATTGCTAAAAAATATTTAACTTCAGCGCAAAATCCGTGCAATGGTTCATTGGTACTAATTGCACTAATTGTAAGATACTAATTAAACATCAGGAAATGACTATTTTAATTGATTATTACTCTTAATGTACATTTTTATGGTATATTATTCAAATTTTCTATTTTATACAAAAAATATTACTGTTGTAAAATGGAAGAATATTCCTTAAAAGCTTACTTTATGTAAAACAATAAAAGGCTTAAGCAATAAAACATGATAAATATAAATTTTAAAAATTAGTATAATTAAAATTTTAATTCTTATCTATATTTTATGCTTGAAATTCGCTTGTAAATGTGTTAAAAATATCTCTAATGGGTCAAAGTGGGGAATTTTAAACTGTAACCTTAAATTTTAAAGTGTTGTTATTGAAGCCTTATTAAGCTTCATCATTTTGCAAATAACACTTTTTACTAAATTACCATTTCAATTTAAACAATACCAAAATAAATTTTAAATTATAGAAATGCTTATTTTGAATCAATTTTTCTATTTATTGAATTACTCTTATTGATAACATTCACATCCTACCCGTAATGTAATTATTCACTTTTGCATAACGGAAGAACCCAGAAGCACCCCTCCCAGAACACGAATTTTTACTTTATTTTTATATATTAACATATTTAAGATGGTTTCCCATAAGATTTTATTGTTCACACATTAGCATATGTAAAAACTAAGCTGGCTTTTGCGGATATTTTATTTTTCAGATATTAACATAATTAATAAGGTTTTCACATGTGTTTTTATTTTTCACACATTAGCACACATGGAAATTAAGCTGATTTTTGAGCATATTTTACGTTATTGTTCATATATTAACATATCTAAGATGGTTCCACAAAGGTTTTACTGCATTAATCACATATTAACATATGTAAAACGTAAGCTGGTTTTTACATATATTTTACTTTAGTTTTCACATATTAACAAATGTGAAGACAAAGCTAGTTTTTGTGCATATTTTACTTTAGTTTTCAAGCATTAGATAAAATTACAATTCGCACTTCATATTGGAAAAAGAAAATGAAAATCTTTAAAAATTTCTAAATAAACCTATGTTTGACCGTGTACGACGTATTTAAAGAATCTTCAAATATTAATCAGGGAGGCAGGTAGTAAAAATAAATTCTACATTACAATATAAATTCCAGACATTAGAATATTATTCTAGACATGAATACATTAGAATGTAAATTCTACAACATAAAACAATCAAAACATCTTAATTTTTTTTTTTTTAAATATTGTGAGGGAGGCGGGGGAGAATTGTATGCTTATCTGCTCATCTCCTTTATCGCTTTACTTAAAAACTTCAAAATGATTTTAGAACATACCAGAAACACTTACCTTGAATCAAATTGTCTATCCATTGCGCCACTCTTATTACTCTTATGTTCACAAAGCTATTTACTTCATGCACAACGGAGGCAAACACCCCCTTCCAAGCACAAATTCACAAAGCGAAAAGAACGAGCAAAAGGCACAAGGCAGAGAAGATGCGGAGGAAACGGTGATATTTTTGGGCAAGCCGGTGTTATTGCCCAATAACTTGGAGGTTAAACAACTGAGTACTGATCTCGGGGGGGGGGGGGCAGAAAAGAGAACAAGAGGGTGGGTGGAAAGCATTTTGGGTATCTGTGCCAAAAAATGATATACTTTTTTTTCTGTGGGTTATTGGGGAAGACAGCCAGTAAAGAAAATTGGAAGATAGATTGTTTATCCTGTAATAAGCAGTAATTGCGAGGCTCAATAGTTGAAAAAGTTACTTTCTGTAAGAAATCTCAACTGCATTAATTATGTTAATCATTTTAAAATACAGCTACGTTCCTATTACACTTCATAGCATTAATACAGAGTGTTTCGCTACCAGACCGACAAACTTTGAGGGGTGATAGTAGACATAAAGACAAACATTATTAAATAGGAAACCATGGGGCGCAAACGTCTTCTGTAGGAGCTAGGGGCCATTAAAGTTTAAAGTCCAAAAATTCAAACGCTGATAAAAATTAGAAAAAAGGGTCGATTTGTTTGCGGTTTTCTCTAAAATCATTCTTTATATCGCGATTTTTTATTTTTTAATTTTAAAAGTTAAGTTCAAAAATTGTCGATAGAGGGCACTTTAGACTTTAGAGTAACGAACAAATACTTTTTACCGTTCTTTTGTGCATGGGATTGAAATTATTCTAAAGTTTAGACTTTAACTTAAATTTTAAGCCCAAAGTCGGAAACATGGGGATCGGTTAACTAGCGAAATGTTAACTGTGAACCGAGGGGGAGATTTTAAACGCTCATAAACATTGGACAAACTAATCGATTTTGTTGCGGTTTGCGTGTAGGTCATTCCTTTAGTAATTATTTTATTCAAAATGACGTACAGCTTTCATGTCCTCATTTTTTGATAGAAGGCGCTTCCGACACATCTCCGACACTTCAATGGTATTACTCCTGGGTGTTTTACTACCAGACCACCACACTTCCAGAAAGTGTAAGGGATGCAAAGACGACTCGGAATCGCACAGGAATGTAACGTTTAAAATTGCTTTTTTGCGAGCTATGGTTAAAAAAGCAGAGAAAAAACAACATAAACAAGCAGAGAAACAGCAACACGTTAATATGACATAAACAGTTTATTTAAAGGTTTTACTAGAAAAGATTTACTGGTTCGAAATTACGACCAGAAGCAATTCGACATGCTTGACAGCGGCGTCGCATGTAATTCCTCACGCTTTGAAAGATTCCTGGAATCTGTCTGGAATAATGTCTGTCGTTTGCGCCCCATGGTTTCCAATTTAATAATGTTTGTCTTTATGTCTACTATCACCCCTTAAAGTTTGTCGGTCTGGTAGCGAAACACCCTGTATATGTTTGCAAACTCTACCTAAAGTAGGCTGCCTTAATGCATTCTAAAACCATTGGCCGGATTGATTCTTAGGACCTCTCTAACAAATTAACTAATTAACTTCTATTCCTTTATTCGTTTTCCTGAGCGTATACAACTGTTGGAAGCTATAATTGTCTCATGATTATAAAATGATATGCGTTAATGAAAGTGTATAAGAATGTAAGAATGTAATGTGGAATGTGTTGATGGAAAATAAGTAGCTGCATATTGCAATCGTGGGGAGAGAAAAAAAATCCAGAAATTTTCTGGTAGTCAGTATATTTTCGCCTTAGACCTCGAACTACTCTCATTCTAAATTTTATTTATTGGATATTTTATATCCCATTTTTATACTATGCGACAGCACTCGTATTTATGAAACATTTTGTATGTGACTGAACTTATTGGCATCAAGATTTCGACGTATTTTGACGGGCCAGCTTCATCAGCCATCTTGGTTCGAAATGGCGGCCACTTACAGATTTCAATATTTCAAGAAAAAAATTACAAAAAAAAAAGAGAAATTCAAAAATCATTTACCCTTAAGTGTTCGACCTTTATTCAAGAATGCTGAAACAATTTTCTTTTCATCTCTCTTAAAAAATAGCTGAGATATAGGCATTCCGACATTTTTATAGAAGGCAACAGCTTAAAACTGATCCTTCTATAGTTTAATTTTTAAGTTTTACTAAACCAAGTTTCTTGCAATAATCTTTTATTGTTGTAACCATTGTTCTAAATCTCATACTATAAGCCAAAAAGATTTTTGAAATGTGTTGACGTATAGCGAAAGAATTGCTAAATGCAGAATGTTAGTTATTAAAATACCTTTTTTATGAGAAATTAGACCTCGGACACACTAGGAGAATGGGGTCACTATGATCAGCCAACGTTCCTTGTTCTAACAAAAGTACCTATGAAATACAAACTCGCAGGTAGATTTTTATATAATATAATAGATTATGCTCTATAAATTTGTGGAGTTTATCTGCAAATATCTCTCAAAGTTGCCTATCATTACATTTTCTTAAATATTAAAACATTTTATGTTGTTTACTAGAATCACTTAAAGTAACATGTTGTTGCGACTTACTTTAATTTTAAAAGATTATTACCATTTTATATATATACATAAAAAAATACTGCAAATGATCTCCCATTTGTTTACTAGACACGCGTTAGACAATCACAAATATTCATTCGATGCCAAGTTTAGAAAATGTTTCGGATATAGTTGCTTGGAAACTTTTCAAGTATTTACCTGAATGAATGATAAAACACTCTATATTTTTGGACATGAATGTTTCAACAGACTGTTTTGAATCCAATTATTTTAACAATTTATTTTTAATACTTTTATACGAAGATAAATAAAAAATTATGCAAAGGCTATAAAATGAATTCTCAATTCATGAAAAATTCCTAGACACCTAAAAAATAATCTGTACTAAAGGAAGAAATTCTTATTTTACTAAAAAAATATTTTTTAAATCTTCTAAAATAAATTTTTATAAGAATTTTCAGGACTTGAAAAACATTTTTTGATGACATACTTGTATTGTCAAGTGCCTCGCTTTTTAACTCACTATAGTTAGCAACACTAGTACAAACACAGAAAAATAGGGAAAAAATTTATCAAAATTATAAAAATTTTATTAATGAATTATATGCCTTTGATATAATTTTTTAAATAACTATTTGATTATTAAGTTTTGAATTTCAACTTTACACAAGCCATATATATTATTTCTATTTTCAGCATCCCTTTTTCTATACATCTACAAAGCACACAAATATGAATGAGGTAACATACGAGAGGTTTTTGAACCAGTTTCTGGCGTAATGACCTCGCGTTTCACTAAAACGTATTTTTTAAATTAAAAATTGCAATTAATTAAACCAGCATTGTTTTTATACTTTTTCTGTAACTAATTAATTAATAATTATCACGAACTATAAATAAAGAGGTGGCACCCAAAATACATATTTAACATGACAGTAACACACGAAACCAACTTGCAGTACACAAGATATCACTGAACAGATATTCTATTGGTGTTTTGCAAAGTAATTTTTGAAATTCGGGAGAGGAATCATTTTTGGAAATATAATTTTGAGTTTTCAAAATAAATAGTTTTTCTCAAATCATTGTTGCCATTAAAATAGAATACTGCCTTATTTAAAAAAAGTATACAAAAAGAAAATGTGGTGTTGTAACTTCATGGATTTATTTTATATTTGAGGCACTGATATGATAGTAAGTCAAGAAAAATCGATTTTGAGATTTTTAATATGTTTTTATACTTTATATACTTCAAAATAAGTATGTTGACTTTTTAAAAAGTTGTAAATCTGAAATATCCATACATGGATCTCATATGCTTATTTTTTGTTAATAAAACTTTGTAATTTAACAGTATAAAACCATTTTTTGCTTCACCTGTAAAATTAGGTTTCCTTGAATGATTACCTTTTCCATGTCATTGCCTTATTTATGATTAAAAAGCAAAATTTAACTTGAAATATTTAGAGAAATAGATATCATCGATCGGCTAAAACATTGATATTTCACGTGTTGCTTCAATGTTATGTTTTGCTACATTAGATTGAACTGCTTATTAATTCATTAAATTAATTTTTATTTTTGTTCAGTGTTTTCTCCCGAAGTGATGACAATCCTTTAGTGAAGTTATTTTTTTTTTTTTCGCGTGTGCCTTTTGAAAAAAAAAATGTCCAGCTTTTAACAGCTTTTATTTCATTTTTACGGGGGCTGGTTTGTTTCTGCATAATACATACTTATTGTATGCGAGACCAATAAGTTACGTAATCTAAGATTATCTTCCAATTGGATATACATTTCATTAGGATTTACAAAATGTATTTTTTAATATTTCATTAAGCTATCAAAGAAGAACGTCGAATATAACCAGCAATCTTAGAACATACATACTTGCCAACCTCCCGCTTTTTTTTAAACGAAGAATCGTGTTCCCACCGGAAAATTTATTAAGTTAAAAGTTTCTTGCTTTAACGTGGTAGTTATTCGAAACTTACATGATTTATTTTATTAAATAAATTTTCTGGTTTTAAGTATGTTTTCTTAATTTAAAAAAAGCGGGAGGTTGGCAAGTATGGAACAATTAATACTGTTAAGATCGCGCTATTTTCTTCTTAATTTTATAGTGCCAGTCAAACTTGATACAATCGGAAAATAAAATCGTCCTTTGAATTTATTTCTGACAAAAGTGGCGGCACTGACTATTTTTCAAAATTTAAAGAAAACAGTGAGAATGACAGAAAGCTGTAACTGATTTCGGTTGCAAATTTGTTATATTTAAGCATAGAGTGTTGTCAGAAGGTATTTGCATATCGTATTTTAGACGCGATATCAGGCTTGCAGACAGTCTGGCTCCGGGCCGTAGCTAGAAGTGAACAATGGGGGGCTCATTTTTTTTTCTCTCTCCCTCTGAAGCAGAAAGATAAATTAGTGCATATTCATATTGTAGGTACTATATTTCTTATTAAACTGTTATAATAACTTCATATTATGTTAAGAAAAGTATAGAATGATGAAAATTTTGAGTGTATAAATGATGCAAAATGAAACATCATGTTAGCTTCATATGTACAAATAGGATGAGGGGGTGTTGAAATACTTATTTTAGATACAGTATAGTACTTCTGCAAATCTTTGAAAGGTTCTCAAAACTAAATTAGCTTTTGAACAGAATTTAATTTGAATTTTCGGAACAGAAATTCATTGAGTGACCTTGTAATCTTTTCCAGGGGGAGATCAAAATATTTTAAGGGGGGTGAGCCGCCCATAGCGCCCCCTAAGCTACGGCGCTGGTCTGGCTTTTACAGAAAATCGGCAAACTGAAATCGCACAACGATAAATGGGCTGTTATGCGAAAGGTTCAATATATTTGAACAGTCTTCTGTTATAGTGCATCCTTATATCATTAAAACAAATTGTCTGAATAAAATAAATTACAGTTAATTACAAATCTATAAGAAATGTGCTATAAAATAAACTCAAAATTGTAATGCGAAAACCCTGGCAAAGGTCTACTGATGTGATTTTATTTCAGTTATTAAAAAAAACCTTTCTTGAATTGGACTTTACGAACAATTAATAATAATTTTCGGCATGTCATTAACCCCTTCCGGCACGGACAATTCTGTGAAAAAATGAGAAATTATCGACTGACACCGAAATTTAGAAAAAAACTTTTTGGGAAATTATGAATTTCTTAATTTAAGTTTTTCACTGTAAAAACAAAATTTTAATAAAATAGCATTGGTGCCGCATGCAAGTTTGGAATTGCCTCACCAGTGGCCGAGAGGTTCTGACCTCAAACTGGTAGACGGTAGGTGCTGGGTTCGAACCCAATCGCGACCGTCGGCCTAACCGTTCGGAGTTTTCCGTGGTTTTCTTCGAACCTTGCGTAAATACGGGTTAGGTTCCCTTAGAAAGACCCCCACGGAGGGCATCCCACCCCATAGGGCCTATATCCCATAGCGTAGATAATCGGCCGACATACATACAAACGAACAAACAAGCAAGTTTGGAATTAAAATTAGGTATCCCAGACTGGTCACAGTGTGCCGGAAAAGGTTAAGGGAAGGGATGACTAGGATGCACGCTCGCATTAATTGTACTCTAACATGTTATTTAGCAGAGTCCCGCTATTCCGAACTGAATTCAGAAAAATATCGGGATTTTTTATTCTTAAAAGCGGGGAAAATTTAGAAAGACGTTCGTGAAAAACTGTACATTTATTGTTATACAAATAAATTAAATAGAGACATACATAGAACCAACGTTTGATGAAAACGCTTGAAACCAAATTGGAATGGAAGTCGGTTACAGTGTAAGTCGGCTGGCTCCATTGACTCAATTCTGTGAGAACCATTTTTAATCACGACTAAACCCAAAAGATAAATAATTTACATTCACTTAAAAAGTAAAGTCAGGGAAGTTTTTTTTTTTTTCTTTTTGGACGAAAACTAACGAAATCGACTAAGTAAATTATTATTTGTCATCGTTGACTCAGATTTATAGGTAGAGAAAAGCGTATTTATTAGTAAGATACTAGCGTAATAGTTTTTATTTGGAGAGTATGTTATATATTAACAATGAATTTTAAATTATTAGAAATAACACAAGCTGTTCACTACAAGCCGATCAACGCCATACAGGGTTGACACTAGCGGATGCCCCCGCACTTAATGTACGCCTTAACAAATTAATACGTTTATTATTATTAATGAAATATGCCTATTCAGACTTCCTGCTTAACCGAACAGTGTTCGGTCCCAGTTAGTTCGGAATAACAGGATTCTACTCATTTATTCAGTGTTGAATTCAGACACTTTTCTACTGAAGGGACTCCTATGGCTCCGGGAGGGGGATTGCACTTTTTGACCACTGAAAACAAAATCTTACATTTTCCGGGGGGGGGGTTGCATTATTCCGGGGGAGAAATGCTCCCCCAGTCACCCTTTGAATTTAACACTGCGTTTATTATAAGTAACTAAATTTTATCTAAGTGTGTATATATGATTTAATTGATGTGTGTTTGATAAAACTAAATTGATCAAGAACTTCATATAGGTTAGGAGTACACGTTTTTTAGCTCACCAAAAGAACTTTACTTTTCAGCTAAAACCTCCATTAGCTCCAAAACTACTCGAGCGATCACGATATTTATTTATTGCTGATAGAGCATAAATGTTAGATCATATGTGGCAGACAATTAAAAAATTGAATTAGTTTCTGAAAATTGGTAATTTTTAAAAACTTACCATTGCTTTAAAATAAAAAGTTTTAGTGGCAGAAAAAAAACTGTCTACCATTAAATGTTAAAACTGTTGTTAGCTTTCGTTTTTTCAAAAACTAAAACAAAATCACTTCACCTTTTTTCATTCACGTATAAAAACATTTCATATTTATTTACTTAGAAGTTTTGATTGTACTTGTTTTGATTTTTAAATTATATTTATATCCAGTGTCATTTAATTTTCTACTGATTTTATATGTTATGAATACGGTTCTTATTAATGAACCGAAACATGTCAACTCTTTAATTTAATTTTTATTTGTGACACCTTCTAAGTAAATAAATATGAAATGTTTTTATACGTGTCTACCATTAGTTTTGAACGTAATCCAGTAAATATGGATTCCAAATTTCATCAAAATCGGTCGTGTAGTCACCGAGTTTTTAAATTCGCACATGACCCATAGGATTGCACCCAGTCTTTAATCAGAAACTATAAGATATAAAGAAACCCAGACGATAGTTTATGGACACCCAGTATATTCAACAAACAAAAACTTACTTAACATACTTTATAACTTTTTTCTCTTATTATTTGGCAAACAATAAAACCCTGTTGTAACAATATCTCCGATGAAAGCATATCGGATGCAAACAAAATTTTCGAGTATGCCTTGATTCTATGCTGTGAATAATGAATTAATATCTCATTCTTTTGTGTGCTTTCTGGAGAAACGTGACGTTTCCGAAAAGAAAAATCTGCTAGCTTAATTCTTTGTCCCTCATTAAAAAATCCTTTATTTGCTAAGAATACATTCTGAGAGATAATTAAGATGACCCAGATTTTTAGTAAAATATATGCATCAAGAGTGAAAAAAACGTTAGTGCTACTTTTACGTGAAAGTAATTAGTTATTGAAAAAATATATGTAAGATAAATAAATAACAGTTAAATCTTAGATCAAGAATTATTAAGGCGAATTTGTTAAAACTTTTATCCTGTCACTAAAATTATGCCTAACGTAATTACAGGACGGACAGAAATTAGTTGGGCATAAATAATGGTTATTATATGGAAATATATAGTCAACAATGAAACATAAATAAGACTGAGAAACTCACAACTTCAACATCTTTTTGACAAGTCGTCACCAAAGAATAATAAGGTTCTATCTGTGTTTTAGAAAAAAAATGACTTATCGACATAGAAAGGCTCTGTTTGTATTCATGAAAATATTTATGTAACAAAATTATGTTATATATAATTTAAATATGACGTTACAATTATATTATGACATCATTTTAACTTAGAAATGCCTTCATAGATACAAATAGAGCCTTTCTATATCGGTTAGTCATTTTTTTCAAAAACACAGATAGAACCTTATTATTCTCTGGTGACGAAGAGTTCGACATGGCTAGCCTTCATCACGCTACACATGTTGCTATTGTAAATAAGGACATTTTGAGGTGTGCGCATCGTTCAAACCAAATTTAGTGAACTTTTGTGCTTTCAGTTCAGGAAAGGATTCTGAAAACGGCGGACTGTAAATCAGAATCATCCCCGTGAAATCAAAAATGAGTACATGCGATATTTCTCAATTTTGTGCATTCGAATCAAACTATTTTGGGTATGTGACCTATTTAAAATTGAGTACTTTTATCTCAATTTTGAGAACCCTTCATTTCGATGTATAAATCACTTCGGTCGTATTAAGTGACGCCCGCCAGCTTGTGAGAAAAATTGTGCGCATCCATTCAAAAATACAAACTATCAGAAACGTATATAAAAAAAAAGATTTAGTTATATAACCTCATTTTTATTGATAAATAAAACTCTCGGATTAATAATGCGATGTCTAGACAACCTGAAATTTATGAATGTATATGAATGAAAAATTTTACACCGTTATATATATATATCGTGCCCTGGATAGGACTTATTCAATTCCTTTTTTCAGACTTATAATTAGCCGAGATTGATTTTTTTATGTCTTTCATACATACCGTTGACAACTGCAGAAAAAGAAGAAATTGCTATAGTGATTGCGTGTAAGATAGTCTTGAAACATTCTACATGGACGATAGTATGAAATTTTATTTTATTGCACTGTCGTCAAACAAATGTTTGGTATGTAGCTATAAAATTACTACATAAGTTTTCCTTTTGTGCCAAATGATATTTTAAAAGTAAATTTGAAGAAATTAATAAAAATTATTTTGTTCTGGTATCTTTCAGAAATATTTATATGTATGTTATAAAAACCAAATATAGATCAGCTTATTTCATTCTAGTCATAGAAATAAGTTACTGCACAGCAGAACATACATATCAATGTATATATATGGATGATTCTCAAAATAGGGGACAATTTCAAAAGTGAAATCTTAAAAAAATTACTGTTAGCAAAATTTCTGAAAAAAATAGGTGTTGTTATTATAGTATTAGGTATACTTAACATGTAGTCAGCAGAGCTAAATATTTAAAAATTAACTTTAAATAAATAATTAGTATTTTTTGAGCCATGCTAATGACAAAACAAATTGCATGGAATAAATATATTATGAAATTTTTATTTTCTTCCTGTTTAAATATTTTTTTTCTATATTTATTAGCCTTCCTTTTTAGCAAATGGTTTCCATTTTTACATATATACATATAGGGAGAATAAAAACATTACCAAAGAGCAAACTTTGTTTACATGAGCAACATTCTGACACTAACAATGTAAGAAGCTGTCTTAGTGATTTTCTGACAGATTTAATGCACATTTTAGGGATAATAAATGTAATACTTAAATTTATATGTAAAATTAAACTTTATAAAAGATACAATATAAGCAATGGTTACATTTATGCACATAGGAGTCTTTAGCATGGACAGAAAAATCATGCTAATGACACTGATATTTCTCCATGCTAATGACAAATTTTAATTTAAATAAGATTATGAGCCATAATATAATCACAATGCAATAGTCCTTTCTGGGGCTTTTTAAAACACAAAAGTCCTATGCAAATAAGTAAAATAAAAATTTTAATTATAAAATAAACATGAAAATTATTATCCATTCTAATGACATACAATTGATGTACGCCCCTTATATTCAACTTCTATTCTTAAAATACAATACATGCTTCTATTTTCAGGCTGGGATAAAATGGCTACTTGTTGCCATGGAGAAACTTTATATTTTCAAACTATTGTCATATGTGAAAATGAAATTTTGATTAATAACCAGCTGTTATAGTATAACCTTGTTTTGAAAATAGAATATGGAGGACAAACTTTAATTCTTTTTTTATATACTAAAATTTTATTTTTTAAAAGAAATTTATTGGATAAATCCTCTCCTTGATTAATTTAAAGAAAGAATAACATTTGTTTTATTTTATAAACATGATATTAACTCTTGAAAAAGCTAATATATACAAGGCACAGCTGCTGTGGACATCCATGCTAATGACATTTTGAACATTTATTCTGTTATTTTAAGGCGTTTTTAACTAAAAAGTGAGTAATTCTTGAGTGCAAATAATGAATAATATTAAGACAAACATATCTAAATATAAAAAACATGACAGAAAACCTCTCAATTTTTTTTGTATGCCGAAAGACATAAATTGTCCCCTATTTTCAGAATCACCCATATATGTATATATGACATATATCATGTTATATATCAGAAATTTATTTTGAAAATATCATGTTTGATATTTTTATATATTTGATATTTATTTTCAAAATATTATGTATTTGATATTTTCAATCAAAACAAGTATAAAAGATTTTTTTCAACAGTTATTAATTGTCTTTCTGTTGATGACAAAACTTTTGTTCTGGAAATTACTTTTTCATCCCTGCTCCCAAAATCACATTTTTTTTTAAGAATTACGTTTGAAGCCGACGTCATAAATTCAGAACCAATAATTATGTGGATTGATTTTTATTTATAGCAACCACTGAAATACAATTTTTTTTTAAATTTTAGTAATAAGCTATTTACATCTTCATTAGAAAAGAAATTATAGCCAAGATACAAGGGCAATTATATCATGACCACCCTTCATCTACAACATAGGTTCCCAACGGGGGCGGTACCGCCCCCCAGTGGGCGCTGGACCCTTCCAGGGGGGCGGTAGCGAGTCTAGAGAAAAATGGGGGGCGTTAGGACTGTCGAGGGGGGCGGTGATGGTATACCTACTTATTTAAAAACTAATATAATGAAAATTATTTGATCTCATCTACATTACCCAGTCCGAGACAAAAACCTTAACTGCACCTTATGTAAATCTATACAGACAAACCTAAATCTGGGGGAAGGGGGTGAAACTGAATTTATTTTACTAATGTCAAAAAATAGTCTTGGAACTCAAACAAGGACTATGACTCGAATTAAAAATCATTATGAATTCAAAAATTGTGGAGTAAGAAATTCGCGATAATTGGCTGGCAAAAAGTTTTAAACATAATTTTTTTTATTAACCTGTATTTCGAAAAATTCTAAAGTATGACAAAGATTTGACCTGAACAAGGACTTTTAAACGAACCCGTGATGTGAATCGGTTCAAGAAATTTGTTTAACCTTAGTGAAAGTGTTAAAAATCGTTATCTATAAATTTGTTCAAAAGTAAATTTATTTAAACTTATGTAGGTAAAATTTTTATATTTCAAAATATCTTAATTGAAGATGAAATGCAAGCAGTATAGTATTGAGTAACTGAAATATGAATCTAGGCACTCTCCTACAAACCATTCGTTATCTATGTGCCTAATTTGTCAAGAAGTATTTTCATATGAAGCCACGAAGCCTTCTAGGCTACAATAGCATTTGAAAAAATGCGTGCTGATCGAAAAGACAAAGATATCTCCTATTTTACTTTCTTCTATCTTTACAAGAAGAAAGTATTAGATTCCTGAAAATTTTCGAGTACAGGATTTTGACGGATTTACGCTTTTTAGGGGTCAGATTCCTAAATCATGTTTTTACAAAATGTATGTCTGTGAATCTGTCTGTTAGCATAACTTTCTGTATGCGAGATAAATTTTGAAGGCGCTCTATCTCAACTACTAATGCATAGAAATTTATGAAAAATCTATATTCAGGTGTTCTGTTATAAACTGATGCTTATTCGTTTTTGGTGTAAATCACTCAACAGGTGGCGCTAATATGCTGCTTTTTTCACGATTCCCGCAATAGCTTTATCTAAAGAACTACTGCACAGATTTTTACCAAAAATCTGATTTGATTATTCCTTGACATGAATAGATACTGTTTACATTTCGTTGAAAATCACTCCACAGATGGCGCTGTTATGCTTTCTTTTTCACGATTTCTGCAACAGCTGTATCGCAAGAATTAATGGATGGATTTTCATCAAACTTCAGACTTAGTTTTACTTTGATAAATATTATTGCTGATTATGTTTTGGTGCAAATCGCATAACAAGTGGCGCTTTTATTCTGCATTTTTTTTCGACAATCGCAGTAGTCTTATTTGAAGAACTAATGCACGGAATTTCACACCATTAGAATCTTTACGGTTGACCTAGATTGCCATTTAATTTTGATACTGCGATAGCGAATTTTGAAATATTAACATGTGTGAGATATAAGAAAGTTTTGGGGTTGTATTTTACTAATTCAAAGACTGGAAAAGAAAAATTTAAAACAGTCGACTATATCAAACCTTATTAAGTCTTCTTCTAAACAAGATGGCGGAGCTTCATATCATTATAATTTTAAAAACAAAAGTATTAAAATGGCATACAGTTGGCGAGAAATTAATCTTGCCTGTAGTCAGAGAGATAATAAAAACTGTTCTTCATCATAAGAAACCGTCTGATATCAATAGAAAAAATCCTGAGTAATAATTCGGTACAAAGCGGAGTAGATGGCTAAAAGTATTGAAATATCATTACGCTGTTATTTAAAGACCTGAAAATTTTCCATTCAACTCCATAGATCAGCGTTACCAAATAACAAAAACTCATAAAAGAAAAAAAAAATCGAGAGTTATTTGCTAAAAATTTGGGAACTGATACAAAGGAATAATCGATATTTAATACCACGAAGTCTGTCCAAGAGAAATAAATTCTTTTTTATAATATTTTGTCGCTTGCTACTGATGTTGCTCAAACAACGACGGTACATCAGGAGGATTTCATTAACACATTTTAAACAAGCAGCACTAAATGTTACTCTCTGTACATTCCATTACGCATCATCAGCAATTGCTTTCGAAAAACTGGAATGAACGCCTGTAGACGTCGCTTCATTACATTACCAGAGCAGTCAATAAGAATAGTAACAATTCATTGAATGACAGGACATTTTGCCAACTTTATATTGAAAATCATTTCACAGCAAAGTGAAAAAATTGTTTTACTTTGTAGTGCAGTTTTCACTATCACTTTGCATCAGACTTGCAAATGAATTCAATCGGTTGCTGCTGCACACAGAAGTTCGTTGTCTCTGAGAAGGTATTAGTCTGAATCTTTTTTCTATATATCTGATTTAGTATTACACTTAACTAAAAACAGAGGTGTAAAAATACGCTAAAACCTGATTGTATTAAAAATGACATCGTTTATGTGACAGACCTGTTTAGAATCTTTAAATAAATTTAAATATTTTTAATATTTATAATAAGCCTTAAGGTGATTTCAAGATGATGAATTGAATTTAATTAAAACAAAAAACCTCATAGCTGCTTCTGTTGGTAAACTTCTTTTGCTCAAAGGAAATCTAAATAGAAGAGAATAGTCAAATTGCCACATTATTCGCAGTCTGTGAAAACAAGAATATTTACTTACTTATTGTCAACACTTCGACGTTCTTCATCTTCATGAAGTTTTCTCAGAGCGATTCCAAGATATTTATAAATGATTATACCGAGTTAGTTTTTAGATTATTTCGCAAATGCAGCTACGGCAGTATCATCATATTTGGAGGAGGAAATCGTGGAACTCACAGCAAACGAGAACTATAAAATTCAGAAATGGTCACAAAGAATTTAACTTTAAAAACCTACAGCTCTCTAATCTGGATTGTGAGGGAGAGTACATACAATTTTAATTGCTTTCCTTTCATCAGATTTTGCTGAAAGTGGATTCCGTGCAGTGGCTAATATACTGTCTAAGAAAAGAAACATGCATCTTTGAAACTGACAATTTGTGACTGATGTTGAAGAAATTGGAATCTGACATGAAAAAAATTGTTAAAGCTCCAATAGTCTCAACTATTTCCTTATTTTTTTAAAAAATCTTATTGGTTTTGTGTTAATTTTTAAATTTTTACTAAACAATTGTTTACTTCATTTTATGGTTGTTTTAATTAACTTCTACTTTGATTAATAGATTGACAGACAGGTAAAATATAGATAATATGCAATAATATTTAAACTTTTTGTGTAATTAACTATTATGCAAGAGGGGGCCTTGGCATTTTTTTTTTCTCTTGTAAAGGGGGCGGTGGACCAGAAAAGGTTGGGAACCTATGATCTACAACAATGAGCTCGCCCAGAAACAAAACCACGGCGTGTGTGCGGCTGATTTTGGAATATATAAAGCGCCCATGCATTGTATTTTAAAACATAGCGTGATTAGCTACATAATGGAAAAAGCAGAAGATTTATCAGACTTTGATAAAAGCCAAATCGTTATGGCTCGGCTTCTGGAAATCTCGATATCGAAAACGGTGCAGTCGTTTTGAGCATATAACAAAAGTGGTGTACGGTTGGTGAAACGACAAGTCTCCTGCTAGCGGTGTGTTTCTCGTGGCGCATTGAGTCCAGGGGAGAACGGAGATCATTACGCAATATTTGTTGTGACGGAAGTGCTACAACAGACAAAATCACTTACAGCTGTAGCAGTGGCGACCCAGTGTTTCTCAACATACATTGCCACGTACACTGTTGCATACAGGCCCACGCAGCCGGCGATCTAAGCGTGTTCCTGCATTCACATCATCGCCAGCAGCGCCTGCAACGGACTCGTGAACATTGAAATTGGACCATAGAAGAAAGTTGCATGGTCTGACGAATCATACCTAGTGGTCACCACATCGATGAGTACATGCGAATATGCCGATTTCCAACGGAAACTCTGGGTCCCAGATGCACAGTCGATCGGAGACAAGCCTGTGGTGGCTATATTATCGGGTGGATAATGTTTCTATGTAATACATTAAGATCTACAATCCCCAAAGAACAATCCCTGACATCTGTGCGCTATCTGAATATCGTTACAGAACCAATTGTACCTTTTCATGACGACAATGTTTCTGGCAGATTATTGCAGTTACCAACAGTATAATGCACCATCTCATACATGTGGAATCGTCAAGGATTGGTTTGATGAGCATTCTAGCGAGTTTCAATTCATGTCCTGGACTTCAAATTCTTCTGAAATGAATCCAGTAGAATGTTTGTAGTTCCGCATTGAAATCCCAATTCCTGCTACCACAGTACGGTGCATTGCTTTACTAGATGGTGAACGCTTGGTACTTGAACACCCCAAACTGCCAATAAAAACTTTGCCGAGTTGATAACAAGTCATATGTTGGCGGTTTTGAGGGCAAAATGTGGTCCTCTATCGTATTAGAAAGGTGGTCATAATGTAATGGCTTTTCGGTGTATATGTAGTTACCGCAATGCCCTAAAATGTGCAAAAATGAAGCGCAGCGCAGCAAAATTTACTATTCTTAATTAAATAGCCTTAGAATGCAAAAACATGAAATTTGACATGCAAGTGCCTTATGTTATAGACCATCAATATAACACAATGAAAGAAAGTAAAAAAAGTCGATGAAATACCGTTAAACATCACAAATCATATACCTAGAGCAAGCCAGCTAACATGGAAAGAGGAAACGCACAGCTATCATAAGCAGTAGCGTAGTTATGTTTTTTGGCGTCCGGGGCCAGCAAGAAATTTTGCGCCCCCACCCCAATATAGATATATATAACAATTTCTCTCAATTTGGAGCCCGGGGCGGACGCCCCTCTTGCCCCCCCCCCTTAGCTACGCCACTGATCATAAGTCTTATAACAAGTCTTCTCATTGTAAATGATGAATTGTAACAAATTACATTCATTAACCCTTTCCACACTGTGCCCGGTCTGGGACACCTAATTTTAATCCCAAACTTGCAAACGGCACCAATAATATTTTAGTAAAATTTTGCTTTTACAATAAAGGCTTAATTTAAGGAATTCAAAATACCTAAAAAATTCATTTGTGATTTATGGTGTCAGTCAATAAATTCTCCTTTCACTGCAAAATTTGCCCGTGCCGGAAAGGGTTAAGAAAATGGATTTCAAGTCTTGCAAAATGCTGAAAAGGGTTGAAATCATATCATGATACGCGCAGCATAGACCAGAGTCAGGACAGAGAACCTAGGGCAAATGTGCCATAGGTGGCATGAAATAAAATGAAATCACCCACTCATGGACAGCCAACCATTAGGTATAGGAACAATATGTTCACGAGGGTAACACACGTTGCCCGGCACAGTATAGCAGGGAGTTGCGCGTTTATTAAGAATTTAAAAAAATTTACTAAGTGTTACATAAATCAATAAAATACAATTAATCAATGCAATAACAACAACCAATAAGCACAATTAGTACAGTTGTAACAAAATGTTTGAAGTAAGTTTTCTGTCACAGCAGATAAGAATATTATGCTCTATATATAATCTGTTCAGATAATGGTCATTTTCTTTTAATACATAATACATTTGAGCCCTAAATAAAAACAAGTTAAATATTAAAAAAATACACCACAATGATAAGTTATTCATAGTTATGAGGTAAGTGTTAAGAAGACAAAAAGGAGAAATGGCAGTTTAAAATGCTGTAATTTTCTTTTAAGAATTTAGTCATGTTTGGATCAAATAATATTTTCCGATGATTTTCTCTTGATGACATTTCTTTGTTAAATCTGAAATGATGGAGAAGTAGAGTACATCTCATTAAAATATAGTGGGTAACAGTGATCGCTCCTTTTTGGCAGTTACAAGATAGAGGGGTTTTCTTTGTTGTTGTTGTTGTTTGTTTAGAAATGATATAAAAACTATGTAGGGGGAACTGGGGTACATTGATACAGTTTTTTTCTAAGATTTTTTTTGGTGTCAAGAAAGTAGAAAATTCAAGTTTTTTTTCCATGAGGTGACAGCAAAACTTGTGTAGTATGTTATAAAAATGTACAATCATTGTTTTATGTAGTATTTTTGCATGTAATTTTTAAAAAATCAAAAAAAGTCATTTGTATCAATGTGCCCCATCCCCGGGGCAGATTGATACGTTTGAGAAAAATGACGACAAAATAATGCCAATGCATATTTTTCATAGAAAATGAATTAGAAAACCATTTTATATTTATTTATAAAAATTCAAATCACCCACAATTTATTTTTAAGCAATATCAAAGCAATCAAAATTAAATATATTATGACCTGATGTTCTGACTGTTTCTTGTCTGATTGTTGGCTGTGGCAACTTTGTCATATCTAGCACTTCAACCCCAGCATTATCTTCTTTCTTATGAAAGATGAAAAAATTAGCAGTTTTTCTGTTTATAAATAGGTTCATAAACAGAAAATAAAGGATAATTATACTAAAAATTCTGTTTATAATATAAGTATCATTTTCTGTTCTGCAGTTTGTTTCGCTTACTTAATATTTCGCATGTCGAAAATACTTTTTTCTCTGGAGAATCGATATAAATTCGAGATTTGCCAGAATGGCGTCCTTTTCTTTTATTAGTTCTACTAGCACTAGATGCTGGGTAAGTTCCTACGTCTTCTGTTTTCAAAAATACTATAAAATGTTCTAATATAAAGAAATTAGAGCTATTTCACTTCAATAAAAACTAATATTATAAATTTTTCGTGAAAAAAAGGTTGGATTAAGGAGTGTATCGTAAAAAAAATAATAAAAGATAATGAAAATATGAACTATTAAAGGATTTAGGCTGTATCAATGTGCCCCGTCATAGACTGTATCAATGTGCCCCATACAGCGATTTTGAATAAAATGAGTCTCAAATCCAACACTTCACAATATATCTAACAATAAATAATGAAGAACTGATAAAGAGTAGCTGTACTTACCAGGGAGAGTATTCATTTTGGTTGAAAATACTGGAACAGTTGTATAATAGCATTTCAATTGTACAACTCATATTTACTTTTGAACAACAAAAACAATAAATCACCCGTCCCATTTCATCAATCTACTGAATCATTCCAAGATTTTCTGTATGTAGTTGAATACACTAGCATCATCTTTTGGAGCTGTTGTGAAACTTCCTGTAATGACCCTGTGAGCGGTAGAGGGGGTGTATCAATGTGCCCCATGTATCAATGTACCCCAGTTCCCCCTACTGAAAGAAAGGGAATAAGGATTGGAGATGGGCAGATGAAATTTTCATCGACTTTTCTGATAATTTTGTACGTATCACGATCTTTATTTCAATGATCCCAGTAGGTTTGTCAATCTGCGGTTATTTTCTTTTTGAAAAATAATTTTACTGCAGCAACTGGAATTGGCAGCGAAGAAAATTCTTCGTAGTGATTCTCAGAGATTGCGTTCCTTGCCAAGGCGTCTACCCTTTCGTTCCCAATGCCATAGGTGGCACGCAGCACATTATTTTTGTTGCGGAACAGATTCAATTTTTTAATCAAAATCAGGGTTAGCATGATTTAAATCAACAGATTTAAAATCTAGATTTAAATCTAGATTTAAATCAATTAATTTTTTTAAAAATCATTTAATTTAAATCATTTTTTTTTTCATTTTTGAAATTAGTAAGCAGTGAAATAAGAAATAGGTGTAAATAAGTAACAGGTGTAGGTATTTTCTGGATTAACTGGTATTTTCAGGATTGCTATCAGAAAGAATGTGGCAGGTAAAGGTTAAGTCCAGGTGTCCCCCTCCAAATCCTTTAATTATTTGTTCTTTTGTAATAAATTTTAGACGATGAGGCAAAACACAGAAACACTTTATAAATCACATTTCGTTTGCCAATCTTGGCAACTAAATTATTTGAATCTTTTTTGTTTCTCAAGTTAATAATTAAACAAATTCATTAATGTTCACCAAAAAATCGGATACTACGTGCAAGGAACAAGTTTTAAAACTTGCCATATTACACTGTCAAATTTCAATCAAAGCTTAAGAATTTTTAAAATGTTTGTGTAAAAAGTTAGAAAATGTATTAGATAAAGATAGCAGAGTTACCGAGTCTCCTGATTTTTAGATGTTTCTCTATACTCCTTATTTTTGACATATTTCTCCTAATTTTTCACACTTTTTAAATATTCTGTTATTTAACAATCAAATGTACTGTGATTCAGTGAGAAAAGCTCTAGTACAGGCGTAATTGTGCTTTAGTATGTTTGACCAGTAGTGTTTTATGTGATGGATTATACCCAGATTCATTATAAACTATGAATCTTTAAGGTTTGTTATTGTTACTATGGTCATGTATTGAATTAATAATAATTTGTCTCTATTAAAACTTATTTATGATCTTTACTATAGTTTTATACAAGTTAATGAGTAACAAAACATCTCTTTTTATAATATTTTGTCAAATTAAAAATACGTTAAAACATTCTAACCATCATATTCTTAAATGTGTTCTACTTCTAAGGAATACATACTTTCCTTATTCGAGTAAGAGTGATAGATTTATTTTTAATCTTCAGTAATAACCAAGCAATATTTAAACAAACTTTTACTAAAGATGTTTACATCAACAAATTAACAAGTTTTCATTGACAAAAATATCTCCTGATTTCTGAAATAAAATCTTCTGATTTTTAACTTTCAGAACTTGTTAAGTCTGAGATAGAATTACAAAATTAAAGCAAAATATGAACAAGCTATTAATGGCTGTCATTTTGCTGGAGTTTTATTAAATCCCTCTGTTTTAAATCGAAATGAAATTTCACTTAGTGTTGAGGAAAATAATGAAGATTTGGTATTCATTAAAGAAAATTGTCTAAATCTTCTCACTACTGTAGCACATTTTCAAGCAAAAAATGGCCCATTCCAAAAATTACCATTGCTTGAGAAAAAAATTTCAGATATAACAGATTATGATTGGTGGATGTCCTTTTATAAAATGGGAGATGAAGAGATAATCAGCGAAATTGAAATTGAATTTATTTACCAAGTAACAGCTGTGGCTTCATCTGCTGGAGTAGAAAGACAATTTTCTTCTTTTGAACTAGTTCATTCAAGACTTCGTAATAAATTAGGAGTAGACAAGGCTTCTAAATTGGTGTTTTTGTTCAAATAATTAAATCCTTGATTTATTTCTATTTGCTTAAAAACTATTGAATTAATTGTGATTTTTATCCCTTAATAAATAGCTTTCATTAAATGAATATTTAATTTGTTTTTTAAATTTTACCATTTTCTATTAATTTACAACCTATTTATTTCTTATTTATTGTGCACAATTCAATTACAAAATAATAGAATGGCTTTAGATTAAAGCCTAGATGTTTAATTTTTAGTACCAATCAGTAACCAGAATATAGTATTTACTGAACTACATAATTATTTCTTATATTATTTTTATAAATTATAAATATTATTTTTTTTTATAAAAAACTGCTCTATGTATTGTAAAAACATAAAAACAAAATAATTAAAAATAGAACTTAAAAAAAAAAAATTAAATCCGATTTAAATTAAAAAAATCCGATTTAAATCAAATAAGTCCGATTTTTTTTATATTTTTTAAAAAATCATGATTTTTTTCCGACCCTGATCTAAATAAATGAAATTGCACAAAGTGCATGAATTTAAATTTGCCGAGAAAATCTAATGGTTAGATTGGTTGACGATGTCATAAGACTGGGGAAATGGGAAAGGAACTTAATAAAATCCAGTCTCGCTCAATATTTTTTCAAAATTATTTTTAGTTTAACATATGATTAGGAGAATGCCGAAAAAATCCATTACGAATCATTCTAAAAACGGATAAATTCTGATGGTTAAATTATAATTACTTGGAACTCTATCCCATACGCGATTAACTTTTTGATAAATTGATGCCATTTTGATATCTTGTTCTCAGGTTATACGGCGAAAGTATAGATTTTTAGAGAGTTCGTAAGTTTAGATTTCAGATTATCTGGAATCTAAAAACCTCTGCGCAGACTACCAAAAATTTAAATTTTCGCCATATACAAACACTTTTGGTATATTTTGCAACTAGCTATTTTATGTTCAGCTTTGAAAGTACCAAGGGGAACAATATTAAAAATTTTTACCATAAGAATATTGTATCGCCATAAATTTAACGAAAAATTTCATAGCAGATCGTTATTAATAAACAAAAACTTACATCGCAGAACAAATAATAATAATAAATAAATAAATAAAAGAATTAAATTCCCTATGTTGTTTAAGCCGGAGAAGGAGCAGATATTAAATGTTTCATTCAGTTATTTCTACATTTAAAGTTACATTTTTAAGCAAGTAATTTTAAACAATTTAACATTAAAATATATAATTCAAAAATATGATATTTAAACATCCTAAAAATTTAGATTGCATTCAAAGAAAATAGAAAAAAAATCTGCGACCTTTTTAAAAGGTTTGTATTTTAAATGTGCCTTATTTTGTTTACACCCGTCATAAACATAGCACCAAATCTGCAGCACACATATTTGCAACTTAAATTTGGATAACGCCTAAGATTTATTTCGATTTCATATTATTTCGATATTTTTTTTTTTTCATTTTATATGTAATGTTCAATTGGTTTAACTTATTTGTAGAGATGGGAAATATAGTTATTTTTGTTTAACAGGTTACATCGTTCTACACATTCACAGGTAACAGGTTTCAACAACCTGTTACTTTTGTAACGTATAACTAATCGATGAGACTATGCTGTCAACAGATATTTTAATTAGAGGGCCGTTAATTAAGGTATCTTGAATAATTTTGATACATAAGTATAGACGCTGTTTTAGTTCAGATAAACCTTAGTTAGTTGTGATACTTTACATTTCACGTATTATTATCGTTTTCTTGCACTAAAAATGCATTTTTCCTCGTTGAAAATTTATAAGTATCATAACTCAGTAAATTTTGCCCGTAGAACTTTTTTTTTTTTTTTTTTTTTTTTTTGCTGAATTGCTTTTAAAACACATAAAGACTTTTTCTAAATAAAAGTTATAGGAAACTTACTGAACACTGTATAAAATATGTAGTTTCTTAACAATTTGAAAAATAATTATTTTGATGTAAATTAATATTTATATGATGCAGAAGAAAGTTTAAAGCGTTTTTGCAACTGTTACAATGACTCCAAAACTGACGGTTTAGAATTTTTTTTCTGAACGATCAGAAATGTCCTCCATAAAAACACCGTTTTAACAATGCGATTTGTTTAAAAAAAAAAAAAAAAAAAAAAAAAAAATCTTTATTTGTTAGCACCTTGATTTGAAATTCGAATTTTGACATCCCCGAATCCATATCTGTCAATGCATATTCAAAGCTTATCCCACAAGAGCACGAAACATTACTTATATATTTTTAATCAAATGTCATTCATCCCACAAATTTCGTATGTGCAAGTACGTATTTAAAATCCCCCCCCCCCTCAAAAAAAACTTGTGACAGGTCAAAAAATGACGTTGGTAGTATAAAATTTCCGCCCTATAAATTTCCGCGTCCGTCGGGACCGCCCCCCCTTCGCCCCCTCCCTCCCATCCCTTTTCGAATGTATGTGTCCTCACCAGGCTATTTTTCTTCTTTTTTTTCAGTAAAATACAATTACAAAAGTAATGTTTTCTAGTTCGTACTTTCTAACGACGCAACATTGACAAAATAATAATGATAAAAAAAAACAGCAATAAACATTTTATTAAATAAAAATCATAGCGCCAAAATACCCCCCCCCCCCCTTCCCCAAATACCATGAGTACATAGTAATATTCCTTTTAAATATTCAAACCTTTTTTTTTTTTTTTTTTTTTTTTTTAACCCAAAATTTTACTTATCTAACTACATCAACGAAAGATTATGGCCCGTGCCCGAGCGATAAAACAGCTTTCTATCAACAATTGAATCCGTAAATCTCTTTAATTCCATTTTTCAAACAGAGATTCATTCCCATTAAAAATATGACCAAAGATGGCCGACATTATCTCCTTGCATTTTAATAATCTGCAAGCGTCTCTGACTAACTTCACGTACTTTAGAATAAAAACACACTTTTCCCTCATTTAATTTTCAGTATTCTACCTATTTGTTTGATAAAAGAAATTTTCATTATTCCAGCTATTTTTTTCAATAAATGTTGTTTTCGTTATTCTAAAAACTGATTCCATTGCTTTAATCTTTGTAACTGATAGTACGAGATCCGGCTGCAGAATCAGTGTACTCATCGAGTGTTTACTGAAAACCAAATTTTTACACATATTTATGATTAGGAGAATTTATATCTACCAGGTTGCCTATCAAAATGTGGCCGCTAGTATTTTTAATTAAATTATTAATAATTCATAATCCGTAAGAAATTTCACTGACTTGTTTTTTCAATAAAATGTCGTCTACTTTACGGCAACATCTATAAAGACTCTGAAAAATCATGGTTGCCGTTGCGCACCTGGCCGCACCTCTTCGCAGCCAGGTATACACAGGTATGATTTTGTTACATTTATACACCCACAACGTACATTCATAATTTATATATCAAATTAAAGCTAATTTTTTTCTGTTTATTAATATATACGGTTGCCTAATTAAATCTGGCCGCAAATAAGGGTTGCTGGCTGTTAAATATAGTAAATAAAAGCGGTGGAGTGACGCTGCAGAATCGTTTGTTTCATACACTGTTAAAAATCTGCTGCATTTTGTTGCAACGCACTCCCTTGCTTGTATAGAAAACGGTTACTTGGCCGTGAAATGGAGCTTTCTCATTGGTTGGAATAGAGATATTATATACAAGCGATGTATAGAAAACAATTACTTGGCCGTGAAATATAGCTTTCTCATTGGTTGGAATAGAGATATTATATACAAGCGGTGGAGTGCGTTGCAACAAAATGCAGCAGATTTTTAACAGTGTATGAAACAAACGATTCTGCAGCGTCACTCCACCGCTTTTATTTACTATATTTAACAGCCAGCAACCCTTATTTGCGGCCAGATTTAATTAGGCAACCGTGTATAATAATAAACAGAAAAAAATTAGCTTTAATTTGATATATAAATTATGAATGTACGTTGTGGGTGTATAAATGTAACAAAATCATACCTGTGTATACCTGGCTGCGAAGAGGTGCGGCCAGGTGCGCAACGGCAACCATGATTTTTCAGAGTCTTTATAGATGTTGCCGTAAAGTAGACGACATTTTATTGAAAAAACAAGTCAGTGAAATTTCTTACGGATTATGAATTATTAATAATTTAATTAAAAATACTAGCGGCCACATTTTGATAGGCAACTTGGTAGATATAAATTCTCCTAATCATAAATATGTGTAAAAATTTGGTTTTCAGCAAACACTCGATGAGTACACTGATTCTGCAACCGGATCTTAGACTATGAGAGCGTTATAAAAAATTCAAACTATAAAATATATTCTGTGTAGAATCGAAGCCAGATGTTTTTAAATATTCATAGAATAATCAACAACGAATAGCTTTTGAGAGATTTTATCACGTGAATATTTGAGATAGCAAAAGGACAAGGTTTCCTATGATTGGCCTCCTTGACTAGACCAAAAGGATTTTTAATGTCTTGGACGATGCAAAAGGAAAATGGTTCCTACGATTGGCTTGCTTGATTAGACCAAAGGGATTTTTAATGTCTTGGAATCGTAGATCGACAGTGACGCGTCAAAAAGAAAGTTTCATAGGGGTTTTTTTGTGCGTCGGAATTTTTTTCTCTCTCTCTGTCTCAAAAGCGCTTTAATGCAGTTGGGGATTTTCGTTTTCTGCAGTAATAGAAATTCTTTGCCTCAGAATTCAAATAGATTTATAAGCTGGAATTTTTTTATATTTATTTTTTTTATTTTATTTTTATATTTTTAAACTTTTATTAATTTATAGATATGTATTCCTAAAATGATTTTCAGCCTTACTATTTGTTTCTTCTTTTTAAAATGCTTATCATACGAGGCGTTCCAAAATTAACAGGGACTTTTTGGTAATATGTTATAACAGGGGCTTTTTGGGACAAGTAATAAGTTTTTGCTTAATATTACGAATATTAATTCTGTTATGTTAAATAATGCCCATCTCTACTTATTAGTTACAAAAATTTAACATTAAATGTCGAACTAACTGAATGAAGTATTTTAATATCTTCTTGGGTTTAAATAATATAGGACATAAATTCGTTTATTTATTTATTTATTTTTATGATTATTTTATCTTCAAATCACGTTTTTGTTTAATCACAGTATTATTTAAAATAGAAAAAATAATTTAAAAGGTACTGTGTCCCTGGAAAAGATATTAGAAACTATTTACGAACAACACAAAATGAAGAACAACTGGCTAATTTTGGAATGTTGGCTCAATCAATGTCAATTTTGAGTCCAATAACAAATGCATTCGCAATTTCAAAATAAATTTTTGCAAGTATCAAAAATGATTACAAAAGTATAAAATGTTATTAGCTTATAAAATATATTTTTGACTCACTAAATTAGATGTATCTGGAATAATATATATTTAGAGTTTTGTTATTTTGATGAAAATCTATTTGTCTCTGTCTGTTCGTCCGTCATAGAGGCCGTACACAAATCCGCACACTGTATAAGTCAGAGACTTCAAATTTTGTGTATTTACAGCTGAATAGCTCGTGTCTTGCGACAAATCATAAGATTTTGAAAAAGTCTATTATTTTAATTGAATGAGTTTCATCCCTTCATTTTTGCGATTTCAATTTTAAAAGAGAATACGTAATTTCATTGGCTATGCTTTTGTTTAATTTCGTTGGTTTCCGTGCAGACATAGCTTGGAGATAAAGTGTCTAGCTATTGAACATAAGTTTCTGAGTTTGAACCCCAATGCTAGAACTTGAAATTTGCATACTAAGTTTAATTAAAAGAAATTCCGTGTTTGTTGCAAATTTAACGGTTTATATACAGATATTTTTCTATCCCTCATATTCATTATATTCGTTGGAATTCAATTTTCTTTCTATTTTAAAAATGATTCCTATTTATTAATGATTCAGCATTTTTAAGTTTCTTTTAAACAATTTTTTTCGTTTTTAGAAATTTAAGATTTATTTATATAGCTGCTAATTTTTTTCTTCAGATTTTCAAAAAATTTGGAATTTTTTATTGTATTTAAATATTTTGATTTGAACATTTATTTCATTAAACTAACTTCCTTTTATAATTAATTTAAAATGAAATTTATTGGTACTACCATCTATGTAAGAATTTAATAATTATAAATAATCAATTTGGATTTATTAATTAAAGGATAAGTTTCTTTGAAAGAAATATTAAACGAAATCCTCTGTGCTATCTGCGATCACATTTACTTATTTGTTTAAATATGAGTCACTGCACTAAATTTATTTATTTTTTATTTTGTAAATTGGAAGTATGTATGAACTTTAAAGCTATAGCGATATTTTTTCTGCAATTTCTATCGTATTTTATGTTTCATTATTAAAGTTTTGTGCAAAATTTTCGAAAGGGGGTGATTATAGCGACTCATTCCAGCGTATTTTCTAATTAATTTTCTGTTCAGTATCTATTCAGTATAATTATTAAAATTTTAACTCGCGTATTTGTTTGTGGGTCATTTTAATTTTACTCGCAAATTTCATGTCCGGAAAATGGAGGAATTTTTTACTTGAAAAGTATTTGATGTTTTTACTCACTGTCATTACCACTTCTAATATATCTTATTTACTCTTTTAAAAAAAATACATTAACCCTTTCGGGTCTGGAATACTATTAATAGTACATAGCTTTTAAGTTTTATTTTGTTTTAACAAATACAGTCGGCTCTCGTTAAATCGAACTCGTCGGGACTACAAGAAATGTTCGAATTATGGAAAATATGAAATGAAAATATGCTTAATATGGTACTATTACAAAAGAATTATGTTAGTGTCTTATTAATTTATTTAGTCTGTTATAATTAGAGTATGACTTAATATTAAAATAGTATGTATAAATACATGAACTAATTAAAAGAATAGAAACAAGCACAATGAAAAGAAAATTTAAAGCGTCACTGATGGACAGATGGGACACTAAGAAGGTGGATATGAAATGCATTGGATTACATGTATACTCGTTCGGAACAATTTTCACAAAAATCAAAGAAAGTAAGTTATTCAAATGATCTGAAATCCGCGAAAAAGAAAATAAAAATGAAAACTCTGAATTCTAATTAGTTCGAATTAAACGAAGTCAAGGGAAAAGGAGTTCGAATTAATGAAAATTTTTAACGCTATTTTACCATTGAAAATTTCGGGACTTCATGTTTAGTTCGAATTATACGAAGATTCGAAATATCCGATTTCGAATTAACGAGAGTCGACTGTACTTGTATTACTGTTTACATGTAATAATATTAGTATGTGTATGTATTTATTGTATAACACCACTAATGTTTAGGCATTTAATTAATTAATATTTGATAACTCTCTTAGCACGGCATGCGATTTTTTCATTTTAAACATATATTTCACTGTTTAAGTTTAAAATTAAGATTATTTTCCTGAAAAAATCGTGTAATAAAGCGCAAAAAGTATTAGAAAGTTGTAATACAAGTTAAATCTTATTGTAATGTAATATTTTCTAAACATCGCCGAAAACTCTTCATTAGCCTTTTGGCGTATGAATATGATTTGAATAGTACGCAGAACAACAACATTTGTTATGTTTCAGACAGCGGAATGTTCGTTAAACCTTAATTAGTCTATTTGAATAGCTATTGTTAATTTTATTAAAGGTATTTTTTTTTTCAAAAAACTGAAAAAAGAAAAATCTGAACCGAAACGGTTAAGTATTTTAAAACTTTATGTAGACTCTATTAAGCAAAAATTTATTTAAAATTTCATCACCTAGTGGGCTTTCCCAAGATAAAGTTTCCGTGAAAGATATTGTTTATTTAATGCTAAAACACTTTTAATTTCATGTGCAAGCATTTTTAATAATAAAATATCCTATAATAATTAAAATATCACATAAATGAATTCTTCAAATCTGTGTTTTGTTATTCATTTTATTTTATTTTGTATGTTTTATTTTATTTTTTATTTATTTATTTTGTTTAAAAAGTGAGTGTCCCAGGGTTTTGAAAAATCTTATGTAACTTTTGTTACCACATATAATTTTCTTTTATTCATGTCAAAAAAGTGCACCACACCACACAAATGATGTTTATAAGAAAGCAAGTAGTGACAATAAGTATTTTGAATATTTGTTATACTTATCAGATTACAGTGGACCAATCTTACTTTTTCTTGGGAAGGTGCTTTTTTTCTCTGTGTAACCTCTATTACCAATTATTCACCACCTTTATGCTGTGATTTTAGAATGATTACAAGTAAAGTTATTTTACATTTGGCATCATTTTCAAATAATTAGACTGACAGATAAGTCAAATAAAATGTGTTTTCAGAATATACAGGGTGAGTCAGAAATATCGAAACAATAGGCTATCTCCTTAAATATTGCCCCTTTAAAGTTTCATTAAAAAAAGGTAAATTTTCTGATAAGATAAGTTGCAACTCCATGGGGGGTATATTTTAAAAATTACGAAAATTAAATTTTTATGCGGCCCCCGTATCCATTCCTGAATTGAATGAAAAAATTCAACTCGATATCTACAAATCCCCCAAAGATTAAAATCCAAAATTTTCCGAAATTCGTGACTTACACCACTTAAGCATACCTCTGAGCGCAGCGATATCAGTTCATTTGAAATACAATTTAGGGATCGACCATACATTTACGCATTATTAAATGTCGATCAAAGACAATATTTTAACTTTTAGATATAAAATAAAAGGGTATTGGTTTTTGCTTTAAACTTCTTTGAAATATGCTAGATGTCTGCAATATCTCGAGCTTGGCACCAGCCTCGTAACTGGCACGACCCATTGGCCGGACCGTCTTATTAAACACTTATTAAAAGTGATATTAAATTAAGTGATATTAATTAAACTCTCATTAAAAGTGTCTTAAAAACTTATTGCCGCAGGCAATAAGTTTAGTAAAAATAGTAATAGTGATAATGATATTTCTATTAACGGAATCATTGGAAATATATTTTAATAAATTACACCGAAATATTTTCAAAAATCTATTTTTTACTATTCAGCTTCAAAATTTATGATGGTTTTAAACCATTGTTTTATTTTCTTATATCTTTACAAGAAAAAAGTATTGGATTCATGAAAATTTTGAATTCCGGTTTTCGACGGATTCACACGTTTTAGGTCTCAGAGATACCGAAAAACATGGTTTTACAAAATGTCTGTCTGTGAGTCACAGCTCCTGTATCTCTGTATATGACATACATTTTGTGAGCGCTCTATCTCAAGAACTAATCCACGGAATTTAATAAAATATTATATTTACTTAGTCCTTGATATAAATTGGTACTGATTAGATTTTGGTGTGAATCGCTTAACAGGTGGCCCTACTGTACAGGCTATTGTGCGATTTCCGCAGAATGTATCTCCAGAATTATACGCCTAGTGTCGAGCGTAATTAGAGGCACCTTTTATGCATTGTTCAATAGCAATTTTGACAAGAAAAATATGAAGTTGACAGGGCCAAACAATGAAAAAAAATTGAAATCGACGTGATAAAAAAAATGAGGTTTAAATAAACTGACGCATTTAAACAATAATTAAAGAAGGTGAGAATGGTAAAACTTAAACAAAATCTGAAATCGAAACTATACAGGACGGAGTTAATCACCTAGAAACTTAAAAAAAAAAAAATCATTTAAACATTAGGAGTCCATCTTTGTTTAAAACTAAATGCACTTTTCTGCATCAAATGTTTTTATTTCAGTATATCTCATTTTTAAACTGACATAAGTTAATAACCGTCGGTTATGGTAACAGTCCAGCGAGTTCAATAGTTTTTTAACATCCCCCTCCCACCCCCCAAAAGAAAAAATGCCCAACGTGGCGAAAGAAGTTTTCACCTCAGAAAATTTACTTTTAAAAATATGATTTGTATACAAAAAAAATTGCATCTCTTTTATATTGCTATTTTAAAATACTTTTAATTAAAAAAAAAAAAAAAAAAAATTATTTAAAATGCTGAATCAAAATTGAAAATTAGATATTTTCATTTAATCAAAAGAAAAAAAAATCAACGCGACAAATAATATTTTGAGTTATAACAATTTTAATTTTCTCTAAATTTTTGGAATTTTTTTTTTTTTTTTTATTAAGAAGTCTGATGTTATAATGCTTAAAAATTATATGATTAACCATCACAAAACTTTCAAAATTCTTACTCTATAAATAAATAAATAAAATAAATGTTTCCTTGACACATTACAGTAACATTGTTTCTTCAATTACACGCATTTCAATCTGTTTCTGATCCCTTGAAATCTCACGATTTATTAAAATTGCCATAACTCTCTGAGTTTTGAAGATATCGAAATTATTTTTTTTCTCTCAATTTAGGAATGGATAAGGAAAATTTTTCTAATTGGAAGTTTTTTCCTCTGGGGGCCGTATAAAAATTTAATTTTCGTAATTTTTAAAATAGACTCCCCATGGAGTTTCAACTTACCTTATAAAAAAATTCACCTTTTTTTAATGAAACTTTCCAATTGGAAGTATGGGTCTAGGGGCAATATTTAAGGAGATAGCCTATTGTTTCGATATGTACATATACAGGGTGAGTCAAATATTAATGTAACCTTTGTTACCAGACACTGATGTTAATCTTCAAAATTAGCTACAAAATACATTTAATTGAGAAATCTTTTGGTTCAGTAAAATTATAACATCATTCCCAAGATATCGGGATAATAAAATCACTAAATTAAATTGATTTTAGTAATTTTAATTTGATTTTGGTAACAGAGATTACCTTATGTAACTTATGTTACTAAATAGTATAAATTACAGATGTTATTCTTCAAAATTTACTGATTTTCTTTTTTATTTAATTCCAATAAATTATAATTATTCCTAACATATGAAGAGAATAAAATCACTAAATTAAGTTAAAAATTATAATTTTTCTGTTTTTTTTTTTTTTTTTTTTTTTTTTTGTAATGTATTTTACCTTATGTAACCTCTGTTATATGCACCAATTAGTTTAAGTATTTTTTCTACTTTGATTATTCTGAAATCTATCAATAGATTTATTTACTCAATAACTAAATACTTATTTTGATTTGGTGTCACATATCTGGAAATACGGAACGGTATAGATCATCAAGTGTCACAATTTTTTTTTTTCTTTTTATAAAGTTATTTATGTTATTGTAAATAATTAATTAAAATTCATTTATGTAAAAAAAAAAGAGCATTGTTCAATTATTTTGTATTTCTTTGTGCCAATCTATCTCTTCAAATGAAAATAAATTTTGTGGAAAGGAATAGATGTAAAACATAACCTATTTTTATTTCGTCCTGCAGCACTTTTGTCAGCTATTTTTACTGGTATGCCCCTATTTTCACGCTGCTAGAGGGGGAAAATGATATGAAGACTATCTGCCTTGAGCATGTGGTGAAAAAAAATCAAGAAATCTGTCATATTCGCTTTATCAAATGCTTCATATTTACGAATTCGTATAACAGGAAAGTGGATTTAATTTTATTATTATTTATGTTATTCCAATTTTTAAGAAAATCTAACAAGTGTTTTATGTCATAAATTAAATAAATATTTAAAAAAAGATAGTTCAATATACTGAATAAATCCGTCAAGCTATTATTTTTTTTTATTATTATTAAAATATATTTATTAAACTGTATTTTTATTATATTACTTTATCAGTGTTTATTTTTACATTTTATAAATCCTTAAATAAGGCTTAAATATGTTACAGAGTTTTATATAATTTCAGTGAGTAATTAAAAAGTTATGAGAAATGGAAACATATCATTTTCGCCCGCGCTTTACGAAGATTTTAAAAAGGTATGAAAAAATAATAGAAATTATTTTAATTAATCTTTAAAAAATATATAGAATAAATGCGAAGCGAGACTAGAAAGAATCACGCAACAAGTCGAATTAAAAACTGCAGTGTTTTCTCTTTATTCTATAAAAAAGTAACTAACGCTGTCACCGCCGCCAATGATGAAGTTTGTGTGACCTAGGCTATTTCTTCGTTAATATTAAAAACACAATTGCAAACAAAAAATATAAAAAATAGTGGTATTATAGACAAATGTTTGATAAATACGCTAATGTGCACAGGTTTTAAATCGAATAATTATTTTAAGATATATTTAATGGCCAAAATCGTTCCATTAAAAAAGCTTTATAAGAGTAAAAACTAATCATAAAAATTTAATAAATTTTAGATAATTTTATACATTATAAGTTCCCGGTGTACAGACTGCATTTATTTTTATAATTTGATTCAATTTGTGAGGATTTATTTCGGCTTTAAATTCAAGTTTTCAGTATTTTGAGTGATATTTTTTTTACATTTGAAAAAAGATTATTTTAAATTGCTGCCAAATGATTAACGGATAATATTTTCTTCAAATTAAAATATAATTAATTCATTAAAATTAATTCATTAAAATGCGTTAACCGCCATTAATGGAAAAAATACGTCTTATTTAAAATAGCAAAAGAATAATATTGAAGAAAGTTTTAAATTAAAAAATATATTTACATGAGAACATTTCTCATTTCTAAATTATCTTTTAAACTATTGATTGTTGCCGATTCTAAAGCAGTGCAAATAAAAATACTTCCCATCAATACTTCCCACAATAGAAGTATCTTCACATAAATATCAAAAAGGGAATGAGAACTTTTAAATAATAAATTCATTAATGAAAATTAAAAACAGCCAAGTAAAAGAAATTGCGTCATATTTAAAATGAAGTAATTCTGTAAAAGAGTTAAAATTTAAGGGGGGTCAGGGGTTGAAAACTTTTCAAAAAATCGATTTTTTTTTATGATCTAGTTTGATTATTCAATTAATTCTCAACTCTATGCAAAAACCGCATAAAAATATTTGCATTTTAAAAGGAGTTATAAGCATTTATGTAGCAACACTTTCATAGCCGCACCCATATAATTTCAACTTTAAGTCGCGTTTTCTCAAAACTTGATTTTTGACGACTAACACCAAGATTTTAAAAAAACTATTTGATGTAATAGCTTAAATTTTTTTGCATGCATATAATATCATTATCTATAGAATGAATTAAGGATATAACTATCACTTGAAAAAAATATTAAAAAATCTCTCAAGTTTGAAAATTTAAAAAACCCTTAAAAATACAACTTTTTTTCATTAAAAATACTCAAAATATTAAACTATCTAAAATATATTAATTCATTCTATAGATAATAATGTTATATGCATGCAAAAAAAAAAAAAAAAAAAAAAAAAAAATTAAGCCATTTCATCAAGTAGTTTTTAAATTTTGGTGTTAGTCGTCAAAAGTCAAGTTTTGAGAAAACGCGACTTAAAGTTGAAATTATATGGGTGCGGCTATGAAAGTGTTGATACATAAGTTACTTATAACTCCTTTAAAAATGCAAATATTTTTATGCGGTTTTTTGCAGTGAGTTAAGAATAAAATCATCAAGCTAGATCTAAAAAAAATCGATTTTTTGAAAAGTTTTCAACCCTTGAGCTCCCTTAAAAATATAATTAAACGAGACATTTATTTCATGTTTTGCATGGTGTTTTTAACTATGTTTTGTAATTCTAAGACGTCACAAATAATATTTCCTTTCAAAAATTAATATTTCCTTGGACATAATATTTCCTTTTTCTTCTTCACGTGAACATTAAAAGGAGAAAGAAAAATTTTGTGAAAATTATATCAAATTTAAACGATACATTTAAAATGCATTACCTATTTTTTTTTCCTTATACCGAGATTCAAAATATTGCCAGGAGGCAAAGACTCTGCGTATTTTACTATTTAACTGATCTTTTATTATCAAACATGTAATTAGACAATAGATGTTTAACAGCAGTTGATTCGACCGTGAAATCCCTCAATCAAAGAAAAATGAATGGAAATGTAACGAATGGAAATGAATGTTACAGAAAAATCGCCACTTGAAGAAAAACCTTATAGTTTAATATTACGCAATCTTTTAAAAGCCTATCAAATTAGCGTGTTTTTAGAGTTGGTGGTGCCTCAACGGGGGTTAACGAGCATAGCTGGTAAGGATCGGCGCCCCCCTAATAAAGAAAAGAGAAAGGTTCTAGGTACAACGTTACAATACGAAATGTGTTTCAACGTCTCAGAAACTTTTAAAAACAAGAGCAGAGAAAGCCTTATTTTTATCTGAAAAACCAAATTGAAAAACTTTAAGATAATAAACCGAACCCGGCTCCTAGAAAATGGCACTATTGCAGCGCTCAGTCTAAATTAGTGCACGCCAGTCTATTTTTTAACTCCGAAGCTGTGTGACGAAAGCGAACCACGTGATCTGAGTGGGAGGATTGTCAAATTAAAAGGAGGTAAAAAAGAGAAAAAGATCAGGAGGGTAGTTAAGTATAAACTTTTAAACGGTTTGACGTCGGCATTCTTTCTGGAAACGCTCCCCGATTCTTTCATAACCATCATGTTTTTAACTTGTTTAAAGGGTTAAGATGAGGCTTTCTTTCAACTTGACCGTTTGCCAAATTGTCTATAGGTAGTGCAAGCCATTTGGAAGAGGTTGGAATATTCAGAGATGGAACAGATAGTATATAGTGCATATCAGCGTTTTATCGATTGACAAGGAAGGAGAGGTTGGGGACACTGCCCCTACCTGGATTATGAAATTCAATTAACTAATTTTTCTTTTTAGAAAAAAAAAAAAATAGTCTCAAATTCATTCCGCCTAAGTGATTTGGAAGAATTAAGACAACACATACATATAATAATAATAATCGTACATCACATTGTTCTTTTATGGATTTTGAAATTTAATTAACTTGTTTTCGCTTACGATAAAGAAAAAAGTAAAATTTATTCTACCTAAGTGATTTCGAAGAATTAATGCAACACACACACACACAAAACAAAAATGCATCCCATTGTTCTTCTTTAGATTTTGAAATTTGTAGTATGAGTGTTGCAGTAAAAAAAGTATGCAACACTTTTCAAGGAGGTTTTTTTTTTTTTTAAGTCATTGATTAAATTAAAATGTATTCTATTTACATTAAAGTTTTATTATGGCTTTAATTTGTTTTTAAAACGAAAATAAAATGGCTGTTTGTCGTACTATTGTTCGAATCCGCAAACGATTCATGCACCATAATAAATTATCAAATAGCAAAGTAAATTATTTATCAGAAATTGTCATAAAAAGAATAGTAGCAAAACTGGTTATAATCTTAATGTTCAGACTAATTAAAACATAACCCGATCCCCCCCCCCCCCCAAAAAAAAAAAATACATTCCGATCCGTGATAGGCAAAATTTCCGTGAATATTAACCCGACCCGAACCTAAAAATTCTATTTGAAAAAAACTATGGATTTGATAACTGACCTGAACCAAATCAGAATCCCGCAAGATGTTCAAATGAAGCATAACCCGATCCGAACAAGGAAAAATAATTTTCGTGAGCATGAAACCTGACATAAAAATTTTCTTTAAAAAAAACCCGATGTATGACCCGAACGAAATCTGAAACAAAAATATTTCAGAGAACTATAACCCGATCACAGCAAGATAAAATAATTTCCGTGGTCATAAACCCGACTCGAACCTAAAAAATTCCATTTGAAAAATCCTAAAATTTGACCCAAATCACATCTGAATTCGACCAAAATATTCGAAAGAACCATAACCGGATTCGAGTAAGACAAAATAATTTCTGTGGACATTAACCCGATACGAACCTAAAACTTCCATTCCAAAAAATACCTGAAATTTGAATCTAACCAAATCTAAATCTGACAAAAATATTTCAAAGAACCGTAACCGGATCCGAACAAGGCAAAAAATTTTCATGGACTTGAACCCAATCCGAACCCAAAAAATTCATTGGAAAAATCTGAAAATCTGAACTGAACCAAATCTGAACTTGACAAAAATATTCCAGTGAAGTATGTCCTTATTCGAACAAGACAGAATAATGTCCATTAACATGCAAGAAGACCCGAACCCAAAAGTTATATTTGAAAAAAAACCCAAAATTTGAATTGAACCAAATCTGAACCCGACAAAAATATTCCAAAGAACTATAACCCGATCCGAGCAAGACAAAATAATTTCCATGGATATAAACCCGACTCGAACCTAAAAAATTCGATTTGAATATACCTGAAATTTGACTCAAAACACATCTGAATCCGACCAAAATATTCGAAAGAACCATAACCGGATACGAGTATGACAAAATAATTTCCGTTGACCCCGAATACGATACCGATACCCGAGGAACCTAAAACTTCTATTCGAAAAAATACCTGAAATTTGAATCGAACCGAATCTGAACCTAACAAATTCCGAAGAACCGTAACCAGATCTGAATAAGACAAAAAATTTCCATGGACATGAACCAAATATGAACCAAAAAAAATTTTTTTTTTTTGAAAAAATCTCGAAATCTGGACTGAACCAAATTTGAACTTGACAAAAATATTCATGTAAAGCATATTCTTATTCGAACAAGGCAGAATAATTTCCATGGACACGCAAGAAGACAAGAACCCAAAATTCCATTTGAATAAAAAAGCCGAAATCTAAAATGAACCAAATCTGATTCCGATAAAAATCATCCAAAGAACCATAACTGGATCCGAGCAAGGCAAAATGATTTCCATGGACATGAATTCGACCCGAACATTAAAATCCAATTTCAAAAAATACCTGAAATCTGAATCGAACCAAATTTGAACCCGACGAAAATATTCTAAAGAACCATAACAAGATCCGAACAAAGCAAACTAATCTCCATGGACATGAACCCAATATACAGGGTGATTCGAAAAAACGTGGACAAAATGATATGACAAATCAAGCATACAACAAGGATAAAAAATCACATAGGAACATAGGGTCGCAAACTACTTATTGAGTCACAAATACAGGGTGTTTTATTCTAGCTACACCCGGTTTGAAAGTAATTTCAAAGAAAATAAATATATTGCAATGAAAATGCAACGATATGTACCTTATTTTGTGTGAAATGTGATAATGTTACGAAAAGATCTGGAAAAACATATTGCTCAAGCGATCGATGATACCGTATAAACTGATTATCACAGTCCAAAATGTGAGGTGCCAAGTGCATATTTCTGGTGCGCATAATGCAAACTTCTACCACTTTTGTTTGGTGTTATCGCATTTAAAACAGAGGTGAGAATGTCTGTTAAATGTTTTATTACAATATACTTCAGTTTTCTGAAATTTATGACCGTCAACCCAAATTGAGTTAGGATGAAACACCCTGTATTTGTGACTCAATAAGTGGTTTGCAGCCCTATGTTCCTATGTGATTTTTTTTTATCCTTGTCGTATGCCTGATTTGTCACAACAGTTTGTCCACGTTTTTTTAATCACCCTGTATGGTTAGGTAACATTTAAGTTGCGATTAGGTTGCAATTACATTATTATTACATTATGGTTATTATGGTTAGATTAAGGATAGGTTACAATAAGGTGACGGCTAGATTACAATTATGTTATATTTAAGCTACGGTAGGGTACTACATTTAGGTTACAGACAGGTTATGGTTATGGTACAACAGTTTGCGGTCAGGAATTTGTCCACAGAGTGAACATTATACATGCTTTGATTAAAAATATACTTATTTTTGTTAAATGGCTCTGAAATTATAATACCATATGCAAACTTTTTAGCTAACACCGAGTCGTTCACGTCGATTTCATTCATGATATAGTTAGATTTAAGAGTGATATAATTAGCTTGAAATTCAAAATATTTCACTTGGGATTTCTGTGTAAAAAAAAATAATTGGTTACGTGACTTAGCAGTGATTTTTGCGGATAAATAACAACACTTTCACACAAAAATCACGCAATTGTTGGACACATATTCCCTCCCTCGTTTTCCATTGTTCATTTTGAGTATTTTTAATATTAGTTATTAATATTAGTTATTGTTTTTTAAACCGATTTTTCACACAGTCAGCGGCCACGCATTTCAAACAATGCATTTCTGCATTTTTCGAATTACTGATAAAATCATATAAATTTCAAGTTCGTTTAATATTGTTAATACGGACCCGGGCAAGGCCGGGCGGGTCAGCTAGTATGAAAATATAATAATCACAGTACATTTTTATCCGAGAAGAATTTCTGTGGCTCCCGGTGGGTGGGTGGGTGGGTTATAGAGTTCTGAGGGGGGAAGGGAGAGGTTGAACTCTTTGACCATTAAAAGCATAAAATCTCAAATCTCCCGAGGACAATTTCCCTTTCGAACCACCCCCTTAATTCAACATTGGTAATACATAAGGGGGACAATGTAATAAATCCTTCGCGGAGCCTTTTAATCTAGACTCTCTGATCGATCCTGATTTAATCATACCGTAATATGGTCATATGCCTTAAAAAAAGTACCCTTCACCCCCCCCCCCCCAAAAAAAAAAAAAAATCTAAAAACTGTAAATGAATTAGATTTAGAATACATACGCACAATGAACTATGTTACTATGTATTGTTGCTACGAACAATCACAAACTACTAACAATTATTTCGAGACTCGTTCTCGATTTTAAAATTAATATTGCATAATAATTTTCTCAAAATTATATACAAAAAATTAAGAGTATAAAATATATATTCCGTTAATTTTTTTCTTGAAAGCATTAATAATTAATTAAAAATAAATAACAATTAATTTGGAAAATTGTAATTCAGAATATAATTTCACTGAAATTCTCCTCCTCTTATCATAAACGAATTTTGTTTAGTGCTGCCATCTGTTTATCTCATGGCAGACTAAAATACATTTCAAAGTAATGTTTAAATAATTTCGGGAAAAAATTAAATTAAAAAGTACTCAAAGTGCTTTGAAACAGTCATGAAATTTATACATTCTAAAAATTTTACGATTAAATTACCCCCCTTCCGTCCTAACACACACACACCAATTAATGACAGTTTCAGAATCGATCTAATTTCCTTTAATTTGTCCGACCTTTTAGCAATATTATTATTTCCAATAAAATATTATTTAAAAGTTACGAATTCATTAAAATCAAACTTATTAATGACTTATTATGACTTATTAATGAAAATTTTCAATATACGGCAAAGATTGAAAATAAAACTATTGTTCGCCTATAGAGCTCTGGATTATCATCCTTACGTGAATGTAAAACTTTTTAAGTTCCTTTGTGACCGTAATAAAATTTTGAAGTTTTTATATAATAATATTAATTTTTTCTCTCGACTCCTTTGAATATACAAATTTCGTATACAGTCGAGTCTCTCTATAACGAAACTCCATACATCGAATTTCTCTATACATCGAATTTTTAGTAGGAACGGTCCCCTTTTTCCATGATTACATTAAAAGCAGTCTCTATATAGCGAAATATCTATCTCCATATAACGAATTTTTTAATAAAATGTTCTATATTTATTCAGTTTTAAAAAAAGCTTCGAAATCACATGGAATCAATTTTCTATCACTTATTCCTGATTTTTCATTCAATACCGAGTTTTTTTTTTTTTTTTTTTTTTTTTTTTTTTTTTTTTATTACTTCTTTCCTTGAATTTCTTTAATCTTTAAGTCAAGCAAATTCATTCTCCCTCCCCCCCCCTCACTACCACCACACACCTTTCATCATTCTTCTCAAAGCAACTCTTCTTAAACTTCGTTAAGCTTTCAAATAAATCCTTGTTTCTCTTTTTTGAAACAGTTTAAATAATTAAGAAATAGAATATTAAAGTTAATATTTATAGTTAAGCATTTTAAATTCTTAATTAAATATATCAAAAAATAATATTTGTTCAAAATTTACACATTAAATAAGAATTTAAACTTCATTCACTATACAACGAATTTCTCTATATAACGATTTTTTTTACTAGAACAATGAATTTCGTTATATAGAGACTCGACTGTACATAAAAATTTCTAGGACTAAATATCGATTTCACTTGTGGATGGTATAATTATCATGCGATATATTATATGTACAATGGAACCTCTCTAAGGGCCACCTGTCGTTCCATTGAAAATTAGCGCTTAAGAAGAGTTACCCTTCAATAAGATTGACAAAAAACACTAAAGTAAGTAAATCAAAATCTATGTATGTGAAAAACTGTTTATTAACATTTTCAAACTCTATACCTGATTGAAAAAAGTTTAATTTTCATAATTTTTTCGCAGACAATTTTGGCTTTAATGATTCTTTTACTTTATGGAATAAATTACTGAAATTAACACAATTTATTAATTCATTAAAAGGAGATTAGTTTATTTTTATTGGCGTTTCCTGATAGGATATTTTCACAGCTGCAAACTCATTATCTCAATCGGATTGAGCTCCTGAAATTTAAAATACTGGTTTCATTGGTTTATTAAATGGTATTGTCTGAATTACTTTGGTTGTATCTATAAAAGTATTTACATATTTTTTGCGATTTTTTTAAAGTTTTTATATACTTTCAGTAAGTTCTTTTTGTTTTTAATAATATTTTTTTATTTGATTCTTCCTGCAATTAAACTGTGAAGCCAATTTCCTTGAAGATGTTCCTTGATCGTGGCAATTAAGAATTTTGATTTCGTCATTCAAATTCAAATGTACTCTTCGGCTTGGTTTATGTGCAATAATTTTAAATTTTACATAAGCCTGAGCATAAAATTTCTAATGTTGAAATTTTGCTTCAATATGCATTCACAATTTTAGTAAACGTGGAATCAGCTTTTCAAGTTGACGGATTTTTTAAAAAGTAAATATTATGACATACTGGAAATACAATAGACGAAAAGCAGGTGAATACCGTATTTACTTGTGTATAAGGCGCACTTTTTTTCCAAAAAATTAGGGCAAAACTCCTAGGTGCGCCTTATACACGGAATAATTTTTTGCTGTTGGATGCAGTCGAACGATATACATATGAAACAAGAAATTATTCAAAGAAGATATTAAAACTCGGAAAATGTTACTTAATTGAATTATTACTGTATATTTATTTCATTCCTTGCAGTTTTTTTATACAACAGAGCTAATGACATTATCTAACCGCTAATTAGCAATTCTCTTTACCATCACTCATTCCTATTTCCCGTCATTCTCTTTTACAACCTGAAGTCTAAAAATGCATTTTCGTCTTGTTTTCTGGTCTGGTGTGATGTTTGTTTCGACTTTTTTTTTTTTTTTTTTACTGAAATTCATTTGGTCAGTCTTCATTATCGTATCAAATTTATGGTGCGCGTTATACACGAGATTTTAAGAAATCGCCATTTTTACTTGTAAAGTAGGGGTGCGCTTTATACACGCATGCGCCCTATACACGAGTAAACACGGTATATAACGTCATGTGAGTTTGTGAAAACGCATTAATGACTGAATAACTAAACGTACTAATGAGTAATGAATGTGAAACATGATAAAAAACAGACTATGGAAGACCAGACCATTGGCATATTTTAACATTTTGCAGTTGTTTGATTTTGTTTTCTCCATTTTTAAATCGATTCTGTACATATATCCGTGTATGCATGCGTGTATTCAGGAGCTCAATTTTCACCGAAGGTTTAAGTTATTCTTATATCTAATATTGATTTAGTTTTTATTGGTAAAATTTGTACGTAACTTCGAAATCTACGTCCGACTGTAAACTGAACAAGCAGGGATTATTTTTTCATTTGTTTAGCATTGTAGTTATATGAAAGGAAAGAAAATTAATGCGAAGGATTTTAGCATTCGAGTCCCCGGTTCAATCCAGCTACAATTTGTTTTTACGGATTTTTATATAAGTAAATTTTGATCTTTATTTCCCTTTGTAGTTTAAACTTAAATCTGCGTTAGAATATATTGAGACTTTTGCATACGAATTGCTTACGTTCTTGCGATATATTTAGAAAATACAATAGCATCGGTAAGAGAATGGATTTTAATTAGATGATGCCAGCAAGTATATTTTGGACGAGGTTGACGTCTAAGTTTAGATGTTTTGTTTCTTCTTTTTTTCCGATTCTGAATCATTGCAAGGTAAAGGTACGAGAAAACAAATCACTATACGTATTTTCAAGTGTAAGGGATGTCAACACGAAGTTGTTCAAAAGGTTTGATACATGCCATGATGAATTTCCTCCAAGAATATAAATAAGCACTTGGAGGAAATATCAAGTCACATCAGCAGCACTTCACAAAACTAAAATTTGATGGTTACTTTTTTATTACTTTAAATTGATAGGTAAATCCTCTATCAAAAATTAAAAAACGATGAATTTGTTATGATAAACAGGCATGAGATGCCTGTGTCAGGGTTAAGGAATAGCGAGCATTATTCAGTCAGATGTTAAGGACTTCGGTGTAAACAGATTTTTTTTTACTGAATTTTCGCCTTAAGGTTTATTTAATCTTATATTAAAGAGAAGGAAAAAGAAAATAAAACAAGAACGAAAAGTCGTATGTACGGCATAGATTAGAAGCATTTTCCAACATATTCAGAATATTGTGACAAAATTTTACAGTTACTAAGATGATGAAAGATGATATCTCTAAACAACAAACAACGGTTGAACAATTAGGAAAATGCATAATGCATTTGAAAACTAAATTTCTACTAATACCATGAATAGACAGAAAAGCATATTTTTTTGTGGAGTTCACGATATTTTCTGTAGATGTGTATGTATAACGAAGACTGGTACACAGTGGTCCACTTTTGCAGTTTACATTTTTTTCTCTTTAATGGTAAATCCAATCTGCCTGAATATATTCTTGAGCATTCCTTAAGCATTTCTATATTCCTCAGAAGTTTTTCAGAATATAGCATCTAATAAATTAGAAAAAAAAATACCTATATACATTCAAAAAGAGCAGAAGAGTGCCGCAGTCATCGGGAGAAAAGATGTTATATTTCTTACCAACTTTCATAACAATTTATAATACCAACATTACACCAACTTTATAACGGAAAGTTACCGCTTCTTCGAACGAAGTTTTTCAATCTGATTTTCCTAAAGCGGATAATCTACTAACGGAACGGAAAAACTCCAGCAACTTTGCTGCCCGTAGTTTTACCATAAATTTATAGTTTAACAGTATAGCATCATTAAAATTCACTGCAAACTGTGTTTCTCCATAGAACGTAACTGAATTCTTTTGAGTATCCCTGTAACCAGCCGTAAATGTTACGCATTTCATTTTCAATATCGAACTTGCAATCGTGATACCCAATAATATAAATCCATTTCATGGCAATTGGACTACATTTACAGGAATTAGATCACGGACAGACATCCAAATTCATAAAGCCGTTTTCAACTATGTTGAAAAGAGTTAAAAACATAAATGAAAAAAATCCCTGTCGGCTTGGCCTTATAGGCGGAGATAGATTTCGAAGAGTGCTCATTTCAACAACAAAAACTAAAATATGGTTAGAGATAAACCCAGTTTTAGGCCGCTTTTGAAAAAAATTTAATTTCATTTTTTTGTAAGAACTGGTTTTATCAGAATCATCTTAAGGGGGCTCAAGGATTGAAAACTTTTCAAAAAAATCGATTTTTTATGATCTACTTTGATTATTCATTTAATTCTTAACTCAATGCAAAAAACCGCATAAAAATATTTGCATTTTTAACGGAGTTATAGGCATTTATATATCAACACTTTCATAGCCGCATCCATATAATTTACACTTTAAGTCGCGTTTTCTCAAAACTTGATATCTAACACCAAGATTTAAAAAAAAAAAACTATGATAGAATGGCTTAATATTTTTTTTTTTTTTTTTTTTTTTTTTTTGCATGCATATAACATCGTTATCTAGATTATGAATTAATATATTTTAGATAGTTTAATATTTTGAGTATTTTTAATGAAAAAAAAAGTTGTATTTTTTAGGGTTTTTTTAATTTTCAACTTTGAGAGATTTTTTAATACTGTTTTTATTAAGTGATAGTTATATCCTTAATTCATAATCTATATTATGATGTTATATGCATGAAAAAAAAAAAAAAAAAAAAAAAAAAAAAAAAAAAAAAAAAATTAAGCCATTCTATCATATAGTTTTTTTTTTAAAAAAATCTTGGTGTTAGTCGTCAAAAATCAAGTTTTGAGAAAACACGACTTAAAGTTGAAATTATATGGATGCGGCTATGTAAGTATTGATACATAAATGCTTACAACTCCGTTAAAAAGGCTAATATTTTTATGCGGTTTTTTGCATTGAGTTTAGAATTAATTGAATAATCAAACTAGATCATAAAAAAATCTATTTTTGAAAAGTTTTCAACCCCTGAGCTTTCTTAAGCAAAATTCGGCTCAAATGCCCATTTTGACAACTTATTTTGAAATATATTCTGACTTTATTAAATAATCGACCAATACGGCACATTATATAGTTTCTAAATAAGAAAACATTGTCAACTGAATGTCTTTGAGAGCAAAATTGAATTTAAAAATGAGTCGTAAAATAACCAATTTGTTACTTAAATACATCCTCAATTCTTTAATCATGATCGCTTCGGAAAATTTTGTGTGAAGTCCACACTTTGACAGCTTTTTAAAAAATATATATTCAACCTTTATCAAAAAACTGACCGATTCGGCACATTAAACAGTTCCTAAATAAGAGAATTTGTCAATTAAATGCGTTTGAGAAGAAAACTGAATTTAAAAATGAGTCGAAAAAAAAAATGCAATTTGTTATTTGAATACCTCAATTTTTCAATCACGATCACTTCGGGAAATTCTGTTCAAAATACCCATTTTGGAAGCCTTTTTTAAATATATTCTGCCTTTATCAAAAAACTGGTCAATACATCGCATTATATAGTTCTTAAGTAAAAGGATTTGCCATTTGGATGCGTTTAAAATCTCAAATGAATTTAAAAATGAGTCAGAATATAAGCAGTTTGGATTTGAGGGTTTTTTTTTTTTTCAACTCCTATTTTTGTTTAATTTATTTTTGCTAAAAGAATTATTCTATGAAAATCTTGTCAATATGAAAATTGTAGATATTATTGAGAAGATGTAAAATAAATTTAATTAGATTTGATAGTTTAAGAATTGACGAAGTTATGGATTTTTGTCTTTTTTACCTCCCTTTTTGTTTTAGTTTTTAATTTTTTTCATCGGTAAGAAATAGTTCTATCAGAAACTTGTTACAGTAAAAGTTTTAGATAATTTTGAGAAAATTTATAAAAAATTTAGCTGGATTTGATATTTTAAGAATTCCCAAAGTTATGAATTTTTTTCTCACCAAAATCCTGTTTTTTTCGTCCCTTAAGCTCATTTTTAATTTTATCAAAAATCTGACATGCATAAACTTCTGGCCCATTTTTTAGAAGTAATATAACTTTAAACTGATTCGATATCTATTTTAATTAAGAAGTTACGGCGTTTTTTCGGTTTTCACAAAAACCCTTACAATTTCCACCCCCTTTGTCCGATTTTGCCCATTAACGAACTCTACCGAGATTTTATATCCCTTGATTTTATGATCAGTTTGGAGGAGATTGGAGCAGAATTAGCGAAGTTATCATGTCCAGAAGAAAAGGATATATATATATAGAATATAAACTTTTTTACTGGTGGTAGTTTTGGGATCTAAAGATCATGATCGGCGCAGATATGCAAAAAATTTTCAAAAATTCCAACATAATAGGAGCGACGCAATAGGTAGTATTTCATACGAAATCTACCTAAAAAAAATGGAAAACCTTATGTCAATTTGATCATGTCACTTATTCTAACTTATTACTGAATTGTTTAAAAGTTATTTTAATTTATTCTTATTCAATAGCACTTATCACCCAAATTGCACTGAAATAGACTAAAATACGATACTACAGAAATAGAAGCTGAAATATGAAGTAGCACTAGATTGCACATGGGTATTTTGTGCTGTCTCAAGCTACAATACTTAGCAAATAATCTGTACAGCTTACTTTCCTACTAATGTTATATTTCTATTGCATTAAATGTATTTTTTAGACGAAAAAAAATTATTTTGGATGTAGAGGAAATGCGCATAAAAAAGCAACAAAGATCCTCAAATCTTATGATAAAGCAATCGAAGGAAGCATTTATCATACATATTGAGCAATTACAGCATATATATTTTACAACTATAAATAAAATGGTTTTTATTAGTTTAATAAGAAGATAAACCTACTAATCAAAATGAAATTTTTGGGATTGTCACGTTCGACTAGCTTAGCTTTGTCATAGAATATCTCGAACAAAAAAGCTTCTTTTAGTTCATACATGTTAATGCTTACTGAAAAATAAAGCATAGCAGCGCCACCGGTTTGGTGATTAACACGAAAATTTAATCAGAACAACGTATGTCAAGTTCTAACTAAATCTGAAATTTGATGAAAATCCACGAGTTAGTTTGAGAAAGAAGCATTGAGGAATCCGTAAAAAAAAAACTGGATAGAATCGTCGCTTGTTGAATGATTATTTCAAAAACTAAACAGGACTAATTTATATCGGTGACTAACTGAATCTTAAGTTTGATGAAAATCCCTACATAAGTTCTTGAGATAGAGCTATTGCTTAAGGGTGTATTTCGATTCAAACAATTTATTTTCTGATTTATTTTTAAATTTATTTTTGCTCTCAAATGCATCAAATTGGCAAATTGTCTAATTTAGAAAGTACACAAGGTGCCGTGCTTGTCAATTTTTTGATAAATGCTGAATATATTGCAAAAAATGCAATTAAAGTTGGCCTTTTGACCCGATTTTTCCGAAGCGGGAGATCTGGGAACGAAAAAAAAGGGTCCTACTGAGAAGATAATTGTCCATAAATGGAATTCTAATGAATTGAGCGAAAAATGACATCACACGGCACCTTATACGTCTCTTCAAAAATCCCCTCAGCAAGTTTCATGTTTCTACTTTTAAAAATGTGCCTGAAATTGTATCGGAAAATTTCGAGCTGTAAACGGTGGAACAGCATTTTTTCGAATACACCCTTAATTGCGATTAATGCGGTATAGCAGCACTACCTGTTGAGCGATTTACACCACAAAGTAATCAGCACCATCTTATATCAAGGACTAACAGAATCTGAAGTTTTATGAAAATCCGTCAGTTAGTTCTTAAGATGCAGCTATTGCAAAAAGCGTGAAAAAAGGCAGTATAACAGCGCCAGCTGTTGGGTGATTTAAACCAAAAAGTAATCAGCAGCAGTATATATCAAGGACTTACTGCGGCTAAAGTTTTATAAAATTTCGTCCGTATGTTCTTGAGATAGAGCGCCTACAAAATTTGTATAATTTACAGACAGACTCACGGACAGGCATTTTGTAAAAACATGTTTTTGAAAATGGGGTTTCTTTTAGGTAATCAATGACAATCTCTAACCCCTAAAATGTGTAAAATCCTTCGAAAACCGGAATTTGAAAATTTTATCGAATCTAATACTTGCCTCTTTTAAAGATAGAAGAAAGTGATGAAAATCATTAAGTCAGACTGATATTGAATAGTGTTTATCATATTGTGCATAGAAATGGAATGAGACAAAGTTACATTTTTTTACACATAGTTTTCTCTTTTTTAGTTGCATTCGTAAATATGTAAATACACTGGTGTACAAAACTTAAGGACGAGTTCCAAAATGCCAATTTTCAAGGGATTTTCAAGCGATAATTTTCACGCGAATATTCAAAAGGAAGTAGTATAATTCGAATAATTACTATCCCTGCATAGTCCCAGCTAGTCCATATAACCTCTCATTCAGGTCACACATGGTCACAAGAGTCATAGTCACTACTGTAAAACAAAAAATAGGAAATTCTTTTATGAGTCTCGAATGACTACTAAATGCGACTCCACTGACAGGTCACTGCGACTGCTGCTTTATGTCGAGTTACCAAGTGACTTTACAGTGTCGTTTTATTGAGACTCTCATGCGACTGTCATTTGGAAACTCGATTTTAAAGTCATTGTGAATATTGCATTATGATAAATCACCAAATAAAGTTACATTAAAGTCACATTGTGATTTTCTGTCATAAGACTTTGTCAAATGGTGACAGAGACCCTACTGTGAAGTAACCAGTGTGAAAAGTGATGAAAAGTCACCATGTGACTTTAATGGGACATTATTTTGTAATTTATCATAATGCAACGTTCACAATGACTCTGAAATTCAGTCTCCGGATGAGAGGTCACAGGAGGGTCTCAATGAGACAACATTGTAAAGTCACCTGGTGACTCGCCACAAAGCAGCCGTCACAATGACCTGTCAGTGGAGTCACATATAATAGTCATTTGAGACTCGTAAAAGAGACGTATGGAATTTCCTATTTTTTGTTTCGCCGTAGTGACTGTGACTCTTGTGACCATGTATGACCTGAATGACATGTTATATAGACTAGCTGTTATGCAGGGATAATAATTATTCGAATTATATTACTTCCTTTTGAATATTCGCGTAAAAAATTATCGCTTGAAAATCCCTTGAAAATTGGCATTTTGGGACTCGTCCTTAAATTTTGCATACCAGTGTACGTAGCACCTATAGTCGTCTTTCAGTCAATCTGCAAGTCCATCTGTCTGTCCGAATATAACAGAGCAAAACCTACCCAACCGAATAGTTTGAAACTTATATAATTGCTGCATAATTTTGTCGAGTCATTTGAAATTTTATGGAAATCGGATGTATAATTTCATTACAGGGACAGTCAAAAGTATTTCGTTATATTACGGCCAATCGGAAATAGTTTCAAGTTCATTTTAATAATGTCACACTCTTCCGAACATAAAATTTATATGCCTGTATATGAAGTACATACTAAAGTATACATTCTGTGTAATCTGTGATACAAAGAATATACGTTATTAATTTACAGGTCCCCACAAAAGTATTCCACTAAATAATGGTATAGGAAGGAAGGGAAACATTGTTTTGGGGATGTTTTAATTATATTAAACTATTTTCGACTTTTTTTTTCACATTTTTCTATTTCTAAAAAAGAAAGTATTGAATTCGTGAAAAAATTCGACTTCTGGTTTTTGATGGATTTATACATTTTAGAAGGTCTCTAACATTATGTGATGGTTTTTAGAAAATGTCTGTCTATGAGTCTGTCTGTCACTTTGTGTGTCTGTGTGTAACAAATATTTTTTTTATGGGCGCTCTATCTCAAGAACGTATGCACATAATTTCACAAAACTTTAAATTCATCAGATAGACTTTGATATAAACTAGAGCTGATTACATTTTGGCGTATATTGCTCAACAAGTGGCGCTTCTGTACTGCATTAATCGCAAATTCCACAATAGTTCTATAATTCTATCTTGAGAACTAATGGACGGATTTCGATAAAACTTCAGATTCATATAGTCCTTGATATATCATGATGCTGATTACATTTAGTGAAAATCGCACAAGAGGTGTCGCTGCCATGCTGTATTATTCTCATGATTATCTCAATAGCTCTATCTCAAGAAATAATGCACAAATTTTCATGAAACTTCAGATTTAGTTAATCCCTAGTATAAATTAGTTTAGTTATATAATTAATAATAATGTACTAACCAGCCTATTGCCTAATATTATATAGATTTTTGTCTAAATCACCCTGAGATGACGCTGCTATGGTGCATTTTTCACGATTTCGCAATCTATGTATCTTCAGAACTAATGCATGAATTTTCATCAAACTTCAGATTCAGTTAGTACCTTATAAAAATTTATCCTGATTAGTTTTTTGGTGTACATCACCGAACAGATGGCGTTTTTATGCAGAATATTCTAAGATTTCCAAAATTGCTATAACTCAATGACTAATTTTCATCAAGCTTCTGCTTCAGTAAGAAATTAATATAAGTTTTTGCTGTGAAACACCTAATCTGTGGCGCTGCTATGCTACATTTTGTAGTAAATAGTAACATGTATGGGATAGTAGAGAGTTTTGGGATTGCCACATCTGACTGGTTTTTCCTTGATATGTGTGTTTTCATACATCAAATCCTTATGAAAAATTATAATTTAATTTTTAGAAAATTTTTAAACATTTAATTTTAGTTATGCTTAAAATTCGATAAATCGTCTCAAAGAAGATGTTTCCTGCAAATGCTTTTTTCCGAACTTTAAATACATAAAATAATATATACGGAATCGACATCTTTAAAGGACCATATTTTAAATTAAAGTTGAAATTTCATTTCAAATCATTTTGCACATTTTAAACAATAGCAAATCTACGATACATTTATGGATTTAGATATGAGCATAGTTTAAATTGGTTGATACCTTTTTTTCAAAATTATGTATCAAAAGTGTATATGCAGATAAAAATGGACCTAGCAGACAGATTTCACCTGGGAATATGATTGCGGAAATGCAACGTTGAGGCTGTAGAGGGTGCTGTTAAGTGGATAAAGGCATTTTGCTGGCTTGAATCGTTATTCTCCGTACATATTTCGAGCAACATGCATCGTTACACCAATGTGGAGTGTTCTGACATGCATTTTATGTATGATGCTGAGCAAGAAAATGGAGCGACTATTTAAAGGATCTACAGGAAACTATTTTTAATTAGGAATCTGGTGGATCGTCAAACATTTGGATGTCTCATCGGGAGTTTGTGCACGAGTGGATCATTTTGTGCCTCGAGGCATGGTTAGTAGAAAAACGCTTTTCGAAAAACTGGAAAATTGCAGGATGTTCGTTGGATGTGAGTCATTTTCTTGAGCAGCCACAATCATGGAATGCATATCAGCAAATTGAGTTATATACATGAAATGCATTTACGAACCCACATTCCTATACGAAATCGGCTCATTAAGGTCCCCTCTATCTACCCTTACATTTCAGACATGCAATTTTAAACTCATATTATTGCGTAATAGTATTACTTGTATTATCTATCAATTTTCAATATTAGGACATTCCATAAATGTATTCAAAATTTTTGAAAATATAAGTCTGGCCGGTAAGTTTTAGGAGAAAAGTTATAGCTTGCATTTTTTTTTCTCTCTCTCTCCTGCACAACGTAAGTTTCTCTAAACTGAATTATGGCAAGTTGTCTTCTTTTAACAGATAAATGGAAGTATTTCAATTGATATACGCATTGTGTGAGGCGATGCATTATCTGCACCATGAATATAAGCCCGAAAAAAAAGCTGCTCTACGCAAGGAAATCTAAATGGTAGTTATGCAAAGTTCAGAAAATAAAGCGTTGAAAGGGGAAAAAAAAGGAAGAAGAATAAAAATATGTTTTATATTAAGTAATTTCTTTCTTCCGTTTCTTCACTTCCATTTTTTTATGAAACAAAAGTTGAACAATTTTTTTAAAACGTGCAATCAGCCGACACCTTCACTCCCTAGCATTGTTTTCACTTGCAAGCCATGTAATTGGTAACAATAACTAGAATTTTAAAATTTCATTAAAGCTGATTTTAAGCTGTTTTAAAGGTACGAGGTGGAACCCGTCGAAATTCGACGAAAGAAAATCTTTAAGAAGGAACTGTGTCATTCATTTATAATAAATCCGCAAAAATAGTTACAGTAAAAAAATGCATCTTATATTGGAGGTCAAAGAGGATTAGGTCAAAGTTTTAGAAGGTAGTAGCATACGAAAAAAGTTTTTTTTTTTTTAAACAAAAAACAAGTGTTTCAATCCCGTGAAGTCCCTTCCAAAACCTTTTTTGATTAAACTAACTATTTAAAGTTTTCTAAACCTATGAAAATTTAAATTTATTATTTTCTACTAGCTGTTACCCGTGACGTCGTTCACGTAGCATTAAAAAAAAGATAAACACTTTAATTAAACAAAACGGTTCATTAACAATAATTTAAAAAATATATATAATATTTATCTTATAGAAGGCTATGCAGTAGTTTTTTTATAGGGGACTTAAAGAACTCAGTCAAATAAAAGGAAAATGTGTTAGATAATATGAACAATCACGAAAATGAAATTGTAACCACTTATACTGTAGAACAACTGTAACGCACCCCAATTGTACAGAAATCATGTTGTAGTGCATTTCAGAATTCCATATCAAAGAAAGAAAAATCATGTGTTAAACCTAGGTAATAAAAAAAAAATATCCAACATTTCCATAATGCATAATTTCCCGGGACATTCTTTTCTGCAGCTGTGTATATGATCTATGTGTTTGTAAATATTCTAAATACAATGTTAAAATTTTGCTTAGTGAGAAAAAGTATAACGAATATTAAAATTCACCTTTAGCAATTTCTAATTATAGACAGAAACTTACTTGAATTCTTTTTTACAGTCCTGTATATTACGTGCAAATATGTATACGATCGCATATTTAGCTTAAATTATTCAAGCAAAAAACCCGATTCAAATTATTGAATTCATATTTCCGGGAATCGCTATTGCACTGGTGACCAATCCAGTTTATTGTATAGTCCGATACATGATTTATTTAAATTCTACAAACATCTCTTAGTATATCAAATGTAGCTGAACTTCAGGATGCATTAGTTTTCCAAATACATACGATAATTAAAAAAGCTCTTCAGCAATCTTTTCTAATAGACCATACTTTGGATACAATATCAGAGATCTGGACACAGGTCCAAAATCTTTTATGCGTCTCTGTAAATGAACAACAAATGTGATGCAAATGATACTTAACTGCAAGCTTATTGTAGTAAATTTCAGTATTTATCATTGTATTGATTATCTCAGTATATTAATTTCATCATGTTTGAAATAGCGCAACGCAATTAAAATACGCTGGGAATATTTTTTCTCCGTCGACTATTATATTACCGAACATTTTTCTGTAATCTTGTAAGTGAACTTATACTTTGTTTCATATATGACGATACATTGATATTTTTAAAATTCTTAATGGAAAGTATTCCTCTGACGTCACAATTGGTAAAAAGTTGAATTTTATAGCCTCGAACCGAAAGAAAGAAAAAGGTTCATTTTGATTACGGATTAATATATGGAAAAACTACTAAAATATTTATATTCTTGTAAAATCTTCTAAGTGTAAAAGAAATTTTATATAATCGTTTGCGTGATATAAGAAGAAAAACAGTATTCCTCTGACGTCACAATTGGTGAAATTGCGGTTTTTAATCTCGAACCGAAAAACAGAATAGTGTCCATTTATTTATTTCATTTTATTTTATCACGTGCAAATCTTTCAGTTGAAAATTAATTACAGAAGAGAAATAATTATTCCGGTTTTTTTATTTTTTGGCAACGAAAAAAGAAAGATAATTAAATATTATGGAAAATTTTTCAATTTATTCTGTATGAAAAATAGTGAAATATTGAATTATTAAAAAAATATATTTGAATAAAATAAATAAAAATTAGCCTATGTTCATTTCAGGCCAATAATTTACCTATATACAAAAATTCAAAGACATTAATCCATCTGTTTTGAAGCCAAGTTCATTCCAATTTTCGGACACACTTTCACATTTATAATATATATAAGGATATGTTCAGCAAAATAGAAATTTTGAAGAATAGCAAGTTATCACAAGTTTTTTCTTATTTATAAATTTTCTTATGAAATTTGAAATATAAGCATTTTTAATATTCACCACTTAAAACAATACTTACTTTTTATTTAACAAAGAGGTTTACGCCTTCAGAATTAGCCCAATCAAAAATTTCCAGAGCCCCTATATTAGGTTTCGCTGATTGCTCCCCCCCCCCCCCCCCCACCCGTTCTTCCAATACCCTATCTTCGTTCAGTATTAAGTCAATAGAAAAAAAATATATGTCCAGAAACGACACATGTCGTCCATTTTTACTAAAATGTAAAAAAGGATCGAGCTCGTCTGACATTCAGGGTAAGATCAGGAAAATATAAACCTCTAAAATATGTTAGCCCCCTCCAAAGCTTAATCCTGGCTACGTTACTAGTACATAAAGAATAATATGCTATGCCATTGCGATCAAAAGGTATTTGAGACCGCTGATAGTAGCTGTGAGACAATTTCTTTGGTAACAGTCAAAAGTTCAATTCGGTTTTCGACTTTAAATGATTTTACGCTATATCTTTCGCTGGATTGAGATTCTGGTTCCTATGCGAAATTCGTTTGTGTTTGATATGCATTCCCATCTTTTAATGTCTAACCTTTTTTGAAATGCCCTGATCTGGAAGTTGTTTACTTAATCATATGACAACTTTGCTTTTCTCCAAATTCTCATAAAAACCACAATGTAACTAACATAAGCACATTTTTCTTTTCTTAGACATTGAAGAAAATCAAATAAAATTTTGGCTTTAAGCCCATATACCTAATTATTTATAAAGAAACTCCCCCGTTATTGGCAGACTACCTTTTCAGGGAAAAAATTCTTTCCGAAATATCATCCGAAATGTTGACAGAAGACTGGAAGTTTATCTCTTTGTGCGCAGTATATTTTAAATTATTCCAGAAAAAAAAAATTCTCCCCGGGAAATTTTTTTTCTTCATTTACCGGGCGTTTCACTGGGTATCACAGGGTTCGTTTTATACAAAATCATATTATGTTCCTTTCATTTTAATACAGCATTTCCTGAGAGTAAACTTCGCCTTATTCAATCGCAGAATTTCTGCCATTAAATAAAGACATCTTAATGTTATTTGTAAAAAGTGCCACTTCAAGAAACTTGCGAATCCTGTATAACTAACTATACTCAAGATTAATTGCAGCCAGATTTATAAAGATTCTTATAATTTATTGTAAATGTGGATCTTTCGTGTCAATAAATCGCTAATAATGTAATTTTTGAAAATTTAGGTGCCAGGTTCATATATTCAGGTGAACAAAAATGCAGGTTAATCCTTTGCACCCTGTATTTTATAATTACTGAATAATATTTGATAATTTGACAACTTCTGTCCTCCTCTTCATTCTTTTAAAAACACTATGTAATTAGCACATTTCATTTTGTAGAATTGAAGAAACATCCAAGAAAATTTTGGATCTAAGCCCACTGTGCACCCTTTATTATTTATAGACACACCCCCGCTATTGGCAAAGCGCCTTTTTTTAATTACTACTTACACTACCACACCACCCTTCCAAAATTTGAAGTATTGTTGACAGAAATGTACTACCTGCTTATGCGTATTATTTTTGCAAAAAGGGAAAAAAAATCTTAAGAATTTTTTTTTTTTAAATCGCGATTTAGCATTTTATATATGATGGTGTGTATAAATTAAGTGCAAACATAAATAATTTTCATGTCAATAAGTTAATAAAAATCGAATTTTTGATGGGGCATTCCAAGTGAACCATTCCTGAAGTAACATGGGAAACGGAACAGTTAATAATTTATGCAAAATCAAATATTTCGCACTCACCCATCTTGATCCGGGCCGACAAATGTCACTTTAATGTGCATCATAGTGAAACATTTAAGGTGTCCACTCTGTTTATCGAGTCACTAACTAACCAACTTCCGCACTGCTTGCGCCGCAGATTGATTTGAATCACGGGTAACAGTCGCGATTCCAACTTGTTGCTCACCTTGCCCCTGTTTTTCACTTGTTCTCTCACCAGTGAAAGAGCTGAAAGAGGTGATTTTGGCAGTTAGCTCGGGAATGCGTCGAAAAATCAACAAGTTCGCCCAGGTTGGAAGGCTTCCTATTGAAATTGAAAAGGTGCGCAGATATCTTAATTGAAAATAAATGAGTTTGAGGAATTCGACGCAGTTTAATTGTTTTTGTAAGCAGATCTTGGAGAAAAGTTGAGGGATGGGAAAAAAAAAATATTATTCGAGACTCATATTGATATGTGGATCCCCCCCTTCCCCCAGCTTCTCAGCAATTTCGTGGGATCATTGTGACTCGGATAATGGCTTATATAATTTTCATTCTCAAAATAAAAAAATAATGGGTTAATAGAAAAAAAGGGTTTATTCTGCAAAGTTTGCGTTCAACTTAATCAAAATTAAACCTTTTTACAGAGCAGGGTAGTTATTAGCTCACAGGCTATCAAAGCCTTAGAGCTTATTTGCCCGCCCGTTCTGTATGTCGCGTTATGTATGTGCGTACGTACGTTCGTACGTAACGCGATAACTCATGATAAAAATACCGATTTACATGAAATTTTGGATATAGGCTTACTATGATAAGACGCTTCCCTGATTAGTTTATCGAGTTCATTCGATAAGTATAAGGAGGGGAACGGAAGCTATTGCCCCTCCCCTTAATTTATATAAATGGGTTTTTCATGCAGAATTAGTAGATTTCGTTCAAATCTTAAATGTATGATCATTCTAATGAGGTGCCTCCGAGATTAGTATTGGGTGTTCATTGTATAAGAGGGGGAAATGGGGGGGAAATCCCCCACGTCTTAATTTAGGTTTTTCACGCAAAATTTACCGATTTGCTTCAAATTTTGTATATAGGTTTGTTCTGAAAAGGTGCTTTTCAGATTTGTTTTTGGAATTCACCAGATAAGTATAAAGGGAGGATAGGGGAAACTACCCCTCATAATTCATGTAAATGGTTTTTCATGCAAAATTAACCGATTTGTTCCAACTTTTGGATACAGGTTCATAGTAATAAGAAGCTTCGCTCATTTGTTGAGGTGTTTCTTTTATTAATTATAAAGGGGGGTACGGACGATTACCTCCCCCTTAAGTTAGCTAAATAGCGTTTTATAAAGAGTTATCCGATTTGCTTTAAACTTTGGATGTAGGTTCTTTCTGATTAGTGGAATTTCTGAACAGTTTTGGAAGTTTAATGGTTAATTAGAAAGGAGGAAACGGGGGACAACGTTTCTTAAATTACATAAATGGGTTTTTATGCAGAATAATTCGACTTTATTCGAATTTTGGATACAGGTTTATTATATGATAAGGCATATCCCTAATTAGTTTTGGGGCTTCAATGACTAAGTATAAAGAAAGGAAATGGGGGGGTACTTCCTTCCTTTTTTTCGAAAGGCATTATTATATAAGGCTGTAATATACAATTAGTCTGCATAGCCTGTGAGCTCTATGCCATCAGTTTAACTGGGCATCATTCTTTTTATTATTTCACAGTCTATCAAAACCTTAGAGCTAATATGCCCGCAGGTTCTGTATGTACGTAACGCAATAACTCTTCATAAAAATATCCGATTTGCTTCATGTTTGGTATATAGATTCATTTTAATGAGGCGCTTCCCTGATTAGATTTGTATGTTCATTGGTTAAGTATAAAGAAGAAAACGGGAGACTAATCCCCCCCCCCCCTCCCTGTAATTTTGATGAATGGGTTTTTCATGCAAAATTACCCTATTTGCTTTAAACTTGGTATACAAATTTATTCTGATCAGTCGCTTTCTTGATTAGTTTTGAAGGTTCACTAGTTATATATAAAGGGGGAAATGGGAAAGCTATTCTCCTCCACTTTAATTTAGCTAAATAGGGATTTTTTTTTTTTCGTGGGATATTATTCTTTGAAATAAGAGTATAGTATACAAATTTTTGTGAATATCTATGCCGTCGACAGATTTTGGTTTTACTCCCTTTTTTAACCACAAAATTTACATTTTAAGTAGCCCAGACAAAAAATACCGTGAGTGCTGGACCAGGGGTGTAGTCGTAAAAACAACAAAGGATATACGCTCTAAGCAGAGGGTATACGCTAAAGGCAGTGGGTATACGTTTACTATAGCTTTCTTGAAAAACAGAGGGTATATGATATTCATTCAAGAAATCAAGAGGGTATACGGAGTATACCCCTGCATACCCTCCACTACATCCCTGATGTTAACACTAATATGCAGGGTCGTCGTAAGCGAAGAAGATAAGGCAGGTCATTCTTTTGGATTTCTCATAATATTGTGATAGAATATTTTTAACAATTTAAAAAAATAAATATTTTAATGCAAACTAGGGATGCACCAAATATTCGGTAGCTATTCGGTATTCGGCCATGTTACAGAATATTCGGTTTGGCCGAATATAAAACTGTTCGGTAAGCCGAATATCAAAGTATTCGGCCGAATTCAAAACTTAATAGAACCTTTTAAAACACATTTTTAAAAACTTTTTAAAATTTCTACTTTTAACTGTCAATTTATAAATAAATTTAAAATAATTAGAAAGACAATCATATTTAAATAAAATATAATGTTTTTACATCATTTATTTGCTGTTTGTAAAGTATAACTTAAAAAAATTAATCATGAGAAGGATTAAAATGGTGATTTATTAGGATTATCCTTAGGAATAAATGATGCGCAGATGCAAGTTCCTAAATTTTGTCTAGTAATAAATAATCTGTTTTTCTTTTCCAAAATAAAAGTCCTTAAACAAGAAAGTAAAACTTTTGAGAATAGTAATAACTATCAAGGCAGACAATTTTTGTTCATGAAACCATAATCATAATCAACTTATTGAGTCATGTACATTGTATTTCATCTCACTCTAGGTAAAACTTGTGTTTTCATTTATTGCATTAACAATAAATAAGATACCATAACTATATTTTCAATTCACATGTTTTTTATTTCTGTAAAATATGATATGATGGGAAGGGTGCAAAATTCTACCATTCACAAGAAAAGAACTATGAATTAGACATTCCTTTATTCAGAATTAACTTGAAAATATTTGTACTTTATATTGAAAAAAATCTGCCTTGAGTTATTTAAAGACTCAATTATAAGACCATAAAGTTTTTTTCGATCATTTTTCATTATTTCTCTTTGATTTTAAAATGCTTGTTTCAATTCGTAGAAGAAATCATGAAATTTAAAATTTTATTAATTAAAAAAAGTCTCATAATTGTGCTTCTTAAATAACTCAAGTCAGATTTTTTTTTTCAATACTAAATATTCTTATAAAAAACTATTTTTTTATTAAAATGCAAATTTTTAACTATAGTTTTTGATTAACCGGCTACTCACAAGTGTAAAAAAATGCAATCCAAGTAAACTTAGGGGGTATTTATAGTTTAAAGAGCATCCACTGATTTTCCACTGAATTTTTGGATTTGTAAAAATAGATTCGACTTCGAAGTATCTTCGAAGTAAAAATTTGGATTTGTAAAAATTCGAGATGGAACCCCCTGAGCACGATTAATATTGACACTTTACCGTTTACTTTTTATTAAAACGTTAAAGAAAACAGTTTTTTTATTCTGTTTTTACTTTTCTTTATCTTTAGGAGAAGAATGTATTGAATTCGTGAAAAACTCCTAATTTTCGACAGATTTGCAAGTTTTAGAAAATTTTAACACAATTTGGCTATTTTTAGAAAATGCCGTATGTGAGTCTATCTATCTGTATGTGGCACAAATTTTGTTGGAGCTCTATTTCAAGAACTACTGCACGGAATTTAATAAAACTTTAGATTCAGTGAATCTTTGGTGTAAGTTTGGTGCTGATTACTTTTTAGAGAAAATCTTCCAATATGTGGAGATGCTATGCCGCATTTCTTCCACTTCCGCAATAACTATATCTCAAGAACTACTGAACTGATCTTCATCAAACTTCAGACTAAAATATACCTTGTTATAAATTGGTGCTTGTCAGTTTTTAGAGCAAATCGCCTGATAAGTAGAGCGGTTTTGCAGAATTTTTCGCAATTTCCACAATAGCTATGTCTCAAGAACTAATACACAGATTTCCCACAAATCTTAGATTTAGTCATACCTTAGTATAATTTGGTTCTGATTTTTTTTCTTTTTTATGTGTGTGTGTAAGTTACCCAAAAGGTGGTGCTGCTATTCTTATATTATATTATGCTTATATTATATTACATTATTCCTTTTTTTCCTTGTGATGCCAATTAATTTTTTGAAAATATCGGAAGTTAAAGTTGTGCTGCACATTTGTAAGAATTGTTTGGAAAAAAGTAATTTCAAAAGTTGTTAATTGTAAAAGCATGATTTAATCTCTTTTTTTTAACAAATAAATAACTGTATTAAGTTAAAATTTTTGAATCGCAAACGAAAAATTGCGTTTTTGATTTAATAAATCATTTTTTTAAACCATTTAATAATATTTCAAAAATGCATCATAAAAAATGAAACTAAAAAAAAAAAAAAATGTTCAAAGAGTATCAAGTCCCCTCAAGAAATGTACAGCCGTGGAAAAAGAAAGTGAACAACCCCCTACTAACTTTTCAACAAATTATTGTATAGAAAAAAGTTACTGGTACCGAACAATTGGAAATAAAGTTATTTTAAAATTATGTATATAAAACTTGCTTGGGGGGGGGGGGCATCTGCATGTTAAAACGAACCTAAATTTCATTTTCTTCAATGGCAACACCCAATTTTAACAAGAAATTTCAAATTTTCGGCTCAAACTATGCCTAGGCACCAAATTTCAAGTCGTTTTAATGATAAGTTTTTGAGTTATAAACATTCAAAATGTAGTGTTTCTAATGTTAAATTACATTTTCATATTTTCATTAATATCTCCTGAAATTATTCTCCTAATGTGCTAATTTTTTAGGTAGCAATAATACTAAAATACCCAAACATAAATAATTTTTATAATTTTACGATATGAATTTTGAGTTATGAAATTAATATTCGAAAAAATTATGGCTTGCAACCTACAATTTTTCTGATTGATTTAGATTTATTAAGTCCAGCTTTGTGAAAATTCAACCAGGATACAGCCCCTAAAATATGCTCGTTGTAAAATAATTATTTTCTCGGAAACTTATCATACGAATAGCATGAAAATTTGTTTTTAGCCTAATTGAAGGGTATAGAGTTTATTTATTCTGCCAGAATTGGGTACTGCTATTGAAAAAAGAAACAAAATTAGGGTTAGTTTTAATATGTAGCTGTCACCCTAGGCAAAGTTTGTATACATCATTTGAAAGTAGAGTTTATTTTCTTTATTTAGCATGAATAACTTTCTTCTGTGATAATATTTTGAAAAGTTAGTAGGGTTTTTTTTTTTTTCTTTTTTTCTACGGTTGCACCTCTTTCCCTGCATAAATAATCTGACAGAAATTATCTGCCAAAAATTCTGAGCGATTTAGAATTGAATCTTTATTTTTACTTTTTTCTATCTTCAATTAGAAGAAAGTATTATAATCAAAATTGATCGACTTCCTCTTTTTGACGGACTTACACGTTTTAGGGGTGAGAGATCCCAAAAAACATGTTTAAAATAAATGTTTGTCCATTTGTCGCCATTCTACCGTCGAAAAATGTATAAAATTATGCATAGAATCGAACCAAATTTTTTGTGTATGCTATTAACTATAGCCAGTAGATTCTCATTGATCTGGGAAATATCCCGCCGGAACGGGATCCCTGTGAAAACGATTTTTGTATAATTTTCTCAATTTCTTGTAGTTTTATTGTCCATTGGCGGCTGGTGGTAACCCGGCAATTCGCAAACAGCTGATGTACAACAGAGAAACGAAAAACTACTGATTTCAATAAATATCATGATCGAGATTAACTCGTTTTTAACTGATTTGCTGCCGCTCACCCGCCATCGCGTGATATGATATGGCGATGGCGCCAATGTTAAGGGGCCACTCACGCGCCAGCTCGTGATGTGGGGTGATGTCCAATAGCCAGTCACGTGCTGGCGCGGGAAAATCTTTCCCTGATTCTATGTTATAAAAAGTAAATCGGCTTCTGGGAAAACAGACTTCTACAGTGCGGCATTAACTATCATCACATCTTCACGTAAGCGGCAGCGAACGTGTTAAATAGATAAAAGAAAGCTTTGGGATTGGCAGATCAAACTAGACCTAATTTGATGTAAAACACAAGTAATTTCTCCCTCTAAAAGAAAGATAACAGTATTACACAATATGATAAGTTATCTCAAGGGCCGTACAATATATTGCATCCAGTTAACGTAATCGAATCATTTAATTAGATACAGAGTAATCAGTTGAGTATCAGAGAAACATTCCCCAGTCTCAATTAAAAATATGCGCGCACGGGAAGTTTAAAAGGCGAAGGTCTTACGTGAACATTCTCACGAAGATTTTTGAGATGAATGGCTTTGCACTGCGTGGAACAAGAGGAAAGAGAAGTAAACACCGTTATATGAACAACACTCGGCCTTGCGCAGGTAACAGGGAGTTAATAAATCACAAACGGTGGCGGGAGAAAGTCAAAGGGATTTAATGCGGAATTTAGAAAAACGCACGGTATATAGATGCATGAAAAAACTGTCAAGAGTTATGAAAAAACAATAACTCATTGCGTACGCTCGTTTAATTGCCAATGTTTCTTTAACCAGTATATGCAGGCACAATGAAAGAAAAGGGGGTAAGGAATAGTAACTCCCTAGATCATTGGTTGTCAAAATATATATTGCGATTAATTAATGTTGTCAGGTCCACTGCCTCAAAAAGCGGCGAAAGTAGACGTACACACGCATATTAATAAAAAGCGGGACATCGGCATCTAAGTCGGCTTATAAAAAATACCAACGAAAACTGAAAATCAACAGATTTTAGAACAGCTGAATTTGTAAACAACGGAATCGTGTCTCGAACTTAAAAAAAAAAAAAAAAAAAATAATAATAATAATAATAATAATAACCGTTTCTACAGAAGGAGTACTGTACAGTTACAGCTGCTAAGACAAAAACCTGTGTAAAAAGGAACCTTTCTATGGACATTTGAAATTTCATCTTACTAAGTTATAGTATACCAACCTAAATATAATAATCTTAAGTAGTAAAATCATGAAAAAGAAATGGCATGCGACCAAAACAAATTCCGTTTTGGATACGTTTTCGAATCTGCAGTTATAAATGTATATCATTATATAGAAATAGGATTTTTTTTTAATGCTTCTGTAACTAAAATCCGTTTTTAGAGATTTCACAAATAAATAAGTAAATAAATAAATATATATACTAAAAGCAAAAGCCTGTAAAAACAGAATCTATCTGGAACGGCAATTAACTTTATATCTTTCTTTCTAGTTATTCCTTTGAGCAGAATCTTAAGGGGAAAAAAATCTTTTTTTTTCCACAAGTTTTAATTGTATATTACATTTTATTCAATTCAGATTAACAAGTAGCACGGAACTAATGAAATTTTTGAAAAAATCGTGCATAACTAATAAAAAGGCGTTTTGACGTTCAGCGTAGTAACTCCGCTAAAGGTCTTGGAGGAATCCCTGAAAATCAAAACACTGGACAGCCGTATGTGTAAATCGACTCATGCAGGATTCGAACGTGGATAATAAGAAAGTTATAAAAAATAAGAGTAGGGAATAATCGTTTAAATCCTTTTTTTTTTTTTTTTTTCTTTTCTTTTTCTTTCTCAAAAATTCCTTGCATTTCTTTACACATTTTACAAATTTTATTCATCTTTTATATAAAGCTAAAAATTTTAAGATAAAAGGCTTGATATCCTGTGGGGGAAAACGAGTGGTATAAAGGCAATTTTTTAGCCTAACCCAACACTATTTTTAACGGTGAAGAAATTGTTTTTATAATCTATATGTCAAAATAATTATTATTATGTATGCTTTTAAGTTCCACCAAATCATGCATATTTTAGGGTAGATGTGCCAGTAATGGACCACCTTCCAGTAATGGGCCACCTCGCAATTTTTAGTTTATAAAAAAATAATAAATTATAGTTAAGCTTTTATTATTTTTTTCTGAACTCCACCTTGCATGCTTTATAAACTGGATTGATTTTTTATACTTTTCATGAAAACAATTAGGAAGTAGAAAATAAAGTTTCACAGTTTCACTGTTTTTCTTTGAAAATCTTAATAAACATGCTAAGAGCTGACTTTACTTACTTAGTTTTATATCTTTTTTTTTTATTTTTTCATAAAAACTGAATGATTTTGTTTGGTTAGCAATATAAAACATTGAATTTAATATACCAATGGCCATTTACAAAATTTTAATTATTTTTAAGATTTTAGGAGGGGTGGTCCATTACTGGAGCACTTAATCTTAATTTGTGATTTTCCATTAATGGACCACGCAAGTGACCAGTACAAAAAGTGTAATTTCAGTAGAGATAAAATATTTTGATTTAACTGAAAAGCTAAATAATCAAATTTAATACTTAAATTTTATGTATTAGAATTTAATAAAGGCAATTTCTTTATAAATAGTTGTTTTTAAGAAGTCATCCAAAAATGGTACAAAAAACAAGCAGAACATTTGACAAAATCTAAATGTGCCGTTACAAAAGGAGTTGTTTTAAGTTAGTTCAGAAATATAAAATCATATTTGAAAGAAGATATTACTGATATCTTCTACCAAATTCTACATACAGAGAGAATTTTCAATGACGTTAAAAAACTGGTTTTCTTTTGTGCTCTTAAAACAGGAAAAATTTTGGGACCAAAATCAGTTAAAGATGTGTATTATGTAGTACTGAATAACATAAAAGAACAAATCACTGTTTTAAGTATTTTTAAGAAGATGATAAAATTTAATCGAATGGAAATCTCAAAGTTTATAGGGATTTTTTTTACGTACTTCATATTTAAGGAGATAATTTTTAAAAAGCACATAATCAGAATCTGACGTCTATTTCCTGATAAAGAAAACTTAATTTTCATAATTATATTATGTATTAGGTAATGAGTAGTCGCGCTTCAAAGTTTTCTTATCGACGAAAATGAGATTTCGCAACCGATTAATTTCAATGCAGCGAAGGAGAAATTTTGTTTCAGTGCTGCCATCTATGTTTAAGTAAAAATAATGCTATGCAATCAAGACCTTACGGAAACATTTAATTAATCATTTTCTCAATCATAAAGAAAAAAAAAAAACTTAAGCCTGTTGTATTCTCCAAAGTAAAGATAATTTTCTAATTCCCTTCCTTCCCAGAAAAGTTCTGGACTCAGCATCTTTCTGCATTGTTGCATATTCCATATAATGTAAATGTTTCTTATCCTCTACAGAAAATTCCACCTTTCTGAAGTTGAGATAAATAAGAAAGATAAAAAATAGGGAATAAAAAAATTTCCGTATACATATACGAAAGGTGTTATTAAACATTTTTAACATGTAGATGGGAGTACTGAAAATTTCTCTTTACCTACTAATAAAAGCAGGAATTACAGTTCGTCTTTAGTGCTGCCATCTATTATTAAAAGGAGATTATTATCCTTTCTTTTCCATATAAGTTTCTTATGTACAGGATTTAAGGGTATATTCTAAAAAAACGCTTTTTCACCTTCAACAGCTCGAAATTTTCCGATACAATTTCAGACACATTTTTAAAATTAGAAACATGAAACTTGCTGAGGAGATTTTTGAAAAGATGTATCAGGTGCCGTGTGATGTCTTTTTACACTCAATTCATTAGAATTTGATTTATAAACAATTATCTTCTCAGTATGATCTTTTTTTTTTCATTCACAGATCTTCCGCTTCGAAAAAATCGGGTCAAAATGTCGTTTTTGAATACCTTTTTTGAAATATTTTCTGCATTTATCAAGGAATCGACCATCACGGCACCTTGTGTACTTTCTAAATAAGACAATTTGCCAGTTTGATGCATATGAGAGCAAAAATGAATTTAAAAATAAATCGGAAAATAAGCCGTTTGAATCGAAATACACCCTTAAGGATGGATAACATAAAACTATGTCTTACAGAGCCGTCCTTAGGGGCGTGCGACAGGTGCGGCCACACTGGGCCTCGCACCAAGAAAGGCCTCAAGCTCGGGAAAAATAAAAATCAATTAAACTTTTAAAAAATCTAAACTTTTTTTTTTTTTTTATTGCTGCAAGTTATTTATTTCACGGTTAAATTTACATATTTAAAAATGGTTATTTATAAAATGTAAAACTTTCATGAATAAAAAGTTAGGCGCGGATAATCGAAAGCAAAAAATATTCCTTGTACCTAAAAATCAAAATATATAGGAAATATTTATTTATTTATTTTCAATTTGGTACATTTTCTTTATCTCAAAACAGTGCAGAACAAAATTTCTTCAAATCTGAAAAGCTAAAAAAAAAATTTTCATACCACATTGGTGTCTTACAAAAAAAAAAAAAAAAAAAAAAAAAAAAAAATCATAACCACGAAATTATGCATCAATGCAATAACTATTTTAAGGGAAAGATAACTGAAAAATAATATAAAAGTTCGTTCAATTTGAAAGAAATATACACGACCAACAATATAAGATTTTAAGCAACGAACTTACTTTCTGATGATGATTTCAACAGCATTTCCAGATTGAGCTATGAGGTTTCGAGCTTTCTCAAGTGACATCGCCTTTGTACTTCGGCCAGCGATTTGTAGGACGGCATCGCCGGGGCTCAAATGGTGATCTGACATAGACCCGCATTTCACCTAGGGAATTACAACTATTGTTAGTGACTTTATGCAAATTTTGTGTAAATATTTCTTTACTGAATATTATATTCATTATGACTACACGCATTTTCCCTACTTGTACTATATTACTGAAGATATTAGTAATAGACTATAAGTTTTGATATTTTAAAACAATCTGATTTAGTAAGTGATCACCTGTTTAATAATTTTCTGGCCATCACCATTTTAAATTTTTGAGATTTATTATAGGCTATCTTATTTACATTGTTAAAATAAATAAAAGGTACTTATTTGACAAAATAAAATGAAAATGCAATCTAAAGTATATACTGGCAAATTTATCTATAAGCATACAGCCAAATAAGAAGCCTGTGACTTCGTTAATTGGTTGACTTTTTAGGGAGTTGCTCAGTATCTTCAGATTTTAGCATATCTAATAATGTCAGTTACTTATGAAGCAATTTCATTACTGCTTATGTTTAAATTTAGGAGCCTTGTCTGAAACCAAATAAAGCTGTATTATATAATAATTTAAGACCGGAAGCTAGAGGTGATCTATGGGGGGGGGGGGGGGTCATAATGTTTTTCTCTTTCTTTGACACAGAAAGATAAATTAGTGCATATTTACACTGAATTGTTTTATGTTTCTTATTAAACTGTTGTAATAACTTCATTTTATGCTAAGAAAAGTATACGATGATAAATTTTTGAGTGTATAACTGGTGCAAAATTAAACATGTTAGCTTCGTATGTACAAATAGAGTGAGGGAGTGTTCAATTACTTGTTTTAGATACAATTTAGTAATTCAGCAAAACTGTAAAAGGATCTCAAAATTACATTAGATATTTGAAAAGAATTTCATTTGGATTTTCGGAACAGAAATTCATTTAGTGACGTTGGAATCTTTTCCAGGGAGGGGGGAGGGGCTCAAAATATTTTAAGGGGGCTGAGCTGCCCATAGCGCCCCCTTAGCGATGGCCCTGGTTCTTGTTGGTTGTATTTGTGACGGCCAATTATCAGCACGAGGGATATAAGCCCTAAGTGTGTGTGTGTGGGGGGGCTCTTTCTAAGGCAACTTAACCCGTATTTACGCAAGGAAATCCAAGGATCGAAGAAAACCACGGAAAACTTCGAACGATGGGGCCGGCGGCCGCAATTACGTTCGAACCCGGCAGCTGCCGTCTACCAGTTTCAAGAGCAGAATCTGTCAGCCACTGATGGAGCCTTTGTTCGGGAAAAGACAATAGTAAACCTACGAGTCAACCGCTAAAGACGGTTTTTCAGGTGTTTTCGTTCAAGATATGATTTGGCAGACCGATTGCGTTTTAATATGCGAATCGAGTTTTAACTCATTCTGAAATTCCAGCCGTGAATTCGAGGAGGTGATAGTGCTACTGCCTTCCAGTCTACGTATCATGTCATCTGAAGCTCTCTGGACCTTCTTATTTATGAACTTATGTTAATAATGTTAATATAACAAAATGTTATTTATTTTAACTTTTTATTATTCAATAAAAAATCAATATTTTATGCTTGTACTTAAACTTTTGAGATGGTCTACAGCATTGTATATTTGATTTCGGTTGTGTAAGTGTCGGAGGCAACAAAAATTGAATTTTGTTGTTGTACAAGAGTATTGTTTCCATAGAAAAAACGATTTATTCATTATCGAATTGTGTTTCTAAATAGATCAGTTACTTTTAAAATACACTCCAAACTTATTCAACTAATGAAATCGTGTAAAATTAAATAGCTTCAGCAACGTACATCTAGTATATATTAGGGGAGAAGGGGGTTAGTGTAGACATAAAAATGTAATTTAATTTTATAAAATTCTAAAAGCATTTTTAAAATTTCACATCCTTCTCAAATTGAAGAATGATATTTCCTGTTTATTAACATGCAGGAAAGATGGTGATAAATATAGTTAAACAATAAGAAAATTGACAGTTTTTAACCAAGGCTACCTTATCATAATAACATTTTATTATGATAAGGTGGCCTTGTTTTTAACATTGATCCATGTGGTCACACTAACCCCTCGTAGTAATTAGTGTAGACAAAACCAAAATATGTTGGGGGCTAGTGTGGACAGGTAATTTTTTTACAATTATTTCTTAACAATTATTGTTATTATCTAAACTTCTAAGTTTAAATTACAGTCTAAAGGATTTACGGAGAAAGTAGTAACACCAATAATCACAAGTTGTATGATTTTTTTTTTTTTTCAGTTATTTCACATTTTTAATTTGGGAATTGTTTTTCATATCAAGCAAAATAAAGTGATGTGCTGGATTTTTTTTTCTGCAGAAATACAACATCATAGACACTAAAACCATTTACACTTCCAACTCTGCCTACAAAATATACAATATCATTAATCTTTCAGAATTTCACTAAACATAAATTTATTGAACGTTATCTCATTCACTTTTATAATGACTAAAATACTTTTTGACCTTTTTTTAAATCTTTTATATCACTGAATTTTAGTTGTCTTTCTGTTTTAGGAATTTTTTTTTTGTGTGTGTGTGTGTTTGTGTGCGTGTGTTTTTTGGAAAATCTAATTTTTTCTTGTTGTTGCTTACAATTGTTTTTTCCTCCTTTGTTTCTATTAGTGTTTAATTGTTTTTGGATGGTTAGAAATAAATTAGTCTATAGTCCAAGAAAAATATTATAGTTAATAATAATTTTGAAATAACGTTCCAGTGTGTGAATTTTTCCATTTCGAGCTCTGATCCAATACATTAAAAAATTTTCTAGAAATACAGAAATTTATGCATCGAAATTCTCTGTGAAAATATTTTCTATAAAATGCAAACGACCTTCAGTGCATTTTTGATTTATCCGTTTATATTTTTATTCTTATATGAAGAAAAATTATTCAGTTATTTTAATCACTTTTAACTAAAAATTCAAAAATATTTTGGAAATATTTAACATTTTTTTTCACTTTATTTATAATTTCATCGGAGAAAAAGTAAATATTTGAAAGTGTATAATACTGCAAATATTTATACGACGAATTTTTAATTAATTTACGGTAGATAAAATAAACAATTTGGTGACTAAGTTGCTGCAATTCTTTATCAAATTTATTGTCGAAGTTAATAATAGACGAGCGGCAGCATACAAAGGAAAACATTCCTTTCTTCCAATTTCTTAATATCCTCGAAACGAGACCTTCTGAAAATAATTGGTGGAGTAAAACACGGATAAACATCATAAAACACGCATTGAAAGACCTTATAGTTTATTCACACGATGAAAAGAAGAAAGCTGATATCGCAGATGAAACTGGATAAGGGATGTGGTTTGGAGTGAAAAAAAAAATCTAATTTCAGTAAAGCAAGACTCGGTAACCTCGCAATTACTTTTTTATTCTTGCCGTTTTAATTTTCTTTTAATTATTGTGTTTCATTTTCATTTTTATTTCGTTTGTTTTGGGTGTAGGCATCAAAGAATTACGGTATGAAGTGAAATAGATTTTGATACCACACATTTTAATTTCAAAATGAATAAATAGTTAAAATAAGTTAAGCCAAAAATTTATTTTAGAATATATCGTTTTTGGGATAAATTTCTCTTTAGTGCCAAATTGAAGTTCTAATACATGTTCCAAATAAAAAATTTTAATTTAAGGTTATTATTATTGAGGGTTGAATTATTATGAGATAATTACTATTGGGAGAAATTGGGGATTTATTTATTTTTATTTTTCAAGTCAGTCAACAACCAGAAATATTTCTAAATTTCAGATGCTTAATATGTTGTTTAACATGTCCATATTCCATTTTGCATTTCTAATTTTCAAAATATATTAAAAAGTGAAAGTGAAGTTACATTAATTTTTATGGCACACTGCATCTCCATCTATCTCTTTCCTCCATGATCTGATGTACATAAAATAATATAAAAAAAATATATACAAGCGTGTTTCCGAAGACAGTACAATATTTTAATATTCTTTAGAAGGTAATTTTAAATTAATAACTTAATTTTAAAATATTTTTCCGTTTGCAGGTCGCATTAAATTGCCAAATACTCCTTACGGTTACAGCTGTTTAAGTAATAAAACAATAATAATACAAAAAACAGAGTTCATTATGTACTAAAATACTAAAATTTAGATATATAAAATAAGACTTTAATAATTTTTATAAAAAATATTGTTTTATAATTTTAGAACATATTAATTATTTATGATTGTATATGTTGAGAAAACAATTAAGAAATCTTGACTAGATAGTTCGAATAACAGTTTCCTTCAAGTTACATTTTCCTTCAAGTTACATTGATTAGATAAGAAAAGAAACAGACCAAAAATTGTAATTTTTTAAAAAATAAATTGTATCTCGCTTCTACAAAGCGTAAATAAAGCAGTGGATTCTCAGTCTTCTGGTTCCATATAAATAAAAGTATTGTAAAGACATTTTTTGGAACTACATGAACTGCTGTTGGAAAATTAGATGTAATTTTTAAGATAAAAAATTGCTTTTTAAACTACTCTTTTTATTTTCTTTTTTTACAAGAAGAAATAATAGGGTTCGTGAAAAAATTTGACTTCTGGTTTTCAACGTATTTACACGCTTTAAAAGTTCCTGAACACGATTTGACTATTTTTAAAAAACGCCTGTCTGTGTGTCTGTCTGCAGATAATATAAATTTTATGGGAGCTCTATTTCGAGAACTATGCACAGAATTTAATAAAACTTTAGATTCAGTTAGTCCCTGATATAAATTGGCGTTGATTACTTTTTAGCTCACAGGCTAGCATAGCCTGAGAGCTTATGTGCCCTGCCCGCCCGTTCTGTATGTATGTTCGTTCGTGCGTAACGCGATAACTCATGATAAAAATATCCACTCCACTTGAAATTTTGTATATAGGTATATTCTGATAAGGCGCTTCCCTGATTAGTTTTTGGAGTTCATTCGATATGTATAAGAGGGAGAACGGGGGGGGGGCTCATGCTCCTCCCCTTAATTGATATAAATGGGTTTTTCATGCAGAATTAAGTTTTTGTTCAAAATTTAGATGTAGGATGATTCTGATGAGACGATTCCGTGACTGCTATTAGTTGTTCATTCAAAAAGTATAAATAGGGGTAACGGGGGTTCTAATGCTCCTCCCCTTAATTTATATAAATGGATTTTTCAAGCAGAATTGTCAGATTTCGTTCAAATCTCTGAATAGTTTTAATAGTTTAATGGTTAAGTATGAAAGAGGGGGATAACTCCTCTTAAATTATATAAATACTAAATGGGTTTTTATTAAGACTTATCCGATTTGCTCTGAATTTTGGATATAGATTTTTTTATGATAAAGCATGTTCTTGATAGTTTAGGAGGTTCAATGATTAAGTATAAAAAAGAGGGATAGGGGAGAGCTGCTTCCCCTTAATTTTTTTTCGAACGGAATTAACCCTTGAAAATATAAGGCTGTAATGTACAATTAGTATGCGTAGCCTGTGAGCTCAATGCCATCAGTTTAACTGGGCAATATTCTTTTTATTGGTGTAAATTACCCAACAAGTGATGATATGATTTCTCCAATAGCTATATCTCATGAACTAATGCACATATTTTCATCAAACTTCATATCCAGCTATAATCTTGATATAATTTAGTGTTAATTATTTTTTTGGTGTAAATTTCCCGATAAGTTACACTTCTATGTTGCATTTTTCCCGATTTCTGCAATATCCCAATTGATATGCATAAGCAATATGCGTAATCCCAATTTCAGAGATAATGCACGTATTTTCATTAAACTTCAGATTCAGTTAGCTCCTGATATATATTGGTTCTGATTATTTTTTGTTGTTAATCGCCCAACAAGTGGCGCTGCTATGCAGATTTTGTCACGATTTTCGCAATACCGTAAAATGGGGTGAATAGGAACGAAACTTCCAGGTCATACCAATAAATTCATTATAAATATATGTGATGATATTTTTAGTTGCCAATTTTTTTATAAGAAGGTGATAACATTAAGAGTTGAGAAATTCAGTTTTCACATGTTGCCACCACTACTGGGGTATATAAAAAAACTTCAAGGGGATCCTCATTTTTTCAACGTCTTCAAAACTTTGTATGTAACTACAATATTTTTCGTATTCTAAACCTAAGAGAGGGGATTTTTAATTAATGACAGACCTGTAAACGATATGCTGTATTAAATTCTACTTATTTGTAAACTACATAATGAAAAAACGAAAAATGGTTTATAACATCAGAGATTTAAAATTTACGGGGTGAATAGGAACACGTTTTCTCCCATAGTTTATTATTCTATACAGTAATAGTTTCATGTAATATATGAAAACATATGTATAAATATGTATTTTGTATCTTCTAATTACTTGAAGAGTTTAAAGGTGCCAAGAAATTATTTGGGTAAACAAAAAAGTCAACGCCTAATCCAACAGACATGGAACACACAATAAAAGAATTTAAAAATAGCAAATTAGATAGAAAAACTGCACAGAATTATTCTCTGGCATCCTCAACATTATACAAACATCTCAAAATGAAAAACCAATTTAAAAAAGAGAGGGATGCAAACAGTATTAAGGGCTGGGGATGAGGATGTATTAGTAGATCGTATTGATACATGCAACGATTGGGGCTACTCAATATATTCACTTACCCAATGACTAAATTTGTATTAAATTCTACTTCTGCAATTCGAATATAATTTCATAAAATACATTTTAATTTTTCTTGATTTCAAAATTGTATTCTAATTTTTTAAAAGGCATATCTTTACTTGTATATAAAATAAAGGCTTCGTTTCACAATAACTACGTGTTCCTATTCCTCCCTTACCATTATTACCTGTTTTTATTAACCCTATTAAAGTTTTAATCGAAATAAATAAAGATTATAACATTTGTTCCGATTCACCCCTAATTGCGGGGTGAATCGGAACACCATTAAAAAAATAAATAATATATATATATATAAACAGTAAAAATGTTTTGTTTTTGCTTAAAAAGTAAAGAACAATACAAGACCGAAGTTTCTAGTAGAAAAATAAAAAGATTAAAAAATCAGTTGTTGTTTTTTTTAACGTTAAAGTTGAAAATTGTTCTGATTCACCCCATTTTACGGCAGCTCTATACCTTAAAAATTAATGTACGGATTTTCAAACTTCAGATCCCCTTTGGCGGTATACATTGACATAAGATGTTGCTGATTAAATTTTGATAATCACTCAACAAGTGGCACTGATAAGCTGCATTTTTCGGGATTTCCATTTGACATAACTCAAGAACCAGTGCACGGAATTTCGTATCTTTTAGAATCCTCATTATGGGTATAGAATGTAATTTAATTTTGGCTCTGTGATAGCGAATTTTGAAAAATTAGTATGCATGATATAGAAGAAAGTTTAGGGATTGGCACATCCGACTAATTTTATATAGCTTTTAGTTATGTAGAAAAATTATTTGTCATTTCTTAAATATATGTTGAAAGTTTAAACGTTTTAAAGGTAACAGAAAAACTTCACCTTGGAAAAATAAAAGTAACCCTTGAATTGAGAAAAAATAGCTTAAAATGGAGAATATACACTTTTTGTTGAGGATCTGAAAAATACTAAATAGAGTATTTATAATTTCTTTATTTTATGTACGATAATTATACTAAAAAATTAAAAACATTTTTTCCAAATATTCATAAATTAAAATATTGTTTTCAAGAGTAAGAATATGTGCAAAATTTGAAATATTTCAGCAAAGTAGGTAAAATATTAGTTATATTTTCTTACCACGATATCAAAATTTAATTAAATATAATATACATTCTGTAATTATTTCAATAATGTTGAATTTCCTCCTAGATAAGAATGTATAAATATTTTAAATTTTTAAAATGTCTGATCAAGTATAGAAATATTATCTAAAGTTCCAATACTTTATTCACTTTTCAATCTCGCAAACTAAAAAAATATCATTAAAAATTCAAATTTCTATATAAGGGACCTCGGCGATGAATGGAAAAGGGATGGATGGGACATTCTATATGTTTCAGGCAATAAGTTTTTTTTTTTTTTTTTTCAAGTTACTTTCTAATCTTATATCTACCATTATATGCTTTAGAACCGAAACCTAAATGTTTTTTAATTTTGCTTAAAAACTACTTTTTTTAAAACATTTGAAGCTATCAGATAGCTTATACAATATAAACAATTGAGACATGATGTAGTTTTACTTGAAGGTTCCATAATTTTAATTAAAATTGATGAGTATGAGTATTTATTTACCATTGTGATAAAATAATTTCTGATAAGGATGCTTGGGACTAAAACATTTCAGTGGGGATGAATGACATCATCTCATTCATTCCTACAGGTGTTTAAAAATTTATTTATTAACTAAATGATATTATGTAAGTTTTTAAATTAATAATTTAAGTTATTTATTAGTATTAAACAGTACACATATTATATAGGCTGTTTATGATTAAAAATTATATTGAATCTTAATTATTGTATTGAAATAAAAATTAAATAATTTATAGAAAGATTGCTAATAAAGCTTTATCAAAATAGATAAAATAGTTGAAAATAGTACATGAAAATAGTACATACCAAATAAGAGAGATTAACATTAATTTTGAACTTTTGCTTGAATAAATCCCCACTTCCCGTAACGTAATTTCAGTTGTGATTGATATTTAAGATACATTTATTTGGTATTAATTAATAAGTTATGAATGAGAATTATTAATGACATGACATATTTCAAAGACATTTTTCACTTTCATTTCATATCTAAAATGTCTCATAAGTGGGAAAAAGGAAAAGATAAACAGTCGAAGTTTGCATTACAAGTTAAAACTGCAGCAAAAGAAGTAATTAAAAACGCTGAGATATAACAGGCATATTAAAAGATCATATATTGAAAATATAATTACATACATAAATAACTAAAATTGAATACAGAGAGGAAAATATTTGTCTCATCCATCCCTATTAGTGTCACATTCATACCTGTTATGAATATTATTAGAACAGAGAGGAACTTTTTTAAATTTTTGTAATATTTTACTGTATAGCAGGGCTGTCCAACGCGGCGCCCTTCAAGGATTTTTTTGGCACCCTTTTGAAGGTTTCTTGTTATTATACTTTTTAGAAGTAAAATTCCATTATAATTTTTTTTCTTTAAAATCATTCTAATTTCCATTAGAGATGTTTTCAAAGTCTGCGAAAACATATTATATACCAGAAACACATTTTCACGATTTCTAGTTATTGTTTATAAAGTGTAATAAAGATGTTTAAATTTGGTAATAATTAAAAGAGCTCAATTTTTTCTTCTTGACTTTTGAAGTTTATACTTTTTCTTTTCAATTTCCTTAGAAAAATTAATAAAACAATGCAAAATGATTTCCATCTACGAAAGCGCTTCCAGACTTTCTCTCTGGAATCAGCCAGATGAATTAATCGCTATCAAGCTTGTTTTTCTTTTTGTACTTTTTTATAAAGCTAAATTCACACCTTCAAGATAAGTCAAAATGTATTTTAACATCCTAAAAGAAACCTAGCAATGTCTTTGATCTTCATGTTTATTTATTTTTACTTTTTATTATTGTTTTTATTATAGACATGTTTAAAGTTTTTGGTACCTTACCCGACAAACATTTTTAAGACAGAACTTACGTAGAAAAATGTATAATTTGAAAATTTAATACATGTAACTTCATAAACTTAGGTGCCTTTTATCTACTACTTTAAGATTTATCCCCACATCGTTAAGATGTGCATATATACTAATGCTACGCAATAATACTGCCGCATGTTTTGAGTCACATGAAAAATGGCGCCCTTCATTGAGTACCAAGAGCTGAGGTGCGCCCCTGTATACCAAAAGGTTGGACAGCCCTGCTGTATAGTATTAACCCTTTATCTACAGACGGTCCTTATAAGTACCATAAAAACTACTTGTTATAAAATTCTTTTAATACGTCAATCAGTTTAGAATAAGTTACAGATTCATTGTCTTATCTTGTTCCAAAAGCATTATTGGTTGCACAAAACAAAAACATTTTTAAAAGGCTGATTTCTTTTGCCTTTGCATCTTTTCAGCTTTCTTGGCGCTGAGAAAGGAGGATGGGGGTTTTTCAGTTTGGAAATATTTCTATATTTATATTGTAAGAACATAATATTTGTACATTTTATAATTCTACAAAATATTAAGAAAACAATTTAAAACAAAAGATTTGAGTGGGGTTATAAATATTGTACAAAATCCCTCTAAATCCAAATTTAATTAATCTCTCTAAATCCTTCAATCCTTCTAAAATCCTTTAAAAATTTATTAAATGACTGCGTAAATCTTTTAATGTAATTTAAACAATTTACGTAAAATGCTTTAGAATGTAAAATTTTCATGAATTCATTATTCGGTAGATAAAGGGTTAATCTTGAATAAATATTTACACAGATGTAGCCAAATACCGACTGTCTGAAATTTCATATATAATATTGATAATAAAGTATTTAAAATAAATATTTTTGTGAAAATGTCCCATTCATTCCCCAACTGTTCTATATTATATTGAGAGATCTCCAGTATCAGCCACGGGGAAGCCTTCTTTATATAAAATTGGGAACTAAAAATAATCTTTTATAATGTAAAATGTAAGAGTTATAGTACATCATATAGACTGCTTTACCGAATTTAAATCTATTTCTTGATTAGAAAAAGCTCTTAAGTTTCCGAATCAAATCAATCTTCGAATGTTTACAACTTGAGCTACATTTAAAGAAAGTTGACTCCAGAACATACAACGCGTGGCGCCGAATTCCACTGGGTTTATAGGCTATCTGTCAGTAAGAGAAAAAAAAAATCCACTAAATTTATCTCTCATCCTATTTATCAGTTTAAAATATTGACTGAATCAGTTTATCTTGGTAAAACTAACATGAGTTATTCCATTAACAGGATAGTAATATTGCAATAGCCCAGTGTAAAACATTAAAGTTAACCCTATATATGGCTGCAATTAAATGCATACTTTCCATCAAATAAAAAATTAATCTTGCATTATAACGCAAAAATATGTACCCATGGGCTAATCTATGTTTTTATCACTATAAAAATGTTTAACATATTCAATTTGCAGATTCAGAAATAGTAATAATGAGTTAATGGTAAATATTGGATTATGCTAGAGATGATAGAGTTCTTGAAAGTCCTTTTATAATTTTATAAAGATCGAGTCTTGTGCTACCTTCATGATTTTTAGTTTTCCTACCTTCACTACCTTTACTATCTTCATTCTTTTCCTTTAATATTTCTTCCTGAAGAAAAGCAAAGTTGCTGATTTCAAAACCTTATATTGTTAATCTGGTCGGGGATCATTTCTTACGAATTATTCGAAATTCTTTCACTATAGATTAGGACAAATCAACATCAAATAAATACTATTCAAGCGCGGTTTTATTTCTTTTAAGTGAAGTCTTTCTTTAGTGAAATTTATTAAAACAGAATATCAACCATTTTAAAACAAACTGTAATGCATCTATATTCACACAGTAAACAATCCAGTAATGCAAATTACAAATGATTTCAAAAATGGAACTTTCAGCTTTATTCATTTAGTGCTGCCATTGTGTGCATGCAAGAAAAATTTATTTCCGGGAGACTTTTTCTTTAATAACTGATTTATTCCTAAAACGTGTGTGTGATGGTTTTGGGACTTACAGTCTGCTCTCGTTAATTCGAACTCGTCGGGACCACAAGAAATGTTCGAATTATGGAAAATATGAAATAAAACATGCTTAATATGGTACTATTACAAAGGAATTGATGTTATAGTGTGTTTTTTTAATTTATTTCGTCTGTTAACATTAGAATATGACTTAATATTAAATTAAAATGTATAAATACATAAACTAATTAAAAGATTAGAAACAAGCACGATGGAAGGAAAATTTAAAGCGTCACTGATGGACACATGGGGCTCTAAGAAAGTGGATATCAAATGTATTGTATTATATGTATACCCGTTTGGAACAATTTTCACAAAAATCAAAGAAAGTCATTCAAATGATCTAAAATCCCTGAGAAAGAAAAGATAAAATGAAAAATCGTAATTATCATTAGTTCGAATTAAACGAAGTCAAGATAGAATGAGTTCGAATTAATGAAAATTGTTAATGTTATTCTGCTATTGAAAATTTCGGGACTTCATGTTTAGTTCGAATTAAGCGAAGATTCGAATTATCCGATTTCGAATTAACGAGAGTTGACTGTATTTAATTTGACCGTCCGTGTGTTGTACGTGATGGTAGAAGAGTTTGCTTGCACTGCATAGATAGAACTTTTATATACTGCTGTTTCAAAATAGTAATCTTAGCCTTATTTAAAATGACAGAAATTGATTAAGGTGAATATAAAATAAAGAAATAATATTTTGCCTAAAATTTCATTGCTAATTAGTTTATAATGATTTTAAAAAAAGACAATTCTGACCAAAAGTGTTAGAAAACAGAAACAGTTATGTGATTAGTGTTAATCCGGAAGTTTCTATCTGTTATAATGTACAGCGAAATCTGTGGCGATAAATGACCGAATAAAATTACTGTGCCTTACAATTTCAGTTTTCTGTTTGTAAAATTTAATGCGTGTTTACTTAAAAAAAAAAAAAATTACTTTTGTACAATTTGGGGACCAGTTTAAAAAAATAACATCATTTTGTACGTTAAAAACTTAGAAGTATTTTCACAATATTCAAGCGGTATTAGTTCGTATTAACTAACTTTCAAAGAGCATTTTTCAATCTGATATAAGATTTGCCCGAAATCATAAAAAAGATTAATCCTTTGAAAGGGTTATCGAAAACAAAAGAATACTCCTTTAAAACTTATGCATGAATAAATGATAAGTAGTAAGATGGTCTGGTGTAATAACGCCAGGCGGGGTAATAACGCCAAGTGCTAATATTATACATAATTATGAAATAATCTGGTAAATGACACCCATGTACTCTGCGCAGAAGGGTTTTGAGTCATATAAATCGCAAAAAACAGCTTCAAGTTAATTTGTTCCATTTGTAGGTCTTGCTGTTTTTACAAGCAACTAAAATTAAAGCTTGATCTAAAATTTGCGAGATACGTTTTGTGATGCGAAGACTATTTTTTTATCCGGAAATACTTTGTTAATTACATAAATTTGTAGTGCATTTCATGTACTTTCAAAATAATGTTGAAGATTTTGGATATCTTCTCGAGATAATTAGTAATTTAAAATGTACTGCGCAATAACTATACCGGGGTAATACCGCCAACCCTTGGCATTAATACCCCGGTTGATTCCCAACAGTGGCCGAGCTACGTCCTAAATACTGATTTAAATAAACACAGTTAAAACTGTGCAATGTTTCTAATAATTCTATTTAAACGGTCCTTTTTAAGCAAAAAGAAGCTCACGGTCTGGTATTCTTTTGCCTCCTCCCCCCCCCCCACCCCCACCCGCATCACACCTTTATTTTTCGTACACTTTCACAAAAAATTGAACATTTTCAATAGCTTAGAATGCAATTTGTCAATTTCTAAGTTTGTAGAATTTGTATTTTTAGAAATGGGCAATCTACACGCCATTATTCCATCTTATTACATAGTTTTGTTTGCATGGCGTTATTACCCATATAGGTGGGTAATAACGCCAAATAGCATTGGTCAAGAAATCACGCCATTACATTTTATGAATACATATCTGTTAAATTATTTTTTTTATATAAATAGTCAATGAGTTGCTGTATCAAATCCTATATTTGTTAGAAAAATACAATCTAAAACTGAGCCGTGAAAATGGTAGAATCTTAACGTGGCGTTATTACCCCAGGGTACCTTATATATGTGTACATTTATTAATGAATTAGATGTTCCTCTCTTTTCTTTGTAATACTATAAAGAATTGATATATTTTGTTAATTTGTGAGGTGTAATGTCTGGAACTACCGAACCGATTACAAAATAAATGGTAGAAAATTGAAAGCGATAGTCTCTGGATATGGCTGTCGGGCAGCAGGAGCAAAACATGTTCTAAAATTGCGATTTTTGTGATACTGAAAAGGGTAAAAACTTCAAATTTCGCACTGTAGTTACTTAACACTAGAACCGCGGGAAATTTTATTCAAATTTCATAAAAATATTTAACACCAAAATTTTTATTTATAAAACTTTTTTAACTTATTTATTCAAACAATTTAAATTCAGAAAATATGTAACATATTCTGTGAAGAAATTTCCGGTATCAGTCTATACCTATTCATTTAGTACGGGTCAACATGACCCGTCACCGCGGTTCTAGCGTTAAAAGATGTAAATGACCTGTAAGAACGTTTTCTAAAAGATTGAAATTTAAGAGGGTGAAATAAGTGAAAAGCGTTCTAAAACCTAATCAGATTTTCGTGGAAATGTTAAGGATAGAAACTTGAAATTTGATATGCTGCTATTTTTAATACGCAAACACACTCACAAAACAGTTTATTATTATTATTATTTTAATCGAACTTTAAAAGGGTGCTTGAGATAAAAAAAAAGTCTAAACTTACGATTTTTTTTATACTAAAGGGACTGCCGAAAAGTAAGGAGCTACAGTCTACAACTTTTTTGTGGTGGTTACTTTTAATATGTAAATTTTCTGAAAATATCAAAATTTAACATGATGAAATAAGCAGAAAGAATTTTCTAAATCAAATTACATAATTACGTAATTTTACATAAAATTACGTAACATTACGTAATTTTACATAAAATTACGTAACATTACGTAATTTTACATAAAATTTTCAAATTAATTAATTCCATGTGCTTTTCAAAGGTGCACAAACCACTTGGCACATTTAACCCTTAAATGGTGAAGTGAGATGTTTAGTTCCCCAGAGAAATTCTGAAAATGTTATTTTACATTATTAGATGGACTTCTAAACTTACATATTTACGTACACTTACAGTACTTTATACAAGTAAATAATGCAAACGTCACAGGAAATTTTCTTCTTTTAATTTGCTAAATTTTATGGAATGCACAAGATATCAAATTTGGGGGTTAAATACACCCCCACCTCACGACTTATGTTGTAAAACAATCGTATCACCCCTTAATTGGGAAAAACTATGAGTGCAAAAATAATTAATATTATTTTCGGCCTATAGAAATTCATGCACTGGAATTCTAAAAGAAGAAATTCTTAAACGATTAAAAAAAAAAAAAATTCGTACTTACAAGGAAGGTCTCCATACGGGCATACTCAGAAAAATCTGAAAAAATTACAGAATGTTCTTCTCATATAGTTATATATGTTTATGAAAAAATTTCGGCGGAACCTCCTTATAACGTCCGTAAAAAAATAATAAAAAAATCGTTTATTTGGCGATTTATCTCCGGTTGGCGAAAAAACGAAATTTTGAAAAATACGCTTTTACGCTTCGAATACTTTTTAAAGAGAAAACTTTCTATGTTCAATTTATTTAAATAAGTTTAGTTTAAGTAATTTTAGTTTTGCATTTTTACTTTACTTTAAGTGTAATTTTGTCATATACGTTTATATGTACTTATAACAAAATGAAATTAATATATTTTATCATTTAAAACACAATTTAAATTGATTAAAATTGTTCCAAATTGAAAAATACACTGTTAAAAATCTGCTGCATTTTGTTGCAACGCACTCCCTTGCTTGTATAGAAAACGGTTACTTGGCCGTGAAATGGAGCTTTCTCATTGGTTGGAATAGAGATATTATATACAAGCGGTGGAGTGCGTTGCAACAAAATGCAGCAGATTTTTAACAGTGTATGACACGGTCAATTCACCGTGCTATGGAGCATTCTCATTGGTCAGAAGAGAGATATTCTATAAAAGTAGTGGAGTGACGTTGCAGTAAATGCTGCAGATTTTTAACAGTGAAGTCAATTAAAATCAATTTTCAGATTCGTTAAAATCGTCTGCTTTTGGCGAGGAAATGCACTGGTCGCCAAATCCCGCGTCGTTTTCAGCTTTTCACGCCAATTATTCCAAGCTATTTTATTTTTTTACATATCTAATAATGTAATTCCGCCGCTAATTTTCACTGATCCTTTATTACCTACATGAGTAGTTTAATTCGTATTTTTTTCAAAAAATTCTGAGTATGCCCCCAATGGAGACCTTCCTTGTTAGTCATTAATTAATTCAAAGACACCCATAAAGAAGATTATCTGAAGGATAATTGTCAGTAGGCGACATATAAACAAAAACTTCAAGCAACATGAAAGAATAAATGTCTCTTCAATGTCCTTAGTTAATAAGGAAGTTAAGTTTTGTTTTGTCACATAGGCTTATTAGCATGCAACTCTTTCGTTTTCTTGTTGCATAACAGGCAACTACAACTTCTCTTCTCCTCTCGATCTCATTTTCATAAAAGTGAAAGAAAGAGTGAGAAAGAATAGGTTATACAAATAGTATTTCGTTTCGGACTTTCAATATTTTAATACCTTCGCTCTTGATATAACATTACGATTACAAAATTTTATTTATATTTTTTATTAAAAGAACTTTATGTGATTTTTAGAATGCTTGAATTTTTATACATCACATCTGTACATAATGTCTTTTTGTAAACTTGTTTAACATTGATGCATTTTTCAAAAACTATTCTTATGAAAATAAATATGGAAACTTTCCAGCATCAAACAATTGAAAATTCTTTCTGGTGTTACCATATTTAAAATTTGATTAAAAATTATCTTTAATTAAAATGCACCCAAACCATTAATTTTCAATATTAAACTTTTTAGTGTAATTTTACAGAAAAAAAAAACACTTAACTGCTGTTTCGGTCTCACAGAGCGCTCTTTTTGTTCAGTTTTCACAGAATAAATTTGTCGTTCTCAGCTTAACTATATACAGGGCTGTAGCTAGAAGTGAACCCTAGGGGGGGGGGGGTCAAGAGAATGCAGGGGGGGGGGGCTCATATTTTTTTCTCTCTCCCTGACGCAGAAAGATAAATTAGTGCCAATTCACATTGTAGGTACTATGTTTCTTATTAAACTGTTGCAATAACTTCATTCTTTGCTAAGAAAAGTACATGATGATGAAAATTTTGAGTGTATAACTGGTGCAAAATTAAACATCATGTTAGCTTCATATGTACAAGGGGTAATCAAATGAAAAGGTACGAAACGACGTAAAAACGTAACAGTTAAATATTTGCACATTCCACCATGAGAGAACGTAGCGAGACACCTCAGGATGCGATTGGAATCTCTGACTGGGATCGGAGCATGCGCGGGTGCCCGTATACGCAGTAGAGAGCAGAGGTTCTTATCAAAAGAGGCGTCCAAAAGATGCGGCGCGGCAGTCCGTAGGAGTACAAGATGGCGTTCGCGTTGCAAAATTCGACGATTGTGGAGAAGCTAGGTGTTATCCTTTTTCTGACAGCGGAAGGTGAGAAACCGGCAGCTATTCATCGCCTGGTGGTGACAGTTTAAGGGGAGAAATTTGTGTCTGACAAGTCTGTTAAAAAATGGAGTGCCAGATTTCGTGCAGTCACGCACATAGAACTGGCCAAGTTCAAGTGGAAGACGTTTGGCCATCCGCCTTACAGTCCGGACATGTCGCTATGCGACTTCCATGTATTTGGTTGACTAAAGAAACACCTGAAAGGGAAGCGTTTCAACTTGGACGACGTACTCAAGGACGCTGTGAAAGGCTGAATCTCGTCACGGCCACAGGAAGTTTGGGAAAAAGGAATCCTGCAGCTTGTTCATTAGCAGGATTGTTGTGCTCAGGCCTATGGTGAATATTTTTAATAAAGTCTATATTTATACCCACCGTGTCATTTCATACCTTTTCATTTGATCACCCCTTGTATAAATAGGATGAGGGAGTGTTGAAACACTTTTTTTAGATACAATTTAGTAAATCCAGCAAAACTGCGAAAGGGTCTCAAAACTAAATTAGATTTCTGAACAAAAATTCATTTGAATTTTCGGAACAGAAATTCATTGTGTGACCTTGGAATCTTTTCCAGGGGGGGCTCAAAATATTTTAGGGGGGGGGGCTGAGCCGCCCATAGCGTCCCCTTAGCTACGGCCCTGACTATATATATATATATATATATATATGTTACAGGCCAAACCCGATTTTAGGCCAAACTAGATTGGCCTAGTCCAAACTAGTCTATCCTAATGCCCATCGGATAGACTAGTTTTTCCTAGGCCAAACTAGTCTATCCTAATGCTCATAGGATAAACTAGTTTTTCCTAGGCCAAACTAGTCTATCCGAACTCCCATCGGATAAACTAGATTTTCCTAGGCCAAACTAGTTTGGCCGAACGGTCATTAGGATGAACTAGTTTAGCCTGCTATTCATTGGTTTGAACTAGTTTATCCTAGGCCAAACTAAAATGTACTAGGCCAATTCAATTTGGCGTGATTTTATTGAATCTAAAGATCGCCACGGCGCCAACTCTCTAGTTTTGATCTAATTTATCCTAGGCCGATGCAATTTGACTCGCTTTTAGCTCATATACTATCAAAGCCTGAGAGCTAATGTGCTCGTAGATTCTGTGTGTGTATATGTAACTATGTACGTATTTATGTATGTATGTATGAACGTACGTATGTACATACTTATGTACGTACGTACGTATGTAGGACTAATATATCGCGACGAATATAACGGACTAATGTGGAATTAATATAACACAAGCACCCAAGTGTTGGAATTTGGAAGTGATTTAGTTCAAATCAGCCGGCTTCGCCCGCTATCGGGCCCCTTGTTTTATATAAAATCTCGAAACGGGCGTATACAGTTTTGTTGGCAATAGGGTGCGTTTCCTGGTGATGGAATGTGGAACTAATATAACGCGATCTAGTTCAAATAAGCTGGCTTCGTCTGCTATTGGGCATCTTCTTTTATATAAAATCTCAAAACGGACGTATGTTAAGCAAATGAACCTCGAAGAGAAAAAAAAACATGATGATAAATATTTAAGAAAAAAGATTCCGCATCGAAATACCACTATTTCCTAATAGTAATTTTTGTAAAAATGTTATATTCTTGCTGGAACATTTTGAAACTTTGTGACAGTTTATGGCATTTGATATAAATTTATAAAAAAAGTCACATTTCGGCGTGAAAAGGGTGTGGTTGCGAACAAAATCAGGAAATATAACGGAAATTCTAGCTTTTAAAGCATCGCGACTTCAAGTAACATATCTACTAATAGGTTGTTTAACGGAGTTTCATTCAGATACAGTTTTGTTAATAATAGAGCGCGCTCCTTGGTGTTGGAATGAGAAACTAATATAACGTGGCGTAGTTAAACTTGCTGGCTTCGCCCGCTTCTGACTGGCGTGGGCAGTGGGGATATGATTGGAAATTCGTTCGCTTCGAGGTTCTTTCGAAAAGGAGGATTACATTCGGCGGTGCGTACTCAGCACGCTTGCTATGATTTGAATTTCGTTCGCTTCGAAGTTCGTTCGAAAAGGAAGAAGGCATTCGGCAGTACGTGTGCAGCACACCTGCTATACGCTGTCGCAAGCTGTAGGGACACGGCTGAAGAACTAATGCACGAAATTTTAATAAAAATTTATATTCAGGTAGTCTCTGATCTAAATTGATGCTGATAAGTTTTTAGTATATATCGCTCATCAGGTGGAGCTGCTGTTTTGCATTTTTTATGATTTACACATTAGCTTTATCTTAATAACTAATATACAAATTTCCATCAAACATCAGATTCAGTTCGTCCATGAGATTAGTTGGTGTTGTTTCTATTTTGAAGTAAACCACTGAACATGGCTATGCTATGCTGCATTTTTAACAATTTTTACAATAGCTGTATCTCAAGAACTAATGAACGGAATTTAATAAAAATTTATATTCAGATAGTCCCTGATATAAATTGATGCTGATCATATTTTCATGTAAATCGTTCAACAGATGGCGCTTCAAAACTGCATCTTTATTGATATGCATCAACATTATTTCAACAACTTATTTACGGATTTTCATCAAACTTCCGGATTCATTAATTCCATGATATGAACTAATTCTGTTTACGTTTTTATATTAATTGCTCAATAGGAGGCACTGTTGTGCTCAATTTTCCCGATTCCTGAAATAGCTCTGCCGCAAGAAATAATGCACGAATTTTCATCAAACTTTAGATACAGTAAGTCTCTGATAAAAATTAGTATTCTGCAGTTTTTGGAGTAAATCTCTCGAAAGGTGGCGCTGCTATACGGTATTATTTGTGATTATTGCAATAGTTCTATCTCAGGATCTAATGCATTAATTTTCTTCAAACTCCAGATTATGTTAGTCCATGATATAAAAATTACAAAAGTACTTTTTAGTTTTTGGACTAAATCGTGCAACAGGTGGCGCTGCTATGTGGCATTATTCATAATTATCGCAATAGTTCTATCTCAAGAACAAATTCACGGATTTTCATCAAACTTCAAATTCAGTTAGTCTGATATAAATTAATATTCTTTTGGTTTTAGAGTAAATGGCACTTAAATGGCAAATCAATAGATAGCACTTCTATGCAGTTTTTTTTATGATTTCTGCGATAATTCTGTCTCAAATAGTACTAATACACAGATTTTCATCAAATTTCAGATTGAGTTAGAATTTGAAAAACGTTGTTACAGATTTTTCAAAAAGTTCCGGCAAGAACTTAACATTTTTACAAAAATTGCTATTAGAAAATAGTGATATTTCGATGAGGCATTTTTTTTCTTAAATATTTATCATCATATTTTTTTTTTCTTCGAGGTTCGTTCGCTTAACATACGTCCGTTTTGAGATTTTATATAAAAGAAAGAGCCGAATAGCAGGTGAAGCCAGCTTGTTTGAACTAGATCGCGTTGTATTAGTTCCAAATTCCAACACCAGGGTGCTCGCGTTATATTAGTTCCACATTCCATCACCAGGGAGCGCACCCTATTGCCAACAAAACTGTAGCTTCATATTTAATTTATATGAAGGAAACTCCGTTAAACAATCTTTCAGTAGACATGTTACTGGATGTCGCGGTGCTGCAAAACAAGAATTTAAGATTTTTGCAAAAATCACTATTCGTCAATAGTGGCATTAAACTCGGAACATATTTTTATAAATTTATATCACTACCTTAAAGTTTCAACTAGATCAACCTAGAATTTCCGTTATATTTCCTGATTTTCTTCGCCCCCCCCCCCTCTTTCCCTTTCGTAATGGGACTTTTTTTACAATTTTTATCATGTGTTATAAACAATCACTAAGTTTCAAACAGTTCTAACAAGAATTTAACATTTTTACGAAAATTACTAATAGAAAATAGTGGTATTTGACGTGCCATCTTTCTTCTTAAATATTTAACATCCTGTTTTGTTATGTTTCTAAAAGTTTCAAATAATGGTAATATTTAATTAGCAGCTAAAACCTTAAAAAGGGCTGAGCTTAAAAAAAAAAAAAAATCTAGCGTCCTTTTACTCTACTCCCCCCCCCCCCCAATCCTAGATTTCAAGTGTCATGCTTTATTTAAGCTTTTTCTTATTTTTAAAAGGATTCGGATATTTAGTTTCTTAATATGAACAATTTCGCCTGAAGTGACGTGTGCAAAAACCAATACCTGTTATGAATTAAAAATATTTTCATAAAACCGAAAGTTTCAATCCGATTGAAAAAAAAATCCGTTCTACGTTTTATATTTAAACTCAGAACCCCTCAAATTAATCAGGTCTCAAATCTGCCTTATCAAAAGGAACCTACATCCAAAATTTGAAACAAATCGGTAAATTCTCTGTGAGAAACCTATTTACATAAATTAAGAGTGTTACCTCCCATTTCTCCTTTTTTTATACGTAAACAATGAACATCTACAGCTGATCATGGATGTACCTTATCAAAATGATATTATACCTAAAATTTTAATAAAATCTGATCATTTTGCATGGAAAACTGACTTAACTAAATTAAGGAGGGGGGGGGGGGAGGTGCGGATTAGCCTTTTGTTCTCCTCCCCTTATTCTTATTCAATGAACCCCTGAAACGAATCAGGAAAGTTCATTATCGGGCAGTGGCGTAGCTAAGGGGGGGCAAGGGGGGCGTCCGCCCCGGGCGCCGAGGCCTAGGGGCGCCAAATTTAGAGAAATTGTTATATATCTATATTGGGGTGGGGGCGCAAAATTTCTTGCTGGCCCCGGGCGCCAAAAAACATAGCTACGCTACTGTTATCGGGATAAATCTATGTCCAAAATTTGAAGCAAATTGAATACTTCTATCAGGAGTTATCGCATTACGTACACACGTACGTACATACATATGACCATACGTACGTAAATGGTTACATACACACACACAGAATCTGCGAGCACATTAGCTCTCAGGCTTTGATAGTCTATGAGCTAAAATTGCGTCAAACTGCATCGGCCTAGGATAAAATAGATCAAAACTAGAAAGTTGGCGACGTGGCGGTCTTTAGATTAAAAAATATCACGCCAAATTGAATTGGCCTAGGACAATCTAGTTCGGCCTAGGATAAACTAGTTCAAACCAATGAATAGCAGGCTAAACTAGTTTATCCTAATGACCGTTCGGCCAAACTAGTTTGGCCTAGGAAAATCTAGTTTATCCGATGGGCTTTCGGATAGACTAGTTTGGCCTAGGAAAAACTAGTTTATCCGATGGGCTTTCGGATAGACTAATTTGGCCTAGGAAAAACTAGTTTATCCGACGGGTGTTAGGATAGACTAGTTTGGCCTAGGAAAAACTAGTTTATCCGATGGGCGTTAGGATAGACTAGTTTGGCCTAGGCTAATCTAGTTTGGCCTAAAATCGGGTTTGGCCTGTAACATATATATATAACTGTATGCCAATATCTATAGATATTAGTAAAAGTTTATTTCATTTGATTCTCTAGTACTATCTATATGCTCTAACTTGAAATGTCTTAAACGAAGAGTTCAATTTTTAGGCGTTTTGAAAGTCTTAATCTTTTTTCAGACAGATTTTGTGTCTGAAGCCATTTGAGTATAAATTATACATAATGTAATTACGCAGTATAACGTATGTGCAGTTAGCATTATTTGTATCCTTACTTGATCACTTTGAATATTTGGCCAAGGGTCTGCTCCCTTCACCCTTTCCATTTTAGGGGCTCCCAAATTTCGTATACAATTTTCACAAACCTCACAATTTATCTTTCCAACACCTTACTCCTTATAATCAATAAGTTGAATTCCTAGCGTAAAACAAGATTAAAAACAAAAAAATATATATATTTATCTAAAAACAATAAAACCTCACAATAGGGGGCATCTTGAAAATTTACTCTCAATTCGAAAGTGTCTGCTTTTTTTTTTTTTTTGGGGGGGGGGGGGTAAAAGTATATAAAATATGGGCATGTTGTGAATAAAAAAAAATTCTTTTCTAAGTAATTGTGTTCTCTATTAGGGATTTCTAAATAGGGTGAATTTTAATTATAATAGTCTCGTACATAAACAGTATCCCATGACTTAATCGAGTCTTTTATTCACCATTCGATCAAACGGTACCACATACCGTGCAATTATTTCTGTCTAATCAATTAAGGGTTAATTCTTGACATTTTTTCAGAGTCGTAACTAGACTGCGAAGCTATGGGGACCTTTAAATTTTTATGATGGAGTTAATTCAAGAAATTTTTTTTTTCACTTTGATACAGAAAAAACTTTGATGTAAATTGAGAACAATTACTCCTTATGATAATAATCTATATCCCTATAAATAAATTCAATATAAAAAATGAAAACTGAAAATAATCTATTAAAGGAAATATCGATTACAGGAACAGTGTTACTTACATTTTAGAAATATATCCTTATATGAAGATTTGAGAAAACTAGCAGTTGACATGTAATACATGAATTAACTCATTAATTCAGAAATTTCTGTACTCTTATTGGAATATATTTTTAGTTTTTACATTAGTACTAAGCCATTTTGAGGGAAAAAATGTCATTAGTTTTGGCTGCTTGGCATTTAAAATATCTTTCTCATAAATAATAAGAAAACACTGTACCTAAAAAGTGAACTTTCGCTAGCTTTAATTTATATGTATATTTTGACATTTCATAGTGTTTGAAGTAGAATCTTTAGAGATTTTAAAGCAGTAGTTTTGTCATTTAATCGAGTGTGTCGAATAATTTCGCTTCGAATAATCAGAACTACATTCTATGTAAAATAAAAAGAAATATTATATGACTTAATAATATAAAACTTTGTGTTGCATATACAGAGCAGCAGTTTAATCGAGTGTGTTGGATAATTTCGCTTCAAATAATCAGAACTACATTCTATGTAAAATAAAAAGAAATATTATATGACTTGATAATATAAAACTTTGTGTAGCATATACAGAGCCACAGAAAGAGCGATGCAACCCAAGTAATTGCACCAGGCTCTGTCAGTTAGGAAATGTCTGATACGCCGGGCGTCGACACTTATCACTATTAATGCTACGATGATTAGTATAAAAACTAACGAGATGTTTTAGACCTTCCAAATGGAGTTGCTGCGATGCGATACTAATCATGTGGGGGGAACAAGCAAAACATTCCCAAATATCCATATGTTATGACTGGACGCCTGTAGAACAAAATCCAAGGAGGGACAAGATTTTGAAATGGATATGCCCGTGATTCGCTGCCGAAGCTGATTTTTTGTAAATCCAGAATATAAACATGAAATACATTGCACTGAGAATCCTTTGTCAAAACGTCTCCAGAAAAGACAAACTTTAAACTTATCAACATTTAAAAAAAAAGTAGAAAAAAAGAAAAAATCCAAAATTTTGTAAACGTTTATTCTTATTATTTTTAAATGAAAAGGCTCCTTAACTTCTCTTTTATTAGAGAATGGAATAGAAACAGTCAACCCTCCCCTCCTGCCAAAAACTACTTAGTTCCTATTTTCTTAACGCTTATCTTTTTAAAACACTTGAATGACTACACGTTTTCCTATTTTCTCAAAATCCTCCGAGATAACATTTAGTTAATAACATTTGAAGATTCAGAGAGAGGCGAATGATCTTCATTGCCTCCACCTTCGTACCCAACACCAACTTCGGGCGCTTGTGGTGATGCGCTCCTGAAAATACAATAAATATTTTTAAGCGAATAATTATAAAAACCACAGATGTTTTCCTTATTTATTACAACTCATTTTTGTGAAAGAAAACAGGATGTAGTGATTTCAGCAATCATCACTTTTACTATTCAGAGAAGAGCTTGCTGATCTTTTTAATGTGTTTATCTCGCGGTTATTTTTTAAGATCGTTTTGCGAGAAGGAGAAGTTTATTTTTACTGGAGGAAAATGCTTTTTCCCGAACCTCCTGAGAACTTCGCAAAAATAGATCCAGTAATGTAACCCAAACGTATGGAGATTCTTTTTCTAAAACAGCGCTTCTTTCAAAAGCTATTGTTTGTACTGCGAGAGGTTATAATAATAGAGGCTTTTAAAAATATTCTAATTCTTAAAAACCTTTCGAATGAAGTGTTGGCATGAAAATTTCTATGACCAGAAGTTTTCGGGGAATACACCCCTCTATTTTTTTTATTTTGACTCAACTGTTATTTAACTGAACTGTATGTAGAGATGGAATTTCGTAATTGATTTTTAACGCAATTTCTCATATGCTAAAATTATAAAAATATTTCACAAAAGTGCGTCTACAATGACAATACAGATGGCAGATGTTCCGATGGCAATAATTTTAATGTTTTTAGAACTTATTACATTCCTTTTAAGATATTTTCCAGCGAGCCCATGACAGGCTATAAATGTTCTCTGTAACTCATACATTCGCATTGGAGCACTGTAAAAAAAGACAGATGTCATACAGACATATTTACAATAAATAAATTCAAACCAACTGGAGTGAAAAATTAGTCAAAGCTAAGAATTGAACTCAGAAGCACGGCATTCCAGGCTGTTGTTCTATAAATGCACTGAACAACTCCGGTCTATATATGGATTTGCAATCTCCCACTAATAAATCAATGACGGGACAACGATGAATAGATTTACTTTTCCATCGAAAAATCTAAATTACATTTTTTTTCTTTTTTTATCAAAGGGAAATATTTGCTCTGTTTTACAATTTGTCAGCGATTTAATCCCTTAAAGGGTGGTGGTGCTGTTATGGCATCACCTAATATCCATCCCTAATTGCCACATTTTTTGGCACTAGAATTTTTCACAGAAAATTTCAGTTTTATAACTGTGAAAATATACTTTTATTTGTTACGCATAAATTTTCGCGTAAATACTAGTGTTATTCTATTTCAACATTTTACGAATGGGTAGTTCCATGCGAACTTGTTTGTCTGATACACAGTTGAAAATCGCTACGCTTGTTGGCCACCGTTTTTTCTGAAAAGCTCGCTTTGCCTTATTCAATTGATGAGATTTGTCCGCTAAAATAAATCACATTTTTCTCCTCTAAAATACTGGTAGCCAAAAAATATAGTATGACAAATAGACGTAACAAACAAACAAATTCGCGTGGAATTAGCCGAATACAAGTACCTTGCCCTTGAAAGAGTTAAAAAGAATCTTTTCAAAAACTCAAATCTCTAAATTTTGAATACAAAATTTAAAAAAACATCCGTAAAGAATTAGTGAAATTTAAAAAAATCTGCACAACATAAAATTGTCGAATGCGCCCTTGAAAAACATTGCTAAACTGCCGTGTGTAGTTCTTGTTTCTATTATTATTATCAAAATCAATTTAACTTTTTGTTTCCCAAATTATGAATTCATGAAAATTTCATTTTCTAAGGCATTTTTTGTGAATTTATGAAACTACATTACACTCTTACATATCACACAAGAAATTAAAAAAGAAAATGAAAAAAAAGCGAATTTTTCTGAACAATTTATGAGAATCTTTTCAAAATGTCCCACGTGCTTAAATAATCTAAAATTTTACCATATAATTTCGAATAAATGACACTTTTAATATTAAACTAACTACCTCTATACATTTAAAAAATATTTTATTATACATAACCAGTTAATCTTGTAAATAGCAAATATGAAAATACATTTGAAATTATTTGTACTTCAAAATATCTTTTAAAACTGACAATTTGCAGCATAATAAGAAAAATTATAAAGCAAAAATAATGCATTCTTTACCCCGATTGATTTTTTTAAATCTAAAAATTAGTTTTCAAAAGTATGTTTAGAGGCCTCTTTGTATTTCAGTAAGTAAGCAGAAGCTTCATGAACATATTCGGTTAAACAAGCCCTGCATTTGTTACTGTAATTATTATGTCAATAAAACATTTGTTTTCATTTTCTCCGGATTTTTGTTTTTCGCCAAAAATTCCAGATTGCACATTGTAATACTAAAATTTCTTCTTGGTGTATACTTTACTTTACAGTATGGTGCGTGAATTTGGGGACACAGTGTAGAAACAATCATGTTTACTGAATGCAATACCAAGAGTCAGTTACTTTTATAGAATAGGTGAAGCCCTAAGCTAAAACTTACAGATCTCTAAAAGAGTAAATTTTAATGCATACTTTAACATTATAGAAACTCGTGATGTCTGCCTCATAAAAATCATCGAGTAATGTTGTAGGAACACATGAAGATTTTTTTTCTAATGCTTTTCTGAAATGCATTGTTTTCTTTACAAGAGACTATAGTAATAAAGACTTTTAAAACTCTATTTCTCAAAGCCTTTCGAAGGGAATGGAATTTTGCTTTTGTTTTCGAAAAAATCTTTCGGCCTGAATTTTTCGGGGAACCATCTAATTCTGCCGATATCAATAAATCTGATATCCTCGTTAATGATATGAATCCACGAATCTAATAAGTATGATTAAATCAAGTTTTTATCGATAGGTAAGTCTACATTCTAATTAAAAGTTGCGATTGTCGACATAATTAATGAATACATTCCTCTAAATTTGCGTTAGTCATTGACCATCATCCAATCTAATTGGAATTAATCCGTTAGTCCATTGTGTTGTCATCCAAACAGGGTAATTAAAGAAAGAGCGAATAAACTTTGAGAAGTGGTAAAGTACACTACAACAAGAAATTTTTGCATAGGAAACCAAGTAGAGTCCTGAATCGGAATGAGTAACCCGATTTTATTCGAAATTATCCCGACCATAACCGCTTGTCAAATTAGAATGACACTGATATATATTTTTTTCTATTTGGGTCGGGTTGACTTTAAATGTTTCGGATTCGGGTCAATTTCGATCTATACTCCGCAGATTTTATATTTTTGAGTCCATTAAAAATGATTTTATGAGGGGGGGGGGGGGGTTGCCTATTGCTGAAAAAAAAAAAAATAACAAACTGATTCAAGTCTTCATTCAATAATAATACAGTCGAACCCCGTTATAACGAACTTTAAGGGACCGAATTTTTTGTTCGCTATATCCGAACCGTTAAAAAAAGTTAGAGTTTACGAAAAATGTATATTATTACCTGATACCTAAATGTTTAATAATGATGCATTAAGAAAAAAAACGTAAAATCTATTAGATATGATCATTAATGAATTAAATTGACTAAAATTGATTACTTTAAACTGACACAATATTAACTAAATTAACTAAAAATGAAGACAAATAAAAATACAATACAGCGCTGATTATCCAAACAAGTCGAGATCACTAGTCGGCATTTTCTTATAAAATTAGAGTAGAAATTCTGTTTTCACAACAGCGGAAACGTTTAAAAAGAAAAAAAAATCATATTCGACTGGAAAAATGTTTGTTATAACCGATTCTTAAGATTCCGGAGGTTCGCTGTAAAAGGATAAAATAGCATTAAATACAATAGGAAAACGGCGGGACCAAAATTTTCGTTCGTTATATCCGGGAGTTCGTTATAAACCGGGTTCGCTATAACGGGGTTCGACTGTAATAATAAAATAGAAGCTCATATTTTGTATCTTTAATGTAGTGTTACATTTTTGTACTTTTTTGTGTCTGTATGTTAAAAATTGTCTTACACGTGGAGTAAGGACAATTGTAATTGTTATCAAATGAATAGCATATGAAATCTTACATAATCCATTAAAATAAATCTCTAAACAACTAATTGCAACTGAAGTTAAAGAATGCACGAGGTCACCGCGCAGTCAATGATATTTTTAGTTTAATAAGATTATTTTCTCCCATCGCATTTTGATGTCGTTATTGTGTCGTCCTAAGGACAGATGCGTTTAGAATAATAAATGTGCGCATTCTGCCTCCTAAATGATCCCAAAATACATCCAAAATTGAAAAATTCTCCGTCTTAATGCAGATCTTCAACAGAGTATGAAAGGGTTTGCCTCTGTTTTACGATTAGCGTTTCCTGCATGGCGCACTTTGATAATCTGATGCAGGTTGTGCGAGTTTAATAGCTCCACAGAGGTTTGCCTCGCTTTACTTCTAATTTTAGGTGCAGGATTCGATAATTGTTATCTAGGTAGTGTAAACTGTAAAAGAGCTTTTAGATTACTTTTCTTCAGCAAGTGTAGTAAGCTTTTGCAAAATATTACTTTTTTTTTTTTCCCCAATGGAAAAAGGAGGGAATTTTATAGACAATTTCTTGGAAAGCAATAATACTGGATGTAAATAACTAACAGTGATCCTTGAATTTAAAAATAATCTATTATGGGCTGTATTCGTTCTATATGCCGCAATACTGCATCGAGATTGAATTCATTAAACATGCTTTTAGATATTGAAAGATATTTTAATAACACATTAGAAATGATTAAATAATATATTATTCTGTGCATAAAATCCAGCGAAGAAAATATATTAATAGTACATAGAAATGTTCAGAATTCCCTGTCAGGAAGATAGATCGCTAAAGACAGCTGCCATTTGTATTTTTTTTTTTTTTTCAACAAAATTTTAGGCATACACTTATTGAAAGCATACAATCAAATTGAAGGCTTTTAGCTATGAAAGACATTTACGGTGGTCTTTTTATTTTTTACACATATATTTAATTACATTATATGTTTATGTATAAATACTTCTTCAACTGTTTTAAATATGGCGACTGTATAATATTAACTATATATTTACATTCTAGAAGGAAAAGAGAACAAGGGTTACAATAATAAATTTTATCGATAGTTTTATTGTATCACAATCGTATCGAAATAAAGCATTATGCAGAGAGAATCATTGAAAAAAGACAACTGTAGTTTAAATCGTATAAAAATAAAGATGCAGGCTCGGCCTATAGGTACATATATATTTCGATTTTAAGTACTAATTTCACCAACAAAAGGTAAATCAAAATTAGAGAGAAATATAATTAAGCAATTTTATCTGGCCGCTTTTGACGAGTTTTTAATTTTACTTTTCCGTAAGAGTTGATTTTATAAGAATCATGTTCATGGGGGCGGGGGTCTACAACTCCCATCCCTCTTTTTTATTTATTTATTTATTTATTTATTTTTTCGTAAGAGTTGGTTTTATTAAAAACTTGTCCATATGAAAGTTGTTGATACTATTAAGAAGATTTATAATAAATTTAATTGGATTTGATATCTTATGATTTGACGAAGTTATGAATTTTCCCTCTTTAACACCCCCCCCCCTCCCCTCCAACCTCTTTTTTCGTTTTTATTAATTTTTCTTTTCTGTAAAACTTGCTCTTACCAAAAACTTGTGAATGTAAAAGTTGTAGAAAATATTAAGAATATTTATAATAAATTTACTACAATTTTATCTCTAAAGAATTGAAGAAGTTATTAATTTTTTTCTTCTTAAAACTATATTTTTTTTCACTCCTTGAGCTCATTGTTAATGATATCAAAAAATTTGTAATATATACTTTTCTAACATAGAAGTAATAATAACTTTAAATTGATTTTATATGCATTATAATTAAGAAATCGTGGGGTCTTTTTTCTGTTTTAACAAAAATCCTTCCTTTTTCTAAATCTTTGGTCTGATTTTGCCCATTAATGAACTTGACCGAGATTTTCTGCCCCTTGATTTTATATATGAGTTTGGTAAGGTTTATGCAGAATCATGGAAGATATCGTTTCCATAAGAAAGGCATATAGATAGATAAATCTCTCTCTATATATAATATATATGTATGTATATATATGATTATTTATATAACATAGATAGATAGATAGATATACAGGGTGAATCTAAACTTTTGGACAAAACTATAAGGGGGATAGTACACATCAAGACAAACAATATTAAATCGGAAACTAAGGGTCCCAAATATCTTCCGAAGCAGATAGGCTAATTACAGTTTAGGGTCCAAAATTTCAAATGATTATAAACAACGGAAAAATCAGTCGATTCGTTCGCGGTTTTCGTTAAAACTATTCTGGATTTTAGTATTTTCTTTAAAATAAATTTTAAAGATAAAGTTGAAAATATGCCGATAGAGGGTGCTTTAGCATTTGGAATAGCAAACAAGAACATTTTAACGGTTTTTTTTCTTTTTCTTTTTTTTTCTTTTTAATCTCATTAAAAGCTTTCAAAAGCTTAGACTTAAATTTATAACGCACTTCCTGAACACCGTTTAGTTTGCGCCTAACCACTCCCAATAATTCAAATTTACCTTTATATCAACTCTTTATATATTTTAATCTATAATTTTCATTAATATTATTGAATTTATGCCTTTTCATGAAGACAGAATACATTTTTTTTTCTGAAAATTTTTTAGATATTACTGATATTACTGGTAATCACAATCTTTTGTCAAACTTATTTATGCATTAATCAAGCTTTTTTATTATTAGGTTTGGCTAAATCTAAAATAAAACTTCCTTGTTTTATGATTCTGATGTGAATTAGTAGTGCACCTTTATGAAGCAAATTTCATGAAATAATTTAAGAAAGACGCATCTCATCTTTATAATGAATATTTAACTATTATATTACTGATTATTTACTTGAACTTTGTTTTTAATATTTAATCATTTTAAAAAAGTAGCTAAATTTTTATTATTTTAGTTTATTACTTAACTTAATTATTTTAATATTTTACTATATTGTAAGCATTTTTTATAATCTCAATTGCAATATTAATTATATTGATATTACAGTTTTAAAAATGTGAACAAAATAATGACCAGAAATCCACAGAATTCCATAATCCGTAGAACCTCTGATCCCAAGCTGTGCGTATTTGAGAGAGTGTGCTATATTTAAGCAAAATTTAGAGATTCGATAAGCAAACTGAAGTCAATATGTACTCTTTTTTTGCCTTCATCGAAATAAAGATAAATAAAAAATAAATAAATAAGAGAGCTGAAGGAAGTAGAATTTAAAAAAATGATTTTTAAAAATTAAGATGTTTAAACAGCTTTGATTTCATTATAAAATGCATTCCTTTTCGATTTCATGAAATTAGATCAACGGGCGGTGAATTTGTAATTAATGGGAAATAACAGATATGTATTAGTTATTTCAACACTGAATTCAAGTATTGGGTTTCCGTACGTTGAACTGAATTTATAAACCATAAAAAGTCAACGATAAATTACATAGAAGAGTTATTCAACTATGCAAGATACTTTACCTCAAAATATGTGAATTATTCATATAAATCTACATTTAAATATTTATTTTTGTCAATGATCTAATATTTGAGGTTAAAGATTCGTTAGCTTTTCAGATAAAAAGAAATTCCGTGACTGAAAATTAAACTTTTCTGTCGTCATCATATAATGTACAATTAATAGGAGAAAAAGAAGATTAAACAAGTCGGAAAATTGTACGTGGCAAATACGATGCGTTCGTGCTGAAACTATTTTATAAATATTAATATTTTGGTGCAATAGCTGTTGCAAAAATGTATGAACATACAAAATTTATTACAAATATGTATATCTATTTCAGTATTACGGAAATTATAGGACTGCCTCTTAAATAGGACGTAATCACTATCGGTCGATCTAAATGAAATCTTTTAGATATTGTTCTGTATTTGTGGTTGCAAATCGATAGTAATATGCCATACAAACAAAATAAGAAATGTATGACTAGAAAATATGTTTCATCAAATTAATTATTAATAAATAAAGTTGGAAATTTAACGTGAAGCATAGCAAATGAGGTGCGTTCGTACTTCAACGAAATTTAACCTCTTCAGACCTGAGGTACACAAATGTGTACCTCCATTCTTTTCCACATAAAAACTAAACTGTTCGAATTTTTTGCATTTTTACTTTACTTCTATACAGCTGAATGTTTTTTGCTTTTAAACAAAACCAATAAATGCCAGCACTGATGAATATTTCCTCATAAAATAAATATTATTTTCATCCGAGTTTCGAAAATACCTTCGAAACTTTGTGGCCAAGAAAGTAAGAAATATTTATGATTATCTAACTTAAATGCTTTACAATGAAAAAATTTGAGGATTTGCTGATCATTTACTTGTATAAAGAATTTTATTTTGTTATTGAGCAAATTTATATTACTGATAGTTAAACTGGTGTATTAAGGATATTAGTACTTTTATATCCATATTTGTAAACATAAATAGCCAGTCCCCTAGTATTGATTTGATAAAAATGACTCTTTTTGTCATCTATGGTGTCATTTCGACTATGCAAAAGCAATAAATATATATTTGTAGCGATATTTTATGCTCAGGTCTGAAGAGGTTAAAAATATTCAGATCTTGTTGTTATAGTATACAGTACTTCGGATATAGTATAGTGGTCGAAATCTTTTGTATGATCCTGTAAATACTATCTCCTTTTTATTATACAATAAGTAAATTGTATTAAACCTCAACAACGTACATCAATTTAATAAAATGTGAAATAGTTTAATATAAATAAAACATTCTCTAAATAATATTTTCCCGTATACTATAATGCAGTGTTATACTTTTGAGTAGTCCTGTAAAATAATAATAAATATTCTTTATATCATAAATTGTACAGAATGTATATTTTAGTATCTACTTCATAAATTTATGTCAATTCTATTATATTCGAAAGTGTGTAACATCATTAAAATGTACTTGAAACTATTTTTTCCTCTTAACTGTAGCGTGATGGAATACTTTTGATTGTCCCTGTAATTTAATTATACATCCGATTTTCATAAAATTTTAATTGACTCGACAAAATTATGCGACAATTATATATTTTAAATCTCAAACGATTTGGATGGGTAGTTTTTGCTTCTATTATATGTGGACAGACAAACGGACGAACGGGCAGACTGAATGCTGACTATAACTTGGTGTAATCCTGTGCAACGTATATATCAATTTCATAAAATATTAAATAGTTTAATGCAATTAAATTGCGTACCAAACAATGTCTCAATATATAATTATGCAATGGAATACTTTTGTGTGGCCCTGTAAATCAATAAAAAATATTCTTTGCACCACAGATTGTACAGAATGTACATTATAATGTATACTTTATAAATACATATCAACTTTATTTTGTTCGAAAGCGTGTAAGACCATTAAAATGTACTTGAAACTTTTTTCTCCATTGACCGTAATGTATCGGAATCCTTTTGATTGTCCCTGTAATTGAACTATTCATCCGATTTTCATAAAATTTGAAAGGACTCCACAAAATTATCTAATAACTATATATTTTAAATTTCAAACGATTCGGTTGGGTAGTTTTTGAATTGGTTATATGCAAACGGGCAGACAGATGGACAGTCGGACGGACTGAACGACAATTATATGTGCTAAGTATTTACATATTACGAACGCTCCTAAAAACTAAGTTTTACCGTCATCGCAAATATTAACCGCTGTTGGAGCATTTTACAGAAAATTTTGTGCTCTTTCAAGAAAAAGTTGGTATAACAAACATTATTCTGCCGGAAAAGTTTGTCATATCTATTTAAAGAAAGTGGACGGTAAAAAAAAAAAAAAAAAATTGCAAATTTAATTGGCTTTGAATTTTACCGGTAATTAATTTAATTAAACTTATATTTGTCTAGTAAAATATAGTCTTACCTAGCTCATTTTGATCGTGTGACTTTTTACTGCCAATTTACACAAATTCTTTTCAATGTCAACGATTAAGGGATTGCCACTGGTTCCCGAACTAGTTTTCGGGTTTCTCAATCCGAAATACATTTTTTTTTTTAATGCTGTCCATTCTCAAGTATTCATGTTCAACAATACGTTTTGCTGACAAGCATGATGAAATAACAGCATTGACGTTAACATTGAAATAATTAATTATTTTAAGGAGGTCCGGTACACATTTCAAAGTATTTTTAGGTGCGTTCGTAATTATGTAAATACGTAGCACCTATTGTTGTCGCTCAGTCCGTCCATCTGTCTGTCTGTCTGTCCGCCTGTCTGTCCGTCCGTCCGCCTGTCTGTCCGTCCGTCTGTCTGTCTGTCCGTCTGTCCGCATATAACAACGCAAAAACTACGTACTAACACTGCCTTATCAAGAACATATTTAAATGAGGAGATAAAAATATTGTTTAACCAAAGTAAATTATGTTTCATATCTAATTGTAATCGTAAATCTATTATAAGAGAGTCCATTGAAATTTATACGCGTAATAATCTGGTTTGCAATGATACCGTTTCTTTTATTATTCCTAAGTTATGGTTAGAATTAATGAATAAATTCCTCGTGAGGGCTTGAATGGGATGAACCATGTTGGAATTTCTTTTGATCATGGTCTATTTTTATTTTAATTTAATTTTTTACAATAGCGCGCGTTTTTTGGTGTTTTTTTATAACTCTTTGTCGCGTGTCATTTGTATTGACCATGAAATAGTTTGAAATTTTTATTTTTAGTTATGTTTTAGATCATGGTCTATATTTTAATTTAATTTTTTGCAATAGAGCGCGTGTTTTTTTGTTATTTATATCTCATTGTCGCGTGTCATTTGTATTGTCCGAGAAATATTTTGAAATTTTGTTTTATTTATATTATGACTATGGAACTTATTTGACGGTTCCGAAACATGTCAATGTATTTTATTTTTATTATAACACCTTTCTTAAGAAAAATTAAAATTGTTATTAAAATGTTTATATAAAAGGTGAATATTTTAAAATCTGATGATTTAAAAAATCAATTGGATTTAATTAATTTTTTATCAAAATGTAGGGTAATTAAAGTTGTTATAACTCGACATATTATTAGTAGAATTTCAATTTTTTTTTCTTTTAAATAAACAGAAATGTATAGGTTTTAATTTTTATTCAGCATTTAAAATAATATTAATGTAAATAAAAATTTAAAATAAAAATCTTTAAAAAAGCGATGTAACTTTATCATATAACTTAATCATATTTTCAAAAGTAATTTTTTTTTCAAATTTCCTGAATCAAAAGTAAAACAATTAAAAAAAAAAATCATATACCAAATTTGAACTATTTATATTTAAGATTTCTTGAGTTAAAACGATTTAAATGCGAGAAATGGTTAAAAATCCACCATGAAGAAAAACACATTTTCACACGAATTCATTATCATGACAACCATTGCTTGAAAAGTACAAAACAGAGAAAGTGATGCATTTAGTGCAATAAATATTTTCAAGAAATTGGAAGGTTTTTGTGCCTTGGATTTTCTTAAGTTAAAAAAAGATGTAAATCATAGCAATTCTTGAAATGATAAATTCACCTTCCAATAGCAAATTTAAAAATTTGTAAACACAAAACACTATTAAAATTTATACACAAAAGCACAAATAAAGGTACTAAAATTACTTGCAGCTGAATACATATTATACAATATTATTTAAAATACATTAGAATATATTACAGTACATTAAAAATCATTTAAATTCATAAAGGTTTTCAGTCATCACACGGCCGTCATCAGTGGTTTTTTAAATATTGTTATTACTTTTCTTTACTCTTACTTGAGAGTCGTCAAGAAGTGATCGCCAATAACAACAACATTTAAATGACCACTGATGACGGCCGTCTGATAGCTGAAAATGTTTTGGACTTTTAATGTAATTTTAACTTATTTCTAGTGTATTTTTAATTTTATATTAAAATAAAAAAAGCACCTGTTAATAATTTTAGCATATTTATTTGTGCTTTTTTATGTGAATTTTAATTATTAAATCAAAGTGAATTTAACATTAGAATTTTAACTTTCACTTATTGACAAATTACAGTTTAAATTTCTTAAAGGAGTTTTTTATTTGCAATAAATTTCATTTAAAACCAAGTACTTTCAAACATGTTCATACCCATCATCGGGCTAAAACAAAACCTTAAAAAAAAAAAAAAAAGTCTGATGGCATGAATATACTTGAAAGCACATTATTTTAAATATACTTTATTTATAGTAAAAAAACACCTTTAAGGGAAGATAAGTCTAGGTGCAATCCTGTGGAAATATGCCAGGATTAAGACCCATTTATTGACCCATTTTCTCGGAAACTACCCGACCGATTTTGGTGAAATTTCAAATCCATATTCACTAGCTCATGCTCAAGATTTATGGCAAACAGTTTTTTTCCTGCGAGTAAAACTTTTTACAATGGAGCAACGTCAAATTTTCTGATTTTTTTTTTCTTGGAAACTATTTTTTAAACTATTTTTTTTTTTTACTAGTTTTTAAAACTGTTTGTCATAAATATGATTTTATATTCTTGCTCTACCTCCAAAAGAATTATCAAAATCGCTCGAGTACTTTATGAGATAATGAGATTTTTACCTAAAAAGTACGATTTTTCAGGAGAAATAAAAAAACTTAGACACTTCTAACTTGTGTGAAGTTTCTGCACAATTTTATCAAGTACATGAATTAAAATATACATAAACACTTCGATAAAATTTAGTTTCCTATAAGATGAAGCAATGCTTTAATCCTTATCGGTTCTATGTCACTTCACATATAAGTAGTATAGTAATGGGGGTTCCAGCCCACCCCGGCGTTCGGCGTTGACCTCTAAGAGGGGTTGAAGGTCATCCGGCGTTCGAGCTGTAAGAGGGGGGTGGGGTGAAGGTCATCGTGCGTCACGCAAGGTTAAGATGACGTCATCTTAGAGGATAAGTGTGTTTTAGATAAGAATTTTTTTTTTTTTTAATTTTAAGCGGGAATTTTAGGGAGTTAGAATTTTTTTGTTGTGTTATAGTACGAGGGTGTTATTTTAATTTGAATGCGGGAACTTTAAAATTTTCGGTGCACTTTAGTTTTAGATAAGAATTTTTTTTAATTTTAAGCGGGAATTTTAGGGAGTTAGAATTTTTTTTCGGCATACTATAGTACGATGATTTTTTTTAAATTTTAATGCGGGGACTTTAAAATTTTCGGCGTGTTACAGTACGTGGGGTATGTTTTTCGATTAAATTTTGCTGTTGTTCATTTAAAAAGGTAATTAAAAAGTAATTAAAAATAAGGAATGAAGATACTTTTTTTTTTTTCACCGTGTTCTTTGATGAGGGGTTAAGCGGGTATTTCGGGACACAGAATGTTTTTTTTTGTACTATTGTACGAGTGGTTTTTAATTTTAATGTGGCGACTTAAAATTTTTCGGTGAACTTTAGTTTAAGGATCTATTTTTTCGATTTTAAGCCGAAATTTTGGGTAGATTGATTTTTTTTTTTTTTTTTTTTCACCGTGTTTTAAATAAGGGGTTAAGCGGATATTTTGGGTGGCATAGAATATTTTTTTTCTGTACTATTGTACGAGTGGTTTTTAATTTTAATGTGGCAACTTAAAAATTTTCAGTTTGGTGTAATTTAAGAGTTTATTTTTTGATTTTAAGCAGAAATTTTGGGGAGTTTGATTTTTTTTTTTTTTTCCACTGTACTCTTACATGATGAGTTAAGCGGATATTTTGGGGGAAATTATTATTTTAGCCTAATCATACGCGAAGGATATATATTTTTTTTTCGGGGGTTGCTATTTTAATAAAGAACTAATTAAGAAGGGTTCATTCATGGTGAATTAATGAATTATTATTTTTTTTTTTTTTGGGAGTAATTTTGTTAAGATTGAATTATTTTTTCATTTTTTGGAGTTTTAAGCGGATATTAATGTTTAATAGGGGGACTTTAATTTTTTTTTTTTTTTTTTTTTTTTGCAATGAAATTGACGTGCGCTCGTCGATCTAACCGTTCGGAGTTTATAGTTTTCTTCAAATCATGTATGAATATTGGTTTAGAATTTCTTAGAATGACTTCCACCACTTTTATATCTATCCATTATCATAAATAACACATGCTGGTGATGGGAATTTGGGAAGAACAATTTTGAATATTTATTTAATGAAGGAACTTTAAAATTATTTCGAGTACTATTTTTAGTCAACTATGTTATACACTTGATATTTTAGAATAGTTAAAAAATAACTTTAAAATTTGAATGAAAAAATATGTTTCAAAATGGGATTTTACGTGCTAGCATTGAATCGCACTCGTCGCCCTAACGGTTTAGAATATGTGGTTTCCTTCGAACCTTGGTGAAAATTTAATTGAATTGATTATTATTATTATTTTGTATGTGTTGTATATATGTGTGCGTATGTATGTTTGTGTGTTGTATGCATGTATGTGTCTGAATATATGTTTGTGTGTTGTATGCATGTGCGTGTGTTGTATGTATGTACGTATGTTGTATGCATGTATTTGTTGTATGTATGTGTGTGTAATTTTTTGTCGATAGGTGTGATCTTTAACTGAAAGTGACCTAGGGTCAAAACTTTTACCCAGGAATCGCCACGGGGAGGCAGATCACTTGATTCCCGTATTGCACACATTCACATACATTATTTCGAGCGATATTTTTAGTGAAACATAATATGCAAATGAATTTGTAAAATAATTAAAAAATAACTTTAAAATTTAAATGAAAGAATGTTTCAAAATGGAATTTGACGTACTAACATTTAATCGCGCTCGTCGGTTTTTACTGTTTGGAGTCTGTCATTTTCCTTTCACCTTGGAAAACCTTGCATCAATAAGGATATTTCAGAAAGACCCCCACTTTGGGTACTCTTTTAAAATAATATTTGTAATGAGATGTGTTCGCGCTCGTCGGCCTAACTGTTTGGAGTATCAACATAATATCATCAAATTAATACAAAATATTTCAAATATTTAGAAAATGAATGGTTAAAACCGCCAAATAAGAACAAAATACTTAAAACAATGAGAAAATAAATGTTTAAAATCAACAATTTAACATTTAAAGGTTTTATCTTCAGATCAAAATAATTTGTGAAAAATGCTTTTAAATATTTTTAAAACTGTAATGAAAATAATATTTTTCATACTTTAACATGAAAAAAAGTGTTAAATCCAAATCGATGAAGAGTTTAATAATTATTTTCTCAAAGAGAGGATACTAAATTCGTTGCAATATATGTGTGTGTAAACATAGATGAATCATTCTTATCTGCTTATCTGATAGCGTTTTCCGAAAAGGGTTGAATCTCTGAATCATATCTGATAGGAACTGGGGTTGATGTGTTATCTTAATTAATCTTAATGAGTACTATATCTAATTAAAATTATTTGACTTGAAATAAAATAACGTCTTTTGAGCAATATCTTTTGAAAATTTAAGATATAATTATTTAAATCAAATTAGAGGCCTTTTTTTTCTCATCGATTTATTTTAAATAAAACTAAAATATTTATTTTTTTCTGTACTTTGTTAGCAAAATAAAGAGTGTATCACATTCATTTCGGCTTTAACTGTTTGAAAATTTAAACTAACCTTTGATTAAAATGATTTCATAAGGTTGAGTATGTGATCTTTTAAATGAAATCTAGTTAAAAACGGAACACGCATTTATATAAAACTTTAAATACTTACACTTTTGTGTATAATATAATGTATATATTAAATATTAAATGAAAAATATGAATTAACAATAAATGAAAGACATTAACATTAATAAAATATTATTAAACATTGCATTGATTAAAAACTTAATGAAAAATATTAATTTGGGAATACGCATTCGTATAAAACTTTAAACATTTATATTTTTTTTGTGTATAATATTATGTATTTATTAAATATTAAATAAAAAAAATATGAATTAACAATAAATGAAAAATATCAATTAACATTAATATAATATTAATTAAACATTCTATTGATTAAAAACTTAATGAAAAAAATTAATATGGGAATACGCATCTTTATAAAACTTTAAACATTTATGCTTTTGGGTATAATATTATGGATGTATTAAATATTAAATGAAAAATATGAATTAACAATAAATGAAAGACATTAACATTAATAAAATATTATTAAACATTGCATTGATTAAAAACTTAATGAAAAATATTAATTTGGGAATACGCATTCGTATAAAACTTTAAACATTTATATTTTTTTGTGTATAATATTATGTATTTATTAAATATTAAATAAAAAAAATATGAATTAACAATAAATGAAAAATATCAATTAACATTAATAAAATATTAATTAAACATTCTATTGATTAAAAACTTAATGAAAAAAAAAATTAATATGGGAATACGCATCTTTATAAAACTTTAAACATTTATGCTTTTGGGTATAATATTATGGATGTATTAAATATAAATGAAAAATATGAATTAACAATAAATGAAAAATATTAATTAACATGAATAAAATATTAATTAAACATTGTGTTGATTAAAATATAGATTAAAAACTTAATGAAAAATATTAATTTCTCATGTAATTAAAATAACACTTTATAAATTAATGAATTAATAATAAATGAAAAATGTTCATTCGAAACAACTTGAGAAATACCAATTTGTAATGAAATTAGAAAATAGCAATTAATTAAATATTAATTAAAAATTAAATGAAAACTATTAATGAGAGACACATTGAAAAATATTCTTACCTTAAAAGTGACTGTTATATGCGTATTCCAACTGCTATCCACCGTCAACCTGCATCGTTGCTCGCCTGGTGGGTACTGTATGATAACCAGGTATTCTTATCTTTGACGGTTTTCCCTAAAGTTGACTCACTTCATAAGTAAAAATGACAGGTTCAGATCTGAAATTAAGAGTTTATTCATATCGAATATAATTAATATAACATGCAATTAAAAAGAGACTTAATTTATTTAATACGTCATAATTAAGAATTTAATCAAATCCTGAATATAATTTTTAAAAATCTTATTAAAAGAAAAGAATAGAAATTCTTTTCATCATTTTCAAGAAACACACATGTTATTGAATACTTAATAGAATATTTTTCGTAATGAATGTGTAATTAACAATTTTTAAATGATTTTTTCTAATTAATTAGTGTTTAATTAAAATTTTCATAATTAAAATAAATATATCAAATAAAAAAGGAATTCTTTTCAAAATTTTCAAGAAACACAAGTTATTATTAAGTAATATTTTGATTAACTACAAACTTTAATCATGATGAGTCATCACTGTGAATGATCTTTTCTTCTCATATGTTATAAAAACAAGTTTAAGTACCCAAATTTATTGATATATTTCATTGTGTGTTGGATCCTTCTTTACTAATCTCGTTAAAATTATTCATTTACCAATGATTTAAAATTCACATTTTAAAGTTATTTATATAATATACTAACATTTGACTATTAAATATCAAATAATGGATATGCACTTTTTACACTCACTTCTTACAATGTAATTAGTAACCAAATGTAATGATTTTTAACCATGTCTTCTTAAAATTTTTTCAATGAAAGACTATCACAGTTGAATATTTAGCTTTCTCTTCATAACTTTATCGAGAAATATATAATGTATACCACACGATTTCATTAAATGAATCACAATACAATTCAAACTTCTCATTTTCAATGTTTTATATATACCAGTGTTTATCAAATAGGTGTTTATTCTGAACAATCATTACTTAGTATATTGATGAAAAGTTTGTGTTGAACGGTTTTTAACTCAAATGGTGCGAGAGAAGGATATATTAGGACAGAAGTTATTAAATATAAAGTCTTTAAAGTTTATACCCGTGCAAGAATTGGCATTTCAAGAAACAAAGTTGTGTTATATTTGAAAGCATTCTTTATATTCGAAACGCACACGTGATCACGATCACATCACTGAAGAGTATAGAGAAGCTGTTTATGTTGTATATAATTTGAATTTTCATTAACACAATATTATAAGCGAAGTTTTTCGACAGTTTGAAAAGTTATGATGCACAACGTCTGCACACGTTAACACAGAATAAGATTAGCCTATGCCCTTTCGATGATAAGCGTTATTTGCAGGAAAGATGTATTAACATAACATTTTCTTGGTAATTTTACTCGCAGGTTTCGAAACCATAAACATCTGATCATGCTTCTCATTTTTAACACGTGACGCTAACCATTGGGCCATTAAAGCCCGTAATTTAGTAACTAAAAAGTAAGAAAGATCATCGAAAGTGATTACTTCACACATGCAAAAATAATTTTTATTGTGACTTATCAGTTAAAAATCACGAAGAAAAGAAAAAAATCACATATGTTTTGGAATACTTTGAGATTTTATGAGTCACTTCATCACTTAAATAGACATATCTACTTCTTATGAATCACTACTTATGCTTAAATTTTAAAACACTTGCTTAAATGAAATATATTATATTTTAGTTTATCAGTGATAGTGTGATTACTTGTTAATAATTTTAGTATCATTAAAAAATTTCAAAAAATCAAACGTTAATAATTAATTAAAAAAAATACAAGTCAGTATTAAAGGTTTGAACAAATTATTAAAATAATTTTACAAAACTTTTCAAATTACTTTAAAATGTTTCACTAATATTTAGTAATCGACAAATTTTAATGTTCATAATCATTTATGTGACTTAGGTTTTCTGTTTTAACTGTTAAGTTATTAGATTCCCCTTCAAGTACATCTCATTGACATGTTTTAATCAGCCAACCAACCATTCAACTGTGTTCACAATCAACTAGTATGTGAGTTAGGTTTTCAGTTTTAATTGTTAAGTTATTACATCTCCCCCTCCCTTTCATTTACATCTCATTGATAAGTTTTCATCAACCAACCACCCAACTTTTTTTCGTAATCAACTATTTATTTACCCTAACAAACAACTATTTATTTATCCTAGCAACCAAAAAGCTTTTATCGTCACATGAACAAAATTTTTAAGATGAAAGACTTGTCATTTTTAATCGAAAAAACAATGACTTGTGTAATAAATTTTTTCCTTACTTAAATGAAACCTTCGCATGTGTATGGTAAAACTTGGAAAATTTCATTTAATGCACAAATTTAAAGTTAACAGACACGGTCTTCACACATCTTTTAGTATTTTACTAACACTTTACCAAATATCTTTAGAAAACAACAGAATTTTAAATAATTATTTTAATAAAAATTCTCTTTTGTAAGTGACATTACTAAACTTACTTGAAAAATTAACTTGGCAAAGCAGGTTTTCACTGTTTCAACTTAGTAATATTCATAAGTTTTATATCAAAATCAACTTGTTTGGTTATGTCCCAGCATAGTTTTATAAAATGTATCGAAAAAGACCTTTAATATTAATGTTTAAAAATATGCAGTTAGTCTTTTAAAGATAAATATTTTCACTTCTTTTATTTAAAAACATTTTTAAATAAAATTATTACAGTTGCCAATTTTACTCAGTGTTATGAAATATGCATGCAAAACTTTTAATTATAACTTTCACATTTTAGTATTTCAAATTATTGTTTTCAAGGTGTACTAAAATTTGAAAAAATAAAAAAAATATTTAATTTTCATGCATAATTAAATTAAAATAGTTTAATAATAAAGACACATTTAACATTCTGTACTCACCTAATCCATCACCATCGCCAAAGCACGTCCAACACACTCCAGGGTTTAGGAAGAAATGAAAAAAAAATTCAAAGTCCTTATCAGAAAATGTTATCAGATAATCTTATCTTAAGATATGTGACGTCACAGAACATGTGTCAACTGATCACGTGATGTATACCACGTGACTAGCGCTTTGTATTCTAGATTGGTTCTTATAAAAATTCATTTATGAAGTAATTTAATCATTCTTATTATTATTAATTAACTAATTAAATTAATTTTATTAATCATTCTTATTATCATTAATTAACTAATTAAATTAATCTTATTAATTAGTTTAATTAATTAGTTAATTAATAATAATAAGAATGATTAATAAAATTAATTAATAAGATTAATTTAATTAGTTAATTAATGATAATAAGAATGATTAATAAAATTAATTTAATTAGTTAATTAATAATAATAAGAATGATTAAATTACTTCATAAATGAATTTTTATAAGAACCAATCTAGAATACAAAGCGCTAGTCACGTGGTATACATCACGTGATCAGTTGACACATGTTCTGTGACGTCACATATCTTAAGATTATCTGATAACATTTTCTGATAAGGACTTTGAATTTTTTTTCATTTCTTCCTAAACCCTGGAGTGTGTTGGACGTGCTTTGGCGATGGTGATGGATTAGGTGAGTACAGAATGTTAAATGTGTCTTTATTATTAAACTATTTTAATTTAATTATGCATGAAAATTAAATATTTTTTTATTTTTTCAAATTTTAGTACACCTTGAAAACAATAATTTGAAATACTAAAATGTGAAAGTTATAATTAAAAGTTTTGCATGCATATTTCATAACACTGAGTAAAATTGGCAACTGTAATAATTTTATTTAAAAATGTTTTTAAATAAAAGAAGTGAAAATATTTATCTTTAAAAGACTAACTGCATATTTTTAAACATTAATATTAAAGGTCTTTTTCGATACATTTTATAAAACTATGCTGGGACATAACCAAACAAGTTGATTTTGATATAAAACTTATGAATATTACTAAGTTGAAACAGTGAAAACCTGCTTTGCCAAGTTAATTTTTCAAGTAAGTTTAGTAATGTCACTTACAAAAGAGAATTTTTATTAAAATAATTATTTAAAATTCTGTTGTTTTCTAAAGATATTTGGTAAAGTGTTAGTAAAATACTAAAAGATGTGTGAAGACCGTGTCTGTTAACTTTAAATTTGTGCATTAAATGAAATTTTCCAAGTTTTACCATACACATGCGAAGGTTTCATTTAAGTAAGGAAAAAATTTATTACACAAGTCATTGTTTTTTCGATTAAAAATGACAAGTCTTTCATCTTAAAAATTTTGTTCATGTGACGATAAAAGCTTTTTGGTTGCTAGGATAAATAAATAGTTGTTTGTTAGGGTAAATAAATAGTTGATTACGAAAAAAAGTTGGGTGGTTGGTTGATGAAAACTTATCAATGAGATGTAAATGAAAGGGAGGGGGAGATGTAATAACTTAACAATTAAAACTGAAAACCTAACTCACATACTAGTTGATTGTGAACACAGTTGAATGGTTGGTTGGCTGATTAAAACATGTCAATGAGATGTACTTGAAGGGGAATCTAATAACTTAACAGTTAAAACAGAAAACCTAAGTCACATAAATGATTATGAACATTAAAATTTGTCGATTACTAAATATTAGTGAAACATTTTAAAGTAATTTGAAAAGTTTTGTAAAATTATTTTAATAATTTGTTCAAACCTTTAATACTGACTTGTATTTTTTTTAATTAATTATTAACGTTTGATTTTTTGAAATTTTTTAATGATACTAAAATTATTAACAAGTAATCACACTATCACTGATAAACTAAAATATAATATATTTCATTTAAGCAAGTGTTTTAAAATTTAAGCATAAGTAGTGATTCATAAGAAGTAGATATGTCTATTTAAGTGATGAAGTGACTCATAAAATCTCAAAGTATTCCAAAACATATGTGATTTTTTTCTTTTCTTCGTGATTTTTAACTGATAAGTCACAATAAAAATTATTTTTGCATGTGTGAAGTAATCACTTTCGATGATCTTTCTTACTTTTTAGTTACTAAATTACGGGCTTTAATGGCCCAATGGTTAGCGTCACGTGTTAAAAATGAGAAGCATGATCAGATGTTTATGGTTTCGAAACCTGCGAGTAAAATTACCAAGAAAATGTTATGTTAATACATCTTTCCTGCAAATAACGCTTATCATCGAAAGGGCATAGGCTAATCTTATTCTGTGTTAACGTGTGCAGACGTTGTGCATCATAACTTTTCAAACTGTCGAAAAACTTCGCTTATAATATTGTGTTAATGAAAATTCAAATTATATACAACATAAACAGCTTCTCTATACTCTTCAGTGATGTGATCGTGATCACGTGTGCGTTTCGAATATAAAGAATGCTTTCAAATATAACACAACTTTGTTTCTTGAAATGCCAATTCTTGCACGGGTATAAACTTTAAAGACTTTATATTTAATAACTTCTGTCCTAATATATCCTTCTCTCACACCATTTGAGTTAAAAACCGTTCAACACAAACTTTTCATCAATATACTAAGTAATGATTGTTCAGAATAAACACCTATTTGATAAACACTGGTATATATAAAACATTGAAAATGAGAAGTTTGAATTGTATTGTGATTCATTTAATGAAATCGTGTGGTATACATTATATATTTCTCGATAAAGTTATGAAGAGAAAGCTAAATATTCAACTGTGATAGTCTTTCATTGAAAAAATTTTAAGAAGACATGGTTAAAAATCATTACATTTGGTTACTAATTACATTGTAAGAAGTGAGTGTAAAAAGTGCATATCCATTATTTGATATTTAATAGTCAAATGTTAGTATATTATATAAATAACTTTAAAATGTGAATTTTAAATCATTGGTAAATGAATAATTTTAACGAGATTAGTAAAGAAGGATCCAACACACAATGAAATATATCAATAAATTTGGGTACTTAAACTTGTTTTTATAACATATGAGAAGAAAAGATCATTCACAGTGATGACTCATCATGATTAAAGTTTGTAGTTAATCAAAATATTACTTAATAATAACTTGTGTTTCTTGAAAATTTTGAAAAGAATTCCTTTTTTATTTGATATATTTATTTTAATTATGAAAATTTTAATTAAACACTAATTAATTAGAAAAAATCATTTAAAAATTGTTAATTACACATTCATTACGAAAAATATTCTATTAAGTATTCAATAACATGTGTGTTTCTTGAAAATGATGAAAAGAATTTCTATTCTTTTCTTTTAATAAGATTTTTAAAAATTATATTCAGGATTTGATTAAATTCTTAATTATGACGTATTAAATAAATTAAGTCTCTTTTTAATTGCATGTTATATTAATTATATTCGATATGAATAAACTCTTAATTTCAGATCTGAACCTGTCATTTTTACTTATGAAGTGAGTCAACTTTAGGGAAAACCGTCAAAGATAAGAATACCTGGTTATCATACAGTACCCACCAGGCGAGCAACGATGCAGGTTGACGGTGGATAGCAGTTGGAATACGCATATAACAGTCACTTTTAAGGTAAGAATATTTTTCAATGTGTCTCTCATTAATAGTTTTCATTTAATTTTTAATTAATATTTAATTAATTGCTATTTTCTAATTTCATTACAAATTGGTATTTCTCAAGTTGTTTCGAATGAACATTTTTCATTTATTATTAATTCATTAATTTATAAAGTGTTATTTTAATTACATGAGAAATTAATATTTTTCATTAAGTTTTTAATCTATATTTTAATCAACACAATGTTTAATTAATATTTTATTCATGTTAATTAATATTTTTCATTTATTGTTAATTCATATTTTTCATTTATATTTAATACATCCATAATATTATACCCAAAAGCATAAATGTTTAAAGTTTTATAAAGATGCGTATTCCCATATTAATTTTTTTTTTCATTAAGTTTTTAATCAATAGAATGTTTAATTAATATTTTATTAATGTTAATTGATATTTTTCATTTATTGTTAATTCATATTTTTTTTATTTAATATTTAATAAATACATAATATTATACACAAAAAAATATAAATGTTTAAAGTTTTATACGAATGCGTATTCCCAAATTAATATTTTTCATTAAGTTTTTAATCAATGCAATGTTTAATAATATTTTATTAATGTTAATGTCTTTCATTTATTGTTAATTCATATTTTTCATTTAATATTTAATACATCCATAATATTATACCCAAAAGCATAAATGTTTAAAGTTTTATAAAGATGCGTATTCCCATATTAATTTTTTTCATTAAGTTTTTAATCAATAGAATGTTTAATTAATATTATATTAATGTTAATTGATATTTTTCATTTATTGTTAATTCATATTTTTTTATTTAATATTTAATAAATACATAATATTATACACAAAAAAAATATAAATGTTTAAAGTTTTATACGAATGCGTATTCCCAAATTAATATTTTTCATTAAGTTTTTAATCAATGCAATGTTTAATAATATTTTATTAATGTTAATGTCTTTCATTTATTGTTAATTCATATTTTTCATTTAATATTTAATATATACATTATATTATACACAAAAGTGTAAGTATTTAAAGTTTTATATAAATGCGTGTTCCGTTTTTAACTAGATTTCATTTAAAAGATCACATACTCAACCTTATGAAATCATTTTAATCAAAGGTTAGTTTAAATTTTCAAACAGTTAAAGCCGAAATGAATGTGATACACTCTTTATTTTGCTAACAAAGTACAGAAAAAAATAAATATTTTAGTTTTATTTAAAATAAATCGATGAGAAAAAAAAAGGCCTCTAATTTGATTTAAATAATTATATCTTAAATTTTCAAAAGATATTGCTCAAAAGACGTTATTTTATTTCAAGTCAAATAATTTTAATTAGATATAGTACTCATTAAGATTAATTAAGATAACACATCAACCCCAGTTCCTATCAGATATGATTCAGAGATTCAACCCTTTTCGGAAAACGCTATCAGATAAGCAGATAAGAATGATTCATCTATGTTTACATACACATATATTGCAACGAATTTAGTATCCTCTCTTTGAGAAAATAATTATTAAACTCTTCATCGATTTGGATTTAACACTTTTTTTCATGTTAAAGTATGAAAAATATTATTTTCATTACAGTTTTAAAAATATTTAAAAGCATTTTTCACAAATTATTTTGATCTGAAGATAAAACCTTTAAATGTTAAATTGTTGATTTTAAACATTTATTTTCTCATTGTTTTAAGTATTTTGTTCTTATTTGGCGGTTTTAACCATTCATTTTCTAAATATTTGAAATATTTTGTATTAATTTGATGATATTATGTTGATACTCCAAACAGTTAGGCCGACGAGCGCGAACACATCTCATTACAAATATTATTTTAAAAGAGTACCCAAAGTGGGGGTCTTTCTGAAATATCCTTATTGATGCAAGGTTTTCCAAGGTGAAAGGAAAATGACAGACTCCAAACAGTAAAAACCGACGAGCGCGATTAAATGTTAGTACGTCAAATTCCATTTTGAAACATCCTTTCATTTAAATTTTAAAGTTATTTTTTAATTATTTTACAAATTCATTTGCATATTATGTTTCACTAAAAATATCGCTCGAAATAATGTATGTGAATGTGTGCAATACGGGAATCAAGTGATCTGCCTCCCCGTGGCGATTCCTGGGTAAAAGTTTTGACCCTAGGTCACTTTCAGCTAAAGATCACACCTATCGACAAAAAATTACACACACATACATACAACAAATACATGCATACAACATACGTACATACATACAACACACGCACATGCATACAACACACAAACATATATTCACACACATACATGCATACAACACACAAACATACATACGCACACATATATACAACACATACAAAATAATAATAATAATCAATTCAATTAAATTTTCACCAAGGTTCGAAGGAAACCACATATTCTAAACCGTTAGGGCGACGAGTGCGATTCAATGCTAGCACGTAAAATCCCATTTTGAAACATATTTTTTCATTCAAATTTTAAAGTTATTTTTTAACTATTCTAAAATATCAAGTGTATAACATAGTTGACTAAAAATAGTACTCGAAATAATTTTAAAGTTCCTTCATTAAATAAATATTCAAAATTGTTCTTCCCAAATTCCCATCACCAGCATGTGTTATTTATGATAATGGATAGATATAAAAGTGGTGGAAGTCATTCTAAGAAATTCTAAACCAATATTCATACATGATTTGAAGAAAACTATAAACTCCGAACGGTTAGATCGACGAGCGCACGTCAATTTCATTGCAAAAAAAAAAAAAAAAATTAAAGTCCCCCTATTAAACATTAATATCCGCTTAAAACTCCAAAAAATGAAAAAATAATTCAATCTTAACAAAATTACTCCCCAAAAAAAAAATAATAATTCATTAATTCACCATGAATGAACCCTTCTTAATTAGTTCTTTATTAAAATAGCAACCCCCGAAAAAAAAAAAAATATATCCTTCGCGTATGATTAGGCTAAAATAATAATTTCCCCCAAAATATCCGCTTAACTCATCATGTAAGAGTACAGTGGAAAAAAAAAAAAAAAAATCAAACTCCCCAAAATTTCTGCTTAAAATCAAAAAATAAACTCTTAAATTACACCAAACTGAAAATTTTTAAGTTGCCACATTAAAATTAAAAACCACTCGTACAATAGTACAGAAAAAAAATATTCTATGCCACCCAAAATATCCGCTTAACCCCTTATTTAAAACACGGTGAAAAAAAAAAAAAAAAAAAAAAAAAAATCAATCTACCCAAAATTTCGGCTTAAAATCGAAAAAATAGATCCTTAAACTAAAGTTCACCGAAAAATTTTAAGTCGCCACATTAAAATTAAAAACCACTCGTACAATAGTACAAAAAAAACATTCTGTGTCCCGAAATACCCGCTTAACCCCTCATCAAAGAACACGGTGAAAAAAAAAAGTATCTTCATTCCTTATTTTTAATTACTTTTTAATTACCTTTTTAAATGAACAACAGCAAAATTTAATCGAAAAACATACCCCACGTACTGTAACACGCCGAAAATTTTAAAGTCCCCGCATTAAAATTTAAAAAAAATAATCGTACTATAGTATGCCGAAAAAAAATTCTAACTCCCTAAAATTCCCGCTTAAAATTAAAAAAAATTCTTATCTAAAACTAAAGTGCACCGAAAATTTTAAAGTCCCCGCATTCAAATTAAAATAACACCCTCGTACTATAACACAACAAAAAAATTCTAACTCCCTAAAATTCCCGCTTAAAATTAAAAAAAAAAAATTCTTATCTAAAACACACTCATCCTCTAAGATGACGTCATCTTAACCTTGCGTGACGCACGATGACCTTCACCCCACCCCCCTCTTACAGCTCGAACGCCGGATGACCTTCAACCCTTCTTAGAGGTCAACGCCGAACGCCGGGGTGGGCTGGAACCCCCATTACTATACTACTCATATAATTTTCAGATCAGCATCTTTTACGCGCATTTTATTCGGCTAGCACCACTGTTTTTATAACTAAGACTTTTACTTGTACTTTTACAACGTGTGCATACTGAAAGGTTTATTTTGAAAATACAGTGGTACGAATAGAATTCAAAAATAGAAAAAGTATCAAATGTGAGCATAAAATTAATGTGAATGTAGGCGTAGAGTCCGAGTCGATGCTGACCCCTGAATTATTACAATTATATCTATACAAATGGATTCAGGAAGGTTATAGGAACATTTTACGCGATAACTTTTGAACTCTTTATTATTATTATTATTATTATTATTATTATTCAGGCATTTTACTGTAGGTGAGATTAGAAATTGATGGACATCTGCAATTATGTTTGAAATAAGCTTTAATTTGTGACTCTTCCACAAGATGGAGCATTCACTGCATTATACTTCTTGCTATAAATTCTTTTACTTGCAAGTATCTATGATTTGTGACTGTAAAAGATTATTCTGCGATATCAAAGTAAGTAAATACTCAAATTTTAATGCAAATTTTCAACTAATTCTTTGTTACGAGGTTGATTGTGTTTAATGTTTTATAAACTCAACAATATGCCTTTTATATTAATGACCAATGCCAATGACCAGCTAAGTTAAGCCCAGCAACCACATGTTTTTTGAAGACCTAATTTATAAAAATATTGCTCTGAGGGAGGAATAGGACACGTCTTATTCCTCCTAAATTATATTTCTAGCTAAATAATTATCTTTATTTACATACAGATTTTTAGCATTTTATCTTTATAAGAATATACTGTTTTGAATTTGAATAAAAGATATGTTGCAAGTTAAAAACGAGTTTTAACTACTTTCATAATTTTTCAATGACAAATATGCATTGAAAATTCAAAGCACTGCATTTTTTTTTTCTTTCTTATTCATGCATTATTTATCAATATAAACCATTATTATTAAATATTTATATTTACTTGTATAATATAGATTTCCTTAGTTTTAAAAATAAAATATTGCTATTTTGAAAAAAAAAAAAAAAAATGTTGAAGTCAAACTGCAAACTTTTATTTTTACATGGCAATACACTATGAGGAGTAATGAAAAGTGAAATTTCATCTCCTTGCAAGAAACTGGCTTTTTCAACATTAGTGAAAGAAAAGAAAAAGAAACATAATTGCAGAGTTTACATCCACAAAAATTAATTGGTGCCAATATTCAAATACTATTTCCCATCTGATTTGGATTTTATAAAGTTTAATATAGCATAAAGTAATTGTTGTGATTTACAATAAACATTGGGAATCTAAACCTAACACTGTCTTTATCATTTTTTCATGACATTTTTGAAAATTAAATATGAATTTTCCTTTTAGAAACATCTCTCTCTCTCGTGAGGGAGCAATGGGAAATTTTCTTGTAAATTTAATTGGTTAATTAACATAAAATTTTAATTATCATCCTGAAATTTATATTTTTATTACGTACAAAAATGTTTCAAGATGCTTCTAAAATTTTCCATTTTTTTTTTGGGGGGGGGGGGGGAATATACTTTGTAAACAATATTTTTGTGAAAATTGTCCCATCCCTCCCTAATTCCTCTATATTTTTGGCAGAATAATGAAGAACTCAATGAAGGAAAATGATTCTATCGAGAAAATAGTCTATTTTCCCGGAAAAATTTAAAAAATTTAAATATTTTTGAAAAATTTAAGTAAATTTTAATGTAAAACAATATAATGTAATAATACATGTAATAATATATCTCGTGCAATTTAAAATATTTTCAAATATATGATTTTAGCTTTTTTGTTTTAGCTGTTTGTAGAAGTGTGCTGTATAATTTTAAGTATAAGATTTATCTTAAGTTATGTAGATAGTGAGAAAAATAAAATAAAATGTGCAAGTATGTGTAAAATTACAGAAAAAAAAACTGAATTTATTTTACATTTTTATGAGAAAAAAAATACTTTCTTGTAAATCCGATACTTATATACATCATACAGACATAATAAATCCTAACTAACAACCTAAAATTATCGGAGCAATTAAAAATTATGCGTAAAGATTTTATCACTTTGAACATGCCTATTCGTCGAAAAAACACAAATTGAGAAAAAAAAATCACTTTTAAGTGAAATGGATTGTGGCATTTAAAGGGACAGCGATGTAATGAAATTGTTTTAAACTGTATTTATAATTCTTGGAACTTCATCAGTTGCAAAACTTCATGAGAATGTATTAAGGATAATAAAATATAATTTAAGCAAAAAATTTGAAAATAGATATTTCCGTCATTTTCCACCGAATCAGGCGTACCATAAGTCCCTTTAAACCACACGCAAGAAAAAATAAATAAAAATTTCAAAACATTTCCCTTTAAGTGATTTCCAAGTTATAGTCTAAGTGTTAAGTGATTTAAGTTTCCCCTTAAGTGATTTAAATAGCATTTTTTAAAGGAATTTTTAAAACTTACTGTCGTTTTGTTACTCTTTCATTTATAAATTCAGCTGCGCAGCTAAAAATGTTTCTATGATGATAACACTCTAAAAACCGTTATTCCAGTTTGGAAAAAAAAAAAAAAGAATGATTAACGTACTATTAAAAATATATATATTCAAAAAGTTTTGAAAATCAGTCGCAGAAAAAAATACTGCTTCATCTTTAAATCTAGTATATTATTTTCTGTTTTCAAGTATATTACTTTTTGATGTTTCGAGATATAAAGCACGCTTTTTGTAACTCGGAAAAGATTAGAGTATATTTTCGTTCGTAGTTAAGTTATATTTTAATATTTTATTTTTTTTAATTTTTTTTTTATTATTATTTATTTACAGTGCAGCAAGAACAGATTGTATATGATTATTAATGAAACGTCAGTTTCTTTTTAAAAGGAAATAAATTAAATTATGAAAAAACATTATTTAATTCGAAAAAGTACAAATAAAACACAAATTATTATTTTCTAAATAAATAATTTGATAAATATTATTAAATATCCCCCCCCCCAACCTCACACTCCTTGAATGTAATGTAAATACATGTATTTAGTCCGAAACTAATACTCAGCTTACGAAACTTTATCACCAAACCCGAGTTTACTCTCTACGATTCTGGAAACACGTTATACGCAACCATAACCGATCGACAAGATAAACAAGGGGAGAGATGATGAAACTAATTAAAATATTAAATGATATCAATAAGCTTAAAAATACAATTTTTTAAAATTAAATAAGGATTTTAATAAATATTATTAATATTTTTAATGACCTTCCTTTTTTGTGAATATTAATGAAATTAATTAAAATGTTAAATGAAATTACTAAATTCAAAAATACAAATACAAATTAATTTGAAAAATATTTTAATACAGATTTTAATAGATAAATATTAATACGTTTTAATATTTTTAATATTTCCCCTTTTTGGAAAAATTAAATTAATTAAAACATTAAATGAAATTCTAAAATTCTAAAATACAAATACAAATTAGTCTTAAAAGTATTTTTTTTAATAAGAATTTTAATAAATATTATTAAAACATTTTTAAATCCTCCATTTTGTGAACATTAATGAAGTTACTTGAAATATCATCTGAATTCATTAAATTCAAAAATACATATACAAATTAGTCAAAAATATATTTTTGAAAATAAGGATTTTAATAAATATAATTAATTTTTTTAATATTTCCCCTGTTTTGTAAATATAGATATTTGGGACCCTGAAAAACTTTATCAATGTATCCGAGTTGCTTCTCTGCGCGCCTGGAAATATGTTATATGCAGTAATAATTGATCAACAAAATAAACAGTATGAGAGGTATTGAAATTAATTTAAATATTAGATGAAATTATTGAATTCAAAAATAAAATTATAAATTTATTAAAAATGATTGCCATTTAAAAATAACAAATTCAATGCTATTTCCACCAGACACTATTTTAAAGTTTTAAATTAAATTTATTTTGCTTGTAGCTTTTAAATGTAATAAGCATAACAAGAATCTTCAATGCAATAACGATGATTTATAATAGTTAAATTTAAAAATTACAAATGTAAAACTATAAATAGGAATCTTTTTAAAAGAATCCTATTTATACTATAATTCCTATTTATATTTTAATTTTCTACAATTGTCATTTGGCACCGGTTGAAATAGTGTTAAAATGCATTTATATATAGGGATCCCGATGGAACTTTGTCCCCCCAGAACCCGAATTGATTCTCTGTGTCTCTGGGAACACGTTATATGCACACACAACCATAACTGATCAACAAGATAAACGGAGCGAGGTGCGATGAATGAAGGAAACATATACTCACTCTGTCAATGACCATCTGATTATCTCCATCTACACTCAGATGAAACCCCCACTCGATTTTGCTGTCATTCCTCTGCAGTAAAATATTCACCAATTTCTCCATGGATGGAGAAGTAAGTCCAAGGTGCGCCGCCCCTATACCGCGGCTAGCTCTACTACAGCATCACTTTTCGCTCGGTCCAGTGTTTGCAAGAGATGATGATGACTGAGGTTTCGGATTTTGACGGAGTTTTTCTCTTCTTTTTCTTTTTTTCCCCTCCCCAGCAGCATAGTTAGTGAGTGATGGGGTTGCAATGGCTGAATTGACGAGAAGGGTTACCAGACTGGGTCACAGGCGGGTGCCGCCAAATTTGATTGAGTCGATGGATGCTAGAAACAATTGTCTCTACTGTTTATCACTTTCTGTTTTGATTTCATTGAGTGATACGGAAAACTGGGTTATTTTTATTCATCAGGGAAATCTAACGGAGATCGCTTGAAAGCGAAGTTCAAAATTCCTGAGAGATAGGTTTTATTTCTTTATGATCCAATATGCGATAGAAAGTTTTATTTATTATTATCATAAAGTAATTTAGAATAATAATTATTGTTATTTTTTATATTTTCTCATTGTTTTAATTGTAATTCAGTTTCGTTTATAACAATCATATTAACTGTTAGAACGAATACTATGAAATTTGCGAATAGCTTGAAAAAGTTCGAAATTCCTCGAAGATAAAGAGTACAATTTCATTACTATAGTATACTAATGATAATAATGATTAGATTATTAGTATCACTATTTATATCGTTATTATAATTATAATTATATAACTTTTGAAATAATAATGATATTAATTGTGAGAACAATTATTATGATAGTTATTTTTTAATATTATTATTACTATAACAAGTTATTATCTTATTATTATAGTAATATTTTTTCATTGTTTCAGACTAAATGAGGTTGAACTCAGTATTTTAATTGAATGAAATTCTGTATTGATATCTAGGCATATAGCCAGTAGAGTAAAAAAGTGTCTAAGCCATGTTCGTATTTATGAATTACTCCTGAAATAGGGAATATTTTATTTTCACGGAATTTTTCTCTATAGGCGTATTGCCAATAGAGCAGAAAAGCATTTTATAATTGTTTTAAGCGGTGAAGTCTAACTATTATATAAAACAAACAGCTCATTTCTGTTGCATTATTTTAAAAATTAGTATTGTTAGAATAAAATTCTTTTTTTTTCTTCTAATTTTCCCTTTTTTACGCTGTTGGCTATATGCCCAGTTAGCAATACAAAATTTCAAGCAATTAAAAAACACTATTTCGGATTTTATTCATAACTATAAAACTTGTACCAGATATATCTGAAAATTTTGTTCTATGGATTTGTAAACAGCAAAATGATACAAGCAGCATTGTTTTCGTATAATTAATATTTCGTTCAATTGCATTGTAATTGTCACAGAACTTCTGAAACTAACAAGTAAAAACTAGAATAAATTTTAGATCTAATGTTTACGTTATTTTTTAAAAAATACTATTGATGGAATAAAATTCTAGTTTTTAAATTTATGACTATCTAATTATGTAATTGAATCTTCTTGTTTAACATAGATTAACTTCATAGTCCACAAAATTTACACATTTATAAGTGTTTAATAAATTAGAATTCAGTTCAAATATGATAAAACATAATACACACATTAAAAATATAATTTGAACAGAAAATGCACATAAATAAAAACGTACTCAACATTTGCATTGTGATTTTAAAAGAAATTTCTTGCCAGATAGTAATATTTAAAAGCATTGATTAATATATGTTACAGGTCAAAGTAGATTGGCCTAGGCCAAACTAGTTTATCCTTACGCCCATCGGATAAACTAGTTTTTCCTAGGCCAAACTAGTTTATCCCAAGTCCCATAGGGCAAACTAGTTTTTCCTATGCCAAACTAGTTTGGCCTAACTCTTATAGGATAAACTATTTTAGCCTGCTGTTTATTGGTCTGAACTAGTTTATCCTAGGCCGATCTAGTTTATCCTAGGCCGATCTAGTTTATCCTAGGCCAATTCAATTTGGCGTGATTTTATTGAATTCAATGACCGCCTCAGTGCCAACATTCTAATTTGTCCTAGGCTGATCAAGTTTATCCCAGGCCAACGTAATGTTACGTGCTTTTAGCTCACAGGCGTCAAAGCCTGAGAAATAATGGACTCGCAGATTCTGTATGTATCTATGTACGCATGTATGTATGTACATACGTATGTACGTGCTACTTAATGCGATAACTCGTGATAAAAATATCCGATTTGCTTCAAATTTTGGATGTAAGTTCATTCTGATAAGGTACTTTTCTGATTCGATTTGAAATTTATTGGATAAGAACAGTGAAAAGAGACTCAGACCGGCTCGATCTGGCACTACTCAATTTCTGCAAAAAAAATATGTTTTACTTCACATACAATTAAGATTCCTTTAAAAAATACTGCATACATATTTATTGGATAAATTTACAATGTATTTGTAAATTACGATGTGTTCGCAGAATGGAAAATACACAATGTATTAATGATTATTTATATTCTTAGACCTTTCAACATTCATATAGGGATTCATTAAATAATCAAGTTAATTTAGAACAAAAGAAAACAAAGAGAGCTAAAAACATCATAATTTTGAATCTGTTCAATAAAAAGTAGATTTGTGAATGTATTCCTCTGTCATTCCTTAAGGCTATTCTCAAATCCGAAAGAGCTACATCCTAACACATTTATGAACTAATTCCTTTTCGGAAATGCATAAGGTTTAACAGGCATTCTCACTCAGTAAATATGCAATATAATGGCGTTAACCATTTTTTCATAAAAGCGATGTATCTTTGAGAAAACACTATTAAAGCTACGTTTTGAATCGAATCCTGTTGCGACTTCACGAAAAAGAAAAACTTGACACCGTGACATGAATAGCTTATATGTCGATAGGTAATAATTTCTCAAAAATGGAAAAAGCTGTTCGATTCCAAATTATGTTCAGCTCCGATCTTGCTCGAATATCCAATAATAATAATAATAATAATAATAATAATAACAATAAATGCATGTCTGATCTCAGATAGCACGAGTCTGCAGAAACAAAAAATAAGCAAACACCATGTTCAATGCATCCTGTCTCTACGGTGGACATGTTAAGTTTTTCTGTATTGATGTTATAAGCAATGACTCTTGACACACATTTATATTTATTATAGTGAAAAATATGTTTTTACCGGCCAAACCCAATTTCGAGCCAAATTACATTAGCCTAGGCCAAACTATTTTATCCTAACGCCAATTGGATAAACTAGTTTTTCCTACGCCAAACTTGTTTATCTATATGCCTATAGGATAAACTAGTTTTTCCTAGGTAAGAGGATAATCCTTCATTTTTCCCTTCATACTTAACCATTAAACCCCCAAAACTATTCAGGGAATCGCCTTATCAGAAAAAACCTATATCCAAAATTTGAAACAAATCCGTAAATTCTGCGTCAAAAACCATTTATCTAAATTATGAGGGTTACCTACATTGCCCTTTCTTTTACACTTAAACAATAAACATCCACATCTAATCACGGAGGCGCTTTGTCAAAACGATCCTATATCTGAACTTTTGAATGAAAACTGACAATTCAACATGAAAAATCCATGTCTCTAAATTAACGGTGGGGGATTAGCCTTTCACTTTCTTTTATCCATATCCAATAAATTCTCAAAATTTATCAGAATGAACCTAAATCCAAAATTTGAAGCAAATCAGATATTTCTATCACGAGTTATCGCGTTACGTAAATACGCACGTACATACATACAGAATCTGTGAGCCCATTTTTTCTCAGGCTTTGACGCCTGTGAGCTAAACACACGTAAAATTACATTGGCCTAGGATAAACTAAATCAGCCTAGGACAAACTAGAATGTTGGCGCTGAGGCGGTCATTGAATTCGATAAAATCACGCCAAATTGAATTGGCCTAGGATAAACTAGTTCAGACCAAAAAACAGCAGGCTAAACTAGTTTATCCTATAAGAGTTAGGCCAAACTAGTTTGGCCTGGAAAAAACTATTTTGTCCCTGGGCCTTAGGATAAACTAGTTTGGCAGGAAAGACTAGTTTATCCGATGGGCGTTAGGATAGACCAGTTTGGCCTAGGAAAAACTAGTTTATCCGATGGACGTTAGGATAGACCGGTTTGGCCTAGGAAAAACTAGTTTATCCGATGGGCATTAGGATAGACCGGTTTGGCCTAGGAAAAACTAGTTTATCCGATGGGCGTTAGGATAAACTAGTTTGGCCTAAAATCGGGTTTGACCTGTAACATATACATAAAATGAAGCAAGAGCGTGCTGTTGCAGTGAGGTGTAACGCACGAAAGAATACCTATTTCAATTAAAGCATTAAAATTAGAGATCGGCCGAGAATTCGGTTTTGTTTTCGGTTCAAAATATGAGTTTTTCCGGAAAATCATTTTCGACGAAGATGCTGTTGAAAACCGGTCGGACTGAAACTATCTGTTTTCCAAAAATTTCGTTTGTTCCTTCGGAAATTTTCAACATTAAACCATCAATTGAGCTGTATCGGCTCAAATGATACTATTTATTCTAAAGGAACTTCATTGTTTATAATCATCAGTCATGACTGAGTCAAGACGTGGGTGCAAATTATAAAGCAAATAATGGATGTATGGCTAAAATTTTTAATATGTTCGTTAAAAGCTGCAGACTAAATAGCAATAGGAATTTTTTAGTTTGAAACCGAGTTTCGAATACTATTTGAGAAAGGTATAGTAAAACAGATGGTCATTATGTATTTATTAATTACTTTAAAAAATTTTTAGAGTAATTTATTCATTAAGGTTTCTCCCGAAAAAAGAAAGATCACCGAAATTTTGTTTCGGTTACGGTTTCGGCAACAAAAACCTACTTCATCGATCCTTAATTAAAACGATTTATTCACCATTTATCTTAAGAAAAACAATAAAAAAGCATAATGCATGCTATTATTTTATATATTTTTTTTTTTTTTTTTTGCTGCTTAACATTGTTTTTATTTCGACTGAATCTCAATGTTTTTCCGCTTCTATTCACTTCCTCTGAAGCATAGCATTTCAAAGGGTGATTTTTGTCCTCCAAACATCGATATTTTGTTTTCTGTTCTTTTCTTTCTCTCTGGACTGAGCTTTGGGCCTATTTTTCTGAAGGTGAACTTATGCTAATGAAGTATCGAATTTTTTGGTTGAAGAACCATCGACATGTATCTTAGGAACGTTCTATAGGTAACTTAGAACGGGTCAAGCGGAAATTTTCATAAAACATCATAAAAAGTTAAGGTCTATGACAGTAAAACTTCTAAATGCAGGGTGATTACTGTCAAAGCTGTTTCGGACACAAGTTGAAAAATACTAAAGCTGTTAGAAGTTTGTATTTGCTTAATCAGTCACAATTGGTACCAAAAAAAATAAATTCAACATATAGCGCAATTTAATTTATTAATAATAAAATATTAAACTTTTTATGCTTTAGTTAAATATAGATTTAAAGATGTTACTATTAAAAGTAGTTGATACTAATTTTCTAAATGCAGAAAACTTCCATTAATTTATTTATTTATTGTTTAATTAAAAAAAAAAAAAAACTTTTGATTTTTAATTCGTTATAGTGTATTTTAACTTGTTATAACTGACTATTGAATATATATAAAGGGGTATGGATTTCCAAAGCAGGCAGTTCATTTAAATCTATTATATAAAAAATAAGAGATGTCTGTCTGCCTGCCTGCCTGCCTCACCGCGGATAACGCCAAACTTATAACACCGAAGTCTCTCGAACTTTTGTCATATGTGGATGCTAACACCGGAAAGTGTACTTCGTAGCCAGATTTTTAAATTTCAGTTATGATTTTTTTTTTTTAAACTCACTGGGTAAGAGGATATTTGCAGCTTTCCACCAATCCATGGCAACTACGCAGCCAGGTTAGAGGCTATTTGCATCTCGCCACACTGTTAAGAATTTGAAACTTTTGCTGAATCGTCACTCTACCTTTTTATAGAAAACGATTACTTCACTGTATTATGGAGCATTCTCGTTGGTCAAAATAGAGATATTCTATAAAAGTGGCGGAGTGACGATGCAGCAAAATTTTCAAATTTTTAACAGTGAACCAAACTATGGCAAGAAGCCGCTAACCAATAAGAACAAACGGTAAATATGGGATTTAACGACTACATTCCATGGTTAAATGCTAGCAACAAATTGTAAACATATTTGTTAATTTTCCCTATTTTGATGATTTTGTTTTTCCTGATTGATTTACAATCGATCTTCAAAATCTATCCGTGGCATCATCCAAAAAAAGTAGTTAATTTGGTAATTACTCCTTTTATGTATTCTTAGGGTTTGTTCAGATATGCAGCACATGTCGCGCGCGTGGAAGTTCAGAAGACTTTACATGGAGTAGGTCTCATTAAAGAAAGGAATTTTAAAATAATTCAATTATTGCATTATCTTTGTGGTTCAAAACAGCTAAAATCAACTATATTTCTTTATCCTTCCAAAACATAGTTTTCATAACAGAAATACATACCTGTGTTCACTCAGATAAAATTTAAAATATTCTAAAAATAAAAAATAAAAAAAAAAAAAATCTTTTGATAAAATGTAATTTTTTCTTTTAATTATGAATGAGGATTTTAAATATTCGCAATTTGTTTGAGAACATGTATATGGTCCAAGGTAACGCCGGGCGAAGCTAGTTGAATATAAATTCTGTTTTTTGCAATGAAAAAAAGAAATTTCATTTCTGATGGAAATTACGAGGACTCTGATTTAAATAAATACTATATGCTCAAAATTGACCGGCCATTTGCGGTTTTTGACGTTTTGTTAATTATCTACAAAAACACACGAGGAATTATCCTGTAATTCAAGGCGTGTAAACAGAATAGTACAGGTTATATATTTTCCTGAAGATTTTCTTCCGAAACTCCATAGATGACCGTCAACAAATGAAAACAGAAGGAATATCTTTTGGATAACTCTGTCAAAACTAACGTAGCAAAAGTGTTCAAACTGTATATTATGATTAAATAGCTTATTATAATAGACTATGTTCATTTTTATGAGGATAGTATGTATACTCATAGAGAAATTAAGGTTTTAATAAAAATGTTCTCAATTGTTTTTAAGTTTTTTGCTTACAATTTGTAGAGTTCTTAACATAAAAAAATGTTCTTTTCAGAAATTACGACAAATAACATTGTACATAATACCATGTTATCAGAATTTAAAATAATAAAAATTGTATGAATAATCAATAGGTTTATTAAAACTTTTTGCACTGCGGATGCGTGAAAGCAATCAAAATATAATTTGCTTTATGTGTTATCTAAACGTATGGAACAACATTTTTGTTAAAGTCTCAAAAACATAGCTTGAAAATTCTGAAAATTGTCGTCGATAGAATAAGCTCAAAATCTGTTGTTCCAATAAGGAAGCGAAAAGGATGAGGGATTGTATCCAAATATAGTAATGCATGCAATATTGTGTATGCTGTATTAATGGATATATGGATACATCCCCTCATCTTTTTTGCTGATTTTTGGGAACAACGGATTTTGAGCTTATTCTATCGACGAAAACTTTTAGAATTTTCAAGCTATGTTTTTGAGACTTCACAAAAGTTGCTCTATACATTTAGCTAGTACATTATGCAAATTATATTTTGATTGTTTTCAATCATGCGCAGTTAAAAACTATTTAGTAAACCTGCTTATTATTCATACAATTTCTATTATTTTTTTAAATTCTGACTACAGAATATTGTGGACAATATTGTTTGTGATGTTTTCTGAAAAGAACATTTTTTATATTACGAATTCTGCAAATTACAAACAAAAAACTTGGCAAAATTTGGGACTGTTTTTATAAAAACCGTATTATTTTTTGGAGTATACATGCTATACTCATAAAAATGAACACAATTTACAATAATAAGCCGCTTAATCATAATCTACAGTTTGAATGCTTTAACTGCATTAGTTTCGACAGGATTACCCAAAAGATATTCATTCTTTTTCAAGTTGTTGACAGTCTCTCATGGGGTTTCGGGAAAAAATCTTCGAAGAAATATATGATCTATACTATTTTATTTACGCACCGAGTTTTAGAATAATTCTTCATGTATTTTCCTAGTTATTTAACAAAATGTAAAAAATCACAAGTGGCCGATCAGCCTTGACCATAAAGTGTATAACTATATAACCAATTTCAACATCCATATTATAACTGAACGAGTAGTAATTTTTGCAAATGAATGTAAACGAGTTGAAACCCGATGAAATTCGACGAAAGAAAATCTTTAAGAAAGATAAGTTTTATTGATTTATAATAAATCTACAAAATTAGTTACAGTAAAAAATGCACCTTATATTGGTCAATCTAACTCTCAAACAAATATTATTTTAAGCTAAAATTAACAAAATACTATCCGAAATGGACCGGATTTTATTACAAATGATATTTTTGAAATAGTATACGCATTTTAGTGTCTATTTTATCTATTTATTTTTATTCAGTTTAAAGAAAAAAATGGAGTGAATCTGTTGCCACAATTATAAAATTGGTACTAAAAAATATAAAAAAAAATTAATATCTCAAAAATAAATAGGGATACAGCTTTGAAACAAATTGCATTTGAAAGTACATTTTTTTCCCTCTATATAACGGTGTAAAAATTTAAAAGGTACGATGTTTAGAGGTAAAATTTGCAGTAACGAAAATTGCATGGGAAAGTGTTGCGCATTTTAATTTTTCCCCTCAATTTTAAGAGAAAATGGAGTGATTTTGTTGCCACAATTACAAAACTGGTACTAAAAACTATAAAAAAATTAATGTCTCAAAATATGAGATACAGCTTTCAAACAGATTGCATTTGAAAGTGCATTTTTTTCTCTATTCGACGGTGCAAAAATTAAAAATGTGCGATGTTTAGAGGAGTAAAATTTACAGTAGCCAAAAATTGCAAAACCGAAATTGCAGGGGAAAGTGTTGTCATTCGCAAAATGACGTATTCGTTACGCACAGATACGTTTGGCCTTTATATTATAGATATATCCAGAACGGTACTCGAATGTAGAACCTCTGTTTTGATAGCCAATGCTCTTCCTATTAAGATATCTGGACGACATCTCAATCAACACAATATTCACCTTGAAACCACTTGGTAATGACATCGGGTCTGCTATTTGCAACATCAGCTCCACAGAATAAACTGCAGGCAAAGAAACTCCGCAACTAGGAATGTATAATTACACTTTAATTATTTATAACGCAATCAACAGATTGCCCAGTCCGGGACTCGCATCCAGAATACAAGCTATTTCATATAAGAAACCAGAAATCATTTCCAAATAGTTCTCACAGTGAATGCTTGCTATATTGCTTCGCTTCTAAGGTGACCTGTCATTTGGAAATTAAAGCCGGAGTTCTGGGTTTGAGTCTAGGCCTTGACACATTTTCACTCAATTACAAAAATTACTACTATTAGCATTTATAAACCGGGTGTCCCAAAAATGACTGATGGATTTTAAAATTCGATAACTTGCGAACGGTGACAGCTATTTCAAAAATTTTTGCAGGAGAGTTATGTATAATGTCAGGATATTTTTTACCGTATTTTTTTTCTAGTTCGCATCTCAAACAATAATTGGCGCTGACGGCGATTGAAGGCCAGGTCGACGCTTCACTCAGCACTAATCACCTGGCCTTTAATCGCCGTCAGCGCCACCTATTGTTTGAGATGCGAACTAAAATAAAAAATACGGTAAAAAATATCCTGACATTATACATAACTCTCTTGCAAAAATTTTTGAAATAGCTGTCACCGTTCGCAAGTTATTGAATTTTAAAATCCATCAGTCATTTTTGGGACACCCGGTATCACAATCAATAGATTGTTCAGGTCAGGACATGGACCCAGAAAAGCAGTTGTTTCAAATAACAGATCAGATGTCAGTAACAAAGGCATATACTGAGTTATTATTGTGTTGGCTCGAATGCTGTTCAAATAGCTCTCTCGGAAAAACACTGACAAATAAACCGGTGGTTCTGGGTTCGAGTCCCGATATTCATTTAGTTACAAAAATTACTACTCATTCAACAACCTGTAGATTAGGATATTAATAATTAAAATGTAATTCGTAACAGTGATGTTAAACATGGTATAAAAATATATAACTTGCCTACATATAAACTTCAAATATCTTACTGTAAAATTTTTGAAGGTGTCACTTTACTACAAAGGAATATATCATAAATATTAAATAAAAATTTATATATATATTTCTAAATTCATTATGAAAAATTGTATCACTACTGGCGCTAAAAAGCAGCTCATAAATGAATGCCACAAATTATATTTCATATATAAAAATGCAAATATAGAAATTCGAGAAATAGAGTGCATATCGATATGTTAAACAATTAACTACGAAAAATTCAATAAACAATTCAATAAACAAAACAAAAAAAAAAAGGATTCAGGCAAAAAAGGCGGTCTGTTCTTCACCAGAGGGAGGACAGACAAGTCTAACCCCATCCCCCTTTTTAAAAAAGTTTAACAAGTTTAAAGTTAAGTTAGAAAGTTAACCTGCAACAATTTAAACTTTTTAAAAAAGGGGGGTGGAGTTAAACTTGTCTGCCCTCCCTCTGATGACAGCCTTTTCCTGCCTGAATCCTTTTTTTTTTTTTTTTTTTTTTTTTTTTGTTTATTGAATTTTCTATAGTTAATTGTTTGACATATCGATATGCACTCTATTCCTTGAATTTCTATATATGAAATATGTATATATACTTTTACAAATAAGACCAAAGTAACTCAAATACCATAACAATAAGCCAATGAAACCAATATTTATACGAATATATATATATATATATATATATATATATATATATATTGTATGTACATTCGTCAATACCATGTGTTTAAATCATTAAATTTCACTGAAAGTATATATATCTATCATAATAATCATAAACTTGTTTAAACTTTTATTTACATACCCGTTTTATCACTAAATTTCAAAATAATTTGTTTGGTGGCTTACGAAAAATATTTTGTGATATCTTCGCCAAGTGATATCTTCCACCAAATGATATCTTCCCTGTCCAGACCAACACGCTATACACATTACTTTCTCATGCATGCACAAATACTTTTACAGGTATTTCATGTATGCAGGGAATTTTTGACACTTTGTAAAAATAATGAAATTTAATTTGATAAATCATTGTAAACATTTTAATCGGTATTCTCATTGCACAATCGAATTATTTTCGAAGGCGCGGTGCTGAAAATGACTGTTGCATATTAATCATATACCATACTCAATTCAATACGATTGGGAAAAGCATAATACAATTGGGATTGTATTTCAGAATAGACTCACAAACAAGTATATGGGTATTTCTATAAAGCCTTGTACATGAATAATATGCAGATTTTAATGAAAAATATGTTTCGATCTAATTCATTATTCTTTAATGTCATTTTTCGTGAATATTTGACTTTTTAAATATTATATTGGGAAAAAAGTAATTTCGCTTTTTTTCGCAATTTTTAAAGTATATTTATATAAATTTAAAAAGCTAATCAATAATATATGTGCCGTTTTGTTCGATGACCTTTTGCCATTTTTCTGGTAAAACCATAATTCCGTCACTGTAGAACTTGTTTGATTTCTGGGCGAAAATCTGAACAATGTGATTTTCACAAGCGTCTTTTAAAGCCAGCTTAACCCCATTAAAAGTGTTCTGCTGAAAGCTGGGTAAATGCTAATCGGTCGGGTCCAGGTCCGGACTATATGATGGGTGCATCAAAAACTCCCAGCCAAGCTTTCTCGGTTTTTGTCGAATGACTAAAGATGTGTGTGGTTTAGCGTTGTCGTGTTGGAAGACAACGCCTTTCCCATTGATCAATTCTGGCCGGGTTTTTTTAACCACCTGCTTCAATCACATTAGTTGTTCACAGTGGATGGTTGAATTAATGGTTTGGCCAGGTTCGAGCAGCTCATGATGGATCATTCCTTTCTTATCCCACCGAACACTCAGCATCACCTTCCTTGGCGTCAATCCTTGGCGGCTACCACTTGAAATCAAATTACCACCGTTGGTGAAGCTTCTCCTGGCTTCGACCATGATTTTTTCGCACATTGTTGTCGTACGTGATCCACTTTTCATAACCCGTAATCATTCGTTTCAAAACCGGATCGATTTCATTGTTTTTCAGTTGCGATTCACAAATGGAAACTCTGTCCATTAAAATTTTCGCTGTAAGTTCATGGGGAATCCGTGTATCGAGTTTCTTTAGATATCCAATCTTATCTACATGCGATTCAAAATTGTTTTATGGAAGAAGTATAGTGATCAACCTCGTTTTTGTTTAAATTTTTATGGACTTTTTTAACGATTGGCCATTCAGGGAAAGGTTCGTCTTTAACATCGAAATTTCCGGAACGAAAATGAGCAAACCATTCCTGACACTGGCATTTACTTAAGCACAGATTACCATAAACACCACACAATTTTCAATGAGCCTAGCCGCATTTTTCCCTTTTCGGAAGTAAAAAAGCAAAATATGACGAAAATGATCTTCTGGAATATCCCTTTTTAAAAAACAATAATTTTTGACTGATAAAACAGATAACGCTACCTTTATATATAGAATTTTCTAGAAACTGTTATCTTTCAAACATTGTATAGTTTGGCTTTATTGCGTAAGTATTACTCGAGATATGCGACTTTAAAGTCACCTATTGGAAAAAAACGAAATTACTTTCTCCTCAACACAATATTTTCTGAGCTTTTTGTCCATTTAGTTATTTGGTAAATCTACTACCGAATATAATGTCTACAGTCATACATAATCATATAAATATCAATGAATTGAAATTGTACAATGTCATTTAAATTACCTCTAACATGCATGCATCCTTAATCCTTCTTTGTGTGACCGCTTAAAATGACTATGAATATTAATGCATTATTCTAAAAAAAATTTTATTGCATAAACTTCAATACCATATTTAAATTTCGTAGCAATGCAAATATATGTGGGAAATAGTGCTGACACATTTTCACACAGAGAGACACTCAAACCCAAACATTAATTACGTTTCAAATATGAAGGAAAAATATTTTTTTTAATAACAGCATAAAAAATGCGCTAGGTCTTTCGAAAGAACTTTAGCTTCCTATTTCAAATGCAAAGAGCGCGTGCTACCACTTGGAAAGCACGAGCAAGACACCAGACTCAATATTACTCCTGCTTTCAAAGTGGTAGCACATGTTCCTTGCGATAGGGGGGAAAAAAAGACAAAGTTATTTTGAAAGACCTAGCGCATTTTCTGTTTTTATGATATTATAAAGAAGTCATTTTGCCTTTATTGGTTCATAACAGTCTGTTCAATATTTTAACTTTTGAAATATATTGAAAAAGGCTGAAAATAATTGTCGAATTCCATATGTATGACATTGAGAAAAAAGAAAAGTACTTAACAATTTTTTTAAAACGGAAATAGAGAGTTAAAACTGCATTTGAGTCATTGAAGTTAATTACATGCAGAATTGGAAGAGGAAAATAATGAAGCATAAGTCCATTTCTCACGTTACTGTGTTGGCCTTCTGAGAAGTTCAGCTATTGAAATCCAGCAGATTTGGTTTATGTTCGTCGATACGAGCTAAATTCTTTTCGATTCTTCTATCGAAAATTCTATCGATCAACAATCGAATAAAGAACTTCAATTTGGATACAACCCCTAAAATAGGCTCCCTTTAAAATAATTAATTTCTCGGAAACTTATCATACTAATTGCTTGAAAAATTATTTTTAGGTGATTGAAGTGTGTAGAATTCATTTATGTTGTCAAAATTGGATACTGCTATTGAAAAAAAAAAAAAATTTAGAATTTGTTTTAATATGTATATGCCCCCCCTCCTATGTAAATTTCATATACATTATTTAAAAGGAGAATTTATTCCGAATTGCTCAGCACCAATAACTTTCTTCTGCGATAAGTTTTTCCAGAATTAGCGTGTGGTGTTTACTTTTTTTTTTTCCACAACTGTACATTTAATAATTACAGTCGAGTCTCTCTTTAACAAAACTCCATACATCAAATTTCTCTATATAACGAATTTTTACTAGGAACGGTCCCATTTTCTTATGATTACATTAAAAAGTCTCTATATAGCGAAATGTCTATCTCCATATAACGAATATTTTCATAAAATGCTCTTTATTTATTCAGTTTTAAAAAAAACTTCGAAATTACATGGAATCAATTTTCCATCACTTATTTCTGATTTATAGTTCATTGCTGAGTTTTTTTTTATATTACTTCGATCTTTCAATCTACTTGTTCTTTAAACCCAACAAATTAATCCCCCTCCTCTCCCACACACCTTTCAACATCCTTCTCAAAGCAGAGTCAATTGGATTGTTACGCATATAAGAGTGGGAACAATGGGGGTAATTTTTGAATTGCTGGTGAATTTCTAATTTTTTGGGGGTAGTTGCCAAAATTTGAACATTTTTTTCGAGAGTGTAACAATTTTGAAATCAAAACAACGAAAAATTACAGATTTCTTTGTCTAAAATTAATATGCTTTCCTTATTTGATTTTCATTAAGCTTTCAATAAATGTGTCTTCTTTTTTGAAACTGTGTAAATATTAAAAAATAGAATATATTAAGATATTTATAGCTAAATATTTCAAATTGTTGATTAAACACATCAAAAATAATATTTGTTAAAAATTTACACATTAAATAAGAGTTCTGACTTCATTCTCTATACAACGAATTTCTGTATATAACGAATTTTTTACAGGAACAATGGATTTCGTTATATAGAGACTCAACTGTAATTAAATTCAGACGTCAATTTATGTGTTCTGTAGCAGCTATAATTCTGTTGAATGGATTCATAAATCATAATCAATAAGGTTCTCTGGGTGACTTGTGCTTGCGAGGATATCTTAAATAGCAAAGCCTTGGCATACTAAGCTACAAAGATCTCTAGTTAAAAATCTACTAGACACTTTTTCACTCAGTTACAAAATTACATTTCGTGTAATTTGTTAATTACTCTTTAACTTATTTTCAATTTAAAAATTTACATTCAAAATTTTCTATTAATAATTCAAACATCTGAAACCAATTTCCTTTGAAATTTAACAATAGAAATTGATGAATTTTATGTATCTCAATAATATTTGTAATACTAATAATGATAAAATCAACTCTATCACACAGCAACAATTTCATATACTGTCAAAATCTAAGTAAAAGGGATTCAATACTTTAAAGAAAATTTGCATTGTCGCTTTTGTTTTAGAAAAATTGTAGCAATGTAAAAGCAGTATGATAACTCTTGAAATGTTCAACTTTGAAGTCAGAGTGAACCTTCTTTCACAAAGTGTAGAGATCTTGTTGATTTAAAATAATGTAGAACAAATTATTTCTACGAAATAGTGTCAAAAAACTATACATAATTATCCGTATTAAAATACCTCCGCTTCCCAAGTAATACTTCCCTTTATCAGTCACATCATCTTAATAAGGGTTTTGTTCTAAACAACACCAGATTATTTTTAACAATAGAAAAATATTTCAGTTTAGGCCTTCTAATTGATTGTAAACGATACCTTAAGTTTTCATTCAAAATCTTAGCATTTTGTGTTGTGATGCTTAAATGTAGCGTGCGACTTTTCTAGGACATCGATCGTGTCATGCTACTTTAATTGAAATCTTCTGTAATTGTTTTCTTTAATGATGGAAGAGTTGTTTTATGAATTTTTAATCATATTCAGCTATGTTCTTGCTATATTATACAGTCTTTTGATATAAATAGAAGGACATTCATGGGAAAGATTATTAAAATATTCCACAGTAGAGACATCTTACGCTTTAATTAATTTCCCATAAAAGAAATAATAAAGTTGACATTTGTTCTAAGATTTTAAATTTTCTATTTTATACATGTATATATATATATATTTTTTTTTTTACCGATTCCGAAAATGAAAGCGCCATTATAAAAAAGTCTGCAACCAAAATTAAAGTAAAAAAGAAACGATGTAGAGATAGACCTCAGCTATCCAGTGCCAAAATCATTATTTAAAAATGTCGAAATGTCGAATAACATTTCCATATAAGTTTAGTATTGACTCGCGAGTGTCCTCGCCTAACGGCCAGGAGCCTTAAGGACATTCTTCACCGACTTTAAACCACCCACTCCATAATGTTAATCCTATGGGCAGGTTGTTTTCGAATTCTTCATTTAAACTTGAATATTTTTAAACAATTTTTACTTTCTTCTACCTTTACAAGAAGAAAGTATTGGATTCATGAAAATTTTCGACTTCCGGTTTTCGACGGATGTTTTAGAAGGTCCTGAACACGTTTTGACTATTTTTAGAAAATGTCTGTCTGTGAGTCTGTCCGTCTGTCTGTGAGTCTGTGAGTCTGTCTCTGTATGTGACGAAAAATTTGTGGGCGCTCTATGTCAAGAACTAATGCTCGAAATTTAATAAAATTTTATATTCAGTTAGACCTTGATATGAATTAGTGCCTATTGATTTTTGGTGAAAATTGGCCTGCAGGTGGCGCTGCTATACTACGTTTTTCATGATTTTCAAGATTGCTATATCTCAAGAACTAATGAACAGAATTTCACCAAACTTCAGATTCTGTGACCCCTTGATATACATAGACGCTGATTAAGTTTTGTTGTAAATTGGCCAGCAGGTGGCGCTACTATGCCACGTTTTTCATGATTTTTATGATAGCTATATCTCAAGAGCTAATGCTCGAAATTTAATAAAATCTTATATTCAGTTAGACCTTGATATGAATTAGTGCCTATTGGTTTTTGGTGAAAATTGGCCTGCAGGTGGCGCTGCTATACTACGTTTTTCATGATTTTCAAGATTGCTATATCTCAAGAACTAATGCACAGAATTTCACCAAACTTCAGATTCTGTGACCCCTTGATATACATAGACGCTGATTAGGTTTTGGTGTAAATTGGCCAGCAGGTGGCGCTGCTATGCCACGTTTTTCATTATTTTCATGATAGCTATATCTCAAGAACTAATGCACAGAATTTCACCAAACTTCATATTCCGCGATACCTTGAGATACATAGCCGCTGATAAGGTTTTGGTATGAACTGCCCTGTAGGTGGCGCTGCTATGCTACATTTTGCACGATTTTTGCGATAGCTATATCTCAAGAACTAATGCAGAGAACTTCATCAAATTTTAGATTCTGTTACACTAGAATATATAACATAATTAGACGCTGATTATGTTTTGGTATTAACCTTGCAACAGGTGGTGCAGCTATGCTGCATTTTGCACGATTTTTCCGATAGCTATATCTCAACAACGAACGCACAGAATTTCATCAAACTTCAGATTTTGTTACAAAATGACATATAACATAATTACACGATGATTAAGTTTTGTTATAAATCCTTCAACTGACGGTGCTGCTGTGCTATATTTTACACGGTTTTTTTAAACTAGCTATATCTCAAGAACTAATGCACAGAATTTCATCAAACTTTAGATTCGTTTACACCATAACACAATTAGACGCTTTTTTACGTTTTGGCATAAATTTTCCAAGATATGGTGTTGCTGTGCTACGTTTTGCAATTTTTTTGTTCTAACTATATCTCAAGAACTAATGGACGAAATCCCATCAAATTTCAGATTCTGTTAGGTCTTGACATAAATAGATGCTTATTAGGTTTTAGTGTAAATTACCCAACATGAGACACTACTAAGCTCATTTTCTCAGAATATTAAATAAATTTTGCGTTTTAGGCTTTTCGGATACCAGAATCTCATTAGGCTAGGTCAAATGTTCGAGGAAATTCGATAGTGGGTAACTTTGGGGTCACCAAGTTTTTTCTTTTTTTTTCTTTTTTTTTTTTTTTTTTTTTTTTTATTATTATTATTATTATTATTATTATTATTAAAATGTACTTATGAGATAGAAGAAAGTTTTGGGATTGACACATCCAACTAGTTTTTTTCATAATATAGCTGAACTCGGTCTCTAATAGGGTTATTTTTTACTTTTTCGATTTCGGCTTCAGATTTTTTAAATAAAGGTACTTTCACTTTTCAAAACCAGTTTTAAACCGAGTGTTTACAAGTCAGTGAAGACTCCCCTTAACGCGAGAATGCAATATTTGTCATTTTTATTATTGGATGGTATTTTTTACTATGCAAATGAAGGCAATTTTAAGCATTCAGATTCGTATATTAAACACATTTACATTTTTTTTTTTTCGTTTTTTGATATAAATTTTTCATTATTTTTCATATAAATTCACTCCATATAAATTACAGTGCCACATTTATACCTCGGATTCGAAAATTGTATTATTTTTTCCCCAAATTTTTTGCAGAATTTTTTATCTGAATAGGTCACATGCATCGCTTTCTTACAATACCTTTACCAATCACTCTATAAAGTCGATTTAATTTTAACATCCCTCAAACTCATAAAATTTCATGTACATTTAGATGGATGTTTGCATTTTAAGGCACATACCTACATTAAAATAAAAAATTTGATAAAAGTTTTCGAAATTTTGTTTTATTGTTTTTTGTAAAAAATAAATTTTTAACGATTCCAAATCTGTTTTAATTTTCTTCCTTCGAACGAGAGTCAATTTAATAACCAAGAAGTAATGTGTCAACTGCCAGAAAAATTTAGGAGAAATGTAAACAAATTTGTATAGATGATTTTCTTACGTTTTTTACCCATAAACCTTATGTAAACCTAACGTAGTTTCGTGCTCATAAACCTTAATACTTCAAGGTTAATTTAATATTTAAGAACCAATAGAGACAAGGAATCCTTAACCCTTTACTGCGCGATTTTTTCTGTTTTTAACACGCTTTTATTAGCTTCACCTGTATGTTTGTGAGTTAGTGAGCTTGTGAGTTTGTAACTCTCCTTATTTTATGTATGTTCACCGATTACTCCGAAACCATGCAACCGATTAACTTGGTTTTGGTGTTAAATGAAAGACGATGCTCTCGAATTGGTACCATTTCAGTTTCATCGAAATTGGTTCAGTACTTTTTTAGTAATTAGGCAAAAACTAATAAAATTAGTGATTTTTCGCTAATTAAGTGTTGAATACGTTTACTGAATGGAGTGTAGACAGCATGGCCGAGCGGTCTAAGGCGCTGGATTGAAGCTCTGTTTTTCGAAAGAGATTGTGGGTTCGAACCCCCACTCCTGACATTATTTACATCTAAGTAAAATTTAAAAAAAAAATTCCGTATTACAATTTTTATTTTTAACCGGATTCAGAAAAGGAAGAGGAAGTTATCAATTCGACGCGTATGTATTATTTTTTCTATGTATGTTCACCAATTACTTTGAAACTATCCAACCGATTAATTTGGTTTTTGTATTAAATATAAATATAGTTTAAAAAAACTAAAAACCACGCTTTTAAAGTAATCAAACTAAAAAGTGAAAAATAAATATAGTTTAAAAAAACTAAAAAACACGCTTTTTAAGTATATCAAACCAAAAAGTGAAAAATAATTCGTACTATAAGCTGAAAACGAAAATAGATGAAAAATACTATATTACTATAAAATCATTGTTATTATAGAAATCAATTAATAAGCAATAAATAAAATTATCGTGGAAAAAAAACGTGGGGTGCTCCATCTATCAGTTCTTAAGAAGCACCCCACGCTTTTTTTCCACGATAATTTTATTTATTGCTTATTAATTGATTTCTATAATAACAATGATTTTATAGTAATATAGTATTTTTCATCTATTTTCGTTTTCAGCTTACAGTACGAATTATTTTTCACTTTTTGGTTTGATATACTTAAAACGCGTGTTTTTTAGTTTTTTTTTTTTAAACTGTACTTATTATAAAAAATATTTGAAATCCATGTATCGGTCTAATAATGGGGGAAAAGTAAAAAAAAAAATTAAATTTCAAATTTTCAGCTAAAATTTGATATTTTATGGCGTGTACCCAATGTACACAATTTAGGATTTTTAAATATTGTAGTGCTTGTTTTGCCATTAAATGGGCTTAAATTAATTAATTTTGTCTGCTTAACATTCAGCAACTTTTTTAAATTAATATTTTTAAGTATTCAATTAAAATAATTAATTTTACCTTAATAGCTTAATCGATTTTTTTTTCTTTTTTGTATTCGAAGAACAAAGTCTAATTTTTTATCATATGCAGCCATTTACTAATGTAATATAGAAAGAATAAGTGCTATTCCGTTCTTTGTATTGTTTTTGATATGTTACAGTTACAGCGATCATATAGGCCAAATTCATGGCGCATAGTGAGAATTATAGTGTTTTTAGGTATACGCAACATGGGACATATGGTGCAGTGTAGGGTTAAGAGCGATTTCTCGGAAATCAATTTTTTCGTTATTTCCATGTTCGTTATGTTAATTCCATAACATAAAATGTTTTAAATATATTTCAATGAAACTTTCTCACAATGCTTCCCAAATTATTCATTATGTTCTGAACAACAATCTGAGATCAATGTGACAATGTAATTATTTTAAGGTGTTCAAATATTGAGGGAAAAAAAGTGTAATTTTCGACATATATTGACATAATTAATTTTAAAGATAATGTAAAAAACAATGTACATGTAAAGGCAGTAGTAGTAGGTAGTGCAAATAAAACTGATTTTTTTTTCTTTTTTTTTTTTTTTTTTTTTTTCTTGTTATTATTGAATTGAATGTATGCTGTCTGGTATGAGCATGAAATTTGAACTTCAGATTCAATAAGTCCCTGATATGGATTAGTGTTTTTAGTGTCTGGAGTAAATTGCCCAACAGATGGCGCTGCTACGCTGCATTTTCCACGATTTCACAGTATATGTACCTCAAGAAGTAATGCATGAATTTTCATCAAACTTCAGATTCAGTTAGTACCTGATAAATGAGCATTAGTTTTTTGTGTACATCACCCGCGCTGTTATACAAATTTTTCTTTAAGATTTTGCAATAGCTCTTACTCAAAACCTAATGCATGGATTTTCATCTGACTTCAGATTCAGTTATAAGTTATCATAAGTTGTTGCTAACTATATTTTCGTTTAAACCATCTAACCGGTGGCGGTGCTATGCTACATTTTTCAGAAAGTATTAACATGCATGAGGTTAGAAGAAAGTTTTGGGATGGCCACATCTGACTAGTTTTAGTTTAAAGGGAATCCTCCTTATCGATTTTTAAAACATTACTTTCACTCGGAACTCAAATTTTCGATTACTAACGGGTTAATAAAACTCATTCATCTCCTTTCATAAGATATTTTTATGCGAGCGGCCATCTAATTATATCTGATCTTCTTTTATGCGAGGCTGGAACGAAAGTTAGATGTGTTTGCACTGGTGTGGAGGAATTATTTTATGGGTCCAGCACAGAGTTGGGCAAAATACATCGAAAAGTCATTTTCGATACAAAATACAAAATACATTAGTTTTAGAATCTAAAATACAAAATACAAAATACTTTTCAAATTGAAAAAGTTCAAAATACAAAATACATGTATTTTGAAAATACATTCAAAATACAAAATACATTTGAAAAATTTAAAACAAATGCCTATGAGATTAGATGGTTGTACGGGCCGTGTCCGACAATGTTAGCTGGCCATTTTTAATCCCGACACTCGGGCCGGGCCTGACCGGACCTGTTTTTCAGTCGTTCCGGACCTGTCCGGGTCGGGTTTCGGGGGGTTTTTTTTTCAGAAAGATAGACTCAGGTGGGCCTCGTCATCACTCTTTCGGGTCCTGGCTTTACTTTTTTCTGCAGATTCGGGCCGGGCCTGACTAATTCCTTCCAGATCGGATAGGGATTGGGTTTCATTCTTCCTAGAGAACTAATTGCGGTAGCCAAAAATATTAGTATAGACTCCCGATCCAGCCCATATGAAAATCATTGGCTCATTCCGTCACGGTCAGCCTATGGGAAAAATCAGTAAAATCTGGCCCGACCCAACAATTATTTTTCAAAAAAATATACGTATTTTTAAATTACTATAATTTTACCATTAAAGTTATTATTATTATTTATGAATAGTAAGTATATTTCTGGATAAAAAAAATTAAAGCACAGCAAAGGGAACTCTGAGAATGAATCTGTCTAAAAATTCTGTCTTAAACAGGAAATGTATTGATTCATGAAAAATAAATTTAATAACAAGAAAAAAAGAATATGATACATTTACAAGTTACGTTCCTCGTTCCTGCTAAGAAAAAACCTGTCTATAATCTATTTTTTCTCCTATCCTGTGCGAATCCTTCTCAGAATATTTTACTGTATAGCATTTTTCGATTTTTAAGTTTTCAAGGCATAAAGTGATATTTAAGACTGCTCTCATCTGTTCTGCTCAACAAGTGCAAATGTTTTGACACATTTACAAATCCATTTTTTTTAACGGTATAAAATTGGAAGGTTTGACTATGGAAGCGATTTGGAATCGAACTGAATTTTCCATTTTTGTATCAATAAATTATCATTTGAGTTATAATGATTTCGATCACGTGACAAGCACGATTTTCACTCCAGTTTCAGTGGTTATTCTTCTTTCTCGAGGAAATTCGATTCAAAATTATGTGAAAATGAGTGGCGATTAAATAATTTCTGCACCTTCTAGCTTCATGCATTTCCAAACAAAAAGAAATTAAAAGTGTCATAAAGTTGCTCTTTTTGACTAAGAACAGCCTTAATTATAACAAAAACATTTACATAAAAATAAATATTCATTTTAAAATTAAATATCGCAGTCTAAAGTGCTTTTTTAAAAGAAAGTCTATAGGCTTTCTTTTAAAAACATGGAAAAAATAAGTATTTTTGATTAGAATTCCTCGTACAAGATGATTTTTAACCACATCGACACAGAAATTTATGTTTTCTTTAAATTTAATTGGTACGGGCTAATCAAGTTTTTGTACGAACAGGGCCTGGACGACCAGCTTTTAACTTTTATATAGAGCTGGACTAATTCCGGGATTTTACTTTTTGTATCAGACTGTGTTAATATTTCTTTTCTACGGATCGAAACTTTATACTGGTTCGGGTCAATAATTTTTGTTTTGTGTCGGAATGGTCCGAACAAAAAGGGTCTTTGTTCGGTTTAAGCCAGACATAATAATTTCGGCCCGTGTAGACCTCTTATTTTTGTTTGCACAAAGCAACTGTTAGGCGTTTTTGTAACACCGATTAAATTCTTTGAAATTATAAATTATCAAAGTAAAGAAGCAAAAGGAAAGTTAGATAAAGAAAACAAATCAATCTATTTGAAAATATTCTTTATAAAATAAACGAAGAATACTTACAGATAAAATGTTAAAATGTATACAAAAATAGAAAATCTTTCTTGGGTATAATTCCGCTTCATTTTAAGCATAGGAGTAAAGTGTTATCAAAACAATCTATAAATTAAAATTATGTTTGGAAATTACAATTGGCCTTCAAAAAAAGAAAAAAAAAAAAAGAGCTCTTAGATTGAAAATTACTTAATAAATATCTTTTTGGAGAATTTATAATTAAGGATAGACAGAGCAGGTTTTAAAAGCCGAAAACGAATTTCGGTGATTGGCAGTAATAGTTAATAATAATACATAACAGAATATGAAGTTTGGTGACATTTAGTGCATTAGTTCTTGTTAAAATCCTGTAAATCCTGAAAAATGCAGCATAACAGTGCCACCTGCTGGACGATTTGCACCAACATTTAATTAGTGACAATTTAAATTAAAAGATCAAACTAAAACTGAAATTCGTTGAGAATCCATGCATTACTATTTGAGATAGAGCTAATGCAGAAATCGTGAAAAATGTAGCATAGCAGCGTCACCCATCTGCTGAGCAATTCACACCAAAACTTAATCGGCAACAACTTATGTTAACGTCTAACTGAATCAGAAATTTGATGAAAATCCGTGCACTAGTTCTTGAGATACAGTTTTTGCTAAAATTGTGAAAGACGAAGCATATCAGCGCCACCTTTTGGAAGAGTTACACCATTACCTAATATCTAAAATAACTTATGTAAATGTCTAACAGAATCTAAAATTTTATTTCATTCTGTGCATTAATTCTTAAGATAGAGGGCCCACAAAATTTGTATCATACACTGATAAACTCACAAATAGACATTTCCTAAAAACCGTGAGTGTTCAGGACCTTCAAAAATATAAATCCGTCGACAATCTGAAGTCGAATTTTTTCACGAATCCAATACTTTTTTGTTGTAAAGATACAGAAAAGTAAAAAAAGTGCGAGTGAGTAAAATTCGAAACGGCAGTTTAATAGTTATTCTTGGACGTATACATAAACACATATATGTAAAAGTATTGTACAGTATCCTTCGTAGGTTAAATATCCACCAATATGTATAATAATAAATACATAATTCGGTTTGTTAAAAATATAATTCGTTAATGTTTCAAATACTACTACGCAAATACAATTATGCTTCTTATGAATAATAAATAAGAAATAATTTAAAAAGGAATATCAAATAAACATGTTAAGTATTTTCGTTTAAATCTTAGAAATATCCTAATGTGTAGAAATACAACGTTTGGGGTATCATGATACCAAATAAGTTTATTAGGTTAATTTTTTAAAAGTCATGTTTTTTGTGTTTATTAAATGTCTTCTACCAGTGCATCATTTTTCGCCATGGTCTGTTTTGAAAACCCTCTTGAATGAGTCATTACATTAAAAATTAGGGGCGTGCGAAGAAAAAACTGCGCCCCAGGCAAAGTTTCAATTTGGCGCACCCCCCTCCTACCCAAAACTTCTCCTTGTAACAGGCCAAAAATAACATTGGTACTATAAATTTGGCGCCCCCTCAATTTCCGCGGCCGGGGCAACACCCCCTTCTCTCCCCCCCCCCCCTTTCTCACGGCACTGTTAAAAATACTTTAAATACTCATAACGTAATTTTCCGTCAGTTTTATTGTAAAGATGTATTTAAACATATGATGAAATGATGATTGCAAATTAAAAATTCCTATTGCTATTTAAATATGAAAATACTGCTTTCTCTAAAAGAATAATTTGTTGATTTTTTTTTTTTTTTTGATTAATTTGCAAAGTTAAATGTTAAACATTTTGAAAATTTCTGAACAATGAACGTTGATATCGGTTGATACATAAATACTCGGGATACTTAGGATACATAAATAACTTCACAATTAGTAATGTATAAATTTCTATGCTTATAAATCTGTACAAAATACAAAATAATGTTTCATTAATCTTTTGTAAATTTTAGTCTAAACAAATGTATGCAAATGCCCGCATTTTGAAAATCATAAATATTCTTCTAAAGGGGGGATAATTTTGTAATTAAACAAATTAACATTCTCATTGACATTAAAAACTTTCATCTATAAAACTTCCGTTTACAATCGAAACTCAAAAAAGAACCAAACTTTGGTTTCGTACCAGTAGCGTAGCTATGTTTTTTGGCGCCCGGGGCCAGCAAGAAATTTTGCGCCCCCACCCCAATATAGATATATAACAATTTCTCTCAATTTGGCGCCCCTAGGCCCCGGCGCCCGAGGCGGACGCCCCCCCCCCCCCCTAGCTACGCCACTGTTTCGTACAGCAGTTTTCATTTTGGCCCGATACTAGTTTATATTTTCATTGTTCTATTTTATTTTAAACTTTATAAAATGAAACATAAAATGAGTCAAAAAAATAAATAAATAAATAAATAAAATAAATACTTGCGAAGTCACGCTAGATAAACATGTATCTCCAGTAAGGACAGGTCTATAATCAAAAATCCAATGATCGATATACTCAATAGTAAATACAATTAATGAAAATCTGAATTGCATATCAATAAATAGAACTACTTGTATGATAAAATTCGTGTTTGCAAATGAATATCGCGAGTAACTTAAAATTTACCCGAACTTTGATAAAATAGATACAAAAGGACTAGAAAAATAATGTTTCGATCAATGTATAACGGTATAAAATTAAAAATCTTACCATTAGATGTGTTTTAAAGTTGATTGTTGCTTTAAAAGTTCCACTTGTAATGATAGATCTTGTTTTACGCATTTGTCATGCTACTTTAACAACTGCCATTATTATCAACTGAAATTATTTTTTAAAAACTTCCCATGTAGTATAGCGCAATGTGTTCTGTCGCAATACAGTAATTCTTTTGATACATTTTCATTTGAAGCTGGAAAAATATCAGGCATTCTTTCTCAAAACAACCATTAAATTACATTTCTTTTCTACTATTACATTACTTTTTTTTTATATGGTTCTTTAAAAAACACTAGACACAGCAAAAATCTAAATAATTCTTCCTGTTTATCACACAGTAGTTTTTGTCGTTCGCTAAGAAATGTTATAATTATAAAATCTAGAATCTTAAGAATCGTAACAGTTCAGCAAAAATGACTAAGCAAAACAAAAGCATTGATTCTAATCCTTATCGTATCAGTAGTTGTAAAGCATGTTTTCATTAACTTTCAGAAACGAACCCTAAGACAAAAGAAAACAGAAGGCTCGTATTATTCTTTTATGAATTTTACATCTGCGGTTTCAAGGAAGCAGCTGGAAACCTACAGAAATGTATTTTGAATATGAAATGTATTTTCAAAATACAAAATACTTGAAAAAATCATTTCAAAATACATTACCAAAATACTTTCGTTTAGTGAGGTTAAAATACAAAATACAAATGTATTTTGAAAATGTATTTCAAATACATGTATTTTTGATACTGCCCATCTCTGGTCCAGCATGATAGGGGCCTGCGATTCAAATCATCTTATATATATCATCATCATCATCAACCGTTTTCGATCCACTGCTGGATGTAGGTCTCCCCCAGATTTTTCCAATGTTTCCTGTCTACTGCAATCGTCATCCAATTTACACCAGCCATTTTTCTGATTTCGTCACTCCACTTTACTTGGGGTCATCTTCTTGGTACATCTCTGGGATACCACTGAAGGATATTTGTGCTCCATTTATTGTCTTGCCTTTTTGTAATGTGCCCAGCCCATTTCCATTTCAGTTGTTTAATTCTTTCAAGGATGTCAAAAACTTTTGTCTGATTTCTTATCCAGGTTATCCTCTTTCTGTCTCTTCTAATTATGCTTAGCATACATCTTTCCAAACTTGTCTTTGTATATCTGGTATATATATATGGTAAAATTGACTGAAAATTCTTCGATATAGGTTTCTTAAGAGCATGTATCAGAATTCCTAAAAGAATAAAAAACAATTCATGGAGGTATAATTTAAAAAATAAAGCAACTAGAAGTTTTAGATTTAAAGAAAAATTAAACTAGGATTTATATATTAGAATTGTACTTTCATACAACGACAATTTCGATAACAGTAATTTAAATTTATTTCACCAAATGATGTATACGTGACATTATACCATTAAAAAGAAAAGCGGGTTTCCACAAATGATTCTTTTATGTATTGAATGTAATTTTATACTTCGTATTAATACACAACAGGGTTTATATTTAAATTTCGTGATATGTGGAAAATGTTTCTTTTTCATCTGTTGTGTTTTGTTGTTAGTTTGTGTTTTTTATACATTATTTTTTGTAAGCAAAAATCTAACTCGCAGAATTTAAGGTAAAAAACTTTTTCAATGGAGAAAGAATTATTTCAGAAATTAGCTTGCAACAGATTATTAACCTATGTCGGTAGTGACTCAATCATTTACGTAAACAAAAGGAATAAAGAACATTAAACTAACATTTCTTACTGAGTTCATCTTGAATGGATAACTATTTCCTACTGACCTTTCTCTTTGCTCGTTATTCCCGAATTGGGCTAATTATAAGCGAAATGACTCGATAAAGTTGCGGTAAACTCCCTAACCACAAACATGATTATTTCAACCTTTGGACTTGCTTTCGAAATATAAATAGAATAACCTTATATTGCATATCCCTTTTTCGGTTTTTTAATAGTCATAATATAATGCTTCAAAGAAACAAAAAAGAAAAGTCATGTGCCCAGCATAGATAATCAAGCACTTTCCAACGCATTCAGATTCCTATAACCAGGCCCCGACTGGCCAGGTCGGTCGGTCGGCGATCGCCGAGGGCCCCCAACCCAAGGGGGCCCCGGAGGGGACCCCAAAAGTAGTGAATGTATTACTTTACACAAAATTACATCAGACTAGTTTGACTATTATCAATAACCTTTTTTTATCATTCGAGTTTACAATAAATTTTAAGCGATTGCCAATTTATTTTTGTTTATGATAACCTACTTAGTGATGCTACATTTCGTCGTTAGCCACACGGAAGAGGGCTGCTGGCTGACTTATGGATCTCTGTGGTGTCCTAAGCGATTCACAAACAAGCGGCTCAAAACATCAAAGTCTCCCTACGGAGATTTATTGCGTTCTGCTGACCACTAACCAGGATTGATAATGTAGCTGAAAATCTCCAAAAGAGTTTCAAAATGCTAATAATTCCTATGTGCTCTTTGGTATTTCGGAGGAAGTTGGTTTTAAAAAATGCATTTATCCGACAAATGGGAATAGAATTAAAACTGTTTTTGTGTTAACTTTTTCGGCACCATGGGTGTATGTATCCACCCTCAAAAAGAACATATAAACCTTGTTTTTCTCACTAGAAAAAAAGAAATGTTTACTTTCTTTAATTAGAGCATTTTCGTGATTCTTTAAGTAAAGGTAACTTCTTTTTAGAAAGTGGTGCCTACCGAATAAAATTTGCGTAAAAGGCACCGGTCCCGAAGGGGTTAAACTGGACTTTAATGTAACTAAATCTTGTGTGTGTGTAAATTTTATCTCAAAACAAGTAAAAAAAGTCATGCGTTGAGCATAGATTATGAAGCACTTTTCAACGCTCCATGAAATCTTTAACAAATCTTCGTTATTTAGGTAAATAAGGATAAAAAACCAAATATAGCCAAATATGTATTCCAGTACTATTAAACAGCCCTGTATTTGATCTGTCAGTTAATATACATACTATCTAATGGGGAAATTTAGTTTAGCAAAAAATGCCTAGTAGCTTGAAATTTCTCTTTCAGCAATTTATACTAATAGATGGAAATATACTTGAATAATTTGTTCAGCTTTGTAAGTTTGCCTGGTACTTTTATTACACATCAGTGTTAAGATAAAATTTATTTTAAACTAAAACATTCTTAAAACAACTGAAATCACTTTCTCATAAATTATCATTCATAGAATCCATGTACTCAATTCTTTGCATGGCTCTGTGTATCATTTTATCTTATATTCTGCAAACATTTCTCTTATAAATTTAATGCAGTTCAGCGTAAAAATGCATAATTTATTTAAGAAACACCTTTTAGTAATTTATTCTTATATTCAGTAATGTTGGCGAGCTCTTTTGGGTAGCCCTGTATATTAACTATAGCATTTATACACACCATAGAATATGCATAAATTTAGTGAAACTCATACGCGCATATCATAATTAAAATGCATTTCATTCATCCATCAGCTATCATAGGATACATATACAGTACTTCGGAAAAAATATACTATTTGAAATCTTTTGTGTGTCCCTGTAAATACTATGTACTTTATATTAGGGAAGGCAGTATCGTATAATTTATACTAAGCCTCATTGACATTCATCAATTTTATTATACATGAAACAGTTCAATATATTTAAAATATGTTACATTCAATTCCTTCTTTTACCATTATCTAATGGAATTCTTTTGTGTGGCCCTGTAAATAAATAATAGCTATATTTCCCCCTTGTCCTTATATTTTATAGAATGCATATTTTAATGTACCTCATGAAAGCATATAAATTTTAATATGTTTGAGAGGGTATAACATTCTTAAAATTCCTTTGAAACGATTTTTCCCCATAGGCCGTAATGTAATGGGAAACTTTTGATTCTCTCTGTATTTAAACTAATCATAGTAGAAAGTTCATTTTCAATAGAGTTCGTGCTAGAGTAAATGTCAATAACGTACTAAAATTTCATGTCAATCCGAGTATATTTACGTAAGTTAGAGTGCGGACAGACGGACCAAGACCATTGGGCTTGGTCACATGTTCGAGAAAATTCGATTAGTTGGTCATTTTGGGTCATAATTGGTCAGGGTCAAGCTATATATATCGAAAGAACGGCTGGATCGATGTTAACGAAATTTTGTATAAAATCATTTTTTGGTACGAGAAAACTATTGGGCTAAGTCACATGTTCGAGAAATTCCAGATAGTGGGTCATTTTTGGATCATTATGGGTCAAACCATTTTTATCTAAAAAACGGCTTTAGCGATTTTGACCAAATTTTGTATTTTGCGATTACAAGAAGACCATTGGATTAAGTCATATGTTTGAGAAAATTCGATTAGTGGGTCATTTTTGGGTCATTGTGGGTCACGTTAATTTTATCTAAAAAATAGCTCGCATGATTCTGCCTAAATTTAGTATTTTATCGTTTTCGGCACGAGAAAATCGTTGGGCTAGGCTAGGTCACATGTTTGAGAAAATTCGATTAATGGATGATAAAGAGTCAGGGTCAAGCTATATATATCGAAAGAACGGCTCGATCGATGTTAACGAAATTTTGTATAAAATCATTTTGTACGAGAAAACTATTGGGCTAAGTCACATGTTCGAGAAATTCCAGATAATGGGTCATTTTTGGATCATTATGGGTCAAACCATTTTTATCTAAAAAACGGCTTTAGCGATTTTGACCAAATTTTGTATTTTGCTATTACAAGAAGACCATTGGATTAAGTCATATGTTTGAGAAAATTCGATTAGTGGGTCATTTTTGGGTCATTGGGGGTCACGTTAATTTTATCTAAAAAATAGCTCGCATGATTCTGCCTAAATTTAGTATTTTATCGTTTTCGGCACGAGAAAATCGTTGGGCTAGGCTAGGTCACATGTTTGAGAAAATTCGATTAATGGATGATAAAGAGTCTGGGTCAAGCTATTTATATTAAAAGAACGGCAGGATCGATTTTAACGAAATTTTGGTTGCAACAGTTTTTTGACATGAGAAAACTAATGGGCTATGTCACATGTTCAAGAGACTTCATTATAATAGTCTTTTGTGAGTCATGATGGATCATAATGGGCCATGATCAAGCTACATCTAAAGAACGAGTGGATCGATTTAAACAAATTTTGTATACAACGTTATTTGTCACGAGAAAACTTTTGGGAAAGGTCACAAGTTGGAGAAATTTTGATTAATGGGTATAAAAGGTCTGGGTCAAGCTATGTATATTTAAAGAACGGCAGGACCGATTTTAACGAAATTTTGCATAAAACAGTTTTTTGACACGAGAAAACTAATGGGCTAAGTCACATGTTCGTGAGATTTCGATTATAGGGGCCCTAATGGTTCATAGCAAGTTATATCTGAAGAATGGGGGGATCGATTTTAACGAAATTTTGTATACAACATTTTCTTGGAACGAAAAAACTATTGGGCTAGGTTACATGTTCGAGAAATTTCGATTAGTGGATCATTTTTGAGTCTTTTAGATTAAACCAATTTTATCTAAAAAATGACTGTAACGACTTTGACCAAATTGTTAGTACTGCAGAATATTAAGGCTCTAGTACTTTTCTTTTTTGCCAGAAATTAAGCTATGGCTCCGTGTACTCTATTTTGCCTTCCATTCAATAATGTTTATTTCGTAAAAATCAGCCAGTAATTAATCTTGATATTAATTATAAACTCATTAGAACAATCACAAAAAAAAGCATTTTCATCCACCAAACGGCAAAAGAATGGCGCATCTGCTGGGCTTGACTACAAGTGAAAAAATGAGCCTTTTCTTAATAACTCAATTCTTATTGTTCATAGCTTTTTGAAATCATTTCCAAATTTCATTATAATTATCAGCTTTCACAGTCTTAAGGTTAACTTATAAGAGTGGTTTCCACTATTTTCAAATAGTAGTTGTTCTGAATGAATAATGGAGAAAAATGAAGACCTTATTTACACTCACTGTATGGGGCACGTACTGAATTTGATTGTAGCGGATTTTTAAAACATTGCTACAAGCTGAAAACTTATTTGGATTGGTTGAAGAATCTGCTGTTTTCCTCAGCTCTTTTTACAAAAGAACGGCCGCATGGGAGAGGGAAACGAAAAAAAAAAAACTAAATATAAAATAAAATAAAATAAATGAATAAAAATAAATACCGCACATCAAAAACTGAACAGATTGCGAAAAATAGGAGTCACGAGGTGGTGGAATAAGCATAAAGCTCTGTCTTCTATTATCGACGAGGGATATTTACGAAGTGAGGAAAGAGTAAACTCAGAGAAACTATTTAATTTTTTTTTTTACCGTTTTAAAAGAAATATCAAACGAAAGTTTTGACTATAAATCTAAATTCATGGCAAGAAATTTGATCGATCAGTGGTCCATGTTTGAAAACCTATTTATTACGTTTAATGGTTTACATTTAATGTTACGTTTAACCTATTAATGGTTTTACCAGATTTATTTCTTGTTACATCTCCTATTTCGAAATATTTGCAAAGTAAAACCATTGACTTATTCTACAGCCTGGAAATTGGTAGAGAAGGTGCTTATACAAGTAAAGGACAAAATGAGAGATAAACACTTTCAGATTCTGTATACAAAAACAAAATATTATGCAAATACCATTAATAGCAAATTAGAAAATAATAGTATTGATGTAGAAATAGAATTAGATTTCAAAGAAAAAAGAATTTCAAAGAAAAAGTTCATGCCTGAGGAATCTCAACTGTTCAAAACTATAAATAAGTCTTTTTCAATATTTTAGATTGTGCCAGGACGAGTATCGATTTAGTCCAAACAAAGATATTTTAGAAAATTGTTCCTGGTTAGACTCAAAGAAATTTAAGAAAATCATAATGCTTGATAAATTTCCTCTGGAAGTTCTTTCTACCATTTCTAGACTTTGTAAAATTGACAGAAGTCTGTTATTGATAGAAGTAGTATAGTAATGACAGTTCCACAACACCCCGGCGTTCGGCGTTGACTTCTAAGAGGGGTTGAAGGTCATCCGGCGTTCGAGCTGTAAGAGGGGGGTGGGGTGAAGGTCATCGGGCGTCACGCAAGGTTAAGATGACGTCATCTTATAGGATGAATGTGTTTTAGATAAGAATTTTTTTTTTAATTTTAAGCGGGAATTTTAGGGAGTTAGAATTTTTTTCCGAACTATAGTACGATGATTTTTTTTTTTTATTTTAATGCGGGGACTTTAAAATTTTCGGTGCACTTTAGTTTTAGATAAGAATTTTTTTTTAATTTTAAGCGGGAATTTTAGGGAGTTAGAATTTTTTTCGGCGTAGTATAGTACGATGATTTTTTTTTTTTTATTTTAAGCGGGAATTTTAGGGAGTTAGAATTTTTTTCGGCGTACTATAGTACGATGATGTTTTTTTAATTTTAATGCAGGGACTTTAAAATTTTCGGCGTGTTACAGTACGTGGGGTATGTTTTTCGATTAAATTTTACTGTTATTCATTTAAAAAGGTAATTAAAAAGTAATTAAAAATAAGGAATGAAGAGACTTTTTTTTTTTTCACCGTGTTCTTTGATGAGGGGTTAAGCGGGTATTTCGGGACACAGAATGTTTTTTTTTTGTACTATTGTACGAGTGGTTTTTAATTTTAATGTGGCGACTTAAAATTTTTCGGTGAACTTTAGTTTAAGGATCTATTTTTTCGATTTTAAGCCGAAATTTTGGGTAGATTGATTTTTTTTTTTTTTTTTTCACCGTGTTTTAAATAAGGGGTTAAGCGGATATTTTGGGTGGCATAGAATATTTTTTTCTGTACTATTGTACGAGTGGTTTTTAATTTTAATGTGGCAACTTAAAAATTTTCAGTTTGGTGTAATTTAAGAGTTTATTTTTTGATTTTAAGCAGAAATTTTGGGGAGTTTGATTTTTTTTTTTTTCCACTGTACTCTTACATGATGAGTTAAGCGGATAGTTTGGGGGAAATTATTATTTTTGCCTAATCATACGCGAAGGATATATTTTTTTTTCGGGGGTTGCTATTTTAATAAAGAACTAATTAAGAAGTGTTCATTCATGGTGAATTAATGAATTATTTTTTTTGGGGGGGAGTAATTTTGTTAAGATTGAATTATTTTTTCATTTTTTTGGAGTTTTAAGCGGATATTAATGTTTAATAGGGGGACTTTATTTTTTTTGCAATGAAATTGACATGCACTCGTCGATCTAACCGTTCGGAGTTTATAGTTTTCTTCAAATCAAGTGTGAATATTGGTTTAGAATTTCTTAGAATGATTTCCACCACTTTTATATCTATCCAATATCATAAATAACACATGCTGGTAATGGGAATTTGGGAATAACAATTTTGAATAGTTATTTAATGAAGGAACTTTAAAATTATTTCGAGTACTATTTTTAGTCAACTATGTTATACACTTGATATTTTAGAATAGTTAAAAAATAACTTTAAAATTTGAATGAAAAAATATGTTTCAAAATGGGATTTTACATGCTAGCATTGAATCGCACTTGTCTCCCTAACGGTTTAGAATATGTGGTTTCCTTCGAACCTTGGTGAAAATTTAATTGAATTGATTATTATTATTATTTTGTATGTGTTGTATATATGTGTGCGTATGTATGTTTGTGTGTTGTATGCATGTATGTGTGTGAATATATGTTTGTGTGTTGTATGCATGTGCGTGTGTTGTATGTATGTACGTATGTGCGTGTATTGTATGCATGTATGTATGTGTGTTGTATGCATGCATGTGTATGTATATGCGTGTGTTGTATGCATGTATGTATGTATGTATGTGCATGTTAAATGTATGTGTGTGTAATTTTTTTTTTTTTTTTTTTTTTTTTTTTTTTTTTTTTTTTTTGCCGATAGGCGTGATTTTTAGCTGAAAGTGACCTAGGGTCAAAACTTTCACCCAGGAATCGCCACGGGGAGGCAGATCACATGATTCCCGTATTGCACACATTCACATACATTATTTCGAGCGATATTTTTAGTGAAACATAATATGCAAGTGAATTTGTAAAATAATTAAAAAAATAACTTTAAAATTTAAATGAAAGAATGTTTTAAAATGTAATTTTACGTACTAACATTTAATCGCGATCGTTGGTTTTTACTGTTTGGAGTCTGTTAATTTTCCTTTAACCTTGGAAAACCTTGCGTCAATAAGGATATTTCAGAAAGACCCCCACTTTGGGTACTCTTTTAAACTAATATATGTAATGAGATGTGTTCGCGCGCGTCGGCCTAACTGTTTGGAGTATCAACATAATATCATCAAATTAATACAAAATATTTCAAATAGTTAGAAAATGAATGGTTAAAACCGCCAAATAAGAACAAAATACTTAAAACAATGAGAAAATAAATGTTTAAAATCAACAATTTAACATTTAAAGGTTTTATCTTCAGATCAAAATAATTTGTGAAAAATGCTTTTAAATATTTTTAAAACTGTAATGAAAATAATATTTTTCATACTTTAACATGAAAAAAAGTGTTAAATCCAAATCGATGAAGAGTTTAATAATTATTTTCTCAAAGAGAGGATACTAAATTCGTTGCAATATATGTGTGTGTAAACATAGATGAATCATTCTTATCTGCTTATCTGATAGCGTTTTCCGAAAAGGGTTGAATCTCTGAATCATATTTGATAGGAACTGGGGTTGATGTGTTATCTTAATTAATCTTAATGAGTACTATATCTAATTAAAATTATTTGACTTGAAATAAAATAACGTCTTTTGAGCAATATCTTTTGAAAATTTAAGATATAATTATTTAAATCAAATTAGAGGCTTTTTTTTTCTCATCGATTTATTTTAAATAAAACTAAAATATTTATTTTTTTCTGTACTTTGTTAGCAAAATAAAGAGTGTATCACATTCATTTCGGCTTTAACTGTTTGAAAATTTTAACTAACCTTTGATTAAAATGATTTCATATGGTTGAGTATGTGATCTTTTAAATGAAATCTAGTTAAAAACGGAACACGCATTTATATAAAACTTTAAATACTTACGCTTTTGTGTATAATATAATGTATGTATTAAATATTAAATGAAAAATATGAATTAACAATAAATGAAAGACATTAACATTAATAAAATATTATTAAACATTGCATTGATTAAAAACTTAATGAAAAATATTAATTTGGGAATACGCATTCGTATAAAACTTTAAACATTTATATTTTTTTGTGTATAATATTTTGTATTTATTAAATATTAAATAAAAAAAAATATGAATTAACAATAAATGAAAAATATCAATTAACATTAATAAAATATTAATTAAACATTGCATGGATTAAAAACTTAATATTAATATGGGAATACGCATCCTTATAAAACTTTAAACATTTATGCTTTTGGGTATAATATTATGGATGTATTAAATATTAAATGAAAAATATGAATTAACAATAAATGAAAAATATTAATTAACATCAATAAAATATTAATTAAACATTGTGTTGATTAAAATATAGATTAAAAACTTAATGAAAAATATTAATTTCTCATGTAATTAAAATAACACTTTATAAATTAATGAATTAATAATAAATGAAAAATGTTCATTCGAAACAACTTGAGAAATACCAATTTGTAATGAAATTAGAAAATAGCAATGAATTAAATATTAATTAAAAATTAAATGAAAACTATTAATGAGAGACACATTGAAAAATATTCTTACCTTAAAAGTGACTGTTATATGCTTATTCCAACTGCTATCCACCGTCAACCTGCATCGTTGCTCGCCTGGTGGGTACTGTATGATAACCTGGTATTCTTATCTTTGACGGTTTTCCCTAAAGTTGACTCACTTCATAAGTAAAAATGACAGGTTCAGATTTGAAATTAAGAGTTTATTCATATCGAATATAATTAATATAACATGCAATTAAAAAGAGACTTAATTTATTTAATACGTCATAATTAAGAATTTAATCAAATCCTGAATATAATTTTTAAAAATCTTATTAAAAGAATAGAATAGAAATTCTTTTCATCATTTTCAAGAAACACACATGTTATTGAATACTTAATAGAATATTTTTCGTAATGAATGTGTAATTAACAATTTTTAAATGATTTTTTCTAATTAATTAGTGTTTAATTAAAATTTTCATAATTAAAATAAATATATCAAATAAAAAAGGAATTCTTTTCAAAATTTTCAAGAAACACAAGTTATTATTAAGTAATATTTTGAATAACTACAAACTTTAATCATGATGAGTCATCACTGTGAATGATCTTTTCTTCTCATATGTTATAAAAACAAGTTTAAGTACCCAAATTTATTATTTCATTGTGTGTTGGATCCTTCTTTACTAATCTCGTTAAAATTATTCATTTACCAATGATTTAAACTTCACATTTTAAAGTTATTTATATAATATACTAACATTTGACTATTAAATATCAAATAATGGATATGCACTTTTTACACTCACATCTTACAATGTAATTAGTAACCAAATGTAATGATTTTTAACCATGTCTTCTTAAAATTTTTTCAATGAAAGACTATCACAGTTGAATATTTAGCTTTCTCTTCATAACTTTATCGAGAAATATGTAATGTATACCACACGATTTCATTAAATGAATCACAATACAATTCTAACTTCTCATTTTCAATGTTTTATATATACTAGTGTTTATCAAATAGGTGTTTATTCTGAACAATCATTACTTAGTATATTGATGAAAAGTTTGTGTTGAACGGTTTTTAACTCAAATGGTGTGAGAGAAGCATATATTAGGACAGAAGTTATTAAATATAGAGTCTTTAAAGTTTATACCCGTGCAAGAATTGGCATTTCAAGAAACAAAGTTGTGAATCTCAAAGTAATCCAAAACATATGTGATATTTTTCTTTTCTTCGTGATTTTTAACTGATAAGTCACAATAAAAATTATTTTTGCATGTGTGAAGTAATCACTTTCGATGATCTTTCTTACTTTTTAGTTACTAAATTAAGGGCTTTAATGGTCCAATGGTTAGTGTCGCGTGTTAAAAATGAGAAGTATGATCAGATGTTTGTGGTTTCGAAACCTGCAAGAAAAATTATCAAGAAAATGTTGTTATGTTAATGCATCTTACCTGCAAATAACGCTTATCATCGAAAGGGCATAAGCTAATCTTATTCTGTGTTAACGTGTGCAGACGTTGTGCATCATAACTTTTCAAACTGTTGAAAAACTTCGGTTCTAATATTGTGTTAATGAAAATTCAAATTATATACAACATAAACAGCTTCTCTATACTCTTCAGTGATGTGATCGTGATCACGTGTGCGTTTCGAATATAAAGAATGCTTTCAAATGTGACACAACTTTGTTTCTTGAAATGCCAATTCTTACACGGGTATAAACTTTAAAAACTCTATATTTAATAACTTCTGTCCTAATATATCCTTTTCTCACACCATTTGAGTTAAAAACCGTTCAACACAAACTTTTCATCAATGTACTAAGTAATGATTGTTCAGAATAAACACCTATTTGATAAACACTAGTATATATAAAACATTGAAAATGTGAAGTTTGAATTGGGTTATGATTGATTCATTTAATGAAATCGTGTGGTATGCATTACATATTTTTCGATAAAGTTATGAAGAGAAAGCTAAATATTCAACTGTGATAGTCTTTCATTGAAAAAAATTTAAGAAGACATGCTTAAAAATCATTAAATTTGGTTACTAAGTATATTGTAAGATGTGAGTGTAAAAAGTGCATATCCATTATTTGATATTTAATAGTCAAATATTAGTATATTATATAAATAACTTTAAAATGTGAAGTTTAAATCATTGGTAAATGAATAATTTTAACGAGATTAGTAAAGAAGGATCCAACACACAATGAAATATATCAATAAATTTGGGTACTTAAACTTGTTTTTATAACATATGAGAAGAAAAGATCATTCACAGTGATGACTCATCATGATTAAAGTTTGTAGTTATTCAAAATATTACTTAATAATAACTTGTGTTTCTTGAAAATTTTGAAAAGAATTCCTTTTTTTATTTGATATATTTATTTTAATTATGAAAATTTTAATTAAACACTAATTAATTAGAAAAAATCATTTAAAAATTGTTAATTACACATTCATTACGAAAAATATTCTATTAAGTATTCAATAACATGTGTGTTTCTTGAAAATGTTGAAAAGAATTTCTATTCTATTCTATTAATAAGATTTTAAAAAATTATATTCAGGATTAAATTAAATTCTTAATTATGACGTATTAAATAAATTAAGTCTCTTTTTAATTGCATGTTATATTAATTATATTCGGTATGAATAAACTCTTAATTTCAGATTTGAACTTGTCATTGTTACTTATCTAGTGAGTCAACCTTCGGGAAAACCGTCAAAGATAAGAATTGTTGTTATCAGACATTTCCTAACAGGTAAGCAACGATGAAGGTTGGATTTAAGGACTGGTGAATAAAAGTTTTAGGTGAGAATATTTTTCAATGTGTCTCTCATAAATAGTTTTCATTTAATTTTTAATTAATATTTAATTAATTGGTATTTTCTAATTTCATTACAAATTAGTATTTCTCAAGTTGTTTCGAATGAACATGTTTCATTTATTATTAATTCATTAATTTATAAAGTGTTATTTTAATTACATGAGAAATTAATATTTTTCATTAAATTTTTAATCTATATTTTAAATAACACAATGTTTAATTAATATTTTATTAATGTTAATTAATATTTTTTATTTATTGTTAATTCATATTTTTCATTTAATATTTAATACATCCATAATATTATACCCAAAAGCATAAATGTTTAAATTTTTATAAGGATGCGTATTCCCATATTAATTTTTTTCATTAAGTTTTTAATCAATACAATGTTTAATTAATATTTTATTAATGTTAATTGATATTTTTCATTTATTGTTAATTCATATTTTTCTTTTAATATTTAATAAATACATAATATTATATACAAAAACAATATAAATGTTTAAAGTTTTATACGAATGCGTATTCCCAAATTAATATTTTTCATTAAGTTTTTAATCAATGCAATGTTTAATTAATATTTTATTAATGCTAATGTCTTTCATTTATTGTTGATTCATATTTTTCATTTGATATTTAATACATACATTACATTATACACAACACCATAAGTATTTAAAGTTTTATATGAATGCGTATTCCGTTTTTAACTAGATTTCATTTAAAAGATCACATACTCAACCTTATGTAATCATTTTAATTATAGGTTAATTTAAATTTTCAAACAGTTAAAGCCGAAATGAATGTGATACTCTTTATTTTGCTAACAAAGTACAGAAAAAAAAATAAATATTTTAGTTTTATTTAAAATAAATCGATGAGAAAAAAAAAAACTCCTCTAATTTGATTTAAATAATTATATCTTAAGTTTTCAAAAGATATTGCTCAAAAGATGTTATTTTATTTCAAGTCAAATAATTTTAATTAGATATAGTACTCATTAAGATTAATTAAGATAACACATCAACCTCAGTTCCTATCAGCTCTGATTCAACCCTTTTCGGAAAACGCTATCAGATAAACAGATAAGAATGATTCATCTATGTTTACACACACACACACATATACTGCAATAAATTTAGTATCCTCTCTTTGAGAAAATAATTATTAAACTCTTCATCGATTTGGATTTAACACTTTTTTGATGTTAAGGTATGAAAAATTTTATTTTCAATACAGTTTTAAAAATATTTAAAAGCATTTTTCACAAATTATTTTGATCTGAAGATAAAACCTTTAAATGTTAAATTGTTGATTTTAAACATTTATTTTCTCATTGCTTAAAGTATTTATCCTCTCTTTGAGAAAATAATTATTAAACTCTTCATCGATTTGGATTTAACACTTTTTTGATGTTAAGGTATGAAAAATATTATTTTCAATACAGTTTTAAAAATATTTAAAAGCATTTTTTACAAATTATTTTGATCTGAAGATAAAACCTTTAAATGTTAAATTGTTGATTTTAAACATTTATTTTCTCATTGCTTAAAGTATTTATCCTCTCTTTGAGAAAATAATTATTAAACTCTTCATCGATTTGGATTTAACACTTTTTTGATGTTAAGGTATGAAAAATATTATTTTCAATACAGTTTTAAAAATATTTAAAAGCATTTTTCACAAATTATTTTGATCTGAAGATAAAACCTTTAAATGTTAAATTGTTGATTTTAAACATTTATTTTCTCATTGCTTAAAGTATTTTGTTCTTATTTGGCGGTTTTAACCATTCATTTTCTAACTATTTGAAATATTTTGTATTAATTTGTTGATTTTATGTTGATACTCCAAACAGTTAGGCCGACGCGCGCGAACACATCTCATTACAAATATTAATTTAAAAGAGTACCCAAAGTGGGGGTCTTTCTGAAATATCCTTATTGACGCAAGGTTTTCCAAGGTTAAAGGAAAATGACAGACTCCAAACAGTAAAAACCGACGAGCGCGATTAAATGTTAGTACGTAAAATTACATTTTAAAACATTCTTTCATTTAAATTTTAAAGTTATTTTTTTAATTATTTTACAAATTCATTTGCATATTATGTTTCACTAAAAATATCGCTCGAAATAATGTATGTGAATGTGTGTAATACGGGAATCAAGTGATCTGCCTCCCCGTGGCGATTCCTGGGTAAAAGTTTTGACCCTAGGTCACTTTCAGCTAAAGATCACACCTATCGACAAAAAATTACACGCACATACATACAACAAATACATGCATACAACACACATACATACGTACATACATACAACACACGCACATGCATACAACACACAAACATATATTCACACACATACATGCATACAACACACAAACATACATACGCACACATATATACAACACATACAAAATAATAATAATAATCAATTCAATTAAATTTTCACCAAGGTTCGAAGGAAACCACATATTCTAAACCGTTAGGGCGACAAGTGCGATTCAATGCTAGCACGTAAAATCCCATTTTGAAACATATTTTTTCATTCAAATTTTAAAGTTATTTTTTAACTATTCTAAAATATCAAGTGTATAACATAGTTGACTAAAAATAGTACTCGAAATAATTTTAAAGTTCCTTCATTCAATAAATATTTAAAATTGTTATTCCCAAATTCCCATTACCAGCATGTGTTATTTATGATATTGGATAGATATAAACGTGGTGGAAGTCTTTCTAAGATATTCTAAACCAAAATGCACACATGATTCGAAGAAAATTACAAACTCCGAACGGTTAGATTGACGAGCGCGCGTCAATTTCATTGCAAAAAAATTAAAGTCCCCCTATTAAACATTAATATCCGCTTAAAACTCCAAAAAATGAAAAAATAATTCAATCTTAACAAAATTACTCCCAAAAAAAAAAAAAAAATTCATTAATTCACCATGAATGAACCCTTCTTAATTAGTTCTTTATTAAAATAGCAACCCCCGAAAAAAAAAAAATACATCCTTCGCATATGATTAGGCTAAAATAATAATTTCCCCCAAAATATCCGCTTAACTCATCATGTAAGAGTACAGTGGAAAAAAAAAAAAAAATCAAACTCCCCAAAATTTCTGCTTAAAATCAAAAAATAAACTCTTAAATTACACCAAACTGAAAAATTTTTAAGTTGCCACATTAAAATTAAAAACCACTCGTACAATAGTACAGAAAAAAATATTCTATGCCACCCAAAATATCCGCTTAACCCCTTATTTAAAACACGGTGAAAAAAAAAAAAAATCAATCTACCCAAAATTTCGGCTTAAAATCGAAAAAATAGATCCTTAAACTAAAGTTCACCGAAAAATTTTAAGTCGCCACATTAAAATTAAAAACCACTCGTACAATAGTACAAAAAAAAAAAAAACATTCTATGTCCCGAAATACCCGCTTAACCCCTCATCAAAGAACACGGTGAAAAAAAAAAAAAAAAATCAATCTCCCTAAAATTCCCGCTTAAAATCTAAAAATAAATCCTAAAACTAAAGTGCACCGAAAATTTTAAAGTCCCCGCATTAAAATTAAAAAACATCATCGTACTATAGTACACCGAAAAAAATTCTAACTCCATTAAATTCCCGCTTAAAATTAAAAAAAAAAAATTCTTATCTAAAACACACTCATCCTCTAAGATGACGTCATCTTAACCTTGCACGATGACCTTCACTCCACCCCCCTCTTACAGCTCGAACGCCGGATGACCTTCAACCCCTCTTAGAGGTCAACGCCGAACGCCGGGGTGTTGTGGAACTGTCATTACTATACTACTGATAGAACTGAAACAGTTTGCAGATCAATATGAAAGTTTAACAGTGGCTGAAAAAATTGTCATGGAAAGAAAAAAAAGAGAATCTGAATGGTGCGGAAGAAATTTGTGAGCGTGGCGATGTAGAATCTGAATTTGAAGACGACGAAAATCTGCATGAATAACTTACTGCTCTGACAAGAAAAAATGTCTTTGTTGTTTATCATGCGCCTTTTCTGTTGTTTTTGGACTCTCACAATCTGGAATGTTTACCAACCTGTATGTAGCTCACAAATTTGTATTAACCATACCTTCCTTGTACACAAGTCATCTGTGAAAGGGTGTTTTCTAAACTTAAAATTGTTAAGAATCGACTTAGATCAAAGTTTAAGCCAAAATCTTATGTCTAATCTTCTTTTCATGAATTTAGAAAGAGATTTATTTTATAAATTGGATAAAGATGTTATTATAGATGAAGTAGCCAGAACCAGAAAAGAACTGATCAAAAAGCTGTTAGGTTAGTCAACAGCTGATCACAATAACATAACATTTCTTAACTGTTGCAAATTTAAAAAAATATTTTTTACAATATATACCCATTAAATCAAAATTAAAGATAATATTGCTTTTTTCAATATACTTGGTTTTTTATTATTAATGTGTCCCTTTTTATTGTCTACTTAAATATTACAGTAGAACTTAAAATATTATGGCTTCAACGCTGTAATTCCGATGCTTAAATCTAAAAATATATACTCCTCTCTTTTTAAGTAATACGCGACTTTTAATTAATTAGTATTTTTTTTTCTACCTTGGAACTAGCTTAGGTACCGTATATAAAATAATATAAATATTTATTGTGAAAGTAAATAGACTTTACCAGAAAAAGATAACTTTTTTGCTCAATTATTTTCCAAGTGACAAAATAGTTAAATATGGTTTTTAAGCCTAATTTTCAAATGTTATATATCCTACCATTCTATTCACAATAATTTCCTCGGTAAGGGGCTCCTTTTCAGTCTCTAGCCGAGGGCCCCCAATGGAGCCAGTCCGGGCTTGCCTATAGCAAAACTTTACAGTTTATTAGGTTGAAGAGGGCTGTGCAAATATAACGTTATCAACTTTTTCGTAATTTTGAACCCCCTCTCCCCCTTTCGATACCATACGCTATCATCTCTTGAACCCCAACCCCAATAATGGTACTGTTATAAAAGTTTTTTAAGAATTTATTTTTTTGTTTGGAGTGATATAAGAAACTGATTACGTTTATTTTTGCATGCTTTATTGGTTCAAATGAAGAGAAGTCAATAAAATGTTATTTTACATGAAATAACATTTAAAAGAAATAGATAATATTTAAAAGTATTTTATAATAGCTCTTTGTTACATAATAGCACAGCAATAAAGTCTTGTTGCACTTTCCCCGAACAGAGGAAGGGTGGGACGTAGAAATTCTTATCAACAAAACAAGTGGACGACATTTTTTCCCTTTCGGTTTTATTTATAGTAGACACAAACTTTATTTTAAACATACTTCACATATGACTTCTGGACCGTGATTATATATGTTTACACACATAAAAAAAAGAATAGAATGTCAAAATTTGGGGTATTCTATATTTATAGTGAAATGATTTTCTAATAATTTAGGGATTTTAATAACTTTATTTTTTCAAAAAAATAGTTAATAGACTAAAAAAGATAACATACTATTTTTAACCAAAATCATATTACAAATAAAAAATGAAAATTTTGATCTATCAAAAATGATATTGATAACAAAAACAACCTCCTCTCCCCTTAGAGATATATTTCAATGTTATGTGCCAGACTCCCCCCCCCTTCCCCCCTAAAATGATAACGTTATATATGCACAGCCCCAATGGTGATGCTTAAATATAAAATTTGAAAAATGCACAACGCATTTGAAAATCCAATTTCTAGTATTACCATCAACAGTCAAAATAATATTCGATTTTTTTTTTTTTTTTTTTTTTTTTTTTTTTGTGTGTGTGTGTGCAGTTCTGTATACGATCTATAGATTTAGACCGGGCGGCGGCGACACGAATGACTACGTCATCGAGTTACGGGATGAAATCATGATGTAGGACAAGATTATTAGGTGTAGATTAAGGAATGACTGGTCTGCCTCGTCATTTCTTGGTACGATATGAGTAACAGCGGGCGCCAACTCGCCATTTTGGCGTCACTTTCACGTCATTGAGTTACGGGATGAAATTGGTGCCAAATTAAAGCTAAAATAAAGTATTTTAAGAATATTTCGGTCTGCCTGCGCATATCTTGGTACAAACCCTCGGCAGATGAAATTTATAACAAAAAATGACGTTATAATGTAAAATTCACCATGACTACGTCATCGAGTTACGGGATGAAATCATGATGTACGACAAGATTATTGGATGTAGATTAAGGAATGACTGGTCTGCCTCGTCATTTCTTGGTACGATATGAGTAACAGCGGGCGCCAACTCGCCCTTTTGGCGTCACTTTCACGTCATCGAGTTACGGGATGAAATTGGTGCCAAATTAATGCTAAAATAAAGTATTTTAAGAATATTTCAGTCTGCCTGCGCATATCCTGGTACAAACCCTCGGCAGACTGAAATTTATAACAAAAAATGACGTTATAATGTAAAATTCAACATGACTACGTCATCGAGTTACGGGATGAAATCATGATGTAGGACAAGATTATTGGGTGTAGATTAAGGAATGACTGGTCTGCCTCGTCATTTCTTGGTACGATATGCGTAACAGCGGGCGCCATTTCGCCATTTTGGCGTCACTTTCACGTCATCGAATTACGGGATGAAATTGGTGCCAAATTAAAGCTAAAATAAAGTATTTTAAGAATATTTCGGTCTGCCTGCGCATATCCTGGTACAAACCCTCGGCAGACTGAAATTTATAACAAAAAATGATGTTATAATGTAAAATTCAACATGACTATTTCATCGAGTTTGTACCAGGATATGCGCAGGCAGACCAAAATATTCATAAAATACTCTATTTTGCCTTTAATTTGGCACCAATTTCATCCCGTAACTCTATGACGTGAAAGTGACGCCAAAATGGCGGGTTGGCGCCCGCTGTTACTCATATCATGCCAAGAAATGACGAGGCAGACCAGTCATTCCTTAATCTACACCCAATAATCTTGTCCTACATCATGATTTCATCCCGTAACTCGATGAACTAGTCATGTTGAATTTTACATTATAACGTCATTTTTTGTTAAAAATTTCAGTCTGCCGAGGGTTTGTACCAGGATATGCGCAGGCAGACCGAAATATTCTTAAAATACTTTATTTTAGCTTTAAATTGGCACCAATTTCATCCCGTAACTCGATTACGTGAAAGTGACGCCAAAATGGCGAGTTGGCGCCCACTGTTACTCATATCGTACCAAGAAATGACGAGGCAGACCAGTCATTCCTTAATCTACACCCAATAATCTTGTCTTACATGATGATTTCATCCCGTAACTCGATGACGTAGTCATTTGTGTCGCCGCCGCCCGCTCTAATTTATATGCATACTAGATATCATGCTAAAAGTTAATTCAGTTAAATGAGTAGCATAGCTCAAATTTTACATTCAGCAATTTTCGTGACTAAGTAGAAACGTACTTGAACTTTCTGCAATCCTGTATATAACCTATAGAATTTATACACAACAAGTGATATTAAAATTACAGTTCAGTTTAACACTAGGAGTCGATTCAACTCAAATCATGTGATTAAACTTCAATTCGAGCCAGAAAATATTTCTTGAAATAATTTAAATTTCAACCACGCAGATTAACGTTAAATAAATAAATTAAATAATTTTGAATGAAGATTCTGGTGATAAATATTATTCTAAAACTTGAGTAAAATTCCCGGGTCTTAAAAACGAATACTACAGCTGAAAATGCACTTTCAGCAATTATAGATTACAAATTGTTTCAAACCGGGCTTCGGGCTACAGAATACAGGTAAAATCCATACACAAGTTTTTACTTTCTTCTATCTTTACAAGAATAGGAAGGATTTATTTTTCAATGGATTTACACGTTTTAGGGATCAGAGAACCCGAAAAACACGTTTTTTACAAAATGTCTGTTTGGGAGTCTGTGAGTCTGTGTGTCTGTAATGGGACACTAATATTGTGGACGCTAATCTCAAGAGCTGATGCACGGAATTTAATAAAAATGTATATTCAATTAGTTCCGGATATAAATTGGTGCTGATTAGTTTTTGCGCTGCTATGCAGCATTTTTCACAATTTCTGCCTTAGCCCTATCTCAAAAAAACTAATGCAAGGATTTTCACAAAACTTCAGATTCTATTAGATGTTGACATAAGTTGTTGCAAATCAGATTACTGTGTAAATCACCCAACAAATGACACTGCTATGCTGCATTTTGCATGATTTGCGTTATTTTAACGGTAAATACATCTTAAGAACTAATGCACAGAATTTCATATCATTGGAATTCCAATACTAGGCATAAATTGCCATTTAATTTTATCATTGTAATAACGAATTTTGGAATATTAACATGGTAAAGATAAAAGAAAGTTTTGAAATCGCCAAATCCTACTAGTTTTTAATTAGATTAATAGATTTTTACATTTATTACATATTTTTTAGATTTTTCACTAAGAATATCAACAATCATTTTTATAGGTTAGCAATAATGTATTTAAATAAAATTTTGAAATTTATTAAAAATACTACTTTTATATTGGCCTGGTGCTAGAAATTAACAGTTGAAGAAATCAATAAAGGTCATTGGTTCTTTTTTAACATTTTCCAGAAGAATCCAACAAGTATATCGAATATTCGACAAAATGTCTAAAACTGAAATAGTCCAGTGATTAATGATTATATAATGTATCTATCTATCTCTCCTTCTCTCTATATATATATTCAACCATTACCCTCTGGGTTATCCTGTATTTTTTACATGTGTTAGTGTCATTTACACTGATAAGTGTGAAACAATGTAAAGAATTCAATTTTAAAAAACACAACAACGAGTCTTAAAGCACAAGTGACCTGAATTCAGAATTGATGCAAATTTGGGCCAGATCGTGCAGCTAAAGTAAAAGTGTATCATGGCTCATGGGTTTCGTGCAACAACAAATGGCCTCTTCTGATTCGAATAAATTGTTCGCACGGTTTAATAGAACATATTTTAATCGTAAAAATATATCATATGTATGTTGTTCAGCGAAGATACCATCTCTTACCATGCTGTAGAGCTAAACAACTCATCTCGTTTCGTTTCTTGCATCCTACTTTTAAAGAAAGGTAAAAGACTTTTCATGAAATGCATTTCAGTGGATATAATGATTTATTTCGTACTCAATTTCAATGTTACAGTGCATAGTGATTCAGTTTCAGTATTTAGCGAGAAAAAACAAAATTTTATAATTATTTTTTATCTATTCAGTATAAAAAGTGGTTTATATCATTAAAGAAACATTAGTGAATCGCAATATATACACATTTTCTCAAAATAATAACATATGTGAACAATTTTTATCAATGGTATGTGAGGTGTCTTTCAGTTAGTAAATTGCTGTTGTTCGTTATACAGTGAAACCTCCGAATAAGGGACACCTATGGGACCGGAAATTTCGTCCCTTATTCGGAGTTTTTATTACAGAGAAACTTCCAGAGAAGAGACAGCTATAGGACCAGAACTTTTGTCCCTTAAATAGAGGTGTCCCTTATTTGGAGGTTTCACTGTATCACTTTATTGTAATGAGCATATTTGTTAATAGTACTTTTATATTAGCCAGGTGCAAGGGATAAACTGCCAAATACTGGTATTGTTCCTATAGATATTGCATTTATTTCATTTAAACAATTAACCTTAACTCATCTCATGGTAAATATATAACTTTAGTCTAAAACACGTGTATTTAAAACACATATAATGCATACATTTTAAGTATTTCTTTTCATAATCTTTATGAAAACAAGTTGAAAATTGCACGTGAAGCGTAGCAAATGAGGTGCGTTCGTACGATAACGAAGTTTTAAAAATATTACTCTCATATATCAATCTCATAAAATTGTAAATAGTGAATTACAATTAAAACGCTCATCAAACAATGTTCTCCCTATACCATTATGTAATGGAATACTTTTGTGTGGCCTTGTAAATCAATAACAATTGTTCTTTGCACCAGAAATTATGTAAAATGTATATTATAATATTTACTTTATAGTTGCATATAAATTTTATTAAGTTCGAATGAGTGTAACACCATTAAATTGCATTTGAAACATTTTTCCCTATTGACCGTAATGTAACGGAATACTTTTGACTGTCCCTGTAATTGATCTATGCATCCGATTTTCATAAAATTTGAAATAACCCGACAAAATTATGTAATAATTATGTATTTTAAATTTCAAACGTATAAAATATATTTCAAACTTTTTCTCCATTGACTATAATGTAATTGAATACTTTTGATTGCCCCTGTAATTGATCTATGCACCCGATTATCAAAAAATTTGAAACAACTCGACAAAATTATGTAATAATTATGTATTTTAAATTTCAAACAATTAAATTGCATTTGAAACTTTTTTCCCCATTGACCGTAATGTAATGGAATACTTTTGATTGCCCCTGTAATTGATCTATGCATCCGGTTTTCATAAAATTTGAAATGACTCGACAAAATTATGTAATAATTATGTATTTTAAATTTCAAACGATTCGGCTGGGTAGTTTTTGCGTTGTTATATGCGGACAGGCGGACGGACTGAACGACCACTATAGGTGCTACGTATTTACATGATTACGAACGCACCAAAAAAGGGAAAACAGGGAACAATATGTAATTAAAGCTTGAACCAAAGTATTTTATACCAACAACAGAACATTATTTTTAATTTAAACACTCGAAAAATTAAAAATATTGCTGGCGGGAAAAAGAATTATATACTATTGGCGAGTATTGACGAGATTTGAGCCCGGCTAAAATAAAAGCACCAAATAGATATAAAATATAAGTACAGACAATATACCTTTGAATCAAAATTTATCTTACAAGTCCATATAACAATGTTAACCAAATTCTAAAGTAAGCTGGCGTATAAAAATATAATACATTAACCATTATATAAAAAAATATATTTATATAGACAAACTTTTTGTAATAATAACTTTTAATAAATGAAATCAATCATCATACCACAAAAATAGATTATCCAAAAATGTCATATATCAAAGTGGAGAAATTGAAAATCCATTATGGAAATTAGTAAAACAGATGCAAGAAACAGAAATAAAAGTGAAAACTTACATTGCAAAATTCTCTTCAAGGGCACTATTCTTTAAAGGCCTTTCTATAATGCTCTATCAACTGAACTCGAAATTAAAAACTAAATAAAACATACGAATCGGAAATGAAACAAGACATGTGAAAATTAAGAACTGGAATACTATTAAATAGAAAATATGAGATGTAAATTATCAGTCAAAGCTGTAAATATTGTCATATGTTGTATATTATACCCATGTCGATGATTACATCCCGGTGTAACGTAAAGTTGAAGATGTTATCTCATACTATAAATGCGAGCAAAAATTGTCTGCGTGTGTGTGTAAATTTTATCTCAAATACGGCTCTAACGATTTTCGCAAAAATTTGGATTTTACCATTTTTGGGCACGAGAAGACCATTGGGCTAGGTCACATGTTCGAGAAAATTCGATTATTGGGCCATTTTGGGTCACAATGGGTCAGGATCAAGCTATTTATATCTAGAGAACGGCTGGATCGATTTTAAGGAAATGTTGTATACAATCGTTTTTTGGCACGAGAAAACTAATAGGCTGGGTCACATGTTCGAAAAATTTCGATTAGTGTGTCATTTTTGGGTCATTATGGGTCAGTCATTTTTATCTAAAAAACGGCTCTAACGATTTTGACCAAATTTTATATTGTATCGCTTTGGATTACAAGAAGACCATTGGGTTAGGTAATATGTTCGAGAAAATTCGGTTAGTGGGTCATGCTATTCTTATCTAGAGATTTTCTCGCGCATTTTTGACTAAAAATTGCATTCTATGGTTTTCGGGCACGAGAAAAACATTGGGCTAGGTTACATATTTGAGAAAAAATTTTAATGAGTCATAATGGGTCATTAGCAGTCTGGGTCAAGCTATTTATATTTAAAAAACGGCGTGATCGATTATAACGAAATTTTGTATGTAACAGTTTTTTGACATGAGAAAACTAATGAGCTAAATCACATGTTTGAGAGATTTCAACTATAAGGGTCATTTGTGGGTCATAATGGATCATGTCAAGCTATATCTAAAGAACAGAGGGATCGATTTTAATGAAATTTTGTATATGACATTTTTTTGGCACGAGAAAATTATTGGGCTAGGTCACACGTTCGAGAAATTTCGATTAATGGGTCATAAAGCGTCTGGGTCAAGCTATTTATATTTAAAGAACGGCTGGATCGATTTTAACGAAATTTTGTATGTAACATTTTTTAGATACGAGAAAACTAGTGGGCTAACATGGGCAGGTTACATGTTCGAGAAAAATTTTTAATGGGTTATTAAGGGTCATTAAGGGTCTGGGTCAAGCTATTTATATTTAAAGAACGACGTGATCGATTTTAACGAAATTTTGTATGTAACAGTTTTTTGACATGAGAAAACTAATGGGCTCACATGTTTGAGAGATTTCGACTATAAAGGTCATTTGTGAATCATGATGGATCATGTCAAGCTATATCTAAAGAACAGGTGGATCGATTTTAACGAAATTTTGTATATAACATTTTTTGGCACGATAAAATCATTGGGCTAGGTCACACGTTCGAGAAATTTCGATTAATGGGTCATAAAGGGTCTGGGTCAGGCTATTTATATTTAATAGTGCTCGCGATGGGATACGTATAGCAGCTATACGTTTAACCGATATACGTATATCCGTATAATACGTTTTCCTGCTATACGGATATCTTAAAATATACGTTTAAACGTATCCGGACACGTATAAGGCGTATCAATTAAACGTATATTTAAGAATACGTATATTTAATGTATACGTATATTCCACGTATCGTATCTAATTTAAATATTAGACTTCATCAGTCTTATGTCACTGAATGGAGAATAATTTGGAAATCGGTGGCGTTACGACAGGAATCCGCATAGTATGTCTTTCGAGCAATAAAAAGCGTATATTTTTTAAAAACAATTTTAGATTTTTTTTTTTTTTATTTTAGATGTAGATAAATAGGTTTTTTAGATTTTTTTTTGTTGTTGTTGTTTATATCATGGTAATAAGCTCACATACTTCGCTATTTTATATTTTGTGTAGTTAATGTATACAAAATGCATCCATTGTAAATAACCAGCAAAATTAAACCCTTTTTGAGCAAAGAATGAGAGTATAAATGTTTCAGATTTACTGTGAATTCCTGTTAAATTTAGTTTTTTTTTTTTTTTTTTTTTTTTTTTTTTTTTTTTAATTCTTTGTTCATCTATTGTTTTACACTCAAGATTGCACCCGAACGTAAATGCTATTCTTTCCATGGAGCTAATATTTTCTAATTCTGTTAATGTATAATGAAATTTCATTTTTTTTTTTTTTTATCTTGACATTCGTAGTATTTTTTATACAAAACGAGATGTAACCCGTCGAAAGACGACGTTAAAAATAAGTTTTAAAATGACTCCATCAATTCATTCTTGGTTTCAATTTCATTTCTCTGATACTTATCAATTGTTTTAAGCTAATTAATTTTTTATGTAAAAATAGATAAAATATTTTTCTATAATGTTTGGACAATTTTCTGATGAAAGAGAAATTTAATGCTTTCGATCGATTACTTCTTTGCATAGTTTCCTCGTTCAGATTTCATAATCGGGATGGCTGACAAAGAAGGTCTCCAGACAGCGCATACTCAGATTTTTCTTAAAAAATACTAATTAAACTACTCATGAATGTAATGAAGTATAAGGGAAAATTAGCGGCGGAATTGCAGAAGAAAACATGTAAAAGATAAATAAAATACTGTCGAATATTTGGCGTAAAAAGACGAAAGTATCACACGATTTGGCGAGCAGCACTTTTCCCCGCCAAAAGCAAACGATTTTAACGCAACTGAAAATTTTTAGATTTTTAAATTCCGTGTAAATGTTATTTAATGAATTTAAACATAAACAATTAGAGAGTTTACTATATTATACACATATATACAGATTAAACTGCATATATATAATATATTATTATTTGCTGTAGTAATTTCATTAACTTCTGAAAAAAATATTTTCATAAATAAAAAATTCTTATTCAGTAAAACTTTTTCATACATTTAAGCGTATTCAAAAATAAAAGCCATGTGTTTCCATAGCAACAAAATCGAACTGACAATGCTCAACTGGGCTTTGAACTTGAAACAATTTTAATTAATTTAAATTTAAATTTCGTTTTAAATCTCAAATTTTGATGGTTAACTTTGAATATAAATGCATATAAATATCAATATAACGAAATTATACTTAAAACAAACAAAAGCAGACAAAAACAAAGGTATTTAATTTATCTAAACATGTTGAACATGAAACTCTTTTCCTTTAACCCATTAACGCCCGAATTATTTTCTTCGCTAAAATTTAAATTTTGTATTTCCCACCACTTTTAAAATCAAATTAACTTTTATCTAAATTTAGCGAGGATTCTGTCTCGGGAAAGAAGTTATATATTTATCTTCCACTTTACTGGTGGGAAAACCGCTTTCTTGCTGTTTTTGTAACCGTCCTCAAAAGAGGACACTGGGCGTTAATGGGTTAAAATGCATTTGACATAAAAAAAAAAAAAAATTGAAATTGCTTTTCATCGTCAACCGATGATAAATTACCAAATAAAGTGATTTTCATAATTCTTTTACGGACAGGGTACGGAGGTTCTGCCGAAAACTTTTTTACAAACGTATATATCCTTATGAGAAGAACATTCTGTAATTTTTTCTGATTTTTTGGAGTATGCCCGTATGGACCTTCCTTGTGAGTCATTTCTACCAACGGGATAATTTGCTTGTTATAAATTAACATACCCAATGAATCCTTAAAAAAATAATGAAATATAATTACTATCTTGACCTCATTCAAAAGTTTTTTTAAGCAATTTGACATGATAATAATTTTATGCTCGACATAAATTGAATGTCTATCTTTTTGGTTAGCAGATTTCAGTTTAATGAAAAAATGCTGCATTCTATGGGTAATCTAATTCTTATGATTGACAGTATTTTTTCTTTTACTTCATTCTTTAAGTTGGTTGAAAGAAATTGGAAAATAATTTAAAATGTCGTTAAACTGACCGTCAGTTTTCAATTAAATGACCTACAGTTAATTTTATTCCAATTTTATCATGTTACAATTGGAATTATACAGTATTTAATTCAGAAGTAATGTAAGTACGATAAAAGTGAAAGCTATAGCGTTGTTAATTCTAAAAATTGTAATTTGGTTTTGGCTGCCTTTCAAAAGTAGACCACAATTTTTTGACGACAACAAAGAATTTCATAATGAAAGAAATATGAGTTTTTTTATATTAAGGAATTGTTAAATTAATTTATAATAAATTTACAAAAATCATTCCTATAGAATGTAAGCCTTATATGAAGTATTTTTTAATCATTCTTTATTAATCATTCTTTATTAATCTTAATTTTCCTGAAATTCATTACTAAATTTTTTTCCGAATTTGTTATTAAAAAATGAATACATCTTAGATAAAATTAATTTTTGAAAGCGGGAGAGAACGTGTCATCAAGATGAAATAATCAAGATAGTCTCCAATTATCATCTGTACAATCTAGAAACCAAAAATCAGAGAAGACTGCGTCATTTTGACATCATCAAGTAAAATTTTCTCTTTACATGTGTTGATGGTAAAAATACCTTACCAACTTTCATCGGTAAGAACTTTTTAATGCACTAGATATAGATATTTTTAAGCTTAACTTGTATATATTAAAATTAAAACGTATTTCCTATTTCATTCTAATAAAGAAAAGTGCATCAATAAAATTTAATTGCATAAAGATAAATATATCCAATAAATAATATTCTCATGATGTCACAATAAATGTAAAATTTTTATTCGCTTATCAATTAAAGTACCCGTATATATATTTTTTTTAAACCGAAATCTAACTGGCAAATTAAAAAATACGTACAAAAAGGCAAATATCTGAATATTTTTCATTATTTTTCTTTTCTTTGCAACAATAAAAAGAATCCAATTGCCACTGTTTTGAAGAAATTTCATGAAAAACTTTTTTAAATTAAAAATATAATGTAAAAATGGAAATAAATCAAGAGAAAAATAATTACAAAAATAATTCTCAAGATCAGTTCAGTAGAAACCTCAGGGCTGATGACTAAAAAAAACAAAAAAAAAAAACAGCCTGGTCTTTAAATAAGGTACCCTGGGGTAATAACGCCACGTTAAGGTTCTACGAATTTTCACGTCTCAATTTTAGTTTGTATTTTTCAAACAAATATATGATTTGATACAGCAAGTCATTGACTATCTATATAAAAAAAATAATTTAACAGATATGTATTCATAAAATGTAATGGCGTGATTTCTTGACCAATGCTATTTGGCGTTATTACCCACCTATATGGGTAATAACGCCATGCAAACAAAACTATGAAATAAGATGGAATAATTGCATGTATATTGCCCAATTCTAAAAATACAAACTTTACAAACTTAGAAATTGACAAATTGCATTTTAAGCTATTGAAAATGTTCAATTTTTTCTGAAAGTGTAAGAAAAATAAAGGTGTGGTAGGGGGGGGGGGGAGGATGAGGCAAAAGAATATCAGACCGTGAGCTTCTTTTTGCTTAAAAAGGACTGCTTAAATAGAATTATTAGTAACATTGCACAGTTTTAACTGTTTATTTGAATCAGTATTTAGAATGTAGCTCGGCCACTGTAGGGAATCAACCAGGGCATTAATGACAAGGATTGGCGTTATTACCCCGTTATAGTTATTGCGCTATACATTTTAAATTACAAATTATTTCGAGAAGATATCCAAAATCTTCAACAACATTTTGAAAGTCCATGAAATGTACTACAAATTTATGTAATTAACAAACTATTTCCGGATAAAAAAAATAGTCTTCACATAACAAAACGTATCTCGCAAATTTTAGATCAAGCGTTAATTTTAGTTGCTTGTAAAAACTATAAGACCTAAAAATGAAACAAATTAACTTGAAGCTGTTTTTTGCAATTTATATGACTCAAAACCCCTCTACGCAGAGCACATGGGTGTCATTTACCAGATTATTTCATAATTATGCATAATATTAGCACTTGGCGTTATTACCCCTCCTGGCGTTATTACACCAGACCACCTTATATAGATGTAAAGGCATTCATTTTAAGTTTTGTTAATATTGACAAGTATAATTTTTTTTTGTATAAAGTACTTTGGTATAAAATATGATTGCTTATACATTGGAAAATAATAAATTGGATGATTTAGAATCCGAATGCACATGATTAAAATGACTTTCCTCATATATATATATATATATTCAAAAGTATTAAAAAATTGCTCTGGTGAGCAAAAAAAAAAAAAATGTTAATATGTTTTTAAGTATGAAAAAGTGTTTGACAAGTGCTTCTAATTGAGCATGAGAAAGGACAAGGGGTCTCTTCTTGGCTGCAAATCATTGTCAATGCTAAATTTGAAAAAATAATATTAATTATAATAAGGATAAAAATTTGTTTTACGTTTATTAGCTTCCTCCAAATTTAATTTGTTTTGCTTTAAAAAATGGGGGGTGGTCAATAATGGAGATTTAACCGTAGTTATAAGTTTAAAAATTTTATTTTCTTAAAATATATATCTATTTTCAAAGCAACGAATAAAATATCTTTTTTTAAGAAATGGAAGTAAACTAATACTACAAGTTTGCAACAAATGAAAAAGAAAAATTTGTAAAGTTGTTAAACGTAATGTTTTTTTGCATTAACGATGCATAAAAAAGTAGTATTGAAAACTGTTAAATAAAATAATGTATAGCATTTATTACAATTTAGAATACATTAAATTTATTTAAATTACAATTGAACGTAAACGAGCTTGTTGCTTTTTATGTATTTGCTGACAGTTGTGTTTGTAGAAGTTTCTATACAAAATTAATTTTATATGACAGAAATATCTTCTATTTCTATAAAATTATAGATAATGGAGCTGGCATTATTTTCATGAAGTTAACTGAAAGGAACAGAATCACTGAATGATTATTAGAGAATTTAATGACGTGTTCAGATCTGCCCCAATTAGACTCTTCATAAGTACCCCACATTCCCACAAGAGTTAAAATGAGAAATCATTAACATTTCTAAATTTTAGAAATAAAAATTATCATAAATATTTATTAGTATCCATAGTATATGTTAAAGCGAAAAAATAATAATAAATAAATAAATAAATAAAATAAAATAAAATAAAATAAAAAAGTAAAAAAATGAATAAATAAATAAAATAATTCTCTTAGCAAGTTGGAGATTTTACTTTTGAGTTCAGTAAGCAGTATTTTGGCTTTTAGGGACAAACAAAGTGTTGAAGAGCTTCAAAAAAAAAAAATCTTTATGTCTATAGGTGCTACCATTTTTAGAATTTTTTTGAAATAAAAAAAGCATATAATAACTTGCGAAAAATAACAATGTTCTCATATGCCCCATTTTCACATGTGCCCCGGTCTCCCCCATATTTGTTTCGTAATTCTGTGTATTAGGTCTTGCGATAGAGTACCCACAAAATTCATGTCACATACAGACAGACGAAGTCACAGACTCACAAACTTACAGGCAGATATTTTGTGAAAACATGTTTTAATGACTCTCTTACCCTTATAACATGTAAATCCGTCGAAAAATTTCCCAAATCCAATACTTTCTTTTTCTAAAGATGCAAGAAAATATGAAAAACTAAGTACTTCGCCTCAGATCTTCCAAGGATTAGTTTTATTCTACCCACAACTAATGTAAGACATTTTAATAATAAATAACTTAACCTAAACTGAGGAAGTATTCATTTTTTTTAAATACCTGCATAACAAATAGTAGTTAAGTAAACACATCGTACTTCTTTGAACTTTCAATGAAACTTTGAACAAAGAATCGCGATGGGGATACTCTATACCGGATATTTATCAATGTCTCTAATCAGCAGAAAAACATTGAAACATCAAATTTCATACATTGAACGAAAAACGGTTAAACGTTTATACGTTTAACTGCTTGGATAGGATCCGTATATACGATGTACCGTATATGCTGTTTTGTGTAATACGTATAACCGCCGATGCCGTATTATACGTATAGCAAATCCGTATTTCATATAATACGTATACTCGTATAAACATATAATCGGGAGCTCTAATATTTAAAGAACGGCTGGATCGATTTTAACGAATTTTTGTATGTAACAATTTTTAGACACGAGAAAACTAATGGGCTAAGTCACATTTTCGAGAGATTTCGATTATAAGGATAATTTGTGGTCATGATGGGTCATGCTAATTTTATGTATAAAATGGCTCTATCCATTTTGACTATACTTTGTATTATATCATTTTCGGTAAAGAGAAAACCATTATGCTATGACACATGCTCGCGAAAATTCCATTAGTGGGTCATTTTGGGTCATAATGGGTTAGGTTTATTCTAATTATATATAATAACGACTCAATCAATTTTACCTAAATTTTGTAACGAAACTTTTTTTTTCTTTTTTGTGGGGGGGGGGGGGGGTCACGAGAAGACTATTGGGCTGAGTCGCGCCGGTTAAGCAAAATTATATTAGTGGGTCATTTCGTTTTATTGCTGAATGCTATCAAGCTAATTTTACCTAAGAAATGGCTTAAACGATTTTGATTCAATTTTACATTCCATTGTTTTTAATTACCTGAAGACCATTGAGCTAAGTCACATGTTTGATCAAATTTGATTCGTGGGTCATTTTGTTTAATACGGGTTAGAGTTACGAGAATATGGCAACAGTCAATAAGTTGGCGATATTTGACAAAATATTGGCGACATTTGGCCGAAAAATTGACTATTAAGATTACGAAAGCTAAAACACGTATTTGTCGCCAAATTAAAAGATATCTCCAAATTTGGCTATATGTGGCAAAAAAATATTGTCTTTCAGAATGTGAAGAAATTTTTTATACATTCTTAATAGGATTCGAGATGCATGGTTAAACCAATCGGAGTCGAGCTAAAAAACTGATTTGGATCAATATCCTTTCGTTGTAAATTTAAAATAAAGTAAAATTTATGAGCATGTGCTTTGGCGACATTTGGCCGAAAAATCGACTATTAAGATTACGAAAGCTAAAACACTCATTTGTAGCCAAATTAAAAAATGTCTCCAAATTTGGCTATACCTGGCAAAAAAATATTGTCTTCCAGAGTGTGAAGAAATTTTTTATACATTCTTAATAGGATTCGAGATGCATAGTTAAACTAATCAGAGTCGAGCTAAAAAAGTGATTTGGATCGATATCCTTTCATTGTAAATTTTAAAATAAAGTAAAATTTATGAGCATGTGCATACAAACATAGTTTTCTTATTGATTGTTTTTGGAAATACTACTATTATAAATAACATGTTTTACAGTTATAATACAGAGTGAATGATACAGTGATAATACTATATCCAGTTGAACACAAAATTAATTTTGACTGAGCTTAGCTCGGTCACTCTTGCTAGTCATATGTAAGGATAGTTATATTCACTATATGGCAAAGGGGGCCGGACACTTGCGATTTTGACGTTTTGTTAAATATCTAGAGGAATACAAGAGGAGTTATCCTGAAACTTCATATGTATAAACAGTATAGAACAGGTCATATATTTCCGTGGAGATGTTTTTTATCGAAATCCCGTAGAAGACCGTCAAAAGTTTTTAAAATAACGAACATCTTTTGGATAACCTTGTCAAAACTAACATAGCAAAAATGTTCAAATTATAGATTATGATTAAGTGGATTATTGTAACAAACTGCGTTCATTTTTATGAGTATAGCGTGTATACTGATCCAAAAATTGTTGTAAAAATGTGTCACGCCTAGTTTAAAAAATATTTATTAAATACTTTAAAAAATAAAAACCTGGAATATAAAACGAGAAAATTTGAAGTGAGTGATTTTACTCTTCTTTTTATATTTTTTTTTATCTATTTCTCATAAATTAGACCAGCAATAATCCCATAACATGCTTTTGTTCTAAAAACCTTTGTGTCTGTCTTCAAAAATTTGAAGATCTTGTTGAAAATGTTCACATTGCTCTTCACTCACGGCGCGCTAGTTTTCAGAGAAAAAAAAACTCAGGTGTAAATGGGAAAATGTATCTTCAAAGACACGTTCACATCCGTTGCATGATAGTTTTTTAATAAAAAAGCTATATATTTTTAATAATTTTCATCCTTATAATTTCCTAAGAATCCTTGAATTACCATTTCACCTCCATGGATATTGTGAGACAAAGGCTTTGTCCCAATTTGCCCCATCTCCGAATATGTCTCCTTCTCCCATACCAAATTTCTGCTATTTTTCCTTTTTTTTTAACTTTAAAATTTATAATTTGCAAAAAGTCTTTACCTGTTGGTAAAAAATTAAGGTTAGTTTTGGATTCAGGGGTGAAGAATATATAAGAATCCATTATCAAAAACTAAAAAAAACATGACATAACCGAATTTTGCAGGCTAGTGTAATCTAAAGTGTTAATTTTCATCATTTTATTTAATAATAAATATATATATATTGCGTATGTTTATTACAAATTGTATGCTTTGCATTAGCATATCAAAATGATTAAAGATTTCCAATTCATATTGTAATATAACATTTACTCTCAATTATTTTTTAAATATATCTGAAAATTTTTTTCTTCAATAAATATGTGAATGACCCTAATTTGCAGTAAAAAATGTGTTCCAAATGTAAACAGTTATTATTCGATCAATTTTAATCATAGAATGACAAGTCTTTTTGTGTGTGTGTGTGTGTGTGTTACTTGTCAGTATAACAGGAAAATTTTATTAAATACAACTTACAGTATCGGGGGACTGTATAAAAATATTTTAAGTAATTTTTCAATAAAGGTTTTTATTGACCCAAATAGAGTGTAAAATATTTCTTTACTTCTTTTAAAGCATTTTTGCAATTTGAATTATATGCTATGACTAGCGGTTTAGGAATTAGCCATTAGACACTGTTGAAAGTGTACCTGTATAAGTAATTTAATAAGTAAATAATTTCACCCTGTATAAGTAAAAAATGCGACTTGATAGATTTTTTTTTTTTTCCAAATATCACCTTTTATTAGTAAGAGGTAGTATAATAAGAAAATATGTGTTTCATCAGAAGTATGTAAAAAATATTTAAATTTGTAAGCCAGTGTAATTTGCAGAGCTCTTAACATAAAAAATGTTCTTTCCAGACAATATGGCAAACAACATTGTACATAATAGACTATAATCAGAATTTGAAAAAAGTAAAAATTGCATGAAAAATGAGCACGTTTACTAAATAAATTTTGACTGCGCAAGCATGAAAGCCATTGAAATATGATTTGCATAATGTGTTAGCTAAATGTATTGAGCAACTTTTGTGAAAGTTTCAAAAACATAGCGTGAAAATTCTAAAAATTATCGTCGATAGAATAAGCTTAGAATCTGTTGATGCCAAAAAGAAGCAAAAAGATGAGAGGTTGTATCCAAATATAACAGAAGTGAAATATTGTGTATGCTGTATTGACACTTATCAATGGATATATGGATATATCACCTTATTTTTACTCTCATAAGGAGAATGGTATGCGAATACTTTTGCGCAGCCCTGTATATGAAGTATAGAATTTATATAAGAGTAATATGCAAAAAACTAACTACATTTAAAAGCGCATACCTAATCTTGAAACGTTTTCTCCGGCAATTATTACGCAATGGCAGTACTGTAATCGATTGTTTTTGCGTGTCTCTGTAAATTAATATAAAAAAATGCGATGAATGTCCTGATCGCAGTGAAATTCAATTATTTATATCAGTTTCTATACATTTAAAATAGCGTAATGTTATTAAAATACTTTCCAAATTATTTTTCTCCATATACCATAATGTAACCTAATTCTTTTGAGTGTCTCTGTAAATGAACCATTAATCATACATACTTTATATGCAATGGCAAACATGCTTTGGCGACCCTAAATAAACCTTATCAATTGCAGGATAATTCGAGTATAGTTGCGGGAGCTAGAGCGTGAATAGACAGCCAAACGACCAGACGGACAGACAAACCAACAACTTCCAATTTTGTTGGAAAGTGCTTATGCATTTGGTGCTACATTTATGCGCTCGAATGTGCTAAGCTTAAACATAGCACATAGCACATTCATGCTAAAAAGTGCTATGAATGCTCTGTTTTAATATGATCTTAATGATATATTCAGTGATTTGTATCTGTTTCAATTCATTTAAAATAGCTTAATGTCATTAAAATACTTTCCAAATGATTTTTCTCCATATACCATAATGTAATCGAATTATTTTGAGTGTCCCTGTATATGAACCATTAATCATAGGTACTTTATATGCAATACCAAACATGCTTTGATGAACCCAAATAAGCTTTATCAATTGCATGAAAATCCGAGAATATTTACAGGAGTTAGTGCGTGGATAGACGGTCAAACCAAATGCATAAGCACCTTTCAATTTTGTAGGAAAGTGCTAAAATAAAGAGGGGGGGGGGGGGCAGAAAATTCTGACATATACCAAACTACACCATGTTTAATGATTCAAATATTTATGTATAGTTTGCGACAACAGATGGCAGCACCACAAAAAAGTAGAACGATAGAAACATGTTTCGCCGAGGGAATTTTTGCGGCACGCTGTATTTTTTCGAATATTCAAAAACAAAATTTTTCGACAAAAATGAAAGATATATAGTGATAGAGTACGAATACACAAAGCTTTAATATCAATATAACTGAATAGTAATTTTTATATTTTATTTAATCTCAAAATTTCAGACGAATATAATACTTTTCAAAAATAGTGCTAGTAAGAAATAATTATCATACGATGTGTGTAATTGAAAGGTCCCTGAACATAACTACCTATATTTTGAATTTTAAGATGGATATCAGAATTTCTTTCCCCACAGAAAAGCTATAATGTTGCTATTCTTCCGAAAATTGTGAACACATTCATATGGTAACAGGTAACAGGAAAAAAAAAAAAAAGAGGAAATTAGAATTTTTTATTGACGAGATCAAGAATTCCAAACTATTTTTCATTTTTATCAGTTCTTACTCATGAACTCTATATAGTTAAAATTTTCATTTTTGTTAACGTGTTTCCAGTTCCGTAAAACGGAGTGAATCGAACACTTTTCAACTTAACGTAAAAAAAGCAACTACTGATTACTTCTCTTATTTTTTAACTAGAAACTTCGGTCTTGTTTTGTTCTTTAATTTTTAAACAAAAACGAAACATTTTTTACAGTTTATATATATATACATTTAATGGTGTTCCGATTCACGCCGCAGGTAATGGTGAATCGGAACAAATGTTATAATCTTTATTTGTTCCGATTCAGACTTTAACAGGTTAATAAAAGCAGGTAATAATGACAAGGGAGGAATAGGAACACGTAGTTACTTTTAAACCAATAACCAATCCTTTATTTTCCCTATAAGTATAGGTATGATTTTCAAAAATTAGAAAACAACTTTGAAGTCAAGAAAGATTAAAATATATTCTAAGAAACTGTATTTGAATTGGGGAAAATGAAATTTAATACTAATTCAGCCCTATTCTAAATTATCCTTTACTACTAGTCATTGGGTAAATGAATCTATTGGGTAACTCCAATCACTACATGAATTAATACGACCTAATCCTCAGCCCACTGTTCGCACTGCTCTCTTTTTCAATTCGATTCCCATTTTGAGGCGTTTGTTTAATGGCGTAATTGTCAGAAAATATTTTTCTGGCGGTTTTCTTAATAATTTGCCATTTTTAAATTCTTCTATTTGTGTGTTCTATATCTGTTGGATTTGGCAATGATTGTTTTGTTACGTTAAGTGGTTTCTTGGTATCTGTAAACTTTTCAAGTAATTGTACCAAACAAAATATTGTTACAATACATGTTGATACATATCTTTTCACATGTGGCATAAAACTATGTATAGAAAAATAAACCATGATTGTAAATGTGTTCTGATTCATCCCGTAAATCCTAAACCTGTGATGTTACGAGACATTTTTTACTTTTTTATTATGTAGTTTAGAAATATGTAGAATCTAATACAGCATGTCGTTTACAGGTCTATCAATAATTAAAATACCCTATTATTAGGTATAGAATACGAAAAATAATGCAGTACATACAAAGTTTTGAACACACTGAAAATATGAGGTTTTTGAGGATCCAATTGCAGATTTTTTATATACCCCAGTAGTGATACCAACATGACAAAACTGAATTTCCCAACTCTTAATGTTATTACCTGTTTATAAAAAAATTGGCAATTAAAAATATCATTACGCATATAAAAGAATTTAACAGCCTATACGTTCAATAGTCAGATTATTAACCCTTTTCGTCAGGGAAAATTCTGTTAGCAAAATGAAAAAATATCGACTGTCATTGGAATTTACAGAGGACCTTTTTAGAAATTAAGAAATCCTTAATTTAGCTTTCATTGTCAACGCAAAATCTTATTAACATATTATTGGTGACGGTTGCAAGTTTGGACTTAAAATTAGGTGCGCCCGGAGTGACACACTGTGTCGGAAAGGGTTAAAACGGAGAAGCATATTTCATTTTTTTATTAGAAAAATTTTTCAGTTTTGTGTCTTTTTTTTTACATAACCATTAATATCGTAATAATGTTAGGATATTTCAATCTTGAAAAAAAAAATCTATTTGAATATGGCAACCCCGAATTTTTTTTCTGACATACATATTAAGTGGGCTGGTCACTAACAAGAAAGGTCTCCATACGGGCATACTCCAAAAAATCTGAAAAAATTACAGAATGTTCTTCTCATGTGGATATATACGTTTATAAAAAAAAAATTCGGCGGAACCTCCGTCCCCTGTCCGTAAAAAAACAATGAACATTTCATTATTTGGCGATTTATCTTCCGTTGGCGATGAAAAGCAATTTCAAAAAATGTTTATTACTTTTTTTATGTCAAATGCATTTTAAAAGAAAAAAGTTTCATGTTCAGCGTGTTTAGATAAATTAAATATCTTTTTTTTTTTTTTTTTTTTTTTTTTTTTTTTTTTTTGTCAGTTTGTTTTTAGTATAATTTCGTTATATTGATATTTATATGTATTTAATTCAAATTTAACTATCAGAATTTGAAATTTGAAACAAAATTCAAATTTAAATTAATAAAAATTGTTTCAAGTTCAAAGTGCAGTTGAGCATTGTCAGTTGGATTCTGTTGCTATGGAAACATCTACCTTTTATTTTTGAATACGCTTAAATGTATGAAAACAGATTTACTGAATAAGAATTATTTATACATGAAAATATTTTTTTCAGAGGTAAATTAAATAACTACACCAACAAATAATATATACACATGCAATTTAATATATATATATATATATATATATATATATATATATATATATATATATATATATGTGTGTGTGTGTGTGTGTATAAAATACATCAAACTCTCTCATTGTTTATGTTTAAATTCATCAAACACCATTTACGCGGATTCTAAAAATCCAAAAGTTTTCATTTCAGTTGCATTAAAATCGTTTGCTTTTGGCGGGGAAAAGTGCTGCTCGCCAAATCGTGTGACACTTTCGTCTTTTCACGCCAAATATTCGAAAGTATTTTATTTTTTTTACATGTTTTCTTCTGTAATTCCGCCGCTAATTTTCACTGATTCTTTATTGCATACATGAGTAGCTTAATAAGTATTTTTTTCAAAAAAATCTTTTCGTTTTATAACCAGAGAAATTTCATTCACAGATGCACTCATAAAATTTCTCTCATCTGACGCTTTTCCATTTACCGACATAATAGCGCCAATATTACATGATATGGATAAATAATAAATTACTCTCATTATTCATCACTAATTTCATACAAAATGCATTCATTTACAGTATGATGACCAAATAATCATCGGAATTGGTAAGTGGAAAAGCAATGTAGTACATAAGAATACATTTTACGTGCATTAATGTCAAATAATGACAAACATATACAATATAATATTTAAAATGTATATGGATGATTCTACGATAAGAGGTAATTTGTACGGCAATCCGTTTAAAGCACATTTTTTATTCTAGATGTTGCTATTTTTTGCAATGAATCGCATCATCTTAATATACTTTATTAAATAACATCACGATTGAATGCCTAATTAAAACACATTTTTCTGAAATTTCTTACAAAGTCTAAAAATGTCTCTCCCCTGGCATGTCCCCTTGCCGGTTTCAATTTAATTTTCAAACAATACATATATTTTTTCCGTCAGATGCTAAGCTAAAGTATGTTTAATTGGAATTTAAGTAATTATACATACTTATTATAAAATAAAAATAAAATAATTTTGTTAATTTCAAATAATTTTTAAAATTAGCTTTTGTCCCGCTTTTTTGTGCATCTACCCTGTCAAATTTCGTTCCGCTGAAACAAATATAAATTCAAGGATGGCTATATCGGAAGTAGCGCTTAAGGATACCTATTGGCTTGAAATTACAATACTAAACGCGCTAGCCATTTAAACGTCGCAATTTTTAGTTATTGCGACGCGAACGTGCGGTGTAGTTGTTTCGCACGGTGATCGTGTATCTCCCCTGGTAAGTCATAAAACTTATAATATTCATTTAATTCAATTGCATTTACTGTCCTAATTAAATAATACGGTAATAATTAAAGTGAAATACACGATTAACCCAAAAACTAATTCACTCAGTTAAAAAAATTGAATTTACATGAAAATGTCTCTCCCCTGCCGTATGTTCCCTGGCAAAATAACTGCCAGGGGAGCGAGTCACTGACCAGAAAAAGTTATAAAATATGTATAAAGTGTCTTGCCCTTATATGAAAAAGTAAATAAACGGGAGAAAAATCATAATTTAAAGGTTTTTGATCAAACTCAAACTTTTCTTTTTGGCCGAATCCTCTATGTTTTTGAAGCTCTTATCGTAGAATCACCCATATATTTCATACGTAAAAAATATAATTCATGAAATCAGAAAATAAAAATTACTGTCACTGTTGCTCTCAGTTCCATGTACACCCTAAGAGGTCGAGTGCCCGTACTCACTATATCCTTTTTAATTTTTCAGCAGGCATGTTTGTGTAAAGTTGACAGTTTTCCAAAAAATTTCCTGATACGAACGGTTTTAAAATTTCTTTTTTACTATTGATATTTATGCATAGATTTAAATGACAACATTATCACGAATTATTTCAAATTAGGTTTAAAATTTTGGGGGAAAAAACATTTTTCCTGAAAAAATTGGGAAAAAAATAATTTTTTGCAAATAAAATGTTTTTTTGCAATTATTTTTCTTGGGAAAGTAAAATAAATAGTTTTCAGACTTATACACATTAAAATAACGTTCACGTTACAGGAATATGCTACCAAAAATACAAAAAAGTATCAAAAAAGTATCATAGCTTTTACGAAAGTTTTTCTTGCTTGATTAATTTTTGTAATTATGATTCATTTGTAAAATATATTCCATAAAGAATATTGAAAATAAAAGAACTTTTAAACTAATACCGAGTTATATAAACTTAACCATCCTCACAAACTGATATAACTAAAATTTTGGGTATTTTTCCGTTAGCACACCAGTCAAAAATGACTTTCCCATTAGAGCATCACCACTCCCTCCCCCCCCCCTGAAAAAACAAACAAAACCCATAAGCAGGATGTATGAAAATTCATGCATCAATTTATGGACCACACTAAACATGTAAAAGTTACAGTTGCTAATACATGTATGAGCACTGCACGCCCATGAAAAGAACAACAAAAACAAAACATTTACTGTATGCAGAAATCTCTAAAGTGCAGGAAATTCTTTAAAATTATGTGCTGTGCTAATTTAAAAGCACTAAATTTAAGGAGTTTTCCCAAACATTTCCAACGCTACTTTTTATTTTGTAAAAAATTATATTTCATAAGGGGGGGGGGGGACAATAATTTTTAAACAATCCTACTGAAAAAAAAAAAGGTAAACTGCTGAAAAAGGCGGTTTTCCCAAACATTTCCAACGCTACTTTTTATTTTGTAAAAAATTAGATTTCATAAGGGGGGGGGGGGGACAATAATTTTTAAACAATCCTACTGAAAAAAAAAAAAGGTAAACTGCTGAAAAAGGCGGTTTTCCCAAACATTTCCAACGCTAATTTTTATTTTGTAAAAAATTAGATTTCATAAGGGGGGGGGGGGGGCAATAATTTTTAAACAATCCTACTGAAAAAAAAAAGGTAAACTGCTGAAAAAGGCGGTTTTCCCAACGAGATGCCAAGGAATCCAAAATTTGAATACCATTATATGTCAGAAAATTAATATTTGTCTTAATTTTACATTTAAATGTTTGAATATATAAAGAAAATATTATTGAACTAAAATAGTGGTATTCAAAAGACATAAAATCTTGGTAACTATATACCATGAGGCATATTTCCTAAATCAGCAAAAAAATTAAAAAAAAAAGTATTTAATGAAACAGAAAAAAACTAATTAAAAAAACTCATACACAATACATATATACTCAGATATTTCTGTGTCCATTTCGATGTTATGAAAAAACATTGGAATTTTATGCAGCACACCAGCAATAATCCCTGTATAAGTTTTGTTGTGAACTTTAAAATTTTTGTCACACATATTTACAGCTCATATTCAAAATATTAGAATAATTACCTTTTTTTTTAGAAATTGAAAATATCGTTTGGTAATTTAATGTCTTTTAATGAAAATATGCAAACGATATTTTTATTAAGAACTTATTGTTGATTAAACTTACTTGTTATCTTAAATTTAATATCATTTTTGAAAAGATTAATTGCAAAAAAAATTATTTTGAAAAGTCAAAATATTAGAATATTTATTCAAGTGGTTCAAAATATTAGAATATTTCACATTAATTCTCCTTTAATTATTACCAATTCTTAACTGGTGGTATCATTGATTAAATTCAGACTATTTTATTTAAAATCAGTATTCTTTTTTGCAGTTTGTTTCTTTTTCGTCTTAAAATGGGCCGTGTGAGTGATATTCCTGAATCTACTAAACTTCGTATGGTTGATTTGTATCGGCACGGTAAAAATCAATGTTTTATAGCGAATTATTTACATTGTTCGCAATCGAGCGTTAGTAAAATACTAACACAATATTCAAAAATTGGAAAATTTCAAAATAATCGCCGAAATGGTGGCCGAAAACCAAAAACATCTGCTAGAGATGACAGGAAACTGAAGCGTATAGTTAAGAAAAACCGTTTTAAAAGTGTGCGATTCTTGCACCGAAAATGGAAAGAAGAAGGAGTTGACGTTTCTACATCGACAATATTAAGACGTCTCCATAAATTTAAATTTGAATCTCGTGTATCGAAAACAAAACCTCTCATGTCTGCAAGACAAAAGCGTATAAGATTGAATTGGTGTAAATCAAGACGTTTATGGAGCAATGAAGATTGGAAAAATATATTATTTAGTGATGAAAGTATGTTTTGTGTTTCATATGGTAATCAAGGTATTCGAGTTTGGAGAATGAAGCAAGAAGCATTTGATAAAGAATGCCTTAAACGTTCAGTAAAATTTGCTGCTAGTGTCATGGTTTGGGGTTGTATGAGTGCAGAAGGACCTGGAAAGTTATGCATCGTCTACGAAAAGGTTAACTCTCTGATATATCAAGAAATTTTAGAATATTACATGATTCCATCATTAGAAGATTTATTTGAAGATGATTTCATCTTTCAACAAGATTTAGCGTCCCCGCATATATGCGGTGTCAACCTCGGTGTCAACTAAGAATTGGTTCCGCCAACGCAACATTAAGGTACTTCCTTGGCCACCAAATTCACCAGATCTTAATCCCATCGAAAACTTATGGTGTATAATGAAGAAAAAACTTCAAGAAAATCCTCCTTCAAGTAAAACTGAGTTAGTGGCACGTATAAAGTCTATTTGGGCTAATATTGATAGAAATGTTTGTAAACACCTTGTATATAGTATGCAAGATCGATTGTACGCTGTTATGAAAGCTAAAGGGGATGCTACAAAATATTAACTACCATTTATTTCATATTCATAAGGTAAATTCATAAGGTTCTTGTTGCGTAAAATAAAATATACTAATATTTTGAACCAATCTAAATTTTATTCTAATATTCTGGTGTGTTTAAGGAAGCTGTATACCTAATTTATTGTGCTGTATTTTATATTTTATAAATGTTAAAATCTTATCTAAACATTCCAGATTTAATTTATAAGAAATTTAATTGCATTTACTTAGTATAAAAAATAAATAAATGACAAATAATTTTTTCTTATTACTTTTTCTCAATTATTCTAATATTTTGAATATGAGCTGTACAATCAAACCATGCAAAAAAGCAAAACATGTATGAATGAAAATGGATTGCTAAAATTACTTTATTTTAGACAACATTGAATCTCTTAAAACCCTTCGATCTATTTGAACCTTTGAATTGAATACACATAAACATGCATCAAGCCAATGCACTGATGCATGTAATAAAATAAATTTTCTTATTATACCACACAACTTTTTTTAATCTTCTTTAAATGAAAGTAAAGTGAAATGGATCAGGCAAACTGCACTGACTACATGCATGGAACAAACAAAAATGTATTATTGCACAACATAAGCCCCCAAATTTGTTGCACATTTCTATAATTGAAGCATTAGGCAGACACGCATAAGGCTAAACGCGATTGGACGCATGAAAACTCCTAAAATCCTTCGATCAATTTGAACCTTTGAATTGACTATACATAAACATGCATCAAGCCACTGATGCTTGTATAATAAAATTAATTTTCTTATATACCACACTCTACGTTAAATTGAAATGAATAGTCTTTTAAGACTTCCATAAATTCGTTAATTTGAAGTTAATTTATAATGATAAAGTATAGGATTTTGTTTTATTATTATTGATGAGATAATCGTTTTTTAAACTGAAAAATTCGTTAAAGTGCCATTTGTTATAACGAGACTCTATTGTATACTTTTCTGCTTATAGTTGGCCGCAGAACTTTTAAAATTTGCTGATATGATCCGCAAGGGTTGACGACCACTAATTTATAGAAATACTAGCTGACCCGCCCAGCGTTGCCCGGGTCCGTATTAACAATATTAAACGAACTTGAAATTTGTATGATTTTATCATTAACTCGAAGCATACAGAAATGCATTGTCTGAAATACGTGAAGGCTGACTGTGTGAAAATTTGGTTTAAAAAACAACTAATATTAAGCTCTAAAAATACCTGAGATGAGCAATGAGAAACGCGGGAGGGAACATGTATCCAACGATTGCGTTATTTTCGTGTAAAAATGTTAATATTTACCCATAAAAATCACTGTTAAGTCACGTAACTAATTATTTTTTTCACACAGAAATCCCAAGTGAAATATTTGAATTTCAAACTAATTATATCACTCTTAAATCCGACTATACCATGAATGAAATCGATACTCGATGATAAAAGGTTGGTATATGGGTGATTCTACGATAAGAGGTAATTTGTACGGCAATCCGTTTAAAACAGATTTTTTTATTCTATATGTTGCTATTTTTTGCAATGAATTACATCACCTTAATATACTGTATTAAATAACATCACGATTGAATGCCTAATTAAAACGCATTTTTCTGAAATTTCTTACAAAGTCTAAAAAAGTCTTTACCCTGGCATGTTCCTCTTGCTAGTTTCAATTTAACTTTCAAACAATACATATATTTTTTTCCAGCAGATGCTTAACTAAAGTATGTTTAATTGAAATTTAAGTAATTATACTTACGTATTATAAAACAAAAAAATAAAATAATTTTGTTATTTTCAAATAATTTTTAAAATTAGCTTTTGTCCCGCTTTTTTTTTTTTTCTGTGTGTGTGTGTGTATGTATCTACCCTGTCAAATTTCGTTCCGCTGAAATAAATATAAATTCAAGGATGGCTAATTCGAAGGAGCGCTTAAGAACATCTATTGGCTAGAAGTTAGCAGTACTAAACGCGCAAGCCATTTAAGCGTCGCCATTTTTAGTTGTTGCGACGCGACCGTGCAGTGTTGTGGTTTCGCAAGGTGATCGTGAATCTCCACTGGTAAGTCATAAAACTTATCATATTCATTTAATTCAATTGCATTTACTTCCCTAATTAAACAATAGAGTAATAATTAAAGTGAAATGAACAATTAACCCAAAAACTAATTCAGTCATTTAAAAAATTTGAATTTATCATGAAAATATCTCTCCCCTGTCGAGATAACTGACAGGGGGGTGAGTCACTGACCAGAAAAAGTTATAAAATATGTATAAAGTGACTTTCCCTTATATGAAAAGGTAAATAAACGGGACAAAAATCATATTTTAAAGGTGTTTGATAAAACTCAAACTTTTCTTTTTCGCTGGATCCTCTATGTATTTGAAACCTCTTATCGTAGAATCACCCATATAATATTATAATTTCAGAGCCATTCAACAAAAGTAAGTGTATATTTTTAATCAAAGCATGCGTAATGTTCACTCTGTGGACAAATTCCTAACCGTAAACTTTTGTATCGTAACCAGTCTGTAACCTAACTGCAACTTAACAGTACCCTACCTTAACTTAAATATAACATAAATGTAACCTACCATCACTTTATTGTAACCTATCCTTATTCTAACCATAACATAAATGTAATTTAACTTTAACCTAACTTTAAATTAACCGTGATCTAACTGTAATCTAACGTGAAATTAAATAAAATCAAAGACTTGCCATAATGTAATTGCAACCCAAATGTTACCCAACCATATATTGGGTTCATGTGCATGGAAATTATTTTGTCTTGTTCGGATCTAGGTTATGATTTATTAGAATATTTCGTCGGTTCAGATTTGGTTCGATTCAGATTTCAGGTATTTTTTGAAATTTTTGAAATTCGTATGTATTTTTTTAAATTCGATTTAAATGTTCGGGTCGGATTCAGGTCCATGGAAATTATTTTGCATTGCTCGAATCCAGTTATGGTTCTGTGAAATGATTTTGTCGGGAACAGATTTGGTTCAATTCCGATTTCGGCGTTTTCTTCAAATGGAATTTTTGGGTTCAGGTCTTCCTGAGTGTCCACGGAAATTTCTCTGTTTGATTCGAATAAACACATGCTTCACTGAAATATTTTTGTCAAGTTCAGATTTGGTTCAATTTAGATTTCGAGATTTTTCCAAAGAAATTTTTTAAGTCCAGATTCGGTTCATGTTTTTTTGTCTTATTCGGATCCGGTTACCGTTCTTTGGAATATTTTTGTCAGGTTCAGATTTGGTTCGATTCAAATTTCAGGTATTTTTTCAAAGTGAATTTTTAGATTCGGATCTCGTTCATGTCCACGGAAATTATTTTATCATACTCGAGTCCGGTTATGATTCTTTCGAATTTTTTGGTCAGATTCAGATGTGGTTTGGGTCAAATTTCAGGTTTTTCAAATCGGATTTTTTAGGTTCGAGTCGGGTTTATGTCCATGGAAATTATTTCGTCTTGCTCGGATCGGGTTATAGTTCTTTGGAATATTTTTATCGGGTTCAGATTTGGTTCAATTTAGATTTCGGGTTTTTATTCAAATAGAACTTTTGGGTTCGGGTCTTCTTGCGTGTTCACGAAAATTATTCTGTCTTGTTGGAATAAGGATATGTTTCACTGGAATATTTTTGCCAAGTTCAGATTTGGTTCAGTTCAGATTTCGCGATTTTTTCAAAGAAATTTTTGGGGTTCGGACTGGGTTCATGTGCATGGAAATATTTTGTCTTGTTCGGATTCGGTTGCGGTTCTTTGAAATATTTTTGTCAGATTCAGATTTGGTTCGATTCAAATTTTAGGTATTTTTCGAATGGAAATTTTAGGTTCGTATCGAGTTCATGTCCGCGGAAATTATTTTGTCTTACTCGAATCCGGTTATGGTTCTTTCGAATATTCTGGTCGGATTTAGATGTGGTTTGGGTCAAATTTCAGGATTTTTCAAATGGAATTTTTTAGATTTGAGTCGGGTCTATGATCACGGAAAGTATCTTGTCTTGCTGGGATCGGGTTATAGTTCTCTGGTATATTTTTATCGGTTTCAAATTTTGTTCGGGTGATATTTCGAGTTATTTTTTACAAAAATATTTAGGTTCGGGTCAGGTTTCATGCCCACTAAAATTCTTTTTCCTTGTTTGGATCGGGTTATGCTTCATTTGAACATTTTTACGGGATTGAGATTTGGTTCAGGTCAGTTACCAAATCCATAGTTTATTTCAAACAGAATTTTTAGGTTCGGGTTGGGTTTATACTCACGGAAATTTTGTCTATCACGGATCGGAGTGTGGTCTGTTTTTTTTTTTTTTTTTTTTTTTTTTTTTTTTTTTTTTCTGGTTGGGATTGTGTTATGTGTTAGTCTAAAAATTAAGGTTATAATCAGTTTTGCTACTATTCTTTTTATGGCTATTTTTGATAAATAATTTACTTTGCTATTTGATAATTTATTATGGTGTGTGAATCGTTTACGGATTCGAACAATTGAACGCCAAACAGCTATTTTATTTTTGTTTTAAAAACAAATTTAAGCCATAATACAATTTTTAATTGAATAGAATACATTTAAATTTTATCAATGATAAAAAAAATAAACTCCTAGAAAACTGTTGTGTGATTTTTTTACTGCAACACAGCTGATGACTCATACATTCTAATGTTCGAAATGCCAAAAATCTGCGTGCAACCACACAGTAAAAAAGAAATTAATTGAGTGGAAGTATAATGTCTTGGGGTGACGCCAAAAATATAACCCTAAAATCTGCTACATTAAGTCCAAATAAGCACCAAGAAAACCATGTGCTTTGACACGCCGATTAATTCAAACTAGTTTAAACCCGCATTTCTTTGTTTTTATTTTTTACCTTTTAAATTGTTATTAAATAGATGACTAAAATTTCGTTTAAAAATAACGTTTTGTGTCATTATCGGCTGTAATACACGATCGGAATGTATAAAAGATACAAATATATCAATCACAGGTAAGAATTATTTGATTATTTTTATCATATGACTTTGAAATATCAATATAGAAGAATCATTTAAGATTTTGCTTGAAAATTTAACATTCTTTCGTTAATGTCTTAAAATCGCCTGCACTCTGAAATCTAGATTTTAGATTAATATTTGTTATTTTAGTTTTCATGCATGATTTTAAAAGAATGTTTTCATCAATATATGTTATATATTGACATATAATAATTAATATGTTGTTAAATCATAAACTTTTTTCATCTACGTTATAAAGTATTAAAAAGTTCTGAAAAAAAAAAAAAAAAAAAAAAAATAGTAATACAATTTTTAGTTCAAATCAAATGTTTTCAATATCTTATTTAATTTTATTCTGACATTTGATTATTTCTAATTTTCCAATTTCAATTATTTTAAAAGCAAACATTTTTTTAAATAAATAATATAATAGAAAAAAGACGATTTTTAAAAATTACTATTTCTTCGTAAAATATGCTTCAGCTGTAATTCATTTCTTACAATTCGTCTTATTAATACAAAATCCCTTCCACATGCTTTTGGTTTGGGATATTAAAATTTGAGCAACAAATGGTTTCATATTGCAAACCTTTTTTTGCGGTTCACTTCCCCTCCACCTATCTTTTTCCTCCATGGTGTACAACAGCTGTGATAAAAAATCATCATTTAAACTGACATTTTGCCAGTCTATGAATTTCAAAGGTCTGTCCCAGCTTTTTTAATTATTTCTGCGAAAATTTTATGCAACCAACCAACCATAAGCAAATAAAGAGAAAAAAAAAGAAGAAAAAAGGCGATTTTTTATGAGAGTGAGCTTTTGAATTTCATTCAGTTAATAAATAGAATTTCGAAATTCTGAAGCTCAGGTACATCAGGAGAGATTTGGGGCTACTCTCAAAAAATTTTGAGCCTCGTACATGCTGTAGATTTTGCTAGCCATCGCACACACACACACACACACACAGACAGACAGAGCGTTTTGTTCTTTTATTAGTATAGATGGAAAGGTGATCGAACCCGAGGTTTCTTAGTTGTAGAATGTAGGTAAAAACTTTTTTTTTATAGAAAAATATAATAGATTTCTTACATGTAATATATATATTTTTAAGAATGCTCACTAAAATTGCCAAAAAAAAGAAAAAATCTGCTTTATATTTATTTAATTCATGTAAGAAACTGAATCGTTGGAAAAACATAATTTCAAAAGAAATCGAAAAATATTTCGCTAATCACAGCAGACTTTTTGATTCAGATAATTTTAGTGGTGTAAGCATCATATTTTGAATTACATGTCGTCAAATTAAGTGCTTTAATTATTTTATTTATTTATTGATGAATCTTTAATTTCGTTGTGGTATATTAGTCGGAAACACATGCTGAATTAGCATTTATATTGTTTTAAATGCAAATCGACTCATCTTTTGTAATCGGTCTACGAATGATAGTGGTATATTTAAAAAATAATCATATTTAAAGATTATTTTTAAAAGAATTTAAAAAAATCAGTAAATTGAGATTCAGTTTATGACCAAATTGCATTTCAAAAGATCACTTTCCCTCTAGTCGATGGTATAAAAGTTGAAATCATGCCATTGTTCGAAGTTTTATTTTTGAAAAAAAGCAATAAAACCGAAAATTATGGGTCAGATGTTCCCATTGTTAATATGACGTCAGTGTTACTTGCGCATATGTTTTTGCTTTATGATATACTAGACATGGGATATCTCTGGAATTCTCCTGATTTACATAAATAACTATTTTCCTTTTATTTTCCTTTTGACGTGACAACGTCTTGTAAATTGGTTTGCTGGGAGACACTTCAAGAAACTGCGTTACGTTACGTTACGCTCCGCTCACGATACGCGCTCACTTTTCTCTTAACTTTTTCCGGTCACTTGTGGGACCATTTTCTGAACGTGAATGTGAATTCGCTGCAAGGAAGGGGCGGTGCTTAATAGGAATTTTAGATAGTATCAAACTAAGACGAAATACGTTATGTATTAGTTATTAGTATAAAGTACAAAGAAAATAAGTGTAGTTTATTTCGTAATTCGGTGGTATATTATGGAAAACTAATGATATGTGATTAGTGAAAGCCATTTTACTTTAGTTATATTCTGCTCATTGAAAAATTCTTTAATATGCTGTTTACAAAATTCAACATTTGACATCAATAAACATGAAGTAAAATGTGTTTAACAAACACAGTGTATTGCAAGTTATTGTATGTATATTTGTATATAAATACGTATGTATGTGTAAAGGTAAAAATAAAATTTTGTTAATATGAAATTCAGTGCGAGATTCTTTGTATAAATTAATGTTTTAAATATAATTCTTTGTATAAATAAATGTTTTAAATTGTTACTATTATTTCATCCTTCTTCCTACTATACGAATGAATATTCACATTAAAATTATTTTACAACTCAAAGTCGTTGTCACGTAAAACTTTCGCCCATATACCGACTTTACAGGCAACCAATTTTTTTCCGATAACTATTTTCCTTTCTTAAAATTGGAGTTTGCCCAAGTTGAGCGTTTTATTTATTGTAAAATCATTTATTTTTTAACTCTAGAATTTCTCAAGAGGACTAGGTCCTATTTATTTTACGAAAAATGACAAAAATTGATATTTTTGTCATTTTTTGACAATTTTTGTCATTTTTCGAAATGACGAAAAAATCAATTTTTGCCATTTTGTTATGAATGTTGGAGCACCTGTTGCCAAATTGTTGTCAGCTTCTTGCTGTAAGGGAAGCAATTTTAAGACTTTTTTTGAGGGGGGGGGGGGGAATGTAAAAATTTTGATTTTGATTAGTTGGAGACATTTATGGTAAATAAAAATAATCAATTTTCATCTTGCTTTTTTCATATAATAGATTTATATGAATAATTGTTAATAATAGCTTAAGCATGCTATTTCAAAGATTAATTTTTGAATTTTCGACTGGTTTCTTCGATTGATCAACTACTTAGAAAAATCGCAATTAAGAAACAACTTATTTATAATTTTGTTGCTATTTAATTTCAAAAGATTTCATTTTTGCCCATTATAGGACTTCCATTATGTAAGTTTACTTGTAAAACTTAAAAGGAAGGAAATAGTAAAACCTCCATAACGGAGACTTCCGAATAGCGGACACCTCTATTTAACGGTCAGTTTACTGATCCCCACTCCCCAAATCTAAATTTTTGTATGTTTAACTTCTGAATAACGGACAGTAATTTTAGCGATAAAGTATGAAAAATTGATTTTAACGAAGAAAAAAAAAAATTTTAAGTAAAAAGCTTCTTAATTTGTCAGAGTAATGTGTCAAAATTTTGTGATCACAGACAAAGGTAGAGAGTGGGCGAGGGAAAATCTTCCCTCCGACGTTCAGTATTAAATTCAGGGGATGGTCTGAAGGGTCATTACCTCCCGGAGCATCACAATGCTCCCCCCCCCCCTCCCTAAGATTTGAGATTTTATGCTTTTAAGAAGTGGCAAAATACAGTGAGCAATTAATTTTTTTTTTCTTTAAGATGATTCAGAAAAATCAAATATATTGACAGTGTTAAAATTTCCCATTGAAAAAAAATTACATGTAAATTTTAAATGCAAAAGGAAACTTTTTAAATACATTTTTTTTCGTAAGAATGTAATAAACAGTGTACAAAGGTATGTAACATTTTATTTCAATGTTATTACTTAAAAAAATATTTTAATTTCTTTTTAATCATATATTAGAATTTTAGGACATATAAAAATCAATTAATGAAACTTTAAGCATTTATCAGCAATTTTTGAATCTCCGAGGTTTTTCCCAATAGCGGACACCTCCGAATAGCGGACAGTTTCCACGCTCTCGAAATGTCCGTTATTTGGAGGTTTTACTGTATAATAAAAACCCCGTATCACCAAACTTATTTGATCAACTGTTGGCTATATTCTTTTGTTTGTCATTTTTCTTAGCCACAAAAACAAAAATTCGTCTTATGGTGAATTCTTACCAAGTTTAAAGTCCCAAGCTGCGTCCCCCCCCCCCCACACACACACACCTTAGTAAGATAAAAATTTTAAATTTTTAACATATTGTTCAATAAATTAGACTTTTTAATGGGCGAATCCAGAAAAGTTCGTTTCTCACTTGAAATCTTTATAAACACAAATGAATTCATACGAATGAAAAAAAGATGATATTTTTGTGGCTACAATCCCTTATTAATTAGTTTTCTGCCTTAATTTATATATATATATATATATATATATATATATATAGGGTACATCCCCAGTAATTGGCAGGCACCAGTGATTGGCACATCCTGCAACAATATCCTAAAATAAGATTTACATCCAGTCTTTTAAAAATGCAAGACCATATACCAGTTATGTGTTCATTTACTTTACAGATTATAACTTTGATTTACGCTAATAAATGACAATAGTGCCTAGCAAAAAGAAACAATTATGGCTTGTATCAAATTAGCCATTTTTGTTGCAAATGCTGCTTCTCTGGCTTAAGAAAGGCATGCATTTCAATTTATTATTATCTGATTTATAGTATATTTTAAATTTTAATTGACAGCAGTTTTGTTTAGTTGAAAAGGGTTACTTTAATTGTGTAAAAGTCTAAGTGCCAACTACTGGTGATTACAGCAACTTTTTACAAATATATTTTTATAAAAATACTTTTTCAAATATTTTTGCTTTTAGTGGGCAAAATAGATGCACAGATATACACTCTTTGATTTAAAAATATTTGCAAGTAAATATTTTATTTCTTGGTAATGAAAATAGAAGTAAGTTCAAAGACAAATCCTTAATGTGCCAATTACTGGGGATGTTACCCTATATATTTATTTATTTATATTTTCTAGGATTGCAGACACTAAACTATATACCAGGTTTTTTTTTCTTTTTTATTACCATTATTATTATTAAATGAAAAAAAACTATGAATTTAAAGGTTAAATAAAAGCATCTCCAAATCGCAATACCATAATATACCAAATCTATCTATCGATCGCATTTATTATTACAAGCTTCTTAGCATCGAGCAACAACACGATTTCTGGGAGCACATGAATATGAACATACCAGTTATACATGGGCGTAACTACATAATTTTTCTAGGGGGGGGGGGGCCACGGTCTCAACTCTCATAATTTCCAAACGATAAAAGTAAACATTTTTATTAAAACTAATTGCTCAACAGAAAACTCATCTATTGATACATTCCTAGGCACTGGTCCCTTCAAACATATTAATCGATCATAGAAACTAGTCAAACAGAACTTTCTTCTATTTTATACTTTTTTTATTGCTACATATAAAGTTTTTTTTTTTTTTTTTTTTTTTTTTTCAATAAATGTTTTAAATGGGGGAGAAAGAAGAAAAGTTCATACTGAAGTCTAATCAGTTTTTAACATGCCCAAAATTGTGAAAATATTTGACTTATTAGAAATATGAAAATTAAACCGAAATAGAATAATGAGATGATTCAGTATGCTTTTTTTCTTCAACTGCTATCACGCCCTCGCCCCGTCCCGGAAATTGTATAAAATCATTATCACAACGACATCTGCAAACCGATTTTCTTCCGATACTCATTGCATAAAAATTTTAAATAAAATAAATGTTACATACATCTGAATTATAAACTTTGTTGAAAATTTTGTCTTATGTCCTTCTGTGAATGGCAAAACTTTCAAATTTTAAGTAAAATTTCAGTTTTACAATTTCCTGTACTGCAGATTTGTAAACTTCGAAATATCACAAATTTTCAATTTTTACACCGTTGTATAGGGGAAAAAATTTACTTTAAAAAATATATTTTTTTGAAAGCTGTATCTTGTATTTGTTTTTGAGTTATTAAATTTTTTGTAGTTGTAGTTTTTAATACTTTTTTGTGGCAACAGACGTATTCTATAAATGCGGACATCACAAGGATTCAGATATATATATACTCGACTGATAACAACAGTCATTTCCCAAATGGATATGAAAAAAGTCAATTGCATTGTTTTTGAAGAAATTACAATACAGTTTTGAAATAAATTACAGTAAACACTCTGTAATTCAGACTCTGTGTAAGACTAAAATCTGTTTTATTTGGAAAGATTTTCAAGTCCCTGCGAATCTATAGACATAAACTAAAATTTGTCTAAGGGGGAATACTGTCTACTGCGGAAAAGTTTCTCGATTCCGATGGATTCAGCTTTAGACAAAGTTTACTGTACATTTTTTTCTGCCATTAAACGGCATAAAAAAGGAAAATATGCAGTGTTTAAATGTTTAAAAATTACTGTAAAATCGAAATTTAATTGTATGCTGTTGCCACCTACGCACAGACACATTTATGCTTTATAATATAGACTAGCTGATCCGCCCAGCGTTGAGCGGGGCCCTTTATAATAATCTTAAACAAAAATCAATTTTGAATGTTTTTTTATAGTTTGAAAATCTTTTAAATGAACCTAAATTAAAGGACCTTATTGATTTCAGCAGCGACTAGTGTGTTCCCGAAAGATCCTCTTTCAGAACGGCTCGGCATGTGTTTTGAAAAAATCAAGCCCACAGTATACGAAAAAAGAATACACCATTAGGGGTGTATTCGAAAAAACGATTTTCCACTTTCAACAGCTCGAAATTTTCTGATACAATTTCAGACATATTTTTAAAAGTAGAAACATGGAACTTGCTGAGAGGATTTTTGAAGAGACGTATAAGATGCCGTGTGATGTCATTTTGCGCTCAATTCATTAGAATTTGATTTATAAACAATTAACTTCTCAGTATGACCCATTTTTTTGTACACAGATCTCGAGATCTCCCGCTTCAGAAAAATCGGTTCAAAATGCCGTTTTTGATTGCTTTTTTGCAATATTTTCTGCATTTATCAAAGAATTGACAATCAAGGAACTTTGTGTACTTTCTAAATAAAACAATTTGCCAGTTTGGTGCATTTGAGGGCAAAAATGAATTTAAAAATAAATCGAATTTTAATTGGGATATAGTTGGTAGTGTTAAAAAAGCTAGAAGACGCTAAAACTACGTTACTGAAAATTGCAATTAAATCGGATTGCTTTTCAAAAAGCTACAACAAAATCTCAAAGAACAAAATTAATATTCGAAACTAATGGTAGCTGAAGTCTGAGAAATATTTTTGTTGTCCATGTAGTAGCTGGAGGACTTTAGAAATTTTTAGAAAAAAAAGCCAGTGAATTGGACAGTTTTAAAAGGAGTTATAACAAAGGACTCAAAGGCGGCCAACTGATAGTTAAGAGTAGAGCCCTAACATGAAAACATGTTAAATGGTTTCAGTTTTCAGCACTTTAGTTCTTCAGTTAGTCAAAATTAAGCATTTGTATGAATTAATCATTAGAATGAAATTGTAAAGACATGCACAAAAAAGAAGGTCAAAACTTAGAACAAGGCCTAAGTGTCCCAGTAAAAATGTAGGTGTTTTGGTCCAAGGAGAGGGATCCAAAACTCAATTTAAAATTTTTGCATTGAGAATGTGAGAAAATTAAGAGATGAAAAACTTATGCCGCACAAAAAAATCAAGGGGTCCGGTCCGGTCCGGTCCGGTCCGAGATCGGACCTATGTCATTGTAGGGTGCCCCAGGCTCTTAAGTGGTATATAGAAACGTTAAAATAACTACATTGAAAAAGAGCACCAAAAATAAGAATCCAGTTATAACGAAGGAAGGGGGGGGGGGATTTATAAACAATTTATAGTGCAAAAACTTCAGGGGACCCAGGTATCCTCAAAGTGTCAGGGATTTAACTGGCATTTAGTTGCGTATAAAGATACTTTTTTAGTACTTTTTAAGACAATCGGCGGATGCTAGAATATTGATATAAAAAAATGCATGCAACTCGGATCATTTTACAAAAAAGCTACACCCAGGGCTCCAAGAAAGGGATTATAATCCGAAATTGATGAAGCTGAAGTCTAAAAATGTTTTTGACTTTCATCTAGTAGCTGGAGAAACTAAAAAATTGTTAGGAAAAAAAAAAAAAAAAAAAAAGATAGTCAATCGGACTATTTTTAAGGGAGCTGTAATAAGTCGCCCGAAAGGAGCCACCTGATAGTTAAAAGTAGTGCTCTCTAACATGGAAAGCTATTAAAATATCTCAGTACTTTATTCTTTAGATCTACAATTAATCAAAATTAAGTATGGAATTCGAATTATTCGTTAAAATATAACATTTTAAAGAAATACATAAAAAAATGAGTAAATGCTTTAAAAAAAACCCTAGGGCCACAATAAAAATATGAGGGTGTTTGTCCTGGGTGTGCAACTTAAAATAATGCACTGAGAAGGTGAGAAAATGAAGGCGTGCATGAATAAAAAATTCAAAGTCCCTGAACTGGACCCTATAGGACTACAGGGACTCCAGGATCTTAACTAGAATGTAGGAACGTGAGAGAAATGAAAAAAAAAAGTTCCAAAAATGGAGATTGGATTAATAGAGGACAATTTAATAACAATTTATGGTTGAAAAACTTCAAAAGGCCTTGTAACGGGTCTTATGGGGCCCAGGGACTTATTTTAGGTATTATTGGGTATAAAAATGTTTTCAGTAGTTATTAAAGTAATGCGCTAAAACTTTGTTAAAGAAAATTGAAAGCAATTCGGATCATTTTAAAAGAAGCTGCGCCAAGGGTTCAAAGAAGGTGATTAATATTCAAAATTGAAATGTAGCTGAAATCTTCTTCTTTTTTACTTTTTTTCTTTTTTCTTTTCTTTTCTTTTCTTTATTTTTTATTTATTTATTTATTTTTGTCGTTTATGCAGTAGCTGCAGGACCTAAGAAGTTGATAGGGAAAAAAAAAAAAAAAAAAGATGGTGAATCGGACATTTTTAAGGAAGGTTTAAGAAATTTAAGGGGGGTGGGGGCGGCCAAAAATAATACAGATTTGACAGTTAAAAATACGGCCTCAACATGAAAACATAAAATGTCAATACTTAGCGCTTTAGATCTACAACTAGTTAAAATTAAGCATTGTGAAGAATTAAGAGTATGAATTATTCGAATGCTCAAAAAAGGTCCCTAGGAAGCCAAGAAAAATATGAGGTTGTTGGTTTAAGCGGAAGAGTCATAGAGTCAAGTTTAAAAGTTTTGCACTAATAAGGTGAAAAATGTTTTGCGCACAAAATGTTTAAAAGGCCCTGAGCCGGCCCCTATGATTCTTGGGGGTGAGGATAGAGGCAGTGTCTTATATGAAATCTAAAAACATGGGTAGAATTTCAGGTTTACCACCCCCCCTTCCCCTCGCGCACACAGACACACCATCAGCCATTTAAAAGCTAAGAAGACGCTTAAAAATATTAAGATACGATATAAAATATTAATGTATGTAACAAGCAAGGTAAAGTATAAACAGCATAAAATGTTTCACATTCAACTGTCTCAATTTCACAATTCTACATAAAAGAGCCTCTATTTGAACGCAAAATTAACGAAAGAAAAAGTTAGGAGAAATGCAATACCTGTATTACTGCTACTGCTCTTTTTTTCTTCTTGGAGGGTGAGGGGGGAGGGTTGAAGGAGAGGTGCTTTATGAAATCGATAAATACCATAAATGCTAAATTGATTATGATTATTTGTATTTTATATACCGTCGGCTTTTATGCATCATATATTGACTAAACATTGCTGTATGAAAATGTAACATAACAACACTGTTCATTTTATGAACAACGGTTTATAAGCTACACCAGACGAAGCTCTTGGCTGCGCTATTTTGCATATCTGAATAGCAAACATATTGAAAATCTAGAATTCAGATGCTATTCGAAGGGTACGGAATTCAGAGGAAAAAATTAAAACATACAAATATTATAGAAGTATTCAGGAATAAAAAAGTTCTCTAAATAGAAATTTCCGCTTTTTAGGAGTCTCCATTAGAAAAGTTTTACTCTATTTAAAAGATGTAAAAAAGATAATAACACAAAGGAATATTTTATCGTTTTCTTCCTCTACTTTGGAAAAAATTGCCACAAAAATCTTTCATACATGGCTCGGAAATCATAAATCCGAGTCAACTAGGCCGGAATATGCAGAATTTGGAAATAACAAGAGAGTAAAAGAATAATTTAATTTAATTCAACTTAAAAAGGATCTAAAATCAGTATAATTATAAAATATTTTTAAAAGGTGTATACAAAAAAATCTGTCACTAAAACTGAAGTAATAGATATAATGGTAAGCAGATATATTGGAATTATGATATAGTGATATGTATCAATATCAATCACCCCTCGCTCTCGAAAACATACTTGGTAATGAAAAATTAGATAAATATTTATGAAGATTAGGTAAAAGTATACAATAACAGTAAAAATTTCCTTCATATAAAATAAAATCTTTGAACACAATTAATGAAAAAACACCATACCCTTGAAAATTATATGTTCTTTATATGGAGGATGATAGCAGGTAGTCCAGCAATTCACAGAGAACAAACAATTCATAGAGAATGTTTTAGCCAACGCAAAGCGGTGTAGTTAGATTACTATCTTTGAGACTAGGGAGGACCTGATTTCTATACGTAATTTCCTAGAATTTAGTTCAAATAGAGGGAAGACTTTCTTTGGTTCTACCAACAAGATCAAGGACAATACATACAAAAGAGAAGCCAGAGTTGCCTTATCGCTGATTCGTCCCGCTTCCTCTTCTAGCTTCAAGCATGAAAGTATCGAGACGTTCTGTGTTCCAGAGCAAAAAGAATCAATGTCTTGTCTGCCATATCTCATATCTGTTGTTGTTTATCATTTACGAGACACTGAGTGTGCCCCCCTCCCCTCTTAAATAATGGCATAGAAAACTAATAGTTGCCTTTTATTCGGTTTTGTTATTATTATTTGTCATTTATAGCACTACTGCTCTTTTAAATATTTTTTTTTCAAAAATAGTCGTATTTTCACTATAAAATATTTCTAGGGGGTTCAGCCAAAATCCTAGGGGGGTCCAGGCCCCCCCTGGACCCCCCCCCCCTTCCTACGCCCATGCCAGTTAAGTTTTGACTTCTGAAGAACTCCCATTGATGATCTGGAACCGAAAATAGAATTCGATTGTGAAAGTGCAAGAAAGACGGAAATTACTTTTGGTAAGGAAAGGAGAATTTATCGAACGGTTCAGCAAACTTCATGGGGTTTACGGTAAACTATTGCATCAAGTCGGGTTACCCGATTTTGTTCTAACTCGATCTGACTGGTATCGTGCTGACCCTCGGTTCTGTTTAGGTTCATTTTTCTGCGGATTCCAGATGATTTCTATTAACTGGATTTTTGAAAATAAAGTACAAAATACTGTTTCACATGAAAAATGATATTTGACTGTAACAGAATTTTTACATTTTAATTTTCTTCATAAAAGATATTAGAGATATATAATAGACCTCATTTTTTTCTCTACAATTTAGTGAAATTTGTTTGAGGTCTGCAAGGGCCTGGGCCTGTCCCGGCCAGAGAGGTTCCGAATTTTCTAACGGTCCGAGCCGGCAAAAATTGATCGGGCTATACGGGCCGATAACAAAAAATTAGCGGGACTATCGGGACTGTTATTAAGATTTAATCAAAAACGATAAAGTATGAGCTATTTTCAATTAATATGGCTTTAACTAGAATAAGTATAAATGTGCGTCAAGAGCCAATACTAGTCTGACGACACCAATACAGAAATGTAACTTGTACAGTGTAGAGATCGGCATCGAACAGTTACTTTATGTCTAATTCGGGCTTAAGGGTGTATTTCGATTCAAACTGCTTATTTTCCGATTTTTTTTTTTTTTTTTTTTTTTTTTTTTTTGAATTTATTTTTGCTCTCAAATACATTTTTGCTCTCAAATACATCAAACTTTCAAAATCTCTTATTTGGAAAGTACACAAGGTGTCGTGATTGTCGATTCTTTGATAAATGCAGAAAATATTGCAAAAAAAAGCAATCAAAAACGGCATTTCGAACCGATGATTTTTCCCAAGCGGGAGATTTGCGAACGAAAAAAAAGGGTCATGCTGATAAGGAAATTGTTTATAACTCAAATTCTAATAAATTGAGAGTAAAAAGACATCACACGGCACCTCATACGTCCCTTCAAGAATACCCTCAGCAAGTTTCATGTTTCTACTTTTAAAAATGTGTCTGAAATTGTATCGGAAAATTTCGAGCTGTTGAAGGTGGAAAAGCGTTTTTTCGAATGCACCCTTAAAAATTTTTTAACAGACTCGTGCCGGGCCGAGATCAGGCTTGCATTGTTTTTCTACATATGGTTGAATCGGAACTAGACTTAATTGTTCTCAAGATGAGCAGGATAGACAATATGATTTGTAAAATTATTAATAGCGATAAAGAGCTTGAGTTAACGTAATCTTTGGAAATATACTTCTTGGAGGTTCTTAAATTCACTTCTCAATAACGCAAAAGTTTGACACTTTCTGAGTAATTTTTAATTCTAAATGTAAATTGACAAGCTGAACTAATTGAAGTGATTTGGATCCGAATAGCGTTTTCCGTTTTTGATAAATGAGATACTTGTACATATTGTTAAAGTATAAGAGATTCTTGTGGCGTGGTTGCAGATTTTTCTCCCTTCCCATGCTTTTACTTCTGTAAATTCGATTTAAAACGCTAACTTTGACAGTATATCCTTAAATTGTTTGTATCAAAAAATGGATAACGTCATTCAATTACATAGTTTCTGAATAAAAACTCCTTCTTATCTTATGTGTTTCCAAAAAGAAATGATTTCTCAAATGTATCAGAAAGTAACGTCTTTGGAATTTAAAAAAATCTTTAATAAAATGGTATAGAAATATTTTCATAAATCTATTTTTTATTATACAGCTTCAAAAGTTATGATATTTTAAACTTTTTTTTTTCTTTCATTCTAAATCATATTAATTTTTTAATGAATCCTTATTTGAATGTTGAAAGTCTAAGAATCTAAATAATCATTAATGTTGCTATTGTGTATTTTCTGTAAAATATGCTGTAAATTCATCCTATAAATATATATGCAGTATTCTTTAAAAGAATCTTAATTATATGATAAAAAACTGGTTTTTTTTTTTTCTTCTTCTTCTTCTTCTTTTTGTCAAAACATTAGAAATTGTTTCGAGCCGGGTAGGTCCGGGCCAAAATAACTTTTTTTCGGGCCTGAAAGGGCCCAGAAACGGAAATTCCAGCTTGTGCCTCTAAAAATTTTCTTTGATTTCGGGTTTCAGATTCGTTTGCGAAACTACTTGAAATAGAACTAGTGAGTTTATGGTCGGAATGATTGGGAATAGAATTGATCTGTAGATTCGTATCTGGTGACTTGAAATAGCATTGTGGGCTCGGATTGGGTTATACCCGACTAGGACTCTAACTTATGACTTGTATGCTCCACCAATATTTATTTAAATCTCCTATGCATAATCTTTTTTAATGCGCGAAAAACATATTTTGCGCTTAAGATAAATTTAAAATCAATTAAAATCAACTCATCGATTATTAAGTCAACTAATATTGACACATTCAAAATTTTTAAATTTTTAATGAATTCTCAAATTTTTTCAAATGCATTACAAAATTCTAAAATGGCGGTGATGAAATTATATGAGGTTTACGAGCATTTGAAAAAATATATTATTAGTTGTTTAAAACGTTTCGTGATAAATTAAACTTTGTATGCATTCGCGCAAATTCGAAAGTAAGGGGACATTTTTTGCCCATGTTTAAGACCAAGAGAAGAAATTCTTTGAAACAATAGTCAATATTATATCCCGAAAAATATTTTAAAAAAAAGAAAGAAAAAGAAAGAAAGAAACTGCATATTTACGTGTTGAAGGTTTGTAAAAATGGTTCTGTCATTTTTAAAGGACAATGTTATACCTTGAGACGTTTGTACCTCGGGACATTGATAATTTCTAATAAACTATTGGCAACAATGATCTTTTGTTTATGTCTAATAGTGACCTATACCCAACTGATTTCATCATAGTTGCAGACAACATTAGCAGCATTTAATTAATGACTTGGTGAGAAAAAGAAATTTTCACTAGTCCAAAGTAAATACAGGGTGTATCTAAACTGCTGGGCAAAATTTTAAGGGGTGATAGTACAGATCAAGACAAATAATATTAAATAGGAAACTAAGGGTCCAAACGTCTTCCGAAGGAGATAGGCGCCATCAAAGTTTAGGGTCCAAAATTTTAAATGATTATAACAAACGGAAAAACTGGTCGATTCGTTTGCGGGTTTCACGAAAACTATTCTTTATGTCAGTATTGTCTTGAAAATAAATTATAAAAACAAATTTCAAAAAATACCGATAGAGGGCGCTTTAGAATTTGGAGTAATGAACAATTATTTTTTTACCGTTATTTTTTGCATCTCATTAATTTTTTTTTTAAGTTTAGACATAAACTTAAATTTTGAGCTCAAAATCTGTGGTTAAGCAGCGCAAACTGAACTGTATCCAATGGGAGTGGGTAGGTTAAAATTTCAATTGATTATAAAAAACTGAATAATTGGTCAGTTGATTTGCGGTTTTCACTAAAACTATTCTTTATGTCAGTATTGTCTTAAAAATAAATTATAAACATAAATTTCAAAAAATGTCGATAGAGGGCGCTTTAGACTTTGGAGTAACGTACTATTTTTTATCGTTATTTTTTGCATCTCATTAAATTTTTTTGAAGCTTAGACATAAACTTAAATTTTGTGCTGAAAATCTGAATCGTTGAGAGTGGTTAAGTAGCGCTAACTGAACTGTGTTCAATGGGAGTGGGAAGGTTCAAATTTCAAATGATTATACAAAACGGAAAAATTGGTCGATTCGTTTGCGGCTTTTTCTAAATCATTTTTTATGTCAGTATTTCATTGAAAATAAATTTTAAATATAAATTTCAAAAAATTCCGTTAGAGGGCGCCTTAAACTTTAGAGTAACCAACAACAATTTTTAATTGTTATTTTTTGTATCAAACAAGGGATTAGCAAGCAACAATTAAATGCTTGCAAAAGCTTAGACTTAAATTTTGAGCTCATATTCTGAATAGTTGGGAGGGATTAAGAAGCGCAAACAGAACTGTGTTCAGTCGTTGAAATGTTACTCTGGCCACCCTACGAACACAGTTCAATTTTTCGCTACTTAATTACTCACGACGATTCAGATTTTGAGCTTAAAATCTATGTCTAAGCTTTTAAAACATTTATTTAGATAAAAAATAACGGTTAAAAATAGTTGTTGGTTACTCTAAAGTTTAAGGCGCCCTCTAACGAAATTTTTGAAATTTATCTTTAAAATTTATTTTCAAGGAACTACTGACATAAAGAATGGTTTTAGAGAAAATCGCAAAACAATCGACCAATTTTTATAATCATTTGAAATTTGAACCTCCCCCCCCCCCCCCCAATTGAACACAGTTCAGTTTGCGCTACTTAACCACTCTCAACGATTCAGATTTTCAGCTCAAAATTTAAGTTTATGTCTAAACTTCTAAAAAATTTTAATGAGATGCAAAAAATAACGGTAAAAAATAGTTGTACGTTACTCCAAAGTCTAAAGCGCCCTCTATCGGCATTTTTGAAATTTATCTGCATAATTTATTTTCAAACCAATACTGACATAAAGAATAATTTTAGTGAAAACCGCAAATCAGTTGACCAATTTTTCTGTTTTTTATAATCATTTGAAATTTGAACCTACCCACTCCCATTGAACACAGTTCAGTTTGTGCTACTTAACCACAGATTTTGAGCTCAAAATTTAAGTTTATGTCTAAACTTCTAAAAAAATTTAATGAGATGCAAAAAATAACGGTAAAAAATAGTTGTTCGTTACTCCAAAGTCTAAAGCGGCCACTATCGGCTTTTTTTGAAATTTATCTATATAATTTATTTTTATATATAATACTGACATACAAATACTCACATACAAAACCGCAAACGAATCGACCAATTTTTCCGTTCTTTATAATCATTTCAAATTTTGGACCCTAAACTTTGATGGCGCCTATCTCTCCTTCGGAAGAAGTTTGGGACCCTTAGTTTCCCATTTAATATTATTTGTCTTGATGTGTAACTATCACTCCTTAAAGTTTTGCCCAGTAGTTTAGATACATCCTGTATTTTCCTCCATTCAAATTTCATTTTTTAGCTTATATTCATATAAGAAGTCAACGGCAACATATTTTTTTTATAGAAGAAAAGATTTTTAAAATTTTTGGCTGTGAGAAAATAATAATAGTGCTTTTACATTTATTGTCATTTTGATTTTATTTAAACCATATGTGATTGTACCTTGGGACATGTCCGATGCTACAACAAATGCATGGTTTGTAATATTTGCATAAATAAATAAAAATTTTTTACTTATTTTACAGAAAATTCCACAAAACATGTGGAATACATTAAAGAAAACAAGTAATATTTATTTCGGATATATTTTACAGCGTTCGAAATCCTTGATGGTCCGAGACTATCAAAAATTCAATTGTACCACTAATATAAAAGATTTAGTAATCAGCAAGACCGTTAACTTTTTTCTCAATCTCTGACAGATAAACAGAAGTTTTCTCGTCCCTGGGAAAATCTAACCAAACACGAACCACAAAATTTTATTAGCTATTTGGAAAATAGTCGTTGTTCTCGGTAGAGAACTGAGAAATCTGAAGTATATTTGAATCTTTTTATTGGTTAAATACCGCACCTTATTTCATTTTATTCGTTTTTTGATTGGTCCATGTTTAATGTCCAAAAATGGAATGCTTCTGTTGCCACAATGACAAAAAAAGTAGCAAAAACTTTAAAAAATAATAATAATTTGGAAATAAATAGTAATAAAAATTTCCAGCAAATTTCATTTAAAAGTGCATTTTTTTTTTTCTATGCAACGGTGTAAAAATTTAAAAGGTGCGATGTTTAAAAGTTTAAAAATTTGCTCTTTTGAAAATTGTAAAACTGAAATTTCATTTATTTTTTTTTTATGATGGGTCATGGAATATTAATATTTAATCCATGTCGTACATAATGTGAGGCGTTCAGAAGTCAGTATGATTAACTGCATAAAATAACAAGTTGGAAATTGCACGTGAACGTAGCAAATGAGGTGCGTTCGTACGATAATGAAGTTTTAAAAATATTCAGATCTTGCTGATATAGTAGAGCGTACTCCGGATACAGTACAGTAGTCGAAATCTTTACGTTTCTGTAAATATACAGGAAGTAATTTTTATTACACCTCAGCAACGTATATCTTATTCATAAAATGTGAACAGTTGAATATAATTAAAACACGTACCAAACCATGTTTCCCCGTATAGCATTATATAGTGGAATACTTTTGTGTGGCCCTGTAATTTAATAATAAAAATTCTTTGCATCACAGATTGTACATAATGCATATTTTAGTACATATTTCATAGATTCATGCCAATTCTATTATGTTCGAATGAGTGTAACATCATTAAAATGCATTTGAAACTTTTTCCCCATTGACCGTAATGTAACGGAATCCTTTTGATTGTCCCTGTAATTGATCTATGCATCCGATTTTCATAACATTTGAAATGACTCGACTAAATTACGTAATAATTATATGTTTTAAATTTCAAACGATTAAAATGCATTTAAAACTTTTTTCCCTATTGACCGTAATGTAACGGAATCCTTTTGAATGTCCCTGTAATTGATCTGTCTATCCGATTTTCATAAAATTCGAAATGACTCGACAAAATTATGTTATAATTATGTATTTTAAATTTCAAACAATTCGGTTGGGTAGTTTTTGCGTTGTTATATGCGGACAGACGGACAGACGGACTGAGCGACAACAATAGGTGCTACGTATTTACAAAAATTACGAACTCACCTAAAAATGCCTAATTTAAACAGTTAAAGTTGTATATCTATAAACTACTGTTCTTTTATCATTGGTCTAGGAATATTAATGTTTAATGCATGGCATGCGTAGTATGTGATTCGTTCTGATCATCATAAAAATGGTGTTTATTATTAGTAGTAATTTAAATAGCGGAATATTTATGTCTTTAAAATTTTAGTCTTTGAAAATATCATTTTCTAAATCGTCGTTGTAATTTGTTAAATTACATTTTTTTTTTTTTTTTTTGAAAAAAGAAAAAATGAAATAAAATAGCAATAATACTTACTGTCAGTTGAAGTAAAGGATCGGAAGTAAAATACATAATCAATTATGTTATAGTTTTTGTTTATGTACTGTATACTTTTTTATACTTACCGGGTATCCCAAAAATGACTGATGGATTTTAAAATTCAATAACTTGCAAACGGTGACAGCTATTTAAAAATTTTTTGCAGGAGGGTTATGTTTAATGTCAGGAGTTTTTTTACCGTAATTTTTTATTTTAGTTCGCATCTCAAACAATTGGTGGCGCTGACGGCGATTGAAGGCCAGGTCGACGCTTCACTCAGCACTGATCACCTGGCCTTCAATCACTGTCAGCGCCATCTACTGTTTGAAATTCGAACTAAAATCAAAAATTACGATGAAAAAAACTCCTGACATTATACATAACCCTCCTGCAATTTTTTTTTAAATAGCTGTCATCGTTTGCAAGTTATTGAATTTTAAAATCCATCAGTCATTTTTGGGACACCCGGTATGTACTATATACTTTTTGCAAATTATAATTTTACATTTTATTACTTTAGGTAACTGCTAAAGAAGGTTGATTTATATTCTAATAGTAGGGGGAGGGAGGGTAGTTCACTCAATGGGTTAAAAGTACTTAATGGAATTTTATGTATTGGGCCAGTGATGAGGATTGCGGACTAGTAAACTCTCATGTTTACTGGTCCTTGGGACCAGTAAAATTTTCTTTTTTTTTATCAATTTTACTGCTGTTTTATAATTATTGAACTGACGATATGAATTGAAAATATGAACTTGGTAACTCACGATAAATCTTTTTCATTCTAGGTGACGCAATGTTTTAAAGAACGCATGTTCTGGTGTACTTTTCTGGATTTTGAATCAATTTTAAAAGGTACATTTATGTATTTTACTATGTTGTTAATCATGGTTATTAAAATGTTATTAAATGTTATTAAAATGAAATTTAGTGTTATGATGAATATAGATTTAAAACAATTTTGAAATTGAATGTATACTTAAAATTAAAAGTTGAATTCGGTCATTGTCGTTGTTAAGAACGGACACTTTGTCACCTCTTTACATATTTACTTCACAGTTTCACTTTATTATATATGCGTAAAGAAACTGTTCATATTCGCACAATCCATATACACATTTATAGAAGTTTCTGTTCTATTAAATTTAAATAAATAATTTGGAAAGATTAGAAAAGGAGAGTTACGTACTATAGGTCTGGAGGGGCCGAAATTGCCCGGACCTGCCTGAAAAAAAGCCATCTCGGCCCAGCCCATTGTAAATTATAAGTTCAGCCCGATACCGTCCCGGTCCGTTTTAATTTTTGCGGTTCATGGTCAGGTTCGCGCTAAAATCAGTGAAAAAAAATCCGAAATGCACAAAAATCAATGAAATCAAGACCCGAACTCAATTGCTACAGAAAATACCGATTTTTGTGAAAATTCAGTTAATTTTTTTTCTAGTCTACCGCATATATATTTATGGAAAATTCTCATATTATAGATTACTACACAGAGAGACTATACGTTTTAGATTATTCTTACAAAATACAGAACTATAGAATACAGAATAGCATCAGTACTGGCGCGACTCTGTTGAAATAATTAATAAGTCCTGGTACAGGCAAGATGTATTGCCGATCTCTATGCTGGACATGTTCTGATATATTTCTGTACTGATGTTGTCAATCTATTATCGGCTTATGCATCATATTTATAATATCCTAACTTCTTTCACGTCCATAAAAAACTGTTTATATTTTATTAGCTTAGTTTAATCTTTTTAAGTTTTATATCAGGCCATTCGTCCCTCCCTCCCCCCCCCCCTCCACGGTTTGAACTTGCCCGGATTCTTTATTTTTTATTATCTCTTTTTTTTTTTTTTTTTTTTTTTTTTTTTTGGCAGCCCGTGTAGACTTCTACCTCGAAATCCCCACATCGAGTTTCAGTATTGTAATTTTTGATGATTTTGAAAATAGTAGTAAAATTTATCTTTTTAAATAGTTTAATTAATTGTGATTAAAAACATGAAAACACTATGATTAAGAATCATCATTTAGATTTAAATGCACAAGTCGTCCGGGGCATTGAACATTATGTCAATATAATGTTCATTTATTTTAATAAAGATCGGTTTATAACCCTCTTTTAAACTCTTCTCTCACTGAATTTCATAATGGCGGCGCCAATTCTCCTTACAATAGTTGGTGGGAATTAACACATTCCCGACCGCTTGGTTTTTTTTTTTTTTTTTTTTCTTCTTCAACAACATAGCCCCGCCCATGGGCGTTACTATTGCTTATTGGATTTTTTAATAAAAATATTTTCTGTATTCAAGTTTTGATTACAAATGAATTTAATAATACTGTTTCTAATATCAGAGTATTAATATCCTAGTATGTAATTGTATAAATTGGAATATTGTGCACACTTTTGAGAAATAATATGGCGTATACAATGCAAAAATACCGCCCATGGGTGGAGCTACAGTTATCCAAAAAATGCGTTAATATTTCTCCTGGTGATTATCATTGTTAATATGTCATTCCCTAAAGCTAATAAAGGATAATTTTTAATCCCTTGAAGTCATTATTTATAGTTGCCAGAAAATTCAACGGGTTTGATTTATTTAATCTCGGCTAAAAAAAAATTTTTTTTGAACACGCGTTCATCTTCTAGTTCGTCGTATTTTCCAACTGAAATCGTTGGAAAAGCAAAGCAGCAAGCATTCTTTGACAACAACCTAACAAACTTACTGCCAAAACAAAAACAGAAACTTCATGACTGCTATTTATACGTCTGCTCCTCTTTTTCTCCTTGTATATTGTCCCGGCAAACTTGAGAACTCGCGCGGATTCCTGACCTTCTGAACGCAGAAAGAGAAATTCGAAAGTCGACGTGTGTGAATGTCTCCGTGAAACTAGAAGTCAGTTTTCTGTTTTCTTTTATCATGGCATATCAACAAGTGGCTGTGGAATTGGTCAGGGATGGACCCTACACACCGTGGGGTTTTAGGATGACCGGTGGAGCGGACATTGGGACGCCGCTTGTTATACAAAAGGTAAGAAATTTTTAAATATTTGCATTACAATTGTTTTATAGCAAGAGATATATTTTGTTTTGTTGAACTCACTGCGGGCGCCGACCAGTGGCCGAGAAGTTCTGCTCACGAAGCTGGTAGACGGTAGGTGCTGGGTTCGAACCCAATCGCGACCATCGGCCTAATCGTTCGGAGTTTCCTTTGGATTTCTTCGCGTAAATACGGGTTAGGTTTCCTTAGAAAGGTCTTTCGAGGAATATAGGTGTATATTCCTCGTGTTGATAATCGGGTATCATAAACCAAACCACTGTGGACACCGACATATAATACATGGGGCAGAAAGGAAGCAGTGTTTTATCAAAGCTTAGATCAACTTGGCAATGTCGCTAGATCCTCTGATTTTTTTGCGGGGGGGGGGGGGATTTTGTATAGAATTTTTATATTTCTGAGTTGGTCTTATAATATTTTGTACTTTTAGAGTACAATAAGAATAAGAACGAAAAATATATTTACCTTAACTTCTATTTATGTATCCATATCTATATTCAGAAACACAGAAAATATTATTTTTTTTCTGACAGTATAAAATGAAGGACCCCAAATGCCAAATGAATGCTAGGCCATAATTATTTCTTTTATGCTTGATATCGCCCTGTGAGAAAAGGGTCTGCATTCTGAATTTAATTAGCATTTTCTTTTTCTCTTTGAGATTATAATAAAAAAAAGAACAAGAAAGTAAAAATTATCTTTCTTAGCCTTCTAAACACTTCTCATTATGCAAATATTTATTTGTTTATTTATATACTTTACGTTCATACTTTTAAAAATTATCTTTCCCGCCTCCCTGATGAAAAAAATTAAAAAACTGTGTCAATTGTCAAGTTTCAAATAGATTGATGGAAGCTTCCTTTTGTATTTTTAATAATTTCTTATTTGTCATACTTATTTCTTACACTTATTTGTTATAATTCTTATATGGCGAAGCGATTAAAAATAAATATAACATTAGGAGTTCAACATTTTACATCTGCATAATATTTAAACTTTTGTCAGAATGATTTGACACATGATTTGAATGATTTGAATGATTTTGATTTTGATGATGAACACCGTTTGGTGTTCAAATGTAAATTTACAGAAGAACCCAGATATGATTTCAAAAATACATGTTAGCAATGAAAATTTTCAAGTTTGTTGCCACTTCAATATGCAGACGACACCAAAATATAATTTAAGTATTGTATTAATTAGCAGACGGAAATTCTGATACCAATTAAAGATAGAAAAAAGTTAATTTTCTTTTTCAACTCAAAACCTGAGTTTTGCTGAAAATTCTTTTTCAGCGAAAAATATGATTCAATATGCTTATGAATATTTTGCCGGACCAAAACTAACTGTATTTCAAAAATGTGGCGAAAATTTTCCACATTTCTCATTCATCTGGGCTTGAACCAATGAGAAACTATTTATTGTTGCGAATTTCACTGTTTATAATTGTCACTCAAGACTGACTCAAGGCATGAATATGAATTATACATCAAGATATGCATATAGGAGTAAAGTTTAAAGACGCTTTCGACGTGCTTTTTAAAAGCTGCAAACTTAATTGTAATAGAAAATTTTTAGGTTGAAACTACAGAAGTATTTCGAATACTCTGTGAGAAACTGCTGGTATAGCAGATGGTCATTTACAAAACATATTTTAAAAGACAAATCAAGGTATGTATATCTAAAAAATTTTTTAATTAGATGGAATTCGTATAATTCGAAAATCATTTTGCGTCATTGATGAATTAATTACATTTTATTTTACATGAAAATAAAAAAAGTTTTGGTCAGAGGCACCAGTGAACTTGAGTCATCGTTATAATTAATTAATAATTATGTATAATTATAAATGCATTAGTTACTCAAAAGAAATTTGGGACGTTTTCCACCGAAGATAGGAAGATTACCGAAATTCTGTTTCGTTTTCAGTTTCGGTCATAAAAACCTGTTTCATCTATCCTTAGTATGAATATACTTTTTGTACAAAGATTTGCGATAGAATTTTTACTCTTTTACGTATCAAAATCATTATAACAACACTCTGACTATTAATACCATCATTATTATTATCTATATATTTAAAACAGCTGGCTGTTTTTTTAGTCATCAGCCCTGAGTTTTCTACTGGCCCGATTTTAATAATTATTTTTTTAAATGAAAGCTGTTCATGTGTAGATGTGCCCATTCTGGCTAATTTTTAATTTATTTCCATTTTTATATTTTATTTTTAATTTTAAAAGCTTTTTCGCGACATTTCCTCAAAACAGTGGCAACAGGTTAAGCTTTTCTCACTATAATAGAAATTAATTTTTCTTTATTACTTTCCACCAATCAGGAGACTGTAACTGATGTCATATTAGAAAAAAAAAGAAAAGAAAAAATGAAAGAAAAAAAATAAAACCTGTGATTTGCCGGTATTACGATCTTTCTATTTTACATAATATCAAAAATTAATTACAATCATTTCGTTGTATTAAGTTATTATTTAAAATAAAAATAAATAAAACCTTTTCTACATTTCAATAACAAACACAAAATTTTTATTCTTTTTAATAACAAAGATATCGTTTTTCTTTGCGTTGTCATGGCAATAAAACTAATTATGACAAGTTCATGGAGACTACAAACTAATAAATTAAGTTTATTGCAAGTGCTCTAAATGTGTATTGGGTTGGTTATGCAGTTTTAGTAACTCTCTGTTTCTGTAATAATTAAAATGTTTTGTTGATATTACAAATACGAGGTGGAACCCGTCGAAATTCTACGAAAGAAAATATTTAAAAAAGAACAGTTTCATTGACTTATAATAAAGATAGAAAATTAGTTACAGTAAAAAATACATTTTATATTGGTCAGTCTAACTCTCAAACAATATTATTTTAAGCTAATATTAATAAAATATTATAAAACACAATTATCCAAATTATTAAACGAAATATAACCTAAATTCACTGGATTTTTTAACAGACTTTTTAAAATAGTATACGCATTTTAATTTCCATTTTTTTTTCAATTTTAAGGGAAAATGCAGTGATTCTGTTGCCACAATTACAAAATTGGTACTAAACAAAGAACAAAACAAAGCATAGTTCAAAACTGCATTAAGTTTTCGACTCTTTGGTCATAATTTAAAATATTTAAATTGTTAAAAAATATGCGATTAAGACTAGAAAAATCTGAATTTTCGGAATTTTTGCTTAAAAAAGGTAATAGAGAAATTCTTGCATGAATGAAGAATTCTCTGGAGACTCAAATAAAGTATGTTTACCACCGTCTATTATAGCAGAAAATGACATCGTATCCCAAATTTTTCGAAAAGGATTTTCATTTTCAGATAGTATCACCAAATTGGCTAAAGTTTCAATTCCAGCCCCGAAAAACGATCATTGCAGTGAAATTAACCATAAAGTTATTAACCTTATACCTCGCACATCCAGAACTAATTTAATAACTGAAAGTGAAAAAGGAAATCCTCCAATTTCCAACGGAATTTTTAAATAGCTTAGAATTAAGAGGATTGCCTCCACACATTCTCACATTAAAAATCGAAGCAATTCTAATATTACTAAGAAATTTAAGTCCACACGAAAGTCTTTTAAAAGGGACCAGGTAAATTGTACGAAACATGTACGATAATTTTTTGGATCTAGCAGTTACTACTGGCGAGGGAGTTGCAAAAAAAGTTTTGATTCCTAGAATGGATTTAATGCCATCAGATACAACTCTTCTCTTTTCATTTAGAATGTTTTCATTATTCGTGTTGCGTTTTGCATGATAATTAATAAAGCACAAGGGCAAACAATGGATTCTGTTGATATTTATTTACCTGAGCCAGTATTTAACCGCAGCATATGTCGCGATGTCTCGAGTACCTTCATTTAAAAATTTGAAAGTGCAAACAGTTCCAAAAAGCAACACAGCAACTAATGTCGTATGTAAAGAAATACTTTAACTCGAAAAGAAAAATTAAATCTTAACTCAAAAAGAAAATAAAAAACCTTTCATTGAACCAATATGAAAACTGATTTTCTATTTATTACAGATAAAACTGAATAAAATTTATATTTTCTTCTAAGTACACTTTTCTTTTATGTCATTCATTTTTATTATTCATAAGCTTTAAATGTAAGACACTTATCTAATATATATTCCTTTCCGTCGAATTTCGACGGGTGCAGCTAGTATAAATTATTTTAAAAAGAGTTTTAACATTTCTTTGTGGTGCACTTTGTTTTTGTGGTAAGCAATAGTGTAAATATAGCGTTGCGTAGGCAAATAACACATAAATAGAAAGAGATTCGCTTACGGAACTCGATCCAAAAACAACTACTTCCAAAATCTGTCTGGGTCGAGTCGAATTTGTCTCGTATCTCAAGCTTTGATTCAAAATTTTGTGTGTGGTGAAAATTTTATAGAACGATAAATTTCAGAAATAATTTGGTGTCAAAAAAGAGTATGGTTATATAAATATATCTTAATTTATATATCCTACTTATATCACATGGTACTACTGTAAATCATAAATTTCATTACAAATACACCGTTATGCAAAATTGCAAAATTAACAATAAATCTATCTTAATACATTTGGTATAAGCTATTTCAACTGTATATCACCCTCTAGACTGAGAATATTTAATATTTTTCATGATTTTTTAAAAAATACTTCGAAGATATGTATTATTATTTTTTTTATTATACACTCCAAACTTTTCTTATTCGTAATCAAATAACTATTTAAATGTACTAAAAATTAATATTCAGTGAGAAGTTATTGAAAAAGGCTTCGCATATTTAGCATAAAAAATCTTACATAGATTTGAATAAAAACTTACCCAAATGTTATGCAAATATCTGAAAATAAATTTTATTTGTGTATAAATATTATTTATAAAATTCGCTTTTATATGGTGCATTTTAAAGAACAAGCAGTAACACCGCAAGGTTTGCAGTAATTCGAATTGGGTTCGGATTATATATGTGTTCATATACTTACTTCTGTTTCGTATAGACAAGAATATTTTTTTTTTCAAAATAAAAGGCTTGTAAATAATAAATAACTAGTTGGATGTGTCAATCCCAAAACTTTCTTCTATCTCATAAGTACATTTTAATATTTAAAAAAAAACCGTGGTGACCCCAAAGTTACCCACTATCAAATTTCTTCGAACATTTGACCTAGCCTAATGAGATTCTGATATTCCAAAAGCCTAAAACGCAAAATTTTATTAATATTCTGAGAAAATGAGCTTAGTAGTGCCTCATGTTGGGTAATTTATACTAAAACCTAATAAGCATCTATTTATGTCAAAACCTAACAGAATCTGAAATTTGATGGAATTTCGTCCATTAGTTCTTGAGGTATAGTTATAACAAAAAATTTGCAAAACGTAGCACAGCAACACCATATCTTGGACAATTTATGCCAAAACGTAAAAAGGCGTCTAATTATGTTATGGTGTAAAAGAATCTGAAATTTGATGAAATTCTGTGCATTAGTTCTTAAGATATAGCTAGTTAAAAAAAAAACGTGTAAAATATAGCACAGCAGCACCATCAGTTGAAGGATTTATAACAAAACGTAATCATGGTGTAATTATGTTATATGTCATTTTGTAACAAAATCTGAAGTTTGATGAAATTCTGTGCGTTGGTTGTTGAGATATAGCTATCGGAAAAATCGTGCAAAATGCAGCATAGCTGCACCACCTGTTGCAAGGTTAATACCAAAATGTAATCAACGTCTAATTATGTTATATATTCTAGTGTAACAGAATCTAAAATTTGATAAAGTTCTCTGCATTAGTTCTTGAGATATAGCTATCGCAAAAAACGTGCAAAATGTAGCATAGCAGCGCCACCTATAGGGCAGTTCACACCAAAACCTTATCAGCGGCTATGTATCTCAAGGTATCGCAGAATCTGAAGTTTGGTGAAATTCTGTGCATTAGTTCTTGAGATATAGCTATCATGAAAATCATGAAAAACGTAGCACAGCAGCGCCACCTGCTTGCCAATTTACACCAAAACTTAATTAGCGTCTATTTATATCAAGGGGTCACAGAATCTGTAGTTTGGTGAAATTCTGTGCATTAGTTCTTGAGATATAGCAATCTTGAAAATCATGAAAAACGTAGTATAGCAGCGCCACCTGCAGGCCAATTTTCACCAAAAACCAATAGGCACTAATTCATATCAAGGTCTAACAGAATATAAAATTTTATTAAATTTCGAGCATTAGTTCTTGAGATAGAGCGCCCACAAATTTTTTGTCACATACAGACAGACAGACATACAGACAGACAGACAGACAGACAGACGGACAGACTCACAGACAGACATTTTCTAAAAATAGTCAAAACGTGTTCAGAACCTTCTAAAACGTATAAATCCGTCGAAAACCGGATGTCGAAAATTTTCACGAATCCAATACTTTCTTTTTGTAAAGATAGAAGAAAGTAAAAATACAGCGAACGTATGCAGTAAATATTTTTATGAAAGTTAAAATTTGATCCCGAGAGATTCTCGTGGTTAGACCTCAAAGCATTAAATTACAAAATTAACTTAAATGTTTAAATATAATTCAACATTTGTATTGTTTTAAATATGATTAAGGTTATAAACATCATGCAAAAGTTATTTCAGCTACAATGATCATTTTAGGCACGATTGTAATCATATACATCAATAGCACCTATCTAACCGTCGTCTGGTCCGTCCGTCTGTCTGCGTATAACAGCGCAAAAAATACCCAAACGAATGGGTTGAAATTTAATTATATAATCGTTGCAGAATTTTGTCCAAATTTCATTAAAATCTAATGAAAACATAAAAAAGAAATTAATAAAAGTTTTCTTATTCTATTAAATTCTATCATACGTAATTAGTTCAATGGCATCCCATGATAAATATGATTCTAGGTTACCATAGTGATTATTCTATAAAATCCTATCGTGTGTAATTAATTCAATGATATCCCATGATGGTAATGATTCTAGGTTGCCATGATGATAATGTCATATTTAAGAGGGAGTCGCAATACTTTCGTCTTACAGAATTTAAAACATATAATAGTAGGAAATTTTCTATTCATACATTTTTGCGTACGAGTGCAACCGCTATTGGACCAAGATCTGAATATTTATAAAACTAGCTATTGCATGAACGCATCTCATTTGCCATGCTGATGTACAATTTTCAACTTGTTTTTTAGCATGCTTTTCTAAAATTAATTTGATCTGATAAAAAATTGTAAAACTATTTTTAAAGATTATATTTTTTGTAATTAAAAATATTAATTGAGGCCGAATTTTGCTAACTTAATAATTCTTTAAAAAAATACTCTAGAAATGTGTTAAGAATGCATTTAAAAATAATTGAACAATATATTTTCAAAACTGTAAAAAGTGTTTCCTTTTTTTATAGAGGAAAATTATACATTCTTAGAAATACTTACAATATTGGTTCCCTTACTTGCTGCAATTTTTGGAAACCTCTCCACCATTCTATTGAATATTTTCTTTTGATTAGATGATTTAATAATACAGTTCGCTAAGATGCTTAATTGATTCATCTGGTGGAAAATATTTGAAGTTAAAAATCCTGCAAAGCGTGTCGAAATTCCACGCTGGAAAGAAAAATTAAGCTTTCTAATTTAACATATTAACTATACCTTCATTAAAGAATGAATCTTATGCCTAAATTATTCTGAAACTCCCCATATTTTTCGTGAAGTTTATAATAAATGTATTCTAGCTCATTTCTATATTTTGTATTTTCTTTTTCTTTTATCATTTGTTTTAGTCTATTGAAATAGACTCTTTCTCTTCCAAAATTACACATTGATAATTTTTTTAAATATGTAACTGAACAAGGTTTTTTTAAATCTAAAAAATTAACACTCTTTATTCTTAGAGGCTAAATCAGTTACCATCAAAAGCCACATACTTTTCTTTCGAATTTAACTAATTATGATAATTAGAAAAACCTTTCTTATTAGGTTTAAATTTCTAAATGTAAAAGAAAAATGGATGGCCCATTAGAGGAAAAAAAAGTAAATAATATAACTATCAATAATAATATAATAAAGAAATAAATCGATGACATTGGCATATTAAAGCATAATATAACATAACATATAACTGGTTAATAATTAAAATATCTATTTTCTGTATTAAAATGAAATACCTTAATTCTTACATGCTATGTCGGCAATATACCTAATTTAGTCCTGTAAATTCTATTAGAATAATATTGAAGCTCTAGTGCCGAACGTTGTTAATAAAATACATATTTAAAATATTATTAAATCAATTTTCAACATGTAGAACATGTAGATAGCAACACTAGTGCTGTTTAAAAACAGAGATAATTATTTTTTAGTTGTTAAATGTACTTTTTGTTTTGTTTGGAAGTTTGCCATCATAGTATATTATTCCACATGGGTAATTAAATCGCCAAAAAATCGTGCCATTATTTGTAAAGAATAATTATAAATAAATACTTCACAATGGTATTGATACTAGTCAACAAAACATCGTTAAGTATGAAAATTTTTAAATTATCATGAATGATCAAAATTTTAATGTAAAATTTTAACTATCAATATTTTATTATCATACCAAATTTTCATGAAAACCCGATAAATTTTCGCACTTTATTAGTTATAATGCACATAAGAATAATGCTGCTGCAAGTAATTTATTGTTCAATATTCTTATTCAGATATACAATATAAAGATTTAAAATGACAATCAAAACGGTTTAAAACAATCTGAAAATTGTACTTCAAACATAAAAAACGAGGTGCGTTCGTACTATAATTAATTTTATAAATATTCAGAGCTTGATGCATTGGCTGTTAAACTCTTATTCGAAAATGACAAAGACAAGCGCGACAATCAATACTATTAAGGGTGTATTCGAAAAAACGCTATTTTCCGATACAATTTCAGACACATTTTTAAAAGTAGAAACATGAAACTTGTTGAGGGGATTTTTGAAGAGGCGTAAAAGGTGCCGTGTGATGTAATTTTACGCTTAATTCATTAGAATTTGATTTATAAACAATTGCCTTCTCAATATGACGCTTTTTTTCTTCCACAGATCTCCCACTTCGGAAAAATCGGTTCAAAATATCGTTTTTGATTGCTTTTTTGCAATATTTTCTGCTTTTATTAAGGAATCGACAATCACGGCATCTTGTGTCCTTTCTAAATAAGACAATTTGCCAGTTTGATGCATTTGAGATCAAAAGTGAATTTAAAAATAAATCGGAAAATAAGCAGTTTGAATCGAAATACACCCTTAAATATATCTGCCTTAAAACTTACAGACTCTTCATTAACTACTTGATTTTTAAGCGAAGATTAATATATTTAATTAGAATACTTTTATTTTTTCTTTCCTTTTACGCACTTTTATTAACCATTTGAAAAACGTTTGGGGTTTTCGGTCGAGAATGGATCTTGTGGTGTACGCATTTTATTTTATTTTTTTAGCTTTTTTAACTTCCACGATCCTTTACCTTTTCTTATCTTATTGCGACTCTCTAACGGAAGCTAGGTTGGGGAAGGAAATTCAAAAATTGAAACCGGACAAATGTAAAAGGAAAATTGATTAAATCAAAAACACCGAAAAGCGGGAAGAGTGGGATCGGGGGCTCTGAAGCTATCGAACGACCGCAGCAGCATCGAGCTTATTATTATTAAACCGTTAGCAGACCATTTGCATTGGTTAAACTCGAATCTAAATCCGGTAGGGTTAAATCAGGTAAATTTCGTCATCTGCATCTGAATCTAACATGTAAAAATGATTAGGATTTCACTTTCAAACATTATTATTATTATTATTGAATGATAATCTCCCCAATCAACAAAACTTTCTTTTACAGCTTGACAGAAATCTTAAAGATCATTTTATGGTATTAATTGCCGTTAATAATCTGTATTTTTTTTTTTCAGGTAAAAATAGTTTATGTTAAATATTCATTTTTTAAAATCTAAATTCACATGTTTTAAGTATTCTCCTTAGAGCTCCAGATAGATTTATCAACACATGCAACTACATGCATAAAAACATTCTGTGTGCATAAAAACATGACCTAGACTCTATATGTTTCATGGTGACTGCTGAGATGATAAAAGTAGAAATTACATACATCCAATAATTTGAAATATACACATTACAAAAATGAGAAGATATTTATTAAATTTGTTGGAAAAAAAAAGAAGGAATTTTTCTTTTTAAAGAAAAAAATGTGAAGTGTGAAACTCTGAAATTTCCCCTCAATTCCTATTTTAGCCTTCTGTCTCATTCTAACCTCTATTTTTTGTTATTACACTGTTAAAAATTTGCAGCATTCTGTCCAGACATTTGACCGTTTTTTGAAAAAACGATAACCTAACCATTATTTAACGCTATTCTGACCATCTTATTGGCTATTTTATGGTCAGAATGTAGTTAAATTACGGTTATATAACCGTTTTTTCAAAAAACGGTCAAATGTCTGGACAGAATGCTGCAAATTTTTAACAGAGTACTTTTTTTTAAATCAAATTATCTCCCCTTTTTTTTTTTTTTTTTTTTTGTCTTACTCTAATTTTTCTCTAAAAAATTCCGTTCATTACCTTTCTCTGGACTTATTTTTCCTTTTTGTCTCATTCTATTTTTTTTTTCTCCTGCACACACACTCTCTCTTATTTTGCTTTCTAAAACTCCCTTCACAGTTTCCCTTCAATTACTATCTTAGTCTTCTGTCTCATTCTAACCTCTCTCTTTTGTTATTACATAATTTTTTTAATCAAACTTTCTCTATTTTTTAGTTTTACTCTAATTTCTTTTTCAGGTCTTCTTCTAACTTTTTTTTTCCCTTCATACATACACAAACTCTCTCGCTCACATTATCTTTTCTAATCTCTCTCTGATGTTTTCCCTCAATTCCTGTTATATCGTTCCGCTATACATTCTATCTATTATTACTTCTTTCTATTATTAATACATAATTTTTCCCCAAATTTTCTCTATTTTTTTTGTCTTACTCTAATTTCTCTTTAAAAAAATTCCCTTAATTACCTTTCTCTAAACTTATCTTTTCTTCTTTTTGTCATTTTAACTTTTTTTTTAACACACACATACTCACTAGCTCTAATTTTTCTTTTTAAATCCCTCTCTTTGAAGTTTCCCCTCAATTTCTGTCCTATCGTTCTGTTTCATATTAAACTCCTTCTTTTATCATTACACAAATTGACTCTATTTTTCTGTTTTATTCTAATTTCTCTTTGAAAAATTCCCTTCATTACTTTCATCTGAAGTTATCTTTTCTTTTTGTTTCATTCTAACATCTCTCTCTTTCTCTATCTGTGTCTTTTTCTATATTACTCATTTCTCTCTCTTTCTCTGTCTGTGTCTTTTTCTATATAACTCATTTCTCTCTCTTTCTCTGTCTGTGTCTTTTTCTATATTACCCATTTCTCTCTCTTTCTCTGTCTGTGTCTTTTTCTATATTACCCATTTCTCTATCTTTCTCTGTCTGTGTCTTTTTTCTATATTACCCATTTCTCTCTCTTTCTCTGTCTGTGTCTTTTTCTATATTACCTATTTCTCTATCTTTCTCTGTCTGTGTCTTTTTCTATATTACCCATTTCTCTCTCTTTCTCTGTCTGTGTCTTTTTCTATATTACCTATTTCTCTCGCTGACTTTTCGTTTCGCTCCCTCGTTTAAATTTCGTTTTTAATTTTCGCTTAGTTCTACTTTTAACTTCTATCTTAATCTATTTGGAATCTAAACAAAACACAAAAAAATTCAGTAATTGTCTTTTAGTTTTTTTAATATAGATATTCATATCCTAAATTATTATAGCAATTTCTGAGTATATCCCATGAAGTGAAATCCTATTGACGCATATACTGGATATTCCAGAATATAGTTGTATCTTAAATCGCGCGTAAGAGAAACGTACTAAGATATCGAATCAGCTTTCAGACGGTCATTTGTTTTACAATACAATATAGCTTTATTAAAATGCGAAAATTAATTTTATGTATTAGCGTATTTTCTACAATTTTTATTTAGAAAAATATTATCCCACATCAGAACATTTACAAAAAGAACTTTCTTCTAAGGCAAAAATTTACCGAGTTACTTTGAATTTTGTGAAATTTCATTTTTTCCCCTGGAAACAACAACGGAAAGATGCTTTTATGTAGGCATAAATAATAATAATAATAATCAAATAAATAAAAATTCCTGTAAATATCATAAAATTCATCATAAATCACTATTTGTCCGCTCTTACGGGAATGAAGTTTTTTTTTTTTTAATAAGCGGAGGTTAGAACTTTTTAGGTGCATGTTACAGGAAAAAGGCAAAGTATAAAAATTTACTTTCACATTCTATATTATATACTATACTATATTCACAACTATAGATTTACTTAACAAATGCCATATATTCATTCTAAAAATTACACTTGATTGGAATACATTGTGTCTTTAGAAATATTTTTCTGTTGTCATATGGTTAAGAGGACTTTAATTTTTATCATAGAGGTATGAAATTTAGTAGAAATATATATTCCAACATAAGTATATAGAGAAGACTTTAAAAGCGATTTCCAGTCTTATAATTCTTTATAATTCTTTTAATTTTTCAAACGCTTTATGCGTTTTAATTTTTGAGATATTTTCTCGATTTTGTATTTTAATGACTTAAAAATGTTGAAAACAAATCTGGATATGGATTTTTTTAATCCGTTGAATAATTAACATTTTAGAGATTTTTTTTCTGAATTCCATAGCGGTTTTCATCAAAATTTTGCCTTTTAAAAAAATTTCTTTAAAAATCAAATTTAATGATCTTAATGAAGTCGAATCTTAAAAGAAATGCACAATTTCTTTGATAACGATATCGGGATTCTTCCTAATCAAGTTCACGAATTTTGATCAAAAATAAAGTCGCATGGAGCATTTCAAAAATCTGAAAATGCTGAAAAATCAGTTTTGAGGTAACAGATGTAAAGTATATTAGAAATCCGAAAAATTGTTTGTGTACAAAATTCAAAACTTGTAACTTTGCAAAAAAAATAATCGCATATGCAATGCGTTTTTTTTTTTTTTTTTTTTTTTTTTTTAACTGCTCAAAAGTGACTGGAGAATATTGATATTCGTAAAAATAATTTTCGAAAGCATGTACATATACTTTTTTCAAGCTGTCATTCTTTTTATGAAGAACAAAATTGTAACATTAAACTTAAATTCAATAATATTGCGAAAAACTCATATGATGTTTTAATTTCTTTTTATTGCAACAAGGTAGAACCCGTCGAATTTCAACGAAAGAAAATGTGGAACTGTTTCATTGATTTATAATAAATCTACAAAATTAGTTACAATAAAAAATGCATCTTATATTGGTAAGTTTAACTCATAAACAAATGATATTTAACCTAAAGTAAACAAAATACTATTTCTGTAAAACTCAGTTGTAGAAATTATTAAACTTAAATCGTATATATAAGCAGTAAAATATGATAAATTTCATTCAGTTATTATGATACAGTTATCAATTAAGATTCGTATTCTTGGTATTCCAAAAGAATAATAGCAAAATTTATTGCATTTTGACTCTATCATAGAATTTTTCCCCGTGAAATCTAAATCCGATATTATTTTCATTATCTCAAAATTTACATATGCACCTCTCATATGTGTATTCACATTTTTTTTAAATGGTATTCTAATTTGATCATTTTAAAGTGTTGATTGTTATTGGCTGGAAACAAATACTAAACTATTTATATTGCTTTAAGTGTAAATAAAATTTTCTGAAATAATCTATGGCAATAAATACGACAGACAATATTCTTGGTACGCCACAAAAGGTAAAAAGGTGATTTTTAAAGTCTCGTACTCAAGTTATTGCTAAGATCTTTATTTACTTGTCTAACTTGGTGGAGTGAATTCATCCACTCGAGAATCACCAATTTATGTAGCATAAATTTTTGTATAAAGACTTCCGATTACATGCACAACGTACCTCACTGATCCTCTATAAAGGCATTCCAAAATTTTGTAAAACATTGCGTTTTATCAGTGAGTGATTTCGATTACGTTATTTTCACCAATGAAGTATTTCAAAGAAGCTGTGGTGAAAATGCCGCATTTCTACAAAAAGTATTCCAGTTTTAAGAATTAAAATACACACTTTTTAACATGCTTTTATTAGCTTCACTGGTATTTATTTATGTAACGGAATCTTTGAACGTTATTTTCACCCTTTTTAAGACATCAGATTAAATTGAAATCAAAAACGCCTGATAAACGGTTGAAAAGTAATTTGAGAAATTTAAACTCACCTGACACCCTAGACACATGACAATCACTGAAATACATATGAAAACCGTGACTATGCAACCAAAAAAACATTTGAACTTTTTAATCCGACCTGATATAAAAGCGTGTGTTTTAAATTTTAAAACTATTTAGCAATTATTCTTAATAAAATGACGTCATTTGCATCCGCTAAAGCATTCCTGTGTTACGTTTCATTCTTAAACATCATCTATAGAAAAGTGTACATATGACGCCATTATCGCGGAAACCCAACAAAAAGGAAAAATCGTTTTCCAGAAGAGAATTGGGTAATTAATGATTCATATGCTATCATTTGTTTGTTTATAATAGCTACATGTTTTATCGGAAATCATTCATTAAATTTCTTCAAAATTTTGAAAATAATTTTATACACGAATTAACAAATTTGCATTCAAGTAAAAGCGAAAAAACTAAGTCCCACAACTATTCTTTAAAATACATTTTAACATGCTTTTAGTAGCTTCACCTGTATTGCATGTATGTAACGGAATCTTTGAAAGTTGTTTTCAGCCAGTTTAAGACATCAGATTAAATTGAAACTTTCCACACATATTGAGAGCTGATAACAATTCAACAATTTGAAGAGTCGCAGCTTAAAAGGATAAAAAACGCCGGATATAAGGATCAAAAACAATTTGAAAAATTAACAGTCATGTGATACCCTAGACACATGACAATCACTGAAACACATATGAAAACCGTAACTATGCAACCGAAAAAAACATTTTAAACTTTTTAGTTCGACCTGATATAAAGTTCGACCTGTGTGTGTTTTAGTTTTTAAAACTATTTAGCAATTATTTTAAAAAGAAAGTGATGTATCGTATGTAAAGTAAGTTTGTAATAAACTAAAATCATTTAATTGATATTGAAAACGAAGTAAAACCGAAATTCACCTGGTTGTATAACAAACGATATTTTTTGACATATTGCGTATTTTAGATTAAAATTTTATCACTTTTTATGAAAAAATGGCAACAAAGAGATTCATCTCTGGCTTTTTTCCCTTTGCTTTTAATAAAAATGGAGTACTACTGGTGCCACGATTACAAAAATGATATTGAAAACTACAAAAAAATTAATATCTCAAAAATAAATTAAGATACAATTTTTAAACAAATTGTATTTAGAAAGAGCATTGTTTTCCCTGTATGATGGTGTAAAAATTGAAAATGTATGATGTTTAGAAATTAAAAAGTTTTAGTAGCAAAAATTGCAAAACCGATATTTTATTTCAAATTTAAAAGTGTTGTCATTCGCAAAATGACGTATGCATTACGCACACACACGTTTGGCCTTTATAATATAGAAACTATAATTCAATATTAATTTTAAAAATGACATATTTTTATTTATGTTCATTTTAAATAAAAAAATAACTTTTATAAATAAGAATAGTAATATTATAAATCTTTGTGAACTATTAGATATATCTTTAAATTTAAACTTTGTGCCGATTAAAAACTATTCGCAAATCTAATTTTACGAATCTACTTTTTAAAGTCTATTTACCTCTAAAACATTGAAGACTTATTTCGCTTTTGAAATACTGCTTCAAATCAGAAACAAATGGCAGCTAATTGTTTATTAAAATATTAATTTATATATGTGAATTTCGTAATGAAGACTCGATTTAAATGCTTAATATTTCTGTTTATTTTTCCTATAAATTTTCAAAAGTTTTAAGAGAAATTAATAATTTGCTACATTTTTAACAGAGTAATGGAAGGACATTTCGTCCGATTAAACGTGTATAAAATTAAAGATCCAGGAAGTGTTTTGTTTCAACTGCAGGAGAACAAAAACTGTATTTGTCACTTGACGTGAAAAGGTTTGGGTGATTCTACGCAAATAGAACATAATGATGAAACTAAAAGATTTTATCACTTTTTATGAGAAAATGGCAACAAAAAGATTCATCTCTGGCTTTTTTTTTTCTTTGCTTTTAATAGAATGAAGTATTACTAGTGCCACAATTACAAAAATGATATTGAAAACTGCAAAAAAATTAATATCTCAAAAATAAATTAAGATATACATTTAAGATATAAGTATACAGTTTTTAAACAAATTGTATTTAGAAAGAGCATCATTGTTTTCCCTGTATGATGGTGTAAAAATTGAAAATGTACGATGTTTAGAAATTTAAAAAATTTAGTAGCAAAAATTGCAAAACCGATATTTTATTTCAAATTTAAAAGTATTGTCATTCCAAAAAGACGTATGCATTACGCACACATACGTTTGGCCTTTATAATATAGAAACTATAATTCCATATTAATAAAAAAATGACATATTTTTATTTATGTTCATTTAAAATAAAAAATAACTTTTATAAATAAGAATAGTAATAAAATAAACCTTTGTGAACTATTAGGTATATCTTTAAATTTAAACTTTGTGCCAATTAAAAACTATTCGCAAATCTAATTTTACGAATCTACTTTTTAAAGTCTGTATTTACCTCTAAAACAATGAAGACTTATTTCGCTTTTGAAATACTGCTTCAAACCAGAAACAAATAGCAGCTAATTGTTTATTAAAATATTTAATTTATATAAGTGAATTTCGTAATGAAGACTCGATTTAAATGCTTAGTATATCTGTTTATTTTTCCTATAAATTTTCAAAAGTTATAAGAGAAATTAATAATTTGGTATATTTTTAATAGGGTAATGGGAGGACATTACGTCCGATTAAACGTGTTGCATAAAATTAAAGATCCAGGAAGTATTTTGTTTCAACTGCAGGAGCACAAAAACTGTATTTGACACTTGACTTGAAAAGGTTTGGGCGATTCTACGCAAATAGACCATAATTATGAAACTAAAAGATTTTGAAAATTTTCCAACAGGAAAACCTAATGCATTTTTTTAAACATACAATTTAAAGATGGTTTTATTATATGCTCATAAAATGCTCATAAAATGCTCATAAAATTAAAGCATTTATAATACATATATTTAAAACAAATTGTTAAATCTATAAAATATCATTCCCTCACATGCAACTACAACCATCAAAAATTATTTTAAAAAATATTTCATTTCTTACTGAAATATTTATATTTATTTTTTGTCTGTCTTCAGTCTTTTATTATGAAAACATAAAATATTATTTCTATGTGTTTCCCTATTTTTTTTTCGTCTGAACATGCAATTTTTAATCGCAAAAAAGTTTGCGACCTCATATTTCACATCATTATCTATCTAACTCATTAATAATCCTGGATATGGGTGTACTACCGTACATTCTGTGTACTGACATTTCAAATGTGCTGAGCACATAGATCTTATCTGTCGGTTATAAAAAATAAATAAATAAATAAATAAATAAATAAATAAATAAATAAATATAAAAAAATCAGCCATTTTGGAGAAATATTTCATCTTGTAAGCAATATTTTAACAAACAGATTGGGCAAATGTTAAGATGCTGTTATAATCATTCACTCATTTAAACTTATAAAAATAATTCGTTTTCTAAAAATAAATTAATGGGTGGTTTAGTTTTCTCTAAAGGGATAATTTGAAAATGTGTATCTATTTTTTATTTACTTACTACATGGGTACAAATTTTAAAAGTTAATAATGTATATTTTGTCATTCCTTCATGTGATATGGTATTATTCTTATGTCAGAGAATTGTTCTATTATTTTTAAAAACGCGTAGAAAAAATATTTTTGTTAAAAATTTAATGTTCTTGATTAAAAAAAAAAAACGTTTTTTTAAACCAAATAAGCGTATAAAATGTTATTTATTATGTAAAAGATAAAGAAACGTCAGAAAGGAAATCGAAAAAAAAATTTCAAATATATGTAATTCAATGTGTACCAGATTTTTTTTTTTTTTTTTTTTTTTTTTTTTTTTTTTTTTTTTTTTTTTTAAGAATTTTAAATTTGTATAGTTTGATGCGTACCAGAAATATTTTTATAAAATAATTAAATTTATTTATCGATCAAAAATAAGTTAAATATGGAAGATAAAAAACTTTAAATAAAAATTTCGGTGGACATTTTTTATTTAAAATTTTTCCGGCGCTTCTAATGTTAAAAATTTAATAATCATAGAATTTCTCAATATTGAGTCGGACAGCTATTTTTTTTTTCAATAATTCTCTCCTAGTGTCTTTTTTCGGTACTACTATGTTATCCCGTCGACCAATTTTGCCAAATTACACAAATCCCCAAACTAATAGCCAAATTATGCGTATTGACATAATTTTTATTTTAAATAACGAAAAAACAAATAATTAGTAGAATATTAATAAAAATATTAATAAGAAGTCGAAATAAAAACCACTTAATGACATATAAAACACGTGAATCGTATTTAATGTCATTGAATGTGACATTCACGATCATCCATTATTGGCATTTAATCTCCTAGTTTGGCTATAATTTTTTGGTCGATGGAATAGCCTAGTAGAACCCTTTTTTCAAAAAATTAGAAACTTCTGTTGTGATTTTTTTTTTCCTCATCATTACGATGAAAATAGCACATTCGCGTAGAATCCCCCGTTTGCGTTTGCTTCTTTTTTTTATTGATCATCTGTGCATTCATATCGTGATAACTAAAAGGGCCTATTTGACTTGGTGCCGGACCACCACTCGCACCACCCTTGCTGCGGTTCTGTTCAAATGTCAAACCAAACAGCTTAGTCTTGTACAATATAACAGATCAAGTCTTGTACAATATCAGTTAAATAATCTAAATTGGAGCTGTCCAATCTACAACATAATGTACAGCGCTAAATGAATGTATAGCCCACTGTGAATTTTTCAGTTTACACTTAATACGGAGTTTTAATATCAATAAATATAGATTGGAGATGTTACACATACTTTTAAAGCATAAATAAAGATGTATTTTATTAATTAAAATATCTTGACCTATTAATGATATTAAAAAATTCCTCAACGAAATTTATCAAGGTAATTTTCTATGAGATGCATGCATATTCAACAGATAGAAATGCATATTCTTTTTTACCTGCAGGGGATTAGTGAGTTATATGAATTTTGATAAAAATGTTCAAAAAAAAAAGATTTGAAAAAAAGGGTTATATTTATAAAATAGTCCTGCCAATCATTTTCGGAAGGTTACGATTTCTAGATTGTTACACGACTCATCTGGATAAAACTGGCCAATTAGATTTTGTTTCCATTTTCCTGCAAAAGACCATTGCAAACAATTGCATTTCTGTAACTTTAAAATTGAATGAGTTATGTTTCATAAAAAATTGTAATTGCGAATGAGGATCATCTATAAGGGAGCTCACAACTACAATAAATCAAGTCCTGAGAAAAAAAAAAAAAAAAGACTTAGTCTATTTAGAAAGCTACATAAAATCTATTTTATTCACTCCCTACAGTGAACTAAGTTGTAAACAGATGCCATATAGGAGAAAATGCGTGAAAAGTAGCTTTCTTTTCACTGCGGTAATTGATAAAACATATTTCATGTACACCTTATAAATAGATACATCAGATATCTAATGATAGATAATAAAGAAGTTGTCACATCTTTATTATTATTATTATTATTATTATTATCAAAATGGACTTGGTATACTATGATTGCGAGTTGATCATATAAAATTAGAAATGTAAATCTGTGACGCATACCAAAAAAAAGGGAAAAGCTGAACAATAGCACATATGCAGTTAATTTAAAAAAAAAAAAAAAAAACTATAATCGATGCTTGCGACAGTATTAATTGCAAAGAAAAAAATGTTAATGGGCGCATTATTACAAGAACTCAGTTATGGACTGGAAATAAAATTAAACGCTTTGATAATACTTTGCAAGTTACTTTTATTTTTAATTATGTATATAGAATTGCAAAGTACATTTATCTCTTTACATAATTTATACCGATATAATGCTTTATTTAGATATATTTAAAAGAAAATTTTCCTTAATTGTTAACATATATTTTATCTAAATAACATCATTGTAGATTTGTGAAAAATCTCTATTTTTACTAAGTAAACAGCATTTAATACGGTTCCGACAGCCTTGTTTTCAACACTTTTTGCAATTTATATTACCTACTTATCTTCAGCAGGTACAAATTTAAAAAGCGTTTAAACCTTTTTGGAACACCCTGTATACAGTGCATTATTTATTAATTGTTTTGATTAATAATTATCGTATTAAAACATTTTATGTGTCTCAAACGATATATATATATATTATGAGACCTAACAGATTGAACAACTCTTTGTATGATCTAAATTATAACAAAGCAATAGTTTTCAACAAATTATTCAATAAAATTTAAAACAAACTAGTGTATATTTTTAAAACTGAATCTCAGAGTCATAATGATGGTTTACTGCAATAATAAACAATCAAGGGTTACTTTCAATGTTGAGAAAAAAAAGTCGTTGACATTTTGTTGTAGTTGGCTTCTATTCTAATACTAACAGTTTTAAATAGTATCCGAATTCATCAACAAAGTGGCCCAGGAATTTTAGCGGTAGAGTTCAGCGCGCTAATGACACATTCTTGAAAGTCTACACATTGTGAATATTTTGGTATCGACACTGAACCAAATATATCTTTACTCTTGCGTTAACTTCATTATTCTTTTGCGGTAACTACGTAATTCCAATGAGCACTATAACTTAAGCTTTTAAATAGTAAATCACTATTCTTATAAAATCATTATATTGTAATCACATTATTATAAATTTTTTACTTGATTTTATACATATAACATATATAATTTAGTAATCACATGCTTAGTGAAATCTTAATATATCCCCACTATCTTATATATAATGGTACTTGGCCCAAAATCCTTTACACCAATCAAATTTTATTGATCTCTTGTCATCACTTTCTTACTTATAAAAGCATTCCAGTTTCTCATCGCCTAAGATTTGTTCAAAATCACTCGAGCAATCAAATTTTATTGCTTATAGTTGTCCCTTTCTTATTCATACAGCAATCTAGTCGCTCGTCGCTCAAGATTTCGTCCCAAAGCCTCCCGAGCAATCAAATTTTATTGCTTGTAGTTGTCACTTTCTTATTCATACAACAATCTAGTCGCTCGTCGCTCAAGATTTCGTCCCAAAGCCTCCCGATCAATCAAATGTTATTGCTTGTATTTGTCACTTTCTTATTCACACAACAATCTAGTCGCTCGTCGCTCAAGATTTTGTCCCAAAGCTTCCCGAACAATCATTTATTTGCCATATGTCGTATCTCTGATGTATATATAAAGACGACTTAATGCTCATCGTTGAAATTTGAAATGCAGTAGGCAATAAAGTATTAAAATAATTCAGCATGTTCATATTTAGAGAAAAAGAACAAAAATCTATCATTATATGGCGAATTCTTTTAAATCTTTTTTAAATAAAACCTTCCCTAGTGTACTAGGATTGTAATGCAAAACTTAGATCGAAATTATTGAAAAAAATTAGTACATATATACAGACATACATAACTATCAAAAACAGAAATGTTATTTTTTGTAAGCGTTTAAAAATAATGTAGCTTTACTGTATATTTCAGATTCCTAGATGTGAACACTACTATGTCACTTTATGTGTATTTACTTTATTTTATAAATATATATACTTTAATATGCATATTTACTTCTTCGTATTGTCTTATGCGAACTATGTGCACTTACTTTTAAAAAATCCTAGAAAGATATCTTGGAAATTTTTATTTGCGACCAACTCATGTTTATATTGTTCTCTATTCATTATTTAACTGATAAATGATTGACTTAAACTGGGCTTAACTCTCGATAGCACAGTTAATTTTGAATTCTGCTTGCTTTTAATGCGAGTTGATTTAGATTTATTTTTTATCGTATTGTATTTACAATGACATTTCAGAAACATTGTAGCACTGAAAGCATTTTCGAAATATTTTTCACAAAAAAGACAATTTTGATCCAGAAATAATCTCAAAATATTTTTATAAAATTATCCCCAATTGGGTTTGAAGCTGAGCGAATAGTTTCTGAAGTCGTCGACAAATTGGATGTTACACTGAAGTTTCATAAACGTATCTTATTCACATACGCATTTGATTGAATCTAGTGAAATGCTTAATCTAGAGTTTATAGCCTCAGTCCAGCACTGTATTAGAACAATGAATAATGTGAATATAGCATTATATACATGTATGTATTCTTCATTAGGAAGAGTCCTAAATGTGCCGGGTTGTAACCGGTGCCTCCTAGTGGTGCTTTATGCTGTGTGCCCGAATGCGAATCTGAAAGGAAAGAATAATTGATTCTTATTTAATGAAATTATGGAAAAGTTGTCTGCAATAGTATGTCTAATATCAGTTTTATCTTTTTTGTCTAAAATGTATGCATTAATATTCCAATACCTATTTTTTTCATTAAAAAAAAAAAAAATCAGGACTCTCTTCAAATGTGTGCTGTGTTAAAACCGGATTATAATCTGAAACGTTTAAAGTGAACCGATGTGCACGGGATATCATACACCCACCCAATCTGAACTATACGCGTTGGTTCAAATTCGAGTATAATCCTGTAACCTGATCCAGTGCAGGACTCTCTGCAGTTGATCCTTGTTAGTAATCTAAATATCCATTGCATTTACTCAAAACTGGGTATAGCTGTTGCAATATATTTATTTATTATTTTTAACAGGGCAAGTGTCGACCTTGAACAGGTTTTTAACGCAACCTGTGCTTTTACCAAACGTAACTGTTTTGTAAAATATTCATGCAGCAAAAAAAAAAAAAAAAAAAAAAAAAAAAAAAAAAAAATCCTCTCTTGAAAATTGTCCAAAACCGTCCCGAGACAATGAGGTGATTGAGCAACACGAGCCTGTCTAAAGGATTCTCGGGAAACGAATCTGGATGTGTGCCACTTTCTGAATTCCAGTTGCGCGGTGTTTGTTTGTTTCTTCAGACCAAAGTGTGTGCATATATATATATATATTGTTACATTAAAACGAAACTTCTGAAATCACATTTTCATCACCTCCTTTTTTTTATCTGATATTCTAATTTTAAAATTTGATAAATAAATGAAAACTAGGAAAATTGTTTTAGGTTTTTCACTGCGCAGGAAGACTTCTCTGAAAGTTTTGTAAACAATTTTAGCGATTAATTTTAGCGATTGTGTCTTTTTTTTTAAATAGTTTTACGAATCTTAGTATTATTTAAATAGTATTTACACGTAAACTTCTACACACATAAAACAAACACATGTAAAACACACATAAAGAAGCATGTTTTTAATTTTTGGAAAATGTAATATAATCAAGAACGAAAGTAGAAATTAAGTGCATTACCATTAATCCTTAATAAGAAAAATTAAGTGCATTAACATTAAAATAATATTAAAGTAAAAATTCAATTGCGTAGATGAAAATGTTTAATTGAGAATTAATCATTAAATATCATTCCTAAAAAAAGGAGTGAGAGGGAGAAATAAAAATAAATAAAAGAAATAAAAAAAGAAGAGCGGGAAAAAAATATTCCGACTTAACTCTCTCCAGCGCGGAGTAAATCTGGTTAAAATAATTAAATTACATCAAAATTAACCCCTTGAAGGGCATCGGTATATTATATATACCACTTAACTTTAATTCCCTTAAGCCACATTGGCACCGGAATTTTAGTATTAAGTTTAGTGTTTTACAATGTACGTGAAAAACAACTTTTACTAACTATCATATAAATTTGTTTATGAATCTCGGTGTCAATCAATCATTTGAACATTTTAGGAACAGAAGTGCTTTGCCCCTCAAGGGGTTAATAAACGAATTCATCATACAGCACGATAGTGTTGTATAGTAAAGCTCAGCCGCATCTCTAATGTTAAAGTCCAAAATTTGCCTCCTAATAACTTTGGACCCAATCATCGGATCACGACGAAATTGAAAAGGTCAAGTGTCCTACTCTAGACCTCAAAGTTTACAAAAAAATCATCTAAATTCACTGATTAGTTATGGAGATCCAGAACCCCTGTTTTGTCACTTTTTGGTCGTGAAACAAGAAAAAAAGACAAATAACTCAGTTATAACCCGAGCCAGGAATCAGGAAACATTCAACAGACGTGTAAAAGCTTGTTCGAAAGCTTTTAATTTAGGTATGAGACTTTCGAAAGTCCCGTCAAAAAATATCCAATAAAATGGCACCCATTTAAAATTTATATAACGCTATGCTTTCAATAATTTAACATTATAGAAATCTCTCCTTTTTAATTGTTAATTCAATTATTTCTTTCGAGTTGCCACCAAATAAAAAACAGCTCAATAATTTAAAAAAGAAATGATAACACGTGTTCTTCTATATCTTCTATTGATCTATATAAATATAGATCAATAAAAATTCTGATTCTCTTGATAGATTTTTGAAATTGACGTCAGTCGTAACAGAAAATACATATTTTTCATAAACATATATATAAACTGTAATTAAACCATACAAAAAACTGGTGAAACCAGAGAGAAAAGTAGAGCTCGATCTAAAAAAGTGTTACATTTAAAATTCGCAAATAGTTTCAGTCTAAGAAAAATGCGTAGAAAAGTATTGGAACCAGATTATCTGTAAAGCTCATGAAATTACCCAAATTTTTGATAGCTGAAAATGTGGACTGATTTACTAGTGCCTTAAAATTAATCAAGAGTAAAGAGGCATTTTTACACATTCCATATTGAAATCATACATAACCAGTTTAAATATTTGGGTTCATAACTATGTTTTTTTCTTGCCATTTCCTAAACTTCCATTTCTCGGCTCTCTCTTTACAGGCATCTTATAAGTTATTATTTTTTACCATTTAGTTAATAATTATTGAGAGTTTTCGACGTCAAAACAGTTACTACAATACAGATATTTCAATTAAAAAGGGATGATTAAAAAAAATCCTCTATATTTATAAAAATCTGTGTAGACACCTATGGTCATAAGAAAATCTGCGTAGATACCGAGAAACTGCAGTGGGACTACCATCTGGGAAGGAGCGGTTCTGTCATCAAACGTAGCCAAGATTTTCACCAGCTTGGCGATATATCGCCAAATCTGGCGCTCAAAATTACTCGCCAAAATTGAAGCCAACTTGGCGTTATTTCCGATATTTTGCCAAACTAATATGTCTAAAAATAACTTTAAAACTAATGCTAATAATAGTTTATATTTGTTAGTTGAAGGTGATTGATAAAGTTCTTGAAAGGATCTGAAAAAGCTATGAAATCATATAAAAAACTGGTGGAACCAGAGAGAAAAGTAGAGCTCGATCTAAAAATATGTTACAGTAAAAATTGGGAAATATTTTCAATCTAAAAATGTGCATAGAAAAGAAATGGAATCAAATGATCTGCAAAGCTCATGAAATAACCCAAATTTTTGTTAGCTGAAAATGTGGACTGAGCTTTACTGGTGCCTTATATTCAGAATTATACTATTATCCACTCAAAAGGATTACTGAGGAAAGTAGTCAATATAATATATCATTATGTTGTCTCAAATCAGTTAAGCTCTACAACGCTAAACAAATATAAACCATGAAGTAATAACTAAAGTATAACATTAATATAATCAGGTTGTTGAGGAATTGATGTAGATAAATATGTCTGAACACAAATATTTAGTATACTGTTGAATCGTATATGTATTAGGTTTTGGGCTTACTTGGAGCTTTGATCTTCCACTTACCAAAACCGCTGGAATGTAATTGTGTCCACACTTTGTACTGAACGAACCGTTCTCATACTTCATTACATCAGCCGATCAGCCTGTAACATCTAGTTATGAACCCAAATATTTAAACTGGTTATGGATGATTGAAATACGGATTGAGTTAAAAATGCCTCTTTTTCCCTGATTGATTTTAATAGACCAGTAAAGCTCAGTCCTCATTTTCAGCTAAGAAAAATTTGGGTTATTTCATGAGTTTTACAGATCATCCGATTGCATTTCCTTTCTTCGCACATTTTAGGTAGCTTTCATTACAAAAAGTAAAAAGCTATCTATTGCAGCCGTCCGGAGGAAAGCACTTCCGGAAAATTTTGGTATATTTTCACCGATCATGACCCCCAGACCCCAAAACCACCCTCCGTTCAAATGTTGACATATATATATATATATATATATATCAGGGTGGCGAGTAATCAGGGAAAACCGGGAAAAACACAGTCAAGAAAAGAGAAAACTACCAGTAATTTATTAGAGAAAATACTTCAAATAATATAAATAGATTATATAAACTGAATTTATCTTTAACAAAATACTGGTATTTGTTATCTATATTGACTGTGTTTTTATCTAACCACTCGCCACCCTGTATATATATATATATATATATATCTGATTTTTGTCATGCGATAACTATCGCATTTATGAACCGATTTGAATGAAACTTGGTATGTACATGGTACATACAAATGTCTCGACCGAGTTCGTTAGCCAGCATCATCGGTTCTCTTGTTTCAAAATGGCGGCCATTTAAAAAATTTAAAAAAAATTAAAATTTAAAATTAAATGTGAAAAAATTAAAAGCTGAAAAATATTTTTCTTTTATGTGTTAGAACTTAAAACAATGATTCCAGAACACTTTTTGTTTTGTCTATATCTTAAAAAATGATTGATTTATAGCACTTTGAATTTTTCTTATAGTTGACATTTTGAAACGATCTGATTTTTGTCACGTGATAACACGCGTATTTTTGAATCGATTTGAATGGAACTTGGTATGTAGATAGTACATGCAAATGTCTCGACCGAGTTCGTTAGCCAGCATCATCCGCTATCTTGTTTCAAAATAACGGCCATTTAAATTTTTTTAAAAATTTTAAATTAAATGCGAAAAAATTAAAAGTTGAAAAATATTTCTATTTTATGTGTTAGAACTTAAAGCATCAATTCCAGAACACTTTTTATTTTGTCTATATCTTAAAAAATAATTGAGTTATAGCACTTTGAATTTTTCTTATGGTTGACATTTTGAAACGATCTGATTTTTGTCACGCAAAAACAAGCGTATTTATGAATCGATTTGCATGTAACTTGGTGTGTGCATAGTAAATTATGAGGCCTTGACCGAGTTCGTTAGCCAGTTCCAACCGCCATCTTGTTTCAAAATGGCGGCCATTTAATTTTTTTTTTAATTTAAAATTTAAAATTAGGTACAAAAAAGTGAGAAATTGAAAAAGATTTTTCTTTTATTCATTTGACCTTGAAACAAAGATTCCAGAGCATTTTTTGTTTCGTCTGTATCTGAAAAAATGACTGATTTACAGCACTTTTTTAATTTCTAGTGTTGCTCACATTTTAAAATTATCTGATTTTCGTCACGTGATAACACGCGTATTTATAAACCGATTTCGATGAAACTTGATGCGTACATAGTACATATCGATGTCTGGACCGAGTTCGTTGGCCAGTTCCATCCGCCATCTTGTTTCAAAATGACGGAATATTATTTTTTCAAATTAAATTTTAAAATTAAGTGCAAAAAATGAGAAATTGAAAAAGATTTTTCTTTTGTGTGTTTGACCTTCATACAAAGATTCCAGAGCATTTTTTGTTTCATCTATATCTTTAAAAATGCCTGAGTTATAGCACTTTCAATTTCCAGTGTGGTTAATATTTTGAAACGGTCTGAAATTCGTCACGCGATAATACGCATATTTATAAGCTGATTTGGATATAACTCCGTGTGTACATAGTACATATCAATGTCTTGACCGAGTTCACTGTCCAACTTCATTCGCCATCTTGTTTCAAAATGGCGGCCATTTAAGTTTGTCAAAAATCTTTTAAATGCACTGTCGGACGTTCCCCTCAGTCCACACAACTTTGAAGAATGTCCGTGGTAGATATAGCTGCCACCACCGATATTACTAGGTGATATCGGTCACCCACTGTGAGATTGGTGTAAATGAAGACTTACGCTAGTAACTGAATTATCAGTTTATTAAGAATATATGTACACACAAAATACGCTATTTACAAATATATACAACTACAACTCGGATATAGGTGATCCGGTTCAACATTAAATTAGATACCGTAAAGATTGGTTGTGTACTATTCCAATTACACTTTCCACCTCACACTCAATACACGTTAAATTCACTTTTTTGGAGCTCAACCTTGAGTCTCCCAACACAAGTATACTGGGCCTGCACTTCTTAGCCCAGAACACTAAACACTAGGACGTCTGTGTCCTTTGCGCACCAGAAAACGCACTCCTTACGCTCTACACACAGAGCAACCTCTAGGTACGAAACCTAGGTACCGAATCAATGATCTGAGGCAAACTTGCCCTCTCCAAATCACTGCTTTCCCCCACATAAACCCCTTTGGAGCCTCCTCATTGGACACTCCATTCTTTTCTTGCTTAGTGGCATGCTACTAATCTGCTCACCATCCGCATACTTCACTGACAGGCGGACATGCCTCTCAGCTATCTCTTTTCTCTAACACCCCACCTGTAAAGGATTAGCTGGCACTTCCCCTTTCCACAAAGAAGGAATGTCACCTTGGAAATTCTGTACACAACCATACAATATGAGATATTCAAATAGAGAAAGAGTAGACATTACATTCTTTAGCACAGGTGCTATCAGATCCTGACATGCATAATGATTTACAAATAAAAAAAATTGAAATTGAAAAAAGGTTCTTTCTAAAGTATTTATCTTAATAATGAATTCCGGAGTATTTTTTGGTTTGTCTTAATCTTAAATAACGCCTCAGATATAGCAGTTTGAATTTCTATTGTGGGTGACATTTAAAAAAAATCAATTTGTCCGCGACAGCATTCGTATATATTAATCGATTTCGATATGAATGGCATGTGCACATGAATTAAGATTTCGACCAAGCTCATTGGTTTGTTTTATCTATCATGTTGCTTTGAAATGGAATATACTTCATGATATCGTGGAATTTGGCAACTCTCTAAATCGCTGAAAATGAAACCAGTTTGAATAAAATATGACTAATTTCTAAATATTCCTATTAATATTCAGTTTTGACAAAAACTAGCATTCAATCTTATAAAATCGTGTTCCACTAATTTGAGCTTCGTATGTTTGAATAATATAACTTAATTTAAAATAAATAAATAAATAAATACGTATATGAAAGCTACCTCTTCCTCCCGGCATTGCCGGAAGGACTTTTTAGATTGAAAATATTTCCCAATTTTTACTATAACATTTTTTTATATCGAGCTCTACTTTTCTCTCTGGTTCCACCAGTTTTTTATATGATTAGAAAATAGGAACTTGCTTAATTTGAGTTATGTTATAAAAGAAAAATTTTAATTAAATATTCTTGGGACCAGTAAAATCAAAAATAGGTGTCCTTTTTTTAGGGACACGCGCCTGAAAGGATTAAGAAAACTGATTAATGTACAGTAAAAATCACTGAAAACATTTCCGAAAATTATTAAAGTAAAAAAGAAAAAAAACTTGTAAAGGTAAGCTTGATTACTATGTAAATGTTATTAGCAAAATAGTTAAGCAAATAGTTCAAAACCAAATGAACTACTTTTTAAATCCTGAAAATATATTGCTTTCTGAGGTTCCGAAAGATAAAAAATACTTTTGAGAACCATGGGTAACTCGGTAGAAGTTAATGTATATTTTTATTCGTTATGATACTACATTATATTTTCGTAGATTAAAAAAATATTGGTACTTTTTTTTAATAGGGTATATGATCAAAAAGTCGATTTTTCTTTTAAAATAGTCTTTATGTTTTTATTGTTATTATTATTATTATTATTATACGAATTCGTTTTTGTCTTGATTAAATCGCTTTCCTTTATAAAACATTCAATAAGTCAAAAAATATTATAAAACATTAAAATTGTGAAAAAATAGTTCAAATTTTACTTAGTCTCCTTGATGTCCAAGAACTGGTGATATCAAAAATCCTCCATCGCAGATAAAATAAAAAATCATGTAAATCGACAGTAAAAAGTCTTATGAACAAAATGAACGAAGTATGATTAAGTTTGTCATTCCGAAAAATTCATTAATTAAATTATCATTCAAAATCTGTAACGAATTGCAAAGTAACCACCGGTAAAAATTTAAAGCAAATTAAATGTATAATTTTATTGCCGTTTGCCGCTTTAAAATAGGCATGACAGTCTTTTCTGGCAGAATAAAGTTTGTCAAACCAATTATTTCTAAAAGAGTACAAAAGTTTCTATAAAAATGCCCTAAATGTGATCAGAATCTACGAGGATGGTAAAACATTATAATTTTTAATAATAATCAATTTAATTAAACTCATTTTCGACGTGTCAAGCCTATTCATCTTAATTCATATTGTATAATTATAATATTATATGAGGACCCCAGAAGCCAAGGGGTACAAGTGACAAAATTTAGATTTCGAGTAAACTGAGTTCAAAGTTACACATCAACTGTAATTGAATGAATTGAAATATGAAAATTTTGCTTATTTCTTAGTGAACCTTGAACTCTTGTTTCAATAACTGTTTAAAAAAAGGTGGAATAGAATATTTTTTTAATTTATAACTAAGCAATATTTATCATCATTCGGCACTTATACCCATTGGCTTCCAAGCAATAATGAAAACTGCTTGAAAACTAAAGGGTACAAGTGCCGAATGAACACAATGAATAATAGTCCGGGAGCCGACCGTCGATTTACCTATGTATCGACTAATAGGACAAGACTTACATCAAAATGTAGGTCTCAATGTGCACATTAAGAATATCACTGGCTGCCAGGTCCTATCCTGCCGGAACGCAAGGCAGCCGCACTTTTATGACGTCAATTTTGAGTGTTTACCTATGTATCGAGTACAAGGACCAGGCATACATCAAACTGTAGGTCTCAATGTGCACATTAAGAATATCACTGGCTGCTAGGTCTTATCCTGTGATCATTAGCCAGTGATATTCTTAATGTGCACATTGAGACCTACATTTTGATTTTTGTGGTAGCCAGTGATATTCTTAATGTGCACATTGAAACCTACATTTTGATGTATGTCTGGTCCTTGTACTCGATACATAGGCAGACACTCAAAGTTGACGTCATAAAAGTGCGGCTGCCACCGGGTTCCGGCAGGATAGGGCCTGGCAGTCAGTGATATTCTTAATGTGCACATTGAGATCTACATTTGATGTATGTCCGGTCCTTGTACTCGATACATAGGTAAACACTCAAAATTGACGTCATAAAAGTGTGGCTGCCACCGGGTTCCGTCAGGATAGGACCTGGCAGCCAGTGATATTCTTAATGTGCACATTGAAACCTACATTTTGATGTATGTGGCAGCCAGTTATATTCTTAATGTGCACATTGAGACCTACATTTTGATGTATGTCTGGTCCTTGTACTCGATACATAGGTAAACACTCAAAATTGACGTCATAAAAGTGCGGCTGCCTTGCGTTCCGGCAGGATAGGACCTGGCAGCCAGTGATATTCTTAATGTGCACACTGAGACCTACATTTTGATGTAAGTCTTGTCCTATTAGTCGATACATAGGTAAATCGACGGTCGGCTCCCGGACTATAATAAATTATTAAATAAAAAATTGTATTTATGAAAAAATTAAGATTAATGTTGATACAAATAAATCAAAGGACAAAATTTTGTTTTAACATAAATTCTAAAAAAGGAAAAATTATGAAATAAAAAAATGAATTTACGAAAAATTTATGAGCAATGTTGATATAAATGAATGAAATGAAAAACTTTTGTTCTAATATATGTTTTAAAATTTTATTATAATTTTAGAAACATTGGAATTTCATATTTTTTAACACTTACCAACAAAGTTGAAAAGTGAATATGATTTTGGTCTGTGACTGTGAGTCCATCTGTCCTAAATCTCGTAAATATATTCGGATTGCCCTGAAATTTTTGGGAATTATTCATGTTTATATCAACACGAACTTATTGCAAATGAAGTTTCTAACATGATTAGTTTATTTACAGGGACAATCAAATTTTTTCCGTTACATTACGGGCTATGGGGAAAATCGTTTTAAATGAATTTGAAATATGTTACACCTTGTCACATGTTAAAATTTATATGCATTTATGAATTGCACTAAAATAAACATTCTATAAAATCTGAGGTGAAAAGAATAGTTATTATTTATTTACAGGACCATACAAAAGATTAATGTATATCGATGAGACTTAATATAAATTATTTCTCACATAATACAAAGTACACAGTATTTACAGGGACACAAAAATATTTCAAATAGGACCGAATTTCTATACGAAGTACTATATAATTATCGATGATGATTGATGGATGAACAAAATGCTATTTTAATTATGATTTGCGCTTTTAAGTTTCACTAAATTTATACACGTTATATGATATGTATAAATGCTATAGTACATATACAGGGCTACACAAAAATACTCGTAAAGGTTACAGAATATGAGCGTACTTTACTTAAAGATTGCTTTTAAATAAGTCTTGTATTTCTATGCTGATTCAGTTTACTAAGAATCAGTTTACTGCATTCAGTTACTGCATTCACTAAAAATTCAGTTTACTGCATTCAGTTTACTAAGAAATGCTTGTAAAATATAGATAAAATGATATACAGGATCACACACAAATTTTTATGCATGGTTATCGATGAATGATAATTTCTGGAAATGTTATTTCAGCAGTCTTAAGTGTGTTTAATTTAAAGTGAATTTCAGCTAAATACTGGCGTATAATAAAGGTTCAAGATAAACTACAGGATGAACAAAAGTATACAAGTATGCTTCCATCTATTAGTATAAACTGCTGAAAGAGAAATTTCAAACTGTTATGCGTTTTCTTGCTAAACTAATTTTTCCCATTATACAGTATGTATCAACCGACAAATAAAACATAGGGCTGTTCAAAAGTATCAGAATACATATTTGGCAATGGACAGTAACACTTTATTACCCTCAGTAGCAAAAATTTTTGAAGATTTCAGGGAGTGTTGGAAAGTGTTTCATAATCCATGCTTAACGCATGATTTTTTTTACTTGATAACAGTTAAAATGCATATATTTAATGCATAAAAAAGCAAATGGCTTTGTATGTGTGTCGTTGGTCGTGCTTCTGCTATATAGACGCTAACGGACACAATTGCGCTTATACCCCTTGGCCTCCACGCGTTTCACAGTTTTGGGAAAGAGGTTAAGTGACTGACCCCTATAACTCAGTACATAATGAAAAAATCACTCTTAACTCTTTACCTACAAATAAATAAATAGACATATTTCCAGATAGCCTGTGCACTTAACTCATTTTTTTTTTCAATTTTGTCACTTATACCCCTTGACTTCTGGGCTCCTCATATATGATTTACATTTTTAAAAACTGCAATTCCATTATGATGAAACTTTTAATGTCACCGGTTGCCGGATTATTGGAAGTTTGAAGTCCTTGTACCTATATCATGTTAAATTAATGTATATTTTCTCAAAAACTACCAAAGGTATTCATTTGAAAAATTTTATATGTACAATCTGAACAATTCCTAAAAAAGTGAAGTCAACTTTATATAAATAAATATTCTTTAGTTCTTGTTTGTTGTAAATCTAGAATAAAAATCGCTTTTAAATAACAAAACTTATATTTCCAAAGAAAAGCTTTTTAATAAAAATTTTATACATATATTTGTCACAAAAATTCGCTTCGGGTTGATAAGAGATATGCGTAAAATATTTAATCAAGATTACAAACAGAATTATATAGTAATTTCTATTTAAAAGGGAAAAAAAGGTACATTGAAATTTACAAAACAACATTTTGAGAAAATTGAGTTTAATGTTTTTGTATGAAATGTTTATGTAGGATGTAAACAAACTGAATTACTTTAAAAAAATTAATTTCTCATTGTCGTAGGAACAAAAATAATGTAACATCCGAAAGAACATAAACAAGTTGAATGTAGATTCTGCCATTGCAGAATTCAATTTCGCCTCCGATTAAAAAATAAATAAATAAATAAATAAATAAATGATAGAGGTTTTTTTAGAAGGAATGAAAAATCGAAGAATGTAGAAAACACGATTACAAATATCTCGGCAACTATTAATCCGACCGACTTTGTTCTTGATGCAAAATTTGTGTTATTTTATTGCCTTTTACGTCCTTTCCTTAAAATAAAAAAAATCGAAAATTTTTATATGCATTTCATCAGAACGAGTTTTTCGAGAGTTCGAAACAAATAGTTCCAGATAATCGAGGTTACTGATATTAAATAGGCTTTGTCCTATTCTTACTTACTAAGTACATACAAAATTTTAAGTCTCTATCTCCATTTGTTCGTGAGATAGAGCGTTTACAGACAGACGGCATTTTTTTTTTCTAAAAATGTGTTTTTCGGAATTTCCAGTATCTAAAACCTGTAAATCCGTCAATTTTTTTTTTTTTTTTTCGATTTCCAAAACGATTGCAAGATTTACCCTATACTACGTATGATAGGAAGTAAAAGTGGGCCACAATTTTTGACACGACACTTTTTAGCTTGTCTGAAAGAAATAGTATCGGAGGCTAATAAAAGGATCGAAGTATTAAAAAATGAAAAATAATAATAAAATGGGGTCTTAAAAGTATTTGTGTAATTCAAATTTGTAAAACTCTCATCCTAATATGTATATATATTTATATGTATGTGTATGCCATTTAAAATTGGAAAAACAATAACTTGAGAAATGATTTTGTGTTGTTTGTAACTATTGTAAATGCCACTAATGCCAAGATTTGATAAGGGTAAAGTAATGGATTGTATAAATCTGACGTTGGGAATAAATCATTATTGTTGGCTTAGATGTAGAAATGAATGTATATAAGCTGGAAAAATAATAACTCCACGATACAATTTCTTTTTCTTAACATTAATTTACAAGCACATTTTAAATATTTATTTAGCTTTTTGAAATTATCAACTGAAGCGAAAGTAAGTTTTCATAACACCTTGCGTACTCAATAAATTAAAAGAAATCTTCAAAATTAATTATTTTTTATCTTAAAAAGAATAACAAATATTAAAACAATTTGCATTCAAATATCGAATAAATATTAAACAGCAGTAAAAATTCTTTTTCTTTCTTTTTTTAATGAAAATGTACGGTAATCTTGGTGCAAATTTATTTAGCTGTATATGTTCCTTTTAATCGTGAATATAAAAGTAGTTTCAGTTTCTTATAATATTTTATTTATTATAATTTTAAAATTATTCAGTAAATCTATTCAATATTATATTTAAGTTATAGTTAAGCAATAGTTAAAATTATTTTTTTCATAGGCAAACGTGGCTATTTTTTACATTTTTACATTTTTTTTTTCTACAATTTAGTTTTTTTACATTTATGAATTTTTATTTATTTAGTTTTATTTATTTATTTATTGAGTTTTGCTTTTTTATTTTAAATTTTCGGAGGGTTTTTTTTTTTTTTTTTTGGGGGGGGGGGGGGCTGTTGCTTTTCTGTGTGAGTTACATTTGTGTTAGTTCCTTACATTTCATTTGTTTCTATAACGCAGAACAAACGAGCTTACCATTATAATTTTTATATATATGCTTGTGTTAGGGCCAGGATGATTAATAAAATCTTAAATCGTTCACAATTAAAAAAAAAAAAAAAAAAAAAAACTTTTACAAAATTGTTAAAATTTATTATATTGTATTTTTACCAGTTGAGTTACCATTTATCATTGCCTGTCAAAAATTAACACGAAACGCGAAGAAACTCTAAAAAATGTTACAAAAAATAGCGAAAAAGAAATTCTGTACGAAATCTGTATAAACTTCTGTATGAAGAGAAAAAATTGCTATGTTGGACAAAAAGATTGAAAGAAGATTTTTTTTAACTAATATGAAAAAAAAATCAGTGAGATCCATTAAAATAAGAAAAGTCGCAGAATACAAAAATTACCATATTGGGTTAAAATAGTAAAAAGAAATTTCTTCTACGAATGTCAAAAAATATTTGCAGAATGCAAAAATACAAAAAGTCATATGAAAAATTAACGAAAAATTTGAAAATTGCTGCTGAAAAAAAGAACAGATTTTAATATATTCAATCAAAAATATCGCCGCAGATTTAAAAAAAAAAAGTAAAAATTGCAGAAACGTCAAAAATCAGGAATGACAATTTTTACAATATTACACCTTGTCCCAAAAGTTTAGACAATCAATAAAATTTGCGTTAATATAAAAAATAATAAGGTACAATTAAAATTCGTGAGATAGGTAATAAATAATAGCAATATTTTGCTGATATATACACATAAATTATGATCACAGGTTTGAAATTACAAAATATGCATTAAATTATATAATAATATTATGTCCCAAATTAATAACACAATGCAGCATTACATGTTTTCTTTTACATTTTTTTCACAAAATAAAATTAAATATTTTTATTTTTGTCTGCTTCTGTAAAGTCAGAATACTTTTCCCTTGATATATTGTCTGCTATATTTTTAGTATAATAATTTTTTGAAATTTTGTGGAATCAAATGAGTTCAATGTATTGATATGTTTGTAAGACATTTCCTGCATATTCTGATAAAAATGCCACATTCTAAAGATGAAATTATTAAGATTTTACATTTGAAAGCGCAAGGACAATATCCTGTATAAATATCAAGAAGAATAAAGAGATCGTTGAAGAGTATTTACAGAGTTTTGAGATCAGTTGGAACATGGAACACTAGGAAGCAAGTCGGAAAACCTAGTTGCTTTTATAAATGTAAAATCACAAAAATAATTACGATTGTCTATACTTTTGGGACAGCACGTTATTATATAATTTAATGTATATTTTATAATTTCAGACCTTTCATCATAATTTATATGTGTATATCAGCAAAACAGCTATTATTTATTACCTATCTCACGAATTTTAATTGTACCTTATTACGTTCTATGTTTATGTAAATTTTATTGATTGTCTAAACTTTTTCGACAGGGTGTAAGATTAAAGTTCTAAATCTAATTGCTATTACGAATGTAAAAATAAATAAATAAATAAAAGCACAAATTGAAAAAAAAGAGAAAATAATTTTTTAAAAAATGTAATTTAACAAATTACAACGACTATTTGGAAAATGATATTTTAAAAAATTCAAATTTTAAAGACTTATAAATAAATTCTATATTTAAAATAATAATAATAATAAACAATATTTTAGGATGATTACAATGAATCATATATTACGTATGCCATGCATTAAACATTAATATTCCTAGACCAATTATAAAAAAAACAGTAGATTAAAGATATACAACTTTAACTGTTTAAAATGTGCATTTTCATTTGATAAAGTTAATTAGACTGACTTCTGAACGCCTCATATTACGTACGACATGGATTAAACATTAAATTACAAACAAATTTTAAATGAAATTTCATTTTTACAATTTTCGGAAGTGCAAATTTTTAAACTTCCAAATATCGCCCATTTTAAATTTTTACATCGTTGCGTAGAGAAAAAAATGCACTTTTTGATGAAATTTGTTTGGAATCTCTATCACAGTTTGTTTTTATATTATTTTTTTTTAAGTTTTATTACTCTTTTTGTCATAGCAGCAACAGAAGTATTCCATTTTTGGACATTAAACTTGAACCAATCAGGAAACTAATAAAATTAAATAAGTTGCGGAATTCAACCAATAAAAAGATTCAGATATACTTTAGATTTCCCAATTCTCTACCGAGAACAGCAACTATTTTTTTTTTCAAATAGTTTAAAAAAAAAAGTCCCGTAAAAAACGTATAAATCGTGATAAATAACCTTGAAAAATCAAAAATCGAACAGGAGAGGTCCTTTTGCAATTGTTTAAAAATCGCGATGAAAATTTTTTTTTTATGTAATGGAATAAAAGTTAGAAGCAAAATTCATATTAGGATAAGAGTAACAGAATTTCTTTTACAAATTCCAAAAATCGTAGTGAAACCCATATAAAACCAATTTTTTGCATTAAAATCTCGTAAAATGTAAAAAGTGAGGAGTAGAAAGTTTAGTAAAATAGGCTAAAAGTTTAAAACAAAACTCCGTTCCCGGATATCAAAAAATTATCACGGAACTCGAAAAATTACTAAGTATTCAAAAAACAGCATTAAAAACAGTTAAATATTATAAAAAATAAATAAATAAATAAAAACCAGCTAAATATTCGAAAACCGCTGGGTAAAAAATTACTATACTGGAGCAAAACATTGCAATTGGAAACTTTTATGAAAAAAAAAAAAAAAAACACTGTAATTTTCATTCTTTCACGAATGACAAAAAGTCAATGCAAAACTCTAAAAGAGCGAAAAATAGCATAGACTATCGCAACTTTACGTAAGAAATAAAAAATTGCGGGCTCGATTGGCGTTTGCCAAAGAACACAGAGACTGCTCAGGTGAAAACTAAAAAAAAAATACTATTTTCCGATGAATCGAAGTTCAATCTTTTTAGGAGTGATGATAGTGACTACGTCCGACAACTTGAAATAAAAGGTATGATTCTAGATATATTATTCCTCCAATGAAGCATGGCGGAAGACACGTTATGCGGTAGAACATTTTCTGAAAGAAGTGCCGGTCCGTTAGTTAAACCGTCAGTTACCCGTTAGTCCGAGGCAAGATGAATGATGCAATATATAAGAATATCTTGCAAGATCATTTGCTATCTTACTGAAGGAAAAATTGTGGTACAACTTTTGTTTCATTCAACAACACAAAGCATACATGCAAGCTCGTCAAGCAGTGGTTTTCGATTTTAAAAATTCAACTTTTGACTAGACTAGCCCAGTCTCTCAATCCGAATCCAATAGGAAAATCTTTGGAAAGAATTTAACAAACATGTGCGGAGTTATAAATATTCCAATTCAGCAAAATTTTCTTAGAAATTGCAAGAAGAGTAGAAAATCTTAACATAAACAAACTTCAATCGTTCACTGAATCGATGGTGTTTCTACGGCGAAATACTTATATCTAAAGATATGACGACAAAATACTAACTGTAGATATTGTTGATCACAGTTAGTGTCTTTTATAACATAATTTTTTTTTTCAAACTTTTCAAAATGACCGGGAATTTTTTGAGAACATTCATTTTTCTTTGCAACTAATTTTGTCAGTTAATTTTATTGATATTTATTTATCATCCCATTAATAAATTTCTAACTATTGTGTCAATAAAATGAGTAAGTATCACTTTGAGATTCCTCTTTATATGGGTTACTTGAAAATATATATATATATATATATATGCTGCCTGGAAAATTTTGGCCGCCACTGTATACCTTCAATGCCATTTCCTTTATTTCAAGCGTATCAACGTGTATCTACTTTGAATTGATTACTTCAAACTAATTTTGATGAATGGAAGAAATGGTCACCTCACTTTACGAAATTAGAATTGTGTTTACACATTTCCCCAATAAGAAACAGTCAAGTGTTAATTGGTTTAGTACATTGATGAATAGAAAAAAGAATCTCTAAGAATTAAAAAGACACTTAAATTGTTTCCTAGTTTTTATTTTACTATCGTAGACTGATTGACGCTGGTGCATCTCTTGGGAGTAAAAATAAAGTGTTTAAACACAATTTAAATTTCTGCTGATTTTTGTGCCTAAAACGCGATTTTTGTACTTTTGGGGCAGAGATTCTCGATTTGAAATAATAATAATATATCAAACAGGGCCTTGATATCTTCTGTCTACGATTTATTTGTAACAGAATTAGTTATTCATATTTTTTTTTTTTTTCCTGTGCGTTACGTTACACTGGCACAGAGAATCACTGAATCAAACACGTTGCTCGTTTTATCAAGGTTGAGCAACTTACCCTGTCGAGAATGCTTTCATTCTCGGTTAACAGGTAACTTGTTACAAGATCTTTTTTCTCTTGGCTAAACACCAGGGAATTATTTTTAAATTGCAGCTGTGGATGGGGTGCAAAAATCACAGTGGAAGAGGAAATGATTCATTTAGCGACTGAATGAAATCTCAGACATATTCACAGATCAAATTCTGATGTTACACGATGGGATATTCGCAAATTCCATTCGGAAGATTGGAAAATTTTAACTTTTTGATCTTGTTCCAAGACATATTTCTTTTTATCGTGATAAATGCAGTAAAGACTTTTTTTTTTTGCAAAATCTATGGTATCGCACCTTTTCTACAAAAATGTCATAATTAAAAAACTTTTTTAAGGAAACATTTTTTAAGGAACAAGGAAGTAAACATTTTTAAGGAAATACGTTGTTGTTGCAAACACCCCTGCTACCTGGTTGCTCAATTTTAAGTGCACTATCTTCTAAAGTGAATGGTAGAGGAGTGTAGACTACCTAGAATGGCATCCATAACTCAAAAAGCCCAATTTTTCAATTGTGACACTTTTGTAGCTAGGGTACGATACCTGCAAAAGCCATGTAACCACAGGTGTAGTATTAAAATGAACTACGACAAAAATGGTATAATTTCACTAGTACCTACAGCTAAACTGTGAAAATGAAAAAAAAAAAGCAGAAGTCTGTGTGACTACTAAAAGTAGTTAAAAAATTAATATTATTCATGCCATATCGTTTTTCAAACTTTGTATTGAATAATCGAAAATATCAGTTACCTCTTAAGTGATTCTATAAAGATGTCTTTGTGTAAGCAGTTGCCATTTTTAGTGAAGGATCTTTATTTCCTTTTTATATGTTTAACTTGTCAATTGAAAGAGCTTTTTAACATCCTACACGGTAATCTGAGTACAATTAAATGCATTTATTTAGCTTTGTTCTTCCGTTGCGCACCATTGTTGTAACTTTTTCTTTCTTTCTTTCCTTCTTTTTCTTTCTTTTAAGCGACAGAGTTGCTTATTGTTTGTAACCACGGAAAGCTTTCCTGCAGGGATTATTATGTCGTGGATCAGCGCTAGAGGTCTGCACGGGCCCGGGCTTGGCCCGTGGCCCGTACCCGGCCCGCGGGCCGGCGGAATCGTCTCAAATCTTCTAACGGGCCGGGCCGGCAGATTTAGAATAATTTTTTCAACGGGCCGGGCCGGCAAAAAAATTGAACGGGCCAGACGGGCTGGGCCGATAAAAAAAAATTTCGGGCCTGCCAGCCCATTTTCAAGATTTAAGCAGAAACGATGAAATATGAGCAATTTTCAACGAAAATAGTTTTAACGAGAATAAGTATAAATGTGCGTCTCGAGCCATACTAGTTTGACAGCATCAATATAAAACTGTACAGTGTAGAGATCGGCATCGGAAAGTTACACTGTGTGTAACCCGTTTTAATATTCTGACTCATGTCGGGCCGAGATCAAGCTTGCATAATTTTTCTACATATAGACTGGCCGGACTAGAACTAGACTTAACTGTTCTCAAGAACTGTAAGGCAGAAAACATGATTTGTAAAATTATTAACAGCGATAAAGAACTTATGTTAGCTTAATCTTTGGAAATATACTTCTTGATGATTTTCAAATTAATTTCTCAATAATGCGAAAGTTGTAAAAGTATAAAAGTGATAAGCGTAACTATTGAAGGGATTTGGAATCGAATAGCGTTTTTCATTTTTGGTAAATAAAATACTTGTATAACCTTGTTGAGATATAATAATTTCTCAAATGATTGCAGGTTTTTCTCCCTTCCCATGCTATCGCTTCCGTAAACTCTATTCAAAATGCTAATTATGACTGTATTTTATTTGCTTACAAAATTCTTAAATTGCTTGTATCAAAAAATGGAAAATGCCATTTGATAATATAGTTTCTGAATAAAGATACCTGCTAATCGTATGCATTTCTGAGAAAAAAGTGAATTTAGAAATGTATCAGAAAGGATCTTCTTTGAATTTAAGAATGAATTTGGATTTAAAATCTTTAATAAAATGATATAGAAATATTTTTATAAATCTTCTTTTACTAAACAGCATCAAAAGTAACGATGTTTTCAGCTTTCTTTCTTTTATTCTAAGCCATATTATTTTTTTAATGAATCTTTATTCGAATGTTGAAAGCCTAAGAATTTAAGTAATCATTAATGTTGCTAATGTGTATTTCCTGTAAAATATACTGTAAAATCATTCCATAGATATGTATGCAGTATTCTTTAAAGGAATCTTAGCTATATGATAAAAATCTGATTTTTTTAGAAATCGTAAAAATTGTAACGGGCCAAAACGGGCCGGACCTGTTTTCACTGATTTCCGTACGGGCCGGGCCTAAAATATAAAAATTTAAGCGGGCCCGGGCCGAACTTTTGAGTTTTACAACGGGCCGGGCCCGGGCCTAGAAATTCCGGCCCGTGCAGACCTCTGTCAGCGCTACAGAAAATTCCTCATTAATGATTTTATTTTCTCTCTATTCGTAAAAATAAATAAACAAAATAAAATAAAATAAAATAAAATAAAATATATAAAAAAGGCGGCATTTTCTGACACAATTGAATTCTGGTGGACGGGCCTAAAACTATAATGAAAAATGATAGTCTTATAGAGAAAAATATGTAAAAAACCAGGAAGGAGGCAGTAATTAAATCAAAGACTTAATTTAAGCGCTATTTAATATTTAAGTGAATCAAGATAGTTCGATTACGCAAGTTTTATAGAATCAAAAATTATTCATAGCAATTTAATCATATTTTACAGGCTTTTATAGAAAACTAGATTTTGGTGTGCAGTATTCATCTTTTTAAATTATTATTATTATTTATATTATTTTAAGGGTGTTTTTCTATTCAAAATTTCATTACCTGAATACAGATTTATTTCATATTTTGAAAGAGCAATTTTTTCTTAACCCACTATATTGAGATTTAAAAAAAACTAATTTAATAATGCTTTGAAACATCTTAAAGTGAAAAATATGCTTGCACATTAATATTTTTTAAGAAAATTTTAAAATAATTAAAAAATTACCTAAAAAAAACTTACCTAAGCAATATTCAGGAACTTCCTTTTAGTTTTCGGCAGCATATTTGGATTCTTTTTTTCTACCTGAAGACAGACATTCCCATTTTCCCCTGTCTTACTAACAATATTACTTACTGTGGTTTTAGATATAGAAAAACCATTCCTTTTACAGGGTTTTTTAATAAACGAATACGAATTTCTCTTCGGAAAATTCAGAAATACAGTGTCTCACATAAGTGATGGGACACTTGTGCTTTACAAAAGGAAACTAATCAAATAAATTAAAAAAACATGTACACATTTTTTTGTGGGTGTGTTTCATACTTAAATTTAGTAAAGGTTATTACATAACATACATTTTGTCAAAATATTAAAATATTAATTTAATAAAAATACAAATGTTTAGAACGAAGCAAAAAATAGCTCACATAAGTGATGGGACACCATTATATATGCAACAAAAATCGTCTGAAATAAGCAATAAAAATATTTTTTGGGGTTTTATTTTTACTTAAAAGCAATTGGCAATAATTTATAAAATCGTCTGCAGTATTTCTCTCCAGTTTGTTTTGGAATTTTTGTGTTTTTTAGCTCTGTGTAGCCATGAATGCTAAACGAAAAGAAACTTCGCCTGAAATTCGAAAATTAGTTATTAATTTGCACATTGAACGTGGAAAATCTATTAGAAAAACTGCTGAAACAGTTAACTTGAGTCGTTCAACAGTTTTCAATATCATTAAACGATATAAAAAGAATCATATGATTCAGGATAAAAGAAGACCTGGCCGACCATCAAAGCTATCCAATGGAATAAAGCGAATTATTGTTCGAAATATTAAAAAAAAAATCCAAGAAATAGCGCTTCAAAAGTTGCTGCTGATTTACAAGCATTATATGGAATAATTGTTAATCCTGGGACTATTAGAAAGGTAATTCAATCTGCTGGATATCACGGTAGAGTAGCCAGGAAAAAATTCTTCGTAAGTGAAAAGAATAGAAAACTCAGACTAGCTTTCGCAAAATCCAACATAAATAAGAATTCTGATTACTGGAATAAAGTTATATTTGCTGATTAGAGTAAATTTAATATATTTGGTTCTGACGGTAGAATCTTGGTGTGGAGAAAACCCAGGGAAGAATTTCGCAAACAGAACTTGGTACCAACATTAAAACATGGTGGTGGAGGCGTTATGGTATGGGGGTGTATGTCGTCCGCTGGAGTTGGTAATCTTGTTTTTAATGACAGTATAATGGATCAGTACAAGTATATTGATATTTTAAAGCAAAATTTGAAATCTTCAGCACGAAAATTGAACCTTCATAACGATTTTAAATTCTACCAGGACAATGACCCCAAGCACACTGCTCTGAACGTTAGACTCTGGCTGCTATGTAACTGTCCTGAAATAATAAAAACACCACCACAATCTCCAGACTTAAGTCCCATAGAGAATATTTGGCAAGAATTGGAATCAAGAATTCACAAACACACCATTTCTTCAAAACAACAACTAAAATCGGTGCTTCAAGAAGAATGGGGTAAAATGACTCCAGAAATTACAAAAAAATTAGTCGAATCCATGTCAAAAAGATTAAATCATGTTTTAAAAATAAAAGGAAATCCAACAAAATATTAAAACCTTTTAAAAAGTAAAATTTTTGGATAAATATTTGATGGAAAAGTAAGTGTCCCATCACTTATGTGAGCCATTTTTCGCTCCGTTTTGAACAATTGTATTTTTACTAAATTAATATTTTAATATTTTGACAAAATGTATGTTATGTAATAATTGTTACTAACTTTAAAAATGAAACACACCCAAAAAATTTTTGCACATGTTTGTTTATTTATTTTATTGCAGTTTCTTTTTATAAAGCACAAGTGTCCCATCACTTTTGTGAGACACTGTATATCTTCCATCTATCGGTTCTCTAAAAGAACCATTTTGCATGTAAACAAATATTTTAGTTGCAGACGATAATTTATACTTTCAAAAACACATTAGCTGTGAAAAATAATTTGTCCATGAAAACGATTTTTTTCTGTACTATCTGTGCATCTCTCTATTTATTACTTACCCATCATAAGTAGTATAGGGTAAGTCTTGCAATCGTTTTGAAAATCGAAAAAAAAATTTTGACGGATTTACACGTTTTAGACACTGGAGATTTCGAAAAACATATTTTTAGAAAAAAAAATTGCCGTCCGTCTGTCTGTCTTTCCGTCAGTCTGTCTGTCTGTAAACGCTCTATCTCGCGAACAAATGGAGATAGAGACTTGAAATTTTCTATGTACTTAGTATGTAAGAATGGGACGAAGCCTATTGAATATCAGCAACCTCGATTATCCGGAACTATTTTTTCCGGATTCTCGAAAAATTCGTTCTGATGAAAGGTATATAAAAATTTTCGAATTTTTTTATTTTAAGAAATGCATGTAAAAGGCAATTAAAAAACACAAATTTTGCATAAAGAACGAAGTCGATCGGATTATTAGTTGTCGAGATATTTGTAATCCTGTTTTCCACATTCTTCGATTTTTCATGATCCTGTATTTCATTCAAATTTCAATTCAGAGGTATATTTTAATTGAAAATGAAACGCTTAATCCGACGCAGCAAATTGTTAGTTAATATGATTATTACTTTTGGAGTTATAAGGATGTTTCTTTTACGTAGTTTGGTACTTCTTGAGTAGTTTGGCGTTTTATATAATTTGTTGAAATTGGTGCATCAGCAATTCATTAATAGAGTATTATTACTATGTGTATAACAACATTTAAGTTTAGTTTTGGAATTGAAATACATTGTATAAATAGTTTTCACATATTTTATTTTCATATGCATATAAGTGATGGGTAAGTATTACGGTGGCCTCCAACGACTAGTTTCTGTTTGTAATAAAAACTTGAAATTGCAAACAGATTTTTTGAACATCCTGTATATAGTTTGCACCAAAATTTGATATATATCTGCTTTGATTTTAACCAGCAAATATATTTTTACACAGATAGAACCGTGATATTCATCTATCAAGAAATCATACGAAACGTGACAACTGCTAAAGCGAGAACTGTGTAATCCGTTATCAAGGATGCAACGTCAAACTAAAAATAAATGATCTTGATAATGATGTAACTCAAAGATTTAAATAGAATGCCCTCAGATATTTTTCACTTAATTAGCTGCTCTTAAACTTTAAACAGGCGACGCTGGACTGTCTTTTTAAACTTAAAGAAACTATTTTAAAAAACTTGTCAGTTTGGAAAAAAAATAGATACAAATCAACGTCTGTATTTCAATGAAAAAAAAAAAAAAAAAAAAAAAAAAAAAAAACCTATTTTGATGTTGCTGTATTGTAGAATACAATTATTGTTTTAATATTTCTACTAACCTTCATGTATGTCCCTTCTCTCTATATATAAAATCCTAATGAAACAAATTTACGAAATGAATTTATGAAACAATTTTATGAAACGAACGATTAAAGTGCTGATTATATTTCACAGCTGTTACTACTAAAATAACATACGGAATCTTTGGCAATAAAATTAACACCAATTATTCATACTGGAACATATAACTAATGTTATATAACTAATGTTGCCAATTCGTGGACAGAGAAAATAATATTTCTTTTCTAAAAAAAATTAAACTACAGTCGAGTCTTTATATAACGAAATCCACACTGTAAAAAAAATTCAAGAGGTTACTAAAAATTTCTTAGTAAATTTGTATTCCACAGAATTTTTTAGTAACCATTACAAAAAATTTTTTTTGCAAGTGAAACAAGCATTTCTTTTGTAAACTAAACAAAACAATTTTTTGTATAACTAACTTAAAATTTTTTAGTATGAGCCAACAAGCAAATTTTAGTAATAGCTCCAAAATTATTTTTTAATAACCATTACGTGTGCGTCCGAAAGGCTGGAACATATAACTAACTGGAAGGAAGCTCCTAGCTTCCTTCGAGCTGCATCCAGACTTCTGAAGCGGAATATTTTCGGCAAAATCTCAGTAGATGGCAGCAGCAAACATTCCTACATGCTCCGACAGGATTTTCATAATCCCTTTATTAACGAGACACTACATACATTCGGGGGCGTATTTGGCGGTGGCAAGTTTCGAACCCGGGACCTTTTAGCCTGGAGTCCGTTACTTTAACCACTATGCTATCAAGGACACACCAACTGAGGTTTAGTAACAGCTATTAAAAATATAAAACTATTAACTCTATTCGTTGCTAACTTTTTTCTAGTAATTCTTACAGATTTTTTTGTAATCGACTAAGATTACAAAAAATTTTTTAGTAATTACAAGGATCACTAAAGTTTTTTTAGTAGATCGACCCTTTTTTTTTTACAGTGCACCGTACCAGTAAAAAGTTCGTTGTATAGAGAAATTCGATGTATAGAGCTGTTAAAAATCATATTTAATATGTGAAATTAGAACAAATATTATCTTTGATCTATTGAATTAAAAATTTGAAATGTTTAAAAGTAAAAATTAACCTAACATTTTATTTCTTAATTATTTAAGCTGCTTCAAAAAAAAAAAAAAAAAAAAAAAAAGAACAGACATTTACTTGAAAGTTTAATGAAAATCAAATAAGGAAGACTTGCATTAATTTAAGATGAAGAAATCTGTAATTTTTTGTTGTTTTGATTCTAAAATTGTTACACTCTGAAAAAAAGTGCTTATATTTTAGCCAGGAATGAAAAAATGTAGTTAATATTTTCTTCCATTTGAAGGCCTCTCTTATGTCCCTCTCATTGATTCCTCTCTTATATGTGCAACAATCCAATTGACTCTGTTTTGAGAAGGATGTTGAAAGGTGTGTGGGAGGTGGGATGAATTCGTTGGATTTAAAGAACAAAAAAAGAAGTAATAATCTCAACACTGAACGATAAATCAAAAATAAATGATGGAAAATTGATTCCATATGATTTCGAAGCTTTTTTTAAAACTGAATAAATTAAGACCAATTTATGAAAAAATTCGTTATATGGAGATAGATATTTCGGTATATAGAGACTGTTTTTAATGTAATCATGCGAAAAGGGGACCGTTCCTACGAAAAATTCGTTATATAGAGAAATTCGATGTATGGAGTTTCGATATAGAGACTCGACTGTATTTTCATATGGATGTTAAAAAGAGAAAGAAAACTTTGGTGAAAATTAGATCAGATTTAAAACGATGTATTTAAAATGTCTTATTTAAACAATCTTTTTATAACAGGGTTAAAAAAATACAGGGAAGCAAAGACTCTGATACTTATTTCATTTTATATTAGCTGTTTAACTGATCTTATTTAATCAAACACAAAAACAGTCATTGGATGTACTAACAGCAACTGATTCCACCTTAAAAATTCACAATCAAGGAGAAATGAATAGAAATCTGTTTAAAGGGCGATCACCACTGATTTTTTAAAATTTATAATTCAATCTTATGCCATCTTTTTAAAATCGATCAAATTAGCGTGTTCTTCTGTGGCGTCTGAACGGCAGCTGGCGAGCGCAGCTAGGAACAGAGCCCCTAGTATGATATAAATAATTATTTTTAACCTGTTTTACTTAACTCATCCTGGTTTTTGTATGTAAAGGCGAAATTTTGTATTTGATTTTTGAATCCCTTCCTACAGTAGAAATATAACAACTGTGTTCATGGGTGTTTTTCAAATCACAATACAACACATTAATATCCTTTTTTTACCTTGATTATTATAAATTAATGCATTCATTTTAAAGCTTTTTCTGTTAGCCTGGGACAGGCGATCAGGCCCGGACTGGCCAGGTCGGCTAGTCGGCGATCGCCGAGGGCCCCCGTTCCAAAGGGGCCCCGAAAGTGCAACTCAAAAAAGGAATATACGATTTTATAATTACTACTTACATAAGGAAAAAATTGAGTATTTTCCAATAATAATATGCGTTTACAATAAATTTTAAACAATTGATTGTTTTTTCATGGTAACTTATATAGTTTTGTCGTGTCATGTCGTTGGACAGACGGAATAAGGCTACTGACTGATACATTGCCCTTTTTGCAATACTCGTAGAATCAGATTCAGAGTGCATCGCGACGCCAATCTGGTATAGTTTGGTTATAACTAGTGCAATTTCACAGTGTGGTCAACATGAAGCAGTTGTACGAAAGCGACAATACGAAAAGGAAAGAAAAAAATGAGAAAATTTTTAAACATTGAAAAATGTTTAAAACTCTCAATACTTGGTTTAAGTAGTAAGAACGACCCGATTCCACACAATTTGTACAAAAAAAATTAGTTTTTCTTAACATACAATTAAGATCCTTTTAAAGAATACTACCAGTGCCGTGCGAAAGGGGGGAACAAAGGGGGCGTTTCACCCCGGGCGCAGACATTTAGGGGGCGCCAAATTTATACTACCAACGTCATTTTTGGCCTGTTACAAGAAAAAATTGGGGGTGGGGGCACGAAATTACAACTTTGCCCCGGGCGCCGTTTTCTCTTCGCACGCTCCTGAATACTACATACACATTTATGAAATATTTTATCTTTTAAAACTATACTTTAAATTCACGATATTTTCTCAACATAGAAAATACACGATAATAACATTAACGATTACTTAGAAGCCTAGATTTTAGAACATTCAAATAAAAATTCATTATAAAATTAATGTAGGTTAGATTTAAAGAAAAAAAAGACGGTAAAAACATGATTAACTTTTGAAGATGTATTATAAAAAATATATTTGTGAAAATATTTCTCTGTCATTTATTTGAGCTTCTTCCAAAACCAAGGGAGTTAGTTCTTGACACATTTCTAAATTCATTTTCTACAGAAATGCAAAAGTTTTGCTGTTTTTTCTTATTTAGAACCTATGTAATCGAATGGTGTCTTCCATTTTTTAATAAAGACATTATATCTTTTAGAAATATTGTCAAAGTTAGTATTTTGAATTGAATTTTTGGAAGTGAAAAGGGGAAAAACCTGCAGTCATGTGACAAAAATTTCTTACCATTTGATAGTTTATTTACCAAAAATGGAAAAATTATTCTATTCCCAAATTCTTTAATAGTCACGAATGTCAATTTTATGCATCTACAGTTAAAAATTAGCCAGAAAGTTTCGCATTATTGAGAAGTGGATTGAAAACCACCCTAAGTTATACTTCCAAAGATTCCATTCCATTAACAGAAGTTTATTATAGCTATTAATATTTTTAAAAAATATAGTAACAGCCTTACACATTCTGAGAACATTTAAGTCCAGTACTGGCCCGACTCTAACTGCGTAGAAAAAAATGCATACTTGATCACGGCCTTAGGTATGAGTCTGCTGAAAAAATTAAACCCTGTCTCTGATACCACATAATTGTCCGATGCCCTTGTTTTTGTTTGGATGGTGTCAAACTAGCATCGGATCGTGACGCATATTTATACTCATTCTCGTGAAAGTCATTCACTGAAAGCGGATCATATTTTATCGTCTTCGTTTAAGTTTTTATATCGAATTGGCAGATTCCCTAATTTTTTTTTTTTTTTTTTTTTATCGGCCCAGCACTCCCGCTAAATTTCTTTGCCTGATCGGCCCGCAGGCCGGGCTGTATACAGGTCTCGGTCAAAACTCGGGCCCATGCAAACCTCTACAACAAATAATAGGTTCCATGTTCTGTAATATTACTTTAAAAGACCCATATAATAGCAAAATATTCGCCATAATGGTAGGTAGTACTCCAGATATAGCTGTTAAGAGTTGGCAATTTGCGTTAGCTATGGCCCCACCAGTGGCCGAAAGGTTCTGACCTCCAAACTGGTAGACGGTAGGTGCTGGGTTCGAACCCAAACGCGACCGTCGGCCTAATCGTTCGGAGTTTTCTTGGAACCTTGCATTTCCTTGCGTAAAATACGGATTAGGTTCCCTTCGATAAGACCCCCACGAAGGACACCCCTCCCCTTAGGGCCTATATCCTACGTGTAGATAATTGGCCAGCATAAAACACAAACAAAGCGTCAGATATGTCCTTCAAGGAAAGGTATGTGAAAGACTTTTAGGAAAACAGACTTGGTAGTAAGCAGAAGATTTACAGTTCGAACTGTGATGCTGGAATTTGAAGTTTTCATACTAACTAAGATTGAAATAAGAAAAAAAAAATTCGTACTTTTTGCCGATTTAAGGATTTATATTATTTTTTTATCACTAATATTCATATATATATATGTGTATATTTTAATTACAATTTTTTTTCTAATTTAAAAACGATTGGTTTATTAATGATTCAGCATTTTAAATTTCGTTTAAGCATTTTTTTAAAAATTACAAATTTTATTTATATCGCCGCTATTTTTCTTTTTATTTCGCGTTTTTAAAGAATTTTGCATTTTGAATTTTATTTAAATAATTTAATTTGAACATTTTTAATTTAACTAATAATAACACATTGCTCAGTGGTGCACAAAACAGGAATTTTAATATACATTAGTACATATTAAAATAAAATAAAACTTTCAACGCTTCGCCCCGTCTTCTGCGGGCGTCTTCAGGAAAATATGAAATGGAAGGACTACGTTTGCATCTTGTTCGAGAGATAATATTTCTACTAAATTAAAAACTAAATGAATTAAAATTTTAAAAAAATGTTGTCAATTACACGTGAGTAAAAATTAAAATATTGCAAGGAAATAAAAATTTTAAAGTTTTATGATGTTATGCCATATTTTTGGTATATTGTAGGATAAATTATCATTACATGGTTTATTTTCTCGTGCTATGATTTCGATGGATTTTATTATTTTACCTTGAACTGGGTTATTGCATGGAACTATGATTTTGGCTTCCTCAAAATTAATATGGCAACCCTTGTTCGCCAAGAAGAAGCGAGCAAGGGCAGTATTCTGTTTATATTGTTCTATATCTCTGCGATGTTCTTTAATTCTAATTAAAAGTTTCCGCGTTGTCATGCCGATGTAGACTTTTTTAAGATTATTGGATAAAGTGATGGGGATTTCATAAATCCCAGATTTTTGATCTATTGGAATTTTGTCGATTTTATCTGTAACGAGGTCAATGAGATATGGAGGAGGAATGGCGACAAGTTTTATGTTATATTTTTGTGCGATCTTTTTTACTTTTTCAAATATGTAAGGGATATAATGAAATTTTCTGTAAACTATAAGTTTATTTTGTCGTTGTCCAGATGTGGGAGGAGTATTGTACTGTTGAACTATTTTATTTATAAATTTTGCTAGAAAACCATGGTCAAAAGCTATTTTCTGTATAAAATCAATTTCTTTATTTAATGTGTCACCTGAACAAATCATAAAAGCTCTTTTAATAAATGACCTGAAAGCAGATATTTTGTATTCGAAAGGCACCGATCCTGTTTTGTGCACCACTGAGCAATGTGTTATTATTAGTTAAATTTTATGGTGCAACTGTCCTATATATATTTATTTTTAATTTAATTAAAATAAATAACTTCATTTTACTTTAAATTTTTTATGCTACTATCTATGTAAGAATTTAATTATTATAAATCAACAATTTGGACTTATTAATTAAAGGATAAGTTGTTTTGAAATATATATTAAAGGAAATACTCTGAGCGACCTGCGATCACACGTACCCATTTTTTTTAATTACTGTTATGTCACTTTTAATATTTACTTAGGTATCGCAGTAGGATTTAGATTATTATGACTTCGACACAGTCATTTGATTGCCGAAAACTAAAAATATACCTCACGCTCATTTTTAAGTAGTAACCATTTAAAATAAATATATATATTTTTTTCTAGCATGGAATTAGTTTAGGTATGGTGTATAAATATATATTGTGAAAGTAAGTTAACAACATTACAAAAAGCTTACATTTTACTCAACTATTTTCCAAGTGACAAAATAGCCTAAATGTGGTTTTTTGCCATCCAAGCATAAATTTAAAAATAAAAAATAATATTTTGTTTTCGCTAAATTTCCCGTAAGGGGAACCTTTTCAGTTTCTAGCCGAGGGCCTCCAAAGGAGCCAGTCCGGGCCTGCAGGCGATAAACCAACAATATTCTCTGCAACGCATACAATCGTATACGGATAGAAACAACAGTGGATTTAATGATGCGTCAATAAATTATTGCCAAAATATGCTAAACGACTGCCACAAACTGCAACAATAAAACATTTCAACGGCTAATCGGTAAGAAAAAAATTAAAGACAAAATTAAGAGTGCGATATTTAAAAAGAAATGCTTTCATCGACTACTAGCATAATATTTATTAGTTTCCTTTTCTTTCTTTTTTTTTTCCTGTTGAAAAGAAACAAATCAAAATTTATGTATAATTCAATAAATTTACTTGCTTAAACAAGCATTAAAAAAAAAAAAAAAAAAAAAAAAAAACAGTTAACATAATTGAGTTTGGTACTCAGGCCAAATTAATGTATTGTAACAGACATTTTTGACAAAAACATGGATTGCAATCAAAAAGTTAGGTTTCAATATGAACGTTGATTCTACATTATAAAGGCCAAACGTATCTGTGCGTAACGCATATGTCATTTTGCGCATGGCAACACTTTTAAATTTTAAATGAATTTCGGTATTGCAATTTTTTCTACTGAAAGTTTTTTAATTTCTTAATGTCGCATATTTTCAATTTTTACACCATCGTGTAGGAAAAAAATGCACTTTTAAATGAAATTTGTTTGAAAGCTGTATCTTAATTTGTTTTTGAAATATTATTTTTTTTGTAACTTCTAATACCTCTTTTCTAATCGTGGCAACAGGAGTACTCCATTTCTATTTAAAGCAAAGAAAAAAGGGAAAAAATTGAGTGCTGCATCTTTATGTTGCCATTTTCTTATCAAAAGGGAAAAAAATAGAAATTTAAATATGTTCTGTTATAAAACCCGGTGAATTTTGACTTCATTTACAAAATTTGTTTAACACGTAAAAGAAGATCAACTGTTTAATATCTATTTCAGCTAATAGTATTGAGAATTCAAGTTTTGAATCAAAATTATCAAATTAAAATACCAATTTCTTTTAAACGTGAAAAAAGATGTGAAATGTATATTTGTAAATTTTGATATGGTGAAAATGATGCCGGGTTTAGATTTCACGGGAAAAAAAATCTATGATTGAGTCAAAGTTGAATAAATTTTGCTTTTTATCATTTTGGAATGCTAGCATAAGAAACTTAATTGATAACTTTATCATAATAACATATCTTTATTATTTTTTCTGCTTACATGTACAATTAAAGTTTAATTTTAATAATTTCTACGACTGCGTTTTATAGAAGTAGTATTTTGTTAATTTGACGATAAATATCGTTTGTTTAAGAGTTAGACGTACCAATATAAAATGCATTTTTTACTATAACTAATTTTGTAGGTTTATTACAAGTTAATGAAAGAGTTCCTTCTTAAACATTTTCTTTCGTCAAAATTTGACGGGTTCTACCTTGTGATTATAAAAGAATATTTAATAAAAGAAGTTACACTTATTATTACTTATTACTATTATTAAATTTTTATGCTTATTACTAAACAAACTATACATTTTAATACACATACACATAAATGTATAATTATACTAATTATACATTCTAAACCAAGAACAATGAATATATGAAGTTCTTGACCATTTTTAGTTCAATAAAAATGCTTCAAACTAAATGATTAAAGAGACAATGGTGCACGCTCAAGGCAAACAACTGCAATTAAAAAAATCTTGAAATCGTCGGGACTCAAGAAATGTTCGAATTATGGAAAATATGAAATGAAAGCACGTTTAATATGGCACTATTACAAAGGAATTAATGTTATAGCGTTTTTTAAATTTATTTTATCTGTTATCATTAGAATATGACTTAATATTAAATTAGGATGTATAAATACATAAACTAATTAAAAGATTAGAAACAAGCACAATGGAAGAAAAATTTAAAGCGTCACTAATGGACAGGCGGGGCACTAAGAAAGTGGATATCAAATGCATTGGATTATATGTAGACTCGTTCGGAACAATTTTCACAAAAATAAAAGAAAGAAAGTAATTCAAATGATCTGAAATCCTTGAAAACGAAAAGAAAAAAGAAAAATTGGAATTCTCGTTAGTTCAAATTAAACGAAGTCAATAGAAAATAAATTCGAATTAATGAAAAATTTTAACGTCATTCCACCGTTGAAAATTTTGGGACTTCCTGTTTAGTTCGAATTAAGCGAAGATTCGAATTATCCGATTTCGAATTAACGAGAGTTGACTGTAAATCCATTGAATATTTTTATTGGGTGACGAAATGTCTGCAGACCAAATATAATCTTTCAAAAGATTATTGTTTCTATAATAATAGAATTTAATTTATATAAATGAAATTTCAATGAAAAATATAATTATTGAATTAATAACATATTTAGGCTCATTAAATAAATGAAGATGTTAACAAAATAAATTTATGTAACGGAGATATACATAGACCACCTTCATATATATATATATATATACCCATAAATTACTATCTTCAAATAGATATATTTTAATGCGCTCTATTATGTAAATCATAAAAAAATGTTTTCTGTCAAAAATTAACTATTATGTACCAATATATATATATAAGGTACCTGTACCCAATATGGACACCTTAAGGAAAATGTATTTTTTTCACCCCCATGTACAAGTCATAGGACTCCAAAAATATGTGACCACTATCCTTGGACTATTGACTATCATTATTAAAATTAGCGATCTTGTAACTATTCTGGTTTAATTTAAATGATAAAAACAAAAATGTTTACAAGTGTCCATATAAGGAACTACCTCTTCCTATTATGGACAGTGTTTCCTTATTGACTTTCTACACAGTGTGTATGAAAGATCTACTTTTCCAAGGGATATTAGAGGAAAGGGAATAAAAAAATGTATCTGAAAGTATTCAGAAGAGGAGGGGGACAGTAAATATCTTCAGAACATGCATTTTAGAAAGGGGGGGGGGAATTCATTACCCTTCGAAGACCCATGCAAAGCCCCTTTGTTACTAGTAAATATTATGAAGTAATATTGTTGGTTTTGCTTAGCTTTATTGCATCTGTCTGCGAATTTACATCTGTTATTACTCAGTCCTCACAGCATGGACAGATAGAAAATTTTTCACCATGTGCAGTAAGTCCCACATAATCCTCATGAACGTATCTGCCACATGTGATGCATGGCCACATGTTTGAAAAAGCATCAATACTGCAAAAGAAGCAGTACCAGCTCTCCTTTGTTGAGGAAGTCATACCATTGGTACCTAAGATTTCGCCAACAGGTATCCTACTGGGGGGATCATTCTTTTTATTTTTCTGCAAGGTTTTTTTGGAGGAAGTTTTTTGGGGGATTGTTCAAATAGCATCTTCTTGAACAAAGATTTTACCACTTTGATGACTTTTCAAGTTATTGCTTGGCTACGTTGAATTTTCTTCTTTCTTACAGTTGTAGTCGATGGGGACAAAAGCTGTCCATATTGGAACCGGGCGTAGTTTTACTAAATCTTGTACCAAATGAATAAGGAAAATCATTTTAAGCAAAATATGCAATAGCATTCGAAAATATGTTTTATTAGCTATCTAAAATACTCCACATTTCAACATTTAATGTAGTTTTACCATATCTAATAAGAATTTAAGCTTACAAGTAATTAAGATCAGCACATCTCGAAATAACAAGTTTCCTCCTAAATAGCGAACAGCGCGCTTTTTTACACCTTCCAGACTTAATTATCTTTTCGACTGCTTTTCTTCGCGAAAATGTTTAGCCATCTCTCGATCAAAATTATTACCTTTAAAAATATTAGGAGTGTCCATATTGAGAGCCCTGTCCATATAGGGTTATAGCGTATAAGTAAAAAAAAATTTCTTTTAAATGCAGTTTGCTTGAAAACTGTATCTCAATTTGTTTTTGATTTTTGTAGTTTTTAATACATTTTTTGGAATTGTGGTAACAACAGAAGTATTCAAGTGTTGAATTCAGACATTTTTCTGGGAGGGTTTTCGATGTCTCCGGGAGGGACATTATAGAGTTCTGGGGAGAAATTGTACTCTTTGGCCATTGAAAACACGGAATTTCAAATTCTTCGGTTGGAGAATGTCCCCCTGGGCCACCCCTTGAATTTAACACTAAGTATTCCATTTCTGTTGAAAATAAAGGGAAAATAGTAGATTACTATATCTTTTCATTAACAACAACAACAAAAAAAAAATAACAATGAAATGCGGACAACACAAGGCCCACTCTCGATAGAGAACAATAACCATTTTTCAAATGGTCAATACTACTACTACTACTACTAATAATAATAATAATAATAATAATAATAATAATAATAATAATAATAATAATAATCCTTCCAACTCTATGATGATTCGTGCAATTGTTCTAGTTCGTGTAAGAAATGTAACGTCTTATTCAGCTGATGTATTTTGGTTCTAAAAGTCATCAAGAACTTTCGCGGAAAGTCACAAATGCCAAGACTAACAGTCCTCAAACTGTCAAATCAAAGTTGTGTATCCGGAAGCGAACGCACAGTTTATGGGTGTAAGTAAACAGCGAGTATTAAGACGTTTTGAAAAGAAAAAAAAAGTTAACTGGAAGACAGTGATTTATTACTAAAATATTTTTTAAATAAATTTATTTGTGATATTACTGAAGAATCCGCACTGTATCATGATATGGAATTAGATAATTTTGTCAATAAAATGACAATAAAATCAAATAATTAAAGGCACTTTTCTGTGCAATGGAAATATTTTAATCATGGAATAAGTCCGATTATGTAAATCTCAGCACATCTGCCATTTTTAGCATTTTTTCAATTTTTCGTTTGTTAATATTTGTAAAGCAGATTTGGTATTATATTTATGATGAATGTATATAAAATAATAATGCAATACAAAATTTTAAAAAAGGTCTAAGATTTATTTCGATTTCATTTGAACGGAATCTAAGTTTCTTGGGTGTTTTAAATAGGAGAACAACCGCACATAGGGACACTTTTATTTCTCTTATTCATTTAAGTTCCTAGAACTTAGTTCAAATAACTGATATCACTATTTTATAGTCTACAATCCTGATAATCTTTAAAGCCTCCAACCATATTGAACAGTTAAATTAATTTTTATTATTTAAAGAATATAATGAAAAGTATTGTCTGAATGTGCCCTGCACGGGGTACATCGTGACAGAGTTAAATTGGTATGGGGACAGGCTGAGACACCAGATTGTTTTGAACTTTCAAAAAGAAATTAGTGCCTTCACATGCACAGTAATTTTTTATAATATAAAAAAGAGGTTACAGCAGCTTTTCTATTATTATTGGACATCAAAGTTTTCTACATTAACTAAAATTTTCATGGTTGTTAATGTTTTTGATGATGTTCCAAATACAGTTATAGACTGGAGAATTTTTGAAACAACATCTTATTTATTGCCAGCAACTATGTCTTCATTATTTTGGTAAGAAAAGTTTCAGGAATTCTCCTTTTTTTCTTAAAAAAAAAAAAAAAAAAAAAAAAAAAAATCAGAAATTTAGAACAAACAGTGAATTTCCCCACAAATTTAACGAAAACAAATCAATTTTTCTCAGTTTTGAATACAATCATACCCTACATTATCAGGATTGCCATTGTTGTTTCTGTTAACGCGAAAAGCCACAAAATCCTCTCACTGAAAACGCTTTGATTAAATGATCAAATTCCTGTACATTTAAATACCCTTGTAATTTTGCTAATGTTAAATGACACATTACATGCAAATGTTACAAAATCTGGAGAAACCTTTTCCCAGAATTTGTAAGCATTCGGCCATAGAAAGGTCGTTTGATGTGTGATTCGGATAGGCAAAAACCACAAGAGACTGTACCAATATCCCCACTTGTTCTTTTCCCAATTTGCTCCCAAAGGCCAATTTTTAAAAAACCTGTTAGACCTAATTATTAGATCTCATTAGGATACATTTTGGAATTGCAAAATTAGCTTTATTATATGTCTATTCATATTCTTAAAAGTTTTTCACAATAGCTTTCCTTAATTTTAAAATTATCTCATTATAAAATGATTTTGAAAAGTTACTTTTGAGCATCAAAAATGAAAATTGTTTACCTGGGATGCTATTCGTTTTTCTGTGAACCTTGCAAACACATGTGGTTAATAGGCAATACTGGTGCCATCTTCTAACAATTTTTTGAGATCCCCCCCCCCCATAGATATTCTGAAATAAATGCCATGTCTCTATGTCCCCCTTTCTCCCCTATCATATTGTTTGTATTTATTTTTCTTTTTAAATGTTAAATTGGTTTCACTTATTTTACAAAAACTTAACATTAAATGTAGAACTAATTGAATGTAACATCTTAAATATCTATCCATTCTGGGACTTAAACAATGTAGGAAATAAAGTATGCTTTTATACTTTTTTTTTTTTTTTTTTTTTGCAAATTAGGTTTTTATTTAATTACGTTAAAGTATGAGACTAATCATTGATTTTTGCAGTCAACAATGCGTATTACAGAATCCTACTTCTACCACACTCGCTCATTGTAACAATTTGTCGTGCTGTTTAATTACTCTGGCTAACACTGCACGCATTTGGAATGACTTCGAATGATAATTAATCCATATGACCAGAAAATAATTTTACTATTGTTACACACCATGAGATGTGTGTTGAATTTATACAAATTCATATACGGGGTTTCTTAGAAGAAATTGGATACATTCCTTCTATGAATGGTACTATTGTGAAAATTCGTTAGTGTAATTAAGTTATGTTATCAATTCGTAATTCAGTTATGTTAAGCATACTTGCCAACCTCCCGCTTTTTCTTAAATGATAAAACATACTTGTAACTAGAAAATTTATTAAATTAAAAGTCTCTTACCTCAATATGGTGTTAGTTTGAATCCTGCATTATTCCCTTTATGAAATAAAATTTCCGGTTAAAATTATGTTTTGTTGATTTTAAAAAAACGGGAGGTTGGCAAGTATGGTTAAGTGTTTTGCAGCTGAATTAGATTTTACTGTACTATGTGTGCGTATAAAAATCCATGAATAACATACAGTGCTTCTCAAAGTAAATTGAATGTATTAAGGTATTCGATAAGATATAATTGCTGAAATGGTTATGGCTTTACAAATATACAATGCATTTTCTAATTTGCGTATTAAAATGATAGAATTGGATAGGAGATTTTTAAACTCTGCGTTGTTCTGATTTTTTTATTTTATTTGTTTGTACTTTTTATTTGTACGAAACTCTCCTGGTGTGATTTTCGTCAGCGTAACTATTATAAGCAATACCCCCCCCCCCCCTATCCCCAACATAAAAGGATCGCATTATAAATTACGGTCGATAATTTGAATGAAATGTATATTTTTTTAGTTATTACCCTTCTAGCTCAATTTTATGACAGCTAACAAATTTTTACGCTATAAAGGACATCTTCATTGAAAATTATAAATGAATCTCGGAAAAAACGTGATTTTTTTTTTTTTTTTTTTTTTTTTTGAAGGAATGTTTTAGTTTGATCATGTTTCTTGTTAAAGCACTGAAAACAGCGAATAGATTTGCCATTTCTCATTCACTAGCTATACGATATGAGTGTGTTTGAAATAGATTTCTTTCCATTGCCACTGGGAAATACACGCGCCTGAATCAGCAGAAGATCGAAAAGCTCAGAAACAAAACGCTGAAACATTTTGGAATCATCCCAGAAGACAGTGAATTGTTTCTGTTCATTCACTTTAGCAATCAGATGGACTCAAAGTGAGCCCGAAACTGACTAACTTTTATTAATCTTAAAATATAATGTGATCGTCTTCTTCATTTTTTTATTTACCAGTTTTAATGACAATGATTTTGACAAATACAAAACTTTTTTTAACTAACTATGCCTAGAAGTTTCAGAGAATGTCATAATCTTGCAGAGTGTAACTCAAAATAGTTTCTGGTGGTTTCGTGAGAAAAATTGACAACCCGCTTGCTATTGACAGCATATGCCGTATATTGGGACATATTTCCCGTCTAATAACTATTAAAGTTTTTCTATTGAAAAAACTCATGAAGCTTGTTTAAACTTCAATAAATATAGGGAAAAGCTCCCTGGATTGATAAATTTATCTTAGCTAAAGAAAATCTCCCTTCTCTTGTCAAAGGTCATAAATTTCTCCTTAATCTTACAAGTAAATTGAGAGCTTTTAATATGCTACACTTGACACCAAAAAGTTTGCCAAAAAAAAAAAAAATGCAACCAATATATGATGTAACTGATAAATATCCGAATTTCTTGAAATATCACAAGTGCGGGGATACCAGGTTATTAAATGTACAGAGTGATTAAGAAATACGTAGTCCACTTCACAGCGCTAAGGAATGCGCTCTAGTGGTCCAAATGAAATCAAATTTAAACTAGAGATAATTCGAGTAATGCGCTTGACATTGAAAAAAAAAATTATAAAAATTAAAAATACAAATTTCGTGCTAGAGGACGCTGTAAAACACCGTAAATACTGAATTCGCTTTATAAATAATATTAAAAAAGTGAAACCGGTCAATAAAATTGCAAAATCCACCTTAAGATTTTCCGTACAATCATAGGCGCCAACTTTGGTCCCAAAGCTGGGTCTGCCACAAGGGCAGTTGTTTGAGGGGATGTTGGTGAACACGCGATGTGCCGGACTAAAAAACGAGCTGAATGAACTACAGGGTCTCGGTCATAATCCCGGTAGCTGATGCAATTTAAGAATTTTAATGCAAATTAAGAGTGCTTTAGACTTTTTACCACTTTAAGACGAAATTCGCAATTTTCTTCACACGATCGACAAAATTCACGATTTTTACGAAGTCGATCGACGAAATTTGCGATTTTTTTGCGCCTGACTGAAAAAAATTGCGATTTTTACGAAGCCGATCGATGAAATTTGTGATTTTTCAGCGCCTTATCGGCGAAATTCGTGATTTTTACAAAACTGATCGACAAAATTCGCGATTTCCCTTCGCATGATCGTCGAAATTCGCAATTTTTCCTTTCTTGATTAACGAAATTTACGATTTTCCTGCGCTTGATCGACGAAATTCGCAATTTTTGAGGTGCTTTATCGACGAAATTCGCAATTTTTCCAAGCCTGCTTAAAAAATTTCAGGATCTTTCCGCTACCAATCTACAAATTTCGAAATTTTTACAAATCCTATCGACGATATTCGCGATTTTTACAAAACTGATCGACGAAAATCGCGATTTTCCTGCACTATATCACGAAATTCACAATTTTTCTTCGCATGGTCGACAAAATTCGCGATTTTTACGCGCTTGATCGACGAAATTTGCGATTTTTCTGCGCTTGATCGACAGAATTTGCGATTTTTACGCGCTTGATTGACGGAATTTGCGTTTTTTCCGCGCTTGATCGACGGAATTCGCGATTCTTACGTAGCCGATCGACGAGATTTGTGATTTTTCAGCACCTTATCGACGAAATTTGCGCTTTTTACAAAATGATCGACGAAATTCTCAATTTTTCTTCGCATGACCGACAAAATTCGCAACTTCCCTTCGCACGATCGTCAAAATTCGCAATTTTTCGTGCTTCATTGACAAAATTTGCGATTTTTCGGTGCTTGATCGATAAGATTAGCAATTTTCGCGTGCTGTATCGACGGAATTCTCGATTTTTCCGAGCCTGTTTGAAAAATTCAGGATCTTTCCGTTCCGAATCAACAAAATTCGAAATATTTACGAATCTGATTGACGAAATTCGCGATTTTCCGCACCCGATCGATGAAATTCGCGTTTTTTACAAAGCCGATCGACGAAATTTGCGTATTTTACAAAGGTTAGAGAAAATTTGCGATATTTACAAAGCTAATCGACAAAATTTGCAACTTTTCCGTTCCAGATCGACGAAATTTCCGATTTTTCCACGATGAATTGACAAAATTCACAATTCTTACGAAGTGAATCGACGAAATTCGCGATTTTTCTTTGCATGATCGACAAATTTCTCGATTTTTCAGCCGACGAATTTTCAGTCTGGATTTTTCAGCCGACTATCGATTTTTCGGTCGACGAAAAGAATTTTTTAGTGCCTGATTGATGTATTTAGCAATTGATCTATGTGGGATCAACAAAACTCGCAATATTCTCGTCTATGACCGACGAAGTTTGCGATTTTTTGGAATCCAATTAATAAAATTCGCACTTTTCCACCCTTATTTGACGAAATACGCAATTTTCCGCGTCCCAAGGAAATTCACGATTTTTGTACTAAATCTGACGAAATCTGCATTTTTTATGCGACAAGATGAAACTCACGATTTTTTTTCTTGATAAATGGACGAAATTCACGATTTTTTTGCAGCCGAACAATGGAATTTCAAATTTTTCTGAGCGACATCGTCAAATTCGCGATTTTCCGTGTCTTATCAACGAAATTTGCGATTTTTTTGTGTTCGATCAACGAAATTCGCGTTTTTTCAATCGATAAATCAAGAAAACATGCTTTTTTTGGCAACCGATGGATTTATTTTCATTTTTTTTCGAGTATCATAAACAACTGAATTTTTTTTTCTTACCCGATCAACGAAATATGCAATTTTTCGCGTCCGACTGACAAAATTCGCGAATTTTCCGTGCCCGATCGGGGAAATTTGTTTTTTTTCCTAGCCTCATGGACAAAATTTACGATTTTTCCATATCTGATGAGCGAAACTTGCGATTTTCCCGTACCGATCAATGAAATGTGCGATTCTTAAGTGACGAAATTTTATATTTTCCCCGATAAAGTAATGAAATTTACGATTTTTTCCTGCAAAATGTTCACAAAAATTGCAATTATTTCCAGTTGTAAATTGATGAAATTCGCGGGCGATACATTAACCTGTCGTGGGCCACAGGTTGCGCATCCCTAGTTTAACACATAAATGGCAGAAAAATGGGTATGAGATAAAAAAAAATTCTATATTACAGGTGAAAATAACACAGTTTACTCAATCATCTCAGGAATAAATATCAAATCAAATAAAAGTGTCTTAAAAGAAACTTTTAAAAAACTCAAAGAATAATACAAATTACATGGAAGATAGAAGTATATAAATTACAGTAAATGAAATTATTCAAGTTTTACCATATTTTCCTTCTATTTCTGCTTTTTCGCTGCTGTCTTTGTGCAAAATTAGAGTTTTTTGCTCCATTTTGCTAAATTTCGTGATTTTTGGAAATTTTCATTTTTTACTCGCAATCTGTTGCCGAAATTCACGCTTTTACCTCGCGATTTTTTGCCGAATTTCGCGTTTTTCACACTATCCTCTGACAGAATTTCCTTTTTTCCTGCTATCTTTAAACGAAATTAAAGTTTTTTCCGCGATTTTTTGCGTTTTCATCACTATTTTTTGACAAAATTCGCATCTTTACTGCGATTTTTTTAGACTTTATGCCAAAATTCACAATTTTCTTGCGATTTTTCGGCAGAATATGCGTATTTTCTGCGATTCTTTGAAAGAATCTGCGTTTTTTTCCGCTATTATTTGCGAAGATCGTATTTTTCTGCGATCTTAAGCGAAAACCCGCCTTTATCTCTCGATTTTTTGACTGAATTTGACTGTATCCCTACTATCTTAGAACGAATTTCGCATTTTTTTTGTGATTCTTTGACAAATGTCTGTCTTTCACATTACTTTTTGACGAAATTTTCAGCAATCTTTTGACGATTTTCGTATTTTTTCCACGATCCTTTGATAAAATGAATGTTTTTTCGCGACCCTTTGACAAATTGGTTTTTTTCCGCGATCGTTTGACGAAATTGGCATCGTTTGACTTTTTTTGACATTGTTCACGTTTATTACCCGATCATTTGACAAAATTGAGTTTTTTTCGTGATCTCCGATCTCCTTATCTCGGAATTTTCAGATTGATGACTAACTTTCTTTAAGAAAGGAACAAAATTTTGGAACAAATCACTCCCGCGAAAAACGGCAAAAATAGCGAAAAGCACTATGGAAAATCGCGAATTCGCGGAAAAATCTCATACCTGCATATTTCAGGGTCTGCCAAGATATTGCAAGGTCTGCAGAAATTTTTCAGGGTCTGCGCGGCAGACCCGCAGACCCGGAAGTCGGCGCCACTGCGTACAATAGAATACGGCATATTCAGTAACTTGGTAATCAATTAGCACACTCATAGAATTATACAAGAACTTAGTTCTCACTTCCATAGACATATTCACATAACCATGCGGAGACAGCAAGAAAAAAGTTACCCATTTCAGAGTGATATAGAATGCGTTCTATTGGTCCAAATGAGATCAAATTTGAACTACAGATAATTCAAATGATGCACTTGATATTTGCTAAAAAAATTACAAAAGTTAAAAATACAACATTTCACCGCTGGTGTTTAGTGTGTTTAAGTGTATCATAATAGTCCTAGCGGTGAAATTTTGTCAAGAAACGTTAAAGATAAATGGTCCAAACTTGGAACATGTCTTTTTCAATTGTTTTACTTTAACTTTGATTGAGCAAATATGAAAAAAAAATTAATTATATATATATATAATTTTTTTTAATTACATAATTGTTTTTTCCAATTTTTGCTTTAAATATTTTTTATTTTTATTTAAATTAATATTTTAAAAAATTCTGAATCAAAATTAAAGTTTATATATTTTTGTTTATTTAAATGAAAACAAACTGAAATTCTATAAATAATATTTTGAGTTATAACAATTTTAAATTACTCCACTTTTTTAATAAAATTGAAATTAAATTTTTTTAAGCAAGTCTGAGAAGTGTGATTTTGTTTATAAATAATATGGTTAACCATGACAAAAAATTTTTTTTAATTTTAACTCAATAATTAAAAATTTCTTTAAAATGTGTTCCAGACCCCTTAACATATATATAGTCGTTGCAAAATTTTATCGAATCATTTCAAATTTTATGAAAAGAGAATCTAAACTTAAAATAATATTAATAAACGTTTTCTCCATTCTATTAAATCCTTTCATACGCGATTAATTCAATAATATATCATGCTAGGTAATGATTCTAGTTTGCCATGGAGATTACGTCCTATTTAAGATGGAATCATATTACTTCTGTATTATTGGATTAAATCTATATAATTGTAATAAATTTTGTAACCATGCGTGCAACAGCTATTGCATCAAGATTTGAAATTTTTTAAAAACAGTTATAATACGAACGCACCTCATTTGCCATGTTTGACGTACAGTTTAGGATTTTATTTTCTTTCTTTTGAGGATAAATAATATTTTTGCTTTGAATCCTCTTGATATCGAGCTCAGCTCTAATCTATATATAATTCTACAAAGGTTTAAGAGGCGCTTGCTTCTAACTAATAAATGTACCCCTATCTGTATCAGGTTTATTCAAAAAGCAGAATATTTGAGGACCCCAGAAGCCAATGGGTACAAGTGACAAAATTTCGATTTGGAGTAAATTGAGTTTAAAGATAATTGATGTTAAACTGCAACATCAATAACAATTGAGTGGATTGAAATAGGAAAATTCTGCTTGTTGCATTCTGGTCTTAGAACTCTTATTTCAATAACTGTTAAAAAATAAAGTACAATTTTCTTTAAATGTATAATTAATAGTGTTTGTTTTTCGAAAAAAGTGGTTTGCCTCTATAACTCAGCAAATAATAAGAAAATCACTTATACTTCTTTACCTGAAATGAAAAAAGCATATTTTTAGGCCGTCTGTGTATTTAGTTTATTTTTTTCAATTTTGTCACTTATACCCCTTGGCTTCTGGGGTCCTCATTTGCAAGATACGATTACAGAGATTCCAAAAGAATTTAGTTTACTGATATTCAGAATAGAGAGATTAAAAATACCTCTTGAAGGTTACATTAAATAAAGAAACGCCTTTCACAAATCTCTAGCTTAAGATAGATACGTAAGCACGGTATCGAGAATGACTAAGGAATAATTCGCCCCCGCATGCATACTTCACACGGTTTCTTTTCAAAGATTCGTTCAAATGATATTTTTAGGAAGAAAATATATGTCTGCAGTATAATATACTCTTTTAAAACTATATGAAATATAAGTGTAATTCGATATTTGTGTGTTTACAGTGAAGTCAACGCTCGCTCATTCGAACTCTCAAGCACTAATGATAATTTTTATTATTACTCAAAAGAAAAGAAAATTACTCTCTATGCTAACACTGAAGAAAAAATATTTATCTAACATTATAAAAAGATACATTTTCTAAATTTCGAATTGTTTTAAACTTTAAATTATGTGTACAAAAGAAACTTTAGATTATAAAATTAAAATTATTAAAAGCATATTACACTGTTAAAAATCCTGTCCTAGTTTGAACCAAATTTTGGGGCTCCAAATCTGCCACCATAAGATGGTGAAATCTCGCGCCAACATTTGGACCTTCCTATTTCAACCTCGTTCCGTCTATAAGGAAAGGGCAGCTGACATCACTTTGGACAAAATTACTGTGGATCCACAGTAATTTCCTGCGCGTCTTTAAGACTCCTACGATACCGGAGAAGTCAAAGCGATCTGATTGGTCTCGGATTGGTCTGATTTGCCTGCGATTAAAAGCTCTGTTGTATGATTGGTCAACGTCGCCGTGATGATTCCTGTAATGATCGCGAAAGCAAAAATGTAACTGGTAGATTGGTTAGTAGGGAAGAAAGGAGAGTTCAACCCCAGCATGGTGGTGTTGGTGGCGGGTGGATGGTGGAAGTGGAACCACCACCACCTCCTATAAGAGGGAGGGAAGACCACCACCACCTGATTGAGAAGCTTATCTGATGGAGAGTGTATCATACTGTAGTAGGATGATGGGGAGGGCTTAAAATTGAGGGGGCTTAAATTTTTTTAGGGTTTGAAACGTAGGAGATTATACTGTAGTAGAGGGGTGGATGTTTGGAGTCTGTTCGAGTATGATGGGATTTTTGAGAGAGAGAGAGAGAGAGAGGGGAGGGCTTTTTTTTAGGAGGGGCTTAAAATTGAGGGGGTCTTAAATTTTTTAGGAGTTTAAATTTAAGTAGAGATTGGAATCAACTTAGAGTAGGAAAGATATTTGAAAATGGGTGATGGATGTTTTAACTCTGTTACAGTATGATGTGATTTTTAGGAAAGGGGGAGGAGGGCTTAATTTTTAGGGGGGGCTTATTTTTCTGAAAGGCTTAAATGCATTTTTTTTCTTTAAGATTGAAATCAACTTAGAGTAGGAAGGAAATTTGAACATATCGTAAAATATGTTTTAGTATGATGAGATTTTAGGAAAGGGGGGAGGGCTTAATTTTTAGGGGGCTTATTTTTCTGAAAGGTTTAAATGTATTTTTTTTTCTTAAAGATTGGAATCAACTTAGAGTAGGAAGGAAATTCGAACATATCGTAAAATATGTTTTAGTATGATGAGATTTTAGGAAAGGGGAGGGCTTAATTTTTAGGGGGCTTATATTTGTGAAAGGCTTAAATGTATTTTTTTTTCTTAAAGATTGGAATCAACTTAGAGTAGGGAGGAAATTTGAACATATCGTAATATATGTTATAGTAAGATGAGATTTTAGGAAAGGGGAGGGCTTAATTTTTAGAGGGGCTTAATTTTTAAGGGCTTAATTTTTTTTATTTAGGATCTGAAGCTTATATCATATTATAGCAAAGGGGTAACCTCCTCATTTTCCAAACTTCACCCCCACCCCCGGAAGATTTTTATTTGGGTGCTGCTCTTTGTTGGATCGAATTTTCGTTGGAAATTAATAATTTTAAAAAATTGAGTCTGATCAATTAAGCATTGCTCATCACGTCTGTGAGATAATCGAGTATTGCGATAAGGAGGAAGGTGAGTCTGCTTAATTAAACATTAATCACAATTGCCCATTGCTCATCCCGCCAGTGGCCGCATAATGTCTTATATTACAATCGAATCATCTCTAACTTAAAATAGTATGTTATCAACACGTATTCACTGCCTTGCACAAACATCCGTTATCACAAACAATTTTAACAGGAACTAGCTGATATAAGAAAAATAACAACTAAGATTAGATGTCACTTATTTACAAAAGTCAAGAAAGAGAACTTTGTTTGATGTTTCAACTAAGCTTTTTAAAACGACAATTTAATTTTACCAAACCATTACATATGTTTTTTTGTAGGTTCCCTGTTTTATCCAATTTTCATCAACGTTAGAGCAATAATGAAAATATTTTTTAAACAGTAATATTGTAAAATATGAATTTTACATTTTTAACTTTAGTTTACCTAAACCTTGATTATTCATACACATTGATTTTTACACCTTTCAAAATATATAAACTACTTCATTATTAATTATTTTTCGATGTATAGTTCTAATAATCGGTTAATTGTCATACATTCATTTTAGTAAGTTTGCTGTATTCACATAAAAAGTGTTTTTACAAGTTATCTTCTATTAGTCGATCACGACAAATGTAAGCAATGTATTACTTTAGTATAGTATTGTTTTATCACTGTGCTGAAAATAAGTAATTCTTTTTCCGTTAATTTTCACATGAATTTTCTTATCAATTAGAAAAAAATTACAACAGCATGATAAACACCAGATAACATTGAGCCTTACCTATCAAATACCATCATATTATCAGATTACTTTGTAAACCAATCCTATTATTTTTTTTAAAAAAACAGTAGCGCCTCCTAGAATTCATATCAGTATAAATCGGTATAATCAGTATAAATTCATCACACTGTTTATTGTTTTTTTGTCATATGAAGATATTAAGCGCTGTTCTTTAAGTGAGTGCTGTACAAGAAATTTCTTACTTCATGAATATGGAATCGGATTTACCCAGTCAAGAGGTGCAAGTTTCGAATAGTGAAAGATCACCCTCTTCATCAACCCAACCATCCTTTTCTTGTAATCAATGTCAAAAATGCTTCTCTAGAAAGATTGCGTTAACCAGACATCAAAGATCCCACTTGGATAAAAAGCCCTTTAAATGTGAAACTTTCATTCAAAGTACTGATTTAAAACGACATAGTGTTACTCATTCCAAGACACCCATTTTATATAAATGTGATCAATGTACAATGGAATTTTATAGAAAGTATTCGTTAAGAATTCACAAGAGATTTCATAAGACATATAAATGCAATGAATGCTCACTAGAACTCTCTAAAAAATATTTGTTAAAAATTCACAAGAGATCTCATAAGAAGTTTCATGTTTGTGAAAAATGTTCTAACTCGTTTCTATCAAAGTCTGCTTTAACTAAACATAAAAAAAGTCATCATCAAAAGGAATATAAATGTAAACACTGTGGTGTTATATTTTACTCTGATATCGATTTTTTATTTCACAAAAAAGTTCATTACAGGAATTTCGAATGCAAACACTGTAACAAAACATTTAATGTTGACACCAAGTTTATTCAACATTTGATTAAAATGCATAAGTGAAAAAATGCAAACTTTGTCAAATCATGTGAAATGGTTGATTTTCTGTACAGTTTTTAATTTTTTTGTATTTTTATCATTATCGAGAATGATGAATAAATAATGTGTAAATGAAAAAAGCTTTACTCTTGTATTTTTGTTATAACAATTCATGAATTTTTATAATTATTTCACGATATTGTAAAAAATTTACTTAAATTTTAACCTTTAGAAAAAAGTTTCTTATCAAATAAAATTAGAGTTCACTTTAATTTATTAATTTTTCATTTTAAAATATTGAATTAATTTTCAAATACTTTTAATTTATTAGAATTATTTACCAAGTTTAATTTATCATTTATATTAGCAATTGTTATTCACATAATCATGATGGATATTACCTAGTGTTGCCACAAAAATTTTCAAAAAGAACGAAACTGTTAACATTGTGTATCATTAACCACTCAGATTAAAACTTTTACCTAGTGTTGCCACAAAATTTTTCAAAAAGAGCGAAACTGATAACATTATTTATCATATACTTACTTAAATTTAAACCTTGTGTTGCCACAAAGTTCTTCAAAAAATAGTAAAACCATTGACTTAATATATAAACTACCATTTATGTACAAAGACTGTTTTTTTTTTTTAGTTTATAAAAAATGGTTGACTAAAACTAATGGCATTACTAATTTTTTAATGTTTAACTGTAACCGACGCTGATTTTTTAACATATATTAGGATATGTGTTGTTTTTAAGCATTCAGTTTGCAAGTGATTTCCGTTTGAACTTTCATCAGCAACTATTCTTATTTTTTGAAAATGGATTCTGTAGCAAATTTGTTAAAAAGACCTCTCGACGAAGTAGTTTCTTCTTCAAAGTATCAACGTTTAGAAGAATGTAATGAGCCTGCTTATGTGAATGAATTAAACTTGCCGAGATTAGAAGTTCCCAATGCATTGAACACTAACAATGAGACGATATCATGTGATTTATCCACTACTGATTATCCACTGAATGTGAAATCTGAGATTAATACGAATTTTTTTAACTTAATTTCCCAAGACGAATATTTTCAAGATCTCACTACTAGATGCGAAGAGACTGTGTTCCAAGCAATCAACCTTTCCCAAGCAAGTGATGAAAACCAATCCACCACTTCACGAACTATAAAGAGCAAATCCAGTAATCGTGTTATATTTCGAGAAGAACTCAGTGATTGTATCTTCTTAATTTTAAAACTGTATAACAGACAATTTTATATACATATTCAAGAGTTTAAACGCAGTGGGCTTACTAATGAAGAAATTGTAACGAAAAATGCAATTTTTATGGATGTTAACAGTTGGTACGAATTTTGCAATAAAATTTTTCCATTTAATTTGAAGTATAAAAGTTCCTCGTTTGTTGCTAATAACATGATATTAGTGTTAAATTTTAACAATTCTATCATGCGAATTAAACATTTAAAGAATTATTCTCACATTGACTTGAACGAGCATAAGTTAGAAAAGTTAAAAATAAAAGCCTTTGATCTGAATAAAGAACTTCTTCAACATATATATGTAAAGCATTTACCAAACTTAATAAGACAGAAATGTATCGTTAGTCACACATCTTTAGAAAATGAACGCATGTGCCAACATAAACTTTTAACGTGTATTGAAAATAGTATATCGAGTATACTAAAGCGCATTTTTGAATGCAATGGATGTATTTTTAACCACGAATCTGTAATCTTTCATCCCTGTTTGATATTAAATAATCGACAAAAATTTGAACAAATGGGAGAAATGTTATTAACTCTAATAGATTTCGACTTTGTTATTTCCTCGTTTTTAAACGAAGTAGATTGTATTAGTGAAAACTTCTTATCTAATATTAATGTAGAAACCATTCAAAACGAATTGTTTAAAATAATGAAATAAAATGTTTTAGTATTCTCTTTAATATGTGTGTTTAATTATTTTCAAAATGCATGTTTATTTCGTTTAGCTTTTTCAAAACATTTATAAATTGTTTCAATTTGTATGTGTATAAAAAAAGAAACACTTCATTATTAATAAAAAATATATTAACTATCTTAAATAAATAATAATCTTAATATTTTAATTCATTCTTTTCAAAAATTAGAAAGTTAAAAGTTAATAAAAATTAATAAGTTAAAAAAACTTTATACAAAAATTAATATTAATAGAAAGTTTTTTCAAATATATTTCGAAAAAGTTAAAATGTATTACATCTTATCAAAAATGAGTTTATTGCTTTATGTGTGTATGTATATTATTTTCACTCTATTATATTACTGTAACATTACAACAGATTCATAGTTAAACACATATTAACATTAGGATGTGTATAAAAACAACGCATTAATAAACTATCTTGTTTTATTAAAAAATAAAGTAACTTCATAAAAAATGTTTAAAAAATAAAAATTTTATGAAAAAGTTTTAAAAATAATTCATTAGATTTAAAAAAAAAAAAAAATTCACAAATTAAAAAAATATATTTCATAAGTTTACAAAAAAAAAAAAAGTAACATAAAAAGTTTTAACAAAAAAAAAAAAAAAGTATCATAAAAAGTTTTAACAAAAAAAAAAAAAAAAAAAAAAAAAAAAAAAAAAAAAAGTATTATAAAAAGTTTTAACAGGAAAAAAAAAACACAAAAAATAATATCAATAGAATTTTTTTCAAATGTTTAAATTATATTTTGCAAAAGTTAAAATTAGTTTTCTGATTTATTTATATTATTTTTATTCTATTATCTTACTGTAACATTGCAATTCATTCATAGTTAAATTAAATAATAAATAAACATTAGGATGTGCATAAAATCAATGCATTAATATACTATCTTGTTATTAAAAGATAAAATAACTTCATAAAAATCTTTTCAAAATTAAAAAAAAAGTTTCATAAGTTTACAAAAAATAAAAAGTTTATGAAAAAGTTTAAAAAATATTTCATAAGATAAAAAAAAATATATATTTCATAAATTAAAAAAAATACATATGTAAATTTCACAAGTTTACAACAACAACAAAAAAAAAAAAATCATAAGTTAAAAGTTATTTCAAAAGTTCTAAAAGTATTTCGTAAGTTCAAACGTTTAAAAGATACTTTCCAAAATTTAAAAAATATTACAACTTACCAAAAATGAGTTTACTGATTTATGTGTGTATGTTATTTTCATCATATTATCTTACTACCGGCATTTAAATAACGTTCATAGTTAAACATTTATAAACGTTAGGATGTGTATAAAAGCAATAGATTAATATAGTGTTTTGTTCTATTAAAATTTAAAAATTTAAAATTAAATCAAAGTTAATTCTTTTGTTTTATAAAAATTCAAAAGTTTAATAAGTATTAGAAATATTTTGTAAATTTGAAGAATGAATTTCTTCCAACTTATTAAAAATGTGTTGACTGATTTACCTACTTATATTTTACTTTCATAATATAATTTTTCTATCGATGTAACATTTTATAGTTGTATAAAAACATTCATTAATACACTCTTTTGTTTTATGTAAATTATAAAACTTTTTTCTTAAAGATTAAAAATTGTGTTTCGTAAGTTAAAAAAAAAAAAAATCAAAGTTTAAAAAAAATGATTTACAAGTTTAAAAAAAAAAATATTTTCAAAAGAGTCTACATATTTATATTATCTTACTACCGTCATTACAGAACGTTCTTAATTAAACACTTATAAACATCAGCAAATGTATAAAAGCAGTTGATACTTTCCTGTTTTTATTAAAAGTCATACTAACTTTATAAAAATGTTTTGAAATAATAATAAAAAAGCTGTTATTAGATACTCCCCTTTAATTACATCTCATTGATAAGTTTTAATCAACCATCCAACCATTCAACTATTATGTGAGTTAGGATCTCATTGATAAGTTTTAATCAACTAACAGACCAACTATTTATTTTTATATCAATCAGCTATTTATTTACCCTAGTAACCAAAAAGCTTTTATCGACACATGAACAAAATTTTAAGATGCAAGACTCGTCCTTTTAATCGAAAAAACAATGACTAATATTATTTTTTTTTTCTTACTTAAATGAAACCTTCGCATGTGCATGGTAAAACTTGGAAAAATTCATTTAATACACAAATTTAAAGAAAACAGACAAAGTCTTTACACTTCTTTTAGTATTGTACTAACATTTTACCAAATATCTTTAGAGCTCAACAAGGTTTTAAATAATTATTTTAATAAAAATTGTCATTTGTAAGTAACATTATTGAACTAACTTGGAAAAATTAACTTGGCAAAACAGGTTTTCGCTGTTCCAACTTAGTAATATTCATAAGTTTATATGTTAATTAACCTGTTTGGTTATGTTCCAGCATGGCTTTATAAAATATATCTAAAAAAACCTTTAATATTAATGTCTAAAAATATGCAGTTAGTCTTTTATAGATAATTATTTTCACTTCTTTTATTTAAAAACATTTTTAAAGTTGCAATTTATCTGTGTGTTATGAAATGTGCATGCAAAACCTTTAATTATAATTTTCACATTTTTAGTATTTCAAATTATTGTTTTCAAAGTGTACTAAAATTTGGAAATATATTTAATTTTCATACATAATTAAAATAAAATAGTTTAATAATAAAGGCACATTTAACATTCTGTACTCACCATCGCAAAAGCACGTCCGACGCAGTCAAGAATTTGGGAAGAAATGAAAACTTCAAAGTCCTTATCAGAAAATGTTATCGGATAATCATATCAAAAGATCTGTGACGTCAAAGAACACGTGTCATCAACTGATCACGTGATGTATACCTAGTGCTTTGTTTTCTAGATTGGTTCTTATAAACATCCATTTATTAAGTAATTTAATCATTCTAATAATTATTAATTAATTAATTAATTAGTTTAATTAAATCTTTGTTAAAATGTTTAACAAAACATGATATCACAGATATTAGTTACAATCAGCACTTGTTTTAAACTAGTGAATTTTCATATCCTGTTTTTTAAGATATCTAGCACTAGGTATACATCACGTGATCAGTTGATGACACGTGTTCTTTGACGTCACAGATCTTTTGATATGATTATCCGATAACATTTTCTGATAAGGACTTTGAAGTTTTCATTTCTTCCCAAATTCTTGACTGCGTCGGACGTGCTTTTGCGATGGTGAGTACAGAATGTTAAATGTGCCTTTATTATTAAACTATTTTATTTTAATTATGTATGAAAATTAAATATATTTCCAAATTTTAGTACACTTTGAAAACAATAATTTGAAATACTAAAAATGTGAAAATTATAATTAAAGGTTTTGCATGCACATTTCATAACACACAGATAAATTGCAACTTTAAAAATGTTTTTAAATAAAAGAAGTGAAAATAATTATCTATAAAAGACTAACTGCATATTTTTAGACATTAATATTAAAGGTTTTTTTAGATATATTTTATAAAGCCATGCTGGAACATAACCAAACAGGTTAATTAACATATAAACTTATGAATATTACTAAGTTGGAACAGCGAAAACCTGTTTTGCCAAGTTAATTTTTCCAAGTTAGTTCAATAATGTTACTTACAAATGACAATTTTTATTAAAATAATTATTTAAAACCTTGTTGAGCTCTAAAGATATTTGGTAAAATGTTAGTACAATACTAAAAGAAGTGTAAAGACTTTGTCTGTTTTCTTTAAATTTGTGTATTAAATTAATTTTTCCAAGTTTTACCATGCACATGCGAAGGTTTCATTTAAGTAAGAAAAAAAAATAATATTAGTCATTGTTTTTTCGATTAAAAGGACGAGTCTTGCATCTTAAAATTTTGTTCATGTGTCGATAAAAGCTTTTTGGTTACTAGGGTAAATAAATAGCTGATTGATATAAAAATAAATAGTTGGTCTGTTAGTTGATTAAAACTTATCAATGAGATCCTAACTCACATAATAGTTGAATGGTTGGATGGTTGATTAAAACTTATCAATGAGATGTAATTAAAGGGGAGTATCTAATAACAGCTTTTTTATTATTATTTCAAAACATTTTTATAAAGTTAGTATGACTTTTAATAAAAACAGGAAAGTATCAACTGCTTTTATACATTTGCTGATGTTTATAAGTGTTTAATTAAGAACGTTCTGTAATGACGGTAGTAAGATAATATAAATATGTAGACTCTTTTGAAAATATTTTTTTTTTAAACTTGTAAATCATTTTTTTTAAACTTTGATTTTTTTTTTTTTAACTTACGAAACACAATTTTTAATCTTTAAGAAAAAAGTTTTATAATTTACATAAAACAAAAGAGTGTATTAATGAATGTTTTTATACAACTATAAAATGTTACATCGATAGAAAAATTATATTATGAAAGTAAAATATAAGTAGGTAAATCAGTCAACACATTTTTAATAAGTTGGAAGAAATTCATTCTTCAAATTTACAAAATATTTCTAATACTTATTAAACTTTTGAATTTTTATAAAACAAAAGAATTAACTTTGATTTAATTTTAAATTTTTAAATTTTAATAGAACAAAACACTATATTAATCTATTGCTTTTATACACATCCTAACGTTTATAAATGTTTAACTATGAACGTTATTTAAATGCCGGTAGTAAGATAATATGATGAAAATAACATACACACATAAATCAGTAAACTCATTTTTGGTAAGTTGTAATATTTTTTAAATTTTGGAAAGTATCTTTTAAACGTTTGAACTTACGAAATACTTTTAGAACTTTTGAAATAACTTTTAACTTATGATTTTTTTTTTTGTTGTTGTTGTAAACTTGTGAAATTTACATATGTATTTTTTTTAATTTATGAAATATATTTTTTTTTTTATCTTATGAAATATTTTTTAAACTTTTTCATAAACTTTTTATTTTTTGTAAACTTATGAAACTTTTTTTTTAATTTTGAAAAGATTTTTATGAAGTTATTTTATCTTTTAATAACAAGATAGTATATTAATGCATTGATTTTATGCACATCCTAATGTTTATTTATTATTTAATTTAACTATGAATGAATTGCAATGTTACAGTAAGATAATAGAATAAAAATAATATAAATAAATCAGAAAACTAATTTTAACTTTTGCAAAATATAATTTAAACATTTGAAAAAAATTCTATTGATATTATTTTTTGTGTTTTTTTTTTCCTGTTAAAACTTTTTATAATACTTTTTTTTTTTTTTTTTTTTTTTTTTTTTTTTTTTTTGTTAAAACTTTTTATGATACTTTTTTTTTTTTTTGTTAAAACTTTTTATGTTACTTTTTTTTTTTTTTGTAAACTTATGAAATATATTTTTTTAATTTGTGAATTTTTTTTTTTTTAAATCTAATGAATTATTTTTAAAACTTTTTCATAAAATTTTTATTTTTTAAACATTTTTTATGAAGTTACTTTATTTTTTAATAAAACAAGATAGTTTATTAATGCGTTGTTTTTATACACATCCTAATGTTAATATGTGTTTAACTATGAATCTGTTGTAATGTTACAGTAATATAATAGAGTGAAAATAATATACATACACACATAAAGCAATAAACTCATTTTTGATAAGATGTAATACATTTTAACTTTTTCGAAATATATTTGAAAAAACTTTCTATTAATATTAATTTTTGTATAAAGTTTTTTTAACTTATTAATTTTTATTAACTTTTAACTTTCTAATTTTTGAAAAGAATGAATTAAAATATTAAGATTATTATTTATTTAAGATAGTTAATATATTTTTTATTAATAATGAAGTGTTTCTTTTTTTATACACATACAAATTGAAACAATTTATAAATGTTTTGAAAAAGCTAAACGAAATAAACATGCATTTTGAAAATAATTAAACACACATATTAAAGAGAATACTAAAACATTTTATTTCATTATTTTAAACAATTCGTTTTGAATGGTTTCTACATTAATATTAGATAAGAAGTTTTCACTAATACAATCTACTTCGTTTAAAAACGAGGAAATAACAAAGTCGAAATCTATTAGAGTTAATAACATTTCTCCCATTTGTTCAAATTTTTGTCGATTATTTAATATCAAACAGGGATGAAAGATTACAGATTCGTGGTTAAAAATACATCCATTGCATTCAAAAATGCGCTTTAGTATACTCGATATACTATTTTCAATACACGTTAAAAGTTTATGTTGGCACATGCGTTCATTTTCTAAAGATGTGTGACTAACGATACATTTCTGTCTTATTAAGTTTGGTAAATGCTTTACATATATATGTTGAAGAAGTTCTTTATTCAGATCAAAGGCTTTTATTTTTAACTTTTCTAACTTATGCTCGTTCAAGTCAATGTGAGAATAATTCTTTAAATGTTTAATTCGCATGATAGAATTGTTAAAATTTAACACTAATATCATGTTATTAGCAACAAACGAGGAACTTTTATACTTCAAATTAAATGGAAAAATTTTATTGCAAAATTCGTACCAACTGTTAACATCCATAAAAATTGCATTTTTCGTTACAATTTCTTCATTAGTAAGCCCACTGCGTTTAAACTCTTGAATATGTATATAAAATTGTCTGTTATACAGTTTTAAAATTAAGAAGATACAATCACTGAGTTCTTCTCGAAATATAACACGATTACTGGATTTGCTCTTTATAGTTCGTGAAGTGGTGGATTGGTTTTCATCACTTGCTTGGGAAAGGTTGATTGCTTGGAACACAGTCTCTTCGCATCTAGTAGTGAGATCTTGAAAATATTCGTCTTGGGAAATTAAGTTAAAAAAATTCGTATTAATCTCAGATTTCACATTCAGTGGATAATCAGTAGTGGATAAATCACATGATATCGTCTCATTGTTAGTGTTCAATGCATTGGGAACTTCTAATCTCGGCAAGTTTAATTCATTCACATAAGCAGGCTCATTACATTCTTCTAAACGTTGATACTTTGAAGAAGAAACTACTTCGTCGAGAGGTCTTTTTAACAAATTTGCTACAGAATCCATTTTCAAAAAATAAGAATAGTTGCTGATGAAAGTTCAAACGGAAATCACTTGCAAACTGAATGCTTAAAAACAACACATATCCTAATATATGTTAAAAAATCAGCGTCGGTTACAGTTAAACATTAAAAAATTAGTAATGCCATTAGTTTTAGTCAACCATTTTTTATAAACTAAAAAAAAAAAACAGTCTTTGTACATAAATGGTAGTTTATATATTAAGTCAATGGTTTTACTATTTTTTGAAGAACTTTGTGGCAACACAAGGTTTAAATTTAAGTAAGTATATGATAAATAATGTTATCAGTTTCGCTCTTTTTGAAAAATTTTGTGGCAACACTAGGTAAAAGTTTTAATCTGAGTGGTTAATGATACACAATGTTAACAGTTTCGTTCTTTTTGAAAATTTTTGTGGCAACACTAGGTAATATCCATCATGATTATGTGAATAACAATTGCTAATATAAATGATAAATTAAACTTGGTAAATAATTCTAATAAATTAAAAGTATTTGAAAATTAATTCAATATTTTAAAATGAAAAATTAATAAATTAAAGTGAACTCTAATTTTATTTGATAAGAAACTTTTTTCTAAAGGTTAAAATTTAAGTAAATTTTTTACAATATCGTGAAATAATTATAAAAATTCATGAATTGTTATAACAAAAATACAAGACTAAAGCTTTTTTCATTTACACATTATTTATTCATCATTCTCGATAATGATAAAAATACAAAAAAATTAAAAACTGTACAGAAAATCAACCATTTCACATGATTTGACAAAGTTTGCATTTTTTCACTTATGCATTTTAATCAAATGTTGAATAAACTTGGTGTCAACATTAAATGTTTTGTTACAGTGTTTGCATTCGAAATTCCTGTAATGAACTTTTTTGTGAAATAAAAAATCGATATCAGAGTAAAATATAACACCACAGTGTTTACATTTATATTCCTTTTGATGATGACTTTTTTTATGTTTAGTTAAAGCAGACTTTGATAGAAACGAGTTAGAACATTTTTCACAAACATGAAACTTCTTATGAGATCTCTTGTGAATTTTTAACAAATATTTTTTAGAGAGTTCTAGTGAGCATTCATTGCATTTATATGTCTTATGAAATCTCTTGTGAATTCTTAACGAATACTTTCTATAAAATTCCATTGTACATTGATCACATTTATATAAAATGGGTGTCTTGGAATGAGTAACACTATGTCGTTTTAAATCAGTACTTTGAATGAAAGTTTCACATTTAAAGGGCTTTTTATCCAAGTGGGATCTTTGATGTCTGGTTAACGCAATCTTTCTAGAGAAGCATTTTTGACATTGATTACAAGAAAAGGATGGTTGGGTTGATGAAGAGGGTGATCTTTCACTATTCGAAACTTGCACCTCTTGACTGGGTAAATCCGATTCCATATTCATGAAGTAAGAAATTTCTTGTACAGCACTCACTTAAAGAACAGCGCTTAATATCTTCATATGACAAAAAAACAATAAACAGTGTGATGAATTTATACTGATTATACCGATTTATACTGATATGAATTCTAGGAGGCGCTACTGTTTTTTTTAAAAAAAATAATAGGATTGGTTTACAAAGTAATCTGATAATATGATGGTATTTGATAGGTAAGGCTCAATGTTATCTGGTGTTTATCATGCTGTTGTAATTTTTTTCTAATTGATAAGAAAATTCATGTGAAAATTAACGGAAAAAGAATTACTTATTTTCAGCACAGTGATAAAACAATACTATACTAAAGTAATAGATTGCTTACATTTGTCGTGATCGACTAATAGAAGATAACTTGTAAAAACACTTTTTATGTGAATACAGCAAACTTACTAAAATGAATGTATGACAATTAACCGATTATTAGAACTATACATCGAAAAATAATTAATAATGAAGTAGTTTATATATTTTGAAAGGTGTAAAAATCAATGTGTATGAATAATCAAGGTTTAGGTAAACTAAAGTTAAAAATGTAAAATTCATATTTTACAATATTACTGTTTAAAAAATATTTTCATTGTTGCTCTAACGTTGATGAAAATTGGATAAAACAGGGAACCTACAAAAAAACATATGTAATGGTTTGGTAAAATTAAATTGTCGTTTTAAAAAGCTTAGTTGAAACATCAAACAAAGTTCTCTTTCTTGACTTTTGTAAATAAGTGACATCTAATCTTAGTTGTTATTTTTCTTATATCAGCTAGTTCCTGTTAAAATTGTTTGTGATAACGGATGTTTGTGCAAGGCAGTGAATACGTGTTGATAACATACTATTTTAAGTTAGAGATGATTCGATTGTAATATAAGACATTATGCGGCCACTGGCGGGATGAGCAATGGGCAATTGTGATTAATGTTTAATTAAGCAGACTCACCTTCCTCCTTATCGCAATACTCGATTATCTCACAGACGTGATGAGCAATGCTTAATTGATCAGACTCAATTTTTTAAAATTATTAATTTCCAACGAAAATTCGATCCAACAAAGAGCAGCACCCAAATAAAAATCTTCCGGGGGTGGGGGTGAAGTTTGGAAAATGAGGAGGTTACCCCTTTGCTATAATATGATATAAGCTTCAGATCCTAAATAAAAAAAATTAAGCCCTTAAAAATTAAGCCCCTCTAAAAATTAAGCCCTCCCCTTTCCTAAAATCTCATCTTACTATAACATATATTACGATATGTTCAAATTTCCTCCCTACTCTAAGTTGATTCCAATCTTTAAGAAAAAAAAATACATTTAAGCCTTTCACAAATATAAGCCCCCTAAAAATTAAGCCCTCCCCTTTCCTAAAATCTCATCATACTAAAACATATTTTACGATATGTTCGAATTTCCTTCCTACTCTAAGTTGATTCCAATCTTTAAGAAAAAAAAAATACATTTAAACCTTTCAGAAAAATAAGCCCCCTAAAAATTAAGCCCTCCCCCCTTTCCTAAAATCTCATCATACTAAAACATATTTTACGATATGTTCAAATTTCCTTCCTACTCTAAGTTGATTTCAATCTTAAAGAAAAAAAATGCATTTAAGCCTTTCAGAAAAATAAGCCCCCCCTAAAAATTAAGCCCTCCTCCCCCTTTCCTAAAAATCACATCATACTGTAACAGAGTTAAAACATCCATCACCCATTTTCAAATATCTTTCCTACTCTAAGTTGATTCCAATCTCTACTTAAATTTAAACTCCTAAAAAATTTAAGACCCCCTCAATTTTAAGCCCCTCCTAAAAAAAAGCCCTCCCCTCTCTCTCTCTCTCTCTCTCAAAAATCCCATCATACTCGAACAGACTCCAAACATCCACCCCTCTACTACAGTATAATCTCCTACGTTTCAAACCCTAAAAAAATTTAAGCCCCCTCAATTTTAAGCCCTCCCCATCATCCTACTACAGTATGATACACTCTCCATCAGATAAGCTTCTCAATCAGGTGGTGGTGGTCTTCCCTCCCTCTTATAGGAGGTGGTGGTGGTTCCACTTCCACCATCCACCCGCCACCAACACCACCATGCTGGGGTTGAACTCTCCTTTCTTCCCTACTTTGGTTAAAGGAAGCGTTTGTTTGTAAACATGCCCTTTCCTTATTGGAACTTATGCTTCAACAGGAGCTCCAAATATTGGTTCAAGATTTCACCATCTTACAGTGGCAGATTTGGAGCCCCAAAATTTGGTTCAAACTAGGACAGGATTTTTAACAGTTTAATCTTTAAAAATCAAATATATGTTTCTTTTATCATAAATGAAAATATAATAGAAGAAATTACATGATTAAACAAATACATGTAATGAATAACTCTGAGATCATATTGACGGTATTAACACCTGACCCATAAATTTCGTTTTTACTTCAACTTTTCTTAACTTTTAGACATGAAATATTAAAGCATATTTTATCAGTTGAAAACAACCATTTTCGATGATTTAATGAATTTAAATGTGACCGTACCAACGATGCTCCGCCTTCTGGTCGAATGATGCATCAACTCCAGAAAGCACTTACAAAATGACCATATTCTTTTTAAATATCCGTAAAAAGGTAAAGTGAGTGAAGTAGCTGACAACATAAAGATATGACAGAAACTGGAAAAATATGTTGCATGAACATTTGCATAGAGAATCCTTTGTGCGAGAAAAATGTCGCATTTCCTAATATAAGACCAACAACAGCAACGTGTCGGGGATTTAGCGATTTGTGCGGCCAAAAGTGCCCAAAGACGCATCAACTAACTGCAAAGATCTTAGACAGAATTTTATGGAATGCCTGCGGTACAATATTTATCTAGTATTTCGAGAAAGGATAAACCGTCATAAGATCATTCATGCATCATTATTGTACCACTTGAACAAAATAATAACTAGCAAAAGCCATGCTTCGTTAGGATTCGCGAAGCATTGTTTCATAAGATAAGTATTTGAAACTAAAAATATTTTTGCATCTTTATTAAGTAAAAACTTTACCTCATGTTTTGGCGCATTTTAATTTTATCATTAAATTGGATTTCTGAAATCATTTTCCTTTAAATTGGATTAAATTAAAAATTAAATTCAGCCGAATTTCATAAATTGTTTTTTAACGGCAAACATATTAAAAATAATACTAATATTAATTACTTCTTATTAGTAAATATATTTCATTTGATTCAATTTGCAACCTTCAGATTTAAATAACACTTTATATAACGATTTATTTTATTTATTCATTTGAATAATATACATCCGACTTGTGTGCTCGACATGAAAGCCTGCTTATAAGTCATCGTCATAATATACAAGGGCGAGATAGCACAAGGAAAATTACAACACACAAGAGAAATACAGGGGCTCCACACAAAGTGCGTGTGCAATGGAGCCAGCGGGAATCGAACCCACAACCTCCAGGTCAGCAGAGCGGCGTCTTAACACTCGGCCACGGAGACCCTTATATAACGAATGTAACAATTCATTTTGTTCGTTTACAATTCTTTTGTTGACGCTTTACAATATATATATAATTCTTTTAAAATGCGTATATCGTCTGCATAAATGATTTCACATAATAAGAATACATTGTGTATTTGAATTCTTAAGATTGAAAAATACTTTTATAATTGAATGTAAATAATTGAATTTTCACAAATTTTAGTTCATTAAAAATATGCTATAATTTTCATAAAAAAGGCAATTTAAAAATTTTAATGATTAAAAAGAATAATCATCAAAATATGCGCTATTTCCAAACACTCTTAATAAATTATTCTATTTTAAATTCATATTTTCCTTTCAAATAACATCCTTTGAAAACCTCACCGGTTTTCAAAACAGAAACTTTTGTCTAACTGAATCATTAAAATATTCCTATAAAATAAGGTAAAATTTACAATAATAAAATAACTGGTGGGAATAAGCATGGATTCGAAGCATTTTATGCGTCGCGTATACACGAAGCTTGTTCCCAAGGTGTAAAGTGTAATTGTAATGTTTACCCTTGATAATGTTTTTTTTTTTCTTTTTCTTTTTCTAAACTGCGTTTTTTTGCCTTTGTACATAATTAAATTTTTTTACTGAATATATTATGTATATATTTATGTATTTATTAACAACATCATGCCAAAATTTAGTTCACTGAAGAAATACATAAACCTCAGTTGAAAAATTTCCCTTCAGCAACTGCTTCTATAGAGGAAAATGGTATGTGAATACTTTTGTGCAGCCCTGTATGAGGTATAGAGCTTATATCTACACTGGTGAAAAAAGAGAATTTTCATGTATTATCGAATTGCATGAAAAGAACTGAACTGAAGGAAAAACTACTGCTCCTAGATAAAAATGTAAATCTTCTACGGCAAATATACGTAAGCGTACACATGTGTGATGGTGGAGTGAACAGAAAAACAGGCTTTATAAGCGCGTGGAAGGTAAGACGAAATGCGTTCCCTAGGACACCTCGGCGAATTTCTTGGTGTTATCTTGCAGCAATCGGTTAAATTCACATCAGAACAGTAACAATGAGTAACTACCAACCTTTAGATGATGGAATGAGGTGGCGAATTGTGGAGGTTAGAAGCTGGCCATTTGCAAGTGCAGATATGCAAGAAAGTTAATTTAACGCCCAGCGTCGTGTGTAACTTATGGAAACAGTTCCAGGATACTGGATCCATCGAAAGAAAGCCTGGGCAAGGTTGTCCAAGAGCCACGATGGTGAGAAAAGATCGTATTTGTCCATTTTAGCGAGGCGTAACAGGGGAGCTACAGCTTCTCAACTCGCTCGGACCACAGGAACCCGTATAACAAGAGTGACTGTTTCCAAAAGACTAAATGAGAGAAGGTTGTTTTCCAAAAGACCGGCTGTTTGCGTCCCGCTCACGTCTACGAACAGGAGATTCCGGTTAGCATGGTGCAGGCAGCATAGTGATTGGAGTATGGAGCAACGGTGACAGTTCTGTTCACTGGCGACTCCCGTTTTAGCCTAAACACTGATTCTTGCCGTACTTTCATATGGAGAGAGCGAGAGCCAGGGACCCGCTACCTACTCTCCAATGTCCGCGAAATCAACAATTATGGTGGTGGCAGTGTGATGGTCCGGTCAGGCATCATGTTGGACGGTTGCACACCTCTCTACGCCTTTGATAGACTGGTGTGAATTATAGGTATGAGATTTTGGAGCCTTATTTTTGCCTTTCCCGAGGTGCAGTTGGCTCCGAGTTCATCTTATAGGACGATAACGCAAGGCCACACAAAGTTCTTCTGGTCGACGAATTTCTAGAGAGTGAGGATATTCGCCGGATGGATTAGCCAACGAGGTCTCCAGACCTCAACCCTATAGAGCATGTCTGGGACGCTCTGGGGAGGGCAATTGCAATTCGCAACCCCCCCCCCTACCCCTCAAAGAACCATCCAGGAACTGTAAACAGTGCTGCTGAATGAATGGGACCAATTACCACAGGCACGAATAAACTGCCTTATTTCCAGTATGGCATCACGCTGTGACCCCTGTATACCCCTGTAAGAGGGGATCATACTCCCTATTAACCCATTTCTTTTGTGTATTCTGCAACTGCTATTTCAGACCTTCAGACCCCAAGTGTGTTACGCACGAACATGTGTGTCTATAACTGTTGAATGTTTAATTTGTTTGTATTATATCATCCTATCTTCACACCAAATTTCATTAAAATCTGTCCAGTAGTTCTGGAAATCGTAGATTAAATATAAAAATTCTCTTAATTTCGCACACCAGTGTACAATGTGTAACATGGAAAAATTAATTAAATTTAAAAGCGCGTGTCAAAATTTAAAAACACACTCCAGCAATTATTACTCAAAAACAGTATTGTAGCTAATTTCTTTTGTGTGTCCCTGTAAATGAATAAAAAATGCTATGAATCACTGTTCTAACGCAATCGTAATGAAATTCAGGGATTTATATCAGTTTCAATACATTTGAAAGAGTTTAATCTCATTAAAATACTCTACAAACGATTTTTCTTCATATATCATAATGTAATAGAATTCTTTTGAGTGCCCCTGTAAATCAATAGCAATAATTATAACCACATACTTCGTATAAATCACCAAACATGCTTTAGGGATCCTAAATAACCTTTATCAATTGTATAAAAATCCGAGTTTACGGGAATTAGAATGGGGACAAACGACCAGACAAACCGAATGCATAAACACCTTTTCAGCTTTGTTGGAAAGTGTTGAAAATTGAACCCGAAAACATACTGTTAAAATTGAGCCCGAAGCCGTTTTTGGCCCCGTCTGATCCCATCCCATCTCTCTCAGGTATTGTTCATAAGAATAAGACCTCAACAGGTGCATTGTCATAAATCTTTAGAATTAAAAAAACATTAAATTTCTTTCTTTCTTTCTTTTTTACTTTCTTCTATTGACAATAGAAGAAAGTATTGTAATCGAAATTTTTTTTGACTTCCGGTTTTTGACGGATTTACACGTTTTAGGGGTCAGAGATTCCAAAAAACATGTTTTTACAAAATGTCTGTCCGTGTGTCCGTATGTATGTGTGTGTGTCTATGTGTGTCCGTATGTCGCCATTCTACCATCAAAAACTGTATGAAGATATGCATAGAATTGAATCAAATTTTTTGTAAATGTTTTTGGCTGTGGCAAGCAGGTTCTCCGTCAATTTAAAAATATTCCGCCTGAAGGGGGCGATGCAATCGCGATTTTTGTGCCATTTTCAATGTTGTACCGACCAAAAATTGTATGAAGTTATGCATCGAACTGAACCAAATTTTTGGTGTAAGTGTATGGCTATGGCTAGTTGGTCCACCCTGAATTTGAAAAAAATCCGCCGGAAGGGGGTGCTGCAATAGCAATTTTTGTGCCATTTTCAATATTACACCACCTAAAAGTGTATGAAGTTATGCCTAGATCTAAACTAAAATGTTTGTGTATAATTATTTTTTGGTATGGCAAGTAAGCCCTCCCTGAATTTGAAAAAAATCTGCCTGACATTCTATTATCCGTCGCCTCGTGCAGAGACGGAAATTCGTTTGACTGAAGCAGAAATTTACGATGAAAATCAAAGTTGGTATTTTATTGAATCAAAATTATTAAAGCATTAACATGAATAACTATTTTTTTAAATATTAAAATGTACGTATGAGATAGAAGAAAATTTTGGTATTGGCACATCCAACTAGTTTTTATATTATTCTTTATCTGGGGATTTTTTACACGTGCAATATGACAAATATGTTTGTCAATTAATATAAAATAATTATAATATAAAAAAATTTGAAAATGAATGTATTAATTAAATAATCAAATATTCCGAAGCAATAAATCATTTACAAAAAATCTATATATACTAAAAGTTTTTACACATTTATATTACAGAGTTATTTTAAATCTAATATTTCGTGCTGTGCCTCAATAAGATGATAATATATTTAATCATATCCGGACAGACTTAATTGATAAACTCTTTGGTAGGAAGAAAAATGTTACAAAATCAATTCTCAGATTTTTGTTTATTATATTCTCCACTGTATATAAATCCTATTCTGCAGTATAGTGTTAAGCAAACTATTATACCAATTTTTTCTTACTATCTTAAATATTATAGGCACAAACATTTCTTAAGTTTAAACTCGTATCAAATATGCTGCGTCTAAGAATACATTTGCGTACTGTAAATGAGAAAGTGAGTTTCAAAACTTGCCTTATCCAGAAAATCGAATCTTTTAAAATCAAAATACATTATAAAACTTTTTTTTTTCTTCTTCTTCAGATTTTAGGGATTTTTCAGATCTGCTCAATGTAAGTTCACCAGCAAAATAGATGACAGGAAAACTCGATTTTTTTTTTTTTTTTTTTTTTTTTTTTTTTTGGATAAGGAGAGTTTTGAAACTCTCATATACTTTTTATGTCTATTTTTCCTCATATATTTTTTAACTACATTCCCTCTTAGCTGAGATTGATTATTTGCCAAACATAACGTAGCTAAAAAGAAAATTTCAAAACATCGAAATGTAACTATTTTTCTTATTCATGTGATGTAGACGCACAAAAGTTATTCGACGTCGTAATCTAGTATCTGCATGTTTAATACAAAATTTAATTTATCGCATTTGCCAAAGCACGCATCCATGTTGTCACTTTGGAGATCTTCCAATAGCGAGCTTTATAAATTACATCAGGTGAGCTGAACATGAAAGATTTTTTCTGAAGGTTTAAAAAAAAACATTAAAAATAATCTGACATTTTTGAAGATTATAAACAAGATTCATTCACACTCCAGCACTTGTCACTACACTAGTAAATACAGAAAATTTAGTCCAACTCTGTCATTCTCATGTTTGATATAATTTATTATTATTGTTAAATTTTTCACTGTCACATATGTAATGAAAGCTGTTTGAACAGGATTTTAAAAATATCAGGAATAAAGTTGCTTAAAATATCTCTTGTGTGGTCTGAAAATTTAAATAAGTACTTTTGTATTAGCTGGGAGAAGGTAATAAATCAGCGGTAGAATTAATAATTTAAAAAAAAAAAGATCCCACAGTAATTATGAGATTTTACTGGCCCGTTACATAAAATTCTATTAAGTACCTTTGACCCATTGACGGTCTACCCCCTTTTCTCCTACTAGAAAAAATTTAAAAAAACTTAATTTGCAATTACACAAAACTTTCGGCAGAATAAAATGTAATATTATAATTTGCTGAAAAAAATATACAGTACATAAAAAAACAATAAAATTATTAATTATGTATTCTATTTCCGATCAGTTATTTCAATTGACTGTAAGGAATATTACATTTTTTAAATTATTTATTTATTTATTTATTCTTACTTTTTTTACATAACTAGTGTGCTACCCCCTGGGGGGGGGCAGAATGGAGGGAGTGACACACAAGACATTTAATATGAATAAGCAGTTGCAGACCTTTCAAATGATGTGTCACACGACTGGTGTTGTTAAGAAATTAAAAATGTGCCCCCCTGGGGGGCAGAGTGGGGGGGTGACACACAAGACATCCACAATAAGAATAAGCAGTTGCAGGCCTTTCAAATGATGTGTCACACGACTGGTGTTGTAAAGAAATTAAAAATGTGCCCCTCTAGGGGGGCAGAGTGGGGGAGGACACACAATACATCCATAATATGAATAAGCAGTTGCAGACCTCTCAAATGATGTGTCACACGATTGTTGTTGTAAAGAAATTAAAAATGTGCTCCCCCTGGGGGGGGGGGCAGAGTGGAGAGGGTGACACACAAGACATCCATAATATGAATAAGCAGTTGCAGACCTCTCAAATGATGTGTCACCCGACTGGTGTTGTAAAGAAATTTAAAATGTGCCCCCCCCCCCTGGAGGGCAGAGTGGGGATGGCACACAAGACATCCATAATATGAATAAGCAGTTGCAGACCTTTCAAATGATGGGTCACACGACGTTAAGAAATTAAAAATGTGTCCCCCCTGGGGGGGGGGGTAGAGTGGGACGTGACACACAAAACATCCATAATAGGAAAAGGCAGTTTCAGACCTTTCTAAAGATATGCAACACGAGTGCTGTGGATAAAAATTTAAAAGTGCCCCTTTGGGGGGGAAGCGGGCAAAGTGGGGTGCGGCGCCCCAAACATGCATAATTGGAATGAGCAGTTACAGTTCTTTTAAACTATAGGGAGGCTCCGCCCCCGTGCTTGCTACGCTCGCCAGCCCCCGCGTAATCGCTTCGCGATTCCGTTCGGTATTGCTTTGCAGTCCCGGTTGGAATCGCTTCGCGATGCATAGACTGAGCCTTTTCCTAATTGGTCTATTCGACTCATGGAAGGAGTGGACAACCCGGATTCATTATTTCCGGAAATCTTACACATCAGCATCATTCCAGGAGTCATTCCTTTTAAGGCTAGTTTTTTTTTTTTTTTTTTTTTTTTTTTTTTTTTTTTACTGTAGAAGAATTTGGATTTTAATAGCATATTTGGTGGATTTTCTAATGCACATTTTCAGGCATATTTTGACAGTTTTCACAGAGTATTTAAATCATTTTATGGTAATAACATATTGACACGAAACAAATGAACGCAACGTGTTTTTCTCCAAATGGTTAAAAACTTAAATACACCTTTAAAAAAAAAAAAAAAGAAGAAGAAGAAGAAAATATTTTATGTTTTTATGTAAAAACTTCCACTATCCATCACTCTCTTAACTGCCAATCCCTATCATTCATCAATGCTAAAAATAGTACAAAAAATGTTACAAATACATAAAATGTTACAAATACTATTAGTGCATTTTTTAGCAACATTTGTAAAGTGGAAAATAACCGCTGTAAGCAAGGCAGAGGCATTTGCGCGTGTATGTGAAGTTATGAAGCAGGAGGCATGCGAAGAGAAAACTGCGCCCGGAACAAAGTTTCAATTTGGCGCCCCCGACCCCCAACTTTTTCATATGAAAGGCCAAAAATGTCGTTGGTATTATAAATTTGGAGCCCCCTAAATATTCGCGCCGGGGGCGACCGCCCCCTTTTCGTACGGCGCTGATGTGAAGGTAAGAAGATAGCTTCTAACGAAGAATAAAAAAATATGTATGTCCACAATGAAATTTTGCTGTCGTGAACTGAGAATCCCAGGTTGATCCCCTAATATTAATAATAATGGAATATTTTTGGATTGGTCTATCTTTAAAATTGAATATAATTCTTATTCCAAAATATTTACAGTAAAGCGTTTCTACATTTCTTGCGCAATATAAACCACATATGATGTAATAAGGTTAACCTTGAAGATTGCTTCGAACAATTCGATTTCAGAGTACGTCTTTTGAGATTTAAATTAATACTGCTGACAAATCATTAAATTCGTGACATCTTGTGAAAGCATCAAGGCGGGAAAATACTATGAACAAAAATCCTTTTGTTTAACTAACACTGTACCCGTGACACCTGACTTTTGAAGCATTTGTTCTACTGCCAATCTCTCGACCTCCTTTGTCCTCGAAAAAGGATTATTTTATCCGTGTGTTACGAGTTAAAGCTGCGAGATGTAATGTGTTAAAGATAAATTATCTTGAAATTAAGTAGAAGGTTCATCAAGATATTTAATCAACAATAAAGTAAAATATTAATTTAAGAAATTTAAACTCAGTAAAAATAGTTATTAATAAAACCACTTTACTCTTCAATCATTCACTTAAAAAATAAAAATAATTATGTCTCTCATTTCTTAAATAAAAACGTCGAATTAAATAGTTACCTCTCACAAAGTACATCTTCACATAAGATACACAAAAGTTTAAAAATGATTCGATTCATTATTTTATAGAATTATCGATTGTGTATCTCACAATCAGCTATTTCTATCATGAATCGAATTTCCCATACTCATTATCTATAAATTATTTATTGTTTTATGTATTTACTTGCGAACTTTTTTTTCTTGTAGAGAGTAAAGCATTTATCTCTAATAATTTTTCAATTTCAAAGAAATGTTTAACGATTTTTTATAGATTTTTTTTCCAAAATAATTATAATTATAATAATCTATTATATTAAACTCTGACTGCGTACTTGTATTTCATATCATCAAATTACCAATCAGTTATCCGCATGGATTCGAGGATGTCAAAAGTGATCTTAGAATTATAAAATTTGAATTAGTTTTCGAGATTTTTTTTTCCCTATTTTTCAGACATTGCTGTAATGGTGGCAACTGAATTATTCCATTTTTATAGAAAGAAAATGAAAATATTGGATTACTAAATATTTTAATGCCATTTTCTCATAAAAATTTAAAAGAAAATATTTTTAATTAAAATTACGTTCTACGCCAAGAATTATCGTTTGCTATAAAACCCTACGATTATCTTTTGTCTAATTTTGTTCGCACTATTCGACTCAGTGAATTTTAGTTTATTTCTATTAACAAAAAATGGATTTTAAATTATATTTTTATGACTTTTTCGATCCATATTCACTTAATTAGTCCCAAAGAATTCTCAGAGTTTAAATTTATTAATTAGCGTGCAACAACATTTTCGGAATTTGGAGAAAATGTAAATGAATTATTTCTGATAGAATATAGAATCATTATAAACTGACGCATAATCTTCGGTATGTATATCAATGTTACAAACAAATAAAGGCATATGAATAATTGGCAAATTTGTTTTGATGATTTTTTTAATGAAGACACCTCTTTTTATTGGGTTAACATACTGTTGTGCAAACTTGACGTCATATGCATTTTTTTCTACAGATGTTTAAGATTGTTCTCAAGAATCCTAAAAGGGTAATTCTATAGCGGATGTAAATGACATCATTTTATAAAGGAAAATGTATGTTTAAATTCTTAAAACTGAAAATATTTAGAATATGTAGAACTACTACGTCATTAACATTTTAGCACCTTTTTTTTCATCTCAGAAGTAAAAATTCCTCTGACAAAACTTTTGAAAGTATCGTAGATGAAATCGCACACTAATATGAGACGTTTAGCACCTTTGCATATTCTGATCGAAAGTCTTTGTCCAAGAAAATAGTAATACATGTCACAGAACTTACTAGCCTGTATGAATTCGCTTTGACGAGTGAAACAAGCAAACAACTAGTTGGAAATTGCACGTGAAGCGTAGCAAATGAGTGCGTTCATACGATAACGAAGTTTTAAAAATATTCAGATCTTGCTGTTATAGAGGACAGTACTTCGGATACAGTATAGTGGTCGAAATCTTTTTTGTGTTCCTGTAAATATACAGGAAGTAACTTTTATTACACATCAGCAACATATATCATATTCATAAAATGTGAAATAGTTTAATATAATCAAAACACGCCCCAAACAATGTTTCCCCGTATAGCATTATGCAGTGGAATACTTTTGTGTGCTCTGTAATTTAATAATAAATATTCTTTGCATCACAGATTATACAGAATGTATATTTTAGTACATATATACTTCAGGTTCATATCAATTCTATTATATTCGAAAGAGTTTAACATCATTAAAATGCATTTGAAACTTTTTTCCCCATTGACCGTAATGCAACGGAATACTTTTGATTGTCCCTCTAATTGATCTATATATCGGATTTTCATAAAATCTGAAATGACTCGGCAAAATTATGTAATAATTATATAATGTAAATTTCAAACGATTAAAATGCATTTGAAACTTTTTCCCCATTGATCGTAATGCAACGGAATACTTTTGATTGTCCCTGTAATTGATCTATGCATCCGATTTTCATAAAACTCGAAATGACTCGACAAAATTATGTAATAATTATGTATTTTAAATTTCGAACGATTCGGTTGTATGGTTTTTGCGTTGTTATATGCGGACGGACGGACTGAACGACAACTATGGGTGCTACGTACTTACATTATTACGAACGCACCTAAAAATGAGCTTAGCGATAATGTCAAGCTTCTCAAGTTTTTGTCCAAAAATTTCTCGACCGATGAAATTTTGTTTATAAGTTATAAAGGCATTATACTATAATTTTATAAAAATAATATAATTTGCCTAGAGTAATTTTCATAATTTTCAGTTAAGAGTCCACTTTAGACAAATGGAAAAATCCGTCCGCTAATGCTAATCCATGGAAGAAATTTATAAAGATATCTTGGTCGCATTTTAATACTTTTTTTTTCACATTAGATCATTAGATAGTTGAGGCTGGTCTGTACGAAAGCCGCTTTTTACTTTTTCTATTTTTATTGCTTATATCTTTTTTATGAAGATGCTTTCGGATTCTGAACCGGCTCCGAAAATGAAAATGTCCTCATTAAAAGTATTTGTAAACAAAATCGAAAAAGTGAAAACCGGCCTTCGTACATATAGCAGCTCCGTTCATGCAGCTATTCAATTATTTAAAAAAAAAAATATTGAAATGCAACCGAGATATATTTATAAATTCCTTCCATAGGAATAAGATTAGTGAAAGGCTCTTTTCTTTTGACTGAAGTAGCCTTTTAAAATACTAGTCAAATGTGGCAATTCCAAAACTTTCTTCTGTCTCATCCATGTTAATGCATTAAAATTCGCTATCACACATAAAATGAAATGGCAATCTATGCTCATCATGGAGATTCTAATGATATGAAATCCGTTGATTAATTCTTGAGATATGACTATCATTAAAATCACGCAAAATACAGCATATCAGCGTTCACTTGTTAAGTGTTTTACCCGAAACCTAATCTGCAACAACTTATATCAACTCAATCTAGAGTTTGATGAAAATCCATCCATTAGTTCTTCTTGAGATAGAGCTACTGCAAAAATCGTGGAAAATGCAACACAACAGCGCCACTTGTTGGGTGATTTACACTAAAATATAAACAACACCAATTCATATTAAGGACTAATTGAGAATCTGAAGATTTATAAAAATCCGTGCATTAATTCTTGAGATACAGTTAATGCGGAAATCGTGAAAAGTGCAGTATAGCAGTGCTATCTGTGAAGCATTTTACACTGAAATGTAGAAGACGTCTATTCTTCTCAAGGACTAACTGAATCTGAAGTTTGATAAAAATCCGTGCATTAGTTCCGAAGATTGAACTATTGCGGAAATAGTGAAAAATGCTGCATAGCAGCGCCGTCAGTTGTGTGCCGATTTACACCAAAATATAGAAAACATCAATTCATCTCAAGGGCTAACTACATCTGAAATTTGATCAAAATCCGTGCATTTATTCTTGAGATAGAGTTATTGCAGAAATTGCGAAAAATGTTGCATAGCAGCGCCAAATATTGGGCAATTACCGGTTTAAGGCAAATACCAGTTTAAGGGATAAAGGAAATTTTGAATCGCCTAAATTTGAATCACCTTGTATATTTATGTTTTTAAATGCTAAAGAGTCCTTCCATTATTGTTAACATTTTTTATCCTTTCACTTTTTTTATTATGAATAATATAATGTCGAAAATATATATGTATTGGATATCTACTATTACAAAGCATTAAACTTCATTTTTGATTTCTACATTCATATTTGTAAAGTAATTTATATTGTTTTATAATTATATATATGTATATACACATATTTAGAGAGAGAGTTGGTAAAGAGAGAGAGACTGCAATATAGATACAGTATAGTCCGGAATATAGAAATTCAAAAGATTTTTTTTTTTTACTCAAGTAAGGTGTCACACAAAATACATATGAAAGCAGATGAACAACTTGACCATGTTTCGGTTTCATTAAAAATAAAAAACTATTATCATAAAAATTCATCATCGAACAAGACGAATGACACCGGACAGTTTTGATTGTCTGATGTCATTCAGACAATCTTGACAATCCTGACAAATTTTGACAGTCTTGATTGTCTGACGTCATTTAATGACAATCCTGACAAATCTTGACAATCTTGATTGTCTGATTCATCACCATCAAGACGATAGACAATCGTCTTGACGGTGATGAATTTCCATGATAATGGTTTTAATCTCTAATAATACCAAAACATGTCATATTGTTTATTTGTTTTCATCTGTATTTTGTGTGACACCTTACTTGTAAATCTTGACTGTCTGATGTCATTCATCTTGATCGATGATGTTACCCAGTGGCGTGATCAGTAGCGGCATCTACTGTCAGGCCGAGTGGTCGGGTTCGAATTCTGGTAAGACATGGATGTTGCTGTGCTGGTCCCTTTGTATTGATATACATAATGGATACAAGAAATAAAAAATGTACTGACTTGTCGTTGTTTCTGTGTATATTATGGATCATTCGAGGCGAAAGACATAGTTGTATTAGGCCCCAAAAGCCAATCTCCTGTCAAACCTTGATCCAAGTTGATTTTTATTTCCGATAAAACGAAATTATGCCAAGTTGTTTATTTGTTTAGACATGAATTTTGTGTGACACCTTACTTGTAAATCTTGATTGTCCGATGTCTTTTATCTTGATCGATGATAATTTTTATTTCCGATGAAATCGAAACATACCAAGTTGTTTATTTGTTTATAGTATATGAATTTTGTGTGACACCTTACTTGTAAATCTTGATTGTCCGGTGCCATTCGTCTTGACTGTGATGATTTTTTATGATAATGATTTTTATCTCCGATGAAATCAAAACATGTCAAATTGTTTATTTCTTTATGTATGAGTTTTGTATGACACCTTACTTGTAAATCTTGATTGTCCGGTGTCATTCGTGTGGATCGATAAGGATTTATCCGATGAAACCGAAACATGCTAAGTTGTTTATTTGTTTATATATGAATTTTATGTGACACTTTACTAAAGTAAAAGAACGTTTTTATGAATTTATATGTTTAGGAAAAGGTGTTGTTCCCTTTTTAAAATTAAAGGATTAAAAACATTTTTAGTTTTGAGTATTATTAACCATTTGAAAAATGGTTGTTGTTTTCGGGAGAATGGACCCGATGATGTTACCACTTTTGAATGATGTTACCACTTTTGAATGATGTTACCACTTTTGAATTTAAATTAAATTCTTTATTTTTAGAAGAATTTTTATTTGAATTTAAATTAAATTCTTTACTTTTAGAAGAATTTTTATTTGAATAGTAAATTAAAATGGTTAAAATCATTGTAATAAAGGAGAAAACTAACAAATTTAAAAATGGGTAGACGGAAATTAACAGATACGGAAAAAGCCGAAGCCAAAGAAATGAATGAACGTGAATATCGCATTCAATGATATTAAACACAGTCAACATGTATAAGTTGCTTATTAGTTTGGCGATTCGTATCATTTGGCGAAATTGGTCGACGGGATAACTGAGTAATACTGTATTTGGTTTGGCGCAAAAACGTCTTTCAATGCAGAAAATGATAAAATCAAAAGATTATTGAGCCGCTGAAAACCAATTACGTGTTGAAAGGCGATCACGAAAAAGGAAGCAATTTAATGCCGAACCGATTAATTGTAAAACATCATGTCGCCAGGGCGACCAATCCACTAGCCATGGCGTTTTACTATCGGTCGGTTCTAACCAGGAAAATTTGAGTGCCAATAGTGATTCTAACAAGCCGGAAAATGTTATAGCTATTACTCTTGATTTTCCACCACCTAAAAAGAAAACTAAAAAGCAATCGGCTTGGGAAAAACTGGGAAAAAACTTTTTTGATTCGATGTCTGATGGACCCATTCACAGATGCATGTGCTGCGATCGATTTTGGTTTAAAACCTCCATCACCAAAATTCTGCTCTGTAAAATCAAACAATATATGCCAAAGTCTTACAAGTATAACAGTATATGCCAAAGCTGTATTTTAATAATGATTACTTTTGCACCAACAATGTTAAATAGTTTGAAATGTTTCTTTCGTCGCCAACTTTTATGCTTGGCGACAATAGAGTGATATATTTTAAACGAACCGTACCTTCAAATTGCAGCATGTATAAAGTCATTTATAGCAGTGGCACGGATAATACACAATAAAACAACTGGTATTTAGCTTAAAATGATAGATGAATGTATCGAGTGAAACATTTTTCAAATGGTTGGGGTAATTTCTTAAATTACAATTTTTTTTTTTTTTTTTTTTTTTTTTTTTTTTTTTTTTACAAATTGAGTAACGATATTTCAACTAAATGTGTTTCTGAACGAATGTATACAGAATAATTTTTCTTTCTTGCTAGCTTAATCTCTGATAAATCTCGAGATGAAATCTTATAAAACTGGATTTCTTCTAATGTGGGTTTGGCGTCTTCGCGATATTCATGCAACTCACGATAATGAGAATGGTCGACCTTGAAGAAAAAGTTAACTTTCTATCTTTGTAGCTAAGAAATTAATACTCTTTAATCAATAGGATCTTTGTACTGGCAACTTCCTTAATTCTGTGTGGTCTGACACAGGGCATGTTGTTCTCAGAATTCTGTTTACAAAATCAACAAACTGTGTAAAAGGCATTGATTCTGCCGTGATAGATAATTTTATAGATAAATGACTAAAAAATTATTTTTAGTCAGTCATTAGAAAATTTCTGTTATCATTCTGATATATGTTTTTATGTTTTTTCGTAACCATGTTTTTTTTTTTTTTTTTTTTTCAATATTTGGATTTAAGATTGTACTTTCAAATAATAATAATAATAAATTTAAAGCTTATATAAATGATAAAAGCACAAAATCTTCCCCCATCACAACACATAAAAAGAACCTCAATTCAATCACAAAACAAAGATGTACGCTAGTGTTTTGTTTATAATTTTTTATACATTCTTTTTTAGATTTTTTTTTTTTTAAGTTCTATCAAAATATTTTTTTTCTCTAAACTTTCTGGCATATTTACAGACTCATTATCAAATGTAAAAAGAAAAACAATATACTTACAACTGTGAATATTTAAGTGATTTAATCCTTTATGCCCGACGGTACTTCAAAAAAAATGTGCCATTAAAATAACTTCTTATAAAATTCATTTAATATTTCGATTTTAAGTAATAGAGTTTAGAATGAATTACAGTTGCTTTGTATTATATTATTCCCAAAGCATTATATTGATTGAACAAAACAAATATATTCTTATAAGGATGTTTTCTTTGCCATTTGCATCCTTTCAGCCTTCTTGATTTTGGAAGATTGTAGAAGTTTTAGTTCGGAATTATTTCTGGTATCCTTATTGTAAGCATGGCGCACCCACAGAGTGAGCTAAGGGGTCCGAAGCCCCTCCTAGACTAGACTGCGTATTTAAATGTGAAAAAATTAAGAATGAATACAATTATTTTTAATAGGTCCTTAAAGTGTCTGAATTTTTTAAAGATTATTAATTTTGTGTCATCCGATTTTCTTTCTCTTTTATAAATCTTATGAATTTCAAAACATTCGCATGTTTTAAATTTACTTAATTAAAAATTTAAGACTATCTACACCTCTTGCTCTTTTTAATCTTCATAATATTTTGTTAATTTAAGAAAAAAACTTCAAATTGTTTGATTGCAAACTCTTCTTAAAATTATCCAAATAAAAAAACAAACCAAAAAATCTTAAAAATTAAACTATATTTTAGTCATTATTTAACATGCTATAGACATTCAGAATTAGCCCCACTTTCAAAAACTTCCTCTGATTTTTTTTTTTTTTTTTTTTGGGGGGGGGGGGGGCTGGTTAAAATGCTCAAGACAGCAAAAAAAATGTAAGTCAGGACCTCATACGGCGTATCTCTTCAAATCAAAATAAAAGAAAGACAGAGTTCGACAGTAGACCGGACCAGATTTGGTGTTTTGTAGTGTAGACTTCTAAAATATTCTAGCTCCTTCCAAAGCGTAATCATCGATGCGCCACTGATTGTAAGAGCATTATATTTGTACATTTCCTAATTCTATAAAACTGTTTTTAAAAAAAAATATTTTAAGTAAAAGATTTGGGTGGAGTTATAAATATTACACAAAATCTCTATAAATACAAATTTAATTAAATTCACAAAATCCTTCTAAAATTCATTAAATGATTGTGTAAATGTTTTAATGCAGTTTCAAAAATTCACAAAAAATGCTTTAGAAGATGAAATTTTCATTCATGAATTCATAATTTGGAGCATAAAGGGTTAAAATCAAATAACTTTCCTTATTTTTCGATAAATTAATCACGTCTTGGATTATAGGCGAAAAGAAATTGGAAAATTAGCAATTATTAAATATCAAATTAAAATTAAATTAGATATTGAAAGCATTTGTTACGAACTAAAAATTGTATTACTAAAAGATTCCTTCTTTAATTCAATTATACTTTATAACGTAGATGAAAAATGTTTATGACTTAATAATTGCATGTAAATAAATATTTAAAATATAATGATGAAAACTTTCTTTTAAAATCATGTATGAAAACTTAAGTAATAAATATTAATCTAAAATATAGATTTCTGGCTGCAGACGATTTTAAGATATTATTAACAAAAGAATGTTATATTTTCAAGCAAAACGTTAAACTAATTTTCTATATTGATATTTAAAACACATATGATAAAATAAATAATAAATTCTTACCGGTGGAGCGATAGATTAGTTCTTTTTAAAAAACAATAGCAAAAAAATACGGGTTTAAACCTGTTTCAATTGATAGGCGTGTCAAAGTACGTGGTTTTGTTTGTACTTAATGTGACTTAATGTAGGGTTACATTTTTAGCATCACCCCCAGAGATAATACTTCCCCTCCACCTATCTCATTCCTCCATGAAATCACTCCTTGGCTGCTGCAAGTTCATTTTATTAAACTGTAGTTATAATAGAGAGAAAAGCTCCTTTTGCAGACAATCTTTTACCGAAATATCCAAAAAATGTTCCATCATTTACTACAACCAGCCGTACTCATGGAAGAGAGAACCCAAGAATCCTTTTTTACCACCTCTCGAAGCTTCCTCTTTTAAAATCTAAAAAGAAAATTCTAGAACATTCTTTACTCTCAAACCATCATTCTTTTATGTAAACATAACTCATGCCCAGAGCCGAGATTAATATTCGACAGACGACAGTTTTATTTTTTAAAAAATATTATTTAACCAATTTATAATCGACTCAGAATTTTCAAATATCTTAGGCAGATGATTTTTTATAGACGATGAATTTTAAGATTAAAAAAAAAAAAAGAAATGAATTTATTGATATGCACAATATCAAATGTTGAATGAGGGAAAATAAATAAATAGAAAAGTAAAAAAATGATATTTTTTGAAAGGTATGGTTTTGGAATAAATTTAACAAGACTTTCTTAAAAAGGGTTGATAAAAACATAGAAAAATGAGTTTTATTTGGAATATTAAGAAATAAAATTTAATTAAGAATATTTTTAATTTAGAGCCATCTTTTTAAATTCACGCATACTGGAATAAATGTTTTTTAAGGCGAATTAAGAATTTATACCGTTTCCATAAAGATTAACAGATAAGATCTAGAAACAAGATTTTATTTTAATAAGTTGAAGTAAGTACGGAATATTATTATAAGGAAATTAATATAGTATAAAGGTTAGTTTTGACGAAAAAAATTTAAAATTTGTAATTAATATATATATATATATATATATATATATACAGTCGAGTCTCTATATAACGAAATTGATAATTCCATCAAAAAATTCGTTATATAGAAAAATTCGTTCTATAGAGAAAATCGCAAAAGTTATCATTTAATGTGTAATTTTTGTTAAAATATGTTTTTGAGCTTTTAAATTAAGCTTTTGAAATGTTTAACGCTAAACATTAATTTAATATTTTATTTTTTATTTATTTAAACTATTTCATAACAAGAAAATAAACGTTTATTTGAAAGGGCAGCAAAACAACGCAAAAATCTGTTGGATAAATCTGTAATTTTCGGTTCTTGTTCGGTTGTTTGATTTCAAAGCTTTTGTATTTATCAAATTTTTCAAATTTTAACAAGAAATGGTAATGTGAGTGGAAAACATTTTCTTCCATTTGACGTCCTCCCCCTTGTAACGTCAAAGACAATAATCATTTCTCTTCCTGGTTTTGCTTTAAGTTTTCTCTTTAATCAGCATTGATTAAAGAGATTGCTTAAGATGGTATCAGTGGAACACTACGTAACAATAAGATTGGTATGCATTTCCAAAAATTCAAAGAGAGCTATATTTTCTTCGATACTTCCACGCATCTTAATTTTTCCCCATTTCTCTAGTTTCAGAATTCACTGAAAAGCGAGACTTTTTAAAGCTATTTGCTAATCTTTCTTTCATTGACTTTGAATCGCTAAGCTTTAAAAAGTTCCTCATTTTCCTTTAAAAAAGTAACATAAAGTTTTTTTTTTTTTGGGGGGGGGGGGGGGAGGAAGAAATAAATACCCCTTTTTTTTTTTTTTTTTTTTGCATGAACAATAAAGGACAAATATACAGCTATGAAATATAAACCAGGAAACCGCAAATATAAATGCATTTCTCAAACAATTTGAAGCTTTGTCTACACAAATAAATCAACATTTCTGAAAAAATTCGCTATATACAGATATATATTTCGCTGTATGGAGATTATTTTTAATGTAATAATGAAAAGATTTACCGTTTCTACAAAAAATTCATTAAATAGAGAAATTCGTTGGATAGAGTTTCGTTATAGAGAGACTCGACTGTATATATACATGTATCTATCATAATTCTCAAAATAATTATCATTTAGTGTATAGAGATAGTCAAATAAGTTTTAAAGCATTGATGTTGATTCTTTTTGAAATATTAATGTATTTATTTACACATCAGTGGTGAAGTACTATGATTAATCAATGTGCAGAAAATTACAGTTTGGAACTCTAAACTGCTTTGTTTGATAGCAGTCTTGTTTCTAAATATTCAAAAACTGATGAAACTGGATTGAAGATCTGGAGATTTGTTGTCCGTTTTTTACCAATAAAGGGTTGAATGCATTTTACTTTTTCTGTGTATGTCACGCTTATTCACACAGATTTCACTATAGATAGACATGCAAATTTTGAATTAAGTATAAGGAATCCTGCTACCCGTATACGTCTACAACATAAAAAGTAGCCAAAATTTTAAAAAGGAAAATTTTCGAATGAACAAAACTCATATTCATTTATTTCTTAATATTTTAATAAAATTTTGTACGTTTAGTAACAAGATAAATCGCTATTTAACAAAACAGTTTGGAATAAACTGTAATAGTCGGAATGAAAGAAAAAATTTCAAATTGCCCGTTTTTTTCTGCGACTGATTGACATATTCAGGAGCGATTTCATTCCAAAACTTTAAAGCATTCGCTTACGAAAATCATGAAACATCGGTCCGCAATCCAGAAATTCGGATATAGAAAAGTATCACGAATTCCGATTAACAGACGCTGAAAAAATCAATTCGTCGCAAATGATCGCAGAATTAATGCATATTTCGTTAAAGGATCGCGAATAAAATGCAAATTTTGGCAAAGGATCGCGCATAAAATGCAAATTTCGGCAAAGGATCGTAAATAAAATGCAAATTTCGTCTATGCAAATGTATAAAATGCAAATGTATCTATCATAATGTCTATCGTCAAAGGATCATGAAAAACACAAATTTCGTCAAAGGATGGCGGAAAAAACATGAATTTCGTTGTTGGTTCGCAGAAAAATCTGAATTTCATCAAAAGATCGTGAAAAAAAGCATAAAAACCGCGTATTTCGACAAATAATCGTGAAAAAATATTAAGTTTATCAAAGAATCCCCAAAAAGTTAAATTTCGTCAAACAATCGAGAAAAAGGGCAATTTTCGTCAACAAATCCTGGAAAAAATGCGAATTTCATCAAAATTTTGCCATGAAATGTTAATTTTATTAAAGGATTGCGAAAAAACGCTACATTTGGCAAGGGATCGTTGGAAAAACGTGAATTTCGTCAAAGACTGAAAGAAAAAAGATAGCAGTCTCGGTAAAAAACAGCACAAACACAAATATTTATGTTTATTATTATAATTTTTAATGTAAAATGATAAAACGAAACAGACAAACAGACAGACCGACCGACAAATAGACCGACACTAGCGTCTAGAGCCCTCCCCAAATACTAATAACGTCGTATGAACCTGCGCGACGTGCTAGGGAATTTCTTGGGTGCATTTGTAATAAGAGCCGTTGTTTGGGGCGGGGTCTAGACGTTAATCAACATTCACAGCCGTTTTCAAATACACAACTGTTATTCCATAATCTCGTTCCCAGTATATTCATAATTTAAATATCAATATATTCATAATTTAATAGGGCTTGTTTAGCACAACTTACCGGTCACTTACCGATTTTAGATAAGTACGAAATGAAAATCAAGGCGAAGTGTGACGTCAGTCAGCTACAATTCAACAGGATAGTTTTCACTGGTGCCACAATTCGCTTTCGTACTGCCCTGCAATCGGTCGGTATCATTGGTTACTTTGGTAAGTTACGCTGAACACGCCCATAGAAATCATGGAGTAGATGTCATTAATCCGATACCACTTTGTCTATAATTAAAATGAACACAAAAACATCATACATTTTCATCGAAACAATAACATTGAATAGACATTTCGCTTATTCTTTTCCCTTTTTTTTTCTTTTCAGATCTCTTTTGGTAGTCCATCTGATGGTGAACTTCAAAAAGGTGACATCATTTTAAAAATAAAAGACAAAGACGCTTCACGTCTTTCACACCAAACTGCAACAGATCTCATCGTTAAATCTGGAAGCACAATCAAATTGGTTGTTGCCAGGTAACTATTAAAATCTTGCTTATTTTTTTCTCTGGCGAAAGTAAAATCTTAAATGGTGAATAGCAACAGTAAATTAAAACATGCCGAGAGTAGATTTATTGCACGATTAATTGACTACATATATTTGTTACAACAATTAACATGTCAGTGCACTATTTTTGTTTTTGACAATTTTTAACTCAATTATTGAGGATTAGTCAGTTACTGGTACATTATTTACCCTATTTAATTTTGAGTATGCTTCCCGTTGGTGAATTTTTACTCCGTTAAAAAGTATCTGGATCGGATAGAGTATTATAACGAGAAAGACTTGAAATTCTGAAAAAAATTACAAGATACTTCGGCAGTTTTATGTTTATTAAAGGTGAAGAAGGGTGTTATTTAACAAATTTTAGACTTTTTTTTCTGCTAAATGTATGATTCACCGTGTATGATTGCATGATTGCATGATTCAAGTGTATGATTCACAGTGTATGATTGCTACGAAGTTGAATTCAATTATCATTAAATATATCCAAAATAAAAGATAGCTGGAATGGAAAATGAGGCAAACACAAATTTTCTCTATAAAGCACTTTTAAGTTGGTATTTTTGAATTTAAATTCAGCTACGCCTCCGATTAAAAAAAAAAAAAAAATCGATAGAGATTTTTTAGAAGGGTGACCCCGTTTAGAATGCAATGAACTAACTTCATTTTCCTTGTGTTTATCAATATAATAGCAAACAGAACGGCGTGAAATACCTAATTGATTAGCAATTTCTCTCTGAGACATTAGAATTGCGGAATAATAAAGAGATACAATTTGACGTGCTACTTCTTCATTGACTAGATTCCTCAAAAACGGACTTTTTCTTTAGTTTAAACGCTTTTTTATAGACTCTGAGAAAAAGGAAACGCATTTTAACAATAAAATTGTATGAATGTCTCGTTTTAACGGCCAGATTACGAAACTAGTCGTTGGGGGCCACCGTAATACTTTTACCCATCATGGATATGCATTATATAATATGTAAAAATAAAATATGTGAAAACTATTTATAAAATGCATGGCAATTCCAAAACAAAATTTAAACGTATATTTAAATATTCTTAATATACATAGTAATGCTTCATTAATGAATTGCTGATGAACCCATTTCGACAAATTATGTAAAATGCCAAACTACACAAGTAGTACCGGATTGCGTAAAAGAAACATCCTTATAACTCCAAAAACAATAATCATATTAACTAACAGTTCACTGCATCAGATTAAGCGTCTCATTTCCAATTAAAACATATCTTTGAATTGAAATTTGAAGGAAATACAGGATCATGAAAAATCGAAGAATCTGGAAAACAGGATTACAAATATCTCGGCAACTATTAATCCGACCGACTTCGTTCTTGATGCAAAATTTGTATAATTTTATTGCCTTGTGCGTCCTTTCCTTAAAATAAAAATAATCGAAGATTTTCATATGCATTTCATCAGAACAAATTTTTCGAGAGTCCGAAAAATATAGTTCCGGATAATCGAGGTTTCTGATATTAAATAGGCTTCGTCCTATTCTTACTTACTAAGTACATACAAAATTTTAAGTCTCTATCTCCATTTGTTCGTGAGATAGAGCGTTTGTAGACAGACGGACGGCAATTTTTTTTCCTAAAAATATGCTTTTCGGAATCTTCAGTATCTGAAACGTGTAAATCCGTCAATTTTTTTTTTTCTTTTTTTCGATTTTCAAAACGATTGCAAGAATATATTGCCCTATACTACCTATGATAGGTAAGTAAAAGTGGGCCACAATTTTGACACGACACTTTTTTAGCATGTCTGAAAGAAATAGCATCTGAGGCTAATATAGGTACATGTATATCGTATTTTGTTATAATTAAGCACTATAAAATCGGTATTTTTGAGCCTTTTTTTTTTTTTTTTTTTTTTTTTTTTTTTTTTTTTTTTTTAAAAAAAAGCTTCTGGTGCTATTTTTTTCAGACAAGCTGAAAAGTGTCGTGTCAAAAATTGTGACCCACTTTTACTTACCTATCATATGTAGTATAGGGTAAATCTTGCAATCGTTTTGAAAATCGAAAAAAAAATGACGGATTTACACGTTTCAGATACTAGAGATTCCGAAAAGCATATTTTTAGAAAAAAGGAATTGACGTCGTCCGTGCGCCTGTCTGTCTGTCTGTAAACGCTCTATCTCACGAACAAATGGAGATAGAGACTTAAAATTTTCTGAGTAATTTTCTTAGTCCTATTCTTAGTAAGTAAGAATAGGACGAAGCCTATTTAATATCGGTAACCTCGATTATCCGGAACTATTTTTTCGAACTCTCGAAAATTTCGTTCTGATGAAATGTATATAAAAATTTTCGATTTTTTTTATTTTAAGGAAAAGACGAAAAGGTAATAAAATAACACAAATTTTGCATCAAGAATGAAGTCGGTCGGATTAATAGTTGTCGAGATATTTGTAATCCTGTTTTCCACATTCTTCGATTTTTCATGACTCTGTATTTTCTTCAAATTTCAATTCAAAGATATGTTTTAATTGGAAATGAGACGCTTAATCTGATGCAGTGAACTGTTAGTTAATATGATTATTGTTTTTGGAGTTATAAGGATGTTTCTTTTACGCAATCCGGTACTACTTGTGTAGTTTGGCATTTTACATAATTTGTCGAAATGGGTTCATCAGCAATTCATTAATGAAGCATTACTATGTATATTAAGAATATTTAAATATACGTTTAAATTTTGTTTTGGAATTGCAATGCATTTTATAAATAGTTTTCACATATTTTATTTTCACATATTATATAATGCATATCCATGATGGGTAAGTATTACGGTGGCCCCCAACGACTAGTTTCGTAATCTGGCCGTTAACACGAGACATTCATACAATTTTATTGTTAAAATGCATTTCCTTTTTCTCAGAGTCTATAAAAAAGCGTTTAAACTAAAGAAAAAATTCGTTTTTGATGAATCTAGTCAATGAAGAAGTAGCACGTCAAATTGTTTCTCTTTATTACTCCTCAATTCCAATGTCTCAGAGAGAAATTGCTAATCATTTGGGTATTTCACGCCGTTCTGTTTGCTATTATATTGATAAACACAAGAAAAATGAAGTTAGTTCATTGCATTCTAAACGGGGTCACCCTTCTAAAACACCTATATCGATATTTTAATCGGAGGCGAAACTGAATTCTGCAATGGCAGAATCTACATTCAACTTGTTTTTTTTTTTTTTTTTTTTTTTTCCCAAACTATTGTGATGTTGTTATAAATAGATACTAATGAATCGGTATTTTTGAAATAAATTATCTTTGCAAAATATCGTGATGTTGTTATAATTAGGCACTATTGAATCGGTGTTTTTGAACAAAATGTGTTTTTAAAGATATCGGGATGTTATAATTAGACATTATTGAATTGAGTCGATATTTTCGAAGGAAATTCGGTATTCAAAATATCGTGATGACTTTATAATACGGCAATACTGAGTCATATTTTTCAACTAAGTTTTCTTTCCAAAATATCATGATGTTGTGATATTTTGCACTCGACTCTAGAAAAAACTACTCGAAAATTTATCCGACAAATAATTGAATGCACAGAAAGGCATGCAGCAGAATGCAAGATTCCAAATGCGTAGCTGGCATAAAAGTGTTTTTTACTTATCCATCATACGTAGTATTAGGGGTCTGCACGGGCCAGAATTTCCAAGCCCGGGCCCGGCCCGTTACAATTTCTACGATTTCAGAAAAATTCAGATTTTTATCATATAACAAAGATTCCTTTAAAGAATACTGCATACATATCTATGGAATGATTTTACAGTATATTTTACTGAAAATACGCATTAACAGCATTAATGAATACTTAAATATTTAGGTTTTCAACATTCGAATAAAGATTCATTAAAAAATTAATATGGCTTAGAATAAAAGAAAAAAGAAAGAAAGTTAAAAACATCGTTAATTTTGAAGCTGTTTAATAAAAGAAGATTTATAAAAATATTTCTATATCATTTTATTAAAGATTTTAAATCCAAATTGATTCTTAAATTCAAAGAAGCTCCTTTCTGATATATTTTTAAATTCATTTTTTTTTCTCAGAAACGCATAAATTTAGCAGGTATCTTTATTCAGAAACTATATAATCGAATGGGGTTATCAATTTTTTGATACAAGCAATTTAAAAATACTGCAAGTAAATAAAATACTGTCATAGTTAGCGTTTTGAATAGAATTTCCGGAAGTGATAGCATGGGAAGGGAGAAAAACCTGCAATCATTTGAGAAACTACTATATATCTCAACAAGGTTACACAAATATTTTATTTACCAAAAATGAAAAACTGTATTCGATTCCAAATCTCTTCAATAGTCAGGCTTATCACTTTTATACTTTTACAATTTAAAATTAATCAGAAAATGTGTCAAATTTTCACATTATTGACAAATTAATTTAAAAACCATCAAGAAGTATATATCCAAAGATTAAGCTAACATAAGTTCTTTGTCGCTGTTAATAATTTTACAAATCATGTTTCCATCCTACAGATCTTGAGAACAATTAAGTCTAGCTCCGGTCCGGCTAGTCTACAAGTAGATAAATAATGCAAGCTTGATCTCGGCTAAAAAAATATTGAGTCAGCTAAAAAAATATTAAAACGGGTTACACACAATGTGACTGTCCGATGCCGGTCTCTACACTGTACATTTTTATACTAATGCTGTCAAACTAGTATGGCTCGTGACGCACATTTATACTTATTCTCGTTAAAACCATTTCGTTGAAAATAGCTCATATTTTATTGTATCTGCTTAAATCTTGCGAACGATCCGGCAGGCCCGAAATTTTTTTTTATCGGCCCGGCCCGTAGGGCCCGTTTAATTTTTTTGCCGGCCAGGCCCGGCCTGTTGAAAAAACTATTCTAAATCTGCCGGACCGGCCCGTTACAAAATTCGAAACGATTCCGCCCGGCTGGGTACGGGCCAGGCCCGGGCCCGTGCAGACCTCTACGTAGTATAGTGTAAGTCTTACAATCGTTTTGAAAATGGAAAAAAAAAATTTGATGGGTTTACACGTTTTAGATACTAGAGATTCCGAAAAACATATTTTTAGAAAAAAAAATTGCCGTCCGTCTGTCTGTCTGTATGTATGTATGTCTGTAAACGCTCTATCTCCCGAACAAATTGAGATAAAGACTTGAAATTTTGTATGTGCTTAGTATGTAAGAATGGGAGGAATCCTGTTTAATATCGGTAACCTCGATTATCCGGAACTATATTTTTCGGACTCTCGAAAAATTCGTTCTGATGAAAGGTATATAAAATGTTCGATTTTTTTATTACAAGGAGAGGACGTGAAATGCAATAAAATAACACAAATTTTGCATAAAAGACGAAGTCGATGGAATTGTTAGTTGCTGAGATATTTAAAATCCTGTTTTTCACATTTTTCGACTTTTCATGAACCTGTATTTCATTCAAATTTCAATTCAAAGATACATTTTAATTGAAAATAAGACGCAGTCAATTCTCGGAGTCAATTCTCTCTAACGGGAAAATCGATTTTTCGTTTGTTATCAAACCTCAACTAAACATTTTCAGCTGCATAACTGAAATTGCGCATGCAGTTGAAGTGGGAAAAATATCAATGTTAAAGGGGTTAATTCTATATGTTTAAGAATTAAACAGGTTTGCTGAACATGCAAATATTTACTTGGACCTCAGTGCTGTAAAATTAATTACAAAATGAGCACTAGGGATGTAGTGGAGGATATACGCTATATACCTTCTAAAATTTTTAAAGGAATATCATATATCTTCTGCTTCTCATAAAAGCTTTATTATACACACTCTAGGATATACCCTCTGCTTGGAGCGAATATCCTCTGTTATTTTTACGACTACATCCCTGACCATATTTATTCGTGACTTTCGAACTCACTACTCGTTAGAAAGTATTCGTTACTCTTTAGTAAATAGATATTAAAAATAATCATTATAGTACACAAATATTTAGTGTATTTTCTCATTTTAAGAAGGTTTTTCATTAATTATAATTATTCCTTAAAATAAAGATAAAATTTACCTATATATTTGCAGTGGTTTAAAACTTCATAAAATATAAAGCTAGATGTTAAAAAATCTCATTTCAAATATGTGGTCATAAAACTGCAGTAATTCTAATTATATACCGTATAAGAGGTCGTTGCGAGAATTCATTACCTAGACCCATAATGGAATTTCGCTTAAAATCTTTCTGTAACGGAAATGTATGTAAAAAGTAAACAATCACAATATAATAATAAACTAGCCGCCCTTGGCAACCAGTTTGGTCTCCTTTAAATTTATACTAAACATTGCATCATAATACGTTTATTCGTAATTTAATTTTACCTGCTCAATTGTGTGTCAAATTAGAAAATTCTGCTAGAAATTCAAAAACTCGGTATTTTTATACTGACCGTGCACAGGTGATAATTCGCCAAACAATCTTCCCATGGCATTTTTTCGCATTTCATTAATTTCATTTAAAATATAATCCTTTCACTTGTAGCCTTCATGAACTTGTCAAAATTAATTTTATTGTTTTGGCAACGAAAAGCCAAACGATATTTTTGCTGTTGAAAAGAATAAATTTTTGTGCTTGTTGTTAACTTGCAGAAAACGTTCTATTTATTTTTATTTTACAAATAACTTAATATAGTGAAATTATTTTAATAAATTTTTGATATTATGTAAAATAGAATGATTTTAATCAATTACTTGATATGCTGTAAATAGAAATAACGCAATACCGGCTAGAACGCACTCATTTCATTTATATTGCATAACTTTAATTTTAAATTGAAACGTTTAAATTTATGACTTGTTTTTTTTTTTTTTTTTTTTTTTTTTTTTTTAAATAATAGAAAACTAAAAATAATAATATTTTAAAACTCTGTGATTGCAGTGAAAAAGAAATATGTAAATAAATCAGATTTACCTTTTTCTAAATTTTTCTAAATTAGTTTTACACAATAACCGATGATTTGTGTTTTATTCAGATGTTGCCATTGAACAATTAACAAATAATTGGGATTTTTGTGTCGCATACGTTAGCGTAATCTATAATAATAAAGAGACAAGTTTGTGTGTGTGTCAACGCTGTTCTGAAGAGACCGCTCCTTGTAGAGTTACAAAATTTGGAGGGAAGGTACCTCTATACATGTAGTTTTGCACCTCGAAACCCGATTTTTGATTTTTTGATTGGAATTTTTTTATTTAATTTTTTAGGCGATTTTTAGCGTTCTTTTTATGTTTCGAGGCGATTTTTCCATATTAGTGAAAGGAATACGGTTTCATTCTTTTCACTCAATATAGTAAATTTTTTTCCATTTTTAATAAAGTATTTTTGGAATTCGTGCGACGATTTTTGATTTTTAGCGAATTTTTTATTGCGGTTTTTGGTATTGCTTCACATTTTGGGGATATTTTTTGAGAATCATGAAAATAAAATTGATTCAAACTTTCAGCCTAATGAACTAAATTTTGTCTGCTATGATTTTTCGATTTCGGTGATTTTTAATGCGATTTTCAATGCGATTTTCGACGTGATTTTTAGCATTTTTATTTTTTATGCGTTTAGCATCGATTTTTTTGTCATTTTTGTCAAAATTATAGATTTTTGTATGCATCATGATCTTATCTATTCTTGAATTGTATGTAAGTTCCTCTCCCGTTTCCCATTGCAGTCTTTTTGAACATTTTTACCGCTAAATACTATTTATTCATTTTTTTAAACCAATTTTCGGACCGTCAGTGGCCGTGTACTTCAGACAACGTAATTTCACGTATTTCGAGTTAGAGATAAAATCACAAATTTCATGTTCCTTTAATATTATTATCACAGAATTGTGCAACGCCGAGCAAGTCAGCTAGTATATATACAGTAAAACCTCCATAACGGACACTCCCGAATAGCGGACACCTCTATTTAACGGACAGTTTTCCAATCCCCACTCCCAAAACCTGAATTTTTGTATGTTTAACCTCTGAATAACGGACATTCCGAATAGCGTACACTATTTTCGGCGATAAAGAATGAAAAAGTAGTTTTTAACGAGACAAAAAAAAAAAAAAAAAGAAAAGAAAAAGTAAAAAGGCCTCTTAATTTATAAGGACATTGTATCATAAATTTTGTGATCATACATAAATGTAGATCATGAGCTGGGACAAATCCCCCCCCCCCTCCATGTTCAGTGGTGAATTCAAGTAGTTGCCCGGGAGAGATATCTCCCGGAGCATTGAAATGTCCCCCCGGATAAGTTTGAGATTTTATTCTTTTAACCCCTTGAGGACGAGTGATACATTATATACGTGCCAAAAAAAGGCTTAAGAATTCTTGTTTATCCTCGCCTGTAAAATTGTACTCTAAAATTTGCCTTATTTAATTGGAGCATTTTCTCGATTTAATGAGGTACAAATTTCTGCATTTAAAAACCGGTGGCAAAACATTAATAATTTCGTAAAAGTCTCCCGTCGCGAGGGGGTTAATGATCCAAAAGAGCAATCCCCCTCCCCTCTCCGCCCGGAACTCTATAATGTCAAAATAACGTCACATTGAAAAACAAATTACATGTAATCACAAGTAAAAGTAAACTTTTGTAACATATTTTTTTCATAAGAATGTAATAAACAGTGGATAAAGGTATGCACAATTTTATTTCAGTTTTATCGCATAATTTTTTTTTAAATTTCTAATTAATTATATAATAGAGGTTTTAGGACATATAAAAGTCAATTAATGAAACATTAAGCATTTCTTAGTAAATTTTGAATCTTTGATGTTTTCCCAATAGCGGACACCTCCAAATAGCGGACATTTTCTGCGTCCCCGAGGTGTCCGTTATTTAGAGGTTTTACTGTATATATATAAATAATTCATCCGATGAAAAAGAACTTCTACCTTGAATAGAAATATTTCAAGGTAAATTTCCATGAAAATCATACAATGCCATTTCATGCCAAAATCATACAATGCCATTCATAATGAAAAATCTCGCTACAACGGAATCTTCTGCGGTTTCTCATGATTCCGTCTGAACAAGTATATTACTGTAGGGGAAGATGGGGATACTTGAGCCATTTTTTGAATTTTAATTTTTTAAAATTTTTTATAATTTCTTATAATAAAATAACATATTGATAATGAAAATTTGATATTTTTTCTTCAACTGAAAACCATTTTCAATTAATTTTGAACTATTTTTCTATGTATAAAAAATGTTTATTTTTTGTTTTACATCGTGGCTCAAGTATCCCCATGGGAGGGATACTTGAGCCATAGTGAAGGGATACTTGAGCCATTACGGAAAAATACCTATAAAAGTAATTTTTTTCACTTTATTTTTGCACAAACATTTTACAGAATGATAAATTATGAAACATAAAGTCCTTCAAGACCAATTGAGAAAACAAAACTAGTAATACGATCATTTTTTGTCGTTAGAACTGGTTGTCGAAGGATAATTTCAACTTGAGTTATAACGACGGTAGAAACACCCTCAGTTCAGAGCCATTTAAATTTGGAATCTGCTATTCTTCGGGCAAATTTCATTTTCAAAATATTAAGTACTTATCTAACAAATATTTTTAGTTTTCTTTCTGGCATATTTTATTAGTAACCAACCATCAATAGAAGGTTTTCTTTTCACATCATCACCATCATTGACAGAATTTTCCTCTAATGATAATGTCGAACTCATGCTTTTAATTTAGTAGCTGTCGGAATTTAAGCTAGATGTATCATTCTACTATTTCAAACACTTTTTTGATTTCACAGGAAAAGATTTTGTCTTCCTCTTTGGCTCCATGCAGGTAAGTTTGAACTGGGATTTTTGTTGCTTTTCTTGTTTTTTGTGCGTTTTTTTTACCAATTTTTCTTCAATTTTCTTAGTTAAAAAAAATTACAGCAACAGAGGTTACGATTTCAATATAAAATATTAATCTTAATATGTTATATTAAAAAATAAATATTTTAATATGTTGGACCTAACTAATTAAAATATTAGAGATTATAGCCTGTAAAACAGTTTTAAAAAGTTATTTTAATTTAATAAAAGTTAAATTGAAAACTATGTTTAATTTATCTAGACACGCTGTTTTGTTAGTCAAAATAAAAAATAAAATGGATATTTTCATTTAAAAAATATACATTTTTAAACATTTTTAGGTCGTTATTTTTTAAGAAAAAAAAAATAAATAAAATGAAAAATTATTCTCCCTTTTATCCAGAAAAAAATCTATTAGTGAATATAAGGATGGAATTTTATTTTTTGTTTGTTTCACCTATGTTTAATTTCTAGTGGGAATGGTTGAGACATGGCTCAAGTATCCCCACTCTCACTGGCTCAAGTATCCCCACTACCACTATTTTTGTTTCCCAGAGTTTTACTAAATAAAGCATGCAGCTATTAGAACTATTTTAGGTTCAAAATACAATTGAAATTATGCTTATTAAATTTATGTATATAGTTGCAACTTTAAACAAAACTTTAATTACAAAAAAACAAAAAAAACATGCATCCAAATATTTACTTCAGATAGGGAAAAGACAACTATTAACCACTATACTTTCAAAATGGAACCAAGATGTGTGATTTCTTTTTTACATGTTCAGAACTATAAATGTGTTACCATATTGGCAGTTTTAGAAAGAAAAATTAACCAACTGTAGAGATAATAGGGGTGGCTCAAGTATCCCCTATGCTCAAGTATCCCCACTCTCCCCTATACATTAAAGACAGGGTTCGTACAGACTCCTTGGACTCCTTAGAAACTACTTAGAAATGAAAACGTTCCCAAGTAGTACTTAGAACTACTTAGATAAACAAAATACTCCTTAGAAACACCTGAAATTGTATTGCGGTTTTGCACGTGAGCAATATTGCTCCCGGGAAGGAAAAAAAAATCGCGATTGTAAAGCGCTCAGTAAACTCTTTATGCACGTTATTCATCAGAAGCACAGCAGTGACTGATTGGACGGCCATAACGGAAAGAAAAGTGAAAAGAATCATCCAGACACCTCTAAGCTTCTAATTTCAAAAATTGATTACACTGTTTAATTCCTTCATAGCTAGATATACAACTTTGATTTCTTCTTCTTAATACGATTCATCATCCTTAATTTTGCTGATAACGGTGGACTCAGGGGTGATTCTCGTCCGAAAATTTAAGGCATCCTCTTCTAAAAATTTGAAATTGGGTTATCAGTTCCGCATAGTTGCCAACTGGTACTGTTTTACATGCGGAAAAAACAATCGCGGAGAAATGCAAATTTCGTGAGAGGATCATCGAAAAAGCACACATTTTGTCAATATTTCGTGGAAAAACAACAATTTCGTCAATGATTTTGTCAAACGATCGCTGAGAAATGCACATTTCCAGAGCGGATCATGGTTAAAACGGCAATTTCACCAAATATCACAGATAAAATGCGAATTTCGTTAAAAGACCGTGGGAAAAAAAACGCTGTTTTTGATAAAAGATTGCTTACAAATATTTTGTCAAAAGATCATTCGAAAAAAAAAAAAAAACCCACCGATTTCGTCAAAAGATCGTGGGTAAAATGCCGTTCTCAAGAAAAGATCGTGTAAAAATGCAAATTTTGTCTAAAAATCATCGAAAAAACATCAATTTCATATTTAAAAAAATAAATAAATAAAATAATAATAAAAATGGGAAAACGCCGATTTCGTCAAAAGATTGCAGAAAAAACGCCGATTTTGACAAAAGGTCTCAATAAATCGCTGATTTTGCTAAAATATCGCAGATAAATTGCTGATTTCGTCTGACGATCACAGATAGCACCCCCCCCCCCTCGCAGAATCCCTGCGGAATTGGGGCTGTGCAAATGCATGCCACATAGATAACAACAAAAGTGGCAAGTCCTTAAGATTTTTTGGACTCCTTGGATTTTTTATGTACTCCTTGGATTTTTTCTTCCGAACTCTGTATGAACCCTGAAAGAGAAAATAGTAATTGAGTACCTTAATAGAGATGTACCACTGTTTACTGAAATCAATAAAACATGCAACAGTGGAACCTGCCCATAACGAAAACTAAGCATTAAGCCAGTTTCCAAAAATAAATTTTTCAACGCTTAACATCGCAAATCTTTATAAAAGATTCATAGACTCAGTCTAATGTATAAAATCATAAAATTAGTAGTGATGGCAATAGCAATGATATCAGATCGAATCGCATTTTTCATTTTTCGATAAGAAGTTCACGTTATAATCAAATGCTTTTCTATAAAGACCCTTCAAATAAAAATCTTCCACTTTATCATTCCTTAAATACAGCTATAATAAATATTGTATTCTACTATATGCTTCTGTTCTTTTTACAGTAAAATTATGAGAAACTTTAATAGATTAAATGCATTTTTAATACAAAGTTAGTCTAATTAAAATCACAATTGATAAACATATGTCATCTCTTTATTGCTTAGACAGGTTGTTCCTTTTTCAAAGTACATATATGGAAATGTTAATAATATCTTTAATAAAAAAAAAAACAATTATTTTAAAAATGTATGTAACACTTAATATTTGCATGATAAAAAGTACAACTCCAGAAAGAATTAGCGATCTCATAGTAATAGTTCTTCTAAAAACATTTTTTCTGCTACTGACCACGTGACTTTAAAGAAAAACATCCAAATTCGCACGGACTTTTTTGGCAAATGAACGGGTGCTGAAATAACGATATGACCAACTGATTCCGAGTCTAAAATCTGAACACAAACTCTCATTTTTTCGTATCAGAATCAGACTAAACGGCTTAGTTCATTACTCACGAAATGAAGGTTAACGTTTGAAGTTCGCTTTAGTTAGTTTTGCAGTACATTGATGCAATAGAGAATAAGATTTAAATTCCAAAGTTACGATTCGATATTTGTATTAAAGAACGAGCAGTAACGAATACATGCGGTTTGTAACAGGTCTATCTCATAGCATCCGAAAAACCGGTTTCCTGGGTAGAGAGAACTGATTAAATGCATTGTAAAAGCTATTCGGAAACGTTTTCCAAAACTGTGGGCAACTAATAAAAATTTCTTTTTATAAATTATTCTTTAAACTTCAAAGATAAGGTATTTTGTAAGGTCTCTAAAGGTAACGGAACAGAACGCTTTACGGAATCTTCGATACTCGGAAAAGGTTACTGTATATTTTCTTTCGTGATTAGAGTACATTTTCGTAAATTAAGGAACATCTGACTTTTTTTTTACAATGTATACTGAAGGTGGGTGTTTTCAAATGTTATGTGCACAAAAGATTGCAACTCTTGCCAACTCTTTTTCTTTCCCGGTATCAGAAAAAAAGTCAAGGGTTGTTGACTCTGATCACTTCCTCGAATAGACATCATCAGGTTTCCTACATAAACTGTTTTCAAACAGGAGTCGCGACATTTTTTTTTTTTTTAACCATAGTTACCATCTTTGAGCTTTTGCATTTCAAAACATGGTTTGGCCTTAAATCCTCCCACTTTTTGCATAGGCTGCCCTGTTCGTTTTTATTCAATCGGATACAAGATTTCTTTTGTTGAGATTGGCAACCAGCCACGTGTAGAATAATCTCAGCTCGAAAATTTCCAGATTTTATTTACTCACCTCTTTCCGATTTTAAAATAGGCCATCACACATATCTTCGTTATTTGTTTCTATAAGCAGTTTCGGTTTGCAGACAAATGTCTGCTGCGTTTCGATGGTAAAACAGAATTAGAAAATCTTTATGTTTAAAGCTGATAACAAAAAAGTTTTTAAAACTCCACGAGCAAATATTTCATCCAGAAGTAAAAACATAAAATAAGTATAAAAGTAAAAAAACTATACATTTTTTAACATTCTTTTATAAGTATTCAATATTTATCTTGAAAATTCCGCCTAACTTCGTGATTGCAATTCTCATTTTATTCAAAAATCTTCCATTTACAATACAATAATTTGGCGAGAGTACCGAACTTGATTATAGAAAATTTACCGTTTTTTTTACGCTTGGTAAAAAGCGAAAACTACTGAATTTATTTATTTATTTAATTGTTGTTCTATTTATTGTGTACATGTACGGAAAACAGGTAAGAAAAAATAAAATATTATTCAAACTATCATTTGGGACTTCTAAATTGATTTCTCAACATATCGCTCACACGCAAGAAAAGTGACACATCTCGGCTGACAAGGAAGGTCTCCATACTGGGCATACTCAGAATTTTTTGAAAAAATTACTGATTAAACTACTCAGGTATGTGATAAAGGATCAGTCAAATATATCGGCGGAATTACAGAAGAAACTCAGTAAAAAAAATAAAATACTTTTGAGTATTTGGCTCGAAAAGATGAAAGCGTCACGCGATTTGGCGAGCAGCATTTTACTTCACCAAAAGCAAACGATTTTAATGCACCTGAAAATTTCTTGTCAGCTAAATTTTAGACATGTAAATGGTTTTTAATGAATTTAAATTTCAATAATGAAAGAGTTTGACATATAGATGTATTTTATGTTACCTATTTCTGTTGCTTTTGCTGCAGTTATTTAATGTTATCACTTTAAAAATAATTTCTTATATAAAAAATACTTTCATATTGAAAAGTATTTTTTCATATATTTAAGCGTATAACAAAATAAAGGCCAGATGAAGAATGCTGCAATAACGCATTTCAATATTGGAAAAGTTTTTGTTTCCATAGCAACAAAATTGAATCGACAGAGCTCAATTAGATTGGAGTTAATTTTGAGATTGAAACAATTTTAATTCATAAAATTTTACAGTTAATTTTATTTTTAAATACATTATGACAAATATGGCAAATATAGTTAAAACAAACTAAAGCTGACAAAACTAACGTTACATAAATAAAATTTCTCTAAACAAGTTCAAGATGAAACACTTTTACCATAAAAAAAAAATTTGACATAAAAAAGTGTTTTTTGAAATTTTATTTTGTCGCCAACCGATGATAAATCGCCAAATAAAAGAAATGTTCATTATTTTTTACGAACGTTCTAAGGGGGTTCCGCCAAAAAAAAATTTACAAACGTATATATCCAGATGAGAAGAACATTCTGTAATTTTTTCAGAATTTCTGAGTATGCCCGTATGGAGACCTTCCTTGTGAGTAAATTTCACAGAAGACACAAAGGAAAATTTTTGCATGATTTGACTGTAACATGAAATTATAGCACTTAGCTGTGTATATACGGGTAAAAAAATGCATAAAAACATAAATCATTTAAGACTGAAGACGTAATATGAGGTTTGGAGGATTAGGTAATTTTACCTCCTCACACAATCTACTCCTCTTCTGTGGTCACAAATGGACATGTAGCATAATAAAGGGATTTTCCATACAACTACACTTATGAACTTGTTTGTGTGGCTAGACTTGCCTATAACTGACCTATTAGTGAAATAAAACGCAAATTGAGCCACTTTTCTTGCGACATGATCATAATTTAATATCTATGAAACTATTAACCGATTAAAGTAGGGGGAACTGGGGGACATTGATACAGCTTTTTTCAAAAAAAATTTTTTGGTGTCTAGAAAGCAGAAATTTAAAGTTATTTTTCTATGTGATGTCAGCAAAACATGTGTAGTGTGTTATAAAAATGTACAATCGTTGTTTTACATATTATTTTTGCATGTAATTTTTAAAAAATCAAAAAAAGTAATTTGTATCAATGTGCCCCATCCCCGGGGCAGATTGATACACTTTGATACGTCTGGGAAAAATGGAGCCAAATAACACTAATGCATATTTTTCATAGAAAAATAGTTAGCAAATCATTTTATATTCATTTATAGAAATTCAAATCACCCACAATTTATTTGTAAGCAATATCAAAGCGATCAAAATGAAATGTATAATGACCTGATGTTCTGGCTATTGCTTGTCTGATTGTTGGCTGTGGTAACCTTGTCATATCTGGCACTTCAACCCCAGAATTATCTTTTTTCTTAGGAAAGGTGAAAGAATTACCAGGTTTTCTGTTTATAAATCGTTTTACAAACAGAAAATAAAGGATAATTATATTAAAAATTATGTTTATAATATAATTATCCTGTACTGTTCTGCAGCTTGTTTCTCTTACTTAATATTTCTCATGTCGATAATACTTTTTTCTCTGGAGAATCAATATAAATTTACGATTTGCCAGGCTGCCGTCCATTTCTTTTGTTAATTCTACTAGCACTAGATATTGTGTAAGTTTGTACGTCTTCCTTTTGCAAAAATACTATAAAATGTTCTAATATAAAGAAATGAGTGCGATTTCACTTCAATAAAAACAAATATTAGAAATTTTTAGCAAAAAATGGTTGTATAAAGGAGTGTATGATAAAAAAAAAAAGGTAAGAAAAAATGAACTAAAAAAGGATTTAGGTTGTATCAATGTGCCCCGACAAAGAGTGTATCAATGTGCCCCATACAGCCATTTTGAATAAAATGAGTCGCAAATCCAACACTTCATAATTTATCTAACAATAAAGAATGAGGAACTGATAAAGAGTAGCTTTACTTTCCAGGGAGGGCATTCTTTTCGGTTGAAAATACTGGAACAGTTGTATAATACCATTTCAATTATACAACTCAAATTTACTTTTGAACTACAAAAATAATTAATCACCCATCCCATTTCATCAAACTATTGAATCATTCCAAAATTTTCTGTATGTAGTTAATTTCACTAGTATCACCTTTTGGAGCTGTTGCGAAACTTCCTGTAATGACCCTGTGTGCTATACAGGGGGTGTATCAATGTGCCCCAAGTATCAATGTGCCCCAGTTCCCCCCTATATTTTTTAAAATAAGCTACAATTTGCTGTTTAAAATATTTCGCTGATGCAGTTTCTTTGGCAAATGTAGTTTGATGCGCAACTGAATCTAGTGTTGTAAAAACCGTGCATAACTGTAACAACAAAAAAATAATTGACGATTTATCACTTATGAGGATATTTTTTTTTTCCTCTTTTTTCCTTCTTTTCTCAGCAATAATGAGAACTAGATGTTGTGACATTTGTAATTTTTAGTATTTTTCATTCGTTCAGGTCCTTTTTTAGCACTTTCCAACAAAGTTGAAAAGTGCTTATGCATTCGGTTTGTCTGTCCGTCTGGTCGGATGTCCGTCTGTTCGCGCTCTAACTCCCATAAATATACTCGGATTGCTATGAAATTTTAGGACGTTATTGACGTTTACCCTAGCACAAACCCTATTGAAAATGAAATCTCTACCATGATTAGTTTATCTACAGGGCGAATCAAAAGTTTTCTATTACATTATGGCCCATGGGGGAAAAATCGTTAATATACTCGGATTGCCATGAAATTTTAGGACGTTATTGACGTTTACCCTAGCACGAATCATATTGAAAATGAAATTTCTACCATGATTAGTTTATCTACAGGGCGAATCAAAAGTTTTCCATTACATTACGGCCCATGGGGGAAAATCGTTAATATACTCAGATTGACATGAAATTTTAGGACGTTATTGACGTTTATCCTAGCATAAGTTCTATCGAAAATGAAGTTTCTACCATGATTAGTTTATCTACAGGGCGAATCAAAAGTTTTCTATTACATTACGGCCCATGGGGAAAAATCGTTAATATACTCGGATTGCCGTGAAATTTTAAGACGTTATTGGCGTTTACCCTAGCACAAGTCCTATCGAAAATGAAGTTTCTACCATGATTAGTTTATCTACAGGGCGAATCAAAAGTTTTCCATTACATTACGGCCTATGGGTTAAAATCGTTTCAAAGGAATTTTAAAGATGTTATACCCTGTCAAACATATTAAAATATGCATTCTATTAAATATAAGGTAAAAATGTAGCTATTATTCATTTACAGGGCCACACAAAAGAATTCCATTAGATAATGGTAAAATGAGGAATTGTGTGTGGCATATTTTAAATATATTAAGTTGTTTCATGTATAATAAAACTGATATATGTCACTGAAGCTTAATATAAATTATACGCTACTGTCTTGCATAATATGAAGTACATAGCATTTACAAGGCCGTACAAAAGATTTCAAACAGTATATTCTTTCCGAAGTACCATATATGTGTCCGATGACGGCTGATGGAGGGATGATGTGCGCGTTTATATTTCGCTAAATATATGCACATTATATGGTGTGTATTAATGTTATAGTTGATATACAGGGCTACCCAAAAGAGTTCACCAGCGGTACTGAATATGAGCGTAAATTATTTAAACGTGGTTCCTAAATAAGCTATGCATTTTTACGCTGAGCTTCATTCAATTTACTGAGAAATGTTTGCAGAATATAGGTAAAAGGATATACAGGGTCACGCAAAGAATTCGGTACATGGACGCCTATGAATGATAATTATGAGAATGTGATTTCAGTTGTTTTAAAAGTGTTTTAGTTTACAATAAATTTTAGCCTAATGGTGACGTGTAATAAAGGTACAGTGTAAACTACAGGGCTGAACAAAAGTATTCAAGTATGTTTCCATCTAATAGTATGAACTGCTGAAAAAGAAATTTCAAGCTAGTGGGTATTTTCTTGCTAAACTAAATTTTCCCATTATATCAACTGACATATGAAATACAGGGCTGCTCAAAAGTACTGGAATACATATTTGGGTATATTTGGGTATACACTATTATTTCCCTAAATAACAAAGTTTTGTTAAAGATTTCATTAAGTGTTGGAAAGTGCTTTATAATCTATGCTTAACGCATGATTTTTCTTACTTGTTTTTAAGTTTCGACAACTTGTTTTGTGTAGCTTTCCTAAGTATTTTCTCTAATTTTTCTTCTTTTTTTAAAAAAAATAAAATATTAAAATCTTATAACGATTATATTTTTTTACTGAAAAAAAAGAAGATGGAATTTCTAGAAAAGGAAAAAAGTTTTTTAAAAAAATATTCTTTTTTGGAAATTTTAAAAGTTTTTTATTTATTTTTTTAATACACATTACATTTTATATACACATTATTTTTCAATACACAATGATAAAACTACGAGTCAATTGCTAAAATCCAATTTTCTGGCGTTTTACACTAAAATATGACTTGCCAGACCGATCGCGCTTTAACATGCGAATCGAGTTGTAACAAATTCTGGAATTTCAGCCATGATGAGGTGATTGTCGGTGCTTCCGCCTTCCTATCTGGTAGGAAATACATTTATTTATTCATTTACTTTATATTTTAAATGAAAATCAAATTTCAAATTTTTAATTTTTTAATAGGCGCAAATGCAAATTTAGTGAAAAAATGTCCATGCCGGGAATCGAATTCGGGTCATTAGTATAACGCACTGACGTTCAACTGACTAAGAGCTGTATCACACGGAGAAAGATTTTTCGGCAAACATTTTACAAAACAGGATCGTTCATTTTGCAGCGTGTTCGGTAAATAGGTATTTCAAACTTTTCCCGGTGTTATTTAATTTCTCGCTCCGCTCCTATTGGTCAGTTGATCAGCGCTGGATGAATGGCCAACATTTTCCGTGCAATGCGGGAAACGCTCAGTAAACGAAAATACCGAACAGATTCACCCTATATCAAGGTCACGGAACATTTTGCTGGCTGTAATGTTGTGTAGGGGGAAAAGTTCTGCGAAAGACGTCCGTGTGATACCGCCATAAGCTACATGGAACGGCACTGGGTCCAGCCTGGAACTTCTCACTATTAGATGTTGGGAGGGCTACAAAGTGCAACAGAGGATGGAATATATTCCGTGAGCCACCGACCTGAACTCAAATAAATCCAGCATCGATTGAATATACAGAGGACTCTCTCTATTCCGAACAGTCATGGGACCATCCAAACAAGGTTCAGATTACGGGGGGTGTTCAGTACAGAAGGAGATTGGAAATGCATTATTAATACTACTGTGTATTAATGTACTACTGTGTAGTGACCGAACCGATAGTTGATTAAATAAGGCCAATACTACGGGATTTTTAATATATTTCTTTTCTTTTAAGTTTTAAAAGTAAACTAACAAATTCAGTTAGGCCGCTTAAAGGGTTAATGAATGTCCTGCCATGGGCAAAAATTAAATCTTCTGAAATTAAACATCAACAAAATTATAAGCAAATAGTTTTTTTAATTGTCATTTATTCAGGAGTTGATTAATTGAAGAAATCAGTCTAAAATTTCAAAATTAATCTTTAAAATATCATGCATAATCTGTAATTAAAAATACTTCATAGACCTATTATTTGAAGTAAGAACGATGGAAATAGATTATTTTAACTTGCCGGAGTTGTCTCCAATTAATAAAAAATTAAATTTTTACATTTTCTATTTAAAAAAAAAAAAAAAAAAAAAATCATAAAATGACTTTTCTTACAGCAGGCAGCTGACAAGAATGTGACAACAGGTGCTCCAACATTTCACTGAAGATTCTATCAAATAAATTGAAATATTCAAACAACCTGTAAATTCAAGTACATACTTACAATCTAGCAGTGGTATTGTTTGTTTTCGTCGGGTTTTTTTTAGTTAGTTTTAATTGAGAACCTTCTTATTCTTCTTTAAGGGTGTATTTCGATTCAAACTGCTTATTTTCCGATTTATTTTTGAATTCATTATTGCTCTCAAATACACCAAACTTTCAAAATCTCTTATTTGGAAAGTACACAAAGCGCCGTGATTGCCGATTCTTTCATAAATGCAGAAAATATTGCAAAAAAAGCAACCAAAGACGGCATTTCGAACCGATTTTTCCCAAACGAGAGGTTTGGGAACGAAAAAAAGGGTCATACTAATAAGGTAATTGTTTATAACTCAAATTCTAATGAATTGAGCTTAAAATGACATCACACGGCACTTCATACGTCCCTTCAAGAATCCCCTCAGCAAGTTTCATTTTTCTACTTTTAAAAATGTGCCTGAAATTGTATCGGAAAATTTCGAGCTGTTGAAGGTGGAAAAGCGTTTTTTCGAATACACCCTTAACAGTTTCTCCGAATTTCCATGATCAGAATTCGAATTCAGATTGCAAACAAATGTTCAGTTTACAGAGAGATGGAGTAGAAATGGGGACAAAAGTAGCGTTCATAATAGTGGGGTGTTCGGATTAGAAGATGTTCAGAATACAGAGGGTTCATCTTTTGTTGAATCTATGGAGTTTCGCCGGGACCATCGGAATGTGTTCATAATACGGAGGTGTTCACATTAGAGAGTGTTCAGATAGAGAGAGTCCACTGTATTATTACGTGAAATTTGTCCAGAGAGAAAATTCACCTTGAATACAATATTTCAAATAAAAATCAAATTTCAAATTGCTTAATAGGCGGAAATGCCAACCAAGCGAAAAAAAATATCCATGCTGGGAATCGAATCCGGGCCATCAGTATTACCGACTAAACCACATAGAACGACAACCAGGCGCGAACTTCTCACTGTGAGGAGTGGAACTCACGGTAAAACGTCAGTACGTTATACTGATGGTCCGGGTTCGATTCACGGCATGGAAACTTTTTCGCTAGGTTGGCATTTTAACCTATTAAGCAATTAAAAATTTGAAATTTGATTTTCATTTGAAATATTGTATTCAAGGCGAATTCTCTCTCTGGAAAATTTCCATACATTAATATTTTTTTATATGTTGTACCGTAAGATGTAATTGTATAAGAAGTCTATATTCTGCCCATTTTTGATCCATTTGTATTGTGTGTTATATCTCGCGGATTTACCGAAAAGCTAACTGCACAATATTTATACGACATTTTTTCCTTTTTTAGCTCACAGGCTATCATAGCCTGAGAGCTTATGTGCTCGCCCGTTCTGTATGCATGTACGAACGTTCGTACGTGCTTAACACGATAAGTCATGATAAAAATATCCGATCCACTTGAAATTTTGTATATAGGTATAACTTGATAAAGCGCTTCCCTGATTAGTTTTTGCAGTTCATTCGATATGTATAAGATGGGAAACGGGGGCTTATGCCCCTCCCCTTAATTGATATAAATGGGTTTTTCATGCCGAATTATCAGTTTTCGTTCAAAATTTAGATATAGGATCATTCTGGTGAGGCACCTCCGTGATTGGTATTAGGTGTTCATTGGATAAGTATAAACAAGGGGAACGGGAGTTCTAATCCCCCTCCTCTTAATTTATATAAATGTGTTTTTCATGCAGAATTATCAGATTTCGTTCAATCTCTGAATAGTTTTGGAAATTTAATGGTTAAGTATAAAAGAGGGGGATAACTCCTCTTAAATTACATAAATGCGTTTTTATTAAGAATTTTCCGATTTCCTCTGAATTTTGGATACAGATTTTTGTATGATAAAGCATATCCCTGATTAGTTTAGGGAGTTCAATGATTAAGTATAAAAAGAGAAAAGGGAAAACTGTTTCCCCTCCTTTAATATTTTTTTAACGGATTTAATTCTTGAAAATATAAGGCTGTAATGTACAATTAGTATGCATAGCCTGTGAGCTCTATGCCATCAGTTTAACTGGACAATATTCTTTTTATTTCTTCTTTTCAGCAACAATGAGAACCTAGATGTTATGACATTTGTAATGTTTAGCATTTTTCATTCTTTAAGGTATTTTTTTTAATTTTGACAAAATGTTTTATGCAGCTTTTCTCTTTATTTTCTTTTCTTTTCTTTTCTTTTTTTCTTTTTCTTTTTTTTTAATAAAATAAAATATTAAAATTTTTAACTATATTTTCAAACTGAAAAGAAAGACGTTGCAATTTCCAGAGAAGGGAAATAAGTTTTTAAGAAAAATATTCCTTTTTTGAAATTTTAAAGCTTTTTTACTTTCTTTTCTTTTTTTCTGAAGGCGGTAGCTATGTGACAACGTTGTCCTATGTAGTTTCAATTTCGAAAATTGATAACATGTGAATACTATCGCACACTATTTAAAAAAAAAAAAAAAAAAAAAAAAAAAAAAAGGTACGTTATTTTATAAAATTGGTGGCAACATGCTGCCTCCAACTTTCTGGAGTACAGTAGAACCCCGCTAATCCGGACCCCGTAAATCCGGATCTCCGGATAATTCGGATCGGTTTGGTCATTTTTTTTTTCCAAGTTTGAGAAGCGATTTGCTAATTTCCATAATATAAATTTGTTTCATCGTCGTGTTCTGAATAAAAAAACTTTTTCTGAAATCTTTTCGGAAGAATTAAGCAAAGCGAACATTTTTACTGTCAGTAAATCCTTATATCCTTATATATATTATAAATGTGAAAGTGTGTCCGAAAAATTGGAATGAACTTGGCATCAAAACGGATGGATTAATGTCTTTGAATCTTTGCATATAGATAGATTATAGGAGTGGAATGAACATAGGCTAATTTTTATTCATTTTATTCAAATATTTTCCTTAATAATTCAAAATTTAATTATTTTTCATACAAAATCAATAGGCATTTTTCAGATAAAATTTAACCATTTTCCTTTCCTGTTGCCAAGAAAATAAAAAATTGGGATTATAATTTTTCAGCGGCAATGAATTTTTAATAAAAAACTTCCACGCGAAAAATTATAATAAAATAATTTAAAAAAAATAAATATGACGTCATGTTTGAAATAAAAATAAAAGGTATATTTTTTATAATATATTTAACAAGGATATTTGTTTAGTTAATGGGAATTTTTGTGTAAAATATGGTGACATAAATTAAAAGTAAAAAGAATGAAAAAGAAATATATTTTTAATAAAATAGTTTACTTATGAAAATGTGACATCATAGTTGAAATAAAACAGGTACTTTATAGCAGTCGTTAAAAATACAAGGGCTATGGATATCAGTAGCTAATGGAGCGAGATAAATAATGACGTCACACTTAAAATGAATCAGAAATATTTTTTACTTATACTAATTAATAAGTTATAAGTTACATACAAATGAATATTTTTATTCAAAACTCATAATTATCAATGGAAGAAATTTTTTGTGGGGAAAAGGCGGAAAATAAAACTACTGATTAATGTATTTTTGGCTCGATTTTTTAACACTTTCGAATAAAGTTGAAAAGTTATTATGCTTTCGGTTTGTCTGTCTGGTCGCTTCCTAACTTTCGTAAATATACTCCGATTTCCATGAAATTTTTGGACGTTCTTAACGTTTACCTAGCACGAATACCTATTGAAAATGAAGTTTCTACCACGATTAGTTTATTTACAGGGATAGTCAAAAACTTTCCTTACATTACGGCATTATGGGGACAAATAGTTTTAATTAAATTTAACTATGTTACTTTGAAACCCTCTGAAACATATTCAAATTTATATACATTTACAAAGTGCACTAAAATATGCATTTTGTAAAGGATGTAGTGAAAAGGACACTTATTATTCATTTACAGGGTCACACAGAAGAATTCCATTGCATAAGAATAAAGGGAGGAACAGTTTCCGACATATTTTAATTATAGTAAACAATTTCATGTATAATCAAATTGATATACGTTGCTGAGGCTTAATGTGAGTTATTTCATGCGTAATACGAAGTGCATAGCATTTACAGGGACGCACAAAAGATTTCAAATATTATATATTCTATCCGAAGTACTGTATATGATGGATGATGACTGTTGCATGGATGAAATGCATTTTGAATAATGACATGTGCTTTTAAGTTTCGCTAAATGTATGCATATTAAGTGGAGAGTATAAATGGTAATAGTATAAATAGTTAAATTTAGATATACAGGGTTGCACAAAAGATCTCGGAATGGTTACTGAATATGAGCATAATTTACTTAAAGGTGGTTTTTAAATAAAATATGCATTTATTTTTTGAACTGCATTCAGTAAACTAAGAAATGTTTGTAGTATTTATATAAAATTATATACAGGGTCCCGCAAAGAACTGGATAGAAGGTTGTCTTCGGATGATAATTTCTGAAAATGTAATTTAGGTAGTAATAAGAAATATTTTTGTTTGAACTAAATTTTATAAAGATACTTTCGTGTATTAAAGGCACTTGGAAAACTACAGGGCTGAACAAAAGTATTCAAGAATGTTTCTATCTATTAGTATTAATCGCTGAAAGGAAAATTTTAACCAGCAAAAAAATTAGCAAATAGGGATCATCAGAAGTTTTTTACCATAAATTCGCGATAAAATGTTAATTACACTTGATTTTCATCATCGAAATTTTTTGCTTGATTGATCAATTATTTCTTCTTTAAATGTTATGTGAACGAAGTCACGGGTAATGGCTAGTATATTATAAATGTGAAAGTGTGTCCGAAAAATTGGAATGAACTTGGCTTCAAAACGGATGGATTAATGTCTTTGAATCTTTGCATATAGATAGATTATAGGAGTGGAATGAACATAGGCTAATTTTTATTTATTTTATTCAAATATTTTCCTTAATAATTCAAAATTTAATTATTTTTCATACAAAATCAATAGGCATTTTTCAGATAAAATTTAACCATTTTTCTTTCCTGTTGCCAAGAAAATAAAAAATTGGAATAATAATTATTCAACGGCAATGAATTTTTAATAAAAAACTTCCACGCGAAAAACTATAATAAAATAATTTAAAAGAAAATAAAAATGACGTCATGTTTGAAATAAAAATAAAAGGTTTATTTTTTATAATATATTTAACAAGGATATTTGTTTAGTAAATGGGAATTTTTGTGTAAAATATGGCGACATAAATTAAAAGTAAAAAGAATGAAAAAGAATTATATTTTTAATAAAATGGTTCACTTATGAAAATGTGACGTCATAGTTGAAATAAAACAGGTACTTTATAGCAGTCGTTAAAAATACAAGGGTTATGAATATCAGTAGCTAATGGAGCGAGATAAATAATGACGTCATATTTAAATTGAATCAGAAATATTTTTTACTTATATTAGTTAATAAGTTATAAGTTACATACAAATGAATATTTTTATTCAAAACTCATCATTATCAATGGAAGAAATTTTTTGTGGGGAAAAGGCGGAAAATAAAACTACTGATTAATATATTTTAGCTCGATTTTTTAACACTTTGAAACAAAGTTGAAAAGTCATTATGCTTTCGGTTTGTCTGTCTGTCTGGTCGCTTTCTAACTTTCGTAAATATACTCCGATTTCCATGAAATTTTTGGACGTTCTTAACGTTTACCTAGCACAAATACCTATTGAAAATAAAGTTTCTATCATGATTAGTTTATTTACAGGGATTGTCAAAAAATTTCCTTACATTACGACATTATGGGGAAAATCGTTTTAATTAAATTTAACGATGTTACATCCTGTGAAACATATTCAAATTTACATGCATTTACAAAGTGCACTAAAATATGCATTTTGTAAAGTATGTAGTGAAAAGGACACTTATTATTCATTTACAGGGTTACACAGAAGAATTCCATTGCATAAGAATAAAAGGAGGAACAGTTTCCGACATATTTTAATTATGGTAAACGATTTCATGTATAATCAAATTGATATACGTTGCTGAGGCTTAATGTGAGTTATTTCATGCATAATACGAAGTGCATAGCCTTTACAGGGACACACAAAAGATTTCAAATATTATATATTCTATTCGAAGTACTGTATATGATGGATGATGACTGTTGCATGGATGAAATGCATTTTGAATTATGATATGCACTTTTAAGTTTCGCTAAATGTATGCATATTAAATGGAGAGTATAAATGGTAATAGTATAAATAGTTAAATTTAGGTATACAGGGTTACACAAAAGATCTCGGAAAGGTTACTGAATATGTGCGTAATTTACTTAAAGGTGGTTTTTAAATAAAATATGCATTTTTATTTTGAACTGCATTTAGTAAACTAAAAAATGTTTGTAGTATATATATAAAATGATATACAGGATCCCGCAAAGAACTCGATACAAGGTTGTCTTCGGATGATAATTTCTGAAAATGTAATTTAGGTAGTAATAAGAAATATTTTTGTTTGAACTAAATTTTAGAAAGATACTTTCGTGTATTAAAGGCACTTGGAAAACTACAGGGCTGAACAAAAGAATTCAAGAATGTTTCTATCTATTAGTATTAATCGCTGAAAGGAAAATTATAACCAGAAAACAAATTAGCAAATAGGGATTATCAGAAGTTTTTACCATAAATTCGCGATAAAAAGTTAATTACACATGCTTTTCATCATCGAAATTTTTTGCTTGATTGATCAATTATTTCTTCTTTAAATATTATTTGAACGAAGTCACGGGCAACTGCTAGTATTCAATAAGTTTAACATAAAGGTGATTTTCTGTAAGTGTGTTTTGTTTTATTTCATTTTTTTTTTTTTTTTTTTTTTTTTTTTCTAATTCTCCGTATAATCCGAATTGGGTCCGGTCCCAGTTAATCCAAATTATCGGGGTTTTACTGTAATTTAAATTGCATAATAGTGCTATTTAAACTGATATGACAGGTGTAATATTACACATTAGGGTAAGTAAAAACACTTATATTTCTAAATAAAATGGAAGTTGCAAGGCTGCCACCTACACTGATAAAAATCTGCTGCATTTTACTGCAACGCACTCCCCTGCTTGTATAGAAAACGGTTACCTGGCCGTGAAATGGAGCTTTCTCATTGGTTGGAATAGAGATATTATATACAAGCGGTGGAGTGCGTTGTAGCAAAATGCAGCAAATTTTTATCAGTGTACTTTATGAAGTAACGTTACATAAAAATTTTACAGTGCATTTTGCTAGCATCTAAAACTCTCTAAAAACGTATTGTGCATAAAGTATACATAATTATTATACCTTTACAATTGGCTCTGTAGTGAAAATCTTAATTATTTTATAGGTGAAAATTATAGTATTTAAACAATAAAAAATAATTTTAAGCAGTAAATAATATTGCAAGTTATTATCATTATTTTCTTTCAATTTCAAGGGCATTTTTCTGGACTTTTTAGGTTGAAAACATTCTATACTGGTAATAGTGGTTGAACATGCTTCCTAAAAAAATTTCCTGGTTGTACCATTAATTGTAACGTTGTGAGATAAGGATATTCCAAAATCTTTACTAGAGCTGGAGTCTCGGAAGAAGACTTTTTATTTATTAGCGGCGTTACGCACGTCTCCTAATTTCTGATAGTAGATGTAGGAAATTTTTCTGATAGTGCTGATAATTTACTAAATGTATGGAAAATTGCAATTTTAAAATATAATGAATAGTTTACTTAAATTTTAACTTCTGTAACAGATTTTCAGTTAAAGTTATTTTTTTTCTTTACTTCTTGTAATTTTCTATGTGTGAATGTGAGCCTAAGAAAGAGGTTATTTTTCTATGCTTATACAAGATTTTGTCGGAATTCCGATTGATTCTGCAATATAAAAACTTGTACTGGTGTAATTGAAATCTTTCTTGATCATTGAGCTATTTTTTTATTTCTATATTTGGCACAGTGAAATTTCTGTGAATTATTCTAAATTTTATCAACGGCTTTAAATAATCTAAATTGTTCGTAATTAAAAAAATCTTATTTTGTTAAGTGCAGGTAGCTAATTAGCCTGTTGAATTGTGAGCAAGAAGTTCTTAAGATTTAAGAGAAGTTGCTTTGAGCTTTTATTGACAGTTTTAATAGAAAGTTATTCTAAACTTGCATTCAGAATGATAAATCATTAAATTTAAATATAGTTGTTGAGCCTGTTGAATTGTGAACAAGAAGTTCTTCAGATTAATGTGAAGTTGATTAAGCTTTTATTGACGACTTAATAGAAATTTATTATAAATTAGCATTCAGAATGATAAATCATTAAATGTAAATGGAGCTTTTATTATTGCAATATTTCTTTATGAAATCAAATGACGTTGTTAATCTATTCAGTATTGCCAGTGAGCTACTTTTTTTTTTATTAGTTAGATTTCTTGATTCGCATCATAATCTGGAAATGTAAAATTCCATTTTAAGCGAGGCGAATTTTATTATTTCAAAAAAGTTGTGCAAATCAAGAAATCTGATTTTTTTTTTTTTTTTTTTTTTTTTTTTTTTTTTTTTTTTAATATAAAGTAGCCTATTAGCAACACTATGTCTATTCATAACTGCCGCTGGCGAGTATTATTTTTATTTATTTATTTAGTTAGTTAGTTAGTTTTTCCTACCACTTTTCTGTACAATAATAATTTACCTTGACGATTAGTAGAACTCTATTATTCCTTTTGAAATAATAGTAGTAAAAATTATTTAAAACTATCGTAAAGTACCATAAAGCCCCGCTCCCCTTTAGCAGACAGTAAATTTTGATAATTTTAAGGGATGTTTATAATTGGAACTTCTGTGAAATAGATAGGTACAATTAGGAGGGATATATGCGGATTTTTTTAATTTCCCAGAATTTATATATCTTGCAAAATATATGAGGGGGAGAGGGCTTATATTTGGAGGGGGGTTACTTTCAGTACTTTACGTTACATTCGCCAACGGCAGCTCTGTAATTAAATTTTGTACTTAATCACACGCCAATGACACCTGGTTAGAGTTGCAATCATAATCTTATTTCCATGTTACAGGAGTATGGGAGGGCACAACTTCGGTGGTATGCCGACTGGAGTGTCATACGGAGCAACCGGACAAACCAATGGTCCACAAAATCCTCTCTTCAAGCCTCTTCCAACTACACAATTCGGAGCTCAAAGGCACAGGAGATCCTCCGCTGAATCCTACTGCAGTACGGCCAGTAGCGATACAGAGAAAGAACTCATTGTAAACCAAGTAAGAATAGCTAGAATTGAGTATTATTTAGAAACGAATATCGATACGAAATCTTCTATCTTTGATAAGATGAAATAAGATTCGTATATAATAAACATGCAGGTTCCAAAAAGATGTCTGTATACGGTAAAAATTCCAGAATCCCCGACCGTACAAACGCATACGCACACACACACACAAAAAAATCTTCAGTAACGTTTTGAAATAACTATGATTATGTGGATATTTGTACTTTACATTACAGCAGAGGCCATAATTGCGCCTGTTTGAAACATGACTGTTTTCAAATTCGAATGCCTCTAAACACTGTTACACTTCATGCATTATAATGATACATGTTTAAAATAAAAGAAAATTGAATGCTACATTCAACACAACAGACAGAGATCGAATTTATGCGTTGTAAGGGAAGTTATGCAGTAAAAACAATACATAGGATGAAAATTCTCGTGTACTTAGAATGTTCCGATCTATCTGTATTTCGTTGGTATCAGTACTTTCAGTTAGCGACATAATGACTTAGGGATTGAATTGACCAATATTTGGAGCTCTTCTAGTACGAGATCCGGCTGCAGAATCAGTGTACTCATCGAGTGTTTGCTGAAAACCAAATTTTTACACATATTTATGATTAGGAGAATTTATATCTACCAGGTTGCCTATCAAAATGTGGCCGCTAGTATTTTTAATTAAATTATTAATAATTCATAATCCGTAAGAAATTTCACTGACTTGTTTTTTCAATAAAATGTCGTCTACTTTACGGCAACATCTATAAAGACTCTGAAAAATCATGGTTGCCGTTGCGCACCTGGCCGCACCTCTTCGCAGCCAGGTATACACAGGTATGATTTTGTTACATTTATACACCCACAACGTACATTCATAATTTATATATCAAATTAAAGCTAATTTTTTTCTGTTTATTATTATATACGGTTGCCTAATTAAATCTGGCCGCAAACAAGGGTTGCTGGCTGTTAAATTATAGTAAATAAATGCGGTGGAGTGACGCTGCAGAATCGTTTGTTTCATACACTGTTAAAAATCTGCTGCATTTTGTTGCAACGCACTCCCTTGCTTGTATAGAAAACGGTTACTTGGCCGTGAAATGGAGCTTTTTCATTGGTTGGAATAGCGATATTATATACAAGCGATGTATTAGAAAACGGTTACTTGGCCGTGAAATGGAGCTTTCTCATTGGTTGGAATAGAGATATTATATACAAGCGATGGAGTGCGTTGCAACAAAATGCAGCAGATTTTTAACAGTGTATTTTTCAATTTGGAACAATTTTAATCAATTTAAATTGTGTTTTAAATGATAAAATATATTAGTTTCATTTTGTTATAAGTACATATAAACGTATATGACAAAATTACACTTAAAGTAAAGTAAAAATTGTTCCAAATTGAAAAATACACTGTTAAAAATCTGCTGCATTTTGTTGCAACGCACTCCCTTGCTTGTATAGAAAACGGTTACTTGGCCGTGAAATGGAGCTTTCTCATTGGTTGGAATAGAGATATTATATACAAGCGATGGAGTGCGTTGCAACAAAATGCAGCAGAATTTTAACAGTGTATGAAACAAACGATTCTGCAGCGTCACTTCACCGCTTTTATAGAAAACGGTCAATTCACCGTGCTATGGAGCATTCTCATTGGTCACTCTACTTTTAATATTTACTATATTTAACAGCCAGCAACCCTTATTTGCGGCCAGATTTAATTAGGCAACCGTATATAATAATAAACAGAAAAAAATTAGCTTTAATTTGATATATAAATTATGAATGTACGTTGTGGGTGTATAAATGTAACAAAATCATACCTGTGTATACCTGGCTGCGAAGAGGTGCGGCCAGGTGCGCAACGGCAACCATGATTTTTCAGAGTCTTTATAGATGTTGCCGTAAAGTAGACGACATTTTATTGAAAAAACAAGTCAGTGAAATTTCTTACGGATTATGAATTATTAATAATTTAATTAAAAATACTAGCGGCCACATTTTGATAAGCAACCTGGTAGATATAAATTCTCCTAATCATAAATATGTGTAAAAATTTGGTTTTCAGCAAACACTTGATGAGTACACTGATTCTGCAGCTGGATCTTAGACTATTCCTTTTTTTTATAATGGGGAACCAAGAAATAATTATAGCCTCAATTATTTATCTCTTAGTGGATGGACATCTCATATATACCATTTTATTCAAACGAGACCATAAATGTTCTATGTAGTTCGGTTCTGAGCTGTTTCCGGATCATCCCAGTATTTTTATACAGTGCCTGATTTACGGCAAGGCATTCGGGGCACGGGCCCAGGGCCCTTGATTTTCAGGGGCTGCTGAAGATTTTTCAATTATTGTCCAAAATCTGATGTGGTTTCACTATCTAATGGAATTTTGCATTTCATTCTATATTTTATTGTGTTTCTATTGTATTTTCATAACGTTGTATATTTTGTTTGAAACACCCATTTATACAACTTTATTATAGTGAATATTTTCTTTTATCTTTATCACTTAAATAATATAGACATTGTACTTCGTCAGATTAGTAGAGAACTGGTGAACGTAGCTTGCAGGCAATAGAACCCCACAATATTTTAAATAATTTTGACTTGGATTGTCAAAATTTATTATTAGTTGTTGCATAATTTATCATTCCTGATGTATAGACTTGTACAGGAAAAGATAATGAACGCCACAGAATTTATTATAAAACGTCTACTCATTTAAATTCTTAATAATTAAATTAATTATTTAAAAGTAAATTAATAATTATTATATTTAATATTTTAATGGATATTTTAAAGTATTATAGAGGTTATTTTACTTAGTATCTTTTTTTTCCCTTACTCAAAGTATTGTAAAAATCGGTGCAAGGGGAGCCCCGTCAGTATCTGTGCCCAGGGCCCCCAAATTTGTAAGTCGGCCCCTGCTTTTAAATTCTTCTCCAAGAACACTTGTTTGTATATCCATACAATGTTGCAAGTATCTAAATCCTGCTGATAAAAAATTTTCTGAAAAAAATAAAAAAAAAAGATCTCTGATGGAAAGTAGAAATTTTGATGTAGGATGTTGCAAGCTTTATTTCTGCTGTTACGTGTGACGTCTATGACATTAAGATGGCCTACAATGTTTGTTGACATACATGCCCAGATCATAAAACTTGAGGATTCTTTGTTATTGGTTGAATTCAATCTGGATGTATCTCTTGCGCGATGTGGCGTTTAACAAATTTTCTGCTACAACCAGGGCCGTAGCTAGACGTGATCTATAGGGGGGGGGCTCATAATTTTTTTTCTCTCTCTGACGCAGAATGCATCAGAGTAGTGTACATTCTCTCAATACTCGAGTGCACATTCACATTGTAGGTACTATACTTCTTATTAAACTGTTGTAATAATTTCCTTTTATGCTAAGAAAACTATATGATGATGAAAATTTTGAGTGTATAACTGGTGCAAAATATAATATCCTGTTAGCTTCATATGTATAAATAGAATGAGGGAATGTTGAATTACTTATTTTAGATGCAATTTATTAATTCTACAAAACTATGAAAGGGTCTCAAAACTAAATTAGATTTTTGAACAGAATTTCATTTGAATTTTGAAGCTGAAATTCATTTAGTGACCTTGGAATCTTTTCCAGGGGGGGTTCAAAATATTTTAGGGGGGCTCAGCCGCCCATAGCGCCCCCTTAGCTACGGCCCTGCCTACCACTATCAGACATTGATATCTTAGTTTCATCACTTCAGATAACTTTTTTCCACTGTTCATGAAACATTTTGTTTTCCTCTCTATCTTCGTTTCTGCTACTGTTTTTACTAACAATTTCTTTTTACTAATTATCTTACATTTAAGTCAACCGCCATTATTTTTCTCTGTGCAGTTCTTGCACAGTCAGAAAAAAAACTGGTTGCACTCTGTTCACTGCTAATGTCCGCAGATTCATCCGTCCCAGAGGCAAATTTATTCTGTTCCCCTATCATCAAAATCTGTTAAGCACTTTTCCGATCTCTATTTTATATCGATAGTACTTCATAGTATAAAAAAAGCTTTCGTATTCCTTATATTGTCACACTCCTAACAACTTCTATACTCATACACAGGGCTTCACAAAAGTATTCGCATACCATTCTCCTTATTAGAGGAAATTGCTGAAGGGGAATTTTCTGAAATATACAGGGTGAGTCATAAATATCGAAACAATAGGCTATCTCCTTAAATATTGCCCCTAGACCCATACTTCCAATTGCAAAGTTTCATCAAAAAAGGTAAAATTTTTGATAAGATAAGTTGCAACTCCATGGGGGGTCTATTTTAAAAAATACGAAAATTAAATTTTTATACGACCCCCAGAGAATAAAACTTCCAATTAGAAAATTTTTCCTTATCCTCTTCTGAATCGAACAAAAAAAAATTCATCTCGATATCTGCAAATCCCTGGATGATATTAAAATCCAAAATTTTTCAAAATTCGTGACTTACACCACTTTAGCATACATCTGAGTGCAGCGATATCAGTTCATTTGAAATACAATTTAGGGATCGACCATTAATTTACGCATTGTTAAATGTAGACCCAAGACAATACTTTAACTTTTAAATATAAAATAAAAGCGTATAGCTTTTTGCTTTAAACTTCCTTGACATATGCTAGATGTCTGCAATATCTCGAGCTTGGCACCAGGCTCGTAATTGGCACGACCCATTGGCCGGACCGTCTTATTAAACACTTATTAAAAGTGTTATTAAATTAAGTGATATTAATTAAACTCTCATTAACCGTGTCTTTAAAACTTTTTGCCATATCATGAAATAAGTTTAGTAAAAATAGTAATAGCGATAATGACCCTTCTATTAACTGGATCATATGGAATATATTTTAATGTTATTGTACATTTTAATGTTAATGGAAATATATTTTAATAAATTACTTAGAATTTTTTTCAAAAATCTAGTTTGTACTATTCAGCTTCAAAATTTATGTGGTTTTAAAAATATTTTTACTTTTTTCTATCTTTACAAGAGAAAAGTATTGGATTCATGAAAATTTTGAATTCCGGTTTTCGACGGATTCACACGTTTTAGGGCTCAGAGATACCGAAAAACATGTTTTTACAAAATGTCTGTCTGTGAGTCACTGCTTCTATATCTCTGTATATGATATACATTTTGTGAGCGCGCTATCTCAAGAACTAATACACAAAATTTAATAAAAAATTATATTTACTTAGTTCTTGATATACATTGATGCTGATTAGTTTTTGGTGTGAATCGCTTAACAGGTGACCCTACTGTAAAGGCTTTTGTGCGATTTCCGCGATCGCTGTATCTCCAGAATGCAAGGAATATCATCAATCTTCAGATTCAGTTATTCCTTGACATGAATTGGTGTTATTTATATTTTGTTGTATATGGCTCCACGAGAGGCGCTGCAACACTGAATTTGTTACGATTTCTGCAATAGCTCTACTTTAAGAACTAATGCAGGAATTTCCATAAAAAGTCAGATGCACTTACTTCTTGACATGAATTGGTTTTGTTTACGTTTTTGTATCAATCATCTTTCGGATGGCGTTTTCATAATGAATTTTGTATAGTTTACACGATTTCAGTGATATCGTGTACTAATCCACGGAATTGCGTATCTTTAGAGTCCTCCGATTGCTACATCCGAGTAGTTTATTTATTCCAAACGGCATTAAAAAAAATATTTATTCGAATGTTAAAGTCGAAGAGTATAACGTTTCTGTTGCGTATTTTTTTTTTTTTTTTTTTTTTTTTTTTTTTATGCTAAGCTCCCACTAATATTTCATTCTAAGTGTATTTAATTGATCAAGGTTTAATGCGTTCGAACCAAACATCATTTAAGAAATTCAATTGAATAATTTAAACTTAAAACGTTTAAATGAAATATGCCGAAGATTCATTAAACACTTGTTCTTGTTTTAAAAAGATAACTGATTCGCAAGTTAAACAAAATTTAAAATGTATTTGTATTTGAACTGAAAACTGTATGTTAAACTCTAAAAAATGAAAAAAAAAAAAGCGCAGAGGCCTTATAGTCCGCTTACAGCGGTTAACACTTTGGGGATTGTTTTATTTTAATTTACTCTAAATTTTTTGAAAAAAAAATTATTAAGAAAGCTTATGATGTGATAGTGCTTACAAATTATGTGGTTAACCATCACAAAACATTCAAAATTCAAACTCTATAAATAAATAAATAAAATAAATGTTTCCTGGACAACATACAGCAACATTGTTTCTTCAATTACACGCATTTCAATTTGTGTCTGAACCCTTGAAACCTCACGATTTATTAAAATTGTCATAACTCTCTGAGTTTTGGAGATATCAAGATGGAATTTTTTTTGTTCAATTCGGAATGGATAAGGAAAATTTTTCTAATTGGAAGTTTTATCCTCTGGGGGCCGTAGAAAAATTTAATTTTTGTATTTTTTAAAATAGACCCCCCATGGAGTTGCAACTTATCTTATCAAAAAATTTACCTTTTTTGGTGAAACTTTGCAATTGGAAGTATGGGTCTAGGGGTAATATTTAAGGAGATAGCCTATTGTTTCGATATTTATGACTCACCCTGTATGTGTATTACACTGTTAAAAAAAAAATCTGAAATTCACGGATATATTTTTCCTGAATTTCACAGAAAAAGTCCCTTTTCATAACAAAAGGGCATTTTCCGTTGAGAATCGGAATATCCCATCATATATCCTGAAAATAACGAAACGGATAAAGATAGAATGAAAAACGAAGATATTCCGTAATCTGAGGTAAATTTATTATGAGTGATTACAAAATTGACATGTTGCTTCACTGAAATGAAAAAACTCAACAAAAGAATCCTGGCACTTTTGTGAGACTTCTGTCATTCTTCTAAATTACAACTGCATTGTTTTTTGTCATCGAGGCTAAAAATTATTATACTTCTTACCAACTTTTTTCAACTTTATAATACCAACTTTATACAATGCTAAAAATTTCTGTTAAAACATAGAAAAAAAAGCGAATCTCTCTGTACATTTTCATTAGTTCTTGATTAAATGCACTCGATTACGTTTCTGGGTCATCATTTTGCACACATTTCTCTTATCTTTATCTATCAAATTTCCTGTATTAATTTCCATGTCTTCATTTAAAGATATTTTTAGTTTTGTTAACATTTGCAAATCAAAATACACGCATTTTTTGCAGTTTTACAGTGATTTTTTTATAACTTAAACTAGTTAAAAAATTAAAATTGATAAAAAAAAGTATTATGCATCGGTCTAAAACTGCTTGCGAATATTCTAACGAATATAATTGAAAGGAAATCTTTGAAATGCACAACAGATTTTTCCTTACTTATTCATAAAACACATACTTTGTGCAAAATAGCATCAGCAGCTATGGCTCAGTCAGTAAGGCGTTATTCCGCTGTCAAAAGGTCTCGAGTTCGATCCCTAGGAAGTTTTGAAGTACATTGCGCAAAAATTAAAAAATATAGTAGTTGAAAATTACTTGGAAATTTCGTGTTATTTGACAATTGGTTGATTCGTTTATTTTAAAAAGTAAATTAAATTATTATCATTAAAAATCAAACTTTATAACGGAAAGTTACCGCTTCTTCAAACGAAGATTTCCCTTCTTTTATTTCCTAAAACGAAAAATCTACTAACGGAACGGTAAATGTCTGGCAACTTTGCTGCCAGTAGTTTTACTGTGAATTCTCAGATTTTTTTTTAGCAGTATAGGTCAGGAGCTCTCAAACTATGGCACGCGTACCAGTACTGGTACGTGCAGTTCTGTTTACTAATACGTGAAAGTCCGGTACTGGTACATAAAAGGAAATAAAAATACAGCATGTGAAATCAAAAAATAACTCAATTTCCCGCTCCTCTTTCTTTATTTGTCAGTTTACAGATGTATAGTCGTAATCACCAACTACCTCAACCTAGAAAAACTCGGTCGAACGCTAAATGAAATTCCCGATAACATCTGATTGGCGTCCAATCAGGATTAAAGATGAATACCATTTCAGCGTTCGACCGAGGTTTTCGGTATAATTCGCGGTCGAAGTAAATTGGTGAATGCGAGCTTTAGTGTTGCCTGCTCTCTGTTATTACTAATTTGACAGCGGTTTGCTTTATCTCATTTTAATGTAATTTCGATTAGAATTTTTTAGACAAATGGAACTAATGCTTACAAGGAAGGTCTCCATTGGGGGCATACTCAGAATTTTTTGAAAAAAATACGAATTAAACTACTCATGTAGGTAATAAAGGATCAGTGAAAATTAGCGGCGGAATTACATTATTAGATATGTAAAAAAATAAAATAGTTTGGAATAATTGGCGTGAAAAGCTGAAAGCGACGCGGGATTTGGCGAGCAGTGCATTTCCTCGCCAAAAGCAGACGATTTTAACGAATCTGAAAATTGATTTTAATTGACTTCACTGTTAAAAATCTGCAGCATTTACTGCAACGTCACTCCACTACTTTTATAGAATATCTCTCTTCTGACCAATGAGAATGCTCCATAGCACGGTGAATTGACCGTTTTCTTTTAAAGCGGTGGAGTGACGCTGCAGAAAATGGTACAGATTTTTAGCGGTGTTGTAGCTTGTGCAACACTGTTAAAAATCTGCTGCATTTTGCTGCAACGCACTCCACCGCTTGTATATAATATCTCTATTCCAACCAATGAGAAAGCTCCATTTCACGGCCAAGTAACCGTTTTCTATACAAGCAAAGGAGTGCGTTGCAACAAAATGCAGCAGATTTTTAACAGTGTATTTTTCAATTTGGAACAATTTTAATCAATTTAAATTGTGTTTTAAATGATAAAATGTATTAATTTCATTTTGTTATAAGTACATATAAACGTATATGACAAAATTATACTTAAAGTAAAGTAAAAATGCAAAACTAAAATTACTTAAACTAAACTTATTTAAATAAATTGAACATAGAAAGTTTTTTCTTTAAAAAGTATTCGAAGCGTAAAAGCGTATTTTTCAAAATTTCGTTTTTCGCCAACCGGAGATAAATCGCCAAATAAACGAAATTTTTATTATTTTTTACAGACGTTATAAAGAGGTTCCGCCGAAATTGTTTTTATAAGCATATATAACTATATGAGAAGAACATTCTGTAATTTTTTCAAATTTTTCTGAGTATGTCCGTATGGAGACCTTCCTTGTTAGGCATTGGTTGACTTTTCATTCTCCCTGAAAAAAAAAAAAAGTTTTGTTCTACTACCTTCAAGATCTTCGAACTCGCATTAATAAGCAGCTCATTTTCAGAATGTACGTGAATTTTTTATGTAGGCTATTCATTTATTAATATTTTTTTAATGCATGTTACTACTGATATAAACATAGTATTCATATAACAAAAACTGATGAACAATGCGACTTCAAAAGTGTATGTTTTTTTCCATATTTAACAAAGCGTATTTATGTTCTCTTTTTAAGTGCATCAATGTTTGTCACTCCAAAATAATGCATTTTATATTGGTTTTTCTTTATTAGATTTTAGTTTTTCTTCCAGTGGTACGTGGACGTATGAACTTCCATTTAGTGGTATCTAAAAGTTTCGAATCTGCCATATGCGCCGATCTAAAAGTTTCGGAACCCCTGTCTTAGATGAACTAAATTTTAAAATGCATGTTGCTAATAAATACAAATCTCTATATCATATACAAGGCTGCTAGAAAATTCGGATAATTTTACGATTGCAGTCGGTAACGGCTGAAATTCGGTTTTGAAATGAGTTATACATTTCCATATGATGAAATAAGACGTAATTTTTTTATTTTTTAAACAGTGCAGCTTTATTACATTATTCTGAATGCGTTGAAAAGTGCTTCATAATGTATGTTTGACGCATGATTTTTTTTCTTTCGTGTTCTAATATAGCAAGGGAAATGCAATTGTCGTTTGAATGTACTTTTGTATTTCTTTATTAATACTGCTGCAATTAGAGTATATATTTTTTTATTTTTTTACAGCCATTTCGAAGCAGCACCCTCATCCTCCCTGCAGCGAAGACCACGAAAGATGTTCCTGTTGGTTCATATATGAGGTTCGATCCTCTATCGAAACGAACGAATGCTTCACCTCTAGGACCGAAAGATCCATACATGCTAACAAGGGTAAGAACAGACGCATTAATCAAAGTTCCTGTTCATTAAGCAAAGTTTAATTTACCTGTAAAGGAGTAATTAAATCTTCTTTATTAGAAGTCTGCAGTCACAGCAAAAAAAAAATCTTGACATTTGCGATTTCAGATGTTTTGTTAAAAATCTAAAAATATACATAAGGAATGACTCTGAAACTCCAGATGTATAAACAAAATAGTACAGGTCATATATTTTCGAAAAGATTTTTTTTCCCAAGATCCAATAAGGGACCGTAAATAAATTGAAAAAGAACGAATATCTTTTGAATGACAATGTCAAAACTAATGTAGCAAAAGCGTTTAAACTACAGATTATGATTAAGTGTCTTATGGCAATAAACTGTGTTCATTTTTATGTGGATAGCATGTATACTAGTAGAGAAACTAAGGTTTTTATAAAAACGGTCCCAAATTCTGTCAAGTTTTTTGCTTATAATTTGCAGAGTTCTTATTTAAAAACAATGTTCTTTTCAGAACATATAAAAAACGACATTGTACATAAAACCTGTAATCAAAATTTTAAAATATTAATAATTGTATGAAAAAATGAGCAGGTTTACTAAATAAATTTTCACTGCGCATGCGTCAACTCTATAAAAAAAAATTAATTTACATTTTGTGTTAGCTAAATGCATAGAGCAGCGGTTCCCAATCTATGGGTCACGACCCACTGATGGGCCGCGGCAGTTGTTTTGGTGGGTCGCAGAATAATCGAGTTTTGTCATCAAAATATATCTTTTATTTCATCTGGTTTAAAAAAATATGACAATTTCAACAGGAAATAATATTTCAAGGGAAAATCCTTAATTTCCTTCTAGATTAATATACGAACAGAATATCCCGAAATATTCAAATCGGCTTTGAGGTCCTTGATGAAATTCAACACTTCGTGCTTATGAGAACATGCTTTTTCTACTTTGCTGTTTTTGAAAGACAAGTACTGAGACAAACTGCGTGTCAATATATGTTCTCGCATTGGTAAACATCAATACCAGAAATCTCACTGATTATAAAGTTATGTTTTTATAATAATTAAACGTATTTTTAACTATTTTTGTAGTTTGTTTTAACTACTATTCACGTACACCCATTGAGATTAACAATTCTTGTTCTTTTTAATGTATTTTTTGTACGAAAATTTGCGTTTTTCGTTGGATAGGATAGCCGAGCGTATAGAGTTCTACCGAGTTGCAATTTTTTTCTTTTCTTTTTTCTTTTTTTTTACTATAAGGTGGGTCGCGAAATTCTTTTTCGCTGAAAGGTGGGTCGCGTATCAAGAAAAGAAAGTTTGGGAATCGCTGGCATAGAACAACTTTTGTTAAAGTTTCAAAATCATAGCTTGAAAATTCTGAAAATTTATCGTCAAAAGAATAAGATCAAATTCCGATATTCCCAAAATGAAACAAAAAAATGAGGGGCTGTATCCACATTCCATTAATTAGTATCTACACAATACTGCGCGTGCTACTATATTTGGTTACAACTCTTCATCTTTTTGCTTTATTTTGGGAATAACGGATTTTGATTTTATTCCACCGACGATAACTTTCAGATTATTCAAGCTATGATTTTGAAACTTTAACAAAAGTTGCTCCATACATTTTGCTAACACGATATGCAAACGAATTTTTTTATAGAGTTGACGCATGCGCAGTGAAAATTTATTTAGTAAATTTTACTCATGTTTCATACAATTATTAATATTTTTTAATTTTGATTACAGAGTATTATGTACAATGTCGTTTCTCATATTTTCCGAAAAGAACATTGTTTTTTATTAAGAACTCTGCAAATTAAATAAAAGAAAAACTTGGCAAAATTTGGGACCGTTTTTATAAAAACCTTAATTTCTCTACGAGTATACATGCTATCCGCATAAAAATGAACACAGTTTATTACCATAAGCCACTTAATCATAATCTGCAGTTTGAACGTTTTTTCTACATTAGTTTTGACAGGGTTATTCAAAAGATATTCGTTCTTTTTCAATTTGTTGACGCTCCCCTATTGGATTTTGGAAAAAAAAAAAATCTCGAAAATATATGACCTGTACTGTTTTGTTTATACATCTGGAGATTCAGAGTCCTTCCTCATGTATATTTCTTGATATTTTACAAAACGTCTGAAATCGCAAATGTCAAGATTTTTTTTTTTTTTTTTTTTTTTTTTTTTTTTTGCTGTGATTGTATTTTACGTGGTACGTAACAATCGGAGTACATTATAAGCAATAGCTATTAAAATGCTGTGCAAAACGTGAAAGAAAAAAGGCGCACAAGAAGTACACACATTACTAGAGATTTAAAATGGAAATTTTATGAGATTATTTTTAAAAAATTACTACTTGCATGTTCATTTTACAAAAAAATACGTTAAATATTTATTTTAAATAAGAGCAATTTAATACTTGTACGAAAAAGATTTTAAATGAAATTTAATATAAATATTTGAATATACATGTATAACGAACGAAGCTAGTTAAATCCCTGGCAATTGTAAGAAATATTAACGTATCTTTTTCATTAAAGAATTCTTGCATCAACTTAATAATACTTGAATATTAAAATCATAGGAGATTTCTTCGATAGCAAAAATCCTGGCTTTTCATATGAAAGTATAAAAATTATATGAGCACGAAATTTATTTTTAATAAGTAATACATATGAATGTTTATGCGTTTCGTTCAATGTCGATTTATATATTTATCTTTTTTTTTTTTTTTTTTTTTTTTTTTTTTTTTTTTTTAATAAAAGGGTAAAGAAAAATATGTGCAATATAAATTTTGTAGAATATGCCGAAACGTAAATACTTTTGGGTTACACTAATCAAATATTTATTCCCTGCAGAAATAATAAACTTTACGATGGTTAATACGAAATATTTTTATTTTCATGTAAGTAATAATTTATGTTGTGTTTACAATAAACTAATCTCATTATTTTCTGACTTTTTTTTTTTTTTGGGGGGGGGGGGGATGTTATTGAAATATTTTAATAACTAGTTGGATGTGCCAATCCCAAAACTTTCTTCTATCTCATACATACATTTTAATATTAAAAAGAAATAGTTACTCATTTTAATGCTTTAATAATTTTAATTCAATACCTTACCAACTTTCATTTTCATCTTAAATTTCTGCTTCAATCAATTAATCGGAGTAAAAATGAATTTCCGTCTCTGCACGAGCCGATGGACAATAGAATGATAAGCAGCTTTTTTTTTTCAAATTCAGGGAGGACTTATTTGCCTTACCAACAAATAATCATATACAAAATGTTTAGTTCAGTTCTAGAACTAACTTCATACACTTTTATGTGGTGTAATATTGAAAATAGCATAAAATTCGGTATTGCAGCGCCCCCTTCCGGCAGATTTTTTTCAGATTCAGGGCGATCCAACTAGTCATAGCCATACACTTACACAAAAAATTTCGTTCAATTCGATGCATAACTTCATGTACTTCTGGTCGGTACAATATTGAAAATGGCACAAAAATCGCGATTGCAGCGCCCCCTTCCGGTGGATTTTTTTCAAATTCAGGGAAGACCAACTAGCCATAGTCATACATATACACAAAAAATTTGGTTCAATTCTATTCATAACTTCATATACTTTTGGTCGGTACAATATTGAAAATGGCACAAAAATCGCGATTGCGGCGCCCCCTTCCGGCGGATTTTTTTCAAATTCAGGGAGGACCAACTAGCCATAGTCATACACACACACAAAAAATTTGGTTCAATTCGATGCATAACTTCATATACTTTTGGTCGGTACAATATTGAAAATGGCACAAAAATGGCGATTGCAGCGCCCCCTTCCGGCGGATTTTTTTCAAATTCAGGGAGGACCAACTACCCATACTCATACACATACACAAAAAATTTGGTTCAATTCGATGCATAACTTCATATACTTTTGGTCGGTACAATATTGAAAATGGCACAAAAATCACGATTACAGCGCCCCCTTCCGGCGGAATATTTCAAAACTGAAGGCGGACCTGCTTGCCACAGCCAAAAACATTCACAAAAAATTTGGTTCAATTCTATGCATAACTTCATGCACTTTTTGATGGTAGAATGGCGACATACAGACACACACACAGACATACACGCAGACATACACACAGACACACACACAGACACACGGACAGACAGACATTTTGTAAAAACATGTTTTTTGGAATCTCTGACCCCTAAAACGTGTAAATCCGTCGAAAACCGGAAGTCGAAAAAAAATTTCGATTACAATACTTTCTTCTATTGAAGATAGAAGAAAGTAATAAATAAATAAATAATGTATTTTTTTATTACACGACACAATAAAATTTACATTTTCATATGTCAAGTTAGAATATATGTCTCTTCAATGAAAAGTGACAAAGGCAAAGTTTGCAAGTTTTGTTTTTTTTTTCTTCAATTTGAAGTACGATTATCCTTTTTCTTCGCCAACAGTTTGCGGTTAATAACAAAAGTTTGGGGAGATACAAAAACGAGATGGAATGGGTCAGTGTCTCTGTCTTTCGTACTATAGAGTGATACTTCAGCGTACTTGAAAAACAATCAAAAATGAAAGAAACCGCCTTACCACAAAAAAAAGAGAGAGCGGCGGCGGTTTACATCAATTTAGACCTTAAAAGTCTAAACAGGCGTATCCTTCAAGTGTTGATTTTTTTTTCCCCTGATTTTACAGTACTCTGAAGAACGAAATTCTTTCATAAATCATCCGTTTTCGCCTCTTTCCATAGTTCAATCTCACTGTTCTTTTGTATATAACCACAAACAATTAGAAAAAAAAAAGTGCGATATTTGTTCTTAAAGGCGTACATTTGTAAGGAAGAGTCACTGACTGTGATAAACGTCCAAGAGAGTTTACCAATTTGCAAACCAGAAATGCTAGGCTAACAGCCAGATTTTACTTTTCGCTTTACCAGATTAAGTTTTTTTCATAGTCCGTTATAGCCGAAGTTGTAAATCATTACTTATATAGGATTTCATTCGACGCCAAACATCTGAGTAAGTTATATCCCAAATACCTTGTAACCGGTATCGACTGTAATTGAACAAAACACTTTATTGTACACTGAAGTGCAAACCCTGTACTAACATAATTGCCACTCCTGTTGAGACAAACGAGAAATGATAAAATGTTAGCACCATACCTAAGAACGACGTAATCTTTGACAATAGTCAAGTGATAACACATTGTCTAATGTTATCGTGCACCTGAAATCTTTCAACAAGTAGAAAAACTCTATCTTATGTGGAAAAGTTTTCCACAGCACGGATCCTGTCTCAACAGTGATTGGGAGATTGTCGACCATTGCTTTTGAGATCAAGCAGACTGTTCCTACTTCGACAAAATTGTCACATCTATTTTCGTACCGTTGGGTCATTGGTTATTATAAATTTCAGAAATTCGACATGGAATTTTAGTTGCTAACACAACCTGTATACCCCCTTCAAACTTGATATATTCTTTAGGATATACATGGTTACATTTCTTTTTTTTTTTTTTTTTTTTTTTTTTTTTTTTTTTTCACATACATAAATAATGTTTTTTAAAAAAAGATGTTGGTATGAATGGAACGTAACAGATAGCTGAACTAAACAAAATAGCAATTTGTTTCTATAAAAATGACTTGCATCAGAAATGTACAAAGATAAAACTGTAAAAAATTTTACTATGGCTTAAGATGCCATTTGAAGAATCCATTAGTAATGAAGAATTATTAAATATATATTTACTTTATGACTGTCAATGTTTTTGCAATGCAAAAAAGTAAAAAAAAATATATATATATATATATATAAAAGTCTCAAGAAATTGTTAAAAAATGTACTTTTTGAGTCCCCATGTATCATCTAATTTAATGTGCAAAAAACAACTTTTAATTTTTTACGCTGTTCAATCTTTCTTAGTTATCAGTTTGCTAATATATATCCATAACTGAAATTAAAAAGTACATAAATAAACCTCGAGGTCTATTAGGATATTCAAAAACCACATGACTAAAGCGCTCTTTGCATGACGGGTGCTTCGATTTATAAGAACATTAACGCATTTCATTTATATGAAGCTTCTGTACTGTTATCTTCAGTAACTTCTTGTTTGCCGATATGTCCAATTAATCGGCACCCATTCTCATTCTTATAATTATAGAACCGCAGACCGATAAATTACAAACGGAATTTACTTTCTGGATGTCTCATGTATGCAAAGGCATGATTATGATATACTCCCAGCAGAAGCAGCAAAATTTAATCCTGGATTTCCATTCACATTGTTTTTGACTCAGTATGTGAACAAAACAAATAGTACCTGTTTAAAAAACACCGTTAACTCACTTTAAAAAAAAAACCACTTTGCAATCAAGTATTTCATATTGAAACATTGTACTGGATGTCATCATTCTGAAGCATCTACAAAAGGTAATTTCTAAAAACTTGTACACTGTGAAAAAAAAAAAAAAATTGTAAAGTTACTAAACTTTTTCCAGGAAACTGAGAATTTCTAGAACTTTTTATGTAACGATAATAGCAATACATGAATTTAGTACATGAATTCCATACATGAATTTTTGCTGCTAAAAAGTTCTAGGAATCCCAGTTTCCTGGGAAAAGTTTAGTAACTTTACAGATTCTTATTGCAAGAAAACCACTATATGCAGTAGTTACTTAATAAACCCTTCTGTGTTAGTTTAAAGCTGTGAACGAGAGGAGCGGGATCGTAGCATTGCCAGTGCGGTATATGGCATGGTGATACCATAGAAGAAGGAATATATATTATTATTATTATTATTATTATTATTATATTCTTATTATTATTATTATTATTGAATATATATTATTTTACATTCTTTGTTCCATGGGTGATACCTTTAAAATAAAAATCATCCACACTTACTTGGTGTAATGCCACTGCACTGTAAAAGAAGTTCTGTACAGTTACAGGAACACTTTCTAGGAAACTAGAGTTGGTATATATATATATATTTTTTTTTTTTTAAAGTGAGCAATTTCAAGAGTTCATCTAAAGTTGTGGAAATTGCGATGATCTTAATGAAGGCATATCTTGTTTCAAAATCTTTCGGGAATATTTTCAGTAACTGTAACTAGCGCTAACAAAAGAGCATGATTCTTGAAGGGAAGCTTGAGGGTGACTGTGTGTAACACATGATGTAAATAATATCTGTTACGAAAGACAGTTTCCGAACATTTTTTTTTTATTCTACCGTAATTTCCGGCGTATAAACCGCGGATCAAACAATTCTTTTTGGACCCAGAAATACTATTTAGGGATTGAAGACAAATATTTTCGAAAATGTGATAAGTTACATTTCATTTTTTAAAAAATTCTGGGTCTAAAAATAATTGTTTGATCCGTGGATTATAAGCCAGAAATTACGGTAATAGTATAGGGGTGTATTAACCATTATGTAAGAGTCGTATGATGAATTTGTTGTAAGATTTTTATAAATACTTTATGCAAATTTTAAAGTGTGTAGCACGTTGATATATTGGATGTATCGATTTATAGTAACACAAACTACCCAAACAGGTACAAGAAGCTATATTAGAAGCTGCTCAGACCTCGTCTGGTTATTCAAGTCCAGGTCGAACTCCTACGCCAGATATAGGAATGGACGGATCACAAGTAACCATCAAACAGTACAACTCCCCCATCAACATCTACTCAAATAAAGCTATAGTTGAAGCACTGGCTGACCAGACAATGCGCTCTCGGACGCCTACGTAAGTAGAGACGAATTTCGTATCTCAGTGACTTAAAACCAAAACAGAAAGATATTCCAGTATTTAGTTATGTATGCATTTTCTCAATAATTATTGAACGTATTTGAATGTATTTTTTTTTTACGCTACAACTCTTGTACACCAGCTAAACAATCAATAAAATTGAAATACATATATGAATTCAGTTTGTCTGTCTGTCTATCCATCCGTGCACATCTCTAAATCGTGTAAATATAGCCCAATTGCCATGAAATTTATAGAAGTTATTGAATGTTGCCATACCATGTTCAGTATTGAAAATTAAGTGTCTAGTATTTACAGTTCATTCAAGACACTCAAAATCCTGTTACGTTTCGACCTATAAGGGGGGAAACCCGTTTCCAATGTATTTTAATGATGTGCTACACTTTTTAAACATACTGAAATTTATATGTAGTACTGAGTTGCACTAACTCGGCGCTTACTGTAGAATTTACCGTTCATTTACGCGGAAACACAAAAGACTTTGGCAACAGAAGAAATTGTATAATAACTGAACTATTGAAACCTATGAACAATAATTGTTGGAAATGAACATTCAGTTGTGGTATGCTTTTTTTAATTTGAGGTTTTTTTTTTTCTTTTTCTTTTTTTTTTTTCTTTTTCTTTTTTTTTCTTTTTCTTTTTTTTTTTTTTAATATATTACTTGGTGGGTATAAATTCGACAGTTCATATAAAGGTTACATTTATTTTGACTGGGTTAACCAAAAGAAGTTTGTTCTTTTTTAATTTGTTAACGGTCTTCTTCCGGGAAATTCAGGGGAATTTTTTTTCGCGGAAACATGACTATTACTATAATTTTTACACACCTGCAGTTTCAGAATAATTTCTCATGCATTTTTCTAGATATTTAAAAAAATGTTTAAAATCGTAAGTGTCCGGTCATTAAAAGTATTCTAGGGTACATATTTTAAAAATAAAAAAATCTTTTTGTAAAAAGCGAATGAGATACGTCAGATTTAAAATAACCAAAATGCAAATTATTAAAAATAATAATTCAAAACTGGTTGAATTAATACATATATTTGCGCGAGACATTTTTCATATTTCTAGATAATCTTTTCAACTATTGTTTAAATTCTAAGATAGTGCAAATAATATTTCCTTTCTACAACAAAAGTATTTTCATATGAATATTAAAATGGAAAAGAAAATTGGTAAAAATTACGTCAGATTTAAAACGATACATTTAAAATAACTTTCTTATATCGTTGATAAAAAATTACCTGGAGACAAAGATTCTGTTTACTTAATTCATTTTACTTTAGCTTATTTTAAATTTTTAACGATTTTTTTTTAAATCTAAAACGTAAAGAATCATTGTATCTCTTAACGGCAGCTGATTTGGCCTTAAAAATCCTTAGTCATGGGAAAATGAATAGAAACCCGCTTACAGGAAGATTGCCACTGCTTTTATTATTATTATTCATTTTTTTTTTTTTTTTCTAATCAAATTAGCGTGCTATTAGAACCTGGGGTGTCTAAACGGGGGTTGATGAGCGTAGCTCTCAGGGGACAGAACTCCAGGGGGGTTAAATTGTAATAATTTGAAAAAGATATTAATTAAAAAATGCAATTTTTGTAATAAAATTTGTAAAGTTTATTTATTTTTAAATTTAAATGCTGAAAAATTAAAATTAATTTTAAAAATCTACATTTTACAATTTTGAATCATTGGAACTTTTATTTGTGATTTTCTTATAACGCTGGAGATTGGATTTCCGATAAGTTATTTAGTTTTAAAAAAAATGTCATTGCATCTGCAAAATAAATACAGTCAATATTTTTATTTTTTAAAAATAAATTGTTAACATCAGTGAAAATCCTAATCCTTAATTTGGTGAAATCGAAATGCACCTTAAAAATTGTACGCGCACACACACAATTTTGTACATACTGGTGTATTTGAACACAAGCTAAGAAAAATCAATATAAGAATTGGATCTGTATGTAATTTTGCCATGATGTACTATGGTAGTCTAAATACATTTAAAGCAAAAAAATTAAAAAATTGATATTTTCGTTATTTTTCGCAAAAGCAAAAATACAAAGTTTCCTTGCATTATTTTAATTTAATATATTTTTTTGAGAAAGCAACAGAGTTGTTTAAAATTGTTTTAATTTTTTTCTATTTAAATTTTATTGCTTAAAAAAATTATAAATTCTTGGTTTTGCGAAAGCGTTTCAATGCGAGAAAATAGATTTTAAAAAATACAATTTAAAACGAATGTTTTAAACCAGTTGCGTGTTTGATGTAAATTTCTTTCAACCTCGAGGAAAACGCTACTATTTTGAGCGGTGATGGTGTTAAAGAACAACCCTGAAATCGACTTGTAGGCAAAATTGTTTGGCTCTTTAACAATTACACCACAGAAACTTGCACAAGTGAAAACATCTGTTAAATTCGTCAGAAGAGCCAGAATCTATAAAGTAAAAGAGTTTAAAGCAAAGAAAAACTTTTTCGTAAGGGCTAAAATTTTGTACGTCCAGAACCCGATTTTATTTCTTCAGTTCCGAAGTTAAAATAATAATACAAATAATGTCCATTTATCCATATATTTCTTAGTAATTTGGTAATCTGCCTTCTATTTCTCTTCAAACTTCAACTGTTTTTAATAATATGATTGTAAAAATACTGGTTTCATTGGTTTATTTAATGGTATTTTCTGAATAACTTTGGATGTATTTATAAAAGTATTTATATATTCAACTTCCATAATGATAAGATGCATAAGCGCAATCATTAAGGGATAGTTTAGTCTTTTATGCATTTATGTTATCATAAGATAACATGAATTCTTGCATCTTTTAGTGGATTATTTCAGTTTAGGCCCATTTTGGCATAAATTAACCTATTTTTAAAAAATACAAATATATACCTATATATATATATATATTTAACAAAATGACATTGTAAATGACAGAAAAATATCTTTTCTGAAGTTGATCATTTAGACGTTTAGTAATTTAGGTTTAAAAATATGGGTCTAAAACTAAAAACTCCCTTAAAACGTCAATTTAATAACCATTAACCAAATTAACGCAATCATAAATTAAAAAGCTTTAAACAAGTAAATAAAATACAAATCCTCAAAAAAAAAATGTTGAAAAAGATTTAAGTTAAATATGAAAATTTATCATTTTCTAGGTCACACTGTTTTTTGAACATTTTTAGGCATTTGGCGAACTTAGATGAAAATAACATTTATTTTATGAAGGATTCAACTTAACAGATGCGGGCATTTATTCGTTTGCTTTCAACGCAAGAAAACTTCAGGCATTAAGAAAGAATGTAAAAATGTAAGAAAAATTAGACATTTTAGTTTTTATGGGTAAAAGTTGTGAATCACGAATAATGACCCAGAGACCGAAAAAATTGATAAGGCATTCGAGGGACACTGGTTCTCGAATGCTGAAAATGTCTGGGCCCCTAGTTTCAAAAGAAACCCCCAATACAACATACATCTCATAAGGTAATTAAAAAATATATAAAGTATAGCAAAAAATTATACACTCTATAGAGCAGGAATGGAGAAAATATTCACAAATTTAGGTAGCTGAATATTTTCGTCACGGTGTTGATTATAATTCTGAATAAATATATCAAACTTCCTATATTTCTCCAATCCATTTCCATTTTCCTTTTGTCTCACAATAATGCTACACCTTCGATCTCATTAGTTATTTGTCTCCTTATCTCTTTTTACTTATCTCTTCTATCATTAATAGAAGAAAGTATTGAAAAATGAAACTTCTTTTACCTCTAGTTTTCGACGGATTTACACGGTTTAGGGGGTCAGATTCCAAAAAATATGTTTTTTTTAATAAAATGTCTGTTTGTCCGTAGGTGTGTGTCCATATGTTGCCATTGTACCATCGAAAAGGGTATGAAGATTTGCATGGAATTGAAACAAATTTTTTGTGTATGTTTTTGGCTGTGGCAAGCAGGCCCTCCTTCAATTTTGAAATATTCCGCCTAAAGGGGGCGTTGCAATAGCGATTTTTGTGCCATTTTCACTATTGTACTACCGAAAAGTGTATGAAGTTATGCATAGAATTGAACCAATTTTTTCTGTAATAGTTTGCCTATAGCTAGTAGGTCCTACCTGAATTTGAAAAAAATCCGCCGGAAGGGGCCGTTGTAACAACGATTTTTGTGTCACTTTCAATATTGTACCACTGAAAAATGTATGAAGTTATGCATAGAATTGACTCAATTTTTTTGTGTAAGTGTTTGGCTATGATCAGCAGACGCTCTCTGAATTAAAAAGAAAAATCCGCTGGAAGGGGGCGCGATGTCTGTGTCATTTCTATTACTGTAACATCAAAAAATGTATGAATTTATGCATAGAACTGAGCTAATTTTTTTGTGTATGGTTATTTTGGGGTATGACAAACAGATCCTCCCTGAATTAAAAAAAACTCTTTTGGGGGGCGTTGTAAAAACGATTTCCGTGCTATTTTCATTATTTTAGCATCGAAAACGAAAACTGTATAAAGTTATGCGCAGAACTGAACCAAATTTTTCTTTTGTAAATTTTTACTACGGCTAGCACATTTTCCTTGAATTTGGAAATTTCCTAGGGAAAGGGAATATTGTGATAGCGCATTTTGTATCATTTTCTCGATACTTCGTCGTTGTATTGTCCATCGGTTCGTGCAGAGACGGGAACTCGCGTCCTGCTGAGCCAGCTATTCGCAAACAGCTGATGATAACAGAATAAAGGAAAACTATTTATTAATAAATATCATGATCCACATTAAGTCGTTTAAACTCCGATTAATTGACTGAAGCAGAAATTTAAGATGAAAATCAAAGTTGGTATAGTGTTGAATTAATAATATCAAAATATTAACATGTGTAACTTCTTTTTGAAATATTAAAATGTATGTATGAGATAGAAGAATTTTTTAGGTTGGCACATTCAACTATTTTATTTTATTATTTATATTTAATAATTTAATGAATTGAGAAAAGATTAGCATTCTAATCAATTATCATTTAAATCCAAAACACTGATGATAAATTTTAATTTATGACAACATATAATGGAATTTAGTTCAACTCATTTGGCTGTTTAGACTGGCGTTTGAGTTATTGAAACATTTTCTTTCTATTTATGGCCATGGTTAATATCTTTCTAAAATGAATATAGCATTAAAAATTGAAGTAGGAAGTGCTTGTTAGCATGGCCTGATTTCTGCACAGGCCAACTAGGCCATGGGCTTCAGCCCATTGCTGCTGGAGGCCCCAAATTGAGTAAAACTATTTAGAAAATAAAGTGTCTTAAAGTTGAAGTTTTTGAAATTATTTTCTCAAAGACCAAAAAATTTTTTGACTAACATTGCAGTTATATCATAATGTCTAATAATATCCCTTTCCTCTATGCACCCCCCCCCCAAAAAAATATATATATATACATACATATATATATATATATATATAGCAATTATATGGCTGCGAGGGGTCTTTGAAAACGTGCTGGCCTTGGGCCCCGCCATAAGCTTAATCGGGCTCTGCGTGTCGGGTGGCCCTAGTTTAGCTAACACAATGTTAAGAATAAAATATCCAATAATTAGCATCGAAAAGATGCAATGGCAGAATTCGCAGTAATTTTTTAGTAATTTATAAAATGTCAGTATAATTTTTACAGTACAGGACATATATTACGCTATCCATATACAGGGTGTTTCAAATTATGTCAGAAATGTAAAGGTAGGTAAACGAGACCTAAATAAGCAGATTTCATTCAGAAATGTGGGTATAGAAATTCAGTGTTAAGGCAGTAGAGAGCGCTGTTGAATGTGGCGAATACATGCTCTTTGTTGGCTTAAATCATCATTCCCCACACTGATTTCGAGCAACATGGTTTATTGAACCAATGCGGAGCTTACCGATTTTTAAGTTACCACAATTTTTGAACAGAAAAAATGGCTAATTTAAATATAGATTTTCTTTGAATATACATATAAGATAAAATTTCTTTTCCTGCAAAAAAAAGCGTAAAAGCTAATAACTAATATCACTGTTTTGATTTTCAATTCGCTACCGTCACTTTTTTTTTTCTTCTTCTTCTTTAACTTTGGATGGGGACGTGTTTATTGTTTAAATAAAAAGTATGCCCAAAGTCAATATATCGGTTTCTCCGCACCTCAAACGATATACTAGCACAGCGTTTCACCAAAACATGGATTCCAAATAAAAATGCACTGTAAAAAGAAAAGAAAGAAATCTGTATTTTACAACAAAAGGTTCTGGTACTCCATCTGCCAACACAATTGCTGTACAATTTATATTTCTCAACTCTGTGGAAAATCGCATTGCTATTGGTTGCATAGAGCACGTGAAAAAATTCGATTTTTATTTAGCTTCCGAATAAAAAGAAATTCAGAAATGGGTGGGAAAGTAGCTCTTTTGCATTCGAAGAATTGCAAATAAATATTTACAAAAATCTTTTTATTATACAACTTCAAAAGTAATGTTCTTTTTTTTTCCATTCTAAACTACATTATTTTTCTAATGAATCTTCATTTGAATATTAAAAAGTCTAAAATTTTAATCATTAATGTCTCTACTGTGTATTTTCTGTTTTGCGTAGACATAGTAATTCAAAACATACTGTGAAATTTTCCCTATATTATTTAAAAAAAAAATTTGGGAAAAAAAATTGATTTTTTTTTTTTTTTTTTTTTTCTAGAAATTGAGTTGAGTTGAACCGGTGTTCTTTGTTCTGCTCTCATCGGATCGGATGACTTTCTCATAATGCTCCGACGAAATGACAACTTCGCATTTTGGCACTAACTTCTTAGAATCCTTTCCGATTTTTCGGGATTGTTTTTGTTGTAATTCAGCCGACTGTTATAGACTGAAAAATTGAAAACTGATAAGCATTTACTGTCACAAATAGAGAAATTAGTTATTTACTGTTATATTTTTCTTTAAAAAGTGCACGAGATCTGTTTGTAGATCAATACATCAATTTTGGCAATTAACTTCACATCGTCTTACGAAAAAGAAACGTTCAACTTCTTAAATACAGAAGAACCTCGATCCATCGTTTTTCAAGGGGTGCGGGAAAAAAAAACGATAAATGCGGTAAACGTTGAATGCGGCTTAACTTCAAAATAAGGAAAAAAAAACACATTGTATATGCATTACTAATGCATGCAATGAATACAGTTAACTAATAAATACTAACTTGTAACTTACTAAATAGTAAAATAAATAAATCGAAATTATAGAAAATTGGTATTTATTTTTAAAAAATCAATTTTCTTTGGTTTTTCTTTCATTTTTTTAAATTAAAAAATAAATTTTCAAGATGTACAACATTTTTCTCATCAGCTTCATCAGTATGAACTTATCCTCTGCTTCTTCGGCATTATTTTAATTTTTTGCATTACCACACACAGAGGTGCCAAGTATTACGATTTGTCCGTAATTATTACGGATTTGCAACAAAAGTTACGGTGTAACGGGCATCGAATAGAAATTATGAATGAAAAAAATCGCGAATTTCATCAAAGGATCGCTTGAGAAAACGCAAATTTCGATGTAGGATCTCGCGAAAAACAGAAAAGATTGTGTAAAATTACGCGTATTTCGTCAAAATGTCGCGAAAAACGTGCAAATTTCGTCCAAAAATCGCTTAAAATGGGCTTATTTCGTCAAAAGATTACGAAAAACGCTCGCATTTCGTCAAAAAATTGCGAAAAATGAGCTCATTTTGTCAAAAAATCGCGAAAAACGCCCTCATTTCGTCAAAAAATCGCTTAAATTTTTTGTCAAAAAAACGCGAAAAACCAGCAAATTTCGCCAAAAATTCTGTTAAAACGAGTACATTTCATCAAAAGATCGCGAAAAAGCACACATTTCGACGAAAAATCGTGAAACACGTGCACATTTCGTTCAAAAATCGCGAAAAACGTACAAATTTCGTTTAAATCGCGAAAAACTCGCAAATTTCGTCAAAAAATTTCTTAAAACGCACTCATTTCGTCAAAAAATCGCGAAAAACGCCCACATTTCGTCAAAAGATCGCGAAAAAAGCGCACATTTCGACAAAAAATCGCGAAAAACGCGCAAATTTCATCCAAAAATCGCGAAAAACGCGCAAATTTTGCCCAAAAATCGCGAAAAATGTGAAAATTTCGTCCAAACATCGCAAAAAATTCGAAATTTCCCCAAGAGATCGTGAACAAACGTGCAAATTTTACCAAGAGATCGCAGAAAAAAAGGAAGAATTAACTTTTGAAAATTTGCCCCCCCCCCTCCTCCATCCTTCTCTGAACTCCGGTTACTGATAACTTTTATTGAAACTTGGCACCTCTGCACACATTTCTCCTATGTTTAGGACACCACCTGGCGCAACATCTTGATCAATGGCAACATAATCGCATCCTCTGCTATATACAACCACTCTTCATCTGCATTATTGTCGCCATCATCAATACAAACAGCACAAATGAGTTATTTTAAGATAAAAGAAGCAATTCCAGTTTGTATGTCATATGGATTCACACGATTTACAATTTCATTTCGGGGAAGAGAAAAATTTTACAACGATGAATGCGGGAAAACGACTTTTTGAAGAACAATACTTGCAGGTTTCGTTAACATTATACTTAAGTATAAGTAGTGCAGGGACAGTAGAAATAAAACGATTAATGCGGGAAAACGATGGATGCGGGAACCGTAGATCAGGGTTTCACTGTATTATAAAATTGTTTAGAAATTATTATTTATTTTAATCATTTTTAAGTCTCTTTAAATGTTAATCATTTTCTGCTATGTATTAAGAATTGCATTTAAAAAATATCGTTTCGTTAGTCATGTTTATAGTACATATGCAAGCCAACAACAGTATTTTGTAAGAATAGTCTTTAAAAATAAATTCATTTCAATGCAACTAGTAATGCTGTATCAAAAATAATTTTTTTAGCAGCGAGTTTGTTTCTTTGTTTGCATTAGATTTCTTAGGCTGTGGATAGAACAGTGCGGATTCAGGAGTGACCGGGTGCAAGGATTCCCTTCCCTCTGCTCAACCAATGGAATGCCCCCCTCCCCCCCAACAGTTGGTTTGAAATTGTAATACTCAGAAAGTACAAATTATCCTGAAAATCTATAATGCATCAGTATAATTCGACAATGGTAAAGAACAATAGCAGGTGGGAGCATGTATTGTGTTCAAATGTTATATATCGTTTGGTGTCATCAATAAAAGAAGCCATTTTGCTTTGTTTTGTATTTTATTAACTATTTTGATATTATCGTTATTCTATTCTAATTTTTTTTAAAATCTATTTTTCTTTTTAATCTTAGAGTTCTGCACCCAGAAGTGCTGGAAACTAAAAAGATGGCTAATATAACGCAATCACCAACCTATCAATTAATTCATGAAGAAGAATGGAAAAGGGGTAAAGTACAAGAATTTGAACCTCCACCAGCTCATGTGTATGTACCAGACGGAGGCAGGGATAAATCAGGAATTTCTCAATCTTATAGCCTGAAGCATTTGATGCATGAGTTAAAAGGATTCTCCGATTTCTGATTGTCAACATCTGTGTAATACATCTTCCCGATTCTAAAAACTATTAACTGCATAAAAGAGTTGTATTGGAACAAGGGAAGCAAACTCAAAAGGCTTTCAGTTACTTCAAATATTTTAATAAATATCAAAACAAAGTTTTACGCACTAAAATTAATCTCATAAATTTCTGATTAGTTTCAATAGCTTAATAGCTCATTAAAGCAAATGGCAAACTTAGAAATTGCATGCCTCTCTTACAGGTATAGACGCAAATAAGTTGATAACAATTTTGACTAATCTGAAATAAGCTAAGTTGCGGGAATTTATCAGTACAGCATGCTGAAAAAATTTATATATAATAAATTTGATTTCAAATCGACCAGAGTAACTTTCAAAATTTTTCGCTTTATTAAAATGTCATTAAAAATCGCGAATTTTACTTTTTCAAAAAAGTGGTGCCAATCAAGAAATCTAAATTTTTAAAAAGCAGTCTATTAGCAGTATTGATTGGCTAGATTTTTTTTTCCTGTTACCATAAAAGTATCAAAGTATCAATATTTCTTTTAAAGTTCTTTATCCTTTCTACCAATTTCATGCGATTTTTTTTTAAAATATAATTTTTAACTGATTTGATTTCATAGTCTGCTATTTTCACTGACCAGCTCTCGCATGTTAGGTAATTTCGAATGGATTGAGAACAAATTCCAAGTTCGCCATTTGCACCGACAACAAAACAGTTGTGCTGTTGAAACTAACCTGCAGTTTATGCGACTAACTTTGGTGCCCAAAATCCGATTTGATAATTATTATATTTTGCACCAAAACAAAACTTTCTTTATTTCAAATACTTCTTTTTATACATAAATTTTGAATTTTTAAAAAATTATTGATTTGTGTGTGTATATATTGTAAATATAAAAGAAAGAATTTTTTTTCCTCAAAAGAAACTTAAGAATTTTTTCACATACATTTTGTGGATATGATGTTTTAAAACTCCGGTGCATTTTATTTATTACATTGTAGACTTTTGTTATTTTTCAAGTTGTTTAAACATGTTTCTTTTAGTCTATATCACTTGAATTTTATCTTTGAAATCCCACTTTTTTTCTTAAATGTGCTATTTATAAATGTTTATTCCTTTATATTCAATACCTTGCAATTTTTGATTAAACATATTTAGTCAATACAGATGAAGCTCAACCTTAGCCTAGTATTTTAATAAACAAAACATTTCCTCTTAGATCTATGATTTTTTTTCTTTAAATATATATTTTCAATTTTTTTTAAGAACAATGACCTGTAAATCAATCATTTTTAAAAAATCAATGAGGAACTTTATTAAGTAATTTTAAAATTTCATTCTGAAGAACTTAATACGTAACTGATATACTCGGAAACATATCATTGATAGTGTAAGCTATATTTTTTTACATAGTCAATTATTATCTTGATCAATGTCGGCTTTACCATTGGACGAATCTAGGCAGAAAAGGGGTCATGCAAAAAAATTAAAATTTTAACATGTAAAAAATAACAATCTTTTGAATAGTTGAAAGATTTCTTTGATTTTTTATCAGTCAGTGAAATTGTTAGGCTGGGGCTTTTAAAACTAAAATCTAGGAAAAACTAGAATTAAAAGCATTAAAATTAGAATTAAAGCATTAAATTTTTGTTTTCAATATGATTTTCTTCCTTATTACAATTTTTCAAAGAAATTGAACAAGAGTAAATATTTTTTAATATCAATACATTATTTTTTAACATGAATTATAAAGCAAAACCTCCCTAAAGCAACTATGTTCTGTTCCAATAAAATTTGGTCGCTCCAAGAGGTAGTCTGTTAATGGAAGTCGTGTATAAATATAGATTTTAATTGTTGCAAAAAGGTAGCAATTAATGTAACTAAAATTTATTTTTCACGTTAGGGAAAAATATAAAAATTTAAGAATCAAAATAAAAGTTAAGTTGAGCATAAGTTAATTACTGCAGAGTTTAATAAATGAATACATTGACGTTTACTTTGATTTTATGTTTTATAACTTATTTCCAAGTCCTTTCAAAATTCTGTAAACAAATTTAGTTACTTTTTGGATGGGAATAAATAATGACATTTCATTGCTTTATCTGTTTCTTTGAGAGTTTCCTGACAGAATAAGGCAGGGAAGTTTATTGGCCTTCATTAATTCGTCATCAGAGTTAAATTTATAGCCTAAAAACACAAAGGGGTTTAAATATTTAAAAGTTACTGGAATTTTAAAAAAAACCTAAACTTAGTTTAAAAGTTTGATAAATAATGTGCTCTTCTGATTTTTTTTTTTAATAAAACCTTCTTCAAACAACCAGGAAAAAACAGAATTTTTTTCATTTTCTTCAAAGAAATTGGTCACTTATGGAGGGAATTCAACTGGGATGGTCTCTGAATGGGGGTAAAATTAATATCGAACCTATGGAAATAAATTTTGTTCCATGAAAAATTGGTTGTTCAGGGTGGTTCCACTGTATGCTTTTTATATGTGAAAGTCTGATCATATTCAGCAGGTCACATACATTTGCATTTAAAACTCATGAACTTTAAAGATTCTTCTATTAAATATATCATCATACTTAAAATGAAACTTTCGAAAGATTTTAATATTTTCTACATCTGGAGTAAGTTCATTAAATAAACTAATGCACCACTTTTTGATATCACAATCTGGTAACATATTATTTTAATTTCTGCTATAAGGAACGCCAACGAAACTATAGTGCATAGAGCCGGGAAAATTCTAAAGCCAACCTTGGTCCTGACAAATAATTATTTTGATACTGATATGATTGAAATATTTTCAACAAATCACTTAAATGAATATGCATACGTTCAAGCAGAAAATATTACTTGACGGAGGAACCTGCCTATATGATATTCATATTCATGAGTGTAATTTATATAGTGTGTAAGTATCGTTATGAATGGGTTGTTATGAAATGATTCATACTTTCTGTACAGTAAATTATTTCAATAAATTATAAATTTGACTTCTGTCTTCAGTTTCTCTTTTTTTTTTCAAAGCTGGATTTTATGAAAGTACAATACTGGCCATTAAAGTTGTTACATCAAAAGAAGGAATGCAAACACAATTATTGGACAAATACATTATAATGGGTAGAAAAGTCTAAACTTTCAGGAAATTTCGAGGCAGAGATACTGAGAAATTAGTACTAGTACTGGGAGTAGCCCCCCCCCCCCTTTCTAAAATCATTAAACCCCTAAAATCAATAAACTTCTATCATTTTAGGCATAGAATCAGGCATCATATACAGATACAAAAGTCTAGCAGCTTCAACATTTTGCCATAGTTCATCAACCACAGTGACTAGCAAATAGGTGTGTGCCAGTCATACGGCAATCATTAACCAGACATTTTCAATTCGTAAGAAGTCGGGAGAACATGCTGGCCATGATATTGCAACAAACAGACACACATATTGCAACAAAATATTTTTATTTGTGGTATAAAAAAATACATATTGGCACATCATATTTAATAACAAGAGTAAAATAGATATATATTCATATTTCTTTTCAGTTCATCCAAAGTAAAAACAGATCTAGGAAGGCATATTCTGCAAATAACAGGGGGAAAAAATTAATAAGTAATAGTTAAAACATTATATTCAATATACAGAATCCTCGCCAAATATTATAAATGGTGGAAGACAGAGAGGGAAAAAAAAAAGATTTTAAAGTAAAATTTCCAATAAATTTTAATAAATGATTTTAAAAATTAAAAAAAAATAACCTATAAGTAAATGTTTCCATATTAATTGCCAAAGTGTTGATTTGCAATGTATATTACAATCTCCTTGCTAAAAATAACAAAAAAGGATTACATTTATTGTAACTGAGACATATGTAAAGTCAGTGCTGAATTTACACACTTTCTCCTGGTTAATTGAAACTTTGATGGCACAAAATCTAAAGACGGGCACATTTTTACAAAAGCATACTATGATCATTTACAAGATGTAAAAACAATAAAAAGTATTAAAAATACATTTTTGTGAAGTGGGAGGGAGAGAAACATTTGGACTGTAAGACTATTAATAAATTGAAAATCTGAAAAGTTTCAAGGGGGAAGAGGAAGTGAAAAATTAGAAAGAATTATTATTATTATTATTATTTAAGATCATTAACAGAACAGAAAAAGTGAAAACATTAGGAACAGGGGAACATTCAATGTACAGATCATCTCCTGAATACATAACTGACTATATTTCATAATTCCAAATGGAATTCTAAGCAAATATATTTAACTCGAGCATTTCTATATCACTTTGTTTATTTAACACCATTGAAATAGTTCCCTTAGCTTAGATGATGATGTCTGACAGTAACATAATTCAAACACAGAATTTATTAAAAGATATTTATATAGCTAGTAAAACTTTAAGCTGTTTTAAACAATTTACATTGCTTTAAGATTATGAATAAATTATCTTAATTTGCTTTCATTTAATAAACAGCTAAATATCAATCGTCGAAGATATAAGGATACAAGTTTCAAAACTCGCCTAGTCCAAAATTTAAAAAAAATTGTCTTTTCTTTATTAATCTATTCTATTAGTAAACCTGCATAAAAAACACACTAGTATCTGCAAAAAAACTACTTTTATCCTGTATTTCTGGCACCATAAAATCTTGATTTTCAATGAAACCCTACGGACACGGTTAAATTTTTTCATGATTTCCCAGAATTTGATTTTTGGATTAAGCGACTTTCGAAACTCATATCCTCACATATAAATAATTGAGGTCTTAAATTAAAATACACAAATGACACGGCATTAAGAAATTTTTAATTTTGAAATAGTAAATTTTCTTTCTTTATGCATAAGATAAAGGGCTACAGAAACCAAAAAATGAAACCAACCATCTCGATACTTCCTAGAATCTTATTAAATTTACCTTCATATTTTTACAAAATTAATAAGTGATATATCTTTTCAATTATGAATAAGCCAAATAAAATGAATCACTAGATAAAATCAATTTTAAATTCCCAGATTTAAAATATTTCGGAGTTGAAGATGTATTCCAATCAAAACTGCATATTTTCTCATTTATTTTAAAATTCATTTTAGCTTTCAAACACTCAAATTGGCAAGTTCTTTTATTTAGAAACTACATAATGTGCTTGTTGATTTTTTGATAAATGCAGACAATATTGAAAAAAAAACTGTCACTTGGTATTGTTGAAATGAATTTTTTCAAAATGGAAAATCTGGGAATGAAACAAGGTGGTCATATTGTGAAAATAATTTTTATAAATCAAATTCTAATTACTTGAGCAAAAAATTAAATCACACAGTCTGTTATACATCTCTACAAAAATTACCTCAGCAAGTTTCATGTTTTTACTTTTAAAAATGAGTCTGAAAATGTCTCAGAAAATTTTGAGCTGTTGAAGGTGGAAAAATATTTTTTCAAATGCATCCTTAATTATGAGAAATTTAAAAAACACTCCATGTCTATAGGATTATCATTGAAGAAGGGAATTTTAGATCACACTGGTCAAAACTCTTAGGTTTACAGAAATAGTAAACCCTGTCAAAAATATGAATGTGAAAGAATGCCAAGTTCGTTAAAGGTTTTGCTAATAAAAGAAGTGAGATCTAACTTCAAACCAAATTCTTTCAGAGTTCCTTAAATCATAACTCCTGTCATGCATAATATTATTCAATTGCTTAAAATGATTTGTTATGTTACTTGTTATTCAATAGAGCGACTTAGCAAGTTCTCTTTTTTTCTATTCTGTTTTCTCTCAATTTTTTCTATTTAGTTGATCAAAAATTAAAGTTGATCCCTTCCTTAACTTATCAGTACCTTAACTTCAATATACTTATTCGAACACTCGATTGACTAGATCTTTGCCAGTCAGATTCTAGATTAAATTGTACTCCGACTCAAAGATTAAAGTTGGTAGCTGAAAACTTGCCAAGTCGCTCTATTGAATAACAAGTAACATAACAAATCATTTTAAGCAATTGAATAATGTTATGCATGACAGGAGTTATGATTTAAGGAGCTCCAAAAGAGCTTGGTTTGAAGTTAGATCTCACTTTTTTTATTAGCGAAACCTTTAACGAACTTGGCATTCTTTCATATTCCAGGGATGCCACTCAGAAAATAGCAAAAAAGAGGAAATTATGCGTAAAGTAAAATTTACGACATTTTTCAGAACTTTATGTGTGAATTTTGAAAATTATATTGTTTATAATAAATTAAATAAAAAATTACAACTTTTCTTTTGTTGTAAACTTTTAATTTATAAGAGTAAGTTAAAATGATTTTTCTTTAGTTCACAGTATTTTACATCAATTAAGGTAACCCCGCAACAGGTTCAGTGAAGAATTTTATGTATCACATCATTTTAAACCAATTCAAGTAACCCAGCAATAAATTCAATGATTATTCCGCGAGTGAATAGCAAAATTTTGCAGGGTTTTTTTTTAATTTGACGAAAATAAGTGTTTTATTTCATGGACGTTTGGCGAAAATCGCCGTTTTATTTAGCGATCGTTTGACGAAAATCGCCGTTTCACATCATGATCGTTTGATGAAATCATCGTTCCACATCGTGATCTTTAGACAAAAATCGTCGTTTCACATTGCGATCGTTTAAAAAAAATCACAGTTTCATTTCGCGATCGTTTGACGAAAATCGCCGTTTAATATCGCGATCGTTTGACGAAAATCGTCGTTTTACATTGCGATTGTTTGACGAAGATCGCCGTTTTATTTAGCGATAGTTTGACGAAAATAGACGTTTCACATCATGATCGCTTGACGAAAATCATCGTTCCACATCGCGATCATATGACGAAAATCGCCGTTTCACATCATGATCGTTTGACGAAAATCGCCGTTTCACATCGCGATCCTTTGACAAAAATCGCCGTTTCGTTTCGCGATCGTTTGACGAAAATCGCCGTTTTATACCGCGATCGTTTGACGAAAATGGCCGTTTTATTTAGCGATCGTTAGACAAAAATCGCCATTTCACATTGCGATCGTTTCAAGAAAACCACCGTTTCGTTTCGCGATCGTTTGATGAAAATTGCTGCTTTATATCGCGGCCGTTTGATGAAAATTGCTGCTTTATATCGCGGCCGTTTGATGAAAATTGCTGCTTTATATCGCGACCGTTTGATGAAAATTGCTGCTTTATATCGCGACCGTTTGATGAAAATTGCTGCTTTATATCGCGACTGTTTGATGAAAATAGCCGTTTTTTTATCTTTTAACGAAAATCGATGTTATATTTCGCGATCGCTTCACGAAAAAAGGCTGTTGTATTTCGCGATCGTTTGATGGAAAAGGCTGTTTTATTTCGCGATCGTTCAACGAAAATCGGTATTTTATCTCGTGATTGCTTAACGAAAATCGCGAATTCTTAAAAATTAAAAAAGCGGAAATCCGCCAAAAGGCGGAAAAGTGGCATCCCTGATATTCATGTTTTTGATAGGATATCATTATTTTTTGTCAAATAAGTAGGTATTTGTTTCCTTTTTGAAATAAATAGGTTAAATTAGTTTTATTGAATATTAATTAATCTTTCAGCTTTTTTCTGCATTTATTCACTGTTTTTTTCAGTCAAATTTAAAAATTTAACATTAGGACTGCTTATTTCCTTTAAATTCCACTAATAAGGATGTTTCTTTTATGTGATTGGGTACTACTTGATTATTTCATTGACCAAAAACGTTTGTAGCCAACTTGACGAAATATCGTTATATTGACGACAAAAATTACGCACCAAAAGTCATGCTAACATGGCGCTATTTCTGGTATTTTGCCAAATTCCCATAAGATACCCATTGAAATCTGTTAATTTATCCAATAATTTTGTTAGAGCAAGGACTGTCGCCATCAATTTAGCATCTTTTTTTTCTTTAAATCGGTTCGCTTACTACCCAAGATTGCTTAAATTTTGCTATTTAGAAAGTTTTTAGAACACTTTTCGCGCATTTTTACCCCTTTTAAATTTTGTATTTGTTAACAAATGTTCTTAGTGATCATTTATATCTTATAATTAATGAACATGCCAAATTTAATGTTTTTAGGCCCTTAACATACAGACATCGCATTTTTAGAACGCTTTTTGCTCTTTTACCCCCTTTGGATTAGTGGAATGGACATAAGATATAGCCTATATTGGAGTAAGGACATCACCATCATTTTGATATCATTACTTTTAAGATCGGTTTGTTTGCTGAAATTGCTTAAAAATCCCAATTTAGAACATTTTTAGAATGCTTTTCGCACATTTTCACCCCTTTTGAATTCCGTATTTTTTATCAAATACCCTTAGAGATAATTTATGGGGGGGGGGGGGGGACACCGTCATGTTGGTATCATTAATTTTAAAATCGGTTCGGTGGTTTCAGAGATTAGCCCAGATACTCGCCAAAAGTGTCGCCAACTTGGCACTATTTCACAAAATTCCCATAAACTCTAAAATGCCAAACTTTATGTTTCCAGTCCAGTCCCTTAATATACAGGCATCGCAATTTTAGAATGTTTTTTGCTCTTTTACCCCTTTGGGTTAGTGTAATCCTATGATATATCCTATGTTGGAGCAAAGACTGTCATCATCATTTTGATACCATTACTTTTAAGATCGGTTTGTTGTTTGCTGAGATTGTTTTAAAATTGGTATTTAGAGCTTTTTTAGAACACTCTTCGCATATTTTCACCCATTTAAATTTGATATTTTTTAGCAAATGTCATTAGTGATCATTTATATCTTATAAATAATTAACATGCCAAATTTTGTGCTTCTAGGCCTTTCAGTAAAGCAAAAATCACATTTTTAGAATGTTTTTCGCTTCCGAACCCTCTTTTGGTTAGTGGCACAGACATAAGATATAGTCTATGTTTGAACCGGGGCGAATACCATCATTTTGGTACCATTACTTTTGAAATTGGTTCGGTAGTTTCAGAGATTAGCCTTGATACTCGCCAAAAGTGACACCAGCTTGGCACTATTTCTGGTATTTTGTGAAATTCTCATAAACTTCCATTGTAATCCAATAATTTATCTTCTAACCAACCATTAATGTTTAATTAATGGTGATTTCTGATTTTTTCCTATTTATAGATCCAATAACTTACCTCCACACCAAATTTCAACTTCCTAAGTCACCTGGAAGTAGTCAAACATTTTGATAATGAGTCAGTGGTAAAAACAGTGGTTTTCAGACGTCAATTTCTCATGAACGGTAAAAGATTTTTAAAAAAAATTTTAGGATTCAGAAATTAGAAGATAGTCTTACACGACACAAAAAATTGCAATTGTGTAGGTCAAATAAAATTTAAGTTATTGAGGGGTCAAAAGTGGCCCAAAATGGTTCCGGTAATATAATCCACGGCCGGTGTGTCGCCTTTTATTTTGTGAACTTGGCTGACACACTGCCGTGTGTCTAGATTTTGTTACTTTTCCCAGATAACTGTTATTCCATACATAGTAGAATATGTTTTCATGAATAAAATAAGCCCATACTTGACAACCTTCCATACAAACTAAGTTAATTTGACCAAAGTAAAACATGTTTTGAACCAGAAAGTTTATATAAAATAATAAATTAAGTTCCATACATAAACATGAAATTAACTAAATAATGACACATTAAGTAAATTAATGGTAAAAGATTTTTAAAAAAAATTTTAGGATTCAGAAATTAGAAGATAGTCTTACACGACACAAAAAATTGCAATTGTGTAGGTCAAATAAAATTTAAGTTATTGAGGGGTCAAAAGTGGCCCGAAATGGTTCCGGTAATATAACCCACGGCCGGTGTGTCGCCTTTTATTTTGTGAACTTGGCTGACACACTGCCGTGTGTCTAGATTTTGTTACTTTTCCCAGATAACTGTTATTCCATACATAGTAGAATATGTTTTCATGAATAAAATAAGCCCATACTTGACAATCTTCCATACAAACTAAGTTAATTTGACCAAAGTAAAACATGTTTTGAACCAGAAAGTTTATATAAAATAATAAATTAAGTTCCATACATAAACATGAAATTAACTAAATAATGACACATTAAGTAAATTTTCTGGTTCAATTTGTGTCAAACCAATTTTTAGGAAAGTTTAATGAAAGATTGGCAAGCATATAAACTATTAAGTAACATTAAAATAGACAGACATAAAACTTAGCCCAGATTCTGTTTTCCTATATTTATAATCTGTCATATGAATATATTTACAATAAATTATATAATAGAAATTTGACACTAAATTTTTAATCATGACTGTAAGTTCATTAAAAAAAAACTTTCTAAATTACATTGGATATAAATATTAATTTGCATTTAACATGCATTGGATTTCTTAGATTACAATATAGCAAAAGAAAATAATAATAATAATTCAAAATTAAAAGTGTTTATTAATAACATAATCAGTTTACCTTTTAAAAGATCAGAAATTATTCGTATTCTTTATTTAAAGCTCTGCCAATAATAAGTCTTCTAATTTCACTGGTGCCTGCACCAATTTCATACAGCTTAGCATCACGTAACAGCCTACCAGTTGGGTAATCATTTATGTAGCCATTGCCACCTGTATCAATGGAGATCAAAGCAACACTAAGTCCAAAAGTCTTTAAGTAATATTTGCAATAAACCTGGATTATACATATATATATATAGATATAAATGAAATTTAGATAATAAAAACTCACCTAAACACTGTATAGCGTCCAAAGCCATCTGTGTTGCTTTCTCAGCACAATACAGAATAACACCTGCACAATCCTAATATAGTTTTAAAAGAAAAATAATTATTTTAATTTTAAATATGAAACTATTTTAAGTACAGAAATACAGATTTAAGCCAACACTGAATATATAACATGTAACACTCTAACTGTCTATATTGCAACAAATACATGGCATAAAATTCAGATTTTTATGTGGAGGGAAGATTCTCCTGTAGGATTTGTAAACTGAAAGGTTCACCAAAAGTTGGTGGAAGAAGAAGGTAGCAATACTATCACTTGATTATTAAACTTTCTCTCATAAACCTATAATCAAGCAACATCAAACAATATGTAATACATTAAGACCATCTTTGAAAAAATGATTAACAAACAATGCAAGACCTATTAGATTTTATCCAGGATAACTTTTTTAAAAGGCTAATTTTTATAAGCCATTCATCAGATTATACAATTTTCCTCTTTATTTTTATAACTAAACAATGTAAAAAAAAAAATATGGAAAATACTAAAATCAACCAAAGAAATGATAAAACAATGCAATCTTTGTGAGAATCCACCCGTAGAACTCTTTTAAAAAGCTAATCTTTCACAGTCAAGTTCATCTGATTATAGAACTTTCCTCCATAATTTTATAATTATGCTGCATAATATACAACATACTCAAACCATCCTTCAAAAATTATCTCACAATGCAAGTAACCAAAATCCATCCAGTAGAACTTTTTTAAAAGGCTAATCTGTCAAAATCAAGTTCATCTGGTAATAGTGTCAAGTTCATCTGGTATAATGTACAACAATACAAAATATACTCATATCCTGGAAAAATTATCTAACAATGCAAGTCATAAAAATCCATCAAATAGAACTTCTTTTAAAAGGTTCATTTTTGATAATCGAGTTCATCTGATTACAGAACTAACTGCATTAATTATATAACTATGCAATGTAGAAAATAAGCAATGCACTAAAACATTCTCTGAAAAATTATCTAACAATCTAAATAATATCCAAATCAATTCAAAATAACTCAAGTTATAAGCAACCAGAATGAAATTATTATTTGCATTTTACATACAGATATGGTCAGCCTAATACAAAACGCCCAGTTTTAAATTCCCAAGCAAGCTTAGTACAAATTTTATCGAACCTAAAGTGAGGAAAGGTTGATTAAACTTTGCCCAAATCCAGAGACAAACTACAAACTTGCAGTGTTGCAACACAACATGCTGATTATAGAGCTACTAGGCTTCTTTCATATATAGAGTTGGCTTTAGAAAAAAAGGAGCTCGCTATGCTTAAAAAAGCACTTGGTCACAAAAAATATTTTGAATTGGTTTGTTTAGAGTAATTTTTTATAAGTAGAATTTTGTGATATTTTCCCTCAACCAAATGATTTTTGCAATTTTTTTTCTTAGTGAATGATGACTTCCATGATTTTTTTCCCCATAACAAATTACCGAATTTCCCATTTTTACTTGTTTCTGACTGGCAAATTTCACAATATTTTCAAGCAACTAACTGAAGAACTTATCAAACTGTTTCCAGCGACTGACTAGAAAATGTCATGATTTTTTCTGATGATCAAATGACTATCTTTTAAACTTTTCCCCACAACCAACTGATGAATTTTGTAGCATTTTATTTCTATCAATTGGTAAAAGTAATGCGGTTGACTGATAGTTGATTGATGAATTTCAAGAATTTTCCCTGTGGTCATTCAATGAATTTAAATATTTTTTTTCCCAGTAAACAGTTGATGCATTTTCAGATATGATGGACAAATTAAGTGATTTTTTTTTTTCCTGTGACCAATTGAAGAATTTTGTGGGTTTTATATATATATATATATATATCAGACTGGCAAATTTTTCCTTTTTTGTCACATGATCTATTAACAAATTTTGTACTACTTTGCACAACCAAATAAATGTAAATTTCAAATGAGGAAATTCACATTTATTTCCCATGATCAATAAGCATATTTCATGAGTTTATTTACCCTACAACCAGAACTAGGAATGAATTGAAACGATACATAAAAAATGGCAGCAAAAAAGACATGATGTATAAATTAGTTAAAAAGGGCCATTCGGCTCATAAGTTAAAAGGTCCTTGTCAAATTGGTCAAGAGTTAACACTAATACAAAATAACAACAATTAAATGTGTGAAATTTATACACAAAATTATTCTCAAATTTCACTTTTAATATATCAATAATTCATTTTCAAAATTACTTGAAAGACAAAGTTATACAGTCGAGTCTCTATATAACGAAATCCATCGTTCAGATAAAAAATTCGTTAAATAGAAAAATTCATTGAATAGAAAACGGCAAAAATTTTTCATTTAATGTTTAAATTTTGAAACAGAATTGTTTTTGAGGTATTTAATTAAGTTTTTGAAATATTAAACAGAATTTTTTTCAGACTCTCAAACATCTTTGCCGCTCACTTTTTTTTCCCAGTGTTTTAATGATTATTTTCAAAATTATTACTTTATCAGAGAGAGTTGTGTTTAAACTAGAAGCGATTTTATGCAAATGCAGTAGAAGATTAACACCAGCAAAGATGATATTTAGTAACAATTCTTCATTCAAATGATCTCTAACAACAAAAAATGCTACGAGTCGCCACAAAAACAAACATCCTCTCTAAACTCTAAAAGTAATGAGAGTTAATTTAGGTAGATGAAAACCTGCTGAAAAACGACCTTTTCTGCAATTCCCCCTTATTCCTGCCTTTCTATCCAAACCAAGAAACAAACATCATTTTAAGGACAATAATGGAATAGTTTTATCTTTTAGGATGCTTTGTGATAGTTGCAAATGTTTCAATTTTTTCCAAGAACGCATGCTCATCTTGGCTAAAACAAAGTCAAGTGTAACCATGAAAAAAGATGATTTTCTTTGGGGTGGGGGGGAAGTTGAATGCCTCTTTTTGGACATGAGGAATAAGGTAGAGGAATGTAGCTATGAAATATAAACCAGAAATCAACGAAAAAAATTATTCTACAAATAATTTGAAGTGTTTTTTGAACTTATGATAGAACATTTTCGAAAAAATTCGTTAAATGGGGATATATATTTCGCTATATGGAGAATATTTTTAATGTAATCATGAAAAAAATTAACCGTTCTTGTAAAAAATTCGTTAAATAGAGAAATTCATTGGATGGAGTTTCATTATAGAGAGACTCGACGGCAATTATTTCAACCACTCTTAAGAAAAATATCAAATAGAAACTTTGTCACTAGCAACAAATTACAAAAAGGAATGAAAACAAAAACAATGAAAAGAAAAAGAAATTCAAAAATTAATCTAATGTGAAATGACTTTGAAAATACACATATGATTTGAATGGGCAATAAGCATTAATTGTAAAACATTAATAATGATTATGAAATACCTTAGAACTGACATTTCCTCTGTCAACTGATCTTGCTGTGTTATATAAATAAGATCTACAGGCATTAAGAGTAGTATACATATCAGCTAACTTTCCTTGAATAAGCTAAAAATAATGGGTAGAGTAAGTGTTTCAATTGAAACAGATCACTATATTTATCATCTGCACAAAAAGAAAAGAATGTTGTCTGTAGTAAGAAATGCAAAGGAGCAGATAAGAATATATTTAAATGTCTTTATCAATTGCTGTCATTGATATACATTTAACATTTGATTAAAACCAGTAGTAAATAGAACAATTCCACTTTCATCAAATTTCACATATTTATAGTTAGAGTTAGAATATATTTTTACTTGTATTTTATAATAAAATTTGAAGAGATATTTTAACATTTAACACTGTTTTTAAAAATCTGCTGCAATTTAAGTTTTTCTCAATGAAATGAAATATTCAAACAGAAGAGGGAGAAAACAAAAAGGATTTTTTCAGGATTACATTTTTTTATATTTTATTTCACAGAATAATTAAACTCTCTTACTTTATCTTATAACTAAAGTTAGAGCATTTATCTAACTGAAGCAATTAATACCTCCTTTATGAAAATCCATTCATTTTATTAGACAGTATGAGGGAAAACATGAAATATACATTGCTATAAAGATTATGCCTCATAACAACACTTTGCAAGAGGAAGTTTAATTAACTTCCATGTATTCCTCATTCAAATCTGCATCATACGACGTAAATATTTTCTAAATTTTTCATTAAATTGTGTATTTTTCTCTTAGATAACTACTTTCTTTTTTCCTTTGGTGATCTGCATTTTTTAATTATTAATACCATTTCCAGCATAGCCCGTTTTTAGACCAATAAAACACATTCTAGAGCCCTCTGAAGTGGGCAACTTATTTCTTGGTCACCCTGTATTTTCCTGTACTTCAGCTACCTATATCTATGAGAAACAGGCGAGTACAATTTTATTGAAGGGTTGAATTAATAACATAACATTTTATCAAAGATCAATGTTATTTTGCTTAATCCATAAGTCATGTCATCCATTTTTTGTGCAATGAGAATGATATGGAGTCCATGGGACCCAACAACAAGGATACAAGTTAAGTTACATTAAAAAAAAAAATAAATAAATAAATAAATAAAGTTGTATTTGTATAGATTAAAAAAATGTGTTTGATAATCTATTTATGTAATATGTTAATGTGACAACTCCTGGTTTCACTCGTCTTTGAGAAAAGCAACTTATGGCTGCCATGTTAGGCATAAGTATTCAAATGCCATAAATATGCCAACTGTTTAACATATGGAAATATACACATAATCTGCATTATATAACATTTTTTCTTTTTTCTTAAAATATTAAAACACTATCCAATTATAATATTTTAAATTCCAAATTAAAAATAATAGATAACAAGCCATTATAAACAACAGATTACAGATATAAAATAAACCAATTGTTTTGGTGTCATTTATCGATATAAATAAAAGAACTTAACAAAAATGCAGGATGTAATGATATTATTCAATATCTATTTTTAAAATTTTGGTTATATATTTTTACAATTTGTTCAATACAAATAAAATAATATCACAATTTAAATTTAGTTTTATTAATTTTTATGAGCTTAACATTTATCTGCTTAATTTTTCAACATTTTATTTGTATTATATATATATATATATATATATATATATATATATATCCAGATGTAATTTAATTCTGGAAATGCATTTGTAAAACTGGATTACACACACACACACACACATATATATATATATATAAAAATCCTTTTGTTAAATTACAATTTTATTTTCACTCTAAAGTTATGTTCGAATTTTACTACATTAAAAATTTAAATTTTATCTGCATTGATATAATTAATATATGTAATACATAATGTTATGTATTGCTTAAATTTTAATTACATTTTTTAAGAAATATAAAATTTATTCACAATGCAATCAAATTTCAAGTTGACATAAACCAATCACTTTCTGGAAGTATTTCATAAATTGAACAATGACTAAAAAAATTATTCTCATCATTTGTATGTGTGGAATGCATTTGTCATTTAAAAAAATACTGTTCTACAATAGAAACTCTTCATTAATAATAGCTTCATTTGTATGAAGTTTTATGTAAATTAAGTGCAGATCAGCATTCCAGAATTTTTGACAGGGTTATATGCTTAGTACAGTTAGAATTTTCTATGACATAATGTAAAACTATGCTAAAATTAACTCAATTATAAAGACCTTTTAAATTAATTTAAATCCTTCTAGAACTGTTAAAATTACTTTCTAACTTTTTTAATAAATATGTGCATATCATAAGCATCGATAAATTGACTGATACAGCTTTAGAGATGTTTTATAGCAATTTTAAACTGGTTTCAGTGGTCCCTCATAATATTTGTCTCAGGACTGAGGAGGATAATGCATATAGACTGTCTTTTGAAAAATGTAGAAACAGCACTTTACTATATTAAATTCTGCAAATTTTCAGACAATTTGAAACTAATTCTTGTATTTTGCATTTTTTTTTTTTTCTCAGAGTAGAAATTTAGAATATACTTAACACATCGACAAATAATAATGTCTAATTTTATAAAAAGAGATAGCAAAGAGATACAATTATATATACAGATATCTTCAAAAAATAAAGAAAAGGTTAATAAAAGCATTAAATTCATGCTTAATTAGTATTTCTTCTAAAAATAACATTACTTGAAACTCTCCAATTCTTTGGCCAAACTGCTTGCGTTGATGCACATAATCAAAGGTTATATCACAGCATGCTTGCATGATTCTGTATAATAAATAGTAATCATAAAAATAATTATATTAGTACAAGTTACCACATTTTTTAAGAATAACTTTTGCTAATTTGATTTAGACTTACCCTACAGGTCCAGCTGCTAATACAAGTCTTTCATAGTCTAACCCACCCATCAAAACATAAACACCTTTATTTTCAGCAGAAATTAAATTTTCAGCTATAAAAACAAGCAGTGGAAATAAAAATCTTTAAATTTAAAAGATATTTTATATTTTTCAAAAAGTATGTGAAAGTAAAATATAACAAGTAATATCATAAATTTATCCCAAATATTTTCACAAAAGCCAATCACAAAAAGGGAGCAAAAATTGCGCCTTAACATTTAACCCTCAATTCTCAAGGTAGAATAGATTCTACAAATTCCATAATTCAGAGATTCTAAATTTACACCAAAAACTTTCAAAAAATAAGTTAGCTTTACTTAAATACAGATTGTCTATTATTAAATAAAGCAAATATCGCTATTTTAATTTTCTGGTGTGAATTTGGAATAACTGAATTAAAAATCTACTAAATTTGAAACACTTTCAGTATCATGTGTGCTACCAGCTACCAAGAGCATTAGATGTTTAAAGTGAACTATTCATTTTTCAATAAATAAAATAAAATTTTTGAATATGCTCAAATTATTCATCTTATACACTGAAAAAGTTTCTCCTCCCCCCCCCCCCCCCCCCCGCCGCCACACTTAATTATTATTAATCAAATTTCATATTTGCATTAAACATTATTTATTTTACATTCATTTTGGGTTTGGGCCTCATCGCAAGTTGAAACATTTTGGGTTTGGGTCAGATGCGGATTGAAATATGTTGGGTAGGTTAGGTTGTTGAAAATTAATTTGCTAGATTGCCAATCAATTATTTTTTTGTTGATTTCTAACTAGGTTGTGGGTTGGCTTCAAATGGAATTTTCAGGTTTGGATTAAAAATCAGACTGGAGTGTTGCATCAGATTGAGTAACTTACTTTTAACTGAACCTGATCAGACCCACAATGTAGTTTGGCACAGGTTGAAGCTATATTTTTCAGTTGTGTATAGAGTTAATATTTAGTTTTTAACAGCTGTGGGTTAAGTTGGGTCAGGTAGACAATTATTATTTCAGGTTAAGTTGTGATTCTTGTGGATCAGGTTTGGTTTGATCTCATTTATCAAAGAAATTTCCAAAATAGATTTATTTTAGTAATACCCTGTGACAAAAATACATGTGTTTGAAACATCTGCATATAAAAAACGATATGTTGATAATAAGTTCCATATTTTAAGAGAAGAAAAGGGGATACCTTAAAAGAAAGAATAATCTATAATCACATTTTTTATATGCATTTAATTTCTCATACAGTAAATTGAATAAATATGCATACACACTCATTCATTCTTGCATATATATATTTATTTTCATTTAAACTTAGTCTTGCTCAAATTTTTCATAAAATCTCAACAATTTGACTTAGAAAAATCTAAATCTGGTTTACAAAAAACATTCTAAGGTGAACTGAACCTGCAGAAAGTAAATTAGAGTTGTCTCAACCCGAAAAAAGAAAACTTAGAACAACACTAAGGAGGCAAGATTCTATATTTATGATCCAAAGGTGCCTACAAGTAAGAAGTTTTACTATATTTGAATATTAAAGAATATAGATACAGTACAAAGCACAAAGTCCTTAATCCTCTAATCTTTTCCAAGTCCAAACTTCAGATTTTTCTGAACTTTAGGTCATCAAAAATATTACTTTTCCAATAAACAGAAACATAAATTTCCCTACTATGACATTCATATATTAAAAAACTACATATAACATCTATTAATATCAGAGTTCGTACATGTCCTGGAATTTACAGACCAGGAAATTCTTCGTGAGAAAGATTTTTCTTATAGAAAATCTCTCTCTAAATAAGGCAAAATTTCATGCATTTTAATCAGATTTATTTATTTATTTATTTTTAATAAATAAATACTGATATTTTACCTGGAAAATAATGATACTTGTATGAACCCTGAATCTTAAATTAAACAATTATTTCATTAAAAAAAATCCCAACAAAATGAAAAATAAAACAAACTTTTATTTAAGAGAACATATAATTAAAGAATATATTTTTAAGTTAATTATTGAACATTTCAATTAATGTGTACTGCACTGCTTTATTAACCTAGGTTTATCATTAAGAAAGTTTTCTTTATTTTTTCTGCACATTGACATGAGTTAAGATTCAGTAATAAAACTACTTTATTCTAGAGCTCTGTTTTATTTATTTATTTATTTTTTCAACAATCTTGTTTCTTTTTCCTCTTTACTTAAATACTTGACACTGAAAAGTGCAAACTTTGGACAATTCTGAACTTTGGATGACTGAATTTTAAACTTTGTACTGTATTTTTTTTTTTTTTTTTTTTTTTTTTTTTTTTTTTTTGTATGAAAGAAAAAAATGGTTTTAGAGGTAATTATAGACTGCTTTCTTCAACTGCATTTAAAACATGAATTGATTTCAGCTCATTTTGAGTTTTGGTCGGGTTGTAGGTTACAGTATATTATGTTTGGGTTGGGCATAGACTGAAATATATAGGATTTTGGTCGACAAAATTATTTTGTTTGTTTCAGCTAGAGTTGATGTGCACTAAATTTTTTTTTTTCCAATTACGGGGTAGACTACAGGTTGACTTCAAATGGAATTTGTGTGTTCAAATCTTATAAAACCTAACTTTAGTTGAACTCTAAGCTGGTGACAGTAGTGCATAGAAAGTTCTAAAAAGAGGTAGAAAAAGAAAAGGGGAAGTGTATTTTTTAAGGGGGAGGGAGGGGTGAAGAAAAAGCATTACAATATCAAATTATTTGTCTAAAAACTAATTAACAAAAGAAAAAAATTATATAGAATGATTTTCTAAAATAACTTATTTCAGATACTTTTCAGAAAAAAAAAAAAAAAAAAAAAAAAAAAAAAAGCCATCTGATGCCTGTTTCACACATGTATTGCATGAAACATTACACTATGTATCGTTTAATTTAATACTAACATATGGAGTTTGAAATGGAAGCATATTTAGTTAGATATTGAATCATTTTATTATTTTGCAGAGTATTTTTTTTCCCCAAGAGATTCCTATAAATTGTCTTTTTTAAACTCTGATTAATCTTTGATCATTTAGTAGATCTTGTTCCTAATGTGAATAATCTAATAATTTGTAATCAGAAAGCAATGTCACAGCCACAAATTTAATCAGATGAAGGTTGCTGTAATGATTAACCAGTTATCTTAATTACATCTGACTTCAACTATTATAGATAAATGGATTTTCTGTGCGACTTTCCTATATACTAATTTTCCCTTTATGCTAATAAAAAAAGGTCAGTATTTTAAAATCATATCACGAAACATTAAAATCGCACAAAATGGTGCAGAAAAATGTAGAAAAGTGTATTCTTGTGTAATATTATCATAAAATACAACAAAAAATAAATGCTAACAAAGTTAGTAAGAAATCTAGTATTGCACAATAGGGTGGGCCGAAAAAAACTTTTTTTCGATTTTCGATTATGGCGGGTGCGGAAAAGTGGCCACTGGTGGCACTCAGTTCATAGAAAAAATTTGAGATTTTTTGGACATTTCCTTACCCTGCCGCAAACGGCTTGAAGTTTTGCAAAAATGTTCATTTTTGAACTTTTTTCGATAAAAATTAAAAAATGTTAAATTAAATTTATTTTGGTTGTATTTACCTGAAAAGGCATATTTAATGTACCAAATGTTTAAATAATATCTGATCATGCATTATTTAATATCTATGTGTATTATAACTCAGGCTATTTTTATAGCTTTTTCGCGTAAAACAGGCAAAAGTTGTATTTGTTTGAATCTATCGTTAGTTTCTATATTATTTATGTACCCTGGTCTCCTTTATATTTTTTCTATGTGTCAAACGTCATATATTTGAGGAAAAGACAGCAGTTTACTTCAAAAACAAATCTGGAAGGTGAGAAAGTGGTGAAGCAGGACTCTAAGCGAGCGCAATGACTGGTCGTAATACTGAGGGAGTGAATGACGAAATAGTTGAGAGCCAAAATGCGATAAAGTATTCTTATTATTTATTCTTGCTCAGTTACTTGCGACATTTGTTCAGTGTTAACGTGAAACCCTTTTGTAGCGATTATACTGTGCTTTTCGGGTCGTTTAATGTGCCATTATAGTGTTTTGTGCGTTTTATTACGATGAGCTTAGAAATGGCTAGTATAAAAGGCCATGACAATGCAAAGACACGCGATACCGTGAAAAGTAACTTTTTGGAGTCATCATGCATATTGAAAGAATTGCAATTGCCAACTTATGCTGATAATCATGCGCCACTACTACTGGTTGCTTCACCATGTAGAAGTTGTGACAGCAGAGGATACGAATATCGTCATCGATAAAAACAAAGTCAGAAGAGAGAAATAGAAACTTGGAAAGAAGATACAGGCACAAGAAGTTATTGAAAGGAGGAAAATTAAAAGCATATTTTTTGATGGTAGAAAAGATAAAAGTATATTAAGAGGAAGAAAAATAACAAGCGGCACCGTCGAGAGAAAGGCGAGGAACACATCATCGTGTTGTTTGAACCTGGTTAGGAATACTCGGGTCACTTGATACCTGGTTCCGTTACTTTGATACCTCGTCAGTTCAGAAAAGTCTAATTTGTGGTGACTTGGAAGATTATATAATGATTTTGCTATTTCTTTTCCGTGACCGGAACGCGGTGATGCGTTCCTCGCCTTTCTCTCGACGGTGCCGCTTGTTATTTTTCTTCCTCTTAATACACTTTTATCCTTTCTACCGTCAAAAAATATGCTTTTAATTTTCCTCCTTTCAATAGCTTCTTGTGCCTGTATCTTTTTTCCAAGTTTCTATTTCTCTCTTCTGACTTTGTTTTTATCGATGAAGATATTCGTATCCTCTGCTGTCACAACTTCTACATTGTGAAGCAACCAGTAGTAGTGGCGCATGATTATCAGCATAAGTTGGCAATTGCAATTCTTTCAATATGCATGATGACTCCAAAAAGTTACTTTTCACGGTATTGCGTGTCTTTGCATTGTCATGGCCCTTTATACTAGCCATTTCTAAGCTCGTCGTAATAAAACGCACAAAACACTATAATGGTACATTAAACGACCCGAAAAGCACAGTATAATCGCTACAAAAGGGTTTCAAGTTAACCCAGAACAAATGTCGCAAGTAACTGAGCAAGAATAAATAATAAGTATACTTTATCGCATTTTGGCTCTCAATTATTTCGTCATTCACTCCCTCAGTATTACGACCAGTCATTGCGCTCGCTTAGAGTCCTGCTTCACCACTTTCTCACCTTCCAGATTTGTTTTTGAAGTAAACTGCTGTCTTTTCCTCAAATATATGACGTTTGACACATAGAAAAAATATAAAGGAGACCAAGGTACATAAATAATATAGAAACTAACGATAGATTCAAACAAATACAACTTTTGCCTGTTTTACGCGAAAAAGCTATAAAAATAGCCTGAGTTATAATACACATAGATATTAAATAATGCATTATCAGATATTATTTAAACATTTGGTACATTAAATATGCCTTTTCAGGTAAATACAACCAAAATAAATTTAATTTAACATTTTTTAATTTTTATCGAAAAAAGTTCAAAAATGAACATTTTTGCAAAACTTCAAGCCGTTTGCGGCAGGGTAAGGAAATGTCCAAAAAATCTCAAATTTTTTGTATGAACTGAGTGCCACCAGTGGCCACTTTTCCGCACCCGCCATAATCGAAAATCGAAAAAAAGTTTTTTTCGGCCCACCCTATTGCACAACGTGTACAATTGACCATTAAAGAAATAATATTTTTTCTTTACTAATGAAAGTACTGAAGCATAAGAATAAATATACATAAAAGAAAAATTACTTCTCTGCTTCCCTCCCCCTTCTTTAAGACAAGGAGACATCATTTATCCAAACATAGAAAATGTGCTAGTTTTCAATTGGGAACAATTAACTAAAAAAAAATCTAATTATCATATTATTATTATTACAATTAATAATTAAGATATTTAACTATCACAAGGTTAATATAAAACACAAAGAAATTTTGCTTTGCTAAAAATTCTCATTTCATTAGAAAAATGGAATTTTTCATAAATAATGCAGAGATTATGTAACATGTTGAGTGCCACTTCAGTCACTGCTGATAGACACTGAACGTTTCATTTAGGGTGTGTCAGTCACCTTTGACCAATGGTCTAAAGCAGAGGTTCTCAAACTATGGCACATGTACCAGTATTGGTAACGAAACCCCAATACTGGTACGTCAAATACAAAAAGGTGCAGCTTATGAAAATAAAAAAATGGTTCAATCCCTCTCCCTCCTCTCTTTCTTGATTTGTCTGCTCTCTAATGTTACTGCTTTGAAAGTGTTTTGCTTTACCTTACTTTATCATAATTTCTAGTAAAATTTTCTGATAAATAGAAATAACGCTTCATGGGTAAATGTTGATTTGAGTAACTAAGTACCAATTTAATAATGTAATCATGCAATTAAATTTAGTAAAATCTGCGCCAATAGAAGTACAAAAGACTTGAAATTTTTTTCATTTTTTGACATTCTTTTCACACATATTTTTTCTGTATTAGCTTTGAATTTGTTACCAGCTGGTACGCGGAAGTATGAATTTCTATTTAGTGGTGCGTCAGTCTGAAAGTTTGAGAACCCCTGGTCTAAAGCATGATATACCGTATTTACTCGTGTATAGGGCGCATGCGTGTATAAGGTGCACCCCTACTTTACAAGTAAAAATGGTGATTTCTTAAAATCTCGGATATAAGGCGCACCATAAATTTGATATGCTAATGAAGAATGACCAAATGAATTTCAGTAAAAAAAAAAGTCGAAAAAAACATCCCACCAGACCAGAAAATAAGACGAAAATGCATTTTTAGACTTTGGGTTGTAAGAGAATGACGGGAAATAGGAATGGGTGACGATAAAAAGAATTGCTAATTAGCGTTTAGATAATGTCATTAGCTCTGTTGTATAAAAAACTGCAAGGAATGAAATAAATATGCAGTAATACTTCAAATTAAGTAACATTTTCGGAGTTTTAATATCTTCTTTGAATAATTTTTTGTTTCATATGTATATCATTCAACTGCATCCAACAGTAAAAAAATATTCCGCGTATAAGGTGCACCGAGGAGTTTTGCCCTAATTTTTTGGAAAAAAAGTGTGCCTTATACACGAGTAAATATGGTAAAACTAAAAAATTTATATTGTTTTAAGTAGTAACTGAAAATTTATTTAAAATTTACCTATCTTATATTTATTACAGGATTATACTTTCTTAATAATTACTTAAAACAATACATATATTTTCAGTTTTATATCATGATTTACACTGTCAGTCACTGTGACTAGTGTGCCCTAAACGGAAAGTTCAATATCAATCACTGTGGCACTCAATATGTTAATGGAAAATGGTACTTAAAATTTATTAAACAAATAAAGTTAAATAAAAACTCAGGGTTCAAAAATGGGCCTGACTTTATTTTGCAGCCCTGCAAAAAAAGTTCAAAAATGTGTCTTAATTAAGAAGAATTTTTTCTAGGCCATGATGTAAATGCGGGATGACATTAGTCGAGGGTGTGTAAGTTGATGTACTACTGTACATTACCTTTAATAACATATATTTAAGCATAATAATCTAACGAACAAAAGATAATAAATCACACCTGGTGGACAGTTTTTTTACTGTTAATAAACCAGTTTTCACTTTCAAAAAAATTGTTTGTACTAAAAAATGTACTAAACAGTTTAAATTATTTTAACATTAAAGTACTCTTTGTCTCTCTCATGCATGAATCATTTGAATTGAGTGAAAAACACAATTGGCACTTGTAGAATATCAGTTTAAATTGAACATTTAAAAAACAAATAATATTGATTTTTTTAATCTTACATTTAATAGAAAATTACAAAAGAACTTATGATTTTTAATTGACATCTCAGTCAATTGAGAAAAAATTAAAAATTTTATCCTCAGGTACATTCAGATTGCCTTGGATTATTTTCATCCAAATTTTCATACTTCTATGTGCAGTAGTTTTTCTTAGCCACTGCAGACACACATACATGCAAACTCTCAGGGATAAAGAAAATGTTTTTACTTCCAGCATTTCCCCCAATCCATATAAAAATTTCCTTAAAATTTAACGATATGTTTAGATTTACATAAATTCTGTATAATCATAGATATAGAAAATTGGTTTATTTTTCTAAAATTTCTCAACTTATGCACAAGTATGAATGGTACATATTATTTTGAGATCCAATTTTGTGAAAGTCACTATATGGATCTTTCTATTTGAAGTGAAAAATTTTCTGTCTTGAGGAATTGTACAATTCTTTTTAAAAATTGAAATTAAATTACATTTTTCTGCAAAATTTCTCCAGATGACTAAAATTTTCCACCAATCCTAGATCGCCAAATCAGACATATGCTGCACCCCTACAAACTCTTATTTTATTAATATAGATACAGGAATAGAGCTAAAGTATGCACATTTTGATGAGGGCTGTGTGATGTAGAATCACATATAGTTTTCTTAAATTTTACATTTTTCTAAATTACAGTTAAGGCTAATCTTTAATTAAATATCTAGTTTATCTTAATGTTTTATTTCGATCCCATAATAACTTTCCGTTCAAAAGAAAAGAAAGAAAAACATCTAGCATCTGCTTTATTACTGATAAACGGCTGTCAGATAAAGAGAATTCATTAAGATGCGTATTTCACCCTTGCTGGAAACAAATAAAAAAAGAACAAAGATATGCTTTGCTTGCGGTCAGTAAAATCGCTTTTCTCTCTGCTTAATTGTGATTCTAACTTATTCGTTAGGTAATAATCTTTCCTTGTGCATGCCACATTATTGTGTCTTTCATAAATTCTCCCAAAACAGAGTCCTAACGTACGAATTGGCGCGAATTCTTTTTGGCGTATTTTTTTTAGGACTGCCCATTTCTGGTTGCCCTGTATTAAATTCAAAATCATCTTAATTGTTTAAAGCGTAACAGAAAATTTCATGGTTATGATATCATTCACTTTTCATATGCTCCTTTTCGCCAATTCTGGATGCCAATGTGTGAATTCTGAATGAGAAAATTGAATTGCCTCTCTCTCGCTTCATGCACTCAGTCATGTAACAAAGGTCTCTTGAAAAATGGTTACAGGCACCATCCCTAATTATTTCAGTAAGAAATGATTTAATTTTTATAACTCTACCTTAAATAAACAAAGTTCTCAAAAGGCATTTATTTTATTGATCACAGCCTACAACTCTAGCGAATGCATTTTTTTTGAAAAGAACCTGGTCGCAATACTTTAAAATACAGATCTCCAGTATAGAAACTTGGTGCCTTACACCAGGCATTCGCAACTTTTTTAAACATCGAGGGATGGTGCCTGCTGTTACTTGCCTACTGTTATTTACCCAGCTTTTTATTTGCCTGCCAGATTTTTCCGGACTATTTATTTGCCTGAATACTATAAATGTGAACTATTAACGTCAGTCTTCAAGTATTTTCGAACGACTATTTCCTCGTCAGATAAGTCCTGCTTATGTTTGTGAATCATTACATAAGTTCTCCCCTAGTTCACAGATTGTTGTGTGAAATGCCTATGCTCATGTGAATTATTACTGCCGGATTTTTTCTTGCTGGACCTCATTATGGAGTTGGCTTATAGTGACAAGTTCTCTTTTATTTGAGCGAGTGATTCTTCTGATCGGGACGTTTCGTGATGATCGGTGCTTCGCTTCCGCTCGTTAAATTTTCCCCTGCCGATGTAGGCCTAAGAATCTACGACTGACGATTTGTGACTCTTATTTCACCTCCGTTAAATCAACAATATCACGCTCACTGACATAATGTTTTTATTTCATCTTAGCGGTGTACTTCAGTGACGATTCCATATGCTTTCGACTAAAGTGACACAGAATTTCGTTTTGACGTTTAAATTCTTCGTCATTCGTCGATAATATGATCTTCACATTGGATTTATTCTTTAAATTTTTGGATGCTGACACTGATGTTTTTCACAAAAATAATTACATGCGCTATACTATTAAAAAAAACCCTTAAAACTACAGCATTGATCAATTTTGTGTCTGTAATTTTGTGCGCTATTAGACGTTTATTTTTTTTTTACGATAATACTGTTACAAGTTTATTTGTAGTAGTTGAAAGTTAAAAAAAATGAGTGAAGAAGACATTCATTGATAAATATTTACAGCATAAATTTCGCAGATGAGAAAGTGTATGCTTTTATATTTAAGAGATTAAATCTCAATTTCTATTTTAATTATATGATATTTTTATTAAAAAAAAATTATGTTGAGTAATTTTCAACCATTTTTAGTTTATTATGTATTAGTTTTTCTGTGCTCTAATTGAATTTCTTTAAATACGAACAGTTATAAATGATTTTAGATTGTCTTGAAACATTTCACAGCTTTATAAGTGCTATTTAAAAACTATGTTACAAACGATAGCATGATAAAATTATATTTTTCAAATATCTAAGTACTTATTGCTGTGCACTTTTTGCTGAAAGTCGTTTGAGAAATATCAAGACAGTTTATTACTTTTTAAAGAAAGTATTTTTATAATTTCCATTATTAATTAATGACTATATATTTTATTTTTTTAATACAGTTATTTTTGAAGTGTTATAAATTGACGTATATTCCTTTTTCTTTTTCATAAATTTTATATTATATTTCCATGTAGATGAAAAAGTTCTAGGTAAGTTAATGGTGCATCTCTTTTTCCTATAAAAAATAAGGCATGATGTTGTCGGGTTGCAACCATTATTTTTTAATATGAAGTTTGTGTAAAAGAAACATTACAGAGAAAGATACTTTTGAATACTAGTTATACAATAAGGATGTATGCACCTTCATATATTATTGACATTGGGTTCATTTTCAGATAAATAAAATTTTATCGTTTGAATCACATGCCATGTGCACATGACATAAATAATAATGATGATGCATGCATAATCGAATTATAAATTCATGTATCAAAAAATATATTATTACATTTTATCCTACTTTTTTTTTCCTGATTTTTTTTTCACTTTAAAGGTAAGTTGTGCTTTATATTGTTTGTACAGTAATTTTATTGGGAGATTGTTTTTATTTGTGCAAAGACTAGCCATGTTCTTATTTGCATAATTAAACCTATCTAACATCTTAATATTCTTAAAGTGTGTGCATTGTTTATATCTGTTCGAGTAGAATTATTTTTACACTCTAGTCTGCAAAAAAAAAAAAAAAAAAAAAAAAAAAAAATTTGATAAATTTCTTAATATTTATTATGATATTTCTTATGCATTTCATGTAGGATATAAACAGTGCATTAAAACAAAATATCGTCTTAACTAAAGTGACTAATTTTCCCCCTTCTAATTTATTTTAAGACTTTTTATACATATATTTCCAGTGTTTGTTTTTCCTATTTGCTCCCACTTGCAAAAATATTTCGTTAGAGAGGGTCCAGTTTTCTAATATTTAAATAAATATTGAGATTTTTTTTCATGCTTTTTCACTTTTATAAATGTAAAACAAGTTTGATTAGTTTATGGATAGACATTTATTTTAAATTTTTAGCATCTATTTAAAAATATTCTCACATATAGCTGCTTTTATTATATTGCATTGTAGATAGGTCCATTTTTTTAATAATCAGATACTGTGCTCGTTTGTTTATTTTCGTATTTTTATAATTTAGGATATAACTTGTTTATAATGACTAAAAGAAAGTCACGTAAATTGACACAAGATCCATCTGTTGTGTTTAATTTTAAGTTAAGACCTGATGCAAAACAGGTAATGTCTTCTAAAACTAATATGGATTCTGAAACAATTGGCTTAGATTCTAATTCTTTTGAGATTTCATGTTTGAGTAGTTTAAAGGAATCTATTAATAGATATTCTAAATCTGTTGTTTCGGATGTTCAGAAATTAATTGATCCTATTTCAAATGACAATAACCCAGAACTCATGGCAAAATTTAATTCCTATCAAAAAGAAATTGAATTAAAGTTTAATATTTTATGTGATTTGGTGAATAGTGTTCAATCTGAGTGGACTGTTTTACAAAAAAATAACGACCAGTTACATAGGTTAAATGAGCTGTTGTTCGAAAAAGTAAGAACACTGAACTCGTCCAAACAGTCTATGCATGAGATAGCTATTCAATGCGACATTGATGAATCTAAATTGGATGAACCCCTTAATGTTATTAAAGATAAGGAATGTAATTCTAATGGGAAAGATTTGGCCAAATTTTTAGATAAAGATGAATCTGAAACACACATAAATTCTGGTACAAATAACTCTGAATTATCAAAAGACAAAAATACTGATCTTATTTCAATACCGGATTACATCCTAAATTTATGTGAGCACAAAAATCAAGTTAGAGATCTATCTGACTGCACAAAAATAATTCTGTTGGGTCTTGATGACAATATAGGTATACCAGATATTATGATAGCTATAAATGAAAAGATTGGCAGTACCATTCCTTCCATTAACTTTGAAAGAAAGCATAAATTAAGACAGGGATTAAAATATAACTGGACAATTAGTGTTACATCATGGATAGCTGACCTCTTAATTCAACATGGAAAATTAAATATTAATTCTGTTGACTACACTGTCAGGCCATTTATTAACATAAAACGTTGCTTTCATTGCCAACAAATTGGCCACCAGGCAAAATTTTGTGCATATGATTTGGCATGTGCTAATTGTGGTGAATCACACACTTCAGATAATTGTAAAAATGCTTCAAGATGCATTAACTGCATCGCACATAACCGTGCTTACAACAAGTTTTTCGACATAAATCACCCTGCTTTTTCCACTTGCTGTAATACATTTAAATTTTATTTCAAGCAAAAACAAGCTTTTAATCACTCTAAAATATAACGTAAATATTCAACACTTCTTCAGGTATGCTATTTCATGTATATTTAGTTATTTACATATTTTGTTGGTTACCTTCAGGTGATACTTGGATTTCTCCGCTCTTTTACACAGTCTTTTTTTTTACATCGTTAACCTTTTTATTTATAACACAAACATAAAGCATTAATAATTATTTTTTTTCATACACTATTCTTTCGTAGATATATATTTTTCATATGGTGTACACATTTTAATACATTGTTATTTAAAGATTACTTTCAATCATTTCATGATTTACATTTTTCGGGCATTGTTCATATCTCTGATTCTCTTTCATTCAACTGTTTCGTGAGCTCAGGAATAGATGAATGATTCAAAATTTCACATTTTTGATTTATTGATAGTTTTCTTCTGGTGGTTAAGCCCTAATTATCAGTAAGACTTCTGCGGTGAATCTTAAATGTTTGTTTACACAATTTATTTTTCTTTATTTGTATCTTTCGCGATAGATAAAAAAATTCAGGGTTCATACAGAGTTCGGAAGAAAAAATCCAAGGAGTACATAAAAAATCCAAGGAGTCCAAAAAATTTTAAGGACTTGCCACTTTTGTTGTTATTTATGTTTTTATTTATGCACTTGCACAACCCCAATTCCACAGGGATTCTGCGAGTTACCCCTAGCGAGAGGGGGTGGGTTATCCGAGATTTTCAGACAAAATCAGTGATTTATCTGCGATATTTTAGCAAAATCGGCGATTTATTGAGATCTTTTGTTGAAATCGGCAGTTTTTCTGCGATCTTTTGACGAAATCGACGTTGTCCCGTGGAGTTTTTTTTTATGAAATCGACGTTTTTTTGACGATTTTTAGACAAAATTTGCATTTTTACACAATTTTTTTCTCGAAAACGGCATTTTATTCCCACGATCTTTTGGCGAAATCGGCGTTTTTCCGTGATCTTTTGATGAAATCGGCGTTCTTTTAATGATCTTTTGACAAAATATTTGAAAGCTATCTTTTATCGAAAACGGCGTTTTTTCCCGCGATCTTTTAACGAAATTAGTATTTTATCTGCGATATTTTGTGAAACTGCCATTTTAACCACGATCCACACAGGAAATTCGCGTTTTTCGAAACTGCGATCTTTTGACAACGTTTGTTGACAAAAACATTGACGAAATCATTGTTTTTCCACGAAATATTGATGAAATGTGTGCTTTTTCGGCGATCCTTTCACGAAATTTGCATTTCTCCGCGATTGTTTTTTCCGTGCACAAAACCGTACAAGTTGGCAACTATGAGGAACTGATAACCCAATTTCAAATTTTCGGAAGAAGATGCCTTAAATTTTCGGACGAGAATCACCCTTGAATCCACCGTTATCAGTAAAATTGAGCATGATGAATCTTATTATGAAGAAGAAATCAAAGTTGTGTATCTAGCTGTGAAGGAATTAAACAGTGTAATCACTTTTTGACAGGGGTGATTCTGGATGAAATTTTTTTTCGGAAATTAGCATCGCATTTTCGGAAATCGGCGGGGGGGGGGGGGGGGTCGTGAGTCCCCCCCCTTCCCTCTACAACGATCTTTGGACAAAATCGGCGTTTTCCCGCTATCTTCAGACGAAATCAGCAATATTTTAGCAAAATCGGCGATTTATTGCGATCTTTTGCCAAAATCGGCGGTTTTTCCGCGATCTTTTGAAGAAATCGGGGTTTTCCCATATTTTTTTTAAGTGAAATCGGCGTTTTTTCGACGCTCTTTAGACAAAATTTTCTTTTTTACGCGATTTTTTCTCGAAAACGGCGTTTTATTCCCGCGATCTTTTGACAAAATCGGCGTTTTTTCCGTGATCTTTTGATGAAATCGGAGTATTTTTTCAAATATTCTTTTTACAAAATATTTTTAAGCGATCTTTTATCGAAAATGGCGTTTTTTCCCGCGATCTCTTAACGAAATCGGCGTTATATCCGCAATCTTTAGACGAAATCGGCGTCTTCCCGCCGTCTTCAGAAGAAATCAGCATTTTATCTGCGATATTTGATGAAATTGCCATTTTTTCCGCGATCCGCACAGGAAATTCGCGTTTTGCATCGATCTTTTGACAAAGTTCGTTTACAAAAACATTGACGAAATCGTCGTTTTTCCACGATATACGCAATTGTTTTTCCCGTGCGCAAAACAGTACAAGTTGGCAACTATGCGGAACTGATAACCCAGTTTCAAATTTTCGGAAGAGGATGCCTTAAATTTTCGAAAAATTCGGAATTTTCGGACGAGAATCACCCCTGTTTTTTGAAATTAGAAGCTTAGAGGTGTGTCTGGATTTTTCTTTTCACTTTTCTTTCCGTTATGGCCGTGAAAAGTAAACACTTTGGTTGCTATTAGTAGTATGATCCCAAACAATCACTGCTGTGCTTCTGATGAATGACGTGAAGAGTTTACCGTGCGCTTTACAATCGCGATTTTTTTTTTTCGGGAGCAATGTTGCTTGCGTGCAAAACCGCAATACAATTTAAGGAGTTTTTAAGGAGTATTTTGTTTATCTAAGTAGTTCTAAGCACTACTTGGAAACATTTTCATTTCTAAGTAGTTTCTAAGGAGTCCAAGGAGTCTGTGCGAACCCTGAAAATTGCACATCTATTTTGTCTTAATTCGATGTAGCTACTCTATTTTTAGTAGGTCTGTGTAATTATCAATTGCACTTTTCTTTACACACAGTGTTAGTGCGAATGTTCACTAGTGTATCAATATTACAGTGGTGAAAGTTTTACAAAGTTCTTTTTCTTTTGATATACTTGTGGATATTTGCAACTGACTCACTTTTCATACAACTTCTCTTTGCATGCAGCAATTACAATGTTTTTATACAAAGTTTTTTTACAATGGCAGTTTACAAAGGTATATATATTTTGCTGCTTGCTTTGCAGAGGAAGTTATTCACATACATATACATTTACATATGCAATTGTTTAATTATCGGTCCTCTATCAAGTTTTTTTAGAACATATTGATTATTATCTTTAATACATAAGTCATTTCTTTACATTTTTTTTTGTTTTGGTTATGGATGATTTAATCCAGTAATTTTTACCTTCCCATTTGCACTATTCCATGTTTTCCCGTTTACACGCGTGAATTTCATTACTCTTTAGGCGTAATTTAGATAGATAGAGACACTTTTTTTTGCATAACATTTGTTCGTAATTAAATATCATTTATATTCGCTTCTCCACATTTCTTTATTTTCATTTGGGTATACATGATATACAGTAGTACTTTACACTATATTTACGACCATTAAAAATTAGTTTTCAGTCAATGAATACTTACACATGTAGCGGAGCTTACTCCTTTTTATTAAAAATTCTAGCAAGATGTAAAATTTTATATATAGACTAAAATTCACACACTTATTCACTTTAAATTCAATACTCATCCTTATATAATTTGTACACAGCACTTCCACATAAAAAAATACACTTTAGTTATTTTGCAGATAACGATGAGTGGTATACCACAGTCAAGGTGATATTTAAAATTGCATACATGTCAATGTTTTCACACTTCTCATTCAAAGGATATGAAGTGAAGATAAATTGTAATTTTTATAGGCAAAGATGCTGTCATATGTTTGCTTTAGTGGTTAATGCATGTCTTTTATTGGTCTTTATACAAGTCGTATCTTAAATTGAAGTTACTTTATAGGTCTCCATGTTACATTTCCACACATCTTTCCCACAGTTCTAAACTTTTTACACTTTTGCATGAAAGTTCAGTGTCTCCCACTCACCAGTAATTATTTTTGAATAAAAGTATTTTGGGGAAGATACCGAATTCTTTACGAGGATTTCTTTCCTCATGTTACACTAAAATATCGTCTTAGATGCCAATATAATGCAACGTTGATTTTAAATTTCAGATTTAACTTAATAAAAAAATTCATTAGTTTGGGTATTAAAAAAAAAGACAAAAATTAGAAGATATACATTTAGGAACGTTATTATCACATGGAAGTAAATGGTCAACGACAGTGTTTCAAAAAATTTATCCATATGTTGGTTGTCTAACACTGCTTGAACTCTCATTTCAAATATAAGTTGGTAGTAAAACTTATTTTGTAAATTTAAAAAAAAAAATGGTGGAAATTTCAAGTATTTCCTATTATTCATTATTATGGACATTTTTAATCCTTCTATTTACATTATGTTTTTGTTTATTTGTATATTATGTTTTGTGTTTAATTGCATTATATTACTCGAGTACTTTGCTATTATTATTGTATTGATCAATACACATATTTAATGTTCTTATTATAAACAATTTGGATTTTTTTTTGCCAATTGGTAAGTGACCTGTGGACTTAGACCTGGTATTTTCTTTTATTTGTATGTGCACATTTTTGATACAGGTCCTTGTCTAAATAAGACAAATTGAAAAGTGATCACAAATTTTATTAATGAAGCTGCAGCTGTTTCTAAGTAGAAACAATATATGATGTCATTTGTATGACAAAATTTATGGTACCAATATATTTATATCATGATATATATATACTTTTATTTGGGATGGTTGCCTACTTAGAGAGAAGTTCAATTACTGTTTACTTTATTTAGTAAATGTTTAGTTTGTTTTCATGAACATTTTACACATTGTTACTTGTAAGAGCATATGAAAATTGATTTCTCTTCCTGCATGTACCTTTATAGATTTTTTTTTTTGCCTGTGAAAGGGGTGATATATGTGATGTAGAATCACATATAGTTTTCTTAAATTTTACATTTTTCTAAATTACAGTTAAGGCTAATCTTTAATTAAATATCTAGTTTATCTTAATGTTTTATTTCGATCCCATAATAACTTTCCGTTCAAAAGAAAAGAAAGAAAAACATCTAGCATCTGCTTTATTACTGATAAACGGCTGTCAGATAAAGAGAATTCATTAAGATGCGTATTTCACCCTTGCTGGAAACAAATAAAAAAAGAACAAAGATATGTTTTGCTTGCGGTCAGTAAAATCGCTTTTCTCTCTGCTTAATTGTGATTCTAACTTATTCGTTAGGTAATAATCTTTCCTTGTGCATGCCACATTATTGTGTCTTTCATAAATTCTCCCAAAACAGAGTCCTAACGTACGAATTGGCGCGAATTCTTTTTGGCGTATTTTTTTTAGGACTGCCCATTTCTGGTTGCCCTGTATTAAATTCAAAATCATCTTAATTGTTTAAAGCGTAACAGAAAATTTCATGGTTATGATATCATTCACTTTTCATATGCTCCTTTTCGCCAATTCTGGATGCCAATGTGTGAATTCTGAATGAGAAAATTGAATTGCCTCTCTCTCGCTTCATGCACTCAGTCATGTAACAAAGGTCTCTTGAAAAATGGTTACAGGCACCATCCCTAATTATTTCAGTAAGAAATGATTTAATTTTTATAACTCTACCTTAAATAAACAAAGTTCTCAAAAGGCATTTATTTTATTGATCACAGCCTACAACTCTAGCGAATGCATTTTTTTTGAAAAGAACCTGGTCGCAATACTTTAAAATACAGATCTCCAGTATAGGCTGTTTTTCAATAAAGCCTCATATCAAATTTAAATGCATGAGAGAGCTTATATGCTAACAAAATTATCTACACATTAAAAAAAAAGGAATACAGAGTAACTAACCAGGAACTTTGCAGTCTTCAAAGACTAATTCTGCAGTAGGAGATCCTCTCATACCTAATTTGTCTAATTTTTTGCCAATGCTGAACCCAGGCATTCCCTAAGGAAAAACAATATATATATATTTTTTATTAATAAACTCATTAAAAAAACACATTATTTAAATGAAAATTTAAAAAAAATGAAACTGAAATTCAATAAATTAAAAAATACAAAATTTTATTTATGTGACTCTTTTAATATACATCAATTTGTCTGTATTTCTGTGTAAAGCATATTTTAGTCATAATGCATATCTTATTTGAAAATTGTTTATCTGTATGATCTTGATAAAAAGAGCTTGAGTTCATAATACTGTATAACAGGGCTGTTTAACGTGGGTGCCATGGCACCCTTTTGAAGATTTCCTGTTATTAAATATTTTAGAAGTAAAATTCCATTATAAAGAATGTGTTCTTTAAAATCATCAATATTTTATCAGAGATATTTTTAAAAGCTGTGTCTGACATGCTGTTCACTTGTCGCTGTACATTAAAAACAAGAAACATACTTTGAAAATTTAATCATGCATATTTTTGCAATTTTTAGTTAATTTTACATAATGTAATTATGATAGTTAAATTTCTTAATAGTGTAAATAGCTCTTTTTTATACTTAAGAAGTAAGAGAAAAATAAACATTTTCACCTGCTCCCTGCTCTTTGAAGATACAAGTGATTGAAAGCTCAGCCTTTTTTCTTTTTACTGTTTCACACTGTCTTATTGGCTGTTTTAGATAAAGGATAAAAGGGCTTAATTATTCTTTCTTGACTTTTGAAATTTTAGAGGGTTTGTTTCTTTATTTTTTTCTATAATTTTGCTTAGAAAACAAAATAAACAATGCAGAATGCTTTCCATCTATGAAAGCACTTCCAGACTATCCCCCTGAAACCACCCACATGGTTTAATCACTGTCATGCTTGTCTATTTTTGTACTTTTCATAAAAATGATCCATCCTTTAAAATAAATCAAACCATATTTTCAAATCCTAAAAGAAACATTATAACGATTATTTCATTATATATGGTTTTTCATGTGCCCCCATTCCCATTTCAATTCAAAGATTCTCTTAAAATTGTGTTTTGTTTCCCTTATTTCACCCCCCTGCCATTGCACTTTAACGTGCATGCAAGTTTCAGCTTCACAATGTTATAGTGAGAAATATTCCGGCATGTAACGAACTGTTAGAAACAATTTCCAGCTGTCAGTTACTAAAGATGTAATGTAGTTTTTCTTTGCCCTTTTTTGGTGATCCACACTGTAACACAATTAAAAATAGCATTTAATATTTCTTTCTTCTCATGAGAACATGCTTCGGGTTGTAGCATCTGCGTATCTATCTATTAACCACTCCTTTTCTGGGCCCCTTGTATAGACATAACGATATCAATTTTGAGGGTGTCAGCATTCTTATTTTCTTCTGTTGCTAGGCATTTTTATCTCCACGTCTAGCTTAAATCTGTGGTAACTGCAGAAATCTGGTAACCCTTTTGCCTGGTGCGCATTCAAAATTAATACCGATCACGTGGGCTGTGTTTTTGGCAGGTATTATGTATGTCTGCTCCATTGTGCATGGGCGAATTTTTGGTATTTTGGCGACATTATATTCTACGCCAACACTGTGTGTGTTGTCTCTAAACGACTTCACTTGGCCTCCTGGAATGAACCGAAGCGGTTATAACTTTGTTTAGGAGACACTGTTCCCCGATGCTTTGATGTACCTCTCCCTGAATATAGTTTTGAGATCCCTATGGACTGGCTGATAAGGATCGGAAAGCCATCCTTATCAGTCAGTGTGTCTACAAGGACTATTTTACCTTGCTTTCTTGCAATACTCTAAGTAATACTTTATTGTGCAGTGTGCTTTTCATGATATTTCTAAATGGTTTAAATAGAAAACTAAGAAAATTGGAATTGCCAAATTTAAATGATACATAGTTGTTCCTTTGATAGATTTAAATAACATCAAAGAGTTCAAATAAGAAAATGTATTCTTCCGGAAAAATTTCAAAAAAGACCTTTTTATTCAGAATACGAAAGTGAAATAATAAATTTGCCAATTGCTTCTCAAGCTTGAAAAAAAGAAATAGACCAGGCTGATCTGGATTATCCAGAGATCCGAATTAACGGGGTGTGAATTAGCGGGGTTTTACTGTATATATCAACATTAAAATGTCAATATAAACTTAGTCAAAGCAAGTTAGACCATTAAGCTAGCAAAAGATCAATTTAAAACAACTCATTTTCATTGATTTTTCAATTTGGCAGACTAAAATCATACTTGATTATGAAATGGTTAAAGGAACTCAATATTTCAACATTTTCAACATCTGAGGAAAATAGTCATTTTATGATCTTTGTAGTGAAACAATTCATATATTTTTTAACCCTACATTAAGCAAGTTTGTATTTTTTAATCCCTCAGTGATTCACTTCCTCGTCTTCATAACTGAATTATTCTTAAACAGTTCTAACCTTTAAATATAAATTTTTAATGCATATTTTGTTGTTTTAGAATGTTGCTTTATTAATATTTTTTAAAAAAGTACAAAAACAACATATCGAAAATGGGTGACATGTGTCACTTGTGTAACTAAATACAGTCAAAGATCTATAATCCGCACACCCATAATCCACTGTTTTCTATAATTCACGTTATTTTACGAATGTAAACAATGAAATAAACAGTTAAAAAATTTACAAATTAGTGGTCCAAAAACGTTTTTTTAGAAAAATTCTAAAAAAATGAAAAAACAATGAGGTAACAATGAATTATGGGTGTGCGGATTATAGATCTTTGACTGTAAGTAACAAATATTCATACACCTAACACCAACTTAAATCTACTTTAAACCAACAGCTCTTTTCCTACAGGTGGGACCAATCGAACAGCAATAAACAATTAATAATAAATTATTAATAAACAATTCATTAAAAAGCAAAAATTTACAAGGCTTATGTAACTCATGTGTGAATTTGTTGCAAGTATAATTAATTTTCATAATTGGCATAGATTTAAGGATATTATCAAAGAGGTAGATTATTTTATTCAAAGATATGTGAATTATTTTAGTATAAACAGCTTAACATTGAGAATTCTATCAAATTTTGACACTTTTTTTATTGCTGAGTTGAATTAAAGAACAAAATAAGACCATTTGTATTGTCAGCTACCATGTTTTTTTGTTTGTTATTTAAATGAACGAGAAGATTTTACCTATATAAAAAATATATCCTAAGTTATTTGATTAAATAATGTGCATAATTTTAAAATTTTAATGACTGAATTAAATCATTATAAAAAGACTTGCATCTATCCCCTTATAAAGTTAGTGCCAAACTCTCAAATATCTTTTACCTGAATTTCTCAAAAGTTCTGAATGTGATTTACTTTTGCAAATTGTGTGTACGTGATAAAAAATATAACTTTTATATTCGTATTTTTAAAATATGTATAAACATCGGTGAGGAATTTTCAGAAAATCTTACTTGCCAAGGAATTTAATTAGCCACCAAAATGCAATGTACAGTTGAAAATTGTTATGACAAATTTATAAGACTCAAAAAATAGTTAATTATAATTACTACAATGCATTTTCATATTTTTTTCTATAAAATAAAAAAGTTTTAATATAGGACAACATTTAGTAACATGTTTACATTACAGTAATTGGAAAAGTTGCATAATATATATAAAAAAAGGAAGTTCTTGGCATATTGCTATAGCTTGCTGTTTTCAAAGACAACCTAAAAATTCTCTCATCCAACAGAAAATTCACTCAACGGTGATGAGTAAAATGATGTAATTGCGCACCCCTGTATATAAATAAATATTACAAACATGACATATTACTAAGAGTAACACATATACTCATATAAAAACATATTTACTTTTTCAACAATAAAAGTGCTGATGCCATGTTGTGGTTTATCTGCAGATGGATTTGTTTTGGCATAAACAAAAAGAATATCTGCTTGGGTTGAATTTGTAATCCAAAATTTTGTTCCATTTAGTACATAATAATCCCCTAAAAGTAAAAAAGCATTGAAACTTTAAGGTAACAGAATGCAATTGGAAATGTTTAATAGATTTGTATGATAGCTTTACCAACCAATATGATTGTGTTAAAAATAATCATGCATAAAATGTTATTTAATTATGACAAAAAGTATTTTGAAATGTGATAAAAACTTAATGTTATGAACAGAAAAGTAAGGATGCATATATATACCTGTTTTGTCTGCCCGAAGTTTCATAGAAACAACATCTGAACCAGATCCTGCTTCACTCATTGCTAAAGCTCCAATATGTTCTCCACTAAGAAGCTGAGAAGAAAAGATATTATCATAAAACCAAGCAGTTATTAATATTAGCCAATGAACAATAACTTATTGCTATAAAAATAATACATTAAAAATTCTAAATTATTAAATTACAAAGGAGTTGGTAAGGTGAGGTTCATTTTGTCTTCTCCCCCAAGAAGATTCTTTTAATTTATTTATTATGTGAGTTTTAATGCAATTTAGGATTCTCTATTTACAGCCTCTATGATTGATTCTCACTCTTATTTAACAATTCTTCAAATGTGTTATACGAGATTATAAGCATGTTTACTTAGAAAATCATAATGCACTTTGATTAAGTCAATTTGACAGTGAAACACTCATTACTAAGGATCGACCAGAACAAGTTTTTAACACTGAAACTGAATTTCAGTAATCTATTTCCAGCTGAAAATGAAAATGCCCAAAAATCTTTTTAAAATAATAAATTCATGCATAAAAATGCATAATTTTTATTTAATTACACATAACTATATGTGTAGATTATGTTGAATCACTGTGTCTCTGACCAAAAGATTTTATTTTTATATAAAATTAAATGTAATTAATTCATTAAAGCCAAAATTATTTTCTAATTAAACAAATTTCATCTGATTAGAAAATGTTTTAGGTTTACATACCTCCATTTATCTTTTATAATGAGTTTTGTAAATAATCATCAATACATTATATACTAGAACTTTTTCAAAGGATATTCAAAAGACTTCTGCAGTTTCAAACTAAAAATTATCTATTACTGTTAAGACTGCAGCTTTTAATGAGTATGTGAAAAACATTTTCAAAGTTTAGTTATTTATGCATTTCTTGCTTTATAATTTGCACTCATATCTTAAATGAGCAGTGACTGATAATTATAAACAGTTAAGTTCAAAGTAATAAATAAATAATGTCTCATTTCATCTTATACAGCTTAAACCAATGAGTAATGTTTAACCCTCCAAGCGTCTTGCAAAAGAGTAAAATTGTAATGTTGTTTTCTCTGCATTTTGTTTTAAATGCTATAAAAATATGATTCTTTTGACATTATATATAAAAAAAAAAACTTAATTACAAACATAAATGTAATCGTTAAGAGTATTAATCATTCTAAAATGCATTGAAAAATCATTAAATCCATAGAGTTAGGGTAACATCCCCAGTAATTGGCACATTAAGGATTTGTCTTTAAACTTACTTCTATTTTCATTACAAAGAAATAAAATATTTACTTGCAAATATTTTTAAATCAAAGAGTGCACATCTGTGCATATATTTTACCCATTAAAAGCAAAAATATTTTTTAAAGTATTTTTATAAAAATATATTTATAAAAAGCTGCTGTAATCACCAGTAATTGGCACATAGACTTTTACACAATTAAAATAACCCTTTTCAACTAAATATAACTGTTGTCAATTAAAATTTAAAATATACTATAAATCAGATAATAATAAATTGAAATGGATGCCTTTCTTAAGCCAGAGAAGAAGCATTTGCAACAAACATGGCTAATTTGATACAAGCCATAATTGTTTCTCTTTCCTAGGCAGGCCTTGTCATTTAGTAGCATAAATCAGTTATAATCTGTAAAGTAAATGAGCATGTAACTGGTATATGGTCTTGCATTTTTAAAAGACTGAATATAAATATTATTTTAGGACATTTTTGTAGGATGTGCCAATCACTGGTGCCTGCCAATTACTGGGGATGTTACCTTATATTATCTTAAATACTGCTTATAATTGCAGTAAAACCTGGAGCTTAGTGTACGGAAAATTACGTTCCAAACACTTAGAGGATTAAAATTTAAGAGGGAAGAAATAACATAACATACTTTTGGCAGATATTTGGCCTTTTGTTTTTCATTTCCATTTCTGGCAATTTGGTTGACACAAAGATTTGAATGAGCTCCATAACTCAAAGCTATTGCAGCAGATGCACGTGAAAGCTCTTCTAACACAATACAATGTTCCAGATACCCAACTTCTGCACCTCCGTCTTTAGCTATGATTGCAATGATATTTTCCTGATTAGTAGCAACATAGAAAGGAAATATATTTTCATTTTGGGACAATTAAAACGATAAGTTAGTCATAAAAAATAAGCCAATGTCGGAATAACTTTTATGGTATTAAATTAAATATTAAATTGTATGAAGCATTTGATAGCTTTACATACATTATATAAATTTATTATAAAAGAATTTCATCAAACATGGAGTGATGTTTTCTTCTTCTTTTTAGTTTAGTTATTTCATGAAAAAAAGGCGGGCGGAGAGCAGGAAATGTATTACTAAACGTTTTCTTAAAATATTTATTTAAAGTGCCTTACAAAAATATTACTGACTTATCAGCATTATTTTCTTTAGTGATGAGAATTATCCTTTTTAATCAAAATAATATATAAAATGCTTTGTTTTTAAAAATAAAAAAACTACATATTTCTAATTCAAATTTTGGTAACTTTTAAAATTTCAGTTTTTCTAAAATTATCTTTGAAATAGATTTAAAATACATTTTTAACATGATTTATAAAAAAAATTATATATTTAATCAAAAGTTACACTTACACAGCAAGGGAAAGAGATTTAAACTCTGCCACGGGACTTAACCCCTTCGCGACGGGAACCTTTTACAAAATTTTTAATAACTGTCACCAGTTTTTAAAAACAGAAATTTGTCCCTTATTAAATCGATTAAAGAAGGCAAATTTTACTGATGAGGATAAACAAGGATTACTAACCCTTTTTGCGGTACATATATGTGTTGCTTGTCCTGAAGGGACTAAAAACTAATAAAATGCAACCAAAATCCCTTATGTTAACATGAATACATAATGTGTAAAAGTCAACATAAACAATTATCTAAGAAAATTTAACATATGACTGCTTCAAGTTTCACACAATGAGCGTTTTTCTCAGAAGCAAGAATAGGTGAAAAACAGGGGCTTAGATTTATTTTGCTCATATTATTGAAGAAAGGACTATTTTTACAAAACCTTGAAATAATTTAATTCCAATTTATATTGGAAAATGGTGTTTTTCCTTATGACAGTTTTTACATGTAACATATTTACTAACAATTTATAAATATTCAAAAGAAAGAAATTATTCATTTTATTAAATAATAATGATTTGAAATCTTTCCCATTTGAAGACCTTAGATGTGTTTCAGAAGTTATAATTAAAAAAGAAATTCCAAATGTGATGTTAAAACTTACTTTTTTTTTTAAGATCCTAATTTTTCAAAAGTCTAAACGACATTTTTCATATTTATATGGGGTTAAAGGACCAATGGACTAAACCAATTAATGACCACCTTAAGCAACTGAAGAGGTCTTTTTTCCCATTGCTGGGGAAGACACAAAATTTTTCTCTGACATTTCTTAACTAGATACAGATAAAATCCTAACTTTCAAGGTGATATTTTAATTTAATTTTTATATATCAATTTTTTCAATAAATCATATTACAAAAACAAAGATCTCCACATTACCGTATTTTCCGGGAATAACGCCGCACCGAGTATAACGCCGCACTTGGTTAAAAACAAAAAAAACCTAGTTTAACGCCGTACCGGGTATAATGCCGCTCCGGATATATTCCCACATTCATTAATAGAGCAATGAAATAAAATTATTAACTGATATAAAGTAAAACATTTTGATCTTAAATAAATAACTTATCTATTTTTTGTTGTACAGTTATTTCAATGAAATCAGAACCTCATCCATTCGCTGCGCCACGATTCCCGTTAACTTTTGCTAGATTGATAACATTCAGCTTAAATTTTGCAGGGTAACTGCGGCACTTACAACTCACATCTGAAGACATATTTAAGATAAAACTTACCGCAAAATACCATTAATCCTTCCCCCAAACGTGACGAAAAATCATAAAATAATTAGAGGAGGGCGCTTACACGGGATTTTTCCGCGATCGTTTCACAAAATTTGCAGGATGAATCATGATAAATTGAACGAATCGTGAATCTTTGGATGAATCATGAATTTTTATACTTGAAGTAATACTTGAAAAAATTTGCGTTTTTTTTTTAAACGTAAATTCTGTCGAAAAAACGCAGAAAAAAGAAGAAATTTGTAAAAAAAACCCCAAAAAAGCATGAAATTAATTAAAAAATCTCGAAAAAATGCACATTTCTAAAGATTCAGGATTTATTCATTTCATCATGATTCATTCCTTTCTCAACCATTCTTTTGACATAATTTGTATTTTTTTAGAGATTTTTTGACGTAATTTGTGTTTTTATTGCAATCTTTTGTCGAAATGTGGGTTTTCTGGCGATACTTCGGTGAAATTCATGATTTTTTCGCGATCCTTTAAAGAAATTTGCGGTTATTTTTCATGATTGTTTGGCGAAATTGGCGTTTTCCAGCGATTGTTTTGGAAGAAAGGGCGCTTTCTCGGGATTTTTTTAAATTTTCAAATTTTTTATAAAATGGGGAGGGGGCGGATTAATGGGATTTTACGGTATATCAGTAAATTAAAATCAGTTTTAAGCATCAGATTCTGTAACCTTAAAAATATAATTCCACGTGCATGTGTATAATTACAGCGAAAGCAACGAAAGTTTAGATTTGCCGATCTGTTTTAAAAAATTTTAAATTAATTAGTCCTATTTACAAGCCGCACCTAGTTATTGGCCGCACTTTTGTTTACAAAACAAAAAAATCTAGTTTAACGCCGCGGCATTATTCCCGGAAATTACGGTACATATTTTAAGTCTTATATCTAACAAAGTTACCAGACTCATGTTCATCAATTTAGTACAATATTAGTGTATGGATATAGGGTAGAAAATTAGTGAATCATTAGACTTTGAGAATTAGTAAGTTCATATTTTTAAAACAAAAAGATAATGTCAAGATATACTAAAAGTTCTAGACTTCCATAAAAGTTAGTTATTAAGTAAAATAATGAATAGTAAGAAATATGAACATTTTTTAAATATTCAGAATGGTTTATCCAACTTGGTTGTATGTAAATATAGGGTTTTAGCATTTTTTAGAGCAAGAGTATAGTCATGTGACACCAAATTCACTGTTTCTCAGACAATAATTACACATAGATCTTAGCATTTTAATAAAACTCTTTCTATTTTATATTAAGGTATAAAAATAAATTTTCTAAATCAAAATAATAATAATAATAATAATAATAATAATAATAATAATAAAATATGAAGTTTAAAGACAGATTAAAACATGCTGATGACACTCTTAGGCCTAAGGCAACAGCTTCCATCATACAGATTGCACATGCTGCACAGTGGATCTGATTAAAACAGCCCCTCTTCATATTGTTTATTTGAATATATTGTTTTTATTTTGAAGCAAGTTGTTTGTGAAAGCATATTTTCTTTTTCATGAAAAATTCCATAAATATAATTTAGCGGGAAGCATTCTGCATTTAACATTAAAAATAAATAAACTAGATCCACAATAAAATTTATTAAAATTAATTCCATAGTGATTAAAAAGTACATACAGTATCATAACAGGTATAAAGATTTAAGTAATAAATTATACTAACCAGGAACAGTTAAGCCATGCAGTCCCATGTCACCAAGTTTTTTAAAAAAACTCTAAAAAGGAAAAAAGATGTTTAAAATACTTTTAAAATATCAATTAAAATTCAAAAGCAATCTTAATTAATGTCACAAAAAATGCATAGTTAAAATTTCACAAATAAACTTTCACATTAAGGATTTAAATAAAATCAGTGGTAAAATAAACTTAAGTCAGATAATGGCACAATTTTTATCTCATGAGGATTTCTTTTAACATGAAATATTTTAAAATAAACGATAACCCAAAAAAACATTTAAAACATTAGTATAGGAGACTCTCTCAAAACCTCACTGCTTGGAACCAGAGATTGTACAGATTTTAGAATTTTGAGGATTTCTGGTCATTAAAACATTTATATTTTTTAAATAATAATTTGAATGTAATAATGCAATCAGAATTATAAATGAATGCTTAAAATATAGTAGAATACTAAAATAAGTAAAATAATAAACTAAAGTAAAAGATGATTTTAAGAATGATTAAATTGTTATAAGTAAATGGCTAGTATATAATTCTTAATCTGTAATTAATTAAGTACCAAAAAGGTAAAGGTTAAAATTCAATATTTGTATTAGTAGCCAGTGGCCAGTAGAGACAATGTTTAGTAGCCACTATTGTCACGTTAGTGGCCACTAATTACTATCAGAGATGCCACCAAGAAGAAAATATCGTATAAATTCTAATCAGAATATTAAATAGTTAATAATTATTTTATATGTCAAGAAAACCATAACTTCATTCAAACTTAGATTTTTTCCTCATTACAGGTTACAGATAATGAAAATGGGGATTTTTTTCCGACCACTTGATGAATTTAGTAATATTTTCCGCTATTGGGCAATGGATTTTCGCAGTCTTTTGAAGAAATTTGCTGTTTTTCCAATCTTTTGACAAAATTTATCGTATCTTCACGATTTTTGGACAAAATTTATTGTTTTTCCGCGTTTTGAATCTAAATTTGCTTTTCTTTTTTTTGACGGAATTTGCAGTTTTTTCGCAATTTTTTGAGGATATCTACCTTTTTTCTGCGATCTTTTGACGAAATCTGCTTTTTTTTTCGTGATATTTTGATGAAATTAGCCTTTTTTTTTTTTTTGCAAAAGACATGGATTACACCGTTTTTTCGAGATTTTTTGACAAAATCTGCCGTTTTTTCGCGATTTTTTGACGAAATCTACCATTTTTTTGATGAAATATTTCGTTTTTTCGTGATTTTTTTTACCAAATCTACTGTTTTTTCGCGATTTTTTTTACGAAATCAGCCGTTTTTCGCGATCTTTTGACGAAATATGCCGATTTTTCGTGATCTTTTGACGAGATCTGCCGATTTTCCGCGATCTTTTGATGAAATTAGCTTTTTCTTTTGCAATTATTGACAAGGATTACATCGTTTTTTCGAGATTTTTTGACGAAATCTGCCATTTTTTCGCGATTTTTTTAATGAAATATTTCGTTCTTTTTTTAATATGTAAATCTACCGTTTTTTCGCGATTTTTTGACGAAATCAGCCGTTTTTTGCGATCTTTTGACAAAATATGCCGATTTTTCATTATCTTTTGATGAGATCTGCCATTTTCCCGCGATCTTTTGATGAAATTAGCCTTTTTTTTTCTTCCAATTATTGATAAAGATTACCGTTTTTCCGAGATTTTTTGACGAAATCTGCCGTTTTTTCGGGATTCTTTGACGAAATACTCTGTTCGTGATTGTTTTTTTTTAAACCAAATCTGCGTTTTTTTCGCGATTTTTTAACGAATTTTGCCGTTTTTCGCGATTTTTCGCGATCTTTTGAAGAAATCTGCCGTTTTTTTCGCGATCTTTTTGCGAAATAAACCGGTTTTTCGTGATTATTTAACGAAATTGGCCGATTTTCGCGATTTTTTTGACGAAATCTGCCGTTTTTCGCGACCTTTTGACGAAATCTGACGTTTTTACGCGATTTTATGACGAAATCTGCCGTTTTTTTGCAATATTTCGACGAAATCTACCTTTTTCTTCGCGATATTTTGATGAAATTTGTCATATGTTCATCATTTCTCGATGAAATTTACTTTTATTCCGCGATTTTTTACCGATATTTGTCGAAATTTTTTTATTAAATTCACGTTTTTCCGCGATCTTTTGACGAAATTAGCAATTGTTCTTCGAACGATTGGCAAAATTGGTTATTTTTCGGCGACCTTTTGTCAAAATTTGCGATATATTTTATGTCCTAATTTTCGGATTTAAGACCGACTTTTTTCTAAATTTTCCGAAATGATTGATCGCCAAAATGGCGATCAGGTGCATAACATAAAGTTGCCAATTTTTTACATTTAGTCGCCCTGTGGCCGGTGGCGACCGCGAATTTTAACATTTACAAAAAGGTATTTTTTTCTTGAATTTTTCAATGCAACTTCCTAACTTATAAAGGTAACTTACTAGTTCACATAAAAGTTATATAATAAATAAGTTTTATTTCAGGTTTAACTAGACTTAATAATTAAAACGGCTTGATTAATACATAAATACATTTGCTGAAAAAAAATTGTGATTACCAGTGATAGTAGCAATATCTTGATATTTTTTTTCCTCAAAAATAAAATTATACTTCATAAAAAATCCTGAGTTTAGTCAAATATTATCGAGAATTACATATTAAAATTAGGGATTACAATCCCGGGATCCCGCATCCCAGGATTCCGGTGTATTTTTAATCCCGAAAATCCTGGGATTTGTCAGAAAAAAATCCCCGGATTTACGGGATTGTCTGCTTTTTAGTGAAATAACATTCAGTTTAATTTAAAAAAGATATTTATAAACTTCCACTTTTGGTTGGAAAAAAATCAATTTTCATGAAGTTTATACATGATTGAAAATGAATATATACCTCAAATATTTTTTACATATATTTCTTAGCGAGTAAATCTTTGAAATTAGAAATCTTTTGACTTGCAAACAAATGTAACACATACAGCTTTTAGACAGGAAAAATGAAATCATTTGTTTATTTCGATTTTACTGTGTTTGTCGAAATTATCTTCACTTCGTAGATCATTTTTTGAATTAGCTTTTACTGATAAGTGTCGCATTTGTGTATGACAGCCATTATGGGCTAACTTCTTTTCTTTTCGTGAATTCAGACTTTGTTTTAAAGATGTCGACTGAAAAGGATTCCAGGGCTCATCGGAAAGACAATGATATATCTTCAATATGGTACTACTATTTAACGCCAAAAGATGGAAAAAGCGCTAAATGTAAAAGGTGTAGCACAGTGCTTAAAACATTAGGTGGATCGACTAAGGGATTGCATAATTTATTACATATAAAAAGTTGAAAATAGAGGACTATTTTATTAGTGATAAGAAATCGTTGGATACAAGGGCGGATCTGGAGAGTCCTCAAGGGGGGGGGGCGATTTTAGAAATTTGGAGACTCGACTTTAATGCGTGGGTCGGGGCTAATTTTTTCACTGCGGGTCATGTTGCTTTTATTTTTTGCTGCGGGTCGGGTCTGGGTCTGGTTGACTTCTAGTTTTTGCTGCGGATCGGGTCTGGGTCCGGTTGACTTCTAGTTTTTACTGTGGATCGGGTCTGGGTCCGGTTGACTTCTAGTTTTTGCTGTGGGTCGGGTTTGGGTCCGGTTGACTTCTTTTCTTTTGCTGCTGGTCGGGTTAACTAATGTTTATGTTGTGGATCACATTAGCAGGATTAGCAGGTGTTTTTATTCAGAAACTATGGCGTAATCCATTTTTTGATAAGCAGTTTAAGAAAATACTGTGAAAATTGTTGTTTTGAATAGAATTTCTGGAAGCGACAGCATGAGAAAGTAGAAAAATCCGCAATCATTTGACGTGCGAAGAGAAAACTGCGCTCGGGGCAAAGCAAAATGTGCCCCCCCCCCCCCCCCCCCCGACCAGACTTTTTCTTGTAACAGGCCAAAAATTACGCTGGTAGCATAAATTTGGCGCCCCCTAAATTTCCACGCCCGGGCCGATCGCACCCTTCGCCCCCCCCCCCTTTCGCACGGCACTGTATATTGTCTGTCCTACACATCTTGAGAACAATTAAGTCTAGTTCCAGCCCGGCTCGTCTAAATGTAGAAAAACAATGCAAGCCTGATCTCGGGCCGGTACGAGCCTGCTAAAAAAAAAAAAAAAATATATATATATATATATATATATATATATATATATTCCGGGTTACACACAATATAATTCTCCGATGCTGATCTCTACACTGTAAAAGTTAGATTTCTGTATTGATGTTGCCAAACTAGTTTCGACTGATGACGCACATTTATACTTATTCTCATTAAACCCATATAATTGAAAATAGCTCATATTTTAACGTTCCTGCTTAAATCTTTACAAAGGGCAAGTGAGCCCGCAATTTTTTTTATGGGCTCAGCCCATATGGCCCTTCAATTTTTTTGCCGGCTCGTCCCATTTATTTTGTTCATTGGCCCGGCCTGTTGGAAAAATTATTCTAATTTTGCTAGCATGTTAGAAAATTCGAAACCATTTCGCCGACTCGGACAGGCCCGGGCACATGCATACGTCTAGGCGGACACGGACCGAAATTTAACTTTCATTCCGAGCCGAACCCCGACCAGGGAAATTTTGGTCAGTGCGGACTAGAGATAAATTTGTGCTATTATTCCACAGCCCGGTCCCGCCTGAGGCAGAAACATTTTGCGGCATCAAGAGCAAAACCCGATAATAAAATTATACAGTAGAAAAAATTGCATAATACCTATAAAAATATTCCAAAAGTAATTATAATTTTAAAGCTATTTTTTATATTAAAAAAAAGGCTGTTAAACGAAAAATTAAATTTAATATTATCAAAAGAACAGTTTGATGTAAAATAAAAATATACTTTACGCATAAAAGGATTCTCATATGTTGTCTCTGTTTTAATAAAAAAATATTATGGACAAAGGACATGTTAATGAAGTGTGTTTCATGAATAAATGCATGGAACCTGCAGAAAATACTGTCTTTTATCTGTCAAATCGAACAACATTTTTAAATTTTCTGTAAAAAATGCACATTTTTAACTATAACCATTTCATTCTTCATAACAAGCCTTCGTTATAGCATGACCCAAAAAAATAACCTCAAATTAAAAATTTGAAAGTTCAACACTTTTTTAGGAACAGAGGAAACACTACTCGATCGCAAGAATATGGTAAATACATTTACTTATCGCTACGGCATCAGCAGAGATCCCAAAAGAAATGATAATTACTACAGTTATTTCTATATGAAAAGCGATTACTACTTGTATACGTTGAATACACTAGAAATTTAAATTATTCGGTAACCGCAAAATAAAATCAAAAGAAAATATTCTTTTCGTGTTATATGTCTAAATAATAATAATAATAAAAGATCCAATTGCAAAATAATCTCTGCCACAAACAAAAATCGAACTAAACACAAATTCATTATTCCCGCCTTTTTTCGCAGGCGCCAGATCGTCGGTCGTCGGCAATGCTTGAACATAAATCTACAGATGTAGATATGACTAATTGTTTTTTTTTTGCTGTTTTTTTAATAGCGTTCAAATACTAAAATAAAAAAAATTGTGCCTTTTTTTCATTTTTATCAAAATAGCAAGACATTGATTTGAAAAGGAATAAGTACTAATTTTTAAGAGGAAAAAAAATTTTATTACATTTTTCTATTATCGATAAATAAAATTTTCAGATTTCAGAAAAAATGAGTCCGAATCAGTAGACCAGCATAAAAACAGAGCACGATTTCGTATCGGACACGGGCTAAGTCTGAACCTTAGTCATCTCTAATGCAGACATCTAAGAAGAATGACTCCAGGTTAGAGTCGATCTGGAAGAAAAATTAAATCAGACCCAATCCAAATCAGCAGAAAAATAATGATCATTGTCAGCCATTTTTCTTCCTTAACACTCTAAAATACATAATTCTAATTATATATATCGTAATATTGTACAATGGCATGGCTTACTATCTTATGTTTTGTTCCAACTTCCATTTCTTTCCTTTGCCGGCATTTTCCATCTTCCATCTTCCGTATCCAGTTTCCGAACTTTTGTTTACACGTTCAAATCAATCGCTTATCTTTTCCGTGGGTACGTTCAATCCTGGTTTTATCGGTCCGTCCGGTCGCAATTCGCAAGCATCGCGAATCGCAACTCGCAAGTGGCTGTCTTGCATTTCTCCCATCGCAAGTCAGGAACGCGTTTGCTCAACTCGGAGGGGCGTATCCAGTTTCGGATTGCCGCTGCTATTTAAACCGGGAGAGAGAGATTGTGCGTGGTGGATTTTGAAGTGATGTTATGTCTCTAGACAATTGATGTTAACGTCAATATGATACAGTTTCAGAAATGTATTTTTAACTCATACAGTTTTAAAAGTTTTAAAGTTAACATCTAGTTGAGTAATTATGCTAAATCCATTGCTGGACATTTGATTTTGAATATGGTTTTATCAACTTCGTCCGTGCTTCATTTCATTAGCAGTAGTAACCCATTTGTGTTTGTTTTAATCAAATCATCATGTGTATGTGTGGACATTATTAGCTTCAGTTAAAAACTCTGTTTTCTTAAGACTTTTCATCGAGTTAGTGGATGTGCCGTATTGCTGGAATTTCTTTAATGCGTCGATAGCTGTCGTCCATAAGTGAGTCTGTTTTGCTTTTTCATTGCTATCCTAGTATTGTTATATGCCATGCCATGCCATTCAATAAGTAATATTATTTCAATACATAGAATGATTTTAAGTTAAATTTGGAGTTGAACTCATTTTTCTGTTTACATTTTTACCAGTTATTTTTTCATCTGAGTTTATACTTATTTTCATTTAAACTTGAATATTATTTCATGACTTAGAATAATTTTAACTGAACTTGTTTTCCGTTCACATTATGCCTGTTATATTTTTCACCTGGACTTATATATGTTTTGATCTAAACTTACATTTATTTTTCGTCAATAAACGTTAGCCTGATTTTACTGAAAAACAGTTTCTTTAATGTCTTATACTACACTGTCACAACGTCACCAATTACTTACTCTTTTAGGTCACCGTAATTACACTGTTATAAGCTGCTAAATTTTACTCAGTTTTAGACGGTTCTTGTTAAAGAACCGATCACGGGTTATGGGCCAGAAGCGAATACGCTTTTAAACCCTTTACGGCGGCCATAACCTAATTGGTGACATTTCAAAAATTTTTTTTTTGACAGTTGTTTGTAGTATGCGGCCATTGGACCTCCGAGTCATTTTAGAGGGGGGGGCCGCAATATAAAAATTTTTTTTGAAGGCTATATGTTTTTTTCTTTCCTATTGAGGTGAAATACAAAAAGGTTTTTTTTGGATCATTTATAATAGAAATTTTTGTACTATCCGAGTACTAGGTACGTGATTTAAAAAAAGAAAATATTTTTTTTTCCTTTTTTTTTTTTTCATGTAACATCTTCTGTTTAATGCATGGCCATGGCTAACATACAGGTATGCATAACAAAACTGAATTCTCACAATTATGGAACTTGGGCAGCTGACGTAAAGTATCTACTATTAGATAAGAATGCGTGGAGCATAGTTAATGGCACTGAAAAGGCTCCTGATGGAAGTGACTCTGTAGCTACAAAAGAATATAAATCCAGAGTCAGGTCTGCACTATCAATTGTATATTTAAATGTGGAAAATGAATTCCGGAGAATCATCGAAAATATCGACGACCCTCATGAAGCCTGGACTAAACTTAAATTGCATTTTCAGCCTGATAACCGGGCACGCCATATGCAATTATTTGGCGAAATTCTTTCCTGTAAGATACAACCTGAAGAGCCAGTTGATATGTTTGCAGCTCGCCTCCAAAGGCTTGCTGACCAACTTGCTGCAATAAATGAGCCAATCAAAGAAACTTACCTCACATTTCAATTGCTTAGATGGCTCCCGAAGAAGTTCGACAACATGGTGCAAGGGATTCTGCGATGGCCAGACGAACAGTTTACGTTCAAAAGTGTTCTTACAGAATTAGTTGCAGAGGAGTCCCGTATCAAACTAAGAGAGGACGACAGAGTGGATGCCGTGCAGTCTCATTTCTCCAGAGCCCGTTCCTCAAAGAAGTGTTCCTTTAAGCCTAAGTTCAGAGGTCGGTGTCACAAATGTGGACGCAGAGGACATTTACAGAGCCAGTGTAGAGTGCCTGATGTCACCCGCCAGGAATCCTGTCTTAGCTCTAGTTCCAGAAGTTCCATGATGCCTAGAGACTCCTCCAATTCCGGTTCCGTGGTGTACAGAGACTCTTCCAGTTCCAGAAATTCTTCTTTGTCCAGAGGTTCCTCCTTTTCCAGAAATTCGTCGAGAGACTCTTCCGTATCCAGTCCTGTCCGTGTCCAGTCTGATGGTCATAGATCCAGAAAAGATGTGCCTCGCAACAGACGTCAACGTAAGACAACAGGCCAGGTAAATTACCTCATACAATCTAATTTAAGTAACATAAAATGCGGTGGAGACGCCTGGGTCTTTGACACAGGTGCCTCCCACCATTTCTGTAAAGATAAAAGTTTATATGTTAAGTTTAAACCGTTAAAAAATGAGGAATTGGCTGTTGCAGTTGACGGTGCTACTTTCCCTATCGAGGGCACCGGTTTAGTGGATTTAAAAATAAACGGGGAAATGGTTCGCTTCGGCGACGTCATGTATTGTCCTAGTCTTAGACATAATTTAATTTCAGGTCCCAGACTTGATAAAATGGGTGCCAAGTTCAAAGGAGGCAAGGGAAGGGTCAAGGCATATCGGGATTCTGGCACACTTTTTCGTGCTTTTCTTAAAGATGGCATTTACTGCCTCTATCCGGATCCTAACCATAAAAATAGAAATAAAGACCCTAAAACTAACCGTAATCAAAATCCTAAAAAGGTACGTTTCCAAGCCTCGACAGTTCAAAAAGATGATTTTAAACTCTGGCATAGACGCCTTGGGCACATCAGTTCCACATTAATGGAACATACTTTAAAATGTAATGGCGTTAGGGGCTTACCACCCATTAAATGTAAAGATTTTGAATGTGAAACATGTAAAATTAATAAACACAGACGAACATCATTCCGCCCAATAAACCAGATAAGATCTAAACGACCTCTAGAACTGCTACACACTGACCGGTGGGGTCCAACACAAATAACAGGGCGAAACGGGGAGAAGTATTTCCTAACTATAACAGACGACTTCTCTCGCAAAGTGTCAGTATACCCCTTATGCAGTAAAACACAGGTATTTAAAGTATTTACTAACCACGTAAAAAGAGCAGAAAGATTTTTGGGTACCAAAGTAAAAGAGGTTCATAGCGACAATGGGCGGGAATTCGATAATGAAGCATTCACTAAATTCTTTGAAGACAATGGCATAAAACACGAATTTACCAACGTGTATTCTCCTGAGCAAAATGGAGTTTCAGAGCGTTTAAATCAAACAATAATGGACGGGGCTCGCTCAATACTCAATGAAAGTAAACTTAGTCTCAAATTCTGGCCTGAAGCTGTCTTATACATAGCATACACTCTTAACCGGATATGCCACAAAACCCAGAAAAAAACTCCTTTCGAATATTATTGTGGTAATAAACCATCCATCAGACATTTACGACCTTTTGGTACGGTGGCATATGTGGGGGTACCTAAACAACAAAGAAACTCTAAATTCGATCCGAAGGCTAAAAAGGGTGTCTTAGTGGGTTACGCAATGTCTACAAAAGGCTACAGGGTATGGATTCCCGAAACCAATAAAATAATAGAGACAATAAATGTTAGGTTTGGTGACGAATCTGTATCCACAAGTATCCCCAAACACAGTGAACAAGGTCCTAGCTATTCAATAGGCACAAACCCATTTACAACTTCGGAGCAGCGCAACGGAAGCGATCTGGGACCCTCTTATATCCTAAATTCCGAACCACCTGAAATAGACCCTTTGACTGATCTTCAACCTGACAGATTTACTTCAGAAACACCACCCACTCAAAGTATTAGACCAAGTACCTCTAAATCTTCCGACTCTGCCTCCTCACACCCACCTGAGGGTGACAGTGACGAGGATGGCGAGGATTTTTCTAGAACTCTCAGGGAAGCTATCTGGTTCCGTAAGCCTGTAACCAGGCCTGACAAATCGAGAACCGACGTCTACTATTACGAGTTGGGTGAGACACAACGTCTAAGATCACTGAAGGAAGTAAGAGACTACTGTCATTTTAATGGTATAAAATTTGATCCGTCACTGTTCAGTTTTAAAGGAAGCAATAAGTACGAAGGCATTGTAAAGTCCACTCCTAGTCCTAGCTCAAGTCCCAGTTACACACCTCCACACACCTCTTTCTCTGAAACTCATAAAACCAGTTCCTGACTAGAAGACTCCATACCTACCACATATAAACAGGCGTTAAAATCACCTCAGTGGGAACTCTGGAGACAGGCAATGAAGGAAGAGATGGATGTTATAAATAAAAGACAAGTATGGGTATTAACACCTCTACCACCCAACACCGAACCACTAGGCTGCAGATGGGTATTCACCATCAAACGAGACGACAAGGGACGGGTTGCAAGGTATAAAGCGAGACTTGTAGCACAAGGCTACAAACAAGTCAGGGGTGAAACGTATGATGAGACGTTTTCGCCCGTAGTTAATTTCAGTCTAATTCGCTTTTTCTTTGCAGCCCTTGTCTCATGTCTCGGATGGATCCACACTCAGTGTGACGTAAAAGGTGCCTATCTGTACGCCCCGCTTACTGATAATATCTACATGAAACAACCATCAGGGTTCGAGGTGAAGGGTAAAGAACATTTAGTATGCAAACTCCAGAGGGCCCTCTATGGTCTCCACCAGAGTGGACGAGTTTGGTTTTATGAACTACATAAGATTTTAATTTCTCTTGGTTTTAAAAAGTTAGAGTGGTGTAACTGCGTCTACTCGTTCTCTAATTATGTTGTTTTATTACTTTATGTGGATGACTTTGTAATATTAAGTAACCATCAGAAACATATTAATGAAGTTTTAACCCTTTTAACAAAACATTTTGACATAAAAATCCTGGGGAGAACACGCAAACTACTTGGTGTTGAATTTGAGGAGGATGGGAATGGCACTGTTTCAATTCATCAAAGGCAATATATTGATGATATTTGTACAAGATTTAAAGAATTCAACTTTCCCATTACATCACTCCCTATAACTAAAGGTACTGTATACTCCAAGTCACAATGTCCTCAAACCGAAGCAGAAACCCAGGAAATGTTGCAATATCCATATAGAAGTGTTTTGGGCTGCCTTTCATTTTTAACCAGCAGGACACGTCCTGATATTTCATACGCTGTAAATATCTTCAGCCAATTCCAGAGCAATCCTGGGATTGTTCACTGGAATGGTCTCCTGAAGCTTTTAGGGTACGTCCAAAGCACAAAACACTATAAACTGAGGTTACCTTGCAACCACATAAACCTAATAACTTACACCGACGCGGATTTCGCCGCTAATAGGGATGACAGGACATCAATGGGGGGACAACTACTAATGTTAGACAAAGCTCCTATCATGTGGAGAGCCTTTAAACAAAAATCTGTCTGTTTGTCTACTATGGAATCAGAATTTGTGGCTTTAACAGAAGCAACCAAAGAGCTTCTATGGTTTAGTAGGATCATAACTGAATGTTATGACAAACATATTTTTACTGGTCCACAAGTTAAACCAACACTTTTAGTAGACAACATGGCCTCCATTGATTTTCTTAAGTCTCCCATTGAAAATTACAGAACGAAACACATAGACGTAAAATTATTTTTTGTTAGAGACCTTTTAAACCAGGAGATTTTTAACGTTAAACACGTAGCCAGTAAATCTAATCTCTCAGACATTTTCACTAAACCTTTAACAAAATTTGATCTTAAGAAATTTATTGATGTAATTTTTAGTTATAAGTAATTATATATATATATACACAATATTTAAATGCTATGAAAAAAAAAACTCCTCCTCCTTTGAACTTGTGTCAAGCATTAAGATGCTTGTTTAACTTTTTCATGTTAAACATTGAAGTTTAGCATTTTTCTTAAACTGAAATTTTTGTATATTTCAGTATTTTTCTTTCAAAAATGTTTGAATATGTGATTATACTCTAGTTATTTCATATTTGTTTCATATGCATATGTTTTCATAATGTCATTTCATAGGTTTTGATATACCCTCATTTCCAACATCGCGGACAATTTAACTCCCGCTGGAATGTGGTCAGACCTCAGGATCGTTCATCCTCCGGGACCCGAGCAGCCTCGAAAAACGTCTCGTGAGGTGCCCTTGTAAATAGCCAGAGTGGTCTGCAGGGGGTAGCGGCGTTTCTTGAGTGTTCTGATCACAGGAAGGCCTGTCGCGGGCATCGTTCTTTTTAAGTCTGTAAGTCCCTGTTTTTGTATAATGGAAATGTCACATAGGTCCCGTCCGAGGTGTTGAAAATCGAGTAGTATTTTGTTTTATTGCATATGTAAATATGAATCTTTTCTTCTCTTCTTAAGAGTATATATAACAAGTTTTTTTCCATATTGAAATTGGCCAAATCATTTGCAAATGTATATCGTTTCATAAGCTTAAGCATATTATTATTTTTTTTGTGTTGTCTTTCATGTGAGCGCTCACAGTCACAATCATTTAACTATGTCACTATCATAATCATAATTCATAATCGCTATCACGATCATGATCGTTATTATTCTCATTATTGAAATTTTCTCATTTGCATAACATGTGTCTTTCATATATTGTCAAAGGATTTTCATATTGTAGCTCATGTATATGTATTCTTCATATTATCCTGAATTTACGTTTATGTGATAATCATTCTCTTTCAGAATAAATATGCAAATGTATGATTGTTTAAAAATTCATTTGAATATTGTTACAAGTCAAGACTAAAGGAAAAATCATCATATTAAATTCTTTTTATGTAAAGGTAACTCGTAGTCACTTGCATGTTACGAGGTAATTGTAATTATCTTTCACGGTTTTTTTTCAGGAAAATGTTATTTTTATAGACTTTTGCTATTGAACTTTTCCGACGTGGAAAAAAAAATCTTTCGTTAGAGTTACAATTGTAACTAAACTTTCATGAAATGAAAAAATTGTTAATCTAGTTATTATATATAATTGTTAAAGTTGTTGTTATTGTTGAATATTGTTATTAACATTGTTGAAAAATTGATGTTTTGATTAACCTTGTTGAAGTCATTGAATTAGTTGCATTTATACTTGTTAAGTTTCTGTTTTACTGGTAGCTATCGAAGTGTGATAGTTTATATTCTAATGTTTTACTGTATTCTATATATATATATATTTTTACAATATCTGGTAATTATCCATTTTATTTTTAAGTACGAGTGTTAAGGGGGGGGGCAATTGTCAGCCATTTTTCTTCCTTAACACTCTAAAATACATAATTCTAATTATATATATCGTAATATTGTACAATGGCATGGCTTACTATCTTATGTTTTGTTCCAACTTCCATTTCTTTCCTTTGCCGGCATTTTCCATCTTCCATCTTCCGTATCCAGTTTCCGAACTTTTGTTTACACGTTCAAATCAATCGCTTATCTTTTCCGTGGGTACGTTCAATCCTGGTTTTATCGGTCCGTCCGGTCGCAATTCGCAAGCATCGCGAATCGCAACTCGCAAGTGGCTGTCTTGCATTTCTCCCATCGCAAGTCAGGAACGCGTTTGCTCAACTCGGAGGGGCGTATCCAGTTTCGGATTGCCGCTGCTATTTAAACCGGGAGAGAGAGATTGTGCGTGGTGGATTTTGAAGTGATGTTATGTCTCTAGACAATTGATGTTAACGTCAATATGATACAGTTTCAGAAATGTATTTTTAACTCATACAGTTTTAAAAGTTTTAAAGTTAACATCTAGTTGAGTAATTATGCTAAATCCATTGCTGGACATTTGATTTTGAATATGGTTTTATCAACTTCGTCCGTGCTTCATTTCATTAGCAGTAGTAACCCATTTGTGTTTGTTTTAATCAAATCATCATGTGTATGTGTGGACATTATTAGCTTCAGTTAAAAACTCTGTTTTCTTAAGACTTTTCATCGAGTTAGTGGATGTGCCGTATTGCTGGAATTTCTTTAATGCGTCGATAGCTGTCGTCCATAAGTGAGTCTGTTTTGCTTTTTCATTGCTATCCTAGTATTGTTATATGCCATGCCATGCCATTCAATAAGTAATATTATTTCAATACATAGAATGATTTTAAGTTAAATTTGGAGTTGAACTCATTTTTCTGTTTACATTTTTACCAGTTATTTTTTCATCTGAGTTTATACTTATTTTCATTTAAACTTGAATATTATTTCATGACTTAGAATAATTTTAACTGAACTTGTTTTCCGTTCACATTATGCCTGTTATATTTTTCACCTGGACTTATATATGTTTTGATCTAAACTTACATTTATTTTTCGTCAATAAACGTTAGCCTGATTTTACTGAAAAACAGTTTCTTTAATGTCTTATACTACACTGTCACAACGTCACCAATTACTTACTCTTTTAGGTCACCGTAATTACACTGTTATAAGCTGCTAAATTTTACTCAGTTTTAGACGGTTCTTGTTAAAGAACCGATCAATCATGATAGTATCAAATAAATGACGGCCGAGTTCTGAATGCAGTAAGACCAGACACAGTCCGAGCCTCGCGAACTTAAAAAGGCGCAGCCCGGGGGGGGGGCGCTGAATTCTAGTTAGGATCTAACTCATTTCTTGCAAGAATGCATGTATTTTTGGGAAACGTTTATTGCCCAAGAAGTGAAGACGATCGCCCCCTCAGACCCGCCATCGGGCCCGACCCAAATCTGCAGAAAAATAATGATCACGATACTGCCCGGTTCTGAAAGCGAGAAGACCTGACCCAGCCCGAGCCTCGCGAAATTAAAAAGGCGCGGCCCGCCCCGGACTCGAGTTAGGCTTCAATTCATTTCCTGCGAGGATGCATGTCTTTTTTAGGAAACTTTTATTAGCCCAAGGGGGGGGGATCGCCCTTTCGCCTTGAAAAATCCCAAGGCGCATTTTTCTTGAATCTGTCAATGGCGAATCTAAGGGGTGCGATCGCTTTTTCGCCCCCCCCCCCCCCCCCCCCCGTTAGATTCGCCATTGCTTCTCCTCCCTTATGGTCTGGTTCGATCTTAGACCGTGCGTTTACCTCAAGGAAGAACGAAATCCACGCCAGGCCCGCCCTGAAAAGAAAAGTGTGGCTCGATCTCGCTCTACAGGAAAAAGTAAGACTTGATCCGTCCCGGTTCTGAAAGTGTAAAGACCTGACGCAGTTCCGTGACTTAAAAATGGCGCGGCCCAACCCGGGCCGCGCCTGTCTCGAGTTTAAGTCCAATTTTTTTTTCCGTGCGGGCATTTTTTTCAGACCCTTTACTGGGGGTGGGGGGGGCGATCGCCCCCTCCTTAGATCCGCCATTGACTGGATGTGATTCTACCAAGAATGGCTGCTAAAGATGATTTTTCATTTAATGTTTTCATCGCTTCAATTGATTTAAGAAATTTACTGGTAGCTAAAGGCTATAATGATTTGCCAAAATCTGCAATATCAGTTTGAAATCGTGTAATGAACTATAGTTTCATAATAAAGATGTTAATTACATGAGAAATACAAACTTTTAGAACTTCGGGGGAAAAAATTACTTTGATTTTGACGAATGGACATCTACTGCAAACATGCGATTTGTAAATATTAATGTCCCTTCAAGAAATATAAATTTAAACAGATTCTTTAATTTAGGGCTTTTGCCTATACATAGATCTTTCATTGAAAAAAAGTGTATCGAAATGCTAACTCTGCGTCTGAAACAGTATGATATTTCAATGAAAAAAGACGTTGTTGAAATCGTAACTTATAGACAAAATGTAATGCTGAAAGTCGCAAAAGAAATTGAAGCTGATGAAAAGCTTTGTTTCTTTCATGGCATTCTTTTACCAGTTTGTGATGATTTATATTGTAATCAACGAAATACAGAACCAGAAACATCCTCCAGTAAAACAATAGCTGAATCATGCTACAGAAGTGAAAATTTAGCCCTAGAAGAAGATATTGAATCTTCCGAAAGTTTAGAATCGGGGTTTATTTAAATTTTTGAAGATGAAAACGGCTTTTCATACTCTGATGAATATATCAATGAACTTATTAAAAAAGTTCGAAAATTAATAATTTATTTTAAATGATCTGCAACAAGGAATGAAGTTCTTCAAAAGTATATTAAATCTGAAAAAAAAGATAAAACTTTCCCTTCTTTTAGATAGATAGACTAAATAGAATAGCTGGTAACTATACTTGAACTATTTCATTTTTTGAAAAATTACATACAGAAAGCTTTAATCGATTTAGAGCATGATATCTGAATTGACGATTCCGATTTTCTACTTATAAAAGAAATTGTTGAAGTCCTCAAACTGATACAAATCACAGAAGAAGTAATCTGTTGCAGGAATTCCAATTTGTTAGCCACAGACACAACCTTAAAAATTCTTTTAAACGAATTGTCAGAGAAAAAAAAGTCAAAATTTGCTTATAAAATGACAGACGTGTAAAAACTATACATTAGAGAACGACGACGTATGGAATTATCGGGCGTTTTAAATTATTTGCATAATCCTAAACGAGATGACCTGAATGCAAACTAGCAGTATGTTTTTTATTCTTAACAAAACTGCTGTTAAAAAGTAAGTAAAAGGAATAATTGGAAGGGTGAATAACAGTGTTGACAATAGCAAGTCTGAAGATATAAAAATAACACATATTGAGCCCACTGTGAAACGTCAAACGTATAATCGAACATTTAAGGAAAAATTACAACAAGAAATAGAAGAAAGCATGCAAACTGTCTAACCTGAAACACAAAAACAAAATGATTTATCAATACAAATTAGAAATGTGATGTCTGTTTTTGAAAATGGAGGAGTGCGCGGTCATCATTTAAAATTAGTTTATCAATAATTGCTGACAATTCCCCCTGCGAGTGCCGAAGCAGATCGAGCAGCTTCGGCAGCAGGATTTATTGCAAACAAAATTAGAAGTCGACTTGGAGGTGATACTTTAGATGCTTTGATATTACTTAGATCATATTTTCAAAGGAAAACCGATTAGTTAAGGGTGTTCTTAAATTAAAAAGGGCAACTTTGTGACACATGCTTTAATTTATTTTTGTTCGGAAATGCATGAAAATAGCAGATGTTGTTATTCAGAAACTGTCTAATTGCACTCAATTTTCTGTTTTTTAAAAAACGCAATAGATTTTTCATAACAAGCCATCAAAGTTGACACTTTTGAGTACATTTCCCGACAAAAGCAGAAAAAGCGGTCGAAAAGCAGGAGAAAAACGGGTGATCGGAAGATCGAAATACCTTATAACTTGATAGGTAATTTAACTATCATAAAATGGAAAAATAAGTTCGAATCCATAGTCAGGTATTTCAATTATATATATTTCTGTTAAAAAATTAATTTGTAAATGTGTCAAAACGTTTTGTACTTGTTGAGCGGAGCAGTTAAGAACACCCTTAAGAGACACTGAGCTATTCAAACTAATGTTCTTTTTTATCTTGGTATGCAATAAATTTTTATGTTATGCAATGTTTTCAAATTTTAACAACTATCATTAATTAGAAATTTAAATAATACATTTATTTAAATTTTTACTGTTATATGTGAGTATGTGTTAAGTATTTTTATTTCAAGAAAAAAAAAAGCATTATGTAGAGGAAAATCTTGTGTTTTCGATATCCTAAATTTGTAATCTTTAGTTATTTGGTAATGAGAATAATTCAAAATTTAATTAGTGATATTAATTTATTAATTATCATTCCATATTGTAAATATTTACCCATTCAAAGACGTTTTCAACACCAAATGAAAAAACTTATATAGAAGATAAAACATAGACTTTTTGTTGTTGTTGTTACATTGTCAAACATCAACATCATATTTCTTTTAATTTCCATTTGTTGAAATTTATCCTATACTTTACTATTATTAATTAATAAATTTTGAATTTGGTATAATTTCTTATGTTAGGCTGTATTTTTGCCTTAATTATTTTTTTATAATATTGTGAAATTTAGCTATTGTGAGAATTGGTAATATTGGAGAAATTTTAATTTTCATAATCCCGGGATCCCGGGATTGAATCTAAACAATCCCGAAATCCCGGGACCGGAAATTAGTCTCAGGATTGTAATTCCTAATTAAAATACATACAGAATGATATAAAACTAAAACATTCTGTAATTTTATCCTTCTATCTGAACTGAAAGTTTCATTGTTCACATCTGTGGTGATATGCAGATTTTAGGAGCTTACAGATTTGGGGGGAAGAGGGGGGGGGGATACTATAGATATTGTTTAGATTTGACTGTTGTGTAGGATCTTCAAGTGTCATTCAAAATGAAATTTGGATATTTGTAAGATTTCAACTGTTGTGCCTCTTTAATATCTTCTACTTCCAATTTAAATTTTCTATTATAATTTACATTAATATCGATATGCATGCTTGGATTTTATATATTTTGGATAATTAAATTTTACAGTATATGTAAAATTTAACATATGTTGTGTTTTTATGTGAATGTACGCAGAATGTCTGGGGCATGGGAATATTCACAATATTTTCAATCTTCTACAGAGCGGATAAATAATGGGTGAAAGTTCCACTGATATTGTATAATATTTTTCCCTTGTTTAAAACAAAAATTCTGTACTTAAAGAAGGTAAAATTTTCTATACTAAAACATTTTTAGAAGTTTGTCCCGGCAAAAGTAATCAAGCCATCATCTTGACTGTGACAGCTAAACTCATGATTTATTCAAAGAAATGAAAAAAATATTGGCTTAAATGCACATTGTCACATGCTTCAAGATCAAACAGCAATGTGTCAGTAGGTTGTAGTATTTCCAGTCGGATTTTTTAAAATTCAGATTGCTTCATAGCTACCACTTTTTAAAAATAGTAAGATTTCTTTTTATTTAATGACAAATTTAATAGGTGATTATTACTATTTTGAAACAAGTTGTAGCAATAAGGGAATCTGAATTGAATGAACCGACAAACAAACAACATTAGTACATTAGCTATCCCAGAGATAGAGTCAGAATTGTTAAAATTTCAGGAGTTGGAGTTCAACATATTTTCCACAGACATTGATTCATGACCAAATATCAATTTACTACGACAAAGAAAGAAAACTATTATTTTACTCACAATATTTGAGTTACTTTACAGTTCATAAAAATAAGTAATCAAAAATTGTTTAAAAAATTAATAAATAAGAAGTAAAGAATAAAAAAGAATTACTTACTCTAAACTCTGGAAAATCATTGTTTTTGTCAATGTCTTGAGCATATGGGGCAAGTTCTTTCTGTGCAAACTGAAACACTGTCTCTCTTAACTAAAAACATTTATTAGAAAACATTAGACACAAAAGTTTGAATTTGAATGACGAAAAACAAAATTTATTAATGCACACATAATAAACATGAAAATAAGGAGTTTTGCTTAATAGCTACTGGTGGGAAGGTTGATTTCTTTTCTAGTAGCTAGTAAATACATTTACGTTACTGAAAATTTAATTACAAAATATATGAGTTTAAAGTAAAAAAGTACTATATGAACTAAATAAAAATATTTAATTCATATTGTTTAGAATAAACTTGAGGTATTAATTTCCAATCTATTTTAAATTTTAAATTAAGTTAACATTAAAGTTATATGCAACATGCACAGTGGCGTAGCCAGCGGGGGGCGGTCAGCCCCAGGTATCACCTTCTAAGGGGTGACACCCAGTCTTTATTTACAAATATATACACATAATTTTATGCTATTTTAGAAAAAAATTCTGGAATAAAATGACATTTCTAGCGCACGACGCATCAGAGTAAATTTTTCTTTTCATTGAGAATGTGAAATTTTATACAGAATGGGGTGTCAAAATAAGATATGTGCCAGAGAACAAAAAACAACCTATCGAATGAGTGGGTAGCGAAAAACAATCTTTAAAAGAAATTTTTTTTTCTTCTACATATAGACACTACATTGACTTATGCAGACTATGGGATCAGTGATGAGTCGCTCCTGTGATTTTATTATGCAGGAGGGCAACAGGTAAATAAGAAATGGTCATTTATTATAATAATGTAAAATCATGATTGAAAAAATATAATAGTTTGGGGGGGGGGATGACATTATGGTGGGTAGAGGTGACACCATTTACATCCGCCCCACGTGTCACCCATCCTAGCTACGCAACTGAACATGCATATGTAGTTAATTACATAAGTCTAACTATGCTTAGGTACTTGTGTAGCTAACAACATAAATAAATTCTTGTTCTCTTTTTTTATTTGTCTAACTAGTTGTCATGATGACCTAGTGCCCAGGATTTGTTGAACGCCCTGCATATACAGATAGAACAAAAAAATGTCTATATTTAATTAAAATACTTTTAAAACTATAACATATTCATGTCATTATGACAATATTAACACACAAAATTATCAAGAAATTTTGTTGACCCTAAAGCATGAACCTATATTTAAAACATTAACATGAAGCAATGTCTCGCCGAGAGTGGTTACAAATTGCACATTTCAATCATATCCGAGATAGTGTTTCCAAGAGAAAATTTCCGATCTAGTTTTAAGTATCAACTATACCAAAAGAAAAAGATTTTAGACCAATGAAGTTCAGATATCTATGTATTTTCTCGGTGTATGTATGTAAGTATGCTCTCAGACTTTCTTATTGTTGAATTTTATACATGTGTATATATATATATATATAATTCAACAATAAGAAAGTTTAAAACTATACAATTGACAAAGCTATGATGCGATATTAGCTTAAAAATATGCCTGAAGCAAGTGATAATTTTTACCAAGCTTCGTCAGCAGAAATTACGCAATAACTTTTAGACAAAAAAATAAGTTATTTTATCAAGTAAAAGCTATTAATTATAATTGAACCAAAAGTCAACGAATCAAGCATATTTAAAACACGTCAAGGAATAAATGACAACGAAAAATTTCTTTAGCCTTACCTGTTTTTGCTCACTGTTTAAACCACTGATATTATCATCAACAGGATAATGAGAAGCATAACGCTTCCCAGCAGTATTAGAAATAATAGAGGTTATTCGTGTAACACTTTTGAATAATCTTAGACTATTCATACTTGCCAAATAAATATTTTCTATAAACAACACTGAATACGCGAAAACAAAAATAAAGCCGACAGCAATCAACAATGTTTGGTTGGTTGGTTGGTTGAGCCAAATGAACCGATACCTCATTAGGTATCGGTTTCAGGCATGGAGCTAAGAAGGTATATGGAGGAGACATATATGACGTCACTCGAAGCTTTTCCTACCCCCCCCCCCCCGTTATACAACGCCGCGGCCGCCATATTTGACCTGGGTAAGCTGCTTTTTCCCGTCTGCTACCGATCGTCGTATTGAGGAAGCTCCTCGCGGCGCACAGTGGTCCCAAATCGCGATTTAGTGGCCAAAAATCATTTCTGGCTTTCCTAGTGGTTGTATATGATTCATTTATCCTTTTATAACATAGTATATGATATTACATTGTGAATTTTAAACAAATGTAGTTGGGGTTACGGGGGAGGGAATTGGGGGGGGGGAAGACGGGGAAAGTTTTTGTTCGATTTAAATTTTCTATTTTTTACGATTTTCTTTTTCACGGGAATGAATGTTTTCAACTTTTGAGATTATTTAATCTTTTTCAAGACAAATCATCCGATTCAATATTCTCGGAAATTTACACCCCCCTTAATTTCTCCCCCCCCCCCTCATTGAAAATGTATAGTTAAAAACCTTTTCTTTTTTTTTTTTTAAATTTTACTGCAAAATAAAATCAAAAGATTGCCAGAAATCAACGAAATACATAAAAAAACAATCAGCTAAATTTTGTCCCCCCCCCCTTTTTCCCCATTAAAAACATGTGAAATCGCCCCTTTTCCCATCTGATCCTATAGCAAAGAAAATCTGAAAATGTTATTTTTTTTTTTAAGTTTTCAACATCAACTTAATATGAATTAATAATAATATATAATAATAATATATAATAATAATAAATCATAGAATTCATTAATTAGATAACTTCTAAAATTTTCGATTCCCTCCCCCCCCCCCCCAATTATTTTGCTCCTCTCTAACACAGAGAGAAAAATAACTTTGAAATTAAAAAAGAAATTGAAGAATCTGTCTTCGTCACTTTATTTTGTTAATATTAAATAAATAATTATTAATCTAAATTTCTAGCATATTTCAAATTTCCCGCTTTCTTCCCTTCCCCCTTATAAAATTTCTAGTATCCCTCCCTTTTTTTTTTACAAACAAAATCTGCTTTGAATAATATATATATATATTTTTTTTTTTTTTTTTTTTTTTTTTTTTTGCTTTTATCGAAAAATAAAAATAAATGAGAAATAAATGATAAATAACGACTTTTGTCGTTCAAAATGTTTCACATAACTTTTGTCTTAATAAGAAAAGCCATACGTATGAAAATGATTAAGAATATTACCACTTTTTGAAACTATTTAGTTTTGACTATATCTCTACGTTATGGAAATTTTATAGAGCAAATTTTATTTTATGGAAAGAAAAATAAATTTTCATTTATAGACAGAATAAATAAATTTAACAATAAATTTTATTTACTGGTACTTAAAAGTGCTGTCACTGCATAAAGGGTTAAATGCTTTTTAGAAGAGTGGATTTAGACATTTCGAGTAATCGCAACATTTCATCCCGAGGGTTGAGTTAAATTTTCATACATTTTTTAATTTGTTCTTTCGTATTGCTTATTTAAAATCAATAAACTTTGCACATTTAAAATAATTAAATCTTATTAATATTTATAGATGGGTGCACTAATAACTATAGACATGTAATAACTAGATTAAATATAATTTAATACAATACTTACACACATCATGAAATAACGAAAATTTTAGATGTTAAATCCAAAATTTACATAGTAATGCAACAATTCATAGCTATAACAACAATCCATCTGAAGCATCTGATGATTCTTCACTGCTAAGTCCCTCTTCAATAGAATCATCGCTTATAGTTGTATTTTCCTGTAAACTTTCATGAAATTGTCTTGAGATTAGTAATGCTTCCAAATCTTTCTTAATTTCTGGAGCAAGCTTATGCGTATTTTTTTTGGGGCAATTCACGAGCAGCGGAAATTACAGGATCCGAAGATAGAAGCAGTCGGCAAAATAAATCATTGATGTTCAGCCTTCTGCTTGATTTTCGGCTGAAAAATTCCCTGTAATTTCTTATATCTTTATTTCTTGCCTCTTGTGCCTCTTCAGACAGCTGCCCAATAGGCAAGAGAAAATGTTTTAGTACTTCAGAGCTATGTTCTAAAACTTTATGAACAGTTGGTATTAATGGATACCAACTGTACAATTTTTTATAGCACAATAAGGATTTTTTGCAGTAGGATTCGAAATGTTCGACATTAACCTCATGGCCACTCGACAAAACAAACAAAATTACTTCAAACATTCTGATTATATTATGCTCAATTCCCGTTGCTTTAGCTGCTGCTGATGGATTAGAAAAAAATCTTCGGGCAGTGTTGCCATCGGTCGTTGATCCAAATCCCTGCTTTGGACGATCAGGATTTATATGCATTATTTTTTTTTAAGTTTTGAAGAACAATTTCTTTTTGTTTTTTAATTTCTGGATTGTTCTTATCACCCCGTTCTTTCACTGTTGCACCTATAAAATTAATGTAAGAGAATGCTTAGTAGAGAGATTTTAAAGTAAAAACTATTTAAATTATTAAATATTTAAATTTCTTACCTAACCTATAGGAAATTTGCAGAATGAATTCCAAGAATCTTATGTATGCATGAAGTGGTGATAGTCCATATTTCAAAGCGTCTGCATCTGCTGGTTTTGATACAGTCCATGACGAGGAGCCTTTTGAAGTTTGTTTACAAATAGGGCACTGTAAAGTGCTCGTATCAGTCAAGGCACTGACAGCTTTGCCATTTATCATTGTTAACAATAAATTGTAGCTTATTTGTAAATAAGATCCCTTAAATGACTTTAAGTCATTTATTTGTTGTTGAATATACTTCTCCTCTTGTTTTATAAGATTTTTATTTTCTTTTTTGAATTGAAGCCTAAGGGGCTACAAAATCGAGTGGAACTTGGCCGAGGATTATTCCATACATCTCCGTCGTTACCTTTTAAAACTAATGGAACGAAAGAAGAAATAAAAACACTCTCATCACTAGCCAGTGTCTCTTCTTCCCATGCTTGCTTGTATTGGGATTGCCCGGAGGATCCATCAAATCCCCATTTACACAACAGTGTATAATCTCCTTCAAGTGGGGTTTTTAATGTTTGCAATATTCTTTTAATCGTGTGATCGAGTAAACTTTGTAGTGGAACCTCACAATCGATTTCTGAACATCGAATGTTTTCTGGATAACAAAGTTTCTTAGCTGCCACTAGTTTCTTATAGCCAGGATAAATATCTGCATTTCGCTCTTTTGACGATTTTCGTAATATATTATAAGATCTTTTAGTTAATTTTGTTTCAAGGAGAAGAGCTAGAGCTTCTTCGGGCGAATATGGTGTACATGGTTTCTCTTCATTCATTATTTTTTCAAGACTCTTTCCTGACGATGTGGGTGTGCTATTAGCTACGACTCTTAGCACAGATACTGCTGCTCGATTTCCTTTATTTTTGAAGCGACTAGATAGAACTCTAACTGCTTCTGGAGTTGTACATGAATCGGACTCACGTTTTACGATTCTTCTTTTAGTACGATCGCTACCTTCAACATAAGATTTTTTGGGGCGTCCACGTTTTCTGACTGTTAAATTTGACGTATTTGGATCGGGAACTTCTAACAAATCCTTAGAAAAATCTACGATTCCGTCAAGCCATGTAGAATGTTTCCGTTCGAGATGATCTCTATTTCTGTTTGCTTTTTTCCAAAATGCGATGAACTTCCAATAGAATAGATTTAGGGATTTTTTTAGTGAACCTTTTTGTTCATTCAATGAATATTCCACTATAACACGTCTATAAAAATCTTTAAAATTACTAGAAATAATTGCAACATTACCTAGTTGTCTCCTAGATAACATTTTGATATTCACAAAGCAAAACTATTAAGCATAACACAGCATGTAATCAACGAATAATACGCACAGAAACGGATCTGCACAACCAAACTAAACTAACAAAAATTCTTAACGCTTTCTTCAGAGAATCTCTCCCCTTTCACAGGAAGTGGGGGCGAGGGACGAATGAACATAAGAGAACATAAGAGATAGTGGGAGTGTCAAATGAAGGGAGCGCAATGACTATTCTATATGGGGGTTTTATTTGTACACACATCGCGTTTAAGGTCGACACATTTCTCTAGCGAAAGTGCAGAGGTATACATTTCCTTTAACTAATATAACGAGATCGTTTCTTACTTTAAACAAAATAAATGTACATAAGTATAAAATACATATAAGTAAGAGTTTACATTAACGTATTCATTCAAATTTAAGTGTGCATACAAATTAATATTATAAAGTTATACTCATGTAATAAATTGGAAAAAAAAACTTTTATTTAAAAATGTAACAATAGATTTATATGACATTGCGTGAAAATTAAAAAAATACACTAAGAAAATTTATTTGTAAGTAGACAAAATAGAACTTTAAAAATAATTCAGAAACTTAAAACATTGAATGTCTTTTTTTCCAGCTGACTGAAGTTCCTTGCATGCATGTTGGTAGAAATAGTGTGTATATATGTACATGTACATATGTATGTGTATATATAATATATATATATATATATATATATATATATATATATATATATATATATATATATATATGTAATAAAAAAAAAAAATTGCGCCATTTTTTTTTATTCTCTTTTAGCTTCAATTCTAAATTTGTGGAACATATTTCAATCTTAGTTTCGTCTTGTAACAGCTAAAATTCTTTTTCTTACTTTAGTTATTAATAAATTATTTCTTGCTTCTCAAAAAGGCGGGAAGTATTTCGTAAGCTTTTTACTTTCTGGCATATTCCTGCGATTTTAATTTTATTTTTTATTTTTTAACATCGCGTGACAAGTGTTACTACGCGTTGCTAAAGGGCTTAGTGTTCCGAGGAAAAAATATAGTTCTTGCCAGTAGACCGCCTATTACGGCCAATTAGAATTGATCATTTTGTCCGTTAGAGGCTCGAGTCCATCCTGATTGGATTTTTAAAATGATTGACGCGGAGTAGGAGGGCGCTAGTTTTGTCGTGAAAATGATTTTTTCATTTGGCTTTTCAGGAGAGTAGAATGCACCTTTTCTTTAAACTATCAAGACGCGCGTTTTATTTCTACGCTGAATTAGAAATGTCATTTTTTCCGAGATTGTAGAACGCCGGAATGTTGCAGCTTAGTGAGCGAAGGCCGTAGTGATAGATGTGTGGAACGGTGATCTGTGGAGTAACTTAAGTTCGTGCTCTAAATAATAAAGAACTAAAACACTGATTTTCTTGCATTGTTATTGGAGAAACTCCTACGAGAACAAATCCATGGCTTATCCACTTACCAGAACGACTGCTCATCCCACTATTGAATCTTAGTGAATAGTAGTATTCTACAACCAACATGGTATTCTATTAGTGATTATACACTATTATAGAACATCGTCGACGTTTTATTACATATTAGCCGGCAGGATGAAAAATGAACCGGCGTAAAACTTTTGAGAATAAGCTGCATGCTCTTCATACACTTACAGTTGTTCCTACATTTTTCCTGGTATTGTTTTCATCTTAACATTTAATACAGAAAAAAAAAATAACTATGATATCTTCCATCTAAATGGTATGTCCAAGACTGAAGATGGATGGGATCAGCTGCTGTGTGTTAATACTAATATTGTAATTTTGTTTCCTGCAATAAGACTCAATGTGTGTTACTAACAGTCAGAGTTTTTGAGATGTTAGCTGCACGCATCTTTAACCTCCTCTGCGTCTACTTCCACCCATGTTACGACGAGATGGCCTGCATGGAAAAACATCTTCATGTGCATAAATGATAAACCTTTCAGCTGAGAAAAGATCGTCTTATAAAGTTTTGTTTGTAATTATGTGTGGTATCTACATCTACAAATATTTTAAATGTGAAATATACCTCGCATTCTAGTGAGAAACTTTTCAACTGAGAGATATGCAACCAAACTGTGAGATATGCAAAATAAAAATTACAAAAGATCACCTGCATGAAATCAATTCAACATCATTTTCTTTTATTTATTTATTTACTGTATTTTCTAGGTAAAAGTGCATAAATATTTTGATAAATTTTCATTTCATAATAAATGAACACCTGCTGTGTGGTTGCGAAACTACGGTATATTCCATCAGTAATACAAGATAATTGAAATTTGCACCTGTGAGTCGTATCTACGAAGTGCTTTATTTTTTGTTTAGTTTAATAAAAAATTAGGTATTTGAACAAGGCCACATCGAACATGTCTGTAAGTTATTATTTTATTTGTTTATTGGCTAAGAAATTTTAATAATCATTTCTTTGTTTAAATTCTTGATTTTTTCTTTCTCTTTTATTACAGATATTAAAAAATAAATGTGTTCTTAATTTATAATTGAAATTTTATGCTCATAGAAATTTTATTTAGTTTTAAAGGTGTTATTTATTTATTTATTTATTTTTAAATCGAAAGATGGATTAATTTGTTGTTAAAAAAATACTCTGTTGCAAAATTTATTTTCCATACGTAAAGAAAAGTATTTTTGTTTTTAAAATTATTTGTTATTTCCCATGTATGGAAAACCGATATTTATTATTTTATTACTTATTTATTTATTATTTATTTATTTTTATTATTATTTATTGAGGTATTTGAAGTATAGTAATTGAATTTTAATAATTGAAGTATAGCATTTAAATATTTTCCATATGAATTATCCTTCTTTCATGTTACTAAGGTCAGGATTAGTAAAAGAAGAAAAAATGTCAGAAAATAAACTTGATATTGTCCCTTTTGAATTTGGGTCGGGCATGGATATTTTTAAATGGTTTAAACATTTTGATCGAGAATGTTCTGTAGAAAAAAAAGATAATGAGTGGAAACACCAAAATATTTAAAGGGGGAAGCGCTAAAAACTTATATAAATGATTGTTTAGATTGTGCTACTTATGAGGAAATTGTCGAGATTTTAAGTGAAAAATTCATTCAAGTTAGAGTTCCAAAATTTTCTGAATTTACTTCCTTAAAGTTAAATGATCTAAGTGATTTGGATTCTTATTTTAGAAAGAAAGTTGAGATTGGAAGGCAACTTCAGCTTGAGGAAAATTTAATTATACAGGGATTAATTGATGGCCTTCAGCCGGAGTATCAAAATTGTTTGATGGTTAACCCTCCTTCCAATACTCGTGAATGGTTTCGCATTGCTAAACAATTAGCAGCGATTCCAAATCATACCTCTAATAACGGCAATAGAAATTTTCAACAAACTAGACCAATGCACAATCCCAATCCTCAGCCCAGACATTGGACTCGACCTACTCCAAACAATCCATCCCAAAATTTTAATCCTAGGTTTTTCACTCCTAGAATGCCTGCAACTCATTATCAAAACAATTACCCTAGTCGTCCGTGCAGAATATGTTTAAACAGAGGCATAGAAAATGCATATCATTGGGAGAGGAGTTGTATATTTAACACAAATTCCTGTCAAGCTCAAACTCCTGCTCATATTCAACCACCCCCTACTAATAATGTCTGACAATTATTTATCCCTGGATATGTGGGCAATAACAAAGTGTATTGTGTGGTGGATAGTGGATCAACTGTCTCAATTTTACCCCTCAAATTTGTTCGATATTTAAATGGTAATTTACATAATGTTACCCCTATTACTATCAGACAGGCACAAGGGACTCTTACAATTAATAAATCTTGTCGATTATGTATTAAATTTGGTAATATAAAGAGATATGTTAATTTTTTAGTAAGTCAACTTGATTTGGACTATGCTATTTTAGGTTTACCTGATTGTGCCAAATTTAAATTAAAAATTGATTGTGCAAAAAGCCAGGTGTTACAAGACAATATTTCGTTAAACCCATATGTCAACATATCCAGTGATAACTTAGAATTGCTTCATTTTGATATTATAAAAAATGATACTACTGTGCAACCCGATTATGGAAATACCATAACTCCTCAATCCTTGTCGCGAACTAATAATGATGATTATAATCTATTGGGGGATCTGAATGCTATTCAAAATAAAAATGTAAGGGAACTTTTAAGGGATTATTTAGATATTTTTGCAAAAAATAAATATGATGTAGGGAGAATTAATATTGAACCTCAGCGTATTTATCTTAAATCTGACCTACCAATATCTTTGAGGCCTTATCGTACATCCACTGCTGATGAAAAAGAAATATCTCAGCAAATCCAATCATTATTAGCTGCTGGGTTAATTAAAGAAAGTTATAGCCCCTACTCTTCTCCAGTTACGTTAGTAAATAAACGAGATGAAGGTAAAAAAACCCGAATGTGTGTTGACTACCGAAAATTAAATTCTATCATGAAAAATGACGCTGAACCTTTACCCCGAATAGATGAAATTTTAGACAAATTAAGTGGTGCCCAATATTTCTCTACACTAGATTTAGCCTCAGGCTATTGGCACATACCTATTCACCCAGCCGATTCCGAAAAGTTAGCCTTTACTACTAATTGTGGGCTCTGGGAATGGAATGTTCTCCCCTTTGGTGTAAAGGTAGGCCCCCCAATTTTCAACAGGACAATTAGAAGAATTCTTACAAAATATAAAATAGACTTTGCTTGTTATTATTTTGATGATATAATTATTTTTTCTAAATCAATAGATGAACATATACAGCATCTCATCCAAATTTTTGATTTATGCCGAATAGAAAATATTAAATTAAAATTATCTAAATGTACTTTTGCTCAAAAACAAATCAATTTTCTAGGGTATGAAATCCAAAATGGAACTTTAACTCCAGCTAATACTAATATAGAAACGATTAAAAAATTAAAACCTCCTACTAACACTAAAGAATTACAAAGATTTCTTGGTTCTATAAATGTGTATCATAAATTTATTGACAAATATGCTGAAATTAGACACCCCCTAAATAAATTACTTAAGAAAGATACTATTTGGGAATGGAATACTGAATGTCAAAACTCTTTTCAAAAATTAAAAGATGCCCTCATTGCTAAACCAATTTTAAAGATTTATGACCCAAAATTACCCCTACACATGTTTGTTGACGCTTCTCAGGTAGCGGTAGGTGCAGTTCTTAAACAACCCGACCATAATAACTTTTTACATCCAATTGCTTATTTTTCTAGAGGATTGAGAAGTTATGAGAAAAATTATTTCATTACCGAACTAGAGTGTCTTGCTATCATTGATACTTTAGATAAATTTTATCATTACTTTCACGGTGTGCAATTTACCATCCATACTGATCATGCATCTCTTGTTTGGTTAAAAAATGTCAAACATTTAAGAGGTCGATTATTTAGGTGGTCATTGAAGTTAAGTATGTTCGATTACAAAATAGAGTACTTAAAGGGATCTACAAATGTCGAAGCCGACATGTTGTCCCGAAACCCTATTTCTCATTTTTGTAAGCCCCTTACTTTTCTTCTTGACGTTAAAGAGATTATTGAGATGCAAGAAAAAGAAAATGTGTGTGGATCAAATTATATTAATGACAATGGACTGATTATAGTTAAAAGAAAAGGTTTTCGTAAAGTGGTAGTTCCCATGTCCCTAAGAAAAAAATTGCTTAATGTTGCTCATGAACAGTTTGGTCACCCTGGTGTTCAAAAAATGCAAAATTTAATTTCTCCTAACTATTATTGGCCAGATATGACCCAAGACATTACTAACTTTGTTAAATACTGTGATATTTGCCAGAAAAATAAAAAACCTAGACAGAAAAAATTTGGCTTATTACAAACTATGCCCACTACAGATCAACCTTTTGACTGTCTGTCTGTTGATACTGTAGGAGGGTTCAATTATTATAATTCTACAAAAAAATATCTCCATATTATAATAGACCATGCCACAAGATATGTTTGGGCATTTCCTTCCAAAAGTGTCACTACAGAAACTTATACAAATTGTCTGAAACAAATCTTCAATATCAAAATCCCTCAACAATTATTCTGTTTTAGTAAGATTTCAAGTGTACAGTCCCCTCAAAAAATACTTAGTGACAGGAATGCTGCTTTTACTTCTTCAAGATTCAAAAAATTCCTGCGAAATCATAATATTAAACAACGTTTGACCACTGCCCATCATCCACAAACGAATGGGAAATGTGAAAGAATAAATCAGACAATAGTAACTAGATTAAAATGTAAAGTAAACTCCACTACCTCTAAAATTCCCTGGACTAAGCTTTTAACTGAGGTAATTAATGAATATAATAATACACCCCATTCTATTACCAAATTTCCACCTGCGTACTTACTTTTTGGCCAATTACCCTATGACTCCCCCTTACAACAAAATTATTATCCCCCTGTTCATGAAGCACTTAAAATTGCTAAAACAAGAACTGATGAATTTCATTTAAAAAATAAAAGATATTATGATAAAGATTATATCGAACCAAAATTTAAAATAGGAGATCTAGTTATCTATGCAGAATTTCAGTACCCTAATACTAGGAAGTTGTCACAAGTATTTAGTGGCCCTTATAAAATTCTTAACAAATTATCCGAAGTAAATTTTGAAATTGATAGGCAAAACCAGTTCAAAAGTTCAGAAATAGTACATGTATCTAAATTAAGGCCTTATTATTCCCCTGATAAATTTAAATTAAGTCATGAGCAACAACCCCCTAATCAACAACAACAAACTCAGGTAAAAACTGTAGCTTAAACTATATCTCTAGTTTATCATTTTATAATTTTTTCTCTTAAACAGTAAATTTCTTTTCATATTTTAATTCAGATAATATCCTGTAATTCTCACAGAATGGCAATGATATCTCTTGACTGCAGCGAGAGTGTCACTTGTCTGGAAATTTTTATATTTGTTTATTTATGCCGGCGTAGACGAACAAAGTGGAAATTTCTTATTCTGTACTGAATTACTCTACTTAGAATATTTTTTTTTTTTCTTTCAACTGAACCTATTTGTAATATTAAATTTAATCTATCAATTATTAAATTAATTATTTGCCAAGTAACAAAATTTTTATCACTTTATTTTAATATATTTTTTTTTCTTTCTCTCTTTCTTTGCTTCTGCATTCCAGTCCAAGTACATGTCAATTATAATATAATTTTGTTTCTTTTTCTCTTTCCTACTTGCATCTTGCAATGTTTTATCACACCGAGAGAATATTTATTGCGTAATTATTTGACATGAATAGACCTTGTTTTTTATTTTTATCATTTATTAATATTTCTTTTTAAGAATCTTAGTAGTTTAAAGGTCACGTGCATTCTCAAACATGAACAAAATTTTTATTTATCTTTATTTTATTTTAATTTATCATATTATATTTTAATTTTTTTTTGTACATATTCCTACTTAATCCTGTACTCGGATTACCAGATTAAGTAAATGATTTCATAGTTGATTGCATTTTTATTTTATTCCACTTCTCTCTATATTTCATCCCAAAAATATGAGATGAGATAAACGAGATTAAGTATTTAAAGAATGTCTTTTGTGATATTTATTATTACTTATTAAGAGATTTACTTATACCCATTATGAGAATTACTTATACTTATGATATTTATTATTATTGATATTTTTCCTTATTATGTTTCTTAATTATATTGTTTATTATTTACATTGTTAAATTTTATTATTACTATATTATAAAATGTGTTATTAATTAAAAATACAATTATAAAAGTATTTTCACAAAGATTCCAAAATGGAACTGTTATGAATGTTCAAGGACTTACTCACACAAAAACTGAACTAATATTATAATGTTAGCTGATGAATTTGGACAGTTAAATGAATTAGACATCCTTAAAATGAGGTAATGAACTATGCCATTCCAAATATGACTTTAAGAGGATTTTTGAAATAAACTTTTAAAAATTGATTTCTAGATTTGACATTGTTAAAAAAGAATTTAACGTTATTGTTTTTCATTTTTATGTTTCATTTTTATGTTATTACTATGGGTAATTGCTTATATTTTCAAATTACTTTTTGATGTGTACTTTAAACAAGATTATATCTTGTATTTGTATTGAAGCCTATTTTATTGTATTTAAATTTGAAGTTATTCCACGCATCACCTTGGTGTTTTTAAATTTGAATTCTATATTTATATAAAAAAGAGAAATTAATTTAAATTTTTTTTAATTCAGTATCTAATTATTATTACTTATATCAACAACTTCGTGAGCTAAGTCTGCATCATCTCCCTTTCTGTGAAATTGCAGGTCTCAGACCTACTTTTTCACCCGTCTTTCTGGGAGGGGGGATTTGTAATAAAATAATAAAAAAAAAATTTGCGCCATTTTTTTTTATTCTCTCTTAGCTTCAATTCTAAATTTGTGGAACATATTTCAATCTTAGTTTCGTCTTGTAACAGCTAAAATTCTTTTTCTTACTTTAGTTATTAATAAATTATTTCTTGCTTCTCAAAAAGGCGGGAAGTATTTCGTAAGCTTTTTACTTTCTGGCATATTCCTGCGATTTTAATTTTATTTTTTATTTTTTAACATCGCGTGACAAGTGTTACTACGCGTTGCTAAAGGGCTTAGTGTTCCGAGGAAAAAATATAGTTCTTGCCAGTAGACCGCCTATTACGGCCAATTAGAATTGATCATTTTGTCCGTTAGAGGCTCGAGTCCATCCTGATTGGATTTTTAAAATGATTGACGCGGAGTAGGAGGGCGCTAGTTTTGTCGTGAAAATGATTTTTTCATTTGGCTTTTCAGGAGAGTAGAATGCACCTTTTCTTTAAACTATCAAGACGCGCGTTTTATTTCTACGCTGAATTAGAAATGTCATTTTTTCCGAGATTGTAGAACGCCGGAATGTTGCAGCTTAGTGAGCGAAGGCCGTAGTGATAGATGTGTGGAACGGTGATCTGTGGAGTAACTTAAGTTCGTGCTCTAAATAATAAAGAACTAAAACACTGATTTTCTTGCATTGTTATTGGAGAAACTCCTACGAGAACAAATCCATGGCTTATCCACTTACCAGAACGACTGCTCATCCCACTATTGAATCTTAGTGAATAGTAGTATTCTACAACCAACATGGTATTCTATTAGTGATTATACACTATTATAGAACATCGTCGACGTTTTATTACATATATATATATATATATATATATATATATATATATATATAAACTGAACTCTAAATATGTGCTTCAAGTTTTAACATTATTTTTGAAGTAATCGGAAAAAGTAAAAGAAAAATTTTAAAATAATATTAATAATAATAATAATAAAATAAATAAATTTACATATTTATACCCCCCCCCCCCCAGAATTAAAAAAATTAAGTTGACTGTGTTATATTAATTGGAATCTTGCATTATATAATATAAACACTGACAATTTTGTGTCAATGCGGAAATTTCACAGAGCTTCAACTCGATTACTGGTTTTGGACTAATATGGGCGATATCCAATGTCCAACTTCAAAGTATTGGTTCTCACAAAATCGCAAAAAGTCGCAATAGATCTCTTGGGATGTTATTTTAGAAGGTTCATTCTACATTTTGTAGTAAAATCTCCGATATGTTCGGAGGAGTTTTTTTTATATATCACTTTTTATGTACGAAAATCCCTTACAACTATGTATTTTTAAAATGTATCAACTTTTTTAAATTTTTGAGATTTTTGCTACCGAAAAACCAAATTAAATATATAATTTAATGCTGTTTCAGAAAAGTTCAAAGAAAAAAGCTTTCAACTATCTGAAAAGGTCTTAATTAGGCTATGAATGCAACGAATTTGACTGAAAATCACGCAACAGTAGAAAACGCTCAAAACTCCCAACTTTAGATAAGCACTGCGAATTCATGAAAGCATATAAAACAAAAATATTAAAGAATATAAATCTTTAGATATTTCTCAATACTATGGAATTTTATTCATTTCGAAATACGAAACTTCGATTTTTGGATTTTTGGCCACATAATCGCAATTTGGGACCACTGTGCGGCGCAAGCCAACTACGGTAAAAGTCAAACATGGCGGATATGAAAGAGGGGGAAAGAACTGGTTTTTCGGCGTCAGGTCTCACCATGATGCTAGATTGATATGTCTCCTCCATATACCTTCTTAGCTCCATGGTTTCAGGCGATTCAAAACGCTCGAATATGTTATCTAGTGGTAAAAAAGTAACTTCTTGCTTCAGGGTGTTTGGGAACTAAAACGGCCTATAGAGGCGCTGCTCGCATTATTCGATACAGGATAACTGTCCCTTTAATTTCCCTTTAACTAATGTTAAAGTCCCATTGAAACAATTTTTTATTATAAATGTATTTAAAAGTTTTAGATTAATTTAAAATTCGTATAATATTTATTTCGTCATATAAGGCAGAAAACAAATGTCACAAGAAATCTGAAATTGTGCAAAAGAATAATTATTTTGAACAAATTTAAAACGCATGTAATGCAATGAGCTTACACGGCGTTAGCCTGAATGGAGAAGTAACATCTTTTCTCCACCAGATGGCGTATTCGAGCGCTTGAATTGCCAATATCGAACAAGCACATTGCAATGCACGTATTTATAATTTGCTCAGGATAATTATGTTTTTGCACAGTTTCAGATTTCATGAAATATTTGCCCAGGTAGCACAGCGATATCGGCCCGATACTGCCCAACATCGGCCAATCTTGACGTCCATTGGCAAAGACCGACCATGTTTACCAACATTGGCCAATGTCGATCGATGTTGACCGATGTTGGATCTGAAATATTAAAACTTCTGGAATCTTCAATATTCAAGTTTTTAAATTACATATTGTACTTTTTTAGAAAGGTGGAAGGTAGAAATCAATTTTCATAACATTTTAAATTCTGTAAATTTACATAGAAAAAGTCCTATTTGTCAATATCGGCCTATGGTGATTGCTATGGTTACCACGGAAGGTTGGAAATATTTCACAGTTTAGATTGGCAATGCCTTGAGCGGTTACCATAGCGATCACAGACGGTAATTTGTTTACGTTTGAATTAGCTTGTTGTTCGATGAAAAATAGAGTCAGAATTTGCGCTCATAGTTCTATAGAATAAAATATAATTAAGTTATAACATCTGCGTGTTATTTTATGACCACCAATCGGGATAGGCTTATATCGGCCAGGGGTCAAGACCAATATCGGCCGATCTTTGTTTCCATCGGCAAAGACCGATCATATTTTACCGACATCGGGCAATATCGGGTTATATCGGCAACGACCGGCGTACTTTACGATGAGAACTATTTGACCAATCAGAAACAAGCATAGAAAACATGTTTTCTATGTTATATGACACAGTAACAATTATCCGAATTTGAATATCTAAAACTTTCAAATAAAGAATTATTTCGATGGCACTTAATCATTAACTAAAGGGAAATTAAAGAGACGGTTTTCCTGTACCCAAGGCTGCAAGCAGCGCCTCTATTGAGGCAATGCTGGCAGCCTTTGTACAGAAAAATTGTCCCTTTAATTTCCTTTTAACTAATGTTAAAGTGCCATTGGAACAATTCTTTATAGATCCTTGCATTGACGTCACAGCAACAGCTCATACTCTAATCTGGTGCACATCTGGAGCCCAAACAAAAAATCATAACTTCCTGTTTGCCGTTTAAAGCACGTGTAGTCTTTCTGTTTAATTTTGATTTTTTTTATTTTTGCATTAACTTTCTAAGTACTTTAAAAATGAAGCGCAAATAACTATGTTTACAAATGTGAAAACACCACATTTGCCTTATGTTTGGGCGCCAGATGAAGCATGTGACGTTACGTGCAAGGGGTCTATTGTAAATGAATTTTAAAGTTTTAGGTATTAAAATTCGGATAAGTTTTACTTTGTCATATAAGACAGAATACAAATGTCATAGGAAAACTGAAATTGTGCTGAAGAATAATCATTCTAAAATACATGTAATGCAAAAAACAAAATGTAAAAAGCAGGCTTGTTAACAAATAACTGTATAAATTTACATCCAAGCAATCTCCAAGCTCATTTACTGCATTTCGGGATAGGTACGAAGACGTCCTCGCTGTCCTCGGCACTCGAACTAGTAACCTCCACAATGAAAGGGCATGTTTACAAACAAACACGTCTGTGAACCAATCTACCGCTACATTTTTGCCATAGCGATCATTGTAGGAATCATCTTGACGACATCACCCAATCATAGCAAGCAGACAACTATGATAAAATTTGTAGACCAATCAGATTGCCTGAATTCATATGTAGAGTCAGTGCTATAACGAAGCACGGGCGAAAACAGCTTGCCCACACTAAGAGCCCACAGTGACGTCAGCTGCCCTTTCCTTATTCCATATCATTCCAATGCTCAGCTAGGATGGGAAGAGGATCCGCGAAAAGCTCCACATCACATAAAGACTATAATACGGAAAGGGCATGTTTACAAACACTTTCCCCCAACAATCTATCACATTTTTGTCGTTAAGATCATTGTAGGATTCATTTTGGAAACGTAAGCCAATCATATCATTAGACCTATTGAACGCAGGCCAATTAAATCATTCTAACTCATGTGCACATTAGGAGTCATAAAAAACAGATAGGTGTTTTTTGCTTATCCACAGTTATTCGACCTACCGTGACGTCAGCTGCCCTTTCCTTTTTGTATCACCGCCTCTTCCTACTTCCACTTTTTAAGTATTTGAGATGTAAAATGCAGACATTTTGAAATAGTGTAACATTACTAATTTGCTGCATGCTAAATCACTTGTTCCGTGTGTTAGAACATCAGTAGTGGGCTATGTATGCAAGATCACTAATTTGTTAAGTTAAAACAATGATTAACAGCATGCATAGTCCAATTATTTTTGTCAACAGATTAGGCATCAGAAGGTTGAGTTAAACAAGTTAAAGAAATTAAAGCACTTTAACAAGTTAAAAATAATCAGAATAAAAAAATTTAAGACTTTTGACTGAAGTATTCACATGCCAGAATCCTCTGTCTCTTTTCTATTGTGTCAGAAATTGATCCAAATTCGAAAAATATTCGTGATCATCTTTGATCATTCGAGCATAAAATTCCCTTGAATAGCAATTTATGTCGAAAACTACTTCTAGATACCATGCATTAGTCAGAAACAGCTTGTAATTCCTTAAGAGCCATTATTTTGAAATTTAAAAAAAGGATGTTTTTATAGTTGTACTGTTTAATTGCCTTGATATTTTTTTATGTTGAAGTAAATCATATTTAATAATTAATCTGCAATTTAGAAGCCCTGAAAATTTTTTCTCTTCTCTATAGAAAATGTCAAAGTTCAAGGTTGAGAATACCATTTTCATGAAAAAGGAAATGCCAGTATGTTTGGAGTTTTATATCTCTGGCAAGCAACAACATTCCAAAATTCTTTTGGCATAAATTATTAGTATAATACTATCTGCTTATTAAAATTTGTTTCCATGGGGTATTGTTATTTTCGGTTATTTTACATTGTTATGTTGCCCCAAAGTATTGTCAAAATGATGTTTTTGTCCATTTTCCGCACTTAATATATTATTTAAGCAATAGTACCTCAAGCTTTTTCTTATAGAATAAGAAAGAGCACTACTAGGACAAGCTAAATAATATAGTAATGCAGCACGGAGATATTGTTGCTGTTAGTAGATATAACCTGTTAAATATTCAGAATTTTCAAAATCTGCAACATTTCATGTAGCGTTATTTCAAAAAAGCGCCGCAGTTGAATGAAACAAAATACATCACGCAATAGTTGGACATATGTAAAAAAACATGGAAAAGACAAAGAAATGGAGTCTCGTGATACTTTTTGGTAAAAAGTGACAAAATTTATAAGAAAAGCAAAGTTCATGATCACATTTTCCCCCTAAGTGAAAATGAAACATCCCATTTCTCTTTTGGAAGGTGCGACAAAAAAGGGGGATATTTCATTTTCTCATAGGGACAAAACATAGAAAAAGGAAACAGAAGTAGGATTTTTCATTTTCTGATAGGGAAAAAATGTCATAATTGGCTTTGTTTATTTGAAAATTTTGTCATTTTTTTAAATAAAAATATCAAAAGACCCCACTTCTTTTTCTTTTCCATGTTTATGTAGTGTAGTAGTATTTTTAAGGCATAAATTCCTTGAAACATAAAATAATTTATATGTATATAAAAAAAAAGTTATCCAGAAACATACAAACAAATGTTAAGTCATCTTAAAAGTGCTAGTATGCTTTGAACGGTTATTCCATACACGATACAGACTCATTCCATGTTCCTGCCTCTTGAGCACGCCCATGCATCTTGGACACAACCAAGCTCTCTCTTCTTTCCGGTTGTATCTGAGTTGTTTGACGTGCGCGTGTTCAAGAGACAGGAACAGAAAGTGGATCTTTATCGTGGATAGAATAATATTTATATATATATACAGGGGCGTGCCGACCCAGTGTGCAAAGTGCGCACCGCACACAGGCGCCAGAACAGTAAAGGCGCCAAATATCTTAAGCGAAGCTGAAATATTTGAATAACTTTTTTGATTTATTAAAGCGGTACTGCGAATCCAAAATGCTTATTTCTGATACATTTCTGAGTTCATTTTTATTTTTAAAGTATATAAAATTAGCGAGTCTCTTCAGCGGTTTCGACGTGGGGGGGGGGGGATGTCTCAAACTGAAGGGCGCCACTGTGGTGAAAAGTCATGGTCGAAAGGCGCCACCGAATTCTTAAAGGCGCCATCAATCACCTGAAATACATTAAAAAAAGCTAGAAACTTTAAAAAATTTGAATGACGACTTTAATATTGCATTTGACAAATGCTGCTCTACACTAGGCCTGTCCAACATTTAAGAAAGCAGAGGCGCACTACAACTGCTGGCAAACATGGATGGGTTCTATTATTAAAAAAATTGAAAATATGCAACATTTCGATTTTATTGTAGTACTTGAGCGATATGCATGCTGACGGTATGTAAACAAGTAGAATTTTACATTGCACCAGTGGCGTAGCTAAAATGGGTGACACCCGGAGCGGATGTAAATGGTGTCAACCCCCCCCCCCCCTCCCCTGCTGATTCTTTCAATTCCAAGCCAGCGTTAATACAGCAAATAAGCATACCATTACTAATTTATCTTTTGTCCTCCTGCATAAAAGAAAGACCACCGGAGAGACTAGAGAAAATTGCGCCCGAGGCAAAGTTGGAATTTGGCGCCCCTCTCTTAACCTTTTCTTGTGCAGGACATAAATGACATTTGTAGTATAAATCTGGCGTCCTCAAAATTTCCGCGCCTGGGTCGATCGCCACTCCCCCCCCTCCCCTTTCGCACGGCGCTGATAATCCGCATAAATCAATGCGGTGTCTATATGTAGAAGATAAGTGTTTATTTTAAAGTTAGCTTTTGCTACCTGTTCGTTGGGTAGGCTGGTTTTTGTTCTCTGGTGCATATCTTATTTAGAGGGTGACACTCGGGGCGGACCGCCCCCCCTCCTCCCCCCGCTTGATACGCCACTGCATTGCACAATGTTAACGCAACATAACTTTATAGGTGATGCAGATTTCTAGATAAAAATAAATTGCTGAAAAAGAAACAAATGAATCATATTCATCGGCAACATATAACTGAAACAATTAATAAATAAAATTATTATTTTTTGCACCCTGGGCAAACATGGATTTTGGCGCTCCCACCTCTTCTACGTAAATGAAATTTACAAAGATAATTTTACTAAGTTGCAAAGAGCCGACTTATTCAGAATATATAATCCTAAAATATGTTATATTGAACTGCGTAATCAATTTTTTTAAATAATGGTTCATTAAAACCATGAAAAAGAAATCGAAAAGAATATTTAAAAAAATCTGCTTTATACAGGATCCTTATACTATATCATCCTTAGATTCTTCTATGTTATGGAATAATCTAGATAGGGCGGTAATAACACTGCTTTTCTAAACTTAGACCTGAGAAAAATCGATAAACAAAATCTTCATTTGGCGCCCCCTTCATTACATTTTTGAGAACTGTCAAAGTTGGCGTTTTGAATCGAATTTCCGGAAGCAGCAGCTTGTGAAGAGAGAAAAATCTGCAGCACCGGACAAGAATCTCTTAAATCTTGACAAGTAATACATTTACCAAAAATGGAAAACGCTATTCGATTTCAAATCCCATCAATAGACAGGCTTGCTAATTTTATACCTTTACAGTTCAAAATTAGTCAGAAAATGCGTGAAAATTTCGCGTTGTTGAGTAGTGAATTTAAGAACCATCTTTAGGTATAATTCCATAGATTACGTTAACAGAAGTTCATTATCGCTATTAATACTTTTACAAAACATATAGTCTACCCTACACATCTTGAGAGCAATTAAGTCCAGTTCCTGTTCTGCTCATGTAGAAAAACAATACAAGGCTGATCTCGGCCCGACAAGAGCCTGCTAAAAAAATTAAGCCTGGGTCAGACACAATGTAACTGTCCCATGCATATCTCTATCCTCAGCAAGTTATACCTCGGTACTGATGTTGTCAAACTAGCATCGTCTCGTAACGCACATTCATGTTGCACTTGTTAAAGCCCTATTCATTGAAAATAGTTCATATTTTAACGTTTTTACTCTTACATTTATATCGGGTCGATATGGCCGTACAATTTTTTTATTGGCCCGTATAGCCCATTCAATTTTTTTTCGTTTTCTTTTTTTTTTTTTTTTTTTTTTTTTTTTTTTTTTTTTTTGCCGGCCCGAGTTTTTTTTCTTTTTTTTTCGTTTTCTTTCTTTTTTTTTTTTTTTTTTTTTTTTTTTTGTTCGGGCTTTGGGCCAGACCCGGGCCCTTGCAGACCTCTATGATATAATACCTATCCTATAATTAGATTTTTCTTTTAAAATACACTTTGAAGCAGATAAAATAATTTGTCCTACAATTATCAAATTATTTGTCGGAATATAATAAAAATATGAGAAAAATGTTGAATTTTTTCGAAGAAGAAATTACTTATTTTACTTCAAATTAACAAATGAATGCGTATCTTTTTTGCCACATTAAATTGAATTAAGTTGTCTCTTTTTGTTTAAGATAACCATTCTTTCTAGACTAGAAGGTAAAATTCAGCAATACTCAGTGGCGTAGGAACTTTGTCCACATAGGGGGAACCCGGGCTGCGAAAAGCTAGTGGCAGGTTTCGTTTCATTCATTTCGGAGGATACCTTCATAGTGTTGCACTTTTTACAAAGAGTGTATAAAATAGGAACATGTCGAAAGATCACCAACTCTTTAATCCTGTTAAAATATTTTTTATTAGATATACTAGAAACATAGACTAAATTTGTAGACTATCTCAAATGCAAATTCGCGAACACTCAACGTCCCAGCGCGCTTCACGTCAACCCCTCTAGCCAAACGCTTTGGCGAAAAAATTAAGTTCGACGTGCATACGTTCAGAGTTACATTCTATTCTAGTACCGTAGTTTGAAGTTTACATGTGCATATATGTATATCTACGTAACTTGAATATTTTAAATAAAAAATATTGAGGAGTACTGTAAGGCGCTAATAGTAGAATAGGGTGTGCAAAGAATTTATCGTTCATTTACAAAGACACTCAAAATAATTTGACAACAGAATAATAATTACTAGAACAATTATTAATTATAATTCCTCGAATAATAATTACTAGAAGTACGATTTTGATTGTGCTGCACATTTTTACTTTATTTATTGTTTATTTTTTCGTATTACTTAGGGTTAGAAACTCTATCTATTATAAATATACAAAGCTGTACAAAAAATCGCAAGTACAGTTTCGTTCATTGACGGTAATTTTAAAGGAGATTTTCAACTTTGTCAAGCGTTTAACTAAATTAACTTTTAGCATACAATGTATCAAACATACACATATATAGATTATATACAGGAAGTTCAAAAAAACCCTGATATTTTTTAAATTGTTGATGATAATTGAAGAAATTGGGTTTTCAAATTGTTTATTTAGGTATCATGTTTCAGCTTAATAAACTGTAAAATTTTGTTAAAGTATTCTGAAAGTATTCGAAAAAGTTTCGTAGTCAGTTAGTCAGTCAGTTCGTAGTTTTTCGTTAGTGTTTTTTTTTCTTTTAAATTTTCAGAAAATAAAGGATTTATTTTTATACAGTTGGTTAAGCATTGATTGTCCAAGTACATTCTAAAAGAATAAAGCAGAATTGCAAGAATACCACAAATTCAATAACGAGTATGGTTAGATTTCGCAAGTAAAGTTTCGTAGTCAGTGCTGATGCATGGTTTTTCGTTATTGTTTTTTTTTTCTTTTAAATTTTCAGAAAATAAAGGATTTATTTTTATACAGTTGGTTAAGCATTGGTTGTACAAAGTACATTCTAAAGAAATAATGCATAATTGCAAGAATACCACAAATTCAATAACGAGCATGGTTAGATTTTTACTTTTCAAATTTCTCGAAATTAAGTATAATTTTTAATTTTTTGAATATAAATTCGGTAGTAGCTCATAAAAGAAAAGTAAGTGAGCATGCCATTAATGTATCCTGGCCTTGAAATCTTTAAAATAAATACAATTTTGTAAATGGCAGCATAAATAAAATTCAAAGTTTTCTATTACTATTGTGAGGGAGTGACCTTTGTAATAAAGGCACTCTAGCATTTTTGAGATTTTGACGTCAATGATTTAACATGTGTAAGCGTGAAAGCGACATCTATCCTCTCTTTTACTTTAACTTTCTAGAGCGTGTGTGTCTTTCTCGGATTCTACAGTTATGTCGCGGTTAGAAGTAATATGTAAATTTGTAGTATCTCAGTTCGCAGCATATAAAAGCTTGGTATTTGAGTGTGTGTGTCTAGCGGCGTAAGCCGACAAATACGTGGTGAGGATAAGCAGCGTATTGATCCAGATCGAGTTATATCAAGTATTATCGAGCCTTCAGTGAGTTGACAAGGAGTTTTGGAAGTCGATTCGAGAAGTTTGCCGTTGGTAAGAGTTAATATTAATTGCGTTGAATATTTCAAAGTTAATAAAGAGTATATATACAGCCACGGGCTGTCTAATAAAGTTTTATCTAGCAGTCTAGCTGAAGTTTAAGTGAGAAGTAATCTGAAGTGCCCCGATTGAGTTAGTGCCGGAGCTGTGAGTATGAGTTTAATCTTTTAGTATTGTTACCAGTTATTAAAATTAGAGAACTGCTCCACTGCCCTTGAGCCCTAATCGTTTTAAATAAACTGGTTTTATCTTATGTTCTGAGTTATGTCTGCATTCAACACCGAGTACGAGCACGCATCCGTTACACTATGACAAACAATTCTGCTTCCTGACTGGTTTAACCAAGATTATCAACAATAACAGCATCGTAGCGTATACAAGGAGGATTCAGAAAGAAAATTAATAAAGGCTAAATTTTTGTTTCCTAGTTATTTATGAACCAAAAACTTTGAGGAGAGGCGATTGTATCCATTATTGGATATTTTTAACTTGTTATCAATCAGCAACAAAGCACTTATTATTGCATACTGTAAACTAGTAACTAAGTTGATTATTGTGAAATTCCATTCATTTATTACGATCGTTTAAAAGAAAGGCAAAAGTTAAAGTGGGTTCATAAAATAAAATTTTCACTTGTTCACAATATTATACGCATGTATATATTCAGCCCATGCATTGTTCATATTCAGGTAATAATTGTATTTGTGTACTAATACTAGATGACAGCACATGGTATGTATAAAACTTCACAAATAAATACTTTTGCTGGGAAAAAGAAAGGTCAACTTACACAGCATTCATAATGCATGTATAATTTTTCAAAAGGTAAAATAAGCATTTTTTAATTCACACTCGTATTCTTACAAATATTCCATAAACAAGATGTACACATCAAATGGAGGAAATATGAAAAATCGAAGCAACTTGACTTGCATGCTGTTCGAAGTTCATTTTTTCCCAGAAGCGCTTGTCTACGGATGTTGGTGAGAAGCGCGCTGGGACGTTGAGTGTATTAATTTGCATCCCGAATACAATATTCAAATTTAAGGATAATCCCGCCCCCATTTACCAAAAGTTAGAGTTATTTCGGTTGTTTTACGTGCGAATTCAGTTCAGATCTCTTCCAAATCAATTTTAAAACCTCCTCTTTATAAATATGCAATAGCATCAAGTGAAGCAAACACAGAGGCAAAACAAATAAGAATAAGACGCAAAACAAAATAAGAACTAATCGCTGATCTTTGAAATATTACCACTCAACAAAATATAAGATTACAACACCGTTCTAATAAAAGCCAAGGGACACTAAAGCGAGCTCAAGGCGGGGAGTAAGGGAAACGCCTAAATCGTTCCCTTTTTTTCTGGGAATCGAGAGGATTGTAAACGATGAAAAAAGGGTGAAGGCACAAACACATGTGCTTATCACCCCCTCTCTTTCTCCTATTTGTTTTTACATTGAGGTGACAAAAATCATGTTATACCCAACTAACAGCATGTTGATCCTCCGTTTGCCTGGTGAAGTGCAGCAAGGCGAAGTGGCATGGGTTCCACGAGTCCTTGGAAGTCCTCTGAAGAAATAGTGACCCATGCAGCCTCAGTAGACGTCTATAATTCCGAAAGTGTTGCTGGTGGAGGATTTTGTGTACGATCTGATCTTTCTCTATTATGTCCCATAAATGTTCGATTGGATTCAGGTCGAGCAATCGCGATGGCCACATCATCCGTTGGAATTTTCTAGAATGTTCTTCAAACTAATTGCGAATTGCCCGGTGGCATGGCGCATTGTCAGCTTGGAAAAATCCATCTTTGTTTGGATACATGGTCCATGAATGGTTGCAAATGGTCACCCAGTAGCTGAACGTAATCATTTTCAATAAACGACCGGCGGACCCAATCCATTCCATGCAAACACAGTCCACACCAATTATGGAACCACCACCATCTTGCACAGTGCCTTGTTCACAACTTGGATTTATCGCTTTATGGGGTCTGCACCACACGCTACCCTTCCATGAGCTCTTACTAATTGAAATCGTGACTAATCTGACCAAGCCACATTTTTTCCAGCCGCTCACTGATTACGATCACTGATATGGACACGAGCCCAGGAGTGCCGCTGTTGGCAATGTCGTGCTGTTAATAATGGCAACCAAGACGGTCTTCTGCTGCTATTAACCATTAAAGCCAAATTTCGTTGGACTTTCCTAACACACGCCTGTTAGATATCCTATATTCATTCATGCGGTTATTTCACGCAGTGTTGCTTGTCTGTTCACACTGACAAGTCTACTCAGATATCGCTGATCACGGTCATTAAGTGCTGGCGGTTGACCACTCCGTTGTCCATGATAGGAGGTTATGCCTGAATTTAAGTATTCTCAGCACACTCTTGACACTGTGCATCTCGGGATGTTCAAATCCTTAACGATTTCCGTAATGGAGCATCCCTTGCTTCTAGGTTCAACTAGAATACCGCGATCGAAATCCGTTAATTCTCATCGTGTGGTCATAATCACATAAACAACCTTCTCAGATGAAGCATTTGAACACAAATGAAAGTCTCCCCAGGCACTGACCATTTATACAATTTGTAAGCGACACTACTGCCATCTATATATTTACATATTGCTATCCCATGACTTTTGTCACCTCAGTGTATTGTGTAAATTTTCTAGAAAAGTAGATTTTATTTCTTAATTCAACAATGCATTGTAAGCAGATGTAGTGGGAGAATTTATCCCGGGGGAGCTGAGCCCGTCTGAAATATTCCAAGGGGAGCTAAAGCTCCCCCAGCTCCCCCAGTTCCTACGCCTATGGCAATACTGTATTGGCGCCAATCGTATTGGCGCCGTAGTATTTTACATTCACTTTTTGCTGAGACATGAAATTCTGAAGATCTTGCAATTCAGTCTGCCTTTCGTTGTTTATAGGAGTGCAATAAGAAGAGATAAAAAAAATCGTTCTTATAATTGGATCCAAGATATAAAAAATTAAGAGTTACATTTTGATGCTTCATTAATATAATAAGGTAAGTTACTCACTTTTTACATGTACATTTGTAATTATAACTCTGTCTTTTCTTAATGTGAACTTTAATAATTTCAAACACTTATACTTCACCTATCACCTCGTGTATAATACTATTCTTATACAACACTTATACTTCACCTCGTGTATAATAGTATTCTTATACTAATACAATACTATAAATATAATACGTTTAATACTCTACTTCAAACTTAGGATTATGCTTTTTGGAAGCTGTATTTAAAAACACCATGTAAAAATTTCTAATTTTCGAGCAACTTGTTTGGATAATATGTACAGTAGACTTTCTCAAACCCATACAGCTTGTGACCAAATTATTTTGAGCATTTATGGTCATTGCTTTGTTTACATTTTTTGAATGCAATTAATGATGCAAACGAAACTATAATGAATGCTTACAATATGATAAAATATTGAAATAAGTAATAATCTAAAATAATAAAAATTTAGATATTTTTTAAAATGATTAAAATATTAAAAGCAGACTTCAAGTTAATAATAAAAAATGTACGAAATAATAAAGAGATGCAGAACAATTACAGGGACTTTATTGTTGAACTTTTTCTGTTAATCACAGTGATAATTCTATGATATTCTTTGATGGATAAATGGTTCTATTCTAAGCTTTTATCTCTCTCCAACCTAGACTCGTATGCGAGTATTTAAAAAATTGCCCATTCGTCCATTATCTTCGATTTATTTATTCATTTTATTTTATTTTTTTACTAACATATTTAAAAGCCGATCCCTCCATTTTCATCTCCCAGATTTTGACTGAAACTCTTCGACTTATACAAGAGTATATATGGAAGTTGGTAGTAATTTACGACAAATAAACTGTTTCTATTCATTAATAGTATTGATAGGAAATATTGTGTTATATTGCCACAATTTTCTTTAGTATGTTGTTTTCAACTGTTCAAAATTTATATAATTGGAGCATTTTACGTGACTACCTTTTGTGGGATTCAAATTAAAAAGAACCGAATGTACATTTTTTTTCTAGAATTATTATGAGCAATTAATTTTTTTCTTTTTTCAAATATTTCGCTAAAAAAAAATTTTTAATTTTCTTTGCAATTCTGCATTTTATTACGAAATTATTATTTTTTTTAAAGACTAATCTATAATACATTAATTATATAAAAAAGATGTGTATAGAATCCTGATTAATTGAATTGTGTCAATTTTATCTCGAATAAGCAAAAAATTCGGTTAAATTTTATTTATATAAATCATCATTAACTAAAGAGATGAAATATAAATTTTAATGCAATTTATTACTTTTTTATGGCAGTGCTTTATAGTTCTTTGATGTAAATTCGATTTTTTTTAAAACTACATTTGGAATATAGTTGTTGTCCTCGGTAAAGAACTGGGAAATCTGAAGTATATCTGAATATTTTTATTTGTAGAATTCGCATTTTATTCGTTTTTTTTTTTTACTTACCCATCATACGTAGTATAGCGTAAGTCTTGCAATCGTTTTGAAAATCGAAAAATTTTTTTGACGGATTTACACGTTTTAGATAGTGGAGATTCCGAAAAACATATTTTTAGAAAAACAAATTTGCTGTCCGTCTGTCTGTCTGTCTGTCTGTTTGTCTGTCTGTAAACGCTCTATCTCCCGAACGAATTAAGATAGAGACTTAAAATTTTGTATGTTGTTAGTATGTAAGAATGGGACGAAGCCTATTTAATATCAGCAACCTCGATTATCCGGAACTATTTTTTTCGGACTCTCGAAAAATTCGTTCTGATGAAAGGTATGTAAAAATTTTCGAATTTTTTTGTTCTAAGGAATGGACGTAAAAGGCAATAAAATAACACACATTTTGCATACAGAACGAAGTCAATCGGATTATTAGTTGCCGAGATATTTGTAATCCTGTTTTCCACATTCTTCGATTTTTCATTACCCTGTATTTCATTCAAATTTCAATTCAGAGGCATACTTTAATTGGAAATGAGACGCTTAATCTGACGCAGTTAATTGTTAGTTAATAGAGTTATTATTTTTGGAGTTATAAGGATGTTTCTTTTACGTAGTTCGGTACTACTTGAGTAGTTTGGCGTTTTATATAATTAGTCGAAATCGGTAATCAGCAGATCTTTAATGTAGCATTACTATGTATATTAACAATATTTAAATTTTGTTTATGAATTGCAATGCATTGTATAAATAGTTTTCACATGTTTTATTTTCATATACATATCCATGATGGGTAAGTATTACGGTGGCCCCCAACGACTAGTTATTGTTACATATTCAATTCCAAAAATGGAATATTTCTGTTTTTTATTTTATTCTTTTTCTGTTTAATGTCCAGAAATGAAATACTTTTGTTGCCACGATGACAAAAAAAAGTATTAAAAATTACAAAAAAAAAAAAAAAAAAAAAGTAATAATAACTCAAAAACAAATTAAGATGCAACTTTCAAACAAATTGTATTTAAAAGTACATTTCCCCCCCTATACGACGGTGTAAAAATTGAAAATGTGTGATGTTAAGAAGTTAAAAAATATTCAGTACTGAAAATTGTAAACCTAAAAATTTCATTTAAAATTTGTATATGATTGATACAGGAATATTAATTTTTAATCCATGGCATACGTAATATAAGAATCTGTTTATTACGTAAACCACGTTTTGACTATCATAAAAATGATGTTTATTATTATTGTTATTTTTAAAATATAGAATTTATTTATAAGTCTAAAATTTTAGTCTTTGAAAATATAATTTGCCAAATAGTCGTTGTAATTTGTTTGACGGAGGTATTAAAAATGTGACATTGTTACGATAAGTTTTGCTTTTTAGTAATGTAAACGTCGAAATGAATGTCCATTTTTCATAACAATTGTTATAAAGCCAGCATAGGGGTACCATATTTGCTATATAAATTGAAACATTCAGGGACTGGAACATATTACGAATGCATCCCTATATATGATCTACGTGTGATATTTATTTAAAGAGTGTCTTAAGTGATGTTACATTATTTCAAATGAAATAAAAGTGGTATAATGTGTTCTGGTGTATTACGCTTACCATAATTTGATAAAATATTTTTCTACTTTTATGCATTTTTACCATATTACAAGTACTCCTTTGTTTGTGGCATAGTGCTACCATTGATGAATTCAACAGAGCTATATTTCAAAATTAAAGTTTTTTTAAACTGTTTTAAGCATAAATATAAATAAAGATGAACCATTAAAATTTTTTGGCGGGAGTAAAAGCTCGAAGCCGCTGTGGTCGTCCGACGATTTTGGGATTTCCATCTTCAACAGCTCGAAATTTTCCGATACAATTTCAGACACATTTTCAAACGTAGAAACATGAAATTTGCTGAGAGGATTCTTGAAGGGACGTATGAGGTGCCGAGTGATGTTTTTTTACGCTCAATTTATTAGAATTTGAGTTATAAACAATTATCTTCTCAGTATGACCCCTTTTTTCGTTCTCAAATCTCCCGCTTGGGAAAAATCGGTTCGAAATGCCGTTTTTGATTGCTTTTTTTGTAATGTTTTGTGCACTTATCAAAGAATTGAAATTTACGGCACCTTGTGCACTTTCCAAAGAAGAGATTTTGAAAGTTTGGTGTATTTGAGAGCAATAATGAGTTAAAAAAAAAATAGGAAAATAGGCAGTTTGAATCGAAAAAGGGGGCTCAGGTCTTGATCGATACTGAAAAACATGTAAACACAGCTTTTGCTTCGAGTCCATACAAAAACAGATGTATTCAATGCAATTAATTTTAACTTTCTGATATTTTTAAGATATGTTTGTAGTCTTATACAATTATAAAATGAAATACTTCAATGTAATATAATAAAAAATCAGGAAACTTTATAGAATGAATTAAGACTAAGTAATAATTAATAACTATTAATAACTAATATATAATAACTATAATTAACTAATTAATAACTATCACTCAAAAAAATGTTATTAAAAAAACTCTAAAATTTAAAAATTAAAAAAAACCCTAAAAAATAAATTTTTTTTCATTAATAATACTCAAAATATTAAACTATCTAAAATATAGTAATCCATTCTATAGATAATGATGTTATATGCATGCAAAAAAAAAAAAAAAAAAAAAAAAAAAAAAAAAAGACATTCTATCAAATAGTCTTTTTTTAATCTTACGGATAGACGTCAAAAATAAAGTTTTGAGAAAACGCGACTTAAAGTTGAAATTATATGGGTGCGGCTTTGAAAGTGTTGATACATAAATGCTTATAACTTCGTTAAAAATCCAAATATTTTTATGCCGTTTTTAGGTGCGTTCGTAATTATGTAAATACGTAGCACCTATTGTTGTCGCTCAGTCCGTCCGTCTGTCTGTCTGTCCGTCTGTCTGTCTGTCCGTCTGTCTGTCTGTCTGTCCGTCTGTCTGTCTGTCTGTCCGTCCGCATATAACAACGCAAAAACTACCCAACCGAATCGTTTGAAATTTAAAATACATAATTATTACAGAATTTTGTCGAGTCATTTCAAATTTTATGAAAATCGGATGGATAGATCAATTACAGGGACAATCAAAAGTGTTCCGTTACATTACGGTCAATGGGGAAAAAAGTTTCAAATGCATTTTAATCGTTTGAAATTCAAAACGTATATTTATTACATAATTTTGTCGAGTCATTTCAAATTTTATGAAAATCGTATGGATAGATCAATTACAGGGACAATCAAAAGGATTCCGTTACATTACGGTCAATGGGGAAAAAAGTTTCAAATGCATTTTAATCGTTTGAAATTTAAATCGTATATTTATTACATAATTTTTTCGAGTCATTTCAAATGTTATGAAAATCGGATGCATTGATCAATTACAGGGACAATCAAAAGTATTCCGTTACATTACGGTCAATAGGGAAAAAAGTTTCAAATGCATTTTAATGGTGTTACACTCATTTGAATATAACAGAATTGAGATGAATCTATGAAACATGTACTAAAAATACATTTTGTACAATCTGTAATGCAAAGAATATTTATTATTAAATTACAGGGCCACACAAATGTATTCCACTAAATAATGTTATACGGGGAAACATTGTTTGGGGGGGGGTGTTTTAATTATATTAAACTACTTCACATTTTATGAATAAGATATACGTTAATGAAGTATAATAAAAATTACTCCCTGCATATTTACAGGAACACAAAGATTTCGACCACTATACTGTATCCAAAGTACGCTCTACTATATCAGCAAGATCTGGATATTTTAAAACTTCGTTATCAACGAACGCACCTCATTTGCTACGCTTTACATGCAATTTCCAACTTGTTTGCACTGAGTTCAGAATTAATAGAATAATCAAAATGGATCATAAAAAATCGATTTTTTGAAAAGTTTTCAACCCCTGAGCCCCCTTAAGGCTCCTTACCGTCAGGTGAACAGATGCGAGCTCATGCTAAACCTATGGGGAAGTTCTTTACTAGTAATCTTGTTTGCATTTCGCCATTTTTTATTTATTTATTATTTTATTATTTTTATTTTGTTTGAAGTTGCGTTAAAGGTTTTAGTATTAAACAAAGTTTAAATATTTTATACAGTATCACACATTTTACTTATAAAAATTTAACTTCTGTCCGAATTTCTCTGAAAAAATATATTACAATTGTGTATATTTCATTTAATTAGATGTCACATTGGAAAAAGAAAAAGAAAAGTGGGTATGAAAATTTAATGAATAAAAAGAAACGGGAAGAGGAACAGAAAAAAGCACCTAAAATTACTGAATATTATGCTAAAGATGCAACGAACACTGAATCGAATACGGTTACAATTCCTTGTAGCAATGATGCTAGTTGCAAAGAAGATATTGAATTTTCTGTAGAAATGGTTACTTTTCCAGATAATAACCGTGTTGCAGAAACCGTTTCTCTTCGAAATAATGAGCATCCTGTAGAAGCTGTTGCTGTTCCAGACAATGAACATGCTGTAGAAACTGTTGCTGTACCAGACAGTGAACATGCTGTAGAAGCTATTGCTCTTCAAGACAGTGAACATGCAAAAGAAGCTTTTTCTCTTCAATATAGCGAAAATGTTTCAGAAACTGCTGTTCTTTCGCAGCCAAAAGGTCACACAGAAGAAAATACTAAAGTTTATTCCCCTAATTCGGATCACGAAGAAAACATTGGAGATTCAATTGATATATTTAGTTTTGTTGATCCAGGACTTTGGCCAGAAACATTGTCTCATTCAATAAGGCAAGCCATTTTAGAAATGGGTCCAAAGCAAATTAAAAATTTTGATTTTCCACGCGATTCTACAGGCAGAAAATTTTCAGATGCTTACTATAACAGGCATTTAAAAAATGGTGAAGAATGTAATAGAAATTGGTTAATTTATTCCATTTCAAAAAATGTTGTTTACTGCTTTTGCTGCAAACTTTTCGAAATGCATAATTCGAAACATAATAAATTTATTCAAGGACAGAATGACTGGCAACATCTTGCAATGTACTTAAATCGCCATGAGAAAAATTCAAGTCATTTGAACAATTACAAAAAATGGAAAGATTTAATTACATCCTTAAAAAACAAGACTTGCATTGATCATTTGCAACAATTAGCTATTGATACAGAAGGAAAACGTTGGTACGAAGTAATTAAACGAATTATTTTTGTCATACAATTTTTAGCCACGCAAAATTTAGCATTTCGAGGTAAAAGCAATAAGCTTTACGAGCGCAACAACGGCAACTTTTTAAAATGTATTGAAATGCTGGAAAAATTTGACGCGTTCATATTAGAACACACACGGCGAGTAACAAAAGATGCTGATTTTAAAAATATGCCCTCCTATTTAGGAAACAAAATTCAAAACGAAATACTCGCTTTATTGGCATCAAATATAAAAAAATATATTATTGATCTGTGTCAACAAAACAAGTACTTTTCAATTTTTCTCGACTGCACTCCGGACGTTTCACATACTGAACAAATAAGTGTAATATTCAGATTTGTTCACTTTAATTCGGAAAATAAAAAAGTTGAAGTACGTGAGCACTTTTTATCATTTTTTCCAAGTTTTGATGCTACAGGGGCTGGCTTGAGTTCATTCCTTACAGATTTACTGAAAACTTTAAATTTAGATATAAGTAATTTAAGAGGCCAGGGCTATGATAATGGCTCTAATATGCGCGGCAAAAATATAGGTTTGCAAAAAAGAATTTTAAATTTGAATCCCCGTGCATTTTATGTTCCATGCTCCAACCATAGCCTAAACCTGATAATCAATGATGCTGCTAATGTTAATCATGAAACTATTGGGTTTTTTACAACAATCCAAGAATTGTACAAATTGTTCTCATCTTCTAATTACCGATGGGACATTTTAACTAAACATGCAGATAGTTTAACTTTAAAGCCATTGTCAGAAACACGTTGGTCAAGCAGAATCGATGCTATAAAACCACTTTTTAAACAACTACCGGAGGTGTATGATGCCTTATTTGAAATTCATGATTCTTCAAAATTCGATGAACAAATAAAATATCAAGCTAAATGTCTAGCTGAGAAAATCGCTACATTGCCATTCATTTGTTGTGTCAAAATTTGGCATGATATTTTAAATCAGGTTAATTCTGTCAATAAAATATTACAAACTTCATCTATGAATACTCAACGTGCTTTAGATGCACTCAATGATCTAAATAAATTTCTAAATGACTATAGATCTGACGATAATTTCAAAGAAGTTATTGAACGTTCCAAATTAATTGCAAAAGAAATTGATGCAGAATGTGTGTTTTTTAGTAAACGACCATTACGACGGCGTAAAAAGGCAAAGCAATTTGATTACGAACATGAAGATGAAATTATAGAAAATCCTGAAATTTCATTTAAAATAAATTTCTTCCTGCGCATAATCGATCAGTCATTAACTTCTTTGCAGGAAAGATTTACTTTGTTAAAAGAGCATATGAATTCATTTCAGTTTTTGTATTTGTTAAGTACATCACAAAATAAAGAATCTTTATTATGTTGTTGTAAAAAGTTAGAACAAAAATTAACTCACGAAAATCAGACAGACATTGACGCAGAGGATTTGTGTGAAGAAATTTTACATTGTCTGTGCCATCTATTTCCAGTTTTAAAAACGATGTACACCAGATTCTTCAATACATTTATGAAAATGACCTTACCTCTGTTTATCCAAATTTTACAATTTCTCTTAGAATTCTTTTGACGCTACCAGTATCTGTAGCATCTGCAGAACGGTCATTTTCAAAACTGAAAATCATTAAAAATTATTTACGTTCCACAATGGCTCAAGACAGGCTTTCAAATCTTGCCACTTTATCAATAGAATCTGATATTTTGAATGCATTTGATATACACCACATTATTAAAAATTTTTCATTGCTGAAAGAAAGGAAAGTTAAGTTCATCAAGTGATTTTTAAAATTTCTTTATGTATATATATATATATTAATCTGTTTCTTGAATATATCTTTAAAAAGTAATAGTTTCTAATAAGTATTCGAGCTTTTTCATTGTTAAAAGCTATACATATAAGTTTAGTTTTCCGAATTTTTTTTAATTAAATTTTTATTTAAATATTTATCATAATGTTTATAACAATTTACATTTCATGTTTTTATTCTTTGTCCGTATTACTCTTGCTTTGTTTTTATCTAATGTATTTGTATATATTTGTATATATTTTTTTTTATGCCTACATCTGCAAAATAACAATTCTTATTTTATATAGGGGAGACTAAGGCGCATGTGAACTTCGCATTTTTTCACTAAATATTGTATGAATTTTTAATGGAAAAAAAAATTACCATCGATGATAGCACCTGTAAACATCTGTAAAAATTTTTTGAAGCTCTTTGACATTTAGTTTGTTCTAGGTAGTCAAAACACTGTCTCAAAAATAAAATCTCAATTCCAACTTGCTAAGTAAATAACTTTATTTATTTATACATTTAATCGAATTTTAGTGTTTCAATATATACTATGAATACTAATGAATATTTTTATGTTAAAAAAATATTCTAAAAATTGCTAATTGTTAATGATTTGTCATTTTAACACTAATGATCATGTGGGGCACTTGTGAACAGACAAGATTGGGCAGATATGAACAATTCATAGTTGCCCCAATAATCATTCTAGGATTCTGTTATTTTCGCTTAACTTCATGAAAAATTCGGTTTTGTCTCTCCATCTTTGCGTGTCCTAATTTTCGTAAATGTATTCGGATATCCCTTTAATTTTTATTTTGACCTCTTTTATAGCACTATCGATCTTGAAAATGAAGTGTTTAACATTTATAATTCGTTTACAGAAACAATCAAACTATTCCTTTAGGGTCGATGGGGAAAAATATTCCGTGTCCTTTTTATGGAGTACGAGCGTCACATATACGTATTGCATAAGGTGCTCAGAATCTTGTATTATTCCCACTTGTTATTTTGTATTATTTTCATTGTAAATAACCAGTGATAAAAGGTTAAAAACGATGTAAAAGATGCTTGTCGCGTTAGGGTTAATGATGTCACGCTATCTCAAACTTAATGAAATTGATCTACATTTTAGAAGTGCAGTAAAACATACTTTTTATATAATAGGGGTGTAAAAAGCATTTATTATTCATTTAGAGAATTACACAAAAGAATTCCGTTGCAAAATTATATAAGATTAAAAATCGTTTACAGTATATAATTAAAATGTTACGCTGTTTAAAAACATAATGAAATTTATGTATATTACTGAGGTGCATAAAAATGCATAGCATTTGTTTTCATTTACAAGACACAAAAAGCATTCGGATACCTAAATCTCTGGAAGTGCGTTTTTAGATGCGTGTGCTTATAGCTGAATTAAATTTTAGTAAACCATACGCAGTGTAATAAATCTATAGACATGGCTTTTTAAACTTATCGCCTGTGGACGTGAATTTTTAAAAACGGGTGTTTAATTATGATATACATTTTCCATATTGTTTATTTATCTTATTAAATAGTGAAGTTTTGTTATAGTTTTTGAAAGTGTTGGAAAGCATTTCATAAGACATGTGTGACGCACATTTTTTTTTCCTATTTTCTTATTTATTTAGTGCAATTGATAAAAGGTTTTTTTTTTCTCAAATAAAATAGTCCTCCCCCCCTCGAAAAAAATATTAATTTACATAAAACCAATGCAAAAATATTATTATTATGCGAAGCTCTAAAAACTATTTATTTTCTTATATGTTTTTCCTGTTGTTTTTCACTTTCTATGTCATGTACTGATTTTGTAATTTCTACTCTGATCAATAAAGTTATGGTTAATAAAATGGAAATTTAATTGTATTCACTTACACACAGTGTTGAATTCGGACACTTTCTGCTGGAAGGGATTTCTGTGACTCCGGGGGATGACATTATAGAGTTCCAGGGAAAAAAAAGGCGCTAACTGACCATTGAAAACACACGATCTGAAATCTTCCGGGGGGGGGGGAGCATTTCATTGCTCCAGGGGGATTACCTGAATTCAACACTACTTGCACATATACATAATTATGCCTTTTTTCATGGTGAAAGGCGCCAAATAAACTTCTGCACACAGGCGCTGGTTACCACTGGAACGCCCCTGTATATATATATATTATTTTACCAGTTGCAGGGGTAGGAGTGACCAATTAATAAAATATAGGACATTTTTTGTGAAAAATATAGGACATATATAGGACATTTTGAAAATAACGTTATTGGATATATATTGCTATAAAATACATTTTAAAAACAATCTACAATAGTTTATAAATTTTCACTAATTAACAATAGTAAATCAAGATATAATATTAATATATATATATATATATATATAATTAATTTTTCCATTGTTATTCTTAAATCTTCTTGGTACAATGGAAATTTTCCAAACTACAATGTTAGATTTCAAGAAAATTTGTTATGTTTGAGAAAGGCTCACATGTGATAGATACCCTTGTCAAATGCATTGTGAACAATGTGTAAATTAAAGGTTCCAACACTACGCCTAATTTTCTCATAGATTGCATTTCTCTATCGAAAATTTTAAAAGCTGATTTATTTATATTAGGACCAGGACCATTTGATCCAAAGATGAGCAAATGATTTAGATCCATTCTAGAGGCTTTCATTTCATTTATTTTGCAGTTACATGATCAAAACGCTCACTTCCAATATAATTTTTGGTAATACCACCAATTTCCTCACCCCAATATCTAGCAAAAATGTTTAATTATTTTTAGTTCTGGTCATTTAATGTCTCATAATACATGAGTGTGAAAAAAGGGGGATTATTTGTTGAAATCATCACTAACAGACTTGCCAAGTTCTGAAATCTAAAAATCAGGAGATTTTGTATCAGAAATCAGGAGATATTTTTGTCTATGAAAACTTAAGAATTTAATCATATAATGATTTCACGTATTTTTAATTTGACTAAATATTATAAAAAAGGGGGCATTCTGTTACTCATAAACTTGTGTAAAAGCTATAGTAAAGATCATAAGTAAGTCTTAATCGAGACAAGTTATTGATAATGCAGCAGATGATCACAATAACAGTCACAAATTTTAAAGATTCATCATTTATAATGAATCCAAATGTAGTTTATCGCATAAAATACTGCTGATCAATCATACTAAAGAACAATTATGCCTGTACTAGAGTTTTCGTCACTGAATCACAACATATTTTATTGTAAAATAACAGAATATTTTAAAAATGTGAAAAATCAGGAGAAATATGTCAAAAATCAGGAGTATGGAGAAACATCTGAAAATCAGGAGTCTCCTGCCGAAATCAGGAGACTTGGCAAGTCTGCACTAATTTGTTTTAAAATATATCAGCCAAGGCTATGAGGTATGGCGCATGACACTTTCTTTGAATTTAACTGTATACCTTGTGGCAAAGAGGAAACTGTAAACATTTACAAAATAAATTTTGTATTCCATCTGATGACTGAAATAAATAATTAGGGCCATGTGAATTATCCACAGAATCTTTGATCGTCTCTTCCTCAAAGTCCTTCCTTAAAGTCCAAGTACTCAATCCACTTATTATTATTTTTTTTAAAATTTGATATTGAAACTAACTTTTTCTGTCAGTAAAATCCACAAAGCGAGATTGAAACTAGTTGCTTTGTTTTTCTGAATTATCTTTGAGCTTCGCTGTTTTGGAATGCTGCATTAACTGCAATTAACCGCTGTTACTGATGGGAACTGGACATGGTAATGATCTTTACCCTTCACACAACATTCAGCAATTTTTACCATGCCCGTCAATCTGATCTATCCAAGCACCACAGAATTTCATCAATCTATGTTCACATTGTGTCATTGCATTAATGTAATGCAATAAATATGCCTTTTCTACATGAAAAAATAAAATAAAAACGATGTATTGCAGCTGAATACACGATAAGAGAAACTAAGATAATCGCAATGAAACACAGAACCACGTTGAATATTAGACTAACTCAGCGAGCAAAGCGATGATATTAATACCAAATACATGAAAAAACAGAGAAATATAGGAAATATAGGACAATTAGAAAAATATAGGACAATACAGGACATTTTTGAAGATTATTTTAAAAATATAGGATATATAGGAAATATAGGACAACTCTGACCCCTGCAGTTGCTTTTATGATAAATAAGAAATTTTGGTTCTATTATTATAATAAAACACTTATTTAAATATGGGAAAATGAAGTATTTCGCCATGAAAATTTTACTTTAGAGCGCATCTTAATATATAAACAGGAGCGGACTGACACAGTTTGGCCCACCCCGCTAGTTTTGTGCACTGGCCCATCAGTCGATAAATCCATAATGTCATTATAATCGCTTATTTCAATTGGTAGTAATTTCATTGTTTAAAAAAATCTTGTGGGTAGAAGGTTAACTTGCTTAATTTTTATTTATTTTTTAGTATACTTTAATAATTAAGAGATATACATGCAATAAATTAAAGTATTTGAAATTTATTATGTAATTCTGTTCAGATATTATTTACATTAAAAAAATGCTTAGTCCAATGGCAGGTCAATTGCGCAATCAGCATCGGTCAACAATATCGTTAGAATAGATGACAGTTACTTGTGAAAAGTCTCTCAACAGAAATAAGGCATCGGCGTCCGGGCTACGCCCAAGGCTTAGACTCATCTAAGCGGGCAACCGGCAGCCTCTAGCTATCGGATATGGGTCATTCTCTGATAAAGGGAAATTTTATGTCCTTGGCTAAAAAATGTGAATTAAGTCAGCTATGAATGTTTGCATTTTTTGTGAACATTTCTGTTAGAATACTACATTGTGCACTAGTTTAAATATGAAAATAAAATAATTTCAATATCTAAAAAAGCTGTAAATTTGAAAATGTCATTACCATGGCTTGTCCCAAAATTTAAATTTTTGAATTAAAACCCTTATTGTTAAGATTTGGAAAGCTTTAGAACAAATGTAATGATTATATGGGTATATTTGATGTTTGTACTTTTTATACATTTAACAACTTATACAAAACAGAAAAGATTTTTATTGATTACACTTATTTTAAATTTGTCCCTAGCATTAACTATCATTACCATGCTCCACTGTAATTCTTCATTTAATTTCCCCCTATATGTTATTTTTATATGAAATTTCTCTTAGATTGTATAGTTCCACATTTTATGAGCAGTAGCATCTATTTTTAATTAATTATGCAAAAACTGCTTCAATTTATGGAATTTGTTCCAAAATTATAGTCTGTGTACTTAACATGTGTCATCACCAAGCTCCTTATTGTTGAAATGCTTATTCAGTAATTTAACTTTAGAGAATCAATTTCAAAGACAGTTTGGGACTGCTTTCAGAATAAATACTCTATAAGTTTTAAATCGTTATAGTTTAGTTCTAAATTAGGGTTAACGATAAAAATGTCATTAAAATGGTCATTATCATTGGCGTATTATATTTATGATTTCAAGGTCATATTAATGACAATTTTAGACATTTTAAAAAAAGGTCATTGATATTCCTTAGCAAAAATTCCCATATCTTAAATGTCTGTTGTAATTTGAGTCAGAAATCAAGAGTTAAAATGTCAAGAGTCTAATCATTTTATCGAAGCCAAAATTTCCCTTTATCTGAGAATGACGCATATAGGTTGTAAAACAGGGAGCCAGCTGAGATGTGCTGATTTATCCCTTCCGGATATGGTTGTCCTCTCGGCTGCGTTTACCGCATTCTTTAGGTGCGAGAATCCTCGCCGAATTAAATAAGCTCAAGAGTTTGACGGCTCCCAAGAAAACTTTGTGGAATCTATCTCTCGTATGGAAGATTTTGTAGTCCGTCAGCACCGTTGGTTTATTCTTTTCAGCGGGAAAGGCTCACAGAAGGGAAGCTCTAAAACTGGTAAGAGAGCGTCCAAAGCTGCAAAGCCGAAGGACACTCAAAGACAAGATGACATCCCGAGGAGGTGGTATCGTCGGACAGGTCCTATTCCGAAGTCGCTGTATAAGCGACAGAGGAATGGCAAACTGTCACTTCTAAGAGTGAGGAGGAAACAGTTGAGGAAGGAACGTGCGGAGAGATCAGGTAGACTGTCTGTGGCCCGGAGCGGACCTGGGAGCGGCGGTGCCAAGAGGGCCAGTCCAGCGGTGCCTCGTCGCGACCGGGAGAAGCACATTTTGCGGATATTTCCAAACGACAATAAGGAAAGGGCATGTTTACAAACAAACGCTTCCTTCAACCAATCTACCAGTTACATTTTTGCTTTAGCGATCATTTCAGGAATTATCATGGCGACGTTGACCAATCATACAACGGAGCTTTTAATCGCCGACAAATCAGACCAATCAGATCGCCTTGACTTTTTTGGTACTGTAGGAGTCTTAAAGATGAGCAGAAAATTACTGGGGATCCACAGTAATTTTGTCCACAGTGACGTCAGCTGCCCTTTCCTTATACTGTTACTTGTTTCTTCAGACGATACTCGCAAGCTAGTAGCCACTACGATTGATCCAATGAAGGCTTTGAGAGGAATGCGGAACACCTCCAATGGAGGGGTTCTGATTTTCGCGAACAGTGCTGCGGACCTCGACAAGCTGGTGGCTGAAATTGACAAATCGGAATTGGTGAAGAGTCATCTAGCTTCTAAACCGGTCAGGAGCAATCCAGAGATTGTCATATTTGGCGTCGGCACGGATTCTACGAGTGGCGAAATCATAGAAGCCCTGAAACATCATAACGCAGCGATAGAGAACGCTAATATTACTTTCAAGAAATTCTTTGAATGGAAGAAGCAGCGGAATGGTGTAGTCTGTTTGGATCTGGAGTCGTATCGGTGACTTGATCGAATGCGGAAGCTGAACGTTGGTTGGAACGCATTGTTCTTCTCACGCAGACGGCAACCTCTCCAATGTTACAATTGTTGGAAATATGGCTACATGGCAAGAGACTGCCGCAGCACGACATGTGTGGAAAGTGTGGTAGTCAGGACCACATACTCAGAGATTGCACCAGCGAACCTGCGTGTCCAAACTATACTAAGGTCAACTCGATAGAAAAGACTCTACCCACTGATTATGCTGCGAGTTCACAGGAGTGTCATATCTTCCGCAAAGAACTGGCGTTGACTGAGAAACGAAATTATAGCCGATATTCCAAAATTTCTTCGCCTCAATGTCAAACGCAGTACAGCGGTGACGTACCAATTAGAGGAGACAGTGCTCTCACAGAGCATTGATGTGATCTCCTTGAACGAGCAGCGTGTCAACCAGAGCAAAATCGTCGGCCGATGGTTTTTCCGATGTCTTCGGAACGCAGCAGAGCCGCCTTTTGGATCAGTTCTCGACTGAAGTACTGTGTGGTTCTGAATACCGACGACATAGTGGTCATTCGTTGTACAATTTCAGAGGAGGACGTGTTAATAGTGTCGTGTTATTGCTCTCCGTCTGAAGACATCGTTCCGGTCCTTACTCAGTTGGGTGGCTTGCTATCGAAGTACCTTCAGGACAACGTTCAGATTGTCGAAGATTTTAACGCGAAGTCGTACATCTTGGGGGACAGACCAACAGATGCCAGGGGCGAGGAGGTAATCTCCTTCGCTCTTGGTCACGATTTGGAAATCATCAATAATCCAGACAGTGTGGCGACCTTTGATGAACATCAGGGTCAAAGCTGGATCGATTTACTTCTGGTCCGAAAGTGCGCACATCGCATTACTGATTGGATTATTCAAAGACGGGGTGACACTCAGCGATCATAACGCCACGTTCTGGACCTACCAAGGCAAGCCAAGGATTCAAAATCCTAGGGGCGTCCGCCGTCGGTTGAAACCTAGGGACCTTACCTGGGACGATTTCCTCCGGGATCTACAGAGTGCAGATTTGGATGTATATGATTACGACACACCAGACTCGGGATTTGAGCATCTTGATTCAGTCCTGGCGGAATTGTGCTCGAAACACCGAAAACGTCGTCCTGCCACAGGCAAAGAGACGTGTTGGTGGACTCCGGACTTGGAGTCTCAGAGGTTTAGAGTGCGCGCACTGAGGAGATTGTTCAAGCGGACGCTTGACCCGACTTAGAGAAGGAAACGAGAGGCCCTCTTTAAGCGGAGGCGGGTACAGTATAAGAGAGCAATTTTGGAAGCTAAACGTGATTCTTTCCGAAAATTCCTTTCGGATAAGCTTTTAACCGACAAACTCGGCAGGTCTGTGCGGTGGTGAGTGGCAGGTGGAGGCCTGAAGTTCCAGTCACACTGCAGCTTCCCGACGGGATGGTAGCACCCACAAAGGATGAAACCCAGACTGGTCTTGCAAGATACCACTTCAGACAGGTCGATGAGGTTGTGCAAACAGCGATCAGTAACACAGATTATCCGGATCTGTTTGACATCGGGGAACTTGAGTTGGCGATCGAGTCGATAAAGCGCCAGGCCACGATGGATTTAGCCAGAAAATAATGAGAGAAGTATTTCACTGTCACCCTCAGTGGTTGCTCTCTTTATACAACCATTGTCTTAGAGTCTCTGTTTCCGAGAAGTTGGAAGCGAGCGGTTGCTGTCTACTTTCCGAAGGAAAGTAGAAATAAGAGCGATCCCGCTTCTTACCGTCCAATTTGCTTACTTCCCGCCGTTGGGAAGATCTTGGATAGATGTGCCCAACTCGATTAATGAAATTCTTGGAGTCCAACGGCATACTCGATGATAGACAATACCGTTTCAGACGAAATCGATAAACCATTGATGCGCTCCATGTGGTGGTCTAGTACATTTCTCAGAGTAAGAAAGCAGGTCAATACTCCTGTCTCATCTCATAAGCTTGGATATCAAGAATGCGTTTAACAGCGATCGACTCTTTTCTATAAAATAGATCGATCATTTCGAATGCATACGAGCATTATACTTCAAAGTTGGGGGGTGCCGCCGCAGGGTTCGTGTCTTAAGCTGGTGATGATCAACAGCTTGTTGAAACGTCTTGGATCGAGGAGGCTTGGACCGTACTTGTCTTTGCCGACGATATACTCATTTTTGTACGTTGTACAGCGCTCTATAGATTCGCCGACAATGTCCAATGGGTGCTCGCAGAGATTTACGCGTGGGCGATAGGATGCAGCCTGGAGTTCAGCTTCGATAAGTGCTTGTGCACTGTTATACCAGCGAAGGGAAAGATGGATTACGACCCTTCAATTGCCATCCGGATAGATGACCACAGGGTGAAATTCTCCAGACAAATCAAGTACCTGGTAGTAGATTTTGACAGGGATTACAGTTGGATGCCTCACTTGGACCTCGTCCAAGAGAAGGCAACCAAAGTCCAGTACAAGCTTACTAGTAAATCTGCAGATCAGGAGCTTCAAAGTCAGCTCTTCTAATGACTGTTTTTTACCACACTTTGCGTATAATTTAACTTTATACAAACAACAATCGAAAGTTTTCAAACTACATAAATTTATAAATAAACAAGACAAAACTTTCGCGTCAAACCTATCAAATGAGGTTCGTTCTTACTATAACGAAGTTTAAAATACACTCAAGAGCCAAAACATTATGACCACCTGTCAATAACGAGTTGTCTCACCTTTGGCGCGCAACACAGCTTCAACCCGCCATGGAATGGATGCCACAAGTCCTTGTAGATGGCCGGAGAGAGATTGTACCAGAAGATGTTTAAGCAACGGTCACGCAAATCAGAGATATTGTGAATTGGTGGTCTATGAACTCTGAGCTGCCGTCCCATGGAATCCCATATGTGTTCTATCGGATTGAGATCCGGTGAGTTAGGCGGCCAGGACATTAACTGGAATTCAGCGTCATGTTCCTGGAACCATTCCAACACAATTTTAGCCGTGTGACACGGAGCGTTGTCCTGTTGGAACATTCCATTTCCGGCTGGAAAAAACTGAGGCCATATAAGGGTGCAACTGGTCCGCAATGATATTCAGATACCCTGTGGCATTCATGGTCTGCTCTACCACAACCACGGGTCCCAGAGGCGCCCAAGAGAACGTCCCCCAAAGCATAATACCGCCACCACCGGCCTGCGTATGACCTACAGTACATTGAGGGAGCAACTGTTCGCCTAGAAGACAGCATATCCTCACACGTCCATCGGCGTGATGAATCACAAACCGTGATTCACATGACCAGGCAATTCTCTCCCACTGATCCATGAACCAGTCGCGATGTTCCCGGCGCATTCGCAGTTGCCGATGACGCTTGGTCAGCAAAGGCACATGAATGGGACGTTTGCTGCGTAGCCCCATATCCAACAGTGTCCGCTGAACAGTGTGCTCCGATACTATTCTACTTGGCTCTGCAATGTATTGGGCTGTCAGCTGAGCCAATGTCTGGCTCCGGTTTTGCTTCACCATCCGAGACAGTCTCCGACGACCTTTTTCTTTGATAGCGTATGGACGTCCAACACCATGTCGTATACTGCTGATTTCACCGTCATTCATCCACTTTGCATATGTACTAACAACTGTAGATCGCGAACAACCTACGAGTCGTGCAGTTTCGGAAATACTTGTTCCGAGCCATTACAATCTGCCCTCTATCAAAGTCGATTAGATCCGCAGCCTTTCCCATCACACATAGAAGTAAGTGAAAGAATTATTCTTCAGACTCTCCAGCAGCAGTTAAATACCACTTCCACCAGATCACGTGCCTTCCACGTCATCCAGGCGCGTTCATTGCAAAATTTAGGGGTGGTCATAATGTTTTGGCTCTTGAGTGTGTATTCAGATCTAGGTGTAACAGTTGCTGCACTCCTATGCAGAAATGTATGGATACAAAATTTATAACGATTTTATATATTAAATTCAGTTATACAGATAATATTACAATTCTTAACTGGGGCATAATCACCATAGCAACCTGAAATCAATATCTATCATGGGATATGATTGAATTATTTAAAAATAATAGAATTTGATAGATTGGAGAAAACTTTTATTAAGTTGCGACTGGTTTTTCATAAACTTTGAAATGATGCAACAAAATTTTGCAACGATTTTATATGTTTAATTTCAAATCATTCACCTTGGGAGTTTTTGCGCTATTATATGTGAACAGGCTGACAAACAGATGGATGGACCAGGTAACGACTACAAGTGCTACAAAGTTGAAAAATCCGTGAGGAGACCGGGCACTCACAGATTGGCAGGAATGGTGGGACCGATCTAAGGATGGCTGGTTGACATATGCGATCTTCCAGAGAGTCTCCACTCGGAAAGTCCACTACTGGGATTTCTATCTAAACCAGGTTCTAACCGGACATGGTACCTTCGGCGACCACCAAGCCCGCTTCTTTAACCCTTTGAGCTCAGGTGGTTGAATTTTCTACTACTTAATTCTGAAATGTCACAAAGGCACCAGAAAATTCGACCATATTTATTCGAAAAAGGTTTAATGCATTTTTTTGTGTATATCATTAACAGATATTTTTTCTTTGCAAAATACTGGTGCCAGTTTGACATTTGGAATTTTGAAGAAATTTTCCCACCAGAGCTCAAAGGGTTAAAGGCAACACTGCATGCTTTTGCGGGAACGGATCAGCACGATTAGACATTGTATCTATGCGTGCCTTCTGTGGAGGTCCATTAGGGAAAAGAGTTTCCCACTAAACTTCCATACTCAAACGCTTACCGATCTTTGCTTTGATCATTACAGCAGGAGGGGCATCGTTGAAATAGTCAGCGATCTCTTGATAAAGACTTTGCATCGAATGCACTACTGTATAAGAGGAGTCCGAAGTTGGCGCGATTCGTACAAAGCGACTACATAATGTTTTTCAGAATTTCCTTGTGCGTAACGAGAATTCGAGTCGCTTTGCTGAAAGTTCTCCCTGAAAGCTGGGTCCGCTGATCAGTGTTGTGCTCAGGCAGCTTTTGCTACAATGCTTGCTATACTGATCCGTAGTGGGGTTCGGAAGGTGTCGTTTCAATGGTGACGGTTGATTGTTCGTCAGACTGACGCTTGGGTCGTGCGCCTGGTGTCCCTGCTTGCAGTTCCTGGCCAGCAGCGGCGCTGTCGTAGCAACTGATCATCAGTTGGTTCCTCTAGGATTGGAGGTCTCATGACCTCCTTGTTGGACCGCATCGAGCCACTCGGCTCTGGATCGGAAAACTCATAGTTTTACTTCCTATGACAAAACTTATTGCATGAACTGTTTCGATAACACAGAATAAATATCACACCAAAAATATGCAATAAATTATATTTATTACAAATGATCAAGGATAATGGATTAAATATACAATGTCATTATGACAATGGTATGTAGATAAAAAAAATCTGATCAACTTTCATGTTGTATAAAAGGATTTGGAATAGATTCCATTCCTTCAGTCGGACATATCACAACGACTGCAGTACCTCGGCATACAACAAGACCAAGTGACCTCCTATCTTCTGTAAGTTTATAGGCATCATCAGGATCTGCATAAAAATTATACATTTACATAAAGTTAGAAAATAAATTTATAATTGCTGAAAGAAAAAAAAAAAAAAAAAAAAAAAAACACTATACTGTAAAATATCTTTTATCCACTCCCCCCAAACGTGAAGAAAAATCCTAAAATAATCAGAGGGGGCGCTTACATGGGATTTTTCTGTGATCTTTTCACAAAATTTGCAGGGTTTTATCCCAAAATTTATGAATTTGCAAATTTTTTTTGCAATTCTTGTGCCTTTCTTTCATGATTCTTTGATAAAATGTGCATTCTTTCAAGATTTTCTAATGGAAATCATGCCTTTTTTTTCGGCGATTTTTTTGACTTTTTTTTGACTGTTTATTGATACGACATATTTGGATGTTTTCTTACAATTTTTTTTGACAAAATGTGCAGTTTTTTGTCAATCATTTGAGAAATTCATGATTTTTCCACGATCTTTTGATGTAATTCGCATTTTTAAAATGATCCTTTGATTGCATTTTTTAAGATCTGACATAATCCGCGTTTTTACTGCAATCTTTCGATGAAATGTGGGTTTTTTGGTGATCTTTTGGCGAAATTCATAATTTTTTTGCGATCCTTTGAAGAAATTAGAGATTATTTTTCATGATTCTTTGGCGAAACTAGCATTGTTAAGCGACCATTAGATAAAAATTTCCCCTTTGTTCATGATTTTTTGACGTAATTTCCGTTATTTCAACGATTTTTTGGGGAAGGGGGGAGGGGGGTGAAGGGGCACTTTCTCAGGATTTTTGATAAATTTTAAATTTTTTATAAAATGGCGAGAGGGTGTTTGATCAGGAAGGGCAGATTAACGGTATTTTACGTAATCAGTTGTCACTATTCTAGCAGATTAAAAGGCTTTGCACATATATTTATTACTGAAAATGCTATATTATAATACAAACGTTTATTGTTTTGTTGCATTACACATTGTTAGACTAAAAAAATTACATGTTTGAAAATTATTTTAAAATATCAAAAAAAGTTTGGTAAATTATGTCGGTTTTCACTAAAACTTAGATTTTTTTTTTTTTTAATTTAGCAGAGTAGAGAATGAAATCATGGTATAATTATAAGCAATAATGAAATGTTATAACATATGACAGATTTTCCAAGCCATCACTGGCAAAGACGTACAAACATATTTTTATTATTATTATTATTGTTAGTATAGATATACAGTTAAAATTCTATTCAACAAATGTTATAGTTACTAAAAATCATAATATGAAAATCCTATTAAATATAAATTCAATCAGATATCTTTTTGAAAAAAAGGAATTTGCATGCTTTCTAATTCTATCTTTATACAAAAAAAAAAAAAAAAAAAAAAAAAAAAAAAAAATTATGAAAGACAATATATATATATATTTAATTTTGAGCTATAATTATTGATATGTAAAAGCTTTTATATTGCACTATTTACAGGGTTGCTACATTTACAGGGTTGCTACTCATATTGGAAATTCCCTGACTTTTCCAGGTGTATTTTAAGTAAATTCTAGTCTAGCAGTGTAGTGTGTAGTAGACATGCTGAGGGTAAAAAAAAAACATGTTATATTACTCAAAAAACACTAAAATTTCTTTAATAGAGTTGCTAATAATCTCTGAGCTAAAGCTCTTTATCCCATTTCTATTCCCAAATCAATAACAATATTTCTTTGAGATTTACAATTGGAATCACTTTCTTTAATAATTTATGATTGCAAGCTTTCAAATAAAGTTTCCTACAAACTGTAGAAACTTGCTACAAAATATTTGTGCACTGAGTTCACAAATATTCGTTTTGTTAACTATATTCCAAAATCATTGTTTAGTTAAAATTTATTTTCAACAAGCGAAGGGAAAACAGAGTGGGGAGATGGAGACTTGTGATAATTACTTATCATTATATGAAAATAACTGCTGCATTGACATTCATTCCATTGACGAGTATTTCATATATGAATACTCGTTTGAAAAAAATTTCACAAAAATCAAAGAAAGTTATTCAAATGATCTGAAATCCATGATAAATAAATGAAAAATCTGAATTCTCGTTAGTTCGAATTAAACGAAGTCAAGAGAAAATGAGTTTGAATTAATGGAAATTTTTAACGTTATTCTGCCATTGAAAATTTCTGGACTTCATGTTTAGTTCGAATTAAGCGAAGATTTGAATTATCCGATTTCGAATTAACGAGAGTCGACTGTATATTGTCTAAGTTCTAAGAGCTGTAATTTAATTTGCAGAATGTAGAATTTAATTATTTTAAATTGTGAGTTATTCCTCTATATGTTATCACAATGACATAAAGGAATTTTATATGCATATTTACATATAAGACCGAATCTTTTAGTTATCATTAATGTGTATGTTAGTTTGAATTATACAGAAACAAATAATCTGGGCTGTAAAACCTGAAAAGATGAATTCACATCAATGGAATAATAAAATAATAATAGTAATATTCCTCCTGAGACCTGAATAAAATAAAATACACACATATATATTTCAACAAATAGGCATTTAAAAAAAAAAAAAAAAAAAAAAAAAAAAACTAAAAGTATGGGAAAGAATAGAATTTATTATAAAGAACACATGGCAAATATTAACATCTGCTATTAAAATCGCGAAAAAAAAAAATAGTTGAAACAAATTAAAATAATATAAAATATGAAACACCAGCAGATTATCGAATTCCAGCTTGAATTACTCACTGCACCATTTTTGTAAATAAAGCAGTTACCATTACCAAAATTCAAAGCCTGAGTGATGATTTAGTATTCATACATTACAGTGTCAAATTATTTTTAGATTGCATACATGAAATTTAACATAATAGAAGGAGAAAACAGAACATCCATTTTAACAGATGCCAGTCTCGGGAGCATAAATGTAGAATTTAACTCTAGGACAGTTATTACATTTAATCATGGGCGTAGGAAGGGGGGGGTCCAGGGAGGGCCTGGACCCCCCTAGGATTTTGGCTGAACCCCTAGAAATATTTTATAGTGAAAATACGACTATTTTTGAAAAAAAAAATATTTAAAAGAGCAGTCACAGGCGGATTACCCATTAGGCTGAGTAGGCTGAAGCCTAGGGGCCCAGAAGAAAAGGGGGCCCGGTGCTAAATTTTTTCTTATATAAAGAACAAGAAAATATTCTTTTACACTGGTAGGACATTAATACAAAAGACAAAAGATGTGCGAAATTCTTTGTCGTAATCTTTTATATTTTAATCATCAATGATTTATGAGTTAATGAAGCAAGCATATGTTTTAATTTTTCCAGTATATACCACTTTGAAGGAGTGAAAGGGGGCCCTCAGAAAGTCAAGCCTAGGGGCCCGGGTGGTAGTTAATCCGTTTCTGAGAGCAGTAGTGCTATAAATGACAAATAATAATAACAAAACCGAATAAAAGGCAACTATTAGTTTTCTATGCCATTATTTAAGAGGGGAGGGGGGGCACACTCAGTGTCTCGTAAATGATAAACAACAACAGATATGAGATATGGCAGACAAGACATTGATTCTTTTTGCTCTGGAACACAGAACGTCTCGATACTTTCATGCTTGAAGCTAGAAGAGGAAGCGGGACGAATCAGCGATAAGGCAACTCTGGCTTCTCTTTTGTATGTATTGTCCTTGATCTTGTTGGTAGAACCAAAGAAAGTCTTCCCTCTATTTGAACTAAATTCTAGGAAATTACGTATAGAAATCAGGTCCTCCTTAGTCTCAAAGATAGTAATCTAACTACACCGCTTTGCATTGGCTAAAACATTCTCTATGAATTGTTTGTTCTCTGTGAATTGCTGGACTACCTGCTATCATCCTCCATATAAAGAACATATAATTTTCAAGGGTATGGTGTTTTTTCATTAATTGTGTTCAAAGATTTTATTTTATATGAAGGAAATTTTTATTGTTATTGTATACTTTTACCTAATCTTCATAAATATTTATCTAATTTTTCATTACTAAGTATGTTTTCGAGAGCGAGGGGTGATTGATATTTATACATATCACTATATCATAATTCCAATATATCTGCTTACCATTATATCTATTACTTCAGTTTTAGTGACAGATTTTTTTGTATACACCTTTTAAAAATATTTTATAATTATACTGATTTTAGATCCTTTTTAAGTTGAATTAAATTAAATTATTCTTTTACTCTCTTGTTATTTCCAAATTCTGCATATTCTGGCCTAGTTGACTCGGATTTATGGTTTCCGAGCCATGTATGAAAGATTTTTGTGGCAATTTTTTCCAAAGTAGAGGAAGAAAACGATAAAATATTCCTTTGTGTTATTATCTTTTTTACATCTTTTAAATAGAGTAAAACTTTTCTAATGGAGACTCCTAAAAAGCGGAAATTTCTATTTAGAGAACTTTTTTATTACTGAATACTTCTATAATATTTGTATGTTTTAATTTTTTCCTCTGAATTCCGTACCCTTCGAATAGCATCTGAATTCTAGATTTTCAATATGTTTGCTATTCAGATATGCAAAATAGCACAGCCAAGAGCTTCGTCTGGTGTAGCTTATAAACCGTTGTTCATAAAATGAACAGTGTTGTTATGTTACATTTTCATACAGCAATGTTTAGTCAATATATGATGCATAAAAGCCGACGGTATATAAAATACAAATAATCATAATCAATTTAGCATTTATGGTATTTATCGATTTCATAAAGCACCTCTCCTTCAACCCTCCCCCCTCACCCTCCAAGAAGAAAAAAAGAGCAGTAGCAGTAATACAGGTATTGCATTTCTCCTAACTTTTTCTTTCGTTAATTTTGCGTTCAAATAGAGGCTCTTTTTATGTAGAATTGTGAAATTGAGACAGTTGAATGTGAAACATTTTATGCTGTTTATACTTTACCTTGCTTGTTACATACATTAATATTTTATATCGTATCTTAATATTTTTAAGCGTCTTCTTAGCTTTTAAATGGCTGATGGTGTGTCTGTGTGCACGAGGGGAAGGGGGGGGGGGGTGGTAAACCTGAAATTCTACCCATGTTTTTAGATTTCATATAAGACACTGCCTCTATCCTCACCCCCAAGAATCATAGGGGCCGGCTCAGGGCCTTTTAAACATTTTGTGCGCAAAACATTTTTCACCTTATTAGTGCAAAACTTTTAAACTTGACTCTACGACTCTTCCGCTTAAACCAACAACCTCATATTTTTCTTGGCTTCCTAGGGACCTTTTTTGAGCATTCGAATAATTCATACTCTTAATTCTTCACAATGCTTAATTTTAACTAGTTGCAGATCTAAAGCGCTAAGTATTGACATTTTATGTTTTCATGTTGAGGCCGTATTTTTAACTGTCAAATCTGTATTATTTTTGGCCGCCCCCACCCCCCTTAAATTTCTTAAACCTTCCTTAAAAATGTCCGATTCACCATCTTTTTTTTTTTTTTTCCCTATCAACTTCTTAGGTCCTGCAGCTACTGCATAAACGACAAAAATAAATAAATAAATAAAGAAAAAATAAAGAAAAGAAAAGAAAAGAAAAAGAAAAAAAGTAAAAAAGAAGAAGATTTCAGCTACATTTCAATTTTGAATATTAATCACCTTCTTTGAACCCTTGGCGCAGCTTCTTTTAAAATGATCTGAATTGCTTTCAATTTTCTTTAACAAAGTTTTAGCACATTACTTTAATAACTACTGAAAACATTTTTATACCCAACTATACCTAAAATAAGTCCCTGGGCCCCATAAGACCCGTTACAAGGCCTTTTGAAGTTTTTCAATCATAAATTGTTATTAAATTGTCCTCTATTAATCCAATCTCCATTTTTGGAACTTTTTTTTTTTCATTTCTCTCACGTTCCTACATTCTAGTTAAGATCCTGGAGTCCATGTAGTCCTATAGGGTCCAGTTCAGGGACTTTGAATTTTTTATTCTCAGATTCCTTTCAATTTTTGAGAAATAAAAGTTCTGCAAGCAAAAATAATCCTAATTTGTATTCATGCAAAATTTTCATAAAGAAAGATAAAGGATTCTAATTGTGAAATGGGACTATTATTTTTCAAATAATACTATTCTGTAATCAAAATTTAATTGTCTAAAGCAAACAAAAATTATTTTTAACATCTGAAATCAGATGAAAACCAAGAGAATTTTTTTTAATATGTAAAAAAGGAATACATACCTCTGAGAAATTCTGTAGTGTTATCAAGCACAAGATTTAAAAGAGGATCATATCCCTTCAAAATGCCAGAAGCTATAAAATATAAACAAATAACACAAATAAAAATATTGATATAAGAAGTTATAAAAGTATAATTTAACAAATTACAATGACCATTTGAAAAATGATATTTCCAAAGACTAAAATTTTTACAAATAAATTCTATATTAAAAAGAATAAAAAACACAATTTTTATAATGATCAAAACATGGCTTATGTAATAACAGAACCATATATTATATATGGCATGGATTAAATATTAGTTATTCTGGACCAATCATAAACAAATTTTAAATGAAATTTCAGTTTTACAATTTTCAGTACTGCAAATTTTTAAGCGGCTAAACATCGCACAATTTCAATTTTTACACCGTTGTATAGGGGAAGAAAAAATACCTTTAAATGCAATTTGCTTGAAAGCTGCATCTCAATTTGTTTTTAATACAGTAGACTCCCTCAAATCCGCACAGATTAGGACCCAAGGTTGTGCGGATTTTATAATTTTGCAGATTTTTGGTTATTGCTTTGTTTAGATTATTTAAAACAGTAATTTGAATGTAATTAATAATGCAATCTAAATTATGATAAATACTTACAATACATTAAAACGTTAAAATAAGTAATAAACTAAAATAATAAATATTTAGATAATTTTTAAAATGATTAAAATACTAAATACAAAGGTCTAATTGATAATGTATGATTAAGTGTTCATTATAAAGATGAAATGTATTTTTCTTAAATTATTCAATGAAACTTGCCTCAAATAATGTACAATACTAATTCACATCAAAATAATAAAATAAGGAAGTTTTATTGCAGGTTTAGCCAGACTTAATAACCAAAAAAGCTTGATTAATACATAAATATATTGGGTAAGATTATGATTATCATTGATATCAGCAATAGCTTGAATTTTCTTCAGAAATAAATTTATTCTTCCTTCAAGAAAAAACATGGTGTCAATAACAAAAACAAAAATTACAAATTAAAATATGTTTGGAATTAATATAAAACTAAAAAAGTCAAATTTTGTCCTTATATCTGAACTGAATGTTTCATTGTTTACATCCATAAATTATGTGCAGATTTAAGAGAGTTGGGGATTTTAGGTTTGCATATTTGAGAGAAAGTACTGTAATTAATTTTTTAATATTTTTTTTGGTCATTGTAGTAATAGAAGTATTCCATTTCTTGATATTAAACATGGATCAGGGCTTGAATTTCAGATTGGAATGGTAGGATTTGCACCCAAAACTTTAAAATCCCACCCAGAATAATATTGTAGTCTGGAGGTTCCCATCTAAAAAAATTCACCTACTTCCAAAAAAATTTGCATTTTGAAACTATGATTAACTCTAACACATGCCTTGCAAAATGTGTTTTTTTTTTTTTTTTTTTTTTTCCTCATGACTGATTGACATATTTTGGGCTTTATTCGGTTAACAGACAAATCTCACGATTTTTTCCCCTGAGGTTGATTGACAAGTTGCACATTATTATCTGCGACTGATTGGTAAATTTAGGGATGATTCTGTTCTAAATGTTCTGAAAATTCAGACATAAAAAATAAAAACAGTTATGACAAATGGTTGCCAGAAAAAATCAATTTCCTTGCAAAAGGATGCAAAAAATATGCTAATTTCATCAAAGGTTTGCAAATAAAAAGCAAATTTCATCAAAGAATCGTGGAAAAAATTCAAACTTGGTCAAATTATCACAAAAAAAAAAAAAAAAAAAAATCAAATTTCATCAAATTATGCAGTGGATAGCAGAAAAAAGCAACTTTTGACATAGAATTGCAGAAGCTTTCAGCATGAAGAATCACAGAAAGTGCAACTCTAGGTACAGAACTGCAGAAAAACACAACTTTTGGCAGAGGATCATTGAAAAAATTTTAATTTTTGGTAAAAGTTGACAGAAAGAAATGTGATTATTGGCAAAGAATCTCAAAAATCTCAACTTTTAGCAAAGGATTAGGAAAAAAAGCGACTTTTGGCAGAGAGTCGTGAAAAAAAGAAAGGACTCTCATGAAGAATCACATAAAAAAAATCAACTTTGAGAAAAGAATTTTTAGCAAATGATCACAGAAAAAAAAAAAAAAAAAAAAAAAAAGATTTCTGGCAAAAGAATTGTGAAAAAAAAAAAAAAAAAAAAAAAAAAAAAAAACCATTACTTTCATCAAAAGAATCACGGAAAAAACATGACTTTCGGAAAAGGATTAAAGAAAATGCACATTTCATTGTATCATTGCAGAGAAAACAAATTTCATCAAAGATTCAGAAAAAAATTAAAATTTTGTAAACAATTGTGGAAAAGTTTTGTCTTTTTGCATCATACTTTTTAGTTGCTTTGCCAGGTAGTTGGTTAACGGAGAAGTTGTTCTATTTATCTCGATACGTGTAAGCTGTTTTTCCTCTGGACAGACGATATGATTTCCTTTAATCATGAGATGTGATATTGTTGTTAACAAATCCATTCATCGAACAAGGAGCTGTTGTTAAATGCCGGTAACTTTTTACGGCAAGTTTCTCAAGGATGATTGTTCTAATTTTCCTTAGATTGTTAGTCATCTCTTGATATATTAAGATGTAACAAGTGCTTTGCAGCAGAGATGCAAGAAGTTTGTCATTTCAAATCACCTTTTAATAGTTCCATTTTCGAGCGGTTAGTATCGTTAAGGATATTTTTTTTACTTTATTTATTGTCATTATAATATCTGGAGATTTAACTGGTTTTGCTTTTAAATTTTTATTAAGATAACTTTAATTGAGTTTCATGGTCTTTAAATATTTGGTAGAATAAATTAAGATTAAAAGTTAATATGAATTTAGTCACTGTTCCAGTTTATGCCTTTGCCTATAAATAAATGCAATACAGATTTAAAAGATCATTGGAATGTTATTTAGATAAAGAATCTTTATAATAACAAGAAATTGATGTTTTATTTTTTTATCAGATATATATATATATAATATGTAAAAATCTATTTCTATTAAATAAAGGTTTGTTTATTTTTAAAACTTGTTATCTTTATTTCTTAATATTTAATTTATTTCATTTGAGTAGATTAAATACAGTTTAATATCTTTTAGAACAATTTAAGTTAAATGCGTTATTGAGTTAGAGCTTTCATAAACTTAACCAGCTTACTTCCATCTGCGTGTTGATCTTCGGATCGTACTCTGTTCGTGTAAGTTTAAGTGTTAGGCTTTGATACTTTAGTATCAAACTATCGCAGTTCGCTGTTTTAAATATCTCTTTTCAAGGGTTTAAAAAATAAGATATATCTTTGTCTTTTTTATCAGTATGCATTTTATTCAAATGTTCTTGTAATACAGAAGGTTTCATAGCTTTGTTGCAAAAACTGTTTGATAAATTAAATACATAGGTAACGATTGGTTTGTAGGGGAATATTTAAATCCACATTTCAAATAGTCAATGCTATACTGCGGACATTTCTTCTTAGATTCAAACATTTTAAAATATAAAATTAGCCACATTTTAAATTTAAATAGATTCACTTTGCAACAAATTTATAGATATGCATAAAGGCTATAATGTCTTTTATAGCTTTCATTCAGAATAAACGAATTTCTTGAGCAGGTTCAAACTATAATTTTGTTTGGAAATCTCTATTCAGGCATAATTCGTCATATTTCCAACATTTTTTGAAATACCGGTTTTGAAAAATAACTATAGTTATGAAACTTTTAGTGAGCTTTATTTAGAAAATTCTGAACAAGTGATCATGATAATACTTTGATCAATGCATTTGCAACTAAATCAGAAAGTTAAATTACATTTTCATTTCAACACGACAAAATCATATTAGGCTAATTCCACGTGTGACAGACATGACATTGGACAGCTTTCCAGACCATTAAATCATATTAAATTTTATTTTATTAGAACAAAATTTAATGAAATGACATATATGGACCTAAACTATAAATATACACACAAAAAATATTAAATACTTTTTTTTATTATTATTTTGAGGGCAAAAACTAACCGTGACAGACATGACATAAAATGGACACAATTTTGCAGTGAACTTGGATTAACTCTCAAAAGATCTGAAACTTATCACAATATAAATACATAAAAAAATTATATAATAAAAATAACTATTAGCTTTTATTAAATCAAAAGAAAAGTATAAATTTAAAAAATAATTAATATTTATAAAATATTTTATAATGTGACAGACATGACACTGTTTTGTGACAGACATGACATGTGTGAAAAAAATTTCTCTATTGTTCAATAAATAGAATTTTGATTTCTATTATTCTTAATTCTAGTTTGTGATCAACTTTTTATGCAGTATAAAGTAATTATTCAGAATTTATTAGTTCTCAATCCTGTAAAAGTCATGAGAATTTGTCTAATGTGGGAGCTTCAGCATCAGGGGCCTCGCTAAGGGGGAGGACAGGGGGGGAGCCTCCCCCCCAAACATTCCCAAATGTTGTTACACTTGGCAAATTTCTTTGAAATTTTAATAAAAATTGTAATATATTTCCTCTTTTTAGATAGAAGTTGCAAAAGATACAACTCTAATTGGGAATATTATTGAAAAATTTACAAATAAGAACTGTATTACATTTTCTAAGTGTGGTAACTTGGCAAAAATATGAAACAAGTTGGCAAATATGAAAATTTGACTTGGCAATTTAAGGTCTTCTCCCCCACCAATAAAAAGTCTTAGCGATGGCCGTGTTCAGCATGGGCTAATATTGTGTCACTTTTGTACCATACAGCTTGATTGTCCAATTCAAATTTACACAGCTGTTTAGTAGTGATGGACTCTAGGCATTTTATGTGATAACTAACTGCCCATCCACTATTTCAAGCATAAGTCCAAGGAACTGAAGGTTGTCATGTTTTACTGTCACCAATTGGCCACACTTCCATTGTACAATTGGCCTTATAGTCGCAGATGGTGAAAGTTTTTGCTCAATGCATTTCCTAGTTTTGAAATTCAATTCCAAACCTTTTTCACATACAAATGTTAGACTGCTGAAAATTATTCCAGGAGAGCAAGAAATAAAACAATCAGCATTTTGTGCTCCGGGAATTGATCTTATTTCTTTACCTCCTACCCAAGCTTTTGCCAAGCTTGCTTTTAACTGCTTGAATATTCTGTCCTGAAGTGTAAAATATGTTGATGTTTAAACTAATGGTCTTTGCAGCTTCTGCAAATTCAGCAGAGGTTCTTGGATCTGTAAATCTGGCATGGCGGTAGCTAGCTTCCCTGACTCGACACTTTATGGTGCCACCTAAACCCTCAACACAGTCTTTCCCATGAGATGTTGCTGAGAAATGCCACGCTGTTGGAAGTTTGTTCAATGTCATAAAATATAATGCGTACTTCTGTTTAAAATGTTGGGAAGTTCCATCAAATTGGAATTCTATTCCTTGCACTTTAAACTCCTTATGATTTTCCAAGAAACTCTCCAATATTAAATTGTTGAATATTTTATATTATAGCATATTTATCGTGAGGTTGAGGTTAGCATTAATACTAATATTACAGGGAGTTGGCACTGTAAATAATATTATTTTAACCTTATTAGTTAAGTTAATTGTGACCAGGCATGAATCAGTCCTTACTCCTTGTGACAGACATGACAAATGTGACAGACATGACAGTTTTTGAACTTTTATTTAATTACTAAAATGGAATTTTTTAAAAACGAATTTTGCATGAAGCATTGACTTGTAGTATAACAAAAGAGAAAATGATCACTTATTTCTTTTGTGCCAGTAGATTTTATACAAAATAAAAAATTTCATGTTTTTATGTGACAGACATGACAAGCATACCTGAGGTTGCATTTATGAGGATACAGAATTTTTTTTAAAAATAAACTGATAATTTTTATGTCTGTATGAAAGAAAAGGGTTGTTAATATATGGTGCAAAAAAAAGAAAGAAAAAAATTCAAACTTGAATACTCACAGGATCACCAAACTTGGAGTGAAAATTAATGTTTTTTAGATTTGTAAGTGAAGCTGATAAAATTAACTGTAAAATGACAATTTATATCAAATAATAATAATAATTGGCATATTTCCATCAGATTTGAATATTTTTCTATCAATTGGTACCAAAGAAAGTAAATTCCATTAAAATTTAAAAATCAGTTCTCAGGTTGACCTTCGCGTGGAATTAGCCATTATTCATCGTTATGAGGATAAAAAAAAATGTCAGAACATAAGCTTCCGCGATCCAAACAGCATACTACGTGAACACAAACAAGTGCCAAGGAAAGCATTGCCCGCCATTATTCAAATGGAAAGTTCTCATTCGCTGCAAGCTGCAACAGGTGAAAGCAGATCCCAGCTCTGGGCTCATTTTCATCAATTTTCATTTAAAGGTATATTTAAGATTTTTATCATCACCCATGCAACGCTGGCGAGACTGGTCAACTACTTTCATTATATTAAATACTAAATAGGAAAGTTTAATATATATCCTCAAATAGGTAGGAACATCATGACCGCCCCCCTTAACTGTCTTAACACACCTCATTTTCCTTTGGACCCGTCACCACCCTCCTGGAAGGCTCCAGTGCCCACTGGGGGAGGGGGAGGCAGTACCACCCCCATTGGGTACCTATGCTGTAAAGGATGCCAGGAGATATTTCAAATGTATTAGGCTAGAAATAAAGATACAGGATATAGTAAAGTGTTGTTGAAAGTTCTCAATTTCTGGCATAATAATATAAAGTTGTCTTTTGCGCAGCTGGAATCTAGTTTTTAGGTCAGCAGGAATCTCCATAAAACAAAATCAGTTTGACCATTTGGTGGCTTTATTGGATGCTGAAAGTTGAAAGATTATTGATTGCATCAGAATTCTTTATACATTGTCCTCTTAAACAATGGCTATTACCAGAATTTAAGGTTTCACAGAACAGAAAGTTGTCAAGCCAAGACATTGCTTAAGGATTTAAAATTGGATGATAGATCCCCATCAAAGTTGTCATAAAAATTAGAGAATTAAGTAAGGTTCATGTTGATTTTTTTTTTTTTTTTAATATATGCCTTTGCAGGTTATCGGTGAAATTTTTTGTTTCTTCACTATAACTGTGATATTTATCATTCTTTTTTTTTTTTTTTAATTATTACCTATAATAAAAAATATATATACTACATTTCTGCAAATTCACAGTTTCTACTTTTTAAAAAAAACTGCAATGTCTGCAGGATCAGAAATCAATACCGTAATTTCTGGAAGAAACGCCGCGGCGTTTACGTGTTTTAAACTGAAATTTCAAGCGATGTGGCGTTTACGCACATTTTTTTTTTTCAAACAAGCGTAATATTTTTTTGAATTTTTACGAAAATTTAAAAAAAAAAAAAAAAAAAAAAAAAAAAAAAAATCTATTATAACTCTAAAATTTTGGACATAAAACGTATCGCGAATTCCGACAAATGGTAGAAAAAAACAAATTAATTTTGATTTCATCAAAATATCGCGAAAAAATGGCAATTTTCGTTAAAAGACCTCAAAAAGTTACGCAAATTTCGCATTAGATTACGAATAAACGAAAATTGCATTTTCGAATGAATTTCCTGAATTTCCCTCTTATCTCCCCCTCCCCTTCTTTTATAACTTTCAGAAAATTTGTTCTGAATCTGATTTTTTTCCCCAGTTCTAAAGATTCAGGGATAAACCATGATGAAATGAATGAATCATGAATCTTTGATGAAATGTGCTTTTTTTTTTTTTTTTTTTTTTTTTTTTTTTTTTTTTTTTTTTACAAATTTCTTCTTTTTTTCTGCATTTTTTGACAGAATTTACGTTTTTTTTTTTTTTAAACCAAATTTTTTTTCAAGTATTGCTTCAATTATCAAAATTCATGATTCATTCAAAGATTCACGATTCATTCCTGCAAATTTTGTGAAACGATCACAGAAAAATCCCGTGTAAGCGCCCCCTCTAATTATTTTACGATTTTTTGTCACGTTTGGGGGGGGGGGGGGTGATTAATGGTTTTTACGGTACTGTTAGGAAAAAAAAAATCAACGTATCCGCTGCGCCGCACTAAGCATATTTTTACTTTTAAACTCGTCGTGGTGCTTATTCCCAAAAATACGGTATTTAAATAATATTATTCATTTTGTATTTATTTATTAATTTCTGATTAATAAATTCATTTTTATGATTCCTTAATACAGCTTATTAATATGTTTCTGTTTAACACGTCAACCGTGGAAATTTCACCTGCAGTGTTTACGACCATTTTCTAAATTTTTTTGAGTGATTTTTCGCGATGCGGCGTTTCTTCCAGAAATTACAGTAATAATAACTATGCTGATATGTGTTGCAAATAAATCCAGTGACAACAATATAATGAAATTAGATTTTTGTGAAGAAAAATTAGTGTCGAAAGATGAATATTTCTGGGTTCCACTAATTAAATTCATAGCTGTGGAATTATTCAGATGCATTCTTACAAAAAGAAACCAGATATTGGCATCTGATTCTTTACTGTATTAGTGGAATTCTTCAAATTATTTTTTACTTTTACATATTCTATTAAATAAATAAATAAATAAAAATAAAACTGGTAAAGTATTATAAATAGAAAAAATACCTTCTCTTCCACCTTGAAATTTTACTCTGATATGTTTTTCTAGATACTTTGATAAATCAACAATACTTTCTTTCCTTTTTTTCTCTTTGTCAGTTCCAGCACGATCCCCACCACCACTTTGCTGTAAAAATAAATAAAAAATTTTAAAAAAATCCACTAATTTACCTTAAAACACTACCTCACTACTTTCAAATATGTAATTTGAATTAATATTTTCTCACGGAATAAAAATAAAAAACTACACTTAAATAGCTAACATAACATTGATAAAATGTTGTATTTATCATGATATACAGCCATTGATATACAGTAGACTCTCTCAAATCCGCACAGCTTGGGACCAGAACTTTTGCAGATTTTTGGTCATTGTTTTGTTTACATTTCTAAAACAGAAATTTGAATGTAATTAATAATGCAATCGAAACTTTAATGAATGCTTACAATATAATGAAATATTAAAATATGTAATAAACTAAAATAATAAAAATTTAGATCATTTTTATAATGATTAAAATATTAAAAGCAAAAGTCAAGTTAGTAATCAATAATTTATGATTAAATATTCATTATAAAGACTAAATGCATCTTTCTTAAATTATTCAATGAAGTATGCCTCATAAAAACAAATTATTAATTCACTTCAAAATCATAAAATAAGGAAGTTTTATTTCAGGTTTAATCAGACATTTCAGGTTTAATCAGACTTAATGACCAAAAAATTTTAATATATAAATATGTTTGTTACAAGATTGTGATTATCAGTGATATCAGCAATATCTTGAATTTTTGTAGAAATAAATTTATTCTTTCTTCATGAAAAAACATGAATAGAGTAGTATTAAAAAAATATATATACAAATTAAAAAATATATGGAATTGATATAAAGCTAAAAACGTCAAATTTTGTCTCTATATCTGAACTGAATGTTTCATTGTTTACATCTATAAATTATGTGCGGATATTAGGATTGCGGATTTGAGGGAGTCTACTGTATATCAACAAACCTCGATTTGAGTTGAGGGTCATTCCATGTTTAGAACAATTTAGAACATTTATTGCAGTAATTTAAGCGATATAACACTAAAAAATATTCAAATGTAAAATTAACAAGATTCGTCAATGAAACCTATCTAAGGGTGAATTTCGATGGAAATTACCTAAAAAATGATGATGAAAATTATGCTTTATATGAAACTTATATTCTTTTTTTTTTTTTTCAGTAATGGCAATTATTATAGTAAATAAAACTACCAAAACTTAAGAAATAACATTAAAATTAGGGAATTTTCATCTAAATTCGGTTTTGAATAAGTTTAATTAGCAAACCATGTCAAATTTATATTTTGAATAATTTTTTTGTGTGTGCTATATTACTAAAATTATTGAAAATAATTAAAAATGTAATGTAAGTTACATTGGAATGACCCTTTACCTAAATGTTAAAAGATTACAGAGACTAAGAAGATAAAAGTATTTTTATCAAATTTCAGTTAAATCAAATATTTTTGGTACATATATATCAGTCAGGTCAAATTCTATCAGGTAACCAAGAAAGATCGTGCGGTTTTTATCAGATGACCCACAAAAATCTCAAACACTTATTTTATTCTTTGAAATAATCACCATTGGCTTCAGTTAGGTGTTCCCAACGAGACACAAGCTTATAAACACCCTTTTAAAATCTTTTCGTTTAGAATCCAAAAAATAGGTTATAGCTTTTGTGAGATCATCTTAGGTGTGGAACTGCTGTTCCCGCAGGTGATTATCCATGGCTAAAAACAAATAATAGTCTGATGGGGCAATGTCCGGGGAGTATGGTGGATGAGGCAAAACTTCCCAGCCCAATGTTTTTATCACCTCCCTGGTCGCTTTGGCCGTATGAGGTCTGCCGTTATCATAGAGGAGAAGAACTCCTCTCCTGTTGACCAGCGCTGGCTGCTTTTCGAGCAAAGCAGCTGAAACCCTTTTCAACTGTGATGAGTAGACCTTGACTGTGATTATTTTCCCGCTTTCTAAGAATTCATAGTGAAATATACCAGCGCTAGTCCACCAAATACACAGCATTATCTTTTTTTGATGGATGTCTGGCTTAGCAACCAATGAGACGGAACCAGAAGTCGACCAATGATGTTTTCTCTTTTGGTAATCACACATTACGCATTTCTCGTCACATGTCAATATCTGATCCAGGAAAGAGGCTTTGTTGTGACACGACAGCAATGACAAGCAGATGTTCAAAATCGTTGGAGCTTGTTTTTGTCAACTAACTCTAAGTTAGTGACTTAAAAGTGAGCTTAAATAAAGCAGAGATGAACACAATAAAAGCTGGTCTGGCAAAGGAGTGTAGATCGTGTAGCTTTTCATTAAAACTAAAACAGAGTTTAAATTGACTTCAAGATTCTTTTATTTATGGCTTCAGATGAAACTTTACAAGAGTGAACTTAACTTACGTACTTTAACAAATTTTATGACAGCAGAAAACTAGCAGCGTTGAACAAAGATGACATAAAAAAAAAGTCAGGAAAACACACTTAAAATATATTAAAACCATTCATACTATTAAACATAATTTAACTAAAATGAAACTCCATGAAGATGCGATCGGATGGTTTAGACAGATACTCCAAACCTTTGTGCAAGCTCCTGGTATGTTAGATCAGGATTCTGTTCGATTTCCTCTTCCAGCTGGACTTGGTCTAAGATGGATGGACGACCAACATGGGGCTTGTCTTCAAAGCTCTCGTCTCTGGATGAAAATCTGCTAACCCACTTTTGAACAGTCCGTTCACTCACTGAAGTCTCTCCAAACACAAAGCATATTCTTCTAGCAGCCTCTGCAGCTATGTTTCCTAATTTGAACTCGTAGAGCAAAATAGGCCTCAAAATCTCCTTTGTCAATGATTGTACTTCCTACAAAACTGATAACAAAGCGTGAGATACATTAAACACTCTACTGATTGAAATTTAAAGGCAATGTACAGAAATGACGTCATCAGAATGACCACGCCTACGCAACAAAAGTAGCTGTTCTCAAAAACCGCACAAACTTTCTTGGTTACCTGATATCAATAGTATATATTTTTTTTTTCTTGCCAATATAAGAAGCTTTTATTGATGCATTTATGCAAGCCGTGCATTTAAATAGTCAAATATTATTACTATTGCAATCAAAATACAAACCTTTCACTCCTTGTTTAAAATACATAACTTTCATTTCATTTTAAATACTTTTCTTAAATTGTTACAATTCGGTGCTTTCACTTCATACAAAATAATAAAAAAGAAAAAAAAAATGACATAAACTAAAACATTTTACTTCACAAACAGAGAATTGTTTTTAATTTATAACATATGAAAAACCAAAAGCTTGTTGGTGAGAAAGAGAAATATGCTATTGGCGACATTTGTGCCCAGCTAAGATAAAAGTACCATCTTTTTTAAATGTATAAATGAATACATTATAGGACCCATTCAGAATTTTGAAGGACCTGAAACCTGGAGAAAAAGAATTTTATTTGAAAATTTCAAAATTAACACTAAATTTTTATTAAAATTTTGCAATTTTTCAAAAATTTTACAGATTTAAAAAAATTTTTCTGTCTACTGTGTTTCAATGTGGATTACTAAAATACTTTACTTCAGTGCCGGGAGAACAGCATCTTCTTTATACTAGTTGCTTGCTACAATTTTTAAATTAGTTTTATAAGCTCAGTTTTTTGGCACTTTCTAAAAAATTGAGGCAACTATCTTCTGATCCCTGTATGCTAGGTAAATGAACAGACTTATAGACATAATAAATAGTACTTGTCTATTATTCTAGCAATCATTTTCTATTATAAAAATTGTCCCACACAATAGATTTTATGCCAATAATCAGGAATGTAGTGGAGGGCACATGCCATATACCTTCTGGATTCTTTAAAAGAACACTGTATAACTTCGATTTCTAAAAAAAGTTATAGTACATACACCCTTGGGTTTTTTTGATTTTTGTCGTCCGATTATCTACGCTAATGGGATCTAATAATTTTTTGAAATTAATTCATATTACTAGTTATATTTTTAGATTTCTAAATAATTGTCGAAAGGGTAAGGAGAAAAAAAGTGGTGCCTTATCTGCAAGTGAATTGGGATTTGGAGAAATTTTTCTGATTAAACAGGTACAGTATTCAGCCTTCTCTGAAGAGCTTAAGCATATGAAAAACCAGAGGAGCCTTTCAGGTAACAGTAAACTCAAATTTCTAAATCCTTCTATAGATTCCGATAATTTAATTAGAGTTGGAGGTCGTTTAGACAATTCCAGTCTGACCTACGAGAGGAAACACCCTATAGTGTTACCACATGATCATAGAATAAATGAAATGATTTTTGAATATTTTCATTCCAAATTTTTCCATTTAGGGCCACAATCATTGTTACATCATGTCCAGCAAAAATATTGGGTAATAAATGGGCGATCCTTGGATCGTAAAATAGTTCACAAATGTGTAGCGTGTTTTAAAAACAAACCAATAGGGGCAAATCAAATTATGGGAAATTTACCAGCTGAACGAGTAAATCCTAGCCCGCCATTTCAAAAATGTTCTGTTGACTTTTGTGGACCCTTTATGATTAAGTATAAAAATCAGAGAAAGGGGATATATAATAAAATTTACGTCGCGATTTTTGTTTGTCTTGCCACAAAGGCAGTCCATTTAGATATAGTGACAGATTTAAAATCTGAATCATTTATTGCCACACTGAATATTTAGTTAATTTACAGCAACGGAATAGGTGGTATATTGAGAAGGACAACCTAAAAGAAGGGTGTATGGTTATCCTAAAGGAGGACAATTTACCTCCTGGCAAATGGCATTATGTCGTGTCATTAAAGTAATATATGGATCTGATAAAAAAGTTAGAGTATTAGAAATAAAAACAGCAACAGGTATAGTTAGGAGATGTGTCTCTAAAGTTTGCCCACTTCCTTTAGAGAACTGATGAATTCTGTTATTTTGAAATATTTAAATAATTATATTATAGTTACCATTATTGTATATTTGTATTGAACTGTTTATTATGTATAGCAATTTCATTTGATATTTAAAAATATTTTAATTCTTAGCTTCATAATTTGTGTAGCTTAACTTTATAACATAAGTGTAAACTTACGTGTCTTCATCTCTATATATTCTTGATTAACTATTATTAACTTGTTGAATTTATCAGATTGCTACATATATTGAGTGTTAATTTGATAACTATCTTGCATACTAATCAAGTGTAATTATTGTTTGTATTATAACTTATCTATTTGCATTTGGTAAACTTATATTAAGTAATACATTAAGTAATAATATTGAAGAAGTACATTGTATTTTATCGAAAATACTGTAATTTTGATTGTAGAATTGAAATTTCTATTATTTGCAATTGTTTGTTGTTACATTTAGTATTATTGTTGAATGTTGGCACATATCAACGGGGGCCGGTATGTTACGGCTTCACCACAGTCTTGTATATCGCGTCTCCATGGCGCACTCTTTTGTAACGGCTTCACCATAACCTTGGATGCCGCGCGTCTCCTTGGTGCATTCTACTGTACTTTAGTTTTGCCGTTTTGGCAACATTGGAATATCGTTTGTTATTGTTTTGGTTTCGGCGATCTTAGCGGACCTATCGTGTGTTTCGCTAGATCTGTATTCTTTATTCGAAATGTAAATAATGTGTAAATAATTTGTATATAAAGAAGTTTAAGTATTATTAGTAGTATTAATTGAACCAGCGACCTAATGAGTATTAAAGATACTCGCAACATTCGACAGTTCTTAACAAAAGTTAAAATCCATTATAGATAAATATTTGATTTTTTAAAAAAGCCCTGTTTGACAGTTTTGTGATTTCATTATTTATGGATAATAAGATGAATTGATATCAATCAATCAATCAATCACAGGGGTAAAAGTCAATTGGATTTAAGCAAGCAAGACTACCCAATGATGGATTGAAATACTCAAGGCATTTTTATGCCTAAACTTCTAGAAAGGGACCGTTCAAGTATTACGTAAGCATATTTTTAGTCATTTTGTACCCCCTCCCCCCTTGTAAGAAAATATAAGCAAATGCTAGAGCCCCCCCCCCTTTGCTTACGTAAGATTTTATGACAGTTTATACATCAATACTTCTTGACTTATAAAAAGTTACCAATCAATTACATTATTAATTTATATAGGCATATAGGGATTGTGATATCAAAATATATAAAATAGTTTTAATATATTGTCAATGGCAGTATCCATAATTAAATCCAACAAAATTCACTATGCAACTACAAGCAATACTCTTTTACTAAAAATTCACTATGCTACTAAACTTACAATAAATTTCTGTGCTGTGTATCCGAGACAAGAAAAACCCCAAGTAGGTTTTCTGCTTTCTAAAGTCCCAAAACCTGTAGCGAAGGAAGTTCGACAATAGGAGCAAAAAGACAAAAATTTCCGGAATTACATGACCAATTGAACGGGAGAAAAGAAAATACCGGACTTACCTAAAATAAAGTTAACTAACCAGTTACCCTGGCAACAGAAGCCAGCCACACCGGTTCCTGTGTTTTTTTAGTCTTGCAATGTACTTGACTTGGCACACAACAGACAATAATGGAGACAAAGAGCGAGTGGGTGATGCAGGTCACGCGACTGCTGATGGATAAGCAAAAGATAAAATCGAAAATAAAGGGCGAATTTTGAACGGACTGTAGAACGCTCTTTTCCCATCATACTTTGTTTGCTTGTTGAATTTGAACTGCAGTTGTTTCATTGTTTAATGCTTACATAAGAATTGTCGTGACCTCCCCTCCCCCTTGTCAGAAAAAATAAGCAGACTCTGGACACCCCCCTCCCCCTTTCATGCTTACGTAATACTTGAACGGTCCCAAAGGTGTATTCCAAAAAAAAAAAAAAAAAACCTGACGGCCTAAAACAATGATTAAAGAAACTGACATGGTTTTGCCAAGCAAAAAAAATCACTAGCGTATAGACCCCGCCCCAAACTTTGGCTCGTATCATAAATGCACCCAAGAAAATCCCCATGCTGCCGATATTTTCCCTTTTTAAACTGAAAATATGGCTTCTTAATTTCCCTTTTTTATATGGAAAATATGGCTTTTTGCCGTTTCTTGACGATATACTACAAACAAACAAACTGACAAAAAGCCAAAGAAATAAACAGACAAAAAACAAACTGACAAACAAACTAAGACAAACAAACAGACATAAAACAGACAAAAAAATAAACAAACCGACAAAAAAACAGACGTAAAAACAAACAAAGAAACAAACAGACATGGTACAGGCTCAGCAAGAAAAAAGCTGAACTTTCTCAGCTTAATGGACTTTTGACGAAATTCGCACTTTTTCGCAGCGTTTTGACGAAATTTGCGTCTTTTTCAGCAATTATTAACGAAATTAGTGTTTTTTTGTGATTATATTTGACAAAAATCGCACTTTTTCACACATTTTTTCACTGAAATTTGCATTTATCCACGATTCTTTAGCGAAATTTGTGGAGTTTTTCACTCTTTTTCGACAAAATTCATGTATTTTCTGCGATTTTTTGAGAAAATTGCATATTTCAATAGCTTTTTCGAGAAAATTCGAGTATTTTCCTCAATCTTTCGTCAAGATTTGCATTTTTTCCGCGATCTTTCGTCAAAATTTGCATATTTTCCGTGATCTTTTGAGAAAATTTGCGTATTTTACCCGATCTTTCAATAAAATTCGCGATTTCTCTCCGACCTTTCGACAAAAGTAACATTTTCCACAATCTTTTTCGACAAAAGTTGCATATTTTCCTCGATCTTTTAACAAAATTCTCATATTTTTTGCGATTTTTCCATAAGATTCGCCTATTTTTCGCGGATTTTCGACAAAATTCGCGTATTTACCGATCTTTCGACAAAATTTGCACGATTTTTCAATAAAATTCGCGTATTTTCCACAATCTTTCGATAAAATTCAAAGTATCTCTCACGATTTTTTGACGAAACTTGAATATTTTCCTGCAACCTGTTCACGAAAATTGTGTTTTCCCTGCAATTCTTTCACGGTAATCGCGTTTTTTGCAATCCTTTGACGGAAATCGCGTTATCTCCCGCGATCCTCTGCAGAAAATAGTATTTTTTCCGCGATTTTTTGATGAATTTATAGTTTTATTTTTTATTTTTTGGATTAATTTGTGTTTTTTCCCGCAATTCTTCGAAGAAATTTGTTTAATTTGGTGCGATTTGTACTCGTGTTTTTGATGTATTTCATCCGTTACGTCCTCTCCCCCATAAAAATAGCAAGAAATTTTAATGCATATTTGCATCAATCCCAGGGATAATAAAATTCATCGCCAAAAAAGCAGAATTTTGCGGAAAAGTAACATGTCTGAACAAACCAACAAATGAACAAACCAACAAATGAACAAACAGACAGACAAAAACAAACAAACTGACAAACAAATCAACAAACAGATAGAAAAACAAACTGATAGACAGACAAACAAACAGAAAGACAGACAGACAAACATAACTGGATCCCTGAAACTCACTGTACAGGAAACACTAAAATGCACGAAACTCGCCAACGCCACAATCACAAACTTGAGTATAAGTGCTGTGCGCCCGTTAAAACGAAAAAAAAAAAAAAAAAATCACTGGATCCACGAAACTCGCTGTGCAGGAATCACTAAAATATATGAAACTCGTCAACGCCGCAATCACTAGCGTGTGTATGAGCGCTGCGTGCCCATTTAAACCAAAAAAAAAAAAAAACATCACTGGATCCACGAAACTCGCTGTGCAGGAATCGCTAAAATATACAAAACTCATCAACACCGGAATCACTAACGTGTGTATGAGTGCTGCGAGCCCATTTAAACCAAAAAAAAAACCTCACTGGATCCACGAAACTCGCTGTGCAGGGATCGTTAAAATGTACGAAGCTCATCAACACCGTAATCACTAACACGTGTATGAGTGCTGCACCCCCATTTAAACAATCAAAAAAAAAAAAAAAAAAACCACTGGATCCTTGAAACTCGTTGTGCAGGAATCCCTAAAATGTAAAAAACTCGCCAAACCTGTGTTAACGACATTAAAACCGAAAAACTAATCTCTATATGTACGAATGTCGCATGGAAGAAATTTCTAAAATGAGCAATTCAAAATTGTTGTTATTAACACAGATATCAAACTATTAAATACCATTATCGGCAGCATGGGGATTTTCTTGGGTGCATTTGTGATATCAGCCAAAGTTTGGGGCGGGGTCTAGACGCTACTAAAAAATCAAGTACTTTTCCAATTTCTGTAGCTGCAAACTTCTGAACAATCTTCGGCATTCGGACGAAAATAGCGAACGTGTAATTAAGTGTGTTGTCAAATGAAAGTGACGTAAAGATTATACATTTTTGGGGTTAAATCTTACTGTTTAGCGACAGTTATTATTATTTTTTTCATAAAAATTCTAGCTGGGATAATAGACAAGTATCCAATGAATAGTGTATACACTTTTAACCGAAACAAAAGAAATTATTTAAGAAATTCAACTTGAAGAATAAGTGTAAAATAAGTATAATAAGCAAAATAAATAGCTATATATAGAGACTTAAAAATATTACATTACTAAACATCTTTCACACGAACAGTCAATGTACAACAAAAACCTTCACAAGTATTTACTTTTTTTGCAAGACAAAATGTTTTGTTTTAATTTTTTTTTTTTTTTTTTTTTTTTTTTTGAACTTGCATCGTTTAGCACCTATGAGCTATTAAATAAACATTGAAACCTAAGCTTAATTTTTCAACAGTGCTCTCTCGATCACCTTATGAACATGCGCTATTGTATTCTAGTGAAAAATTTCGGTACTGTAGGTGCTGCACTGCAATTTCCTTACATAGCCGGTTTATTTTGTATGATCGTAACCGTGTTCATTGTCAACTTTCCGATTCTTGTTGATTGTTGTTGTGGCTGGGTGAATAAGCATTTCTGTGTGTATATATTTGACAATTTTGGAAGCACTATGGTAATTTTTGTCTCGGATCTTTAAATCTATATTATTTATTTCGTAATATTATAAGTGTTTTTATATATGATATGTTTCTTTCACTTATACACTGCGTGTTTTCCTGCTAGAAAGTATTAGAGCTCAGTTGTTTGTCTGTAATTTTTGTCGCATTTAATAATTTTTATATCGTTATTATGAAATCCCGCAGACATGAATTTAACCATAATTCAAAATTTATCATTACTTTCAAGCAGTAAATACTGTCATTTGGATTTCATTCTTTTTTTTTTTAACATTAAAGAATCTTTTATGAAAATTTAGAAATCGAAGTTTTGGAAATTACATATATATTTTTTAAATCTTCGATTGTTCTATTTAATTCTATAGGGTAGAGGAAAGCACCTTTCAACACTTTTTGCAAAAGAATTATTTATAAAGTAATACTGCAGTAAAATCTAAAGATCTAAGTGCTTTTTACTAACTTCATATTTGAGGCATCCTCTCAATTTTTTCCATGATTTCTAACCAAACTTAAAATACCAAATTTTACATTTTTAGTGAAGCATGCACTTTGATGAAATGTGCCCCATCCAGGGGGGCAGTTATCAACAGGAGGTGGGGTACATTTTAGCAGTTGAAGAAATTGTACAAGTATCATACATTTCAACAAAATAAACTTTATTCACAAAGTAATGCAATGGATTGTTTTAGGTTCTATGTACGTTATTTTGTTTTTAATTAAATTGAAATGTATGGAAAATGTCATTGCAAATTACAACTTGAGCTGCTCCTCTGCTGAAATTTGGTTGAGAATTTTCATTTTAATATAATTTCATTCCATGCCATAGACTGCAGTGCGACAGCATAGACAATCACCTTATCGAGTTCACAGCTGAAATTCCAGAATTAATTGAAACTCGATTGACATATTAAAATGCAATTGGTCTGTCAAATCAAAAGATTTACAAACCTCTTTCTTTGAATAAATTCATATATATATGTATATAATTTTTTAAGAATTTAGAATATTTCAAAACAGTATTTTGAAATGTTGGAAGCTCAGCCAGTGTTGCTTGCCAAACTAAGAAACATTTATAATTATTTAATGTTTGTTTCCATCCTAACCACTTAGGGGTCTGTCTCTCTGTAGTATAGCAGGAGATCAAAAGTTCTCCATCCCACCTCACTAGTTGATTGTCACGAGGGGGCACGGGTCTCAAAGATAGCACACCATAATTTCATCTTTTTCTCTGCCGCAAGGGGGCAGTCTGTGCTCCAGTTTAGCATGTAAATTTTATCTATTTTATTGTAATTAAAAAAATTAATAATAATTATTATTATTATTTTTTAAAACCTTAATAAAGGCGACCGGGGAGGATACTATGCTCTACAGACAAGACTTCCTTGTCTGAGTAGTCCCTCTTAGGCATTCAAGCATATTTTTGGTTAATTTTCTTGTGATTGAATTGTACTTTGTTCTTAGAACTGCACACGACAGTGTTTTTGAGACTATGTTTTATTCTTTATTCCTATCTTTTTGTATTAATATTATATTTTTAAAATGACAATTACTTCAATTCTTTGTGTGATTAATTAATTTTAAACACAATATGTGTTTATTCACCATTTCTTATATATGTATATATATAATATATATTTTAATGTTATATTCTCAAATTTAAAATTGTACTTTTATGATAGGCTCGAAGATATGATTCAAGAACAACTATATTTTCTCCTGAAGGTATGCACTTGAAATGTTAAATTTTATGTAACTTAACTATCTCTTAACTCATGTAAGAATGTAAAGATAATGTTATTATCTTTATTATTTATAACGCACAATTTATTATTGCAGAAATGTATTTTCATTCAGAGATAATTCAGAAATATAAATGGGTCATTTTCAAAAAACTTGTACATTTGGGAAATTTTTCACAAATTAAAAAAAAAAATGCAACTTATAAAAATATTAGACGATACTAAAACATTTCTTGTATATAAAACTGAAAACAGCAGTTCACTTTTTGATTTGGAGTGTCAAATAAAAGATAAAGTATGAACTTGCAACAGTAAAATGTTCCCCTCTGTTAGCAACAGTCAAAAATTTTTATTTTAAAAAATAAAACACCTAAAACAGTAAATATCACATTTCCTTTAATTACATGATTGCTACTTTCAGAAAATTTTAACTGTTGTTTTGTTATTATTATTATTATTATTGTAAAATACAAAAGATTTCCTCTCTGTTACTTTTTTGGAAAAATCATAAGTTTTAATTAAATGTGCATTCACATTTTTTCAGTTAAATTATAAAAAAGTATTACATAAATAAAATATTAGTTAAAATTACACAATTAATTATTCAAAATGATGATTGATAAAATTTTTAGTGAAATAAACCACCTTAAATTGACAGTAACAGAGTGGAAAAAAAAGTAACCGAAGGGAACGCTGATTGATAGTGGAGCGATATTTGATGTGACATATTTTTTTTTTATAAGTTTATATCATGTATTGTATACGATCTTAATGTTTCAAACATATCCAGCAAGAATTTAAAGATTTTTACAAAAATTACTATTGGAAAATAGTGGTATTTGGCAGGGCATTCTCTTTTGTAAATTTATATCATGTGCTATATTACTATTTGTTTTTAGAAGTTACTTTTGATTTGTTCAAGGGTATGTTTTGCTAATATTACAGATAACTAAACACAAGTGTTTATCGAACCTTTTGTTTTACATATCAATGTTAAATTCATTATTATCTGAAATATAATCCTTTCTATATTTCATTATTTCTACTATATTTGACATTTGTGTTCACACATTTTAAGATTAAAAAAGAAAAAATACTTATATTTTTAATGTGAATAGAACTATAAAAAATGAACATTGTTAAGGAAAAGTACAGTAGATTTTTTGTCTTTTGATTCAGGAAGGCTGTATCAAGTGGAATATGCTATGGAAGCTATTGGGCATGCTGGAACCTGTCTAGGTATTCTTGCAAATGATGGTATAGTATTAGCTGCAGAACGAAGAAACACTAATAAGCTCTTAGACGAAGTTTTCAACTCTGAAAAGATTTATAAACTTTATGAGTGAGTTTTTAAATAATATTTAAAGCTCTTTGTTTATAAAATATAGGTACCTATATACCCAGGGATGTAGAGGAGGGTATACGGGGGTATACACCATGTACCTTCTGGATTTTTAAAAGAAGCTCCATATACCCTCTGTTTCTCAAATTAACCATTAATGTATACCTTACATTTGAAGATTCATGATATCAGCTGAAAACATCTGCTATGCCGTATATTCTTTTTTTTTTTTTTTTTTTTTTTTTCAACAGTGTATATACCTACATATAAAAAAAGAAATTTTAGACAAAAAAAAAAAAAAAAAAAAAAAGAGCTTTAGAGTGAACATCAACTAAAATGCTAGACTTAAATTTAAAAAAAAATAAATAAATATTGGAAAACCACATCCCCATAATAAAATATCTGCTGCACCCTCATTTCACATATACAGTACGAAATCTAAAATCCAAAACTTTCTGGACTGTGGCAATTCAAAATTTTGGATCATTTTCAGTTTATTTGTCCAATATAATTAATCTATCCTTCCTCCTTTGGGGGGGGGGGGAGTGCTATTTATGTTAAGAACATATTTTTAATACTAAAAAAACCAAAATATGTTCTTAACATAAATAGCACATTTATTGATATTATTATTATTATTTTTTTTTAAGAAGAAAGAAGGAAGGATAGATTAATTATATTGGACTATTTCTTTAAAGTTAAAAAAAAAAAAAAAAAATTCACATTAAGCATTTTTCCCCACAAATTATTTACACCAGAAACACGTTTACAATACTGAAGAAAGATAGCACCATATTTTCGGCGTATGAGCCACATTGCATACAAGTTTAAAAATTAGAAATATGCTTAGCGGGGCACTTCTGCCGGGGCAAAGGATATGGTGTTTATTTTTCCCTTTGTTCGAAATTTTTCAGAAAATTCTGCAAAGTTGTCATCAATACAAAAATTCGGAATATTAAAAAATATCACAAATTTGAGCAAATGATTGAAAATAATAATTTCCGTAAATCATTCACAAAAAAAAAAAAAAAAAAAAAAAAAAAAAAAATAGCAAGCTTCATTAAAGATAAGAGAAAAATCAAGAATTTTATCAAGGAATCAGGGGAAAAGGGGGGAGAATGCAAATTTTATCAAAAAGTCACATAAAAAACATGAATATCTTGAAAAGATTACGAGATAATGCAAATTTCGTCAAAGAACTGCTGTTGAAAAAACGTATATTTCATAAATGCTGAAAGAAAAATTGTCAAAGGATCCTATGAAAAGAAAGTATCTTGTCTTAAGATTGAGGGGAAAATGAAGTATTTCATCAATGGATCATAGGAAAAAAAGAAAAATTAAATTGTCAAGGGACTGCAGAAAAATGAGAATTTCCTCAAAAGACCATGGGAAAATGTGTATTTTGTCAAAAGATTGAGGGGGGGGGGGGAATGCGAATTTCTACATAAAATTTTTAGATTTTGTTTACAGGATTTTTTTTATTTATTTAATAGGATACTTTTACTTTTGGAACCAGTTTCGAAAGTGAAAGTATCCCTGTCAAAAAAACAACCTGCTGTGGAAATCGAAAAAGTAAAAAGCTGCCTTTGTAAAGATTAATCTCCGCTAGCTAATGCAAAAATAAATAAAAATAACAAAATTGAAGCTTAGTATTAAAGCGCCAGCTAGATATTTTTTAAAATGTCTTCCATTATATTATCATTAGCGTGCGAATGTTCTCTTATAAATCATATAAAAAACTGGTAGAACCAGAAAGAAAAGTAGAGCTTGATTTAAAAAAAATTATACAGTGACAAAGCAAATATTTTCAGTATAAAAAAGTGCATAGAAAAGAAATGGAATCAGATTATCTGTAAAGCTCAAGAAATTACCCTAATTTTTGTTAGCTGAAAATGTGGACTAAGCTTTACTGATGCCTTAAACTCAGTCATGGAAAAAGAGGCATTTTTAACACACTCCATATCCCAATAATCCGTTACCAATTTAAAAATTTACCTTTATAAGTAAGTTATGTGTTGATGTAATAAAGAACAAGAACCTAAACAGTCCATTCAGTCCTAAGTGTAGACAAAATTCCATTCTAGAGTTTTTGATAAGTGGAAGATGAAAACTCCAAGTAAACCCAAAATTTTAAACATTTACGATTCAACCATATACTATATACAGTTGAATCTCTCTATAACAAAACTCCATCCAACAAATTTCTCTATTTAACGAATTTTTTATAGGAACGGTTAATTTTTTTCATGATTACATTAAAAACAATCTCCAATAGCGAATCCATTTAACGAATTTATTAAAAATATTCTATTTTAAGTTCAGAAAACAGTCCAAATTATTTGTAGAATAATTTTTTTTTCATTGATTTCTGGTTTATATTTCATAGCTTCATTCCTCTATCTTATTCTTTATGTCCCCCCAAAAAAATGGCATTCATCTCTCTCCCCCCCCCCCCCCCAAGAAAGAAAAACATCTTTTTGCATGGCTACACTTGACTTTGTTTTAGCCAAGATGAGCATACATTCTTGAAAAAGATTGAAGCATTTGCTTGCTATTGGAGCGATTTGCAACTATCACAAAGCATCCTAAAAGATAAAACTATTCCATTATTGTCTTGAAAATGGTGTTTGTCTCTTGGTTTGGATAGTAAGGCAGGAATAATGAATGGATAATTGGGAATTGCAGAAAAGTTCGTTTTTCATCTACCTAAATTATCTCTCATTACTTTTAGAGCTTAGAGAGGCAAGAGAGGTTGTTTGTGGCGACTCGGAGCATTTTTTGTTGTGAGAGGTCATTTGAATGAAGAATTGTTACTAAATGTCATCTTTGCTGGTGTTATCTTCTATTGCATTTGTATGAAATTGCTTCTAGTTTAAACATAACTCTCTCTGATAAAGTAATAATTTTGAAATAACCAATAAGACACTGGGGAAAAAAAGAAAGTGGCGAAAGTGTTTGAGATGCTGAAAAAAATTCCGTTAAATATTTCAAAAACTTAAACACCTCAAAAACAATTCTGTTTCAAAATATAAAATTAAATGAAAAATTTTTTTGTCGTTCTCTATTCAACGAATTTTTTTATATAAAAAATTTTTTGTCTGAACGATGGATTTCGTTTTATAGAGACTCAACTGTATTTCTGTTCAGAAATATTTTTCTATATCAATTCCTCAACAATCTGACTATATTAATGTTACACATTAATTATTACTTCATGGTGTATATTCGTTTAGCATTGTGGAACTTAGCTGATTTGAGACAGCATAACTATATATTCTATTGACTACTTTACCCAGTAATCATTTTGAGTGGATAATAGTTTGACTCTGAATATAAAACACCAGTAAAGCTCAGTCCACATTTTCAGCTTACAAAAATTTGAGTAACTTCATGAGCTTTACAGATAATCTGATTATATTTCTTTTCTACACACTTTTTTATATTGAAAATATTTTCCTTGTTATTGTATCATTTTTTAGATTGAGCTCTACTTTTCTCTCTGGTTCTACCAGTTTTTTTTTTTGTACTTCTAGGTTATCCCGTCGACCAAAAAATTATCGCCAAACTATAAGATTAAATGCCAATAATGGATGATCATGAATGTCACATTCAATGACATTAAATAAGATTCACGTGTTTAAAATGTCATTAAGTGATTTTAATTCAGTTTTTTTATTTGAATTTTTTTTAATATTCCAGTAATTATTTGTTTTTTCGTTATTTAAAATAAAAATTATGTCAAAATATATAGTTTGGCGATTTGTATAATTTGGCAAAATTGGTCGACGGAATAATAGAGAAGTACTGTTTTTTAGCTCACAGGCTATCATAGCCTGAGAGCTTATGTGCCCGTCCGTTCTGTATGTTTGTGCGTAACGCAATAACTCATGATAAAAATATCCGATCTACTTGAAATTTTGTATGTAGATATATCCTGACAAGGCGCTTCCCTGATTAGTTTTTGGAGTTCATTCGATATGTATAAGAGGGAGAACGGGGGGCTCATCCCCCCCGTTAGTTGATATAAATGGGATTTTCATGCAGAATTAAGTTTTCGTTCAAAATTTAGATTAGGATCATTCTGATGAGGCGATTCTGTGACTGTTATTAGGTGTTCATTGAATAAGTATAAATAGGGGGAACAGGGGTTCTAATGCCCCCCCCCTCCACTTAATTTATATAAATGGATTTTTCAAGCAGAATTTTCAGATTTCGTTCAAATCTCTGAATAGTTTTGGAAGTTTAATAGTTAAGTATAAAAGAGGGGGATCACTCCTTTTAAATTATATAAATGCTAAATGGGTTTTTATTAAGAATTATCTAATTTGCTCTGAATTTTGGATATAGATTTTTTATATGATAAAGCATGTCTTTGATAGTATAGGAGGTTCAATGATTAAGTATGAAAAAAGAGGAAAGGGGAGAGCTGTTTCCCCTTCTTAATTTTTTTCGAACGGAATTAACCCTTGAAAATATAAGGCTTTAATGTACAATTAGTATTTGTAGCCTGTGAGCTCAATGCCATCAGTTTAACTGGGCAGTATTCTTTATTTTTATATGCTTTCAAACTTTTTATGATTCTTTCAGGAACTTGATTAACCAACTTCAACTAACAAATTTAAACTAATATTAGTATTAGGTTAAAGTTATTAGCAGATATATTAGTTTGGTAAAATACCGGAACTAGAGCCAAGATGGCGTCACTTTTGGCGAATAATTTTGAACGCCAGACTTCACAATAAACTTGGTGACAGAGCTGTCCCCCTGCCCCTACAGTTTTGCGATATCTATCAGGTATGAAAGAGTTCCTCCTAAAGGAAGAATTCCACCTTTTTTAAAGCAATTTTGGCCATTCTCTGAACTGGTACAAAAATGCAAAGAAAATTTTGGAAGAATAATTAGGGGGGGGGGGGGGTTCAAAAATTTAATAATTAGACATTTTATCTACTCAAACCCTTGGAGTTTGTTCTTGAATTGTTGTACAAAAGAGGCATAAACTGAAAAGTGATCTTCTACATATAAGCATCTGAAACTATTGTAAATGAAGTTCTGAATATCTTTCAAGAATGGAATCTTTTTTAACTGACTTCAAAAAAGGAGAGGAGGTTATCAGTGTTCATGTATGTTCACCGATTACTCCGAAACTATGCAACCGATTTCTGTTATTTTTGCTTTAAATGAAAGAGAATGCTTTCGAATTGGTACCACTTCCGTTTCGTCGAAATTGGTTCAGTACTTTTTTAGTAATTAGGCAAAAACTAATAAAATTACTGATTTTTCGCTAATTAAAATTGTTGAATAAGTTCGTTAAACATAGTGCAGACAGAATGGCTGAGTGGTCTAAGGCGCCAGATTTAAGCTCTGATTCTCGAAAGAAATCGTGGGTTCGAACTCCACTCCTGACGTACATGTTTATAATAAACTTTTCTGTATTATAATTTTTATGTATATATTTTACAAATTAAATACTAATTATGCTATTAAGAATATTTTGTATTTAACTGCTAGTACCAAGTATCAGAGATCTTTTTAGCAGTGAAAAGTACTAAAAGAAATAGACTTGCAAAAAGTAACATGAGGTAGAGTAAATTTGTCGAATAGATTGCAGTGAGGATAGCCGAGCGGTCTAAGGCGTCTGATTTAAGCTCTGGTTCTCGAAAGAGATTGTGGGTTCGAACCCCACTGCTGACATATGTGTACAGCATTTTTTCTGTATTATAATTTTTTTTTACTGACTTAAAAAAAAGGAGAGGAGGTTATCATCATTCGACGCATATGTATTTTTTTTCTTATGTATGTTCACCGATTACACCGAAACTATTCAACTGATGAAACTAGTATTTGTGTTAAATGAAAGAGGTTACTTTCTAATTGGTATCACTTCCATTTCATCGAAATTGGTTAAGTACTTTTTTAGTAATTAGGCAAAAACTAATAAAATTAATGATTTCTCGCAAATTAAAAGTAACATGGACGTTGAATAAGTTTGCCGAACAGAATACAGCCATGATGGCAGCAATCTAAGGCACCTGATTTAAACTCTGATTCTAGAAAAAAAGCGTGGGTTTGAACCCCACTCGTGACTACGTGTATAGAATAATTTTTTCCGTATTATAATTTTTATACATATATTTTACAAATTAAATATTAATAATTATTAACAGACTTCAAAAAACAAGGAGGAGGTTAACAATTCAACATGCATGTATTTTTTTTACATGTATTCACTGATTACTCCAAAATTATCCATATTTGATTTCTTTTGTATAACCCTGTATTTTACTTACTATCTTTAAATATGTGCCATTATTCAGCTAAAATCCATTTAAAATTGAAATGTGCTTAAAACTAATGAAATCATGCTTCCA